>OZ012558.1:9941168-14741168 GCA_963935595.1 Schoenobius gigantellus
ACATGTGGTTGAAATATACTTGATTACGAGCAATAAAATTAACGCAAAAGATAAACTACAAGATTCGACCGAGTTTCTTAATTTATTTAGATTATTAATAATTATTCTTTGCTCTATTCCGGTGAGAATAGGGCTATTGTTTTCAATGTATTTTGTAGTGCAATCCAATTCGTTGTAGTTTAAGGGAGTTGATGGTTTATTTATAAGCATAGAAAATCCATCACCACCCATTGATAAAAACGAGGTCATTAGTATATTGTAAGTTTCTGATTTGTTTAAAGGACTGTATGTAGGCATATCACATAGTCCACATCGCACAGCAACTTTCATGACTCTTTTCCAAGGGTTTTTAGTGAAGTCATATTCAACTTTTATACCAGAATACTGTAAGAATTGCCCGGGTGGGCGGCGAGTATTATAATAAGCAACGGAATGTTCAAGCATTTCCCAAATTAAGGTACCATTTAATTTCATCACTACCATACTTCCTTCAAATGGCATGACAGTGAGAAGATCACCTTTAGTAATAATTGCTGGTAAGTCATGCTTTATAATAGAAGCTCTAATACCACCACCTTGCAATACCGATATTGGAGCATCTGTCCAACCAATACCAGTATAGATTAAAGCATAATTATAAATCATTGCATCTGTTATTAAATTTCCCATATTACATTCCTCGAGACGACACGAGTGAGCATCTAATATAACAGCTGTTTTTCCAACAACAAGCTCAGTTATTTTCTTTATATCAAAACTGTAATGATTGACGATTTCTAAAACAGCAGGATCTTGCGGCACATTTTTGTTTAATAATATTGGATTTCCATTTACAGAAAGAAGATCTCCACTAGAATTGAAAACTAAATGTAATTTCCCTAAATATTTGTGTAAGCGTACGCTTGTACTGCAGGTACTATTTTCCCTGAAGATTGTTTTATTAGCATTGGATATGGTCCTTCAGGTTTTTCAGCATCTGGGCTTGTTCCGTTCCATAAAAACGTATTAGTATGTCCACCGATTACTAAATCAATATCTTCAACTTCCTTTGCAATTTGTATATCTTTTGTAAATCCAGAATGTCCTAAGGCTATTAATATATTTACTCCCTGTTTCTTTAGATTAGCTGCCTCTTCCCTGATAGCAGTTACCTCTTCAATATATTCAACGTCATTTCGTACAGCCAGTACTCGCGTATCAGGCGTTAAGTATCCAATAATGCCGACTCTTGTGCCATTGACATCGAAGATTACCGATTTCATCAAGTTTGGTTCATTTTCCAGTTCGGGAACTTTTGTCAAAATAAGATTTGCGGCAAGTACTGGACACGTTAGGTTCTTGATGAAAGGCGTCAAACCTGATACTCCATTATCAAATTCATGATTACCCAGTGACTGAAACAAACAAAAAGGTATACAATGAAAAGCAAACGCAAATAAGAGTGATAAAGAGAGTCACAAGGTACATTCAAATTCAATTTTTATAACATGCGCGAGTATTATTAAAGATCTTTATAGCTAAAACCATTAAGCAAGTTCTGCAATTTTGCTAGCATATTTTACTTTATCATGCGCCAGCTATATTGACCTGTCAGGAAATGGTAGTCGCACACATCCGCATCAAAAATGTCTGAAGAAAAAGAGAAACAAAATGCAAAAAGAGGAAAGTCATTGATTAATCACTACAAGCAAAATTAACCACCATGGTCATGCATGACAAAGCGATTCAAACAAAATTTTCATATTTTTTGACATTCCTAAATAAACACTGACATATTATACGAGTATGACATTTTTCTTGGAAATTGATTAGATCCGAGATGCACTAGTTAGTAAGTCAATAGTATATACTACACGCCTTACACACACATATGTCACTACTGAAACATCAAAACAAAAGAATATTTAGAAAAATAATACCCGTATAAACAATAGTGCCGTATAACACAGTATTAAAAAGTATTACATTAATAAGTAAGTAAATTTTACAATAACGCTATAATAACAGGGGAGCGTCGGTGGCGCTGTGGACTCGGCACTTGCCTTCCAATCGGGAGGTCCGGGGTTCGAGACCGCCATGTACCAATGTTTTTTCGTTTTTCGAATTTCATATGCCTGACGCTCCTAACGGTGAAACAAAACATCGTGAGGCAACCTGCATACATTTGCGAAGAAATTCAAAAGTGTACGTGAAGTCGAAAAATCCGCACTGGACCAGCGTGGTTGACTAAGGCCTAAACGCCCAAGCTTAGGGTAGGTTCGAGCAACTTGGTGGGGACGTATATGAGCTGTTATGATGATATAATATCAGGCTTTAAGCATTTGGACATGAGATGCATCGTATAATCTTGAAAGTGAAAGTATAATCTGACTGGATTATATTTAATTAGTGTCCTGATATGTGATCAATATTTGAAATACATAGATTGTAAACGATGACTATCTATGAAGGAAGTAAAAAAAGACAAAGCAGGTTTCAAGAAGCAAGTACCGGCCAACGGTCAAAACCACACGCTGCTTGGGATTATAAATTTATAAATAACAATAAAGACTAATTAATACCAATAACTTTTCCAAGCTGATAAGCAAACTCCATGCATAAAATGCTCTAACTCCACGTCGTGTCTTAAGAAAAATAAGATATACTTAGCATAGATTCACATTTTGTAAATTTGTATCGTCCATTAAAATCAAGTTCCAGTAGTATTTCCTGTTGATATGTTTATTTCTTGATAAAACAAAACAGGTGTACTTTCTGTACTTGCAGTCAAAACAGTTTGGTTAATGTTTTGGTTTTTTCTTCAATCATGCTTTATATAATATAGATTAGCTTGAATCTTAATAATCATATATAATATAAGTATCTTTAATAATAAAAATACGTTAGGTGGATATGAAAAAGTGTATTAAGTGTGAAAAAGTCAATTAACTAAAAACATCGTTATTAGCGCTGTGAAAACAATTGTAATTGTAGAACTGATTGCGGTTGCTGAGCCACGGATTACTATACGGTCTGCTACTTCTGGATACACTGGATTACGTCGTTTCAAATATTCTACGACACAAGTAATTTCATCATAAATTAATTCTTTTTTTTCAACACCTTGTAACATCGAATAACCGTAGTTACCATTAGCCAGTGTTTCTGGCATCAGCACGCTATAATTATTGTCGTTTTTGATTGCAAAGAATTCTGGCACAAAAGAATCAGAACGAACAACAGCGTCGACTAATCTGGATCCGACGTCATTATTGACATTATAAACTGCTCTTATTCCCGAAAACTGTAAAAAGTGATCAGTAGGCCTTGTCATACTGTATTCTTCTACGGAATGCTCTAAAACTTGTTTGAGTACTGTTCCATTAATATTAACAATAACCAATTTGCTTTCGACATTTAAAACTGCTAAGATATCACTTTTCATGATAGGCGCTGGCCGGTTAGTTGGGTTTATGGACGTGACTATAGCTCCGGCATGAATTATTGCTACAGGAGCATTAGTCCATACTCCATCATATTGCAAAGCGTTATAATTAACAATCGCATCAGTTATGAAGTTTCCCATATTGCATTCTGCAGTTTTGCATGTCACTCCATCAAGAACCACGGCAGTAGTTCCTATAATCTCCTTCGAGTCTTCGGACATTTTGAGATATGCCTTTTTTACAATTTCTTTAACGCCGACATCTTGAAGAGTGTTCTTATCAAGTAAGATGGAAGTGGAAGTAAAATCTTTAATTTCACCGTCTTTATTGAATACGACTTTCATTTTACCGAGATATTTATCATAACTATATGAATATATAACAGGCACCTTTCTGCCGGATTCTTGAGAAACAGTTATAGATTTTGAATTATTAGGCAGTTCAGGATCTGTGGTACTTCCATTCCAATAGAACTTATTAGGAAAACCTCCAATAACTATATCTATTCCGTCAACATCTCTTGCAATTTCCATGTCTTTTTCACGACTGGAATGGCCTAATGCTATAATAATATTAATATTTTGTGTTTGAAGTTTATTAACTTCTTCTTTTAAAGCAACAACTTCATCGATGTATTCAATTTTTGGATTATTGAGTAGATTATTTTCTGGTGTTAAATAGGCAACTAAACCCACTTTTCTTCCATTTATGTCAAGAATCATAGATTTGTGAAGATTTTCGTTTACGTGATCATTGTGAAAAATAATGTTAGTGGCTAATATCGGTGTATTTATGTTTCTAAGTAGTTCCGAAAGGTTATTATTATTAGTGGTAAGATCCCCATTGCCCAGAGACTGAAAAGAAATAACAATTATTAGCTAAAGCAAAATGAGTTAGTACGGATTAGTATTTGTTATACGCAAGCACAGGCTATTCCACATTCACTATATTAGATTGATTACTGGTATTTCAATGGTTGATATGAAGGTTGACAGATTACTAAATATTTATAGAAATCAAAATCATAACCCCAGGCATATAGTTAGTAACTTATTTAGATAAAATGATTAGACATGAAGGAAATTTAGAAGCTTTAATGTGGATTTTTATTACACACAAGCGCCACATAAATATCATTGCACAAGTTAAAACAATGAACTTATAATAAGTTAAAACCACCACCACAAAATACTGTATTTAATAAATCTAGATATTATGTTACTTTGTTAATTTGAGAAAAGTTGATTCTGTTCATTCCAATTATATTTTTGGTAGTAAATTACTTGTCGGTTATTAAAAAAGACTGTCTTTTATCCAAGCTACGTCTGCATATTATCAAATACATATTTTTAAAGATTTGAGTATTTACTGTGTGTAATAAAACATGTTATGCTAAACATCAATGTATGTTATTATATAATATTTATTATATAAATTACGTAGTTTTAGGTAGGAGAGCTCAAGAGGTGTGCGTGGCTTACTCCATGCGCCGCGAGGAGATAGTTGCTGTGATTGGTGAGAACCTCTCGCTCAATAGCCTCTCGGCTATGCTCGAAGTCGAGAGATCGTGGGATTGGGTGAACTTGCAGTGACGCAGAACAAGACTGTAGCACAGGCAAGGGAGCATGACCTCTTGGTGGATCCGTGCCGCCTCCAAAGAACTCCTGTCTGCGCCTTTTGAGATCCGAGCCTAGAAGGCCCGAGTCCAGCATTGGACAGGTCACCTCACTTCCAAATTTTTCTGAGTGAGCTAAGGGTTCGTCATAGACGAGCAAGCGTCGACGAGATTGTGGAAGTATTCCTCAGAATTTCCATGATATCGTCTGGCAGCGACTACCCCTTATCGATGTGTCTTCCTCACATTGGAACATGGTGATAATGGGTGTGTTTGCAGCAAAGCATGTATGTAAGGGGTAACGATTTTTATAACGTTGATGGTACTCTGCCTTCTGATGATTGCGAAGAGTTCAACATAACTACATACCCTCCGTGTGGTAAGCGTAACGCCTTGCCGGTGAAAAAAAATCAAGTACCTACTCTCTTGCTGCTGGTTACTAGCAGCTAGTAGTTACATCGATTTCGTGACTTAATAACAAATTCAAAGTTGTATCCTATCTTTGAACGTAGATAAACAAGCAAAGAAAATATTTTATCCTGTATGTATAATGTAACAGAAAATATTCGTAGTGACATTATCGAACACATAAAAAAAACCATAGAGCATGAATATAAGTAACAGTGTGGCTGAGAGACAAAGATGATTAGCAATACTATGTAATGGATACAGGCTCTCATAAACGACACGACACGACAAAGACATTAAAGAGCAGAAACGATTCTGAACGATGTTTCGATACATTAAGCACCTACTCTAGTTTCAGGACGTCACAGGGAAATTCATAGGGTGTTATATCATGAACATTTTATGCAATGAGAATAAAAACAGTTTTGCTTACAAAAATGTATCGCCGCATCGTGTCGTCATGATAATGACCTTCTACTGTTTCACAATAAGCACATCCATAAGGACACATTGAAAGACAAGGTAAATGTTGACAATGACAGAGACGGATACTACAGTGTATTCACAGTTATTTTACCTCTGAATTCATATGTGGATGACCTTTATGGTCATATCAATAGAGGCGCTCTCAGGGGTAAAATAAACGTGAATGCACTGTAAGATGTAAGCATAAAACGTGTATAAATTGTGGGAAATACAAGACGTCACTATTTCAATCGTGTCGCTATTAATATGAAGCTTAGCATAGATTTATGGATCAGTGAATATAATAGCATATTCCAGTTTGTATATTAATAATAATTTTTATTGTTTCACTGATCTGAATCTAATTTTTGAACGATACATATAAAATCAGACAATATTCAAAGATATTCAAGTAGGGTTCGAACCCACACAATAATGTGAGTTAGACGAGATAGAATCACTTGCATATGTTTATAAAGGGTCTTTCATTAAGCGCTTCCTATCTTTAACTTTAAATAAAACAATAGTGTGTGTGTGTGATATCATTGAATTTTTTTTTCTTTTGAAAGACCTATCGATGCCATTATGTGTGGAATATAACATCGTTCAAATGTCCGCCGCGGTTTCTCTGGGTGGCGCGCATCCGAGATGTCCAATTTTCCATGACTCTGGCGCATAAATCAGGCTGAATTTGACCGATGGCATGGGTTATGTTAGCTTTGAGGGCCACTGTGGTTTGTGGCTTATTTGCATAGACCTTAGACTTAAGAAAACTCCACAAACAAAGTCTAATTGGGTCAAATCGCACGATCTCGGTGGCCAGTTCACATCACCTTCATGTGAGATGACCGTGCCCTTAAATCGCTCGTGCAGAATATCTATGTGGCATGAGCTTTGTGGCACGTAGCGCCGTCTTGTTGAAACCACATGTCGTTGGTGTCCATATCATGCAATTCAGGTCAAAAGAAGTTGGTAATGGACCTATAGCGCTCGCCGTTAACAGTAATGGCTTGACCAACGTCGTTCTCAAAGAAGTATTGATCGATGGCGCCGTCAGCCCAAAATGGACACCAAACAGTGACTTTTTCGGAATGCATTGGAAGCTCATGGATCGTTTACTGAACCAGTGGACTCAAATTTACCCACCACACTGCGAATAGTCCTCTTGGTAGGACGATTATGGCGACCGTAAAAAGGCGAAACGCGCGGAACGTTGCCAGAACAGAACACCCATTTTGATAAAAAAATATTTGCACGTGTTGTTGAATGCTATATCTGTCTTAGATATCTCTCGGTGATTTGGCAAAACCTTAGGCAAAACAGACTGATGATTTGACAGCCAATTTGACAGATGTAGCTTTAACAAGATGGCCGCTATCAACTGTCAAAGTTTGGAAGTCCCTATTGGAAGACCCTTTATAAGCTTTTCTATATTGGGTTAGTCAAAATGGGTGTATCAAGCAGTGGGATCTTAACGTATTGACTAATATTATGCAGACGTTTACGTTTCGGAAAACGATTATTTTTATTTTCATACAAACATAAAATAATATTATAAAATTTTAAAAAATTTAGGTAGACCGGGGGCAAAAGGAACAGGGGTCAATTAAAACATCGAATATAACTTCAACATCAACAACTTCAAAATTTGCTTGTGTGTGGAATGTATAACACGTAGAGTCGCGGTTGACCCATACCAGTCGCCCAAGCGACGCTCGCAAATCGTTTGTTTTCTATTCAACATTTTTGTTTCTCGGTATGATTTTGCATAATTTTCAAAGAAAGACTTTTTTATACGAACAACCGAACCGAACGAAGACAATAATATGTAGAGGGCGCTTAGTTCGTGCTGCCGCAAGAATGTATTTTTATGAATATAATTTCCGTTACTTTTACAGTTATCAATAATTTTACGTATTTCATGCTCTAGTTCGGGCCAACATCGTAATGTAAATTTATATCGGGGGCAATAGTAGCGCAGGGTTAGATGTAACAGAGGTTATTTCATACAAAATAAAAATATAGTTTTAAGTACCAAATCTTGAGTTTAACTCAACTCTATTTAGCATAAGCTCATTATTGGTACCGTGACTTTACATCTTAAGTCACAAGTTGGCAACGTACACTGTGGTTATTGTGGGGGTTGTAGTTTTGCTGTGAATCTCACAGGAACCACATGTATTATAGGTGACTGTTACCACTTACCATCAGGTGGGCAGTTTGCTTGTTTGCCAACTTTATTGCAATAAAAAAAAGGAGTAAGGGTAGTGTTACAAATGTCCCCATTTGTAACACTACCCTTTATTATTTAACCTAATATATCTTGAAGGTAATTAAAGTATATCAAAACCTAAATACTTTATGGCCAGATAAATTTACCTTCGTAGTACAGTAACAGATTTTTGAGATAACATGAGTTTTCTGTAATCATGTCTTACATAAATATTGTTACTTTTGCCTCCGGTCTACCCTACAACCCTGAATGTGAGCTGAGCTTAGGGCACTTATGCATCATACAATATTTGGAGTGACAGGTGTCTATCCTTATCCTTTTAAACATACCTACCGCGTAGATTTGGACGAGATAAATTAGGCGATTTCGTTGACCCTGGACTGACCATAATGTAAACAAACAATAGCTGACGGCTAGGGCTGTCAAGCGTACTTGTTGGTTGTTTTTAAATCTTTCGAATATCGATTTTTACTGACAGTGCTAGAATAAAAGTTGTTCACTAATTTGTGTACTTTCTCACCCTTTAAGCTTGATACACCATTTTAGACTAATAACTAAGCATATAACACAGTGTTTGGTCAATACCCTATCAAGCTAAAACCTACCCATGTTAACATAGTCATATAAGTTACGGCGTCATTGAAAATTCGAAATTGTAAAATAAATTTTGGAATCATCCATACAAATAGTTAGTTCTGTAAAAAATGTAATGTGTATTTTACAATTTCGAATTTTCAATGACGCCATTTCTTTTATATGACTATGTTAGCATGGGTAGGTTTCGGCTTGATGGGTATTGACCATCACCTCGTATTGGTTATTAATAAGAACATTTTCTTCGAAGCTACTCACAACAGCGTCTGGTTGCAAAGCATTAAGGAATTCGGCAGCTATTTTCCATTTGTATATTGAAAACCATGCGGTTCCCGTGTACGTGTCTCCAGCGTTGAGATACAGGACTGGCGGTCCTTCTCCCGAGGCAGCCGCTTTACGAGCCTCCTTCACTCTGAAATCAGATGAATTACACTTTCAATCCTCGCCAAGGATATAAATACACACCATAGTCTAGTATTTATTTCTATTAGGTAGTTTTTTTTCGAACATGTCATAAATAAACAGCATACAGAAACAATTTACCAAGCTGACCAAACTGAACAGAAAAAATCACACTCAAGTCGGAACCAGCTTCTAACCCTGGTCATCTACGAGTATATGATATGAATCGTATCGTTGACGTATTCGAGGCGAATTTGTCTACTTTCTAATAGAATGCATCAACACAATTATTTACAATACTGATGTGGAGTTGTGGATAATTTAACTCTATATTTGAGTAACTTACGTCTCTACACTAATTTAACCGTGAATGTCTGCATTACCTGTGCACACAAGGTATAATGAAAGCAGGTTCATTACCTTATGAATACGCGTCTTCAACACGTGTGCAGCTCTGACGCCGTCCGTAAGATAATAGCTTAGCAGAATTCCAATCAAGCTTGATTAAGGGCTTTCGACAATACCTATTACCGTAGCCACATGCTTTGTGGTCATTGCTTTGATGAATTATTGGAGAATATCGTGCTTATATGCTTGTGTTAATTATGTTATTCCATATGTTCACGATTCCATTGTTCCATTTACCTACATTAATAATTGTGGAAATGGATCGTTTGTAATGTTAGCGATATTCGGATGTAGTATTGAATATATTAATAAAATCATCATCATCATCATCAACAGCTCATATACGTCCCCACCGAGGGGCTCGAGCCTACCCTAAACCAATAAAATATTACACCCTTTTTGGTGTAGAAAATAGTATAAATAGCACTGATTGGTAAAATTTATTGTATAACTTTATTATGCTCACTTAATATGTGTGTAATGAAGGATTCATTGATTTTGCAGGATGGATTCATGGACGTTTAAAGGATATGGTCAGTTTTAGTTGGCCATTTCATGAAATACAACCATTTCATGAAGTGGTCGGCCACATCATGAAATGGTCAATTTTACGATTATGGCCATTTTACATAGATAACGACCGAATTCAAAATTTTGTCAAAACGAGTTACAGTCATATCAACATAAAAAGCAAGCTTTACAATATAACGAAAGAAAAACAACCGTGAGGAAATAAACCTTATTTCGTCACGAAATCAATTGTTTTTCTTGCTCTATACTGTAGAGCTTGCTTTATTTGGGTCGATATCTTACTGTTACTTGTTTTGACAAAATTTTGTATTCGGTCGTTATCTTACTAAGAGTGCGTATATACTGACCCGTAAATGGGTTACGCGGCAATATCCATAATATGGGTATTGAAACATTTATTAGCGAGATGAATATCGTCGTACCTGGATTCGCCAATAGGCCGTAAAGGCCGCGGCCTAGGGGCGGCAGATTTGTGCCTTATTCCTTACTATAAATGGAAATATATAATACACTCATAAAAAATATAAATCCGTCACTGCGTCATACAAACAATACACGGAATTGCACATTATGGAACTTACACATGTGCTACCCTAGGGAACCCTCCGTAGCATTTCCCAGCTTCTCTGTCCACTGTGGTGCACGTGCCGCTCAGCTGTGACGTCTGCTCGAACCTCGCGTGCATGTCATTGTTGTGGAGGATGAGCAGCTCGAAATTCTCTTTGGCGCTAGGCGACTGGAGCACTGAACTCGACGACAGCGCAACCACGACCAAGAAGGTCGCTGTCCTGAGTGTGTTCTGCAAAAGACAATGTCTTGTGTTAGGCCGGATTTATATTTGTCTGACGTGTCGTGTTGTAACGCGTCAGAAAGGTATGGGTTTCATACATTTAGTAGGTATATATGGTGAGATTTACATTAGCGTGACGCGATGTGTTGTGATGGCTTGTGTTATGTCGCATCAGAAACGATCCCGATCGCGTCAGAGTGCTGGTGGTGGGGGAGGCGAGGAAGGTGGGGAAGCGGCGGCGTCAGAGCAGTTGCACGCGCCTGTGTTGTTGTGACGCGTCAGATGCGCATTGCGCGTGTAGCCTTTTTCTTCATATTAATTTATACTTTATACGATATGTACGAATATAGACATCAGTCCATTATAGCTACTGTTTGATAGGATCAGATTCGAAGTTGAACGATTTGTGGAAAAACATTGTGCACTTGTGAACTTGCCAAGAGCTACAACTCAAAAAATCATCATAAGACATTAGAATGCGACATATAGATGTGAACACTAGCCGTGACGTTGGAGAGCATCATAACATAACACAACACGTCACACAAATGTAAATCCGGCTTTAATAAAATCATCACGCTTATTCTTTTAACACATTGGTGTGTCTATAATGTACCAATCACTCTTGCTTTTAACCGACTTTAAAATGGAAAGAGGTTCTATGTTCGATTTCTATTTTCTTCTGTTTCTGAAGCTTATAAAACATTCCTCACTTTTCGATGAGTGAATACGCTATAAAGTTAAGCGATTGTTTTGAGCAGTCAATGTAAGCTGCCAAGTCTTGAATTCTTTTTACTTTTACAGAATACTTATATCGTGCTAACATTTTCACATTACATAATACAATACATTTCAAGGCCCTTTGAGGCTCCAAAATTTGCAGAATGCGGAAAAGGCCCTTTAAGCATCGCGAGACGCGATGCAACCGCAATGCAATAGCTGAGGAACTATTCCACTAATAAACCGCCGCTCAACTGTTGCTTTCGACCAATCAGAACGCCACATTATCTCGTCATCGAAAATTTGAAATTTAATCTATGTGTTTTATTGGTCGATCATTACGGTTCAGTTATAATCAATCAATAGAATAGTACCTCTGGTCGTCTAGCTGCAGCAATACACTGGCGATTCAAACGCGCGTGTGTAGCAAAGCAATACAAACGCGATTCAGTGGCCTGTAGCTAAAGTAGATATCATTCGCGTTTGTTTCGTTTTCCTTAACAGTCCTGTATCGAACGGCAATGTTCTGTGCCCGCGAACTATGTTTCGCCTTAAAAGTTTAAGGAAAAACTGTAAATTTACTTTCCCGCGGGAACTACTTACTTTTCCGGGATAATAGGTAGCCTATATTAATCCCTTTTGTAATCCGTCTACCTACAGAGTTTCATCCAAATCCATTTGGTAGTTTTTGCGTGAAAGAGTAACAAACATCCGTACATCCATACTCACCAACTTTCGCGTTTATAATATTAAGTAAGGATGTGGAATCATTACCATATATTTTGTTCTCTTCTAACTTCGTTATTGTTTTTGAATTGTTCCAAAACGTTCGCTCTGCAATCGCGACTGCAGCACGATTGCAGCGCGACTGTAATGCAGCTAAAAGTTACAGTGTGTAAAGGGCTTAATAACTGTATTATTATACTTGTAATAAGCTGGGTGGCGCATTGGCGCGTGTACTCAGCGAACGATTGCCAAGGTTAAGCAACGTTGGCTGTGGTCATGAAGGGGGACCAAAATATAAAACATCTTAAGCTCCTCCGTGTTTCGGAAGGCACGTTAAACAGTGGGTCCTGCGCCTGATCTCGCCCCGATCGTGTCGGCTAACCGTCTCATCGGACTAGGCGAGTGACGGAACAGACAGAGAGTACACTTGCGTTTGCGTAGTCACTTGTGCACTATAATATCTCCTGCGTAGATGGCTAGTCTCTGTTGAGATTGGCCGCCCGTGGCCGAATATCGGTTAGGAGGACATAATTTATTTCCAAGGTTTTATCTACATACTGCAACCAATGTTGTGTTCGTCGTAATTGTCATATACAAATACAAAGAGTTTGGTCAACACCGTATCAAGCCGAAACCTGTCATCATCACAGCTCATATATGTTAGGGTGATTAGGCCTTAGTCAACTACGCTGGCCCAGTGCGGATTGGTCGACTTCACCTACACCATTGAATTTCTTCACAGATGTATGCAGGTTGCCTCATGATGTTTTCCTTCACCGTAGGAGCGTCAGACAAATGTAGGTACATATGAAATTCGAAACGAAAAACACATTGGTACATTGAAAATTGAAATTGTAAAATTAATTTTCTAATTCTCCATACATTTTTTTTCACAGACCCAACTATTTGTGTGGGGAATTCATAATTAATTTTACAATTTCGAATTTTCAATGATGCTATAACTTTGAGCTTGATAGGGTATTTACCAAACACGTCGCTTGACACAGAAGGGCTAATTCTGCGGCGCCACATTATCACGTCATCGAACAATCGTACGTCAAGATGTGCGCTGCGATTGGCCGATCGCAGGCGTTTTCGTTTCGATTCGGCTGTCTGTAACTTAGCCGCTCTAAACGTGACTAAACATGTAGACAACTAGTAGTTCACAAACAATTTCATACAACAAGTTTCATACATGTTTTGTATTCAACAAGTTTTATACATGTATACGAGTGTAAACAATAAACGAAAACATTGTATAAAACTTGTAAAATACATGTAATATGCCTTGGTGAAAACGAGGGGAAGGAAAGCCGTCGCTGTGAAGAGAAAAATATCAAATGGCCAACATGTACAGGAGGCTAATCGCGATAGATAAATGCAGTTGGATTGGAATTGAACTACTTACGACTGAACTACAACTATTTTGACATTTTGTATCGCGGTAATGATTTGACAGGAGATTGGAACGTAACCCGATTGAATTTGGAACGCAACCGCTGTCAAAATACAAATTTCATGCGACGCTACTTTTTTTGGTTTGAAATGTAGCTTTTTTTCAGTGTTGTGTTTTTCTGTACTCTCTCTGTCTCTGTTATCTCTAGAGTTCCTAATGCGATCCAGCTTCGCTTGCGGTTCAACTCTCATGTAGGAATTAGCATGATACGTCTTTCTGTGTTCTGTGCGCGATACCAATTTTGTCCAAAGTTGAATTGTAATTAGAACTTAGTAGATTGGACCCCTTAGCGGTCCGTTCGAACTATAACTTAGCGCGATTGGTCCCCAGTTTGGCGTGTTGCTGTGTGTACAATTAAAATGTGAGGAGCTTGGTGGCGCATTGGCGCGTGCGCTCAGCGAACGATTGCTAAGGTTAAGCAACGTTCGCTGTGGTCAGTCCTAGGATGGGTGACCAAAATAAGAAACATCTCAAGCTCCTCCGTGCTTCGGAAGGCACGTTAAACAGTGGGTCCTGCGCCTGATCTCGCCCCGGTCGTGTCGGTTAACCGTCCCATCGGACTAGGCGAGTGAAGGAACAGAGAGTGCACTTGCGTTTGCGCAGTCACTTGTGCACTATAATATCTCCTGCGCAGATGGCTAGTCTCTGTGGAGATTGGCCGCCGTGACCGAATATCGGTTAGGAGGACATTATTAATTAAAATGTTGCGAAGTGATAGAAAACTTGACATTAACCCTGTACCACTCATCATAAATTCTTCTTATCTGAGGAGGGGTCCTTGCACCGCGTATGCAGCGTTGCCGACTTCCACGGTCTGGATTACCCAAAAACCTATCTGAAGATTTCCAATTTTGGGGAAAACATAATTGATATCCCCAAGTTTTCCCCACAAGTTTTCAGCAAAGAAATTAAACTTAATATTACTTAACTTAAAATTAAAAATAAACACGAAATAAAACTTACTGTAACAAATATCAATCGAGAAATACGTCAGGTAAACAGGTGAATATTGGTTTTATAACATAATATATCTTGAAATAATCGTCGTTTTTATTAACTTTCTTTTTTTTTACATTTTAACTACCCCTTATCCATTGTATCTTTCTAATTATATTACATAAACAACAAGTGTGAGCAATACACAACAAGCAGTATGTGTGAACTCGAACACCAAATAACGCTCAAAAGTTCTCTGCCATACACATACGTACTCTATCTATAGGTATAATTTGTTACAAAGCTATAGTAAACAACAGGGACTTCCCCGATAAACAATAAAGGTTGATGGACATAAATGCTGCTATAAAATAAACTCCAAAACCTTCCAACCGGATAAGTTGAGTTAAACTTGAGTTAAAGTATAAATAATGTATAAATTATACTCACTTCTAATACTAATTTTATTACTTTTAAGTTAAGTCCTAGCGTAAATGTCTAAATTTCCCGCATTTTCCCCACATAAACGCTCTCCCCACAAATTACCCAATTAGACTGAAAATCCCCACTGTTTGGGGAATTCCCCACAGATTGGCAACGCTGCGCGTATGTATTAAAGTGCATATTTACGTAGCTCTCTTGAAAGCTACGTAAATATTCACGGATCACTTGTGGTACACTTTATTCCACTCTGTATAAACATATAGTCCAATCCAATATGTCAATAGTTATTACAACCAAAACAGTAATTCATTTCATTTGAAAAGGCGGACGATACACAATGTATCGATTTGGCTTTGAACCTCTAGAACTTGAGTGTAAAAAAAAGGTGATCAATAAATGGTTTATTTTACAGTAAGTTTTCTATTCAAACACCTTCATGTCATTGTGACGCGAGTCAATAAACGGTCATAATTTGCTGTCCCTTCGTCATTCATTGTTTGGTTCATTCATTGAATTCGGCTGGAGTTTCAAAGGTATACATTAGAAGGATGAAATATGTCGGTTTAAGTATGCAATATTTTTTTCATTTTTTTTTGTAAAAAATAGGAATGCTTCTTAGAATCAACTCGTTTGTATGAGAGATTTTAAGAAGACTAGTAAAAGTTACAAAAGATTTGACGATATAAAAAAAATATTAAAAAAATAAATAAAAACCGACTTCAAAAACACTGAAAATTTAAAAATAATATAAGAATAGGTACAGACAACATCACACTGCTATTATATTGAAGTCGGTGCCAAACGATGGTCTCCTACAATTTGTCACCGACTTCAATATATTTAGAAGTGTGATGTTGTCTGTATCTCTATTCCTATATTATTTTTAACTTTTCAGTGTTTTTGAAGTCGGTTTTTATTTTTGGTAAAATATTTTTTATTTTTAACTTTTTAGTGAATGAAATCTTTTTAGTGAAAAAAAAACCCTAATTAAATACCAGCTCATCTGAGAGCTGGTATTTAATAAGCGCTTCCCTGATTTTCATGGGATCCCATCATCAGGTCCTGACTTTGGTAACCTTGGGACCACCCTAGGAGTATACTCTACCGAATACAAACATAATTTTTAAAATCGGTTCACAATTGGCGGAGTAATCGCGTAACATACATACAAAACACGTTGGACACACCTTAAAATTTAAGGGTTTTCTTCGATTTTCATGGGATCCCATCATCAGATCCTGACTTTGGTGACCATGGAACCACCCTTGGAGTATACTCTATCGAATAGAAAAAATAATTTTGAAAATCGGTCCACAACTGGCGGCGTAATCGCATAACATACACACAAAAAAAACATACGCATCGAATTGAGAACCTCCTTCTTTTTTTGAGTTCGGTTAAAAATAGTCATTGTCAGAATCTATTAACGTTGGTTGTGGTCAGTCCTATGATGGGTGACCAAAATACGAACCATCTCAAGCTCCTCCGTGCTTCGGAAGGCACGTTAAACAGCGGGTCCTGGGCCTAATCTCGCCCCGGTCGTGTCGGTTAACCGTCCCATCGGACTAGGCGAATGAAGGAACAGAGAGTGCATTTGCGTTTGCGCAGTAACTTGTGCACTATAATATATCCTGCGCAGATGGCTAGTCTCTGTTGAGATTGGCCGCCGTGACCGAATATCGGTTAGAAGGACATTATTGTTATCAGACTATACAATATTGTCTATACAATGTTGACTCTACAAGGTGTGCTACGTTAGACGTTCTCAAAGTTGTTTCGTCTGCCATCTGTTTTGACAATCTGTTTTCTTTGTATATTAATGAGTAATTGCAAAATTATCATTTCAGCGGTGAGTGATTTCAAAAGATGCCGTGCATCAATTTTACTTACGCTGTGGATTTGTGCTTGAACCAATTTTGCTATGAGTTAGGCGGCCCTTTCGTGCTGGGGAGGTGAACTTGTATTATTTGTTTACTAGCTGTGCCCACGAACTACGTTTCGCCATAATAATTATTATCCCGTTTTTGCAACATTTTTCATTGATTCTCCTCTCCTATTGGTCGTAGCGTGATGTTACATAGCCTAAAACCTTCCTTGATAAATGGTCTATCCAACACAAAAACAATTTTTCAATTCGGATAAGTACGAGTACTTACTTTCAGAGATTAGCGCGTTCAACCAAACAAATAAACAATCTCTTCAGCTTTATAATATTAGGATAGATTATTTAGTTTTTTTACATATAACAAGGAAGATTTTGCTCTTCATCTCACCTGATGGTATGTGATGATATGTAATAAGGCCGAAGATGGAAGCTTTACCCGGATTCTTCAACTGAAGAACCTGGCTATTTTACCTTTGATTGTCGGAACACAACCAGCTAACATTAACATTGTTGTAATGGTGACGAACTTAGGTAAGTCGGTGTTAGTTAACCAGGCGGGCTCAGAAGATCTACCATCAACTAAACCGAACAGAAAAACTTCTGCCCCCATTGGGAATCGAACCGCGGACCTCTAGATCAAAACCGGGTGGTGTCAACCACCAGACCACAAAGGTGGTCAAATTAACAACAGTACTAATGATACAAATGGCAGATTTGCACCGCTTAGAAAAAGCTGTACTATGAGATTCAACTAAGAATAAGACCAACTTGACACCATGTTGTGACCTCATGAACCAGTTAGGTAGGGTGAGCAAAAAAAAGTATTTCTTTAATACAATTTATTTACTAAGATTAAGTGAGAAAAACATCAGATTTTTTAAATTTTTTTTTACTAAGATTGAGAGAAATAAAAACATCAGATTTTTAATAATATTTATTTATTAAGACTGAATGAGAAAAAACATTAATCAGAATCAATGGAAATAAAAAAATAAAAAAGGTCATGGTATGGTTTTAAAGAACTAATTATGACTTTAGATAATAATTCAATTAATAATAAAAAAAAATATTTAAGACAGATTTTGAAACAAAGTTAAATACACCGTTCTTGTTGAGAATAAGTTTTTTTTGCAAACCGTACTTTTCAAGCGACATTTGACAGATGGAGGTCATTGGCTTTCCTATTCTTATTTGAATCGCATTGTGCCTACTGTAACTTCTGATTTTCGCGTTCCTAACAAACAGAATTCGGAAACGCATAAAAGTTCAACTTTTAAATAAACCAAACCTCTCTGACAACCGACAACATTCGCCCAATCCACTAGAACCACTGAATAAACATGTAAATTCGTTCGTAAACGGAAAACTGTATCCGTTTGGAGCGAGTGAAATGGAAATCCCTTTTGTTGCGAATGCTTTATCTGCTATTTCGGCTAATGGCCGGTGCTGCCTGCACTGGAAAATGAAGGTTCTGTTTCATTTGCATCGATGTTTCCATAGTTTTTTCTCGACTCTATTCCATTACGAATTGAGTACTTTTCTCTGAAGCATTTATTGTTAGGGTTTTTCTTGGATTTTAGGAAATGTGGTGAAAATAAACAGCTTAATTGGACTTTATTGCGGAGGAAGAGTAGGAATATTTTTTATACGCTGCATTAGGTAACGTTTTTATTTTGATGATAATAGTTTAGATTGTGGACTGTGAGCTGCGAGCCGTGGGACTGAGCTGGAGTGAGGTCAAGGAAGTCCCAGCAGAAAGAAAGGTGTGGCGGGACTATGTGGAGCACAGACATATTATGTATTTTACTAGATGCTGCAAGAGTTAATACCTACACATAGAGTGCCAAAAGGAAGGTAATGCTCCTCTTTTAAACAATTTTATTTAATCAGCGCTTTATCGTCATGGCTGCAGCGTGGTTATAGTACCGACCCTTAAACAAAAAAAGGAAAAATGCCAAACAACACATAGTAACTTTTAAGCGCTCTTTTGACGTTGTATTTGGACAAGGAAAATTGACACGCTCGGTTTCCATACAGAAAGAATTTGTCTAGTTGAACACTTGTCTATGCTGTAGACACTAATGATATAAATAAATATTACTGCAACCATTTTCATTGTAAATAATTAAACCATCATTTTGTGTTAACGTATTGTAGATCCCATTTTAGTAAGTATTTTCATCAAATAGTCATTATTGACAGAACTGCACGCAAAATTAAATATGTGTATCTGATCTATAATATCAAACCCTATCGTTGTTTCTTTGCACAGTTGGCCGTCAAGTCTCGATGTTAAGAGCCTGCAGCTCAACAAATTTAAATTACACCCAACAAAAAACGTCGTGCGTTGACCCTCAATTGTGCTTGGCCCAGACTAATTGTAAGGGATGCCTTCACATCAGACAGGTAAGCCCAGACGGATGAAAGGCTTGGGCGCTATAAAAAACGCTTTCTGATCGGAATTTCCAATCAGGAGTCGATTAGCTACAAAGCTACTTGCTTTGCACTCTCATTGCTTGTTAATACTAGAATGTAGTGCCACTGTTGATTCAATTTCGTGTGCTTCAATCAAAAATCGACAATGCACACTATTTCACGAAGCTCCCGAAATACTGTGCACATTTTAAAGCGGTCCTGGAATGGAATTCTACTGAACGCCATGTTTAATTTCCAACCGCTTTGGGGTGACGAATTTTTGGAATTCTGATAAGTATTCTAGGTTTGTAAATAACGTTATACAATACACAGATTTTAAATGTCAGAGAATCTTTATTTAGAATTCTGGTAGAAATGGATGTCTTACATTTAAAGAGTTACAATCTGACAAAAGTCACACAAGTCACATAGACTTGTGACTTTTGTCAGAAAGAACGAATTAATCTCTTCTTAATTTATCAGATTGAGAAGAGTATTTCCAAGTTTTGATTAGGATAGGATACCTACAGTTTAAAAATTGTAGAGATAGAAAGACACAGTTTTTGGTTGAAATTATAGTGATAGTGTCAGTTGATAAAATTATTAATAAATTAAGCTTAAACTTAGGTAAAAAAATTATCAAATATTATTAATTGTTGAAAATTTTCGTGCGTGTAAAAGGCAATATTTTTCTATTTTTGTATGTTTTAAACGGACTTCAAAAAAGGAGGAGGGTTCTATATTCAACGGTATCTATTTTTTATGTATGTTCACCGATTACTCGGCCATTTGTGGGCCGATTTTCAAAATTCTTATTGTAATCGAGAGAGTATACTCCCAAGGTGGTTCCATTGTCACTAAGTCATGATCTGATGATGAGATCCCGGGAAACGAGGGAAACTCTTAAAGTTCATATTTCTTCGTTTTATGTTTCGAAAGCCGGTGAAATTAGGTCCACTTTAGCTGTGTTGAGAAAGTATTACCAGTAGACGTGCATTTTTATTGTCAAGAAAATAGCAAAAATATTTTTTTTTATTTTGTACCCCAGTTTTCCAAAAATCGATTAAAACGTGTAAAAAGTAACGCTTTAATTCGGTTGCAGTGCTTAAGCGACTTTCGAAGCTATGCAGTTATTTTCAACTACATTTATTACCTTGCAACAAAGCAGTCACCGTGCTCGATTAGATTTCGTGGGTAACGAGGCTTTAACATTGTTAATTGTTATTACACTTTTTATTAGTTGAATCGATTCTGAATATTATTATTATTATTATTATTATTACATGTAGTGTAACACCGTTTTTTCTTAAAATTTCATAAAACACTAATTTTGCAAAAACACTTTGGTTTCACTGTAGTTTTAACACAAATTTCACAACTAAAATCATAATTACAATAACTTTGTCAATTAATTTCACAATTTCAATGTCAAGTGTCAACGTCAACGTCGTTTCACGTCACGTCAGTGACATTTGCAATTATCTTTGGTCATTATTCACTTTTTGCATAAACAAAATAAATCTCGCGTTTATCCTGGCCTTATTTACAAAGATAGTTTTTTTTCGCCCAAAATCCCGTGCTTCCATTTAGGTGGGTTGATTTTCTCAAAATTCGGAATTTGACATTTAGACCGTTTGTTTTGATCATTTCTATAGACATATTTTAATAAAATACACTTAAACTTATAGATCATATAATTATAGTTTCGTCGAATAGAATTTGGAAAGCATTCACAATTTGTTTATGGTTAATTTTTCATTACGTTTTGTTTTTCAACCAAACTTATAACTT
Organism: Schoenobius gigantellus; assembly: GCA_963935595.1. NCBI lineage: Eukaryota > Metazoa > Arthropoda > Insecta > Lepidoptera > Crambidae > Schoenobius > Schoenobius gigantellus. The sequence goes on from OZ012558.1 coordinate 9,962,413, forward strand.
TAGCTGGAAATACTTATTGCATATTGTAGAATTTCGAAAGATCCGTATGTTGACTTGACACATCTTGAAGCAAGTTAAGAGTCTTACGAGTGTTATGAAATGAATTTGGTTTTAGGAGAGGTTCCGTCGCCAATACGGCGCTTAACATTCAGCAAACGGACCTCGGCTCCGTCGCTTCCACATAAACGCAAATCTGCGCGCAAGTGGAGCGTTGGTTTAGTCTATCGTCTAGGTTATGACTAGTCTGTGAGACATCGATCGAAGTAATTTGTTATTGATTTGAAGATCTTAAAGTTTTTATATATTTATTTCGATATGCGAATAAAATCCATAGGTATTTCTCCCGTTTTCCGTGTGAATTTAATTTGAAAAGTACACTAAGACTTCAAAAGTCAAGTCAGTTATTTTTGTTTTCAGCTTGAAGAGTAAAAGCTCAATCATATTTTTAATCGCCGGCGCGCGAGTCATTAAATTAAAAGTAAAGAAATAAATTTTATCAATAGATAATACTCCGCCCACACTAAGGTATCTAATTAACTTATTATATTTCATGATTTAAAACAGATTTTGTTAATTTTATTTTTATTAGTGGGTATATTGATTATTAAATCAAACATATTACATTTCCAAAATTCGCCTTTTTCATCCCCTATTTCATTAAAAAACCTTGATAGTAAACGGCATCTTAGTGGGATTAAGGCATATATTGAGTAACACTTGCGAATTTCATGTTAAATTCTAAATTTTCACAATATTAAGTTTCACATCCTTCTTTGGCAAAGAACTCACAAATTAAGCTGTTTTCTTTTTATTAATAGCAATAATTATACACAAAATAGGTGCTCTCCCCTCCATAGGTCCTTTTTATTAACTAACCAATAAGACAATTTGTCGATTTATTAAAAATTATGTTTTAGAATTCATTTGCTATGTTTATTACATGAAGTTCAAATGTATTGACTGGGATTCCTTCAGAACTCAGTGTTAGACCCACTGACCTCAAGATCATAGGCATATTTAATTATATTTTTAACATAACACTGTGCTATGAATCTCCAGGGCAGTTCCCGGAGGCCGTAGGGCTCCGCTGCAACTAACCTACCTAATAACCTAATATCAAGGAGGAATTCTGTGGAATTACACAAATAATATTAGAAACAGAGAATAAGTTAAGAAATTGGAATATTATATCTCTGACCCGTGATCGCAGAAACTTAGCATTGAAGGTATGACCCACTAACAACCGCTCCGGGGAAGGCTACTAATTTCTTTTAAAAAAAAGGAAACCTATAACTATTTGTTCGTGTACTTTATTGCCCCTCATTTTGTAGTTTTGTACCCAATTTGAACCTGATTTTTACCTGCCGAGATTGATCAAACAAACCTGAACCATCCTGCCCTTGGCTTGTATTAAATAAAAATTTAGTTAAGTGCTTTGCATTGAGGGATTTTGTTAACTTCAGTAACATTATGCATAAGTGAATTACAACCATGTACCTACCAGAATAAAGCTTTTCATTTTGTATCGGACTAAAGGAATAAGTTTGTTTTTTTTTCCTTCAACTTTAAGATTTCCCTATATTACTACAATTTAGCAAGAAAAAGCATTACAATTTGGCGCCCGAATATACAGCAGGTTTTGTGGTATTATATGGCCCATTATTCTGGTCAAATGCTCAGATAGTGTTGATCCATCTCGGTATGTATCTTTAATAATTTTCTTTTTTTTAACGTTGTGTGTTAGTTAAGCTAAAACTCAAAAACGGCTCGACCGATTCTTACGAAATGTTATGTGTATTTGAATAGGTCCAGGGAAGGTTTAAAAGTACAACTGGACCCAGTAGGTGGCGCTGGAATCGGACAGGAGAACGTCTGCCGGTCTCACTAGTTATAAGATAAATAAGAATTCTATGCAGGTTTGGTTCAGATAGGTATAAATAAAAAACAAATTTTAGTTACATTTGCAAAGGTGAATATATTTTAAGATTTTTTGTTCATAGTTTGAGTATATAACATAAATAATATTGTAAAATTAACTTATCATATAGAATAGAGCGTAGTATATTTTTACAAAAATGGAACAAAGACCAATTAGTTTTAATTTACTTAACAAAGATGAACTAGAATATGAGGTGAAAATCAGGGGTTCGAAACCAGCTGACACGGTGATGGCTCTGAGAGCACAGATCCGTACTCTCAATAAAGATCTGCCTTCTGATGAAATACTGACTTGTGATCTTGATGTCAATATTGAATTAAAGGTAATTCAAAAGAAATTAGATGATCTTGAGAAACTTATCACAAGTACTTCAAGTAAACCGTCATCACTTAAGATGATAAATAGAATTCAAACTCTTGCACACCACTTATTCCACAGAATTGGTCGCTTGTCTTTATCGGAGTATGATGATAATAATCTTACTTCTTTAATTACTTCTCTGAATAATAGATTAGATAGCATTCTTGTAAAAATAGATAATATTTGTCATAATTTTAAAAGTAGCTTGGCACCTGAACAACCGATTGAGCACGCCACTGCAACTACACACAATACAGCTAATGATTGCTCCGTGCATAAACTAAATTTACGCTTCAATGGCAAGACATGCATTAAAGCCTTCTTACAACGCCTCGAAGAGTTATGCTTGTCTCGTGGCCTTGCAGATTCAAAGCTTTTCTGTTCTGCAGCTGAACTTTTCACTGATGAAGCGCTATGCTGGTATCGAGGAGTAAAGTCAGACGTTCACAATTGGACTGAGCTGAAGACCTTGCTTCTCGATGAATATTTACCATCTGATTATGACCATAGGTTGATGCAGGAAATTAGAAGTCGTACTCAGGGCCCCGATGAAAGCATTGTGAATTATCTCAGTATAATGCAAAATTATTTTACTCGATTATCGAAACCAATCTCTGATGAGGACAAATTGAACATAGTGATGTTTAACATTAGACCTTTTTATACTACTCAGCTTGCTCTAGCCCCAGTGGAATCTTGGACTGATCTAAAGAAAAAATGTAGGTTATTAGAAGGTGCAAAGGAGCGATCGGTGCATTTCAGTGAACCTCCTAGGGTCACCACTTCTTCTCTGGCTCCCGATTTGTGTTACAAAAATACTAGTGGTAACAGTGGTAGCAAGGCTCCACCAAAAGTCTCTTCAATTCAGCCAGTGAATAATACACAAAATAATCTTTTTTGTGTCCGCTGTCGTAAAAATGGCCACAGCTTGAGGTATTGCAAGGCGCCTTGGGTACTTATTTGTTATCGTTGTGGAGAAAAGGGGTTCAATGCAAATAATTGTCCAAAGTGCACTTCTTCAAAACCTTCAACCGTAGAGATTCCAAAAAACGCCAAGTAGTGAACCGATGGCATAAAACAGTATATTTTTATAATAAACATTGTAATTCTGAACAGTCAAGGCAGAAATACAATGAATTCTATAATAAAGTAAATAAAGCTAGTAACATACATACGCATAAAGGTAAGGTTACATCGGTTCACGCTACTACTAACGCCACCTATAATGATACCAGAGCTTATCTGAATATTAATATTTTTGGCTTGGAATTCAGAGGATTACTAGATTCAGGATCACAGATCTCCATTGTGGGAGGGCAAGCATACAAATATTTTAAAGATTTCGCTACTTTACATAAGTCTGAGGACTTAGACTTTATAAAAACTGCAAATGGTTCTACTTCACGAGTAACTGGGTATTTATTTTTACCAGTATCGATAGAAAATAAAACTCGTGTTATTAAATTTTACGTCGTCCCTGGAGTTGCTACAGAGTTGTTATTTGGCTTAAATTTCTGGAAGGAATTTAATATTGCGCCAGATATTTTATCATTGTTAGAGGATAGTGGACATTTATATAAAAATAATAATCAGGTGTACACCGTTATGTCAGGCAGCCGTGCTTTATATGATTTTGAAACTTTATCTAAGCTTGAGCGTAGGCTGGTCAATGACGTCATAAAGCAATTTGATGACATTTCCGCAGAAAAGAAAGGCCTGGGTAGGACACACTTAGTGAGTCATAAAATTGATACCGGTGACCACCCACCTATTAAACAACGGTATTATGTAGTCTCACCCGCTAAACTGGCAGAATTAAATAAACACCTAGACCAAATGCTGAAGGATGATGTTGTGGAGCCTAGCGGCAGTGCATGGAACAACCCCGTTACTTTAGCGGTTAAATCAGATGGGTCATCACGTTTCTGCTTGGACAGCCGAAAACTTAACGCCATATCAAAGCATGACGCTTACCCTATGCCTTATATTAGCCATATTCTGGACCAGCTCAAAAATGCTAAGTACTTATCTTCTATTGACCTTAAGTCTTCATATTACCAAGTTCCTTTGGACTCTATTGAGTCCAGAGAGAAGACTGCTTTTACTATCCCCTGCAGAGGCTTGTTTCACTTTAAGGTCATGTGCTTTGGACTTACTGCAGCTCCAGCTACGCAGCAGCGGTTGATGGACCGCCTCTTTGGCCCCGAGTTTGACAATAAGGTGTTCGTATATGTTGATGATTTAATTTTACTTACCCCTGAAGGCCCAACGGCCTTCCAGGATCACCTCCAGCTCCTACGTAGGGTAAAGGAGAGACTTAAACTAGCCAACCTTACTGTCAACATGGGTAAATGCCAGTTCTTCAGGAGACAGCTGAAATTCTTGGGTCATGTGGTTGACGAATATGGTCTGCGCACGGATCCTGACAAAATTAAGGCTATAGTAGACTTTCCTATTCCCACCTGCAGGAAAGACGTCAAACGTTTCTTGGGAACTGCATCTTATTATAGGCGTTTCATAAAAAATTTTAGTCATAGAGCTGGTCCCCTTAATGCTCTTACTTCTACCCGTAAGAGCGCGCCCCCTTTCAAATGGACGACCGAGGCAGACGAGGCGTTCAACGACCTAAAACTCGCACTGTCTACTTCCCCGGTTCTGGTATGTCCTGACTTCTCGAAAGATTTTGCTGTCCACTGTGACGCTTCTGATTTCGGGTTAGGAGGTACCTTAACCCAGGTTGTAGATGGACAAGAACATCCTGTTGCGTACTGTAGCCGTTCACTAACACCCGCTGAACGTAACTATTCCGCTACAGAGCGAGAGGCATTGGCCGTGGTACATGTCGTTGAACACTTCCGCCCTTACCTTGAAGGTGGTCGACAATTTAAAATTATTACCGACCATGCTAGTCTAAAGTGGTTTTTAAACCTTAAGAATCCGACAGGACGACTAGCGCGTTGGGGGTGTAGGCTATCGCCTTATAATTTCATTATTGAGCATCGTAGTGGATCTCAAAACGTCGTACCGGATGCACTATCACGTTCTGTACCAGTGGCAGCCGTAGACGCATTTACTTCCAGCGATGCTTGGTATAACAATATATTAAAACGTTGCACGGATAGGCCGCGCGCGTGTCCCAATTTTCAAATTGTTGATGGTAGGCTTTTTAGATTTACAAAAAGCACTAACAAACTCTGTGGTGACTACCAGTGGAAAGAGGTTGTACCAAAGGAGCTTAGGGAGGATATTATGAAAAGTAACCATTCTGAACCAATTGCTGCGCACTTAGGCGTTGCAAAAACTTATAAAAGATTAAAATTACGGTATTTTTGGCCCGGTATGCATAAAGATACCGAGGAATTTATTAAAAATTGTGCCACTTGCAACTCATATAAACATAGCTCACTAGCGCCAGCTGGCTTTATGGGGGAACCCAAGGTCTGCTGTCGACCATTCCAGTGCATCAGCATTGATCTAGTTGGTCCACTGCCGATGTCTCGACAGCAAAACACCTTTTTACTAGTAGTTGTGTGTTGTTTTACAAAATATTGTTTATTATTTCCGATACGGCGTGCAACGGGCAAAGTTATAGCGCAAAGGTTAGAAGACCATGTATTTCTGGTTCACGGAATACCACAGACGGTGATGTCTGATAATGGCTCGCAATTTATAAGTCATGAGGTTCAGGCATTATATGAAAAATACAATATTCCGCAAGTACATTTGGGTCCAGTATATTGTCCACAAGTTAATACGGTGGAACGTTATAACCGCACAATAATCACTGCAGTTTCCTCGTTTGTTGAGAACGATCATAGAACGTGGGATATTAACATACATAAAATACAATTTGCCATGAACACCTCAGTAAATGAGTCTACTTCTTATACTCCTTTCATGCTAGTACACGGTAGGGAAGCTGTCACAGATGGTAGTATTTACCGTGGCTTCGAAGATCTCCAAGAGTTGGTTGTGGTACCACGCGATACTCATGCGTCTAATATTGGCCACCTCGGTGACATTTTCATCAAAGTCCGAGAGTCATTGCGTAAGGCCCATGAAAGGAATATAAAATACTATAACAACAAACGCAGAGATATCTCTTTTAATGTTGGTGATTTTGTGTGGAAGCGGACGTACAAGCAGAGTTCTGCTAATAAATATTTTACTGCTAAACTTGCCCCTAAATATGAACGTTGTAAAATTATACGTAAGCTTTCTCGCCTCGTCTATGAGCTCGAAGACGAGAACGGAAAATACATAGGAAAGTGGCACATAAAAGATTTTAAAAAATTTAGATACTTCGAGTGACTAAATTACATACCTAGTAACATAATACCTACTTAATTTTCATTTTTATACTCTTATGAAAATAGCCATATTTTTATAAGCATTTAAACTATTTAGGCACCGCGGGTGCGGCGGTCACAGAATACCCACCCCGCCATTCTTCCTGGCGTCTCGTAGAACCCGAGTGTAGGATAACGCGCCATATAACATCTGGCGGCGTTTTTGCATGTGTCTGTTCCTGTCGTTTCTTATTGATTTGCCTTGATACTTAAGTTTCCATATACCTAACATCTTCAAAATTGATATTACCATTACATAGGTACATAAAGATCTAAAACACAAATATTATACGTGTCTTAGTTCATACCATTATAAATATATTATGACTACCATTATATAAAATGGATATTACTTCTTTAGTATCTGATACCAGAATTAAGGAACAAGTATGTACTTATTATAACTGTTATGTGGTTAGATAGATAGATGCATTTAGCACAAGATCACAAATATAAACGTGTCTTGTTCATTATTTTTATATGTATTCTACTCTAATCAACAAAATTAATTTTGAATTCCTCACAGGAGCGGTTTGCAACTCTAGAAATAAGCCTTTGCTATATTCTTATAATGGAGGAAGTTACATCTAGCTGGAAACGTAGGAAAATCAATATCGACGATCAGGGGCAACGACACATGCAACTCATTTCTTTTAATTATTTCCTTTTTATTGTTTTTTTCTACTTATTATTTGACGATTAGAGTCAAAATGTCTGTAATAACGACATCTACCGGTGGTTGTTGACATTACTTGCTATACACTGTTAGTGTCAAGATATACTTATTTAACAACGCCATCTCGGCGTCAGTCCTGACACTACAGTTTTTTTTATTACTTTCTTATATTTGATGGGCATAGGATATAATGCTTTTTGCCTATTTATCACAGCCATATAGGTGCTAGCAGAAGTGGTTTCGCTAGATTTTGCCACCTTATTGGTGAATATTTTTTTTACAACCATGTAGGTGCTAGCAGCAGTAGTTTCGCGCTAGATTTTGTCACCTTATTGGTGAATGTGGTTTTTTTTATTACAATCTTTAACATACCATATTAATGGATTTACGTAGATTTAAGGTACATGCATGTTAAATATTCTTTATTTACACACGTTTATATTTAAAGCTTTATTTTTTATCTTATACAAATAAATAAACTTATATATAAAAAAAAAAAAAAATAACGTTAGGCGTAATTGGGTACAGAGTTTATCACGAATGAATAGTTTTTAATTGATTCTAATTATGATAATTTTGTTTGGTTGGTTAGGAGGTTTTGAGGCTGACGAGGCGTCAGACGAATTCCCTACGTGAATTCTATCGTGGTTGGGGGGATACTGTAACACCGTTTTTTCTTAAAATTTCATAAAACACTAATTTTGCAAAAACACTTTGGTTTCACTGTAGTTTTAACACAAATTTCACAACTAAAATCATAATTACAATAACTTTGTCAATTAATTTCACAATTTCAATGTCAAGTGTCAACGTCAACGTCGTTTCACGTCACGTCAGTGACATTTGCAATTATCTTTGGTCATTATTCACTTTTTGCATAAACAAAATAAATCTCGCGTTTATCCTGGCCTTATTTACAAAGATAGTTTTTTTTCGCCCAAAATCCCGTGCTTCCATTTAGGTGGGTTGATTTTCTCAAAATTCGGAATTTGACATTTAGACCGTTTGTTTTGATCATTTCTATAGACATATTTTAATAAAATACACTTAAACTTATAGATCATATAATTATAGTTTCGTCGAATAGAATTTGGAAAGCATTCACAATTTGTTTATGGTTAATTTTTCATTACGTTTTGTTTTTCAACCAAACTTATAACTTTAGCTGGAAATACTTATTGCATATTGTAGAATTTCGAAAGATCCGTATGTTGACTTGACACATCTTGAAGCAAGTTAAGAGTCTTACGAGTGTTATGAAATGAATTTGGTTTTAGGAGAGGTTCCGTCGCCAATACGGCGCTTAACATTCAGCAAACGGACCTCGGCTCCGTCGCTTCCACATAAACGCAAATCTGCGCGCAAGTGGAGCGTTGGTTTAGTCTATCGTCTAGGTTATGACTAGTCTGTGAGACATCGATCGAAGTAATTTGTTATTGATTTGAAGATCTTAAAGTTTTTATATATTTATTTCGATATGCGAATAAAATCCATAGGTATTTCTCCCGTTTTCCGTGTGAATTTAATTTGAAAAGTACACTAAGACTTCAAAAGTCAAGTCAGTTATTTTTGTTTTCAGCTTGAAGAGTAAAAGCTCAATCATATTTTTAATCGCCGGCGCGCGAGTCATTAAATTAAAAGTAAAGAAATAAATTTTATCAATAGATAATACTCCGCCCACACTAAGGTATCTAATTAACTTATTATATTTCATGATTTAAAACAGATTTTGTTAATTTTATTTTTATTAGTGGGTATATTGATTATTAAATCAAACATATTACATTTCCAAAATTCGCCTTTTTCATCCCCTATTTCATTAAAAAACCTTGATAGTAAACGGCATCTTAGTGGGATTAAGGCATATATTGAGTAACACTTGCGAATTTCATGTTAAATTCTAAATTTTCACAATATTAAGTTTCACATCCTTCTTTGGCAAAGAACTCACAAATTAAGCTGTTTTCTTTTTATTAATAGCAATAATTATACACAAAATAGGTGCTCTCCCCTCCATAGGTCCTTTTTATTAACTAACCAATAAGACAATTTGTCGATTTATTAAAAATTATGTTTTAGAATTCATTTGCTATGTTTATTACATGAAGTTCAAATGTATTGACTGGGATTCCTTCAGAACTCAGTGTTAGACCCACTGACCTCAAGATCATAGGCATATTTAATTATATTTTTAACATAACACTGTGCTATGAATCTCCAGGGCAGTTCCCGGAGGCCGTAGGGCTCCGCTGCAACTAACCTACCTAATAACCTAATATCAAGGAGGAATTCTGTGGAATTACACAAATAATATTAGAAACAGAGAATAAGTTAAGAAATTGGAATATTATATCTCTGACCCGTGATCGCAGAAACTTAGCATTGAAGGTATGACCCACTAACAACCGCTCCGGGGAAGGCTACTAATTTCTTTTAAAAAAAAGGAAACCTATAACTATTTGTTCGTGTACTTTATTGCCCCTCATTTTGTAGTTTTGTACCCAATTTGAACCTGATTTTTACCTGCCGAGATTGATCAAACAAACCTGAACCATCCTGCCCTTGGCTTGTATTAAATAAAAATTTAGTTAAGTGCTTTGCATTGAGGGATTTTGTTAACTTCAGTAACATTATGCATAAGTGAATTACAACCATGTACCTACCAGAATAAAGCTTTTCATTTTGTATCGGACTAAAGGAATAAGTTTGTTTTTTTTTCCTTCAACTTTAAGATTTCCCTATATTACTACAATTTAGCAAGAAAAAGCATTACAGTAGGTACCCTGTACCTACATGTAATAATAATAATAATATTTATTTAGAAACTGTAGAACAAATGTACAAAGTAAAACACTGTGCGATAATGACCTCCAAAATTTGATTACAAGTATTTGTCTACTTTGCCTATGATAGTTGATTTGCTGGATTGGTTTCCTGTGATATATGTTACTAGTAGCCTAAATTCTTTCCAAACCAAATAATAGAGAACCGTACGGTACACTATGTTCACGTCAGTTTTGAAAACTAACAGTTTTCCCGAGATACCGATGCTGTGGGAATTTCAGAACAAAATACAGTCTATAATGTTGATGAGCCTTCTGCTATCGACATTCCAAGTTTCTGTCCGTTAGATATTATTTTTCGAGAAAATGAAAATTAATGGAAGAATGTTTGTCTGTCACTCCAAACAAGCGTTCTTCCATTAATTTTCATTTTCTTAAAAACTTCCATATTTATAGCATTAAGGGCGAGTTTCAGCAGTTCATGATAACGTTTCCGACATTTCTGACGGCCACTTCATCTGTTAGCCAGATATCAAAACAACGTTCGTTTTATCTGATAGACTAGTTCCCAAAAGGCTATCAGGGACTTTGTCAGCAAATGGTCAAACTGGCTCTTAGCAGGATCGCCTGATCATTCACCTCGCCACGTGCCTCTTCTAGTTCTTTAACACCTGTCTGTTAGCGAACCGCATTTGCGTTCGCATCACGCCTGTCTGCCCTGCCATATTCGCGCGAGTTACCGGCTTACCACACCTTACCTTCCGCTGGAGTTACTCTCAACATTTTGCTAACCATATCAAACAATTGGTTTTCTATTTATGTTATTAGAGATATTCTAATGGCAGAATAAAATATAGTGAACCCATTGTAGAATTATTTTTTATAAACATCGAAGTAGATTTTTTTATAAGTATTAAAAACATATTTTGCTTGCTAATCTAAAATTCCATCAGTTAGCGCATGCTTGTTAGACAGCATCCTTGAATCCTATCTGACAGCACGTTCTTGCTGATAAAATACCTTAATCCTAGCCGTCAGCATATTCTTGGCGACAGAATCCCTCAATCGGGGCCGTCAGCACATTCTTGCTGACAGTCTCTGTGGATTCTATCCGTCAGCACATTCTTGCTGACAGTATCTCTGATGGATTTCAACCGTCAGCACATTCTTGTTACAAAGAGCTGGCTACCTTAAACAATCTAACGTTGTTAGTAGGCTTCTGTGAGATGCAGGTAAGTACTTCTCTTGTCTGATTTTAGCGATAAATGCAATTCTGTTGAGTACCTATAATCCACGTCGCAATTTGAAAATATTCGCTTGTAAAAAATGGTCAAAATGTCTAAGTCTCAACTTTAAGTTACAATCTCAACTTTAAGTTACAATTTTATTTAATTTTAATCTAACTATTGACATCCTGAATCACTTGTTCCCTTTGTTGTGTAAGTTTTTGTGTGCAATAAAGCATGGGCGCCATCTGTGGGCGCCGCCAAGATTATTTTCATGGAGGTGCATCTGCATCTACATAATTATACATTCTATTAACCAATACAAAATATAAATGTATTGCATCTGCATCTATACATTCTATTAACCAATACAAAATATAGAAATATACATGTATATTATGTGAATAAATGCAATATTAAAAAGTAACTTCCTACCTATAATTTAGTCTAGGGCTTGAAAGATCATAAAAAAAAATATAAAAAATATTAAAAGTAAAATTTAATTGCGGCTAAGCACCACGGTATTCTCTCACCAGTATATCCATGGCTTATCAAATCAAATCAATAATTACATTAATTACGTTAATACGTTGGACATTGAACAATGAACAGTGTCGGCAGGCCAAATTAATTAGTGATGATAGATGGCGCGTATGTTTATCGTATATTATGTACCTATTTATGGGATATTGCTGACTTTTTCATTAAACAAAGCGAATAATGAATAATCTATACTAATAAAAGCTAAAGAGTTTGACGCGCTAATCTCGGGAACTATTCAAATTGAAAAATTATTCAAATTGAAAAGTTATTTTTGTGTTGGATAGTCCATTTATCCAGGAAGGCTTTAGGCTATATAACATCACGCTATAACTCATAGGAGCTGAGCATCAATAAAAAATGTTATGAAAACGGGAAAAAATATATGGCGAAACGTAGTTCGCGGGCATAGCTAGTTTATTTATAAGCACATGGTTGCAATGGAAGTTAATGTACCTTCAAAGTGTGTCTCATTTCCAATTAACAATTTAAAAAGCCACATCCTCGAAACTTAGTCAGTTAAATATCAGAAGATATCTCAAAAACAAATACACATAAGTAATTTCCTGTGATAAGCCTATTCATTCATACTAGGATTATTACGGATGTAAAAATTTTGACATCCGCGGATGCGGATGCGGATTATTACAGGTTTATAAACGTGGATGCGAATGCGAATACAGATACGGATTTCAGTATTTCTTTTAAATATATCAATTTCAAACACATAAATACATGAAAATCGCTACAATTTTAATGTTTTATTTCATCATATTTTGAGAGCGAAATTAAAATAGTTTTTACAACAGCAAACACGCGCAAGGCATTTGCCACTCTGGTCCCAGCCACTTTCTTTTCATATCTTTACTGTTGGAGATACATCCATAAAAGCTCTGCATTAATTGATGCGGACGCGAATGCGGATGCAAATGTTTGAATTAATGTGAATATTCCGCGTTTGCGGATGCGGATGCGAATATCCGCAACACCCCTGATTCATACCCAATGTTATCAAAACTCATTTTGCTTAACTGGAAATAAACATTTCATGCATACAATCTTCGCGCTCATAACATTAGAAGGAGTTGGTCCGTAATCCTCCTGAAAAGCATGTAATTGCTCTGTGACACATCCTATTTATAGGTTTCCAAGTAGAGTCCAATAGCATCAGCACGCGATCGATATCTCGGCGAGGCCAGTCATAATTAGAAGATTGTGTTCGTGTCTCGGTAAAAAATCACCAGCATTGACTCCGATCTGGTTTCGACTGCCTTAGGAATGTGTATTGAACTTTTTACACCGACTTTTTGTCGATTGATGAGTTAAAAATTGACATAGCCTTGGTGGAATTGGATAAGGATAAAAAATTAAGCGTGTTACACTTAATAATTGAAGTTAGTCCTTCATTCTTAGTATACCTCAAAAAAACCGGTCAAGTGCGAGTCGAAGTCCTGATGTTAAGCGGTGAAAGAGGCCCAAAAGAGTTGACAGATAGAGTAGGGACGACATCCACTCTCCTACCTGCCCGCCCCTTGCCGGCCCAAAAGATGCTTTTTCACGCCTCTTTTGAAGGAACCCATGTTGTAGGATGGGGGAAACACGTGCGCAGGTAGAGAATTCCAAGTGTGGGATGAACGACAGAAGAAGGAATCTTGGAATTTCTTGGTACGGTGTGAAAAGGAGGACACAGTGTACGGATGACTCCGAAGGCCCTTACGCGTGTTTCTGTTAAGGAATGGAGAGGAAGGGATAAGGTTAAAGAGCTCCTCAGAGCATTCCCCAAGGAACATTCGGTAAAAGGCGCTAAGAGAGGCGATGTCACGACGAAGTTGTAGAGGCTCGAGGGTGTTAGTTGCCTCTACATCGCCAATTATGCGAATAGCGCGACGCTGCAATCTGTCCAGAGCATCGAGGAGGTACTGAGCGGAGCCGTCCCAAAGGTGCGAGCAATATTCCACGCAAGACCTAACCTGAGTTTTATACAACAAGCATAGTTGGTCCGGCGCAAAATACCTACGCACCTTGTTCAGGACACCGAGTTTCCGTGAGGCAGTAGTTATGACGGATTCGATGTAGTCTCTGGGGTTCAGATCGCAGCGAATGTTCATTCCGAGCAAGGTGATGTTGCTCTGTGTGTGAAGGGTTGTGCCCTGAAGAGAAGGAAGGGGGAGAAAAGGTGACCTTTTCGCCGAGAACACGCACACCTGTGTTTTCTTAGCATTGAACTCAACAAGATTGTTGGAGCCCCATTCGGAGACGAGGTCCAGCGTCCTGTTGAGCTCAATGATAAGATTCTGCCTTTCCCTACCAATATCACCACGAGCAGCCCCCGAGGTTCCGTGATATCCCCCATGCACTGTACTGTCGTCCGCATAGCAATGTATAGCTCCCAAGGAAAGCATATCATTGATATGCATAAGAAACAATGTGGGGGATAGAACGGAGGCTTATTATAATTCTAAGCCTTCACCTTTTTATACAAATCTAAATATACTGTAAATATTTCAGGCGTCTACCTGTTGCCGTTATTAATATCGAGAAAAAAAACGGTAAAAAAATCGTGTTTATGGGAGCCCCCCTTGAATATTTATTTCATTCTGTTTTTAGTATTTGTTGTTATAGTGGCAACAGAAATAAGTATCTATTAAAATTTCAACTGTCAAGCAATCACGGTTCATGAGGTACAGCCTGGTGACAAACAGACGGACGGACAGACAGACAGACAGCGGAATCTTACTAATAGGGTGCCGTTTTTACCCTTTGGTCACGGAACCCTAAAGAGGGACCCGTATATAACTTCGTTGTATGTCTGACTATCAAACCCCCTTTTGTCACGAGCGCGTATCAAGCTGAAATTAATATCAAATACGCAGGTCTGAAAGCCCTTGAAGTTGGGAAAAGTCTAATCGGACGACTGATGGTCCCTGAAAGTAGCCGAAGTGGTCCGCAAAGCCATCTAAGAAATAATATTATAGATATAACAAACAACCCTCTATTAATATTCTGTATATTGGTGGTCGATGGCCAGACAGATATTTGTAAAATGGTTCCTCGCTACTTAAAGGTTAAGAAACACTGATTTATGCATTCGCAAGGGAATTAAAACCTGAAAAATAAAATTACATGGTTCTAAGTCAACGGGAAGTATCCTATAACTTCCTGTTGACCTAGAACCATGTAATTTGCTAAGAAGCAAAGTCTTGTAGTAAAAGTAAAGGAAAAAATGCGAATGACGTTAATTTGTTGGTACATTACGAGAGATACAGTTTTATACGGAGCTCGGTGCACGAGCCTGTCTTGGACTTGGCCAGTTTTTTATGAATTGATATTGAAAAGGCGTGTCAAGTTATTAGTAGGATTTCTGATATCAACTTTTTTGAGGCGGGGGAATCTGTTACGATGCCAAGGGGCTAAGTTGATTAGACCTCTTACGGCATACTTAAGTTGGAACTAAGGTATGCTGTCGGACTCGAGTCCACCAGCAGCGATTCCGCTGGTCTGCATGCATACCCGGCTTACTACCCTACGAAACCTTTCCGCACCGGATGTAGTGTTGCCATTAAAATACAAAAGCTGGTCTTTGTAAAAAGCCGGACCTTCGCCTCTCAAGGCCGGACATAATCTTCTTTTATAGCCAAATTACTTATACTTTTCAACGACTCCGACGCGTCGAATTCGTTGAACGTTATATATAAGTGAAAGAACACTGCGTTCCTAATGGGCAACTAGCTGAACAGAAAGGTAAAACGCGGGGGAGGGGTGCGGCACCACCCACGCCGCGGTCTAACAGCACGGTGCTTGGCTTAGCAGACGTATACCAAAAAGCCTACCAAAAGCCGTACAGGCCTGACATGTATATATTTGGCCGGACGCGAGTGAAAAAAGCCGGACATGTCCGGCTAAATCCGGACAGATGACAACTCTACCCGGGTAGATCGGGAGGTAGGTAGTAAAATATATAACCAGCCAATACAAAAGTTTGTTCTTCAAACATATTATATTAAGATTCGATTACTTGATAAAAACCTATGACGTAGCGAGCCCCTCATCGCTTAAGAGGAGCACTAAGGGCGCGAGAATTCAAAAGAAATCTATGATAGTACAAAAAATAGACCTTTCGTAGTCTCCTGTTTCCTCGCCTAACTAGATCGATTTGATTACTGTTTTCGTTCAAAATTAAAGAAAGACTTCGGCAATGAGTCTGCTTTGTTTTTTAGAGTTCCATACCTTTAATGAAAAAAAAACAACGGAACTCTTATAGGATCACTTCGTTGTACGTCTGCACGTCTGCCCGTTTGTTCGTCTGCCAATACCCTTTTTCTCGGAACGCGTACATAATATATCAAACAGACATTTATATCAAATATGGTCTACGCTCTCTTGTAGCCGTGAAAAAATCATACTTGCACATTTCTTGCATTGTATGTTGCCTATTTTGCAAAAATTGCGATTTTACAAGGGAATTAAAACTTATCGGGTACTTCCCGTTGACCTAGACTGATGAAATTTGGCAAGAAGCTTGGTCTTATAGTAAATGATGATAAAGGAAAAAATCTGAAAACCGTAAATATGTACTTAGGAACTTATATTCTTAGATGAGTTTGTACGGATCCTTCAGTGCGCGAGTCCAACTCGCACTTAGCCGGTATTTTCATAATCCCGTTTGCTCTCGGAAAATCTGACAAGTTTTTTAGAGTAAGAAAATATAATGGCGAAACGCAAACAAAAACACTAAAGAATACAATAATACTAAGTCACACTAAAGAAAACAAAAATGTCGTTTGGGGTATCAAATTGTATCACAAATATAGCAATAAAAAAAAATATCGCCTACTGAAATATACTATTTTCCGATTTCGTTTTTCTTGCCGTTTTGCCGCCGCTAAAAATTAGCCGCTATAGGCCCGGGCCTACTTGGCCCCGTTGTTAAATCCGGCCTTGATGATACCCCTGCCAAGAGATTGAAAACAAAACAAAACCGTTAGTACCTACATCAACTAGTTTGGCGAGCGTGATGTAGAAGCCAGCTACTCTCCGTCTGAGGGTATGGGTTGTGTGATGGACGATGAACGTATAGATTGAAGTGATGATGGTAAACAGATTCGTGTCTTTTATTAATTTTATTATCTCACTCACGGACTTAATAAAGTTTCAACTTCTTCATTAAGCTCATTCGAAGACAGTTAATCTGCAGCCGGGGGATAGGTTGAGCTCGTTTAAGAGGACTGTGAAGTGCCAATTCATGGCTCATGGTATTCACATTCAAAAATGCAGTTTGTTGCACACCGCTTAGAGTTTAAAGTCCGAGGCAAGTGCCTACATTTTTTATTAAAATATTGTTTCGGGCGATAACTGTTTTACTCCCCTAAACCTTTCCGAAATTAGACACTTTTGGTCTCATTAGATTCAGCATACCTTAATCTATGTTTGTACGTTTTGCTGTTTTTGTAATTCAGTATAATTTAGTCAAAAAAGATAAAGATTTATATTCTGAGCAATATTACTTCAAAATCAAAACGCACAATCCTAGATCTTCATTATATCCACAACATTCCCAAAAATTATGAAAATTGGACTATGTAAAGAGGGAGAAAAGCGTTATCGCTTTTTGTATGAAAATTTACAGCTTCACAATCCTCTTAATATTCCACCATATCACAAAAGGAAACGGCAAAGCAAAGGAAATACCTTTCGGCGCGCAAAAGCGTACGAGGTGATATAAGAGTTCATACAACTAATAGAATTCGGTTCTTTCAGTCATTTGTTGCTTCGGTGCCATCATGTGTCCGTTCACCTTCACAGCTACATTTTTTTCCTAAATGCGTCATCCTCAATGGCCAATAGCCCCGAGATCTGCAGCGATAAATCATTCACTTACAACGCAATGTACAATGAATTGTTTAGTAAAGCCTTTTAGCGCGACAACTTTATTTGAATATGTTTTATGGCGCTTTTCTTTGTTACATGGGGATGATTTCGATGTCGCGGTTCTTTAAGATTTGATTTTATTTATGACTAGTGAGCCCGGCAGACGTTGTCCTGCCCGAATACAGCGCCACCTGCCGGGTCCAATTAAATTACGTATAAACCTTCCTTGAACCTATTCAAATACACACAGAAAATTTTGTAAGAATCTATCGAGCCGTTTCAGAGTTTTTGCGAGACAAACACACAGCGTTTCATTTTTATATATAAGAAGAAGAAGAAGATGATAGTAGGTGGGTCTTGAGATATGAAACTGGAAAATTCATCACTATTCGAGGTTAACAAAAGTGTCCGTTGTATATTATTATGACTTTTGTCTCAACTTACAGTATCCTGATGTAATCATGTCATTCTTTAGCTTTATTAGTATAGATATATAAAATATATAATAAATTACCTGACACTACTAATAAATTACCTGACATATTAAAAAATGAAACAAAGGACACAATGTTTATACGAAAATTGAAACAACATAATAACATCCTATCTACATAATGGTTTGGCAATAAATACGAGTAATTGATTGATTGAAGATAATTCGTTACTATCTATACTAATAAAGTTGTTGAACGCGCTAATCTCAAGAACTACTGACTCAAATTGAAAAAATATTTTTGTGTTGGATAGTCCATTTATCGAGGAAGGCTATAGGCTATATAACATCATGCTACGGCTAATAGGAGCTGATCTATAATAAAAAATGTAACAAAAACGGGAAAAAGATATATGGCGAAACGTAGTTCGCGGGCACAGCTAGTTAGGTAATAACTGGAAAGAATAATCATAATTAGGAACAATTAACAAAGACATAGGTGGCTTAAGATAGTGCTAAAATAACTTCATTAAATCGGCCTAATAAACAAAAAGAATTTCATAGGTTATTTTCGGAATAGCTATTCTATGTTTTGTTTTATTTTTACACATGATACCTAGTCGACATGTGTGAGAACAAGAAAAAATACGAAAGAGCTAATCGGAGAGTGATCTATGAAGTAAAACTGTTATTGATAAGGCCGTGAAGGTAAGGTGTTTACTCAGTGATAGTGTAATGATAGAATAAAATCTTGAAAAGCAATTTGTATTTCCAATTCCTAAGCCTTAAAAATTAAAGGGCCGCGTATACTTTATATGCTTCTCTTAATTTGTACGGCTTAGGAATAACACCTCCTAGCAATACCCACATGGAGTGCCCGGCCTGGTGACAAGGACTTGCATCGCGCTGGACCACAACGGAGCCCTTGCGTTCGCTGACATCGTCAGAAAGATTGGCGACCACGGTGGGGAGCTGTCGCCTCCTTCTGCGAAGAGGTTACCTCGCAGAAGGAGGCTACGGAGCGAGCTCGGGAAGAGGATTCTCTTGCCGCCCCGTTCCGCCTTTGACCTTCTTAACAAGGGCATAGGAATTACTACATCGTTCTCAAAAGTTGAGGAAAATACGAGTTAAATATGCCAGCTGCCTTGAATTAAAGAAGATGTGTTTCGATTTTTTTGTATAAAGATACCCTTTAAACATTCATAATCTGTTTTATTTAAGTCCTGGCGATATCAATGAATTGTATTTAATAATATTGAAAGATGAGACTTTCTAAATTACATTAACTACAATTGCAATTTTTTTGTAGGACTTACTGTAATAAGTACTGAAAGATATACATATAAATAAATAGAAAAGCTTTTAAAATTAATTCCAAAAGGTAATCTTGAAGGTTTCCTACAAGGTTTCTAGGCAACTATGTAATGACTAGAGCATAAAATAAAAGGTGATAGTGGGGTTGTTGGGGAGATAGTGAATTTCATTTGGGTCATTATATAAAACGTAAAATTTCACAACCGGCAAAATTTTCTTGCTGATGATTTGTCATTATAATAAGTATTGATTAGACAGGTCGTTATCTAGAAATCTCCCAAAGACAAAAGCATTCCGACTGTATAGTAGTGTTTTTTAGAGTTCTGTATCTTAAAAGGCACCGCTCTTGCTGCGTTTAGTGCCATCACGCTTTCAGTGCGAGATGCTTGGAGGTTCTTACTTACTTATTCTTAGGATGTTGGTGTACCTACTTGTAGTCCAGGGTGCTTTTTCATATTAGGTACCAGATTTTTATTTTTCGACCAAATATTATTTATGTAAACCGTGTTAAGCTAAAACTCAAAAATCTTTACTTGCACAAATTGACGTAAAATTTTAAAGCAAATTTCTAATCAAGAATTTCTAATCAGAACATTATGTCAGAATATTGAACAATTAAATTATCTTTGTATACGCATATGCAAACAAAGTCAGTATAACTAAGACGTGTGCAAACAGAAGTAGAAGAGAAAAAAGTTGACTCTACACTTGTTCAGAAATTGGGAGTCTTCGCGAGAAAAACAGGCAAGAAACTCGAAAACAACCAAACATATGTCTTCAGATACATCATAATCATAGAATGCTCAATGACATAGGTAGTAACAGCAGGCAGCCAGCGCGAACTCCGCAAAATTACAATAATATTGCAGGAAACGTTTAAGTATTTACTTCTAAAATTATGCGGAACACGTTAGTAGTATTTTAGACACAATAATAATCCGCATGTTTACCACGCGAACGTCGATAATAGGATTTGGAAGCAATTATATGATTAAAGATTAAATAAGCGAGTGATTTAGCGATAAGCACTTTGGCTTGTTCTTTGTACTGTCGCGTGGGTAAAAATGTATTTGTCTACTTGACGAAATCAAATGATATCAGTTTTTCTTATTACCGTTTATTTTATATCATTAATCATCATTAACTATTATTACATTTATTTTATATTATTGTTAAATGAAAATGAAGATGATGATATTGCAATAAGGATCATATTGTCGTAATCGCGTTCTGATAAGACAGTATCAGTTGTTCTCAGACCATTGTCTCAGACCGATTTTCTAATTAATACAAGTGCATTGGCAAACCGAGCTGAATTGATACCGCCGTTACTCAGCTCGATGATCGGCAGACCGACGGAACTTTGAAGTAGGATATTCATTGATTATTATAGAATCTCCTGCGCATGAGAGAATCTCAATCTCCTTCAATATAAGTGAGTTTGTGAAGATGTTTGTTCCTTTGTCACGCAGAAACTATGGCACCAATATTGGTTGACACAATAAGCATAATTTTAAAATCAAGTGTTGGCTATCGTAAAAAAATGCAATATTAATAATATTTTTTTTTGCCATTGCTACTCGAAAAGGGCATTTGATTTATCAATAGGTAACATGTGCAGTGAATAAAACTCTCTTTCAGTCACTGAGTGAATAAAAGCATTTTCATTTCGGAGGAATCACGAATTATGAAGAAATAAATTAACGTGCTGCAAGTACCTCTGGCTGGCTAAATGGAGTTATTTCATAGAATCTATATTTAATTAACAAAAAAAACCCGCCAATTTGTATTAGTTCTTTTTATCTGTTATCGTGTTAACCTCAAAATACAGAGACTCAGTCAAATACCTAAGTCTTATCTAATACGATCGTTTCAAGAATATAACTCTACATTTCGAAAACTGTTCTAATTTCACAATACATTTCTAATGTTTGTATTTAATGGTTTGTTTTCTTACTACCGATTATATAATACAATAATATGTGACAAGTTTAGATACTATACTAATATTTATTTTCTTGCGGTCAATGGTAAAAGTAAGAGTACACAACTCACGAAAAAAATAATATCATGGCGGTCCTTGTTATCCCTCGGCCTCGTTCCGCTCAAGATTCTAGTCTAGAATCCCTCGCTGCTTCGGATTTCAACAGTTCCTCGAATTCAATTCCTTTTTGCCACTTGTCGTGTCATTTTATATTTTTTGGGTCCTAGAATCCACAAGCGAAAATAAAATTGTACTTGAACATGAAAAAAATTGGAAATCGAATTTGGATCATTGCAGTAAATTTGTTAGTACCCAGTTTAAAGTGACAAGACTAGTGGTATACCTACAAGGTTATCTTTTAGTTACTGAAAAAATTTTGTGTGCTTGTTCAGACAAGCAAACTGAACAACTTTCACTATGGGACCAACTTTGTAATCGCAAAAAAATCAGCTGTTCCATACATCTAGGTTCAGTGAATTTTGAACATTTGTTATGAACAGCTGATTTTTTTTGCGATTTCAAAGTTGGTCCCATAGTGAAAGTTGTTCAGTTTGCTTGTCTGAACAAGCACACAAAATTTTTTCAGTAACTAAAAAATAAGCCTGTATTATGATTAATATACTTATTAAAATGCTAATTGTAAGTAGTAGTTAAAAGTAATGTTAAGTTAACCAGAAAACCTTTCTACATTTCTGTAAGGCTACAATCATTAACGCGTTGGAATAATGATTGCAGTTTGGTGATGAGTGAAGCTGTAGCTGTCGAACACAGAGGTAGACATTACACTTTACGAGCTGCGGCTTGAAACATGATGATGTAACATCAGTGTACAAAATTGACCATTCCGCGAATAATAACGATGGAATGGCAGTAAAGAAAACAATATCTTTAATTCCAAGAATTGATTAGTAGATGGTTGGCAAATAATACCTAATCTGAAGACCAAGATAGTCACGTGGGCTTTTTATTCTAAGCGTGGGCTATTCTGTCCCGTCTTATAAACAATACAAATGCCAAATAAGCAGACTACCCTCTTGGTGATAAGAGCCTGTGACGAAGAAAGTGTTTTATAAAGATTAATTTGACAGATGTAGTGTCAGAAAAAAAATGTTACGTTTTAGTCAGAGTAACTGAGTTACACATTGTGAATTCACGACGCCTGAAAAAACGGCAGAGTTTAATATTGTAGCAGCAAAAATCTAAGCGGAAGACTTGAAGTTGGCGGAATCCTTAAGGACACCGCCACCACCCAAAGAATAGAATAGCCAGAGAATTGCGGCTTCTTAGATTTTCTTATTTGCACAACAACAAAGCTCAAGATTATCGTTACGTTTCCTTCACCACGATCCGATAAAGTGCGGGCTAGAAAACGCGTACATGTGTATAGCCACCGATAGTACATGGTGGTTCTTGTCGCAAATATGCAGCCCCTACAAGCATGCGCACGATGCGAATTGACATAAGCTGTCAAGTCACAGTACCCAGTAATTTCACTGCTTGTCATATCCACCAACAGCAAAACGGAACGTAGCAATGTAACTTTCTACGGCTTTGCTGCAGAAATACGAGGTAAGACAGAGGTAACCAGGTGCAGAGTCTTTACGCAGATAAAACGTCCAAAAGGGTACAAAACGTATCGTAGACATCAATTTACAAATTTTACAATATACTCGTACAACATTTGTTCACGCTCGAGGAAGAGCGAGTGGCGGCACTGCATTCTAGTCTGTGCAGTGACAGCTTTTTTGGCGGCCGGCCGCATGTGACATGTCAGTTGAGTCGAGTCGAAATGTCATGACATGCTTAGAGGTTATGTGCGGGCCGGAATAAAATATAATACACAATATTCAAGCAAATAGTGATTTGCGCGGCGCACCTAATATCGGGGTGCGAAAGCCCGCTTTGTGTTGTGCAAGATGTCAAAATCGCGTGTGTGAGTCGTGGTGGCCTAATAGGCCTTTGTAGTGCTCCGGTCTCCACCGGTGGATCCACTGCAGAACTTCAGGAGCCGCGACTTCCTTCGAGCTAGCTCAGGAAGTCCACCGGCTACGGAGGAGACGGACGGAGACAATTGGAACCAAGGTAAGTAATACCAATTTTCCAAGAGCTGGTATTCGGTGAATAAAATTCAGCAATACAAGTCGGTGAAACGCGACGTGGTGGAGTCTACTTGGGGCACCACAATATACTCGTACAACATTAATTAATACAATTGAACAAATACCAAGAATTAAGTCTAGAAACAGTTTACAAGCGCTGGTTTCAAGCTTGATGTAAAATTTAACTCGATTGGCGCAAAGCTATTTCCCGGGTTCCCTGTAATTCAGTATACAGGTCACCTTGTGCGCTAGTTCCAAGATATTGATTTAGAATGTTGCCCTTTAGCCTTTAGGTAAAGTCGGCGATGATTCTTCAAAAGTAGATGCTACAATAAATATGCGCGACTTCGCTCAAGATAAGCCGTGCACATGAAATGTCTATATTGGTCCACGTATAGTATTTGAAGTTAATGTTTTGTCCTATTATAGAATTTGCATTCAGTCGGGTTACTGGGGTACCATACATTTGAATATGGTTGTTTTGATAATGCTTATTCTCTTAATAAAACCAAGTTCTAATTTATACGTTGCTTTGAGTCTAGAATATAGCCGTCAGGTTACCAGTTTTTCGGTTTTTTATACATTTTGTACATTTTGAAGGTCTTGCCTATACGCACCATACGCATTTCGAAAAAGGTGTTTATACGCTCGTATAACCGCTTTCTGAGTAAGTGCGCGTTTGGAGTAGCTGGTCTACGATTGGTGAAATGTACGCCCGCACGCTGATGCTAGAGTTTCAATAGCGTTAGCGGCCTTTTCAGTTTTCACAGCGTGAGAACCTCTGGCGACGCCCTGGGTCCATAGACAGACAATAGTTATAATAAACAAATCTTTCCTTTTTACTGAAATTGTGTTTTATTGTGTTGCTATTGAGTGAAACCTTGCCTTTTTCCCTTTGTCTGCGACTCAGGCTTCGCGATCCAGATAGAAAAACACAAGTAGGTATAGTCAGCGTCCCACGGACAGGACTATTCATTCAACTGGATTTAGACCAACTGGGCGTGCGCGATATAAAGAATATTTTGGGACATCCGGACCTTATGCAGCTAACAGTCCCGAATTTGGTCCATTCGACCAAAGGATGCCTAAGGGTCTTTATATTTTTCTCTGTTTAATTTGCGTTTCAGAGCAAATAAACCATCTATGACAAAAAGGTTACCCGGCCGCGATTGCATAAATTTACTATAAAAAAAAAAATGTTATCTCCATAATTTGGTGAATACAATAATGAGCAAAGTTTAGAGGCTATACTATATTTTTAGTTTACGATTTTAGTTTTATTACTTTCAGAGGATATTAGTTTAGCTAATTGTAAATGAATTGGTGTAAAAATGAAATGTTCAGTACTCCTTTTTATCCTATACAATTACTTTTTACATTTAGCAATGCTTCATTCTAAATAGCCACTTTGGATAAAACAAATAAGTCAGACTAGAGAATTCTCTCGTGAACAAACTTCATATACAAGAGCGTTCCTTTGTGGAGCATAATTATGAAATTCCACCATTCCGGCAAAGAAACGTGCAGTTATTTCAAACATGAAATGCATTTCTGACTCGAAACGTATTAATTAGGGTTGAAATATTTTGCTATTGTGCGCTTCGAATGAAAGCTTTAGTGTTGCGAGTTTTGTTTGAATAGGTGCACTGCACATTGTTCGGAAATTCCAAAAGTATTCGAATGTTCCGTGATTTTATTGTTCCAATGGAGATGGAAAAGCCTGTGTGGCGGTAGAATTACATTATTCACTATATACTTGAAAAAGCAAAATTTTTATGGAAAAAATTTAATTAAACAACACTATTTAATTAAAAATATATTAACCCTAGTCGTGCATACTTTGCAAACATAATCACCATGTCTGCAAATACAAATAAAGAAGAAAAAAAAAGTTGACTGTACACATGTTCCGAAAGTGGGAGGAGAGCGTCAAGAGAAAAACAGACAAGAAACTAGGAAATACTATTTTTTTTGCAATCAAAGATTTTTCAAATGCCAGCAGAGCGGGAAATCGAACCTGTAAATAACTTATACGAAATTAGACTTTAAGGCCATTGCAATAAGAACTATGAAATGTGAACTGAACTGAAGTGAAGTGTTGAAGTGAAGTGTTGGACTGAATCTCATTATAACCCAGCGGGTTATAATGAGATTCAGTCCAACATTACACCCCGGCTAAAGCCAAGGGCTTTAATGACTTGCTTTACGTAAGGTTTGCATGATATGTAATTTGGCATTGTCGAGCAAGTGGTGTGAAAAATATATTAACCCTAGTCGTGCATACTTTGCAAACATAATCACCATGTCTGCAAATACAAATAAAAGAGAAAAAAAAAGTTGGCTCTACACATGTTCAGAAAGTGGGAGGAGAGCTTCAAGAGAAAAACAGACAAGAAACTAGGAAATATTTTTTTTTGCAATCAAAGATTTTTCAAATGCCAGCAGAGCGGGGAATCGAACCTGTAAATAACTTATAACACATGACTTGTTATTTTTATGATACCAATCGATAAGGTCAGTCATAATATTATGAATTCACATCTACGATAATTTTTATTTTCTTACATTTTATTTGGAAGAATTAGGTAGGTAATCCTACTAAATTTGTTATTAGTTCGTCGTGTGCACGTCTATTGAAATGGGTCAAGTACACACGTTGTATCAATGGCAGAAAAATAGAATAGTGAATTTATCTCTTTGTTATCATAATGTTTACATACTGATAATATTAAATTTTAGCATATTTCTTGCTATTTATTTTACTTATTCGGACTTTCGGAGTCGATGTTTGCACTATAATAATAATAATATTTTTATTTGCATAAAATATGGTTAAACAATGCTCGAAACAGTGTACAAATTAGTCCAGCATATTTTGCTAATAGGTAGCATGCAAACATTTTACATTTAATTCGTTTTACAATTAAAAAATTCATGCAAAGTATAAAAATTTTTAGATTTTAACCACTCAATTAATTCTTTCCTAAATTTTATAAATGTCATTTTTTTGAATTTGTCAGGCAAGGCATTAAATATCCTAACACACATAGCAGGACATTGGTTTTTATAAAATGCTAAATTTGGGGAATGTTCATAAATTAGTCTATCTGTATTTCTTGTACTACGTGGATATATATCACTCACTTTTTTGAACATATACATACGGCCTTTCACAAAGCAGACAGATTCCAGTATATATAAGTCAGTAAGCGTCAGTATACCTAATGATTTAAACAATGGTCTACAGGATTCATATGGAGGCTTACCACATATTGCTCTCACGCATTTCTTTTGCGCTATGAATAATTTATCTTTATATGTTGTATTACCCCAAACCAGAATGCCATATCTAAGATTAGAAGCGACATAGCCATAATATGCTGTCAAAACAGTAGATTGTGCTGACACACTACGTAGCCTACTTAAAACAAATCTATATCGATTTAATTTATCACATATCATGTCTGTGTGCGCCTTCCAATTGCATTTTTCGTCAATAATAACTCCTAAAAATTTACTGTTTGTCACTTCTTTTAAGTTAATGCAATCATAAGCAATATTTAATGTCAATTTTTTAGATCCGTTGGTATGAAATTGTATATAATTAGTTTTCGTCAAATTTACTTTAAGATTATTTTTATTTAGCCAGTCAATAACTATTTTAATTGTATTGATTATTTCATTTTGAAAATTGTCTCTATCATTACATGTCAAAATAACTGATATGTCATCCGCATACAATATACATTGATTGTTTGTTGTAATTATGTCTGATAGGTCGTTTATGTAAAATGAAAATAACAGAGGAGCAAGAACACTTCCTTGTGGAACTCCGTATCTGTTACTTTTAAAAGATGACCTATAAGACTCTAGAATATTATATTCATTTACACGATTAATTTCTGTACATTGCATTCGATTGTTTAGGTATGACTTTAACCATTTCCATGCTGTTCCTCTGATACCATAATTGTATAGTTTCGTTAAAAGCAGGTCATGAGACACAAAATCAAATGCACGCGACAAGTCGAAGAAAATTCCCACTGTAGGTTTTTTAGCATTTAAGTTTTCTGATATTTTCTTTACCAAATCGAATATTGCAGTTGTAGTTGATTTATTTTTTGTGAAACCATGTTGGTTACTTTTTAAAATATTGTGTTTTAGAGCAAATGAAGTCAATCTTTTTTTAATTACTTTTTCAAAGACCTTGCTAACAACTGAACTTAAAGCAATAGGGCGATAATTTTCCACGTGGGTATTATTACCTTTTTTAAATAATGGTTTAATAACAGTTCTTTTCAACAACTCTGGAAACTCTCCTTTTTCTTTAAATAATGAAGTGGCCACGACAATTCACGCGCACATAACTTCAATACTTTTGTGGACAGACCGTCACATCCAACTGATTTAGTATTGTTAAGCGATCGAATTATTGATATAACCTCATCCCTGTGACATGATTCCAGAAATATACTATTTGGAATGAGTTTTGTGTTTGTGTTTTCAGTGGAGTGATTGCAATTTGATTTTAAAAAGTAGTCATTAAAAGCTTCAGCAATAGCATAACCATCCGAGACTTCCGTATCGCCAATGTTGATTTTATCAATGTAATCATAGTCCTTTCCTTTATTTGTTTCACTATTAATCAAATTTCACGCTGCTTTGCATTTATTTTTTGCAGCCTGTATATATCTGTCATTACTTAATTTCTGTGATAAATGTATACAGCGTCTTAACATCTGAGAGTATCTTTTGTAAGCAGATTTGGTAGCGACACTTTTATTTTTATAAAAATTGAAACGCAAATATCTTTTTGTTTTGCAACACTTTATCAAAGCTTTTGTAATCCATTTAGTATGATTTTGTCTAGTATTGATAGTAATTTTTTTCCATGGAAGACAAAGGTTATATAAAAGCTCTATCCACTCAAGAAATGAAGTTATTGCTACATTAAGATCTGTTTCCTGTAGAGTTTCATTAAAAGTTAGTTGACGTAAATAGTTACGGAACTTAACAATATTTTCATCACTGTAATCTCTTATTTGTTTGCGATATGTGAGCAGATGAGAAACTCTTGTCGCTATAGGTAAATGTAACATTTGAGCAGTATTATGGTCTGATAAGCCAAGATGCAGTAACTTACCGTCCGCATTTTCAACGTTACTAATAATATGATCAATACATGATTTCTGTCTAGTTGGTTCGTTAATGTGTAATGTTAAATTGTAATTCTTTATGACATCTCTAAGATAATCTGTACTTTTACTTTCCTTTAATATGTCAATGTTAAAGTCACCAGTCAAAATAATTTTTTTATTTACTTTTTTTGTCAGGATGTGTAAAATTGCATCTAGTTTTCTTAAAAACGTATTAGCATTTGATGAAGGAGTTCTATACAAACATAACACAATAAGATTCAATGGTATTACTTCTACTCCACAACACTCAAAATCCATATCTGTTACAAAGTCATTAATAGCAGGGACCTCTTTACATGAATATATTTTATTAACTAATATACATACGCCACCTCTATTTTTGCCATTATTCCTACAGTAAATAGCTGGTAGCTTAAAATTAGACATATGTACATTGCTTTTATTATTGTTATTTATAAAAGTTTCTGTCAAACATAAAATATCTGGCCTTTGATAACTTTGTTCTAATTCCAATAACGTAATGTTTAATAAATCACGTTTAGAAAGAAAGCCTGCAATATTTTGATGCATTACTCTTAATGTATTATGTCTATTATTCACGAAAAAACTTACTCCGCGACCTTGTTTGTTTTGGTACGCTTTCATTTTTATTTGTTGTCGATTTACGTGATTTCATTTTATCAAAATAGTATGGTATTGTGCCTCTACTATGTTGTTTAACAGTTATGGGTTGATGAATTACATTTTCGATTTTTTTATAATAGTATGGTATCGTTCCCTTCACAGGTATTTTTCTACATATCCTGTCATAAATATTCTTCTTTTGTCTATATGGCTTAATCACATTTTCAAATAGATGCGCATTACAGCTATAGTCCATTTAGTTTAAATGCTTCCACGTAGATACAATTTTGAAAATTATTACATACATTTCTAATACAAACATTGCTATGAAATTTATTACTATATGTATTTGTTTGAGCATTTAAAATAATAATTGGGCATAAACATAGCAATTTTAATACATTGGAAAGTTCTATTAGCACTTTTGCGACATTTTGATCATGTTCACCGATAGATAAAATAACTTTATCTTCAGATGTCGGCTTAAACCATTTGAAAGCTTTAACTATTTCCTCTGTATCTGCATATGGTTTTATAAATGATATGATGTGATATTTTTCATATGGAGTGTTACATCTGCAGTTGATTAATTGTTGACGTAGATTTCTAACTCGCTGTCCACCTAATATATAAATTGTCTTTCGTTGGCGGCTTGGATACTTTTTATTTATTTCATCTGAATATAACTGTCGATCTTCGATAGGCCGTTCCACAAAATTATGAATTTCATGTTGGCCACTTATGTTTACTTCATCCTTTTTAATATTCTTATTTGTTATTTTATCACGTTTTTCTGTGTTGTGTTCGTCAAATTGGTTAATATTTTTAATATTCTGTTTAGTATTTATATTTGAGTCATAGTTAAGACTTTGTGCATTACCTCCAATAAATAGGGAATTTCTCCGGTGCAGATTCTTTACTTGAATTGTTGAATCTTTTGCGACTGATGTTTTAATTGGAGTAATACATATTTCTTTCAGAATTTTGTTTTGTTGTTCCAGTTGTGTTATTCTTCTTTTAAGATCATTGTTTTCCAATATTACGTTTTCCATTTCATCGGTCGTACTTTGTAGTAGTGATTTTAGCTCCCTTATTTCTACCTTTAATTCTTCAATTTCATCAGATGACATGTAAGTAGACAGGTCATAACTTCTTGATGCTATATCTGTTAAAGTGGGACTTAGAGAAAAATTGTGTGTGGATTCTACAGATTGAGATCTTGCTTTATATTGATCTGTTGGTTTTTTCTTGGGACCATTATTATTAGTTTTCTTGGGACGGATTGTGACATTTTCACTAAAAAATGAGTTTGTACCATTATTTACTTTATCAACAGGTGCTGGTACTATTAACTGTCTGCAGTTTTTACATTCCCAGTCATTTTTTCTGCTAGGACTCATAATTCTAAATCTTTCCCATGATACATTTTCGCACAATAGACAGAGTCTCTGTTTACAATTTGAACAATTCAAGTATTCTCTAGTCGTTATCTGCCTTTTACATTTTGCACACTTTCCATTCTTTGGTGTTAATCTTCTCCCCTTTTTGTCCATTTTTACATTAATGCAAAAATATTATCCTAAAGACTTCTTTAAAAATAGATAACAAAAAAAAAGAAACAAAAACAAGATAAAAAAAAAACAAGTCATCACTAGCGAGGTTTGAACCTCGAACTTTTCCAATCCATCTGTTTCCACACAGCACTAATTTGTCTTATTGGTATTTGAGCGAAATAAGAACCATACTTTGCTTTATTCTTTCATTCTTTTTGTGGCAGGTAATCTTAGATTTGTCAGTTTTGGTACCTAACTGGAGTTCCCCTTTGTATTTTATCAATCACTAATGCTATGACACACTAATTAACCTTTGTTGATGAAAGTTTTTGTTTATAAATGCACTAGAATCACTGCTTAACTTTGTATTCAATTATTTTAAAGCATAGTTTCGTCAGTAATGCAGGAATTATTAAATCTCATTTTTTTACACACAGTCATTTGATATTGATAATTGTATAACAGAACTTGGTTATCTCTTTTTATTATAGTTATTTTACTACACAGACGATGCATAAGTATATTGTTTTTAGTTTAATTATCATAACTTTCTATGTTTTGATTGACTGTTCACCAAATCACTGTTATTGTCACATAGTAATTTTTGTACTTGATTCTGCATATACTTTCGATTCGTTTTTGAGTAATAATAGTTTATCATCACACTTGTACACTATTTCCGGCACTTTGAACTTGTTTTTATTTTGTTTCCTTACTATCCTTGATTTTTAAAGAAAAATTTACGCATGATCGACGTTTACATGTATTGTGTTTTGACAGTTCACTCGTTCTGGCAAGAACTAGTATTGCTAGTTTGTACCTATTATGATGTAGATAGATATTTTTATAGTAACTACAGAAAACTTTTATATAACTCAGTCACATTGAAGATTATCTGTTATTATATTTGATTTTTTTAATTACACACACAACAATTACTTAATTAACTGTTATATAAGTAAGTACGTATATTTGCATTCGTAAAAGTGATAAGAACCGAATGTAAGATTTTACATTTTCCTTGTTACGTTCCGTTCCTACTTTTATTCACATTTTATCGCTTCCTTGCGAATGATACCTAGTGTATTCATTAACCGACATAATAAAAAAGGTTATCAACACTGCTAGCGGCAGACTCATCTTCAAACGTTCAAACTTCGTTGTGTGAAATTTGCAAAATGAAATCTATAAGCAATGAATGCACTACGAATATCGTGCGCGCAGTCAAAGCAAAATGAACGTTGAATACATACTCGTACATACCTCCTACATAATAACCTAATTATTATTAAATTAGATTTTGTTTGAAAACATGAAATAAAAAAATCTCTTTGTAGATTTATCTATGTATTCTAATTTGAATTTGAATGGGACAGCTGGTGATATGGCATAAATATATGACTGGATAACATTATTATAAAAAAAATTCGTAAAAATTCCGTTCCGTTTCGGAGTTTAACATTCAAAGTTTAATGACACACGTCATTCAACTCACTGAAATTGAAATAAAACCTATGAAAAAAACCTAATAAAAGCTATATAATATTAACTTATTGAAAGGTTCCGGTCCCCATACTGCGCGTAGGCTACGACTTTTATCACTGTTTCTGTTTTTTATTTAAAGGGAATAGCATATTTAATTTTATTTTTATTTTACATTTTTTTATTAATTAGATAGCGATGAATTTATATTGTGAACCGTTGTAGTTTCGATCTTTAGGTAGCCCACTGAATCAGCTGTCCCATTCTTTTGTACACGCTGTATTTATACTAAATATTATTACCACGTGATTAAGGTATACACGAATCAGCTCAAGAGGAACAGATATTTGTAAATAAGTATTTTACAAATACTTATTTCAACAACGAAAGTTTTGTAGTATTATAAAATCATGAAGACTGCATTTTTAAAAGAAAACATTAAGGTTTTATTGGATTTCATTAAAAAAGTAGGTTACTGTGGCGAACTCCTACCTCGATCGAGTTTTGTCTTTGGACAAAAAATAAAAATAGTTAATAATTAATAATGTGGAATGTGAACAGCGTGACTGATATCGCTTAAAGAATTGCGAACCTCATGTGGCAGAGGGCAGGCTACATTGCCTATAGGACTAATGGCCGTTGGGGCTTCTTGAGTGGCGGCTGCGTATTGGGAAATGCGCAACATCGCTAGGCTCCCACAAGGTAGACTGACGATCTGGCGAAGGTCGTGGGAAGTTGCTGGATGTGAGCAGCGCAGGAACGATCTTTTGGGAGACCCATGGAGAAGCAACAGTGACAGACTGTTGTCCACTGTCCAACAATGGCCGTCTCTTGGCTGAAATAATCATGATGATGATTCGCATGGTGACCGTGAAACATGATACCATTGTACTTTTCTTAAGTTCTCTTTCCTCATAAGAAAAAAATACAAAAGTCTGCTAAAAAATACAAAATTTAAATATCTGCTTTTTAATCTGAAGGAGTTACGAACTTCTTCTCGATCCCTCATAGTATCTCCTAACTAAGTGTAAAATCGCCATCTAATATTGATGGAATGTTTTGATGTACTCGTATGCTACGGCTCCACCTGCGTCCTTGCACGTTATCATACGTTAACATTAACATTTACGCAAGTGGAGCCCTAGCATAAAGGAGTCGCAAAGTTCGCCTGTCTCGTGTCAGCCCGGAAAATCCGGAAATCAATAGCAACTGGCATCTCAACGCGTCGCATCCAGCGGTCAACATATATATCATAGTCTGCGGCAGGATGTACGGCGAACGTTTACTTATATGTATTAACAATGTTAAACCTTATAATCATTATGCTCTAAGTTTCAAACCCAGTCTATGGATTTATTCCAACATTGGATTTGAATTCAAACCCATTAAGTTTGACTGGACTGTGCTTAAAAGGCATACTTTGAAAATAAATCAAACCGTCATATTAGTTTTATTTAGATAATTTAAGTTAATCTTTTATAAACTTATCTAAGTAAATAACATTTATTTTAATAATAAAGTAACCTTAAAAGAGACAAAAGAAGTTAACTACAAAAAGAAAAAACTTAACAACAAAATATTGAAATAGTTCAATTTATCTCTTTAGCTAGGTAGTTTGATATTGCCTAGGACGTTGGCGGCATTGTCTCTGTATTGTTAGGCTAAGGCGTTGTGCAAAAAATCTCCAGCTCTAAGGTCACCGCCAGAGACGTGGATGGGCCCGATCGACAGGGATCTAACTTTGGTTTTACAGTCCTTAGATTACGGCCTCATATTTTTAACAACAGGCGCTGCAAATTCGTATACCTACTCTATTATTTACTTTATTTATTTATAAAAACAGTTCACGTGACATTGTTATTAATCTGGTGAAAAGATTTGAATACATACTTGAATCACAATACTTATTTGAATCTGTTCAACTACGCAGACAATATACAGGCTGATCAATCCAAATGGGTCAGTAGGGAGAAGTCAGAAACTATGAGAGTTAGCGATATCTGTTCTTAGGAACCATGGCGTCGATTTTAGATTTAATAATAATAATGGCATTAAACATTTTTTAACTCTCATACATAACCGGGTATCGAACCTGGTCAAAATCTCCGTAAAAATGTTATAAATTCTGCAAGTTTTGAATTTTGATTTAATCTAAGTATCTTAGATTAAATCAAAATTCTAAGCCCTGTATACATATAACAACTTAATCTTCATTAACCTACTTTATTATAATTAAACTAGTTTTACTTGACGCAGCTTCACCCGCGTTGTTTTTGTTTTCCCGTGAGAATTTTATATTTTCCCGTAGGAGAAATAATTTTGTAGCCAGTGTTGATCAGGGATAATGTAGCATTCTAATGGTAAAATATTTTTTGAAATCGGTCCAGTAGTTTCTTTGTTTGTGAGTTTATTTGTTACATACATACATACTAATCTTTCCTCTTTATAATAAGAGCAATAATAGTGTAGATGAAGGCTTAAGACTCATTAATTGATTGTCAGCATTGTACTAATTTTGTTCGATTGATGCAAATGATACATCAGCATTTGTATATCAAGCGAATTACGCAAATTTTCTTTATACAACAATAATTTAAGAAATGTATTCAATGAAAGCAATTTATAACACATTCTTCCCGATTTGATATCGATCGTCCGCGTGAAAGTCCTTTTTTATTAATTCCCTTTGCTAATCCCCCCCCTTTCCTTAAGGAATTATTTCGGGGATAAAACTATTCTTTATCCTTTTCCACAACTCAAACTATCTCCGTACGAAATTTCATATAATTCGGTTCTGCGGTTATTGATTCCCCATACAAACTTCCACCCCTTTTTCTCCCCCTTAAGGGGTGATTTCTGCGATAAAAGCTATTCTATGTCCTTTCCTGGGACTCAAACTATGTCTTTACCAAATTTCATCTAAATCGGTTTATTAGTTTCGGCGTGATTGCGTAACACACAGACAGACAGAGTTACTTTCGCATTTATAATATTAAGTAAGGATCAGTAAAAAGATCTGTGGCTAATGTTTTTATGAATCATTGACGTATGACATGATCAGCACAGCAGTGATGGATCTACAATATACACACTCATATTTGTTATTATTGTAATGTTTTATTTTATAATAATTTTATTACAATGTGAGAGTACATTGCCATTTGGATCGAATGACTCTGGTAGAGAATGCCACGTGGCAATAAGTCCATCGTTATACATTATTTTGTTACTGTGTAGTAAAGTATGAATAAATAAAATTGACTGTAAAAATGAAAGGAATTGCAAATGTGACTACATCTTACTTGTAAATTTATTTTTCATCCCCCCATCTCGGAAAGAGTATTTTTGCTATTCGATATCTGACCGCCATAGCCGTTTTTATCCGCTTGAGGTTAAAGTAAATTTGAATTTAGAACATCGCGTGCACTAGGTATGTGATTTCAAAACATCATTAAACCTATTTACTTCTATCTCCATGGTGCCGAATTTATCATACAACTTTTTTTAAATTTGTTAAAAACTCAGACTCTGAACCTCCTTGGTGTACTTTTGTTTTTAATTTGCTTTGTTTCATTTCCTCGCTGAGGGGGGATGAAAAGTTACGTGTTGCACTCGAGTGCAAAGATTTTTCACCTTGTGCTTTTTTGATTCCCTCGCTAACGCCCAGGATTCTAATTTTTTAATCACTCGCTTATAAATGCGAAAGTTGAGCACGCGGTTAAAAAGCAACTTTGCACTCATGTAAAACAAATAACTATTGTTTTCGTATACTAATAAAATAATACTGTGAGCGTTGAACATTTAATTAAATATAATTATTATGCTTTGACATCAAAACATTATAAATGCAGCTGTTCCTGATGTAACTAATATTAAAGCTCTTTAAAGCCCATTTATTTAAGCTTTGAACATAGGTATTTAATTAAAGCTCTCCATAGAAAAATGTTGAACGCTATCATGAGGCAAAAACAAACTTTGTTTTTGCCTCATGAACGCTATTCACGCAGAGCTTTCTCATTGAATTTTTATTCTTAAGAAAACTAATTAGTGCTGTGAATTTAATTTTAATCCGGGGAAGTGCATCGCGGAAAAGGTCAGGCTTGTTGAATTGAAAGGGATGAGGGTGGGTGGGGGGTGAAGGATAAGAAGTCTGGAAAGATCAGCAAATCGTAGTTCTTGCTTTGTAACGTTAAGCTTCCATGTTTCTACCCGTTGTTTTTTGAGAACTGTTGCTCTATACATGGTTTTTTTTTATCACCCTGGAAAATTTTAGGGACGCTTCAGGACACATCCATTATTATATAAAAAAATAATAATTTAAAAATTAAAAAAAAAAATAAAAGAAAAATCTCAAAAAGTGCTGCTCTCAACTAGTGCAGCATTTTTTTTGGATTTTTTAGAAAATTAATAAAAAATTAAGTAAGTGAGTTATTTTTTTATTCATATTTAAAACATTCTAATACCATGTCGTGAAGCGTCCCTTAAATTTTCCAGGATGATAAAAAAATAACCGTGTATTTAATATGTAAAAAATTTGATTTTCTTATAATTAACGTTTAATGTAATAGTCATACAGGCTTAAAGTCATCCAAAGGGTAATGGTGAGTGCTAAGGTTGAAGTATCGCTGCAGTTGTCGCAATCAGGAGGTTCTCAATTCGACTGTATTTTTTTGAGTTCACAGTCCGTCACACTGTATAACAGATATTTCCTGATTCACATTGATTTATTCAACCAAGATTATTATTACTACTTTTTTATACACATCGAAAACCATAATATGATGTTAATGTTTTAATTTATCAAGCAATAACAAGTAGAAATATTTTAGGATGATAATTCTGTTATTATTTTACGATAACACATTGCCGCACTCACAGACGTCAATTAACTTTAAAGCATCACTATTTTTTTAAAAAACGTCGCCCCACACTAAGATTTCCTCCTGTGTCGTTGTTGCAATTACATATCAATTATTACCTTTAATATCACATGCACATACCGGAACAAATTTCAGTAGGCCGTACAAAATATTTGTCCCGTACGGTAATCGAACCCGAGACCGTTGCGCAGTAGGCGATCACTCGACCCCTTCGCTAACCATGTCGTCGAACGTCGTGTCGCTAACTATGTGACTTGTAGTCTTATACTATTATTAAATATATAATATATACATATATTAAGGAAAAGAAAAAGATAAAATTAAAGTTATTTTTTTAATCTTCCTCTAGCACAAGCTCTTTTAAAATGACCAACTTTTCAAATGAGATTTAAGAGGACTTAGAATAAAAATTATAAAAAACAAAAATACGTGTCTCTTATTTTTATATCCTACCAGCTGTGCCTGCGAACTTACGTTGTCAAAAAATCTGGAGAGGGCCACCCTTATCACTTAGGGGTATAAAAAATAGCCTACGACTTTTTCTCAGACCAACAAAATATACACAAAAAATTTCAATTTCATTCATAACAATTGGTCAAGCCGTTTCGGACGAGTTCGACAACAAACACTGTGACACGAGATTTTTATATATGTATTAGAAGACATCAAAATATCCTCAACCAATCCGTAGTCACACCGTATTGTCACACCAGTGTGACTATAGTTAATTTAATTTCTCTGTAGTCACACCACAATAGCCCGAACACACCCTTGATGATAAAAACAAAAGACCGAAGATCACAAAAATAAAATTTTATTATAAAAATTGTCAAATGAAAAATTAATTTTATTATACGACAATTTGAAATTGTGCCCATTAAACCCACTAGCGAGTTTCTAAATACTTCGTGTCACAATCAACGTACAGCAACTTTTTTTTGCATTGAAGGAAAGCACTGAAAATATTATTATTAAGTATTTTAAAATTATTATTTTTGTTATTGATGATGATGATATATATTTTGTATGCCTATAATTTAATTTGTGATTTTTAATTTTGGAATCTTTAATTTAATTTGTGACTTTTATTATTATTATTTTATTTAAATATGAATTGTATGATACAAAGATGATTGAAAAAAATGAATTATTATTATTACTATTAAAATAAAATAATATCGCAATACAAAATCATCATGAACCAATTAAAATTTTTCAAAATGATCAAATTTGTTATTTGGAAATCGAATATTAGCATTCTTAAGTCGAAAAACAAAATTACGATCGCTTATGCTCATAATGGGTTTTTTTTATGAAACATTTTTTGAAATTATCGGTCATACTAAATAAGCGAGGTCAGTTGTTTTGATTTCAAATTTTCAACAGAGTTCTTGAATTGCGTCTGCAATAATAACTTTATTGCGTCACATTTGAATAGTTGTAATATAATATTATTTCAATATCAACGGTATCTTATCTTTGTCATTGGAACAAATAAGACCATGACCGATGGGTTAAGTGTCTCTATCTACTATCGTTAGTTTTAAGAAAATGAAAACATTTTTTATATGTAACAAACATTGGCCTAAAATAACTTTATTTATCTTAATACATATATTTAATATCTTACTGATTGATAACTTTGCATCGGCGACCACAAGAAAAACATCATGATACACTTTCACGGTATCACAAAAATATAACAGAATTGTCGGCGTACATGCATGTTGGGGTATCGTCGTATCCCTAATGTTTGTTGCATGAGTTTCACACTATGTATTGCTTCATTAACTGTAAGTAGATATGGTACCATGATACCAATACTACTAGTCGATTGTGCAGTCGGCACGTACCTAAATGTAGCACCTTTTTAACGAGGTGGAATGCTATTGGGTACCGTACCTGTCGATGGTTAGTGGACAGGCGTGTGTGGGAATCTTCCCGCGGGACATACCCACTTAACAAACCTCGATGTCCATCTAGTCCATAGTCAGGGTAATCCAGGGTCTGGGCAACCCCAATTCTCCGGACCGCCCCGGAACAGTCCGGCCAGTTACGGGCCGGGTCTTAACGCCATTTTTTTTCGGGGCGAAATGCGTAACCGCACTATACCCGCCGTTGGCTGGACGGGGAGCGTCTGTGGAGCTCTCCCGGCAGAGTGCCAGGCCAACCCACTAAAACCCCCCGGTGTTCTCCCTGCCCTTATGGGAGCGTATGGTAAGGTCCACACTGCGACACCACTACCAACGCGCACGGGCAAACCCGACCAATTGGTCGGGCTCTCGCCAAGGGGGATTGCCCGAGAACACCAGGGCAACTCACAGGAGGAGGGCCTTACGGCGGCGTATACGGGGCTAACCGTGCACGCAGGCCTCCAAGGGCCGGGTCTTAACGCCTGACCTAGATATAGCACCTACTATACCTACCTAGGTACGGTGTGTTTTCGGGAATAACCTGAGTATATCGGATGAGTTCTATGTAGTCCTTCGATTAAGTTGAGATATAATACCACGGCCTCATAGTCATTTTGAACACAGAAGCAGATCTCATTAAGTCGGGCCATAATCATACGAGCCGTTTTTCCATAAATTACGTATTTATGGAAAAAACGGCCCGTATGTCTTTCCTTTTTCTTTTCTCGTTTTCCCTTTTTTATTAACTGAATAATTAAAAGAGATTTAAACCTTCAAAAATCTAAAAAAATGGGGGAATTTTTTGTTGTATTCAAACGTCCAGCTAACAAATTGACAGAAACACAAATAAAACCTCTCTTTAATTTTAATGCAAAAAATATCGAAATCGGTCTAGTTTCAGAGGAGAAGGCAGAGGAATATGAAACGACTTTGTGTACTTTTCATAGGTAACGACGTTCCGAGCTGCAGGGGCCCCCCTATCCCGATTAGTATCCCGATCGACGCTTTTTCGTACGCTTACCTAACAACACTAGCGACAATTGGACCAGTATCTTGAACAAATTTAACAGCAATGAGTATGGATCGCTCAAAATCTGCGCAAGACGGGGTCAATTTGGTGCTAATATGGAAATTCAACCGTACAAAATACCACAATCTCAATGCTTATCCATTGGAATTGGTTTAGGTTATTTGGGCACAGCGCAATAGCAATACATTTACAAATACCTATTTTTGAATTATCTCGATCTGAGTGTTTCCTTTTAACAAACCCAATTAACGAAGTCTCCCAAACCGAATTGAGGATATGAAGTTTTAGCGTGACTCGAAATTTGTTAGTGACGCGTTTTTGCTCATCTTTTCGTTCGGGGATCGGTCTGTGGTAAACAGACCAACTTTCCATCGAGATCTCGGCCACTGATAAGCTAATTAGGACTTCGGATCGTCACTATATGATAGGGTATGAATACTAGCTTTGCCTTTTTGGATATTTTTAGGTCCGACCTAAAATAGGTTTGGTAATTTCTAGAATCGATCATGCCAGGACCAAAACCAATTAGATTTCCTTTTTCTCACAAACTTAAATTGTTTCTCTCTACAGTTCCGTAAATCATGGGTCATATGTTACGGTTATTTTTTTTTAATGATTTGAAATGATATACCTACCGACATTTCATATCACAGCCAATACAGTGATTAGTATTTAAGTATTATTCTAGAGATATGCAACTAGCAAATATCTCCGTACAACGAAAGCCGGAATCTGGAGATTTACAAATAAATCTGTTAGATTTTCACGTCAATTCACAAGCCAAACATCCCGCCGGATCTCGTATACTTATACACAAGTCTTGTGCAAACGTGTCTCGGCACAAATAATTCACAATAAACAATACAGAATAATTTTGTTTGATGAAATATTTTATCATTAACTTATCGTACATTGCGAAGATAAGAAACACCTTCAGTTTATCTTAACATACTTCGCGTACCTACATAGCATATTTATTCGATGACAATTATGTAATTTGATGTATTTCGCATCAAATAATTACTGTTTTACACCACTGCAACTTACGTTATATTTAACTATCTATGTAAATATATGAATTTACCTTATAACTATTTTCCTAGACAAAGTGACAATTCAAAAACGATAACGAAGTTCGATAACAATAAAGTGAATGGGATTGACATAATACCTAATATGCCATCGCTAAATAACGCGGCGAGTCGATTAAAGTCATCGATATGTAAGTTTGTAGACAAATTGATTCGCATCGAACGGGTTTTTCGTAACTTTCACAAAACAACTCATTTTTCATTTAAATGCAATGAAAATATTAATTTTAATAATTTATTTTCCATTTCTCAGTTTTTAGTAGGTACTTAGATAGCCAATAATATTTTTTTCTTATATGTATAGAGAACAATTCGACACTACAATCGCTAATCCTAACGTTGGCTAGAAATTTGTTTATGTTATCCCACAGACAATGACGAATTTAATTATCGTTTCGCTATAAAACAATGCTATTTGTCTTAGACCCCTGTGCTGCAACGCCTTGGCGCCGGCAACGATACAGCTGCCAGTGAAGGAAATCCAAACCTATAGGGTACTTCCCTGAATTATAATAATATTAATAATTAATGGTGCTA
The DNA here is from genome assembly GCA_963935595.1 of Schoenobius gigantellus. Lineage (NCBI taxonomy): Eukaryota > Metazoa > Arthropoda > Insecta > Lepidoptera > Crambidae > Schoenobius > Schoenobius gigantellus. The sequence goes on from OZ012558.1 coordinate 10,004,253, forward strand.
TAGGTTAATTTGTAAAAGTGTATTTGATAATGTATTTTATACAACTGTCTGTACCTAAATAAATAAATAATAAAATTATTATTCTTAGACAATCTTGTACGGAACCCTCGGTGCGCGAGTCCAACTCTAACTTTTTTTTTGTGAACTGGAAATGCACCGTGCCTGTGCCGTACCGTGACCCCGATCGCACGAGCGCTTTTTAACGTGCTTTATAAAATCGTTCAAACAGAACAAATGCATTCCCATGTATATGTGCACGCGTTAGCGCTTTTATAACGTTACGCTTTGCGTTACGTTAAGCGTAGAGTATCATATCGTATAGCGAACGTTAAAAAAGCGCTAAAAGGATTTGACGCAACGCTTTTTTAACGCTCGTGCGAATGAAGACGTGTGTGGGACTTCCCCGCATAAGGTCAAAGGTGGGGATTATTCACTGAAATATTACGTGTCCCTTTATCCACTTGTTCGTGAGCTGACGGATTTGCTTTTGGCTGCTGCCTTTCCTGCCGTGCCGTGGATATCTTAAGAGCAGGGAGTGAACTGCATGCTGCAGCTATGTTTTTTTTAATACATGGAAGACTCGAAACCTCACCATACATTAATCGAAGAGGGCCGGTTTCTCCGTGTCTAGGACATGATGATAATAATTAATAATTTATCGATAATCGAGAAATAGGAATTTAGGTACGCCCGCCAGAATTATCGTTTAGAATTTTGTTTAGAGGTTTCGCATTATCATTATGATATTACAATTCGCTTATCATATTATAGTTGCAATTCGCAAGTATAATGATATGATAAAATCTACCTTTGAATTAACTCTCGCTGTTCTAATCATGTGTGGCTTGAATGAAAAGCATTTTCATATCTATACTAATACTAGCTGTGCCCGCGAACTACCTTTCGCCATATATTTTTTTCCCGTTTTTGCAACATTTTTCATGGATGCTCAGCTTCTATTAGTCGTAGAGTGATGTTATATAGCCTAAAGCCTTCCTCGATATATGGACTATCCAACACAAAAATAACTTTTCAATTTGAATCAGAAAACGGGGAAAAAATGTACGACATGTTGTTATTTTCCGATATCCATGCGAACGAAGTTATAGTTATTTATGTAGTAGCTATTCGCCTGCGCTTCCCCTTGAGAATTCAATATTTTCCCATAGAGTTGAATTCCTCATAAACTACCAAATATCATCTATTTCTCGACGAAAATTACCTATTATAATACAAACTTTACCACCTTGTAGTCTGGATTTTGTGAGCGCCAAGTCTTACACAATTTTTATAAGAAAAAATATCACGCAAGTTTTAATTTCCCAACCCTTTTTTTTCGGGGGGAAATGCGTGATCGCTCCGTACCCGCCGTTGGCTAGACGGCGGGTGTGTGTGAGGTTGGCCCGGCAGAGTGTCAGGCCGACCCACTAAAACCCCCCGGTGTTCTTCCTGCCCTTGTGGGCGCGCATGGCAGGGTCCACACTGCGACTACCACTACCAGCGCGTCCGGGCAAGCCCGACCAGGTTGGTAGGGCTATCGCCAAGGGGGGATTGCCCGAGAACACCAGGGCAATCCCCAGACGGAGGGCCTTACGGCGGCGTGCACGGGGCCAAACGTGCTCGCAGGCCACCACGGCAGGGTCACTAGACGGGCATTGCTTGTGCGAATGCCCGCCTTCGCCTAATTTCCCAACCCTAGTCAAACAAAGTTTAGGATGTTGTAAGCAATCTGTATACTAAAAAAAATTACAGCTTCAAAACTGTAATATTGATGTCATTAGGGGTACCTAATCCGTAATAGTTATGATATTAGTGCGGTATGTTGGTTACAAATAACTCACGAGGCGGAATTTCAGCCCGAGCCGAAGGCGAGGGAGTAATAGATCCGAGTCTTTATAACCAATATACGCAACGCACGTATATCGTACGACGTTTTTCAACACACTTGTGAGGAAAAATACCTAATAAAGTGAATTTTTTGATTAAATAACACAAATCATTGTTAATTACAAACTAAACAATAGTATGAAAATAATCGTTTGAAAAATCATGTAGTTCGTTGATGTCTTTTAGATTACTTCTAGCTTTTTTTAAAAATATATAGTACATTACTGGCGCGATCGGGAAGTGCAGCATTTCCGGCCTCTGTGATGCGTGCCTCGGCTATACACGCGTGTTATATAATATGCTTCTTTATGTATCTAAAACCGGTAAAATTAGATCCGCTTTGCGAGCAAGTGTGTTGAAAAAAAGTTTTATTGTCCATCAATCTGTTAATTAAGACCCCGGAGACATCTGCCAGTGGTTAGAGATCTTCCGTTATACTTAATGTATACAATTCTCGTGACGTGACACAATGCTTCTCCCCTCCCAGGATAAATTCCGAAACTACTTGACGGATTTTGGTGAAATTTCACTTAGTGTTTTGATCTCAATAATTATTATTGCGAAGTAAATTGTTTGCAATAATTTGTTAATTAATATTTCAAGCAGACGGTGGTGTGCGTTAATGTTTAGTATAACATTTATCCAATATACTATAACTATGTACTAGCCAATGCTACGCGTAACCGGGTCAACTAGTTACTTAAACGAGTTTTTGAGCCAGAAACAGAAACCATTGCAGACACTACCTAAATTTTATTGCAATCTGATTGATGGTTCAAGTATAGAGGACAAACATTTCATTACTACCTGTATAGCATTGTTAAAATGACTTTTCTCTTCAACAATAGAAAACAAAACTTCTGAAATGTTATACGGTACTTACATAAGTGTGATAAAGTTATCAACAAAGGTAATGGTAATCAATGCACGATTAAGCTCCGTATAATCTTATTAGTCGCTAAAATCTTGATTTGGTGTGTTCAAACCGGTTAGTTCAGTTAAACAGCTAAGAATATTTTAAATCGTGAATTACATTAATGAATTGTGTCAATTGAATTCAAAACACATGTTAGTTAATTACATTAAAATGTTGAATGAATCTTAATGCATTGGCAAGAAATATTACATGAAGCAATACCGATTCGTGTGCTTTGCTTAAGATATAGGTTTGAAATAAAAAATCGTAGGGAAAAAAATGGTATCAAATAAAGAAAAGGAAACCCTTTAAAAGTGATGGCTGAACATTAAACCAAAAAAATCTGTTCTTTTCGAATGTACACACGTATTTAATAACCTGGTTCATGATTGAGATTTTAATGAAAAACTGTAATCTAAATTTATATAAACTATTTATTTTTATTTGTTGTCTTCTCTTAATCTTACTTAACTTGTTAATTTAATCAACACTTAATGAATAGCAATGAAATTTCATTGAATATTAATTTAAATTTTTATTTGTGTAACGATTTAGGAGAATTTAATATACAAGGAATGTTTGCTAAATACCCTATCAAGCCGAAACCTACCCATGTTAACATAGTCATATAAAAGATATGGCGTCATTGAAAATTCGAAATTTAAAAAAAAAATACTATTTCGAATTTTCAATGAGGCTATAACTTTTATATGACTATGTTAACATGGGTAGGTTTCGGTTTGATAGGGTATTGACCAAACACGGTGTATAAGTATAAGGAAAAATGACAACATTCAAACTAAAACTATTTTTTCCCTTTTGCAAGTAACTATTTTCATCCTCTAAATAACATTTGTTGTCTCCTATATAATAGTAGCTTAGTAGCTAAGGGCTGTAAGGCATCAATTGCAGCTCGAGATAATTAGGCGCACGAGAGCAGCGAGGGCGCCTATATTTCGAGGGTGCAATTGGTGCTTACACCCGAGCTAACTACTCTGCTTTACATCTCGATTGTGAGGTAAGTAGGTCCTTATTACCCCCAAATGGGGCTTGTAGGTGACCAATTAGCGCTCTAGGGTAATAATGTAGCTTGGAAAGCCCTAGGGCGGTAAGTAATTAAAAAAACACTTTACTATTTCAAAAAGTTCGCGTACATCTAACCATCATACTGGCAATAAATTACTTACAGCCCTAGGGCTTTTCTAGCTACATTATTACCCTAGAGCGCTAATTGGTCCCCTACAAGCCCCATTTGGGGGTAATAAGGACCTACTTACCGAACATGAGAGATGTAAAAGTCGTTTAGGGGTATTACCGCAATGGCTTAGTTGGAGCAATGTCAAAACAATATTGAAACAGACAACAGCGGTGTGCTGATGCCGCGTATTTTTTTTAAACAAATAAGTTGGCAAACAAGCGGGCTACCAATTTTATGATAAATATATACAGTTACCTATATAGTATATGTGTCTTTCCTGTAAGACTTGCCAATGTACATAGCCAACTTGGGACATAAGTCACAATACTCAGTAATTTTATGACCTAACTTGCCCTTCAAATCGGAACACAGCTATGCAAACACCGCTGCTTGGCGCCAGAAATAGGTAAGACAGGGTACCCATGCAGACAACTTTGATACCACGGTAATACTACAAAATAAATAATAGTACTATTTAGTACTATGACCGTGACTCTGATAGAGTATACCTTTGGTGTATAGCGCCATTTCACTTCCACTGCGGTTTTAATATTGTTTCAAGTGATCACAGCAAGGCCGCGGTACACATAGATGCAATGCATGTATGACCAAATGTTATAAGTTGTTACGACTATTAATAAATCAAAATTACCGTTACTCTGGTAGAGTATCCCTCTGGTGTATAGCGCCATTTCACTTCCACTACGGTTTTAATATTGTTAAAAGAGATCGCAGCAAGGTCGCGGTACACACAGATGCAATGCATGTATGACCAAATGTTATCAATTGTTATAACATTAATAAACTAAAATTACCGTGACTCTGGTACAGTATCGCTTTGGTGTATAGCACCATTTCACTTCTACTGCTGTTTTAATATTGTATTAATAAGCGATCACAGTAAGGCCGCGGTACACATAGATGCAATGCATGTATGACCAAATGTTATAAATTGTTACAACTATTAATAAGTCAAATGTAAATATTTGCTTACGTGTTCGCCTATAGTAATGCTAATGTAATACTTTCTTCAAAAGGTAAGGAGAATAATTTGGCGTGAATGGTATTTAAAACTTATTTTATTCAAGACCATTTGCCTGACTCAGTTAAGCAGAGGCGCATTCACGACGTGACGTTGTCATGTGTATAATCAACTGATATATTAATTTTCAGTCATGCGTATATAATAAGAGAAACTGTAATGAACAGTTTTAATACAATATTGTTTTGATTAATAGTAGAAGGTTTAAACAGTAAATATGGCGAAGTAGCAATGTGATTATAATCAGAAAATCTGATGCTAATTATCACAGCGATAAGGAAATATATTTTTGAGGAAAAATATTGTTTTTTTTTTGCCAATACGATGTCCTTGTGTGTTAGCGCAAAGTTGATAGTTTTAAGCTGCGCCAAATGTGTTCATAAGAACAATAATTTTCTTAAAAGTTGCAATTATTATTATATTTAATATTTTTTCTTTTTTATATTAACGCTTTTAAAACGAATATTTGCGCTTTGTATGTATTTTAGGTACTCGAATTACTTGTAGTACAATATTTAGGTATTTTTAACAGACTACGAATTTGATGTGTGTATGTTTTTTATGTTTCTTTTTCGTGTACCTAAGTGATTGCTCCGACAATTGTGGATTGATTTCATTTTTTTGTTTGTATTTGATAGAGTATACTCCTGCGGGGATTTGTCACCAAAGTCAGGATTTGATGATGGCATCCCAGGAAAATCTAGGTAAACCCTTAAATAACGTACGTACGTCTAACGTATTTCATGTGTTTTCCGAAATTATTCAGGTATTTGCGTCTGGTAGTCATGAAACGAGCTGATAACGGAAGGATTCTTAACTTTTGGGAGTTTGGGAGGGGTTAGTTTTTAAAAAAACAATAGGGACTGACCCTTTGTCGCATTTTATTAAATAGCTTTGGTGAGCTGGTATTAAATTCAAAAAAAATACAAAAATAAATAAAAATACCAGATATAAAAGCCGACTTCAAAAACATTTTAAAGTTAAAATTAATAAAAATACAATAACATTACATTTCCATATTGAAGTCGGTGCCAAGCGATGATCTAGAAAGTCTTAAAATTTGGCACCGACTTCAATATAGAAATGTAATGTTGTCTGTATTCTTATATTATTCTTTACTTTAAGTGTTTTTGAAGTTATTAGAAATTAGGTTGGTATAAAAGAAATTATGTAGAGACTATACCAGTGTCATCTGCATAATTACCTCTATCTTACCTTTTTTGCCGCCAAGTAACGGTGCTTTCATTGATGTATTTCGGTTTGAGGGGTAGGACAGGCCATACATTCGCGTCAACGTCAAACAGGTGTAGAGTCAACTTTTATTTTAATTTTTCTTGTATTTACACACATCTTAATGGTTGGGGTGTATGTACATACATACAAGGTATAAAAAATAAATTCCTTATCTTAGTTTGTTACATTTAAATTAATTTATTGGTTAATTAGATGCTTGTATTTCGTTTGACGCCAATAAGTTCCTGTAAAGGTTTATAGGAAATAAAGGTTTTTGAATGTTATTTTTCTAACGACAAAAACGTTTTTAATATAAAATCGCTATTGATATACATAATAGTCACAAATAAATGAGTTCTTTTTTGTTTTTAAAAGTAACACACCAAGAAACATTGTAGGTATTGTACCTACCTACTAACATAATAATATGATTAGCAGACTGAGGTATTGTTATCAAATTGTTTGAGAGATAACAGATAAATTTACTTTTCGTGACAAGAGATCGCGTGAAGGGATAACAATGTTTTACGAACAAGAACAGTTGCAACTGAAATTAAGATTCGATGCAATGATAGAGTTTTTGATAGCTTGATTATTTAGTGTTAATTTTGTATGTTAGGCAAATTTATTGTATTTACAGGAGTAATTATGACAAAAACATCATTTTTTATTACGAATATCGTATCAGTTAAATGAATGAATAAGTACTAAAGATTTTTTTGTTTTCACTGGCAATCACAGATAAGAAGTATATAAAAATAAAAATAATTAAGTATGTAAAAAAATTGAGCTCTATCATTTGTGTTTATATAAAGGTGAATTAATCGTACGGACCTATAGGTACGCTAAGAGAGCAATAAATAAAATAACCCCAATTTATAAAATTGATGAATCAAATAATTCGTTAATTAGTTACGACACACATTTGGTGTGTTAAAAAACTGCTGACAACACGACTTTGCATACCGGAAAATTTTGATGCATCTTTTTTCGCAACGACACAAAATCGCGTATCGAATATCAATTGTTACACAGAGCTCACGAGTAAATTGCACACTTTTTAAATACGTCACATGCGAACACTTCACTCACCATATTTTTAGAGCGGGTTTGCGGAGCGGTAGCTGCTTAGGTCCTAAGGTATTCTCGTGAGCGACACGCGCGTGCGACACTCGCGTCGGTGGCCGCTGGACTAAGAAACCCGCGTGGTATTATGCGCAAGAGCATCTCCCCTTGATAATGATAACGCATTCGCCGCATTTCTATGTCGTCTGCGTCTCGTCGCACCGCACCGAACTCTCTGCGATCGAATGGATCGTTGAAATGCGTTTCAAGTTGCATGCATATGCATGCACGTTCAATCGACAACTCTCGATATTTTTTATACATGTTTAATCTTCTTGTTCTTTTCTTAAATAAGCACGATAGCCTCGCTAAAACTCAAAACGGCTTGTCTTATGTGAATATTTATTTTTTTCTTTTGTTCGCCTAAAATTCTAAAGAAAAGGCTAAAAATAATATAAAGTAATTTGTATTTAAAATGGCCTACTTCGCGATTGTTTATTTAGATCTGTTATCTGTCAAGGGAGTACGAAATTCACGGGGTCAGCTAGGTTGTTAAAATGTGGTCGATATTGAAATATGTAGAAAATTGTAGCCTGCGTCCCTGTCAATCTTAAAGTCCCACTGTTATGTGCTGAGACTAAAGGGTTTGGATCTACGACACTATGAGCCGTTCGCTAGGCGATTTATTCAGGATTCGTCATGTTTCTGATCTTAAATGGACCGTTACGAGTACTTTTAAAATAGTTAATGCGTGGCTGTGGAATCGTTAGATGTGGATATCGCAATTAGTACAATTATTATAAAGATTCTATAGTTTATTTTAATATTGTTTGTTAGCCCAAATAAATAAAAAAAACAACACTCATCACACTTTTATTATTATTATTATATTAGTAAAGTGTAACTCTAAATTAATTTTGTAGCCAACACTGAAATATGCTGAAAATGTGTTTTTTCAAAGATAAATCACAGTAAGTTGAAGGCATAAATAATATAAATTATTCGTAATCACAATATTTCTCTTTTGTATTCGTCTAGTAAATGTAGTTAGTAACATAATTATGGTGTGGTGTAGTTGGAATTCAACTATTGGCTCTAAGTAGAGTTTAAATATTACCCGGTCCTAGTATGATATGTAAAAAATATAAACTGTATACTTATTACAGGTATATATATCTCGTGTCTCCCCTGATACCCCCCTAAAAGAGTACTAAAGATATAACGATATTTCAATAGTGTATTCAAAACATAATGCAAGTATTTTGGAGCGATAAAAAAATCACGATTCTAAAATTCAGTGAAGATTCTCTTAAAATAGGATATAACTAAAGTGTCCAGTTGATTGAAATGGATTGAAAGTATTCGTTCAGTTCAGTTAATAATTTTTTTGAAGTTTTTTTTAGGGTTTCGTACCTCAAAAGGAAAAAGCAGAACCCTTTGTTGCCCGCCCGTTCGTCCGTCTGTCTGTCAAGGCTATTCATCTCGGGAACGCATAAAGCTATCGACGGCCGTTTATGCCGCAAAAAACGTATATTTCGACACTCGAGGGATTCAAAATAGGGTACTAGGGTGCGTAGGGTACCCGTTGACCTAGAATCATGAAATTTGGTAAGAAGCAAGGTCTTATAACACATGAAAAGAAATATGTACATAGTTACGAAGTTGTAGAAGTTTATACGGAACCCCCGGTGCGCGGGTCCAATTCGCATTTGGTCGGTTTTTAGGGTTCCGTAGCCAAATGGCAAAAAACGGAACCCTTATAGATTCGTCATGTTTGTCTGTATGTCTGTCTGTCTGTCCGTATGTCACAGCCACTTTTCTCCGAAACTATATGAACTACACTGTTGAAACTTGGTAAGTAGATGTATTCTGTGAACCGCATTAAGATTTTCTCAAAAAAAGAGATAAAAAGCAATAAATTTTGGGGGTTCTCCATACATAGAACTGAAACCCAAAAAATTTTTTTTCATCACACCCATACCCATATCTATGGATAGGTCTTCCAAAATTATATGGAGGTTTCTAATATCAATTTTTACAAACCGGATAGTTTGCGTGAGAGACACTTCCAAAGTGGTAAAATGTGTCCCCCCCCCCACCCCTGTAACTTCTAAAATAAGCGAATGATAAAACTAAAAAATATATGATGTACATTACCATGTAAACTTCCACCGAAATTTGAACGAGATCTAGTGAGTAGTTTTTTTAATACGTCATAAATCGTACGGAACCCTTCATGGGCGAGTCCGACTCGCACTTGGCCGGTTTTTTATCTATGTTTTTAGTCAACTCTTGGTAGCCTAATTGAAAAATAATTAAATTTAGAAAATAATCCCGTAACGCATCAGTGATGATTTTCCAGTGGAGCCGATTCCAACTACCGACTCGTATGCCTCGACATTAGGAATTCAAGACACAATTTCTTTAATTGAATTATTAATACAGAGTGTAGGTATGCCGTTTAATTGACCACCTCATACGTACGCCGTGCTGTCTGCTACTAGCATGACAGGCAAATGTCACGCTAAAGAAAAGTGAATTCTATGTATCGAGATTCACGTTCGATATTTGAATGCACTCGAAAAATTTATGGTAAGTAACTCCATGAAATCTCTTACGGGCGTGTTTCTTGCTTTTCAATAAATCTTTTCCCAACTCATTAAAGCTGCGAACTGTTTGAAAATGGATTTCTGTATCATGATCTTAGTAAAGGTACAAGTATAAACTTGAACGGATAAGTGAATAAGTAATTCGTGGCAGATACTATTAAAATTAAATTAATATTATGTAGTTTGTTCATCATAACAGGTCATATACGTCCTCACTGAGGGGCTCGAACCTACACCAAGTTAGGGTGTTTAGGCCTTAGTCAACCACGCTGGCCCAGTGCGGATTAGTCGACTTGACATACACTTTTGAATTTCTTCGCGGATCACCATGTTTTCCTTCACCGTAGGAGCGTCAGACAAATGTATATATGAAATTCGAAAAACGATAAACACATTGGTATATGGCTGTCTCTAACGAACAATCAAATATGTACTTATTAAAAAAGCATACTCGTATTATAAAGTGTCTGATTACATGACGGACAAAAAAGCTTGGGTTTGAACTCTCATTTCTAATATTTAACAATGTACTGCGTTTTGTTTCAAAGTAACGTTCAGTGAGAGCAATTTATAAGCTAAGTTCACGCACTTCTCTCAGTGATAGCTTATATAATGTGAATTAACACATCTCTTCTTGTAATGGAAGTTGAGCTCAAACTTTTGCTTTGAGGTCAACTTCCAATTGACGAATCTGTAACAAGTATTAGTACCAAAATAGATTTAAAAGAGGAGATAAAAAATTTTGACCTTTCGAGTTTTTTGCCTGTTCTTCTCGAGAAGGCTCTCCCAATTTCCGAACAGGTGTAGAGTCAACCTTTTTTTTCATTCCTACTTGTATTTGCAGACATCTTGAGTATATTCAGGATGTATGCACATACAAGGTTAATATGATTTCTTTAAATTAGATTGTTTTGACGTCAATAAGTGCCTGTGAATGCCTTTGTTGAATAAAGATTTTTGAATTTGAATTTGAACCCCGGACTTCCCGATTGAAAGGCAAGTGTCGAGTCCACAAGTGTATGTACATAAAGTCATCATCAGCAAAATCAGCAAGTACAGGTCAGCATTGAGGGCAAGAGGTCAGCAATGAGAGTGTTCCTTTTCATCAATTCAATAATACACAATTATACATATTTATAAGTTATATAACGGCAGACAGGAAATGGTCAGGTTGCGTACCGGAAACACAGCGAATATTTTATTAATGGTTTAATAATTGGATTTATATTACCCGTATCATTTCCTCTGTTTGTCTAATCTATCTATATGACCTTTCGAGTTTCTTGCCTGTTCTTCTCGAGAAGGCCCCCTAATTTCTGAACAGGTGTAGATCAAGTTTTTTTTTTCATTCCTAATTGTATTTGCAGACATCCTGATTTTATTCAGGATGTAGGCACATACGAGGTTAATATGTTTCCTTTAAATTATAATGTTTTGCTTTGTTTTGACGTCAATAAGTGCCTGTAAAGGCCTATGTTGAATAAAGATTATTGAATTTTGAATATAAATAAAACTGAATCGCCGAAATGTATCTACGCGCATAACTTCCACAGAATACAGAAACCTCTTTCTGTGTTCTGTGATAACATCTAAACGACTGCATCAAACTGGATGATTCTTGTTTTTGTGTTCGTTATTGTCAGGACCTTCCTTTCAATCTCATAATATGAAAAGTGATCAGTGACTCATAAATAAAATATGTTTTACCGGAGGGAGAATCTGTATTAGGGTCGCCTGCTTGCGTACCTTTTTCTGCCGCAAAGCAGCAGTGCTTGCATTGCTGTGTTCCGGTTTGAAGGGTAAGATATGGCAAATAAATTACAGGGTACCGTCTACTACTTTACATCTTATACAACAAGTTGGCAACGTACACTGTGGTTCTTGTGGGGGTTATTTGCTGCGAATCTCACAAGACCACACATGTTATAGGTGACTGTTACTTGTTACCACTTACCACCAGGAGGCAAGTATGCTTCTTTGCCAAAGTAGTTCTATAAAAAAAATAAAAAAATGTGAGTGAGTTCGACGACCGTCGTCGTCGTAAATGTGGGAGTGATAGGTTTTTTACGGTTATTCTCATTATTAAAAATGTCAACATGGAATCTATACTAATATTTATGTGTGCTTGAACCCGCTAATCTCAGAAATTACTGATTCAAATTTAAAAAAATATTTTTTTTTTGGTAAGTCCATTTATTGAGGAAGTGCCATAGGCTATATATAACATCACGCTGAGCATCAATGAAACATGTTGCAAAAAATTATTTTACAAAAAATAAAAACCGACTTCAAAAACACTGAAAAGTTAAAAATAATATAAGAATAGGTACAAACAACATCACACTTCTATATTGAAGTCGGTGCCAAATTTAAAGACTTTTAGGAGATCATCGTTTGGCACCGACTTCAATATAGAAATGTGATGTTGTTTGTACCTATTCTTATATTATTTTTAACTTTTTAGTGTTTTTGAAGTCGGTTGTTATTTTTTGTAAAATAATTTTTATTTTTATCTTTTTTGTGAATGATATCTTTTAAGTGAATTGAGAAACCCTAATTTAATACCAGACCTTCAGTGAGCTGGTATTAAATTAAGGTTTTGCTCGATTTTCATGGGATCCCATCATCAGATCCTGATTTTAGTGACCTTGGGACGACCCCAGAACTATACTCTATCGAATACAAAAAGAATACACAAAACATGTTGGACACACCTAAAAGTTTAGGGGTTTTCCTCGATTTTAATGGGATCCCATTATGGGATCCTAACTTTGGTGACCATGGGACCACTCCTGGAGTGTACTCTATCGAATACAAAAAGAATTTTGAAAATCGGTCCACTATTGGCGGCGTAATCGCGTAACATACACAAAAAAAACATACGCATCGAATTGAGAACCTCCTCCTTTTTTGAAGTCGGTTAAAAATATTAAATCCTCGCGAACGAAGTCGCGGGCACAGCTAGTTGATAATAAGACTTAAGTTTACTCGGTAAGATGTAGTATCATTTACTTGAGAAATCCGTCATTTCTTGATTTAGAAGTATGAAAATGTAATCTCTCCATTATTTGATAATTATGTTACGAAAGTTTGATATATCCTACAGATAACAGGAAAAAAACAGTCAAAATTGAGTTACATACCTACCCCGGTGAATCCTCGGCGGAAGTGGAAAGTTTATTATACAGATTTTTTTTCTTATGAAAACTTCACCCCACACTATGATTTAATCCTGTGTCGTGGGTGCAATTACAAACATAGAATATCACATGCACATACGCCCAGACCGGAATAAAGAACATCGGCCAAAACCCCATAGTAGCTGGACCCGATATTAAATAACTATGGGCATCATTACTTTTGTTAACCGACTTCAAAAAAGGAGGAGGTTATCAATTCGGTTGTATTTTTTTTTATGTTTGTTACCTCATAACTCCGTCATTTCTAAACCGATTTCCAAAATTCTTTTTGTATTTGATAGAGTATACTGCAGGGGTGGTCCCATGGTCACCAAAGTCAGGATCGGATGATGGGATCCCATAGAAAATCGAGGAAAACACTAATTTATATTAAATTAGGGTTTAAATTAGGTATTAAATTAGGGTTTCTTTCACTAAAAAGATTTCATTCACTAAAAAGTTGAAATTAATTTGTTTTTTACAAGAAAGAGAATATCTGCCATTACTGAAGTTTTTCATGAATTATTGAGCTATGGGACTAATTCAAATAATGTTAGGTCTTAAATGAATAAATTTTTTTTACAAAAAATAGAACCGACTTAAAAAACACTGAAAACTTAAAAATAATCTTCTTCTATATTGAAGTCGGTGACAAATTTTAACACTTTCTAGGAGATCATCGTTTGGCGCGGAGATATTCTCTTTTTCCTTATTTAGATTGGCTGTGTCTATTCGGACCCGGATCCCTATAGAAGTCGATTGCTATTTGGACCCAGAGCATGAAATATGCAGTTTCATTAAAGTTTCTCTGTGTGGTCGCAATTTAACCTAAAGTTATTTTTCGATTACGATTCTATCGGGTACGAATAGTAATTAACTTCTATAATCTAAGGATAGGGACTCGGGGTCTGAATAGCCACTACGTTTTAGGTTAGGAGTAGGAGCAATATATATATTTTTTAATCCTTGATTGAGTAAACTTAGAACTTAGTTACGTTGAAATAATTAGAAACGTTACGTGGACATATAATATTTAATAGGATTTCATTAATATACGAGTATGTAACATTAAGGATGTTTAGAAATAAAACACTTTCATTCTCTAAAGATTTATTCAATGTAGTCTCTTATATTTATTACAACACTGTCTAAAAATCCTGCTGGTACCGCTATTGTATTATCTTGGTGCCTGGCCCGCCCAAGGTATCATATATACCACAGTCATAGTCATAACACGGGCACAGCATACAATTGCTTTCCAGTCTACCAAACAACTACAACAATATTCTGTAATAGCTTCCCGTCCAGACACAATATTTTCTATCAATATATAAGATGGTCGTAAGAAGCAGGTGATATCAGAGTCCGTGAAACAAAATAGGGGTCAAAAAACAGCACAAAGGAGGATCAAAAATCGCACAGTACCTACTAACGCAAAGATTGGCTCTAAAGTCCAAAGCTTGCTACATATATTGATCTGTGTCTAAAGTGTAAAATCAATGAAAGACATCTGTCATTCGATTTCGACAGTGAAGATCCTCTACACGCAAATCACCAAAAAAGAACCGATACTTTGAATTATGCATCCTTTGCTTAGTATTATTCGTTTCAGCAAGTTAAAATACTATTCTAAAAAGATAAGCACATTTTTAATGTTGTTAAATGTTTTTTTGAAAAAATATATTTTTTTTAATTAAGCGCGAAGATATAATGTTTATACGAGAATGTGAAATGGAACTTGACGTCATTTTCAGGATCTATCATCTATGGTGAAAACCGTTCAAAAACTATATTACGATTTCATATGCGAGAAAATTGATTTTACGAATTCATTATTTTCTCTGAAACTCGAAGTTCTTGAGGTTTAATAGTTACATCTTTAAAATTAACTCATAAAATCATATCTTTTAACACATTACATTTAATTTATGCCCATAGTCAGGTCCGATTTGGTCATTGTTCTTTCTGTAGGCCATACAAAATATTTGTCCCGTACGGGATTCGAACCCGCGACCCGTTGCGCTGTATGCGATCACTCGACTTCTGCGCTAACCGTATCGTCAAAAGGCGTTTAAAGGCAATTAATGACGTACTAAGGTCAGCTTTTGGACACGACGGATCAAAATATTATTATTTATAAGTATACATCGTCATACTCGTATATCACATCTGCTCTTCATTGACTTATTCGTAACCTCTCCTTATATTTCGTGTTAAGGATTCGATATTTTTTATAGTAAATATACTATAAAATAACTATAACTAATATAACTGTTGAAGGAACTACTGAGCCTGTGTCAGCATTATGAATGAAAAACAATACAATATCATCTCATACTTTGCTTGCAACAGAATTAACTCTATTTCGCAGTTGCATTCAGTTCAAAAGCACACAGAAAGACGTGTATATTGTGTACTATGATGTATACGGTCTGTTTAAATCCCGGTTACAGCTGTTTGCAGTCCGAGTTGGACGCGATGTAGTCGGGAATAATTACGCTTTTCCAACTTAGTTTGAAAATGTGATGCTACACGAGTTTTGCCGACTTTAATTATGAACTGGATGGAACGTTTCAGCTTGTTCCCGGTACACGGGCAAAATCAATAGCCAGCTTCCACGGGGATGCGACGTAAATTGAATGCAGTTAAATTCTGTAAAATGTGCGGCGTAACCTATTTCAGGAACTTCAAAGTGAATTTGAATTTTTCTATCACTCTGCTACGAATTGCTATTGAGAAAAAAGAATGCACTTTGGACGTTTTTATTGTTTAAAAAACAAGAATTTACGAACACCTTCAAGCTAGTCGTGATTGTAAAAATCGTTCATCGTTTGTTCCAAACCTATATGCTGGGCTGTGCTTTAAGAACTTCGACAGCTACAACAAAAGGCTTTTAACGGATGGATAAAGGTGTGCAGTGTGAATGTGTACTAGCTTAAGGCTAAATTCGAATCATAGTCGTTCTGGGCATTGATGGTATTGTTGGAAACTCTATAAGCATTTCTCATCTGAAAAATGTTTTGAAAATTAAGAAAATATCTTTAAATTACGACGATGGTACAATCCAAGTGCAATGAGTTTTATTTACAGCTTAATTAAACATGGGAGATTTAATTGCAAGCCTGTAGAATAATGGAGTGATTCCTTGGTTGCTCGTAATGGTTAACGCACTTACTATCACACGCCTATCGCCAATGTTGGACCGCCCGCCCTCTCTTGTCGCTTACGATTGAGGGAGGGCGGGCGGTGTAACATTTGCCTGTTTAGTTAGTACTAATTACTGACATTTTTGTCGGAAGACATGATACCTACTCATTAATGTACCTCAGTAAAGGACTTCCGAAAAATAACGTCTGATACCATTAATTATGTTAATTTCATTAAAGGCAAAGTTTTTGTGGTCCACGGCTAAAATACTGGGTTACTTACGACTAAGGGTGTTCACTTAGAAAATACATCGATGTTTTTTTTCGATGCAATAAATACACCGAAGCTTTGCATCGATATTTTCCGATGCATCGGTCAGAAACATCGATGTTTTCTCTAAATCGAGTACATTTTCAGACACTCCATGCAAATCACAATTTTTCATTATCTATACTCCTACAACAGCACTTTTCTCTACCACACACCTGTTGTGTGTTAAAGGATGTTCTAGGAATCTATGTACTAAGAGAAAAAACGACATTTTATACAAACATTTTAAATAAAAATAAAGGAAATGTGACAATAAACACTGAAAAATACAAATAAATCGTGTGACTAGCCGCAATAGTTATTTTCATCCCCCCATCTCGGAAAGAGTATTTTTGCTATTCGATATCTGACCGCCAAAGCCGTTTTTATCCGCTTGAGGTTAAAGTAAATTTGAATTAAGAACATCGCGTGCAACTAGGTATGTGATTTCAAAACATCATTAAACCTATTTACTTCTATCTCCATGGTGCCGAATTTATCATACAACTTTTTGTAAATTTGTTAAAAACTCCGACTCTGAACCTCCTTGGTGTACTTTTGTTTTTGATTTGCTTTGCGCGCACCATTTTTTTTTGACGTCGAATTATTATAAATAAGAAACTAAAAAAAACGTATTATTTGTTATACATAATATTTAAAAAAATCTGTAATACTTACCTATCATAATGTTGTAGTAAATATGTACCTAAACTGAAATTAAAGTATTTTGTGATTGTAAATGTTTTATTTTGCATTTAGTCATTTCCTCGCTGAGGGGGGATGAAAAGTTACGTGTTGCACTCGAGTGCAAAAATTTTTCACTTTGTGCTCTTTTGATTCCCTCGCTAACGCTCAGGATTCTAAATTTTAGAATCCTTCGCTTGCTTGGTCATCAAAGTTGAGCACGCGGTTAAAAAGCAACTTTGCACTCATGTATAACAAATAACTATTGTTATATTGATTGATTCGATGTTTATGAAAATACATCGATACATCGAGTAAATCCACAGTTTTTCAATGCATCGGATCGAGTGAATTGGATGCATCGATGTATATCGAATATCCCTACTTACGGCTAGTCGTCCACGCGCTTACGTCTCTACATCCACGTGCCAACGTTTCTATTCTATCACACGTTTTTGTTGAATCTGTAGCCAGTTTAGATAAGCACCGGAAACTTAGCCGGCTTAATTTCATATGCATTTGGTTGCCGGAAAGATACTAGAAAATGTTTTTTTCTATAATTTCTGTTCGATATAAGTGCTGTTGACACTTTGAAGGGGTGCATTATATTTATGTATTTCATTTTAAACATTAAACCATACTTGGTTTAATGTTTAGAATGTTTTTTTTTTCACTCAAAACTTACCCACTATTTTCAAAAAATATCTATTAACATTGGCTATAGAAGAGATCTCATTTACAGATTAGTCCACTATGCAAACGTTTATTGTATGTTGTTCATTCTATGCAGCATTAAATGTACAATAAAGTTTATAAATATTGTGTTTTTGTATATCTTTCGGAATAGAAAACGATTTAAATGTTTATTTTTTTGATTCCTCAATCCAAAAGAGAAAATAGTGAATATGTGCTAATATCAATGGCTAATATCATATCTAATATAATATAATATAATATCATATCATCTTGTACAATAGACCATTCCCATTGTGCAAAATATGAATCGTTGGCATCAAGCAAACAATGCCTACTTGATAAAGTAAAATTGAAAGCCAAAATATCGTATGGGCGGAATGGTAAATAATTAAATGTTAATATTGTCAAAGGGAATTCCATCGTATACGCTTATTACATGCAGTTCGCCGGAATATTAATAAAGGACAATTTTGTACTATAGTGACATAATAAAAAACGTAATTCTGATGAACAGGTAAGTAAGTAGATATTTTTGTGAATGCAGTTCTTAGGAAAATTAATGAAGGACATTTTGTGATATAATTACATAATAAGACCGATGTAAACGTAGTTCGGATAAACAAATAGATATTAAATTTTTGAGCATGCAGTTCCCCGAATATTAATGAAGGACATTTATTTATTCAGGCGCATAACACATTGCACCGGACACCGCTCCGGTGTGCGGTGCTGCGGTTTTTAATTTTGACTGAAGAATCTTAATTTGTATACAAAAACCGCAGGGTATAACACACTCACACCGCATGCCCGTGTGGTTGTGCGGCGCGCGCGACGGCACCGCACTCCCGGACGGTGATGCGGTGCGGTCCGCGGGGTACGCCACACTGTGCCGCAGTATCGTACGGATTTTTGCGTAGAAAGAACGTGCATACGCGTAATAGATAATGCGGTGATGCGGGGCGTCGTGCACCGCAGCTCCAAGTACGGAGCAAACCGTACGGTGGCACGGTTCCGTGCCGCCGCAGCCGCATGCGGTTTTCGTCCCTCCATACACCGCAGCGGGATGCGGCGGCAATGTGTTAAGCGCCTTAGCACAGCCACATCATATCGTATATTACACAATTGTATAAGAAAAAACAACAAATAATAGTCTATGACATAGTATATGACAATTAAGGCGTACATACCATTCACAATGAAAAGAAATAATTTAATCTAATTCTATTATTTAAGAAATACTAAGTAATTGTCGAGGCAAACATTTCCCAAATTTCGGCCCGTTTTAAATGGATTTCATTTAAGTTTTGTGAAGGGGAAATATTAAATCTAACTAAACGAAGCAAATTTTCCGCAATTTGTTTTTGAATTTACGAAATTATAAATTTAAAAATAATAAAAAACCGGCCAATTACGTGTCGGGCGACGCGCAGTGTAGGGTTCCGTAGGTTAAAATGCCAACTTTGAGTTCACACTCACACCTCACAACACGTTGCTATTAAATTAGGCATTATTATCATTATTAAAGCTGCAATGATTTTATATTTCCTTAACTTCACGTGGATCGCAAATTTATATTCAGTACTAATTTTCAATGAAATTTTACTTTTCTGAGTACATTTTATAAGTCGTCTACAACTTTTTAGTTTGTACTTAGTACTCAACTCTGATAGTTTTCCCTTAAACTTCGTTATATATACTGTTGTAATTTTTTTCACGTGTCCATATATAACAGTTTAGCAGATAGAGGGGGGGGGGGCACTTACCTCTAACAAAAATTTGCACTTTAAAATCAAATATTTCAGAAACGGATCCCTAAATCGAAAAATGGTGTTCTGAACCTCTGTGGTTTTATATTTTGACGCTTATTTCAATGAAAATCTTGCCTCATAACTATTTTCTTTTATTAAAAAAAGCTAACACGATCGCATCAAACTTGACAGTCATTGTGACGTCACAACAATGGCGCCGATTAATTTTTATGACATTTACTGTCAAAACTGGAAGCGAAACTCATTTCGACAGTACGAAAGTACTGACAGCCTTTCCCTCAATGAATTTCATCGATTTTAGTCATGCGTAAAGAAATTTTCCGGAGTAAGAGATTTTGAGCTGCGCAATGAAAGGTCAATTGACGAATCCAACTTGGCTGTGCGCTTCCCGGACCTGCCCAGCTAATTTTTACCCAGCAAATTCTTTCCACCGCAGTGTTACAAGATGAAAGCTTAATTCGTGTCTTGTCAGTGTTGTCTTATGGTGCTACAGTGCAGACATAGGCGCTGACAGTAGGGTTTATGAGAAGTCTAAAATCATGAGAATCAAGGTCTGGGATATACGAGTAATCCAAAAATTTCGAGCCTCAATTAGCAGTGAGCAGTGATATTGCTCGCAGCCTGACTGACGGCCTTGGGGTGGAAAGCTTCTCGAGTGGCGGCCGTGTACCGGGAGCTGTAACGTTGGTCAGTAAGACCCTACAAGGTGGATTGACGTTCTGTGAAGGTCTTCAGTGAAAATCTTCACTTGAGCGTAAACAAGAGTCGACACGTAAATAATCTCAAAATTTCCGAGACTTAGGAAGTGTTGACACAGTAATTAAATGTTTAAAATGCGTTTTCTACATGTAACATTAATTGATGTTGCTTACATAAAAAAAATATTTTGACACAGTCGAGCTCATTACGCAATTCAAAGTAAACCACATATAAACACCCGTGAAATTAGTATGAAAAATGGTAAATGGAAACTGTGATAATATTCGTCAAGGAAATTTGTTGATAATTTATTATAGTAAGGACAAACTGTAACCTAGTAAAGCAAGCGAGTTGCGTGAAACTTATAATTGGGTTGGCGGTTCGCGAGCTTGTGCTAACATTCGTTTCGACATCGCTTTGACTGCGACAATTTTCATTTCAAATTAAGTTTCAGCGACATGTAGGGATGGAAATGAATGGTTTTTGAAACGTTGGTACAGATGGTCAACGAAATAGAGGTAGATTTTGTCGCACATTGCCACAGTTGGAAGCAATGTTTGTTCACGAATTTTTGTTTCCCGTTTGGCGAGATCGATGGTAACACCTCTTATCATGCACCCCATCAGATGATACTGGACGGAAAGACAGTAGAGGTGAGATTTCAGCCGCGACACGACTATTTTTTATGTAACAGCGACAGGTGATGTGTCGCCGTGACACGACTATTTCTAAGGGGCTGGAAATTTGTCATCACAACACTACTATTTCTATGAAACAGCGTTAGAAGGCGTGTCGCCGTGACACGACTATTTTTATGAAACAGCGACAGGCTACGCCGCTGCCGCGATACGACTATTTCTGAACAACGGTAGGCAAATTGTCGGTACGACACGACTATTTCTGTGAAACAGCAATTTCGTAACTTACTAGATTTCGTGAAGTGCTTGGCCTGGCTTTAAAGGCGGTGATGGAAGTGAGTTTCACAAGACAAGTAAATACCACGTCCGTATCACTTTTGTTATGGAGACAAATATAATCATGGTGATAGTGAGCCGAAGCGCTCAATCGGAAGCCCAACCAAAAACAGAAATGAAAACTTCTGTCCCCATGAAAAGGTGACGTTCCCAACCCGAACCACCAGACCTGAACCAGGCTGACCTGTAATCTCATTTACAACTTATTGTTATTAAGATCTGCTTAGTAGTTTTCAAGTCAATTGATATCATCAGTATCATCATTTCAGCCAAGAGACGCCCACTGTTGGACATAGGCCTCCCCCAAGGATCCCCATACCGATCGGTCCTGCTCCTGCGCCTCCCACATCCAGGCGGCTTCCCGTGACCTTCACCAGATCGTCAGTCCACCTTGTGGGGGGCCTACCAACACTGCGTCTCCCGGTACGCGGCCGCCACTCGAGGACCTTTCCGTCCCAATGGCCGTCAATCCTACGAGCGATGTGTCCTGCCCACTGCCACTTAGGGTTTGCAATTCTTTGGGCTGTGTCGGTAACTCCAGTTCTTCTACGGATCTCATCATTTCTGATAGCGGCCACGTCTCAGTTCCGTACGTCATCACTGGCAACACGCATGAATTGAAGACTTTCGTCTTGAGACACTGCGGCAGATGGGCCGAGAATATGGTGCGTAGCTTCTCGAACGCTGCCCAGCCGAGTTCGATTCGTCGATTTACCTCTTTCTGGAAGTTGGACTTACGACACTCGATAATTACTGACGTCAATCGATAACGTGGAAATAAATCTTACTTAGTAAGTAATAGTACAGTACCTATAAGTAATCTTAACAGGTATACATAAGTTTCGTAAACATCTTCACGCCTGTTGTCTACGAAAGGTTAAGGTTATGTCTTGACACTAAACACCTACATTTCGACAATTATTTTTAGTCCCACGTAGAGACCTGTCTGGTGTGGTTCGTTCTGTGAACTGGGTGGGTCGTTCCAATCCCAAACGAGCCATCACACTGAAAAAACTGTTTGGCAATTAGAAACAAAATTTTAAGTACATAGTTACACAACAACTTAGTGTTAGAAAGTGTGCATGTCTGCAAAAGCGATGTACATAAGTAATAAAATTAGCTTATCTAAAA
This sequence comes from Schoenobius gigantellus, assembly GCA_963935595.1. Taxonomy (NCBI): domain Eukaryota; kingdom Metazoa; phylum Arthropoda; class Insecta; order Lepidoptera; family Crambidae; genus Schoenobius; species Schoenobius gigantellus. Next base: position 10,026,791 of record OZ012558.1, read on the forward strand.
ACAAAGTAAAGACCACCTGGAACATCATTAACCAGGAAACAGGGAAATCCAAAAGCCGTGTAAATTCTTTCTCACTAGAAGTTAATAATAAAGCAATAAAATCGGATATTGCAGTTGCAAATGCGTTTGAAGATTTCTTCTACCACATACCTATAGAAACTACAAGTAGTCTCAACTCGTGCCCCAATGCGGCTGTAGCCCTCTTAGAACAAAGTGTAGAGAAGTGCAGCATAGGCTTCAACTTTGGTCACATTGACGCCGACACTATTCTAAAAACATTCCGCATGATCAGTACCAAAAAAACTGAAGATCTTTGGGGTATTTCGACCCACTTAATCAAATCTATTATAAAAGAACTTGCTCCGCAACTAGCGTTCATTTTCAACAAATGTATTGATGAAGGTATCTTTCCTGATCTAATGAAATATAGCAAGTTAATACCTTTATTTAAATCTGGAAATAAAAATGATCCTGCAAATTATAGACCAATTTCGATTCTACCAGCACTTAGCAAAATATTTGAAAAAATTATTTCTAATCAGCTGTCAAATTATTTCACAATCAATAAAATCCTACATATGAACCAATTTGGCTTTACTAAGGGTCGTTGCACTACAGAGGCTAGAGTTGCACTTCTCAAACACATTTTTGCCGCCTGGGAGTGTAAACAGGATGTGATCGGTATATTTTGTGACCTGTCAAAGGCTTTTGACTGCGTTGATCATCAGACTCTTCTAAATAAGCTCAAGCATTATGGTGTGTCTGAAGAGGCAATTAAGCTTATTGAGTCTTATTTGTCCAATAGGGTCCAAAAAGTTGTAATTAACAGAACTGAGTCTTCTGGTGCACCTATCATTATGGGTGTGCCTCAAGGATCAATACTGGGACCTCTGCTCTTCTTAATTTATATTAATGACCTCCCACACTTCACCAATAATCTGTGCGATACAGTACTATTTGCAGATGACACTTCTTTAATATTTAAGATTGACAGAGGAAACGGAAATACTGACGTTGTAAATAGTACTCTTTCTAAAGTATTGCATTGGTTCACTGTGAATAATTTATCATTAAACTCGAGTAAAACTAAATGTATTAAGTTTTCATTGCCAAATGTTAGGAAAGTGGATAATATTGTGGAAATGAATAATCATACTGTTGAATTCGTCGATTTTACTAAATTTTTGGGTATAACACTAGATTCGACTTTGCAGTGGGATCCACATATTGCGTCTTTAGCAAACAGACTCAGTTCTGCGGCATATGCTGTAAAAAAAATGAGACAACTTACTGATGTTGAAACGGCAAGACTGATTTACTTTAGTTATTTTCACAGTGTCATGTCATATGGGCTATTACTGTGGGGATCAGCCGCTAGTATAGAAAGTATTTTTGTACTTCAAAAAAGAGCCGTGCGGGCTATTTATAATTTACGAACAAGGGATTCTCTACGTGATTTATTTAAAGAAATTAATATATTGACTTTAGCAGGACAGTATATTTATGAAAATTTGATTTATGTTTATAAAAATTATAACACATTCGATACCAATTTTAAATTTCATAACTTAAATACAAGAAATAAAAATAAACTTGCCGTTCCAACGTACAGGCTCCAAAAAACTAGAGGCTCATTTATGGGGAAATGTATATCTTTTTACAATAAAGTTCCACAGAGTGTTACTGACTTACCTTTTCATAACTTTAAAGCGCATGTAAAAAAGACTCTAATGAGTAAAGGATATTATAAAGTCAATGATTATCTGAATGATGTCAATGCTTGGTCTTAATTGTAGACTTAATTTATAGATTTAAATGTATAATGTACACTGACACATCTAATCTTGTAATGGAAGTTGAACACAATCTTTACTTTTGAGTTCTGCTTCTAATTGACGACTCTGTAACAATACAGGGAGAAAAAAATAGCCCTTGCTGGTTTTCTTGCTGGTTCTTTCCAGTACAAGGTCTCCCGCCGTAGACTTGTGAACCAATGGCGTAGCTTCTTTGACGTTCAAAAGTGATTGTAAAATCCCAATTGAATAAAGGATATTGAATTTGAATTTGAATTTGAACTTTGGTGACTACTAAACTTTGGCACTATTTAGCTACAATAGTTAAAGTTGTAGTTATTTATAACAGAAACTTTTATGTAAAAATATACTGAATAGTTAAGTTATCAAAAACTGAATAGTTCAGTAATGTTTTACTGAACTGTTTGGAGGTTGTTTGTTAATTATTTAGTAAAAACTTTAGTAGAAGAAAACCAAACTGTTTAGTAGAAAATTACTAATCTGTCAGCCGCTAAATATTTAGCAGCCAATTTATCTCTAATTTATTTGTTTAGACTAATAAGTTGGGCGAAATAAATAATCAAATTATCTGTCTAGCTATACAGATATAAAATGCAATAGGATGCAAAGTGCCTCTGGTAGGTTTGAGCCGGGTATCGGGTCGGGACATGAGTGGACTATAATCCTCTATAATGATAGGCCATAAGGCTAATTATTAATAATTTTTTATTTTAGCTATCTTTCGTTTTTTTTTCTATCGAGTAAAATATTATTAATAATGTTTCTGCCTTTAAGGATGTCGAGATAATGTGTTCAACTATGTCATATAATAATTTAAGAACTGTATGTTGTATATTTGTGGCGGTATAGTATATCGAAATTTTTTGAAGACGAGAAAGTAGCGTCTCAATCTTATCCCGCCAAGTTCAAAATTCGGTTATAAAAAAGTGTTACTGAGAATTTCCTAAACAACACTTAATAGATTTCTGTCCAAACCTAGATCGAACTCGGGATCTCCTGATTAACTATCACTTTAATGATACATTTCATTGTTGCTGTTACCGACATGTCTAACTTCAGTTAAATCGTCAAAACAAATATGGAAAAACATAGGCAGCATTAAAAAAGCGAAGCAGGCGAGTAAAGCTCTACAAAGCACTCGAAGTAATTAAAATATCTGCCGTACCTGAGCGCAACGTTCAGCTAATTATGAATTCATCCGAGCTTTTATGTCAATAGTACTTGCTGGGTGTATGTGAGCGCCTGTGTAACCTGAAATAAATAGACTGACCTATTTCCCGTTACCAACATCACGGTCTGCTATCGTTAAATGTTAAAAACTTGCCAATTCGAAATTTTTATCATATTGCTGCGAATAACTCTATATCATCAATGTTTAGTTTAAATTATACTCGTCTGTTGTTATTTATGAAATGTATTTTTTTAAAAGAGGTTTATCGTTTACACATTGTGGATATATGTACTTTGAGCGTTAAGGCGTTAGGCGTTAGTATGGAACATATCTTTTAATGTGTTGTAAGTGTCGCATTAAATGACCTAAAACTGTAATCCTCTTTTAACCTCTTTTTACGTTTAGATTTATTTCTAAATCAATCTTTATCTTCTAGAATCTAGAGGGTAATTTGGAACATTTTAGTTACGTACGGACGTTACGTATTTTCCTATTGAAACAAAGTTCGTTGTGGGGACAGGGGCTAGCCGGTAAAAACTACGTTATCTACAATAAAAGCGTTTCAACGCATTTATTGTTAAATAACTCGAAAATAACGCATCGGAGATCGAGACACGAAGTGTATGATCTTTAGAGAATTTTCATCGATTAAGAGATTTAAATGAAAGGATCCTAAAAAAGGAAAAAAGAATTAAATATAATAAATTTAATAAATAATTGTCGAATAACATAAAGAACTTCGTTACTATCGGGTGTCTTACGACACCACACGGCTTTTTTATATTTTAGAAAGGAGAGATCTTCTTACAACTATTTAGCGACGTGTATTAATGATTTGCAAATTAAATAAACACTTGTTTTTATAAAATTACTTTATGATTTGAAATGGGCGCTTGACAGATCATATTTTGAATCACTTTTAAAAGAGGCTGGAATATCGAGTACCTACTCAAAGTTGATCTGAAAATTGAATGATAGGGCGGATCGCTGTTTGTTTGCCTCCAGCAATCCGATAGCCACGATATTCGCAATCGATGTCTGCCTATTGACGATATTGTAAAAAAAACGAAAATATCAGGTTAAAATATCGGAAAACGAATGTTATGTTGCCTCAGTATCACATTGCCCGTACCTAATTGACAATGTTCATAATTGTTAAATTGGTCAAGTTTAGAAGAATCATTTACGGAAGAATGACCGCTATGAGCTTTACCGCTAATACTCGTATATACGGTAAACTTTCAAAATACCGATAGTAATCTTCTACATACTTTAAGAAATATATAGAAAGAAACTCATGTTAGTAGTTTTCTAATGTAAGTACTTACACATTCTGTTTTTATTCAACAGTAAATTATTATTATATTATCCTTAGGTATTTTATGATAGAGGCGCTGTCATCTGTGCTGTATATCGGGGAATACCCAAAGAATTTTTTGATTCATCCTTTAAAACCTCACTTCCTCTTTTAAGTCCTCTCCTTCCTTACTTACTCCTTCGTCCTTAAGCAATCGAATATTGCGCCTCTGCTAACCTAATCCTGGCCATGCCTGGCTTCCGTCACTACAAATTTAATTTCCATCCATTTTCTGTTTAAGCTGTCTCCGTCGCCCGCCCTGGAATGCTATGCTCGAGATATTATGTAACTCGCATTAATCTTAGGTTCAGTTAGATTTACTTCTCTTCTTATTCTTCCTGTATGAGGTAAAAATTGATATATTACATAGGAAGTAAGAAAACTTTCAAACATTTGAAAGTTTTCTTACTTCCTATGTGTTTGTCTTATTGGACCGCCTGTCAGCCGCACCCAATTTTTGCCCACCTCATCATCATCATCATCATCATTTCATCCAAGAGTTGCCAACTGTTGGACATAGGCCTCCCCAGGGATCTCTAAACCGATCGCTCCTGCGCCTCTCGCATCCAGCAGCTTCCCGCGACCTTATAATGGGTAGGCCTGGTACTCTGCCGGGAGAGCCCCGCACACCGCACATGCTTTCATTGACCTTTGATATATAATTCTATTTACTATTATCCATAGTAATATTATAAATGCGAAAGTGTGTCTGTATGTCTTGTCTGTTACCTCTTCACGCTTAATCAGCTGAATCGGACATAGGATAGTCTTTATCGCAAAAATCATCCTTTAAGGGGATTAAAAGGGTGCTTAAGTTTGTATCGGTAATCAATAACCGCTGAATCGATTTAGATATAATTCGGTATGGAAATAGTTTGAGTTGTGGGGAAGGATATAAGCAGATGGGATAAAAAATAAGCTACCCAAATTACTAATTCAACGCGAACGAAGTCACGGGCAAAGCGCGTTAATAATATTATATATTCGGGATTAGATTTAATAATATTGTATATTCGGGATGAAGCTCACATTCTTCTTCAGCCTTATTGCTATCAGGTGACATGAAGGCCAAGAGTTTCTCAGTTTTGAATAAAAAATGCATTCACATAACCAACCCTATAATATGCTTCGAACACATAGTACATTGGGTCAAATACATAAAGGCTTCGTGTTACATAATCACAAAACTAACGCAACGGGTTCGACGCTTTAATCAATTTTGTTTCCCGGAAACCATCCGAAATACACAGGCGCTTTTGAAATGTACTCGACGAATTTATTCGCCAAAATATGAAAGCTTAAATTGGTAAAATGATTTTCATTTTCCATTGTTGATATGCGAGGTAACGAAGTAAAATTCCAGTTTGCGTTGTAATATGCGGTTGAATGTTCAATTTTTCAACCTATCAATAGGCAGGATAAATAATTATTGGAAGATTTGGATGGTATAAGTGCAGATTAGTTAATAGTTACTACGTAAGTATAATATAATAAATTATAAAATCTTTAAGCCTCGGTTTACACCCTAGGATTTACGTTTTATGAAATGCTGCTACGTGTTTGAATCTATTTAATTATAGAATACTAGCTGTGCCTGGGAATACGTTTCACCATAATAATTGTCAAAAAAACCTAGAGTGGGCCACCCTTTTCACCTATGACCTATTTTCAGACCTCATCATCACAGCTCATATACGTCCCCACCGAGGGGCTCGAGCCTACCCTATGTTAGGGTGATTAGGCCTTAGTCAACCACGCTGGCCCAGTGCGGATTGGTCGACTTCACATACACCTTTGAATTTCTTCGCAGATGTATGCAGGTTGCCTCACGACGTTTTCCTTCACCGTAGGAGCGTCAGACAATTTTCAGACCTACCAAATACAAAAAAAAAAATCATAAAAATCAAGTCAAGCCGTTTCGGAGGAGAATAACGAACACTGTGACATAAGATCTTTATATATTAGATTTAACCTTTTTTTTTCCCCTGTCAGATATAAAGTAGCTATAATTATTAAACAAAAATTGATGAATTTGTATATAAATTTTCTCTCTTTTTTTAAGCTTTAATAGAGTCGACACCAAAGTGTTTCGTGAAAATAACAGTTAATGTGCAATAAACAATGCTATAATGCATATGAATTATCATAAAATTTTATAATAAACATTTATTTGTTTGAAAAAAGAAACAAGTAATTATAAGTAAAAAATAGTTCTAAGTAATATTATAATGAACTATAGGTAAATAACAATTCTTTAAATATCAATCATTATTAACTTGTGACCATTAGGTAGTTGCGTTTAGTGTTTAAGTTTAGGGGTATTTATTATAATATTTATGTTCCGTATACTTGTGTTCTTGTAAATATTTATGTAAAAGCAAAGATTGTATTAGATAAGAGAAACAGTACGTTAATAATTCTTTATTACAAACTAGTGGGCCCGGCATACGTTGTCCTGCCCGATAACAGCGCCACCTACCGGGTCCAATTGTACATATAAACCTTCCCTGGACCTATTCAAACACACACAGAAAATTTCGTAGGAATCTATCGAGCCGTTTCAGAGTTTTTGCGAGACTAACACACAGCGTTTCATTTTTATATATAAGAAGACTAGTGGGCCCGGCGGACGTTGTCGCGCCCGATTACAGCGCCACCTACCGGGTCCAACTGTACGTTTAAACCTTCCTTGGACCTGGTCAAATACACACAGAAAATTTCGTAAGAATCTGTCGAGCCGTTTCAGAGTTTTTGCACAGACAAACACACAGCGTTTCATTTTTATATAGAAGACTAGTGGGTCCGGCAGACGTTGTCCTGCCCGATAACAACGTTACTAATTGTACGTTTAAACCTTCCCTGGACCGATTCAAACACACACAGAAAATTTCGTCAGAATCTGTCGAGCCGTTTTTGAGTTTTTGCGAGACAAACACACAGCGTTTCATTTTTATATATAAGAAGACTAGTGGGCCCGGCGGACGTTGTCCCGCCCGATTACAGCGCCACCTACCGGGTCCAACTGTACGTTTAAACCTTCCTTGGACCTATTCAAGCACACACAGAAAATTTCGTAAGAATCTGTCGAGCCGTTTCATTTTTATAAGACTAGTGGGCTCGGCAGACGTTGTTCTGCCCGATTCTAGCGCCACCTACCGGGTCCAACTTTACGTTTAAACCTTCCTTGGACCTATAGAAACATACACAGAAAATTTCGTAAGAATCTGTCGAGCCGTTTCAGAGTTTTTCGAGACAAACACACAGCGTTCCATTTTTATATATAAGAAAGATAACAATTCCGGCCTAATAAATATAAGCTTAATTAATTGTATGTCAAAGTAGACAAAAGTTGGCTATAGTTATTCTTATAAATAAATAAATACAAACATTGTCTCTAGTTTGACTTATTACAAAAAATCGCGTTGAACGATTGACGAGTCGAACGAAGCAAACAGAACAGTCGCAGGGGATTGACTTTCCTCATTAGCGGTTGCCTCTAAATGGAAATCTTTGAATAGCTGCAAAAATCATTCTCACTCAGCTACTGCGTAAAAGTGGAACTCCCAAAGCTCGCGGGTGGAAAGCCCAATACTGGTTTGCCAGTTTCGCCATGTCAAAGTTTTAACAAGTCCGCACACGTGATATTTTTGGCTTGTCAATCCACAGCATAGCCGGGTGAATGTTCGGATGGCAAAAACAGACGAATGTATAACGTGAAGTTACCTCGTCAATTGTTGTATTACACTTGTGATAATAATAATTGCTTCAGTTACATTGTTTGTTACCCCTGTTTTGAAGTTTATCTTGATTGATTAAGTTAGCGAGTAATGTAGTCTTCATTACGAATTTTTCAATTCACGTATTACACATCTTCACATCTATGTCAAAATTTGAGATTACGATATCAATAAGTATCGATATTATAAGTTTTTTTAAATAAAACACATTATTAATTTATTCCACATTGTATTACAAAATATAATTTTGTAGACTAGTAGTGTAATATGTTGTAGTGTACTATGTATATTATAATTTTAGAGAAGCGACGTGAAAAGAACGATGTTCTAGATTAAACAATTAAACATTGTGCCTATGCAAAGGGTTCTTAACACAAATATAAAAATGAGTCCAAGCTACTCAATGCTTATAATTTCCCGTGGTCTCTAGTTTTCCTTTTACTGAGAGAATACCAAATCTTTTTATTTTGTTAACTTCCATAGAGAACTCAAGAGGAAAGCGCGCATTTTAAATGTCACTATGAATGAACATATCATCAGGCAAATGATTCATAGTGGGAGTAATGATTCTATTTTTATTGTAGTGTGCGTGGGCAACCTAATTGATAAGAGAACAGCTACGCCGATGTTCTTAATTAGCGCCAAATTAACGGATCGAACGATGTCGAGGACTAATATTGTGTGGGTATCGAATTCTTATAAAAACTGGCTCTCCCAATTTCCGAACAGGAGTAGGGTCTACTTTTTTTTACTTTTTACTTGTTCTACTTGTCGCATACATCTTGTGTACGGTTGTGCTATAATATGCGCATATTAGGCATAGAACACGAATAAGTGTATCATCACTAGGCATTTAGTCTAGTGTTTGTATACATAGTTATGTTCTCTTTTTCACAATAAAAAGAGCTTGTTAAGGTCTATGGACTAAAGATTTTTGAATTTGAGCAACCTTGTAATCAAATGGCATTGTAAATTGTTTTTTTGTGTTCAATACAATTATAGAATTAATTCATCGTTTTATTTTCTTGATTTTAATGTTTTTATATTGACTTGTTATTGTTATGTATTAGAATTTCGCTCTTGACTCTACTTACTTTTAAAATCAATGAACAGATTTTTGTTCTCCAGAGTAGTTTGTGCAAAAAGTTAATATTTGTGGCCAAAAAGTGAACTACCGTTACGGCTTTCGCATGAATAACTTTTCTCTATCTTTTCTTAACTATATCTTTTGCCCAACATGAATTTAATCATCATTTCGAAGAAATTGCGAAAATTATGAAAAAATTCCCCACATTACAAGGTCGCTTTACATTATCTCCACACTCTCCCATTTAATTCACCCACAGCAAATACGTACTCCTCATAACAAACATTCAATTTACGAGCACCCCGTTGAATTCTGTGTAATTCGTTTGAGCTGGAATTAATGAGTTTTGCGTTTTAATTCGCTATTGTGTATCGAATGTGATGCGCCTGTATGATTTCATCCACTAATTGACCTATCGTGTGCCGCCCGCGTGGCCTGCGTTTGAAATGGGATTTCCGCATTGAAAATGGCGGAAATACATTTTACAGGAGCCCATGAAAGATTGGTTTTGATGATTCGCTGTCCACAACCCTTTGTGTTGGATTCACCGGAGTTTTGATTGGAATGCTTTATGCGTTACATACTTCAATTGGCTCAAATTGAATATACGGTTTTTTTTATTGTATGTGATTACAAAATTCAACAAACAATTGGTAAATTTGTCTTTGTCCACTAATTAAGTATAGGTTTGTGTTTTGAATAATATTCGTTTCCAAAATTTGGGAACATACGAAAATATTAAAGTATAGTTTTAAGGTATGCCGATTAAAGTACTCTTATATAGTAAATTTCCAGATTTTTTCCGGAAGAAATTGTTATTACAAGAAGTTAGCAGGTACTATGCACATAAATTCACACAACACATACAAATTAACGATTTCACTAAAACGTTACGTCACAATTCAGGCGCCTTTAGGATGGGACGTTTTCAAAACGATGCAATGTTTTCAAATAATATACTTTTCATTATATATAAGAACATATTCATTGAATCATAGAACACATACAGGTAATTTAATTATAATAATGTTTTTCAAGTGCCCAGTTAAATCTCTCAACGACTGAAACTTAGTAACTTAGTGACGTGTTGGTCTATGACACGCCTCCGCCGTGAATTCTGGGAATCCGTGGAGTCGGGAATAGCTGATCCTGTTGCCTTATAGTATAGGTGCCTGAGAGTGAGACGGCGGGTAACTGTGCCTGAGTAATGCTAGGCCATTGGCGCCTCTAGTTTTTTTCTGGGGTGGGCCTGGCCCTTGATTTTTGTTTAAAGTTATCACTGTTTGGCGTTCATCATAGCATTTAGAAACGGTAGCCTAACATCCCGGTGTGGGCACTAGACCATTCTGGGGCGGGCATGGTCCACCCGCCCCCCCCCCCTCTATATATTTTTCAAATTCAAATTAAAAAATCTTTATTCAACTTAGGCCTTTACAGGCACTTATTGACGTCAAAACAAAGCAAAACATTCTAATTTAAAGGAAACATATTTAACCTTGTATGTGCATACATCCTGAATATACCTACTCAAGATGTCTGCAAATACAAGTAGCAATGAAAAAAAAAAGTTGAATCTACACCTGTTCGGAAATTGGGAGAGCCTTCTCGAGAAGAACAGGCAAGAAACTCGAAAGGTCAAATTTTTTATCTCCTCTTTTAAATCGCCATTTACAATTTTGGTTTTGTTACATAGTCATTGAATGTTAAAAAAAATACAATCGGTATGATTAAAATATAGGCTCATGAGCACCACAATAGACGAAGAAATCGGTGAACATACCTACATAAAAGTTATAGTTGAATATAAAACCTGCTTTAAACATAGAACCGACCATAATAAGCGTCCTCTGTACAATTAAATTTACGAATTTTTTGAGTTCCTTATTTTACATCCAGATTCAAATATAACACTTTCATAATGTCAACCATTCACATAACGGTTATCTGTTAACACTACACCTAAACAGTATTGCGAGATTGGAATTTATAATTGGACGCTAGCTATTATATGAAAGTTACTCGTGCTGGGTACTAACAAGTTCTCAACTGCAAACAGTTCAGCATATCCGATATTCGCGCAGCGTCCCCTCATGTTCGATCGAGTTTCTCTGCAAACTTCTGACGCTATTTGGCACTATAGAACGAAAAGTCTCTTTGATGAAGGTTTAAGTGAAATGTAAGTACATATTTACAGTTTACTGTGCTGTGCCCACGAACTACTACGTTTCGCCAGTAAATATACTAATAGCGCTATTAAAAATGGGAGTTGGTGGTAGAAGGGTTAAATTTTAGAATTATGGGTATTTTTAAGATGCGAAATCATGAAAAAAATTCAAAAAACTCTGGAGAGCGCCATCCTTATCCCCTATAGGGGTATAAAAATAGCTTACAAACAATCTATTCTCAGACCTACCATATTAAAAATTATTAAAAATCGGTAAACTGTTTCGGAGGAGTTCGATAACAAACGATGTGACACGAGATTTTTTTATTTTTTTTTATATAAGATCAGATTTAAATAAAACAGTTCAGAAACAGACGCGGAATTTTTTAAAATTCGCCAATGTTGATTTAATAGCAAATGTGTTGTCGTGCTAATTCCTGCCTACTATTTCAAAGCAGGAGTTCGAAGAATGTCCCTACCTTTTTGCGATTTCGGTCACAGGCTGCACCACTGGCTAAATGGTATGGGGCGCTTGAGCAATACACTAACCCAAAAGACCTATTTAGCATTTAGATGGTACTTATGTTTCTAGATTGCTTGTTTTCAGATCTGCCCTCTATTTACGTAATAAGTGTATTTCAAATTGACAATCAGCAACAATATTAGCTGAAATACGCTACTGTTTATTACCTGCCTCCATATTGGGGTTGGAGGCAGACAGGCAGTAGCGTCATCAGTGATATTTTTATTGTTCGTGGTAAAACTACCCTGATGAGATGTTCGTTACATCTGCGTAGAATACGCAGAGAGAACCAAAGTCCCTCCGTTGCTCCAGCGTCTCCATTGAAGCAAGCCATTGGAATCACCTATGATACGGAATGCTTTGGCAGGGAGTCAAGAGGGTCGAGCTGATATTTGGGAGCTCCAGCCCAGAAGTGCGAGCAGTACTCTATATGCGGCCGAATTTGTGATTTATAAAGCAGCTCTCCGCTCGCGACTTCGCCCGCGTTATTTTTGTTTTCCAGTGAGAATTTTTTTCCCGTAGGAAAATTACCCTATGTCCTTCCCCTGGTCTCGAACTACCAACTTTCATCAAAATCGGTTCAGTAGTTTCGAAGCCTATTCAATACAAACAAACACACAATCAAATCTTTCCTCTTTATAATATTAGTATAGATAAGTATTTGACTTTAGCTCCATACAAAATACGTCAAAACTCTATCTCCAGTAAACAATTGGCTAGATGACTAAAAATTTTTTTTTGCTTTAATAGAAGCTCATTCATATAATAAACAGAAAGAAAAAATCGGTTTTCGAATAACTATAAAAACAACCAAGATATAAGGTATTAAAGATTTTTCTCCATCTCTTTCTAGCAAAACGGCATTTTACATGGAGTTTATATGGCCGTACTCAACGATGACGTCACGGTTGATGTCGGATCTATCTGTCTAATCGCTTCAAAATTAACAGCTTAAAATGCTTGTATTTTATGTATTTCTAAGCCGATTTTAATTCTAATTTCACATGATTGCATCTTTTTCTACGCTATTTTAATATTTTACGTCGAGATGTGAAAATGAGAATTCAGTGATCATCCCAATTCTAGAGATCGTTAATCGTCGTGGAACCAATCGTTAACTAGGTAGTCAATGTCCGTGATTCGCAGCACAGTGTCTCCGCGTAACTCAGAGGCTGTCTCGTCACCTGACCTTTGGTATCTATGAAAGATTATCCCTGTCAGAGGTGTGTATGAGAAAAAATAATTTTAATCTTTTAACTGAAAGTTTTGTCCCTTTTATTTGTTTTAGAAAAAGACTTTGATTCTAAAAATTCTATTTGCGTTTCCTTTATCTCCGTACTTGTTAACTCAATTTTTTCCCGTTCAATAATCCCTCTGCCATTAGTTGCCCGGGCAACTGTTAATGAGTTCCCGGTAATGCCTCCAATAGCAAAAATAGAGCTGAATTTTCCGATACGTACATAATTACGACTGCGCTTCGCCCGACAGATCTGTGTGCTATGTACTCGTACCTACAGCTCAGTAAATATTTCATTTCAATTAATTTCGAGTGGAAATTACATTCGTATTTTCCGGGCAGTGCAGATTTCGCAAAGTAAACGAGTGCAGTTTTCGCTATTATGTCCTTCATTGCCTCACCCGTAAGTGTTATGATTGCTTGCATTTGTTTTCCCGGTTATGATCTTCACCGTTTTTAAGTATACTTAAGCCAGCATCAAAGGCAACGTACCGACTACCGACTGTTACAGAAGTTGTTCGCGTTCTGAATAGAAATGGCGAAAAAAACTAGAGGTTATTATGAATTCATTAAACAGAAATCAGACTAAGAAGAAATTCGATCTACTTAGTTAATGTAAGTAATTGTAATATTTAAACATTATAATGTATGTTCGTGTATAATGAGGTAGCGTTATAATATGTTCAGACAAAGATCAACGACTAAGAAAGAGAACAAAGAACTAGAATTCCTGGCTTTGTTTGGCCCTTATGGATTCGTCATGTCTGTCTGTCTGTCCGTACGTTCGTGTGTCACAGCCACTTTTTTTCCGATTGAAGTTTCAAATATAATTTTTTCTTAACTGAATAGTTTGCGCGAGAGACACTTCCAAAGTGGTAAAATGTGTGTCCCCCCTGTAACTTCTAAAATAAGAGAATGATAAAACTAAAAAAATATATTATGTACATTACCATGCAAACTTCCACCGAAAATTAATTTGAACGAGATCTAGTAAGTAGTTTTTTTTAATACGTTAAAATCGTAAGCCGCAATTTACCTTTCATTCAATGAACTCAAATATAAAAAAAAATAAATTCATAAACATAAACCTTATGCATAAACCGTGAACCATTATTTTCTAATAATAAAAATCCCATCATTTAGTGCCAAATTTTAAGACTTTCTAGGAGATCATCGTTTGGCATCGACTTCAATATAGAAGGGTGATGTTGTATGTACTTATTCTTATATTATTTTTAACTTCAGTGTTAATAAAGTCGGCTTTTATTGTTTGTAAAATTATTTTTATTTTTATCTTTTTAGTGAATGAAATCTTTTTGTGAATAAGGTTTTGCTCGATTTTCATGGGATTCCATCATCAGATCTGACTTTAGTGACCTTTAGACCACCCCTGGACTACAAAATCCATCGAATACAAAAATAATTTTTGAAAATCGGACCAGAATTGGCGGAGTAATCACGTAACATATACACAAAACACGTTGGACACACCTAAAAATTTAAGGGTTTTCCTCGATTTTTATGGGATCCCATCATTAAATTCTTTGGTGACCTTGGGACCATCCTTGGAGTATACTTTATCGAATACACCTACCAGCTTCAGTCATCACGTGACCAAGAATGCTGAAAAGCGTTTGAAACGTCGTCGGGCTAAATGATTGAAATGTTTAAAACCAAATATACGCGTGAAAATCTATTTATTTATTTAAAAGAAATTGTTTGCTTTTCTATCTATTAGACGCTAAAACTAGTCAGTATATCAACCATAGTACCACTGAAAAACAAAATCCACAAAATGTAGCTAAAGTATAGAGCGAAATAAGACATTTACTAAACACACTTGACCGATAACGCTTGGATGGCTGTACTTTTATTACTTAAGAGATTCCGCCGGCACTTGAAAAGCTTCTGGGAACTACGTCATTGCGTCCAGGAAGTTCGGAGTAATCCCTTTACATACCTCCTTAGAGTTGCATTCAGGCGTGGTGTATATACGTATTCAATCAACATAGCTACAAGCTAGAGACGCGCAACTCCGACTTCCATTAAGCTTGCTTTACATGCTTTCAGTGCATTCAAAGCTAAGTCGACTTGGTACTCACCAAATTCCGTCTTAATACGAGAGATAACGAGGTGAGGTGAATACAACTATTTATGTGAACTCTAAATAATGTATTACTGTAAAGTCGAATAGATTTGAACTATACCGATGTTGTGTTTAGACAATTGGCATGATGACTGAATTCTAATTTTCACGTCCCGTCATAAAATATTAAAATACCGTAGAAAAAGATGCGATCTTGTGAAATTAGAATTAAAATCGGCTTAGAAATACATTAGATACAAGCATTTTAAGTTGTTAATTTGGAAGCGATTAGACAGAGAGATCAGACATCAACCGTGACGTCATTGTTGAGTACGGGGGTTGGATTTAGAAATCGGTATCCTCGCTAGAAATAAACTGTGATGGTAGGGGGGTTAAGGGAGCCCACCTGAATGATTCCGTGAAAGAATTTCTTGCCGGAGACGCGTCTAGATGTTATATGTAGAAACTGTAGGTGGGTCAAAAATAGGTAGCGAGGAGCGAAGCGACGAGCGTAGGTTTGAATTGAACATGAACCAAGCGCGCGAGCATGCCGCGGCAGTGGCCGGCGAAGCGCCAGAAACGACTTTATGTGTATTCTCGACTTTATGCATACTTATTGCTTGTGGAAACTGTTAATTTTGGCAGAGCCCCCCCCCCCCCCCCCTCCCCCCTTTCCCGACCTCCGCGCAAGAGGGGAAGTTGATTTATGTACCCTTTCTGCAAACATAAACTCAAATTCAGTGGCCTATATCTCGAAAACTATACATCTCCGCGGGGTGGGAGTTACAAGGGGGTTTTACCCCCCTCCTCTCCCCCTCCCCCCCTCCCAAAATCCTATCGAGGGTACCGATTTCTAAATTTTTACCGAGTACGGCCATATTAACTCCATGTAAATTGCCGTTTTGCTAGAAAGAGATGGAGAAAAATCTTTAATACCTTATATCTTGATTGTTTTTATAGTTATTCGAAAACTGTTTTTTTCTTTCTGTTTATTATTCTTTTAAAGTAAAAAAAAATTTAGTAATTTAGCCTTTAGATTTTTTTATTAGATTCTTAAGTTGTTGAGGAGTCCAGGTGAAACTCGCTTCTGTCTGCGGCCTTATCGTCACTTACCATCAGGTAAGATGAAGGCGAAGAGCTTCATTGTTGTGTGTAAAAAGGCCTTTACTCATATCTGTGGTCGTTCCTTATATCTGTTTTAGAATTTGGGCTACTCGGCAAGTTGACCCAGTGCAGGTTGGTGGAGGCCTCCAGAGTTAATCCGTTGAAAAGTAAGTTGCACCGAGTTTGAAGTTGCTTGGACCTAAGCAAAATTCCAGTATGAGGTCTTAGGGATCCCTAAGCTCCCTCTTGGTTCATCATCAGCTCATATACGTGTCTACCGAGGGGCTCGAGCCTACCCTATGTTAAGGTGATTAGGCCTTAGTCAACCACGCTGGCCCAGTGCGGATTGGTCGACATTTGGTCACATACACCATTGAATTTCTCCGCAGAGTTGTCTCACGATGTTTTCCTTCACCGCACCGACTTCAAAATAAAAATGTGATGTATGTATTTTTATTTTTATTTGTGTTTTTATAGTCGAAAGAAGTTTTTATTTTTGTTATTTTTGTTCCATACTAGGTCCTCTGTTATGGAACCTGGGCTACAAATGGGTCCTGCGAGGCGACCTTCTGCCACGAACGAAGGTTCACGCGACGACACGCTCGTCGCGGCGAGAGCGAAAATGGGGTAGGAGGCGGCCCACCTTGCATCGGTCTGCACCTCACTGGTCGTCCGACTCATCCGCCTCCTGGACCTGGACGTGGCCCTCGAGAAAACGAGGGTCATGCTATTCCACGCCCCCCGTCACAGAATCTCACCGGGGCTCCGTGTCCGAGTGGAGGGGGTACGTATACCGGTCGAGGCGCATCTCAAGTACCTCGGCTTGGTTCTGGACCCCCGATGGAGTTTCGAGGAGCATTTTAAGCTCCTCGCTCCACGACTGTGCGCCGCCGCACAGTGGTCCGGATTTTCAAAAAGGTGGACATAGGATCGAAAATGCTTATTTAACTTAACAAAAAAATGTTTCGTATAGGAAATTTAACGCTGATTAATACTTATTTCTACAACTTCAAAAAAACTGCTCCTTCACGTCAAAAAAAATATTGAAAATAAAAATGTATGGGAGAAAATCTATTTTATTTTTTTTCTCCGTTCAGTATCAAAGTATAGCAAGCAAACCTTATATTCTGGTAAGTACTTATTGTCCTTAATACGACGACATATAAATTGCTTGCGTATCCCTGCGGCCTTGGCGCCTACGATGCTATAAAGTTTAAAATTTTTATGTTGAATTATCTTATTATTATTAACGAGTTTTTCTATTAAAATTAATCCAAAATATATTTTTTAATAAAACAAGCCCCCCGCGTGCCCCATCCTTTTATTAGGCTCGCCCCCTATTACTTGGGACTTAAATATAACTGGCGAAATTACAGTGTACTATAGTGTAGTATACACCTTTGCCTTCGGGGAATATAAAGCGTGACGTTATGATAAAATAAGCATTTTTGCTTATTTTTGTTTTAAATAATCTTCTGTTGATTATTCTTTCATCTGTTGATATTTCCTATTGATAAATCTTGGTTGATATTGGTGGTTATATATAGCCCTGAAAAGGGCTTTTTCTGAAGTCTTGAAAATGACTATTTTAAGTCATGTAGTGCTTTTTCTTGCTAAATTGTAGAAATATAGGGAAATCTTAAAGTTGAAAGAAAAAAAACAAACTTATTCCTTTAGTCCGATACAAAATGAAAAGTTTTATTGTTGTAGGTACATGGTTGTAATTCACTTATGCATAATGTTACTGAAGTTAACAAAATCCCTCAATGCAAAGCACTTAACTAAATTTTTAATTAATACAAGCCAAGGGCAGGATGGTTCAGGTTTGTTTGATCAATCTCGGCAGGTAAAAATCAGGTACAAATTGGGTACAAAACTACAAAATGAGGGGCAATAAAATACACGAACAAATAGTTATAGGTTTCCTTTTTTTTTTAAATTAGTAGCCTTCCCCGGAGCGGTTGTTAGTGGATCATACCTTCTATGCTAAGTCTTGCAATCACGGGTCAGAGATATAATATTCCTGTTTTATATTAATATATTTAGCTCCACAGAATTCCTCCTTGATAATAGGTTAGTTCATCTGGCTCTAAAGTCAAGCAGCGGAGCCCTACGGCCTCCGGGAACTGCCCTGGAGATTCATAGCACAGTGTTAGGTTAAAAATATAATTAAATATGCCTATGATCTTGAGGTCAGTGGGTCTAACACTGAGTTCTGAAGGAATCCCAGTCAATACATCTGAATTTCAGGTAATAAACATTGCAAGTTAATTCCAAACATAATTTTCAATGAATTGTCAAAGTTTCTTATTGGTTAGTTAATAAAAAAGACATATGGAGGGGAGAGCACCTATTTTGTGTATAATTACTGCTATTAATAAAAAGAAAACAGCTTAATTTGTGAGTTATTTGCCAAAGTATGATGTAAAACTCAATATAGTGAAAATCTAGAATTTAACATGAAATTCACCAGTGTTACTCAATATATGCATTAATCCCACTAAAATGCCGCTTACTATCAGGTTTTTTTAATGAAATAGGGGATGAAAAAGGCGAATTTTGGAAATGTGATATGTTTGATTTAATAATCAATATACCCACTAATAAAAATAAAATTAACAAAATCTGTTTTAAATCATGAAATATAATAAGCTAATTAGATACCTTAGTGTGGGCGGAGTATTATCTATTGATAAAATTTATTTCTTTCTATTAATTTAATGAATCGCGCGCCGGCGATTAAAAATATGATTGAGCTTTTACTCTTCAAGCTGAAAACAAAAATAACTGACTTGACTTATGAAGTCTTAATGTACTTTTCAAATTAAATTCACACGGAAAACGAGAGAAATACCCATGGATTTTCTTCGCAGAACTAAATATATAAAAACTTTATGATCTTCAAATCAATAACAAATTACTTCCATCGATGTCTCACAGACTAATCATAACCTAGACGATAGACTAAACCAACGCTCCACTTGCGCGCAGATTTGCGTTTATGTGGAAGCGACGGAGCCGAGGTCCGTTTGCTGAATGCTAAGCGCCGTATTGGCGACGGAACCTCTCCTAAAACCAAATTCATAACATAACACTCGTAAGACTCTTAACTTGCTTCAAGATGTGTCAAGTCAACATACGGATCTTTCGAAATTCTACAATATGCAACAAGTATTTCCAGCCAAAGTTATAAGTTTGGTTGAAAAACAAAACGTAATGAAAAATTAATCATAAACAAATTGTGAATGCTTTCCAAATTCTATTCGACGAAACTATAATTATATGATCTATAAGTTTAAGTGTATTTTATTAAAATATGTCTATAGAAATGATCAAAACAAACGGTCTAAATGTCAAATTCCGAATTTTGAGAAAATCAACCCACCTAAATGGAAGCACGGGATTTTGGGCGAAAAAAAACTATCTTTGTAAATAAGGCCAGGATAAACGCGAGATTTATTTTGTTTATGCAAAAAGTGAACAATGACCAAAGACAATTGCAAATGTCACTGACGTGACGTGAAACGACGTTGACGTTGACACTTGACATTGATATTGTGAAATTAATTGACAAAGTTATTGTAATTGTGATTTTAGTTGTGAAATTTGTGTTAAAACTACAGTGAAACCAAAGTGTTTTTGCAAAATTAGTGTTTTATGAAATTTTAAGAAAAAACGGTGTTACAGTCATCATCATCATCCGAGCGTTATCCCGGTTGCGACCTTACGGGTCGGGCGGACCCCGGGCCCGTAAGGTCGCAACCGGGATAACTTGTCTTCCAGTCTAACCGGATACGGCTGAATATCACGACCCTTTGACTATTTTAAGTAGTCCTGAAAAGGACCACAACTTAACTACTACTACTAACAAACTCAATTCTAACAATTACAACATCACTAAATCTGTCACGTTTACAGTAATGGATCATGTTCAGACTGCAACTCCTGTAGATCCATATTTTCGGTTTCTTCTGTTACTACCTCAGGCAACAACAAAAGCTCTTTAACATCTGGAAAAAAATCGAATTGCTTTGAGTTGCTGTATTTTGGTCGAATATGGGATAAATATGGGTCTGAACTAATTAAAAAATTATGAAGCAAGTCCTCGTTGGTCTTTATCCTGTTAAATTTTCTTGTGTGAGACTCACGAACTCTTCGAAATTCTTTATTTCTTGCTTCTCCAGCTTCTTCGGAAAGAATGCCAATTGGTAGGAGGCCAAAGTGATGACAAATGTCTGCACCGTGTATGAGTAGCTTGTGCACACTTGCGGGCATATAAAACCATGGGTATAGATGAACAAAGATCTCAGCTGTTTCTCTGCAATAAGTCCTGAATTTTTCAATATCTATGGCACATCCTGATGAAATCGTTTGAAGAATAACCGCAAAATGCTTCAGCAGGTCTTTGTCAACATTGGTTATTTCGGCAGATTTCTCATAATCTCTAAAAAACCTTCTGGCTGTGTTTCCGTCGTTTGTGGTTCCAAAGCCTTGCTTCACAAAATCCACAAGTATTCCCATTTGCTGTTTGAATTCTTCTTGTGTCAAATGTTTCTTCGCAGCTTTTAGTTGCTTGTTAGCACCTCATGCAGTCCACATCTCAAAGTCCATGTTGTAAGATATGTGTAGAATACACTCCATACAACGAATCCACATATGAAGAGTAGAAAGTCCATATTCATAAACATCTTCTCGAACAGGTCTTGTAAATACTTCTGACAGCTTGTTCATCTCAGTTGGCTTAGCAAGGCAAATATTGCAGGCAGATGCAGACAAAGTATCCGTTATAATAGTGGCCACTTTTCCGTCGATCATTGTCATATGAAGCTTGTGACTAATCTCTAGCCCTGCCCATTTTGTAGAATCGATGTTTTTTATTTCTTCCTTCAATGCAGCTTCTTCTTGCTTGATGTATTCTGCTGTCTCTTTACAAAACTCGAACTTAATGGGCCTGCAATAATGTGTTGAAGAAGGTGTTGGGTTTTCCCATATGGTGCTATTATTAGAAACTAATTTAAGAGGGACAAGACTTGACATGAAAACCGATGAATCACTGAAGTCTACATCTTCACTCCTTTGCTTGTAGGTACTTTGTGAACAAGCACCATCAAAACCCCATTTACTAATTAACTTCAATCCTTCAGTTGACGAATCAATCTGGGTACCAGTAATTTGAAGAATCTTCTGGACTGTCAGATCCAATAGGGCTTGAAGCTTCACTCTGGCTCCTCTCTCTGTAATTTCTAAATCATGAGGATAACATCTATTTTTAGCTTCAAGGAGTTTGTGATACGATGGTAACACTGGAACTTCACAATCTAACAGCGCTTTCCTTAAACTCCAATTTCCATTTTGACAGGTTCAATGATGTATAAAGACCAAGAGCATAATCTCCATCAAAAGTTTTTTTCGTATTTTTCTTAAACAATGTGGCTTGAACGATAGCAACACTATCAGGGTTCTTCGTTATATGGTCAATAACACGAGCTAAGTCATTCTTCTTGTCTATCCTAAGTCTTTCGACTAATGCAAAAGTAAGTTCTTCCGGCGAATAGTCCAAAAGAGACTCTGAACGTCTTTTCTTCTGTTTGTTGCTGAGGTCAACAAAAGGCTTCCTAATCTGAACTTCGGTAGATGTGCCCACAGTTGTTGTACTAGATGTCGACGGAATCACAGCTGTTGTAGTATCGATGTCAAATGAAGTATTGTCTGACGATATGTTTTCGATAACTTCATCTTGGGCTTGAAAAATCTCGGATAAATTAACAGTAGTGCAATTTGGCCAACTAATATTTGATTGTAACCACGCAGCATGTCTATTCATGAAAGTTTTCTGATTTCTAGAAGCACTTGTCCATCTGCGGTTGATATTACTGACGTAGTTCTTCAAAAAGGTCTTGATTATTTCTAAATCTTGTGAACATGTTTCAACTGGGATATGTAGAATAATAGCTTCATAGAGTCGTGCCCAATTTTTCATATCTCCTTCAACACGGAGGAACATAAAGATGTCCAAGTTTGTTACAAATGCAGCCATAACGAAACTCACCAAACTTTCACACAGCACGGATAATTAGATATGTTGCTTCCTCAAGGGTTGAGAAACAAGTGCCTTTAATTGTTTCATGCACAGATATTTATAACAAACACACGCGCGCAAGTAGTGACTGACAAAATTAGTACCACATCTTCAACAGCCAATCAGCGTCGTCGATGTCTCCGGTGGTGGGGGTAAATGATTCTTATATCACAGGAGTCGTTTCAGTCAGTTACAAATAGGCAACGAATCAGCACGTGACTGTTGTTGAAGACTTTTATTACTATTTTTTATTAAAATAAAATGAAACAAATGCTGGAATGCGTATGTTTTAATTCTTATATAATTAAGAAATTATATTTTAAATTCAGCATAATTGAAAAACTCGATAATAATTTAAAAAAAACCCAATTGAAATTTTAAACTTTGAATCGTCGTAGGCGTCAAGGCCGCAGGGATACGCACGCAATTTATATGTCGTCGTATTAAGAACAATAGGTACTTACCAGAATATAAGGTTTGCTTGCTATACTTTGATACTGAACGGAGAAAAAAAATTAAATAGATTTTCTCCCATACATTTTTATTTTCAATATTTTTTTTTGACGTGAAGGAGCAGTTTTTTTGAAAAGTTGTAGTAATAAGTATTAATCAGCGTTAAATTTCCTATACGAAACAATTTTTTGTTAAGTTAAATATGCATTTTCGATCCTACGTCCACCTTTTTGAAAATCCGGACCACTGTGCGCCGCAGCCGCACTCGGGCGGGTCGGCGGGACCAGGATCGGCGTGCCGTCGGATGTATCATGGGGTGATACGGTCGATGGCACTATACGGATCCCCGGTATGGGCGGAGTGCCTCTCCCCCCGTACGGTGGCCCTGCTGCGACGTCCGCAGAGGATCATCGAGCCTATCGCACGGTCAGCCACGGCGCGGCCTGCGTTCTTGCGGGCCAAATGCCTTGGGATGTCGATGCACGCGTCCATTCGGAGGTGTATCGGCATCGGGCTGCTGTACGAGAGCGGGGGGGACAGTCTGCTCCACAGGAGTGGAGCGGGTTCGTACCCTGGCGCAGAGGGAGGCTCTGCGCCAGTGGGGTGAGGCACTCGCCTCCCCAGCTGCCGGCCACCGGACGATTGAGGCAATTCGTCCGGTGTTGGAGGAGTGGGTTGGGCGCCGGCAGGGCAGCCTAACATTCCGCATGGTGCAGGTACTTACCGGGCATGGCTGCTTCGGTCACTACCTGCACCGAGTCGCTCGTCAGGAGGAAACGCCGCAGTGTCATCACTGCGACGCTCCCGACGACACTGCCGAGCACATGCTATTGGTGTGCCCGGCTTGGCGATGCCAGCGCAGCGAACTCAACGCTGCGCTGCGAGGCGGAGTGGGGGGCTGTCGCCTCCTTCTGCGAGGACGTAATCTCGCAGAAGGAGGCCGCGGAGAGGCAGCGGGAGGCAGATCCTAAAGCCACTGCCATCCGTCGCAGACGGATAGGCAGAGGGGAATCGCACAAGCGATGCCCGTCTAATGACCCTGCCGTGGAAGCCTGCGTGCACGGTTGGCCCCGTGCACGCCGCCGTAAGGCCCTCCGTCTGGGGATTGCCCTGGTGTTCTCGGGCAATCCCCCCTTGGCGATAGCCCGACCAGTTGGTCGGGCTTGCCCGGGCGCGTGGGTAGTGGAGTCGCAGTGTGGACCTTACCTAGCGCGCTCATAAGGACAGGGAGAACACCGGGGGGTTTTAGTGGGTAGGAGAGCCCCACACACGCTCGCCGACTAGCCAACGGCGGGTACGGTGCGGTTACGCATTACCCCCGAGAAAAAAAAGGTTGAACCCGGCCATCCCACGCTCCCCTCACTGGGAGCATCTGTCAGATTATTAGACCTCTGCCGGGTTGTCCAAGGTGCACCACGAGGAAGTTGTCTGACGTTGCACCCCAATGTCTAGCATATGATCTTCGGTCTTTTGTTTTTTCTCGTCAAGGGTGTGTTTGGGCTATTGCGGTGTGACTACAGAGAAATTAAAATAACTATAGTCACACTAGTGTAACAACACGGTGTGACTACGGATCGGTTGGGCATAATCGCCCTAACATAACTAGTTAGGGTAGGCTCGTGCCCCACGGTGGGGACATATATGAGCTGTGATGATGATGACATGTCCCTTAGGCGATTATAGCTTCTTATTGTCAGGGGGGAAGGCCTATGCCCTGCGGTGAGCGTCGTGCGGCTGAGATGATGATGATGATTGTCAGGTGGGGAACCAGCTTCATTACTTGATTTTTAAACTTTCCACATGCTGCACATCCGACATACTTGTTAAGTCTTTTATCTTAACAAGTTATTAAGATACCCGTACCTATAGACAATTCAAAGCAGACGTTAAATACCAAGCTAGCTAAAATGAAGGCTTAAATTCTGGAAACAGAATCTAGTTCGACTGTGTAATTAGCTGTCAACGTACCGAGGGCTGCAAGTCGGATTACAGGATATCGGTTCTATTGCTACCTGATTGTCGGCTCAAGCTCACTAATTGGAATGATATCAGTTTCCTAACATTTGCCAAAGGGAATTACTATCAACATTGAACTGTGATTTTTTTATTGAAGATGTAATAAATACCTCATTTCTTTCATTTCGCCTGAAATCTATCACGATACAAAAGAATACAGTGCGTCAGACATTTAATACTAATTATCTGTATTTGTCTCAACAGTAAACAGGATCAGTCGTCAATATTTTCACATTTATTTCTAGAACACAACGAAAGCTAAGAAAAGTATTTTAATCAAAATTTGAAAAACATATTATTGTAGAAGTACTTAACCACTTTCAACATTTTTTGAGAAATAAATGGGTATTTAATAATGGGTGAGATTTGCCTAAACAAGACTAATAAGAAGTAAACGTGTATTACCCTACTGACAGATTAAAGAAACATGTTAAATAAAAAAGAAAATAAACTCGATTGGAATGAAACCAATTTGGAAACACACCCAGTAAAAAGCTTTTTATGACTACAATACCAAGGCGAGTACATATTGCTTGTAATGTAAAAAAGATTTCGTTTCTTAAGGAACTCCTACTCTACACGCCCTTTTCTTTTTTTTTGGGAGGAAATGTGCAACCGCCCCGTACCCGCCGGTGGCTAGACGGCGGGCGTGTGTGCGGCTACCCTGGCAGAGTGCCAGGCCAGGCCGGTCAGGCCTGGCAGCTTGCCAGGCCGACCCACAAAAACTTCCCGGTGTTCTCCCTGACCTTGTGGGCGCGTATGGTAAGCTTCACACTGCGACTAACACTACCAGCGCGCCCGGGCAAGCCCGACCAAGTTGGTCAGGCTATCGCCAAGAGGGGCTTGCCCGAGAACACCAGGGCAGTCCCCAGATGGAGGGCACTACGGCGGCGTGTACGGGGCGAACGTGCACGCCGCCGTGGTGTCGCAGTGGTGACATCGCGGCGTTTCCTCCCGACGCGCGACCCGGTGCAGGTGGTGACCGAAGCAGCCATGGCCGGTCAGTACCTGCACCATGCGAAACGTGAGGCTGCCCTGCCGGCGCCCAACCCACTCCAACACCGGACGGATTGCGTCGATCGTCCGGTGGCCGGCAGCTGGGGAGGCGAGTGCCTCACCACTGACGCAGAGCCTATCCCTCCGCGCCAGGGAAATGTCCAGGTGCTTCAGCTTTTTTATTTTTTATTTGGGTTCAATAGGCTGCGACTATTTGAGATTTATTCCGACAGATGTATAAAGTAGTAAAGTAGTAAAGTTGTTATAAAAGTAAATATGCCACGAAGTGAGAAATAAAGAGTATTTTTGCTATTCGATATCTGACCGCCAAAGCCGTTTTTATCCGCTTGAGGCTTAAGTAAATATGAATTTAGAACATCGCGTGCACTAGGTATGTGATTTCAAAACATCATTAAACCTATTTACTTCCATCTCCATGGTGCCGAATTTATCATACAACTTTTTTAAAATTTGTTCAAAACTCAGACTCTGAACCTCCTTGGTGTACTTTTGTTTTTAATTTGCTTTGCGCGCGCTATTTTGTTTTAACGTCGTATTGTTGTAAATAAGAAACTTTAAAACAAGTAAAAAAAAACGTATTACTCTTATTTGTTATACATAATATAAATATTTTTCTGTAATACTTACCTATCATAATGTTGTAGTAAATATATACCTAAACTGAAATAAAAGTATCTTGCATTTAGTCATTTCCTCTCTGAAGGGGGGATGAAAAGTTACGTGTTGCACTAGAGTGCAAAGATTTTTCACCTTGTGCTCTTTTGATTCCCTCGCTAACGCTCAGGATTCTAATTTTTGAATCTGTCGCTTGCTCGGTCATCAAAGATGAGCACGCGGTTAAAAAGCAACTTTGCACTCATGTATAACAAATAACTATTATAACATTATATTGGTAACAAATTAACACTCGTCCTGCGAGCTACTAAAGGTCATTGACAGGGTCCAGCAGCTGATCGTATCGTATTGTAAATCGATGAGTAGACTATGTTCAAACTTGTTATAATTAATAATAATAATAATCTTTATTTTCTCATCACAAAATTATAATTAATATGTTTAAAGTTTTTATAATGTTTTAAGCATAAGATAAAATTATTGCGTGACGTGTTCGTGATTGAGAATAACAAGTCTTTTTTTAATTTTATGATTTTCATGATAATTTCATAATTTTAATGTTATAGTGATAATGATAATGTAACAGTGTTTATGATGAAAACTACCACCTGAGTAATTGCTTATAGAGCTCTGAGTTTTTATTGTCTCGCAGATAGTATGACAAGTAGACTATTCACCTCTTGAATAAAGCAGTGTCTAACGTCACGGGCGCCATATTGAATCCCGAGCGTAGCGAGGGAGTTATGTAGAGTCCTAAGTGAAGCTAGGGGTTCAAATCGCCTAAGACGAAGACACTGCTTTAATCCCTCGGTGCATAATCTACTTTTATGACCCTGTGTTGACAGCTCTACATTAGAGAACCTTGTTTCTTCATTCAGTGTTTACACTTCTTTTGTGTTAATTTAATGGTCAGCTGTACTATGGTTGGTCACTTAAAAGTTTTTGCCTTAAGCTTAAGTCGATTAACGCGGTAAGTTTTAGGTTCTCAGATCTAAGAGAAGCACCTGGGATCCATCTTATATCTAACCTATATATGCCCTTTAAATATTACTTCGGCGTTAAGTTCCATCCTGTATATTTGGCTGACAAATAGAAAACACATGCCTTGTCCTCGACCGCCGGAAGTGTGCAATGAAGGCTAGTCCAATTATCTCGCTGAATAGCGAGACAAATTTCTTTTTGCGAGATAAATGCCAACCCTTTAGTCACTCGTGGAGTCTCTCAATCGTGCTGCAATCTCATTGTACACAAAAACTTCCTTATGATGAAAAAATATTCGCATTTATATAGGTAGATGAGACGATTACTTTGCATTCCATGGATGCACCTTGTGGGTGGCGGATCCATCCCATTGCACAGAAAGGAGCTATGAGCAACTTTGTAGTGGAAATGGGCCTGGTCCCTGCGATCTCAGTGTTTCAATCTTCAAGAATTAATTCAAGGGGTTGATAAGGAATTATTAATCAAATTATTTTCGCACCACAAAAAACAAATGAGATATTCCCTGACATAAAGTAAGTCATTTAATGCCTCCAAAAGACAGGCAATGAATATTGTACTGTCGATCTCTCTTCTTTCTTCGTTCTTAATTCAATCCCTAGGATTGAATTTACTTGTGATTGGATCACCAAACGTGCTTAAATAGAATGGGTTTCTATCAAAATATAAGTACTTATTTTGTTAGGCAAAAAAAAAGAATTAAGTAGTCTTACTTAGTCTTTGCTCCTTTCTGGACTCTAGTAATATCCCTTACTACGCTCAGGATAAAATTATTTCACACCCTTACTGACTTCGGGAGTTAACCATAGAGTCCTCTATTACGCTCACGGTTCGAATCTACACCCGTGACATAAGACACTGGTATTCTTCGAGTAGGTACTTGATGCCAATTAAAAATGCAAATAATTATGTATTTAAGAGAATAACACACCAAACAATATAATCACTCCCATTATTTTAGATCGTGCGTGACTGTCGTGGATTATCCTCAGTTTATGTTCAAAACGCGACACTTACATTATCTTGTGGGTCGGTTACAATCGCATAAACGTTGATGGCAAGTGGTTTTTTATGAACGGAGCTCACAGAGAGGTTTTAGTTTCCTTATTGAATATGATCTGTAGTGTGAGTCATATTTCTTTGTAACGCTATCTACATATATTGTTTACAATACAAAATACAAGGCGCGTTCCATCTAAGTACAGATTTGCATAATTTTCAACATTTCTAGCATCATCGCGTTTCGTTAGTTTTTAGTGCTAGCAAGGCTAGCATCGTATGTGAATGAAACGTGTTTCATTTAAAAAATATCTTGATTTTTTGGTCAGGTTCTCTTTGTGAAAAAAGGTAAAAAAATAACATTGTTAGCGTGAAAAACACGAACAAAAAAGTTTCTCAAACACGTACATTTGACAAACATGTTTGATCGTTTACAGGGTCCTTTAAGGCCCTTGTTGTATCAATTTGATATACCAATTATTTACTAGCTTGCATTGTTATTGAGGAGCGTCGGTGGCGCTGTGGACTCAGCACTGGCCTTCTGACCGAAGCTCCGAGGGTTATTCCTGCATTGTACCAATGTGTTTTTTATGTTTTTCAAATTTCATATGTACATTTATCTGATGCTCCTACGGTGAAGGAAAACATCGAGAGGAAACCTGATACGTGATACGTATGTGAAGTCGACCAACCCTCACTGGGCTAGTGTGGTTGACTAAGGGCTAATCACCCTAACTTAGGATAGGCTCGAGCCCCTCGGTGGAGACGTATATGAGCTGTGATGATGATTGCTTAAGTACATTTTCCATATTTTCCGTTTCTTTAGTAGCGTAATGGTTAAAACCACTTGATTACAATCTGGACATTCTAAATTCGATTACTCAGAGTTGTTAATAGTTCTCCTTTGTTTGATTGGTGGTTTTTGGTTGTTAGGTATTATAAGTTTACTGATAAAGTGTAAATCTGGCTGAAGCAACTGTCCAGCTACTAAGCACCATCATTTAATAAAGTGTAAGACAAAGTCGCTCCCGCTGTCTGTACGCTTAGATATTTTAAGCTATGCAACGGATTTTAATGCAGTTTTTAGCGATAGATAGAGTGATTCAAGAGGAAGCTTTATATGTAAAGCTAGCGATCCGCCCCGGTGTCTCACGGGTAATATTAACATAAATTATCCACGCAGGTAAAGCCGCAGGCGGGTCGCTAGTAATAAATATTTTAAAAAACTTCTATAACAAAATAAATAAAATTATTCACATAGGTAACTGTCTCACAACATGGAAAGTAAAATTAATCACTAATAAAATTAAGTATATCGGGCAAACTAATTAAGTAATGCTTTGATGGCGACACTGTAACACGCAATGTCGCTTTGCCTCACAAAAGCACTTGACGCACTCCAACTGGCTCTAACATTAACGGCGTGTCTGTACACAAAATAAAAATACGGTTTTACTAAAAATGCACTCTATTGGTTATTAAGATTATACAAGTATACGTACATACTATAGTATATTCAACGTGTAATAGAAATAACGCACATTCTGAAAGTAGTTTGTTTGAATTTGGCTTCTGAATTATTATTATTATTATTTTTTTATGTAAGGCCCGGCAAATGACCTCCTCCCGCCTGATGTTAAGCGGTGAAAGAGGCCCAAATGAGTTGACAGATAGAGTAGGGACGACATCCACTATCCTACCTGCGCGCCCCTTGCCGGCCTAAAAGATGCTTTTTCACACCTCTTTTGAAGGAACCCATGTTGTAGGATGGAGGAAACACGTGCGCAGGTAGAGAATTCCAAGTGTGGGATGAACGACAGAAGAAGGAATCTTGGAATTTCTTGGTACGGTGTGAAAAGGAGGACACAGTGTACGGATGACTCCGAAGGCCCTTGCACGTGTTTCTGTTAAGGAATGGAGAGGGAGGGATAAGGTTAAAGAGCTCCTCAGAGCATTCCCCATGGAACATTCGGTAAAAGGCGCTAAGAGAGGCGATGTCACGATGAAGTTGTAGAGGCTCGAGGGTGTTAGTTGCCTCTACATCGCCAATTATTCGAATAGCGCGACGCTGCAATCTGTCCAGAGCATCGAGGAGGTACTGAGCGGAGCCGTCCCAAAGGTGCGAGCAATATTCCACGCAAGACCTAACCTGAGTTTTATACAACAGGCATAGTTGGTCCGGCGCAAAATACCTATGCACCTTGTTTAGGACACCGAGTTTCCGTGAGGCAGCAGTTATAACGGATTGATTTATGATGTTGCGTCGCAATATATTTACGAGAATATATTACATGTCTGTTGCGCACCTTATTGCTCTGCGTGTATAGGTTTAAGATTTTTCGACTTTCAAATCAAAATTTTAGTGTCACTGTCAGTTTGCTAGTTGGTAACGAAAAACATTGTCTTCGTATCAGGTAATATTTATCCAATTTCTTGTTAATAATTTGTTCTAATATATTATTTTACATTTATATCACAGTTTCATTGCTCTCACATTCCGTCCGCTTCATTTTGGTCCTTCTCCCATCATTTTCCAGTGTGCCTTATTAAATTTTTCATCATCTGTCATTTCGTTTTTCACTTACATATTTTACTAAGTTATTAATTTGTATTTTA
The DNA here is from genome assembly GCA_963935595.1 of Schoenobius gigantellus. Classification (NCBI taxonomy): domain Eukaryota; kingdom Metazoa; phylum Arthropoda; class Insecta; order Lepidoptera; family Crambidae; genus Schoenobius; species Schoenobius gigantellus. The sequence goes on from OZ012558.1 coordinate 10,057,865, forward strand.
GTTTTACATTCATGCTAACTCGCAGTAAAATTAGAACCATGTCTTCCAAGCCCGCACCTAATGATGGCATTGTAGAGTCAGCTCAGCCAACCGGTAATGGCGGTTCGCAAGAACAAATTATCGTTTCTGGGGGAAGTAGGGCCCCAAGCGAACGAACCGCCAATACCCGCTCATCTCATTCCTCTGCAACTATCAAAGCGCAAAAAGCCGCCGCCGAGGCGCTAGCATTACGCCGGCGTCTAGAACGCGAACAACAAGCTGCTGCCCGCGAACGTGAGCGTGAGCGTCAGCTTTTAGAAATTCAGAAGCAACTTGAGGAAAGCGAACTGCGAGCAGAACTGGCTGCGATTGATGCCAAGGCGGAAAGTCGGTCAGGAAGCCGTTCAAGTCACGTAAGCTCTACGAGAGTTAGTGTTGATAGGACACGAAATTGGATAGATAATAATGACTTTAATATTAATAGGGACACTTTCGCAGTAGGATGTGAACAGCCTTTTTTTGTTACATCTCCCGGCCACCCGGCATTATCCTATATACCGCCACCGGCCACGCGGGCAACTGCACCCTCTGTTAATATTTCCGTACCACAGCAAACCACCAACCTACCAGGTGCCGAAGTTGTTGGTTTGGCACCACCTTTTGTTTCTGCGGGCACCGAAAACCAAACGCCCACTATTTTAAAAGCTGTCGCCGACACAGCTGCAGCTGCTAAGGCCCTTGCCACTTCTAATACGTTCAAAAAGTTAGAATTATTAACATTTTCCGGGAACGTTTCGGATTGGTTACAATTTAAACGTATCTTTGATACCACAAAACATAATTTTTCTTGCTTAGAGAACATAAGCAGACTTCAAAACGCTCTCCGTGGACCTGCGCGACAGGCAGTGGCGTCGCTGCTTGTATCAACGGATAACCCAGAGGACGTCATGCGCGCTCTTGAAAATAGTTTCGCGCGCCCTGAACTCATTGTTTACAAAGAGGTATCTCTATTAAAAAACCTTCCTCGCCTCGGTAACGATCTGAAGGAGCTCGGAACCCTCTCAAACCAGGTTCGTAATTCTATCTCCTCTATTAAGCTCTTAAAGCAATTGGAATATTTATATTAGCCCGAGTTATTTCATGCTGTTTTAGGAAAATTGAACCCAACTACAAAAATACGGTGGACTGATTTCGCAATGCGTGATGAGACAGGTCGCCCTAAGTTAGAAATCTTATCAGATTTTTTGGCTTGCGAACTAGATCAGCATATTAGGTTTGGCTTATCACCAGAGTCTAGCTTAACGCAACAGTCAATTGTTTCTAATGAGCGATGTCACAAACGTGAAAACATTAATACAGTCTCTCATTCTAAGGCTTTTGTTGGTAGCGGTTTTGACAAAAAGCAAGATTGCTGTTATTGCCATAAAGACCATAATGTTAAGACGTGTTCTAGTTTTAAGTCATTATCAGTAGATGATCGGTGGCAGTGGCTTCGTGAAGCTAAAGTGTGCTACCGGTGTTTAAGGCGTAGTCCACATCAGTGGAAAACTTGTAAAGTCAGTCAATGTGGTGTCGATCACTGTCCTTTTCGCCACCACCCACTGCTACATAAAACACTACCGGCGCCCTCCATTCTTACTACTGATACCAAATTTTCTAAAAGTCAATCAATGAACCACCAAAATAGTGTGTTATCGTCAAAGATGTCCGAACCTACTGATGAAAAAGTGGTCGTTACCACCACCTGTACCGCGTTTCAACAACCAAAAAGTACTATCTCGGCAGTCCAATCTCGTACATTTTTAAAGATAATTCCTGTTACTGTTTCTGGCCCTACCGGAACCTGTAACGTGTATGCATTACTTGATGACGGAAGTACCGCCACTTTAATTGATTCCAGCATCGCCAAGCAGATTGGAGCGTCGGGCCCGCAGCAGTCTATTACGGTCAGTGGTGTTGGTGGTCTTCAACGAACTACTACGGTATCATATATTGACTTTTACATCAAAGGTAAATACACAGAAGAAACATTTTTAATTAAAAACGCTAGAGCCATAGATTCACTTTGTTTACGGCCACAGACTGTTCTACGAGAAACAATCGACTCATATACGCATTTAGTCGACCTATCTGATTTTTTACTATATGATAATGCCACTCCAACTATTTTAATTGGCGCAGAACACTGGCATCTATCTATCAACCGTGAAGTACGTGCTGGTAGAAGAAATGAACCTGTAGCCTGTTTAACGGCGCTTGGTTGGACGCTGTATGGCACCTCTTCTAGTAAAACAAAGCTCATTGAATTTGTCAACCATACTTCAGTCACTGACTCATCAATAAATGATGACATAGAGTTTCTCATAAAGGAACAATATAAAATAGAATCCTTAGGAATATTATTACAACCTAAGTCACATTGCAAAGATGATCAACGCGCAATTGACATTCTAGAGGCGACATCCAAACGCTTATCATCAGGCCGATTTGAGGTTGGCATGCCATGGCGCGAGAGAACACAACATGTCCCTGATAGTTATCCCCAAGCGTTATCGCGGTTCCTTAACCTTGAAAGGCGCATGTTGCGTGAACCCGAATTTGCTGACGCTTATAAAAACTTTATTAACAACATGTTAGACAAGGGTTACGCAGAGGAATGCCCTAGCCATTCGTATTATTCTCAAGGAAAAAATGAAAATTCTAGCACTAGGCGTTTATACCTACCTCACTTTGGCATCTTTCATCCTCAGAAGCGCAAACTTCGCGTCGTACATGACGCTGCCGCGAAAAATGAGGGAGTTTGCCTGAACTCACTCCTGCTTTCTGGCCCGGACCTGCTACAGCCTCTACTAAAAATTTTATTTTGTTTCCGAGAAAGCCGAGTAGCTCTTATAGCCGATATAAAGGAAATGTTTCCACAGGTACGGATTAGGGAGCAGGACAGGGACGCATTCAGATTTTTATGGCGATCTGATAAAAATCAACCTCTGAAGGAGTTCAGGATGACGGCCGTCATTTTTGGTGCTTGTTGCAGCCCCTTCGTAGCACAATTTATTAAAAATAAAAATGCACAGGAGTACATTCATCAATATCCTAAAGCAGTTGATGCCATCTTGTACCATCATTATATGGACGATTATATTGCATCTATAGATGAGGTTGACGAAGCAGCTCAGGTTGCTGTAGATGTCGTTACTGTCCACAGTAAAGCCTGCTTTGAGATGCGTGGATGGATTTCCAATAATGTAGAGGCATTGAGGCTCTTACCTGAACATTTGCGTGCCGCTATACCATTGGAAGTCGATCTCGTTAATACATCCCAAAACATTAAAGCGCTAGGCATAGTATGGAATCCTACCACTGACAACATAGGTTTTCGCACTGGTTTGGCAGATTCAATTCCCCACCCACTTACGAAACGTAAGGTTTTAGCCCACCTGATGCGCGTTTACGACCCTTTGGGTCTGTTAGGACTTGTCGTTGTCAAGGGCAGAATTTTATTTCAGCAGGTTTGGAGGTTAAACATCTCATGGGACGACGAGCTTCCGCAGTTGGTGGCATCAAAGTGGCTTGACTGGTTCCAAGAACTTTCGTTAGTGGCTAACATCAAAATTCCGCGCTAGTATTCACGAGCTAAAGACTCTGAACCCTTACATAGAGAACTACACATTCTGTCGGATGCAAGTGAATTAGCATACTCGTGTGTTGCATATTGGCGTTTAATATACAGCGATGGTAGCATTCAGCTCTCTCTTATTTCCAGTAAGGCTAGAGTCTCGCCCTTGAAGCCAATGTCGATTCCGCGGTTGGAGCTTCAAGCCGCTTTGATTGCTTCTCGTCTGGCTCTCACCATCAAGAATAGTCATCGCAAAAACCCTACGTATTTGTTTTTATGGACGGACTCAATGACTGTTCTTCAATGGTTGAGAAGTGAAGCACGTTCGTTTAAACCCTTTGTCGCTCATCGGTTAGGTGAAATATTAGAAAATTCTTCAGTTTCCGATTGGCATTGGGTACCTACGGAGCTAAATGTAGCCGATGACGCGACGAGGCTACGTTCAATTAAACTTAACCACGAACACAGGTGGTTTAGCGGGCCAGATTTTTTCAGAAAATCTCCAAATGAGTGGCCTGTTGAGCCCACAAACATTCCACTGGTACGAGAGGAGCATAAACAGTCAAACGAAGTCGTAACAGTAACTTGTGCTGGTACTGGTTTACCTACGCCAGTCACAGCTGACTTCTCACATTTTAGTGATTGGACGCGCTTACTTCGCGCCACAGCCCGCGTTCATCAAGCCGCGGCTATTTTTTTGAGCAGTCTTAAATTGAAATCGGGGAGCCGCCGCTCTATTACTCGGCGCTTAACAGCGTCCACCACTCTGGTTCCACTAAATGATAAGTTTGTTACAACTGCGGAAAAACACATTTTGCTACGTTCTCAGTTAGACAGTTTTGGGGAAGATTTCCACAATTTAATAAACTCTAAACCTATTCCACATACTAGTCGTCTCAGCAAATTGTCACCTATACTTGAAACAGATCAATTACTACATTTGGCTGGGAGAATCAAGGCTGTGGAGGATATTGATCCTGATACGCGCTGTCCAATTTTACTAGACGGTCGGCATCCAGTAGTGCGATTGTTAGTGCAGATGTACCATAAGCGTGCAGGTCATGCAAATTGTGAGTTGGTAATCAACGAAATTCGTCAACGGTTTTGGTTATTAAGACTTCGAGATGTCGTGAGAGCCACCGCTAAACAATGTTTATTCTGCAAAATTCGAAAATCGTTACCAATGAACCCGACAACGGGAGACTTACCACGACATAGATTAGCCCACCATCGTCCACCGTTTACTTATACTGGTGTTGATTATTTTGGCCCGATTACTATCACACTTGGACGCCGCCGCGAAAAACGATACGTGGCCCTTTTTACATGTCTCACTACTCGGGCGCTGCATCTCGAGCTTGTTCACAGCCTTACGTCAGACTCGGCTATCATGGGCTTAAGACGCTTCATTGCGAAACGAGGAACTCCGCAGACTATCTTCTCAGACAATGGGACTGCCTTTGTAGGGGCAAATCGCATTTTGAAAGAGTTTTTCAACGACAGTGTTGAAGATTTTGCAGCGACCAAAGGAATCCGATGGAGCTTTATTCCGGCAGCGGCTCCACATTTCGGAGGTTGCTGGGAACGTATGGTGCGCTCTGTAAAGGTGGCTCTTAAAGCGACGCTGAACGAAAGAGCGCCTAAGGAGGAGACTCTTGTTACACTTCTTGCAGAAGCCGAGGCAATAATAAACTCACGCCCACTTACACATGTTTCCACAGATCCCGATGATCCGACCACGCTCACGCCATTTCATTTCCTTATCGGCGCTTCATCAAACCAAATACTTTATGCACGGCGAGACGACAACGACTTGGTTGGAAGAGCTGAATGGAAAGTTGCACTCAGATTAGCCGATCATTTTTGGAAACGATGGGTTCGCGAGGTACTCCCGACTATGCAGCCTCGAATGCAGACCAGTGGAGATAGGGGACGAGATCTTATGATTGGAGATGTGGTTCTGATTGTGGATGGGTCATTACCTAGAGGGACGTGGCCGCGTGGCCGTGTTAGTCAGGTTTACCCCGGAAAAGATGGGGTAACCAGGGTGGTAGACGTTGACACGGCAGGAGGTGTACTACGCAGGCCCCTTAAAAAACTGATTAGGGGGTCACTTAAGTCACATCGTCTGTATTCCCACTTGGTGCACCTAGTCAGTTGGTGCTGTCCTGCACGGAGGGGAGGATGTTGCGCACCTTTTGCTCTGCGTGTATAGGTTTAAGATTTTTCGACTTTCAAATCAAAATTTTAGTGTCACTGTCAGTTTGCTAGTTGGTAACGAAAAACATTGTCTTCGTATCAGGTAATATTTATCCAATTTCTTGTTAATAATTTGTTCTAATATATTATTTTACATTTATATCACAGTTTCATTGCTCTCACATTCCGTCCGCTTCAATGTCCATAAAAATATACATTTGTTTTGTAAAAACAGTGATATTCATTCAGTAGATACTAGACAAAAGAATATGTTAGCATTACCTAATACTAGACTTAAAAAAATTTATAATTCTTTTAGAGGCTTTTGTGTACGTTTCTACAATAAACTCCCAACCAATATTAAAGAACTTAGCTTAAATAAATTTAAGACATATTATAAAGTGTCTGACTATATGACAGATAAAACTGCTTGGGATTGACAAAAAATGTATCAATTTGACGTTCATTAAGTACATTTTATGATTGTTGGATGTATGTATTTGAGTAACTGTTCCAATCACTCCGACAGGCATTTCTATATATATTTTAATAAAACCAAAGTTATGTTTGTGAAATAATATATTATTGTAATGTTGGCAATTTAAAAGAGGAGACAAAAAAAATAGACCTTCAGAGTTTCTTGCCTGTTCTTCTCGAGAAGGCTCTCCCAATTTCCGAACAGGTGTAGAGTCAACTTTTTTTTTTTTTCATTTTACTTGTATTTGCATACATCTTAATTATGGTTGAGATGTATGTACATACAAGGTTTAAATAATACATAGCTTATCTTGACTTGTTGCATTTTTTAAATTAATTTATTGATTAAATAGAGTTTTGTAATTTATTGACGTCAATAAGTGCCTGTAAAGGTCTATGTTGAATAAAGATTTTTGAGTTTGAGTTTGAATTAATATTTTTTATTTTTTTAATACTATAATCTACGAAGAGTTGCACATATTTTACCCATAACTATATTATTACTATACCTATGAATAATACTATAATTATGTGTATTATGGAATTTATCCATCAGAAGTGGAGATTCTGTAGGAAAAATATTGAGGCAAATCAAGTTAACTTTTATTCATACAAATTAAAAAAATTTTTGTTTGATCCTAAGTGTCGACAGCCTTACATGAGTGTATCTTATTTCTACATTCAGTTTTGATTTCGTGGTCATAATTAATGGTTAAACAAACTTACCTTTGTGATGTTTGACCATAATTATACGAGACGTTGCATCCGAAGAGATTTATATATTAACCAGGTAGTCCACTTTCCAATGTACCGGGCACCAAGCACAATTTTAGAGCGAAGACATAAAAATAAAAAGATAGGTAGGTAGTTTTAGTATTATTCACCCGCTCGAGCGATGTTACGCCGTTTGACTCATTCCTTTAGAGCAAAATTTCTCAAAAACATTGGGTATTTATTTGCAACACAGCAAATAATGGGTAGGGAGGGAGTATAAATCTCTTCGGATGCAACGTCTCGTATAATTATGGTCAAACATCACAAAGGTAAGTTTGTTTAACCATTAATTATACCACGACGTTGCATCCTCGAGATTTATATATTAACCAGGTAGGATGTTTAGAGTATTTTGAGAAATTTTTGATTAGGAGAGAGAAAAAAAAATAGTTTGTCGTTAATTCGGTATAAGATGACTTTTTTTTTTATAAGTAATTTATAAAAAAAAATCTAAATCAGTAAGTTAAGAGTTTTACAAGTATTACGCATGACAGACTCTTGATAGAATCTTGATAAAAATTTCCAAGGCACAGAAAATCATCTTAATAATTTATAATAGTAAACTCAGCACTTCTAAGATGAGATAAATGGGTTTAAAAAGCTTAGTGAAAATGTATGGAGCTGAATCAACTGCAAAGGGAAGACATTGAAATTCATAAGTTATTTGCTCAAATTTAAATCTAAGATAATGTTTCGACGATTGATGCGTAGTGACATAAAAATTTACATATAAATCAATGAACGCCATATAACAGAATTTAGACATCAGCTTAATAGCCGTTCGAATGTCTTCCATTTTAAAAGGCAACTCTGAACAAATGTATTGAAAGGATTTAACAATAAGAATAAATCTGTTCTAACCCTCAGGTTTACGGATAGTAACACCATTTATTCTTGAAATTTTATTGAACACAAATTTTGCTAAATCACTTTGGTTTCACTGTTGTTTCTACACACAAAAATTACAACTTTTTTTTTATTTTATACATCAATTCTTTGTCAATTAGTTTCAAAATATCCTTAACAACGTCATTTTTGCACGTGACAATTGCAACTACCTTTGATCATTGCGCAATTTGTGCATAGACAAAATTAAAGAAAATCGATTTTACATTTAGTCCGTTTGTTTTGATAACTTTTAGAGACATTTAACAGAACATATTTTAAATTAATAGATCATACTAAATGAAGACATTTAACATGAGACATATAAATTGATAGACATATAAAGATTTTCGTTGAATACAGTTTTTAAAAGCGTTTACATTTTTGTTTATTGTTAATTATTCATGACCTTCTGTCATTTTCAACCAAACATTAAGAACTTTTACCTAGAATAACTACTAATTATATATTGTAGAACTTCCAAAGATTCATATGTTGACTGGTGACGGTGATAAGCGATAAGTCCGTCCTTAACACATCTTGAATCACAATGAGAATTTCATATTGTGGTAGTATGGGTATGATTCATTTGCCAATACTTTGACCTTAGAAAAAATTAATCCGTAATTATATATTTACTAACGAAGTTTTCTGCGTGCATTTCATTTAAGAAAAATAACGAAATAGTTTCGTTGGAATTTACTACTAAGTGCACACGACCTTCGAGGTTTTGTTTGCAGCTCGAGATCAAGGCTCTGGATACGCAATACATACCTACATACGTAGCTATAAATGATAAGGATTCGCCGAACGATTCATCAATTTGTTATAATAATTTAAGTACTTACGACAATTACCAAGGTACGTAATATATTTCTAAATTACTTGATTTTTATTTTATGATTTAGAACAGATAAATTTATTACCTTTTTTTTTTTTGGTAACTAGGTATTAGGGGTTTTTCAAGCACATTATATTCTCCAAATTCGTATTTTACATCCCCTATTTCATTAAAAACCCTGATAGTAAGCGGAATGTTGGTGGATTAATGAACAATATTTACACATTACATGTCAAGTTCCAGATTTTCACCATAGAAAGTTTCTGATCACTCTCCGGCAAACAACTCACAAAGGCTATTTTCCTTGAATAGTAGCAGTTGCACACAAAATAGGTAGGTGCTCTCTCCTCCATATGTCATTCCCACAATCCAACAAAAAAGAAAATTTTACAATTTATTTATAATTATGTTTGACGAACCCAATGTTAGAGCCCCTGACCATAAGATCGTTAGGCATGTTTACATATTATATTCAACCCCATACTGTGCTATGAATCTCTAGGGCTGTTCCCATAGGGCTTGACTGCCTGACCCTTCAGTCGAGGAACTAAGAAACAATTAATATAACAAGGAAGAATTCTGTGAAATAACATATCTAAAACATATAAAATCTAAGAAATTGGAGCACAGCATTACCTACACGTGATCGCAAGAACCTAAAGTCGAGGATACGATCCACTAACCACCGCTTCGGGGAAGACTTATCACTTAGTTTACTTCATTACCCAGTTTTGTTTCCAATATAGATGATAGCTTTATGAGTTTGATACCGAGATTGATAAAAAAAACCTGAACCTTGATTATATAGTTGCACTTTGATTATATAGATTTCTGTATCTATTATAATATAGGTACCTGATTCTCTCTAATTTAACTTACAACTCTAAGGATATGATTGTATCTGGCTATTATTATGATGGCTGGCTTATGATTGTATTGTTCTCCTATGCTTATGCATAAGAGAGCTGTTTATAAACAAATAAAGCTTATTATTTCAGTAAGTCAAGGATTCAATTTGTTGTCTTTCCCAAATTTTAAATTTCAACCTAATTTTGACAATTAGCAAGAAAAAAAAAACATTACAGGTAGGAAACATGTTAGATATAAATTGATCTAATCCGTCATTGTATCGTTTTACTGCTCCCATTTGGTATAACTTCTTAATTTCATAACGTAATGTCACAATATCTGACTGTGAAAAACGTGAACTTATAGGTAAACATCTTTGAAATACTGGTTTGTTAAAAAAGAATTTTGTAAACCACTTTACCCGTTACAACTTCTCATACAACTGGATGGATAGTATTTTTTTTCAGGTGTGAATAAAATATTCTCATTTACCAGAATAATTATAAATTTTACCGGCTTACTTTTTTATATTTTGATCGGCGCCTTTGGTCGAGACTTCATTGTCTGATATCGATCTACTACAGGTGTTTGCCTCTGTAACGGTACGCTTTGAATATTGAAGCATTTATTACTAATAAAGAATAAAATATTTTATATAACATATACAGTAAAACTATATTTAACGTTAGAACAATTAGAAAAGTAAAAATTTGTAGAGACACTATGGTACAATAATTATGTAATCTATGGTACAGTACGTAGAGTTGACGTGTGCATCGAATCGACTGACATACGCAGTCGTCCTCCGTATATTGTAGCGAACGTTAGGTTAGGTTCTTGGCATTATATAATATATATATATTATTTATCAGTATTAATGACTTTCATTTCAGTCTAACCTTCTGATAGTCAGATATAGGGACATAAACCCTAAATTGGTGACCCCGTGTTGAACTACAAATGGGACCTTTAAAATTATTAGAGGACGGCTCGTTTATAACCTACGTTCGCTACACATAACGTTACCGTGCACGTGCCGTGAACCTAACTAACTGAATAAATAATAATATACAAAAAGACAGTACAGTAGTGCCTAGTGTGTGAAGTGACGCAAAATGGAACCATCTCCCATACCAACTGCAGCAGTAAAAATGGAAAATGCTGGTTTGGCTGCCTTTTCGCCAAGAAGCGGACAGATAATGCAAGTTTCTCCAAGTCCTTCAACATCATCCTGCAACCTCGAAGCGAAGATAATTAGATTGACACAACGCATAGCTAATTTGGAGAGAGGTCGCTCTTCTTTTCATCGCCGAAGACCATTTCGTAGCACATCACGCTCTCGTTCTAGAGGTCAACATCGAAACTCCAAACATCTTTGTTACTATCATTACCAGTTCAAAGAAAAAGCAAACAAGTGCGTACAGCCGTGCGCTTGGAAAAATCGACCAGATCCAGTACAAACACAGGAGGAAAACTAAAACAGTTGCAGTCTTATTTGGCGGAAAACTGCAACCCCAGCTTCAATCGCCGCTTATGCATTACAGACATTAAAAGTGGACTACGTTTTTTAATAGACACAGGTGCTAACGTATCGGTACTCCCGTATAAATGTAAATTAATTGGTAAGAGTAATTATAAGCCTAGTGATTATACCTTATTTGCTGCTAATAGCACATCTATAAAAACATATGGTTTTAAAACTTTAACGCTTAACCTTAATTTAAGAAGAGACTTCACTTGGACATTTATAGTGGCAGACGTGTCACAGCCTATTTTGGGTGCAGATTTTTTGTATAATTTTAAACTATTAGTCGACTTACATTCTAAAAAAATAATTGATCAGTGTACAAACCTCTCAGTTCCTACTAGTATAACAAATAGTAAACAATTAACTGTAAAGACTATTGATGAATCACACCCTTATTTCGAAATTTTATGTCAATATCCAGATCTAACCAAACCAATTTCATTTAAGGAACCTCCCAATCACTCTGTATATCACTACATAGAGACAACTGGACCTCCAGTTCACGCCAGGCCGAGACCTCTACCTCCTGACCGTTACAAACAGGTACGTGACGAATTTAAATTAATGCAGGAAGTAGGAATTTGTCGCCCATCTAATAGTGCTTGGTCAAGCCCATTACATGTGGTACCCAAAAAAGATGGTAAAATCCGTCCTTGTGGTGATTATCGCGCTTTAAATGCTATCACTAAGCCGGATAGGTATCCCATACCACATTTACGTAATTTTACTTATATATTAGCTAATAAATGTATATTTTCTCGAATAGATATAAACAGAGCTTACCACTACATTAGGGTTGCTCCCCAGGATGTAGAGAAAACCGCAATTACTACACCATTTGGGTTGTATGAATTTCCATGTATGTCGTTCGGGTTGAGAAATGCAGCCCAAACATTTCAACGTTTCATGGACAATACCGTTTTAAAAGATTTTGTACTCCGATCAGATAACAACCAGAACCCGGAAGTATCTGACGGTTCAAATTTCATATTCGCATATTTAGATGATATTTTAGTGGCTAGTACCAAAAGTACACATAAAATGCACTTGCATGCTCTTTTTGAAAGACTAAATAAATTTGGCATAACTATTAATATATCTAAAAGTGTTTTCGGTCAAGAAAAATTAGAATTTTTAGGCCACGAAATTTCAACCGAAGGTTTAAAACCCTTGCCAGATAAAATTCAAAGTATGTTGGATTTTCCCCAACCAACTACAATTGCACAGCTACGTAGATTTGTCGGAATGATAAATTTTTACCGTCCACATTTACCTAATGCCGCTAACATTCAATCAGAATTAACTTGTTTACTTCATAATTCAAAAAGGAACGATAAGACTGTTATTCAGTGGACCGAAAGTGCAATTCGTGCATTCGAGAAATGTAAGCTGAGCCTCAGCAACGCCGCCACGCTTGCATATCCGTTACCTAACATTCCATTAGCGATAATGTGTGACGCTTCAAACAATTGCATCGGAGCTGTATTACAACAGTACGTGAATAATAAATTTATACCTTTAGGCTATTTTTCTAAACGAATGTCAGAGTCACAACAAAAATATAGCACTTATGATAAGGAATTATTAGCGATATACCTTTCTGTACAATATTTTCGTAATATGTTTGAAGGTAGAGAGTTGATCATTTTTACCGATCACAAACCGTTAACTTTTGCTTTCTCAAAACTTAGTACCGATAAAGAGACACCTAGACGTACAAGACAACTATTATATATAAGTGAATTCACTACAGACATTCGTCATCTAACCGGCCAGAATAACATAGTTGCGGATGCGTTATCACGTGTTGAAACCATACACTGCCCAGGTGCACTCGATTTCGAAGAAATCGCACGAGCACAGGATGAAGACTCAGAGTTAAAACAACTGATATCTTGTAGCAATAACAAACTTATATTCAAGCAAATTACACACTTAAGTAACGGTAATAAGCCAGTTTATTGCGAAACATCGACTAGTCAGGCTAGAGTTTACTTACCAAAAGCATTTCGATTTTTAGCTTTCAAAACATTACATAATTTGAGTCACCCAGGTATTCGTACCACACGTAAAATGATCAGTCAAAAATTCTTTTGGCCAAGTATGAATAAGGATGTAGGTATATGGTCGAAAACGTGCATTCAATGCCAAAAATCAAAAATACACAGACACACAACGTCTGAATTAGAACATTACACACCAACCGAACGGTTCGAACATATAAATATAGATATTATTGGCCCTTTACCTATCTCACAAGATGGTTACAAATATTGTCTAACCTTAATAGATAGAAAAACCGGTTGGGTTGAAGCTTTTCCTATGAAAGATATTTGCTCATTGACAGTAGCTAAATTAATTTATGAAAATTGGATTACGCGTTATGGTTGCCCTCTTAAGCTCACTAGCGACCAGGGTAGACAATTTGAGAGTAATCTTTTTATAAATCTTATTAAATTTTTAGGTGTAAACAAAAATCGCACCACTTCTTACCATCCTCAGTGCAATGGTTTAATTGAAAGATGGCACAGAACCTTGAAAGCTGCTTTGATGGCACGTTTATCTAATAGTTCTTGGGTTGACGAATTACCAACTGTATTGTTAGGATTGCGAGCCGCGCCACGAGCTGACACAGGCGTCGCCGCGGCAGAGCTGACATTTGGCACAAACTTACGGTTGCCCGGAGAATTTTTTGAAAACTCTAACCAAAAATTTTATGAAGGCGAAGAATATGTCAAAAATTTGCGTAATATTATTAATAAACTCAAAACTAAATCGTGTGAACACAGAGATTCTCGAAATTTATTCGTTCCTCGCGACTTACACACAAGTAGTAAAGTTTTCGTCAGAGTAGATGCTTTACGAAAATCATTACAACCGCCCTACGAAGGCCCGTACGACGTCGTAGAACGTCATAGCAAATATTTTATAATACAATATCCTAATAGAAAAACCTCAATTTCAATTGATAGACTAAAACCTGCGTATATATTAAGTGAAAATGTTGTATCTGAAGATACGTCAACTCGTTTCTCCACACCTAATGTAGAAATAAATAAAAATGTTAGTCTAAATAACCCTAATATTAAGCCTATTTTAAAAAATAAATCTTATGTAAATAACGAGCCTTACAAAACTTCTTCAGGTCGTGTAGTAAGGAAACCCGTTCGTTTTATGTAGTTAAAATTTTACGCTAACGCGACATTATTCCTAACTAGGTCAATAACTTTAGTATATAAACATGTTATTTTCTAAACAATTACATTACTTTGTTGTCAGTTTTCGAACAAACAAATTATTTTTGTTATTATTTGATTACAACAATGGGCAAAACTCAAAGTAAAGAGGTAGTTATCGCCCAAACAGCAACCACTGGAAGCCAAGGATGGCTAGAGACCAACATTCAACAGTTGCAAATAGTTACCTTCATTATGGTAGCTTTAATGATTTTTATCGTATCCTACATGCTGTGGAAGAGATGTAACGCTCGAGCAAAGAATTGGGTCGATAAACGGATCATAGTACGTTATCCTGTTTCAAGTGTACCCGTAACAAGTGTATCGTCGAATGTGCCTATGCAACCCGCACAAGCACCCACGCAAGTTGTATTTGCTAACCCTTAACCTAAAATATTTTATTGTATAAATTATAAAACATGTATAATAAAATATGTTTAATTTAATAAAACACATATGTATAATTGTGATATGTATAATTCAATTGGACTGAAATAATTATTATTGTAATTTTTTTGTGAATTTAATAACATTGATATTATTATGTAATTTGCAATTCTTCAATGTAACATTTATTAACATTTATTTATGTAACGTAAAATTGTTTTTACGAAAATCACTTATTTTGTAATTCTGTACTAAATCAAACTAAATTCATTTTTTTCTTTTCAAAAGGGGGAACCTGTGTAGAGACACTATGGTACAATAATTATGTAATCTATGGTACAGTACGTAGAGTTGACGTGTGCATCGAATCGACTGACATACGCAGTCGTCCTCCGTATATTGTAGCGAACGTTAGGTTAGGTTCTTGGCATTATATAATATATATATTTTATTTATCAGTATTAATGACTTTCATTTCAGTCTAACCTTCTGATAGTCAAAGAAATAATATTTTAATAAGATTTTTAACAAAAAAAAAAGAGATAAAAATTTGTGAATAAATAATCAGAATAGAGCATCAAAGTAATAATTAAAATCTTAGATTGGCCCTCATAATTTGATACATTTGTTTGATACGAGTCACTCGACTCCTACGGCAAGCTAGCGTCGTCGACGGGAAACACTAGTTAGGCGAGCGAGGCGGTTTTGAGGAACGGCGCGAGATTGACAGGATTGACAAGCTCGGGCAGGGCATAAGAGGTTCTAGTTAGGCGAGCGAGGCGGTTTTGAGGAACGGCGCGAGATCGACAGGATTGACAAGCTCGGGCGGGTCATAGGAGGTTATAAAAGGCATGGGAGCCATTTCAGAGGATTCATTCATCGTTGAGCTTCTGATAGCAAACTAGTGTCCGTGATACCTTGAGTTTTGTGTAAGATTTAACTTCAATTTGTGTTTCTTAAGATTTAATTGGTTTTCATTTCAAGGTTTTCAATTATTTAAATAGTAAAATCTAACTCTAAAGTTTTGCAAGTTAAAATTAATTTTGTGTTAAATTTTATCGTTGATTAAATTCAAAAGTTTGCTATTGAGGGTATTAGAGGTGGTTGTTCACGTCGATGTGGCGTGGGGTGATGGGAAGTGGATACTTAACGGTGCCAACGAAGCTTGCCATTACTTTTAACCAATTGGGCTTGAGGATGCCTGATCGACGTTCTTTACCAACATAACGTCGCTTCACTCCTAGTTTGTCTGCTTTCGGTGTGTGAGAGTGAGGGTCTCGTCGAAGTGAAACCATGCAGGGTTACCAGCACTCATTTCTCATACATTCGGGGTTTTCAGACTAGTCCCCTGTATTTATATATTCACATAAATATTTCCCTACACGTACTAGCCACGATCTCTAGACTTCGGTCGCGTTGGTGATGTACAAGCACACATGGCTTAGGTCAGGTACACGAGACGCCATCTCAAACATTAGCTAGCATAGTTTAGAATTCCTGCTGCACTTCAGGTCTGCAAAGATTCTGATATTACAGGAATTACATCGTCCCACACGTTTAATAGTAAATGTAAGGTGAAAACCTTTAGTTTGCATTCCTCTCTTAGTGTTTAGACTAGGACTATAAAGTAGGCATGGATATAGGTTTTAGGAAGGATATAGGGAGAAGATTTAGGTTCAGTATTTGAAATGTAGGGATAAAATAATACAACATATCTAGGAAACAAAAGCTTTAATTGACATAGGATGATTAGGTGCTTAGGTTGATTCCTTTGGTTAGGATAGGTTAGGTAGGAACTTAGGTATTCTATTTTGGGATCTTCAATCCATTGAATAGCTGAGTTTTCTTGATGCTTCTTCTCAGCGAATAGGTTTCCGAAGCATCAGTAGAGTCATTTTGTTATTAATAATAATATCTAATAAGAAGGTATGCAATATATTGGAAGTTTGGAATTATTAATAATTGAAATATTTCTTCAATGTCCTTAATGAAAATAATAAAGGACAATATAATTATAATTACATGAACTAATTAAAGTAAATTAATTCTTTTAGATTGACATCCAGAGCTAATATATCTATTGTGAGATCAAGTTTTGTAATGGGTCTAAAAATTAACCCAAGATTTGCTATTAAGATGGCAGATTGAAACAGTGTTACTCTGGTGAGCCAAAGGCAGCCTACAACAAAGACTCAGAAAAGAAAAGGGTGTATGT
This sequence comes from Schoenobius gigantellus, assembly GCA_963935595.1. NCBI lineage: Eukaryota > Metazoa > Arthropoda > Insecta > Lepidoptera > Crambidae > Schoenobius > Schoenobius gigantellus. The sequence goes on from OZ012558.1 coordinate 10,074,851, forward strand.
TGTTAGGAGTTAACCTGTATTTAATATTCCTGTGATTACTTGACAAAAGTAGCAGTATTAATTTTCTGTTGTATGAGATAAATATAACTACCTATACTAATTTGAGCCACATGAAGTGTTGGTTTTGGATGTGAATTTGGATTTATAAACAAAATATTGTAAGAAATTTACATATTATAAAAAAATGAATTTCAAGGAATTGAAATTAAATCAGAATTTAAGAAACTAAAATTAAACTAAAAAGTTATAATATGGAGGGGAGAGTAAAGCTTGGATGTCTCTCACTGGTAGAAGCGTGGATGGAGCTTCCACCTTAACCATATTTTTTTTATTGTATTCCATTTCAATCTTATTCATTACATTTTTGTATTAGCCATATTTTCAATATTTGGTATTGGATGTCATCTCAACAATATTTTCACCATTTTGTATTGGATGTCAATTTAGGCATAGTTTTACATCTTGTATGAGCCGAACAATATCTGAAATAAGTAAATATCATCAGTTATATCAAAATATCAGTGTTTTGTAGGTCAATTTTAGATATTACTCTTGCTGACTAATTCCAAGCTTTCAATTGTTTATTAGGGTTATTCTATTATTGATGTAAGGTTGTTGTTGAATGTGAAACAAAGATTAGGTAGTAATATTATCAGTATTTAAAATAAATTGATTTAATAGGTAGGTTAAGGGTTAGTTGTATCATTCTTGTTTTCTAAAAGAACTAGGGTTATCTGCGGCATGACGAAGGGTTCAAAATAGCCACTAGATGATCACAAGGCCAAATTATTTAGAATAAAATTATAAGTAAAGAGATAGGAATAATTATCAAAGATAGATAGGTGAACACTTGACAAAGTTGAGCATAGATTAAATAGGTAGATGTATAGGTGGTAGGGTTCTACTGTTAGTATTTATTAGGAGCCGAGTTTAGTCTTTTAGAATTATTTTCTTTTTTAAAAACAATAGTTATTTAATAACATAGTTTAGGTTAGGTTGCGTCTATCGTCTTCCGTATGAGACGAATCGAAACGATCTGTTACAATTTGGTGCCGTGACCAGGATCCAACTGGCAGGCAATGAGAGGTGTTAGGTATAGAAAGGTTTTACGTATATAATGATAAATTTGATTAATTTAGCTGGTCACTGGTACAATTTGCTGGTAGTGACCAGGATAACTATACTGGCAGGCTTGTTACAAATTGATACCGTAGTAAACCAGGATATACAGGATTTAGAGTATCTAGTTGTTCTGGGAACGGTTTAATTTATTAAAACTTTGTCAAGTAAATAGTAGCATAATTGAGAGTGGTTAAATATTATTAAAATAATTTTGTATATTAGGATAGTTAGATTCATTTTGATAGTGTCTATTTTGTTTATAATAGACACAATTTGCTGTCCGTGAAATGGAAGAAAAAAGAATGATACAATATGTTGTAGGTTAAGTCTTAGAATACTTACTGTTTGCTTGCAGAAATTGAAACAAAAGATTATTTCTATAAAGTAAATTAAGCCGAATGGTATTTGATCTTTAAATTACCTGAAAGAAAAAAAATGTATTTAATCGTATTTTTAAATACCTATGTAAATTGTTTATAGATTTATTAAGCTAAATTTGTTAATGGATAGTATTTAATTAATTATTGAGACAAAATCCAAATAAGCTTTATAGCAAAGGTTATAGAATAGATTAGGCAAAGGCACAGATCAACGAAAAAAAAAATAGGAGATCATAGAGATAGGTTGCGTTCGTTTTGTATCAGAGTACGTTGATGTGCGACGTGCGTGCTGTTCGGCAAGAATTAAAATTAGCCATTGATAAAAAAAAAAAAAAATAATTCAGTTGAAATGAGTTTGACATAGCTTATTTTTAGAATGCGTAAATAAACGAAAATTTTAAACAGCAGATTCTTAACATAGGGAACGTTTTGTGTAATCCTAGTAGTAGATAAATTTATTTTTGTCGAAATATCGAGTTTAAATTAAACTTTTGGGGAGAGTAAGAAAGAAAGATTAATGTTTATAAGTCATTGAAAAAAAAGGTTATGTAACGACTCTCGTAATGCTATTAGAACGGATTAGGAATTGATTAGACCAAAGGTTATAGAGTTGGGGGAGAGAGGAAGTAGGCGACAATAAGTTTATTCACGGATTTTAATTTGAACAAACTTAGCTTGTTTGAATTTAAATTTGTGAAGTTTGTGCAGTGTTATAGTTTAGAAGCAGTCCAAGGTGTTCATTTAGACTGATATTAAATTACTGTAGAAAATGGAAAAGAATATGAGAGAAAGTAGATCAGGAAGAAAACGAAAGCTGCCTGCTAGGTTTAATCAGGAAGAATTTGATACAATTCCAAATGGGGTAGAGGAAAATCTAACACCTGTCAGAGCGCCACTTAGAGTAGTTGAATTGAGCAATAATGTTTCTTCAAATAAAACCCGAAGGCCGCCTTTGAAATTGCGTAAGGCCATACAAGAGAAAGTTGAAGCGCGAACAGGGATGTTAATTAAAACAATGAGACGAACAATAGGCTCTTTAAATATGAAGATTGATAGTTTAACTAAAGAAATAAATATTTTGAAAAGTGGTTCAGACAAAGAGAACGGATCAATTTCGGAAGGTATGATGATCCCAGGAACATCGAATGGTTCTAATTTTTCGCAAGATAGTCATAGATTAAAAGAAAGTGAGAACATTATTAAAGATAATTTGAATAAGGAAGAATATAGGAGTGTGATTTACAATATCAAAAATATAAATTTAGAGAAACCAAAGTTTAATGGGAAAGGAGAGATTCATCCAGTAACCTTTATTGAAGATTTAGAATGCTATTTGGGTAGAATAGCTAAAGAGGGAAAGGAATTGGAAATTGTTTAAGATTGTTTACAAGGAGATGTAAGAGAGTGGGCAAGAATTTTTAAGAATAGATGGTCGACTGTAGAAGATTTCAAAATGGATTTTTATGCTACTTATTGGGGAGAGAATGAACAGAGTGAACTTCGTCGTAAGATAACTCAAGGGTTTTGGGATCGTCAAAAGGAACCTTCTATGCTTAATTATTTTTTGAAAATAGTGGGCAAGGCTCAAAAGTTAACTTATCAAGTGACCGAAAAACAGTTGATAGAAGATTTGATTAGACATTATCCAAAATATGTACAACAAGTTTGGATCACTGCGAAGAAAGAACAGCAGGCGTTCGATAAAATCAAATCTTTATTTGTAGACACTATTTTGTTGAATCATCCTGATTTTAATAAAGTTTATTATTTGCAAACTGATTGTTCAGGAATAGGGTTAGCTGGAGTGTTATATCAAATAGATGAAAAGGGAGAACAAAAGATTTTAGGTTTTCACAGTAAAGTTTTAAGAGGAGCTCAGTTAAGATGGACTGTTACTGAACAAGAATTTTACTCGGTGATAAGTTGTTTACAAAAGTTTGAAACTTATTTGCGGGGAGTTAAGGTAATTATTAAAACGGATCACAAAGCGTTGTTGTTTGTCAAAAATTTAAAATTATACAATGCGCGAGTAACAAGATGGGTAAATTATTTAGAACAATTTCATTATTACATACAACATATTAAGGGTAAAGATAATGTAGTAGCTGATGTGCTATCTAGGTATCCACCGGAAGGTAGTCTATTACAAGAAAATAAGATAGAATTACCTAAAATTTTTTATACAGAAACCAAAGAGAATAAAGATTTATTAATTAAATTAAAAAACTTGGAAACATTACAGAGAGAAGATACTGTTATTAAAGAGATTTTACAAAGGAAACAAAACAAAGATTTCAGGAAAGATAGGATAGGGAAGTTGACAGAAAGATGTAGAATTATTCAAAATTTAGTAATGTTTACACCGGGTTGTACTTCTAAAGAAGTTATTTACTTGCCGGAATCAATTAGGGTAGAAGTAGTAAATCAAGTACATTTAGAAATGGGGCATCAAGGGGCTTATAAAGTTATCAAATATGTGCGAGATAGATTTTATTGGAAAGGAATGGCGAAATTTATTAAGAACCTAATTAAAAGGTGTCATGATTGTCAAATCACGAAAAATAATAACAATAAGTTTGTTGGGCCGTGCCAATCAATTGTTACTGAAGAAATAGGAGAGATAGTTATGGTAGACATTTATGGTCCGCTACCATCAGGATTATTTGGCATGAGTTATATTTTAGTTCTTCAGGATTCGTTTAGCAAATTTGTGAAATTCATGGCACTTAGAAAAGCAACTTCTGAATCAGTTATTAAAAATTCCAAGAAATATTTTGAGATCATTAAACCAAAAGCTATAATGTCAGACAATGGTTCTCAGTTTGCGAGTAAGAAATGGAAAGATACTATGCAAGATTTAGGGGTCAAAGTAATTTATACAACAGTTAGAAATCCAAGACCAAATATTACAGAACGTGTAAACATTTTTGTATTAGCCATATTTTCAATATTTGGTATTGGATGTCATCTCAACAATATTTTCACCATTTTGTATTGGATGTCAATTTAGGCATAGTTTTACATCTTGTATGAGCCGAACAATATCTGAAATAAGTAAATATCATCAGTTATATCAAAATATCAGTGTTTTGTAGGTCAATTTTAGATATTACTCTTGCTGACTAATTCCAAGCTTTCAATTGTTTATTAGGGTTATTCTATTATTGATGTAAGGTTGTTGTTGAATGTGAAACAAAGATTAGGTAGTAATATTATCAGTATTTAAAAGAAATTGATTTAATAGGTAGGTTAAGGGTTAGTTGTATCATTCTTGTTTTCTAAAAGAACTAGGGTTATCTGCGGCATGACGAAGGGTTCAAAATAGCCACTAGATGATCACAAGGCCAAATTATTTAGAATAAAATTATAAGTAAAGAGATAGGAATAATTATCAAAGATAGATAGGTGAACACTTGACAAAGTTGAGCATAGATTAAATAGGTAGATGTATAGGTGGTAGGGTTCTACTGTTAGTATTTATTAGGAGCCGAGTTTAGTCTTTTAGAATTATTTTCTTTTTTAAAAACAATAGTTATTTAATAACATAGTTTAGGTTAGGTTGCGTCTATCGTCTTCCGTATGAGACGAATCGAAACGATCTGTTACACCTCGCAGACTAAATAGTACGACGAGTGACTCCTCGCCTAACCTCGTCTCTGCGCGCGTGGCAGTTGACGCGGTGGGGCTTTCCAGTTTCCCTGCTGGCTGAATAAAAGCCTATTAGAAGAAGAAGTATTCGTAGCTGGAACTTTCTTGATTTGGAGTCCCGATGTTTCTGCTGACTTCGATGCTTTAATTTTATCAGTGACTTCTCGCCATAGAGAAATGAATCACTTCGTACATCTTCAATCTTTTTAAACTTTTAATGTAATGAATACATTATTAATTTCCTTCGATTAAGCGTGTTTTCATAATGAAGGTCCAGTATAAGCTGATTTCTTCGAGTAACAAAGCAGTGATTTCGGGATTCAATTTGGGTGTTTTAACTAATTGAAAGTTTTCAGGTATGAGGATCTTGCCCACTTACTCTTTCTATTAATCCTTATTTAAGCCTCCGCACAATATATGACCCCAACGTTCAGAGATTTCATTCTGGTTTTTGTTCCGAAACCCTCCTATGTCCTTTTTGAGGTCCCTAAGACCTCTAAAATATTCTCAAGCAAACTGGTTGCTGGAGGGTCAACATCATTTACAAGTACCTGAGAGCTAGTGGATGGTATGGGACACTCGGCTGGTGCTTGTGATGTCATCACCTGTACATTACTAGGTTGTTCCTTGAATCACTCACTGAACATCCCATGTATGTGAACAGACTATCCTCTTCATGGATTTTTTTTTTAATTTTATGTAACAAAATGCATACATTATAAACATAAACACCAAATTATTGAGTAGTTTGTCGGCGAGTAACATTAGCAATATTCTGCGAGGCGAGTAATATTCTGCGAAGCTATCCTCAGCCTGTGAGCATTCCGTTGAAAAAATAAACTAGGTCATGATCGCAACATGACACTAAGTGTTGTTATGGAGACCGTGATCGCGTCACGCTACTAATATAGGTAATTATATGACCAAAAGAACATGACTACGATCGCATCGTAGTACTTACTGTGCGCGACTATGATCGCATCATAGTTCCAAGGCACACTGTTCTATAAAATATAAAGAAATAATAACATTCTGTTAAAAAATAAGCTAGGTCATTATCGCATAATGAGCGTGCTGTGATCGAGACCGTGATCGCGTCACGGTACTAATATAATAATTATATGACCAAAGAACATGACTACAATCGCATCGTAGTACTGTGCGTAACTATAATCGCATCATAGTTCCAAGGCACACCGTTGTATTAAATATAAAGAAATAATAACATTCTGTTGAAAAAATAAGCTAGGTCATGATCGCATCATGACACGAAGTGCTGTGTGTGGTTGAGATGGTGATCGCGTCATGGTACTGATAAATATGACCAAAAAACATGACTACAATCGCACCGTAGTACTGTGCGTGGTTATAATTGCAGCATAGTTTCAAGGCACAGTGTTCTATAAAATATAAAGAAATAATAACACTTGAACACGTGTAAACAAGGCGTGTTTCAAAGTGCCAATTCACGGTTAGTTATTATGAATTAATGCTTGAATAGACGTTTATTTGGTACCAAAAAATACAATACACAAGGTAATAAAAAATATAAATATATATTCAGATAGATTTTAGGCCATATAGGCCCCGCTTGACATATGCAAAGTCACAGAGTCACACTTTGATGCTGGTATTCTGCGGATACCATTTTATTAAACACTGCATATAGCATATTCTCTAATTACACAGTAATGTTAGGCAATGCATAAACAGGAAAGCGCTCTTTGCTGCTCAATAAATTTCAATAAAATAATTAGTGACCTAAATATAATCAACTGTATCGAACAAACACGAAATAAAGTCATGCTTTCAACGAACGAAATGCAATAAACGATAAACACTTATATTTAAAACTTACATACTTCCAGTACAACTCCTTTTAAAATGTTCACTTCACTTCATTAAAAATGGCAATCGGTCGTAAACACACCCATTTTTGCCAAACTCAAGTTTTGGATAAAACACTGTTTTTGAGTTTACTTTTTGCAAAAAAGACCAAATGTGTTCCAAGTATATTGTTATGGGTTACGTTTTCTTTTACCCATGTTGGTATCTATAACAACTACATAACAAACTAAAAATAAAGTTATAAAATAATAAAACTTTGATCTTTAATATTTTTTTTTTATTATATAATATGGGCTCTGTCTTTGTAGACAATTCCGCCAACGTCGAGTTCGAAAAAGACACGTTTATTTATTAGGTAGGTATGTAAGTGTTTTGTTTTGGGTGTCGGTAAAGGAAACGACTTGACCAGTTGTGTTACCTGGGGACAATGCAAATTATTTTGTTAGTATAGCTATACATCACATTTGGTGGGTATTTTTGTTTGTTATTAGTTAGTGTTAGTAAATTACCAGGAAGTAACCATGTGTATTTAAAACCTTTACATACTTAAATAAAATGTTTAGATATATATATATTTTTTTGTTATTTCTGTCTAAAGTTTTATATTAAATTTTGTAATATATTTAGCTAGTTTATGTATGACTGTAGAATTCATACCATATAGTAATGAGTTCATATTGATTGGACGAGGGATTTTATTTGGTAACCAGTTATAAAACGAACAGTTATTTTTAGGACAATTAAAAAATATGTGATCTAGGGTACCTTCATCTAGTCCACATTCACATATGGAGCTATCCCGTATGTGTAGTTTAGCTAGGAAAACTGGAGAGCAGTTATGTCCTAAGCGTAATCGAATTATGACACTGGTGGCGCGTTTATCAATAGATCTACTTTTGAAAAACCATGGTCTAACAGGGATTGTTGGTTGTATTTTACCATAATTCCTACCCTTCGTAAGACGAATTGAGTTCCACTCTGTTTGCCAATGGCGTTTGAGAGTTGTTTCAGCATTTGCTCGAATATCTTGGGCAAAACACTTTATGTAGCTACCATGACCATTGGATATTGCTTCTTTTGCAAGAATGTCTACTTTCTCATTCCCTTTAATACCACGATGACCTGGTATCCACGCTAAAGCTATTTCTAAACCGAGTTGGTGGCAGCGGAAGAGAATTTCTCTAGTTTTTAAAATTATAGGGCAGTAATGTTTGGATCGTAAAACAAATTTTGATTAGGATTGTAAGCAGCTTTTAGAATCAGTTAAGATTAAACTTTTTTTAAATCTATTGGCCTCAATGAAGGAGATAGCTTCAAATAAAGCTATTGCCTCCGCTGTAAAAGATGATGTGTTGGGATGGCACTTAAAATTTAAAATTAAACTATGACGTGGAATCCACACAGCACATCCCACATTACTAGTATCAGACATTTTGGAAGCATCTGTGAAGATTTGTGTCCATTCCTTCCATTTATCATGTATGATGGAATTAAATTGTACATTGATGTCTGGATTGTTAATGTCAATGCCAAAGTTTAAAATGATATTGGGTTTGAAGAGGATAGCTTCATAGCTTAGACTGAAGATGGGGTTGTCTGTATGCTGAAAAATCTCTGGGCCTGATATGTACTCCTCATAAGATTTTACTAGGCATGGCACCTGTTTGTGAGACCAGTATCTAGCTTGAGGAATAAGGTTGTGGATTTGGACTAAGCGGTGTAACAAGGGGTGGCTAGGATTTTCAATAATTTTATAAAATAGCCTATCAGATAGATACTGACGCCTTAATTTAAGAGGGGGGTCTACATATTCAACTTGCATGGCACTGATGGGGGATGACTTCATGGCTCCTAAAATAATGCGTAAGCATTTAGCTTGGATTTTATCCAATGTGCTCAACAATTGCTTGTTACATGATTCCCAGAGAAATGATCCATAATCCAGGTGACTGCGTATGATGGCATTGTATAAGAGTTTTTGACAATATGGATGAGCTCCCCACCATACTCCTGAAACTGCTCTAAGGGCATTGATGTTTTTTTCGCACTTTTCCTTTATATAGTTTAAGTGGTTTATAGCCGTCAGCTTACTATCAAGAATAACCCCCAGGAATTTGTGACTATCCAATATTTGAAGGGTCTCATCTTCAATCACAATATTAATATCTGGGATATTTCTTTTTCGTGAGAAGACGACTACCTGACTTTTATCATTTGAAAGAGAGAGACCGTGTTCCTGTAACCAGTTGTTAAGGTAATATAATGCAGAGTTTAAGCGTGAAGTACATTCAGAAATATTATCGGCAGCATAATAAAGAGCAATATCGTCTGCATATTGTAGAATGTCACAAAAAGAATCTACAGTCTTATCTAAGTCAGCTGTATATAAATTATATAAAATGGGGCTTAAAATAGACCCTTGTGGCAGTCCTTTCCAGAGTTGTCTGACTGGGGACATACTACCGTCGACCCGAATTGAAATAGATCTTTCAATTAAAAGGTTGCAGATAATGTTAACTATCCTCACAGGAAGGCTCAGCTATTGCATTTTATGCCTGAGCACTGGAAGAAGGACACTATCATAGGCAGATGATATATCTAAAAAGACTGCAACAAGGGTCTGACCGCGAGAAAATGCCAGTCGAATGTCGGAGATTAGGATGCTTAAGCTTTCCATAGTTCCTGATCCCTTACGGAAGCCAAATTGCGTTTTTGATAGAAGACCTCTGTTTTCAAGTATCCATTCTAGTCTATTTTTTATAAGATGTTCCATTATTTTCGATAAAACTGATGAGAGGGCAATTGGTCTATATGATAAAGGGTCTAAAGGGTTTTTATGGGGTTTTAAAATTGGAATTATGATTTGATGTTTCCATGATTCTGGAACTTGGCCTGTCATAAAAATACAATTAAAAATATCCAGTAAAAAAGATTTGGCACAGTTGCTGCATTTTTTAATAAAGGAGTAGGGGATGCCATCTGACCCTGGGGTAGAATCACTAACATTATTCAGAACATTTGTCAGTTCGTCCATGGTGAAAGGATCATTAAATTTATCAGTGGGAGGGTAGTCAAGGTAATTATTAGGAGCATCATTCTCAACTGGGACAAAAGAAGGGGCAAGTTTATCTAAAAAATCTTCTAACCAGAGTGATGTGTTATATGATGAATTACTGTTGGAGTCTATAAATGAGTTGCGGAATCTTTTTAAATTCTGCCAGATTTTGGAAGCAGGAGTGCGAGCGAGCGAGCCATCACGTTTTTTACTGTTAAGTGTTTTCCTTACAGATGCATTAGTTCTTTGTAATATCAGGTAGTTGTCAAGATTCATTTGGGTCATGTATTTGCGTTCAGCCTCTTTTCGCTGTTGAATAGCACTAGTGCACTCAGAATCCTACCAGGGGGGAGATGGCATTTTGTCTTGAGCAGAATTTTTCAATGGAATGCTAGAATCTGCTGCAGCGAGAAGGATAGACACGAAATTAGGGTATAGATTTAAGTAGTTTGATCTATTGACTGTTGGAAGATTGTTAATTGCATATTCTGTCTCTAGGGAAAATAATTCCCAATTTGCTCTTTGTAGCTGATACTTTAGGATGGGAGCAATTTTTGGTAAATTATAAGGATGCGTAATAAGGGAGATTAAAATTGGGAAATGGTCACTGCCATGGCTGCTTTGTAGAACTTGCCAGTTGAGAGATGATGATAAATTTGCAGAGGCTAAAGAGAGGTCAACTGCGCTCGTGTTTTGAAGAGGGGATGTTCTTCTTGTGGGAGACCCATCATTGATAACACATAAATTGTGATGATCGAGGATGTCTAATAAGGCAAAAGAGTTGGTGTCAGATAGGGAAGAACCCCATATAGTATTGTGACAGTTAAAGTCTCCCAATATTAATAATGGGCCAGAAGTTTGAGACAAAATGGATCCTAGTTCAGTCAACAGGGAGGGGTTGGGATGTGGAATATAAACTGAAAAAATGGAGATGTTAAAGGCCTTAATAGCAACTATATATAACCCATCTGAATGTGGTGGAATAGGGATATGGAGGAAGGGAATAGGTCGTTTAATCAGGATGGCTGAGCCACCCCACCCATCAGAACTGTCATCACGAAGACATGAGTATCCCGGGAGCCTAAAAATGGTTCCCTGTTTAAGCCATGTTTCAGAAATAGCTAGAATGGATATCTTGTATTTATTGATAATAAAAATGATTTCTGACTTTTTTTGTCTAATGCTACGGCAGTTCCATTGTAGGATCGTATGGTCCATTGAGTTGTGGCAAGAAGGAGATCAGTTGGTTTAGCATAGATGAGACATTGGGCGGTAGGGTATCGCTAAATTTGGATATAAAACTAATTAATAATTTAATAAGTAATAGAGAGGTATTATCATTAGGACTGGGGGAGTTCGACCTCATGGCACATCCATTGGGTTGAGAGGATAAGGGCATACTAGTGATGTCATTATGAGCTGAAACATCATAACCATTGGAAGAGGGTCTTCGTTGAGAATTGTTAATGTACACAGTTTTTGTGTATGACCTTTGGGGTTGAGATGTAGAAGGTTCTACTCTTGATTGAGTTGGGGAAAAGGGGGGCGGATGAGTTGAATCCCTGGCAGTATCAGCGTATGATCTCCTTACTGGTCTAAAGCGGAGAGATGCTTCTGAGTAAGATATGTTCTCTTCAGACATCACCAGTTTGACCATTTTCTGTCGAGCATGTTCAGGACAGTTTGGGTTTGAGGCGTAATGAGTACCAGAGCAGAAGAGGCATGTTGAAATCTCCTCTGAGACGTTACATGTCTATCCTATATGAGGCTGGGCACAGCGATAACAACGCGGCTTAGAGCGGCACTGTGACTTAATGTGGCCGAAGCGACAGCAGGCATTGCATTGGATCGTAGGCAGTTGGTATGTTGAGACTGGCAAAGAAGTATGGAAACAGAACACTTTCTCTGGTAGCTTCTGACCTAGGAAGGTTAAAACAACCGTTCGGGTGGGGATCCATTCAACTATACCTTCATCCTTAATTGTTTTCCTATTTAGACGTCGAGCTTTAATAATTTCTGTATTATCTAGACAGTCTAGTGATTCAACTAGCTCCTCCATTGACCAATCTGAGGGGATATCTCTGACAATGCCACTGCGTGTAATGTGGAAACGAGGAATAGTAGCAGTATAACCTTGATTTTTCGCGATATCCATTTCTAAAAATTTATTGGCTAAATCTGCTGATTTAAATTCAATAGTAGCCCTATTACGACCAGAAGATTTTATTCCGTCCCGGACCATGCCTGAGACTGCATTCTTATGTAACTGTTGAGCGAGTTTTAATAATTTGATTGATAAACCAGAAGCCTGATCGGTTTCATCGCGTGAAATGTGGACTAGAAAAGGGCCGGCATCACGTTCTGAATATTTTAGTTTCGAGGTTAAATATTCAGGTTTAGTGTATGTACTCTGAGTTGAAGCCGCGGGGAATGATGTTTTTTTATTTTGTGGCTCAGATACTGTTTCTAGGTCAGAAGGACGCTTTGTAGCTCTACGGAGATCATGGCGATTAGTGTTTATACCCCCCCCATCAGGGGGTTCGTCGGTTTCCATATGAATAAGTTAAATACTTACAAATAAGCGAAGACACTGGGCAAACACAAAACGAACACAACAAATAATAAGCAAAGCACACATAAACAATACAATCCTAAGTTTTCACAACCAAATACTTCGAAATATCGCGATTTCCAATTGAACACGTGTGTTAGCCGAAACACCAACAAGCGGAAAAAACATCTTTAATATTTCGATGCTGTGATGCCCGCACAAAGAAAGCGAATGAGTCAAACGGCGTAACATCGCTCGAGCGGGTGAATAATACTAAAACTACCTACCTATCTTTTTATTTTTATGTCTTCGCTCTAAAATTGTGCTTGGTGCCCGGTACATTGGAAAGTGGACTACCTGGTTAATATATAAATCTCGAGGATGCAACGTCGTGGTATAACGTAAAATAAATTGTTCATTTCACGATGTGGGCACCCTTTCATGAAATGGTTGTATTTCATGAAATGGCCAATACTTGTTTGGTCACATCATGATGTGGTGTGGCCGGATCAATGATAATTAACTTTTGGCGATATCACAGCTAAATGTACGGCTACTTCATGATATGGTCATAAATTGGTGATCATGTCGTAAAAGAGCGGAGCATCAAACTTCATGTTGCATACTTGCTTGCATGCTGCAGGCTTCGTTGTGATTTTTTATTAACCCCTGAGTCGTGACCTAGGAGATCATGAACACTCTACATTAGCAATATGGCCAAATGTGGATTAACATATCATTAAGCGTTGACGTTATGGTCAGTTTTAGTTGGCCATTTCATTAAATACAACCATTTCATGAAATGGTCAGCCACGTCATGTAGTGGTCAATTTTACGATCCGGCCATGACATTGACATTTCTTTTGTGTTAATTACATAGTCAGCTGGATTGTGGTAGTCACTTGAAAGTTTTTTCTTTCGATTTAAAGTCGATTAACTCGGAAAGTATTAGGTTTCCATATCTGGGACAAGCGCCTCATCATCATCATATCTGGGACAAGCGCCAGGGTCCGACTTATATGTAACCTATATGTCCCTTAATTGTTATTTCGGCGTTTAGTGAGGGCGTGCTAAGATTTACAAAAAAATATAGATACAACCTCTACAAGTAGCCATTGTACGTGACCAACTTGTACCATAATATGATGTCGCAGTACCCAGTAACTTCACTGCCTGCTTTGCCCTTCAAACCGGAACTCAGTAATACAAGCACCGCTGAAAAGATAAGGCAAAGGTACCCCTGCGGACAACTCTAGTATTGAGACTCCTTCTGATAAATTGGCCTACTACCTAACGCTGGCCGGACAGACTGGAGTAGCTACTTTTGAGATTTCTACCTCTTCACTTCCCATAACTTCCCTAGTCAGTTCCTACGATATCCACGGAGAGAAAGGGAGCGGTATTCTAAATCCATCACTGCACAAAATCTACATCTTGTAATAGTTGTTTTGCTTATGTATTGTAACAACATTTTATTGTTAATTAAAATAACTAATATTAAAATAACTTTATTGACAATTTCACTTTATTTACAACTAATATCTAAACAAAAAAAAACAAATTAATTTATTTCTTTAATTATAAGTAAACTCGGGCAACACGACTTGTTTCGTAAAGTACTGCTTCGCGAGACGGCTATTAACGCATCACGCATACATCGTCGGAATATTCGTGATTGACAGACTGTTTGCTAGCCATTCCTACGAGTGGTCGTTCTTCAAACTCTAGTGCAAATACCTAACCTACCTTCTTAACTTGATTTACTTTTGCAGTTAAAAACTATTTGTTTTAATGATACTACTTAGCATATTAGTAAATAAGTGCCTTGTGATCCGCAAACTGGAGATTCAACTTCCGTTACTCCTACCCTTTTGGCTAGCCTCCAACGCAACCCTGGTCACGGCCCCAACGCAATTCTGGACGTTTGCAGCCTACCGATATCGCACCAGAGTGACGCCATTTTGGACTCGACTACGACTGGATCAATTGAGGGCAGTGGTTGATTGATTGATTGATATTTATGTACAATTCGGATGCTGACTATAGCTCCAGTGCCCACGACCTATTGTAATTTTACATTGTATTTATTGTGTATCTACAATTATTGTTATTGTAATTGAAAGTACCTTTTATTTCTCCCTCTTGGGTTGTAGAAGAGTTTCATTGGCGCCCAACGTGGGGCCGTGACCAGGGTTGCGTTGGAGGGTAGCCAGAACGCTATAGGTATAATGAGGTTTAATCTCCAATTTGGCGATCATAAGGCAATTATTTACTTATATTTTAAGTGGTATTATTAACACAAATAGTGTTAAACTGCAAAAGTAAATCAAGTGCAGAAGGTAGGTATTTGCACTTGAGTTTGAAGAATGAGCACTTGTAGCAATGGCTAGCACACAGTCTCTCAGTCACGAATGTTCCGACGATGCATGCGTGACGTTATAGCCAGTTCGCGTAGCGGTACTTTATGAAACAAGTCGAGTCGCCCGAGTTTACTTATGATTTACAAGACAAATAGTCGGCCAAAAAAGTGGTTTGCCACATGAAGGTTTAAAAAAGGTTTCATGCTATAAAACAACACAGTTGAGTTTCCTTCGCAATAAAATAGTAGCAGCTGCCAAGTAAATTCAAAGAAAATTTTTTTATATGCCATAATTTTTATCAAAACTGGTATCTACATCACTTGGCGGACCTTACTAATATTTTGTAATTATTTTGATTTAAGGGGCCACAGTACCTACTACTAGCACCGCCATTCCTTTTTTATTAATTATGATAAATTAAAGACGTTTCTACAAAAAATAGATCAGTCAAGAACTCAATACAGATATTTCAGATTTTTTGAGCTATTCAGGCATAAATTAAATGTATGTATAGGAATAATCTTAATCCGAATTATTGCTCAAAGTGGTCACTTTTAGCAGTGATTCGGATTATGATTATATACTCGTATAGTAGGTACTAGTAAATGATAGTAGTAGGTACTGTGCTCTCTTAAGTTTTGCTGAAATGAACCTATTTTAAATGGGCAATTGAGGGGTTAAAGAAGGACCACTACATTAACCATGTGCTCGTCTTTCTCAAGGACTGAACTGAGCTAGCTTATCGAATATTTGCTGCTAAACCAAAACTTGGATCTATTCAAATCCAAATCGCATTCCCAATTTACAGTGAACTCAGTATTTGCTGGCTTGAGTTTCAGATTCCAAGTTATTCCGGCTTGATAGTATTTGATAGATTCTCGTTTACTTCGGATTCCAAGTTGGTGAGTTTGCTTAGTAAGTTTATACTTATAGTATTAGTAGAATATTGTACCTACCTAGATTTAGCGGCTGGTATCTCTTCGAATGTTTTGCTTGCCTGTTACTTTTTACAATTAAAGGAATTTTACGGAAGTAATATAATTAGTATCTAGTTGACCAAAATGAATGAATTATGAGAACTGGTAAACAATAATAAATCTAAAAGAGAGCCTAATATGACTTTACCAAATATAATTTGGTGTCGAGTTTTATGAATGTGGTTGACTTTTCCCATCAGTGTTTAGGTATAATATGCCTATGTAACTCAGCTATGTACGAGTAACAAGGGTAACATACGCGATCGAAGTTACGCGGCTGATTTTTCGTTCAGACGTATTCGGCGGAATTTACGCAACGGCGCGCAACGTTCTGTGAATTTGAACCTGTTCCGAGCGCTGTCGTAGTGTCGTTTCGTTTTGTCTAAAAATGGATCTTTCTACAGTAATAGTGACTGCAGAGGGCTTAGAAAAGAACAAACAAGAAAAAGTGTTGGGTGCCATTGAATTTTGCGGGACTGCAAGATTCCCCGTGCATTGCCGGCAAATGAATCGAACTTCCGTCGCGTGTGATGTGTCACATGTACTTGCACATGCGGCACAGGATTCGTCGCGCCTGACCGAAGTTCAGTTGTATACGCAGAAACGCAACGTTATTTCGGCAAGTGTGTTGCTAGTAATTGAAATAGCATTGCGGGCAATTACGCCAAAGTTCGGTCGCGCACCCTCGGTGTATTGGAGACGATTGAATACAAGTACACCATTTTTGTAGCCGACATTTTAAGAATAATCTAGAATTCTAGATACTTAACACTCAGATTGAAGATAAATGAAAATACACCATTTTAACATGCATGTAAATTATATATTTTGACTGTGAAGTTTTTAAGCTTCCAGTAACTTGTAAATTATTACATAGAAAAAATGAAAAGTTTACTGTGCCATATGTAAAGAATTATTATGGAAAAAGATGTCGTAAATTTTTAGTAGGTACCTAAAGTATTTAACAGTTTGCCTCTGTCCCTAAAAAAAGACTGTGTTAGTAAAAAGTCATTTAAATACAAACTTAAGCAGTTCCTATTAGATAAATACCAACAGCAAAATTTTCCATTATAACGTTAAGTGTAGATTGACTAAGTTTAAATTGTAAAATACTTAACACGTTATGACTTTTATTTGCTGAATACCTAAATAAGTTGGAAAGAACATGATAATAAATGGGAGTGAATATACTGCCAACAAACTGTTATGCAGTTTGGCAGACGTTTTTGTAAAAATTTGTAACCCAAACCAATGTAATAAATGATATGTATTAATTTTATTTTTTATTTTAAAAGATGTAGAGTGTTTAGCTCTTAGTATTCGTGCTGAAAACGCCAATACCAGATTGACGAGTTTGCGACGTCGTCGACGCTTGAAATAAAAACCGTGGAGCGATTTCAATAAACGAGCGCACACTGAAAAATCCGCGTACCTGTACCGTCGAATTGGAAGGTTTCAAAGAGCTGAAAGGGAATTGGTCAGGAAACTAATATTTACACTGTTTTCGCAATCAGTTCATGCACACGGCTAGTACTGGATTCAAACAGAACGTTCATCGAAATACAGCTCGTATATTTTTCTGTTTTCAACAAACAGATTCTCGCAACGCTCTGACCATTCCCACAGTTTTCCAGGGCAGATATTACTCAGCAAACCATATTTTACTTGTGTTAACTTGGTTGGTATTTTACTTCGTCAAAGGTTTGAAGTTGTGAGCAAAATTATTATTTGTATTTTTACCCGTCTGTATGACATTAAAGGCGCGTCCCCACCAGGGCCACTATCCACCAGAAATTATGAGGGTAAAAGTACAATAAGCGCGTTGCAGATAAGCTCGGATTTGCAACATTTTTTGCATCAACGCGTCTCATTTGCTTTTGGTACCTATTAACTTTTCGTGCTGGTTTCGTGTTTCACTCACTTAAACAATTTTGCCACGAAATGTTAGCATAAAATAATTTGTTAAGTACCTACCTACCTATCTACCGTAACACGTACCACTTATTTAGTTTTAAGTTTATTATTATCTATTTAGTAGGATTGTTATTTTATTATTTTTAGACAGTAAGAAAAAAAAATAAGTTGCATTGTGTAATGTTTTTTTTTATTTGTTCTTGTCCACAATTGGTTTCGGCTGAAAACCAGCGCTTTTGTTACAGTGATGTAACGAAAGTTTTGAGCTGAGCTTGAACCTTTTGGCCTCATTATCCGATTCTGTTTTGTTTTATGTCTGACTCACACAAAAGGTCAATAAACTTTCTTTCTTTCTAGGGCCAAGCGGCTTACGAGGCCTAGCCGCGAGGCTGAGCCTCATAAGTGAGGACGCGTTGCAAGAGAACACAAAAAGCTTACAAGGCTGAGCCTCGCGGCTCCCGCAGCCGAGCAGCTGTATGGGGACGCGCCTTGGGTCATTTTTTTATTACATGGTCAATTATAACAAAAAGTTAAATTAATAATAGCATGATTAGTTTATCTGTCAAATTGCTTAAATAGTTGCCAAATTTTACAAGATTATACAGATAAGAGGCAACCTGTATACATCTGCGAAGAGATTCAATGGTGTATGTGAAGTCGACCAATCCGCACTGGGCCAGCGTGGTTGACTAAGGCCTAATCACCCTAACATAGGGTAGGCTCGAGCCCCTCGGTGGGGACGTATATAAGCTGTGATGATGATGATGATACAGATAAGTTATCGATATATGTTAATATGTTAACGTCGTAATCGTGTTCGTAATGGTTTATGTAAGTTGACCATATAACATCAAGAAACTAGTCCTAAGGAGTTTTTTTACATACGGCAGGAAAGCTCTTGGCCTTTATTTCATCTGATGGTAAGTAACGATAAGGTCAGAAGTGGAAGCGAGCTTCACCTAGACTTCTCAGTAATTGAAGAACTGGCTATCTTACCTCTAACTGTTGGAACACAACAATAATGCTATTATAGTACATTACGATATTAGTGCGTTAAGATGGTTATAACATACGAGGCGTAATTGAGCCGAGCATGTTCTAACCAATACGCACGTATATCGTACGACGTTTTTTAACACATTTGCGAGGAAACAGGTTCGAAATATGAATATCAACAGCGCGCTGCTCACTAGCTGGAGTCGTGCGGCGGCGATCAGTTCCATATTTGAAATGGCAAATAATACTGATTTGGAATTTGTATGGACTATAACTTAACTATTTGCTTTGGTAACAAACGCGTTTTTTATGACCCGCTTTACATATTTAAAACCGGTGGAATTACATCAGCTTTACGAGCAAGGGTGTTAAAAATATTGTTAAAATGGCGACAAACTTAGATAAGACGGTGGGCAAAACTAAACCGAGCAAAAAAACTTAGGTTATTCAAATTCCACCAAAGTCCCTATCGCATAATTTTACACAAAGCAAACAATTTTGTAGCTTATTTGAAATTGAAATTAAGGATAAAATAAAAAGCCAAAACTGTTGCAAAAGCACATGAGATCGGTTTTATTATTTATTTCGATTTATATATATTTAATTAAATTATATTTGGATATCATAATTAAATTTTTATTAAATTTGCTTTCTATTTTTATTAAATCACATTTAAAATAAATATTACTAGCGTATATCATACAATCAAAAATAAACAGTAACAATGATAATAATGATTAAGTACAGGTTATTTATTCTTTTATATTATCATGATTCTAGCAACATCTAAGTAGGTACTTAGTGCCTACACATAGATATATTTGCGTTATCATTAATTACGAAGTATGATGTAGTGTAATCGAAACTTAAAACTACATTTAACTTGGTATAAACTTAATATTTATCAGATCATACCATTTAAGTACCGGGTAACCATTGATCGAATCGAAGTCCGTTCAGTCCATCTTACTGAATTTCGTAATGTCCTAGATTATAAAGTATATCTACAGTTTGGGAAGAAAGAGTTGAATATTAAATGACAGCGATCTCGTTGTGGTTCTGTATATCAAACACAACGATTAAGGCACAATAACAGACTGGAAATACGAGTAGACCATCATTAAATAGCAACTGGAAAATGAAATAATTATAGTTACAATATCACGCACGCTTGTGGGCAGGAATTGCTTTTGGTACCCGCTGTTATTGTGTCATACTCTTTTTTGTCAGACTCTGCTAGGGAATAACATTTTCAACTCTCAGCAAGTGTGCCAGCCAGTTTTCTAGCGGTGGTCACCGTGTTGTACAAATGGAAGAACAAATATAAAAGCAGACCGACACATACAACGAAAAATAAAATGCAGAAACACACGATGCATTCCGACAGATATATCTTGATCCTTTCAGCGCGACGTAGCCCGTTGCGGCTTCCTGGTATCTCTATGCTGGAATAAGTCCACATTTGTACCGCAGCTTAGAGTGACGACGATATTCTGGAAAGGAAAAATTGCTTTGAGCATTGCTGCCTCTGGTAAGGTTATTCTAAAATGATGTTGGATTCGACAAATCAGTGAGAGAATACATTATTTTGTAAGTCCTCTTGTTATATCACTCAAGATTTAAGTAATTTAATTTTTCACCATTTCAATGCACGTTTAATTACTATGATACTGGTTGTTTAAATGTTGGCAATAAGCTGTTTTAGAAACTTTTCATCATAACAGCTCATCTACGTCCCCACCGAGGGGCTCTAGCCTACCCTAAGTTAGGGTGTTTAGGCCTTAGTCAACCACGCTAGCCCAGTGCGGATTGGTGGACTTCACATACACCTTTGAATTTCTTCGCAGATGTATGCAGGTTGCCTCACCATGTTTTCCTTCACCGCAGGAGCATCAGATAAATGTACATATGAAATTCGAAAACGAGAAAAACATCCTACATGGCGGTCTCGAACCCCGGACCTCCCAATTGGAAGGCAAGTGCCGAGTCCACAGCGGCACCGACGCGACGCTCAGAATTTTTATAGAAGATTTATTGCTAGGCTGTAGATTAAAATGTAAACTGTTACCCTCCTCAGACTATAGAATAGCATAAATATACCAGGTTATTATAGACCGATTTGAAATGAAAACTTCTGGTTTCGTGGATGGTAACCACAAGCTAGTCATGAAATCGCTCGTCTCTGCTTGTCTTTTTTTGACGCTACTGTTATGAAATAAAAAGGGAAAATAGTGTTGGTTCTAAACTAATAAAACCATATCTTATCACACTCCGTAGCGTTGTTAAATATTTGAGTACAAGATAAAAGACGCTGTACCTACGAAGAACAGAGTGTGCAATCACTTAGAGATTCTTTGAGTGTCGTTCAAATGAGACATCGGAAAATCCACTTTAAAAGAGCTATCTATTTGTAAATTGAAATATTTTACTTCTTGTATATAGAATTTTACGTCTTCACATATAATGTAGCTCAAAAAATCTTTAGCGAAACACTTAGTTGAATTATTTACGCTCATAGCGTCTACATGTTTCAGTTTACGCTTCATTGAGTTGACACTATAGGCGCGTTCCATCTAAGCACAGATTTGCTGCATTTTCAGCATTTTTTCCACCATCATATCAGTAGCTTTTTGTTATTTTGTAAATACAAAAAGCAAAGCAAAATATGTATTTTTTAAATCTTTATAGCGCATTCCAAAAAAATGTTCATACAAATGGCGGACTTAATGCCATAATATGGTATTGTCTACCAGTCAACCATTGCGTTCAACAGAGAATTAGCGGCGGTGGTTTTCGTAGTCAGGTAAAAATATGACACAGACAGAGTTACTAATAAATCTACATTGAATTAATAAAAGTACTGCATATAAAATAAACTAAGATATAATAATACATGGTATATGATGCCATTAAAATAATTATATATACATATCTACAGTTCAATGTGTACATAATGTAAAACATACGTGTTTAACATTATAAGTTTTATCTAACAAAGAGACTTATTAGAATTTATCCATCCCTGTCATCATCCCCTATCTTTTGTTTATTTACTAATAACGAAAAAGCCATTGCTCAAGATAATCTTTATACTCCCTGGTTGTCTAGTTGTTCCGGTTGTCTGTTTGTCTTAGCGGTATTTTCTCATGCATTTTAATACGCTACTACAAACTGCGTTGGCTTGCGTACTTGGCTAGCTAGCTTAAAAGATAAATTTATTTCGGGTATCGAATAGGGGACAAAACTGATCAATAAGGCAATAGTGATACAATTTGGAGTTAAATAACGAGAAGAAAGTAGGATAAAGAGTAATTATGGCGTAAGAAAAATAATGGATTTTTTATATTTAGACACCTTTTTTTTAATTAAAGTCAATGAATATTTTTAGTTATTACAACAGCTAATATTAACTATGGGGACATTGTTAATATTTTTAAATAAAATGTAATAATTTTATTATATGATACGATAATAATATTGTAAGGTATACATTTAAAAAACTATAACTAATGTGATTTAAAAAAATCTGATAAAAACAACAGAATACTTATAAAACAAATATTTGCAAGCTAAACTAGGTTGTATGTAATGGACAATTGATGTGACCGATAGGTTTGAAAATTACAATAAAACACACATTTAATAAGAGCTATGGTTATGTACATGTCAATAGTTTTTGTTTCATTAAAATCGATGCAGTATTTCCAAAGTTATTAACGCCGAAAGTTACGGTCGCTATTTAAATTTTCAAGTACGCGCGCTCTAGGTAGGTGACGTCACACATCGACAGCCGGCAGCCGCTCGCTCTGAGTTTTGTGTCGTACATACCTACTGCGCTCCGTGTAACTTGACTTTTATTGTTTATTAGCCTTTTAATTACAACAATGGAGAAAGGATTTCCACATGGTCAATCAGATAATTTACCAAAAGTAGACAGTTTTATGGTGACTCAATATTTTTCCGAAAATAGTGATTATATAGCAGCGGAAATGCGAGGACTCAAACCGAATTTCCTCAATATTATGTTCGGAAGTGATCGGATTCGGTATATCTTCATGGAGTAGGTATCTTGTGAATCAGTTCTTTTTGCCTACATTTTTGCACTACAGACAGATCGTAAATTTTTGAAGTGAGAACTTCTTTAGTGGCGTTGTAAAAAATGATAAACTCGCGTCAGGATCACGTGACACTGATCGAAAATGCGTAAGACCAATTAAAATTGAAATGGCCGCAGGAACTGTCGAGGTGCGGTGAGGGGTCCACGTAAGCCGGCCGAGAACAATAGCGGCTGGCAAAAGTACTGGAAGTCACACGTCACTTGAGACAGTTTTAATCAATTTATTTATTTTGTTAGGAAAAATCTAAATTGTGCTTTTATTTGATTTTGTTGTAAATATTAATTAGGTAAGTTAGTATAAATTAAATATTATTTATTTGTTATAAAATTACGTTTTTAAGTAATATATTAATGTCTGTTTTGATCATATTTTTAATTTAATTGTAAATATTTTGATTCATTATTACTAGTTATATAATCATGTATGTACGCACAACGTTACAACAGGAAATTGATTTTTGTGAGGGATAAACTTTTTAATGTAATATAAATTGTCATGTTTGTGTACGATAGCGCAATAAATAAATATTGTATTCTACCACATAAAAGATAGTACTTTTATTCTGATAATTAAAGCAATTCGTGCAAAATTATTCCATAACCATTCCAAAATATCCAAAACGCACAACGTTAATACTTAAGTTTTCACTTCTGCCGGCACTCCCGGAGTGCAAACCTTAATTTTTTTTTAACTGTCTTTTGCTAGAAAACTTAAGAGGGCAAGCATCTTTTTTAGTACTAGTCTTCCTCCAACCAATTTATATTTGACCTAATTTTCCATGTCATTTTCAATCTGAAATAATAGTTACATGCATAGTTAAATATTTTTTTTGTAGCTCCTACAAATGTATGTTCTACGACTCATGAAGTCAAACAGTTTAGTGTACATACCTACAATCAAGTGTATTTTCTGTGGTATTGCCTTTTTTTTTGAGGCGGAATAATGCGATTATCGATACTGGCACAAAGAGTGACGAGCCCCGTGTACCCGTATGCCGGTCTCCGGTTCGCCGGTGGCTAATTCACTAATTCAAAGTTTCCGCCGGAATATTTACGCCCCATATGGTAAAATAACTCGGGATTGGGAAGGTCACTTCTCCGAGCCATCAGACCGGGGACGATTCTGGCGGTCTAGCCGCCTGGTTACGCCAAGGGGAGGCACCAGATTGCCAGTTGTGTTCTGTGGTATTGCCTAGGTTAAGCTTAGCAACTTTCATACAAAAAATGTCAAGGCCAAATATATACCGATGCTTTCGGCAAAAAATGGCCAATGGTTTGAAAGTTAACAAGTTTATGAAGTTACAATAAAAACTAATCAACAGAATAGATACGTAGGTGTCACCTATTTAGGATTAGGTAGGTAGGCAAACGGTGTCCACGGCGCAATCACCGCCATGGACCATCGGTACCGTTTACCTACCGCTGGACCACCGGAGACAGAGAGTACATCGAAGGGGTTTCTACCCGGGTAGGCCTTACGTAGGATGAGTCCTTTTGGATGGAGAACCCCAGGAGATCTCGTCGTGCACCCAACGGCGGGAGAGTTATTAAAAAGCGTTCAGCTTGGTAAAAAAAAACAGCTGGGAAATGGTAAATACTATAGACAAATTTACAAAGAATAAATCTATTGTTGATTCTTATTACTCCATCGATAAACACCCTTTGATTGAGTCTTCATCCACCTGCGATCTTGGAGTAATTCTAGATAAGAAACTTAGCTTTATCGAACATATTAATAAATTAGTGACACGATCCTGGAAAATGTTAGGTTTTGTAAAACGTACATGCAAGGATTTCAGAAATGCGCAGACCCTGATTACTATTTACAACGCCTTGATTCGTAGTAGTTTGGAATATGCGTCAGTGATTTGGAATCCCTCTTATAAAATTCATATGAATAGAATCGAACGTATTCAAAAAAATTTCACTCGTTATATTACATATAAGATCCAAAGCTACCCATATACTAGAGATTACAATTTTAGACTGTCTCATCTTAACATAACTTCACTGGCTGACCGACGTAAGCTCTTAGATTTAATGTCATTGCACAAACTTCTTCATGGCAAATTAATTTCACCTAATTTATTGCAGCAGGTGTGCCTTACGGTTCCTTATAATATTTCTAGACACCCTATTAATAATGTTTTCAATATTCCCCTTACCAGAACTAATTTAGGTAGGTTTTCACCACTAAACAGATGTATGCAAACTTACAACAGCCTGAATAAACATGACATTGACATCTTTAGTGACCCTGAACGAGTATTCAAAAAAAAAATGCAAGGAATTACTCGCCGTGCTCAGCTAGTGGTTCTGATTTATTAACATAGAAGCACTTTTCAATTTGTTATTGTTTGTTTCTGAGGTTTGCTTTGTGTTGTATATATTATTATAATAATGTTGTATATACCTGCAATGACATATCTTTTGTACTGTTACATTTGCACATATGTATTTTTAATGTAGACTGATATTGTCGATGGTGTATCTGTCTTAAATAAATAAATAAATAGTCGTACCTATATAGGACCGACAAGCAAATCAAATACCCGCAGGTCTAAGATTAAGATACTCATTCAAAAGTTAGTAGGTGCCTACTAACGGGTGAGTGTCTATAGGTAGGTGTACATGTTTAGGTAACATGAATCGTATCCTAATCCCATCTAATACAATAAATGCGAAAGTGAATTATTTTGTTGATTTATTTTTATTTATTTAGCAAAAAATTATAGTTCCATCAGGATTCACGTAAAACACTCAGCAGCTCAGCTACTATTCATCGCGTCGCCAGAAGGCGCTGCTGTGGCGCGATAAAGGAACCAAACACCAAGCGGGCGGCCGCTAGTTTTTCTATAAAATTGGGTACCTATGTTGACTTTTGTTGACGGTAAAACCTTTTGTGATCTTCATTTTACCGTCAACAAAAGTCAATATATTTTAATCATACATAACCTATGTGGTTTAAAAAGTGACAAAAAGAAGACATTACACCAAAAAACCTCGTAATACAACTTAGTTATAGGTTATTTTCTAGTAGGTAATAGGTACCCCGAAGCTTAGAATATCTAATTACATACCTATTATAATAAAAATAAAAATAATAATGTAATATGTATAAATTTATTATGAAAATGTTTTTATTATGTTTATTATCTAAGTATTTAATATGTTTATTTAGTTTGATTTAATCCTAGAAGGTGGAGGGCCGGAATTTTGTCACACAGGCTTGTCATTTAAATAAAATATAGTTGTTTGAGAATAAGATGTAGTACCTATAATGTAAGTTATTGTGAAGATATAAATAAAAATTATTATTATTATTATTTTACTTACATCAAAATGGTCATCACAACAAAATCCAACGGTCTTAGGGCCCGTTTCATAACGTTCATCCACTTTTTACGCCTTTTGGCATTCAATGGCACTTCAAAAAATAGTTTTGTAGGCGTTTTAATAGTTGAATTTGTACACATAGGTACTACATAGCTTTATTATATTACATAATGTTGATTCACATCTTAGAGCCACATAAAATCGCGCGCACCAGTAGCACAGAGCTAACGAAGTACGTCAGGCTACGCGTGCCTCTCCCCGCTGTCGATTTGTGACGTCATCAACGTTCCGCGGCTCGCTTTATAAATCCGGACGGCACGGCAACTTTGAACGCTTATAACTCGGTCACTTTTTAAGATATCAAAAAAATAAAAACACTGTCGTATTTGTCTAGTGACCTATATTCTGGGTATATCGTTAACAAAAATCGATGGTCAGATTGATTGCATATCTTTCTCACCGAAATTCTGTGCAAATAAAGATTATTATTATTATAATTGCAATAGCGGAATAATGTCTTCTTTTTGTCACTTTTTAAACCACATAGGTATGTATCATTCAAATATGTTGACTTTTGTTGACGGTAAAATGAAGGTCACAAAAGGTTTTACCGTCAACAAAAGTTTACATAGGTACCCAATTTTATAGAAAAACTAGAGGCCGCCCGCGGCTTCGCCCGCTTGGTGTTTGGTTTCTTTATCGCGCCACAGCAGCGCCTTCTGGCGACGCGATGAATAGTAGCTGAGCTGCTGAGTGTTTTACGTGAATCCTGATGGAACTATAATTTTTTGCTGGATGAAGTCTCTTTTTCTGTAGGTACCTCTGACAACGTGTATATGCAAACTTTCAGGATGATCGGTTAAGCATTTTAGGTGTGAAAAAGTAACAAAAATAAATCAACAAACTAATTCACTTTCGCATTTATAGTATTAGATGGGGTTAGGATACGATTAATGTTACCTAAACATGTACACCTACCTATAGACACTCACCCGTTAGTAGGCACCTACTAACTTTTAAATGAGTATCTTAGACCTGCGGGTATTTGATTTGCTTGTTGGTCCTATATAGATACGTCTATAGTATTTACCATTTCCCAGCTGTTTTTCTTACCAAACTGAACGCTTTTTAATTACTCTCCCGCCGTTGGGTGCACGACGAGATCTCCTGGGGTTCTCCACCCAAAAGGACTCGTCCTAGAGTAAGGCCTACCCGGGTAGAAACCCCTTGGATGTACTCTCTGTCTCCGGAGGTCCAGAGGTAGGTAAACGGTACCGATGGTTCATGGCGGTGATTGCGCCGTGGACACCGTTTGCCTACCTACCTAATCCTAAATAGGTGACACCTACGTATCTATTCTGTTGATTAGTTTTTATTGTAACTTCATAAACTTGTTAACTTTCAAACCATTGGCCATTTTTTGCCGAAAGCATCGGTAAATATTTGGCCTTGACATTTTTTGTATGAAAGTTGCTAAGCGCAACCTAGGCAATACCACTGAACACAACTGGCAATCTGGTGCCTCCCCTTGGCGTAACGGTCCCCGGTCTGATGGCTCGGAGAAGTGACCTTCCCAATCCCGAGTTATTTTACCATATAGGGCGTAAATATTCCGGCGGAGACTTTGAATTAGTGAATTAGCCACCGGCGAACCGGAGACCGGCATACGGGTACACGAGGCTCGTCACTCTTTGTGCCAGTATCGATAATCGCATTATTCCGCCTCAAAAAAAAAGGCAGTACCACAGAAAATAAACTTG
The DNA here is from genome assembly GCA_963935595.1 of Schoenobius gigantellus. Taxonomy (NCBI): domain Eukaryota; kingdom Metazoa; phylum Arthropoda; class Insecta; order Lepidoptera; family Crambidae; genus Schoenobius; species Schoenobius gigantellus. Next base: position 10,102,915 of record OZ012558.1, read on the forward strand.
ATTGTAGGTATGTACACTAAACTGTTTGACTTAATGAGTCTTAGAACATACATTTGTAGGAGCTACAAAAAAAAAATAAACTATGCATGTAAACTATTATTTCAGATTGAAAATGACATGGAAAATTAGGTCAAATATAAATTGGTTGGAGGAAGACTAGTACTAAAAAAAAGATGCTTGCCCTCTTAAGTTTTCTTGTCAGTAAAAGACAGTTAAAAAAATTAACGATCTGTAGTGCAAAAATGTGGGCAAAAAGAACTGATTTACAAGATACCTACTCCATGAAGATATACCGAATCCGATCACTTCCCAACATATTGAGGAAATTCGGTTTGAGTCCTCGCATTTCCGCTGCTATATAATCACTATTTTTGGAAAAATATTGAGTCACCATAAAACTGTCTACTTTTGGTAAATTATCTGATTGACCATGTGGAAATCCTTTCTCCATTGTTGTAATTAAAAGGCCAATAAACAATAAAAGTCAAGTTACACGGAGCGCAGTAGGTATGTACAACACAAAACTCAGAGCAACTGCGACTAGCGAGCGAGCGGCTGGCGGCTGTCGATTTGTGACGTCACCTACCTAGAGCGCGCGTACTTGAAAATTTAAATAGCGACCGTAACTTTCGGCGTTAATAACTTTGGAAATACTGCATCGATTTTAATGAAACAAAAACTGTTGACATGTACATAACCATACCTCTTATTTAATGTGTGTTTTATTGTAATTTTCAAACCTATCGGTCACATCAATTGCCATAATCGAATCCGAATCGCGAGCCTTAAAAAAAGTAAGACGAAACACTGCAATAAAAAAATTAGGATTAAAATCTTTCACTTACTACAATTTTCGTTTGTTGTACTCATGGTACACGTATATACACTACGTGCGATCAACCACCTCTTTTATATTAAAACCTAGCTGTGTCCGCGACTACGTTGGCGTGGATGTCGGAAAATAACATATCGTACATTTTCTTCCCGTTTTTGCAACATTTTTCATTGATGCTCAGCTCCTATTAGTCGAAGCGTGACGTTAAATAGCCTATAGTTTTCCTCGATAAATTGACTATCCAACACATAAAGAATTTTCCGATTTGAATCAGTAGTTCCTGAGATTAGCGCGTTCAAACAAACAAACAAACAATCAAACAAACTTCAGCTCTATAATATTATAGTATAGATGTGTGAAGTGTTATTTTAGTTCATAGGATGACAGTGTGCGTTGCCCCCTTAACTGGACTCGATTAGATTAACATCAATTCTCAAGTTTGGAGAGCTGAGAAAAAAGTTTTTAACTAGGCATACATTTGTGCATTGATATTAAACGTATTAAGCAATACCTAGCTAGTAACTATCTGTTTGCAAACCAGGACTCGGAAAATGCCTCAACAAATCGTTAATGCTATTCCACATTACAGAACAGAAATGTTAGTGAAACGGGTAATCAAACTTCTCCTCATGAAAGGCAAGTGCAAGAGAAAGTTACAAATTAACTTCTCAGCAACTATGTATCAGACACGGCTTGTATTGGCCGCTGTCGCTTGCAAAGCGCCGCGCATATGCAAGTTGGTACCATAGTATAAGAAAGCAAGTAGGTTACTAAGTTTTCCTATGACTACTCCTCCCGCCTCCGGTGACCGCGTACCGCGCTCGCCTAGTTAGTACTGTACCGTACTAACCATCGACTCGTCACGTCATGGTGTCATGGGTAAACTTTCTTTCACTGTCTTTGAAGGCTGATTCTAACAAAAGTAGCTCATTAAGTGTTACTTTTTTAAATGATTATAAAAGCTGAGAATTTGGCAAATTTTTTAGGCCTACTAATGAACCATGAAGCCATCATTTAAGATTTTTAATTAAAATCTGAAAATTTCAATCAAAATTTAATAAACGTTACTTTTTCTCTTGTACGAATAAAAAAATCCCTGATCTAAATACCTACCTATTCTTAATTATATTCAGTAAAATATTAGTAAATATAGTATAGTAAATATTCAAAATGGGCAATGTAGTAATAGGTAGGTACTGAATAAATATATTTTTGGAATGAGATGTTACCAATATGCTGATGAGAAAATCGTATAAAGAGCTTATTTTTTATTTCATTATTATTGAATCAAAGAATGTTTAAAGTGCAACTAAATAAATTCAGTGCCATCTAAAGAGAAGAAAATCCAATTGCGGTTAAATATAATTTAGCACTAGATTTGCTTTATTTCTATGCAAAAATAGTTATGGTATTCTGCCCTAGATGGCGTCTGAGGACTTTGAAATGAATTTGAAACTAAATAATTGGACATAAGGTGTAGATTTGTTTCCATTGCAGATTAACAGATAAACGATCATGGAATAAGAATACCTAATCCAAGGTATCGTGGTTTAGGTACGTACTGACAACGAAATATACCAAATCCACGTACCTCGTCACTCAATTATGTCTCAAGTCTAAAAACAAACAAGTTGTTCACTTGAAGGTTCATTTTTTTTCGAAAAATAACGTCGCTCCACACTAGGATTTTCTCCTGTGTCTTGGGTGCAGTTATAAATATAGAATATCACATGCACATACGCCCAGACCGAAACAAATTTCTGTAGGCCATACAAAATATTTGTCCCGTACGGGAATCGAACCCGCGACCCGTGTCGTCTATTAAACGTATAGTCATTGCCTATCTTACCCTTCAAACCGGAACACAGTGTGATGCACCGCTGCTTGAACGCAGAAATAGGCGATTCTAGTCCTGAGTCTCTGTTTTCCTTTTTACTATGTTCGAATCGAATCGCTAACATTATGAAATATTTCCAGTCACATTCCACCTTCCTGTTGGAATGGCCGTTAATATGAAAATAAAATGGAAGGGAGGAAAATTGGAAATCTGCTAATTACCTACATCAGGGGTTGTGTGTTCTTTTTACGATTCAATTACGTAGCAGTCAGGAGCATGTTTAAGTAAAGTAGCCAGCAACAGAATATCGCTTTTTAAGCGTAAGCGTTACTGTCCACTGAGGTGTAGCTTCATAGACGCGTATTCGTCATTATACGCTTGCTGTATGTTTACTGTAAGCCTTTTTGCAGCTAACATTCGAAACTATGAAACTCTGTCAACGAAGCGGCAGCGTACCGCTCGCGTCGCTGCATGCAAGCTTCATGTACATGTTATACGTCTAGGCGTTTAGTACTATACTCACGTGTTTAGTTTGGTAAAAATGGCAGCCAAATTTGTTCAAATAGTGGAAAAATACCCTTGTTTGTATAGAATTTGTCCTTAGCCGAATAATTGTAATAATTGAGCTGAATATGAGGTGGTATATACAGGATGACAGGAAAAGTCGACATATTCCTTGAAAGAGGTTATAGTACAGGTTATAAGCAACAAAAAAAGTCCAATTAACCAGGGGTCAAAAACAGTTGGTTATCGAGCTACGACGGTTTTAAAATTTGCCACACCTGCGACTTCCATTGAAGATTTGAGGGCGAGGATCGTATTAGCTGCTGAAGTCATTAAGACATCACTTTCAACGCGTGTGACAGTGAGTGAGGTACGCCGTAGGCTGCGTGCGTGCATACGTAGCAATGGCAGACAATTTGAACAGGACTTATAAATGTTTTTATTTATGTTGGTTTGTTGTTTAGTATTTTTCATTCTTTTATGTATTAAAAGCAATTTTCTTTATTTCTACTTCGTACTTTTGCCTTTTCCAGACAATTTTTATTCAAAGATGAAATTATGAATTTTGACCTACAGCGCAACCTTTTGCTAATTTCTGTAAAAACTACTAATAAAAGTGAATAATATTTTTACCTTTTTTAAAAGCTTATGAAACCAGCAAGTTATTTTAGTAGTTTCTACGCCAACTGTCATACATTTATTTTTCAATAATTGATGTCGATTTTCAGAAAGATTAAAAAATTAATCGAGTTAATTGTCAATAAAGACCTCTTATTTCCAAAATTATGTAAGTTTTTGACAACAATTTTAATTTGAATTAACTGACCATTTTTCATCTTTCCGCAATTAATCAATTTGTCATAGTAAATGGTGTAGTTTAAAAAAAATTTTTTTTTGGTAACAAGTCGGAAAAAATCTCAAAAATTTTAAAACCGTCGTAGCTCGATAAGCAACTTTTTTTGACCCTTGGTTAATCGGGCTTTTTTATTGCTTATGACTTGTACTATAACCCCTTTCAAGGAATACGTCGACTTTTCCTGACACCCTGTATATGAAATTAAAGGAACGAGTGAGCACTTACTTTTGTTTATTTTGTACTTATTAAATATGTAATAACATAACATTTATTGAATGTCACTGTATGTAGTGATAAACCAAAATAATGTCTTCGTGGTTCAACTGCATCGTCATTAAGTACTGAAACCGTACGCGAGCAATACGCGTCGTGTACAGAGTTTAGTACGCCGGGCTGCACAAGCTGCACGGCGTATTTTGAAGCGTGCTGCACGGCGTATTTTGAAGCGTGCTGCACGGCGTATTTTGAAGCGTCTATGACGCTACGCCTCCGTGGACAGTAGGCATAAAGCAACGATGCACGATGTGACGTGTTTCATGCCTGTGGCTACAATTTGGAAATGGCAATGTCAGAATTATCATCTGAAAAGATAGTTTGTTACAGAGGGTTGCTTACTATATAAGGATAACACCATGAAATCGATTGCGCAGAAAGAAGGTATGTAACTGGAGACTAGGTTAGTATAGGCTTTAAACTTTGCAATTTTAAAGAATCTGTACTACAATATTATAAGGCTGAAATGTAACGTCGCTTTGCGCTACCGTATAGAATGTTCGAGGTCTTATCTATCACTTATAGAAATTTCACTCTAATTTGTAAATATAAATCTGTCCATCTTTTAGTTCGTATTCTACGCATATTATAACTACACTTATGGTGCTCTGCGCTTACTGCAATTAAGTGTAATGCATGGGTTACCTACTCAATGTCAACAAGCATAATATCAACAGTAAAAATGTCAAAAACCTTCAATCAACATTTAATATTTCAGTGAATCAAAATACCATTGGTATACATACATAAAAGGTTCAAAATATCAACAACTCAAAATATCAACGAATCGCATAATAATAGGTTCATTTGTTCAACAACCAACAATTTTTGAATATATCAACATCCAAACGTCCAACAATGTGTTGGGCCTTGTTTCATGGGCGTGCCTGTGTAAGAGTTTCGTTTAATTTCGTTTCTTTTAATTTTAGAATCTGTTGCAAAAGTAGTAGTTCAATAGTGGATTGTAACTTTTTAAACTATGACGGATTAACCTATTTCACACTTTTTAAACTATAACGGAGACCATTCACTGGACAAACGTTTACCATACTTGGTCAACACGCTGCCGCCCGAATGAGCCACACTGACTCATAAAAAGCATTTGCTATAACTTAAGTAAAATAGACACCTAAGTAATAAATAATGCATCATAAGCGAGTTTTGCACTAGAAGTCATCCAAGAAGGTAGTTTTCGAGGCTTCTTTTTGATCTGTATTAAGTATATCGTATAGACTCTACAATTTAGTGCTCGAACATGTCATGAGGTAAGTACTTGTATTGGATGGCGGAGTGCAGCTGAACGGCATATAGGTACATAAGGTGATAGATACCCTATCACCTTGTGTACCTATATGCCGTAACTTCTTGTAACGGAACGCAGAGTGCTCCGTAAGATTTTTAGGCCGCTTAGGAGCGCGGATAGGACCTGGAGAGTCCGACGTAATCGAGAACTAGAGGAGCTAGTGGCTGAACCCAATATCATAGACGAGACAAAATTCCGAAGACTTCGGTAGTTTGGCCACCTAGAAAGGATGGATGGAAGGAAAAGAGCATACCTGCAGGCGCAGCACGGGCTGCCAAGACTGGACTCGAGTTACGCATTATCTCACAATTTCAGTGACATAATCTCTATGTCTTAAAGAGTAGCACGGTGTGGGACTGACGTGATAAAAATTTCTTGACGCTCGTCAAGGGACACATGTGACTGAGTTTTATCACAATTTTTTTGCTCTCTGACTGCTGCCACATCTTCTAATCTAAAGTATTAAAGCCCTTGCTTCAACTACAGCAGTCGGCGCACAGGCACGCCAAGAAATTTATAATAAAACTCAGTCACACGTGTTCTTTGACGAGCGTCAAGAAAATTTAATACGTCATTCACTAAATACGCGCCACTGTGCTATTCTTTAGGACATAGAGACTATGTCACTGAAATGGTGAGATAATGCGTGACTCGAGTCCAGTCTTGGCAGCCCGTGCTACGCCTGCTGGGACGACAAGTGGTCGTAGGCCGGTGGGACGGCCCAGGTATCGCTGGAGGGACGAGGTGTAGCGGGACCTGCTGGCCCCCAGATACGATCCTGGCAAGAGGTAGTACGGCAACGAAAAGCGTGGCGTCTTCTAATGTCGGAGGCCAAGACTCATTTTGGTTCGTTGCGCCAAATAAGTAAGTATTTTTTCCCCCAGATTTCTAAACCGAAGGTTGTGTCTGGAAGAGATCGCTTCTAGCGATAAGACCGACTTTGTCCTTATTAATATTAAGAACTATATTTTACCTACTGTATTTAAATTGTGATGAGTGCAATAAAGAATCTGTTTATCTAAGCATAATATCGTATCTGTTATTCTAATAATAATAATAATTAAAAACTACAATGGCAGACCAAAATGAACCGTTGCGAACGAGTGTAGAGAATCGACCATGAAAAGTTTTAATCTCGAGCTAAAGAGGCTTTGTGCCCGAATTCGGTTTTGCATATTCACCTACCTAACTGCTTTCTCATGTTAATTAACGTTGAATTTCGTAAGTTGTAAAATCGGTTTTAAAAAGGCGTTATCAAAGTATCTACAAAAAGATTTTATTTTGTTAGCTGTTAGCTACTGTGATTTGTGAATCTCTCACTAAATATGCTTAACAGCTATATGCGTAAAATTATCCTCTTGCCTTTTTAATTTGTTCAAAGTTGACAAAGAGAATTATAATAATAAATTCGTTTAGAGGTAAACGTGTTTACGCAAAAAGAGAGACGCAATCCGCCTTGAGAACACAAATTGGAAAAATGTGTTGATGAATTTCTATAATTATTCAGAAGAATGTAACTAAATTTTTTTTAAGGTATATCGAGGAGATCGCACAATGAAAGAGTAAAATATTTTTAAAACACTCGCTCTATGTATCAATAATTGAGGAAGGGAAAATATGAATATTTATGAATTCAGTGTTTACACTCAAGCTGCTTCAAAGAATAAACCTTTGATTTGGTATCTTGGAGAAATATTTACGCAGTAAATTTTTTACACGTTTTCCTAGAAAACCTAAGCTAAGTTTTAATATTTTTTTTATGTAAAATAACAAGACTGATAAAAAGCGATGCCCGAAAATTGAGATTAAAAATAAAATATAACAATGAAATTTTTCCACTCACAACCAATAAGCGAGACGAGTCCAAACACGAGTTTTCGCGTTCCACATGACTGTTATCAGTGCTTGTTGACTTTTCACATCCACTTGCGTGAGCGCTGAACGTTTGTGTTCCTAATGGCGGGCATGCGCTCGCGCAGTGTATCAACGCATGACTATTTACTGTTTTACGGTTTTACTGATTCGGTTACAGAAAGGCTTAGAACACACTAGCAGCTTCAAGGCATATAGTACCTGTATAAGAAATTATGATATGTATAAATAAATATAATTACAAGTAAGTACAATTATTATTGTGTAAGTAAACACATAATTATTATTCTTATGGTGGGTTTCCATCTTCCTCGCTCGGGGGCATGTTGTCAGTGGCTGTTCATTCGCACAAACGCTTATAGGCAAGATCAGAGGCCCAATTCTACTAATAAGTTACAGGTGAATCGAAACTAAACCGCTGCCTTCGACCAATCAGAACGCCACATTATCACGTCATTGAACAGGGCCTCTATTTTTGACTATTCTCGTCTGGCGTCGAGCGCTCGTGGAGCATTATCCAATCAATCAATCAATCATCGTTTATTTGCCAAAATATGGTTACAATAGTTGTTAGCTCTTCAGTTTCTAGCATATTTTGTTGAACGTCAACGTGCAAATATTACATATTATAGAAAATAATTAATTTAATGAGGTTCAGTGACGTCAAAATAAATAAAATTAATTTAAAGATAATAGTTATACGCAATGTCACAAAAAAAGTACTTCTAATCTATTCATAATCAAAAAAGTCAGGAAAAATTGCATCGATATTGAATTAAAATGTCAGAAAATTACATATGTTTATCATTTACATAATTTATACTATTAAATTAAATACACACGAATGTCAACCAAATATATATTAGGGTATTTTATCATTTAAAAAATCTTTAATTGTATAGTACATTTTGTTAATTAAAAATGTAAATAACTCAGTCCTAAATTTGGTTAAAGTCAGTTTTTTTATATTTGAGGGTAACTTATTAAATATACGAATGGACCGCGAGCGCGAATCCGCGCTCAATTTCCTTTGATTTTCAATACGTTTTAGACAAAAATCAATATGATTTCGATTTTTGTCGAAAATGAAATGAAAATCAAAAGGACGCTCGACGTCAGTCGAATGATTAAAAAATAGAGCCCCAGTTGAAAGTCAATATACGCGCTCCGATTGGTCGATCGCAACAGTTTAGTTTCGATTCGGCTGTAACTTATTAGTAGAATAGGACTGCAGGTAAGCTCAAGATTAGTTTTGTGTTCTAGATTATTGTAGACTTGGCATAAACAACTTTGCGTAAAGAAAGAAAATCTTAACAAAACCCGCCTGATTATAGATAAATAGCCAAAAAGCACAATTTTTACTTGTCTTAGGAGATACCCTTGCCCAGCAGTAGGACGTAAGTATAAAGATCAAATTGATCATGATAGATTATCTGTGTGATAATTCATTATTTCATCTATTTATTTATTTAAGTCTGTTTAAATCTGTTTTGTTGTTTTCACCACATAATTGAGTATCAAACATGTCAACAAACATGTTTTCGCATATTTTCGCCCCCAGTTACGCTCGCGTTATTTTCGTTATTCCCGTGGGAGTTCTGTATTTTCCCGCAATAAAAACAATTCAAACTATAAAGGAAGAGCTTCTTAAAAAAAGTTCCGTTGAAATTCTTTAAGCAGTTGTTGTGTGATAATCAAACAAAATACAAAATTTTAACCCCATTTCACATTTCTAAGGGGAATTTTCAAAAGCGCTTAAACATGTGTTTACTCATTTCTAATTATCAGCTTAAATACGAAATTTTATGTTTCTAGTTGGGTCTGTGAACAAAAATGTATGGTAAACAAAAAATAGTATATTATGCAACTAGTGAATAAAGGACGGATTTAAAGCGAGGGCCATAGATGAATCACGAGCAAGTGAAGGATTCTAACGACTGAATCACGACCGTAGGGAGTGATCCATGATGATTGATTGACGAGTGATTCATGTGTTAGAATCCTGAGCGACGCCAGTCATTCATGGCCCTCGGTTTATACCCGTTTTATTTAAGAGTTGCAGTATTATTTGTGCAAGTAGGTTGTACAGCATTGAGATGGAGGTCAAATATATCGATGTGTTCTAAATTTAAACACCAAAATAGTGACTAAAAGTGCTTTTTATTCACTGTTTTCAGTGAATAAAAAAAGCTTTTTAGAGGGGGAATGGTATGAATAATTTTACTATTTCGAATTTTCAATGAGGCCTTAACTTTTATATGACTGAGTTAACATACCATATCAATAACCGAAACCTGGGTAGGTTTCGGCTTGACAGAGTATGTATGTACCAGACATCTACATTAGATTGATAAAAATTTCACATCGAGCATATATTGTCTACATATGAAGTGGATGTGAATTCTTTTTCTCGTCTATCCCATGGTATAGGTTGTTGTTGGATAGGTCTTCCAAAAATATTGAAGGTGTGTGAACACCATTTTTCCTATTCCGCAAGCCGCTTGTAAAATATTAAGTTTAAAGTGCTAATTTTTGTTAGAGTCAAGTGATCCCCCGCCAGTTGGCTTTTTAAAATGTTTTTTAAATTGTATTCTTATACTTTTGACTAAATGTAATGTCTCCAATCATTGTACACCTAGCTTAATAATAAATTCCCTACAATAAAGATAAAACACCGTTTTATTGTGATACTGTTTTATTGAGATATAGTTTTATTGTGTTTTTGTCCACACCTGATTATGGTTGAATTGATAATAATTAAGTTTAAATATTATCAGACGATGTGTTGCTAGGACACTGTGAGAAAGACATTCGAGTCAGATGCGCGCACCAACTCAAATGACGCTGACTCTAGCGTGCGTGTGCGTTGCACACTGGTTTCATCCCATTACATAAAAATGTATCCGCGTCATAATGAACATCAAGTGGTCATGGGAACAGGAGAAAATAATTTTGCACATGATTTGTATATTCGTGTTCGAATTCAAGATTAACTTCTAGTGATTCAAAAATGCGTCTCCAGATAGAGTGCATTACATGCGTTAAGAGGAAATCGTACGGGTCGCTTTTCAAATAAACGCAGTCCACTATTTTGCTGTGTTAAGTTTAGCATTTACATTTGATTTTGTTTTGTTTGCCTTTGAATATTATGTTTGTTAAGTTATTGACTTAATACTTGAATTTTAATTTGTTTGAAAAATTCTGTTGTTAAATGCCTTTGTTGTTCTAGTTAAGTTCTAGCATTTACACTTGATTTTGGTTTGTTTATATATTTTGTTCTGCCTTTGAAGTTCCTCCCGATCTGTTTTATTGTCTGCGGTTGTCGGTCTGTTTGTCCGTGTATTATTATAGTGTTTATTAATTTTGGTGCAAAATGGTCCCGCCAGTCAGCCCGCTTAGTGGTGCCCGCGCGGGTGCACAAAAGATTTTGAGATGGTTTGCTAGTGCCGTCGCTTTGGTAGACCGACCAGACCGAGAACAGGCCTTGTTAATTCGGCATGAGGGAGTACCTGCTCGCTTGAAGGAATTGGAGCAGCTTTTCGTTGCTCATCAACAATATTTGCTCGACCACCCAGCCGAGGGTGCCGCTGAGTTGCGGGCAGTCGACCAATTTAATGCCGATTATGATCAGTGTTTTGAACAGGCGGATGTGATCATAAACAAGGCTCAGGCTATCCTATTCGCCCGGAGGGGTGAGTCGTGCACGCCCGGGGAGGTCAAGCCTACCCCGGCCGGCTTGCTGGGCAGACTGCCCACTTTGAACATCCCAACCTTTGATGGGAACTTGGCTGCTTGGATGGGGTTCATTAACCTCTTTGATAGCCTGGTCCACTCGAGGGAGGACCTGTTCCCTAGCCAGAAATTGGCCTATTTGCTCTCTGCCTTACGTGGAGAGGCTGGTGTACTTGTCCAGTATCTACCTGTCAATGATGACAGTTATGACATTGCAAGGGCGTTGTTGACCGCCCGGTATCAGAATGTTCGCTTGCTAGCGGACACACATGTGGCTGCCATTTTAGGGCTGCCACGAGTATCGCGGGTCTCCTCATTAAGGAAGGAGATTTTGAACCCGCTGCTAAGCGCCATTAACGCGCTCAAACGACTTGATCTACCGGTGGACCAGTGGTCCTTTATTTTGCTCCACCTCATCCTCGATAAGCTTCCCATGGAGATGAAGGGACGCTTCGAACAAAGGTACGGGGGCAATAGTGCCTCGTACCTCCCCCCCTTCTCGGATCTCCTCAGATTTTTGGAGGATGAGTGTCGGATGACCGACCACTTGGATCTGGCTCCTATACCGGGACCGAGTACAGGTCGCTATGAGGCGACCCGGGCAGCGCCACGGAGAGAGCGCCGCCCGCACAAGCAGTATACTGCAGTGCGGCAGAACTCTCCACACGGGGAGAGGCCGAGGCCTTGCAAGTGTTGCAAGCGGGATGGCCATCGTTTGCCGGCCTGTCCCAAATTTGTTGGCCTACGCACCGAGGGGCGTAGGAATATGGCCAAGCAGCGGAATTGGTGCTACCGCTGCCTGGCATCGGCTTGCCCCCACCCACGAGATTGCCACTGTTGTGGAGGGGCCCATCATCCCCTCTTGTGCTCTAATAATAAAGACACTCGTGAGGTGGTGAGAGCGAGGGACTCGCACACGGGCGGGGGCCCTCGTAGGTCCCCCACATCTCCGAGGAGATCGGAGGGGCGTGCCACCCCTCCGCGGAGATTGGACAGGCGCCCCCCCTCCAGTGAGAGGATTGGGCGCCCCACCCCCCCTACGGGCGGGGGGGATCGACGCGCCGCTTCTGATGCGCCACCGCGGGATTGGACCGCGGTTATTAGGGAGCCACGCCGGGAGCCGATACGCTTCTCTCCCCCTCTGATGGAGAGACCCCGTTTATCACGGGCTCCCCCAACTTTCGCCCATCATGGGCAACGCCCAGCCCCCCGATGCCGCTTTGATCGGGGCCAGTACGTGCCGGATTGGGACCCGCTCGAGCGCCTTGAGCGCCCTACTCCTCCGCCGCGCACGCATTTTTCTTTGGACCCCCCTTCCCCCCCGTTGCGGGGAATGCGGGAGGATTTTCATTAAACCAACTGTCGGCTGCAACCCCCCCACAGGAGCAGGTGCTGTTACCAACAGCCTCCGTACAGGTGTGGGGCCCGAGGGGCGCCTTTGTTTTAGTTCGCGCCCTTTTGGATACGGGAGCTCAGGGTTGCATTGCCTCCAGCTGGCTGGTCCGGCAGTTGAGTTTGAACACATCTCCATACCTTGAATCGGTACGAGGAATCGGAGACCTGCGGATCCCGGATCCAATCGGTCAGGTTTTGTTCTCCTTTTCCCCCCACTTCTCTTCAGCGCCCAAAATTGGCGCTACCGCGATTGTTTTTGAGAAGGTTGTTGGTCAGCTTCCGCAACAGCACGTTTCGCGCGCTGTCGTTGATGCGACATCAGGATTGACCTTGGCTGACCCTTCCTTCCACCGAACCGGTCCGATTCACCTATTGCTCGGTGCCGATGTTCTAGGCCGCGTGTATTGTGGGAAGAGGAGAGAGTTACAGACGGGTGGGCTGGTAGCCTTATCTACATCGCTTGGGTTTGTAGTGATGGGACCAGTTAGGCATAACCCACCATCTCCATCGGTGGACAGTTACATAACTGTTAGCTCCACCTTATCGGATGTCCTTCAACGGTTTTGGGAGGTGGAAGAGCCACCTACCGTGAAGCGAGTGAACCCCTTGGAAGAGGAGTGTGAGTTTATCTACCAGAACAATACAGGTCGCCTTCACTCGGGACGGCTGATCACTCGTTTGCCCTTTTTGTCAGTTCGCCCCTCACTTGGCAGCTCCCGGCCGTTGGCCGAGAAGCGACTGCTGTCCATGGAGCGTCGTATGAGTAGGAACTCCGACCTCAAACAGAAGTATGTCGACTTCATGCGAGAATATGAGCAACTGGGGCACATGTCGGTCTCGCGACTGGACTGGCGAAACGAGGAACATAATTTTCTTCCTCACCACGCGGTTTTGAAACATTCCACCGGGAAGATACGCGTTGTTTTTGATGGGTCAGCTCCCACGTCTACCGGAGTTTCGCTAAATCAATGTCTGCATGCTGGACCGAAGTTGCACCACGAGGCGGGCGATGTATTGACCAACTTCCGTCGCCATGCCGTCGTCTTTGTGACCGATATCCGGATGATGTTTCGGCAGACTGTGATTCACCCGGACGATAGACGATATCAGCTCATATTATGGAGGGAGGATCCCAGAGATCCCATGCTGGTCTACGAGCTGAACACCAATACATACGGTTTGCGTTCGAGCCCCTTTGTGGCAATTCGCTCACTTGTGGAACTCGCTGAACGTGAGCGGTTACGATACCCTCGCGCATCCTTGGTTCTCAAGGAGGATGCATTTGTGGATGATATTTGTACGGGCTCCTCTAATGTCGAGGAAACCTTGATTTTGCGAGATGAACTAATTGCTCTTCTCGGGGCTGGTGGTTATGAACTGAGGAAGTGGATGTCCAACTCACCTCAGCTTTTGTGTGACTTGCCAGACGACCACCAGCAGGAGCCTCATATTTTTGAGAATGCCAACACTCCAGATTTACTGTCTGTTTTGGGAGTGCAATACAGACCTGTCCAGGACACGTTCACCTATCGATTGGAGCTGCCAAGCCCCAAGGTCTGGACGAAACGGTTGGGTTTGTCTACAGTAGCTCGTACCTTTGACCCAAATGGCTGGATTAGTCCCGTAGTGTTTTGGATGAAGTGCTTCCTACAGGAAATTTGGTCAGCCGAAGTGTCGTGGGATGAGCCCCTCTCGGGCCGTTTGCTGCGAGATTGGGAGTCCTTCATGTCGTCTCTCCCCGACATTAACCGTGTTAGTATCCCTAGACATATACTGCCTAAGGGACGGTTTACGGCCAGCCTTCATGGCTTTTGTGACGCGTCTGAGAGTGGATACGCAGCCGTCGTATATATCCGGACGGTCGATGATAGAGGAGCTGTTAAGCTCCACTTGCTAATTGCTAAGAGTAAGGTTGCTCCACTTCGGACTCGATTAACGATTCCGAAGTTAGAATTGTCTGGAGCTACTCTTCTGGTTCGTTTGATGAACCACGTTGTTGACACCCTGGGACGTAGTGTGGACTTTGAGTCGCTCTTTGCTTGGTCCGACAGTCAGGTTGTCCTGTGTTGGATTAAGAACTCCGTCCACTCCCTGGAAGTATTTGTGGCCAATCGGGTATCCCAAATACAGGCCTCGAAGGCCACGTTGATTTGGCGCCACGTGCCAGGTGAAATAAACCCTGCTGACTGTGCATCACGTGGCAGCGAAGCCCCTCAGCTTATTGACCACACTCTGTGGTGGGGTCCCGAATGGTTGTTACAGCCGTCTTGGCCTTCCACACCAGCTGTGGTGAAGGTACCAAATCCGGGCTTGCGTGTTCACGCTGTCGAGACTATGGCGGCTCCAGAGCGGGATTTTTTATTAGACCGCTATAGTTCTCTGGACAAGTTGCTCGGCGTGACCGCTTGGATAAGAAGATTTATACGAAATTGTCGCCGGCCTCAGGACAAAGATTTGTGTCCGGTCCTCTCACCGCAGGAGCGCCAAGATGCTCTCTTGCATTGGGTGCGTATGACCCAGTCTAGAGCGTTTGAACCGGAACTTAAGATTTTCCGTACCGGGACGTCCAAATTAAAGGGACCCTTGGTGCGTTTGACTCCCTTTCTGGATGATAAGGGATTGTTGCGTGTAGGAGGCCGATTGACGCTAACTTGCCTTATAGATCACGTCATCCCCTGTTGCTCCCCAAGGACGGAACATTGGTGCGATTGTTGATCATTGATCGCCATGTGAAGAATGCTCATGCCGGATGTAATGCATTGACCGCGCTCCTCCAACGGGAGTTTTGGATTTTGTCAGCGCGAAGAATAATCCGATCTGTTATCTTTCGTTGTCTGCCCTGCTATCGTTTACGCCCCGCGACGATGCAGCCCCAAATGGGTGATTTGCCTGCTGATCGTGTGAATGAATCGATGACCTCCTTAGGAGTTGGAACTGATTTCGCGGGACCATTCACTATAAAAACGTCGCGACTCCGTAACGCTAAGACTGAAAAGGCTTACCTGTGTGTGTTTGTTTGTTTGGCCACTAAAGCCGTTCATTTGGAGGTGGTGAGTGCGCTCACCATGGACGCTTTCTTAGCAGCGTTAGGCAGATTTGTCTCCCGCCGGGGACTGCCTTCTCTAATTCGGTCCGATTGTGGGACGAACTTCAAGGGCACTGATAGACATATAAGAGAAGTTTGTGAATTTTTAGATAAAAATAATATTGAGATCGGATCCACACTCTCCCGTAGGGGGGTAACATGGCGATACTCCCCGCCGTCTTGCCCTCACTGGGGAGGGATTTTTGAATCTGTTGTAAAGGCCGCCAAGACTCACCTTCGCCGCGTTATTGGGGAGACTATTCTCACGTTTGAGGAACTCGCGACGGTGTTTCATAAGATTGAGGCGGTTCTCAACTCGCGTCCGTTATGTCCGTTGTCTACCGACGCGAACGATTTGCAGGCCCTCACGCCGGGCCATTTCTTGATAGGCAGACCACTTAACGCCCTGCCCGAGTATCCTTATAGAGATATCAATCCCGGACGCCTTTCGCGGTTTGAGTTGCTCCAGCAGCTTACCCAGAGCTTCTGGCGCCGCTGGCACCTTGAATATTTACACATTTTGCAACAGCGCGTTAAGTGGTCAGATAAGACAAACCCACCGAGGGTTGGAGACCTCGTGTTAGTAAAGGACCCAAACCTGCCACCCTTACGTTGGCGTCGCAGACGCATTGTCCAACTTACTCTAGGGTCTGATGGTGTGCCCAGGTTTGCCGAGGACCTAGTTGGGGATTCTGTTTTGAAGCGCGCGGTCGCTACTCTTTCTCGCCTCCCCTTAGACTGATTTGGCGGACAGTCCGGGACTGTCTGGAGCGGGGGGATGTTCACGCTCGAGGAAGAGCGAGTGGCAACACTGCATTGTGGTCTGTGCAGTGAGAGCTTTCTTGGCGGCCGGCCGCATGTGACATGTCAGTGAGTTGAGTCGAAAAATGTCACGACATTGAATTAGGTTAGGATGATGTCCGGGCATCCATAAAATATAATACACAATATTTAAGCATTATAGTGATTTGCGCGGCGCACCTAATATCGGGGTGCGAAAGCCCGCTTTGTGTTGTGCAAAAGAGTGCCCGCTTTGTGTTATCGTCGCGTGTGTGAGCCGTGGTGGCCTAATAGGCAAGTGTACCATCCGGTTCGGTCAGACAGCAGAACTTCAGGAGCCGCGACTTCCTTCGAGCTAGCTCAGGAAGTCCACCGGCTACATACGGAGACCAATCGGATCCAGGGTAAGTAATACCAATGTTTTCTATGAGCTGGTAGTAGGGTACAAAAATCAGCAAGCAATATAAGTCGGTGAATCGCCGACGTGGTGGTGTCTACCTTGGGCACCACCAATAAGATTTTATTCATTTCGCTCTCCTACTCTTGCTATCTAAGTTTTGTTTTGAAAGTTCACGAGCGATGTAGCGTTGATTGTTGAAAATTAATTAATTATTTAAGTAGGTATCTATAATACATAAAGCTCGAAGAAATCTCGAAAACCGCTTGACGTACGGACAATGTCGAAAATCGCCCCATGACCAGCAAAGATTTGATTAACGTCATAATTATATGCATATTTTATAACACTTATTATTACAAATACTGTTAACACCAACACTTCAATATTAACACTTTTAAAAATATTTAAAAGTACTTTTAGAAACAAAAGCAGATGAAGTAAAATAAACGAATGGTTATTGTTACCTTTGCTCGATTGAATGGAATTGAGTCGATTTTATGTTTGGTATGGACATTTTTTATTTGTATAAATTATGTTTTACATAACTTCCTTCACAATTTACAACGTTAACACCCTTCAATTGACTACTCGCGTGCTGTCGCTTATTAGTTTGTTGTGTTTTTGACTTGCTTTATAATTTAGAGATTGCTTGTTCTTTACAACGTGGCTATAATAACGTTCTTTGATTGATTGCAATAATTATTATTTAATTAAAAGCGTAATTTTAGTCTTGTTTATTAAAATAAAATAGAAATGTTTTAACAGTATAAAAAAAGTTATATTAATAAATAAAAAGATTGGTCAAAAATTAATACAGATATGCATTAAATAAAAACTTTAGATAAAAACCTTAATTGGAAAGAGCATATAGACCAAATTTGTGGAAGGCTGAATCGCTTTATTTTTGCGTTAAAAAAGCTAAGGCAAACAGTATCTGAAGAAGCCACTTTGATAGCTCAAACTCAAACTCAAACTCAAAAATCTTTATTCAACATAGACCTTTACAGGCACTTATTGACGTCAACAAATTACAAAACTCTATTTAATCAATAAATTAATTTAAAAAATGCAACAAGTCAAGATAAGCTATGTATTATTTAAACCTTGTATGTACATACATCTCAATTCTCAACCATAATTAAGATATATGCAAATACAAGTAAAATGAAAAGAAAAAAAAAAGTTGACTCTACACCTGTTCGGAAATTGGGAGAGCCTTCTCGAGAAGAACAGGCAAGAAACTCTGAAGGTCTATTTTTTTTGTCTCCTCTTTTAAATTGCCAACATTACAATAATATATTATTTCACAAACATAACTTTGGTTTATTAAAATATATATAGAAATGCCTGTCGGAGTGATTGGAACAGTTACTCAAATACATACATCCAACAATCACAAAGTGTACTTAATGAACGTCAAATTGATACATTTTTTGTCAATCCCAAGCAGTTTTATCTGTCAGATAGTCAGACACTTTATAATATGCTTTTTTCATAAGTACTTTCCTGACTGCAGTCTTAAATTTATTTAAGCTAAGTTCTTTAATATTGGTTGGGAGTTTGTTGTAGAAACGTACACAAAAGCATCTAAAAGAGTTATTAATTTTTTTAAGTCTAGTATTAGGTAATGCTAACATATTCTTTTGTCTAGTATTTACTGAATGAATATCACTGTTTTTACAAAACAAATGTATATTTTTATGGACATATGATATATTCTCGTAAATATATTGCGACGCAACAGTCATAATACCAATTTCTTTAAATTTTTCTCTCAAAGAGTCTCTCATTTTAAGATTATAAATTGCTCGAATAGCCCTCTTCTGCAGCACAAAAATAGTCTGAATGTCGGCAGCATTTCCCCACAGCAACAAGCCATACGACATTACACTATGAAAATAAGCAAAGTATACAAGTCTTGCTGTATCAACATCGGTCAGCTGACGTATTTTCCATACAGCGTAGGCTGCAGAACTAAGTCTCTTCGACAATTTATCAATATGTGGGCCCCACTGAAGCTTAGAATCTAAAGTAATACCAAGAAATACAACGGTGTCCACAAGGCCCACATTTTTATCCTTTATGTTTACAGTGGTCTGAACCTCTCTAACATTAGGTAAGAAAAATTTTATACATTTAGTTTTCCCTTCATTGAGGGACAAATTATTCATATTAAACCAGTGAACTATTCTTGAGATAGAATTATTTACTTCGTCATTAATTTGCAATCCTCTTTTAATTTTAAATAAAAGTGAAGTATCGTCTGCAAATAATACTATCTCATGCCTGTCTTGAACATAATTAGGCAAGTCGTTAATATACAGGGTGACTTTAAATAGGTGTAATTGTTTTAAGGGGGTAAGAGTACAGCCCATGGGATGTTCAAAAATGTGTGGAACACCTGGTCGAAATCGACTGGTTTCGGAAATACACGATACTTTAACTTTTTTAGGAAAATTACCAAAATTCAAGAGAAACCCTTAAAAATAAAAATAAATACTGGATGCATGGATTTTATTTTTATTTTATCTGATTGCTGGATAAATTATCCATAAAATAAAAACATCAAATGTTATGAATCAGTTAAAATTTTAGAGTTATGAGAGCTAAAACTTGTAACAATAAAAAAAAATTTGCTTTATCGAAATTTCAATTGATTTTAGTGAAAAATATCCACTCCGAACTGGTCGTACAAACGATGTCATTAAATTCCTTGTTTCCTTAGCTTTCTAAAAAGGTATAATAAGTGTACAAAATTCTCAGATAGCGCCCAACATACTCAGTTAGTCCCGAGCAGGTAGTTATGATCCCTATTGTTAATGTATTGCAAGCCGAGCCGATACCTGGAATTCTTAAAACCTTTCTCACGGTTTCACTATGCGAGAGTGAGAGAATCGATAAATAGCACAACGTGTGTGAGTGAGATAGCAATTGTTGACGGTTGGCCGTTGCCTTGCGCTTGGGCCCCAAGTAGCGCGACCTCTGTCTAGTACTACTTAGATACTTACGCGTGCCGGACGTACCTATTATTCGTACTAGTTATTTCATCCATCTGTTTCTTTGCTTTATTTCAATGGCAAGCTACAGTAGCGAAGAGTACGCAGACATTGTGTTTGTGTACGGATTCTGTGACGGTAATGCTGCAGCGGCCAGAAGGGAGTACATACACCGATTCCCAAATCGTCGCGCACCTAGTGTACGTGTCTTTTCTGCGGCGTTTCAACGGCTTAGAGAAAGTGGAAGTGTTCATGAGCGGCGTCACGATGCTGGTAGACCTCGTCAAGTGGATGCAGAGCACGAAGAAGAAATACTGGATCGTTTTACGAGAGATCCCACTACATCTACACGCATAGTAGCCAGGCAAATGGGATTATCTCAATGCAAAGTATGGTTTACTTTACATGCAGCGCGACAGTACCCATACCACTACACACCTGTTCAAGCGCTAGAGGAGGGAGACCCTGCAAGACGAGTAGATTTCTGTCGCTTCATGCAGCATATGGACGCTGAAGACGCAATGTTTTTAAGTAAAATCTTATGGACGGATGAGTCCAAGTTTGACCGAGACGGCATAACGAATTATCATAATCTCCACTACTGGACTACACGGGGAGAAAATCCAAGAAAGTCCAAGGAAGGAGCTCATCAAAGAAGATTCTCTGTAAACGTATGGATGGGCGTTATTGACAGATACTTGGTGGGGCCATATTTCTTACCAAACAACTTAAATGGCGAAGCTTACGAGGATTTTCTTCGAAACCATTTATTCAACCTTCTTGAAGATGTTCCTGTTCGGGAAGATTTTCCACTAACTAACCGGGAAGAAATGATCTTCCAGCACGATGGCTGCCCAGCCCATTACCGGGCTAGTGTTAGACAATGGCTGGATGAAACGTTTCCACTTCGTTGGATTGGCAGAGGAGGCCCGACGCCGTGGCCAGCGAGGTGTCCAGATTTGACCCCCTGTGATTATTACCTATGGGGTCACATGAAGACATTAGTGTATACAACTCCCGTCAATAATGTTGAAGAATTGAAAGCTAGAATCATAGCAGCTGCTAATCAAATACAGCAAGATCTTACGGGAGTTGTTACTAGGTCCAATTTTAGAAAACGACTACGGGCGTGTATTAGGAAACAAGGAGGTCAATTTGAGCAAGATTTAAAATAATAAGGTGTTTTAATTAAATCAAGTGTTATAAAACGTGTTTTTCCTACTGTGTTTTTGTTATTTCTTTATGTAAATAACTTGAGTATTTTAATTGTAAAGATAACTTGCGTTTTTTCATATTAAATCTTATTATTTTGTATCAGTATGAGTATTATTTCATCTACATTAGATATTTTTTTCATACTACTCTTAGTAAAATTAACCATAGTCATCCTTACTTGCTTGGAGAACCAAATGGGCAACAATACACAATGCATTCATAAAGTCCACTAAAGCAAATCAATGAGACGTCTTACAAGGTAAATTAATGACACTTAAAGAAAAAACCTTAGCAGGGTAGTATGGTAAAGTGCTAATAATGTTATTAATGTGCAGTTTACGTATTACCTACTCGGCAATAACTGAGTTTGTTGGGCGGTATCTTAGAATTTTGTACACTTATTATACCTTTTTAGAAAGCTAAGGAAACAAGAAATTTAATGACATCGTTTGTACGACCAGTTCGGAGTGGATATTTTTCACTAAAATCAATTGAAATTTCGATAAAGCAATTTTTTTTTTATTGTTACAAGTTTTAGCTCTCATAACTCTAAAATTTTAACTGATTCATAACATTTGATGTTTTTATTTTATGGATAATTTATCCAGCAATCAGATAAAATAAAAATAAAATCCATGCATCCAGTATTTATTTTTATTTTTAAGGGTTTCTCTTGAATTTTGGTAATTTTCCTAAAAAAGTTAAAGTATCGTGTATTTCCGAAACCAGTCGATTTCGACCAGGTGTTCCACACATTTTTGAACATCCCATGGGCTGTACTCTTACCCCCTTAAAACAATTACACCTATTTAAAGTCACCCTGTATATTAAAAATAGAAAAGGACCAAGAATCGAACCCTGCGGAACTCCCGTTTTAACCGAGGAGCCCTGAGATCTCTTCCCATTGACATCTACTTTCTGAATCCTCTCAGTCAGATAGGAGATGAGTAGATCCAGAACAGTATCGTGAAATCCATAGTAGTGTAATTTCCTGATCAAAGTTTCATGATGGACGCAATCAAACGCCTTGGACAAGTCACAAAAAACGCCCAGCGCATCATGTGAGTCCTCCCAGGCCTCATATATATGTTGTACTAACTCAACACCAGCATCAGTTGTTGAGCGACCCTTCCTGAAACCAAATTGTTTACAGTGTAGAAGATTATTCCTGTTAAAATAGCTTTGCATTTGCTCCAACATTATTTTTTCAAAAATTTTACTAAAAGTAGGTAGCACAGAAATAGGTCTAAAATTACTGGGGTCTGATGTGCTACCAGATTTATGTAATGGAATAATTTTACTCAGTTTCATTAAATCAGGAAATACACCACAGTCAATGCAATCATTAAAAATACTAGCCAGTATTGGAGCTATTGTCTTAATTACAGATTTGGAGATATCAACAGAGTTGCCCCACAGATCCACGGTTTTCTTTTTATTCAGAGTTTTAAATGACTTTATTAAGTCGTTTGCACTAATATGATCAAATTTAAATGTATCACTACAAGTTTTTACATGATCTTTTAAAATAGATTCAGCCACGGTATGGGATGAATCCAACGATTTTGTGATTGAAACTGGAATGTCAGTAAAGAACTTTTCAAATTCTGTAGCTACTTCAGTGTCTACTGTAATTTTGTTATTTTCAATATTTAAGCAAAAATCACCGTTATTATTTTTAACCCTTCCAGTTTCATTATTTATAATATTCCATGTTGTTTTAATTTTATTACTACTATTTTGAATTTTTGAACTTAAATAATTAGATTTAGCAAGCTTACAAACTTTTTAAAATAATTTGGAATAAGCTTTTACATACAATTTAAACTCATCACTAGTGTTAAATGTCCGTTCATAATAAAGGTCATAAAGTTTTATTCTACTTTTGTGAATACCTGGTGTAGCCCATTCACTAAAAGCTAAAGTACCATTAACTGAAATGGTTTTTGGAACAAATATATTTTTAAATTCTGAACAAAATATGTTAAAAAACTTTTCATACAATATATTTGGGTTCTCTTCATAGTCTAAATAATTTAATTTAATACCCAGATTATTATTTAAACGTTCCAATCGACCAGCAGTCTTTGGTACAACAGTGATATTCTTTTTCTCCACATGCTTAAATTTAAAAGGTATAGTAACAAATTGCCCAGAGTGGTCAGATTCTAAATTATTAAAAATATTTTATTCTAAAGGCACAATATTGGTATAGATATTATCAATACATGTGGCAGACAGCTGAGTAGTCCTTGTTGGCTCTAAAAATAAATTTTCAAGGTTATATGATTGAAAGAAATTTTTAATTCTTGTACATAAATTAGAACTTTCTAATAAATTAATATTGAAATCACCACATACTATTATTTGTTTTCCTGGCTTATGAACCTTTTTCAACACTTCGTCCATTGTATTTTCAAAAAGATCATACAATCCTGAAGGAGGCCTGTATACGCTTAATACAACAATCTGCTCCAGCTCCACGCAGGCTATCTCTATTGCTCGCTCAACGGAGAGGCTCACAATGTCTTTACGATCTTTAAATTTAAGCTTTTTATTCAATATTATTAAAGAGCCACCACGAATCGCATTTTCTCGGCTGAACGAACTACCAATCTGGTGATTGCCGAAATTAAACATGAACTGGTGGCTTTTAAGCCAATGTTCAGTTACACAAAAAATGTCTACTTTTCTACAGTTCATGAATAATTCAACTTCCAGATCTTTGCCCATAATACCTTGTATGTTCTGGTGCACCAGATTGATGAAATTTACATTTTTAGTATATCCAAGTGGGCTTTCCAATACATTGTTAAGAACAGAATTTTCAGTTTCTTTACTATTTAATGATATGCAAGAGGATGTCTCTGTTGTCTTAATGCTTAATTTAAAGACTTATGAACTAATACATCAGTACTATTACTGACAGTCATTCTATAACTACAGTTTTGCTCAATAGGAGCAATTTGAGTAGCCAAGTTCTTGGCTGATATATAAAAATAATATGATAGCGATTTTGCTATTCGTCTCTTATAATAATTTGATAGATAATATCTATTATCTTTTGTCAAATGCAATGTCTTTACATAATTATTTATGTCAATACAATGAAATTTATTATTGTTACATAGGGTACTTAATGTCATATTCAATTTGTATCTTAAGTTATTTTCCTCCTGTGGCAGACTGCTGTAATAAGGTAATGTGAACATAATAATTTTTTGTACATTCAATAAGTTATTCAATTTATCAAGATATTGCGCAAGGGTTGTTTTGTTCATATTACCTCTATTTCCAATAAAAAATACCAAAGTAGTATGCTGGTTGTACTGACATTCTAATGATCTATTTAAAATCTCCTTATAAGAAGCACCAGGCATACAATAATTGGTTATTGAATGTCCCATTTTTGTCAGGAGTTGGCCCATTTCTTTGCCAATGTCATCACTATACATAATAATATTTCTTGTACAGTCATGCTTAAAATTAGTTGATTTAGTCGGTGAGTAGGAACCATCGGAAATACATAAATCATTCTTTATGGTGATGGAGTCACTTGTGACCATTGAACCTGGCAGTAACTGTCCACAATCACATATGTGGTTTTTTGTTAATGAGTTAAATTTTTCATTATTCGAGTTACACAGCTCCAGCAGATCATCAATGGCCAGCATTTGCTCCTTTATTTGTTTTTGTGACATTTCATATTGTTTAGTCATAAAGCACAATGAATTTTTTAATTTTTCAATTTGATTTTCCAAAATATCTGTGTCAGACTTATATTTAGATTCAACAGTATTTAATTTTGATGAATACATATCCAATTTGTTAATTAAATTTAATCTTTTTTCCTTATATAAGCTAGCATTTTTAATACATAACCTATGCCGCTTAACAAATTTCTGTGTTTTTTTAATATATTTGTTAATTTTAATATATTTTATAATTTTATTTCTGCTACTTCCAGCAGCAATCATAGTCTTTATACTGTTTGAGCTATCATCTTTAGTAAGATCTATAGTAATTGTTGGTTTGCTACTGGGGGCCACAGAAACCAAAGTTGGTGCGCAAGCTACCAGCTCATCGAACAAACTCTGATTCAGGGAGGAAGTGATGTTTTGATGCACTGACTCTAATGACGATATGGTATTTTTAGCATCATGCAATTCCTTTTCAAGACTAAAGATTTGTTTTAAAGCATGATCATACTCACTCCTACACTGATCAAAACCATTCACAACGAGCTGAAGCCTGTCTCGGTCATCAATTGCAGCAATATATTGTTGATGCATCTGTGACATTTCATCTTTTAATTTTTTATTTGTATTCCACATTTCCGAAAGTTCCCTTTCATTATCATCCCTCTCTCTGTTCAACCGTTCACACATCTCTTTTGATGCCTTCAGTTCTAATAAAGTCAGTTGAAGTTTGGACTCCTCCTGACGAGACAAAGCCCGGCGTGTCATCATGATTAATTATTTAATGTAATAAAATGTAAAGTAAAACAAAAAAAAACAAAAGTAAATCAAGATTAAATTGAGTTCTGTGAACAATTAAAGTGGAGGTTAGTTTGAAAAAAGATACTTTAAGAAATCAAATTTTGGTAAATAAATAACGATAATTTTTATGTAGGTGCAATTTTTGCACCTCAACAAAAGCAAATATGTGTAATAAATTAAGCAACAGTACCTTAAATCCGATGATAATGACTTACAAAATTGCCGACAAACGTCACTTTTACACAACTGTATTCTTCCAAAAATACACACTGTGCACTTACTATTTTCCACGAATTACAAATTTCTAAACAAAAACAAGATTATTTATGCGTTTTATCAATGATTTATATAACTTTTACAACAATTTATAAAATAAATATTGGGACAATTCAAAACAGCTGTTAGTTGCAGTGTTGCCACAGGCGAAAAAAAAAAGCTTATCATGGCTATGTGTCATCGGTACTAAGTTATGGTCTAATTCTATGGGGTAACTCTGTGGATTTCATTAGAGCATTCAGGGTACAAAAGAAATGCATACGTGCCATCTATAATCTTAAAAACGATGACAGTTGCAAACCACTATTTAAAAAACTAGCTATACTCCCTCTATCATCCTTATATATAAGAGAAGAGATGTGTGCTTATTTGTTCATTCTCATCCGGAATACTGGAAAAAGTACGTAGATGTAACTTTACGACAAACAAGGTTAAAAATCATGAACAATTTATATAACCCTCCTAGTTGCAAACAATTATACAAGATAAATGTTTATAATATGAGTATTGTGCTGTTTAATAATCTCCCAAATAATATAAAAGGAATAAATGACTATAAAATATTTAAATTTAAGCTAAATCAGTGGTTATTGGAACATTGTTTTTACTCTGTTAAAGAATACCTGGACTACAAGCAAAATATGTAATTTTAATTTAATAATCTGTTTTAATAATGTGTAATTTATAATAATATATAACTGACTTAATATAATATTGACTAAAATAATTTTATATGTACAAATGAAAATAATGGGAAACATGACAGTAGGTAATTGTAAAATAACATGTGAAAAATTTGCACACCAGCTTACTGGTTGAATACAATGTACCTTAAAATAGTATAAGATCTTGTTTATAACTGTATTCTTGCAAATAAATATTTTATTATTATTTATTATTATTAAAAATGCTTCTTCTTTATTTTGGTGTTTGAAAGCGTTAAAAAAATTAAAGGTGATAAGTCAATAGTCAGTTAGACCTCCTAAAGCATTGGCTAAGGCTCTGCATCGTCTTGGCATGCTGAATATCAGATTATCAATAGTGGCATTATGCTAGTGCTAGTGGGTATTATGCTCTATGTCCGAGAAAGATGTAAAAAAAGATCTTGGTCTAAGTGTAAATTCTGAGGAAATTGTTCAAAAGCCTTTCCTCCTAGCAAATCCCAGGCGTGCTCAATAGAATTCATATTGCAGGACTGGGGATGCCAGTCTAAGAGTGCGATATCCCGTTTACGAAGAACGTTCATCAATGATCCTGCGGTATGTGCGCGAGTATCGTCTTGCATGAAGATAAAATTCGCCCCCAATTGGATTCGGTGTGGAACAACAATAGGTTCCACTACCTTGTTGTGGTATTTTTCGGCATTCATGTTGCCCTATATAAAAACGAGGTCCGTTCTACCGCTAACGCGAATACCGGCCGAAACCATAATTGTTCCGCTATGGTAGGGATGAATTTTCTGAGGGCAACGAAGCCGTTCATGACGTCCACAAGCTCGCCACACGCGTATTCTTCTTGAGTCCGGGTGAAAACCAAATCTGGATCTGTCAGAAAACAGGATATGAGCCCAGTCTTCTTACGGCCATCGCAAGTGAATACGAGCCCACTGCCAGCGCTGAGCACGATGGCTACGTCGAAGCGCTACGACCCGTAAAGGCCTACGACAATTCACACCGATCTCGTGCAGTCTGCTCCTGGCAGTTTGAGTGCTGATAGACACTTGATGCCGAAACCTCAGGCTTTCAACGAGTTGCCGGGCGGTAGGTTCGAGCTCCCGTCTGGCAATATTCTGAATAAAACGGTCTTGTCTTTCGGTGGTTCTTCGATATCTACCAGAATATCGTTCAGCCGTGTTCCCAGTGAGCCGATAGCATTCCCACAATCTCCGGATAACCGACTGGTTGGAGTGGATGGCATCCTCAACTTCATGTTGGGTACGCCCGGCTTCAAGCATTCCCACAGCACGTAACATTTAATTTTGAGTTAAATGCCGACGTGGCATGATGTCTGATAAACCAGTCTTTAAGTTACAAAAGAAATTTAAAACATTCGATTAAAGATTCGATATCAGTTAACTGAAATTGTATCCAGAAATGAAGAAACTTAAAACAGGAATAACGTTTTGCCGCGAATTCATGTTAAAATGAGCTAAAATTATGGAATAATGTTTTTAAAATTTTAAATTTAGAACATTATTTCATCACGCTTTTATTTTGTTCTTAAATTTATTAGTGGCCTATTCTTTTTAGGGTTCCGTAGAAAACAAGGAACTCTTATAGTTTCGTCATGTCTGTCTGTCTGTCTGTCCGCGCTTTTACTCAGAGACTATCAGTACTAGAAAGCTGTAATTTGGTATGGGTATGTATATTAATCATGCCAAAAAAGTGGTGGAAAAAAACATAGAAAATTTTTTTTTTAGGTAAGTGGGAGTTCATTTTTTTTCTCAACTAACCCATCGTGTGGGCTTATTGTTGAATAGGTCTTTAAAAAATAATGTAAGGTTCAGAACACCATTTTTCAATTTAGGAATCCGTTTCTGAAATATTTGGTTTTAAAGTGCAAATTTTTGTTAGAGGTAAGTGTCCCCCCCCCTCTATCTTGTAAACGGTTATATATGGACACGTGAAAAAAAATTACAACAGTAGTATATATAACGAAGTTTAAAGAAAAGCTATCAAAGTTGAGTACTAAGTACAAACTAAAAAGTTATAGACGACTAAGTTATAAAATGTACTCGGAAAAGTAAAATTTTATTGAAAATTAGTATCAAAGAGATTTTATCAAAGAGATTTTACAAAAAAGTTCGTCTTGGTGGTTCAGTCTTAGACTTTGTTGATTAGTGTATTTAAGACATGTCAGGTAGGAACAGATTTAATGACAGGGCCGGTTTAAGGGAATATAATCGCTTTCGCAACTGTTGATGACCACACTGCTGACCTAAAAGATAGGCAAAAAGCATAATCTTTATATATAAAAATCAATGTATTACTATGTTTGTTTGTCCTCTATGCGTTCCGAAATTATTCATCAGATTGTAATGAAACTTTGGTAGGGTATTCTGGGGAGGAAATTTTATATTACTTTATTTATTTTAATTAAGTTAATTACGTACCGCTGTGATCACTTACCGTAATAACATATTTCTTAAGCTTTGATTTAAAGGGAAAAATACAGTTTTTAAAATCAAATTCATTTTGGACTTTAATATCATCAAATAAGGTAGCAATCTGTACGTCCGCATTGAAACATTTCCAGGTATCCTGACGGAATACTCTTTATTTTATTTTCAAGCAGTAAAGCTACCTATTCAAAATTTCCGGCTGTGGAGTTTGCAGCTTTAACGAGCGAGTAAACGGTGCAAAATCGCTTGCAGCTTCAAAACTGAGGTCTTTATAGAATGAAATTCACTGGTTTTTCGTTTCGAAATCCCTTCTAGGAATTACTGATGTGATTGCAGAACCAAGTAAATATACAGCATAAACTAGTATATTTCGAGTACATATTTCCCGGCGAGCCTTTGTCTGCGTATTTGATTCAGCTGACAGAGCATCAGATTTAATATTTGTTAATGAGACAACACTTTTCGGAAGTTGTGTATCCAGTATCCTGATTTTGTATTCACAGGCTTTATTGATATAGGGTTGGGGCAATGCGATATAAAGGTTACGTTGGTATCACTGGCAATTTCGAGATGTTAGAAAACAAAGACTTGTAGAGTTGTAGCGTTAGTTGGCTTGAATGTTAGCGTTTTGGTGAATTCCTATATTGAGTCATAGTCCAAAATCTTTCGGATAGCTAGGCACTATGATTAAAAGCAAGTATGTACAGAATTATTAATTCCTCTTCATTCATCCGTAGATACTAACCGTAACATAGATGTGCATACATATAACAGAAACACAAGTAGATTGTGTAACTTAAAATTATTTTTAAGAAAGCAGTGCGCAGCCCAAAGTCGAAGAAGCTGAATTCCTAATATTCGAGCAAAAATATTTAAATTTTTATACAAATATATTGATTTTATTTTCAATTTAATACGTTTAGGTCGTTTTGATTTACGATTTTTATCTTCAAGTACTTAATTGTTATAATTTTCATTACCTATTGCCTTTGTTTTGATAAAATCATCTTATTCCAGTTTATACCTAATATACCTTTTTTAGATAGCAACATACATAAATTTATTTATGAGATTATATTAAACATGTTTAAGTATTTTATATTTATTGAATGTAATTTCATTACTTACTTTGTCACCATTATAGCTGTTTTTACGTGATAACGACCACTTGTTCTCTATTTAACCCTCTGGTTGATTGATAGAAAATGCCATTTGGATTAACTTCACCGTTTGTACATAGTTTTTATAATGTGCAATAAAGATTAAATTAATGAATAAAATCTATCACGATTACAACCATTACACGGGTATAAAAGGTAAAATCCAAAATGAATTATAGAATGTAGCACAGAACATGCTCTTTTAGCCTGGGACGGGATTATTGGTGTTTCAATGGAGTTGGAACAGAGCATAGTGGACGTACGCTCAATAATGAAACTGGTTTTGTGCTGTTCAGTCAGCTGTTCGATCTATCATGGCGACGTAAAAGGCAATATGCATCGGACAATTGCTTTAAAATAAATTAAAGTTAGAAAACAATTTTAAACTGCCTTCAATGGTTTTCTTGCTGGCAAAGCATGTTAATAGTCATTAAAATTTCTTCAGTTAAATAAGGAAACTATAACTGTTGAAATTTTACATAAGACTAGGTTACATTAGACTAGCTTTCTTATGAAATTTTACATTAGACCTTAACATTATCTTTTGAGACAAATCCCAGAAGAGCAGTCAGGATTTGTGAAAGGCAAAGGTACGAGTGAATCAATACTTAACATACGCCAAATAATTGAAAAGAGTCGAGAGTTTAACAGTCCCGTTATTATCTGCTTCATCGATTATGCCAAAGCCTTCGATTGTGTTAAGTGGAATAGGCTGTAGGAGGTACTTGAACGTAATGGTGTCCCTGAACATATTATAGACCTTATACGTAATCTATACACCACCAACCGCTCTTTCATTGAAATAAACACTGACTGTTCGAATGCGTTTCATACAAAGAAAGGTGTGAGACAGGGATACATACTTTCACCGCTTCTCTTCAATGTATATGGGGAATATATTTTCCGTAATGCATTGGAGGTTTGTGATTCGCAATTGGTGGGAAACGCTTTACCAATCTGCGCTATGCTGATGACACTGTCCTCACATGCTGATGATACATGAAGAGCATACTGGACAGATTTTAGAGTGACAGCGAAAAAATCGGTTTGATAATAAACAGGCAGAAGACCAAGTTGATGGTGGTGGATAGAACTGGCAATTTGCCGAAGGACGAAATTACTCCAGGTGTCCAAAAAGTTGACAACTTCGTCTATCTGGGATCAACTATTAACAACGAGGGCAGCTGTGTCCCAGAGATAAAAAAAAGAACAGCTATGGCTAAGGATGCAATGACACGCCATCAAAACATCTGGAAGCAACGCGGCATAAGCTTCACAACAAAGGCCCGGCTGGTGAGAGCGCTTGTATTCCCGATCATTCTGTATGGTGGTAAGACATGGACCATTAAGGAAAGAGAAAGACAAAGGATAGACGCATTTGAAATGTGGTGCTGGAGACGCTGACGGCAAAGCGCACAAATACATCTATCCTTACACAGATATCAGAAAAACTCTGTTGTCCACTATCTGTCTACTGCGCATCTTATCTTCTTTCGGCCATATAATGCGAAGAGGAGACGAAAGTCTAGAAAAATTGATTATTGTTGGCAATATCGAAGTCAAAGGAGCACGGGGCCGATCACCAACTCGATAGTCCGATCAAGTGAAGGAAGTCACCTCTTCCAATAAACTTCAACATGTGATTAGAGCGACAGTGGATCGGAATCGATGGCGTAGGATTATTGCATCCTTTAGGTCATCTGACCACGATCCTCAGTAATGAGGGAGCGACTAGAGAGAGAGAGAGGTACGTACGAGTAGTTTACTCAATTTCCTATCTTAGTATTAATTTGACAGTAAATACCTATCTCATTTTTAATTCTCATATTTTTGACATTTACTAATAGGTTAAATTTTTTAACGACATTGTAAATCTAGACTAGATATACAACTTATATAAAAATGACAAACCCAACTGTATCTTGCAAGTACTATTCTTCCGTATTTTAAATTATTTTTCAACTCACTTGCTCGTAAAGTGGATCTAATTACACCGGTTTCAGATACTTAGAGAAGCTCATAAAACACGTGTGTATTATAGCCGAGGCACGTATCACAGAGGCCTGCAATACTGCACTTACCGGCTGCGGCAGTAATGTCTTAAAAGCTTGAGGTAATATAAAAGACATAAACGAACTACATGCTTTTTCAAACGGATATTTTAGACCATTATTTAGTTTATCTACAAATTAACAATGATTTGTATTATTTAATTATTTTTTTCCTCACAAGTGTGTTGAAAAACGATATACGTACACTACACACACACGTACACACTCGGCTCTATTACGGCATCGCCTTCGACTCGGCGGGCTGAAATTCCGCTTCGTGAATTATAACCAACATACGGCATTGTATGTACTATAATTTAATTACTATTCCCACTCATTGATATTGTAAACCTTATTTCTTATACATTTTGACATTTATCATACTTAGGTAAGTACCCACTATTTCTCCTAAATCTAAACAGACATTATATTGTGGTTGACATTGAAATACTACCAAGCTTGTTATTTTATTGATACTTATGAAGCTTTTATAAAAAACGCGATTGCCGATGAGTTACAAAATCGCACCTCAAATGTCGGTTCGACTGAGCAATTCCATCCCCTGCTTAGTGCAGTTGGAGAGCCTACGATGGCACGCCTCTTTCCACCACAGACTACGAAGTGGGGCGGCAAGAGAATCCTCTTAGTGGCAATTCTAAGATCTACGAGGACCTGTAAGTCATCATCATCATCATCATTATTTCAACCAATAGACGCCCACTGTTGGACATAGGCCTCCCCCAGGGATCTCTGAACCGATCGTTTCTGCGCCTCCCGCATCCAGCGGCTTCCCGCGACCTTCACCAGATCGGCGGTCCACTTTGAGGTTTTTTTACATTTACTTATATAGTAATACCCCGGACTTACGCGATAGGTGGGACCAAACGATAGCCGTGTAAGTCGAATTTGCGTAAGTCGGGGTTCAACTTTGCATATTTGGAAGAAACATGTTTAATAAAATTTTAGATAATAACAACAATTTATATTAATAAAACAACGTAAACCGAAGTTATTTTGATGTCGAAGGCTTCATATATTCTAACAATGTCGCCTGACGAGTTTAATTTCTCTTATTCTCACGTAAAATTTCCTCGTAGCATGCCAGTAACTTTTTCATTGCCCATTTTGTAGTAGAAACGCGCTTTTCATTGGAATCTATTTTTTCAGAAAAAAAACAAAATAAGCGGGTAAGCGGCGATGCGATCTTCATTTGTTTTTTCCATTTGTAGAGTTTTGTTAATACTTCCATATAGCAGAGATTTGTATTAACAGTTAATTATATTTGTATAGCTGTTAATTTCTTTAAAATAACATAGATTTGAGAAAAATATTTAGCATTTTTAAATTATGAAAATGAAAAATAATGGCTGAATAGCTGGCCGGCCACAGAAAAAAAAACAAAATAAGCGGGTAAGCGGCAATGCGATCTTCATTTGTTTTTTTCATTTGTAGAGTTTTGTTAATACTTTCCTATAGCAGAGATTTGTATTAACTGTTAATTCGGCCATAAGGGTTGGAATGGAAGTCGGGAAGGGAACATTAAGGTATTTTAAAGAAGTGAACAGATCAGAGTGATCATAGGCTGGACAGAAAAATATTATATGGTTTGCATCACCAACAACACTACCACATTCACACAAATCAGAATCAATAATTTTGAACTTCGCTAGATGAGCGGGGGTACAAGTATGACCAATCCGTAATCTAATAATTATAGATGAACACGACTTTATGCGGCTGCCAATTGGAAACAAATGAACAGCCTACTACTGGTTACTTAAATATAAAATTACAACGACATTTAAAAAAACAATAATTGATAACTATAACAAAGATAAATTATTCTATAATAAATAATTATTAAAAATTTACACAAACTTGTTTCTTAAGAACTAAAATATTCGGTTTATTTAGTTTTAAATTTTGGCTGTTTGGTCCTTTTATAAATGTTGGCTGTATGAAGAATTTAGCCATGCCCAGGCAGCGCGCGAAAAAAAAAGGCGTGCGACATTATCCCGCTATTGAAATTTTTTGCCTTTTTGTTGTAATTGATAATTGATTATCTACAAATATGTCGAATCCAAGTGAAGAAGAATCCATATTATTTACTCCGCCGGAAATAATTATGGAGGCGCAAAGCGCGAGTAATAGTTTGTTGCCGCCAAAGTCAAAGGATAAATTCTTGGCGGCATACGATACTTTCATGCAGTGGAAGATTGATAAAAAAATTTCAGGAAAATATTAATACCACAAGATATTTTATTTTCCTCACAAGTGTGTTGAAAAACGTCGTATGATACACGCGCGCATTGGTCATTACGTACT
This sequence comes from Schoenobius gigantellus, assembly GCA_963935595.1. NCBI lineage: Eukaryota > Metazoa > Arthropoda > Insecta > Lepidoptera > Crambidae > Schoenobius > Schoenobius gigantellus. Next base: position 10,137,430 of record OZ012558.1, read on the forward strand.
CTACTTTCTTGTCGCGCCGCCTGCGGCTCGCGCACAATATCGCCTCGTACGCAATGACCGACATAGCGCGCTCGTATCATAATGTACTATTGCTAAGTACCCTATCAAGCCGAAACCTACCCATGTTAACATAGTCATATAAAAGATATGGCGTCATTGAAAATTCGAAATTTAAAAAACCTATTTTTTATTACTCATACTCTGAAAGTAGGTCTGAAGTTGCCTGAGGAGCGGGTTGAAAGTAATACTTTTCAGTCCTAGGGAGAATCACTTTCAACTGACAGCTGCTGTCGAATATTAAAAAAGAAACTACTTCTTTTTTCACATTTCTATTGAACCATGTTCCAACTTTCTATACAGCCACTCAATTACAGCGCGACGTAAAATTGAAATAACATAAAGTTAAGTATTAATAAAAAATATATTTTTTTAAATGACTTTATGATAATTACCTTTCAACTATTTATTTAAAATAACATAAATTTGGGCCTAATATTTACCATTTTTTCAACGATGAAAATGAAAAATAAGGTTGTGTAGCTAGTCGGTCGCAGAAAAAAATAGGCGGGAAAGCGGCAATCCGATCTTCATTTGATTTTTTCGAGTTGTAGAATTGAATGTTTATTTGAATTGTTTATACTTCCATGTAGTAGCAGATTTGTATTAACGCAATAAGTTCATCTGATTCAGATATATATTTAACGCCTGATTTCATAAGAGGCTTAAAGCAGAAGTTGTCGATTTATGTCAAAATTAAATTCACAAATTTTTTCTTTAGCTAATTCATGTTTTTATTTTAACTTTCCTCGTATTCGTAATGAAAAGCACAGTGTTTACTTCGGGTTAAAGACTTATTTAGTCCCTCGAACTATTACAGGGTAACAATGTACTTAAAAAAAATAAATGCAACCAAAAAGCAAACACGATAGTGAAATAAACATTTTAGTAGTATTAAAAAGAAATACAAATAACCCACGTCAAATTATTCAAACACGGCAGTTAAATGGATTGAAATAATCAACATAAGGATTCAACAATTCACAAATCTAACAAAACACCAAAAGTTTATAAGGGTTTTAATTTTTATATCCTGACAGCTTTTGTATATGTCACTTATCAGGGATGCTGCACATTTCTTGAAATTCTTATTCAGAATGTTAATAATATTGTTGATATTTCTCTACTGACTCTACAGTTTTATTGCTTTTGGTATACCGGAACGAAATGGAGTCCTTAATATCCGCTTGTTATATGAAAGCTCTGCACAGTGGCCCGGGAACTTGTCTAGGACATAAGTTGATAATATTGATCGCGAGCTGTCTCCCGCCTCAAGGATGAGAGAGCTTTAAGGGAAGCATTGCGTAGGTAGGTAGAGAATATTGTACAATATTGCGACATCATATTTTGGATTTTCGTGTCGTTATAAATTGTTTGTAAAACATGTAGTATTTTAAAATTTTGACGATTCTTTGCTTTTTATTGTCTGTGATATAATGAAAAATGTTTGTGATATAATGAAAAGTGATCTCGTTCTGATCGAAAATATTTAATTCAGTATCACTATATTGTCCTTTCTTTCTTAATAGAGCGTCGGTCGCGCCGTGGACTCGGCATGGCTTTCTAATTTCGGGAGGTCCGTGGTTCGATCCTACCAATGTGTTTTTCGTTTTTCGGATTTCATATGTACATTTGCCGACGCTCCTACGGCGAAGAAAAATATCGTGAGGCAGCCTGCATACATCTGCGAAGAAATTCCAAGATGTATGTGAAGTCGACCAATCCGCACTAGGCCAGCGTGGTTGACTAAGACCTAAACACCCCAACTTAGGGTAGGCTCGAGCCCCTCGGTGGGGACGTTTATGAGCTGTGATGATGCATAGTCCTTTCTTGACAGATGTTTTTTACTCATAATCTGCTGGCCAAGTTTTACCTTCATAGGTCTTTTATAGTTTTTGAGATATTGTGATTTTTTTAACACACAACTAGAAATCTACTTGGCTTTTAATGCGATGGTTAGCGACGATAACGCCAAAGTTGGAGGCGAGCTTCACCTGAACCCCCAAAACTTGAGGAACTGGCTATCTTACTTCTAATTTTTTTTAAAACTTCGCCCCAATATTGCCAACATTGTTATTATGACGACAATCTTAGGTAAGACGGTGGTAGCTAGCTAGGCGGGCTTAGGTAAGACCGTGGTAGCGAGCTAGGTGGGCTTATGTAAGACAGTGGTAGCCAGAAGCATTACCAACAACCAAACAATCAGAAAACCTTTTCCCCTTTCCCTTCTGGGATTCTAACCCCGCACCCCCAGATCAACAACGAGTGGTATTAACCACTAGACTATGGAGGCGGTTATGGCAATTAGTCAAATGAAATTATTATAACTTAAAATTTGTATTTGTTATTATGGTTAAACTAAAACGAACATTCCGTATTACAGTAAATTTAGTGACTGGGAATTCGATTCTTTGAACGAGGTTGTTTGCAGGCATTAGCAACAAATAAACTACTAATGGCCAATTGCATTAACCTTGTCTTAGCTCAGAGACTCCTAATAAGAATGTTGTCATTTTTTGGTTGTAATGAAAAGAATGTGACAGCATGCCACTTAAGATCGTCCTAAGCTAAGACGAGGTTAGTGCAATTGGCCATAAGGCTTTTAAGATAAGATTTTTGAAGTTTCCAAGAAATAAAGGGTTCTAAGTGACGAATCTTTTTATTTTTGGGCTTTTACGAAATTGAACATTAATTTATTCGCCAAAAATATGACATTTGTAGTATGTACAAATTAATGAAGTGATATCTAAGATTTATAAGCTTTTTAAAATGGTTCAAATAATGACATCTTTTCAAGCAGAGCAAAAGAAAATCACTTAAACAGCCACCAAAACGAAATAAGGATAAATTTGGATTAAAGTGTACATTTTAACGTATGAAATCTTCTACTTAATGCGATACCGGCTCGTAGGTAATACTTCTATTACCTACCTACTACTACCTATTTATTATCTGCTTACTTTAAGGAGTAGATCGTATTCCCAGTCAGCCTGTAGATAAAAATTATATCATTTTCTCTTTTACTATCCGTGGATTTCAATCGTTCAGCACTCTCTTGATAAATGTCGATGAACGTCTTAAACTTAAGCTTGAAAGAGGGCGTACTCAGGACGCACTTAAAAAGCTTAACCCTAGTGTTTTAGACGAATAACTATTTTTCTCTCAAACTACATGACATTTTTCTTTCAATTATAATATAAGTAGTAAGTAGTAAGAAAATGTTTTAGTTATTATTTTTTGGGGTTTAACTAATGTTTGGGCTATTACACTCATTACCCTAACATTACATTTTTATTAGCATTTAAAAATCCGAGTTTAGATTTGAAATTAAGATACTTATAAGAACTCATACATTTCTAATTAATGTTGAAATTCTGCAGCAAGGAGACTCTCCCTCTAAGAGTTGGTAATAAGAAGCTAATAAATCAAAAGGTAAAATCATTTCATTATTGATGTAGACAAACACATTTATGCGCACTGCAATAACTTTTTTTTCGAGTCACTTACACTTAAAAAAAACTTGTACATCTTTTAAAAATCGTCTATAATCTATAATCGTCTTTTAAATATCGACAAGATATGCAAAAAATAAGCAGAAACAAACAAGTTAGAAGAATTATTCAAGCTAGGACACAGTACGTATATTATTTTGCTACGTGATAAAATTGAGTAGGTACATATTTAAAACCGTTATCCTTGATCAAGTTCACTCGGTCTCAGGGCCACATGTTGGGGTGACTCAACGAGCCCACCCCATCTTAAAAGCGTTCATTGAAATTTGATTCATGTGCTAACGAAACAAGGTTTACTTTTATTTGAGGAACAAATTATCCCTATTATGAAGCCATGATTGGACCGCGCACGTTTTTACGTCATTTGGTCGACAGTCGGCGTTTGGTGAACTGTATGAAGTAAGAAGGTGCCTGGAAAAGCAAGTTCTCTGTCCGGAAGACAGAGACATCGAGGCGAGGTGAGTTGCTTTTTTTCTTGTTTTTTTTTTGCGAAACTTTCGCTTGTCTCATTCACTGTCTTGACTCATTCGATGATGACGTAATAGGTTCGGTTAACGTCGAGTTCGGGGCTCTTATGATACGGTTCCGTTTTTAGAGTTATATTTGAGTTAATAATAGTTTATTAAAGGGTAATAGGTCTCTGCATTAAACTCGCGCATGTTTTATTTTTTAACTTTTTATATAAGTACACAAATAATTTTACTTAATTTTGCACTGTTTGTACAAACATAATAGATTAATTGCAAAACAAACTATAAGAATAATACCCCGGTAATTCCTCCGGTAATCCGATAATTTTTAAGCAAATAAAGGTAGAGGTACATCTCTTTTGCTTTGATTTATGTTTCTTTGATCGATGTTTTATTCCACTAACTTTAGAGTTCTTATTAAACTTAAACGAGGACGTAATAATTTTTTGTCCATAAAGCTTATAAAGATTGTCATACATTTCATGTTAAACAAAATGTTATATTTTTACAATTAAAATAACGTCTAAAATGACGACGATGAAACGTCTCATTTTTATCAACTTATTAGTTGTGCCGGCGAACTAGGTACGTTTCGTTCTAAAAATTCTGGAGAGGGCTACCCTTATCACCATTAAAAATTGTCTGTGACCTATCCTCAGACCTACCAAATAATATACACAAAAAATTTCTCAAAAATCGGTCAAGCCGTTTCAGAGGTGTTGGATAACAAACACTGTGACACGAGATTTTTATATAATATTAGGTCCTTACATATGAAATTGGCGTTTTGCCGTACTGGCCACTTTGAACTCAAATATCTCCTCTATGGTTAGGAATTCCAAATTCAAATTTATACAGCTATTTACTTATGTATTTGTGTTTCGAAAATTATAATTCACTTGTTTTTTCCTCAATTGTTTTATTTCTTTGCGTCACTCAGTTTACAAAATGGAAAACTTGAAATATCGCGTTATTTACGAGTATGAATTCCACTGCGGCACCATTGCTGCAGAAACGGCTCGAAGGATTAGTGATGTGTATAGCGACGGTGCCGCAAAAAAAAAACACAGTGCGTTTCTGGTTCCAACGTTTTCGTTCTGGAAATTTCGACCTGCAGAACAAGCCCCGTGGACGGCCGGAGACCAAAGTTGATAATGAAGAATTGAAGGCTATTGTGGAAGCGGATCCATCGCAAACCACGACCGAGTTAGCTGCAGGCTGCGGTGTTAGTGATAAAACTGTTTTAATCCACTTGAAGCAAATTGGGAAGGTGAAAAAGCTTGAAAGGTGGGTACCTCAAGAATTGAGTGAAGCAAATCAACAAACGCGCGTTAACTGCGTTGCATTACTCAACCGGCACAATAATAAAGGGATTTTAAATCGAATCATTACTTGTGATGAAAAGTGGGTCCTGTACGATAATCGGAAGCGCTTATCGCAATGGCTGAACCCTGCCGAACCAGCCAAACCATGCCCCAAGCGAAAATTGACTCCAAAAAAGTTACTTGTGAGCGTTTGGTGGACTGTGCTGGTGTCGTTCACTACAGTTTTCTTAAATCTGGCCAGACGATTACGGCAGATGTCTATTGTCAGCAACTGCAAACCATGATGAAAAAGCTAGCTGCTAAACAACCGAGGCTGGTCAATCACTCTAGGCCACTGCTGCTTCATGATAACGCTAGACCACACATTGCACAACAGTGTTTCAACAGTTTTTCCAAATAAATAAATAAATAAACAGACGGCTACCAAATTAGAAGAGCTTCAATTGGAATGTCTGAGACATCCACCGTACTCTCCGAACCTTGCTCCAAAAGATTACCATTTTTTTCAAAATTTTACTTTGAATTTTAATTAAAGAAATGTTATTGTTATTATACTAATGTTTTATTTCCTCGCAATCGAAGTGAAAAGCAGAGTTTATAATTCGTCCACAAAACCATTTTATCCTCGACATTACTGTGCTAAAAGTCTCGGATAAAACATGGTTCGTTTTGTGCACTTGTTGTAAAATCTACTATTATTATTTTTTATTCTCCCTTATGAAGGGTTATTTTTGCCACAAAGTGGGCTTGCACCAAGCCTATTATTATTGCAAGTATTTTTTTTTATTAAATTTCAATTTCTTCGCAACACCTCTTTTCTTCTCGAATTAGATCTCACAGACGAGCAAAGGGGCTCAGGGCTCATTTTTATTATTATTTATTTCATTCTCGACTTCATTCAACTTTATTAAATATCAGCTACTTCCGTCTAGCTTCTTTTCTACTCTAGTTATACTCGAGTAAAAAAAGTCCCTGTAAATTGACTCGTTGTCGACTTCGTTTTCATTTCGCAATTCTCGCATTCTACAAAGATTTTTCCATTACATTCATAGAAGAAAATGCAAATGGGGCTTTTTTTACAGAGTAAAATACGTAAATAATTTATAAAATACGTTGAGTTTCCTTTGAGTCTTAAAGTAACAATGTTTCTTTGTTGCGTCGACGGAGATACAAGCGGAAATATTTGCGTACCTACAAATGTTTTGTTCCCTTGCATTTAATTTTCACGTGAATACGAGCTTCACCTGAATTCCTCAATAACTGAGGAACTGGCTATTTTAAAATACCTCTAATATTGGTATTTTTTATGTTATACACCATAGACTCGTGGTCCGTGCTTTTTGAGTTCTTAGTACTAATACATATAATTCGATCTATTTTTTATGGTTTACCACGACTCTTCACTTAATCTAGGGTGAGTTGCACATTTATAATTTTTCCGGGTTTATCAGAGAACGCCAAAATGATAATGGGATATGTGGGTATGCAACAAGGGATTGCAAGTTTTGTTTCAGTAAACTAGCGAATGCAACAAGGGATTGCAAGTTTTGTTTCAGTAAACTAGCGAATGCAACAAGGGATTGCAAGTTTTGTTTCAGTAAACTAGCGAATGCAACAAGGGATTGCAAGTTTCGTTTCAGTAAACTAGCGGAAATTAACGAAAAAAAACAAGCATTAAGTCAAAAACTTATTTCTTGTACAAATTTATTCAGAACTTTTCTACAAAGTCACAAATAAAAAATCATTTAAATAAATTGCTAAGTATTTGGTGAAATAAAAATTGACTTATCCGAGAGTAACTTATGACTTTATCCTTGCTATAAAACTTGTATAAAATGTGACTTTTATGAAATCTGGGCTAAGTAATTAAGATAATGTCATTGGATATATTAGTTTGCGTCGTTTAGCCAATTAAGTAATTTTTCATACCACCTGCTCGACAATGTTCAATTATAACCCCCTTACATCTACAAAAATCAACCAGAAGAGTAATTTATTTTGCGTACGCTGCCTAAACTATAAAAGATAGAACCATAAAATGTTCTAATTAATTGTAGATCTTATAAATATCTACAAAAATGTTCGCGACACACTATACCTATCTATGTCGAGTGAGGCACAACAACCATTTTTTTATTTAATAATCTTGAACTTTTTTTGGACTACATTTACTTAAACGCATTTATTTTTCTCATGCTATTAATCCTTATCAAAATAAATTATTTCATCACTAAGTACATAAACTGTAGATAATATTTGGTCTTTGAATGATTAAAATTGGACGTTTGGTTTTGCAGTTATGGCGAAATTAAAATATTACGATTTCTGCTGCACGGCCCGTTGCGAAGTGAGCGTCACCAAGGCCGGGGTGCGCGTACGGGAGGTTATGGAATAAAATGGAGGAAAAAATTTAACACTGTGTTAAGCATTTCGATGGCGAAACGTAGTTCGCGGGCACAGCTAGTTTAACGTAAAGCAAGACATTATCTCTCAAGTGAGATAATGATGTACGAAACTCCCAAGGGAGTAAAGTGTTTTAGATTTGGAACATAAAATTTTAATGAAAATTGAGCATAGAATCTAGCTTAAGAAGGCAAAGTTTTTATGCCCATACAGCAGTGGCGTGCATCTACTAGAGACAAATAGACATTCTACCCTGAGCCTGTGTAAATAACGTTATTATAAAATCTAAATACATAATTGCTTTACCAAAATTATAAAATATTTACCTACATAATAATGCAAGCTAAAATAAACAATAACACTTGACTTTAATTTTTATTGATAAAATACTTTCTATACTAAAAGCGCCATCTCTTGACGGCCACCATTAATTATCGATAAAAACGAATAAAGCAAGAACACTAACGCTGCCGGCGGATAGATATAGACATCGAACTAAATGCTTTAATTTGGAAAATTTACGCGGCATATTTAAAAATAAAGAATGTTTCTACAATTTGTTATTGTTTTCATAACTTTGCCGCCAACACCATCGTGTATTTCAAAAGTATAATATAATATCTTGTTGCTTACGTTAATTATGTGCTTAGTGAAATGTGGTTTGTGGCATCAATACAGTCTTTTTAGAAGTCTATTCAGTGTATTATTGATAAAGTTAAAAAACGTAAGTAAATGTCCAGGTGCTTCAGCTTTTTTATTTTTTATTTGGGGTGAATAGGTTGTCGAATATTTGAGATCTATTTTGACAGTTGTGTTTAGTAATTAATTGGTGTTTTAAAACTAAATATACCACAAAGTTGAGAAATATAAGAAATTTATTTGATAACATTTTAATGTTAACAAATTAATATTCGTCCTGCGTGCTACTAAAGGTCATTGACAGGGTCCAGCAGTTGATCGTATCGTATTGTAAATCGATGGGTAGACTTAGTTCATACTTGTTATATTATAGTTAATATGTTTTAGGGTTTTATAATGTTTAAGCTTAACTTAATATAAAATTATTGCGTAACGTTTTCGTGCTTGAGAATAACAAATCTTTTTTGTATTTTATAGTTTTCATGATAATGTGATAATTTTAACCATAGATATAGTGATAGTGATAATGTGACAGTGTTTATGATAAAAATTACCACATAAGTAATTGGTTAAAGAGCCCTGAGTTTTTATTGTCTCGCAGATGGTATGAAAAGTAGAGCCTATTCACGTTTGGAACAAAGCAGTGTCTTCGTCTTAGGCGACTTGAACACCTCGCTTCACTTAGGACTCTACATAACTCCCTCGCTTCGCTCAGTAACTCCCTCGCTATGCTCGGGAGTTAACTCTAAAGTCCCTCGTTACGCTCGGGGTTCAAATATGGCGCCTGCGCGTTTAAGGAGCACAAGTTCAAAACGTAACAGTGAAGGAATGAAATTATTTTAAAATTTTTACTTAATCGTATGAAAATCTCAAATCAATGTAATTTTGGTCTCAAGTTTTTGGATAGGTAAAAAAAGAAAAAAAAAGACATCTAATATTTTTTTTATAATCTACACAAATATAACAAAATTTTGTTATCATTCCAATAACAATATTAACGGATATAATATATATTTCGATATGACTATTTGAGTTAGCAATCGAACTTGCTAATTTGCTTGCTTGCTCTTGTTTGATACTTACATGTAGGTATAAAACAGGATCATCTGTTTTTCTCAAAAGATTTGAAAGAAAAATATAACTACGCACATTTCGCTAATAATTTTCTCTCAATCTGGACACTAGTTTTAGACTCCAATCCTCTTCAGAAAAAAACACCAAGAAACCATTGCTGTGCTAAGCAGTCACACCTTTTTTTTTCTTGGGGGGGAAATGCGTAACCGCTCCGTACCCGCCGTTGGCGACATGGCGAGCGTGTGTGGGGCTCTCCCGGCAGAGTGCCAGGCCTACCCACTAAAACCCCCCGGTGTTCTCCCTGCCCTTTTGGGCGCGCTAGGTAAGGTCCAAGCAGTCACACCTGGTCACACCTGTAAATTCATTTGAAACCAACTTATTTTATGTAATTATTACACTATACAAAAAAAAGGATTTACACGAAAAATAACATATTTGATAGAAAAATAACTCATTATTTAAATTTCACAGAAGTTATATAATAACAAAATATTGCACATGCTAATACCGAACGAAGGGAGACTCTGTACCAGGGTCGTCTGCTTGGGTACCTCCTTCTTAACTATTTCTGCCGCAAAGCAACAGTGCTTGCATTGCTGTGTTCCGGTTTGAAGGGTAAGATATGGCAGTGAAATTACTGGATATCGTGACTACATCTGATGTCACAAGTTGGAGACGTACACTGTGGTTCTTGTGGGGGTTGCAGTTTTGCTACGAATCTCACAGGAGCCACACGTATTATAGGTGACTGTTACCACTTACCATCATGTGGACATCAGGTGGTTTTGTTTGCAATAAAAAAAAAACTTTAAAATGAATTAATGTCAAAATAACACGGTCTATAATAATAAGATAATGTTTTATGATGTAAACTTCTTTAATGACCTAGCAGAAATACATATTTTATCTGATATTTAATAGTTGCAAACTGGCACATATTTGCCAATACTGTTACTATGCGATACAATTAAGAATAGGACCGACTTGCCGCCATATTGTGACGTCATAGCTGTCAATTCAAACCAATTAGGTAGGGTAAGCAAAAAAAAGTTTTTCTTTAATAAAATTTATTTACTAAGATTAAGTGCAAAAAACACATCAGATTTTTAATAATATTTATTTTTTAAGACTGAGTGAGGAAAGATATTAATCAAAATCAATAGAAATGACAATGAAAATAACAATGGAAATAAAAAAAGGTCATGGTATGGTTTTAAAAAACTAATTATGACACGGTAAAATACACAGTTTTTGTTGAGAATAAGTTTTTTTGCAAAGTGTACTTTTTAAGCGACATTTGACAAGCGACAGATGGAGGCTATTGGCTTTCCTATTCTTATTTGAATCGCATTGTACCATGGCGAATTGAATCCTCACTCACCACGATATTTGAATCACATGTGGTCAGTGTCACTAAGATTACCCTTACAATTATGTGTTGCAGAATGATACCAGAAGCCGCAGCGGAAGCGGTGAAAAAAGAAGCGACGACAAAACCGAAACTGACGGCGTACGTTCTCTTCAATGCTCTAAGAAAAGAGTTTTCAACGAAACATATTCACATAGACGGCCTCACGCAAGATCAATTGGAAAAGGTTTTACTGGAGTATTCTTTCAAAGGCTGCAATATAAAGCACAGAACGTAAAAGTTACAGAAAGAATTTAATAGTTGAAGAGAACTATTTCAATCAAAAATGATACTTCGTTTTATCTCATTAGCGATCAACATACTTATTAAAATTAATATTTAATTATATTAGTAATGTCCTAAAGGAGACTTATTAGATTGTTATATTTGGAAAACTAATTACTCTTCTGTCGTTTCCATATTGTGATTTTTTGCAGTAGCTAACCGTCTAGCTGCATTTTGTAGTAGATATTAATGCTAATTTCAATTAATTTCATTAGCACGCTAATTTCCACGCCTTAACGTGCTATGCTATTTGCTGAAATCGATTCTGTGAATTATCCTGAACTGTCGGATCGGCCGTACTAAATGGTCTAAGGATCGGCCCGTATCAAAATTCGCATTCGCATCGAACAAAAAATAGCACCTTAGCAGGCAGCAGTTACGAGGTTAGCGCCGCGACGCGATTGAGCGCGATCGGTGCTGCTTAGCAATCATTAATTTTACCAACTATAATTAATTTAATTATTGCTAATGGATCTTTAACAATTAATAATTATTGCTAATGTTATTTATTCCATTGCTAGCTGCATCGATACCGTCGCTATGCAATGCCAAAGCGCTTGAGCAGCGATACCAAATACTCGTGTACCTGCAGCGATTCCAGCGCGTGTGCAGCGATGCAAACGACTGTATCAGCAGGATTACAGCAACAGTATCGCTGCAAAAAGTTGCAAGCTTAGCATTATGTAGCGGCACATATTGTAGGTTTCTTCAAAACTTTTCATATAGCAGCTCAAATTTCACGAAGACCAGAGAAACCAGCTACGGAATTTCACGTTAAATAACGTTTATTTTTAGCCATCGTCCTACCTGTATTTTCTTTACCCATTTGCGTCAAACACGATACGACGAATTCAGAGATATTTTCACCGCGACACGCGCTTAGAGATTCTGTGAGTGACGAGTACCTACTTAGAAACTGTTTTAAGAAAGCGAAATGTTTTGTTAAATTTAAAAGAAATTAAAATGAAACACTTGCTTTTTAGAGGTTTTTAAGCTTCCACTCCATCTGTAAATAAACGTTTATGATAAAGGCTTAAGTTGATGGGGCTTTAATTCTATTTAGGGATAGCTATTCAGATATAACTATCCTTCGATAGTATTTGAAATAGTTGAGTGAGTACCTAATAGGAATTCATTTCGAAGCAACTGGAGTAGAATAGTTAGCAAGCTTTTAGTCTTGAAACGTCTCTACTGTGTAAGGTCAGCATAGTAATCGAAAAAATGTATTGTTTATCGATATCGAAATTTATGTTTTTTTAAAATAATTGAGTTTGAAATTCTTATGCTTGCAGTGGACGGACAGAGATTTCAGTATAAGTTTTATTTTTCTTGGTCTTCAGCCTTGCATTATGTGTATACATAATCTTCTTATAACTTACTCTGTTCATTATAAATACTGATTAGACTTTTAAACAATGCGAATTTGTCTTAATACATTTTAATTTATAAAATTTGTCTTAAAACTTTTAAACAGGTCTAAATTCATATTCATTCTGAATAACAATTTAGAAGGTCCTATGGTTAATAGAACGCTGTGCAATAGCTTACATATTTTTTTAAATAATAACAAATTATTATTTTTATTTATAATTTAATTAAATAACTATGATTAAGTAATAATTGTCTTTTGTAAATAAGTATTATTTACCCTTTATTTATTTTTTCTTGAAAGAGTTATTAGTTACGGCAATATTAACCTTAATATTATATTTTCTAAACGCGAAACATGTCAATGTTTGAATCATGGTGTCGCGGGCCGCGAGCAAAAATTTATTAATAATTATTTGGGTGTTAATAAAAAACGAAATTGAATATTAACGATGCATGCATGATTTATTAATGAAAATTAGGTATCACATAGGCAAAGCACCCGCTAGAGTTATCTAGTTACCTATTTTATTGTCTTAGTGCGGCTACAGTTTCTCTAATGGCTTACAATTTTCTAACTCAAGATGAGCCAGAAGGCTCGGCGGGCCGCAGGTTAAGTATAGCTGTGAAAGACATTTGCATGCTATGATATAAGCTATCTACTATTTACGAGTATACCATGCTTACCCAAATGAATGAATTTATTTATTTAGATTGTAAGTTAATATGATACTCTACCAAATCTAGACTAGTCAATCGATATCAATGTTGTGTAATAAAGACTATATTATCAAGAGGTGTTTCATTTCATTCAACCCACTTATGGACTTTTTATTTACATACGACAAAGAAGCTCTTGGGCTTGATCTCATTTGGTGGTAAATGATGATGAGCGAGCTTCACCTGGACTCCTCAACAGCTAACATTTTTCTAACTGTTGAAACAATATTAATGCCAATAACATTGTTGTTATGGCGACAGACTTAGGTAAGACGGTGGTAGCTAGCCAGGCGGGCTCAGAAGCCCTACCACTAACCTCAGTAAAAAAAATTTGAGGCCCGGACTTCCCGATCAACACTCGATGGTATCAACCACTAGACCACGGAGGCGGTCAAAAATCATAAACTTTTAGATGGTTAACATTTTTAACCGACTTCAAAAAAGAAGGAGGTTATCAATTTGACCTCTATGATGTTCATTTTTTTTTGTATTCGATAGAGTATACTCCTGGGGTGGTCCCAAGGTCAGGATCTGATGTTAAGATCCCATGAAAATCGAGGGAAACCCTTAAATTTCATAGGTACGTCCAACGTGTTGTTTGTTCCGAAGTTATTCACGTATTTGCGTCTGGTAGTCATGAACCAAGCTAATGATGGAAGGATCCTTAACTTTTGGACCTGACCTGACCTGACCTGACCTTGCACCCCATTTCAAATTCACTAAAAAGATTCCATTCACTAAAAATATAAAAATAAAAAATATTTTACAAAAAAAACCGACTTCAAAAACACTGAAAAGTTAAAAATAATATACTCGTAAGAATAGGTACAGACAACATCACACTTCTATATTGAAGTCGGTGCCAGATTTAAAGACTTTCTAGGAGATCATCGTTTGGCACCGACTTCAATATAGAAGTGTAATTCTGTCTGTACCTATTCTTATATTATTTTTAACTTTTCAGTGTTTTTGAAGACGTTTTTTTTTACTTCAAGATAGCCCAATCACACAGGCCCGTTAGGTTTAGGTTGAGTATAGCTGCTCTAGACCATTTAGTTTACTAAGCTTTTATCCTTTATCCCATTTAGACGTTGTGGTAAGTGGAGTCTCTTTTCTTCTCTCACATTTTAGAAGAGCATGAGGTAGCTGCAGCCCTTCTCCTGTTTTCAGCTCTTTCAGCTAGGCCTAGGGGGTATTTCCCGAACCCAAACGAACTTCCACCGGGGGCGGAGAGGTTTCGGAGAGTGGTCTATGGGTATGGGGATACCAGCGGGAATAGCCGCTAGTGCATCCGAGTCCTACGGCATATCCAAGTGAACTTAGCCACAGAATAGATAATAGTACTACGTAACTCAGAGCTTATTCAATTTGTAGAGATCCTAATTAGGAAACAGGAAGGTGTAATCGCAGTTAGAACAGATTGGATACAATTTAGGAAGCAAGGAAGGTCCCGACCGCTCTACTTCCTAAATTGTCTACAATTTACAGCAGGGGTTCCCAAACTTATTTTGTCTACTGCCCACTTTGAGAATAAATTATTTTTTAGCGCCCCCATTTTTTCACCTACTTTAAAACCACTATAACTTCAAATAAATTAATTAATTATCGTGAGCTATATTAGCGAAGATTAAACATTCATTCTAAACGAGACTTTTACTATAACCCGCAAGAGTTAGCTTGAGACCAGAGCGCAGTAGGTAGTACACAACGGCGCTCAGGTCTCAAGTTAACTCTTACGGGCTACACCTGCCAATGAGAATGATTATTGAAACGGCACTTTATAGTATTCAGATTCAGACAGAGTATCTTTTATTTAAAATAAAACAAACATAATTGATTCTTATATAAAAACTAATGTGAAGGATGAATCTGATGCTGTTTAATAAGTTTGTTAATATCAGGTTCCAATTTACTCAAGAACAGCCGCAAGTCACCACGTTTGGTAACATGCAAACGATTTCTCTTTTTAGTAAGCAGCGTTGCTACAGCTCTAAATCCACGTTCACACAAACATGACGATGGGAATGCTATCAAGAATCGTTGAACGATTGCCCACAATCCAGGGTACAATGGATCGGTTTTTGTAGTCAAAATTCTTGATAGCCATTTTTGAACTTGATTTTTATTTCCTCGTTTGTTGTAAATTCTATAAGTTCTTCTTCCAGTTTAGGTGACATTGCTATGTTGACATTTGAAAACGGATCCAACACCCAGTCTGGTATTTCCAAGTTCAAAATGTCCTGGTATCGTTCGGTGAAGTCAATGTGGAGGTTTTCCAAATGTTGGCAGTAGGCAAACAAGTCATCGTTACTGCAGGATACTGATAATTTCGGAAAATTGTGTAAGTCACGTCTGCCCATATTCTTTTTGTGTAGAAGCAGTTTGGCTGCGAAGGCAGCAACGACATTTTTAGTTTTAATTAAATTTAGTTCATCGCCTTGCAGTTGGAGATTCATGTCGTTGAACAATTTATACAGGTCTGTCATGTAAGCTATATCATCCTTTGATGTAATGAGCTTGTTGCGCAATTCTGTATCTTTAGTTTCCAAGAACTCTATCACAGAGTCAAACAGGTTGTAAAATCAAGTCAGACAATTGCCTCTTGATAGCCAACGAACTTCAGTATGAAGAAACAAACGGTTGAAATCTACGTCATTAGTAACACAAAGCTGATAAAATAATCTATCATTCCAAGAGCTGTTACGGATTTTATTGACTGCTTTGATGACATATTGCAGTGATTGAAATAGTCGTTCACATAAGTTTCTAGCAACCAAATGTTGGCTATGAATAACGCAATGTACAGCAAGAACATCTGGAATTTTATTTTTAAGTGGCCGGAGCGCCATCCGTAGCAACTGATATAATATTTTTCAAGGGAATTTCTTTCTCATCACAAAACTTTTCCAATATATTGAATATGGTTTCGCCTTTTGTATCGGTCTCTAAATTTCTAGCAAACAATAGTTCTTCACATATTTTCTCATCTTTAATAAACCTCACGTAAGACAGCAACAATGCTTCATTAGTTGGTAAAGTGGACTCATCGAGCTGAATTGAGAATTGACTAGTCTTCAAATGATTGCAAAATGATCCTTCAATGTTTTCAGCCATTTTATCAATTCGTCTTTGCACAGGTTTATTACTCAAAGGAATTTTTCGGATAATATCTGCGGCCGGTTTATGAAGCACAGTAGTTATTACTTCCTTTATTGCTGGTAAAATTAACTCTTCTCCGATGTTGTGTGGTTTGCCTTTTTGAGCAATTAACAAAGAGATATTGTACGAAGCTCGAAGTCCGTCGTCATCTTGCTTAGCAGCTGCCAAAAATAGTTTTGCTACACTTGGCTTAGTATTATGCTTTTGTTATGATGTCCAAGGAAGACATGGAGTCACTTAATATAGATACCGTCTGCACTCCTTCCTCCCGGACCATCTTTATTGCCCTGTGCAAAGCATACAGTTCCGACTGAAAGACCGTGCATGCCGGACCGTGAATGTATAGTTTGCGGATTCTTTGCCCTCTGTCCAGCATGTGAAGGCAGCGCCTACTCCCCCCTCAATTTTGCTGCCATCTGTGTATATCTGGAAGTTTGAGATGTTGTGTTTTCTGAGGGTTGATGGTGTAGTATCCTCTAGACATTCATACCCGACCAGAATTCGGTGAGATGGGTGTGGTCTCTCTAGGACTCTAACTTGTTTCTCTAAAGTTCTGCCGTACGGCAGGTGGTCAACGCAGTCTCTTTTTTTGTTTTATATAATGTTGCTGATTCTTGCACACGTAGATCCAGCGGAGCAGTCCCGAAAGTGTTAGAGCAGACGTCAAGGACACTGTTCTGTAGGCCTTGCAGATTTTTATGGCAAAGTTCCGTTGAACCGACTTGAGCTGTTTTTTAACCCTTACTGATTGCGCAGCCCCGTGCCATGTACTGCTGGCGTACAGCATTATAGGCTCTACCACCGCAACTTATATTGTTCTGATGATCTCACCGTTCAGTCCCCAATAGACTCTCGCTGCACGTGCTATTTGCTTATACAGGTCAGTTACCTTTCTGCATTGTTCTGAAACATGCTCAACGAAATTTAGGTGTCTGTCTATAGTGAGACCGAGTACTTTGATCGCGTACACCAATTCAATATTTTGTCCGGACATCATCACAATAGGTTGGTCATACTTTAATTTATTTGTTAGCACCATTAACTTTCCGATCACTTAAATATATCACTTAGATTCTATCATATAGTAGAGGTTTCTGGGGCATTTCTTATTGACAAGTTGTTGTTGCGCTGGCCACCACGCGTTATCGAAGGCACCCTCTATATCTAACGAGACCATTAGCAGCAACTTTTTTCCTGAATTTCTTGGTTGAAAATATGCTACATTCTTGTCTTTTTTATCTGGATGCATTTTATTCAAATGATCCTGCAGTCTTGAAGGCTTCATTGCTTCATTCGAAAATGTTTTAAGACATAGAAGGCACAAAGGCGACGATGGATTTGTGGGATTTTCAATGAATCCGAATTTAATATATTCCGCACAGTATTGCCGTCTCTTCTTTTTTACTTCCGACATTGTTTTGTAGTGAGAAATACGTTTTGAGAAACGTTCGTCCGTAGTTTCGGGCCCGTCCGTAACCCGAACGAAGTACGTGATTCGTACCTACCACGAACTATTTTCGGATTCGTTGGTTCAGTACGGACGCATAGACAAGTTACGTGAATGAATGATTGAAAAAGGTGTTTTATGATGTCTTCACAAAAAAACCGGTTATGACATTAATAACTAAAATTATTTGTATTTAAACAGTTTTGATATAATAAACTACAGTAATGATTAGCGGAAAGCTCCGTATGTTATTAAAACTGCCAATTCTTAACAAAAACATTTTGTTATTACACTTTAACGCGCCATGACAACCCGGGCTCTTAGTCTGTGGCAAAGTAGCCCCCGACAGGTGATAAACCTGCAGCATTATACACCTAAATAGCTTTTGCTGCTTTTATTTATTTACGTTTTTTGTGATTACATTGGTGTTTCGGAGTTATTTTTTGCTTTTGTTCACATGAAGTTATACTTTCAAGTGTTTCCTACGACTCGCACCTTGCACCGAATTTAAGTCTTCTTAATCAAATAAGAGTAATAGTAGTTTTTTAAGTGATAAGTGTTTGCAATATTTCATTCGATAATGATAATCTCAAAAAAGGGACATTTAACCATGTGTTCCTCGTTTGTTCTCCTTTGGATTTGGTGAGAATTGGTTCACTTCACTTTCGTAAGTAAATTGACTATATTATTCTTCGCTCTTCTCTTAGGGTTTCCAAGACAGCCACCACGAATGCCATAACTTCAACAAATATTATGTAGTTAACTTATATCATACTTAAGTACACCTTCTTAGTAGTCAAACAAAACCCAAACTGTTATAAAATTCACAATAAATCACTTATTTCTGGTGTTAATCTGAAAGTCTTACGGTAGCACTTGAGTTCTCGTGAGAAGTGAGGTTAAACGCCCGAAAAACGGTATGTCAAAATCGAATTTTCGTGCCGGGTTCGGGTGATCATAGTAAGCTATCCCTAACAGCAAATGTCAAACTCCGATTTCGTTCCGTTGACGGGCCCATATTTTCGTGGTAAGAAACAGCCCGAAATTACGGAGTTCGTTCGGGGTTCGTGTGTTCATTGTAGACCCCCAGTGCCGAGGCCATAGCGCCACCGACGTTCGATCCCTCTTTTAAAGGTCTCCAAATAGGCTTGTAGCATTAAGATGACCGATGACCTTTTTTGGAGACATAACCTTTACCTCATAAGGTGGCAGACTAGGTCCGCCCAGAGCTCGGCTCCTAGTGTGGATGAGAGCATAGCATTCACAGAGGATGTGAAATGGTGTTTCGTCATCCTCATCACAGAATCTGCACGTGGGGGCATTTGCTAATCAACTTTGTCTAAGGCCACGTATAACAAAATCTGAAAAATAGCGAATTTCTTTTTTTAAATTCATGTCTGCCCTGAGGTCAAATATATAATTTTCAGCCCTTTACTTACCCCTCGTTTACACCAAGAAACAAGTAAAATACCAGTTTTATACAATAAATGTAGAATACTTGTCAAAACATAATTATTTGTTTTATACATGTATTGCAACTGTCTCAAACATTCTTTCGTTCATACTGTGTTGCCAACAAGTCTCTAAACAAGTATAAACCACATCTGCGTTTACACTTAGATCTATGACATATTCAAACTAGTCTGATACATTGACAGCGTTTACACTTACAAAAAGCAATCGTGTTTTCAACAAGTTTTGTTTATTTCACTGAAATTTATGTATCATACTAATTTAAAACATGTTTTAAACGCTATCCATGCTTGTTGGATAAAGTTTAAAACTTTTACCGGACGGACCGTATTATTTTACGGGGGGAAGAGAAGAAAAAAAAAACAAAATGAAAGAAGAAGTTTTATGTCATTTTCGAGCGGCGGCCATGTTGAATTTAGGTAGTTATCTAGTTGCTTACTTTATACGACAGACAGCGTAACTCGTGTCCCTAGTGCTAGGTGTTCCAGCACGTGTTGAGCAGTCTTCTGACGGCTGACGAAGACTATCGGGTGTGCACTAATGTTCAGGTATATGTGATGTAGATTTCTTGCAAGAGAGATAGAGCTTGCGGAAAATACCACAGTTGCTTAAAAATTAAGCAATTAAACTTATGCGCTGATAGCGTAGAGTCATGTGTCATTAAAAAAAGCAAACGAAACTATTTGCAAGGATCTATCTATAGACTATGGAATTTTTATTCTAATAACAAAAACAGAGTAATCTGTGAAATACAAAATATTTACAAGGTAATTTTTTACGTAATGCTTAGTACGATTACGCAATCTGAAGAGCCCTCATTTGCACGAAATTATTGGTTCTACATAAAATATATAGATATAGAAGCTTTCGTAACATACTTAGACATACTTCACTGATAATATTCCCAAGAAATATAAGGCTCGAAAAATAAGAAAATAAGGTGTACTTATCGAAGAAACAAATTCCAGAAACGTCCAATTATGTTGTAAACATCTTATCGACCTAATTTTCCCAAGGTTACATTGTCCGAGATTTTTGTCAAAACAAACTAAGAACTCGACTAACGAAATTGAATATGTTGTGTACAATTCATTTTTGTGGTAAATTGCTTTATTTTGGATAGTTAATTATTAATATGGACAAGAAAACTTTAAAAGTGAATGAGGTTCTTAAAGAAGTCGTACCCAAGCGTTACAAGTGCTCTATCGAGTAAATTAAAATTCTTTTCAAAATTAACATTTTAATCGTATCTCTATTTCTGGGATCCCCGTGAGGACATAAATTCTTCAGTTTGGTGTTGACAGGCTAGCCACTGCCAACTTGGAGTGCAAGGAGTTCCGAATGGAACCCAATCCAACCTCATTTTATCACGGTGAACCCTTTCGAACAGTCAAGGCATTTAATTTGCGACCCACCTAAAGTTGAATATCGTTGTAGGCGACGCACACATGCACCAATCATACTTACCATTTGCTCATATACTTACCTGTTGTTTATCTTTATGCCTACAGTAAAATATTACCTATATTAACTTTAGTCAAGTCATAGCCAAGCATAACATGTGAAAGAACTGACCCTACTCCCACATTGCTTGCATCCGTAGTCAAAACTACTGGTAGTTGTGGGTTATAAAGTGTTAATACTTCACTACACATTAACATTTCCTTGACCTTACAAAATGCTTCGTGACATTCCTTCGACCATATAAATTTTGCACCCTGCACCCTTTTCTAACAAGCCATATAATGGGCATAAAATTGTACTAATATTTTTAATAAATTTGCATACATAATCATTCCTAGAAATGCACGTACCTCTGTAGTTGTAGTTGGTGTTGGACCGAAAATACCTATGAAAAGTGCACGAAATATACGTTTCGTAGTCCCCTGTTTTCTCCGCGAAAAATTTACCGATTTAAATACTTTTTTTGGTAGTATATCAATTACTTTTTGCGTTAAATATTAAAGCAAGGCTTTTTCTGTGTTTCTATGTTTTGCTTTTTACATATAATCTTCTTCAATTTGTTTACTGGACGTTTGAATACAGCAGAAAATTAGGTCGATTTTTTAGGTTTTTGAAGGTTTGAAATCTCTTTTAATAATTAACTTAATAAAAAAAGGAAAACATAGGAACATGCTAATAGTGGCCATTGATTTTATTGGAAAAAATAGAGCAACTAGTGCCATTATCCAGGAAGGAAACAGGGGACTACGTTTGTATGAAAAAACGTACTGTACGATTTCCTCTAAGCCCATATTTTTGCAATATTTTTAAAACTTCATGTAAAGTTTCTAAATGCTCTCTGTTATTACGCCCTGTCAAAATCAAGTCATCAAGAAAAGTACCCACACGTGGCATATCATCAAACATTTGTTCAATCTTTCGCTGAAAAATTCCAGGACTAGACGACAAACCGTAAATTAAACGATTATACCTATAAAGCCCATGATGCGTATTGATTACAGTATACTGTTTTGATTCGTCATCCAGTACAAATTGTGCGTATGCCTGGGATAGGTCAAGTTTAGTAAACTTTTCTCCTCCCTGGATCTTATTTAACAAGTCTTCTATTCTAGGCAAAGGAAAACGATCTACCTCTAGGCACTTGTTGAGTGTGACCAGGATCGGCTTGCCGTCGGCTGTATCACGGGGTAATACGGTCGATGGCACTCTATGGAGCCCCGATATGGGCGGAGTGCCTCTCCCCCCGTACGGTGGCCCTTCTGAGACGTCCACAAAGGGTCATAGCAACCCGGGCCGTGCGAGCCTATCGCACGGTCAGCCACGGCGCGGCCTGCGTTCTTGCGGGCCAAACGCCGTGGGATGTCGATGCACGCGTCCATTCGGAGGTGTATCGGCATCGGGTTGCTGTACGAGAACGGGGGGGACGATCTGCTCCACAGGAGGTGGAGCGAGTTCGTACCTTGGCGCAGAGGGAGGCTCTGCGCCAGTGGGGTGAGGCACTCGGCTCCCCAGCTGCCGGCCACCGGACGATCGAGGCGATTCGTCCGGTTTTGGAGGAGTGGGTTGGGCGCCGGCAGGACAGCCTAACATTCCGCATGGTGCAGGTACTTACCGGGCATGGCTGCTTCGGTCACTACCTGCACCGGGTCGCCCGTCGGGAGGAAACGCCGCAGTGTCACCACTGCGACGCTCCCGACGACACTGCCGAGCACACACTATTGGTGTGCCCGGCTTGGCGACGCCAGCGCAGTGAACTCAACGCTGCGCTGGGAGGCGGAAATCTCTCGCTGCCGAGCATGGTCGTGGCCTTGCTCCGTGGCGAGGCGGAATGGGAGGCTGTCGCCTCCTTCTGCGAGGACGTAATCTCGCAGAAGGAGGCCGCGGAGAGGGAGCGGGAGGCAGATCCTCAAGCCGCTCCCATCCGCCGCAGACGGATAGGCAGGCGAAGACGGGCATTCGCACAAGCGATGCCCGTCTAATGACCCTGCCGTGGAGGCCTGCGTGCACGGTTGGCCCCGTGCACGCCGTCGTAAGGCCCTCCGTCTGGGGATTGCCCTGGTGTTCTCGGGCAATCCCCCCTTGGCGATAGCCCGACCAGTTGGTCGGGCTTGCCCGGGCGCGTGGGTAGTGGAGTCGCAGTGTGGACCTTACCTAGCGCGCCCATAAGGGCAGGGAGAACACCGGGGGGTTTTAGTGGGTAGGCCTGGTATTCTGCCAGGAGAGCCCCACACACGCCCGCCGTCTAGCCCACGGCAGGTACGGTGCGGTTACGCATTTCCCCCCGAGAAAAAAAAAAAAAAAGCCACTTGTTGAGTGTCAGTTTATAGTCACCACAAATCTTAATCGTACCGTCCGGCTTAATAACGGGCACTATTGGCGTTGCCCAGTCCAAGCACTCTACCTGAGTAACTACTCCGTCAGCCACCAGCTGTTCCAGCGCTTGTTCCACGCGCTCCCGCAGCGCGTACGGCAGCGGCCTCGCACGCATAAACACAGGCCGTGCGTCTGCCCCCCTAGCACGTCCACCAAAACACGATATGATAAAGCGGTTTATCGCGGTGAACTATCAAAATACAATAGGGTTTCGTCGTATTTTGACAGTTCACCGCGATAAATCACTTTATCATATCGTGTTTTGGTGGACGTGCTACGGGGGCTGGTTTCACACGCAACTTTACTTCGCCGCCGGTGTAACGACCCAACCCGTCCGAAAACACTTCACCATATCTGCAACTAAGCGAGTCTAAACTTAGCTCTGACGAGTAACGATAATCGTTGTGATTAAAATTAAAGTTACCTATTACTATGTTTAGTTCCTTAAGCCACTGACGGCGTAATAAGGGTGTTTTACCGTTCTGTACCACATATAAATCTAAATATTTACAAATATTTTTGAACTTAACTCTAGGCACTTTTTCGCCAGTATAATAACACATAACTAAGTTAGTCTTCTGTAAGGGTAAATCCATAAATAGAGCACAATACGTGCCATAGTTTATACAGGAAATTGCGCTACCGGTGTCAATGTCCATTTTTAACAACTTATTTTCAATCTGAAAGGTTCAAATTCCGTAGATAAATTACTAATTTTAAAAATATTAAAATGCACCTCTTCCTTGGGCTCCTCTTTCTCTTTAGTCACCGCTACTTCATTGAAATAAGCGCTACCAACTGTAGCAGTCATCCTAGGACACACACGCCTTAAATGTGGTTGGTTGGTTGCAAACTCTACATACATAACGTCTGTAACGACATGTCGACCCGGCATGCTGCCCGCCACAGACGCTGCAGCCTTGACCTCGGAACTCCCGAGGTGCCCGATGTGCCGTAGCCGCCGTGGACGCTCCTGTCAACGCCGGCAGCGCTCGACCGCTACCGCCGCCGGCCGCGCTGACGACGGCACCACCACCGCCGCCACTGACCCTGCGCCCGCTATCACTGTCGACAGTATTACGTACAGTCACGGTAATAGTATATATACAGTAAGTGAACTCGGCCCCTCTTTGAAATTTTATACCTACGGCCGCTCGGCATCTCTTGGTGCGTGGCCCGCGGTAGGGCTGCTCGCTTACCGACCGTGCGCTCCGTTTGACTCGTGCGTATATGCCTTGCGGCGAACTGCATTCGTAACAGCCCTTGTAGTTATGCGATCCAAGTGCGATCCAGATCGAGGATTTTTGAGATTTTTGAGATGGGATTTAAAGGGCAGGTACATTAACCGTTATAGTTACAAGGAAACATTATTAGGCAACCATCCATAACTATTCCATAAGAGCGTCGGTGGCGCAGTGGACTCGGCACTTGCCTTCCAATCGGGGGGTCGGGGTTCGAGACCCGCCATGTACCAATGTGTTTTTCGTTTCGAATTTCATATGTACATTTGTCTGACGCTCCTACGGTGAAGGAAAACATCGTGAGGCAACCTGCATACATCTGCGAAGAAATTCAATGATGTATGTGAAGTCGACCAATCCGCACTGGGCCAGCGTGGTTGACTAAGGCCTAATCACCCTAATATAGGGTAGGCTCGAGCCCCTCGGTGGGGACGTATATGGGCTGTGATGATGATGATGATGATCCATAACTATTTAAGATATTCTGATCTGCATTCACAAATTTTGGAAAAAAGTTAGTCAACAAAAAAAAATGCTGAAATAGCAAAAAAAAATTTTTTTTTGCCTATCGATCCTATTTCATATATTTCATATCAAAAGTCTCTATGGGACCATTTAAGGTATGAGTACTAGAAACGACAGAAATCGCCAAAAATCGCCGTAAGTTGCTCCTCCGCAAATAAGCGCTCTCTTATTGACACACTGTAAAGCCCGCAAACAAACTGATCCCGCAGACTTTCGTTAAGCCATTCACCAAATGCACAATTTTTTGTCAACTTCCTGAGCTCAGTCACGTATTCCATCACGGATTCATTATGAGCCTGCTTGCGCTGTCTAAATTTATATCTTTCAGCTAAAATACTTGCTTTTGGCTGTAAATGGTCTTGTATGATTTTAACTAAATCTATAAATGACTTACTAGATGGCTTCTCAGGCATGCATAATGTCACTAGTAGCTCCTAACTCGTCCCACTCATAACAGTAATCAAAGTTGGTACCTTAAGTTCTTCTTTAATTCCGTTGACTACAAAATACTGCTCCAGCCGCTCAATATACAAATTCCAGCTATCCATATTAACATCAAATTGATCTACTTTCGCGATCGACATTTTATTTGCGTAATTTTTCCTCGTCGCCAATGAAATATATTATTATTTAGCTGCTAACTATTAAAACAACACCAAACAATCACAAGTTTGCAAGACAGAAACAAAAGACAAAAAAATAGAACCGACTTCAAAAACACTGAAAACTTAAAAATAATCTTCTTCTATATTGAAGTCGGCGCCAAACGATGATCTCCTAGAAAGTGTTAAAATTTGTCCCCGACTTCAATATAGAAGAAGATAATTTTTAAGTTTTCAGTGTTTTTGAAGTCGGTTCTATTTTTTGTAAAAAAAAAATATTTTTAACTTTTTAGTGAATGAAATCTTTTTAGTGAAAGAAACCCTAATTTTATTGGTAATAAATTATTTAATTGGTATTAAATTAGTGTTTTCCTCGATTTTCTATGGGATCCCATCATTCGATCCTGACTTTGGTGACCATGGGACCACCCTTGCAGTATACTCTATCAAATACAAAAATAATTTTGGAAATCGGTTTAAAAATGATGGAGTTATGAGGTAACAAACATAAAAAAAATACAACCAAATTGATAACCTCCTCCTTTTTTGAAGTCGGTTAAAAATGACATAAGTAACAAAACACGATCGTAAATCTCTTCATATATACTAACCTTTTTGGTACATACATTTCAGTTATAATTGAGTTTTTTCGTTCTACATATACTTATTTAAGATAATCGCTTGTTTGGTGGCCATTCGGAATCCCTTTTGCTTTGAAAGAGGATGGTAAACAACTTGTGTGTTGCTGAAGGAAACGAAATATCATTGTAAATAATATTGGAATATTAATTTCATAAAAATTGTTTCCGCAGGAGTTTTATACATGAAGTATTCTTCAAAGTAATATTATACACGGTCGCAAATACTAAAATTGTATAGCAAACGTCGGAATTTATTATAGCAAACATCGGAAAAGTAAGTAAAATTTTAGACTGTTGCTTTATTACACTAGTTTGTTTTTTTTACTATATGTACCTACACGTATAAGCTTCGTCTGTTTGCGGCTTTGCGTTCGCATTCTACAAAACCCATAATTATGCTGTGTTATTATAACTCAGCAAATTATACCAATCTATCGTATATTATGGTACACAATATAGATTTTGAATTGAATTGAATTATTTGTATAGGATAAGTACGGCCCGTAAACAGATCAAGAAAAACATGGCTCCGGGTGATAATGGAGTTACAGCCGAGCTTCTGAAAGCGGGTGGATTATACCAATCCAGAACGGGCTGCAGAGGCTATTTAATTGAAAGAAAGAAAGAAAATTTTTTATTTTGCCACCACACGACAAAAACACAAAAAATAAACAGAAAACAATACAACAAATAGGTACAAAAATTATTTTGGTGTTAGTCGTCGTGTGATGCCAAAACTGTGCTCAGCTTTGGCATCACACGCGTTAATTCGGTCATACCCGAGGGCAAATGCGTAAAGCATGGCACAGGCACAGGGACGTGGTGGCACTTTTCTTAAAAAAGAGCGACAGGTTCCAGGTGAAGAAAAACAGACCCATCACGATCCTGAGTCATGTATGCAGTCTGTTCTCTAGAGTTATCATGAATCCTCTCGCAGGCAGGTTTGACGACTTCCAGCCTCTCGAATAATCCGAATTCCGCAAAGATCATATTCATACACTGCGGCAGATTTTACAGAAGACCGAAGAGTGTAATCTGTCACTATACTCCAAATGCTCCATTCCACTCATAGTTGCTCCTTGTGTTCTGCAAATAACTTTCCATTTAAATTCCCCAACATCACTTGTCTTTCACCGACACAGCTGTACGGGTCCGGAACACGTTTTCACAGGACATTTGCTGATCACCCGACGAAGGTAATCTTTGCGTGTACAGACCCTTAGGTCTTTACGAGAAAGACCATCTTCGTTATGCGCAACTTGTTCGTCAACTGGCGAGTGGTAAACTCGCGACTGCACGCAAGTTAGCACCTTCCGATTTTACCTATTTTTAACCGACTTCAAAAAAGGAGGGGGTTCTCAATTCGCTGCGTATGTTTTTTTGTGTGTATGTTACGCGATTACTCCGCCAATTGTGGACCGATTTTCGAAATTATTTTTGTATTAGAGTATACTCTTTAGGTAATCCCAAGGTCACCAAAGTCAAGATCTGATGATGGGGTCCCATGAAAATCGAGGGTAAGATTAAGGTTTCTTAATACAAGCTTACCGAAGGTGACCTGGTATTATAATCACTAAAAAGATAAAAATAAAAAATATTTTACAAAACCTAAAAACCAACTTCAAAAACACTGAAAAGTTAAAAATAATATACGAGTAAAAATAGGTACAGAAACATCACACTAGAAGTGTAACTAGAAGTGCCAAATTTTAAGACCTAGAAGATCATCGTTTGGTACCGACTTCAATATAGAAGTGTGATGTTTCTGTACCTATTCTTATATTATTTTTAACATTTCAGTGTTTTTGAATCGGTTTTTTGTCATCAACTTGCATGCACATCTACATTGAAATAAAAGGGTAACATAAAACTTCTAATCAAATCTATACAGTCTTACCTATAAAGAACTACTGAAATTCTTTTTTCTGCTCGTTATTACCTAAAATAGCCATAACAGGGAATCCAAGGTTGTTTGGGGACCAGCAGGCCTAGCACGGCACGTGGACTATAGAAGATAAAGTGACTAACCCTGGCCCCGTCTCGCTTCACTGTTGTATGAGAGAGCCAGAAGAAACACATTATTTACTTATTTGTCTCTTGTCCCATTTTGTCTTCGGTCCGTGCTACGCCTGCAGGAGAGAGACTCTGTACCAGGGTCGCCTGCTTGGCAATCTCCGTCTTACCTATTTCTGCCGCCAAGCAGCAGTCCTTGCATTGCTGTGTTCCGGTTTGAAGGGCAAGGGTTTGAAGATATTCTCGTAGCAGTGAAATTACTGGGTACTGTACTTTACAGCCTACGTCATAAGTTGGCAACGTACACTGTGGTTTTTGTGTGGGTCGCAGATTTGCTGAGAATCTCACAGGAACCATGTGTACAATAGGTGACTGTTACCACATAGGTACCATTACGTGAGCAGTATGCTTGTTTGCCAACTTAATTGTATAAAAAAAGGCATAAACCATTAAGAGGATTTCTCCTGGCGATCGCGAACCGTGATCACACTGTGAATTTAGAGTGAAAAACCTCTTTATCCTTTCTGCTATCCTAGTACCTGGAATCTATCAATTCTTGTTAGTCTGTCAAAAATCAATATTTTGTTTTATTTTAACTCAAGTCGTATGAAGTCTGTTAATACATTTAAAGTAGGTAGCTACATTAAATTTGTTAAAACTTTTTTGTAGCTGACTGGTAGGTACTCGTACATAAACGCGTGGGGGTCCTCCCGCACTAGTACGAGGGGTGGAGATCTGGAGTCCTGGGTCCTTGGGGCTCCAGATTTTGAATAGGGGCTCCACCCCTACCTGCGTCCGGGTGCAAGGCACGTCCGTGGTGGATGTGACCTTCGCTACCCCCTCCCTCGCCCGTCGAATTAACGACTGGCGAGTGGAGGAAGACGTGGAAACTCTATCGGACCACCTGTACGTCCGATACGAGGTTTCCGTGGCATCCCAAGGGGCCCCGAACCGCAGGGGCTCCGCGGTGAGCGCCTTCCCTCGATGGGCGCTCACCAAGCTCCGCGCGGATGTTGCGGAGGAGGCGGCGATGGTGCGGGCGTGGGCAGAAGTGCCGCCACACCTTACCGGGGATGTCAACGGCATGGCGGAGCTCTTCGCAGACGACATGAAAGTCGTCTGCCAAGCCGCCATGCCTAGGGCGCAGGCCTGCCCCGAAAGGGGGCAGGTGTACTGGTGGACGCAGGAAATTGCGGACCTGCGTACCACCAGCATGAGGGCCAGGCGCGCCTACGTGCGGTGTCGTAGGCGCGCCAGAACTACATCCGACGAGGAAGCTGAACTTCGTCGGGTGTATGCGGCAGCCAAGAAGGCCCTGCGGAACGAAATCTGCAGGGCCAAAGAGGAGTCCAGGGAGTCGTTTATACGGCTCCTGGACAACGATCCGTGGGGGCGTCCGTACCGGATGGTGAGGGGGAAATTCAAATCTTTCGCTCCCCCTACTTCCGCTATGGACAGGGGGCTGTTGGATCGGGTATTGGGGACTCTATTCCCCTATCCCGGTCCGTTCCAGCCCCCCAGAATGGTCCCCCCGGACACTCCTCCGGTGGAGGTGGCTGCCGCCATCCCTCCCGTGTCGAACATGGCATTCGACACGGTGAGGGACCGGTTCCGGCGCAAAAGCAAGGCGCCGGGACATTTCATTTGATATTTATTTATTTA
Source organism: Schoenobius gigantellus (assembly GCA_963935595.1). Lineage (NCBI taxonomy): Eukaryota > Metazoa > Arthropoda > Insecta > Lepidoptera > Crambidae > Schoenobius > Schoenobius gigantellus. Next base: position 10,167,291 of record OZ012558.1, read on the forward strand.
TTAATTCTTCATGTACGCTTATGTACAAAGGCGGACTTAATGCCTGGGGTATTATCTGCCAGTCAACCTTTGGGTGATATGTCACACGCTGGAGTTTTTTTTTTAATTTTCCACCTTCCCCCCAAAAATGACCCTCTCACACCTCTGCATTTCGGTCACAGAAATAGATATGTGTACCAAATATAGTAGATTCGGAGATAATTGACTGTGACCGACAGATAGATGGACACACGAGTGATCCTATAAGGGTTTCGTTTTTTATTCGGACGTACGGAACCCTAAAAAAATAGTAAAATCGGAAGGTCTTAACTCGTCATCTAAGTCGTCCGTCGTAACAATATGTGTATATATGTAGGTGTATATATAATTGTGTATGTATTCACAGCTGGCATCGCTTGATTGTGTTATTGGGATAATAGGCTAGTTGACCCTTTTTTAAAGTAGGGCTTAAAATGTTGATAATTGTTGTATTAGCCCATTTCGATACAAAAGTGCAAAAAATCTATTTTAAGTTTTAGTGGGTAAGCCTGGCAATCTGCCGGGAGAGCACCACACACGCTCGCCGTCTAGTCATCGGCGGGTACGGTGCGGTTACGCATTTTCCCCCGAGGAAAAAAAAGGGTGACGCGTTTGAACCACGGGTAAAAGGGAAAGGCGATTCCCCATGATACTACTGGTAGTGTGACGCGGTTATACCACGGGTAAGCAACGCGATTTGGTTTTAAAATCTTCCTTAATAAAATCTTTAAGTTTTATTAATATACACGGTTATTTTTTTATCACCCTGGAAAATTTAAGGGACGCTTCACGGCATGGTATTAGAATAATTTAAATATAAATAAAAAAATAACTAAATTTATCCTTAATTTTATATTAATTTTTAAAAAAATACAAAAAATGCTGCACTAGTTGAGAGCAGCATTTTTAGAGATTTTTTAATTTTTTTTTATATTTTTTTTAATTTTTAATTTAATTTTTTATATTTTTTATATAATATTGGATGTGTCCTGAGGCGTCCCTAAAATTTTCCAGGGTGATAAAAAAATAACCGTGTATAAACCATTTGGAATAACTAATCTAACTAACGGTGAAAAGCATATGAAAATCCGGTCAATAGTTTTTGAAATCATTGCGAATATATCTACAGATAGACAGACTAGATGGGGGACTTTGATATCTATACATATTAGAAAACAAAGTCCAAATATTTATGTTGTTTTGATATGTTTTGTTATAGGTATAGCCTGGACTCTATTTAGTATTAGGGCACAAGGAGAGTTCGCCTTGTGCTGTAATACTAAATTTTGCATGTCACCTGGCAGCAACCGACCGCACATTTTGTGGCCCCACAAAATCAGTTTTGTGCTTCGTTGTGGAAAAGCAAACACTGTTGCAAGTCTAGAGCCTCGTTGAAACGAGTCAACTTTGTATAACGACGGGTACTTCTAGCATCCACGAAATCGGCGCAACTCTGTAGTTTGTTGAATTTCGAAACGGAATTATAACGATTTTCACACATTGCAGCAAAGGTTCGATTTTGAACTCCAAACAAGTACAGCGGTAGCAATAGTGAGTTAACGAGTTAATTTAATTCTTTACCGACAAGTCGCAATCGTTAGTCGTCCAAACTGCGAGTCAAGTTGTCGATTAAGTTTGGAGCCGAATTTATGTGTGCTAAGTGCTAAGTATCAACTCGTACAGTGCCGATCGCGATTGGTGAAATTGGACTGAAGTTGAATCTTAGGAAATGTGGCTTATTTAGCATTGGGCTGATTACACTCGCGGACGGAACTCACCACACTGAAAAAGTTAAGTAGCGCCTTAATTTGCTGGGTATTGCGAGTCGTCGTGTGGACGTTGATCGGCAAGTAAAGTGATAACTTGGCACAAATAAAAGCCGATTCTTATTTTCTCCGTCTCCTAAAGCTGCCGTTCCCGTAAATTTAATTCGTCGACTGTCTAAATGGCACTCGCCACACGGCAAATTAACTGGTCATACAAGTTGATACAATAGTTTAATCGATAGCTTAAGTCGCCGTTTCAACCTTGTTTGCTAATTAACGTTTAAGCAGTCATTTAACTCACTAACTGCTTGTCACTCTACAAGCGCAAATAGGGGTTTAGGACGTTTTTGCCCAATCAAGAAAAATTTTTTTTACAAGAAATAGAACCGACTTCAAAAACACTGAAAACTTAAAAATAATCTTCTTCTATATTGAAGTCGGCGCCAAACGATTATCTCCTAGAAAGTGTTAAAATTTGTCACCGACTTAATTATAGAAGAAGATTATTTTTAAGTTTTCTGTGTTTTTGAAGTCGGTTCTATTTTTTGTAAAAAAAAAAATATTTTTAACTTTTTAGTGAATGAAATCTTTTTAGTGAAAGAAACTAGTGAAATTAGTGTTTTCCTCGATTTTCTATGGGATCCCATCATCCGATCCTGACTTTGGTAACCATGGGACCACCCTTGTAGTATACTCTATCAAATACAAAAAGAATTTTGGAAATCGGTTTAAAAATGACGGAGTTATGAGGTAGCAAACATAAAAAAAAATACAACCGAATTGATAACCTCCTCCTTTTTTGAAGTCGCTTAAAAAGATGAACTTGTCCTTTTAAAATTGATATATCTGTATATCTTTTACATTATCCACTTTTATATATTTATCCACTTTCTATTTCTCCACTTGATACAAAGTAATGCTATGGCATTATATATTTTTAATTTGTTGCTAAAGATTTCACGTAATTTCATAGTCACGTGGACTACATGTAGAGTAATCTAGAATAAGTCACCGTGACGCAATGTTGCGTCAATTATGTAAATATTATGTATGTTAAGGTTGTCTTTATCCTTCCTTAGAATGTAGGCCATCTATATCCATGCCTTTCATTTGAATCGGAAGTTCAGATAACCTTATTTTATGGCCCCAAATTGATTATAAAAGAAAAAGGTTATACGATACATACTCGTGTAACCTATTTATTCATCTCTTCTAAGAGATACAGAACTTGGCACCCATTTAGATTTCAATTCTTTTGTGGGCGACTTGACAACCACACTCATTATATTGAACTTGGGTGTCATTCTCACATAATTATGTTTTTGGTAGGATGTCATTACTTTTTGGAAGCTTTATCTTTATGCAAAAGTGATCTACTAATGAAATTCATGTTTTTCAGATCTTTGTCCTTGAATAATTGTGTAAGCACTTGAACGACAGTACATACAAAGATTCGCTAAGAAATTTTAAGATCTACCAACTCCTGTTACCAAAAGGCTGAAATGTTATGTGCCCATCGTGTAAATCCCATGTTTTATACAAACAGCCTTATACAATTTTCCAATAAGTATTTAAAAGTAGGTAAGTAGCAAGATTATTTAACTTTCTCTAGTATAACACAAATGCTACAACTGCTTGCAATGATGCCAGACCGCTGAGTCTAACTCGTATAATTTGGTAAGTACCTACCTATAAAAACAACCTTTTATTATTTGAAACTTATATATAAATTGTAATATTTATGCTATAGGTAACTCTCTCTCTCTCTCTACGACTCTGTACTAGGGTCGCCTCCTTGGGTATTTCCGTCTTACCAATTTCTGCCGCAAAGCAGCAGTGCTTGCATTGCTGTGTTCCGGCTTGAAGAGTATGATTATGGCAGTGAAATTACAGGGAACCGTGACTTTACATCTTATGTCACAAGTTGGCATCGTAAGCTGTGGTTCTTGTGGAGGTTGCAGATTTTGCTGCGAATCTCACAAAAACCAGATATCTGTTACCACTAGGTGGGTAGGTAGTATGTTTAATTTGCAAACAAATGTCATGATTAGTAATCGTTATTGTAAATTCATTTATACAAGAAAATGTTATGCTTTTACATCATTATATTAAAAGGAATTATGAGGAAATAAAGTTTAGACGACTCGGTTAGCGCAGAGGTGGAGTGATCGCCTACTGCGCAATTTTAATCCCGTACAGGACAAATATTTTGTATGGCCTACAAAAATTTGTTCCGGTCTGGGCGTATGTGCATGTGATATTCTATGTTTGTAACTGCACCCACGACACAAGAGAAAATCCTAGTGTGGGGCGACGTTTTTTTAAATAAAACAAAAAAGTATGCCTAACGATTTATTCTGTATTCTGTTTTGTTTTGTAGGAAGAATGCTTAAAACATTATATATAGTTTCTGTTAAATTTATGCGACCCAATATGTTGTTCGATTAGGTTCTTAATCTATGTCAATCAGTCAGTCATAAAAATTGTATTTTTTCAAAGTATTTAATTTTTAAATAACCGTTTGAACTGTATTAATGAAATTCGGGGTACTAGTTGATCTAGAAGCCCTCAATATCTCCCGACGATACGGTCAAGCATACGGTACTGAAGTGCTCGGCCTGGCGATCCCAACGTCGGGAGCTTACGCGTGGCGTTGGGCGGCGGTGACCTTTCACTGCTAGTCATCAGGCGCGGATCCAGCCCTCAATAAAGGTTGTGGACACAGCCATTAAAGATACCATTATAGTACCATTCCCTACAAAGATGTTTCCAAAACATATGACACTCGCACCAAGATTCATTGTTTTTTTAAGGCATTGGATATAATATCATCAGCTTATCGATCTCAATAGACCATGAGATTTGACGTCACAAGTCTATTAGGGTTGTGGGCATGCCCATCGTGCCCACAACGGTGGATCCGCGCTTGCTAGTCATCGTTAGTAAGATGCTGGCTAGTGAGAAGGAATGGGAGACTGTCGATTCCTTCTGCGAGAATGTTATCACGCAGAAAGAGGCAGCGGCGAGGGAGCGGGAAAATAACCCAAATGCCGCTCCTCTCCAACGCAGACGGTTGGCGGTTGGTCTTACTCCCATGTTCAGGGTAAGAACCCCACGGGCGTAAAGACCTGGCCCGTAGCTGGCTGGGCTGTCCCGGAGTGGTTCGGAAACTAGAGGTTACGCAGACCCCGGATCACCTGACTATGGAGAAGATGGACATTGTGGTAGGTTTAGTCCCACATATGCCTGTCAATTAGCCATCGACAGGTACGATGCTCAACAGCATTTCACCTCTTAAAAAAAGGAGGCCTAATATATGAACCAAAGGACATGTTTGTTCAGGGGCGCCATACTTTGTGATATTTAAAATAAATAGAGCGTCTAGCAGAATTGTGGTCTACAGTACACATTTACCTTCTATAAAAATAACAGTCCTCCATTTGGTTTTAAAAAAATATCCCAAAAATTTGAAGGTAGATGCAGGAAAAATACGCTAGCAACACTCAAAATGTATTGGAAATACTGCACCTACGATGTTCTTTCTTTTGGGTCTTATTTGGGCTTAGCTTCCTTCCACTTAGGTTAACTTCACGGTGATTCCGATTTCCGATGCAGTCTGTTTATATTATTAATCAATGATTCGATCTATTAGTCATTTGTCTTTTCTTTTTTTTTAATGTTGTCGTCGTCAAGAATTCTCTGATATGAATATACATATAACGGACTTGTGAGAGGAAATCAAGAAAAATGGAAAAAATCATAAAATAAAACAAAATCGCATCCGCTTAAGGCTTAATATTATAGAAAATCATTGTGTGGTTTTATCAAACCAAGATGCAAGTGAAACATTTTTGGATTGTAGGCATTTAACTGAAAATTTTCGGTTAAAATTGTTCGATTTAAGGGTATTAAAACACGTTTTTAATCTTAATCTTTCTCTTCTAAAAATAAAATTATAAAAGAACAGTTAATAGAAACAAAAAGTAATTAAATAAATAAATAAAATAAACAAAAATGCAATCATTATAGCAAAATAATATTAAAAACAAATTTTTGTGAAAAAAATCATTGCTCTACACCAGGATCGAACCACTGCCACACTGATTTAAAATGAAAGATCTAACACATTAGACTAATCCTGACTTATATGCGGTAGTGAAATTAAGGATCTCATGTTTTTATGTAATGTGATATGCGATAGATGGACGAAAAAAATTGAGGGACGTAAAAAAAGTTTCACTTAAAAAAAAACTGTTTTGTGCGTTTCATTGACCTCTGGAAAGCAATAAGTTAATTTATTTCTATTAAATATCGGGGGAGTTTTAAAAAAAATAATACCGTGTTACAGTGCATGGAATTTTACGACACGGTTAGCGCAGAGGTCGAGCGATTGCTACTGCGCAACGGGTCGCGGGTTCGATTCCCGTACGGGACAAATATTTTGTATGGCCTACAGAAATATGTTTCGGTTTGGGTGTATGTGTATGTGATATTCTATGTTTGTAACTGCACCCACGACACAGGAGAAAATCATAGTGTGGGGCGACGGTTTAAAAAAAAACAATTAGCTTTTCTCTGATATGTCAATTTTGTCTGCTAAAAAATTAGTTGAATATTATACCACCATTGAACGTCTCCTTTGACGAGTTTATTTTAAATAAATTTTTAACCCCCGACGCAAAAAAGGGGTGTTATAAGTTTGACCTGCTGTCTGTGTGTCTGTGTGTGTGTGTCTGTCTGTGTGTCTGTCTGTGGCACCGTAGCTCCTGAATGTATGAACCGATTTGAGTGCGTTTTTCTTTAATCGAAAGCCTTCTTCATTGCGATGGTTCTTAGGTATGTTTTATGAAAATCGGATTAGCAGTTCAAGAGCTACAAGCACTTTGCCAAGACGAGGTAGCTATTTTTTTATAAGCTGCTTTTCTGTCTGTGGCACCATAGCTCCTGAATTATTGAACTAATTTAAGTGCAATTTTTTTTAATCGAAAGCCTTGTTCATCACACTGATCCTTAGGTATGTTTTATGAAAATCGGATTAGCAGTTCAAGAGCTACAAGCACTTTGCCAAGAGGAGGTAGCCTTTTTTTATTAGCTGCTTTTCTGTCTGTGGCACCGTAGCTCCTGAATTAATGAACCGATTTAAGTGCGGTTTTTTTTAATCGAAAGCCTTGTTCGTCACACTGATTCTTAGGTATGTTTTATGAAAATCGGATTAGCAGTTCAAGAGCTACAAGCACTTTGCCAATATGAGGTAGCTATTTTTTATTAGCTGCGTTTTGGATCAGTTGGTATCTATTAGAATTAATTAGAAATTTGAAAAGAATGAAATAAAAAATAAAATTAAAAAATTCTAAAAAAACCGCGACCCAAAAAATCACTCTAAAAAGTAAAAAAATAATATTTTTTTAGCTCCCTTTTATACCTTGATTAAAAGTACCTATATTTATATTTTTTAGATGAGAATCACCGCGTCGGGGGACCGCTAAATTCTTACCTCAATCAAGTTTTATATACCAAAAAAAAAATACAAATAATGAAATAATTTGAAACCGTTCATTAAACGTAGTAATTGATAGATGATTGATTAATTTTATTTCTTCATAATATAGGTATAGCGCTCCCCGTCGCGGCGATTCTCATCTTAAAAATATAAATAGGTACTTTTAATCAAGTTATAAAAGGGAGCAAAAAAAAATTATTTTTTTACTTTTTAGAGTGATTTTTTGGGTCGGGGGTTTTTAAAATTTTTAATTTTGAGTTACGAAAGGGTTAAAAATGGCTAAAAATGGTTTTTTTCTTGAACTTGACTTGATTCACTCCCGCGTGTCTATTTGTATAGATATGATATTTCAATATTATGTTGATTCTATTTTTTTATTGACACAAAGGCAAATCTTTGTTATTGATAAACGCTGATGAAGGCACATATTGTAGTAAACACATTCAATAAAACATGAAAGATTTGAGGAATATTTATTTCGCTGTAATTACACAATTTGAAGTCTACCAAAGAGATTGATACAATTTATATAATACTAGAGAAATATAATATTAGAATTTAATATATGATTGGAGATAATACAATACTAGACTCTACACTAAACTCTACATACTATTACACTACAAATAACTAATTCATCTATATAGGTGATAAAAAACTAGGTTACCGCTGATTTTGAGGGGCGACATAACGAGCAAGCAGCTGGCAACTGTTTTGTTGAGAATTTTTAAATGAATGAAATGAAAAAGTAGTTTACACCGACAAAGTCGCGGATATAGCAAGAGTTTAATGAAATGAAAACATTTCGCATTATAATTCGCATCATAGCGCAGTTGCAATTGTAAAATGTAAGCACGAAAAAAGTTGATAATTGTATGAAATATTCTATTATGTTATTTGCTACTACTGTTAAGTCGCCCGCTCTGCCTAATATTTTTACACGAAGAAAGCTTTTATAGACAGCAATAAATACTTCATGACAAAGTGAGATTCGTAATTTGATTGATCTGTGAATTTACATTACAAAAAAAAGTTCAAATATTTTGAAATTACTGCAAGAAAGAATTCGGATTATTCACCACAATGTTTAACAGTATTATTACAATATAAAATAATGAATAATCGCCAGCAGTAACAGAGGGAAAAGAAATTAAACGATATTTCGCATACGTTTTAATTAAATTACATACATGAAAGTTGTTTCAACAAATATAATAATACTTAATTTATGACTAGAAGGTATTTCACTTTTTGACTAGTACTACTTACAACATCAATGAATTTATTGGGTTGATAATTATATTAATTCTTAGATTCTGAACCTTAGAGGATTCACTTTACATTACACCAAAGCCCCAGAAATATAGATAGAGACTAAAAAAACACTCGGAAAATAGAAGGGTTTTCTTGGAAGAGGAGGCACAAAGGGGGGATTTATCTTCTTGGGGGCTCCGGGCCTAGTTGTGCTCAGGCAACTGTTATTTCGTTGATCCCGCGGACGAATTTGTGTCGCAGTCTCATGTAGACAGGGTGGTACGGCGGAAATCCACGGCGGTGCAAGAAGCGCAGAGTTTCCTGGGCACACACCAGGAATCCCAATGCCTCAGGATCCAGATTCACAGGCACGGAGTTCAGCAGGGGATCCTCATTCTCGTTTCCGAACAGGTAATCTTCAAAATCGTACTTGAACGAGTACCGTTGACTTTGGGGTTCTGGCTCCTCCCTGGTGTAGTATTGTCGGTGGCTCTCGCTCTCCAGAGAGCATCGGCGCCTGAACAGGCGATTAATCGCCGCTCTTTTCTGCGGAGAATATGTCTCCTCCGCCGGCTCGCTGAGCGCGCGCGTGCGGCGCCGGGCCCGCTTGGTGGCCCCCGTAGCGTGCTGCTCCGGCTTATACAGCATGACTGTATATGTAGTAGATGTCAGTAGATGTCTGGAAGCTAGTGAACTATTCGGTGTCTGGATGCAGACTGAGGATGGGCTGTGCACGGGGAATAGTGGGACCTCGGCACGGTTACACCGAGCGTCGGTCTCGCTCGTCGCGAGGTCGGCGGCCGTGTGCGCGAGCGAGACGGCCGGCTGCAGTGGCAGCTGGGCGAGCAGATGCAGGGCGCGGGGCACGCACGCTTTGTTTGATAAAGTTTATTCGGGGAACTGTTGACGCGATTGCGCGGTGGAAAGGGGAGGCGCGGGGCGGCCGGCCGGGCCCGCGGCTGGGGTGCATCTGCCGCGCCGCGCTCAGGTGATCCGCGCCGTCTCAACTTCTCAAGGCGCCGACGTTTAATTAAACCGCATGCCACCCCGTAAACAAAGCCTTGCTCAAATGCAGTTTGAACGTTCAATAGCGATTTATGCATTGTGATGCTTTATAATGGCATTGCTAGTATAGATTAGATTATGAATCACAAATTTCTCAAGTGGGGAAAAAACATTTACCTACCTACTTACTACATTTTTTTAGGAAAGGAAAAGATATCAATTAGCTTTAATTTACAATGTCATATTATATTTCAACATATTACCAAATATTTGTAGTAAGGTACCAAACTTTTACCTATTATCGAATAATAAAAAGATGGTCTGACTTACCGACTCATCAACGCCCAGACTAAACCCTTAGACTCAGAAAGCTGAAATTATACACAGTACAATTATACAAAAAGGGGTTGAAAATATGTATCCACGTCAAGTCCTCCACGTTTTAAGCTAGAAGCATGAAACTTCGTTTTTTGGCTAACACTTTGTGATAAAGCAACACGTGTTTTGACGTTCTGTTGAATTCCATCCATTCTTCCATTCCAAGGGGTGAAACGGAGGTTTAAAATTTGTATGAATTAAGATTATTTGCTTGGTATTATTTGATGATTTTTGAATTTGAAAACTTGCACCATTATTATTAAATAAGGAAAAGTAGACTATTCTATTCCGAATTTAATGTAAGCGAAGCCGTGGGTACAAGCTAGTCTTATTATAAATAAGTAATGTCAATTTCGACTAGTCACCAAAACATAAGAAAAATATATGAATTTTTGTATGTTTGTTACTTAAGCCAAACTCACATGAATTTTATGAAGCTCGATAGTGACAGATAGCTATTAATAGACTAAATACCTAGTGCTATATTAATTAAACAGTGCATACATTAATTACTAGCTAACCTTTCGTATCATTTTGATAGATGAAACACGAAAAGGCGCCACCGCTATATGGTAGACACTCCAAACACGAGAACCAAGCGTTTTGATAACACATTCATCGTACGAACCGCCAAACAATGGAACATGTTGCCTGAGTGGGTGTTTCCCAATGAATACAACCTGGGTGTCTTCAAATCGAGAGTGAATCGGTTTTTACTAAACAAGCGCGTAGACTGCATCATCGCTTAACATCAGGCGAGATTGCGGTCAAGCGTAAGTCTATTCTATACAAAAAAAAAAAGATGACAGATCTAAATAAAGTGTACCGCCTAGGTAAAAGCCCCTTTCCGTACAAAATTACAATTAGGTATTACTTTATGTAATTTTTTAGCTTTTCTTTAGGATTTATCTTATTGTTTTTTAAACTAATAGAGAAATATAGAGAAGGAAGGAAAAAAGGAAAAAATAAATATTCACAATGGTCAAGCCGTTTTTGAGCTTTAGCGGAACTAACGAATGGCGGTTAATTTTATATACAGGATGTCTCAGAAACAATGGATAAACCTTTAACTGTTGATAGGTTTCGTCGAGATCTCTCTAATCTCAAATTTTGACTTTAGTAAAAATATCTCGGTTTTCAAGATATTTGATAGTTTATGATTTTTTTTAAAAATGCCACTTTTGGTTGGTTTTTAATGTGCCATTTTTACAAATACGGACTTTTTCTGATTCAGGTTTTTTTTAGCTTCTAACGGAATAGTTCAGCTATCAATAACAGTGGATAAAATTGAGCTAGCTAATCACGAAGTGCTTAGAAAAAACAATGTTCCAAAAAAAAATAAACAAGAAATTATTTTTCTTCGTGTTTGGTCTGCTACCATGTAAAAAAAATGTATGACGCTCATCCTGCCCATTATCTTAAAAAAATGCTTAGTTATTCTAGTTTCAAAAAAGATATAATAAACTAATGCTTAATGTATCTCTGAACTTTTATTACTGCTTGGATAGCAAATGGTATGAAAATTTGAAAAAGATTGTTTGTCGGATTAATTATTTTTCGGGTTAATTTTATTCGGTTAATTTAGTTTTCCAGTATTAAGTTTAGACTTTCTTGACTTTCTGACTGGTTGAATAGCAAATAAAATGAAAATTTGAAAAAAAAAGGTTTTTTTTCCACTAATAAGCACTTAAAGCTTATTTGTAAACATTCGTTTGCGAGTCACAGAGTTGAGAAACGTGTTTTTTTTTGTGGCCCCTGCCTGCCACATGTCTCATCCACTATGCGCAATCAATATCATAAGCATTTGCAACCTTACCTGCTATCGAATTTCCTGGAAGGACTTTTTTTACCTGCGTCTGATCATTGGGTTCTTTGTTACGATTGTTAGTCCTTCTGAACTCCGGTTGTGACCCACGCGTGTTTTCTGTATTCGAGAGATTCGATAGAGCTTCGATGATTTTAAACGACATTTTGCTGTGATTTTGGACTTGACTAGCTTTGCGATTCGGATATTGTTTGTGCTGTGAAACCTATTGACAACTGGTGATCATATGGACTTGGCTAGCTTTACGATTTGGATATTGTTTGTGCTGTGAAACCTAACTGACAACCAATACATAACACTGAACATGCCTAGACATCAGTACACGTCGCGCGAATATGCAAACATGCATTTCGTTTATGGCGAATGTCGAGGAAATGCTAACGCTGCTGCTCGTCTGTACGCAGAGAGGTAAGATTATTTATTTTCTCTTTTTTTTAAATCACACACATTTATTGCAACTTTAGTTAAACGTATCAGGATGGGTCTTACATTATGTTATCCTTCTAAAAATAGTCACACGCCGTGTTTAATTAGATTTTAAAATTAAATGAATTAGTAAATTTAATAACGTCATTTTTTGTATTAGGTACCCCAACGCACGTCACCCGGACTATCGAGTTTTTGCTCGGATACATAATTCGTACTGCGAAGGGAGGCTTCCAGGAAGACCAGAAAGAAACGACGATGAAGAAGTAGTAGTCCTCGACGAAATAGAAGAAGATTCAACACGTTCTGTGCGTGGAATTGCACGTCGAACCGGCATTAATAGAAGCAAAGTGCATCGCATATTGAAAAAATACCTTTTGCACCCTTTCCATATTCAAAGGGTCCAAACTCTACAGCCTGCTGACTATCCGCGCAGGATTGCATTCTGCAGAATCATGTTAAATAAAATAAGGGAGGACCCGCAATTTTTCAATAAAATTTTATGGACGGATGAATCCTCATGCCGGAGAGATGGATATTTCAACATCCACAATCTACATAGCTGGCAAGTTGAAAACCCACATTTGATGAGGGAAGATCGGTCCCAAGTTCAATTTAAAGTTAACTTGTGGACTGGGATTATTGACGGACAAGTGATCGGGCCATATGAACTTCCAGCTACACTGAATAGTGAAATTTACCTTAATTTTTTACAAAATGATTTACCCGGCATGCTAGAAGATGTCAATTTAGAAGTGAGGCGGAGAATGTGGCTTCAAAATGATGGGTGCCCAGCTCACTACGCAATAGTAGTAAGAAATTATTTAAATCAACACTTCCCACAAAGGTGGATAGGCCGGCTCGGCCCTATTTTATGGCCGCCCAGATCGCCGGATCTAAATCCCTTGGATTTTTTTTATTGGGGATGTCTGAAAGACCTTGTCTACGCGAGGCCAGTATCCTCAATAACAGAGTTGCGTACTCGCATACAAAATGCAGCTGCACACATAAAAACGTCTGGTTACGCGCGCCGCATCAAACTTTCTTTTATAAAAAGATGTAGGGCGTGTATCAGAGCGCAAGGACGCCAATTTGAACATTTATTGTAAATTTAATAAAAAATTAAAATTTCATGTTGTTTTATTTCAAATTCTTTATTCAAACTAAGAATTAACTATTCCGAAAAAAATCTTTTTAAAATTTCATACCATTTACTATTCAAGCAGTAATAAAATTTAAGAGATACATTAAGCATAGGTTATCATACCTTTTTTGAAACTAGAATAACTAAGCATTTTTTTAAGATAATGGGCACGATGAGCGTCATACATTTTTTTTACATGGTAGCTGACCAAACACGATGAAAAATAATTTCTTGTTTAATTTTTTTTGGAACATTGTTTTTTCCATGCACTTCGTGATTAGCTAGCTCAATTTTAACCACTGTTATTGATAGCTGAACTATTCCGTTAGAAGCTAAAAAAAACTGAATCAGAAAAAGTCCGTATTTGTAAAAATGGCACATTAAAAACCAACCAAAAGTGGCATTTTAAAAAAAAACAAACTATCAAATATCTTGAAAACCGAGATATTTTTACTAAAGTCAAAATTTGAGATTAGAGAGGTCTCGACGAAACCTATCAACAGTTAAAGGTTTATCCATTGTTTCTGAGACACCCTGTATAAAGAGAGACTAGTGGGCCCGGCAGACGTTGTCCTGCCCGGCAATTACAGCGCCACCTACTGGGTCCAAATGTACTTTTAAACCTTCCTTGTACCTATTCAAACACACACAGAAAATTTCGTAAGAATCTGTCGAGCCATTGCAGAGTTTTTGCGAGACTAACACACAGCGTTTAATTTTTTTATATATAAGACTAGTGGGTCCGGCAGACGTTGTCCTGCCCTATTAAAGCGCCAACAATTTTATATATAAAACTTCCCCAGATCTATTCAAATACACACAGAAAATTTCATAAGAATCTGTCGAGCCGTTTTTGAGTTTTAGCGAGACTAACACACAGCGTTTCATTTTTATATATAAGAGGAAGAAGAAAAAGAAGATGAGAAGAAGAAGACAAGAAGAGATGATGATGACGAAGAAAAAGCTAAAAGCTAAAAGAAGACGAAGTAATGCCTAGCAACTGGTAAATATTACATCAAGAAAATTTTTCGGACAAACCTGTTGACTGATTCGAACAGCGACCTTTAGAGAATGGTAATAAGTGCCGGCCATTATCTACAGTCGTTTGTTTTCTGAACCGAGATTTTGAATCCCGCTTAATTCAATTTGTGAAACCGCAGACAGGGGTTGGGATGGGAACGTTAGCAAGTTCACACTAAATGTACATATCAATGAGAAGACATTCCCAGAAAGCTAAATTATTATGCAATTGTCATAAAGATTGTTTGTTGATACTAGTTACCTTAATAAGAATCGATATTTTTTAGATTAAGAAATTGTTAATCATTGGAAAACAATTCCGATGATTATACCGAACATTGGGATTGTTATTTTTCGTACTGTTAAAAGAAAGTAAGAATGAAAAATATTTGCCATTAAATACAATACTCGTATAATACATACAACATCACAATTTTATATTGAAGTCGGTGCTAAATTTTAAGTAACTACATTTATTGTTATTATATTTTTAAAGACTTTCAAGGTGATCATTGCTTGGCACCGACTTCAATATAAAACTGTGATGTTGTATGTATTTATATTATTTATGACTTTTTGGTGTTTTTGAAGTCGGTTTTATTTTTTTGTATAAATTTAGTTAATACGTATTATAATTTGAGCCAAGGCAAACACCAGAATAAGTTAAAATAAAACGTCTTTCGCTCTAAACAACTTCGAAAGAATTATTTCCGAACTCCTAATCTACCAGAAACCTTCCATCATCACCAGATGCAAATACCTGAATATCTTAAGAAGAAACATAAAACACGTTGGACGTGCCTATGAAATTCAAGGGTTTCCCTCGATTTTCACGGGATCTCATCATCAGACCGTAACATGGTGACAATGGGAAATTTGACAATCGGTTCACAAATGGCGGAATAATCGGTGAACATACAGAAAAATAAAAATAGTTACAGCCGAACATAGAACCTCCTTTTTCGAAGTCGGTTAAAAACAAAGGAGTGACCAGATGGTCCCAATTCAGCTAAAAAAGTTTTAAGATGGGATATTGGGATCATTATCAACGACGTTATGGAACCTTAAAAAATTTGCTTAAACATACCATAAGTGAATTTTATCTTTATATTTATACATGGTGGCATATTTAGATCGGTCAGTATGGGTAAGTCTGTAACTATTAGACATACAAAGATCTGGGACACGATTCTCATGCATTCGAAAAAGTTCATATTCGTAAAAATGTTCGAAATTCGAATTTTTTTCGAAGGAACCACCGTTTGTGTATTCTCGGAATTTCACAATCGAAATAATTCGAACGAACATCACTCGAACGCAACGAGTGGTATGGACCAGTCGAAGTTGAGGTTCGTATACGAATTTAGCTGTCAAAAGTGTTTCAAAATTATAAAAATACAAGGAGTTTGTGATTATTTTTGTGTAAATGAGCTCAAACCGCGAAGCTGGCTCAAACTGTGTTTTCTCTCTGTGTTTTGTCTCATTAAAATGAATGAGGAAGAGTTTTTGGTGAACTTCTTCCCCAATTTGGTGGAAGAATTAGAGGCAGCAGGCGTCGAACCACATACACATAACATCGAGGATAACTTCAAAAACTTACCTTGCGCCACTCCTCCCAAGTTTTTTTAGCCCCTGTGATGGAGTTTATATCTTCACTGATGTTTATCCACCGCCTTTTAGCTTCATTCTTAGTGAATGAGCTTGAAAGTTTGCCACATTTCAGCTGTGGATCGGCTTCTACTAAATGTATACTAGACGAAGCCTTTGCTCCGCACTAGCAAATTTTTTGGATATATTATTTTGCTCCATAACAGATTATTATATAAATAAAATAATTAAAATAAGATTTTGTCTCAATTCAGTATTTATCTTAGACAAACTTTGTTTTGTTGTAATTAATGACATTTAACGTCAGAACTTATGAATGTCTGGAGCGTTCCGTTTCAATCAATGTACTTTACGAAATATAAAAAATTGAACTTTTATATTTTGTAATATAAGTATTATTTTTAGAAACTATGATCACATTTAAAAATATATTTTGTATTATAATAGATTTAGTAATATTTTTTTTCCAAAAATAACTATTTTGAGATGTAAATTATAGTGGTTGCTATAGCGTTTTTTAAAACGCCTCACGAACGTCGTACGAAACATTAAATTGTCAATGCTATTTCCGACTTCATAATTCGATTGGTAATATTGTTCTACGGGTACCCCAGAATACGGTTCATACGAATCATTCGAACTTTTCAGTAGAATCGAAAAATTCGCATACGAATTTACCATGCGGAAAAGTTCTATTACATGAGAATCGGGTCCCAGTTCTTAGGATCAAGAAAAACTGCATACATAGATTTCAAAAAAACTTGTATTCAGTTCAGGAATCGAACCCGGTCATATTGAAAAATTAAACTTTCATTATTTCTGTTTGGATATCGAGTGTATAGGTCATAAAAAGTAAATGTTACCATTAAACATTATATCTAAAATGAATAAAATGTATTGTATTTTTAACCGACTTCAAAAAAGGAGGAGGTTCTCAATTCGATGCGTATGTTTTTTTTGTGTGTATGTTACGCGATTACGCCGCCAGTTATGGACCGATTTTCAAAATTCTTTTTGTATTCGATAGAGTATACTCCAAGGGTGGTCCCATGGTCACCAAAGTCAGGATCTGATGATGGGATCCCATGAAAATCGAGGAAAGCCCTTAAATTGTAAGGTGTTTCCAACGTGTTTTGTGTGTATGTTACGCGATTACTCCGCCAATTGTGGACTGAATTTCAAAATTATTTTTGTATTCGATAGAGTATACTCCTAGGGTGGTCACAAGGTCACCGAATCAGGATCTGATGATGGGATCCCATGAAAATTGAGGGAAACACTAATTAAATACAAGCTCGCCGAAGGTGAGTTGGTATTTAATTAGGGTTTCTTTCACTAATAAGATTTTATTCACTAAAAAGTTAATAATAAAAAATATTTTACAAAAAATAAAAACCGACTTCAAAAACACTGAAAAGTTAAAAATATTAAAGGAATAAGTACAGATAACATCACACTTCTATATTGAAGTGGGTGACAAATTTTAAGACTTTCTAGGAGATCATTGTTTGGCACCGACTTCAATTATTGAAGTGTGACGTTGTCTGTACCTATTCATTTACTATTTTTAACTTTTTAGTGTTCTTGAAGTTGGTTTTTATTTTATGTAAAATGTTTTTTTAATATTTTTTACTACCTTTTAAGTTGAAGAATTTGAGCCAAGGAATAGGCAAACACCAAATTAACCTCAAACAAAACGCCTTTCGCCCTTAATAGTACTGAAAGAATTATCCCGAACTCCTAATCTACCAGAAGCTCAGTAACATGGCATGATGACTACCAGAAGCAAATACCTAAACATCTTAATTAAAAACATGAAACACGTTGGACGTGGCTATGAAAGGGGAATGACGATTTTAGGCCCTGAATGCACAACAAATTCGATACAGTAGAAAATTATAAAATATTCGTAATTATTTTTTCGTTCTATTCAGATATCTCTATATGTTAGACATATTTTAATAATTATACAACACTAGCTGACCCGGTAAACTTCATATTACCTTAGCAGGTAATAAATCTCTTTGAATTTCTCGGCTTTTCTCTACTGTAAATATATTCTTGTTATACATATAAACCTTCTTGAATCACTCTCTCTATCGCTGAAAACTGCATTAAAATCCGTTGTGTGTTTAGTTTAAAAAAGATCTAGGCGTACAGGCAGCGGGAGCGACTTGATTTATACTATGTAAATATAAAGATTGAAACGATTGCGAAGGAAGAAAACCATTACTATTAGTGATATTCTAACTTGCTTGTGCAAAAAAAATGATACTTAAAATCGATAACTATTTTCAATGTCAAATCTGCACCTGTTCAATTTTTAGACGATGTTCTCGTCATATATGACAATAACATAGACTAATAAAAAAATATATATCTTTTTATCTGTGCAATGTCTTCCTCAGTAATGGGTTGCACGATATATATATATTAGTCATAACATTATGTATGCAATTCTTAGTATATGTATATTAGTAACGTAATGGACATAAATAACATGTTACCATAATGGTTAACTTATACATTTATAATGATTTTGTGAAATTTTGATTGAATTTTTTATATGAATTGAAATGAATGTTTTATATTTTTTCTTTTACCAATCAAATACTGGTATTATCCGCTATAATTTTCACATTCGTTTACATGTGTGCGGTGTGAGCCTAAGTTCGTATGGCCATCTGCCATTCCCCTTTAAGGATTTCCCTCCATTCCATCATCAGATCATGACATGGTGACAATGGAACCATCTCGGGAGTGTAGTCTTTCGATTACAAAAATAATTTTGAAAATTGGTCCACAGATGGCGGAGTAATCGGTGAACATACATAAAAAAAAGAAAATAGATGCAGTCGACACAGAACATAGAAAGAGGTGGTCTGTGCAGTCGAACATGAAACCTCCTTCTTTTTCGAAGTCTGTTAAAAATAATACTGTAGTTAATTTAAGAAACAGATGTGACTCAAACACCGCGACAAAATGGAAAACAATTGGCTAGATGAATAAAAATTTTTTTTTGGTTTAATAGAAGCTCATTCATATAATAAACAGAAAGAAAAAAATCGGTTTTTGAATAACTATAAATATAACCAAGATATAAGGTATTAAAGATTTTTCTCCATCTCTTTCTAGCAAAACGGCAATTTACAAGAAGTTTATATGGCCGTACTCAACAATGACGTCACGGTTGATGTCGGATCTCTCTGTCTAATTGCCTTCAAATTAACAACTTAAAATGCTTGTATCTAATGTATTTCTAAGCCGATTTTAATTCTAATTTCACAGGACTGCATCTTTTTTAACGGTATTTTAATATTTAATTACGAGACGTAAAAATTTGAATTCAGTCATCATCCCAATTGTATCAATGTAACATAAAATTAAATTTAGAACTGAATACTTTTTAAACAGAATGCAAGACCTTTGGAAAATTTTAATGATTGTAGGTCAACAAAAAAAAGCATTTTGGCAGAGAGACTTACAGATGGATAGACGGACAGCAAAGTGAACCTTTAAGGGTTCCGTTTTTTCGTTTTGAGGTACGAAACACTACAAATTTATAAATAGATTCACAAAGATCGTAAATATCAACGAAGAAAAATTTTAAATTAATTTTGTAAATACTACGTGCGATTTCAAAGGCTCAACTACGCTGCAACTCAAAGCTCAATTCAAAGCGAAATGTTTACGAGCGAAATATTAAATACACCGACGAGCATTCAAAAACGTCCCTTCCGGCATGGAACAGAAGGTCTACAAAAATATTAACGTCAATTTCTGTTTAAAACCTCGCAATAAACTGAATTGCAATCCTACCGCTTTGAACATAAAGCTTGGACGGACAGTTCATGGAACTGATAGTGGGTTATGTAAAGTGTAAAAATCGATAGAGCTCTATATGCAGGTGGCCCGGGAATCTAGCTGTCGGCGGTTATGTACATGTAGCACATTATGTCCGCCCGGGCCACGGTGCACGACGCTGCAATAATCTGCTTCAAAGTTACCTTGCGGGCACGACTTTGACGTGTTGCTTACTGCTCTGGCATGGACGCAGAGTCGAAATCTCCGGTGGTTTATGTATACACAGGGCGCTCTACCAATGCTATTGCAAATTCGATTCGATAACTTCTATCACAAAGAAAGAATGAAGTAGTATGAAATTGCCGTTTTTTTCGATTGTTTCTATAACTTCTCTAATTTATGAGCTATAGAAAAAAATTTATTTTTATTACATTTTGACCCTAGAGTGCACGTTTTGGTTACAATTTAATCTCAGAATTAGTTTAATAATATATTAAAAGAATCTCAAAAATATATTTTTTTCAACATAATGTTGTACATTATTGACGATAACTTTGTGAAAACTAATTTTCTTGTTTTTATAATTATGTTATTACTTTGTTTAAAGTCTATTGACCAGTCTCTAAAAGTTTCATAAAGTATGCTTTAATTTGTTTGCACTAAGATACAGATAGAATTACTCGTACATATAATTGGTATACAAAAAGGTCGGCTTCTGAATAACTGCATTCGGTTCGTCTAGAACCTGCGAAAATACGACCACATTTATCTGAGCATCGGCAGCGTTTGAACTTTATCCATTCGGCAGCGTAGACATGTAAGAACTTTAAATACTCTTTTCGCCTTTCTGAATGTTCCCAATACACGCAGTTATTTAAACCCGCATTTTCAGTATTTATATACGTCTCATAATCGACCTCGTCGGCCAGCATCCAATTGTCTTCTTACATGTCCATCTCATAGCTCTGAAATAATTCACTCTTCCTTTTTCGTACAATCCATTCTTCTCTGGAACGCGCTGTCTTTAGATATTACGAAATCTATCCACAGGTTAAGTTTTAAGGCGCATAGTGCTCCCAATGACCTTGCGTCGATCGTCCCGCACTGATTACATAGGAGTGAGTGAGTGAGAGTGAGGGGAATATTCAAGCAAACCTTTACGCGTAAGATGAATTATTTCAATAAAAAATTAATAAAGGCGAATAAGAAAAATCTAAAAAGACCATCCCCTAGAATATTGTTCACTTTATTTATTGAAATCGAAGGTATGTGATTTAACCTAATATTTACGAAGCGATTAGGTTTCTAGTTTAAAAATCGAGGCATGTTTGGGTCACATTTTAACCAAGTTTTAATTAATTTATCAAAAAATTAAAAAGACCAGCATCTAAAGAATGCGTTGAATAATAACATATTTTTTTATTCAATATTTATGAAGAGAACCGGTTTTTTCTGCAGTGATTTTTTATGTTTGACCTTACTATGCGCCTTAAAAATAAACTGTGGAAATATTATGTGCAACAGAACTGTATGTCATAACGTCGCTTATTTTTTGGCTTTATTATTATTGCAACTTGTTAATGTTAGTAATAAATAATTTGTATTAGTTTATTTTTTGTTATATGTATTTATATATTAGGTTTTAAAAAAATTAAATAATTTCGATGTACTCGGTAATTATTAATTTTGTTTTTGGTACATCTACCACAGTTGCTCTCTGCACCAGCCCCGAAGGTCGACTAGTAGAAAATGCCTCAGGCATTAAGTCCGCCATTGTACACAATGTACAGCCGGTTTCAAAAGTAGATAACCATCTTATTACCGTGTTATACCAACTATTAAAAATGAAATATAGGTGTGTGCTCGTGCTTACATTATTTAAACATTTTAAATGTATCTTTCCTGTTTTAGTTATGTTTGTGATTGCATTTATCAAATAAAAATATTTGTATTTGTGTAACCATACTAAATAAAATGAATAGTTGTTATGAGATGGTACTAAATCTGCTAAAAATGCCTATCTACTTATCTACTTTTCTTACAATGTGCATCTGGTTGATTAACTCTCGCAATTTATAACGACTCAGAAATAATTTAATAACTTTTGTTTCAACGGGTTGTATTTACCTTTTAATAAATTCAATGAATGTTTTTTTTTTGTCAGGTCGCTCCGCTAACGCTGTTGCAAATTATATAAAGAGCTAATACGATTTAATAGTTTCTCGTTTACTAGGTTTTATTTAAGTTTCATCATCATGATTATCACAGCTTATATACGTCTCCACCGAGGGGCACGAGCCTACCCTATGTTAGGGTGATTAAGTCTTAGTCAAAACCACGCTGGCCCAGTGCGGATTTGTCGATTTCACGTACACCATTGAATTTCTTCGCAGATGTATGCAGGTTGCCTCACGATGTTTTCCTTCACCGTAGGAGCGTTAGACAAATGTACATATGAAATTCGAAAAACGAAAAACACATTGGTACATGGCCCAATTGGAAGGCAAGTGCCGAGTCCACAGCGCCACCGACGCCGACTTCTCTTTTACCAAGTTTTAATTAACTTTCAGTATTGGTCTTTTGTGGTGAAATCCCTTTTAGACTTTTTTTTAATCCGAGCTGATTTTTTACTGACTTCACAAAATGGAGGAGGTTCTCAATTCGATTGTACGTTTTTTTATGTTTGTAACCTCATAAATCCGTCATTTATTTATAGACTAGCTGTGCCCGCGACGATATTTGTTGAGTGATGAGTATGCTAACTTAAAGCATGCTTATTTATGACCTGGCAGGCCTCAGCCCCGCAACGCATGTTTTTGAAAATAGTAAATAAAGTTAAAAAGAAACTTAGTGCTGTAAGCTTGAAATATTTAAGACAATTTCATTTATTGACTATGAAGTCAAAAAATGTCAGGCGATTTTAGTGAGTACATGTACCGGACAGGCGGTTCTGGGCAGCATAAGACCTTGACAGGCGAGAATAGAGACGCTATTGAAATGGGAGTAAGATGCATTCAATGGTGTTAGGGGGATTCTTTAGCGATGGATTTTAAGGTTGCATATAAGTAAAGATAATCTATATTCTATATCTTATTAATCATAATGACATCTACATAAATTTTAAAATCAATCTTCTTCATTATCATTTCACTGGTCACTCCTTTTATCTTCGTCATTAACTTCATCTTCTGATAAAAAGCTTGATACTGTAAAACGTTACGTATCGGATCTTGCGCGAATTACATGAGAGCTTATTAAATTTACAACTGATATTTTACCTAAAATTTGTTCCTCATCTTCACTAAACTTGTTTTAGCCAGTCCCAGAAGGCTGTTGTAGAAATATTTCTTAAATTGAAGAAGGCACTGTACCATCAAACCAATTAAATTCATATTTCTTGTCGATTCAATTCAAACCATTTCCTTCAGGTGGAAGAACTGTTGGTCCTTTATGACTTTTTCTCCAGATATTTGTAATTTATTATAAGGTTCTCAATATCTGTTGTTGTAGCTCACGTTGGCATGGAGGAAAACTTGAAAAATTGTAACTTATGAGTTTCTTCGTAAATACGTACGATACTTATCTATATATATAAAAGGAGATGTTCCCATCTATAGACGCACGCACTGCCGTAACCGCTAATGATAAAAACGTGAAATTTGAACAGTTCTTTTAATTCAAAATGCCGACGCACACTAAGAAGGGATTTTAAAAAGGGATCCCTAAAGGGATGAAATAGGGGTTGCAAGTTTGTATGGAAAAATCTTTAAATTAGCAACGATTTTGATAAAACTTGAGATTCATGCTCTTAAAAATATTTCATTGAACACTTATTTAATGGTTTATTGGAATTCACCCCGTTAGGGTGCAAAATAAAGTTTGGAAGTTTCAATGGAAAATTTTTAAAATCTGCTCCAATATCTACGAAATTTATTATCCGGGCTTAAATAGGCTACAAAATTATTTTTCATACGGGAAAATATAAAATTCCCACGGGATAACAATAACGCGGGCGAAGCCGCGAGCGGAAAGCTAGTCGTTTTATATGTGGCGAAAATCATTTACACGATCATCTTTCATACCATACATGTGGCATACATACTTATCAACTATCGTTTAAATACCCCTGAATTTCGAGCGGCGGCCATACTGAATTTAGGTTAATGACACGAGTACTTCAACTTGTTGCATTTAAAAAACCCTATCATTTAATACCCATATAGCGTGGGTTGCAAAAGAAAAGCAATCTGCTATTTGAATTTGGAGCAATGTTACTGGATCCTTTGCCATATCCTTTAATTTGATACCGTTATAGCGGGGGTTCAAAAAGAAAAGCTATCCGCGATTGATTACCATGCAGACTAATTTGAGTATAATTTGTCTAGACGAATTGAAATTAATTTATCTTAAAATCTTGAAATTAAAGCATATTTAGATAACAGTAATAATCAATGTATATTATAAAAGAAAGTGTACAATGTGCGTGTCGCTAAAAGTCAGAAATGAGTCCCGTTATGATTAAGGGAATTATATGGTATGGTAGCACTTTATTTCCCGTCTATGAAATAGGTTCCCGTTTTTACCTGAAGAGCGTACTTTTGAACATATAAGGGCTGGAAGTTTCGCCCTTTAGAAATTTCTAGAACAGTCCAGAGCATTCGAGAGTATTCAATAGCATTACACAACATTCTGGAATATTGTGGAATCTTCGGGAACATTCTAGATCTTTGTGGAATTTTCGAATGTCGTGGAATATTCTTTAAGATTGTGGACCATTCGAATACTTTTTTGTATGAGCTACCAAGTGATAGCAGTACCCATATAAAACAAGATCTGTCGTGGGTTCGAACGTTCTAGAACATGTGGATGTTGTGGAATGTTCGGGAATTGTCTGGAGTGTTCGAAAAACTCCCAGATCATTATTGAACATTCCAAAACACTCCCGAATGTTGTGGAATATTTAGGAACATTGTAGACCATTCGAAGACTTTTTTCTATGGGTGAAGCAACCTATTGATAAAGCACAATTCGTCGTGGGTACGAACGTTTGGGAACATCCTTGAACATTCCAGATCATTGTGGAACATTCAAAGTCCTATTTGTATGGGTGGGAGTACCCATTGGTAAGGGTATATAAAGCATGATGCGTCGTGGGTTTGAACGTCAGTTTCTCAACAGTATCAGAATAAAAACAAGCAGTAAAGTGTGAGTAATCAAAGTGATACAGTGATTGAATATAAATCGAAAATATAAAGTGTGAAAAGTGTTTAAAGTGTACTTAGTGTATTTCTTAATAAAAAGCTTTAATTTTTAATTTTAAACAATGCCTAAACGTAAAAGAGGAGATCTTGCCAGTTCTGAAGCAAAACGGCGAAAACAAAAAGATCAGCGAAAAAACGAAACAGTCGAAGAGCGCGAGGCACGTTTACGTTTCCAACGATCGAGAATGAGCACTGTGAGAAGCAGAGAAACCGAAGAACAACGAAATGAACGAATTGAAAAATCAAGAATTGTGACACAATCTTCTTCTTATATATAAAAATGAAACGCTGTGTGTTAGTCTCGCTAAAACTTTTAAACGGCTCGACCGATTCTTACGAAATTTTCTGTGTGTATTTGAATAGGTTCAAGGAAGGTTTATACTTAATTTAATTGGACCCGGTAGGTGGCGCTGTAATCGGGCAGGACAACGTCTGCCGGGCCCACTAGTCTTATAATAAAAGACTGCAAACGCAATCCACCCATGAAAATATCACTCTACGTGAAGCGCGGACGAGGACAAGTAAACATTACAACCTAAGAAATGAAGCATTCCACTACGACCCTTTTTTTTTCTCGGGGGGAAATGCGTAATCGCACCGTACCCGCCGTTGGCTAGACAGCGAGCGTGTGTGGGGCTCTCCCGGCAGGGTATCAGGCCTACCCACTAAAACCCCCCGGTGTTCTCCCTGCCCTTATGGGCGCGCTAGGTAAGGTCCATACTGCGACTCCACTACCCATGCGCCCGGGCATCCCACCGGTCGGGCTATCGCCAAGGGGGGATTGCCCAGAGGAGTGCCCACGAGAACACCAGGGCAATCCCCAGACGGAGGGCCTTACGGCGGCGTGCACGGGGCCAACCGTGCACGCAGGCCTCCACGGCAGGGTCATTAGACGGGCATCGCTTGTGCGAATGCCCGCCGTCGCCTGCCTATCAAAGAATATAACAAACCCAAACACGTCGCAATCGGAAAAATGAATAACATCTGCCAATTTTGCAACGCGAAAAAATTCCAACGACCACACAATCTCATATCAACTCCCTGAGCGAAGCCGGGTACCCCAGTTAGTATTAATATAATTAAGGAATTATTTGGTTTAAACCGTAATTTCATGTCTAATTACTAATGTAGAATATTCCCGTTTAAGCTCTTACGTAAGTTTAGTCGACAACACGTGAAGTTTTGCACTTGTACGAGTAATACGAAAACCGTCACTATTGCGAGCGACCACAGGTGAAATTGTCAAGTCTTCAGTTGTTGTTTGTACATCTCTGTGATAAATTAGCGTGATGGAACCTTGCGGCGGTTCTGCGAGTCTGCAGACTGCAAGCACACAAATTGAGTCTTTGAAAACTTAACTATGCTTTCAACTTGAATTGCCAAAGCGCTTTTCAACTCGAATGTACCAATTAATGAAAATTAAATTTGCTTTGTCCTCGCCATCTCTGGGAATTCAAGAGTTTTATAGTTACCTAGTTATGATATACATATAGTCCTATTGCAGCTCTAGATCTTTGACTTGACTAGTTGCAAAATTTATATAAAAATCAGGCTTTACACTCATATACGAGTAATATGTATGAATAGGGGAGGTCGGTAGCGTAGTGGTTCGAACGCTTTGGTTTCGATATTGAATACAAAGACATCGTCGCCATGGTTGAACCCTGGATGGGTGACCAAAATTTGTGATCTCGAAAGGCACGTTAAGGCGTTGTTCCTGATTGCTTTTGCAGTGGTTTCTACCAACTAATCCGCATTGGGCAAGCGTGGTGGTGTTATGGTCCATACTCTTTACGTTGGAAAGCTTTTGCCCAGTAGCGAGACGTATATAAAGGCTATGATAATGGTGATGATGAATATGGATGGACTGAATATTGTGATAGGAACACCGGTATAGTTGGAATTTTATTAATTTTATGGAGTGTTTAGCGTTCCTTACCTCAAAAGAAAAAACGGAACCCATATGCGAACACTTTGTTGTCCGCCTGTCTGTAAAGATCCGTTTTTCTCGGGAGCGCGCATAGATATCAAACTGAGATTATCTATATGTACTGTATTTTTGTCTGTTTGTATTGAATAGGCTCGGAAACTACTGGATACTGGACCGATTTGAAAAATTCTTTCACTAAAAGAATGACAATACCACTGAGTAACATAGCCTATAGAATATTTTCCTACCGGAAAATGTGGAATTCCCGCGAGAACAACGAAGATAACGCGGGCGAAGCCGCGAGCGGAGAGCTAGTAAACTGAAAATCTATCAAATATCCGGATCTTAGGTCTTTTTCAGTTGTAAAAAAAATCAGGGTGGTGATTATGTAACTCATCGATTGATCTACGAGTGTAGAGTCAACTTTTTTTTTCATTTTTTCATTTGACTTGTATTTGCTTGCACACATCTTAATAATGGTTGGGATGTGTGTACATACAAGGATTAAATAATTTAATTAATTACTTATATTCTTGGTTGAAGATTTTAATGTTTTATTTTTTGGCGTCAATAAGTGCCTGTAAAGGTCTGTATTGAATAAAGATTTTTGAGTTTGAGTTTGATCGGTAATCGTTATGAAACTGGATAACTTAATGAATTAATGAAGATGATTCATTCGACCAATATGCCAAGACGTTACAAGATGTTAAAGTTTTTAAAAATCTGTTTCAATCAAACATACCTAATTATCAAATCTGTACGATGGCCGATTGCCGATGAGTTGCAAAATCACGCCCCTGATAGTGAGGAACATACCCTTTTATTTGTTGGTTAACTTTAGTTACTATTCCACTTTATTTTAATATAAGTACCTTTATTTTTATTTATTTTTCAAATTACTTCAAACGGCAGAGTAAGGCAGGATAAACGCACACGACCGACCTTTTGTAAGCCTGATTATAGGCCTGATAATCGGCCCGATTTCTCCGATCGACTCAACGCATACGATACGAGCTGTGATCGATTTTTGACGGTAAAAAATGAAAAATATGGAGTTCTACCTCAGAATAAGTAATAGTACTAAAGTACAGAAGGATCACTCTCGAAGAAAAGCCAAGTTTAGGTATGAAAATTTACCTACTCTTACGACCTTCATCTGACTGCACGGGAAATTGCAATTTATTGCATAACACGAGTGTTGTGTTAAAACGAAATACAATTTACCACAGCGTGCAAAGGTACCAGACATTTTTACCGCTTTAATAGTATTTTATTTACAGCGAATTGTGTTATCATTTGTGTTTCCTATAAAAAAATATTTTACTTATTACAACCGAGAAGGATGTGAGGGATTCCGAACAACACACCATGGAACCCAAGCCAACCTCATCGTGCTGTCTCCTGTCGATCCAAAGAACGAGGCGCTGCGCTGGCACTTTGCATCTATCCAAACTAGGCCAGCATGTTGATTCTTTAGAATACAAACAAAATCCCGCATCTCACTTCGACGTTCGCGTTCACTTCGCTTTAGGTCTCGAATGACCTTGATTTGGCATTCTGTAAACATCACTTGATCTCTTGCGATATGTGTATAATACCTGGAATCATGATTAAAATCAATTAACTTGAAAAAAAAAAACACTATAAATCACAGGTCTACGTTGATTTCAGTCAAAAGACGTCCACTGTTGGATGTAAATCTTCCCCAAGGATCTCCACCAATTGGTTCTAAGCTTCTCGAATCTAGTGGCTTTCCGCGACTTTCGCGCGTCTACCGGCTCGCAGCTAAAAAAATGCCCTTTGTGAGACCTTGAGATTTCTTATGAGGCCTATTGTAAACGGCCACGTCTTAGGACCACGTCATCACTTGCTACAAGCAAGAGATTCGTCACAATTTAAGAGTATTGAAGAGTTTCGTCACAAGACACACGATAGATGGGTCGATAATCTGCCCATCCCGTAGCTTCCGGAACCAAGTTAGATTTGTCGATTATCCTCTGTTTTCTTCAGTTTTCGTCGTACCATTAAAGTACCAATAAAGATATACTTATACATCTGTTTCTCGATTCGTGTCGGGTTGCAATCCCCTCGGACTATAAGAGTAAATAGCGAGTGCTTCAGAACTATGTTGGGTCTTAGCACTGTCAATATACTCCAGTGCCTACACTTTGATAAGTAGACAGCTAGTTTTGCAAGAGCTTACAACTTAGAGAGAGTTCAGCGAATCCTGTCGCGTTAGGAAGTTGTGTCCGCTCTCTGAAGATGTCAACTTCGAACTTAAAATTAAGCAAACCGTCTACATTTTTTCCCTGTTTCAGATTTTCTGGGCCTCACAGTTTTAAGTGAGGCTTTTAGTCAGTTAAGCAACGGCGAGGTTATAACTTTGATGTATTTTCTGAAGGAAAAAATTCAAAGAACATTGCCAAAGAAAAGTTAGTGAAAATCGCCTACTTTTTGTAACACTAAATCAATAGTTTTATTTTGCAGGTGGGCTCAATATGAATGATTTTAGTTTTCTTTAGAATGCTTCAGGAGCTTCGAGGACCTCGTTTGCTTCGAGAATTTTCTCATGCTCGACATCAGCGTTAAAGTTGCAAATATAAAACGCAATCTTCTACAATTTTTCTCGACGTGTAATTAGGTAAGTATATGAGAATACGATTCATTCCTATCGGTTCCTGCCAATGTTGTTTTGACTACGGACGGAAATGGGAAGTTATATTGCCATACATTGCACAAAGGATGATAGCAACTACATTACATAT
Organism: Schoenobius gigantellus; assembly: GCA_963935595.1. Taxonomy (NCBI): domain Eukaryota; kingdom Metazoa; phylum Arthropoda; class Insecta; order Lepidoptera; family Crambidae; genus Schoenobius; species Schoenobius gigantellus. The sequence goes on from OZ012558.1 coordinate 10,196,995, forward strand.
TGACATGCCTTCTTAAATTGTACATTATTGGTACTCACTTACTTCTATTTTCGAGTTTATTCATCATTATCATTATTATCACAGCTTATATACGTCCCCACAGGGTCTCGAGCCTACCCTATGTTAGGGTAATTAGGCCCTTCAGCGGCGACGCGGAATGGGGGGCTGTCGCCTCCTTCTGCGAGGACGTCATCTCGCAGAAGGAGGCCGCGGAGAGGGAGCGGGAGAATGATCCTCAAGCCGCTCCCATCCGCCGCAGACGAACAGGCAGGCGAAGGCGGGCATTCGTGCAAGCAATGCCCGTCTAATGACCCTGCCGTGGAGGCCTGCGTGCACGGTTGGCCCCGTGTACGCCGCCGTAAGGCCCTCCGTCTGGGGATTGCCCTGGTGTTCTCGGGCAATCCCCCCTTGGCGATAGCCCGACCAGCTAGGTCGGGCTAGCCCGGGCGCGGTGTTAGTGGTAGTCGCAGTGTGGACCCTACCACGCGCGTCCATAAGGGCAGGAAGAACACCGGGGGGTTTAGTGGGTAGGCCTGGCACTCTGCCGTGAGAGCCCCACACACGCTCGTCGTCTAGCCAACGGCGAGTACGGTGCGGTCACGCATTCCCCTCGTAAAAAAAAAGGGTGATTAGGCCCTAGTCAACTACGCTGGCCCAGTGCGGATTGGTCGACTTCACATACTTCATTGAATTTCGTCGCAGATATATGCAGGTTGCCTCACGATGTTTTCCCTAACCGTAGGAGCTTCAGTCAAATGTACCTATGAAATTCGAACCGAAAAACACATTGGTACATGGCGGTCTCGAACCCGGACCTACTAGTTGGAAGGCAAGTGCCGATAACCAGAGGGTCGTAGGAATTAAACATAAACGGTTATAAAACTTTTGATCGCGTTATCTTACAAGTTTGATTTTTTCACAGCTAAATAGATTGGATATCGTAGACCCAAGTATTTAAAATTGCAGTTTGATATGTCTACATGTTCCTGAGATAAATTGTCTTGACAGACAAATAGGCAGACGGGCATGAAGTAATCCTATTAGTAATTATATACAAGGTGTGTGGTACATACCCGTAACTAAAAGTCATTGAAAATTAGAAATCGTAAAATTAGTTCTGTAATTCCCCATTATTTTTTTCACAGACCCAACTATTTGTAGGCGTATGTACCAAATATACGTATAAGTATTTGATTGCTCCCATCAAACGATTCTACACCATTTTTTCCTTTGACTCGTATACCATCTAGTAGATTGGTAGAGAAAGCGTCAGGCTTCTTTAGTATATCTCTCTTTGGTTGTACGATAAAGATTAAAGAAATTAATAGAAATGGAACATATTTTCTTCCAGATTCGTAAAATAGAATCAATTGCAGAACAGCTTGAAAAGTGTTCATTATAGCTAAAGTCGGTTGAGGGTGGTGAAAATATCCCCTGTCCTCTTAACTATTCTGAAACCTCTCAGTTCCCCGGCACTCTCGGTCGTAATTGCGAAACGTTCGCTTGACGGCCCCACAGGCGACTGCAGTTTATAACGGTTCCGGAATATTCGAGAATTCGGAAGACTACCTCATGAAACACTAAAAAGTAAAACAGTATACAAAAAAAAAACACATTTCCAACCGACTTCATAAAAAGGAGGAGGTTCTCATTTCATCATTCGTTCAATCAATCAGTTTTCTTTACACGGTACAAATAGCTCGCAACATTAACGCCGTGTATGAAGTCACCACTACCATCGAATGCATGAACCGTATTTGAATCGCTTCTGATATAGAAATTTGGCTTTGAGAAACGAACCCCATGGTCACCAAAAAACAAAAGTCACAGCTTCGAATTTAAAGGTAATATTTGCTGAGTTAGCAGCAGCTTTCGATGTTGGCATTGAAACAATAATGATCCATGTGTGTCCATGTGCATCAAATTGGCAAGGTAAAAAGCTAGTGCGACGAACGTGTTGAGGTTTGCCTTGTATCGCTTAATGGACATATTGTCACTTACGATGAAAAATGAATTCTTTTTGACAATTGTAAGCGGTCATTGTGTTGGTTCCCCAGTTCAGTACCTAAGAGATGTCTCAAACGAAAACTTACCTCTATAAAAGTGATAGTCATTGTTTGGTATTGGTTAATCGTAAATATCCGCTGCTCCTGCACGACGATGCTCGACCTTGCATGGCACAACTGATGGTCTCTAAGCTACAAAAACTAGTATTCGAACTTGCAAGTTTTGCGTCATACACCGCACTCACTAGAGCTTGCGCCAACAGACTGCTATAATACTTTATTCAAAATTTGGACGACTACTTGGAAAATAATTCAATACCCGAGTGGCAGAAGAGTCTATTGCATTCGGATGCTTCAGAAGGTCATTGAAAAATTTCCTCTGCACTGGCGAAGATGCATCGATGCATACTTTTATAAACAGAATTAGAAAAATATATAAAAAATGACTAACTTTTGTGAACTTAATGGAAATGTCTTAATCGAAATCGATGCGTTGAGAGAAGGCATGGTTGAGCGTATGAATAAAGCTTTAAAAGCTGTTTCCGACTGGGGTGACGTAAATCTTGTCCAATTCAACGCTAACAAAACACAGGCTTGCCTTTTCTCCGCCAAAAAGAGTCAGTTCCCAACGTCTCCGACTTTCCGAAATGTAAGTCTACCTCTGAAAGACCGTCTTGAGCTGCTGGGACTCACATTAACTTCAAAACTCAACTTTGGACCTTACCTCGACTCTAAGGCTAAACTGGCTGGTAGAAAGCTGGGCATCCTCAATAAGGTTAAGCGGTACTTCTCACCAGGGCAGTTGCTTCATTTATATCAAGCACAAGTCCGACCATGCGTAGAGTACTGCTGCCACCTCTTCGACGGATCAGCTAAGTATCAGATAGAGGCTTTGGAGGCGGTGGACCGCCGAGCTGTGAGGTTAATCAGAGACGATAAACTAGTTGCCAAGAAACTGCTTAGTCTCGAGCATCGCCGTAAAGTGGCATGTCTGTCCATATTTTATAGATTGCATTTCGGTGAGTGTGCGCAAGAGCTTCCCGACCTTATTCCACCCTCTCCTTTCCATTACAGGACGAGCAGAAGGTCGGCTCATTACCACCCATTTCAGATCGAAATTCCTAAAATCCGTACACAACGTTTTAGGTCCACTTTTCTTGTGCGTACTGCACAGGATTGGAACTCTCTGCTGCCTTCCTTGTTTCCTGAGAGCTATAATCTTGGGGTTTTCAAGGATAGAGTGAATAGATATTATCTAGATCTACGTGCTTCATCTTCGACCACACCGTCGCTTACCATCAGGCGAGGAAAGCGTCGCCAATGGTACAATATCTCAATTCGTACAATTATCTGTTTACTCAAATTATCAGTTTGTACAATGAGCCACCCGTACAATTCTTGCATCGGTACAATTTCGCGATTCGCACTATATCTAAGTTCACACAAATTATCAGTTCGTACAATGAGCAATTTGTGCAATTCTTGCATCTGTACAATTTCGCGATTCGCACTATATCTAAGTTCACACAAATTATCAGTTGAGCGGCTATGTTTTGTCACTGCGACCTATAAGATCAGAAAGAAATTATCAGTTAGTACAATGACAAATAAAAACTATTTTCTTAAATTACATAAATATAAAAACTCTTTCAAAAAAACAATTGAACTTACGAGAATGAAGGAAAATGACATGACATCTTTGCTTCAACATTTAATAATACGAGTAATTTGGTACGGAAATATTTCTAGATATAATTAAAATTTACCTACTTTCCAATGGACTTTCCTGAAGATTTATTCTTCGTTCAAAGCGAAAGTGCAAAATGTCAAGACATTTTACATTTTGCGCTTTTTTGACATTTTGATCTTATGACATTCTGCGCTTTTGACATTTTGTTCTTTTGACATTATGCTGCTAAACTTTTTTTTCTTTAAAGAATGACTATTTTTGGTTTAATTTTGCGATTTATTCAATAAAATATTTCTGTTATTAAGCTATTTGTTATTTAAACAAAACTCTGAAGTAAGATTGTACAAATTACTAATTTTGTACAAATCCATAAATTATACGAATTGAGCAAACCTACATAACTATGCATAAATAACGATTGTACCAAATTAGTATTTTGTACAAATCAATAAATTGTACCAATTACAGAAACGAAGCACCTCACCTTATTTTTGTTACGAATTGATAATGTTTGAAACAAAATTTTGAACGAATTGCTAATAAATTACAAATTGTACGAATTGAGATATTGTACCATTGGCGACGCTTTCCAGGCGAGTTGGTGGTCAAACGTAGACCTATTACGAATAAAAAAAAAAAAATGTCACAGGAATAGACCTAATTATATCATCAAAGTTAACGCCTTTTAAAGGTGGGGTAATTTCTATTAGAATACAAAGGCGACACATATATGAAACAGCCTGCTTGAATACGCCATAGTACAAATACAAATATTTTATTTGCTTTAAATAGGGTACATATTACAATGGTATTCACTAGAGAAATCAGAGTATTGACCTATTTAACCATATTGTTATGGCATGCAAATATTACAAAAGAATTATTCGTAGATTAGAATTAATTACTTAATTGTAATTATATTACATCAGCCCATGTTATTAATTGAATTATTGACAATATCATTAGAAATATTAATGTCAGTAGTTTTATTAATTAATTACATTAATATTTATTATTACATATATTGTTAAAATCAATGCCATAGTTAAAATGTCAATAACTAACTAATATCATCAATTACAGCAAAAATCATGTCAAACAACTATAGCTAATAAAACCTATAATTAATAAAACCAATAAATAGGACAAATTCTTGCATCAAACACTACGTATCTATATAATTTAAGAATTCGTCTACTGTGTAAAACGTTTTATCTATTAACCAATTTCGCAACGACAACTTGAAACTATTTAAGGGTACCTAGTTCCTTAAATCGATTTGGTATTTTATTATATATAGTCCTACACATTGAATAACTATTTTTAAGAAACCTCTTAGTTTTTGGGACTAGTTGTAATACAAGTCTATCAGGATTTCGCCTTGTTCTTTGGGAAATGTCACCAATCGTTACAAATTTATTCCTATGTTGTTTGACAAAGAGTGATAACTCAAAAATATACAGACAGGGAAATGTCAGTATACGAAGCGATCTGAAATACGGCTCACGTGATACATCTAGTGCAATATTTGTGATAGCTCTGATGCACCTCTTCTGAGCTACAAATACTTTTTTAATGTCGGTACCGTTTCTCCAAACAATTAATCCGTATCTTAGTACTGATTCGACATATGCGTAATATGCCATAATAGCCGCATTTACACTAGCAACCTTTGTCAATCTATAAAGAGCATATGAAAAACCATTTATTTTGGAACAAACTTTATCTATTTGATTTGAACAAACTTCCAATTAAATTTTGAGTCAATTATTAAGCCTAAGAATGTAACATTTGTAGATTCATTGATCATTACACCATTAAACGTAATGACGTCAATTATTTGATTTTTAAAATTATTAAAATTAATTAAGTTTGTCTTTATCAGATTAATTTGAAGGTTATTTGTTTGAAGCCATTTGGTAACTTTAGCCATTGTATCCGTTATGTCAATTTTATGTTGTTCATTCGAAGAGGTTTTATCAGTTGAAACCAAGATTGAAATGTCATCCGCAAAAGGAATTGTATTATGCTTAACCACATTAGGCAAGTCATTAATGTATATGGCAAACAGCAAGGGACCAAGAACACTCCCTTGAGGAACTCCACGTTTTATACATTGAAAATTTGATCTATATGTCCGCACAGTTTTACAAGATATTTCAACACATTGAGTTCTATCTGTCAGATAAGACTTTAGCCAGATCTAGTTTATCGAGCAACAAATCATGAGAGACGTGGTCGAAGGCTTTCGACATGTCGAGTAAAAGCGCAGTAGTATAATTATGGTTATTTACACCCTGCATAGCTATATTGACCAAATCAAACGCTGCGTGTGTCGTGGATTTTTGTTTTTGAAATCCATATTGATTTGGTTTTATTACATTAAATTTTCTAAAGAAATCAGTTAACTGTCTATGCATTACTTTCTCAAAAACTTTCGATATTATAGACAATAATGCTACATGTCTATAATTTTTTATCTCATCTTTGTCTCCCTTTTTATGAAGTGGTTTTATTAAAGAAATTTTTAATTTATCAGGAAATTCCCCCATTTGAAGAGATAAATTTATTAAAAAAGCAAGAGCTTCAGATAGTTCATTGTTCGTTCGTTCGTTCTTTGCATAATTTTCATATCTTTGTGCATATTGAGTCATACCCTTCAGATTGAGAGTTTTTAAGAGACGATATAATTTTACACACTTGATTTGAATCTACAGGTTTCAAAAATATACTACACTGACCTGCAATAAAATCGACCCACTTCATAGGTCTCGATTTGGAAATATCGGTATATAAAAAATAAGATTAGACAAACAAAAACGGTAAATACAATTTGAAAGCATACTTTATAAGCTTTATTTTAACATACTCTAAACGTGGATAAAATAAGTATTGCTGACAGTAGACTTATTTCTTCGGAAAACCCTGTTTCTCATTTTCCCGTTATACGCAATCTCTGTGACTGTATAGAGTGTTAAAAGTTAATTGAATCAATGTTGATTCAAAAATTGATTATTCCTAGAGATTTATTGACCCTTTAAATTAAGCTGATTTTCCCAAAAAAAATTAGGTATTTTTAAAATTTTAGTTTTCTGTTTGTAAAATCAATAAACCTAAAATCAGTCACAGTAAAAACTGGTCTAATGTAAGCTTAGGCTCTTGTTTAACAAACAGGCTTAAAAGATATTATTTATTGATGGTAGATTTTGATTTGTCGAACTCTGAACCAAAGCGTAAAGGTGGGTCGATTTTATTGCAGGCCAGTGTATTTGGTATCTTGTTTTGTAATATATAATTATTTTTATTCACCTTAGTTGTAATTTCACTAGTTGTGTCTGTCAAAAAATAATGATTAAATGTCGAAGCTATTTTCAAAGGGTCAGACTTGTTCATTTTTGATTTTGATACGATTCATAATCATAATCATAATCATAATCATTTATTCATTCACAATAGAAAATGGTGGGTATAGTTGCAGATGGTCAGCTTTAAAAAGTTTCAACATTTTCTAGTTATACTACTATAACATGTGAATATGTGTTATAAAAATCTAAAGACTAATACTTAAACTAAACATTATCTAAAAATTCTTTAACAGAATAAAATAATTTAAATAGTAACCATTTATATAATTCAACTTTAAATCTGTTATATGTTAAATTTTTCAAATTTTCTGGTAACTTATTATAAATTGAGATACACATATTGCAATTATTAATGTATATATTATTTGTTTCGTTTTTTATTATAGTTCATGTACCTTTACATGTATTTTTTTTCCTTTGCTGACCTTTTTGAAAAATTTATACATTTTTTAAATAGTTTGTTATAGTTAGCATAATTTGAACGATTTATATTAGTTTTATTTGCATAATACCTCTGACGAAGCGATCTTTTAGTTACACTGCTTTTCTTTAGACCTTTTGACATCCATTTATTTTTATTTGATGAGCAAATTTTGAACCTAATTTTAGGGAAACACAGTTTATACAAGAGTACTAGCAAATTATGAAATTCATTAAAAGCAACATTCAGATCATTTTGCTTATAAATATCTGAAAATGTGAGACTTTTTAGATAGTTTTTAAATTTAATGATGTTTTCATGTGAATAACATCTTTTATAAATAAATACAGAGAGAGCGGTTACGTTTTTGCACAAACTATTAAATTTTAACACTTGTGCAGTGTCATGATCAGATAACCACAGTGGTAAGTTGTACCCAATTGCATTATATATATTACTGAGTATCAAATCTAGACACGCTGTTCCCCTAGTTATATTTTTGTAAGATATTTCTAAACTTTGTGACTCTTGGTATATTTTCTAATAGGTTTATATTGAGATCCCCAGGTAATATAATTTTCTTTATCGAATATTTTGTAATACATCTGTGTAACAACATGTCAATTTTATGTAAAAAACAATCAATATGTCTACTTAATGAGGATGGGATGCGATAAATACAAACTACAATAATATTGTTTGTAATCAAATTCACCGCACAACACTCAAAATGATGATCTACTGACAAGTCATCAAAACAGGTAATTTTTTTTAAATCGAAACCTTTATTAAGATATACGAACCTCCACGTTTCTTAGTCCTTGAATAATTCGTTGATAATATCTACAAACATTCGTTCCATGACAGCGTCATGTCATCAATTTTCATAGACAGACTTGCAGTCTTCACAGAATGTAGCTTATATCTGTGTCATGGTTCCCAAATCCCAATATAATAATGTCATTTACTTAAAGTTGATTTTGTATACAGTGATTTAAGATTTGTGAAGGCTTTAGGTATAATATGAGCAAATATTTCATAGTCGCATTTTTGTTTCTTTAATGACTTTATAAGATTTAGAGATAGCCCTTTTAAATATTCATCTCCTAAAATATAGATACGCTTTTTAGTAGAACGCTTAAAACCACCTGCTCCGTTTGACGGTGAATTCAAAGGTTCCCTTTTTCTAGGGCGGCCGTTATTCATTATTGTCAAGGCTTGTGTGTGGATTTCACTTGATTTATTATTGAAGTTTGAAAGTTTTATTTCATTTGAGCTGCTTGTATCAAGTATTGCAGAATTTTCAATAATGACAACTGGTTGAGGTTTTAAGCCAGCGCCATCTGTCGATACGCCATCAAAGATTACGCTATCACGAATTACCTCTTGTTGTGAATTATTGTAATTTAGTTCTAATTGGGATAAATTCGACTTACGAGGGGCATTTAATTATTACTTAGCCTCGCCGCCCGATGGCGCTGTTGTTACAAAAAAGTTTTACTATCGTGCAGTAAATACTTTTTGAAGTCTACTAAGAAGTTTTCAATCTTTTCCCTTCATTGGTTTTGTTTCGACAGCCTTTGGAAGCGAGCGTGTCGGTCGGTTTTACAAAAATGGTAAAAGAACAATATCGTTCAGTGATTAGATTCTTGTTTTAGGAAGGGAAAACGCGCAGCGAAATCAAAGAGCGCTTGGATGCTGTGTACGGTGACTCTTCTCCTTCGATGGCGACCGTCAAAAATTGGTTCAACGAGTTTGCTCGTGGCCGCACGTCGGTTTTTGATGAGCCACGCCCAGGTGCACCGAAAACGGCTACTACGGAGGAAAACGTAAAAAATTCCACGATCTCGTGTTGGCAGACCGGCGATTGATGATTCGCGAGATAGCTGAGACTGTAGGCATCGCAGAAGGGACAGTGCATCATATTCTGCACGAAGAACTGGGTATGAAAAAGTTATCGGCGCAATGGGTGCCGCGTTTGCTCACACCAGACAACAAGCGCAACCGTGAGACCACATCGGCGACATGTTTGGCGCTGTTTCAACGCAATCCGGCGGAGTTCTTGCGTCGTTGTGACTGTCGACGAAACATGGGTTCACTGGTACACCCCAGATACCAAGGAACAGTCGAAACAGTGGACTTTACTCGGCGAACGTGCTCCAAAGAAGGCTAAGACTGTTCAATCGGCCGGAAAGGTGAAGGCCAGTGTTTTTTGGGACTCACAAGGTGTGATCTACATTGATTACCTCGAGAAGGGTAAAACAATCACGGGGCTCTACTATTCCGACTTATTGGGCCGATTTGACGCCGTATTGAAAAAAAAACGGCCGCATTTGGCAAAGAAAAAAGTGCTGTTCCACCACAGTGTCAGGGCCATATCTCTCAATCGGTGGTCGTCAATGTGTAAACCCATCCCCAGCTAGTTAGCAAAGTTAGAAATCGCCAGCTATGACGCGTCCCCTCCTACCCTGTCGTCTATGCCGTCTGTATCGGCCTTTTGCACCTGCTCTGCAGCCTTTTTTCCGAGCTTACTTCTTCACAGAAGGAGGCAACATCCCCTATACTATTGAGCCGGTCGGCATCTTTCTGACAAAGTTGACTAGCTTGAAAGCTCCGTAGTGCCATAGCAAAATGACTAGTGCTTCATGCCGAGTTTGTCAGACCGGGCACTAGGTGGTGGTGGTGTCGTCGAGAACACTACAGTGATGTCACCGCGGCGTGTCTTCCCGAGTGCAGTTAGTAAGGTAGTATCCGAGAAAGCTGTGTCCGTCCGGTCAAAGCCTGCATCATCCAAAAAGTGAGGCTAATCCTACAGACACAATCCACCCATCATCACAGCTCATATACTTCCCCAACGAGGGGCTCGAGCTTACCCTATGTTAGGGTGATTAGGCCTTAGTCAACCACACTATCCCAGTGCGGATTGGTCGACTTCAAATACCTAATTGAATTTCTTCATAGATGTATCCAGGTTGCCTCACGATGTTTTCCTTCACCGTAGGAGCGTCAGACAAATGTACATATGAAATTCAAAAACGAAAAATACATTGGTACATGGCAGGATCGATCGCAGGCCTCCTTTCCTTCACCGTAGGAGCGTCAGCTAAATGTACATATGAAATTCGTGAAACGAAAAACACATTGGTACTTGGCAGGATCGATTGCGGGCCTCCCGATTCTACTCGGAGCACAGTCCAGTGCCGAGGCCACAGCGCCACCGACGCTCAATCAAGGAAACATCGTGAGGAAACCTGTATACACCTGCGAAGTAATTAAAAGGTGTATGTGAAGTCAACCAATCCGCACTGGGCCAGTGTAGATTGACTAAGGCCTAATCGCCCTAACTAGTTAGGGTAGGCTCGTGTCCCTCGGTGGGGACGTATATGAGCTGTGATGATGATGATGATGAATCATTTATAAAAAATTTAAATTAAATGTAAGCCTCGGTGGAAAGGCAATCAACTCAGACTCAATACGCCCACTTCTGGGTATTCTAGTGGGTGGGGGAGGGGTGCGCACGTCTCCCAGGGCCCAACACAGTGGCGTCAGATGTTATTCGAATACCACTATCGGTACCCCCACTTCGGTTATCATTCTCTATATTCACAAGCAACACCCTTTTTACACTGAAATATGTAAATTGTAGAAATTGTAATAACAAAGTTTTATCTTTTGCAGAAATGCCTTTTAAATCCTTTGATGAATTAATCTGTGCCCATTTGTTTGATTACTTTCTCGGATTAAGGACCAATTATTCTATTGGGAGGATTGAAAAGTGCTACAATTTCTGAAATCAGTTTAATTCCATAGAGCTGTTTATATTTGCCTTTTATTGGCACTTGCCTTTCAATCGGGAGGTCCGGGGTTCAAGACCGCAATGTACCAATATATTTTTCGTTTTCTAATTTGATATGTAGATTTGTCCAACGTTCCTATGGTGAAGGAAAACATTGTGAGGCAACCTGCATACATCTGCGAAGAAATACAAAGGTGTATGTGATGTCGACCAATCCGCACTGAGCCAGTGTGGTTGACTAAAGTCTAAACATCCTAACGTAGGGTAGGCTCTACCATAAGAATAACTAATAATACGAGTATAGAAGCGAAACTCCCGGCCGTCGAGCGCTCAAGGCCACGTTATTTACCTACCGTTTGATTTCCGTTGAACGGAATCGCAAGTCAAGGCGCGTACCGCGTGTTTCAGGTACCTTGTGAATGTTTTCCTTTTGATTAGCTGATTAAGCTTTTTATAAGAATGCGTATTTACTACGCGCTGAAGTTTAATAACCGAAACTTCAAATCATCTACAAAAACGCCATCTTTTATAAATATCAGACATTTGTAAATATTTCTGTTGAATAAACCTTTTAAATAAAAATGATTAAATACTTTAAAATTATTTCTATTATACCTACCCTAGATACAGAATCAGTTTTATTCGTAATATTCATTACATGTCAAATACAATTTAATGTATCGAGTTTCTAAAGCTGTCATTGTAGTGCAATTTTGAATCTCTGTAAGTATGGGATTTTTTTTGTCAAGTCGGTAATAATTTGAATTATGAGAAACTTTGGTACTGCTATATATATTTTTATCGACCTTTGTCACTGTTCCATATAAAATTTTAATACAATCAATACTTGATTAAAATTATGAAACAACAGATTTTTTTCTAGTGAAAATGTTGGTCTGATAGTAAAAAGTGAGCTTAGGTTTTATCCATTAGTACATTCATAACTTCAGCTCTTGTACTATAAACGTAGGTACGATACCTAAATTACAAACTATTCTTGTACATCGAAATTCGAAACATTTTAATGATTTTGTTCTCGAAGTGTAGAGATTAAGCTCAATTAATCAAAAATAGGCAGGTTCTTATAACTACGGAATCAAAAAAACTAAAAATGTGCGTACTATTGCCAAAGATAGTCGCTCGCTCGCTACACTTGAAGTACAAAATCAATAAGACTCGGTGTATGCTCAGTTTCTCATTTAATGTAAAATATGGAGGTACCTATATAAAAATATTGTAGTGGTAACCATACGTCCATGTGGTGACCCTAGCGGCGTCCGCAGACTACTGCGGGGCGTTACAGGGGGAAGGGCGCTGTAGGTATGCAAATAGCGGCATTTAGCGCACCCACAAAGGAGATTCGCTTCTATACTCGTATTATTAGTTATTCTTATGGCTCTACCTCGGTAGGGACGTATATGAGCTGTTGTGATGATGATGATCGAAGAAAAGCTTTACTTTCATCTTCTTTCCCTATTATTTAAATAATAATAATGATCATCATTATAATCCGACCACACACGTTCACTACTGGATACTGGCCTCTCCAGCTAATCTCATCCAGCTGTTGCCAGTCATCTTGAGAAGATCGTCGCTCTACCTAATCTGAGGGCGTCTTACACTTCGCTTGCCGATGTATGGTGTCTACTTTATAAGTCGTTTTTCTAATGGTTGTCGTTTCTGCGGTTGATGTAGCCAGCTCAAGCCCACTGCCACTTCAGCTTGCTAATCCGGTGAGCTATGTCGAGAACCTTCGTTCTCTGTCAGATTACTTCATTCCGAATGTGATCTTTCAGAAAGACTCCGAACTTAACGTTTAACTGGCAGTCCCAAGTTACTAGTATCTACTCAACTAACTCCTGGAATGTTTCCGTCTCTCGGTCGGTTATCTTATCTTATCTTTATGCTGGGGCGGCTCCGCATTAGAGCCTTCACACTTCGACCCATCGAGGATCTTTTGTGCTTCCCCGTGTTCAGTCGTTACAGCCATCACCACCTCCGGTCTAGTCAATCGTGCTCATAAGCCTTATGATATTCTTCGGTGGCATGGCCCTGTAGTCTTCCGGTTTTGGGTATCCCATTCCCGTCAGCTTTAGCCTCCTGCAGGCTAGAGTATCGCAATGGCACAGAAGATGCTCCATGCTCTCTTATTCTTTCTTGCAGGCCCTACAAGTTATGAGTAAGCATGAGTATTTGAGTAAGCATGATCCTAATACCGAAATGGCCGGTTAAGGTACCTGCCATTAAACGAGTCTGAGATCTGCTTGAGCTTAATGTAAATTTGAGCCAGTTGTCCATATCCATTAAGAGCTTGGCGTGTGTCATTCCTTTATGTTTGGCCCATTCTTCTTTCTGATTTGGCTCTCAGACCTGTACCAACTGTTTTTGGAGTAATCCCGATAAATAATTCCGGTCCTACCAATTGTGAATTTGATCCCTTACTTGCCAGGTAGTCTGCCTTCTCGTTTCCAGCGGAGCCTTTGTGGCCTGGTTCCAGATTAGATGAACTTTGTTGGTTTTATCTAATTTGTTCTTGCTTCATTTCAATTGCATTCATCACTAGCCTGAATTCTACCTTGTGTGACAAGAGCGCTTGAGTTTCTCGGCTGGTTAAAGTGTCTCTACCAATAAAGGCGTCTTTCTACTAGTAAAAGAATTTTCTGTACTGTTATTAACAAAATTATGCTTGTTCAGAGCTTGATTTTCTTGACATCGATTATGGTGATGTGCGCTACCTTGTAGCAAACAACTCAACAACAAAACAAGTAACAAAAATGCTATATTACTATAATATAATATTTATATGTTATTCCTTTCTTCCCGCGTTTCAAAGCCGACTTAGTTGAGAAAATTTGCAAAGCTTGTGGTGTCCAACCTTTTTACGCAAATAATTATGACTGTGTCTCTTTTCCTTATCCAGTGATAACTAGGTATGGAACCATCGAAAAAGACTTTACACCGACCGTACAATAAACATTGCTTTTTTAAGAAAATTTTAATGCTGGAGATCGGCCAGAGCCAACAGCGTATGTGAGAAGAAACTGTTCTGAAATAATTTTCATTACCTTTTTAAATGGTTTGAAATATGGTTTTAAATGTTTCAGGAACTATGGATGTAATTTGAATTAGTGACTAGCATAGCGACTTGAATTTCCCAAACATGTCAAAAAAGGCTTTACCTATCTTGCAGCGAATTTTATTAAAACCGGTTCATTAGATAAAAAGAATAAGGCTTATAGGTCGTACTAACAAAAAAGGTACTGATTAACAATCAGTGTTTTTATTTTTTTTTATTCTACGCCAAACATTATTGCTTATTAAACTTAGCCGTCGTCATTTTGAAGTGTTTTGCAGAGGAGTCGAGTGCAAGTTGGAGTTTTCAATTTTGGCAGACGGTCCGCTATATCGGTGTACATGTTGGCTCTCTTTAATTAGTAAAGTTGTTTTCAATACTTCTTGCATTCGACGTTGGACTTTACGTACTTATATTGTACAGTTAGCAAAAAAAGTTTGGTGACTGTAATTTTCTGTTAAAAATTTCAACATTTCATTTCATAGACTTAAGTCGAAGGAAACTGATCTTCTCTCCTAATAATTAAAATGTCGTCTCAAAGAGTTCGATTTTGGTCCTTAGAGATAAAGTCAAACTCCTTCTCAGGGCATTTTAATTATACGGCATTTTATTAGTATGATTATTCAGCAGTTGAATATTCATATTAGTATTTTATTCCCGTGTATGAATGGTTGCTTTTCTGAGTTAATTTAAATCAATCATGCATTAAGATAAAATGACAATCATCCATCGTATAGATTTGATAAATTGTGATTGGTTGAAACCGATTTTAAATACGTTTCGTGTTTTGTGACGTCATTGTCCCAGCGGCCTCGGTATATTTGTCAAATAAATCAACTAACTAATATTCAGCCGCCTCTCTGTATTTGAAACCACCCGATATTGATCTCGAGGTCCGAGATTCAGTTCCCCGTGGCGACTGAACTTTTTTGCTTGGTTTGGCTGGTGGTGACGATTCTGCGCCCGCCTGGTTATCGTCTTTCTAGGTTTAGGTTTATCGCCATAATAACGGGGTTAATAGCATTGCGTTTCGACAATTAAAGATAGCCAGTTCTTTAGTTCTCGAAGAATCCAGGTGAAGGTCGCTTCCACCTTCGGCTTAATCGTCACTAACCATCAGCAGGCTTATTCTGTAACTTCGGTTGCTAACTAGAACTGTCATTTTTGAAAGGAACCTAACATCCATTACTGCTATCATGAAAGCTGCCGTAACATATAAGATCACTAAACCAGTAATGGATATAAAGTCTTTCAAAAATGACAGTTCTAGTTACCAACCGTATTTAGCGAATAGGCCTGCAGGTGACAGGAAAGCTAAGAGCTTCCCTATTTTGTGATAAGAAATACCTGAGTTAATAAGGAAAATCGCGTTTTTCTTGATCAATTTATCAAATCTGATACCAATCGCATATAATTATAATGTGTAACTAACTGTGCCCGCAAACTACGTTTCGCCTTAAAAGACTTCAACGCTTTCTTAGTTATATCTATACTAATACAAACTTCCAACCCCCTTTTTACCCATTTTGGGATGGAGGTTCGTAAAATCCGTTCTTGGCGGATGTCTAGGTACACCTTATAAGAAACCTACCTGCCTTAAATTTCAAGTTTGTAGGTGTTACAGTTTCTGAGATTTCGTGATTAATCAGTAAGTGATATTTTGCTTTTATATAAAATATATAGATAGAAGATTAACGAAAGCCGATCAATTATCGGTT
This sequence comes from Schoenobius gigantellus, assembly GCA_963935595.1. Taxonomy (NCBI): domain Eukaryota; kingdom Metazoa; phylum Arthropoda; class Insecta; order Lepidoptera; family Crambidae; genus Schoenobius; species Schoenobius gigantellus. The sequence goes on from OZ012558.1 coordinate 10,213,064, forward strand.
TACAAAATCACATACTTGTATAGCAATGTGGCTTGGTGTATAGAAATCACCGTCATAATAGCAAAGGGTTAGGTTGCGCTGCCACAGAAATAGGTTTGATTGACAGTGTACTAGTGCGCCCGCACTAATTTGATACTTGAGTGGTGACGTGCTTTGAGTGCGATCAATGGCAGATCTATTTTTTGGAGGCAGAATTCTTAATAAAGAACTATGAATTATAGGTACATTGTCTGTTTCAAGACATAAAAACGTATCGGTGGGAATTGAGAGAGTACAACAGGTGTTTCTAAAAACAGATCTCTTTTCGGTCACTCTCGTAGTCCGACACTTAGGCTCGTATTAATAATAAAGTCGTCCAACGCATCCGCCTCCTGGGCCTGGACGTGGCCCTCGACAAAACGAGGGCCATGAGTTTCCACGCCCCCCGTCGCAGGAACCCACCGGGGCTCCGAGTCCGAGTGGAGGGGGTCCGTATACCTGTCGAGGCGCATCTCAAGTACCTCGGCTTGGTTCTGGACCCCCGATGGATTTCGAGGAGCACTTCAAGCTCCTCACTCCACGGTTGTGTGCTGCCGCAGCCGCACTCGGACGGGTCCTCCCTAACGTGGGAGGGCCAGGATCGTCGACTGTATCACGGGGTGATACGATCGATGGCACTCTACGGAGCCCCGGTATGGGCGGAGTGCCTCTCCCCCCGAACGTTGGCCCTCTTGAGACTCGGGCTTGCCCGGGTGCGCTGGTAGTGGTAGTCGCAGTGTGGACCTTACCATGCGCGCCATAAGGGCAGGGAGAACACCGGGGGTTTTAGTGGGTTGGCCTGGCACTCTGCCGGGCCAGCCCCATCACACGCCCGCCGTCTAGCCAATGGCGGGTACGGTGCGGTTGCGCATTTCCCCAGGAAAAAAAGGCTCGTATTAATAAATGAATTTCAAGGTGAGATTGATCTCAAGAATGCCGTTTTGACGTTTTATGTATGGAACATTTGTCAAAATCGGCATCTTAAGATGGATCTCATTCTTGAGATGCAATTATTAATACAAGCCTTAAATTGCTGCACTCAACGATGGACCTAGCCTGCAGCTAACTCGGACGTGGTTTGCGATGGATCCGCTTCCACAATAGCCTTCAATTCTTTATTATGAACTTTGGTCTCCGGCCGTCCACGGGGCTTGTTCTGCAGGTCGAAATATCCAGAACGAAAACGTTGGAACCAAAAACGCACAGTGTTTTATTTTGCGGCACCGTCGCCATACACATCATTTATCCTTCGAGCCGTTTCTGCACTACTGGTGCCACGGTGGAACTCGTACTCGTAAATAACGCGATATTTCAAGTTTTCCATTTTGTAAACTAAGTGGCGCAAAGAAAAAAATTAATTGAGGAAAAAACAAGTGAATTATAATTTTCGAAACACAAATACATGAGTAAATAGCTGTATAAATTTGAATTTGGAATTCCTAACCATAGAGGAGATATTTGAGATCAAATTGGCCATTACGGCAAAACGTCAATTTCATATGTAAGGACCTAATATTTATCACTTATTTCTCTAAACTATATCTTATAAACTCCTGTCAGGCGTCAGGTAAGTGATGTAGTATAGTCCGGAACCAAGACGCGTGTATTCATGTTACGAACTGTACAAGAGCAGTACGCAAAATTCCTGTACACATTGTAGTCACAGATTTAAAAATAACGTTACAATATATACGCGACCAGTTTCCTATGTATGGCTGCGTTTTGGCCTTGTATAGACTGGAAAGACGCGACGGAGGTAACGTATTTGTTGTGCGATGGCAAATACACGTATCGCAGCTCTTTTCATCCGTGGATTGGTTTTAGGAATACCTTTGTGAAGAGATGGAAAACTTGCAAAAAAATCTATACCGACCCAAGTAGTATGCCAATCTCTCCTCGTTTAAGGTGACTTGGCCCTATACTGTAACTTATATTTATTGCAATGTATGAATTTTAGGCGCCTTATTTTTACACAGTTGATTAATGAACTGCTGAATAACGCCCGTCCCTATTATTTAGGAGGAGGTTCTATGTTTAACTGTAAGCTTCTGTTTTTTTTTACGTGTGTTCACCGTTGGTAGCGCTGTGGCCTCAGCACTGGACTTACTGCCCTAGGGCTTTCCAAGCTACATTATTACCCTAGAGCGCTAATTGGTCACCTACATTTGGAGGTAATAAGGACCTACTTACCTCACAATCGAGATGTAAAGCAGAGTAGTTAGCTCGGGTGTAAGTACCAATTGCTCCCTCGAAATATAGGCGCCCTCGCTGCGCTCGTGCGCCTATATTTCGACATTATACAGGGTGTCCCAAAAAATAGTGTCAAGCGTAAGTCCAGAGTTAGAGCACCTCTTGGAGTACCCGAATCACCCCCATGTATGTTCCGCGATTATTCGTAGTTTTCGAGTAATAATTTTTTTTCTGACTTTTTGAAAATTTTGATCCAAAGAACTTAAAAATTTTAAATAAAAAAAAGTAGAACATATTTTAATGTTTTTCTTTTTGCCACTGAATCATCTTTAGTGCTTCTTTTATGTCTAAAATAATCAGCTTCGTAACTTTAGTGGAAATTTAGAAAACAGTAGTGTAAAGTCAAAATTTGAATGTTAGTGAATAATTACTTAAAAATTCATCTTTAAATTAAAAATCTAAACAGGCGAATTCATGGTTTCTAAGTATGTGTAAAAACTTCTCTACACTCTCTGCTTTCATAATAATTAAAAAAGAAGTACTTAATAGGGCTACTTTGGCTTAAATCGGCCATCAAAGACAGCGAGGTGAAAACTTCATAAAATTTACCAAATTCCTATTAGATGATAAAAAAAAAATATCTGGTCTTTTTATAATTTCTAAGGTTCAGATTAATTACAATTTAGCAAAAATTAACTACACGAAACCCATATTTCAATATTTTTCTCGCGGATCACATCGGTTGTAGTGTTGGATGTAACGCAGTACTTACCTGCTAAAAAATTGCCCGAGTGAGAGGATATGAAAGAGACCGCATTATTGCTATCTCTCTCACTCTCATTGGCGAAATGGATAACTGTAACTGAGGAATGCTATTCTTTGTGACAAGGGGATGAGGCGGGAGGTGTAGTCCGAGCACCTATTGTGTTCTGGCGCCAGTCGTTTGCCTGCTTTTGTTTGCGCCTTACGTACGATACGCTGATTTGTGATTATTTGACGAACTTTGCTTTCTTTACGGACCTTGAGTGCGATTACGATTTGGTTTTGTGTGAATACGGGATTTTGACAAATTTGGCATTCTTAACGGACTTTTCAAGCTCTTCATTTTGTGATGTCTTTTTCATCGCAAGAATATGCTCTTATGCATTACTTTTATGGATATGCAAGAGGAAATGCTTCTGAAGCAGCCAGGTTGTTCCGGCAGCAAGTACAAAATGGAGGTGGACCTCAGCCTGAAACTTGGCCTGATCATCGCATGATTTTAAGAGTACATAACTCTTACATGGAAGGACGCCTACCAGGTAGAAGATTGGGGCGCCCATCTGAAATGAGTGACCCAGATACTGTCCAATCAGTGGTCGAAGAAGTGGTGAGAGATCCATCAGTTAGTGTAAGAACAATAGAACGTCGAATCGGAATTCCGAAATCACAAGCACATCGAATACTTCATCAAGAGCGTTTTCACCCATATCACATCCAGAAAGTTCAGCAGCTCAAGCCCGCAGACTACCCGAGAAGGGTGGCATTTTGTCAGGAAATGTTACGGAGACAAGCTGAAAACGAAAATTTCTTTAAAAATATTCTATGGACTCATGAATCACATTTTAAGCGATGTGGGGTGTTTAATGCGCATAACTACCATTCGTGGAGTATTGAAAATCCACACCTCACAAGGGAATCTAATTTCCAAGAACAATTTAGTATCAATTTGTAGATTGGTCCGTTCGAACTACCGGACCGACTGAACAGCGAGGCCTACTTGCAATTTCTACGACGTGATCTCGGCGTCTTATTAGAAGATGTGGACCTATTAACGCGGAGAAATATGATTTTTCAAAACGACGGCGCTCCATGCCATTTTGCTAGAAATGTTAGACAACATTTGCCTAAAACATTTCCAGGCAGATGGATCGGTCGTGGAGGGCCCATTGCGTGGCCGCCACGGTCCCCCGACTTGAACCCCATAGATTTTTTCGTCTGGGGATACTACAAGGAATTAGTATACGCCAAGGACATTACAAACGTCACAGTGTTAAGAACAAAATTAAGACAAGCGGAAGAAACAATAAAAAACAACAGAATTGCATTTATAAATTTAAAAGAAAACTTTTTTAGACGATGTAAAATATGTATTGAGCACGAAGGTCGTCATTTTGAAAACTTTCTTTAAGCGATCGAATAATAAATACTTCGAAAATAATGTTTTGTTTCATTTATTAAGTTATAATAAACCTTCAAAGGTTATTAAAGATGGCAGCAGGAACAGTTATTTTTGACCTTCAAATAATAAATTTTTAGCTTTTCTACAATCATTTTTGGTTTATTAATAAATAATTGGAATTTAAAAAAAATATATTCAGAAGTCGAGTTTTATGAAATTTTCACCTTGCTGTTTTTGATGGCCGATTTAAGCCAAAGTAGCCCTATTAAGTACTTTTTTTTAAATTATTATGAAAGCAGAGAGTCTAGAGAAGTTTTTACACATACTTAGAAACCATGAATTCGCCTGTTTAGATTTTTAATTTAAAGATGAATTTTTAAGTAATTATTCACTAACATTCAAATTTTGACTTTACACTACTGTTTTCTAAATTTCCACTAAAGTTACGAAGCTGATTATTTTAGACATAAAAGAAGCACTAAAGATAATTCAGTGGCATAAAGAAAAACATTAAAATATGTTCAACTTTTTTTATTTAAAATTTTTAAGTTCTTTAGATCGAAATTTTCAAAAAGTCAGAAAAAAAATTATTACTCTAAAACTACGAATAATCGCGGAACATACATGGGGGTGATTCGGATACTCCAAGAGGTGCTCTAACTCTGGACTTTCGCTTGATACTATTTTTTGGGACACCCTGTATATATCTCGGGCTGCAATTGATGCCTTACAGCCCTTAGCTACTAATGTACTATTATTTATGCTGCAGCTATATCAAACTGTTATACTGCGTCATAGTTGATTTTATTTAATATAAAGTAGTTGGCGTACTTTATATTGCCATGTTTTTTAACTAAGTTATTGAAATGTTTGTTTAAATTATTGTAATTTTTATATTACATAAACCTTGTCCTAACAATAACGAATACATAAAACTAGGAATCATTCAATTTGGTGCAGTCGTTCGAAAGTTATGGGCGTACATACATTTCGAAGATCCATTTTTATTTATATAGAAGATAAAAGATATTTTTACTAAAAATTTTACTATTTATCTAATTAAGATTGCGTTGCCGACTGTATCATAAAAAAATAGATTTCGTAAGAATAAAGCAATGGTCGTCCCATTGCATCACTGAATGAAAAAATAACATTCTTCAATTTCTGTGATTCGTCCCAAAAATCGAAAGGGTCGTGGGACGAAACAGTGAATGAGTCTGCATGAGTGCCATTCAGTCTCTCACCCACGTGTAGTCTGGATCAGGCACGTAATCTAATCTTATTCATGAAAAATGCGCTAGAATAATAAATACCTACTGAACTATATTTACGGTTCTCAAAATTTACGGTTTCTAGGTCAATAAGAAGAACCCAATGAGCCTATTACAAAACATGGTCCAAAGTTAGTCTTGGTTTAAACCTGACCATGAACCTGACGCTGAGGTAGGATATGAATTTGACACATTTGCTATTTATTTGAGAGGAATAGAGTGACATTCATGATTAGTGAGTTAAATCGTTTCTCAATTGATATGAAATGTAAATGAAAAAGCTTAAAAGAAGTAAAATGTTGTTATAGCAAGTAAAATGTAAGCACATTGGCGTGTCCACCATTTAGAATTTATATTAGCAAAAATCGGTCACAGCTCGTATCGTATGCGTTGAGTCGGTCGGAGAAATCGGGCCGATTATCAGGCCTGTAAATATTTTTCGTAGTAACTTCAGCAAATCCCTTCATTTCAAACTACTGTCTTGTGGGTGTACTAAAGTAAATAATAGTTATTTTTATCGCTTTAGCCTTAGTTAAGTTTTAGTATTTGGGAAACCGCCATATTGGATTTAGCCATATTACTGGGGTTTACTTCGCGGTATCACTCAGTACAGACGTGTCATTCTTAGCTCCGCAGTTTTTTAGTTACATTATTATTAAAATTAACATCTATGTTTAGAAATTTGTACTATTATAAACTCTAAGCAACCGCCATCATTGTGGTGTAATTGGCATTAAAAAATTCCAACGGAATTAACTTTTGTGAGCAAAACAGTTTTGGATATTCTCAACTACCGCCGCCGTTCGTATTCTGCCACAACACGCAGCTGCTACGCGGAGGTGACTCACCGTGTTTACATCTTACTTGCCGGCATCGGGCTGCGTTCCAACGTTGTTAGAAATCTTGCTGTGCTGCGTTTAGGGGTCTAAGCTCGAGAAAACAACTCAAGATGTCATCAAATAAGACCAAATGTAGCGCTTGTGGTGAGAGTATTTTATCTTTATCTTATATGGACTGTTCAACCTGTGGTAAACTGTACGATTTGGAATGTCTAAATGTTACTGCTGATATGTTTGACAACTACACGAGCAATTATAAAAGCTCTTGGGTTTGCCCTACTTGTGTATGCGCCAAACCGAAAACGGGTGATTCCAGCACGCCTATTCGCGTTCTTACCAACACTTTCCCAAACGTTACGAAGACCCGCGGGAACCGAAGTAAAAAAGTATCCCGTGCTGAGAGCGACGACGAAGAAGCCTCACTTACTGAAATTGTTCAACTGTTAAGGCAGGACATTCAAATGTTAACTAAGAGGACGGAGGCCTACGAGAAAAAGTTGGAAATGCGGGACAGGGAAGTTCTTGAGCTAAAGGCCTCTGTATTTGACCTGCAGCAAAGGGTGGCCGTCCTTGAACAAAACAGCTTAAGGAACGTGGTAGACATTATAGGAGTCCCGGAAGAAAATCATGAGAATCTACCTCATACAATAATGCTTGCCTCTAGGAAAATAGGCGTGGATTTGCAGCTCAGTGATATTGACGAGATTAGAAGAGTGGGGCCTAAGAAAACGCCAACCTCGGATACCCCTAACTCAAGGCCTATAGTGGTCAAATTTCTGAGCAGGATGAAGAGAGACGAGGTGCTGGCGGCTGCAAAAACCAGACGGAACGTAACGACAGAAGGCATTGTCAGCGGCTCCGTGTCAAAAATCTACTTCAACGAGAGACTAACCCACTCAAATCGCCAGTTATTTCGTGACGCTAGGACACGTGCCAAACTACATAACTTTGCCTACTGTTGGATTCGCAATGGAACTATTTTCGTTCGGAAGGTTGGCAACACAAAGGACAAGAAATACCCAGCTACCCCAATACGCTGTTTGGCTGACATCGATGCTCACATTGGACCGGGGTCTGTACCATCCGCATTACCCGATCCCTCTATCTAAAGGTCTGCCAGAGTTTGTCTTTTTAATTTTGATCTCATCAACACGGTATCTTATTCTAATTACTCTTATAGATTATTTATATTTTATCACTCCTATAATTTTATTTGTTACTGTCCTAGGTTTCTATATTTGTCAATTTAACGCTCAGCTCCGAAAATTTATCTCGACATCAAAGTACAATGTTGTTAATAATTATAAATATATTATTAATATTGTTACCAAACTTTTTCATATCTCTCACAAACAGAATTATGTACACATTTCCTCTCGCTTCTCTGCACCTTACCAAGTGGTTTATATTGCAATTTTTAACTTTAGCCATAAAGTTTACATAATAAAATGATTAACACGCAGATTTTGAATGAAGTTGATAACTCATTTAATGTTACATGCCACAAGGTCGAGGTTGCGGAAAGGTGTAGGGATATCTTAACTCAATATAGTATCAAAATATTAACATACAACATAAGGAGCCTGCAATGTAATCTCGATGGATTTTTGGTTTTACTCAAGAGATTAAGTATTGATTTCGATGTTCTTGTTTTGACGGAGTGCTGGATTGGAGCGGACTCGGTTGTAGGTCCAATTGAAGGTTTCTCATCATTCTCCTCCTCAAACTATATTAATCAGGCTAGCGGTGTTGTTATTTATGTTAAATCCTGTTGGAATCCCACGTATAGCGAACCAAATCTAGTGGACGCAAATTGCCTCCTAGTTCACATTCCTTCCTGTATCACAATTTTGGGTATCTACCGCTCACCTTCTTGTAGAAATACTGACAATTTTTTAACTTCTCTTGAACAAAATATCGCAGGTCTTCCGAGCTCTCCGTGTTGCGTTATCACAGGTGACATAAACATTAACATTTTAAATGCGGCAGTGGCGTCAAATTATCTTTGTTTACTTGCGCAATATGGATTTAAACAGGCTGTAGACAAACCTACTAGAAGGGATGCATGTCTAGACCACTTCTTCTGTAAGACTACGGCAAACGCGGAGTCATTGGTGTGTAGTTCTTCTATTACAGACCATGACATGGTAATGTTGGGGCTCGATTTAAAATCGGTGAAACCTAGTCACAGCTTAAGGACTCGAATATCAATCGATTACGATGCTATTAATAACGAGCTGCAGGAGACGAAGTGGTCTTCGGTTCTTGATAAACAGTGTCCATCGGATGCTGCTCAAGAACTTGAAAATATTCTTACACAAGTAATCAATAAAAATAAAAATGTTAAGCATATTAGTCGTTCTAAATTCCCACTGAAACCATGGATGACGGCTGGTTTGATAAGATGTTCCTTGCAGAAAGATAAGTTGCACTCGGAGGCTAGGAAATACCCCAATAACCCTTGCAAAGACCTCATCTATAGGCGCTACAGGAACTTTTATTATAATCTTATTCGTAAGCTTAAAAAGGAGTATCATAGAGCAGAGCTAGAACGTAACAAAAAACAGCCTGATAAACTATGGAACTCCATAAAACGCATAACTCATTCCACCAAAGTAAAAAAATCGGCTCACCCACTGTATAGTTCTGGAGAGGATGTAATTCAGTCGTTAGACCAAGCAAACTGCTTTTTCTCGACTACAGGTCAACGACTTGCTAACGAAATCCTTAGAAATAATAATGTGTCAGAGAACTTCCTAGCTTCTAAGACCCGTGCACTTAATTCTCCCGCGCATTCTTTTGCTATGCCCCCTCCTTCAGAGCAGGAAGTAAACAGCCTCATCCTACAACTTAAAAATAAGAGTGCTCCAGGTATTGATGGCTTCTCCAATGTTCTGATTAAATCTATCAGGAGACACATTGTAGTGCCTCTTACACATGTTCTTGGGCGGAGCATCTGTACTGGCATATTCCCAAAAATATGGAAAACTGCTATTGTGATTCCGGTACATAAGGGTGGTAAAACAGACTCTCCAAATAATTACAGACCTATTTCCTTATTAAAAGTATTCTCTAAATTACTAGAGAGACTGGTGAATACACGTTTGATGCAGTTTCTAGAGCACAATAAACTACTTTCTTCTAACCAATACGGATTTCGCCAGGGAAGATCTACTGAACAGATTGTTACTCGATTGACAGAAAATATTGCAGCATATCTCGACAAGGGACAATGCTGCATGGGTATATTCTTGGACCTAGCAAAAGCATTCGACACAGTATCTATTCCTATTCTTCTCAGGAAGTTGGAGAATGTTGGTGTCAGAGGAGTTTGCCTTGACTGGTTCCACAGCTATCTCACCGGTAGAAATCAGTGTACGAAGGTGGATAATTTTACCAGTAGCCCATCAGTGGTTCCTTATGGTGTCCCCCAAGGAAGCATATTAGGCCCCACTCTTTTCCTGGTATATCTTAATGATCTGTCGGAAATAAAACTCTGTGACGTGGATATCTTAAACTACGCCGATGACACTGTCGTATTGGTTCGCGAGTCCTCATGGATTGGTCTCTACCAGACTGCACAGTACTCCCTAAGCATACTTTCATCGTGGCTGAGTGATAATCTGCTCACGGTGAATTACTTGAAAACAAACTTTATTTGTTTTTATAAAACTGCTTCTTCACAACCGCCACCAGACCTAACCATCAAATTTCATCGTTGCAAAATTTTGCAACCTTCGAGTTGCAGTTGTCCAGAGCTACAAAGAGTGCCTTATATTAAATACTTGGGTGTTGTTGTAGATGAAAGACTTACTTTTAAGGAGCACGTGATGGTGACATCAGGCAGAATTAGAAAATGCATTTATGTCATGAAGCAGCTTCGTGACATTGCATCACTAAGCTTGTTGAAAACAGTGTATCTTACGCTATGTCAGTCCATCCTATCGTATTGTATCGTGGCGTGGGGTGGTGGCACCTCGACATGCTTGATTCAGCTAGAAAGGGCTCAACGTGCTGTTCTTAAAACTATGCTGAAGCAACCAACAAGGTTCCCGACAAACCGCGTATTCGAAGAAATGCAGGTTCTCAGTGTAAGGAGGCTATACCTGTTACGAATCATGTTGCTTGCTCAGTCTGAAGTCCTGTCGTCTGTGGATTATGCCGCAGCATTAGAAAAACGTACATTTCGAGTGCCTCTTCCCTCCGTTAAATCCACTTTCGCCAAAAGGTTCAGCTCCTTTAGAAAACCATTTCTTTATAATCAGTTTAACCGTATTAATAATATTACCAAGCTAAGTGTTCGTGAAACAAAAATAACTTTAGAAAAGGCAATGTTGAATTGGACCTATAAACAAAGTGAGGATATTTTAAGAAGTCTTTATTAACTAAGAAAAAATATGTAAAAAAGAAACAACTTTTTTTTTTCATTTTTTTGATGAGTATGTTCATATATATATATATATATATTATAGAAATATTTAGTTAGTTTTTGCAAATTTTATGTATTACTTTACTGTTTAGCCTAACTACCGCAATTTATGCTTGTAAATCAACAGTAGAAAGTTCCTACAGGACAGGCCTCGCCTAGTGTAGGAGTTTTTTGCCACAACATATATATTGTATGGTTGTAAATTTGGTAAAATAAAGAATTATTATTATTATTATTATTATTATTATTATATTGCATAAAAATTAAATAAAAGTCTATATTTTCATAAAATAGAAGCGCAACCCTATGAAGCTTTGACGATAATAATATGTGGCAAAAGGCATACCTCAAATAGTCCCGAGGCAGACGATCTATCTCCAGATTGCTTGCATTATGTTCTTGTCAGGTTGCGTCTATGGAAGCAAAGCGGCAATGGCATTTCACTATGCAGCCTCGCTGTCACACGTTGGATAATAATATACCTATGTATATGAAATAACTTGAAAATATCGTTGAGCAGACTTCAACAAAATGTGAATATTGAAATTTTTCAACGCGAAAGTAACTTCAAAGAAGTTTCTTTATTCAAAGAAGAATATTGAAATTATAAAGTTAAGGTAGATCGTTTTTAAGCACAATTCTGGTTTTCTTTAGCGAACTTTCAACTTTCCAACTAAACCGGTCGGTCCTGTGGTTTTGAGATTTTTCCGAAGAAGAGCTGTCCCATGTAGTTACGAATTCCATATTGCTTGTATAATAATATCGTCGACCAATCCGCACTGGGCCAGCGTGGTTGACTAAGGCCTAATCACCCTAACATATAACCTATCCTAGGTTCCAACCCCCGCTGGGGACGTATATGAGCTGTGATAATGATGATGTATAATAACAAGATAACTGAAACATGATAACAAGATAACTAAAACAGGAAATTTTGTGTGCTTGTTTAGACAAACTAAATAAATTTTACAATGGGATCAATCTTGAAATCGCAAATAAATCATCTATTCTATAGTCTAGGTCGGGGGTGTCGAACCTTTATGTAATAATGTGCCATTTTTTCTAAAGAACTATTTAATGACGCTATAGCCGTACCGTCATATAATTTTAACTTCGTAATTATTGGGAAAATAATAATACTTAATACTATCAACTCAAAACTCTTAGTGAATTTTGTAGTCGGCAGCGTGCCTAAAATATTGTATCGCGCGCCATCAATGATTTTTTTTGCGATTTCACGAAAAGAATTTGAAGTAAGAACATTTGGCTCCTGCTTCAAATACGTATATATTTACGTTGTTCTCATAACTTATAAGCTAATTATCATATTTTAATATAGGTTACATTTAGGTTACATGGTTACATTTAATCGTATATGGCACCCTCCAGAGGATATAAAGTTATGAAAAAAAAAACGGCGGCTCTGCGAAACTTACTCAAGAAATTATAACGTCAAAAGAATATATTTTTTTTCATAAAAACTAAGGATTTGGGTGTGATATTAGACAGCACGTTATCATGGTAATCTCATATAAGTGATGTGAGTCGTCGTAAACACTTTGCTTATCATTCTCTCAAGCGTCTCCAGTATTTTTTGCCTGTAAAAACTAAAGTTAAGATTGCTCAGTCCCTTTTACTCCCTATTCTCGATTATGCCGATGTCTGTTACCTAGATGCCACTGAAGAATTACTTAATAAGCTCGAGCACCTTCCAAATCTGGCTATCCATTTTATATTTTCTCTGAGAAAATATGATCACGTATCAGACTACCGGTCTAAGCTTCAGTGGCTCCCTATACGTCAACGCAGGGCCATGCACATATTACTTTGTCTTACTTACAAAATTCTTCACTGTTCCCAGATCCCTGATTATTTGCGGTCCCGTTTCCATGTGTTGTCACATGGTCCTCGTCCTGTGCGATCCTGTGTCACTCCCAAACCCCTTGATGTCCCTCAGTGTAATTCGAAGTTCTTTCACAACTCTTTTACTGTACGCGCTGCAATAATGTGGAATGCTCTCCCAGGTAACATCCGTGAAAATTCTTCCATAACTACGAGTACGTTTAAGAGTAGATTAAGAGCTCACTTACTCTCGAATTTATCGTAATATGATACTATAAATATTGTACATATGTATCTATGTATATATTATATTGTCTTTTTATGTAAATGTACACCGATCTTCCCGCTAATATAATTTCATACAACATCTAGGGTTGGCTGGAAGAGATTTCTTAAGAAGCTCGCCATTGTACATCATTTGATTGTAACTGTTTTGTATTTGTTTTGATTGTGTACAATAAAGAATATACAGTGATATAATCGCAAAAAAAAAATCAGCTGTTCCATACAAATGTTCAACATTCACTGTACCTAGATGTATGGAACAGCTGATTTTTTTTTGCGATTTCAAAGTTGGTCCCATAGTGAAAGTTGTTCAGTTTGCTTGTCTGAACAAGCACACAATTTTTTTGTGATAATTAAAAAATAACCTTGTATATTGAAATAAATCGCACTTTTAAGGGCCTAATTTTTCTGCAGTCTGATTTTAGTTTACGAACTTGCTCATTATTTGCGTTAATAAGGGTGAATAGAGATAGTATCAGGCCATTATTAAGCAATGATTAACTTTATAACATGCTGTGTTAAGTCATTTATATATTACGATATACTGGTGTTTGTATCTTTTGACACCAGGAAATAAAGGTTTACTCTTTGTTGGTAATTCAATAAATCAATATTAATGAACACTATCTGATTAATAGGTATTTGTTGAGTTTCCGCACAACATATTTCAGAGTAAACTCGGCCGTTTAATTAAAATGAAAGCTCCAAATAAGTTCCAGCAATTGCAGACATCCAATAAAATCGGCTATCGGTTAATGAAAGGAATATCAATGGATGCGGCAGGTTAATGAGTTTTCCATGTCCACCCAAAACTCATTAACATGTAATGATTGCTGATTAAAATATAACAGTAAATTACGTAACGTTCAGATTTCACTAGAACATTTTGTAATTATGAACGTATAAAATAAAGTTTATGTATACAAGCATTATTATATTGCCGTTGTATTGTCATTGTTTGTGTTATTTTATTGAGGCAAAATAAAGAGTTTCTATCTATCTATCTGTCGTACTTTAAAAAACGTCAATATACATAATGTAAATACAAGGAATAAAAATAATCATGCAATTACAACATACATACAGGCTCTATAAACCTAGTATCTCGCTGTCGTATAAAATTCTCGTGTCACAATGTTTGTTATACGCATCCTTCGTAACGGCTAGAGCGATGTGTATATTTGGTAGGTCTAAGAGTAGGTTGAAGGCTTTTTTATACTAGGTAATAAGGGTGGCCCTCTCCAGAATTTTTTTGGACAATTATTACAGCAAAATGTAGTTCGCGGGCACAGCTATTCTAATATACAGGGCGTCCCAAAGCTATGCGACATGAAGGGTCGCGTGAGTGTAAATATGCAGATATTTAAATTAAAAAAAAGAAAGAAAAGAGGTTGAAAATGCAAATGCATATGCAATATTTTATTATGCAATATGCATTCGCATATACCTAATCCGATCATTATAGGATTAGGATATAGCTTTATATAGGTACTTATGAAACGGCAGATCAGAATTACACATTTCCCCATAAACGACTCCTTAGTTTTCAAGTCTGTAAGTTGGATCGAAGAAATCAACAGAAGGGAACTATTTTGTTTCATTTTCAGTCCACTGCGACGTTAAAGATCCGTTAAAGACGTGAAAGAGCCCCGGAACATTAAAGGAAAAATTCTATAACTATATGCTACATATAAGCACTTATACTCAGTACACGTCTTTCACGGTGGAATTACTTTCCAGACGTTCCAGACGGTCGATTGCAACGAAGTATTCCGCCTCGTTCCACCCTTCTCGCTACCTGTATTATAATTGTCCCCTTGAATGCCTGTGTGGACGCTAAAGTATATAGGAATACAGCTGGTTTAGTTTCATATTGTATATGAAAGTTATTGGTGTTTCAATTCAACAAACTGTTTTCCATATGTCATCATCATCATCTTCATCATCATAACAGCTCATATACGTCCCCGCCGAGGTGCTCGAGCCTCGGGGCCCTAAGTTAGGGTGTTTAGACCTTAGACAACCACGCCGGCCCAGCGCGGATTGGTCGACTTAAGATACACCTTTGAATTTCTTCGTAGATAATAGTAATAAATCAATTTATTTGTCTTTCCATAAAGTATGCGGGTCTATGTAGGCCTCACGATGTTTTCCTTCATCGTAGGAGCATCAGACAAATGTACATATGAAATTCGAAAAACGAAAAGCACATTGGTACATCTCTGTCTCTAACCCCGGACCTCCCGATTGAAAAGCAAGTGCCGAGTCCACAGCGCCACCGACGCACCTTTTTCATATGATGTTATGTCTTATTTATTTTGCATTCTGATTTTAGTGAGTATATTCTTTATACGTAATGGCGAAGCTGCGTTCATATAATCTCTTGTTAATTTGTGGTAGGGCCGAAAATAGAATCTTGTTTCAGCAGGAATTTTCAATAATTTTCTACTTAAGTAGGTACGGTACAAAAATGGGTTTTTGAGAGAGAGAAGTGAAAGTTTGTTTATATGTAAACGTAATTTACGTGATAGCCTGTGTTCAACAGTGGGCGTCTCTTGGCTGAAATGATGATGAGACGTAATTATTTCTCAGTTTTCTTACAATAAAGAATGAATTTATGTAGAGTCGCCATTTTTCCGCATTACTAAAAGATTTCTAAAGTAACCCTGCACAAAATAGGTTGTCACATCTCTTGCTCGCAAAGTTCGCCTTTATGACGTTTATAAACTGCATAAAATGGCTTTTTATGTTCTAGAGAGCATAAAGTAAAATTTTCTTAAACAAAGATTCTTAGGCCCAGCAGCCAACAACGCTCAATAAAACTTCACAGAATAACTTGCGATAATTTATTTGCTTTAATTAATTTGTCTTGTGTTTTCTACCTCAAATGTCATGAAACCAGATAAAAATAGTAACCGGTGATTATTAAAATGCATCGAATTATTTTTATTATTTGGCAGAATGAAATATGTATCTAAGCCATCGCCATGTAAAAGTTTTAAAAAAGTTTACTGGCGGGAATTGGCTATTATTTAAGTTCTTTAAATTTTTCAACATTGTGTCACATATTAAAATGTTACTTTAAATTTTAATAAAATTTTCGTTTATATTTTGATGTAATTGTTTAATTTTCTCGCAATCGAAGTGAAAAGCAGAGTGTTAAACACTGGCATAAACAAGTCATTGTACCCCTCAACTTACTATCCACAAACCGTAGTCTCAGGTTACAATGACTCATTTTATGCCCTTGTCATACAATCGACTATTATTTTCAAACGAGTTCACAAACCAAATAGATAGCTAGTATGTGAGAATTGAATGTTATTCAAACTGTAGCAAAGTAAGTGGAGCTTTTGTGGTTTGTAGCTTGATAGAGTGCGGTAACTCTCAATTAAACTTTTCAAGCTAGGCCTTACTACGACGATTCGCGCTCTGGACGCCGTCGAGAGCACACGCGCCCACCGAGACGCTTCGTCGGTCGTATGCAATAGATTGCAAGTGTCGGTCTCACCGGTCCTGGTCCCGCCGGTCCTGGTCCCGCCGGTCCTGGTCCCGCCGGTCCTGGTCCCGGTCCCGCCGGTCCTGGTCCCGCCGGTCCTGGTCCCGGTCCCGCCGAACTCGGCCCCGGTCCCGTTGGTCCCGCTGGTCCCGCCGGTCTCGCCGGTCCTGGTCCCGTCGGTCCCGGCCCCGGTCTCACCGGTCTCGGCCCCGGTTCCGCTGGTCCCGCCGGTCTCGCCGGTCCTGGTCCCGTTGGTCCCGGCCCCGGTCTTGCTGGTCCTGGTCCCGGACCAGTTGATAAAATTGGTGTGGTTTTGTTGTGAGACCCCCGAACACAAACTAAGTGTCGTGGCGAACACGTAAAGTGAAGTGCTAGTGTCCTTACAACTTCGACAAGTGTTGATCTCGCCGAAGATAGGAAGAACGGGCCAAGCGTTGGTCCTGGTCCTGGCCCCGGTCTCGCCGGTCCTGGTCCCGGTTCTACCGGTACTGGCCCCGGTCTCGCCGGTCCCGGTCCCGGTCCCGCCGGTCCTGGCCCTGGTCCCGGTCTCGCTGGTCCTGGTCCCGCCGGTCCTGGTCCCGCCGGTCTTGGTCCCGCCGGTCCTGGTCCCGGTCTCGTCGGTCCTGGTCCCGGTTCTCCGTGCTGGTGTTGGCACTTCCGGTGCCTAATAGTGCTGTGCAGTGTGGTGGCGACCCCGGCGCTTTTGCGTCGGGCGAACGCGGTGTTTTGTGTGGTGTGGTGCTGTATCGTGTGTGCGCTGCTGTGCAAACAGGACTGCAGTGCGGCCGCATCGTGCGCATCAAGACTCCATATAGACCGTAAGTGTTAGTCTATAAGGTAGTTGTAAGGTCAATTTTGTGGACCCTAGTGGCGTAGTTTTTAAGTTACAAACACTAGAGTGCTTAATTTTAAGGTAGGTTAAGTTTTATCTTTAAGTTGTATATTTGTGTATTGCTCATTTGTACAATTTTGTGTGTCACGGGCTAGGCCCGTAGCTTTGTCCCACTATGGACAACTTTAGCGTCTCCGAAGCCTCAGAGGCGACGGACGTTGAAATCAGGGACCTGATGGTGAGGCCCCTTTCGGGAGTTAGTGTTCAGGTGGTGGACGCCAGTGTGACTGATGTCAGGACCCAAGAATGGGTACTAAGGTCGGAAACGCCGGCGAGCCGGAAGAGGCCCTCCTTGGGCAAGTTCTTCAGCGCCAGCTCTGGGACTGACTCAGAGCTGGAGGTAGAGACTGAGGTCGAAATGGAGGCAAGGGCTAGGACCCCGTTGCCGAAAGTTGCGCGCAAGGCCCGAAAGGCCAAGAAGAATAAGGGCGTTAGCACCCCCGATGACGCGGGAGATTGTTACCTCCACACGACTGGACTCTCCCAGGCCCGTAAAGAGCTGGAGAAAGGTCCGGCTGAAGCAGACGTCCCCAAGCCCCCAAAAGGGAAAGGCAAGGGGAAAACCTCAAAGAAGGAGAGGCCTCCCTCACCAGAGGGCCTCACCAACGAGGAACTCCTACACAGGGCGGAAGCGAGCGCCTCGCTTATTACGGAGGTTGCCAAGAAGTCTGGCAACCTCAAGGGTACGTGCGTGAGGGACCTCAAAGAGGCTTCTACATCCATCCTCGGGGTTGCCAGAACTCTGGCTGATAGGAAGACCTCCGAGGAGGTTCGCCGCCTACAGGCCGACAACCGCCGGCTGAAAGGGCAGCTCGACGCAATACAGTCAGAGCTATTGGCCCTAAGAAGAGACTACTCGGAGCGGGGAGGGGGGGCGAGCCCACGCCAGAGGGCGAGCCCACCGCCAGTGGCGGTACCAGCTGCAGCAGCAGCAGAGGCCCCGAAGGGGGACATCGTGACCCGGGACGAGTTCATGTCATTCATGGACTCGTTCCAATCGGACATGATGTCCCTCTTCGGGAACATGTGTGCGGCCAGGCTGGATGGCCTGGAGGTGGACGGGCGCCTCTTGCCGGCCAAATCGCACAGGCCCCCATTGGCTAGCGACAAGGCTGCTGAGAGTCAGCCCGCGAAGCAGGCACCCCCCGCTGCTGATGCGGAAGCAGCGCCAGCACCCAGCGGGGGTAGGAAGAAGAAGGGAGTGACCACCCTGGCCCCCGAGGCGAACCTACCGAAGAATGCCAGGGAGGTAAGGCCGAAGAAGGCCCCGGCGGCTCCAGCCGCGACTCCTGAGCCGGTGGCGGGCCCTTCGAGGCCTGACACCTCCAAGCCCCCCGAAAAGGAGGGCTGGAGCACGGTGGTAAGGAAGGGGCGCAGGAAGCCAGCCAAGACGGCTGCGGTGACGGCCCCGGTCAAGTCCGCGCCCCCTCCACCCCCAACCACCGCCGCAAAGCCGAAGATGCCTAAGGCACCCAAGACTCTGGCGGTGGTGATTAGCCTGTCGCCCGAAGCGGTGGCAAAAGGCGCCACATACGCCGCCGCCATTGCAACGGCGAAAGGCAGCATCAAGCTGGGGGAGATGGGAATTGTGGGGAGCCCCACGTTCCGGACTGGGGTGACGGGAGCTCGGATCATGGAGCTCCCGAAGGGCACTTCGCCGGAGCAGGCTGACGCGCTCGCCACACGCATAGCGGGGGTACTCGGCGACGCCGCCAAGGTGGTGCGTCCGACCAAGACTGCGGACATTCGAGTCACCGGACTGGATGACTCGGTGACCGCAGCGGAGGTATGCGAGGCCTTGGCCGCGTTGGCGGAGTGCCCCCGCTCTGCAATCAGGGTGGGCACTGTCCACCCTGGCCTCAGGGGCATGGGAGCCGCCAACGTGTCAGCTCCCATCGAAGTGACCAAACGCCTCGCAGGCGCTGGCAAAGTCACGGTCGGATGGAGCAACGCCTCCATCCGCCTGCTGGAGCAGCGCCCGATGCGCTGCTTCCGCTGCATGGGGATCGGTCACCCTGTGCAGCGGTGCCCCTCCGCCAAGGACCGCAGCGCGCTCTGCTTCCGCTGCGGTTCGGAGGGGCACGCAGCCGCCACCTGCCAGGGGCAGATAAAGTGCGCCGTGTGCGCCGACGCCGGCAAGCCTTCCACTCACCGGATGGGGGGCCTCAGTTGCAACCCCCCGCCGGTGAGGGGAAGACTGATGCCGAGGGCTGCCACAGTGGCGGCTACCGGGCGGACAACACTGTCCGCCAGGGAGGAGATTTCCATGGACATCGCCAATGGCCAGTAGGTCCACAGGGAATCTCCTCCAAGCCAATATCAACCACTGCGCCGCGGCACAGGATCTCCTGTGCCAGTCGATGGCGCAGTGGCAGATAGACCTGGCGGTGGTCGCCGAGCCGTACGCGGTGCCTCAGTCCACGAGGTGGGCTGAGTCCACCGACGGTTTGGCGGCCGTTGTGGTGCCGCCCACCAGCTCGGCCCCCCTCATCTCGGTTAGAGAGAGGGGGCCGGGTTACGTAGCCGTCAAGTGGGGAGAAGTGGTGGTGGTGTCCACCTACTTCTCCCCGAACCGCAGTCGGGCAGACTTCGAGGCCTACCTGACTGCGGTCGAGGGGGTGGTAAGGAGGGCGGCGCCCCTGCAAGTTTTGGTGGCGGGCGACCTCAACGCGAAGTCGCGCGTGTGGGGCTCGCCCGCCACGGACGTCAGGGGTCGTTTGGTCGAGTCCTGGGCCACGAGCCTGGGCCTCGACGTCCTCAACCGAGGGACCACCCCGACGTGCGTGCGGTGGCAGGGTTCGTCGATCGTCGACGTGACCCTAGCCACCGCACCCCTCGCCGCAAGGGTGAGGGACTGGAGAGTGGAGGCAGAGGAGGAGACCATGTCGGACCACCGGTACGTCCGATATTCGGTCTCCCCCTCGCACGCCTCCACGTCTCCAGCGGGGACGGGTGCCGCCTTCCGCCGGTGGGCGGTGACGCACCTCCAGCCCGACGTGGCGCTGGAGGCGGCGATGGTGCGGGAGTGGTCTGAGCTGCCCCCGCACCTCGCCGGCGACGCTAACGGCATGGCGGTGCACTTCGCAGAGGACCTGAGAGTCGTCTGCGACGCCGCCATGCCGCGGGCGAAACCTGCCGCCCGCAAGCGGCAGGTATACTGGTGGTCGCAGACCATCGCGGATCTGCGCGCCACCAGTTGTAGGGCGAGGCGCGCCTACCTGCGGTGCAGAAGGCGCGCCACCAGGAGGACGCCCGACGAAGAGGAAACCCTGCGTCGGGCGTACAGGGAGGCGAATAAGGCCCTCAAGACGGAGATCTCGAGGGCCAAAACGGAGTCGTGGAACTCTTTTATAGAGCTCCTCGACTCCGACCCCTGGGGACGGCCGTACCGACTGGTGAGGGGGAAGTACCAAAACGGTGCTCCCCCGATACACCAGTTGGACGAGGGGCTTGTACAGAGGGTTCTAGGGTCGCTCTTCCCCGACCCTGGACCCTTCGAGCCCCCGAGGATGGTCGCCCCCAGCGCCTCCCTCGAAGTGGAGGAAGCGGGCCCTCCCGTGTCGGACCTCGAGTTCGACGCGGTGAGGGAGCGGTTCCGGCGCAAGGGGAAGGGGAAGGCGCCGGGACCGGACGGGGTGCCAGCGAGGGTCCTGTGCCTGGCACTGGGCCCCCTGGAGGAGCGGTTCCGGGCGGTGCTCAATACGAGCATCGCCTCGGGCCGTTTCCCTCAGTGCTGGAAGGTGGGGCGACTCTGCCTTCTGCGGAAGCCGAATCGCCCCGCCGATGCCCCGTCGGGGTACAGGCCGGTGGTGCTGCTCGACGAGGCCGGGAAGTTTTTTGAGAAAATTCTCGCTTCCCGGCTCGTCGAGCATCTGGAGGGCCCGGGACCGGACTTGGCTGAGTGCCAGTTCGGTTTCCGCACCGGCCGGTCCACCGTGGACGCCGTGGCCCACCTCAAGAGGTGGACTGAGGGGGCCACGTCGGCGGGGGAGGTTGTCGTTGCGGTGTCATTAGACATCCGCAACGCATTCAACAGCCTCCCCCACGAATGCATAGAGGAGGCACTGCGTTTTCATGGAGTGCCCCTCTACCTCCGCTCCCTCATCACCGATTACCTCCGCGGGAGGGAAATCGTGTATGAGGGGGCGGACGGTCGCGTCCACAGGTGGCCGATGGCGGCGGGAGTACCCCAGGGTTCCGTGCTGGGCCCTCTGCTCTGGAACCTGGGGTACAACTGGGTTCTGCGGGGCAACCTCCTGCCGAACATGGAGGTTGTCTGCTTCGCCGACGACACCCTTGTCGCGGCGAAGGGGCGCACGTACGAGGAGGCGGTCCACCTGGCGTCGGTCGGCGCGACGATGGTCGTCCGGCGCATCCGCCTCCTCGGGCTGGACGTGGCCGTCGAGAAGACGACGGCCATTTCGTTCAGGCCGCCGCGTCGCCGCAGACCCCAGGCGGGGCTCCGTGTCCGAGTAGAGGGGGTGCAAGTCCAGATCGAGAGCTCGATGAAGTATCTCGGTCTGGTGCTGGACCCCCGATGGGATTTCGGGGAGCACTTTAAGCTCCTCGCCCCAAGGCTGTGTGCCGCCGCGGCAGCCCTCGGACGGGTCCTCCCCAACGTGGGGGGACCAGGCGCAGCGAGCCGTCGACTTTATCAGACGGTGATAAAGTCGATGGCGCTGTACGGAGCCCCGATTTGGGCGGAGCGTCTCGCCCCCCGAACGGTGGCCCTCCTGCGTAGGCCGCAGAGGGTCATTGCCACCCGGGCCGTGCGGGCCTACCGCACGGTCTCTCACGGGGCGGCCTGCGTTCTAGCGGGCTCGCCTCCGTGGGATGTCGAGGCACGCGTCCTTGCGGCCGTGCACCGACATCGGGTGGCAGCGAGGAGTCGGGGGGAGCGCCCCCTCCCGCAGGAGGTGGCGTGCACAAGGCTCCTGGCGCAGAGGGAGGCTCTCCGCCAGTGGGCCGAGACGCTCGCCCACCCAGCTGCCGGCCACTGGACGATCGAGGCCGTTCGTCCAGTGTTGGAGGAGTGGGTTGGGCGCCGGCAGGGCAGCCTCACCTACCGGATGGTGCAGATGATGACCGGGCACGGCTGCTTCGGCCATTATCTGCACCATGTCGCACGGAGGGAGGAGACGCCGCAGTGCCACCACTGCGGCGCTCCCGACGACACAGCCGGACACACCCTCTCGGAGTGCCCGGCCTGGCGACCCCAGCGCGACGCATTAGCCCTCGCGCTGGGCCTAGGTAGGGGTGCGCCCGTCGTGCTGGCCAACGTCGCACGCGAGATGCTGACCAGCGCGACGGCGTGGGAGGCTGTCGCCTCCTTCTGCGAGGAAGTGATCTCGCAGAAGGAGGCAGCGGAGCGGGCGCGAGAGGTTGACCCTCTCGCCGCACCGCTCCGGCGCAGGCGGTTGGGTAGGAGGAGGCGCGCGTTCCTGGACGCGCGCCACCAACTCCCCTAAGCAAGCTGGGGATGAAATGGCCCGGCCGGCCGACAACCGGTCGGGAGACACTTTTCTACCCCTGGCCTGCCCGTCTGGGGGGTCGAATTATTGCACTTGTCGACCCCCCCGTAGAGGTAAGTCCTGGCGCTTGCGTCAGGCCTACAATCCAGGGGGCGCACTCGGGGAATGGCTAACGCCGATCCCGAGTGTGTCTCTACGGAGGTAGTAACCCGAGTCCAATGGCATATCCTTGGGGCGGCTTTGTCAGCTTTCAGCCCCTTGTTGAATCGTAAAGAGATTCCCCCGCCTCAAAAAAAAAAAAAAAAAAAAAAAAAAAAAAAAAAAAAAAAAAAAGGCCTTACTACGACGGCTTGGATCTAAAGCTCTCGGAGGTTGAAATTTTAATATTTCATAGTTTAAGTATCTTGGAACCCACTTATATTATTTGTCTTATAATATTATAACTAGATGGATTTATTTCATTATCTATGTATTGTAAAAAATGTTGTATCAACATGATTTCGGTTGAAATTGTAGGTGAAATTTTATGTCAGTTTCACCAGGATGACTACATCAGCGGGTAATTATTATACCTATTACGGTAGTCTAAAGTAAGTAAAGGCTATAGTACCATAGACCACATCCATACGCTGCGGCAGGTTATACAGAAGACCGAGGAGTATAATCTACCACTATGCTTGGCGTTTGTGGACTATGAGAAAGCCTTCGATTCTGTCGAGACCTGGGCCGTACTTAGATCACTCCAGAGGTGCCAAATAGACTATCGGTACATCCAAGTGTTGCAGTCATTGTACGAAAACGCCACCATGTCAGTCCGCCTTCAGGACCAAAACTCGAAACCAGTACGACTTCAGCGTGGTGTGAGACAGGGTGACGTTATATCGCCGAAACTGTTCACAGCCGCGTTGGAGGATGTATTTAAGCTTTTGGACTGGAGAGGACTCGGCATCAACATAAACGGCGAGTACATGACCCACCTTCGTTTTGCCGATGATATCGTAGTCATGGCTGAGACCGTGGAAGATCTAGGCACAATGCTCGAAGACCTCTGTAGAGTTTCCCAACAAGTGGGTCTTAAAATGAACATAGACAAGACCAAAATCATGGTGAATTCCCATGTAGTACCCACTCCGGTAAAGGTTGGCGGCTCTACACTGGAAGTTGTTGACGAATATGTTTACCTGGGACAAATGGTCCAGCTCGGTAAGTCCAACTTCCAGAAAGAGGTAAATCGACGAATCCAACTCGGCTGGGCAGCGTTCGGGAAGCTACGCAGCATATTCTCGGCCAATCTACCGCAGTGTCTCAAGACGAAAGTCTTCAATTCGTGCGTGTTGCCAGTGATGACGTACGGAACTGAGACGTGGCCGTTTACAATGGGTCTCATCAGAAGGCTCAATGTCACTCAAAGGGCAATGGAGAGGGCTATGCTCGGGGTTTCTCTACGCGATCGCATCAGAAATGAAGAGATCCGTAGAAGAACTAGAGTCACCGACATAGCCCAAAAAATTGCAAACCTTAAGTGGCAGTGGGCAGGACACATAGCTCGCAGGACTGACGGCCGTTGGGGCGGAAAGGTCCTTGAGTGGCGGCCACGTACCGGGAGACGCAGCGTTGGTAGGCCCCCCACAAGGTGGACCGACGATCTGGTGAAGGTCGCGGGAAGCCGCTGGATGCGGGAGGCGCAGGACCGATCGGTTTGGAGATCCCTGGGGGAGGCCTATGTCCAGCAGTGGGCGTCTCTTGGCTGAAATGATGAATGATGATGATGGTGATTACGGTAGTCATTTAAATACTGGTACATTCTGCAATAGTCTTTTGCAGGTAGGTATGGCTTCGGGAAACCTTCTTTAAAGACCATAAAATTATTGGATTTTCCTCCTTAGGCATGTGTTCCCTTCACACCCCGCTAAAATACTAAAACTCTTCATTCGTCATTTAGGCAGTGCATTAAGAGACATCTTGCGGGCCTTCAGACTGAAGGTCTAGTGCGCCTCTCAGCTTCATGAGTCTCAACCATTTCCATAATGTGAAGTGAGATCCACCTATTGAAAAATCACAAAATCTAGACAAATTGGGACGGGCATTCTAGAAACAGATAGTCAAGTCATTCAAGATACACAACATTTGGGAATTAAACCATTCTGCTTCGTAAACTGTAAATAGTGCCACCTATTGGCCGCAGCTTGTATTACGTATAAACTCTGGACCGGGCGCCGTGCTCATAATGTCAGTTGGTTCTCGAGAAAACGTTACCTAGCACTAATTAGTATAGCAACTCGCGAACAGACGGAGCTTTTTTGGAAATACTTTACTTATACTGCTCCATTGAAAATCCTCATACACTAGACAGAATGAACTTTTCCATCCAAGTAGATATACGGAGCAGGTATCAGTATAAACTAGGCAAATTGAAGTTTTAATAATGGACCCAGGTAAATTAAACATGCGAAATAAATGTACTTAATTCACCTGGTTGAATATTACTATACTTTTTTGTAGCTATAATGCACCCAGGTGAATAAAAATCCTATTTGGTAGCTTTAACTCACCTGGGTGCATAAGGTATACTATTTGGTTGACTTAATGCATCTAGGTGAATTAAGCAGGTGAATTAAATCTACGATTTAATTCACCTCTAGAAAAGCCCTAGGGCTGTAAGTAATTTATTGCCAGTATGATGGTTAGATGTACGCGAACTTTTTGAAATAGTGAAGTGTTTTTTAATTACTTACCGCCCTAGGGCTTTTCAAGCTACATTGTTACCCTAGAGCGCTTATTGGTCACCTACAAGCCCTATTTGGGGGTAATAAGGACCTACTTACCTCACAATCGAGATGTAAAGCAGAGTAGTTAGCTCGGGTGTAAGCACCAATTGCATCCTCGAAATATAGGCGCCCTGGCCTCGCTGCGCTCGTGCGCCTAATTATCTCGGGCTGCAATAATGCCTTACAGCCCTTAGCTACTAATCTACTATTTCATACAATTGAAATTGTGTGGGATCCATCGAGAACACAACTTTCTCACACCCAAATGTTTGTGTAGGATTGACTGTATGTGACTCATGCCCATGTCTAAAGAAGTCCGGATCTAATGGTAGGTCACATGCCTGTCTGTTTCAATCATACGGCGCACGGCATCAATGTTTTTGGTGTTCACAGCGGTGTACGGGCGACCTTCACGAATTTCATCATGGAGATTGACACGCGTCTGAATTCTGCAAACCAGATATAAATAGTCGTCTTGAAAGCAGAGTGTTTCGCCGAAAGCAGATTGAAGCCGAACGAGGCTCGGCTGAGCTGTCAAATTACACTTAAAATCGTAAAAATCATGCACCGAAAATTTTCTTGAGTTAAATCCATTTTGTTGTAATCACGCAATTTTTAAAATGACATTGTGGAAACAATTGACAGTCAGATGAAGTAAATTGTATTCTACGGCTAAAGAGTTCCATTTTCAAATGTTGTAATAACTTTTTAATAATAGATTTTACAACGAGTGCACAAAACGAACCATTTTTATCCGAGACTTTTAGCAAATTAAAATATTAAATATTTTTAAGTAAAATTAGTAGTTTTGAATACTGAAGGAAATTGTTTTTCCCGGCATATTAACGGTATTTATGTCTTAAAAACACATAAGGCAAATAGATTAAAGTAAATATAATCATCAACAGCTCATATACATCCCCACCGAGGGGCTCGAGCCTATCCTAAACTAGGGCGATTAGGCCTTAGTCAACCACGCTGGCCAAGTGCGGGTTGGTAGATATAATAAAATAACAAATTCTATCTATGAACTTCTTATTGTGTTTGGCTGTATGGCTCATTTTTTCTTTGCCTTAATAAAGATACATTTATGTATGAGTAGATACGTATTAATTACGTTTAAATGTATGTATGCACTTGTGCACAAAATTCGATTTTGTGCAGCCTATATTCTGCACAAATAAGCACTTTCAGAGCATGAGAAGTGAAAATAATGTTTATGTAAGTGGAAACTTTTAGTGTGACCTATGTAGAAGACAAAAATATTAATAATTATATTTCACTCGATAGAAAAGAAATCCAAAGATCACTCTGTTTAATATTTTAAAACAGCTGTGAATCAGAAAAACCTTACTAATATTATAAACGC
The DNA here is from genome assembly GCA_963935595.1 of Schoenobius gigantellus. Lineage (NCBI taxonomy): Eukaryota > Metazoa > Arthropoda > Insecta > Lepidoptera > Crambidae > Schoenobius > Schoenobius gigantellus. Next base: position 10,240,098 of record OZ012558.1, read on the forward strand.
GAAAGTTTGTGAGGATGCTTGTTACTCTTTCACGCAAAAATTACTGACTGGATTTGGATGAAATTTTTAGGTAGATGGATTACGACAGGGATTAACATATAGGCTACTTATTATCCCGTAAAAGTAAGTAGTTTCCGTGGGAATGTAGACTTACAGTTTTTTTTACTTTTAAGGCGAAACATAGTTCGCGGGCATATCTAGTAATAATTATGTTATAAGTATTTGTAAGTTTGTATTTTGTTTAAAACGCGCGTATGGCAGCGATGCAATCGCTAAAAAATATCGATACGAGTATCATTGCAAACCTTCGTACTGTGTAAAGGCCTAACGTGTTCCGCCATATCATACGACACTGACATTGAGTTTGCTCACAAAATAGCCACAAGGGAAGAATGGTTTGGCTGATATTCTTTTGACGAGGCAAGGCGGCCGCATTGAAGCAAGATACGAGTATTTATTTTGATTTAAGTATCCAATAAATTTTTGCTTCCGTAAGTTTAATGTTTAATTCTATCATTTTGCTTAGGTTACGGTCTGTTAACAACTTTAAATCTATACTAGCCGCATTAAATACGGTTACCATGACGTTATAAGAAAAGAAGAACCCAGCCGTATTCTATTTTAAATAAAGATGTTAATCTGCTAGTATATACGCTCAAGATGTTAATAAAGATTTTTACAGTTCCATTATTTAAGGCGAACATAAATATTCATTCTATGAAATGAAAATATGTGTGAACAGTCATACATATTTTTATCTCGTAAACGCTCAATTTCCCTGCTCTAGATAAACAAACACACAAACTACGTTAGAATGATAAAATACCCCCCGAACTATAATACTTTTCTGAGTCACTGAACAATGGCATGGAGGAGTAAAACCCCGCCCCTAAACAATTAGAATAATTTTTCCATCTCTGCGGTCCCGTCACATTCTCTGTCACTAAAACTGAGTGAAGTTATCGTCACTTTCACATCTTTTAAAGCCTTAAAGCCGCCGCCGCTTATAAAATGTCTAATAACGTTTTTCGCACCCTTTGAAGGCTTTCGATGAAAGTAAAATTATTGATTTATCCAATAAAATGCTTGAATGTTGAATTAGGACTAAACACTTTTAGACACCGTTCGAACTCATAATTATGTGATTTATACGTTTGCTGCACTTATCTATACACCGTTATTTTTTATCACCCTGGAAAATTTAAGAGACGCTTCACGACATGGTATTACAATGATTTAAATATGAATAAAAAAAATAACTCACTTAGTTAATTTTATATTAACTTTCAAAAACATCCAAAAAATGCTGCACTAGTTGAGAGCAGCATTTTTAGATTATTATTTTTTTTTTTTTTTTTATATAATAATGGATGTGTCCTGAAGCATCCCTAAAATTTCCCAGGGTGATAAAAAAGTAACCGTGTAGGTATACATAATATACCGGGTGTAACTGAACACCCCAATAACATTTAAGGGGCATATAAGTTAGATAAGATACTAAATGGACCTTCGGTGCTTGTCTGAGACCTAGAACCCCAATACTTTCAGAGTTATTTGATTTTAAACTGAAAGGAAAAACTTTCAAGTGACAACCATTAACACAAAAAAAAATTAAACACAAAATTGCACGTGACAGACGTGAGCGTAGTATTCCTCGTACGCTTACGTAGGGCTTTGGGCACTTAATACTAAAAAATAATTTATTTAGTTTGTATGGGAAAAAAGTAGATTTGTTAGCCCTTATATTTTTCCTACAGAATCTCTACTTTTGATGGATACATACCCTTAAATGTTAGTGGGGTATTCAGTTACATCCTGTATAAAAGGAGATGTTCCAATCTATAAACGCACACACAGCCGTAACCGCTATTATTAGAAACGTGAAATTTGAACAGTTATTTTAATTCAAAATGCGGACGCCCCTAAGAAGGGATTTTTAAAAAAATATAACCCTAAACGGATGAAAGGGGTTGCAAGTTTGTATGGAAAAATCTTTAAATTAGCAACGATTTTGATAAAACTTGAGATTCATGCTCTTAAAAATATTTCCTTGAACACGTATTTCACAGTTTATTGTAATTCACTCCCTTAGGGTGCAAAATAGGAGTTGAAAGCTTCTATGCAAAATATTTAAAATCTGCTCCAATTTCTACGAAATTTGTTATCCAGGTATAAATAGGCAACAACATTATTTTTCCTACGGGAAAATATAAAATTCCCACGGGAAAACAATAATAACGCGGGCGAAGTCGCGAGCGAAAAGCTAGTATTTTATAATTGTGCCTGCGAACTTTTCCTACTTAAGAATTTACATTGTAGTTAGTTTTGGCTCCTATTATTGTAGTTATATTACGCGGCTTAACATTGAATACTTTGACTTTGGTGAATACGAGTATACCAAACATAGGAGAGATGTATGTACACGAAAGAGTTGTTTATTCCAAATTATGTTTCAAAACATTTATTCAGAGGGAGACTCAGTTCAAGAGCTTCTGTGTGAGTACTTCTTTTTTATCTGTTTCTGCGCCAAGCAGGGAGGTGCTTGCATTGCTGTGTTCAGCACCCCTAGCACGAACCACTCCCGTTTTAGTATAGTAATCTTGTTTACTTACTATCCGATAACGATTGAGATATTAAATGGGCAGCTAGAAACACTATCGTAAGACTATATGCAGTGAGAGAACTATCCTTACATTACGTGAGCTCGTAATGTAAGGATAGTTCTCTCACTGTAAAATACTCGGAGACGGATATAACGATAGCTAGCTGTCGAATAAAACAATACGATATGTCAAAAGTGAGTTCATGCTAACCATTCTCATACTTTGGCTCTCGTTAAGTATACCATTGCGATACCATTTATGTTCCTTAAACGTCCGTAGCGGCGCTGCTATAGTTTTCATACGAAATAATACGATTACCATAACCACAACTAAAGTGGTTCGTGCTTTGGGCACTGGTTTTTTTCATTGCAATTAAGTTAGCAAACAAGCAAACTGCCCACCTGATGGTAAGTGGTAACAGTCACCTATAATACATGTGGCTCTTGTGAGATTCGCAGCAAAACTGCAACGCAACCCCCACAAGAACCACAGTGTACGTTGCCAACTGGTGACTTAAGATGTAAAGTCACGGTACCCAGTAATTTCAGTTCCATATCTTACCCTTCAAACCGGAACACAGCAATGCCAGCACTGTTGCTTTGCGGCAGAAATAGGTGTTTGAAGAAATTTGAAGGATAAGACAGACAGGCAGTTGAATTACTGGGTACTGTGACATGAAATCATATGTCGCAAGTTGGCAGGTACACTAAGCTCCCATTCAAGCTATACATACGCTACGAAAATCGCCGCTATTACGAGCGACATAAGAACGGTCCAAAGGTTAAAGAGTATAGCTTAATAAGGAGCTTACTGTACATTGGCGTCCTTGTGGGTGTTGTAGATGAGCAAGTCATACAGGAACCACATGTTATATGGGCGACTGTAGCCACTAAACCATCAAGTAAGGAGCTTAGTCGTTTGCCAAATTTACTGTATAAAAAATCTGTATGTATTTTTCATTATTACACTGATAATATGATAATTTACGACATTGATTGATTTTTTTAAATTGAAAATGAAATTATGAAGATTTATTTCATGTTATGGAATAACAAACGTTTGAAATCTTTATCTGAGTGTAGTTTTTAGGCCAGGCGACTCATGGACAGCCGAATATAGTATAGATTTAATCCGATTAGCGAGTTATATTACTTCATTGAGATCTCGAATATAGTGTAAACTTAACCCGATTCAACAGTTATATTACTTTATTGAGATGTGATTATTTATTTATTTTTATTATTCTTAAAATGAATAATAGACTTCTAAGATACTAACGAAAAACCTGACTACACAGTAGTGACTATAAAGTAAAATGAGAAAATAAAAAATAACTCGTTTGAAGTAAATTAAATAATAATAAACCGATAATTTCAAAAAAATTACACAAACGTACAACACATGACTGTGTCGTTATTGCAAAAAGCCACCTGGATCAGATCAAACCATCAAATTCATACGGGAAATGGGTGCAAAAATAGAGGCTTTTTTGGCTCTGGATTTTAGAGGTGATTTTGTGAGAGAAATCGATGCTGTGAGGTGCTATATCAAGAGTTAAAAGTAAAGCTCGAAAATAAGCAATCTATACTTACTTACTTACTAATATTATAAAGCTGAAGAATTTGTTTGATTGTTTGTTTGTTTGAACGCGCTAATTGATATATTATTTTTGTGTTGGATAGTCCATTTACCGAGGAAGGCTATAGGCTATATAACATCACGCTACGACCAATAAGAGCTGAGCATTAATGAAAAATGTTGCAAAAACCGGAAAAAGCGTACGACATGTTGTTATTTTCCGACATCCACGCGAACGAAGTCCCGGGCACAGCTAGTAAGGTCATAATACTTTTCGAACAACACTGAATAGAACTCATTATTTAAGAAAAGTTAGTCTTAGCATCACCTCGAATTAGATATTCCGTGTTTTGTCTTGTTTTGTCAATTGTCAATTGCGACTTCGTCTGTGTAGAATAGTAACTTTTGGCAGCATTTTGAATTTTGTAGGCAATTTTTTTAAGATCTTGATAAAAAGTATGTCTATGTTACCCCTTATATAATTAGCTATCTATTAGTGAAAGTCCTGTCAAAATCGGTCCAGCCGTTCCGGAGATTAGCGGGAACAAACAGACAGACAAAAAGTTTTTAAATTGTGTTTTTCTTATTGGTACCCTCGTACATTCATACCCATTTAGTAAAAACTTGTTATTTTGACATTACAAACAGACACTTCAATTTTATTTATTTGTATATGTATGGATATGTTTACCCGTTGGATCATTCTCGAAATGTTCCGTCTTTTGTCTTATAAATATTAGGGTATATAGAGTACGATGAATGATGTTTGTTGAAATTTCTAGGAATTCGATATTATTTTATTAAAGCGGCTCCTGCGAACAAAACTTTTGACACGAAATGTAAAATCAAATTTTATGGCTCGGCACGCTATCTCGCCCGAGCAGACGTTAAGAGCAAATAATATATCAGCCAGCCACACTCTGAATACTTAAGTGAAGTGTGTAATTCTAAGAAAAAGTATCTGGTACCTACCTAATTATTGGTATTCAAATTAAGGTAATAAGGTTTTATATAATTATGGGACACGCGCGTGTTCTAATTGATTTTGGTACACGTGTGACATAATTCTGTGAACTTAAACATTTATTTTTATTATAATAATAATAAGCGCTGGCTATAGTTATAATTTTTATGAGCCCCCTAATGCGTAGGTATAGTTTTTCGATGGGGGGCTTTCCAGATTAAGATATCAATTTTTTAGAGGAATACTTCATTATATCTACAATGAAGGGTCCCCGGACCGAAAACCCCTCCTTACCTACGCTGAAAGTGAGGAATAAGCGTCAGCTGTAGCTATATTTTTTATGAGGCTCATAGGCGTAGGTGTAACCTACACCTTTTCACTTTACTTACTTATATATACTTTATCCTATCGCATGTTCAGTAGTTTATTATATTTTACAATGGGGTCTCTCCGGACTCTAAATCCAAACCCCTACCTACGCCACGCCAAAGGTGAGATCGATCGTTGATAAGCGTCTACGATGTCACTGAACCCGTTTTATTTCTATTCCTGGTTCTATATAGGTATTTTTTTTATTATTTTTTTTGTTTTGTGTTATAAAACAATGCAGTTGACTTTTCTTTACAATAGCATACTGACAGTTACTGAGTTTACCTTAACGATGTTTTGTTTATAAGCAAAATACGGTCAGAAGTGGTAAACCGTTTTATTGGTCTATATACCGTGCCTATGTGATGTAGGATATTATTATAAGGCCGGTCTGCAAGGTTATTGTCTAAGAAAAAATCTGTCACGATCGCCCTTATTTTGATAGCCATTGCGCGGTCACCATAAGACTGCGTCGACTTCCTTTTATAAAGGAGTATTGGATGGACTGCGATTCTCAAATTGTAAGCGATCGCGATAGATTTTTTTTCTTAGACAATAACCCCCCGATTGATCAATGAGGGATGCAAGCAAACAAAAAACGCAATCCCGGTACCATTCAAAAAGCTTGCCCGTTCCCTCATCAGACTAAAGAGAGACAAAATCCGAAAAGTTATAGCTACTATAACCGGACACTGTCTCCTAAACAAACACCTATTCACAATAGGGGTGACAGACAGCCCCCTATGCAGAGGATGCATGGAGGCGGAAGAAACGCCACAGCACGTCCTTATGGAATGCACAAGCGTGGCCGACCAACGGGCGAAACTTCTCCACTCCCCGGCATCCATGCCGGAAGCATGTAGTAGCCCACAGAGGCTGCTGGCATTCTGGGAGGACCTGGGATGGATGGAGTAGGATGTAGGCTGACGCAAGGTCAGGACGCACAATGGCCCAATCAAGAGGCTAAGTGCGAATGAGCCCCGTCAAACTAACTAACTAACCCCCCGATTGGTATAGGGTTTTATTTTGAGTTTTTCATGTTTTTGCTGAGGTGTATTTCCACAGGTGTAAAAGTAGATTTGTGTGTAGATGTAAAAGTAGGAGGTGGTTGCCGCGCGTACAAAGATTAATCTCTATGTAACAAATAGCGCCAACGCTCTGGGGCTCTATTTTAAATTATTCTTCTGGCATCGAGCGCTCATGCGTATGTCTGCTGTGCTTGATTTCTATTGCCTTTAGTTTCTTTTGCATTGAAAATCAATAGAAAATAACAATGAAAATCAATATTATTTTAATTTTCGTCGAAAACAAAACGAAATGGAACGCAGTTGACGTTTGACAAGCACTCAACGCCTGACGAATAATTCAAAAGTAGAGCCCTGAGCGGTAGGCGCATATCTTAGCCCAGTGGGTCCCTCCAGATGGACCGCGAAGGGGTAGATCTGGAAAAAAACAGTGCAACGATTAAGACGTCCATTGCAAAGACAGAGAGATCGAGAGGTGTAGAAGGGTTATGGAGAGACCTTTACCCAGCAGTAGAACAGCACGGGCTAAGTATAATAAAAAAATAAACCAATCGGTCTACCCGTTCTCGGGTCTTGCGCATTGCATTTTTATTACATTCCAGATTTCTCTGTCATTTGAAATATTCACCGGAATCTAGTTCTCGTGAAAAGTTTTAAAACAGGTCACCTGTGCGTGCTCTCAAGGGTGTCCCCATTCGAACTTTAATGATGTCAGAAAATGCGTCAGTGTGTGCCCCTAACCGCGGCTCCCATAAATATGCATCAGCTATTAAGTTTGAACATTGTTCAAAGCTGACAGTCATGTTTAGTGTGGTGACGTCATAATTATAAAGTAATCATTATCGTAATACGTAAACTCGTGTGGAACGAATTTTATTGTTCGTCTTACAACAACAGATTAAGAGCACAGCAAGAGATGAAGAGGTCATATAGTATAATGAAAGAATGGTGGCCAGAATCCTATCACGAGCAGCGACCTAGGTGCAAACGAAAAAAAAGTTCTTTTAAGTTAAAAAAAATATTCCCAGTACCCGAAACGGAGATGAAACATGCATATAGGCATTTTATTTTATTTCATAAACAGAGAAATGTTATTGTAAACGACATGTCCGCATAAGTAAGTTAGGAACCTTAGAATAATAATACTGTTAGTATTCAAAGTTAGGAACACTAGTAAAATAATAATGGTAATAATAAAAGAAAATAGTGCATGATCCTACTAATATTATATTATAAATGTGAAAGTGTGGATGTTTGGATGTTTGTTTCTTAATCACGCAAAAACGGCTAAACGGATTTGAATGAAATTTGGCATGCATGTAGCCTTTGATATGGAAAAGAATATAGGCTACCTTTTATCCCGATTCCCTAAGTAATTCCTGAGGGAAAATTGAAAATTGTTTACGAGATAAACCGCGGGCAGACAGCTTTGAAATTTGGTATGCATGTCACCTATGCTATGGAAAAGGACAACATGTACTTTATATTCCTTAATGATCTCTCAAATAGTTCCAGTGGGAAGATTAAAAATTGTTAACGAGCGAAGCTTTAGACCCAGTTCTGAAGTCCACGCAGATGAAGTCATTATAAATAATATTTAGATAAATCTAAATATTATTTGAGATATTTAGATTTATCTTTCCTTTATTATGTTATTATGTATAGATATTTTATTAAATTGACTTGCGCCTTAGTATAAATGAGAATAGTAGTCGTAAGTCTTAATATAGTCATAATATAAAAGCAAAAATTCAATAACAAGAAAGAATAGTGAAAAAGGCACTGACCACGAGTCTGCGGAGAGTAAATTTTAATTATAAAAACGTGTTCGTCTTAAGAGATAGTGGTTAGAAATAAAGGATGTCTCATTACTACCCTTAATCTTGAATTATTACCCTTAATCTTGAAAAGTGTGCCTATAAAGAGTTTTGCTTGAATCAAGTTAATGGTTATTGCTTTAAATCCAATAAAATTCCCAAAAAACCTACAGGTTGGCACTTAATTTTCATTACTTCGTTACGTTGATACAACATTATTGATTCAGGGGACAGAAATTACTACTTTTATTTTTGCAGTTTCGCTGCTAATCACACAAGAGCCACGTGTCTTATAGGTGACTGTTACCACTTTTCATTAGATGGGCAGTTTGCTTGTTTGCCAACTAATTGCAATAAAAAAAAAGAAAAATGAAATGACAATACAAATAACTGTGAGTTTGTGACTCTCAATACAAAAATAACGTCGTTTAGCTTTCAGACATTTTAGGAAATTTCCGTAAGCAGAGTGATTTTAACAGCACCGCCGAATCTAACTCAGAATTTTATCACAACCACAGATAATATAATACTCACAACTATTTGAACATCCTCCATTTCAAGTTCCAGTTTTGACCAAAACTCCATTTCAATAATAATAAGACGAAATTCCTCGAGTTCCTTCACATAGTGGCTATTTAACAAAATCCGATCTTCGTTTTCACAATCAGACACCCGAGGGCTTTCCCCCGAAAAAATATTATTTCCGCGATCCCCCGAGTCTCTTAAATTTCACAGTGCCCTTGTAATAACGTATCTAATCCCACACGCAGCAAGCCGAAAGCGATTCTTTAGACACCACGAAATCGAAAAGGTACTCGTTTTTATCCATACAGTATGTATTCTTAGCTAATGTATTCCCATTGAAGATTTCTTTTCGCTTTCTAAGTGATTTATCTTTGTAGTTATTTTTGTACCATAAAGTTGGCCAACGAGGGGAGGTCAAAAAGTTCGCGGAATGATAGGGAAGGAGGTTGAAATTAAACACCAAACTATTTTTCCTTTTCAATATATTCTCCCTTAACCCTAATACATTTTTCGGATCTCTCAAATAATTTGTTTATACCATTGAAAAACAATGATGTCTTTGGTGTTAAAATAGGCCAAAATTGCCGACTTGACTTTTTTTTTATTGCAGAAAGTTGGCAAACAAGCAAACTGCCCACCTGATTGTGACCCCAGATGTAAAGTCACAGTACCCAGTAATTTCACTGCCATATCTTACCCTTCAAACCGGAACACAGCAATGCAAGCACTGCTGCTTTGCGGCAGAAATACTTGACTTCTTCAACGTCGTCAATTTTTTTTCCACGTACCTTTTTCTTCAAATTTGTAAATAAATAATAGTCACTGGGGGCTAAGTCGTGACTGTAGGGTGGGTGGCTTAGTTGTTCGAAGCCGCATCGGTGAATAACAGCCGTCGCAACATGGCACGTGTGAACAGAGGCGTTATCGTGCAAAAGGAGTACACCTTTTGACAGCTTTCCTCTTCTTTTTTCCTTGATGGCTTCTTTTAATCTTTGCAGTAAGGAAGCATAGTACTGTCCCGTTATAGTAACACCACTTCCTTTATAATCGATCAGTAAAATACCTTCTGTATCCTAAAAGACAGTCGCCATGATCTTTCCAGCCGATTGTGACACTTTGAACTTCTTTGGAGGAGGTGTGCCTTTTTATGCCACTGCATAGACTCTTGCTTTGACTCAGGTTCATAGTGGTGAGCCCAGGCTTCATTTCCAGTAAAGATCCGGGCCATAACTTCTTCCTTTCTCTCTCCACAGAGCTCAAAAAACTGGCGAGAGCACTCGACACGCTGGCGTTTTTGAAGTGGCGTGAGCATTCTCGGAAACCATCTTGCACTGACCTTTAGTCATCCCTGGAAGATGATGATGTAGGATATGTGAAATAGTTGATTCGGATACTCCAACCATTGCTGCGAGCTGCTTCTTCTTCAGCCGGGCATCAAGTTTTTCTACTTTTTCGACGATTTGCGGTGTCATCATCGCAGCTCATATACGTCCCCACCGAGGGGCACAAGCATAGGCGTTGGTATAACTTTCGATGGGGGGGGGGGGGGTCCAGATTAAATCACCATCTAGGAATATGTGTGGAATAATGAATATGTATTTAAACCAGTGAGCATAATTTGTGATTTCATTAATATCAAAATACTCTCGTGTGAAACATTACATATATTATATTATTACCTCGACCGGTGAGAAAAGCAAGATTATAAGATAACAAATAAAGCATTTTCTTCGGCGACAAGTAAAAAATGGTGTTCCAACTTTGAATTTATTTTACACTAGCTGTGCCCGCGACTTCGTCCGCGTGGAATTTTTAGCAGCATTTTGATTTTTGTAGGCATTTTTTTTAAAGATCTTGATAAAAAATAGCCTATGTTATATCTTGTATAATTATCTACCTATTATTGAAAGTCCCGTCAAAATCGGTCCAGCCGTTCCGGAGATTAGCGGGAACAAACAGACAGACAGACAAAAAGAAATTGTGTTTTTGTTATTGGTACCCGATATACATTCATACCCATTTAGTAAAAACTTGTTATTTTGTCATTACAAACAGACACTTCAATTTTATTTATTTGTATAGAAGAGAGCGCTATTTTTTTTACTTTTACACAACAAATTTTTTCAGGCATCATTAGGATACTTTTCATGCTAGAATCGAAATAAACCTCGAAATATAACGAATAAGCCTCGAATATAAAGCATTTTTAGATAAATATGCCTTATTTTATGCATTGTTTTGGTGGCCATAAGCACTTATAGGTAGATATGTTGCCTAAAAATATAAGGTGTATAGATTATACCTATTAAATTTTACCTACGTACTTTTCTTTTATAATAAAATTGATTATTTTTACTAGAAAGTTTACTTAACAAATAGCTTTGTCTTATCCTACAAGCCCCTGGAGATTTTCATAGTTTTATCACAATCGGACAGCTCCATCGAATCTTGGCAGACAGAAGGACAGCACCACGTTAATTTATGATATCAATCAGTATTTTAAATATATTTCCTGTGCATATAAATATACAGTACAGTCTTCCTTGCGATTTTCAGTCACGGTGGCCATATTCAACAGAGACTACCGGCGCGGGTGATATTAACCAGCACAAGTAACTGCAAGATCATTGGCACAGTAACATTGACGTATACGTATACATACATATACGCCAAAGTAAGCGCCACGTCAAGCTTTAAATTATAGAGCGACATTATAGAGCGACATTATAGAGCGCCGTTATAGAGCGACATAAGCGTGGTCCAAAGGTCATGCAGTATACCTACCTTGAAGCGACGACGCTTGCAGAGGTCTAAATCTGCTAAAAAGTTAGAGCCGAATCGAAATTAAATCGATGACGTGATAAAGTGGTGCTCTGATTGGTCGAACGCAACGGCTTCGCTTCGGTTCAGCGGTGGCTCATTATCAGAATAACTCTCTGGACACTGTTGTTTCTTAATTCACATTCGATCCCTCAGCTCACCAGCACGACCGGAACGAGACCAGTCACATAACACAGCTGACTAACCTACCTTCTCCGGCGAACAGAGGATACATTTTCAAGATACATTTTCGGTCACCCATCCTGGAATTGGCCATGGCTAATGCTGCTTAACTTAATTAACTTTAGCTATCACACGCAAAGTACGCGAGCCTTTGCTCTACCAAAAAAAAAACAAACATGACTACACATAGGCATTGAGATATGCTTAAAAAAGGGATTCGATTACTATTGGACGACTGAACATTACGCTAGTTTGACCTTCACCATTCAAAGGGCTTCGGACGGGTCTTTGAAATGTCCGGTGAAGCGTATTTATTGACACAGAATTCATAGTGGTTAAAAGAAAAAAAAAATTAAAAAATTAAACAGACATCAAAAACACTAAAAAGTCACAAATAATATAAAACAACTGGCCTAGTGCGAGTCGGACTCGCGCACCGAGGGTTTCGTACAAACCTGTAGGTATAAAGTAAAAGTTCACCCATATATTTTTATTATATGATGTAACTAAAAATTTACGGTTTTCGCAATTTTTTCCTTTATCTGTGCTGTAAGACGTTACTTCGTACCAAATTTCAAGATTCTGAGTTCACGGGAAGTACCCTGTAGGTTTTGATTCTCTTGCGAGTGTCGAAAATTTGCGGCATAAACGGCTGTATCTTTTGATTGCGTTGGCTTAGAAGTTTGATTTTTTCACAGCTCTAAGGGACAGTAGACCTGAGTATTTGATATAAATTTCAGCTTGATACCTCCACGCGTTTCCGTAGAAAAAGGGTCTTGACAGACAGACAGACGGACGGACAGCAAAGTGATCCTATAAGGGTTCCGTTTTTTCCTTTCGAGGTACGGAACCCTAAAAATATATAATTGAACTCGCAGATTTATATAAAAGTTGGTGCCAAATTTTAACGAACTACATTATTGTTCTTTTGTTTTTTAGGACTTTCTATGTGTATTTAAATAAAACTACACTTTTCGGATTTACTCGCGTACCTATATTTAGTTCCAAAATCCTAAGTCCGTCCACAGACTGCTAAAACAATAGATACCATGAGTTCTGTTTGCGTGTAACGGACCACATAAATATATGATGGTAGTAAAATAATAAATCTGATGTGATTTTTTTTTTTTTTTTTTTAATAGTCTGAAGAGAGGCCCCCCATTGAGTGGGGGCGTGGGATGGCCGGGTTTAGCCTGGCGGGCCACTTCGTGTGACCACCCGCTTCATGCGGGGAAGAGCGAAGTCCCCTCTTCTTTTGTTAAGAAGAGGTGTGGCTTTCGCCGGAAGCCGATTTCGGCTTCTACCTTTGCTGGTGGCAGAGGTGAGGCGAGTTTTTCGCCATGGCGTTTGGCGCCTGTCGGGGATTACCCCAAGCTTCGGCTTACCGGCGCGGCGGTGGATCCAGTGGTGTCTGCCGTCGGGCAACCCGTTACTCGCACTGAGCGGGCCGGGGGTCCTGCGCACTGAGCGCCGGGCTGCGTGGAAGATAACCACTATAAAATTTATTACCCCCTTATTACCCCAACCCTAAGGTGGCGTCTCCGTGCCGAGGGGGTGCATGGCTGGTGGGAGACCAGTCCCAAGCGGAGAAAGGGAGTGCATCCCAAAATGCATCACATGAATCTTGGAAAAAACGAAAAACGTCCCCAGGAGGTATCAGTCCCCCCCATAGGACCGCGCAAGGCGGCTGCGGGCAGCCAGATGAATCTGGGGCTGGCACTACCAAGTTCCACCCTTCCCACTGAATGCGAACCCGTTGAGAGCGGGCCATCACCGGTATCCGGGCCGGCTGGTGGAAATTCCACCAATGCAACCGAGGCGATAGGAGAGATTCAACCCCCGACGGCGGTTCCCGGGTCGTCGAGGGGTAAAAATGCGACCGGACGTAAAGGAGGGAGAAGGAAGATCGGCATAACCGAGCTCATGCTAGATTATGATGCTCAGGATATGTTTGCGATCTCAGGGGAGTCGGATTACTTGTCCGAAGCGTCGTCGATGATGAGCACGGACAGCGGCACGAACGCCCACTCCGCTCGTCGGAAGAGAGGCCGCGAGGAAGTTGGAGACGGGGAGGAAGACGCCCATAAGAAGAAGGAGGAGAAGGGCGGCGCCAAGACCGCAGCCCGGGACCTCAAGAGCGGAGGCGGAGATGATGGAGGTCACCGAGGACGTCGTTGAGATCCCCATCCTCCAGGAGGAGGCGGCCGCGGGAGGGGAAGTGCCCCGCGTTAAAAATAGACTCAAGCCCCAAGGCACTTAGTGCCGGGACGTCTCGGGGTGAACAGCGGCGGACACCATCTGCGCCGCTGGCAAAGCAGCGGAGCCACGCGCCTTTTGGCGTAGCGTGCATGAGTCCGGCAACGGACCACTCACGGTCAGGGGGTCAGCGGGAACAAGGCCTCGCTGTTGTCCCCTTCCACCTGTCCTGTGACGGACGGAGGAGCTGCGGGGGGTTTTTAGTGGGTAGGCCTGGGCCGAATCCGGTCCCGGGAGTCCAAAAGAAGAAAATAACAGAGGTTTTATTTTTTATTTCAATCTTTTTAGAAACTTTAATATATGCGGATTACAATTTGGACCAAGGCAAACACCGGAATAACTTCAAAATAAAAACTACTGGATCAAATGTATTAAATTGTTATGAAACCAAATGGCAACTATTTCGCATCTAACAAAAAATGAATACGTAAATGGGATCAGAAATCGATGTAGGTACATATAAACGAAGTATCGTGAAAATTACACCGTAGAAGCTTACAAAAATGCTCATAAAATAAAAACTACTGGGCCAAACTGATTAAAATTTTTATGGGACTAAAAGGCGACTATTTCGCATCTAACAAGAAAAGAATTACGTAAATCGGATCAGAAATCGATTTAGGTCACCGTAAAATTGTAAATACCGTTAGATTATAATCTATCTAGCGAGATTGTAAACTGTCGTAAGATTGCGAACCGTCACATACTGCTTACAATTTAACGTATTATTTTTCGGTAGATTATAATCTATCGAAGTGCAACTGTTAAATCACAATCTGTCGCGCGCTAAATTGCCATCTGTCCGAAGGCTGTCCCTTATTGGTCGGTCTTACAGCATGTCGTTTTGTGTCCATAGAGTTAGGAATCAAACACAGGTGTCACTCAAATAAAATAAATGTCAAGAATTGTGACATCAAGTATGTGTTTATTATTAAGTGGTTAATCAATAATTGTGACATCATAATTATGGTACGAAAAATTTTAACACAACAAAAAAATCAGAAACGTAAGAATATTTTTTCGTCAAACACAAATTAAAATTGAAAATAATCTCTCCGAAACAAATTAAATACATATAAAATTTAAAATAAAAAATGAAAATAAAAAACGTTACAAAATTGTCTATTATAAAAATAACAATAAATCTTTACTTATTCTATAAGTAATAAAAAATATAGGAATATGACAGAAAATGGCACCAATAAAAATGTTTACTTATTTTTACACGTCAACGAGCTGTGGCACCTGGAGTTACAAAGAATATTTGTTTTCTTGCAATTACACTTATTGGAAACGCATTGTCCATTTTTTATTGTTTTGCAATTGCATTGTTTCATTCTTGCCCGCCAAATGATGAAGACATTGATGCTATAGTTCTCAACGGAAATGTAACCTGAAATAAAATTGAGTTAACTCTAATATTCCGGTTTTAAATACAAGGTATAGACAAACAAGCAAATATAAAATATATTACAGATTTTTGTTATTATTTATATTATATTTTAACATACATTAATTATATATTACATTATATTTTAACATTGAAATATATTATATATGTTGTATTTTTATTATTATTAATTGTTTGTACAGCCGGCTCAAAAAGTAGACAAACATTTTAGTTCCATGTCACACCAACCATTAACAATGAAATATAGGTGTAACCATACTAAATAAAATGAATAGTTGGTGTGACATGGTACCAAATTTGCTAAAAGATTGCTATCCACTCCCGGAGCCGGCTGTACATATTCGATATTTTTATACGTTTTCTTAACTAACTTAACTATGTCCATATGTTTGTAGCATTTTTTTAAACTTATGGCTTAGCCCAGGTTAATGCTAGAGGGACTTTTTTTTTCTCGGGGGGAAATGCGTAACCGCACCGTACCCGCCGTGGGCTAGACGGCGGGCGTGTGTGGGGCTCTCCTGGCAGAATACCAGGCCTACCCACTAAAACCCCCCGGTGTTCTCCCTGCCCTTATGGGCGCGCTAGGTAAGGTCCACAGTGCGACTCCACTACCCACGCGCCCGGGCAAGCCCGACCAATTGGTCGGGCTATCGCCAAGGGGGGATTGCCCGAGAACACCAGGGCAATCCCCAGACGGAGGGCCTTACGGCGGCGTGCACGGGGCCAACCGTGCACGCAGGCCTCCACGGCAGGGTCATTAGACGGGCATCGCTTGTGCGAATGCCCGTCTTCGCCTGCCTATCCGTCTGCGGCGGATGGGAGCGGCTTGAGGATCTGCCTCCCGCTCCCTCTCCGCGGCCTCTTTCTGCGAGATTACGTCCTCGTAGAAGGAGGCGACAGCCTCCCATTCCGCCTCGCCACGGAGCATGGCCACGACCATGCTCGGCAGCGAGAGGTTTCCCTGTCAACTTTTGGGACTTCAACTAATACAGTTGAACCAGTACTGATATCTTTACATTTTTTGGACGAAGTGGATATCATTTTATCTGCCGCTCTTTTTAAATTAATGTGCGATTGTGTTCTTTCTTGTAGGATGTTCATTTACACACAAATTGCAAAGCAATTGCGATCCATAGCCCTCATTTTCTTCAGATATAACTCCACATATGGCGTGAACGATTTTCTTGCATTTTGTATACGTATGAGCTCCAGATGATTCTTTGTTGCATACGTTACACACCAAATAATTAATTTCTTCTATTACACCAGTATCACTTACATAAGGCAATACGCTAGGTGCGATGGCTTTTTCTAGGGTGATGATTTCTTTGTCAATATTTTCATCTAGTTTCTGTTGTTTTTGTGTTACAATGTTTATTTCTGAATTTATGCTATTCGTACTATCTAAAGATATTTTTTCCTTCTTATTGTCTGGTTTATGAATAATAACATCCGTAACTACAGGTAAATTCTCATGTATAGCAGGAAGTAGTTCAGGATTGTTTGCAATGTTAATTTGTTCTAATATAATTATGTCATGATTTGCTGTAGTTCGGTTTGCTTCTTGTATAATCTTCTGAGCGTCATTTATTGTATTTATGTTTTCCTGCTATTCTTCTTCGTGATCTTTTTAAAAATTTTGTTCTTTGTTATTAATCTCTTCGAACAATTTTTCCACATCTTCTTCGGTTTTTAATTTGGATATTATATTTTTAGATAAGTAGGTTGATGAGAGTCCGAGTTTTGGATCCTCGCGAAACAAGGCTTTATACAGAGTTCGAGCAATTGTTGAATGGTAAGATGAATTTTTGTGGAACTGAACGAAGTAGCACCCAATGGACCAATTAGTAGATTTGTTATCTGTCATTCAAGCTCGAATCATATTTTTTACGTCTTGATTTGAACGTTCTATGCTTCCTTGCCTTTGCGGATACCTAGGCCTACCATTAACAATTTTACAAGCAGGCCATAAACTCACTATTTCTTTTAGCACAGATGCTGTGAACTCGCGTCCATTATCACTTTGGAGGATATGTGGACAGCCAACTTCCAAAAAAATCTTGAGAATCTCAACTGCCACTTCTTTAGCCTGTTTGCTTTTTAATGGTCGCAAAAAAACAAAATTTTGTTAAATGGTCCTGATATTGTAATAACCATTTATACTCTTGATCTGGAGATGTTTGGAAGTCTACAAGATCTATTTGTCCTCTTCTGTTGAAATCATCAGAAATCAACAGTTTAACGACAATTCCTTTTTTGGAAAGCTTTTCTTTGATAGACATGTTTTACACAAATTTAGGAATATTGAAACCGCAAATATTGGCACCACATATTTATCTTTCAAGGCGTGAACAACTTTGTCGCGACGTCCATGTCCAGTGGCAATATGTGCGTCGAGTATCTTTTGATAATACTCTTCCGACAGAATTATTTGTACTACAGGATCTGCGATATCCTTTCTTTTCATTATTAAAATTTTCTGGTTACCAATATTCATTACATCGTATTTTCTTACATGATGGCAATGCTTGTTTGTTGGTTGCCTACCTTGAGATTTCATTGTGTTATACTCGTCTAACAATTTTATTATACTTTGTATTTTTTGGTTTGTCCATTCTAATTTTTTACTATTTTCATTATGCCCACTGTAATAGTTTTGTAACTCTATGGTAAATTCGTCCTGATTAACAATAACTGGTATTTGTGAGTTTTGTTGATGGACAGGCTCAATATCCGACATTGTAAATATTATCAAATGAGATCACATAAGTTCACACGCATAAAACATATTAAAACACGGAAAATGTATGTAACTTGGGCTACGTTCGGTGACTAACACTAACTTATTTATTATTCAAACTGCACTTCTTTGGTTAATCACAGATTCATTTTATATAATTAATTCTAAAGTTTTGATGTTTTTGCATCACGAAATTAATTTAAAATCCCCAAAACACTGCTTGTTTACATTCGACAACAAACGAATTAACAAACAAATATGGTGGCGCGGAGCATATGACGTTCAACCAATCAGCGCGCTAGGTACGTTCCGTCGTATGCCATTTTACAATTTGACGGTTTCATTCTACCGAAAAATAATACGTTAAATTGTAAGCAGTATGTGACGGTTCGCAATATTTCGACAGTTTACAATCTCGCTAGATAGATTATAATCTAACGGTATTTACAATTTTACGGTGACATATATAAACGAAGTATCGTGAAAATTATATCGTCCAAGCTTACAAAAATGCTCATAAAATAAAAAGTACTGAGCCAAACTGAATTAAATTTTTGTGGGACCAAAAGGTAACTATTTCGCAACGAACAAAAAAAATCACGTATATGCTATATGCATAGAAAAATACCAACCGAATTGAGAACCTCCTTATTGAAATCGGTTAAAAGACGAACAATTAAAATAAAGAGTCTTTACAGTAGAGGTTTAGTATCAGTACCGTAAGCAATCGGAATTAAAAAAAAAACTTTTGCCTTCTTATTTTTATAATAAAAATCATGGTTTCGCGCCTCAAAAGGAAAAACCTTTATAGGATCACTTCGTTGTCCGTCTGTCCGCCAATACCCCTTTTCTCGGAAATTTATATCAATAACCCATACTGGGGTCCACGGTCTCATTTAGCTGCGAAAAATCATACCCGTAGGTCAACGCGATCAAAAGACATGTCATGTCCGTTTATGTCGCATATTTTCGGTTTCACAAGGGAATTAAAACCTACAGGGTAGGTACTTCACGTTGATCTAGAATTTGACAAGAAAAAAAGTGTTAAGAAAAAGGAAACTAAAAAGCCTAAATATTTAGATAGTTAATTTATACTAATATTATAAAGAGGAAAGATTTGTATTTTTGTATGTGTGTATTGAATAGGCTCCGAAACTACTAGACCGATTTGAAAAATTCTTTCACCATTAGAATGCTACATTATCCCTGAGTCGTACTGAGGCCTACATTATTTTTCCTACGGAAAAATATAAAATTCTCACGGGAAAACGAAAATAACGCGGGCGGAGCTGCGAGCGAAAAGCTAGTAATTTATATACTTAGAAAAGTTTGTACTGAACCCTCGGTGCGCGAGTATTACTCGCACCTTGTGGGTTTTTTCAATGTATCGTCAAAAATGGAATTAATGAATATAGGTATAACTAATCTCTAAGAATAATCTCATTATTTAGAAAAGTAAATAATGAGATTATTCTTAAAGATTCTCTCTTATTTGCTCCCAGTCATCACTCAACTGTTAAATTTTTCTTTGTCATCTTGTATCTTTCCCTCTGCTTGGAAGTTAGCTCACATAATACCATTGCCTAAAGTTAATACACCTAATTTGCCGTCTCATTATAGGCCTATATCAATCCTCCCTTTCCTTTCAAAGGTTTTTGAGCACATTGTCCACCGGCAGCTATCTTTCTATATATCATATAACTCACTGCTATCACCATATCAGTCTGGATTCCGACCAGGTCATAGCACTGTTACAGCTCTTATTAAAGTAACAGATGATGTACGACTAGCTATGGATAACAAATCCCTGACGGTGTTAGTGCTACTTGACTTTAGTAACGCATTCAATTCCGTCGATTTCGACATTCTCCTCGAAGTATTGCGTTTGCTGAATTTCTCGTCTTCCTCATTAGCATGGTTTAATTCCTATCTTCGTGGTCGCTCACAGTGTGTTCGGATGGAGGAGAAATCCTCAAACTGGGTCGAACTTGGTGCGGGCGTTCCACAGGGTGGCGTTCTCTCTCCTTTGCTTTTTTCTGTCTTCATTGACCTTATTTCAAATATCCTCTCATCTAAGTACCATCTCTATGCTGATGATTTGCAGATATACGAACATTGCGAGCCAACAGACTTAAATCAAACAATCGAAGAGATAAATCTAGATTTGGAAAGGCTTAATAGATGGGCGAAATCTTTTGGTCTCATCTCGAACCCCATTAAATCACAAGCTATAATTATTGGGAGTCGTCACTTTAGGAATACTCTACAGCTCTCCTCCCTCTCACCTTTGCTACTGGGGGATGTGCCTATTGCAATCACCGACACAGCTAGAGATCTGGGTGTGACACTGGACTCTCATCTTTCATGGCATGCTCATGTATGTGAGGTTAGTCGCAAAGTACATTACTCATTCCATTCTCTTAAATGTCTACAAAACTTCTTGCCGACTAGCACTAAGATTACCCTTGTTCAATCCCTGATTTTTCCAATTATTGATTACGCTGATGCCTGTTATTTGGATGCCAATGGGGAGCTACTAAACAAACTTGAGCGCTTACAAAATCTTTGCATTCGCTTCATATTTGGTTTGAAGAAATACGACCACATCTCCGAGTATCGTAAAATGCTCAAGTGGCTCCCAATTCGACTTCGTAGGAACTCTAGGATATTATGTGTACTTTTTAATATCCTTCACAATCCCAAAATACCCTCATATTTAAAAGAACGTTTTTCATATCAAAAACCTACTGATGTCCTTTGCAGATCCCACCTCAAAACGCTTCTTAGTTTCCATTCCTGCAATACAGATTTTTACTCCCACTCCTTCACCAATCAAGCTGTCAGACTGTGGAATGCCTTGCCGTATAGTATACGCGAGTCTGTCTCCGTTGGCTCATTTAAACGTCGTGTTAAGGAGCACTACCTCTATTCATTCTGTACCAATTAAAGTATGTACTCATATTCACTATTTGTTTTTTTTTTTGTAATTTATGTCGTTTTAATTATTTATGTATCTTTTTATTCTAAGTAATTTGATATTTTGTACCCTGTGTTTACCACATAAATTTAATTTAAATCACCTGTCACAGGTCTGCTGGCAGAAATTTCTTTAGAAATAAGCAGCACCTTTGTACTCGTCTTTCTTTATGTGTTATTCCTGTCCTGTCATTTTTGTGTACATAAACAATAAATAAATAAAGTACGTTGGAAAAATTAATAAAATCAATAAAGAAAAAAAAAATTGTTTCGGGCGGGATTTTTTCATTATTGGCTTTTTTATTTTTCAATTTATTTAGCATTTTTAAAAGAAAATGCAAAGTTCTATAAAAATTACATTTGAATAGGGAAAACTTCGTTAACTGCAGTGCAATGGAATAATATTCTTAATAAGACACTAAAATAAGTTGGAGCCGTTTTTAAAATATAATTAACGGATATTTTGAAATGCACGTATGAAATGAAAATATCATGATTGTATTAAAAAAAATAACAACAAAGATAGACCTTTTTGTGGACGTCTAGATATTTTAAACATTGAAAGTCTATTCAATATTATTATTAACAAATGTTATACAAAGATAACCGTTTGTTACATTTAGAAATTAAAATAGCTGCATTCATAGTTTTATTTAAAGATTAAGTTACAAAAGCCAGGCTTTTAAATCGAATCCACAAAAAGTTGAAGTCGGTGCTTTTATCTATTTAACTAGCTTTAACTATTTTCATATTTCGTTACTTTGGATAAGGATTTCCTAATAATCTGTTTTATTACGTTCATTATTACAGGTATGTAATTCAGGTTAGCACAAGTACTGAGCATCATACATCATCATCATTATCATCATCACAGCTCATATACACCCCACCGAGCAGTTCGAGCCTACCCTATGTTAGGGTGATTAGGCCTTAGTCAACCACGCCGGCCCAGTGCGGATTGGTCGACTTCACTTACATAATTGATTTCTTCGCAGATGTATGCAGGTTGCCTCACGATGTTTTCCTTCACCGTAGGAGCGTCAGATAAATGTACATATGAAATTCGAAACGAAAAACACATTGGTACATGGCGGGTTTCGAACCCCGACCCCCTCGATTGGAAGGCAAGTGCCGAGTCCACAGCGCCACCGACGCTCACCGGTATCATACAGACTCCATTAAAATGTCTCAAGCTCAACGCAAAACGCAACCACATTCCACGTAAATGAATACATTAACTGTAATAACGAAGAAATCTCACTCACTCGGCGAATTAAATTTCCACGGGAACAAACCCGTGGCTGCAGTCACACAGGAACACGTCAGAAAATCAGCAAGCACACCTCTGCATCTTAATTTCAATATTTCCTTCCAACTGTGAGCCTTATGACGAGCGTGTTATGATCGCGATGATTAATTTACTTATGCACGCGGCTTATAGTAGGTTACGCACAAGGGATTAGTGGGTTTCGATTGTAATTACGGTATAATTGATTTCAAACTAAGCCGCTTCAAGGGTATTTGCTCTGGATAAGCTTAGACTGTGTGCACTTAACCTACGGTTTGCTTTGTCCATTTGTCGTATAATTTGTGGAAGTTAAACGATAACTAAGATATCAATAAAAAATATATTTATATTTTATAGACAATTTCCTTAATTTTATGTTAATAATTAGAAGACCAATGCCTTCCCCCTTCCCCACCGCTCCACCGGGTGCATTGTAAGCCTAGGTCTGCTCGCGCTCTACGTCTGGGGCAAGACCCAATTGCTCGGTGTGCTTACCGCGGAGGGCCGTGCTTCAATCTCGAGTCGTAACGCAGGCCGAAGAGGGGTCCATCTCTCCGTGACATGCCCAACACCGGTTAGCTGCCGCTCGCCGAGAAGATGCCCAGGCAAGGGCGACTAATGCCCGACGCCCGCACTCGTTCTTGGCGGATGAAACCCTGACTGAATAACGGGAGACGCAGTGTTTAGTTGGTAGATCCCTCACAAGGTAGATCTACGATCTGATGAAGTTTGCAGGAATCCGCTAGATGCGAAAGCACTGGTCCGATCAGTTTGGAGATCCTCGAGGAAGTCCTATATCCAACTGTCTCTTGACTGAAATAACCGAATCTTGTCAAATGACTCCCACCTTTCCGGAGGTTAAAACTTACTGAGTTCACGATTTAATTTGACGATTCATTCTTCCATACGACCGATTCCTGTTTAATCTTCGTCATGTTTGCATTCATCACGAATTATTGGACGGCGTGTTCGGTTTTCGATAGTGGCACAATGCTTCGTTGCTAGTTGAAAATTCGAAATTCCAAACAAAGTGAATTATCATCACACGCACGAATGCCTCAGAATTATTGGAAAGTCATTAAAATGAGATGCAGGCGCAAAATATGTAATGGCACCTTTTTATATAGGTACCAGAATGAGCTCTTTATAAAAATTTGTTATTTGCTTATACTAAATATACATCTACATATTAACTTGTACAAATTTATTTTTAAAGTGATACTTTTTTTAATACGACTTCGAAACAGATGATTGAAACTGCGTCGGTAGCGCTGTGGACTCGGCACTTGCCTTCCAATCGGGAGATCCGGGTTTTGAAACTGCCATACACCAATGTCTTTTTCGTTTTTCGAATTTCATATGCACAATTGTCTGACGCTCCTAAGGCGAAGAAAAGATCGTGAGGCAACCTGCATACATCTGCGAAAAAATTTCAAAGCTGTATGTGAAGTCGACCAATCCGCACTGGGTTAGCGTGGTTGTCTAAGGCCTAAACACCCTAACTTAGGGTAGGGTCGAGCCCCTCCATGGGGACGTATATTACTATCAAAGTTTTTAGACTTCCGCGATTTGTACACATTTTAATACAATTAACTCGGGTCTATTTCGCGGTAAACAATAACTATATTGACTTACTGTTTCCCGACGTTTCGGCCGAATTACATCAGGCCGTGGTCACGGGATGACTGCCGAGGCTCAGCGACGTCGTCGCAAAGCGCGGGTTTCACGACTACCCTCCGCTTGATCTTCGTGACCACGGCCTGATGTAATTCGGCCGAAACGTCGGGAAACAGTAAGTCAATATAGTTATTGTTTACCGCGAAATAGACCCGAGTTAATTGTATTAAAACGTATATTACTGTCAGTCAAGATATTTTGGTGCTCTCATGAGACTGAAATCGGTCTGAATATACCGAATTAAATACTCTACCATAATAATTCATCATTATCATCACAGCTCATATACGTCCCCACCAAGGGGTGCCCCTTGGTGGGGACGTATATGAGCTGTGAGCCTATACTAACTAGTAATGTTAGGGTGATTAGGCATTAGTCAAACCACGCTGGTCCAGTGCAGATTGGTCGACTTCACATACACCTTTGAATTACTTCGCAGGTTTCCTCACGATGATTTCCTTCATCGTTGGAGCGTCAGATAAATCTACATATATAATTCGTGAAACGATAAAACACATTGGTACATGGCAGGATCGATCGCGGGCCTCCCCATTCTACTCGGGGCACGGTCCAGTACCGAGGCCACAGCGCCACCATAATAATTACTAATACCATATTTAAGCGCTAAGTCATTTTTATGATAATTTTAAATAGGTGTAATAAATTTTATGCTTGAGTTTGTATATTTCAATCATTATTGTGCGTATTAACATCATTACCCGGAGCATAAAAAGCAGCAAATTATGAATCCCTCAAATAAAATTTAACAAGCGAAGGCAAGTACTTAAGAATACCATCTTTATCTGAAGGCACTTGACGATCTCAGGGCTAATTTTCTAGTACGACATACTTAAGCCCGAGGAATTTTCGTCTTAATGTTTTCCGACGTTCTTTACGAGATTTGAAGTTGATTCAAAGGGCCGCGGGTCTGTGATATAATGACACGTAACGTCCTTCCGTCGAACGCGACAATCTTTGTCGAAATTTTTGGCGAAGCGCGGGCAGAAAAATATATGCCGAAAACAGACCACTTAGTATGCAAAACAGTGGGATGAGCATTCAACTTTTATCGCGTAACTGGTTATGATTGCGAGCGGTCCTCAGTTCTTTATTGCGGCTGTTAGAAAGATGTCAAACATTTGATATACTTAGGAGACTTTTATTGCCTATAAAATCACAGCATTTTAACAGCTATTCAATAAATAGACCCTTTGTTGTTGCCTATATTTATCAGCAATGCTGTATTAAATTGGGGTAGGGGAGCGTGGCTACAGTGGATAAAACATTATAGCTTTTTATCTTAGGCACAAAATACTCCTGTAAGTCAGCGAAATTGCTGTTTTGACACCACTCCCGCGTCTGAAGCTTTTGCCGTTGTGTAGGCTATAGTTTTGTATTTTTTTTATAATTTGTCACGATCTTAGGTTAATATGGAGGGATTTATCGCCCTAATTTGTTAATGTTTCACAGTTTAAATTTCCTAGATTTTATAAATGCTATATTTCTATCTTTGGGTTACAACGGATCATTTTTAAATGCGGCATAAGTGGACAACATCTAAGGTTGGCTGGAAATTTCTTTATTTCTTTATTTACTGTACACCGTAAAGAGTCGATACTTGAAGAAGAAGATGAATTTCTTTACATAAGTGAAAACGGCGATACGACAGTAAATTTATTTGTATGCACCTATTGACTTCCAAAGCCTGTAATCAAAAATCTAACAACAATACGAAGCTAATTATAGGACATTACTTTTTGTTTTTAATATTTTCAACATGATGTGTAATTTTCTCGGCTATCACGCACAGCCACAGTGTATCGATATGAACAGACTAGGTATTTGGTGTCGATTGTAATTGTTTTTTTTTGGCTCTTAACGTTTACACACATAGGGTATCGCTAGAAGATACTGCAACTTTGCCATACTTACCTTTTAGGACAGAGAAACACTTAATAATGAATGTGTTTATTTTGTTTTCATTTTTTATTTTCTTTGAAAAAATTTTTTTTTGTAATTTTACTGTTGATACTTTTAAATCACCACTATTTACTAATATTGGTCGTGTATTAAACTAGTTTCAAAATATGTTTTGGTTAAAAGCAGTATAAATAACTCCAATAACTGCTTTAAACTTGAATAAAGTTTTCATTTCATATAACTACAAAAAGTCATTCAAATTTAAAGTTTTAATATTGCTTTTTCTATAACCTATGTGAATAAAAAATTGGAACAACCTTCCAGTATCTGAAGTATTAAAAAATATTCCTTTAACAGTTTTGTCATGAATTAAAATATATTTAAATTACGTATGTTGCCTGTAAGACACACAGGCAACATAACTTATATTTTAATATGCTTAGTGCATTCCATAATAGGGTGTTGCGGACTGGTAGCTTACATGAAGTTTCTATTTTTATTCTTTGGTTCACATATTGTGATTTAGTCTTGTTATCATATTGTTCGTTGCAGTAACACGTGTACTCCTAAATTATGTAGGTATTTTATTTCTTTTTTTTCTAAAATACAAGTACGTCGGCAACAGACGATATCGAGTAGAATGTGTTATATCATTATTATTTCTTAAATTTTACAGCATTAGGTTCAATCCTATTGACTCGATGTTACAAACTTGTAATTTAAAGCTTATTTATCAGCTTATTTGTCACTTTCTCAAACATGTAACATAACAAACATTAAAGCTGAAGAAAATGACGGAACAATATGCAATTTATATTCCTTTCAATATCGATTGTGTTGTCGACAAAAAGGAATATATTTCTTACTGTAAATTTAATGCAACAGTTATTTTCTTCTCAGCTATGGATTATTTATGGAAATTTTGAAAATTATGGAAATTTCTACCTTAGTGAATTTTAAAACATCATAGAGTAGGTAGGCTTTGCATATAATATGTATGATAGATTGTTTCGTATATGTTTTCAATTTCATATTCAAGTTGTTTGATACATCCCTATCAGACCGAAACCTACCCATGTTAACATAGTCATATAAAAGTTATGTCGTCAAATAACTTTTAACTTTTTAAAAGTTATTTTTTAATTCCCCATTCAATTATTCTCACAGGCCCAAATATTTGTATGGGGGATTTCAAAATTAATTTTACAATTTCGAATTTCCAATGACGCCCTAACCTTTATATTTCAGCTTGAATAAAGCTTGATATATTTGTGCATGCACCAAACACGGTGTATATTGTATAATACAATTAATTGTTTTTTCAACACACTTCCTCATAAAGTGGCTCTAATCCCATGGCAATTAGGCACATAATGACACCTATAATGAAACTGTGACTTTTTCATTACTATTATTCACGAGTGAGTAATAGTTTTTTTTTAATATTATTGGTTGAGTTACGCTTACACTTGCGCTAAAATGCTATCCGCGAAAAGCCCAAAAAAAAGAAACCTCATTTTTAGTCTATGGCCGATGCGCGCGCATCGGAAAACTGATTAATTTTTCCCGCCATTACGAAACATTTTTCACAACTCGTCTCGTTTTCTCTTTTGAAGTTATTTAGTTAGTTATTAATTAAGATGTCTGCAAATAAAATTTATGAAGAAAATGATTTATGTTGTACACCGCCCGATATAAGATGTGAAGCCCAGAACGTTATGGAAAGTTTACTACCAGAAAACTCAAAGGAAAAATATCTATTAGCGTACCAAAATTTCATACAATGGCAGAACAACAAGAATACGCAGTCTTTTTCAGAAAATGTGTTCATGGCGTACTTTAAAGAATTATCTTCTAAGTACAAACCTAGCTCTTTGTGGTGTATTTACTCAATGTTAAAAAGTACAGTCCGAACAAAAAATGGAGTGGACTTAAAAACATACTCGAATTTGTCAGCTTATCTAAAGAGACTATCTGATGGATTTAGAAGCAAAAAATCAAGGGTTTTATCATCTGATGATATTGAAAAATTTATTAAAGATGCTCCAGATAACCAATATTTGGCTACAAAGGTTAGTTAAATTAATTTTAATTAAATATTTAATAGCAGCTTGTGTTGTGTGTTGACCTTAATTATTGTTTCTTTTGTTTCAGGTTGCTTATATTTGGTGTAACTGGTGCCTGTAGGATACAAGAATTAACAAATATAACTGTAAAAGATATAGAGAACCATGGCCAGATGCTTTTAGTGAAGATACCTATCACGAAAAATAAAATAACTAGGTCATTCACCATACACGGTCCATTCTATGATATTGTTAAGAAGTATGAAAGTTTGCGTTCGCCAAAAACAAAAAATGACCGTTTCTTTCTAAATTACCAGAATGGTAAATGTACCTGTCAGCCTATAGGTATAAACAAATTTGGTTCTATGCCTAAAGAAATCGCTAAGTTTTTGGGTTTAGTAGATGCTGAGAGCTACACTGGACATAGTTTCAGAAGAACTTCAGCTACATTGCTGGCAAATTCAGGAGCTGATATAATGACTTTGAAGCGACATGGCGGGTGGCGATCTAGCAATGTAGCAGAATCATACGTAGAAGATTCCATACAAAAGGAAGAAGGAAATTTGTGCAAAAATCACAAAAAGAATTAAACTTGATTCTGAGACGCATCCTACTGGCGAAATACCAAGTACGTCCAATGATTGGATTTCACCTACCTACACGAATAACGAACCATCACAAATAACAATAGAACATGAAAGTATTTCAATAAATAATCTATCTGATGAGACCGCTATGTCATCAAAAATAGTTAATTATAATTTTACTAACTGCACATTTACTAATTGTTTCTCTAAGTAAACTTTTTATCTACTATGTAAAATGGTTTTTTATTTAAGTATTGTTTTATTCAGAAGTGTGTTGAAAAACCTTGTATGATACACGTGTGTATTGATGGTTACCGTCCTCAGCGGTAATCACTAACATTACACACTTGTACCATAATGTACTATTAAGCACAAAATTACTTGTACATGGCAATAATAAACAGCTATGGATTATTTTTAGATGCTATATTTTTTTGTCCAAAAGTGTCGTCGTCATCCAGTCCTAACCCCATTTTAGTGATAGTGGGACCCCTTGTTACTCGTACCTACATAACCGAGTTACATTACCAACGACCTACAAGGAAAAAATGTTCTTCGTACAAAACCGGGTAGTGTACTAAGAAACTTTTGTTCTTTGTACATTACCAATTGCATTGCCAGTTATGCACAAGGATGTAAATATTCTTCTTACATTGCTCGGTTTTGTTGAAATTCAAAACCAAGGAGGTTCTCAAAGCAGTTAGTGTAACTAACATCTTAATATAGGTTCATCTTTTAATTTTCAAATATTTTAATTTCAAAAAAATGGGCCCATTTATATAATCACCAAACTGCACCGGTTTTATTATTTCATTATTCTTCTTCCATTCATCTTTAGCATACATTATTTTATTTATTTATTCTTTCAGTACAATCCATACACCAGTTAACCTTTGGATAGTGTACCGAAAAGGAAGTCGATGTAGTACCTACTGTAATTATGAAATAGAACTGGTGATCTGGTATGTTCATAAAATCATCTTAATTATCTCAGTAGGCACTTACATGTCCATGTTACTCCTCAACAAATGAGGAACTCCTCCACCTAAAAATCTCAATTATAAAGAAGAGATAATTATTGTGAAGTACAAAACAATGAACAGACTTAAAAACTGACTCTAAAGTTGTAGCCAACATAGATCTTAAGGGTCGGTCTCAGGTTGTCTAGATAGCATTAAGACTACACTACACTAATGACAATATCATAAAAATGACTAGGTATCATTTCGCCTAGGTCTTTTAATTGACTACATCCGTTTAATGACTAGGTCGCAAAATGACTACATATCATGTTTGATTACATCTTATAATGCAAGTACAGTCAAGTGAAATAAGTATGTTGCAGGTAGGTAGGTACCTTTTTTATCTCTATTCAGTGTACCCTTAAGATGGTGAGTATGGGAAAGTAAAACATGAGTTAAATATACTGACCTTCAACAGTAAGTACTACACTTTTAAAATTAAATTTTCCCCTAAACTACGTAGGTATGTAACTTGCATGATTTGACCCAAACCAACACAGATTGCAAGTTAAATAAAAGCTTGTAAAAATCATGACATAGTTTCAACTGACTGTACATTCATGAAACAAAAGAGAAACTAGAGGAATAAGCTATGTAGTCATTTTGCGACCTAGTCATAAAACGGATGTAGTCAATTAAAGATCTAGGCGAAATGATACCTAGTCATTTTTATGATATAGTCATTAGTGTAGTGTAGTCTTAATGCTATCTAGACAACCTGAGACCGACCCGATCTTAAGAGAGTTTTGACAACAATCAACTAAAGAGCTAAGGGGTTTTAGCTTTTCTATCCCTCAAACTTAGAGATAACTTCTGCCTAGGATTAAATGTGACTTATTTTCACATTAAATTGACATTTTCCACAGAAATTTAATAAGACACTCATAAACGTAGCTATTATTTCTAGATTTTCTACAAGAACGAAGAAATTGTATTAAATACACGGTTTATATTGTTGTTGTTCCGTTTTTATTTTTTAGAATTTAAAATTTCTGCACATACATGCATGTATTTGTTAGTTAAAATCAACTTTAATATCATCGAAGTCAATAATGAAGAAGTCAATAACTTTAATATCCATGTCGAATAAATATGTCAAATGTTGCTTTCCTCACTTAGTTTTTGTTGCATTTAGTATTTCACTGACGCTTAAAGAATTTCAGAAATAAAACTATTGCAAACTTAGAAGTTTACATAGAATGTTTAAACACTGATAAAAACCAGATAGATAGATAGATAGATAGATAGAAACTCTTTATTTTGCTTAAATAAAATGACACAAACAATGACAATACATACACAACAAGCAAAAAAGGCGGCCTTATCGCCATAGGCGATCTCTACCAGACAACCTTTAGATAGGACAAAACATATGATTAAGTGGGTATTTTTCAATAATACACTGGTACAAAATATATACTTTAATATATAAAATACTAAAACATACTACATAATAATAACAGAGTAAATAAAAAATAATATATAAATTCATAGGGGGCGAGGGGGGAGGGGGGGTCAAAGCTCAAGGAAATGGCGGTGAACGCTTTTTTTAAAAGAGTCAAGTGTTTGTTTGCACCTAATATCAGAAGGTAGGCGATTCCAAAGTCGAATCGCCTGAACAGTAAAGGATTTATTAAAATATTGGGACGAGTGTGTGGGAAATTTTAATAGGAGGCTATCAGAAGAACGAGTGTTTAAATTATGTGAGGAATGAAGGAAAATGAAATGTTTCTTTAGGTAAATGGGTGTTTTAGGATTAAATAAAATATTGTATAAAAGGTATAAAATGTGTGCATCACGGCGTTGGCGTATTTTCAACCATTTGAGTTCAGTTCTGTATTGTGAGACGTGGTCATATTTTCGCAGTCCAAAGATAAATACATACATGATCAGCGACAATGAACGTCTTCGTCAAATAAACACAACTTTGTGGTCATTCATTAATGACGTGAGGTCTAAATAAGGGACTCACATCACAAGAGGGACATATCACGTGCATTTTCTTGTGCAACCATGCTCAAGAATGCCTTACTATGAATTGTAATTTTTAACATGTATATGCAATCAAGTCTTAAATGTACTATTTTGTATGTATTCAAACCATTCTTTCTACATTTCAAACTTTTATGTATTTCTAAAAGATTGTTACATTTTAAAAATTAGGTAATTTACTAATTCCCTATGTAAACAATTTTTTGTACGAATGTGGTTTTAATAGCTGAAGCACTTTTTCCAGTCAAATTTGAGGTGATGCAGAGAAAGGAAGTTGTTGATGTGTCCAGAAATAAAATGAGATGGAATTGAAATAGAAATTAAATTTTCTATAATGTAATAGCAGAAATGGCAAAAAAAATAAGTTAACGTTAGAAGTACCTACTAGCAATACGACAAACGCAGTGGCTATAAAACAATGTCTAAAAGCACACGTAACTGATCCCCTTCAAAAAGCACTAAGTATAAAGTTCGTTTCAATAGCAAAAGAAAAGTATTTGCATAAAAGTAAGAGGCCTGAGCTCTCGTACATGGAGCGATTGAGTCGTCACAAATAAATTGTAAAGTTGAAAGCGAGGAAATGCTTACTTTTCTATTGGTGTTGCTCTCTTGCTACCTCGTTTCCGCGGAGTCCTTTTTTTTAATGGCAGGTGAGTGATACTCATAGCAGTAAGTGTTTGGATTAGGCTGATAATACTACTGTCTAGTGTTAATATATTACTAATTACTAATTTTATTCCTGTATAATGTTAAATATCGGCTTTCACTAGTATGTTTTAGAACTATAGTTCTTAACCGGTGGTCCCTATTAAAATCGAAATCAAAATCAAAAGTACTTTATTTCATAGGCCCTTGTGGGCACTTAAAATCGTCAATTTTACACATTTTACAAAATTATTAAAACGTAAAGAATATTCTATTAGCACCTGTAGCTGTCCATTCGAGTAAAGTATAGAAAGAAGAACCCATTCATTCACTCCAAAAAGTTTCATGGCTAGATAGAACCACTGTTTTATAGTAATACGGACCCAAGTCACCCAAGCTAAGTATTAGCGCTGTAGTATTATATGTTGAGGAGCTTGGTGGCGCATTGGTGAGAGCGCCGAGCGCTCAGTGAACGATTGCTATGGTTAGGCAACGTTGGCTGGGGCCGGTCCTACGACGGGTGACCAAAATACGAAACATCTCGAGCTGCTCCGTGTTTCGGAAGACACGTTAAACAGTTGAACCTGCACCTGATCTCGTCCCGGTTGTGTCGGCTAACCGTCCGTCTCATCGGACTAGGCGAGGGAAGGAACATTGCGTTTGCGCAGTCACTTGCGTGCACTATACTGATCGCTAGACTCTGTTGAGATTGGCCGCTGTGACCGAATATCGGTTAGGAGGACATCATTATGTGAGTGTATGATATCTTTATTTGCCTACAAGAAATATTATTGTAATGGCTTTCTAACAATAATGTATAAAACATTAATGTATGAGGTTGATAAGCTAGAATTTTTTTTAACATATTGTTCTCATCGACTGTATAAAATGATATGTTGCAAGTTGTTTGTCCAAAACATCGTGCATGTTGATAAATATAAGTAGGTACATAATTATATCTGATTTGAGCTGATAAATTTCTTGTGTCCATTCTTCAATCAGCTAAACGTAAATGACGTCCCTTATGGGTGGTTGGTATAAAATTTGAGACGATTCAAAATAAATTTTAATCGAGTCGTATTTGAATTTTGAATAATATTATTTAGATTTTTTTACACAACACAGTGTTAGCAAACAAGTAGTTCCTGATGGTACTTAAGTGGTGGTGGTGGTGCCTACTTGGTTACTGTAATACTTGCAAATCTACAACACATCGTGCCCATAAAAGAACTCCAATGTAATTTGCCGACTCGTGATATACGAGTAAGATGTCAAGTTGTAGAAGAATAAGTCAATTTTCAAAATTTTTCAAATTCCAAATTTAAAAATCTTCATCTAGCGTAGAAATATGTTGTAAGCATGGACTTACGAGTATTATTACAAGCTTTTATTTACTTTCACCTGTCCCGTGTCTGTAATAAAATCTTGCAAGCTAAATTTAACCCACATCCTGGTTTCTGATTGAGCTGAAATTTTGCATGCATATGTATATCACGTGACAATGCAATAATAAAAGCTTGTTTAAAAAAAATACTATTATTTTTTACAAGCTTTTATTGACTTTCACATTGTTCCGAGTCTGTTATTAAATCTTGCAAGCTAAATTTGACCTACTTCTCGGTTTCCGATTAAGCTGAGCTTTTTTTACTATTAGTTTTTTTATTAATAAATCCATGGTTGTAAGTTATTGCCGTCAAACTTTACTATGTTCCAACAAACAGCAGTTTTTCTGTAACATAATCAATCACTTGTAGTTTGTAAGTTCTTACGGTACTCTTTATAAATTCAAGCAGTACGTAGGTATAAGTATTTCGCGAATAAATCCAAAATCATTCCTAATAGAGAATAATAGTTTTATACAGACAAATCATCAAAAGTATCCGTGCGTTAAAAAGTTGAACAAAAATTTTTACAATCTTGAGTAATAAATTGCAAACGGCGAACGCATTATATGTGTTTACTGCTTTCTCAGATATAACATTTTCTCACCAGTTTTTATGATTTTAATAGCTTTCTTTTAAATTGAACAAGTCACTTAACTTCAAAGACTACATAAAGTCACACGAAAAAGATTTTGTGTTGGCATTTATTCGAATTCGTAGCAAGGCTTGGAACAAAAAGTGCAAAGCTTATCCAGCCGAGCCTCGAAGGACCACGTAGTTTTATTGGAATTGAAATATGAAAGAAACAACGTAGTTACAAACAAAAACGTATTTTTCAACTTGGACTCCGTTATTTTTTCACAAGCATATTCTAAGTTCGCGTTGGAATGATAGTTACAGTAAAACGGTGACAAGGAGTACGTGTAGTCCTTAAAAGGAAAGGAGAAGATGGGATTAGGGAAAAAAAGCTATTTAGAACTCTTGCCGTGGTAAAGCCGATAGAAAGCGCTTAGTGGATGCTATACGTTATTAAATAATCCGCGAAAATGATATTTCATAATTTACATAATGTTTTTCCTGAAATTCAGAATTATTGAACTGTACAGAGTACTGCTTCACCAGTCCATTACAGCGCTCCACACACGGCTGCGGCAAGCGGGACGGCAGGACAGGACGGACGGAGCGGAATTTTTTGTAATGTTTGTGTTGCTATGGACAATACCACACAGAAACCGCCCGCCAAAGCAACGTCACGAAAGTAAATTGTTTACCTTAGTTCCGCTACCGTCCCGCTTCCGCCTCTGTGCATGGAGCGCTTTAAGGCGAGGTTTCCCAGGAAATCTCGTGCACGGTGACTGCTTTATTGCAAGGTCTCTGCACTACAATCCCTACATGAAATAGGATCGATAGGCATAAAATTTTTTTTTTGCTATCTCAGCATTTTTTTTTGTTGACTGTAACTTTATTCCAAAATCTGTGAATGCAGATCAGAATATCTTAAAATGTTATGGATGGTTGCCTAACAATGTTTTCTTGTAACTATAACGGTTAATGTACCTGCCCTTTAAATACCATCTCAAAAATCCATCCTGTATATTATAATTGATAATTTCATAGCTTCTTATATTGTTTACTTGCTGTGGCAGAACTAAAACGCTACTTTATACACGTTTTAATCGATTTTTAGTTGAAGTGGAGAGTTTTAGTAAAGAGTAGAGTCAGCTATTTTTCTTTCACTTGCTTGATTATGATTGGGAAATATACACATACAAGGTTAAACAATAGTCTTCTGATTAGAAAATTGTATTTAATTCTGACATCATAACTAGCTGCAAAGGCCTATTTTGAATAAAAACATTTTGAATCAACAACCTTTTTGGCACAAACTACAAACTAACAAAACATTTACAACATTCGTGATATATTTAAGTACATAATAGCACAAATTATTCAACTAAAAAGCTCATATCACATATTCAATAATCATGTCAATTCTACCCTTTTAATTATTATTCATTTATTATTCATTTTATGTCAAGTTCATACATTAATATCAATCTGATTAGTATAAATATTCCTTCTAATAATACGTATAAGGGAGCACTTTCTAAACCATATCGCATTACAAACTTATTACGTATTAAATTAATTTCCAATTAGCCGGCTTGCCTATTTATCAGTTTGCATGATTGAATATGTAACGTTTCAATAGCGTTTAACGAATGAGAAGGGAAATTCGTTAATGATAGGATTCGAATGTCACGTAACCCGGAGTAAAATTAGTTATGTCGAATTAAAAGGATGAACACGTCATGTATCCGAAGTAAGGGGTCGTTACTTGTGATCCCACTGCTTTGCCCCATTGCACTGTGGGACATCCATAGGTCATAAATCTTAAAAACCTGCTTTCTTGTTTTACATTTTATTCCTTGTCGTTACATTGGATAGTTGCGGTACCTTCTGAAACTATAAATAGGTCAGTAATTAGAGTGCGCCTTCATTATCTATTGTGCATTCAAAGAGAGCGCATCGCCAATCGTAAATACTGTTATCAGTGAGTCATTAAAAAGCGTGACGTCATTTGTTGTCATTGCGGGACCTGTGAGTGCTGTGTGAGTTTTTTCTGAAATGGATATCCAGGAACAGGGTATGTAATAATTAATATTTTTATTTTAATTGTATCTTAGTATATATTTTCTTTAGTATGTCATTGCTACGAGGCGACTTTTCTTGGAGTATTATATTTTAATATTCAAAGTTTGAATAAACTTTTAAATATGTTCCCACTCGCTCCCACTATGGAGGTATATTGCACCATAATCTTTAGACTTTCTTATCTTAGGAAAATTAAAACTTGGCTGCCCTTATCTGCCCTTTTGGCGATGACAAGGGTGCTACGGTTGCCAGATTATCTCGTAGCATTTGCTACGAAATTAGTTTATTTAGTCTTAGTGCTTTGTGTAGGTTTTGTGACTGAATTTTAACCGTTTTTTTTTGTTTTAGGTAATTTATATATATGCTCGTTTTCAAGAATGCATATTCTTGAAATATGGCTAACTGTCAATACCGATAATGACTCGGAAAAGTGTCGTCAAGTCCTACAAAGTTTGTTGACTACTCTGAACGACGATGCTGAGAACATTGATATTCATTATTTAGAGAAAATTGTTAATAATTTATGTAAAGCTATTGCTCGATTCTGGAAAAAATGTAATAGGGATAAAACCAAGTTTTTATATAAGAATTCCGATTGGTTTAATGTTATTGAAAAAATTCAACTTGTGAAAAACAATAAGCAATGTACTCCGTCTGAAACGTCGCCGTGTCATTCACGTGGTCGTCCTCGAAAACCTTTTACGCAATGTAGTAAAAGGACTAAACGTCGGAGAGTAGCTGATTTGTCAAAGTCTGATGATTCTACTGTGAGTGCATTGCTTGATGTTTCAGACTGTTCATTCGATTCGTGTATATCTAGAGTTAGCACTGATGATGTCTTGTCACTTGTGACTGATGCTCAGTTGACAAAACATCAGTATTTATTAATTAAAAACTTTGTTAATAGTAAGATTTCTCCTAATGTATCACCATGTTACCAACAAATTACTAAAGCGAAACAGAGATGTTACCCTTCTAATATAACTGTTTCCGAGTCTTCAGCTGAAGTTGAATTACAAAGTCTTTTTGATCACACAGCTTCTCGAATCCTTGAATCTCAAAAAGAGGTCTTAGATCAGATTCCTGATGATTGTTTGTCTAATATCTCTTTACTTGGGAAATGGGGATTCGATGGCAGCACTGGACATAGTGAATACAAACAATTTTTTTCAGATTCAACTTTAGAAGATAGTAGTTTGTTTGTAACATCTTATGTACCCCTTCAAATTATTGTAAAATTAGCTGAAGATAATTGTAAAATTTTATGGAAAAATCCTCGACCCTCTTCCACTAGGTACTGCCGTCCTATTCGATTTCAATTTTTGAAAGAAAGCACAGCAGTGTCTTTGCAAGAGGAAGCTTATTTTAAGGATAAAATTGAAAATTTGCAACCTACTTTTATTCAGATCGACAATCGTGAATTGGTCGTTTCTCATAAGTTGCAGCTTTCAATGGTAGATGGTAAAATTTGTAGTGCTTTAAGTGAAACATCTACAAGTAGATGTTATATATGTAATGCTACCCCTAAAGAGATGAATAAAATAGACGAATGTTTACAAAAACCTGTAATAGAGAGTAGATACCAATTTGGATTATCACCACTACATTCTTGGATACGTTTCTTCGAATATTTTATTCATCTTTCATATAGATTAGACATAAAAAATGGCAAGTTAGGCTAGATAGTGATAAACAATTGTTATCAAATAAAAAACAATATGTACAGTCCCAGTTTAGGGAACGATTAGGTTTAATAGTTGACAAGCCGCGTAGTGGTGGAAGCGGGACGTCTAACGACGGAAACACGGCCAGGAAGTTTTTTTTGGAATCAGCTGTATCTGCTGAAATTACAGGTTTGAATAAGGATCTCATAGATCGTTGTTGTGTAATATTACAAACGTTATCTTCTGGACATAAAATTAATGAATGCAAGTTTAAAGACTATGCATTACAAACAGCATACAGCCTGGTCGAGGAATATCCGTGGTATAGTCTTCCTGCTTCTGTCCACAAGGTGCTCGTACATGGATCAGATATTATAAGTTATGCATTGTTATCTATAGGAGAACTTTCCGAAGAAGCTGCTGAAGCGACAAATAAGTATATCAAAATTTATAGACGAAGTCACACTCGAAAAATGTCACGTGAAGTTACCAATCAAGATTTAATACAACGACTATTATTACACTCAGATCCTTATATTACAAGTCTTCGGAAACTTCCCCCTAAAAAGAAAAATACTCTGTCACAAAGTGTAATAGAATTGTTACATGTTTAATATTGTTAGAATACGAATAATTTATTTGTATTTTGTTAGTTGTTTTGTTTTTTTTGTATTTAATTAATTTTAATTTATTTATTTCTATTATTTTATTATAATTAAATAATGTTATCAATGTTTTGACTCTTATTTTATTTAAAATATATGTTTTACATTCCAATTTTTAAGTGTTTGTTCATGATAAATTTAGGTAAAAGTATGTTATTGTTTATATTTGTTTTTTACTGAAGTAAACGTTTTTTATTCCGTAAATACATGTACTTCTTTCATTTTAATGTTCCTAAAACACTTTTACAACTATAAGTCACTAAAATAATACAATGTATTGATAGTAACAGGACTTTAACTATTTATGACCGCCCTTGTATGGAGCGTGTCCCTCTGTGCATTGGTGGAACCAGAGGGCCTATTACCGATCTCATGGTTTTGCAAACGATATCATATGATAACATAGTGCAAAACAAAAAAATACGATTCCCGGTCAGATTTTGATCATTTGTTATCATTATTTAATGATGACATCATTGAAATTATGCTATAGTGATGATATCATTGGAGATCGGTAATACGAAATGCAGCACTTCAATCTTCATGGCTCCTTTTTCTCAAATTTATACCATGTCATACGATGAAAGATCCATAATTAGACTGCAGATATTTTCAGCCCACAAAAGGATAGTACTATTGTAAGTAATTAGTTTTCTCTTACCAAATATCATACTACTAATGTAATCTCTTAAAGCGAAAGCTCAAACTCAACTCAAAATGTTATTGTTATACCTAGTAACTGGCTGAGGGTAGTAAAAAATATTTATCCATGTTGTTACAGAAACCCAATACCCTAGAATAAAAGTAACTTCTTTGAAGTGTAATCAAACCATGAACATGATTCCCACCAAATATTAATGTCCTCCTAACCGATATTCGGTCACAGCGGCCAATCTCAACAGAGACTAGCTATCTGCGCAGGAGATATTATAGTGCACAAGTGACTGCGCAAACGCAAGTGCACTCTCTGTTCCTTCACTCGCCTAGTCCGATGGGACGGTTAGCCGACACGACCGGGGCGATATCAGGCGCAGGACCCACTGTTTAACGTGCCTTCCGAAGCACGGAGGAGCTTGAGATGTTTCTTATTTTGGTCACCCATCCTAGGACTGACCACAGCCAACGTTGCTTAACCTTAGCAATCGTTCGCTGAGCGCACGCGCCAATGCGCCACCAAGCTCCTCGAAACCCCATCGAATACCAAGATAGTCTCAACAATATTTTTTCTATGAGGGACCTATGATGTTTGCCGTATATGGCTGTTACAGCTTCGCCTTTATTATTTTTACGAAGGCGAGAACTTTGGTGGGTCCTCAAGCCTCGTTTGGCAAACCAAAGCTAATGGATTTCTAGCTCAGTCCTTTAGTGTCCCGCTCTCTGAGTAGTCACCAGGCGGTTATAGCCGGTGCGGGAATTTTGAGGTTGGAAACCTTATGTATCTCCTAACACTTTGCCTTTCTTTATGTGGTCAAAAAACCACGAAAATTTTTAAAAAATCTGGCTGTTTACCATATAGGTTCCCAACGACTGGTAAAAATAATGATACAGTTTTGAGTTACCATTGTTGAACCTAATATTTGTCAATAAAAATAAATTAGTTCCGAAATGGCACAGTTCTACGATTCCATAGTTATAGAAGCCCTTCTTTTGTTACCCAATAGATATGAGTTCTCCATTGTTCCAGATAATAATGAGCCGATATTCTTTTGTTTCAAGATTTGCCCATTATACTGCTCGCCGCGGAGGAGCGGCGTTGGTAAGATTTTATGGTTCCCGTCAATTCACCCGACATTATTACAAAAAGCTGTTTTTGCCAGCGACGCTGTCTATAGCTGTACTATGTATAACATCTCTGATAAAAAATGATTTTCATAGTTATTGTGCTACGCTGCCTGATGTTATATGATGCTGCTGACCAGGGACCTCGTTCTGCTAATTTTTAACCGACTTCAATAAAGGAGGTTCTCAATTCGATGTGTATGGTTTTTTTTGTGGGATGTTACGCGATTACGCCGCCAATTGTGAACCGATTTTCAAAATTCTTTTTGTATTCGATAGAGTATACTCCAAGGGTGGTTCCATGGTCACCAAAGTTAGGATCTGATGATGGGATCCCATGAAAATCCTACTAAAAAGATTTCATTCACTAAAAAGTTAAAAATAAAAACTATTTACAAAAAATAAAAACCGACATCAAAAACACTGAAAAGTTAAAAATAATATAAGAATAGGTACAGGCAACATCACACTTCTATATTGAAGTCGGTGCCAAATTTTAAAACTTTCTAGGAGATCATTGTTTGGCACCGACTTCAATATAGAAGTGTGATGTTGTCTGTACCTATTCTTATATTATTTTTAACTTTTCAGTGTTTTTGATGTCGGTTTTTATTTTTTGTAAATAGTGTTTATTTTTATATTATTTTTAACTTTTTAGTGTTTTTGAAGTCGGTTTTTATTTTTTGTAAAATATTTTTAACGTTGTTATCGTGACTTGATAGTATTTTAATGAAACTGTTGTTGTCACTTTATACACTTTTCGTGGTTTGTTTATTCGTACAACACTCACACCAACAATAACTCTCTCAGTAGGTAATGCTATTGAAGCGTTATTAACACGTCATTGCACAAAGGAATTAACGCTAGCAGACTAGGGCCCCAGGGCTCTACCTTCCTTTATCCTGTTACAAAACACACTACACCCTTTTAAAGAAGTCAGAAGTCTTCCTACACGAATGAGTCCAAAGTTGAGTCAAGCATTCTAACGAGTATCAATTGTTGACACCAAACAGCAAAAAAGTATAAACCTAATAGCAAAATAGTTAAGGAAAATATGTTTCTGCTGAGTAAATCTCCAATCAGTTCCTAAATGTCCCCGGGATTAAACGTAATTACGGGCCGAATAAAACGAAAAAACGAGCAAAATGGAACCAACCGATTGGCGGAAGTTCCGTTAGTCCCTCATTACATGGGTTTGTACTATGATTAAATAGAGTGGGAAAGTTTTATTAAGAACTAGATGAGCTGGCAACTCGTTGCTGTGATTCGGCAGTAATAATATGTAAAGAATATAAATAATAGTATGTGCTTTGTTTAAAATTGAATACACATCCCGTAGTTGCTTATAGTTGTGTATTCAAAATCTAAATTGGATTGCCATGTCAACCTGTCGCTTAAATGTAACTGGGCAGCCTAGTCAACTTAACTCTTGGCATAGAAAGAGATTCCCCCGATTAGGTAAACCACCCAGTAGATCGTTTACTTTTCGTAGTTATCTGTAGTTTGTGTTTGAAACTACTTACCGAGGCTACATACCTAATTTATTTTTAGAAAATAGAATTTTGTATTTTGAGTTCCACAAGGCTCCGTTCTATCCCCAGCTATGTTTCTTCTGCATATCAATGACATGCTTTCCTTGAGAAGTATACATTGGACCCCCATGGATCTCCACAACGATCGGTCCTGTGCTGCCAGCATCCAGCGTTTTCCCGCGACCTTTGCCAGATCGTCGGTACACCTGGTCGGGGGCCTACCCACTGAGCGTCGTCCGGATCGTGGTCGCCATTCGAGAACCGTTCGGCCCCAGCGGCCATCGGTTCTTCTCGCTATGTCTCCCGCCCACTGCCACTTCAGCTGAGCAATCCTTCGAGCAATGTCGGTTGCTTTAGTTCTCCTGCGGATCTCCTCATTTCGGATCCGATCACGCAGGGAGACCCCAAGCATTGCTCTCTCCATTGCCCGCTGAGCGACCTTGAGCCTTCGGACGAGACCCATAGTGAATGGCCACGTTTCACTTCCGTATGTCATCACTGGCAACACACACTGGTCAAAGACTTTCGTCTTGAGACACTGAGGTAATTTGGACGTGAAGATTTCTCGTAGCTTCCCGAAAGCTGCCCATCCGAGCTGGATTCGACGAGAGATCTCTTTCTCGAAGTTGGACTTACCTAACTGGACTATCTGTCCCAGGTATACATAGCTGTCAACAACTTCAAGTGTAGTGTTCCCAATATTAACTGGAGTGGGTACAACATGGGCATTCGACATGATTTTTGTCTTATCCATGTTCATTTTAAGACCCACTCTTTGGGAAGCACTACTGAGATCTCCGAGCATGGTGTTC
Source organism: Schoenobius gigantellus (assembly GCA_963935595.1). Classification (NCBI taxonomy): domain Eukaryota; kingdom Metazoa; phylum Arthropoda; class Insecta; order Lepidoptera; family Crambidae; genus Schoenobius; species Schoenobius gigantellus. The sequence continues at coordinate 10,283,051 of OZ012558.1, forward strand.
AGGTCTTCCAAGGTCTCAGCCATTAGAACTATATCATCGGCAAAACGGAGGTGTGTTAGGTACTCGCCATTAATGTTAATGCCGTGTCCTTTCCAATTCAGAAGCTTGAAAATATCCTCCAATGCAGCGGTAAAGAGTTTTGGAGAAATAACGTCTCCCTGTCTTACACCTCGCTGCAATTGGATGGGATTAGAGCTCTGGTTCTGGAGTCGGACCGACATAGTGGCATTTCCGTATAGCCTTAGCACCTCTATGTACTTATAGTCCACTTGGCACCTTTGGAGAGACTGCAGCACCGCCCATGTCTCGATCGAATCGAAGGCTTTCTCATAGTCCACAAACGCCAAGCAAAGTGGCAGATTATACTCCTCGGTCTTCTGTATAACCTGCCGCAGCGTATGGATGTGGTCTATGGTACTATAGCCTTTTCGGAAACCGGCTTGTTCGGGAGGTTGGAAGTCGTCGAACCTGCGAGCGAGACAATTCGTAATGACTCTCGAAAACAAGTTATAAACATGACTCAAGAGTGAGATCGGCCTATAGTTAGCCTATAGTGTTTTATCACCCTTTTTGAAGAACAGGATGACCTCACTCTTACTCCATGTTTTAGGCGTTCTGCCCTCGAGAATAACGGAATTAAAGAGCCTCTGGAGGACTTTAAGTATCGGCTTACCGCCCGCTCTCAGAAGCTCTGTAGTGATTCCATCATACCCGCCGCCTTGTTGTTTTTTAGTTGTTTGAGAGCCATACTAATCTCGTTCAGGCTGACGTCCGGGATATCATCAGTATAGTGTCGAGTAAGCTTGGCTCTGGAGTGTCTAGCCTCGCTTTCAACAGGTGCTTGCGTGGAGTACAACTGTCCATAGAAACTCTCGATCTCCCTCAGGATCTCAGGCTTCGACGAAATGAGGCTACCGTCGTCAATCTTCAGCTGCGTCAGTTGACTTTGCCCAATAGACAGATATCTCGCAAATACCTTGGAGCCTTTATTTCGCTCGAAAGCCTCTTCAATACAAGCCGTATTGAATCGGCGAAGATCGCATGTCAATGACTTTGATATCTGCCTATTAAGCTGCCGGTAACGACTAACATCCGTTGAGTTCTGCAGCCTCATTTCGTGTCTCCTATCCATAAGTTGGAGCGTTTTGTCGGAGAGTTTCTTTGTTCTGGGACGGCGGGTTTTAAAGAACTTAGACCCTACCGTACGGACAGTATCCACCACCATGTTGTTTAGATCGTTCACATTTAAGCTGTTCTCAAGGGCTTCGAAGCGGTTCTGGAGCTCGAACTGAAACCTTTCGGGGTTTTGGATTTGCGCAAGTACTAGTCGGAGCGTAGACTTTTTCAGTCGAGATCTCTCCAGCTTAATATTGATATTCAATGTGCCTCGCACCAGTCTGTGATCACTATTGCTATACAGATGACAGTAAATTGCATGGGGGATATCACGGAAGCTCAGGGGCTGCTCGTGGTGATATTGGTAGGGAGAGGCAGAATCTTATCATTGAGCTCAACAGGATGCTGGACCTCGTCTCCGAACAGGATTACAATAATCTTGTTGAGTTCAATGCTAATAAAACATAGGTGTGCGCGTTCTCGGCGAAAAGGTCACCTTTCCTTCTCTTCAGGGCAAAACCCTTCACACATAGAGTAACATCACCTTGCTCGGAATGAACATTCGCTGCGATCTGAACCCCAGAGACTACATCGAATCCGTTACTACTGCCTCACGGAAACTAGGTGCCCTGAACAAGGTGCGGTTTTGCGCCGGACCAACTATGCCTGTTGTATAAAACTCAGCTTAGGTCTTGCGTGGAATATTGCTCGCACCTTAAGGTGCGAATAACGCTGCAATCTGTCCAAAGCATCGAGGATGCTTTGGACAGATTTCAGCGTCGTGTTATTCGCATAATTGGCGATGTAGAGGCAACTAACACCCTCGAGCCTCTACAACTCCGTCGTGACATCGCTTCTCTTAGCGCTTTTTACCGAATGTTCCATGGGGAATTCTCTGAGGAGCTCTTTAACCTTATCCCTCCCTCTCCATTCCTTACCAGAAACACGCGTAAGGGCCTTCGGAGTCATCCTTACACTGAATCTTCCTTTTCACACCGTACCAAGAAATTCCAATATTCCTTCATCTGTCGTTCATCCCACACTTAGAATTCTCTACCTGCGAACGTATTTCCTTCAAAAGAGGAAGGCAAGGGGCGGGCAGTTAAGATACCTATGGTTGTTTTCACTGCTTAACATCAGGCTGGAGGAGGTCATTTGCCGGGCCCTCCATAAAAAAACTGACGTATCACTTTACATAAATAAATTATCCTCATTGCCGTGTCGATCTGCCGCGTATATTAGGTATGCCGTAGGTCTCGGGTCCACCAGCGGCTATTCCGCTGCCCCCGTAGCATGAACACCGAAACACGATAATTATGATGAAACGATTACTCGATATCATCAGCTCTATACGTCCCCACCGAGGGGCTCGAGCCTCCCCTAAACTAGGGCGATTAGGCCTTAGTCAAGCACGCTGGCCAAGTGAGGGTTGGTCGACAGGATGTGTGTGACATCTTTACAGGATGTGTGTGAACACATCCTGTAAAGAAATTCTTTCTTCAAATTACTCGATATGAACTGTCAAAATAGACATCAACAATATCGGGAAAAACTGCCCTTATTTTAGATAATCCGGATTAAGGTGATTCCTTTCACATCCTCCGGGATGTCCATGAATATTTATTAGGATAACTATCATTTAATAATCATAACTACAATGAAGTATTCTGCGGATACAATAATATTATTTTACCATGCACATAATCAATAAGAATACAGGATAATCTGTGGTTAATTATTAACAGTGGTTTGAGGCTTTAATAACAGATTATATTGTTAATGATATTTTCATTGTACGATTTTGTTAGAACTATATCCACTGCTAAGTGTTTTTATGGCGTTAAAAATATTGCTAAATCACTTCAACCCATAAATGTGTCACTGGTTGGGTATGGGTTTCTTCTTAAGCCAGCTCCCCACAATCATTCATATTTCGGTCAATTGCACACCGTTTTTGTTGCTTGAATCGAAACAAAGACCACTATTGTAACGCAAGGTGCCATCTCGCTCTCACTGCGGTTTTAATATTGTTGGTGAAGGGGCAGCTTTTGTGGCGGCGTTGTTGTTCGTGGCACGTATTCCTTAGGGACCAACTATGTATGCACAACTAGTTGTGTCGTTAGGAATATTTGATTGATGAGCCGCAGAATCACGAACCATCGGAAGTCAGCTTAAGGCATTAACATCACGCTTGCTAAATAGGCTGGTGAACATGCAGAACCTATTCTCCATATGATGTGGAGAGGTTCTGGAAGAAGGCTTAGCCAGGTATTGGGAAATCAGAGGAAGTCAGTAGACCTATCGGAGTCCTACCGCATACTCAAGTGGGCAGTCTACTCAGATTAGCGCCTTAGTATCGTAATGGATTATTCCGATTAAAAAAGGTTTAATTGATTTTTGCAGCTCTACGTAGAGGTGTGATAGTAGCAACCACCTTTAAAGCTGATTCACCCAGATCCGTGTCACAGTGAAGTCACAGATCCGGCGCAGTACCGCTAACGTTCTCTTATACATTATCTTTGAACATAACCACACCTGTCAGTGTCCGGGGCTCTGAGGGACGTTCATAGCGAATGTATGAAAAAATAATTATCACTGTGGCGATACTGTGCCGAAACTGAGACCTCACTAACCTGTGTAAATCACTCTTTAGTTTTTTCTTACAATATCCACGGGAATCGTATACACATGTACTCTTAAATCGTCATCACACGCATATCATGTTCACGAATGTAACGCGGCAACTATTTTAATTGCCTCCTTCATCGTCATATCCTTCAATGTGACGTTATACTAGGCATAGGCCGGTCCAAGAGAATTTGGACGTTTAGCGATGGCCCAGTGCGGTTTGATGGGAAGAAATGCCAGAGCTTGGCATGGGTTCTGTAAGATGTTACTCGAAACCAATTGCAGTATAATTGTAGTTACTAGATGCTATGTTTGATGATCTAGTTCTTTTAATAACTTTTATTATAATATAAGTTACTGGAGGGAGACTCTGTACCAGGGTCGTCTGCTTAGGTACCTCCATCTTACCTATTTCTGCCGCAAAGCAGCAGTGCTTGCATTGCTGTGTTCCGGTTTGAAGGGTAAGATATGGCAGTGAAATTACTGGGTACTGTGACTTTACATCTTGTCACAAGTTGGCAACGTACACTGTGGTTCTTGTGGGGGTTGCAGTTTTGCTACGAATCTCACAAGAGCCACATGTATTATAGGTGACTGTTACCACTTACCATCAGGTGGGCAGTTTGCTTGTTTGCCAACTTCCTGCAATAAAAAATAAAAAAATACGTCATAATAAAATAGAGTATGTATACATAACTCGTATACCATAATCTTGATTTTAAACTTGTTCTGTTGCAGACACTTTAGCCATTGTCTTCGAAGATGAACCGTACATCCCGTATCCGTACTTCCTAGACGATCATCTCGATCGGTTCCACTCTCACGGTCACTGCCAGCATACATCACCGAAGCCCACGCAACGGACGACTCCGAAATCTTCTCCAACCACGGCTGCTACAGTGTCGACCACAAAGGAACCAACGTGGATTTGCATGCAGTGCTCGAAAAAATGTAAATTTGTAGACCTCATTTAATGGTTATTTTCTTTGCTATAGTATTAAATGTTTGAGCGAATAATGCTGACAGAATATGAGTTGTTATTTATAAGTACCCTTTATATCAGTTTTGACACAAAAGTGTATTGTCCCAGAAAATATTTTCAGGAAATAGCCAAAAGCTATTTAGGCTATTTATTTAGGCCCTTAAATGAATCCGTAGTACCTATTTTTAAACATTTGGTATATTTAAACTCTTTTGTAATATTTTTTTATTTACAAAAATCGTGTGGTATTGTAGGACACGCCATTGGAATGAAGTTCTAATAATAATAATTGTTTATTTACGCTTATGGGTACATGGGTAACAGTTGATGGAATATAAAACAAAAAAAATAGATCGCCATAATCTGCCTTTCGGCGTGCAAAATAAGGTAAATTAGGGATTAATTTATGATATAGAATATATATTATAGTGCTAAAATCGTTTTACAAAAGCCTCAACTACGGTTACCTAAAACATATATTCACAGACTACATAGAGATATATTGATACTGCATATATTAATTTACATTTTGTCTAAAACAACACGATCAGAGCACAAATTATATTGGGTCAAAGTCAAACCAAAAACAAACACAACATACTAGTGCTATCAACCTCGTGATGTAATAGTATCTCTTTAGTCTGTGGTTTCATGCATAACAAACTGCGATGAAACATAGACCACAACAGCTAATAAGGATAATTCTTTATGCTTTTCGACAAATATTTTATTAAATTTATTATATTTTGGAATACATTTTTTCTTTTTTAGGATCAACATAGCTTTCACCTGAAAATCCGATCATTTGATTCTCTAGATAAATCTTTAAAAATCATACGTACTTATCGAGTCTTGATTACCGATGCGTCGTTTTGGAGTTATTTTATAATAAACGCATTTTTGTATTTTTTTTGTAACGTACAGTTTTTCCGTCTAACCCCTGTCTCCCTGTTTTGCTAACAAACTACACTAACAAAATTATATTGAATAAATGTTGAATTTTGAGAATCCTAAATAATAAGCTATCTATCTATAGTCATAATGTGCCTACGATGTGTACAGATCTGTCACAAGAATGTGGGTATTGGACCGTATCCCACCACGCTGCTATAGAGAGCCAGAGCCTCATACGTTGGTTGCCATGCTGCTTACGCAAGCAGCAAAACTACTCTTTCGGATTTACTAGCTTATATTTAGTTTTAAAACATTTTAATTATTCAGAATCCGAAAAGTGTAATTTCATTTAAATGTATAATACTTACTAGTGTAAATAAAAGACAGTACTATAAAACAAAAGAAATTCGTACGATGCCTTCCGTTATACAATGTGACAATTGCAAAATAGTAAATTGTACAACAAAGGCATAAAATAAGTAATTGTAGCCCGAGACGATAGACAGTTGAGGGGTACAGTGACTTGTTTATGCCAGTGTTTTACACTCTGCTTTTCACTTCGATTGCGAGAAAATTAAACAATTACTTTAAAATATAAACAAAAATTCGTATTGCGGGAAGTTATTTTATTCACTTTAATTCAAATATGTAAAAAATAAAGAAATGAAAGAATCGGCTAAATAATAGCCAATTCCCGCCAGTAAACTTTTTTTTTAATTTTTACATGGTAATAATAATAATACAAATAATTTGATGCGTTTTAATAATAACCGGTTACTATTTTTATCTGGTTTCATGACTTTTGAGGTAGAAAACACAAGACAAATAAATTAAATCAAATAAAAATAAATTAAACTGTCGGGCCTAAGAATCTTTGTCCAAAAGAAAATTTTACTTTATGCTCTAGAACATAAAAAGTCATTTTATGCAGTCAATAAACGACATAAAGACCAACTTTGCGAGCACGAGAAGTGAAAAAATATGTATACATATTTGGGGTTACTGCATAATATAATAACGTCATAACATTCTTACCAGACTCTTCATCACTTCAAGCGCTTCTCGTGAAACAAGCATTATTCTCTAATTAAACTTTATAAACAAACTAAACGGGCAATTAATTGTTCCAAAACGGCAATTAATCGTCATTTCGTTGCTCGAGTATAATGACGTTAAAGTTCCATAACTTAGTGAAGCTCTGGCGAAACACTAAGTTTTGAATTAGGGAAATATATAAACTTTAGGGCTGCATTAATAAATAGTAAACGAATTTTAATTGACGTATTGCATATAAATAACAATAAAATAACACTTAAGAGTGGACAGGTCGGGACTAGCCACCGGTGCAGCGAATAGAGTCATCAGCATCTCATCAGCAGAAAAGATTTGATATCCTATTTCCAATAACTCCGCTGATAATTGTATTATTTATTATGACGATAATGATAGTTAGTGGTGAATTAATAATGGCCGCAGTAACGTCTCATGTAACTATTATTATTATGTATTATTATTTTAAATAATGAGAAACAAACAAATAACATACGTTATTTCAGTAGGTATCTACCGTTATTGCTTCTGTACCGTAATAGTACTGAAACTTAACTGCCTCCGTGGTCTAGTGGTTGAGAGCACCGAGTGTTGATCGGTAGGCCCGGAGTTCGATTTCCAGTGGGGGCAGAAGCTTTCGGCTCGGTTTGGGCTTCTGAACCCGCCTGGCTTCGGATCCCCGCCTGGCTAGCAACCACCGTGTTACCTAAGTATGTCGTCAAAATAACAGTGTTAATTAGCATTGTTATGTTCCGACAATTAGAGGTAAGATAGCCAGTTCTACAGTTTTTGAGGAGTCCAGGTGAAGCTCGCGTTCACCTTCGGCCTTATCGTCACTTACCATCGTGAGATAAAGGCGAAGAGCTTCCCTGTTGTATGTAAAAAAAAAGAATTTAAAAAATCGTTCCACAATTAGTGGCGTAGGTAATCGCGTAACATGATCTGCGTACTACCAGTATGAGGGCCAGGCGCGCCTACATGCGTTGTCGTAGGCGCGCCAGAACTACATCCGACGAGGAAGCGGAATTTCGTCGGGTGTATGCGGCAGCCAAGAAGGCCCTGCGGAATGAAATCTGCAGGGCCAAGGAAGAGTCCAGGGAGCAATTTATACGGCTCCTGGACGATGATCCGTGGGGGTCACCGTCCGTACCGGATGGTGAGAGGGAAGTTTAAAGTTTCCGCTCCCCCTACTTCCGCTATGGACAGAGGGCTGCTGGATCGGGTTATGGGGACTCTGTTTCCTGATCCTGGTCCGTTCCAGCCCCCCAGAATGGTCCCCCCGGACACTCCTCCGGTGGAAATGGCTGCCGCCATCCCTCCTGTGTCAAACGTGGAATTCGACATGGTGAGGGAACGGTTCCGGCGCAAAAAGAAGGCGCCGGGACCGGACCGTGTCCCAAGCAGGGTTTTGGCCCTCGCCCTGGGGGACCTTGAGGAGCGGTTCCGGGCGGTGCTAGATTTAAGCATCACCTCGGGCTGCTTTCCCAGTCGATGGAAAGCGGGCAGGCTCTGCCTGTTAAGAAAGGAGAGCCGCCCCGCGGATTCCCCGACTGGGTATCGGCCGGTGGTGCTGCTCGACGAGGCCGGGAAGTTTCTGGAGAAAATCCTGGCTTCCCTCATCGTCGAGCACCTAGAGGACCGGGGGCCGGACTTGGCTGAGAACCAGTTCGGCTTTCGCACCGGCCGGTCCACGATGGACGCGGTGGCCCACCTCAAGGGGTGGACTGAGGAGGCCACAGCTCATGGAGAGACTGTTGTTGTAGTGTCTCTTGACATCCGCAACGCTTTCAACAGCCTGCCCCACGAGTGCATAAAGGAGGCACTCCGCTTCCACCGGGTGCCTCCGTACCTCCGCGCCCTCGTGGAGGATATCCTGCAAGGCCGGTCTATCCTCTACAAGGGTCCAGATGGGCGCGTCCATACGTGGGCAATGGCGGCAGGTGTACCCCAAGGTTCTCTAATATGGAACCTGGGGTACAATTGGGTCTTGAGAGGCGACCTTCTTCCACGAATGAAGGTCGTCTGCTTCGCCGACGGACGACACGCTCGTCACAGCGAGAGCTAAAACGGGGGAGGAGGCGGCCCACCTTGCGTCGGTCGGCACCTCTTTGGTTGTCCGACGCATCCGCCTCCTGGGTTTGGATGTGGCCCTTGAAAAAACAAGGGCCATGAGTTTCCACGCCCCCCATCGCAGGATCCCACCGGGGCTCCGAGTCCGAGTGGAGGGGGTTCGTATACCGGTCGAGGCGCATCTCAAATACCTCGGCCTGGTTCTGGACCCCCGATGGAGTTTCGAGGAGCATTTTAAGCTCCTCGCTCCTCGGCTGTGTGCCGCCGCAGCTGCACTTGGGCGGGTCCTCCCTAATGTGGGAGGGCCAGTATCAGCGTGCCGTCGGCTCTATCACGGAGTGATAAGGTCGATGGCACTATACGGAGCCCCGGTATGGGCGGAGTGCCTCTCCCTCCGTACGGTGGCCTTGCTGCGACGTCCGCAGAGGGTCATAGCAACCCGGGCCGTGCGAGCTTATCGCACGGTCTGCCACGGCGCGGCCTGCGTTCTTGCGGGCCAAACGCCGTGGGATGTCGATGCACGCGTCCATTCGGAGGTTTATCGGCATCGGGTTGCTGTTCGAGAACGGGGGGGACGATCCGCTCCACAGGAGGTGGAGCGGTTTCGTACCCTGGCGCAGAGGGAGGCTCTGCGCTGCGCCAGTGGGGTGAGGTACTCGCCTCCCCAGCTGCCGGCCACTGGACGATCGAGGCAATCCGTCCGGTGTTGGAGGAGTGGGTTGAGTGCCGGCAAGGCAGCTCCACATTCCGCATGGTGCAGGTACTGACCGGGCATGTCTGCTTCGGTCACTACCTGCACCGGGTCGCCCGTCGGGAGGAAACGCCGCAGTGTCATCACTGCGACGCTCCGGACGACACTGCCGAGCACACACTATTGGAGTGCCCGGCTTTACGACGCCAGCGCAGCGAATTCAATGCTGCGCTGGGAGGTGGAGACCTCTCGCTGCCGAGCATGGTCGTGGCCATGCTGCGCAGCGAGGCGGAATGGGGGGCTATCGCCTCCTTCTGCGAATACGTCATCTCGCAGAAGGAGGCTGCGGAGAAAGAGCGGGAGGCAGATCCTCAAGCCGCTCCCATCCGTCGCAGACGGATAGGCAGGCGAAGGCGGGCATTTGTATAAGCGATGCCCGTCTAGTGACCCTGCCGTGGAGGCCGGCGTGCACGGTTGGCCCCGTGCACGCCGCCGTAAGGCCCTCCGTCTGGGGATTGCCCTGGTGTTCCCGGGCAATCCCGTCGCAGTGTGGACCTTACCTAGCGCGCCCAAAAGGGCAGGGAGAACACCGGGGGTTTTAGTGGGTAGGCCTGGCACTCTGCCGGGAGAGCCCCACACACGCTCGTCGTCTAGCCAAAGGCGGGTACGGTGCGGCTACGTATTTCCCCCCGAGAGAAAAAAAAGGTAATCGCGTAACATACAAACAAAACACAAAACACATACAATCGAGGAAAACCCTTAAATTTTAAGGTATGTCACCTTAAAATTTAAGGGTTTTCCTCGATTTTCATGGGATTCCATCATCAAATCCTGACTTTGGTGACCATGGGACCACCCTTGGATTATACTCTATCGAATACAAAAAGAATTTTGAAAATCGGTCCACAATTGGCGGCGTAATCGCGTAACAAAAAAAAAACATACGCATCGAATTGAGAACCTCCTCCTTTTTTGAAGTCGTTTAAAAAAGGAGACTAAGTTAGTGAAGGTTGTCTCATAATATATGAACAATAAATATGTAAACCGTAAACAATATTCGGTACAACTTTGGTGGTGCGAGTACAACGGAAGTAAAAGCGACGACGGAACAAATTAGCGATGTCCGTAAATTTACATAAACCCAATCTCAATGCGAGACGGTTACTGGAAACCCTAATATCTATTCATGTGTTATCATCGTCCCTTGCACGAAAATTAGTTTTCATTCACTTTGTTTTGTTGTGCCACGTAGATTTGTAGTTAAAATAAGAGTTTGACTAAGTTTGTTACACATACACCCATTGTTTTTGGTAACACCCCATTTAAAGTGCAACCATATTATTAAGCGAAATATTACCAATATTGAGTTAAAGTTATTCAGTTTTTTAAGCACCTAATAAGCGTTAAAATCAACGAGATATATTTTTACTCACGGAAAATAATATTTATTCAGGCTCAATTTCTTGACATTTCCACTAGTACGTTGCTAAAAAAATAACTTTCTTGTTGCAATAAAATGTAATCCATGTTGCCTGGGCCTGCGTAGCGTATAGCTTTATTTTCTTGTAGAGATACCCTAAGAAAGCTACACTGTTTTGTTTCGAGATTTTCGAGATTAGCTTGTTTTTAATTTAAAATATCTAACTGAATTAAAGGCTTCATGGTGTATAAATTCTTCTGTGTCACACTAGTGTGACAATATGGTGTGACAGACAGTATCCCCCCAAATAATCCCAAATAATGCTTTTAATGCCAGTTGGCAATTATTTTTCGTGAGTTCAAAGGTAGAGCTTTTCGCGTTGTCAAACGATTGGCGCGAGAATGTGTTTTGCAAGTGTCTGTGATCCTGACGAATGTGGCGATAGAGGTGTGTACGTTCCATATTATGCAGCTTTTAGCTTGTTACAAATATTAATTTTAGTTCATCAGAAGAAATTATTTGCCCGACTTTTAGCTAAAATCAACTTTAAGCCCAATTTTTGAGAGCATCGTATCATCATCACAGCTCATATACATGTCCACCGAGGGGCTCGCGCCTGCCCTATGTTACAGTGATTAGGCCTTAGTCAACCACGCTGACCCAGTGCGGGTTGGTCGACTACACATACACCTTTGAATTTTTTTGGCAGATGTATGCAGGTTACCTCAAGATGTTTTCCTTCACCGTAAGAGCGTCAGGCAAATAAACATATGAAATTCGAAACGAAAAATACATTGGTACATGGCGGTCTCGAGCCCCGGAGCTCCCGATTGGAAGGCGAGTGCCGAGTCCACAGCGCCACCGCATAGAGCATGATATGCTTGTTGGAATATCGCTTGCACTAAATGCCTACGGGCTGAAAGTTCGTTGCTACAGGTCAAACATATTTCGGCAAAGGAATGCCTATAAAGTTATAACAAAAATTGTTCATAGTCTTTCAACTGTAAAATTTTCGTGTCTGCGCTTTGAATGTAACCAAATAATATTTATGGACATATATTTATTACAGTTGCATTACTTACTATGTGTTTACGCTCGAGGAAGAGCGAGTTGCAACACTGCATATAGTCTGTGCATGTGAGGGCCTGTGGCGGCCGGCCGCTGTGACATGACAGTCGAGTCGATTTGGTAATGACATTGAAATAAGTTACGACGTGGCGCGCTTCTTCTAGAGTAGAATTGTTATTGTCGCGAATGTCCGCTCGTATAATGTCGATTAAAAAGTGAATTGGCGACCTATTAGGGAAACGCAAATGTAGTGAAAGTGATCCGGTCGTGGTTCGGTGGATTGACAGCAGCCCTTCAGGAGCTGCGACTTCCTTCGAGCTAGCTCAGGAAGTCCACCGGCTTCATACGGAGACCGGAACAGCTTAGAGGTAAGCAATAACGTTTTTTAGGAGCGTGTAGTCGGTCACAAAACCAGCCCAGCATAAAATCGGCGAAACGCTGATTGGTGGCGTCGACTTTAGACGCCATCACTATGTTTTCTAATTATTTTGTTCAAAGAGAAAAAGATTTTAGTAACCGTAGGACTAATTTCATATGTGCTGTTGTTTTAAAAATCGCTTGATATTATATTGTATTATGTTGGTCTTGTTACTTCTACCGTAAGACGAATCTGCTAAAAAAGACTCTGCCGTATCAAGAATCTGTCAAACCAGAATCTGTCCTTACCCAATAATCGAATGTTTTTAATGCAATTTGATAATACACAAAAATACTACAACAATACAAGATAATGCAATTACCAGTGCATAATCGCAAGACGTTTGCTTTATTAAGTCATCCGAAATCAATCGTTACTAATATTATAAATCCATACTAATATTATAAATGGGAAAGTGTTTGTCTGTGTCTGTTTGTTTGTCCGTCTTTCACGGCAAAACGGAGCGAAGAATTGACGTGATTTTTTTAAGTGGAGATAGTTGATGGGATGGAGAGTGACATAGGCTACTTTTTGGAAGTTTGTATGGAGCATTCCGCAATTTTCAAGGTAGAAAGCTGAATATTGGTATGCGGACTACTTGTGACTAACAAAGAAACCGTGCATATTTTTTTTTTGGAAATCTGCCCCCAACCCCTTAAAAGGGGGGGTGAAATTTTATATGGGACTTTTTGCAGTTTTTAAGGTAGGATGCTAAAAATCGGTACACAGACTCTTTGTTACCAACGAAAAATACCAGCCTTATTTTTTTTGGAAATCTTCCGTGTTACCCCGAATTTAACGCAAGCGAAGCCGCGGGCAAAAGCTAGTTAAGTATAATCGCATTCAGCAACTATAGCATCTTAAATGCAGAAGCACAAGGATGGTTTCTGACTGACTGAACCACACAAACGCCTGATTAGTAATTCAGTAGGCAATCAAATTAGAACACTGTGATCAGAAGCTTCTGAATTTAGACGACTGAATTTAGCCAAGTGTAATAAGCTCTTGTAGCTATGAGGTTTAACGTTTTTATTCAACAAAGCTGGCAAACAACCGGCTGCCCACCTGATGGTAAGTGACTACAGTGACCTATAGTACCTACATGAAGAAAGAAAGAAAGAAAACATTTATTGGCCACAAGCACAATAATAGACAAGACAAATAGAGAAACACATTATGGCCAATCAGGACCCGACCTCAGCATAAGCTGCAACAGATTGGTCTGATGCAGCGCTGGTATTCTGATGGTATTCTGGTAATATATGAAGTTCCAGTAAGAGTAGCAAATATACAACCTCCTCAAATAAGTAAAAAATAAGTGGCTACCTTTTGACGTAGAGTACCCAGTAATTATACCACGACGTTGCATCCTCGAGATTTATATATTAACCAGGTAGTCCACTTTCCAATGTACCGGGCACCAAGCACAATTTTAGAGCGAAGACATAAAAATAAAAAGATAGGTAGGTAGTTTTAGTATTATTCACCCGCTTGCGTGATGTTACGTCGTTTGACTCATTCGCTTTCTTTGTGCGGGCATCACAGCATCGGAATATTAAAGATCAAAGTTTTATTATTTTATAACTTTATTTTTAGTGTGTTGTGTAGTTGTTATAGATATCAATATGTGTAAATGAAAACGTAAGTATTCTAAGCAATATATTAAGGAAAAGATTCGTAAACTAGAGAAACGTTTGCGTCACCGCCGCCGCCGCTGCGAGCATTTTGATGGTGCTGGAAGTACCTATGTAAGTTTAAATTATAAGTGTTTATTGTTTATTATATTGTACTATTTTTTCGACACGTTCTCATCTTTGCATTTCGTTCGTTTAAAGCAAAACTTTATTTCGTGTTTGTTCGAATCAGTAGATTATATTTAGCTCACTAATTAATTTCATTTTGAAATTTATTGAGCAACAAAAAGAGCCTTGCTATTTGCGCATTGCCTAACGTTACTGTTTAATTAGAAAATATTCTGTATACAGTGTTAAATAAAATGGTATCCGCAGAATACCAGCGTCAAAGTACTCTGTGCCTCTGCATGCGGGGCCTATTTGGCCTAAAATCTATCTGAATATATGTTTATATTTTTTTGTTACATTGTGTGTTGTATTTTTTGTACCAAATAAACGTCTATTCAAGCATTCAATTCATAATTACTAAAGAACCGTGAATCGGCACTTTGAAACACGCCTTGTACACGTGTTTAAGTGTTATTATTTCTTTATATTTATAGAACAGTGTGCCTTGGAACTATGATGCGATTATAGTCACGCACAGTACTACGATGCGATTGTAGTCATGTTTTTTGGTCAGATTTATTGGTACCGTGACGCGATCACGGTCTCGATCACAACACTTCGTGTCATGATGCGATAATGACCTAGCTTATTTTTTCAACAGAATGTTATTATTTCTTTATATTTTATAGAACTGTGTGCCTTGGAACTATGATGCGATTATAGACACACACAGTACTACAATGCGATTGTAGTCATGGTTTTTGGTCATATTTATTAGTACCGTGACGCGATTACGGTCTCGATCACAGCACTTCCTGTCATGATGCGATCATGACCTAGCTTATTTTTGAAAGAATGTTATTATTTCTTTATATTTTATAGAACAGTGTGCCTTGGTACTATGGCGAGATTATAGTCACGCACAGTACTACGACGCGATTGTAGTCATGTTTTTTGGTCATATTTATTAGTACCGTGACGCGATTACGGTCTCGACCACAGCACTTCCTGTCATGGTGTGAGCATGACCTAGGTTATTTATTCAACGGATTGTCTTATTTCTTTATTTTTTAATAGAACAGTGTGCCTTTGTACTATGATGCGATCATAGTCGCGCACAGTACTACCACAATATAGAGAATGGTACTACGATGCGATTGTAGTCATGTTTTTTGGTCATATATATTAGTACACAGGCTGAGGATAGCCTCGCGGAATATGACTCGCCTCACAGAATATTACTAATGTTACTCGCCGACAAACTACTTCGTAGTTTTGTGTTTATGTTTATAATAGTACACTTTGTTAAATAAAATAAAATAAAAATCTATGGAGAGGATGAATTGGCTTCAGTGTGTTATCATACATCCCATATGTTCAGTCAGTGGTTCATGTGACTGAAACTTGTAATGAGTGACAACCTAGTAATGTACAGGTGATGATATCAGAAGCATCAGCCAAGTGTCCCATACCACCCACTAGCTCTCAGGTACGTGTAAATGATGTTAACCCTCCAGCAACCAATTTATTTGAGAATATTTTAGAGGTCTAGAGGTCTGTGAGGTCCTCAAAAGGGAAACACGAGCTTTTCGGAACAAAAATCCAGGATGAAATCTCTGAACGTTGGGGTCATATATTGTGCGGAGGCTTAAATAAGGATTAAAAGAAAGAGTTAGAGGGCAACATCTTCATACCTGAAAACTTTCAATTAGTTAAAACACCCAAATCGAATCCTGAAATCACTGCTGTGTTACTCAAAGAAATCAGCTTATATTGGACCTTCATTATAAAAACACGCTTAATCGAAGGAAATTAATAATGTATTCATTAGATTATAAGTTTAAAAAGATATTGCACGTGTACGAAGTGATTCATTTCTCTTTGGCGGGAATCTCACTAATAAAATTAAAGCATCGAAGTTGGCAGAAATATCGACTCCAAATCAAGAAAGTTCCAGCGGCGAGTACTTCTTCTTCTAATAGGCCTTCGGTCAGCCAGCAGGGAAACTGCAAAGCTCCACCGCGTCAAATGCCACGCACGCAGAGACGTGGTTAGGCGTGGAGTCACTCGTACCATTAGTCTGCGAGGAAAGCACCTGTAGTAGATCGATATCAGACAACGAAGTCTCGACCAAAGGCGCCGATCAAAACATAATAAAAAAAAAACTTATTATTTTGGTACTTAAATGAAAATATTTTATTCACACCTAAAAAAAAAAAAAAAAAAAAACAATCGATCCAGTTCTCTTATGAGTTGTAACGGGTAAAACGGATTACAAAGAAACCGAATCTCAAAGATGTTTACCTATAAGTTCACGTTTTTCACAGTCAAATATTGTGACATTACGTTATGAAATTAAGAAGTTATACTAAATGAGAGCAGTAACATGATGCAATGATGAATTAGATCAATTTATATATAAACTAACTAACATAATATTTCCCACCTGTAATGCTCTTTTCTTGCTAATTGTCAAAATTTGGGAAAAGAAAACAAATTTAATCCTTGACTTATTGAAATAATAAGCTTTATATGTTTACATACAGTTTCCTTATGCATAAGCATAAGAGAACAATATAATCATAAGCCAGCCATCATAATAATAGTCAGATACAATCATATCCTTAGAGTTGTAAGTTAAATTGAAGAGAATCAGGTACCTATATTATAATAGATACAGAAATCTATACAATCAAAGGGCAGAATGGTTCGGGATTTTTTATCAATCTCGGTATCAAACTAATATATCTAAAAATTGGGTACAAATCTGGGTAATGGAATACACCAAATGAAAATGTTTTGTTTCTTTTTTTTTAAGATTAGCCTTCCCCGTAACGGTGGTTAGTGGATCGTACCTTCGACTTTAAGTTCTTGCGATGACGGGTCAATGATACTGTACTCCAATTCCTTAGATTTTATATGTTTTAGATATGTAATTCCACAGAATTCTTCCTTGTTATACTAGTTGTTTCTTAGTTCCTCCACTGAAAAACCAGACAGCCAAGCCTTAAGGGAACTGCCCTGGAGATTCATAGTACAGTGTTGGGTTAAATATATGTAACATGTCTATGATCATATGGCCCGGGGCTCTCACACTGGGTTTTACAAACATATTTTTTAATAAATTGTTATATTTTGTTATTTGTTGGAATAAAAAAATAACATATGGAGGAGAGAGCACCTATTTTGTGTACAACTACTACCATTAATTCAAAGAAAATAGCCTTTGTGAGTTATTTGCCAAGGAGTGATCTGAAACTTTCTATGGTGAAAATCTAGAATATTTATAACATGAAATCTGTAAATATTGTTCATTAATCCACCAAGATGCCGCTTACTATCAGGTTTTTTTTATGAAATAGGGGATGTAAAAGACGGATTTTGGGAATATATTGTTTGAAAAAAAAAAAAATCCTACCTACCAAAAAACTTAATAAAATCTGTTCTAAATCAAAAAGAAAATTCAAGTAATTAAGATATACCTAAGGTACCTTGGTAATTAGCGTAAGTACTTAAATTATTATAACAAATTGATGAATCATTCGGAGAATCCTTATTATTTATAGCTAAATATGTATTGCGTGTCCTGAGCCTTGATCTCGAGCTGGAAACGGAATCTCGAAGGTCGCGTGCACTTGATATGTTCCAACGAAACTATTTCGTAATTTTTCTTGAATAAAATGAAAAGCAGGAGAAATGATATACTTCGATTATAACTAGGGATTGATTTTTCTAAGGTCAAGGTTGGTAAAGGAATCACACCCATAATACCCCAACCAGTTACACCACCTATGAAACTCTTGTTATGAACTATCAATTTAGATGTCTATTTTTTAGGCCACTATGCATTAATCGTCGAAACATTATCTTAGATTTAAATTTGAGCAAATAACTTAAGAATTTCAATGTCTTCCCTTTGCAATTGCTTCAGCTTCATACATTTTCACTAAGCTTTTGAAACCCATATTATCTTATCTTAGAAGTCTAGTTTACTATTATAAATTATTTAGGTGATTTTCTGTGTCTTGGAAATTCTTATCAAGATTCTATCAAGTGTCTATCATGCGTAATAAAACTCTTATTCACTGATTTAGATTTTGTTATAAATTATAAAAAAAGTCAACATATACCGAATTAACGACAAACTTTCTTTTTTCTCTCACTTCTAATCAAAAATTTCTCAAAATACTCTAAACATCCTACCTGGTTAATATATAAATCTCGAGGATGCAACGTCGTGGTATAATTAATGGTTAAACAAACTTACCTTTGTGATGTTTGACCATAATTATACGAGACGTTGCATCCGAAGAGATTTATACTCCCTCCCTACCCATTATTTGCTGTGTTGCAAATAAATACCCAATGTTTTTGAGAAATTTTGCTCTAAAGGAATGAATCAAACGACGTAACATCGCGCAAGCGGGTGAATAATACTAAAACTACCTAGTTATCTTTTTATTTTTATATCTTCGCTCTAAAATTGTGCTTGGTGCCCGGTACATTGGAAAGTGGACTACCTGGTTAATATATAAATCTCTTCGGATGCAACGTCTCGTATAATTATGGTCAAACATCACAAAAGTAAGTTTGTTTAACCATTAATTTCACTGCATATCCTAACCATCAAACCGGAATACAGCGATGCAAGTACCGCTGCTTGGCGGCAGATATAGTAAGATAGAGGTTAGTTAGTTAGTTAGTTTAGCTGGGCTCTTTCGCACTTAGCCTCATGATTGGGCCATTGTGCGTCCTAACGTTACGTCAGCCTCCATCCTACTCCATCCATTCCAGTTCCTCCCAGAATGCCAGCAGCCTCTGTGGGCTACTACATGCTTCTGGCATGGATGCTGGGGAATGGAGAAGTCTCGCCCGTTGATCGGCCACACTTGTGCATTCCATAAGGACGTGCTGTGGCGTTTCCTCTGCCTCCATGCATCCTCTGCATAGAGGGCTGTCTGTCACCCCTATTGTGAATAGGTGTTTGTTTAGAAGACAATGTCCGGTTATAGTAGCTATAACTTTTCGGATTTTGTCTCTCCTTAGTCTGATGAGGGAACGGGCAAGCTTTTTGGATGGTACCGGGATTGCGTCTTTTGTTCGCTTGCATCCCTCATTGGCTCTCCACTCTGTTAGATGTTTTTCCTCGGTTTTCTCACGCAGCCAGGTTTTTATTTGGGTCTGTGGAATGGGCATTAAGGGCTCTGGTCCATACACTTTCGTGTTTGAACCTCTCTTAGCCAATTCATCTGCTGCGTCGTTGCCAAGTGAGTCACTGTGTCCTTTTATCCATTGCAGAGTTACCCGGTTTGTATTTGCTATGGCCTGGAGTATGTTATAGCATTCCAGTATAAGCACAGAGTCGATAGTATTGTTTTGGAGGGCTTGCAGGACAGATGCGCTGTCTGAGATAATCTTTATGTTAAGATTGCTAACATTTCTAGCTGCAATCGCCTGTGCCGCTCTGGTGATGCCAATGCATTCTGCTTGGAAGATGGTGTTCTGCCTATCTAGGGTTATTGATAATTTGATATTTAGGTCATTTGAGAAGACGCCGGCCCCAGTTCCGCAAGAGGTCTTGGAGCCGTCTGTGTATATCCTAACTTCTTTAATGTCAGAGCAATCTTTTGATTCCGCTGTAAGTTGGATATCATATCTTCTGTCAAAGACATGGTGGCATGGTATTCTATCGATTGGGGCATCGAGAAGAGGTATTTCTTTCGTACTCCAATCTAGGATTATCGTGTGTGTTTTTCCTATGTTGCGTTTCCATAATCCCTGTGATCTTAGTCTTAGGGCTGCTGCTTTCGCCTCCTCTTGTATGACTAGATCTAGAGGTCTCAGTTGTAAGAGGTATTCTAGGGAGGCTGATGGAGTGGTTCTCATACATCCACTGGTCGATGTAGTTGCTAAGCGTTGCAGACTCTGGAGCTTGGCTTTTGCTGTGGTCAGTTGGGTTCTGGGCCACCAAACCACTGATCCATAGGTTATAGAGGGTCTTAAAACTGCAGTGTATAGCCAAAGTGTGATTTTTGGATTGAGACCCCATTTCTTACCAACGAGTCTCCTGCATTGGTTAAATGCTAAGCATGCCTTCTTTGTTATTGTTTCCATGTGACTCGCCCAGTTTAGTTTAGTATCGAAGATAATGCCCAGATATTTTACTTGTGTTGACAGGGAGAGTTTGGTGTTAAATAATTTTGGTAGCTGTAGTTCTGGTAACTTTCTTTTGTTGGTGAAAAGTATAAGTTCTGTTTTATTTGGATTTACTGACAATTGATGTTCGTCACACCATTGTTCCACTAATACCAGGGCTGCGCGCATTTCTTTAGTATGTTTTCTGCAGTCCCATTTATCAGTATTGCCAGGTCATCTGCATATCCAATAGTAGTGTAGCCTCTTTCGTTTAGTTTCCTTAGGAGGCTGTCTACTACTATGTTCCATAGAAGTGGGGATAGGACTCCCCCTTGGGGACATCCTTTTATCACTTTTGCTCTAACGGTGTTATTCCCCACTATCTGAACCGCCCTCCTGCTTACCAGCTCAGTGATCCATTTTGTTACTGCTGGTTCTATATTGTACTTTTGAAGGGCGTGGTTAATGCTATTGTGCATTGTTTTGTCAAAAGCTCCTTCTATGTCTATGAAGGCGCCTAGGGTTGAGGATTTGTTGTGTATGGCCGACTCTATTTTACGGACCACCATATGTAGTGCCGCCTCTGTGGACCTGCCTTTACGATAGGCGTGTTGTTGGGGATGTAAGGGTCTTTCTTGGAGTGCTCCGTCCCTTAGGTGTCTGTCTACCAATCTTTCCAGTGTTTTGAGCAGGAATGATGTTAGACTTATTGGTCTGAAGGATTTCGCCGTAGTATAGTCTTCCTTCCCTGGTTTGGGAAGGAATACTACCTTCGCCTCTCTCCATTTTTTGGGAATATATTTGAAGGCTATACAAGCCTTAAATATAGGTTCTAAGTATTTTACTACCAAGTTAGGCTGCCACTGTAGCAGCGCTGGGAATATTCCGTCCAGTCCTGCGGATTTAAAGGGTTTGAAGCTCTTTATAGCCCACTCTATTCTATCCGCAGTTACTACTTTGCTGGCAGCCTCCCATTCTTCGGTTGACGGGGTGCTGTAGTGCTCGTCGGACCATTCCAGGTTTGACGCGATTTGACAACCGGGAAAGTGTGTTTCCAGCATTACCGCACTAGTTTCTTCTTCAGATTTGGTATAAGTGCCGTCGACTTTTTGATGTTACCAAGGAGGTCTCATTTCATTTCATTTCATTTATTAATGGTATTTTTTGGTATTACAAATAAATTAAGTACATTGTGGACCCTGTCGGGCACAGCAAAAGTAGGAGAGAGGATGACTTATAATATTAAATCAGTACTTACGTTTACTATATACCTATTATCTGTTATACTAGTTTTACTTCATATTTCGCATATTTAATATTATATATGTAGATTATTATCCTTTGATTTATGTACTTAAAGATAAATTTTAAGTGGTTTATTGATTTATAAAATAATTTGTATATGTTTTATTCAGTTAAATATGTAAATATTTTTAATTTATTTATCTATTTAAATTCATTTTACACTATTAGAAGATATCATCGCAGATAGTAATTTTGCCAGTTGTTGTACCTATATTATTATTATTATTTTATTATATTGTCAATTTCATTATTATACCTATTATATTATAATTTTTTATTATATTATCAATTTCATTATTATACCTAATTTATCATATAATTTATTAATTTAATTTTATATTAATTAATAAATAGTCGCCTGAATTGATATAAACTATATTTGAATAACTAAATTATATGTCTATTAGTGTATTTTTATGTAGTTTTGCATTTTTTCTTACTTAGTAATGTAGCTACTTATAAAATATAATATTCAAAATTAATGTCAAATTATTATATAATATTAAAAATTAATGTGAAAATCTTATTTTCCGTGTTTCCCTTGGACAATACTTTCTTTATTCTGGCGGCTTGGTTTGTTGAGTTTATGCTGCTGCAGAAGTTTTGCCAGGCTTCCGTTCTCCGGAATCTGATCCTCTTCTTGTAGTGTCTCTGCGCATCTTTGTATCTGTCCCAGTCATCGGAAGTTCTTGTATTTTTTGCTCTATTGAAGAGTGCCCTAAGTTTTTTCCGCAGCCTTTCAAGTTCTGGCCCCCACCAGAGATTCTTGTTGAGGTCTTTTGGTGTAGACATCGGGCATGCCAACTCGTAACTTCTGACTATTGCTGAAGTAAGGAGTTGTACTTTTTCTTCAATACTGTTCGTGCTAGGTGTTTCGCCGCTGCCATGCGTTTCGTCTAGTGCTTTTGTTAATGTGTTAGTGTACCTTGCTTTATTTGTTTTACGGGGGTTGCGATAAGGAGCAGGGTCTGGTAATTCATAGAGCAATTGAAAACACACTCGACAGTGGTCCGCGAAGGATGGTTCGCTCGATACATGCCAACCTTTAATAAGGTTCGCCGCCGTGTGTGTTGCCAAAGTAATGTCAATGATGGTTAAGTCAAAGTCAAAGTTATTTATTTGTAAACATAGGTTACAATATGGTGTTACATTATGCGAGTATGTATCCGGCTATGTTTTACCTCGTAAGGTGTACAAATTTTAAAAGTGGTGAGTTGGGTACAATTTTTAAATGAGACTGTTATTTTAATTGCAAGCACACAGACTATGACACCAGTTATACAATATGTTTGTCTTCAAGAAAATCTTTGACGCTATAGGTTTGATACCTAGAGCTTACAAAGGTTGGTTCTGTGCCTTTGTTCATGATATTTAGGTTTGTTTGGAAAAGGTATTCGGTTAGTGACTCACCTCTTTTGTTTGTGTCCTTATTTCCCCACAGTGGATGGTGTGCATTGCAGTCCGCCGCAATGATCAGCTCCCAGCCGTGGTTCTCGCAGTGTTGTACCAGTTCCATCATTTCCCTTGGAGGAATGTCCTCTTCACTCGGCATATAGGCTGAAGCTAGTACAAGGGTAGTTTGGTTTTCTGTGGAGAGCTTCACTGCAGTAAGATCTAAGATAGAGGATATCGCGCAGACGACTCTAGTACTGCGCTTCCTCAGTTTGGTACTATTACTGGCAATTGTTATTGGTAACGTGGCGTCAACATTTAAGATTCCGCGACGACTCTTGTACTGCGCTTCCTCATTTTGGTACTGTTACTGGCAATTGTTATTGGTAACGCGGCGTCAATATTTAAGATTCCGCAGACGACTCTAGTAGGTACTGCGCTTCCTCATTTTGGTACTGTTACGGGCAATTGTTATTGGTAACGCGGCGTCAATATTTAAGATTCCGCGACGACTCTAGTACTGCGCTTCCTCATTTTGGTACTGTTACTGGCAATTGTTATTGGTAACGCGGCATCAACATTTAAGATTCAGTAAGACAGCGGGTGGGGCGGGACGGCAATGCGACGCTGGCGCTATATAAACAGTTGTAATGTTATTTTGAAATACGTCACACATTATGAAATACGTCACACATGCCGAGTGCGACGGCGCCGTGTGACGTATTTTATAATGACTTATATTACAACATGATGACAACTGCTTATATGGTGCGTCAGTTGTACCATGGGTCGGTCACCCACGTTGCCGTCATGCTCCGCCCGCTGTCTTACTGAACCATAAAGAGAATGGAGACAAATCACTACAAGTCAGTGTGAGGTGTTGGCATATTTGAATATATTGTAATGTACATCCATACCATCACATAGATAGTTGGCAGTCCACAAGTGTGCGTTTCTCTCGAAGTTTCCTGCCTCGCACAGTCAAACTTTGGAACGAATTGTCGCCTGCGGTATTTCCGGACCGATACGACCTTCAAACTTTCAAAAAGAGAGCGTATTCCCACCTCAATGGCCGGCAACGCACTTGTAACTCCTCTGGGGTTGCGGGTGTTCATGGGTGACGGTAATTACTTACCATCAGGTGATACGTCTGTTCGCTTGCCCCCTATCCCATAAAAAAAAAAACATCTATAAAATTTAACAGATCAAAAATGTAAAGCCACCAACCAATGCAAACTTAAGGTGTAACAGCTGTTATTTATTCCGTACTTCGAGAACTACCCACCCGTTGGGAAATCACCGTAGAGGCTCGACTTTCAACGAGTATTTTACCTACCTCGTCCTATGTCGAATAAAAATCGAGCAAGTAATAATTCAGGAGCGTGGGCATTCTTTGTGAAGAACGGAAATTGATTGATATTGCGGGGGGCTATGGAATTTTGGTGTGTGTTTATTTTTAAGGCAGTTTCCTTAAAGGTAATGTGATCATTTGACGATTGAAGAATCATAGAATCTTAGATGATACTTTCGAAATGTCTCTGACGTACTTTGCCTTTAAAAATGTTCAGTGTATGAACGTTTCCGCAAAAAGTGTGATGATAGTCTTCTGACAGTAAAATTGAACTCGAAGCTATGCTTATTAACCGTATGCGTATATGTTTTTTTGTGTATATTACGCGATTATGCCGCCAATTGTAGACGGATTTTCAAAATTCTTTTTGTATTTGATAGAATATACCAAAGTTAGGATCTGATGATGGGATCTCATAAAGATCGAGGGAAACCCTTAAATTTTTAGGTGTGTCCAACGTGTATTATACGCGATATACTCCGCCAATTCTAAACCGATTTTCAAAATTCTTCTTGTATTCGATAGAGTATACTCCTGGGGTGGTCTCAAGGTTACCAAAGTCAGTTTCTGATGATGGGATCTCATGAAAATCGAGGAAAACCCTAATTTATATATAGGGGTTATTATATATTAGGGTTACTTTCACAAATAAAAATTAATTCACTAAAAAGTTAAAAATATTCTACAAAAAATTAAAACCGACTTCAAAAACACTGAAAATTTAAAAATAAAATAAGAATATGTACAGACAACATCGCACTTCTATATTGAAGTCGGTGACAAAAAGCACCGACTTCAATATAGAAGTGTGATGTTGTCTGTACCTATTCTTATATTATTTTTAACATTTCAGTGTTTTAGAAGTCGGTATTTATTTTTTGTAAAATATTTTTTTTGTGTATTTAGTTCTTATCTTATCCCGCCTGAATAATTTCCGTAATTTCTTCGGCGAGCTGTGATTAAATAAATTCCCATAGTCAGCTTCACAAAATCCGTGGGCAGAAAACGGCGATCATAATTATATTCTTAATAATCCGTTATCACAAGGTCACCTCTGCAAATATTTAAGTTGCCTATCCCGCGCGAGTGCGGGTCGCATGCGTGATTAATTACGCAATTGTGGACGTTTCTTTTTTTTTACCTTTATTGGCGGGCGTATGAGTGATCCAAAAGTCTTTATTTTGATGATGGGATCTCATAAAGATCGAGGGAAACCCTTAAATTTTTAGGTGTGTCCAACGTGTATTATACGCGATATACTCCGCCAATTCTAAACCGATTTTCAAAATTCTTCTTGTATTCGATAGAGTATACTCCTGGGGTGGTCTCAAGGTTACCAAAGTCAGTTTCTGATGATGGGATCTCATGAAAATCGAGGAAAACCCTAATTTATATATAGGGGTTATTATATATTAGGGTTACTTTCACAAATAAAAATTAATTCACTAAAAAGTTAAAAATATTCTACAAAAAATTAAAACCGACTTCAAAAACACTGAAAATTTAAAAATAAAATAAGAATATGTACAGACAACATCGCACTTCTATATTGAAGTCGGTGACAAAAAGCACCGACTTCAATATAGAAGTGTGATGTTGTCTGTACCTATTCTTATATTATTTTTAACATTTCAGTGTTTTAGAAGTCGGTATTTATTTTTTGTAAAATATTTTTTTTGTGTATTTAGTTCTTATCTTATCCCGCCTGAATAATTTCCGTAATTTCTTCGGCGAGCTGTGATTAAATAAATTCCCATAGTCAGCTTCACAAAATCCGTGGGCAGAAAACGGCGATCATAATTATATTCTTAATAATCCGTTATCACAAGGTCACCTCTGCAAATATTTAAGTTGCCTATCCCGCGCGAGTGCGGGTCGCATGCGTGATTAATTACGCAATTGTGGACGTTTCTTTTTTTTTACCTTTATTGGCGGGCGTATGAGTGATCCAAAAGTCTTTATTCAAAGAGTACGTAATTTTTCATTCACCCTCTGCAAATGTTTAAGTTACCCCCGCGAGTGCGGGCCGCATGTGTGATTAATTACGCAATTGACAACATTTCATTTTTGCTTAGGTAAAGTAAGCTCCAATTCAAGCTTTACATTTACACTACGAAATCCGCCACTTTACGAGCGATATAAAAACGGTCCAAAGGTCAAACAGTATAGCTTGACGAGCCAAAATTCAGAAACCATTTCGAGATTTTTGCATTGTTATCACAATTAACGTTTTTGGATATTATTTATTATACAATAATTTTAATATTTCGAAGAACTTCAGAGTACGAAGTGTTGGGCTAAATATCCGGGATAGGCTTTTGCCTATCCTAAAAAACTAGTTTTCAAATGGTTCAACGTCATTGGTTATATGTGGCTAACATTCAAATGACATTCACGGTTCATTCCAGATGAGCATTACAACTTTTTGATGCTAAGATCTGATTTTAACCGCGTTTTGCGTATCTTCTAAGAAATATTCACATTTTTAGCAGCATGACTTGTATGTCTTGTAACAAATGAAATGGTAGGAACTGATTCTTCGTGCTGATTTTTGACACCTCACTTAGTCCTGTAACTTAAAATTACAAATTGTACAAATCAGAATCGGCTAAAACTTTATCAGTTTCTTTAAATTATCGTTTTTAACCTTTTTAACTTATGAAAAAAGTTTTCATATATCAAAGAAAGGTGTCAAAAATTGGTATTAGAGGACCTATCTTATAGCCTTATTTGATGTCAATTTTTCGTGGTAAAAATGTTTAAGTGAAACACCCAAACCCAGCACAAAAAGTTAACACCAAAAACTAACAAATGAAATGGTGCTAAAAATGTTGAAAACGTTGTAAGTCCGTGCTAACCTGGAACGCGTCTATCGCATGATTGACGTCTGTCACGATTTTTTTATGGGCTCTATCTAAGCTAACACAATTAACGGTATTATGACCAACTCTACTTTTTTGAAAAAACCAAGTTTCAAAAAATTATTTGTATAGATAGCACATAACCGAAGCACCAGAATTATAGCTCTTTTTTATTTCGAATATAAGGAAAGTAAAACAAAGGTTAATATTACAAACATATTTTTCTGTTACCTAGATGATATTGGCTTTTCTGCCTTTTTTTCATGCACAATATTTAACATGGTATTTACATGTACATTTTCAATATGTACTATATGTGACTGTAAAGACAGTAAATTCAATAAATGACTTCTATAAAATTTGGATAAAGAAATTAGATCATAAGTATATTTTATTTGTTCATAATGTTTTCACCAAATATATTAATTGAATAATATCGATGTGTGGCTGTATATGTTTTTTGCCTTTGCCTGTAATAATAAGTTTTGTTTTAATATTTAAGTAATAAAAAAATTCTTGGATTATCCTTGGATTAGTTACTCCGTGTGTTGTCTGAGTAACTAATTCCTCGAATAAGTTACTCCGTGTAAATGATTAAAATGTTTATTAGTAAGGCCGTAGATGTAAAATTTATTGAAATTAATATACTTTGTTTATGGCCGCATATGACAAAAAGTGAAAAGCGATGTATAATTTTCAGCCGTATATTTAGGCAAACACACGGATTTTTTTGTGGGTCTGTGGGCAAACAATGACTTTCTTACAGAATGTGAGAAATGAAAGAAAAATCCGTCCCTGGAAAAGATTTTCTCTGCTGTCTAATTATTAAAAGAAATAAATACCATTTTGTTATTTCATATCGAAATTTTGAACTTTTTATGAAAATTACTGTCAAAAAATATTATTAACAATTTTGTAACATGATTTACTTAAATAGATATAATTTATTTTTCACTAAATGATTATTGAATTTACATAAAGTATTTAATTAATAATATTTTTTAATAATTGTAAATGTTAAATATTATTAATTAAATCATCATGATGATGATGATGATTTAATTAATAATATTTACCATTTACAATTATTAAAAAAATACTCGCTGGCACCGTTTTAAAATGAAAAAGAAAAAAAAAGTTCAGTTTGTCCCCTAGGGTAACAATCTACTATTAATATGGAAATGTGTTATGTGAAAATAATTCTTATCTGTTACTACGTTTTCAAAAATGGAAAACATTTCAAACCAACCAATCATCTTTGTACACTTCCTCTGCTGCCACCATCTTATCTGCTAGAATTGGATGGCAGAGATCTCTCATAGAGATAAGCCCGCCACTGTACATATTATTTCTAACGCTATTTTAGTCATGTTTGTTTTGTTTGTGTACAATGAAGTTTTAATATAGATTCATATCTACATAATAATAACTGTCAGGGCCGTAACATTATTTCTCGTGACTTGTATCTATTAAGCTTACTTTGTGGAATACAATTTCCCTTCGATATACTTATTTGTATCATACAAATTATAGTTATAGAGATAGCAGTTATATTTCTCCATAACTCATATTGATTTTGGCTAGATGGCTCATAGTGTTTATTCATGAACGTGGTTTGGAAAACATTGGAAAATCAAAATCGGATTAGAGCTAGTTCAGTACACATGACAACAAGTGAGGCTTTATACCTATTCGTACAGATCTTGAAACCGCCTTTATATCACTCGGATTAGCGTCGGCTTTCGTAGTGCGAGTGTTAACCATAACGTCTATAGTTAACTATACATTTTAGCTCTCTGTATGTGTCAGTCATAACAGATTTAATTGGACGGTTTAACTTGAAGTTTGCGTCTGATTCTCTTTTCTTCTTCAACAACCCTTTGTCTGCCTGTTGGGTACATATTGGTCTCCTCGTGGCTTTAGTAGCAGACCCGATTTTGTGCACGTCTGGTACCATTCCAAAACTCCAAACCATTGTCGAAACAAGTTCTTCAGACCAGTATGTGGGTTGTCGACGCTTCTCTTGTAGGAGAGGGGTGCCTTGCCTACCACTACCTCATACAAAACCAAATTAAATTGTAAGGTAACATTTTATTGATTTTAGAGGTTAAGGTCACCAGAAGGCTGTGCTTCTGTGAATTTAGGAGCCGCATCAATATTAATCAAAAAGTACGCCTTTATATAGAAGCATTTATATACGGGCTGATTTTGTAGGGATAGTTCTGGAATTTGTTGGTCCTACAACAAAAGTCTGTCGACATCATCATTTTAACCCTACGCCCTGCTGAGGGACACTGGTCTCTGTTAAGAAGCGGAAGAATTGGCCTACTTCATTTGCTGCTTGAACAAGTTGGTATTGGGTTTTTTCAGTTTTCATTTCTTCGGTGGTAAACTTTGTTAATCGCTTCTTATAGTATCCACGTGTAGAAAAAAATGTCACGTCATGTATTTTAAATCCGTCATCACACGGACCTTCAAAGTTACACCAATGAAACAGTGAATGGAATACTATTATATATATTCTGTGATTGTATTGAGGAGCCACCTAAAACTCGCCCTTTACGGACGGAACACAGAGAAACAGAATTTTTGATTTTCGTCTTGTTTCGAAAATAAATAAAATATTTAGAAAAAAAAATATACAAGTGTCATCATCATCATCATTATCTCAGCTCATATACGTCCTTACCGAGGGGCACGAGTCTACACTAACAAGTTATGTTAGGGCGATTAGGCCTTGGTCAAACCATGCTGGCCCAGTGTGGATTGATCGACTTCACGTACACATATTAATTTCTTCGCAGATGTATGCAGGTTACCTCACCATGTTTTCTTCCATCGTAGGAGCGTCGGACAAATGTACACATGAAATAAGAAAAACGACAAACACATTGGTACATGGCGGTCTCGAACTCCAGACATATATACCGATGGCCTCGGCACTAGCCGTCTAGGCCAGTGCCGAGGCCGCAGCGCCACCCACTAAGTAAGGCTTAGAATTACATAATGACACCGAGTTTATATTCATTAACGCATCAAACGTGTGCAGTTACTAAGCCCTCTGAGCTTAACAGAGGGCTTTCAGTAAGCTTGCGCTGGCGATGGCGGCGTAGGATTTTGGGATCGTAACACGCAAGCATCCTCTACGAGACTAGGGCACAGTGTTTTGGTCTAAAACGCAGACCTGGAGGCCTAGAAAGTGGCAATCTTTTTATAGCGAAACGATATCTAAATTCGTTATCGTCTATGAAATTACTAAACTAATTCCTAGGCAACGTAACAGGATTGTAGCGATCGCTGTGTCGAATTGTTCTTTCTTTAAGAAAACATAATATTCGTTATCTACACAAAACAAATTAACGGCCACTCTATGTTATTAGTATTCTAGTAAATGGTAAAATAAATGATTGCATTTAACATTTTCAATTAATTTTTAATAAAAATAAGTTAGCTATTTTGAGTAGTATATGAAAGTGAAGAAAAAACAATTCGCTTCTTTATCGATTCGTTGCGAATCAATATAATTATTGTCTACAAAATTACATAATTATCGATGACTGATCGATTTGCCACGTGATTTAGCGATGGCATGTGTCAATCCATTACATTTTGTTCGTTTTTTAACTTTGTTATCGTTTTTGATTTGTTTCTTTGTCTTTGGGGCAATCGAAGTTCTATTTGCGAACGTTTTAAGAGGAATGTGAAGCTGTAAATTTTCATACAAAAAGCGATAACGCTTTTCTCCCTCTTTACATAGTCCAATTTTCATAATTTTTGGGAATGTTGTAGATATAATGAAGATCTAGGTTTGTACGTTTTGATTTTGAAGTAATATTGCTCAGAATATAAATTATTGGCATCTAAATATCCATATTTTAGACTTAAAAACTACCTCGAGCATTTTTATCTTTTTTGACTAAATTATACTAAATTACAAAAAAAACAAAACGTACAAACATAGATTAAGGTATACTGAATCTAATGAGACCAAAAGTGTCTAATTTCGTAAAGGTTTAGTTTAGTAAACAGTTATCGCCCGAAACAATATTTCAATAAGAAATGTTGGTACTTGCTTCGGACCTTCAACTCTAAGCGGTGTGCAACAAAGAGCATATTTGAAAGTGCATACTCGAGCCATGAATTGGCACTTCACAGTCCTCTTAACCAAAACCAAGTAATTACTGTTCCCATATCTTTTGACATCTGATAGCTGTCAAGGTATTGTCAAATATAAGGGAACAGAAACGTTTCTGATTTGGTTGAACGTTGTAAATAGTGTGATTGCCTCTCTCTCCTTAACCATGAGCGCTCAAAACAAGAAACCATACTGAAAGTGGGATGGCGATGGCGATGGCGATGGCGGTGTCTATGTTTTAATATTGTTTTAAAATTACATCTTGAGATACAATATTTTATCGTTCGCCATTCCTTTTTACGAGACTGTTCCTCTGTGCTATAGGTTAAATTATACCCCACACTGTAAATATTTTTCGCCCGACCGAGCTCGATGAAAATTGAACCTGACATTTTTGCAACACTGATACAATGTGCCTTTGTAGTTTAGTTGAACATGGTAATTTTGATACTTTGTAATAAACATGTAACTTTGTAATTTAACTTTCGGTTTTGGTACAGAAGCACAAATCTGTGCCAATATATGAGAAAGACGAAGTTTTAAGGGAGCATGGTTATGAGGAGTTGAGAATTCCTCCGTACAATTGTGATATTAGCCCTAAATCGCGAGATTTACTTGTGTGTAGTAACTTAAAAGTACTTATAAGAGTACTTTTAAGTACCTACTTGTATTTACTTACTTTGAAAATTGTAATGTATAAAATTATTTACCTACATCAAATTATTTCATTTACTTGTTTATCTACAAAAGTAAATCTCGCGACAAGCTTTTATGTCATATAAATTGTGTCAAATGTGAAATAACGTTATAAGTAAGTAAAAGTTTTAGGGTATAAGTTTATTTTTTCTTTTTAGCGCATTTAAATAAAAGCTTGTTTTTAAAAAAGTTTTTTTACATTTCATTTATTTTTTACTTTTTAGTTATCACTGGACACTTTTCTCACTCTGTTCATCTCATTCAACGCATCATTGTTGCAAGGTCGTTTGCCGGAACGTCTATACAGAATTTCAGCTCAACCGGTTAAAGATATCTACTTCAAAATTGATTTTTTAACTTTAGAAATACGCCATATTGGATTAATAATGATATCACTTTATTTTTCAAGTTATTCTTAGCCAGACACTTTATTTGATACCCATATTGTAGGAGTGCATTAAAAATAATTGGTCCGCCATTTTGCGTATGCCGCCATCTTAGATTTAGAATGACGTCACACAGTTAACCATGCATTGTCATCCAAACTGTGTGTGTATACAAAATTTCAGCTCAATCGGTTAAAGATATCTACTTCAAAATTGATTTTCAAGTTTTAGAAGTCCGCCATATTAGATTAATAGTGACGTCACATTATTTTTTGAGTTACTCTTAGCAAGACCTTATATTTGATACCCATATTGTAGGGGTGCATTAAAAATAATTGGTCCGCCATCTTGGGTATGCCGCCATCTTGGATTTAGAATGACGTCACACAGTCAACCATGCATTGTCATCCAAACTGAACGTGTATACAAAATTTCAGCTCAATCGGTTAAAGATATCTGCTTCAAAATTGAGTTGAAAGTTTCCACCCGAACATACATACTTACATACTTACGAGTACATACATTGCAAGTTAAATAAAAGCTTGTAAAAAAGACGGACGGTTGTTGAATCACGAGTGAAGCACGCAAATGACAGCACATTTATATGTGTGCGTGTCTTGTTCGTTGAAAAATGACAGCTTTTTGTCTTACCTGGTACATCTGTGTGAGTGTAGGTCGTGTACCGACACACACGCGAACGTTGTCGCGGGCACAACTAGGACCTTATAAAATACTTAGAAATAATGTACCTAGCACTAGCTGACTCGGTGATTAGTTGTGGCCTAAGTAGCTATGGGCGCACGTACAAAAGCGATTTAGATAACATTTTTAGATTACAACTGACGATATTAGAAATATAGCCCCACCGAAAATATAAATATAAGCACAAAAATGATGAAAGTGCTCTATTCAGGTACTGTAATATACTTTCTTTTAAGATACAATGTTTCTTAAGAGGACTTATTGTTTTTTGTCCATTCTTTCGATTGGCATCATAAAAATACGGGTGTTTTTTTTTACACATTTAAGCCGGTTCGATTCCCAGACGAAGCAGATAATTTTTAGAAAATCTTTGAATGCAGTATTACTAACTTTTAAAAATAACATAAAGTCTTCTTTCAGGAAAATATCCTATCTACGATATTTAAGGTACTGTCCCTTCATGTCCCATAGTCTTAGGACGCCCTATATAGAATATATTTCATAAAGTTGGACTAAGTTTGATGAGCGAGAAATGTCACAACATATTTAAAGTTAGAATGAAAGTTAGACATAAATCACTGCGTTCGTTATCACATTTTACCTACTTAGCGATTGCCTATGATGCATACGGTATACTAAGAATACAGTACACGGACGCGGATATATGTTGCCAAATCCTCTATATTAATGGTTCTTACCTTTCAGTGACGAGTGACCAGACCATTTTACAAATTTTTGTCTAGCCATGGAACACCAACTCTAGACCAATATGCGCTTATGAATAAAGGTTGCTTCCAGGGACCACCAGTTAAGAATCACAGCTCTAAAAAGTTTACCGTCTGAACTCGGTAGTAGCATTAATATAAGGTAATGTAAATATAAGCTAAAGAAACATTACTATCCGATTACTTAATTACTAATTATGACGATAACAACTTAGTACATATATGTAAATTGTAATGCAACCAGTACATTAAACCTCGGTTAAACTCTTGTTTGTTTATGTTTTTAATTTGTTTCTTAACAATAAAATGTGTCAATACTTACAATCGAATCCATACTATTCGAGGAGTATTCATAACTATTTCGTATATTATTCATTTGGTTCGATTTCTGAAAGTACTTTTGAATATTTTTCTCTTGTTTTGTTACGTCCATCTGATACAAATATTTGTTACGGGTGATATAAAATCTATTTTAGTACAAGTCAAATGTTTGTTGATTATGGGACGATTTTCGACGCTGTGCTTTTAAAAGTATAATTTGTTATGAAGAATCGTAACATGTATTTAGAAGAGGCTTTAGTCTTTTTATAGTAGAAGTAAAATACCAATACAAACATTTTTCTCTTTATCTCGCAAGTGAAGCTGTTTCATAAACTTTATTGTTAGCTTTACTTTTCCCTGAGTCTTCCATCGCTCAACGTCAGTTATCTGCGAGTCAGGCCTATATTACTTTCATTGCTGTGTTTACTATTTCATGTCAAGTTTTCTCAAGCACAGAGTTTAAGAGAATAACCAATAGTGTTTTTTCGTGTGTAAAAGCTTAGAGAGTTATTGTACTACATGTAATTATAAAGGATAGTTGTCAAAAAGATATTTTTAAAAGAACATCAAAGAACTTATCACCCGTTAATTTATATTCATCAATTACATAATTTTTACATCAAGTATTTTTTTAACGAAACTAGTAAGACTAGTAAGAATTCGAAAATATCTATAGTATGTTACAGTCAAGACTCATAATCAGTCAAAACCACTTTTGCCTGCAAAAATCAGGCAAAAGTTGTTTTGACCGATGCCCTTAGTTAAAAACAATTTTAACTGATTTTTGCAGTCCGAAGTGGTTTTAACTAAGGACGTTGGGCAAAACTATTTTTAACTGCAAAATATTGGGTAATAGTATTTGTGACCAAATTATATCGGTCAAAAGTGTCATATATGTTTGTTAGTATTGAACCTCTTTATGTTATACGTAAAAGATACCTACTGTTTAAAAAAGTAATAAAATTGACAGATGTTGTCACTTAACTTAAAAGGATAGTTTTATTGGTATTTAATAATGTATTATAAAATACTACATGGTGTCAGGTGTTGTTTATTAGTTTATATAAATAATTAAATTAAAAAATTAAAAATATTTAAAAATGACGGAAAAAAGTCAGCGCGGAGTAAAATCCGAAACAGTGTACACAACGTTGCAGCAGCCGGCTGCTATGGCGGAAGATGGCAATATTGCGACAAATTGGAGAGAATGGAAATCGGCGTTTGATTATTATTTAATTGCAACTGGTAAGGAAAGTACAAGTTCAAGGGAGAAATGTGCGTTGTTCATGCATGTGATCGGTAAGTATGGTCGCGAAATTATAGAAGAGCTAGATTTAGAGGAAAGTATTACGAAAAATTATGAGGAACTGGTACTAAAATTTGCCAGTTATTGTGATCCTGCTCGCAATATTAATTATGAGCGACATTTATTTTTTGAGACTTACCAAAAAGAAGAGAGTTTTGATAAATATTTGAGCGCTTTAAAGATAAAAAGCAAGTCGTGTGACTTTGGTACTTTAAAAAACTCTCTTATTTTAACACAGCTAATAAGAGGTATAAGAGATACTAAAATGCGTGAAAAGTTATTAGCAAAACCAAAGTTGGAATTGGATGACGCCATTTTGCTGTGTCGGGCGGCGGAGACTGCAAGCCGGCAGGCTCAGCAGTGCACGAGCGGTGGCCATGCCGCTGGTGACAGCGGGACGCCCGCGCTTGAGGAGGTGCGCGCCAGGCCGCGAACTGCGGTAGCACCGTCACCGGCCCGTAGTCAGCAGTACGGTGAGCGAAGAACTTACACATTTACACCTCAACAAAGTCGACCGCAACAAAGTCGTTCTAAAGACGTTAGTAAGTGTACTAAGTGCGGTCGGAGACATCATTTTAATGAAAAGTGTTGGGCACGAAACGGGACGTGCTATCGTTGTAATAAAATTGGTCATTTTGCAAAAATGTGTAGGGTGCAGTATGTTAATGATATGGAAGTAGCGCAAGAGAGAGATGAATGTGTCGAGTTGAATGAGTCTTTGTTGTGTACTCTATCACTAGATGAAATTAGTTCTAATTCATGGTATTGTGATGTTTTTGTAAATAATTGTAAAGTGAAGTTTAAATTAGATAGTGGTGCGGAGGTTTCTGTTATATCTTTACATACATTTAAAGAGGCAGGTTTTAGTGAATTTGTTTTAAAACAGAACAATTCAATTATTAGAGAAGTTAGCCGAACAATGTTACCAGTTGTAGGATATTTTGAACCTGTTTTATCTTATGGCGACAAACAGTGTCAGCATAAGGTATATATTTTGGATTTGAATTGCAATAATTTATTAGGACTGAGCGCTTGTCGCGACCTTAATTTGATAACTAGTAAGGTAGATGTTAATGAACTGTCACAATATAAAATTGACGATTCTATTTTCAATGGTATTGGTTGTTTGCCGTATATTTATAAAATTGAAATTGATGATAGTGTACCACCGGTGGTGAATTGTTCTAGAAAAGTTCCAATAAAACTGAGGCCAAAGTTAAAAGAGGAGTTAGAAAATATGGAAAAATGTGGTATAATTGTAAAAGAAGACTTGCCATCAGAGTGGGTCTCGAATATTGTTATTGTTGAGAAACCGGGAAAGTTGCGAATATGTCTTGATCCTTTTCATTTAAATAAAGCTGTACGTCGTTGTCACTTTCAACTACCGACGTTAGAAGAGCTCTCCAGGAATCTAACAGGAGCTACTTTTTTCAAAAAATTAGATGCTAAAAACGGATTCTGGATGCTAAAGCTTGACGAGGCCAGTTCTAAGCTGTGCACCTTTTCGACGCCATTTGGGCGTTATCGTTTTTTAAGAATGCCATTTGGTATAAATTGTGCACCAGAAATATTTCTCAAGGAGATGTTCAAAATATTTTCAATGCAAGGAGTTGAAGTATTTGCGGATGATATTTTAGTTTGGGGAAAAACTAGAAATGAACATGATTCTACGCTTCAGAAAGTGCTAGAAAAAGCTAAAAAGTTTGGTGTTAAATTTAATAAAAATAAATGTGTGTTTTGTGTAAAAGAGGTACAATTTCTTGGTCATACATTCAACAAAAATGGTATTAGTCCTACAGATTCTAGAATTAAGGCAATAGTTAGTATACAAAGTCCTAAAGATAAGAAAGATTTGGAGCGCTTTTTAGGAATGACCAATTATTTGTCAAGATTCATACCAAATTACTCGCAAGTTGCTTCCCCTTTACGCATGCTTTTGAAGAAAAATGTTGTGTTTGAATGGCTAAATGTTCACGAAAAATCATTTATCGAATTAAAGAAGCTTATAAGCAATACACCAGTACTCAGATTTTATTCGCCGCGAGAACCTGTCACATTAAGTGTAGATGCATCCTGTGAAGGATTAGGTGCCTGTTTGCTTCAAGGAGGAAGGCCTGTAGCCTACGCTGCGCGTACACTTACATCTACGGAAAAGCGTTGGGCGCAAATTGAGAAAGAGATGCTGGCAATTCTTTTCGGATGTCTGAGATTTCATCAATATATATATGGACACGATGTGGTCACAGTTGAAAGTGATCACAAGCCTCTAGAAGTGATATTTAAAAAAGCTTTGAATGAAACACCTGCTAGATTACAGCGCATGTTGCTAAAGTTACAAGCCTATAGTTTGAAAGTTGAATACAGACTAGGGAAAGAAATGCATATTGCAGATGCATTATCTCGTGCTGCTAATGCGAACGAATTAGATGAAAGAGATAGAGCTATTACAAAAGATGTGGTAGTACATGTTAATGCATTATTAGCTAGTTTAGATGCTTCAAATGAAAAATTGGAACTTATTAAAGAAGAAACAGGAA
The DNA here is from genome assembly GCA_963935595.1 of Schoenobius gigantellus. Lineage (NCBI taxonomy): Eukaryota > Metazoa > Arthropoda > Insecta > Lepidoptera > Crambidae > Schoenobius > Schoenobius gigantellus. Next base: position 10,320,982 of record OZ012558.1, read on the forward strand.
AAGACGAAGTTTTAGGAAGTGTTATATTTTACTACTATAATGGATGACCGGAAAACAAGAGATCAGTAAAACAAGAAGCTAGGGCTTATTGGACCTTCAGACAAGATTTGCATGTAATTAATGGAATTTTATTTAAAACCTCTCAAATAGTCATACCACAGACTCTACGTAAGGAAATGTTGAAACGCATACATGAAGGGCATTTGGGCATTGAAAAGAGTAAAAGACGTGCGAGAGAAGCAATTTGGTGGCCAGGAATGAATACAGAAATAGAAAACTGTTACTACATTGTGAACCATGCCAGCGTCATCGTCTGACACCACCACGTGAGCCACTTGCGCCGTATCCAGTACCACAGTTACCATGGGAAGTACTTGCTGCAGATATATTTGAGTTGGAAAAGAATAGATTTCTGCTAGTAGTAGATTATTATTCAAAATTTGTAGAGGTCATGTCATTAAATAATTTAAGAAGTGAAACAGTAATCAATAAATTTAAGTGTATTTTTTCCAGGTTTGGTATTCCAAGAAAACTTGTAACGGATAATGGTCCTCAATTTATTTCTGATGATTTTAGAGGGTTTGCTAAAAAATGGGAGTTTAAGCACGTCACTAGCTCACCTATGTATCCGCGCTCAAACGGCTTAGCTGAAAGAAATGTGCAAACAGTTAAACGTTTGTTGAAAAAAGCGACAGAGGATAATACTGAATGAACCTTGGCCTTGCTCAATTTTAGAAATACACCTGTTACAGGGGAAAAATATTCGCCTGCGGAATTGCTTATGGGAAGATCCTTAAACACAAGACTACCAGTAGCGTTGACAGCATTAAGACCGCATAAAATTAATTCAAGAATATTTAGAAATGATCGACAGCAAAGGATTAACAGAATGAAAGAGTATTATGATAAAGGGACAAGAAATGCTTCAACATTGGAACCAGGTCAAAATGTGAGAATGAAAGATGGAAATATATGGAGAAAGGCTGAGGCTTTTTAATAAAAAGGCAGCAGAAAATAGGTCATACTGGTTGAAAGTTGATAACGGCGGTACATATCGTCGAAACAGATCCCATATCATTAATACAAGTAATCGCAGTAATCTCGGTTTCGATGACAATAATTTGCAAAATAGGAATAATTATTCTATTGTACAATCTTCACAAGGTGATATAAGTAATGCGATAAATACACCACATTATGTAACACGAAGTGGTAGGGTGGTTCGCCCACCAGCTAGATTTTCTTATTAATAAATTACTTGTTTGTGTAGACTTTTGGTTTTAGGTTTTTTAATGGTACATTTGTTTGGTTGTTGTAAAGAAAGTAAAATATTTTATATTTTTCAAAAAGGAGAGAGATGTCATATATGTTTGTTAGTATTGAACCTCTTTATGTTATTCGTAAAAGATACCTACTGTTTAAAAAAGTAATAAAATTGACAGATGTTGTCACTTAACTTAAAAGGATAGTTTTATTGGTATTTTATAATGTATTATAAAATACTACAAAAAGTGGTTCTGACTAAGAATGTTAGCCAAAACTAACATTCGTAGACTGACATACTTACATTCTTTTAATAAAAATCATACGTATTACTTATATCATTTAATTATCTATATGACAGAATGACAAATAGTAACACTTTCTAGGAGATCATCGTTTGGCACCGACTTCAATATAGAAGTGTGATGTTGTTTGTACCTATTCTTATATTATTTTTAACTTTTCAGTGTTTTTGCTTTTTAGTTTTTTCGGCGGTTCAAATTTTTGTTAAAAAGTTTTTATTTTATATTTTTTGTGACTTTCATCTATTAATTTTACTATCAGTGAGTGAATCATCAATTATCCCCCGTTTTTGTACCTTTAGGGTTGGAATTTTTTTAAAAATAATACGGGACCACCCTCGGGGTATACCCTTAAAAAATACCCTTAAATAATACCAATAAAAAAAGAATCATCAAAATCGGAGTTTTCTGTAAAAAGTTATGCGTGATCATACATTAAAAAAAATATACGCGTCGAATTGAGTACCTCCTCCGTTTTTTCGTCGGTGAAAAATATATAATGGGTTTATTGTACGCTTGTTATTATTAGATATACGTTCATAAAAAGGCCCACTTTGAATAAAAATCATTGCGCCACGATCTTAACTTGTTACAAAAATAATAATATTTTGAGATACAAATATTTTGCTCTGCAATCAGTATTTTTGATAAGGATTTTATTGCTGTTAAATAAAACCTACCCGTTTTCAAAGGCTATCGCTTTCATGTCATTTTGCTTGCTTAGAAAAAAGCTTGCTAATAAATAATAAATAGTTACCTAATTTAAAAAAATGATTCTGGCCGATCTTAAAACTAGTATTACTATAATAATGTCCAATAACAGTACTACTTATCTGCGTGAGGAGCAATCCGTTACTCTCCGAATTCGTAATTAACTAATCCCGAGTTAACTGTATGTTAATTGCTGAGTGCTTCACCGAAGACTAAACGCTCATACAGCATTGTAAAACTACGTATTATCAGAATTACCTACGTCGGTATTCGAATCTTGTACTAATAAAGATACTACAAGATGCAAATCTTTTTCTTTCTTCTTATTACATCGATGCATAGAAATTAGCGAGAGTATAGGTATGAAAGGAGATTGCCCCTACAAACTATCTATGTGAATTGCAGCTTTTACTTTGATTTTTTGAAGTTCCCGTCCGTGAGTTAAATCTACATGTCCAATATTACGAGATTTCCACAAATAAGATGCGAGCCAAAGCTTTTTTAAATATAAATGCTTAATCACGTTTAATGGATGGGACAAGGAAGGGTCAAGGAAGGGTTTCTTTCCGCTGTGAAAGGAAAAATATTAATATGTATTATGAATATAGTATGAGTGCAAAACAAAACTTTAGTCAATTTAAAGCAAAATAAGAGTAGCCGGCATAGTCCTTTGTATTCAAAATTCAAAGACCTTTTGTATTCAGAATTTACAACTGAAACTTATATAACGTGGAGTAAGAATTGCTCACATTGAATTCATTTTTGCAAATTATATACAATGTGTTAGTGCGAACGCACACAACCGATTATTCGGTGACCGATTTTTTTAAGGTGTAAAATCCTTACTATCATATTTAAACGCGAAAGTTTGTAAGTATGGATGGATGTATGAATGATTGTTACTCTTTCACGCAAAAACTACTGAATGGATTTGAATGAAATTTTGTAGGTAGACTGATTACGACATGGATTAACATAATAATATAGACTCTTTATTATCCCGGAAAAGTAAATAGTTCCCTCGGGAAAGTAGATTTGCAGTTTTTTCTTTGAACTTTCAAGGCGAAACATCTATATACTAATAGGCCATGTTGCAAAACGCACGAACTACAAAAAGTCGGCAAAAGAATCAGTGAATCCTGGCCGGTTCGATTATCGGTAAAAAATGGAACGTTCGTAAATGTCCAACTGCCCACTCATCGATCGACAGTTGGCAGCTTGCACTAGCTTAATAAGAGAGGATGTGTCATAACCAGCGAAAATTTATTTTCATTATTAATATCATTCCTTTACAATAAAAATATGTTAGGGTGTCTGAGATTTTGCGTTATTTATATGTTGATCAATCTTACACTTAATTGAAATAGAGCAAGGCATATTCAAATGACATACTCATGTACTCGTGTTAATATATAACCCGTAAATCAATTTCAACGTTACGTTGCGTACTCTGTGAAGTGTTTGCCGCGGTTAAGAATCCTTAGTTAATATTATGAACAGTAACAGTGACAGTAACTGACTATCTGTCTGTTACGAGTAGTTACATTTTCAGGTTGCTGAAAAAAATTGAAGAGTTTTATTATAGTAGTTTATGAAATAGTCACATAAAAAACTAGTGTGTGTTTAAAATTCGAGGCTTGCCGAGAATTTTAATAGTACCACACGAGTGCTTTGTGTATTTTATTGGAATTCAGATTTTCATTCATCAAACAGAGCTTTTTCTGTTTATATATGTATTGAAAGTGTGGTGTTATCTATTTATAATAAAATATCACATCTACTTGAGAGGCCAGCAAAACATCTTAATGCATAATTATGTATCTAACAGTTCTAAGAAATTGATACTGTCTTGCTTTTACCATTTAATTACTGTCAGTTGATAATACACCTGAAAAAATTTCTAAAGAAAATGTTTAGGAAGTACTCCATATCGCAGAATCATTTTACAATACTTTTCATATACATAAGCATGTTGTAATTGCCCCCCAAACGTTCAAAGTCATAAACGTATATCTATCTGAGCTCTTAGTGTAAACAATTAAACTGCCATTCCTAATGAAATATTGAGCAAAATTACAAACCAAATTTATTTATAAGTGATGATGACTAATAGTGTGATACATTTCCTTTCTATTGCACTTAATCTTTAAGGTCATATCGTAGGAATATATTTTAAAACCTAAAAATTATTTTACATTGAATAAAATTAGTAAAATCTTATTTTAAAAAAATAAAAATAAAGCCTAGCTATTGTAAACCGTTATAAGTATAGTTTAAAATTATAATAACTAACATTTCTTATTGATTTATCAATATTTTAATCAAGTCGTCAAACATTTATTAATTTTAATTATTATTATGTTCTTTATTCAGCTTTTTTCTTAAATATATATATATATATATGTATATATATATATATATATGTATTACAATATAAAAATACACCTTTTTTTTTATAAAAATACCTGAAATTGACTTGAGACAAATGGTTAAGGTATGTATGTACTGTATTTAACCCGCATGGTAAAAGCAATTGTATTCATACAATTATTCAAACATAAAAACTAACAATTTTCTTCGTTATGAATAATTTGGATGTAAATAGTGCATGCATTAATTTAATCAAATCTATAACATGAAATCTTCATTTGAAAGTGTAGATTTTCAATAAACTTATTATCAACTTATTTTAAGGAATCATTATTTTATTTTAAAATAAATCTATGGAACCATCCTTTTAGGAATAGTAAAACTCTAGAAATCTTTGCATGGGGCCAAGCATTTCTGCTACCTATGCAGTTGTTAATTTGTTTGTATAATTATCCATTTCACAATATTTATTATTGTCTAGTGAATAATAAAGTTGATTCAAAATAGTAACAAAATGTATTACATAGTCTCTTATCCACTTTTAAAATTAATTGACCTCGGTTATTTATTCCCACGATGGGTAAAAATATGGGGTCTATGGATAATTGGTTCGAGACTGGCTGCTGAAAACAGAGTATGTTCATTCGTGACCTGAATGACAGTTGAGGTTGGCCCTCTCTCTATGAGCCTCTCCGAGGAGGATATTGTTAGAAATTATTGCAGCACACAGGCTGCTTATTGCAGCACACAGGCTGCTGGTAGGTTTTCAAATTAGAAGCAAATTTTTGAGGTTTTTATACATGGCTTATATTTTAGAATGTTTATCATTCCTTTTATGACTGTAAATAATTTTACACTTTTATTGGAGTACAAATATTCATCCCTCTTATTGCTTTTAATAGCTTCTATTAGGTATTTTATAAAAGCATAGTCATGTTTCCTTCTGATCCTGCTGTACTGACATTGTAAACTTATTGCATTGTAATCTAAAGACATCACTCAGATATTTTAAGAAGATTGTTTAGAAATTGAAGTCAATACTTGTGATATTACAGCTATTGCAAAGCTCATTTCCTTTGACTTTATTTTTCGAGTAATTTATCTCAAGTTTTAGAAGGATATTAGGAATTTCCATGTTATGTTATGGACCATCTAACAGTTTGCAGTTTTCAAGAAAATTTATCTACATAGGCAACCTCAATTAAAATATTTTTCAATGCAATTCTTTGTAAACTTGGTCATAAATATAAACTACTCGTATATACCATAATTTCCTATAAAGGTATTTGTGCTTTAACCTTGTTCGCGAGAACACCTTCGATAGCTCACGAGAACAAGGTTATGGTCACTGATCCTATTTTTTCTTGTTAATTATATTATGTCCAGGCACAGAATTCCCCACTACTAGGCAAACCACTCACCTTGACACCGTCAGCTTGGGCTGGTATGGGGCCGATTCTTCTCACCACGTGCCTGGCTAGCCGCAATCCGAGTTTCAACAGTTCACAGACGTCACAAATCTTACAAACACATTTACATATGCACTTTTCTTGAGTGTTCGATAATTATATGTAAAACTCAACCAATTTTATGGGAAATTCAATAATCTATGCCGAATAATGTCCGAAGACTTCATGCACTTAGCTCGCGCCGCCGCCGAGAGAGCAAGTAGTTCTAGCGGCCGATGTCCGTCGCCGTAGGGTCGCGGTTTCGCAGCTTACCCACATAGTATAGAAAAACCGTGCCTGAACATCCCCCCGCCTAACCAAGGCCTGCCTTGGTTCCTAAGATAAAATGGGTAACCGACATAATTTAGAAACGGGGCGAAGCAAAATACCGTTTTGCGTTCTAACCTCTGCGACCCTAACAATCCCATCTTTACCCGGGAGGAGCTTAACTAACCGACCGCGTTTCCAATGAAGGGGACTAGCATTATCTTCTTTTATTAAAACCAATTCGTCTAACTTAGGAGGTTCCGTAACCGAGTTCCACTTATACCGCTGTTGTAAAGTATGCAGATATTCTGTTTTCCAACGATACCAAAAATGTTGAGACATCTTTTGAATTTGTTGAAAGCGAGACAACCGATGCAACTTAACTTCCTCATAAGGATATTCAGGTACAGCCACCAGAGGTTGGCCGATTAAAAGATGACCAGGAGTCAATACTTGAAAGTCCGCCGGATCCGAACTTTGAGGGCATAAAGGCCGTGAGTTCATTACTGCCTCTACTTTATGAAAGAAAGTTGTCAGTTCTTCAAAGGTCAATTTAGTCTCGCCCAACACTCGCCGAGCATGATTTTTTGCCGATTTTACTGCCGCTTCAAATAAACCGCCGTGATTAGGACTAGATGGAGGGTTAAACAACCATTTTATATTTTGTTGAACTAATTTTCTGTCTATCTCCGAAGTGTTATTACGTAAAAATATGTATAAATCCTTAAGATATTTGTTAGTGCCCGTATAGTTCGTACCGCAGTCTGATCTTATTAAAGAAGGAAGTCCGCGCCGTGAAACAAATCTAGTCAACGCCGCCATAAAAGCTTCAACCGACAAATCCGAAACAATCTCTAAGTGAACGGCTTTCGTGGATAAACATACGAAAATACATAAATAACATTTTTGTATTTTAGCATTCCGAAATGAACTAGATTTTATGTAAAATGGGCCTGCGAAGTCTGTACCGACACCTATAAACGCTCGTACACCCTTAACCCTGTCCGCAGGCAAATCTGCCATAAAAGGTTGTGTACACCGAACCTTTGACCGATAACACTGAATGCACCGAAATGTTACATTTCTAGTAACTCGCCGTACCGAAATTATCCAATAGTTTTGAGAGAGAATAGCTGCTAAAGCATTAGCTCCGACGTGACAGTAAATGTTGTGATAGTAAGTTACTAATAAATCCGTAAAATGACCACGATTAGGTAATAAAATCTGATGTCTAGCATTAAAGGGTAAATCCGCAGCTCCGATCCGTCCACCGACACGTAAAATTTGATCTTGATCTAAAAATAAATTTAATCTTACCAATGCCGATTTAATTGGTTTTTGATTTGACAAAGCCTCAATCTCGTCACTAAAATGGCTATGTTGAACAGTCCGAATTAAAAATAAAATTGCATTTCTACGTTCATTGATTGTAATATTACCGAAAAGCCGTGTTTGTTTATTTTTACAGTTATTAATAAATCGTTTAATATAAGCCGTAACATTAACTAATTTTTGAAATGAACTATACTTTTCAATTAAGTCAAATTCCGAATGTAATACTCCTACATTAACTATTTTAGTTTTTAATCCGGGTAACATATCCTCAGGGAACTCTAAATACTCCCGCGGCCAGGTAGATGGAGATTGACCCAACCATTGTGGCTGCCACCAAAGTGGATGCCTTAGCAGATCCGACGCTAAAGTACCACGAGATGCCACATCCGCACAATTCATTTCACTAGGCACGTGTCTCCACCGAATATCAATAGGCTGAGATGTTATTTGCGATACCCGATTAGCCTCGTAGACTTGCAAAGTATGTACCGGTCGTCTTAGCCAAGCCAAGACAATAGTGCTGTCGCACCAACCTACAACTTCGTCAAATACAGTGTTGTCTCTCATCGAAGAGACGACATGATTGAAGAGTTTGGTTAAGAGTGAGGCGCCTTCTAACTCCAGTTTAGGGATAGTCAATTTTTTCCTCAGTGAGGCTACTCTAGATTTAGATATAAGTAGTCGCACGAGAACATTTCCGTCCGGTAACTCCGACCGAATATAAACCGCTGCGGCGTAACCTAACGAGCTACCGTCGCAAAATCCATGAAGACTATACCGAGCTGATCCGTTACCTTCAGGCTTCAAACATCGGGATATCCGTATTTTACATAAATTAGGTAAGTCCGAAATAATCATATGCCATTGCCGTTTAATGTCATCAGAAACAGGTGCGTCCCAATCTATTTTACGAGAATTATCACTAGTGCCGAGTAACTGTTGTAAAAGAATTTTTATTTTGAAAATAACAGGACATATCCATCCCTGGGGATCATACAAACGAGCCGCCAACGACAAGATGCTACGACGTGTTACCTTAGACTCCGGGGTTAAATTAACATGGTAAGTAAAGATATCCGTAACTGGATCCCACAGAATACCCAACACTTTTATAAGACCCGAATCACCTGAGCTATCAAAACTTTTGGGCGTTTCCAAGTGAGTAGATGGCATGCCGTCCAAAAGCTCCGGAACATTGGAGGACCATTTACGCAATTCATAGCCGGCCGTGTCCATGAGTGCTATCAACTCATCACGTAATGCAATTGCATCGAATAGTGTATCCGCGCCCCCGTTCAGATCATCGACGTAGCTATTCTTTAACAATAGATTCGCCGCCGCTGGCGAGTTCGCCATCTCATCCTGGGCAAGCTGATGTAAGCACCGAATAGCTACAAAAGGACTAGACTTCAAACCGTAAGTATTAGTTGTTAACTCATATATCTGCAAAGGTTCCGAGGGCGAAGATCGCCAGAAAATAAGCTGATATCTACGATCATCCGAGTGTATCCAAGTTTGTCGAAACATCATTCGTACGTCAGTTGTAAAAACTATGCGTGGCCACCGAAAATTTAATAAGATATCCGTTATATCTCTTTGCAATTTTTCACCAGAGTACAAGCAATCATTTAAACATACACCTGAACTACTTGGAACACTACCGTCGAAAACTACACGAATTTTACCACCGTTGCCCGATTCCTTGAAAACCCCATGATGTGCCAAAAAATAATGTTCCTTGCAAAAATCGAAATTCGAAACCTCCATGTGTCCTAAATTAATATACTCCGACATAAATTCCACATATTTAGCTTTAAACTCCGGATCACGTTGCATTCTTCTTTCAATTGCCAAAAATCGTTTAAGAGCTGTTTCCCTAGAATCACCCAAGAGCTGATGATCTGGTATGAGCGGCAGGCGCACGGTATACTTCCCGTCTGCGCCCCGTTTAGTGCTAGAACAGAACAATCGCTCGCATTCGATGTCCGCCGGGCTAATAAATTTACATTGAGGTGGTTGTTCGTAGCGCCAAAACTTTTCTACCGCCTCCAACAATTGAATAGCTGAAACATTAGAAGCCAAGTTTATCATATCCGAATTCACCTCTTGACTTGCTCCGAAAACTGCAAAATCAAAAATAGTACTCAGAGCGTAAGGCCCACCAGTACCTAAGTCAAGTTTTTCGCCGTTCAAAATATGACCCAAAATGTCGCATCCGAAAATTATATCTATATGTCTCATCCGATAAGATCCATCATCCGAAATATTTATATTCTTATTTAAAACATTTAATTTACTAGCTAAATAAGAAGTAGGTTTCTTTAGAACAACCGCAGTAACTGATAATAAAACATTTTTATTTTTGATAGGCCGAAAATGAAATTTAACAATATTACTACATTCACTAGTGTGAACGCCGCCAATTCCTACAATAGGTATTTCCGAGTAATGTCGCTTTAATCCCAAATTTGTTACCAAATCGCTTTTAATTATAGATATTTGGGAGCCGAGATCAAGTAAAGCCCGAGCTTGTACAAAAGAATTTTGAGATGTTTTAACTTCAATAATAACAGTAGGCAAAATAACATTATTTATTAATTTAGGTTCCGAAGCGACATTACACAACTGTAGTTGCTATTCCGAAATATTCTGACGACGTAAGCCCCTAGGACTCGCACTGCGTCTATCCTGCGGTGACCGTTCAATATCCGTCGATATAATTTCACCATTGTTGTTATCAATGCGCCGTTGATAACGCGATGCATTCGTATCGTAAGCTGAATATGATTCACCACGCACTGCGCGCGGACTGGCGTTCCTTCGCTGCCGCGCCGTAGTAGGAAACCGGTTTGTCAAGTTAGGATTGCGCTCCGATGACACAACGAATGCATGCCGCGCAGGGGATACCGAACGTAAAATATGCATTGTACAAATTAATTTATTGTGACCGATATTACCACATCTATTACACGGGACCTTACTACTACATGACACGGCATTATGTTGTTCGAAACATCGAAAACATAATCGTGAATCTTTTATAAAATCCTTGCGACCGTTGTTAGTTAACTTATTAAATTTGTAACACTCCGTTATAGTGTGCCCCGTAAACTGACAATATAAACAACGTTTCGCTGACACAACATTATTGTGAGCTACTAAGCCTGTGCGGTGGGTGCGTCGCCCGCGATCTGAGTAATTATTGATGTTATTATTTAATGTTTCTGAAGTCGTCGTGTCTAATAATCGACATTCATTTTGTAAGAAATCGATCAATTGATTAAAGGTGGGTAAAGTAGCACAATTTCCGCCGTACTTGTGTTCAAAACGTGATTTCATATCTAAAGGTAGTTTTGTAAGACTAATGTACAATAACAAATAACTCCATTCGTTAATAGGAAAACCAAGATTATTTAAGGCGCGTGTAGACTCCAATAAAGGGTTAAGAATTTTTGTTCTAAGACTGGTTATATTATTTAAACATGGTAAATTTAAAATACGTGAAATATGAGAATCCGACAATAATCTTTTGTTTTCATATCTACTCTTAAGTATTTCCATAGCCGTATCTAATGAATCATCCACCATAGGTAAATGTTTTATGAGATCTCGAGGTTCCTTTTGAACGTTAGAAAATAAATAATGAAATTTTTCGGTTTTAGAAATATCTTTTCTACACATTACTAGAGAATTAAATAAACTAATGAAACTAGTCCAACCAAATATATCTCCATCATACACAGACAAATTTATAGTTGGCAAGCGAGCATTTTGTGCACTTTCCGTGGATTGATGAGTGCCGTCCAAGTACGGATAAGCAGATGAGATTGACTCCAGATGATAATAAATTTCTTCTGCATTTTTAAATTGAGTATCATATAAAACAATAGCTTTGTCATCCGTTAAACAGTTTAATAGTGCTTCGTATGCCTCGCTCAACAACTTGTACCTTTCTTCTATCTTACGCAACCGAGCCGATATTACACCAGAAGTCTGACTTTTATTAGTAATAAACTCATTTGTATTTATAAACCAATCACATTGTATTTTAAATTTATTTTCTATTGCTTTAGACGCCATTGTACTATAAATTATTTCAAATGAATCTAACAACCGAATCCGAATCCGTACAAAACCGAGAGTACCGAAATATGAAACTTATAATTAAATCCGAAAATCCTTTAAATTCTAAACTTTAACAAAAACGAAAAAACTATCCGGCTCGAAGGACCAAAATTATTATGTTCGCGAGAACACCTTCGATAGCTCACGAGAACAAGGTTATGGTCACTGATCCTATTTTTTCTTGTTAATTATATTATGTCCAGGCACAGAATTCCCCACTACTAGGCAAACCACTCACCTTGACACCGTCAGCTTGGGCTGGTATGGGGCCGATTCTTCTCACCACGTGCCTGGCTAGCCGCAATCCGAGTTTCAACAGTTCACAGACGTCACAAATCTTACAAACACATTTACATATGCACTTTTCTTGAGTGTTCGATAATTATATGTAAAACTCAACCAATTTTATGGGAAATTCAATAATCTATGCCGAATAATGTCCGAAGACTTCATGCACTTAGCTCGCGCCGCCGCCGAGAGAGCAAGTAGTTCTAGCGGCCGATGTCCGTCGCCGTAGGGTCGCGGTTTCGCAGCTTACCCACATAGTATAGAAAAACCGTGCCTGAACAAACCTATATCCAATGAATAGAGTTCATAATCGAGTAGGTACCTAGATACATCATCTAATTCATTTGCCTTGATTGATAGGTAACGCTTTCCCACGGAAAGCAGGCAGTTTTAAAAAATATATTTCTTATTATAAAATTTTATCTAAATGAATTGTATCTAGGTCCTCTTGCCAAGCTAAATCAAAATTACGACGCATCTTCAAAACAGGTAGGTACTTACTGTTTCGACATCTTGGGTTATTTTCTTTATGTTAAGATAACCATTTTACTTTCGAACAACTTTTGACATCTTTTCTCCATTTTTATCACTGCGTATCTGGATTTTAGTTTTATTTAGATAATCACTTTGAAAAACATCAACATGTAAAATATGTGTCAGCTGCGTAGAGCGCGAAAAAACGAATGAGCTATGGTGACGGTGGAGTTGCCAGGTGTATTTTTCTTTTATATTTTTAATGGTGTCTTTAAAATTCGCGTATTTAGTAGTGGGAGGAGGCGTTACTACAATAGTTATACCTTGGACTAATTATGAATATAATAATGTAATTTAGGTTCTTAATATTAGAATTAGAACATGAGTGTAGATAAAATAGTTTAAAGCAGTGATTCTTAAACGGTGGTCCGCGGACCACAGGTCGTCCCTGGATGCAGCCGAAGTGGTACGCGAAGCTATCCGAAAATAGTACGTTATGATACGAGCGCGCTATGTCGGTCATTGCGTACGAGGCGATATTGTGCGCGAGCCGCAGGCGAGCGCGACAAGAAAGCAGAGTACGTAATGACCAATGCGCGCGTGTATCATACGACGTTTTTCAACACACTTGTAAGGAAAATAAAAGATCTTGTGGTATTAATATTTTTCTGAAAATGACAGCGCTTTTTTATCTATCTTCCACTGCTTGAAAGTATCGTATGCCGCCAAGTATTTATCCTTCGACTTTGGCGGCAACAAACTATTACTAGCGCTTTGCGCCTTCATAATTATTTCCGGCGGAGTTAACAATATGGATTCTTCTTCACTTGGACTCGACATATTTGTAGATAATCAATTATCAATTACAACAAAAAGGCAAAAAATTTCAATAGCGGGAAAATGGCGCGCGCCTTTTTTTTCACGCGCTGCCCGGGAATGGCTAAACTCTTCATACAGCCAACAAAAAAGGGCCAAACAGCCAAAATTCAAAACTAAATAAACCGAATATTAAAGTTTTTAAAAAACAAGTTTGTGTGAATTTTTAATAATTTATTTTAGTTATAGTTATTAATTATTGTTTTTAAATGTTTGTGTTTAAATGTCGTTGTTAATTTAATATTTAAGTAACCAGTAGTAGGCTGTTCATTTGTTTCCAATTGGCAGCCACATAAAGTCGTGTAAAAAAAAGTATTAAGCGACTAATTTAAAAATGCGTACTGGACATACATTTACTTTGCAATCTTGAACAAATTAGAATTTGTCGTGTTAAGATTACCGCACTTGTGCGATTGAAAGTGAAAAGCACTCGTGTTTAATATACTGAATAACGGGTCTAAATGCAAGGTAATAAGACCCACTTTACGAGCAAGTGTGTTGAAAATAATATTATAGTTTTAACAAACTATCCTTTATTCATATACTCTATATTGGTCTAGATTTGGTGGTTCATGGCTAGACAGATATTTGTAAAGTTGTCCCAAGGTTAAGGACCACTGGTTTAAAGAGACTCGATGACCTTTGAGAATGTCAAGACTAGTTTTTGTTGTAAAAATTTAAATTGGTGCTGAAAAGCTTTTTTATGAAAACCTCCTGTAAGCTAGCTTCCACGATCCGTGATATCTCGGACACGTATCAGCCTGCATTAAAAACACCGTTGTTTGTTACAGGAGCCTTCAAACAATATTGAAACAGAGACACCGCTATTGTAACATACGATAGGGGGCAAGCGAGCAGACGTATCACCTGATGGTAAGTAATTACCGTCGCCCATGGACACCCGCAACCCCAGAGGAGTTACAAGTGCGTTGCCGGCCTTTGAGGTGGGAATACGCTCTTTTTTTGAAAGTTTGAAGGTCGTATCGGTCCGGAAATACCGCAGGCGACAATTCGTTCCAAAGTTTGACTGTGCGAGGCAGGAAACTTCGAGAGAAACGCACAGTTGTGGACTGCCAACCATTTAAGTGATGGGCATGGATTTTTTGCCGCGTGGAACGATGGCGGAATGAGGCGGCAGGTATAAGTCCGAACAATTCCTCAGAGCATTCCCCGTAATAAATACGATAGAAGATGCATAGCGAAGCGACATCTCTACGCAGCGCCAAGGTATCAAGCCGATTTGAAATTTCCTGGCAGTCAACGATTCGAGTCGCTCTCCGTTGAATGCGGTCCAGTGGGAGAAGTTGGTATTGGGGTGCCCCAGCCCAAAGACGAGAACAGTATTCCATATGAGGGCGAACCTGCGCCTTGTAAAGCTGAAGTCGGTGCGCCGGAGTGAAATACTGTCTCGATCTGTTGAGCACACCAAGCTTCTTAGAAGCTAATTTAGCTTTACCCTCTAAGTGGCCACGGAATTGGACTTCGCTCGATATGTCGACACCAAGGATCCCAATATTGGCTGAGGCAGTTAGGGGAATGCCCTGAAAGCGAGGAGATACGACAAATGGCATTTTCTTTGCGGTGAATGCGCAAACCTGTGTCTTTGAGGGGTTGAAATGGACAAAATTAAGACGACTCCAGTTAGAAACTTTCTCTAATGAAGTTTCGATTTCAGACACAAGTTTATTCCGGCACTCAATGACGTTTTCCCGAGAAGAGTTCACACGGCCGTTATAGAAGGTGTCTTTCGTGCTGTCGTCTGCATAAGAATGAATGCTGCTGATTTGCAGCATATCATTGATATGCAGAAGGAATAGTGTAGGTGAAAGCACACATCCTTGGGGGACACCAGCATTTACAGACAGTGGGTCTGAGCATTCACCATCAATCAAGACCTTAATGCTTCTGTCTGCTAGAAAGCTAGTGACCCATCCACATAATTTCTCGGGAAGCCCATATGAAGGAAGTTTTGAGAGGAGCGCTTTGTGCCATACCCGATCGAAGGCCTTCGCGATGTCCAAACTAACTGCCAGTGCCTCCCCCTTCGCTTCAATTGCCTCTGCCCAATGATGTGTCAAGTAAACTAGAAGATCACCAGCAGAGCGACCCCTACGAAAGCCGTATTGTTGGTCATTGAGCAGCTGGTGATCCTCTAGGTACCGGAGAAGCTGGCGGTTGATTAGTGATTCCATTATCTTTGAAAACAAAGGGGTTATAGCTATCGGCCTATAGTTGGACCATTTCACTCTCATTGGCGATTTTAATATTGTTTTAAGAGGTCATGGTGGGAGGATAGCTTTGGGACGACATTTTTCTGATCCGCAGAATCACGAACCGTGGGAAGCCAGCTTAAGTCGAAACGCAGTTTGTGGAAACAATCTGTATCTATAGCTGACTGCCCATAGTCCATGATATCACTAACGCGCATCTCCGGCTCGTACCATGATCGCTGTGGGAGTAAAATTAGAAGAACCTTGAAACCAAGATACCTCGCTATTACAGCGCATAGTGCTATCCTGTCCCGCTGCGGTTTTTAATACAATTTAAGTGCTTATGGGCTGGGAGCTCATTTTTTAATCATTCGTCTCGTTTTGATTACTCGATATCCATTGAATTTTATTCGATATCCGAAATTCTCTATTTGTAGATCGACTGCAGCGAGCGGGGTCAACCTAACGTTGATAGGAAAGTGTTGAAGACAAACGAAGTCGCACTCGGACATGTGCGATTTCAAACGAGCTATTCTAAAATAGGGGGTGAGACCCACTTACCCTGTTATGGTGCACCGGAATTCATTCCTAATGTGATTCTTACACTTGGTGTTTTGGCATAAATAACACGGAACCAATCTCAAGACTTACACAAACTGACACGCACCCTTGCAAGAGATTTTAATTCCGGTGCCGGATTTGCGCAGTGATTCGCAGAGTCACGGACCGTGGGAAGCCCGCTTAACGATAAAACAAGTTTCATTTTGTGACTTCTCGCTTCGAAGCCAGTTCACAGATTACCAGCTGTCAGGAGCAGTGCGCTTTGTTTTTGCATAAGGGATGCTCTCTCAAAGCTGGAGCTCGAAATAATTACTTCCAAACTGAAAGTTTGGCGAATATTGTTTTGTCTCATTTTGCGTCATCTATGCAATGTGTTTTATAAGTTATAAAATTGCGACCCGGATTTTGGTATGCTTTACTACAGATGTTAGTATTGTAAGAGTGTCGTTTTGGGAGATCAGATTGCAGAGAGTTATAACTCACAAAATATGTTTTTTTTATTGCGATAAGTTGTCAAACAAGCAAACTGTCCACTTGATGGTAAGTGGTAACAGTCACCTACATATAATACATGTGGCTCCTGTGAGATTCGCAGCAAAACTGCAACCCCCCAACAAGAACCACAGTGTACGACAGTGTACGTTGCCAACTTGTGACATCAGATGTAAAGTCACGGTACCCAGCAATTTTACTGCCATATCTTACCATTCAAACCGGAACACAGCAATGCAAGCGCTGCTGCTTAACGGCAGAGAGCATAGAGGCATAGAGGTAAAATTGAAACACCCGGAGTACGATCCTCGTACTGAATCTCCCGCTAGTAAATCTGGTGGCGGTTATTCTATTCTATTCGAAATTAGTATTAAAAAAGTACTCGAGTACGAATTACGCCGATAAATTTGCCGATAAGGTAAAAAAAGATTTTTGCGAAAGTTTGCGTATAGATAGGTCGGTTTCGTTGCGCAAGAGTGAAATGCGCCTGATTCGCGAAGTTTGATTACCTTGAGCAGGCGTCTTGGCTACCAAATAGGGCCCTGTGTATGTGAAGTGTATTTGTCACGTCCAGTTTGTGAGCTAGTGCTCCTGAAAGAGAAGCAGAGTCCATGAGTGGGCTTTCACCACAGAGGGGCGCCTCTCTCCGCTGCTGATCAGGTGTGGTACGGACACTAGCTACAGTAAGTACTTTGTATTTTTATTAGGTTAAGGTAATTCTAACATGCGATACTAGCTCCGTGTATCACGGACGTAAGTACACCCTGGAGTTTTGATTACTGTTAAGGGCGAGGGTTTTCCGCCCCCCAAACGATCCGGCCGTGTACAAAACAGAGGCTCTAGACAAATGCCACACGCTAACTTTTCCGGAGTCGTTCCACAGAAAAAATGTATGGAAATGATATTAGCTTACGACAACCTCACGCTATTTTTTCCGCAGCTAATGTCATCTCCATACATTTTTTCTGAGGAACGACTGCGGAAAAGTTAGCGTGTGGCATTTGTCTAGGGGGGTCAGTACTGTTAGGGTACTGAGACCCAATTCAGCTAATAAGCTACAGCCGAATCGAAACTGAACCGTTGCGATCGACCAATCAGAACGCCACATTATCACGTCATCGAGCAATTGAAAGGCAATATAAGCGCTCCGATTGGTCGACCGCAACGGTTCAGTTTCGATTTTGCTGTAGCTTATTAGCTGAATTGGGCCATTGTTAGTAACATGTTTGGTACGTCTCCACGACGCTTATGCTTTTAGTCTACATCATTTTGAACGTTTCTCCATTATGTTCTGTAATTATTGTAACGACCCCTTTTCAATAACTCTCGGTATATCTCTTGGCAATTTTTACATATTTGAGAAATGGTCAATTTCGCGGATATTTCGTAACAAAAGCAGTTTGTCACCAAAGTTTTTCAACAATTTTGTAGCTTATTTTGATCTGGGAGGGTCTGACATAAATAGATTTTATACCGCAATGACCAGAATAAATACCTGCTAGGGTCTCTATGCAGAACATTCGATCAACAGCCGTCTTACCATCTCCCTCTCTATTCCCTGGCGAGACTAGATTTTAACTTAATTTCATGTTTATGTACTTTAGTTTTAAGTCCAATTTTATCTAGTTTTATGTTATTTTTAAACCGTACACTATCAATCCTTTGCCTCTTTCTGTAAATGTACCCTTTCATCACCAATACTTTGCTTTTTGCTGAAGCAGCCCCCGCTACGCGATAAGCACATGTATGCACTAGTTTCGCCGATTCCGCTAAGCAACCCGTCAGATCATCAATCATAGTACAAGTGGCGTGTGGACATTACCAGACAGTGTTTACCAGGCGAAACCTCAGCGCGGCCTGAGGACACCTGTCAGCCCTAATCGCGGATATGTTTGTATATCATTTGCGGGCCCTTGACAGCCAACACGGATCTTGGATTTAGTGCTGTCAAACATGAAGTCGCTAGTCGAATGATTATAATGGAATATTTACTTGTTGAGTTTTGTCTTCTATGCGTCTGTGGTTTGTTGTATATCGACCCAAAATCTATAGCATATTGACCCAAGCAAGCGAACAAGCCATCTACCATGTTTGCAAGTGATACTACGAAACAGAAAAGAGTCAGTAAAAATGTGATATGACAATCCCTACTTCTCTACTAATATTATTAATATTAAAGTCGCTCCTGTCTATTTGTCCTGCTTTCACAGCTAAACTGCTTAACCACAAATTTGAAACAAATTAACAAAATTTGAAATAGAGATAACTTAACACTTTTCATTTCGAATTTTAATGAGTTTCCTAGGGATCGTGTGATACAGCTGAACTCGTGATATAACTGGATTGCTTGCACACGAAGTCATGGACAACAGCTAGTTATATAATTTATTATTATGTTAGGACCACTTTCGCCAAATTCTCATACTCCTCGTAACAATAATTCCGTCGTATTGTTTTGTGCTTATTTTAGTAAATATTAGCTTAAATGAAAAACGAACGATCGAACGTACGTCCTATATAAATTGTCATACAATGAGATAGCTAACGCTGATTCAGTAAAGAATGTACAAGTTTTTAAGTAGACGCGCGGGACGCGGCCGCTGAAGGCATGAGAGGTAGTCGGTAAACTTTCTGCGCCCGGCTAGTAATATCATCATCACAGCTCATATGTTTCGCCACCGAGGGGCTCGAGCCTACCCTAAGTTAGGGTGTTAAGGCCTTAATAAAACACGCTGGGCCAGTGCGGATTGGTTGACTTGGTCGACACCTTTGAATTTATTCGCAGATGTATGCAGTTTGTTTTCCTTTACTGTAAGCGCGTCAGATAAATGTAATTATGAAATTGGAAAAACGAAAAACACATTGGTAATGGCGGAATCGAGCCGCCGACCTCCCAGTGCCGAGTTCATAGCGCCACCGGCGCTCCTTTCCTACTCAGTTACTTATACATATTTTTCTCGCCAAACATTTTGACTCCAATTTTGATTGTCCTTTAGAAATAAGTGGTTAGCCACGATTTTTTTGCTAATTTTCGTTTGGTATTATTAACATCTTCATCAAACATAATAAAGTGTTACCTACACGCGACACGAAACTTATGGCTATTAGGTGCCAAGTGTTTTGCATTCAAACGCAAATTGGTATAATTAACATTTACATAGGCTGACTTCCGTCGAGTTTCTGACAATGACAACTTTCAGAGGCATTAAAAACCCAACTTACTGTTATCTAAACATTATTATAATTAATTAACTTTTTCAATTAGTCGCTTATTAATTTTATCTACACCCGTGAGATAAATCGCCCACCAAAGTTTTTATAACAATAATTAGCTTATCGACAACCATTGAGAATATTAAAACAACCATTGTCCTAAATAACTATAATAAATAATGTTATACTGAATTTTATTATACAACACTTTTGGTTTTTAAATGGTATTCAAACAGTTTCGACCCCTTCTGCGCAAAGGGGTATACTTATTAAACAGCCACATTCTCGCTACACAATTCATGGTATCTTCATGAATTTCAAAAAAGGACATGCTCATACACGCTCGTTTTACTACGACAGCGCTGTAATTTTTGTCATTTTAAAAAGAACAATTTTATGAGAAGGGTATTCAAATTATCAACATTCTCATCGTATCTCGCTATTTTTATTTCGATATTGGTATCGCAGTAGTAGATTGTTCATCGCGGGAAGAAAGTGACCGATTACGGTATCGGGCTTTCTCCCAAGCACTATGTGTGCTTAACCTGTGAGGAACATTGTAAAACATGGTTGATTGAAATTGTTTATAGAATTACATTAGCATGAAAATATTATTATTTTTGTATGGGTGTCATCTCAATATCAATTCAACATTTTAACTTTTATTACGTAATAAACAAATTACGGTAAATAAATTCACAGATTTGATGAAAAATTCGTGCTTCTACTCTCTTTTTATGATAATAAAAGATCTGAGATCATACAGCCAACTCGCAGTACGGCAAAATGCAGGTCGGGGACAGGTTAGAAATACAATTTAGTACAACTTTTCCTTTCGCTAAAGCACGTTAGAAATGGATTTTTATATAACTTTTTCTCTCACCTGTTTTGGTCGTAGAAAAGACTAACTTTCTCTTTCATTTTTGAGGGAATAATGACTGCCATTCCGGTCAGGCGTAGTATAAAAATGTATTACTTTGTGTTTAGAAAAATGAGTGATAGAAGCTTTGGTGACACACTACCAGATATCTCTAATGCAGAAAAGGATATTTCAATTCAATTATTACCAGAAAAGTCGAGAGGACAATATAAAAAGAGTTCGAGAATTATAAAATATCAAAGAAAAGTATGTACATCTTTTAAAGAAAACTAGCTGTCCCGACAGACCAGCAAGTCAATTATTTCGTATTACCGATCTCCAATGATATCATCACTATGGCATAATTTCAATGATGTCATCATTAAATAATGAACAAATGATCAAAAATCTGACCGGAAATCGTATTTTTCGTTTTGCATTATGATATCATTTGCAAAACCATGAGATCGGTAATAGGCCCTCAGGTTCCGTTCTCTCAAAAACACGCCAAATGTCAAATGCACGAAGTTTAAGTTCTTCTTTAAAAAATACCAAATCGTTCACAGGGCAAACGACTTTAAAAAAACCGGTCAAGTGCGAGTCGGACTCGCGAACCGAGGGTTTCGTACAAACCTGTAGGTATATAAGTAAAATTTCACCCATATATTTTTATTATACGACTAGCTGTGCCTGCGACTTCGTCCGCGTGGAATAGTAAAGGCTGGACCGATCTTGATAAAAAGTAGCCTATGTTATTTATACCTTATATAATTAGCTATCTATTAGTGAAAATCCCGTCAAAATCGGTCCAGCCGTTCCGGAGATTAGCGGGAAAAAACAGACAGACAGACAAACAAAAATATTGTTATTGGAACCCGATAGACATTCATACCCATTTAGTAAAAACTTGTTATTTTGACATTACAAACAGACACTTCAATTTTATTTATTTGTATAGATGTAACTAAAAATTTACGGTGTTCGCAATTTTTCCTTTATCTGTGCTATAAGATGTTACTTGGTACCAAATTACAAGATTCTGAGTTCACGGGAAGTACTCTGTAGGTTTTGATTCCCTTGCGAGTGTCGAAAATTTGCGGCATCAACAGCTGTACCTTTTGATTGCGTTGGCTTAGAAGTTTGATTTTTTCACAGCTTCAAGGGACAGTAGACCTGAGTATTTGATATAAATTTTTGCTTGATACCTTTACGCGATCCTGAGAAAAAGGGTCTTCACAGACAGACAGACGGACGGACGAACGGAAGGACGGACGGAAGGACAACAAAGTGATCCTATACGGGTTCCATTTTTTCCTTTCGAGGTACGGAACCGTAAAAACAACAAAAACTTATTTTGGTTTGTTTTGGGTAATATTATTATGCAATGCTTTGTACACACAGCAACACGGTAGGCTTTACATGTTGACCTTGAGACCGCCCTTATGTCGCTCGTAATAGCGGCGGCTTTCGTAATGCAAATGTAAAGCTTGACGTGTTGCTGACTGTACATACAAAGATGTTTATACAGTTACAAGAATATTGTGCGATATTCGACTGTCCTATACATATGTTATTTTCCCATATACAGTTAAAACTGTAAATTACGGAAGAGATTTCAGACGAACATCTTTCGCCAATTTTTACCCAAGGCTGTCTCCGCATAGCTTGAATTAGAAAATGTAATTTTCTCGCCCTCTGAAGGACTTCAAAACTTTGGCATTTCTCAAATAGGCTTGTTAATTTTTTCCATCGAAAACACTTCATATTTCTCATTCCGATAACTTTTGGAGGGCTAAGTAAGTAATGGGTCTTTGATGGCAAATTGAAATTTTTATTGAATTCGCATTGCCGAGCTAAAGAAAAAGTAAAATTATCAAATTTTACATTTCTGTACATACGTAGTAATAAACCAAAATGTCCCTCGGATTTCGTTACAAGAAAGACGGTTACAACTTTTGTCTTAAGTCGACGACGAAGGTGATTCTCCGAATGGGGTCCAAAGAACTCTAACTGAGTTCTTAAAGAACTCAGTTAAATTCAACCCCACGAAGACAGAAGTGTGCGCAATCAGTGCGAAGAAGGGCCCATTTATCGGAGTATCTCAGTTATTCTTCGTAATTTCGATGGTATTGGGATCCTTGCTTTGATGTGAAAATTTATGCTAAAGTGCAGTTTGGGAGTCATTTGGAGGACAAAGCCAAATCGGCAAGCAAAAGGCTGACGTATGTTTTGTAAATCACAAATTCAGCCGCATATGGAGTACTGCTCGCACCGCTGCGCTGGTACCTGTGGTCTCGTACGAGCTCCCAAATACTATCAGCTCGACTCCCTTGACTCCTTGCAAAGGCGTGCATTCTGCATCGTCGGTGATCCCAGTATCGGCCTCAATGGAGACACTGGAGCAAAAGAGAGACTGGTTCTTTCTGCGTACTCTATTGGCTCTTTGCCGGAGAGATAGATAGAAACAATTTATTTTGCTTAAATAAAAATAAAATAAACAATGGCAATACATACACAAATATTAAAAGGTGGCCTTATCGCCATAGGTGATCTTTAGACAACCTTTAGATAGGACAAAACTCGAGAGCACTGCGAGCAACTGCTTACAATGGTTCCTTCGTCACTTTTTTGCAATCGCACCACCCGCCACCGCAGTAGAGCTCATCCGAATCACCTAGAACCGATCTAGCTAGCTTGGTCTAGCACAGTTCGGTTTCAACGTTCATTTCTTCCACGAGCATGCAGACTCTGTACTGTGACTTTACATCTGGTGTCACAAGTTGGCAACGTACACTGTGGTTCTTGTGGGGGTTGCAGTTTTGCTGTGAATCTCACAAGAGCCACATGTATTATAGGTGACCGTTACCACTTACCATCAGGTGGGCAGTTTGCTTGTTTTCCAACTTTCTGCAATAAAAAATAAAAAAAAACTAAAACGAACTGCCAGTTGCGGTGTTTGCTGAGCGCTACGTTATGTCCGACTTCAAATGAGGCTTAAAAAGAGCAATCCCCTCCCCTAGCAATAAAAAAATATGCTGACTAGTGCTGGTAACATTAACAAACAATAGGGGCTTCTTGTGTATATGAAGAAATTTGTCAAAAAGAAAAAAATAATGTAGGTATTTCAAATTTCCTCAGGCGACCAATGACTATCTTTACCTTAAGTGACGACTGGAGCATCACCTTGCAAACTTATCCATTGTGAGTATCCTATTTTTGTGGTCTGTTGTAAGTAGGGGTGCTTGTTTATTGTCCAAGTAACTGGTGTAAAGTAAAGAGGTACCTAGGATTTTTGTGCGGCTGGCATGCAGCGGTTAATCCCTTACCTTGATCGCTAAGAGCAAGATTAGAAAAATATTTAAATAGATAAAACGCCATTCCAGATAATAGCGTTATCTCACTCTCGCTGCGCTTTTGATACTTTTTAAGCGATCATGGTAAAGGGGCAGGACTGCAGAAGACGCATTTTTGAAATAACAGAATTCAAATTCGCCTTCGAAATCTCAAGATTCGAATACCGTGAATTTTTGCAACATGTACCCATTCGTTTTTGATTTCTTCTAATAGAATATACACAACGAATACTTATACGTTCTGTTGGTTTTAGAAGTTAATGAGTTTTTATTTACCGGTTTTTATTTTTTTTATGCTTGAAACGGTATCTAATTGTAGTGACAACACTGAATTTGAGTGATTCTAAAATCTTTAAAATTTAGAACAGTAGAGAACATTTGCCACATTTTCAAAACTATGTAGCTCACTTCCATTTTCCGTCTTATCACTTGCCATCTGTGACATTGAAGGTCAGGCTGTTGTAATAATATTATTTGTAAAAGAAAACTTATAAATGCGTGTGTACAAGAATATATTTGGTAACCAAGTCAATAAACTTAAATGTCTATAGTGACACAGAACATCATAAGCAATTTAGATTAACATGTAGTTTTACATATATGCCAGTATACAACATACGCCCCCTTAATCTAAATTCGCAATAGCAATAAATAAGGTAACAATAGGCACATTCGCAATAAAGAGAAACAACATAATATCATAGATAAATTAAAATAAAACTAAACATAAATTACACTACAATACAACAAAACTTAAAAGTTACAATTGCAGTTCATATCAATTTATGTGATGCCCATGCTATCAAGGCAGGATTTATGTTTGATGCACCCTAAAGGTTTGGTCAATATGTCAGCAGGTAATTTATCAGTTGATAAGAAATGTAAAGTTACCGTTCCATCATTGACCTTTTCGCGAATGAAGTGAAACTTAACATCAATATGTTTTGTACGATTGTGGTGGACAGGATTGGCGGCCAACGTAAGTGCACTTTGACTGTCAGAATACAAAACAACTTCGTGAAGCTCACCTGAAAGTTCAGCGTATAAACGCCTCAGAAAACAAGCCTCCTTGACAGCGCTGGCAAGGGCCATGTATTCTGCTTCAGCAGAAGATAGAGCTACGGTCGGCTGCTTATGCGCTTCCCATGTAACTGGTCCCCCCGCGATACTAAAATAATATCCTGTATATGACCGTCTATCTTCGGTACAATTTGCCCAGTCAGCATCAGAATAGCCACGAAGTATGCTATCCGTATTCTTTCTGTAAGTTATACCTAAGTCTTTAGTTGCTATCAAATACTTTAGGCATTGTTTAGCACATTTCCAATGACTTTCGTCATACTTGGTGTTAAACTGACTTAAGTAACTCACCGTAAATGCAATATCTGGCCTAGTGCTTACAGAAAGAAACATCAGACATCCTATCAACTCCTCGTAAGGACAGTCGTAAGAGTATTCTTCCTTTGATTTCTCTAATCTTTTACTGAGCGGCACAGATACACTTTTCACATCACTCCTATTAAATCGTTGTGCTATTTTCTCGATGTATGTCTTCTGATGAATTTTTAGGCAATTGTTTTCATATTTTACATTCATACCTAAGCAAAATTCAATTTGTCCTAAATCTTTAATAGAGAAGCATTTTTGTATGTCACTTTTGAAATTGTCCTCTTTATACACGGTTATTTTTTTATCACCCTGGTTATTTTAAGGGTGGCTTCAGGACACGGTAGAAGAATTATTTAACCATTAATAATAAAATTTACTCACCTGTTTAATTAGATATTTATTATCTAAAATATCAAAAAAATACTGCACTGGTATGGACACTGAGTGAAGTTGTAGGCAAAACATTGAATGAACGCGAACTGGCAACAACGTCGCCGATTCAAAGTCATCACTGTGAGTTGATCACAATTTCACCTTCCTACTTGACGGGCTTACTTAGGACCGGCAAAACAAAGTTTTTAAAGAAAACAAACAGTACTAGGTAGGTATTACGGTTATGGTAGGTTGTTTTGGCGTAGTTAAAAAATTGGAATCAACTTTAAATACTTACCTACCTAGGAAACAATTTAAATCAACTTTAGTTCTAATAACAAAAGAGTTCTAAATTTAAAGGAAGTCCTCTAACTCATACATAGTCGTGCACGTTTAAAACTATACATGACCACAACAACATATCACTTTGGTTAGTGTTTAACGTCTCGAAATGCAGTTTTCGCTTCCAAGTCTTACGTTTGTGGGTTCACTTTCTTACACCAAACATTTAATTTCACTTCACAAGTAAAAGTCTACGGTCTACCGGAGTAAGGTCTGTGTATTCGCGAGATGTGTTAAGGCGCTATATCGAAAATATTGGTTATTTTTAATGTAATGTCATAGGTAACTGAGAGATCTTACAGATCTGAAAGTCAAATATGTGTTTCTTCATATCTTTAGCTAGTCACGAGCAGAACCGAAAACGCGATTTAAAGATTTTGCCTCGATACTTTTTATTTTTGAAATTACCTCTTAAAAATATGAATATTCAGGATTACTAGTAAACGGTGTTAGGTATTAATTAAAAAGTTCCTTAAATAAGTAGCCATCATCAGTATCCAGAATCGTACAGAAGCGTTTTTTTCTAATCATTATAGTTATTTTTTAATAAAACAATTTGTATTTTGTCGCTTACGTCGATAATTTCTAAGCGATCTGATTGCATGCGGGCGCAACGCATTCACGACTTTGTTGACATAGATATAAAGACTAGCTGCTTGAGCACGGGGGGCGCCCCGCGTTTACGTATAGACCACGCCTCCCATTGTTTGATTCATTTTCGATATAGCGCCTTAACTTGAAACTAAAATTCCGAATGCGCCCGATTGCCCGATTGCCGCGCGTCAGGCGCGGACGCGACATCGCGATACGTTCACACGCGCCGGGGTCAAAGGCGAACTAAAGCCGAAGCCGGCCGGCTCGTGCCGACAAGCGACAGCAAACAACAAAACGCCGCCGCCGGCGCCGACTGTCTCTGTCTTTCACTATTGTAGTGTCTAGTGCAATAATAACTCTTATTTCAAAGGAGTTGTAGATTGATCTTGCTTGAATTAATAATGCGACGTTGCCGCATTTTCCTAAGTCCGTAGTAGTAAATGCTTTATTCATTCATAATCTTCCCTTATCTTGTAGTAAACAAGAACAATGTCTATAATTTAATATTATTGGCGGATAAAATTTAAAAAATATAACCACATGTTTTTTTTATTGATATGAGTCGTCTAGCGTCTACCGAGCTGCCTCTAAAATTTTCCAGTATGATAAAAAAATAACCGTGTATAGACAAATGATGTCATCGACATACACGGCCAACAAAAGAGTTTCATTAACATTTATTGATTGTCTAAATATACATGCCTCCGAAGGAGACTGTGTAAAACCAATAGCTGACAATGTTTGTTTTAATTTAATGTTCCAAGACCTCGGCGCCTGCTTGAGGCCATAAATGGAACGTTTTAATAAACAAACTTTGTCACAATGCAATTCATCAATGAACCCTTCTGGTTGTAACATGTAGACTTCCTCATCCAAGTCTCTATTAAGGAAAGCCGTATCGACATCCATATGGCGAATTTTGTGGCCTTCTTGAACAGCGAATGCTAACAGTGTTCGTAGAGAAGAGTTACGTACAACAGGCGCATAAGTTTCAAAATAATCTACCCCATACACTTGCGTAAAACCTTTGGCCACTAAGCGCGCCTTATATTTTAAAATATTACCTGAAGCATCTCTTTTTATTTTATATACCCATTTGGATTTTATACACGATTTATTTTTAGGTTTATCAACTAATGTACTTTTCTTTGTTAACGCATTATATTCGTCCCGCATAGCAGAGATCCAATAATGTTTATCCTCACTATTTATAGCGTCATAATAACATTTTGGCTCTTCATCTAAAAAATTAGACACCAAAATATTATAAGAGAAGAAATCAGGAGGCTTACGATCTCTTTTCGGGTAGCGATTTATAGCGTTATCTATGTTGTCATGAGATGGTTCAGTTGAAGAAACAACATCTTCCTGACTACGTCTACTGGTGTCTTCTGTTAAAGAATTTTCACTGCTATCCTCAGTTACTTCAACACCAGATGAATCCATTAAAATATTACTATTTATCAAAGGAGTACATTGTTCGGACATGAGAGTTTCAGATAAAGCATTTAAATTTTGATTATCAAATGCTTTTAAATCAGTAAAAATATTTTCAAAAAATGTAGCGTCTCTCTCTTTAATTAATTTTCTCGGGTATCGCGTATCCCTAAAAAAATAGCTCCTTGGATCGTCAGAATAACCCACAAAAATAAATTCTGCGGCTTTCAAATCTAACTTAGAGCGTTGACATGAAGGGATATGCACAAAAGCCCTACACCCGAACACTTTTAAGTGAGTAATATTAGGTTTCTCACTGCACCATTTTTCATATGGAGTTTCATTGACTAGAGCACGGTGTGGAGACCTATTTTTGATGTACACTGCAGTTTCCACAGCGTCCTGCCAGTATGATTTAGAAAGATTGCTCAGCCCCCCTAGCACGTCCACCAAAACACGATATGATAAAGCGGTTTAGCGCGGTGAACTGTCAAAATACAATAGGGTTTCGTCGTATTTTGACAGTTCACCGCGATAAATCGCTTTATCATATCGTGTTTTGGTGGTCGTGCTACGGGGGCTGAGCTAACATAGCACGAGCTTTTTCTACAATACACCTTATACTTCGCTCGCTAACTCCATTCTGTTGCGGGCTATAAGGTACTGTTGTCTCGTGTTTAATACCACAATTTCTAAGATAATTGGACATTTGTTTGTTAATGAACTCAGTCCCATTATCTGTACGCAAACATTTCATTTTTGTATCTGATTGTCGTTCAACAAAAGAATGAAATGTTTTAAAAATCTCAAAAACGTCAGACTTTAAAGCAAAACAATAAATAAACATCATACGTGTAAAGTCATCAATAAATAAAATAAAATAATTATTGCTTTTAAAAGATGTAGTAGAAAATTGTCCACAAACGTCAGCGTGAATTAGTTCTAAAGGAGAACTTGCACGTTTGTATTTAACTTTCAAAAAAGGTTTTCTGGCTTGCTTACCTTCTATACATGGTATACAGGGATCCTTATCTACATCAGCATAAGTCATACCAGTTGCTTGGCCTCTTTTAAGTTTGTCCATCCCGATACGACAGAGGTGACCCAGACGCCTATGCCAAAGTTGATATTCAGTCAACTCAAAGTGCACTTTACGTTCCGTATTGTCAACCACATCTAATGCTGCAAATGTTTGTGCTTTGTTTGGATTTAAGTTCAAACTATACAAACCACCACTATAAGTACCCTGTAAAATAGAATTGCCAGTAAAAGTTACATCTATATTATTATAAAAATTACAACCACGCTTATCAAAAATAACTGTGAAGCCTTTGTCAACAGCTTTCTTAACAGAAATTAGGTTACAATGTAAATCTGGTACATTAACAACATCTTTTATTTTGGTAATGTTTGGAATACCTGTTACAACTATATCACCTGTCCCAACAGCTGGCAATTTGTCTCCATTCGCAATAGTGACAGAACCGGCATCATGAATCAACGGCTTATAGTTTTCAAAAAATTCCAAACATGGACTCATATGACTAGTTGCTCCAGAATCAATATACCATCGTTGACATTTCTTATCATTATTTTCGGCAACAAATGCAGTGAGCAACGTGGAATCTTCTTGAGTACCTTTTTCCACTATACTGCCAATATTGGCTTTCTTCTTTCCCTTTTTGTGTGGGCATTGAGGACTCTTATGTCCTGGCTCGTGACATTTATAACAAACAATAGGCTTTTTAGTTTTGTTTTTTGATGTCCTCGAAGTTAATGCTAAGACGTCATTTTGAGGAACGTCTTTGGCCATTTCGTTTAATAATTTAGATTTTACTAAATCACTTGTTACCATTACATTGGAATTTTCAAGTGCCATTATTAGAGGTTCGTATTTGACTGACAGGCCTCCTAACAAAATAGCGGCGACAGACTCGTCGTCTATGACTTTACCAATGTCTGCTAAATCTTGTACTGTACACATAATAGCATTTATATATGACTCAATATTTACAAAGTCATTCAGAGCATACCTGTATAAGCGGCGTTCGAGTGATAGCCTGCGGCCCATCCTTTTGTCTTCGTAAGCATTTGTTAGTGCGTCCCAAGCTTGTTTTGCTGATTTTGCTAATCTGACATGAGTAATGGCTGAACCATCTAACGTGAGCGAAATCTTAGACAAGGCCTTCTGATCCTTTCTAATTCTCACATCTTTAGAGGTAGGATCACCATCAGCGTAGCCTTCAATGGACTTCCACAATTCTTCATGAATAAGCAGAGCTCGAATTTTAAATTTCCAGATGCTGTACCCATCTCGACTAGACAATAATGTAATGCCACTGAATTGATCAACTTGAACTTCGTGCTGATAACGAATGGTGTAATAATATTATTTGTAAAAGAAAACTTATAAATGCGTGTGTACAAGAATATATTTGGTAACCAAGTCAATAAACTTAAATGTCTATAGTGACACAGAACATCATAAGTAATTTAGATTAACATGTAGTTTTACATATATGCCAGTATACAACACAGGCGCTATAAATACTCAACTACCAACCTTACCTTGGTATTCGTACCTTTACGTCAATAGTGTTACCCTAACTTTGCTTTTCGTCTGTGGAACATATGACGCTGTTTCAAAGTACGTACAGAAGTTTGGCGGTAGGTACTAGTTCGGCATTCCCAACTTTATGGTATAGACTATAACTTTACCAGAATGTTTATTTAAATCGGTCAGTGTTTCGATTTTTAGCAAAGATGAAATCAAATGATTTTAAATTAACTAAGGTATAGGATGATATCAACCCGCTGCCTGAACTATTATGTCGGTGAGACCGAGTGTTTTTAAGGATTGAAATTACTTTTTCCCTATTATCTGTTTTTTGTCGCAGTTTTGTGAAGCTGGTACTTCCCACAGCCTGGACCTTTGGTCATAAATACTATTTTTGGGTTTAGATTATGTAGTATTTTGATTCTGAAGCTATTTGACAGGGGAATTGTTGATGTTCCAATTGCCTATGTTTGGTGATTCGTTTTGGTAAGATGCCACTTTCTGTTTATTTTATGTAGTTATATTATTAGTGGCCAAAAGACTAACAAGGATAAAGTTGTTAAATTTACAAAATTTATAAATATCAAATCTAATATAATATAAAATTCTCGTGTCACAGTGTTTGTTACCGAACTTCTCCGAAACGGCTTGATCGATTTTTATGAATTTTTTTGTGTATATTTTGTAGGCCTGAGTATAGGTCGTAGGATATTTTTATATCCCGTAGTAGGTATTAAGGGTGCAAAAATTTTTGAGTGTTGAGCTTTAATAACCCTAGAACCGTACGCATATTAGACTTTCCTTAATGGTACCCTGATTCATTCCTTCTTCATTGGGGTACAGGTGTACCCCAATGAAGAAGGAAACATAATTAGGAAAGAGGATATGTTTTTTTACAATATTAATTTACATAGGCTTTCTTAAATACAAATTTAGTCTCATTGAACATAATTAAGGTACAATAGTTATCGTGAAATGATCCATTTTCGGATATTTTGTTTTGGTGGCCATCATAACTCGAGTTTTACATGGTAGATATGCTTGCCTATAGACCTTGACAGAAAGAACACTTCATATTTTTAATTAGAAGGGATTGCTGCAGCTAATTGTCATTTTCTTCTTAATATATCCACAATATTTGTTTATAGTTGTCATATTTTGGTACTAATATCTCTATTCCAAGAAAGGTCTGATCAGATCAAAGCGAGAGGCCTTAGGTAAGTTCGTCTAGTGTTGACTTGGTTATTGGCAATAAGTATATCATTTTAAATTTAAAATATGTTGTTTGGATACCTAAAAAAATATAATAACATAGGAGTTCTAAAACACAATAAGATAAAAATTTACGAAAGACGTCAAAAAATCGTAAATTCTATCGAATTTATTGTGTAAAATGTGAACAAATGGTTTTTAAAAAGCCTTTTATCGGATTCATGTCGATAAACAGTAATACAAAATCTATAAAAAAGGCAATTAACCAAAATATAATAAAATTACAATACCTACATTGAAGGTACCCCCTGGGTACACCAGTACCCCACAAGTAGTCTGCTGCGTCTAATAGTTAGCCGAATTACCTGACTGACTGAGATATCTGTGTGTTCCCCATCCCAGATAAATACATAGTCATAGTCGTGTGAAATCAACCGCCGCATAGTAAAAAGTTGCGAAAGATTTAAATCTTTTTTTTTCAATTGTACTCCAAGGTCTGTACGATTCTAGGGTTAAAGCGAAACGTAGTTCACGGGCACATGTAGTATTAAATCGTTTTAAAATAATATAAAAATAATATTGATTTTATAATTGAGTAGCTTATTAATAATACTAATACAGTTGCGCACTTCTATTTATGTAATACTAGCTGTGCCCGCGAACTACGTTTCGCCTTAATTTATTTTGTCCGACATCTTCAACAAATATCGTTAATGTACACAGAAATAAATACAAAAAACTTAACAAATTATACAGGGTCATCAATCCAAATGGGTCAGTAGGGAGAAGTCAGAAACTATGAGAGTTAGCGATATCTGTTCTTAGGAACCATGGCGTCGATTTTAGATTTAGTAATAATAATGGCATTCAATTTTTTTTAACTCTCATACATAACCGGGAATCGAACCTGGTCAAAATATCTGTAAAAAAATGTTATAAATTCTGTAAGTTTTTTCATTGTTATTGTTGATGGTGTGAATCATAAATCACAAGGAACACATTTTTAATGGAACCTTGTTCAGATAATTGAAAAAAAAACCTCAAAAATAAGATAATTATTTCATTTAAGTATTTTTAAATATTAAATAAATTGGCCCGCCCGCTGAACGAATATGTTCTAATTTTAAATTACTAATTATTTTAATCCACCATCAACAGTAACTACGAAAAAACTTGCAGAATTTATAACATTTTCTAGGAGAGATTTTGGCCAGGTTCGATTCCCGGCATGTATGATTGAAAGTTTCAAAAATTTTAATGCCATTATTATTAAATCCAAAATCGACGCCATGGTTCCTAAGAACAGATTTCGCTATCTCTCATAGTTTCTGATTTCTCCCTACTGACCCATTTAGATTGATCACCCGGTATACTAAATCCTTCCTCGAGAATCACGCTATCGAGTGGTGAAAACCGCTTGAAAATCGGTGCAGTAGTTTTTGATTTTATCGCGAATAGACAGACAGACAGGGGACTTTGTTTTATAATATGTAAGGACTAGTGGGCCCGGCACTGCCCGGCAGACGTTGTCCTGCCCGATTCCGGCACCACCTACGGGTCCAACTTTACGTTTAAACCTTCCTTGGATTTATTCAAATACACACAGAAACTTTCGTAAGAATCTGTGGAGCCGTTTTTGAGTTTTAGACTAACACAGCGTTTCATTTTTATATACAGGATTATTTTTAGTTACCGGCAACCTCGCAGGATTAGATAGCTAACATCATTAACTACAACATTTGTTTTACAAGTTTTAAGATAACTGAACTGAACTGAAGAAATGAACGAAAAGAAATGAAGAACAAAAATCAATTTTCAAGTTTTTATTGCATGTTTCATTTATGAACGACGACGGAAGACAACGCTACGCTCGCGCGCTGTGCGCGTAGAGTTACAAACGTACTAGAGGTATATTAAATGAATATTTATTTTTGTATGAAAGTAAAATCTAACGTTGTAGAACAAACATTGTAGTTAATGATACTAGCTATCGAATACTGCGAGGTTGCCGGTACCTCAAAATTTACCCTGTATAAGAAGATGTAAAAATTTTTGTAAATTATAGTAGCTTTTATCAGTTAAGTTTTTTTAAATTGTTTTTCTAATGTTTCCTTTTATCTATATTTTTAATATTGTTGGGTATGTGATTGAAATAAACCATGAAACACGTGTTCAATTAAATATTTTTAAGAGCATGAATCTCAAGTTTTATCAAAATCGTTACTAATTTAAAAAAACCATACAAACTTGCAACCCTTATTTCATTCTATCAGGGTTAAAAAAAAATCCTTCTTAGTGTGCAAAATGCGGTATTTTGAATTAAAACAACTGTCCAAATTTCACGTTTCTACCATTAACGGTTACGGCTGTGCGTGCGGGTATAGATGGGAACTTCTCCTTTTAGATATATAGATACGAAAGTGTGTCTGTCTGTTACCTCTTCACGCTAAAACCGCTAAACGGATTTAGATGAATCTTTGGTATAGAGATAGTATAAGGATATGGGATAGTTTTTTCGTGGAAATTATCATTTAAGGGGGTGAAAAGGAGGGTGAAGGTTTGAATAGGGAATCATAACCGCTGAAACGATTTAGATAAAATTTGGTATAGAGAGAGTTTGAGTTGTTGGAAGGATATAAGCAGATTGGATAAAAATAAGCTACCCAAGTTACTTATTCCATGCTGACGAAGTCGCAAGCAAAAGCTAGTTTATTATAAAGGGTTTTTATCCTTTTGGATATGCCCACCCCATCGAACTCTTAAGCTAGATTACTTTTCGACAATTAATGTAAAATATAATAGAGCAATGGTAATTAAACTACATAAACTTTTTGCGATTCGAGAATTAGGATTTGATATAATAGACTGAATTATTCCGATATGTAATATATTTATAAATTAGGATTTGATATAATAGACTGAATTATTCCGATATGTAATATATTTATAAATTAGGATTTGATATAATAGACTGAATTATTCCGATATGTAATATATTTATAAATTAGGATTTGATATAATAGACTGAATTATTCCGATATGTAATATATTTATAAATTAGGATTTGATATAATAGACTGAATTATTCCGATATGTAATATATTTATAAATTAGGATTTGATATAATAGACTGAATTATTCCGATATGTAATATATTTATAAATTCACACAAGATTTGCAGTCGGTGACTATTCTTATTTATTTATTTATTAATTCTTCACGTACAATGAGTACAAAGGCGGACTTAATGAAATAGGCATTCTCTACCAGCCAACCTTAGGGTGATGGAGAGAGCAGGTGTGGTAGATGTACCGAAATGTACGAGTATTACTAGATAAATTTTGAATGATGAACTATTTTTAATGTAAAGGAATATATATAATAATATCCTAATACACAAATACCAATAATGAAATAAACTAATATATTATATCATCAATAAATAAGTGAATAATAGTCACTGCAATGCCCATGAGATCAACCAGGGGACTGTTCGAGTTGAAGACAAATAAATTTACGAGCTTTGTTTTTGAAACTTAGCTTGGAAGTAGAACTTTTAATTTTAAGAGGAAGTGCGTTCCAAAGAAGTATGGCCTGAATAAAAAAAGAGGAATGCATAATGTTAGATTAATGAGAAAGACACATAAGTAGCTGATTGGAGGATGAACGCAGTGGTTTATTGTGAGAGGTACACAAGTACTGAAAATGAGAACTTAAATAGTTGGGTGTAGTAGGAGTATAAAGAATAGCTGTCGGATGGGTAGCCATTTCAAACGAAGCCGATGTTCAGATATATGGTCAAATTTTCGTAAATTGAAAACGAATCGAATACAGTTATTCAGAAGGCGGTCAAGTTTGTTGAGTAGATCTGCATTCAGGTCGAGATAGCACACATCACCATAGTCGATCGGTCGTCGATCTTATGTCATTCATCATGTTATGTCCACCAGTTTAAGTCTGATATTGAACATGCCGTTGAGTGGTTGCCTTTCAAACACATTCGATCCCCAATCAACTTCTTGAAAATAGAAATTATAGTATTATTTTTATTCATTAATGTTTGTGATTGATATGACATGAGAGTTATTTTCAGTTTGATGTACAAATTTAGTGCACGACAAAAATAAATAGCTTGTGTATCCATAATTATTTATTTATCCTTTTGATTAACTCACGCCACGTCTTTTGCGTAACTTAAATTAGTCGAATCGCTAGCAGGACAATGGATCTGTGAATTGTACTGACGTTATTACGACTTCACCAGCTCGGATAGGCTTTCTTTTTTCATCGAAATCTGCGTGGAAAAGTCTATTTTAACCGTAAGCGCAGAAAAGTGATTTGAAATTAGAACGTTTTAATATGGACTGCAGAAATATCAATTCAAACTTTGTGGTTAAAAACTTTTTTCAAACAAATTAATCAAACATGTTTCGCATTATTATAGCAATTCAAACAAAATGCTTTTTTAAATACTTTGCACTCTGTATGCACTTGTTTGGCTTTTCGAGCCAAAATCCCTTGATTTTTTAGTTTGGCATAGCAATCAGTACATCTTTTTCGAACTAATTTATGGTTTACATTTCGTAGAATTTTTTGGAGACATATATGTGATTCATTCATTGAAGTTAGCAAAGAAAATGTTAAATCTCACGCCCGTGAGTCATAGATGAGTCATAAAATAAAATAACAGTAACATTTATTTTTATTTAAAATATTTTTGTAGTTTAGGTGAATTTTATTTAGCCTTTAAGAAAAGTAAAAATGATGGACGTTGGGTTGTTGTAAATTTTGTTGTATGGCGACAGTTAAGTTGTTAATGTTAATAACTAGGTATATCATCTGAACAACTACATAAACGTGGCGATCAATCCCTTTCTATCCAAAGGCTGTTTATTGGCACATGTTAAACGTCATTTTCGAACAGAGGTCTATCCAGAAACACTGATCGGACCTCTCATGGATGGTTGGCTTTCAGAGATTACAAATACAATCCATCGATTGGTTATAGAGACGGAAAATTGTACTTTTGGATCGAGTTTGCAATCTTAATCCGGAATAAACGGGTAATAAGGAGCGTACATACCTATATTGCGTTCGGGCGTATATCACATGTAACCTCTTCAACTACAGTATATGTCACCAGCCGCGTGGGTAGTGGAGTCGCAGTGTGGACCTTACCTAGCGCGCCCAAAAGGGCAGGGAGAACACCGGGGGGTTTTAGTGGGTAGGCCTGGCACTCTGCCCGGAGAGCCCCACACACGCTCGCCGTGTAGCCAAAACGGCGGGTTCGGTGCGGTTACGCATTTCCCCCCGAAAAAAAAAGAAAAAAAAAGCACGTCATATAAGATGCAAATTATGAAATCTTCATAATTTGCAGTAATCAGGACACAGCAATCAATGATTATCATCAGATTCTGACTTTGGTGACCTTGGGACCACCGCAGGACTATACTCTTATCGAATACAAGAAGAATTTTGAAAATCGGTTCACAATTGGCAGCGTGATAGCGTAACATGTAGGTATATGTTACGCAATTACGCCGCCAATATTGTGATCCAATTTTCAAAATTCTTTTTGTATTCGAAAACAAAAAAAAACAACATACGCATTGAATTTATATCCTCCTCCTTTTCTGAAGTCTCCTAAAAAGAACGTATGTTTCATCAGGAAAGAATGGCGGTCCTATGAAGAAGGATTATAATACAATACATACAAATATAGTTCAAAATATGTAGCTACTTATGACATTATACTCGTATACCCACATAAGCGAATAGGTACTGTTATAAGAAGTAAATATAGTAGGAAGAAGTATGATTCCTACTAGGATTAAGGGCATTTCAGCAAAAGGATAATGCACTGAGCTTAAATCACAGGCGGCATATTGAATCGTGAGCTTAACAAGGGCTTCTAGTTCATAAGTTTATAGTCGTATTGTGAGCAGAGTGAGGGGCTTAAACTAGAACCTGAGTGAAGCGACAATTTAAGCCAACCTAAGAAATATAGAAATATACCTAACTCGGGTAAGTATTTTTCACTTCGATGAGGTAATAAGTAGCAAATTTACATAATAAAACATTCTATGAACACTTGAATTCATAAACATTTCTTGGCAGCTTAATTTTTTGGCTCAAATATTGTGTTGTATGTATTTTTGTTTAATGTTGTACGCTTACATTGCCCAACTTCCCTATTTTTAGGGCGGGGAATCTCTTTACGATTCCAAGGAACTAAAGCTGACAAGGCTGTCTCCATATGCCGTAGGACTCGGTTAAAACCCCATACCGAGCTAAACCACCCTCCGGTACCTGTACGCCCCCAGTGGAGGCACGCTCAGAAGACTCAGAATCGGACTAGCCATTCCCCGAACGCAGACCCCTGGAGACAGGCCCAGCGGTGTGTTAGTAGGTAATACAACGAGCTGGGACTAAACTCGCCAAGGGAGGGGTCACCAGGTTATCAGGTTGAGACCCTCCAGACGCGCGATCAGGAAAGAAAACGTACGCGCCTCCTCCTACCCAAACGACATTGCCAACTTCCCTAATTATTCGTTTCCGCACATCTTAAGGTTGCTCATTTCGACTAGGCCTACTGTACGTTGTTATTTTATTTTTTTAAGGTAAATTTGTGCGCGTTTGTCCACAATCTTGCCTGATAGAAAGCGAAGCTGTGGTCTAAAGTGGAGCACGCAAACTCAAATAGTGTCTATTCACTCTTGCCTTGAAAACCCCCAAGCTATACATAATTGGAAACACGGACGCAGGAAGATCATTCCACAGCTTCTCACTTTTGTTAATTTTAGTTTCTTATGTACAATAAAAATTTATCTGTCTATCTATCTATCATTTTATATAATAATCGGTTGTATTCAAGTGTCGATTATCGATAAAACATATGAGACTCATATAATTTTCATACAATTAGAAAAAAAATCAGGCACGATATGTCTCCCGTCTATATAAATCCATCCCGATAAAATCTCATTTCGTATTACGGGCGTTAAAATTAGAACGCCCTTTTTTCATGAACTATTGAACACAGACTAGTAATGTCTAACAAAATAAAAGAGGTCGACGACCAGATCGTAATTTTGGATGACAGCTGTCAAAATCAACAGGCGAATATCTTGCAGACGCACCAATAAATAATCGTTAAAAATATTTTTGGCTAAGATTTTAATAGACTCTTGCTTTATTAGTACTTGAAATGTGGTCCATAATTATTTTTCGGAGCTCCATTTTGGGGTAATTTTCGTTTCCCATTATTGTTAGATACCATATAAAATATTTCATAGATTCTTTACAAAGCATGACGTGCTATATGTAAGGATATATTGTCAGAATTTATCCGTCAATTTCCGTCCATCTATTGTTGTGTATAACGTGAGTCGTCTGTGACATATTGAGAATATAATAGGTAATTCATTTCCTGGTAAGAGCTCTGTCGAAAGCAGCACCTAATACATAATAATATTCTTGCGCACTTTCACGTACATTATGTAGCCTAATAAAACAATTCTCATCTTGATTATCGTTATCAACGTGTATCTCAGCTACAATGTAAGTTATAATATTATATTTACCTTTACATTTATTTTCCTTAAACTCATAATCAGTTTTAATTAATGGCCAATGGAATAAAATAAAATATTAAACACCAAACTGTTCCGATGAGACGTCGTTGTTCTATGAATTGATCGTGTTTGTGAT
This sequence comes from Schoenobius gigantellus, assembly GCA_963935595.1. Lineage (NCBI taxonomy): Eukaryota > Metazoa > Arthropoda > Insecta > Lepidoptera > Crambidae > Schoenobius > Schoenobius gigantellus. Next base: position 10,360,742 of record OZ012558.1, read on the forward strand.
TATCATGTGTGATGTCCATATTCCTTTGCCACTGGAATAGTTTGAAAAAAATTTGTATTTTACATTTTTCAATAAATATTAGCTATTTTTCTTTTCATAAAACCTTCTCCGTAATGCATCAAATAATTGAGAAGAAGAATTAACCGAATCGGTCTACCCGCTCCCGAGTTTTATGCCCAGATACCTAAGCGATCTATTTTATATACATATACTAATCTTTTAACCCTTGGTACTGTGGTGACCTCCTTGCGTCTATGACACCGCATTCCACCTCATTGCATAAATGTGCTCAGTGGCAAGGAATGTTACCCTTTTAAATATAGAATGAGAACATTATAGAAGTATTGACGTATAAAAGACGATCACCAAGAGTATCTACACATTGCGACATTACGCATTGCGCATTGTAACATTGTTACTTGAGAGATCGTAAAGAGAGTTGAGAAATAGAACAGATTGAAATATATCTAAATGGTTTGAGTTAACGTCCCAAGTTCCCAACGATCCCGGAGCGCGCGTAGGGCGCTACATGGTGGAGGCGCCGGGTATTTGGAACTACATTAAGTCATCATGGAGCGATTCGATGGATTATCTGGTGATGTGCACGATTTTTTTATTCAATTTGATGTTGTAGCTGCGGTGAACAAATTTGACGCGGAGGCTAAGAAGCTTGTATTGGGGGCTTATTTAGAGGATCCAGCGTTATTATTTTATAAATCGATTTTGTCAGACACAATTGCATTTTTAGATTTACGGAAGAAAATCAGTGATGAATTTGCTCCAACTACGAACCCGATCGCCAATTTTTTGCACGTAAACAGGGTCACGAGGAAGATGCATTAACATTTTTTTATTCCTTAGAAAACCTCGCATCGAAACCCGGATCTGCGATTGATGAAGCATGTTTTATTCAACATTTTATAAAAAATTGCAAATTTTATTTGAAAAACAAATTAGCCCCACAGATATATGCGACGAAGGCTGAACTGAAAAAGGTATTGAAATAGCTAAAAGATGTGTATAGTGATGGTATTGCTAACTCTACGGCACAGAGGAAACTCTCGTTGAACGTGAGGCCTGGTGGTTACGTGACTACTGTACCACCCGCTATGCATATGCAAGGGGGAGCAGGTGACGACAGGTTTCGAGTACAACCAGCTGGACGTACTGTCGGACCTACCGGGACGGTGTCAAATCCTCCTCACTTCCAACCAAATTACTCCCAGACCCGTTACAATTTTAGACCCCGACCACAATTTACGAGAGGAAGTGCAGCCGGAGACAATACAAATGTGCGTGCTGGCTGGAGGCCAGATGCACCTAAACAAGTAGAGGCGTTTGATGTGATTCGAGGGACTGTTCAACAGCCATCACAGCAAGAAGAAACCCCTCAAAAAAGTGAGTTCGTTCCATTTATACGAGTAATGTGTCGCGATAAAAAAATATGTTCTTTGATTGATACGGGCGCATCAGTCTCGGTTATATCGAAGTCCATGGCGGATATGTTTGGAAGAATAATTGACGCCGGCGTTTTGCATCTGAAGGCAATCAATGGTGTGAACTTGTGTGTTCTAGGGAAAATGAGATTGAATATCATAATAGAAAATGTCGTATTTGTTCATAGTTTTTATGTCGTAAATGATATAAATCATGACATGATCTTGGGACAAGATTTCTTGTATCAAAATGATGTATTGTTAAATTTTACGAATGGTCAAGTGCAGATAAAAAATATGGTTTGTAAATTTATGTCAAAGTCGGAAGTTGTGAGAATTGAAAACACCATTGAGGTCGTACAGCCAGCAAATAAAATTTTATTGAAAAGTGATTATTTGTACTTTTGTAATTTAGTGTCGAAAGATGATAAATGTACCTTTGAATCATCTGTCGCAGACAATGGAATTGAATTCAATGTGTTTAAAGGCTTACCTCTTAATGAGTGCAATGAATTGAATAATTTACCTAAGAATGACCGGTCATGTTTTGCATTTAATAAAAATGAGCTTGGCAAATGTAATTTAACAAAAGTAAAAATAGACACTATAGATGAAGTTCCGGTTCAAAGGGCACCATATAGAGTGTCCAGTGAACAATGTAAAATAATGTTAGAACAAGAGAAAGAAACGTTAAAAAATAATATCATTCGTGAGTCTCGGAGTCCATATGTTTCACCAGTAGTGTTGGTCAAAAAACTTGATGATACGTGGAGACTTTGCGTTACAAAATATTCCCCATATTTTATTGTTTTTGCTAGGGAACCAGTAATACCTTCTGATGTAAATTTAAGCCGCAACATGCAAACACTAAATTTACTACAAAGACAATGTAGGCATAGGATTTGTATAGATAAAGTGAGACATAATTTATATAAAGCGCGTTTGAAACAAAAAGATGTGTATGATATAAAAGCATGTCCCGTGAGTTATAATCGAGGAGAATTAGTGTTATTATACTGCCCAAAAAGAGTTACTGGAGTTAGTAATAAATTAAGTTGCCAATACAAAGGTCCATATAAAAGTGTGCGATGCCTTGATAATAATAATTATATGATAAAGAAGCTGAGTAGTACTTCTCAAAAACTATTAGTTCATGTAAATGGATTGAAACTGCTTAGATTAAGATAAGTATATTTAAAAAATATACATTAAATAAAATTAAAATTTATAGAAGTTAGAATTAGGATATTAGAAAGAACAGTTTCATTTTGTAATATACTCGTATATGTTACTATGATTATCTATGCGAATTTTTTCACTTAGTTTATAAAAATAAAACAATGTTTTGCTTAGTTATTTTAATTAATGATTGATTTGCCAATAAGATTTGATAGTCTTGATAAGGTCGGCAATTCCTGTTGTTGTAAACTTATATTGTAGTTGAATTTGTTCTGTATTGATGCTTTGTAACTTGTTTCATGGTTCCTGAGATGCTGATTACTCGTTCAACTAAGACTGGAGGTGATCACTGAGGAGAGTAGACAAACGGTCCATTCATACTGGCACAAATCATCAGGAAAACTGAAAAAAGAAAAACGTTTAGCTAGGGTCTTTGTCATCACACTGAAAATAAATGTTATTATTATAATATGATAGGAGATAGGCTTGCGAGTTGTCATTTCGTAGAAAAACTATGTAGTGGTACCAGGTCCAGTTATCCCATAGGGAATGGATGTCAGATTTTGGTGTCTGATAGGTATCATGCTGGTTTAGTTGAGAAGAATAAAGGTGGGTTTGGTGAGGTTGGTATGATTTAAATTGTGACTTGATGGTAAAGTTTAAAATATTTCGCAGTTTTACTGTCAGTTTTCTTTGTAGAATTTAAAGGCCCTGTGTTCATAACATGCATTATAACACAAACAAAATAATGTAAGATTTTTGTTGTGCATATAAAGTTTGAATGGTGTCGCACGTTTTAATTCTACGTAATGAAAACAATTACGTACATCATTGTCTTCTCTGATGTGATCCTCTCATCAGGCAATTTGTTACTTACTGAATCCAGAATTAAGAGATATTTCTATTAGTTTTATTGTGCTTCTCACAAAAATGTTCTGTTGTATTAATTAGAGTAATTTAATTGATTTTGTGATAGCGTAAGTCAGGTTCACAGAACATAATTACGTCAGATTTGACAAATCATAGGTCACAGACTGATTATAGAATGAGTTATACCTTATGTAAGATGATTTTTTGTTCTATGGCGAGGAAAGGAAAAGGAGTTAGGTATTATACGGCTTGAGTCTTGAATGATGAATTTTTAATTAATATTAAAAAGGGCGTATAATAATTAGCAAATATATACATGGCAAATATATACAAATATATACATTTTGAAAGTATGGGGTTTTTCCAACCATAATCTTTATCATGGATCAGGTTGTAAGAGCCAGTCTAGTAGCAAAGACCGTCATGTCAATTGTAAAACTTTCCCAGATAGGCAGGTAGTTAAGCAGTAGAATGTTTAGTGACTTTTGGTGATTAGTAAAAAATTATTTATCTTTTAAATAATTTTTTTTTTGCGGTACGGGGGGAATGTGGTGACCTCCTTGCGTCTATGACACCGCATTCCACCTCATTGTATAAATGTGCTCAGTGGCAAGGAATGTCACCCTTTTAAATATAGAATGAGAACATTCTAGAAGTATTGACGTATAAAAGACGATCACCAAGAGTATCTACACATTGCGACATTACGCATTGCGCATTGTAACATTGTTACTTGAGAGATCGTAAAGAGAGTTGAGAAATAGAACAGATGAAATATATCTAAATGGTTTGAGTTAACGTCCCAAGTTCCCAACGATCCCGGAGCGCGCGTAGGGCGCTACAGTACCAACCCGCACTTGGTCAGCGTGGTTGACTAAGGCCTAATCGCCCTAGCTAAGGGTAGGCTCGAGCCCCTCGGTGGGGATGTTTATGAGCTGTTAGTGATGATACTAATCTTGACATGTGCATAAATCTCAATGAACGAAAACTTCGTGTCTTTTCGGACGGATGCAGTTCGCAGCTTATGCCAGCAAAAACCGGGGGGCTCCAGAATTCCAATTTAAAATGTGAAGCTGTATCCAAACACATTGTAGATACATTTCTGACGTTTAATATAAATAGCACAATGAATTAAGAAAACCCAGGAAAAAACTGACCCGCTTAACATTGTTGGCTCGGCTCCTGCATCTAAAACAGATAAAATGTCCGTTGTTTGCTGCAACTAATGAGGCTGCATACTAAATACTTTTCTTTGAGGTCTCGGGAGATAATTTACGCTTTTATACAGTTGTTGCTTTGATTTTTAAAATTCCAGTTCTGCGTCGTACTAAGACATAATATAATGATAAATACCGAAACAGTACTAAAACGTTTAAATAAACTTTTTATACCCTAACTTATAAAAAATAATAAAACTGTAATTTAACTATTGCTATCCCACTCTACATCATTGTTTCCTTTTATACTCTTTTCTCTCGTGGCACTCTGTCTCGTGGCACGTACCATACATATTAAATACTAGCTGTGCCTGCGACTCCGTTCGCGTGGATGTCGGAGAATAACAACATGTCGTACATTTTTTTTCCGTTTTTGCAATATTTTCTATTGATGCTTAGCTCCTATTAGTCTTAGTGTGATGTTATATAGCCTTCCTCGATAAATGGACTATCCAACGCAAAAAGAATTATTCAATTTGAATCAGCTGTAGTTCCTGAGATTAGAGCGTTCACCAAACAAACAAACTTTTCAGCTTTATAATATTAGTACGAGTAAGTAAGTATAAGTAAGTATAGACGCCACGGGACAGTACTATTGATGTGGACTATATCTGTAACGCGAACGAAAGCTGCGACATAAAATCTCGGTACGATCGGTAGTCGTAGTTAAAATTTTTTCACTGTGACGACCGATATTCGACCGTCCCAGTAGAGTTCGGGTTGGATCGTATCGAGATTGTATGCCGCAACTTTTGTTCGCGTGACAGATATCGTCCCCATACATAATAGTACAGACACGCGTTGTTAATACGGTCACAGAGCCATCATCATCACAGCCCATATACGTCCCCACCGAGGGGCTCGAGCCTACCCTATATATTAGGGTGATTAGGCCTTAGTCAACCACGCTGGCCCAGTGCGGATTGGTCGACTTCACATACATCATTGAATTTCTTCGCAGATGTATGCAGGTTGCCTCACGATGTTTTCCTTCACCGTAGGAGCGTCAGATAAATGTACATATGAAATTCGAAACGAAAAACACATTGGTACATGGCGGGTCTCGAACCCCGACCCCCCGATTGGAAGGCAAGTGCCACAGAGCCATGTCATAATAGAATGTCACAAATGTGGACCCACCTTAAGGTAGTTAGCAAACCGTCCGTATAATACAAAATAAAATGATGCATTACACTAACTGATTGGTGGTGATTATGACTGGTGAAATGGCCGGTAAATCCTAATTGAGTTGAAGTGTTAAAAGGACCAACCCAGATCAATGATGGCTCACGATGAGCTTAACAGGAGGGAGACTTCACCGGAGGGAGACTCTGCACTAGGGTTGTCTACTTGAGTACCTCCGTCTTACCTATTTCTGCCGCAAAGCAGCAGTTCTCGCATTGCTGTGTTCCGGTTTGAAGAGTAAGATATGGCAGTGAAATAACTGGGTACCGTGACTTTACATCCGATGTCGCACGTTGGCAACGTACACTGGGGTTCTTGTGGGTGTTGCAGTTTTGCTGCGAATCTCACAAGAGTCACATGTATTATAGGTGTCTGTTACCACTCACCATTTTCAGTTTGCTTGTTTGCGAATATAGTTGCAATAAAAAAAAACTACTATTCATTACACTAGTGGGTGCAATCAGTGGTTCGTTCGGTACCTCGAAACCATCAGTACGAGTGATTCAGTTTTTCATCCTATTCGCAGTATCTGCATGAATGAACTCTATTTTTACACAGCGTCAAACGTCTTCTATATAAGGCATCACAACATTTTGACGCAGCGGAAATGTGTTACGCATACTGTTTGTCTTAGCGAGACAGAGGAAAAGGAAATATGACATACCTTGTCAATGTGTCAGGGCAATTTTCGAGCAGACGTGTTATGTTGAAGGAAATGTAGGTATTTATTCTAAGCCTGTTGCCTAATGTCATGAAAAGTTGTTACGTTGAGTGTCATTAATAGACCAGTAAAATAGTGTGACATTATTATAATGTTTGTATTTTGAGAACGTATTATGATATATAGCCAATAACGTTTTAAGATATATAGCCTAAAGACCCAAAAGACCTAGACTTAAGAATTCCATAATTTCAACTCAACTTTTAGCGGCACAAAGCGCGGTTACATTATTTTGTAAAAATTCAAGCTCATTAAAATTTAATTTTTGTTACCTTGTGATTTTAACCCTAGTTCCGAGCAGCAACCTGAAAAAAGAAATCCTGGATCCTCCCCTGTTTTAAGTATCCTGTTGTAAGGGTCTACTCTTATCAGTGACAGTGACTACTTTGTGCTGTTTTTTAAACACATCCAAAATCACAAAAAATCGTAGGTACGAGATGATACCTACAAAACGGCGTCTGTCGTCTGTTTCGTTTTCACTGTGCGTCCGCGAAGTTCTCGTTGTGCATCGCGACGTATCCTTTGCATGTCTGCTCCGCTTAGTAGTCCCTCGCAAACCTTCAGTGTGATAAGGCACTTAGGGTGCCAGCTGCGTTAAGTTGGTGCCTGAGACAGCGTTCATTGGAGAGACCCGCAGCTGGGCGGGTTTTAGTTGTGAGTGAATATAGCCTGGCGCAGAAGCCAGTGATGACGTACGTAACTGAGACTTAACCGCTTATAACGGGTCTTATAAGAAGGCTCAAAGTCACTCAAAGGGCAAATGGAGAGGGCTATGCTCGAAGTTTCTCTACGTGATCAAATCAGAAATGATGAGATCTGTAGAAGAACTAGAGTTATCGACATAGCCCAAAGAATTGCAAACCTTAAGTGGCAGTAGGCAGGACACATTGCTCGTAGGACTGACGGCCGTTAGGGCGGAAAGGTCCTCGAGTGGCGGCCGCGTACCGGGAGACGCAGTGTTGGTAGGCCCCCCACAGGGTGGACCGACGATCTGGTGAAGGTCGCGGGAAGGCGCAGGACCGATCGGTATGGAGATCCTTGGGGGAGGCCTATGTCCAACAGTAGGCGTCTCTTGGCTGAAATGATGATGATGATGACGAGAAGCCCGTATCGGACTCCTATGCCTTACGCAGCACCAATTACAATTTAGATCGCGATATTGGCGACCGGAGACTACACGAAAGACGTGATCTCAGGAGGCTTACTCTTGAACTCCAATCGATCGACATTGAGATTGCGACTATTTGTAGGTACGCTTGAATTTCCACATTGACACCAAATTGGACCCGTATTGCGCAGATTTTAAGTGAACCATACTCAGTGATATTTATTATTTTCAAGATACGGATCCAAATTTCCGCTATTGTTGCTAAAAAAGCGTGCGAAAAATCACAATCTCAATGTCGATCGATTAGAATTAGTTCAAGAGTAAGCCTATAGTGCGCGATATTCTCTCTCAATACATGCGCTTGCGCCGCGTGTCTCTGAGCTGTGGAGGTCCCTATATAAGTTAGAAAATGATGCAAGTTCTCGACATCGCTTCGCAAGTCGCGTCGCAGGTCGAGTCGCTGGTAGTAGATGTAGCTTAGCTGTAGGTTGAGGGTAACACAACAGACGTCTTTATATTTAGCAGGAATGAATAAGTAAATAAAATCTCTGTGAAAACCTTCTCTAAAATGTTTTGAGCTAGAATAGAAATTCTTATTTTTACACCGTTTAGAGCAGATTTTACTGAAATCAATGTTATTCTGGCTATAAGACGACTTATAAGACTATTTGACAGCTTGTAAGTACGTAAGCATGAGTATTTGAGCTGTGATGAAGTACTTAAACACGACTAAAGGGTATGACCATTTATGTCTCGTATTTTGCGATTTCACAAATGAATCAATACCTATAGGGTACAAATATGGCAAGAAGCAAGGTCTTAAAGCACATGTTAAGGAACAAATCAGAAAACCCTAAATATATACACATAGTTAGAAGCTTATATACTAAGTTAAGATGAAAGATCGTAGATGCGAATATTTGATATAAGTTTCAGCTTAATACCTCCACGTGTTTCCAAGAAAAAAGGTCTTGACAAATAGACCGACAGACTTACAGACGGACAAAGAAAGGATCCGACTAGGATTTCGTTTCTTCTTTTTGTGTAAGAAACCCTACAAATGTAGTTAAATAAATAAATTTAAAAAATAAAATGAAAAAGCTAAATCTAGAATCCAAAAATAATAACAATCTCACTTTTGAAGCGCGCTCTGTTTGTAATACAACACATTTGTTTAGAAGTAATATTTTTTATTTTATTTAATAGACGGCATACACACATTATAGTTAAATCAGATAAAATAGTGCACATTAATGTTGGTATTTTAGTAAACTAGAATCCAATTATTAGTGCACACAGATCATTGTACAGGCCATTGTAGTAGTCTTATGTTATCTGTGGTACAGGTGGAACATGCGGACTATAGGATTAAAAAGCGATGTGTTGTTTTTACAATCCTGTAGGAGAAAAGTAGGGTTGATAAAGCCAGCAAAAACGATGAATCTATGTGGTAATTGAGTAGGTATTTTATGTAAGTTTGAAAGTGTAGTATAATTACATCTGGACCCAAATGGTATCAAATTTGAACCTCACAAAGCGTTCTCTAGCTAATAAGATTTTACCTGGCGATGGCTTACATGCGTATAGCACAACTGACTCCAAAATTTTTATTGAATTCCTTCTATACGATAAGTATGAATTGCGTAATAATAAGGCGATAATATAACAGAGGTGTAGGTACTCCAGGATAGAAAGTGAATCTCCAAGGGAATAGAAAGTGTGTATATATTTGTGAATATTTAAAGTCTGGAAAAACTAAAACTAAAAATCAAACCAAGAACTTGAGAACGTGATCATGAAACGATAATTTACTATCAAAATATACCCCCAAGTCTGTGATGACCTCTTCTTGATTGAGAACGGTTTCACCAATTTTGCCAAAAGGCAAAACGTAAAAAAATCTCTTTCCCTATAAATATCTCATTTCCTCCAATCTGTCAAATAATTAGGTACCACTTTGTTCGAACAGCTCTTATCCTCATCGGAATTTTCAGATATTATACATAATTGCTCACTTGTTATCTCTTTAATTTGTCGAACATCCGCTTCTCGTGTATATAAATAAACGTCTCGGGCTTCACAAATATCATTTTCAGAAATGAAACTGACGGTCGTTATTTTGTTCGCAGTTGCGATGATCACCGTGGAATGCGGTAAGTTAATTAAGTTTTAACTTGACGTTTAGCAACATTAAGGCCCGATTTCACCAAAGTCAGATAAGTTTTATTCCAAGGATAAAGTCATGAGTTACTCTCAGATAGGTCATGTTTAATTTCACCAAATACTTGTACTTAGAATAAAGCCGTTATCCGAGAATAGGTTTTATACCATCGAATTTGACGGTATAACAGATTTAATACTAGGATAAATAAGAAAGATGGCGTCTAATGAACAGCTGATTGGCAAGCTGTCTAAAGTGACAGTAGTCGTAACTGACGTATAATCCTACTAGTTTAAAAAACAGCTAATTGGCTATGCGATTTACGGAGAGAATGTACTATTTAATTTCGCAGCATTATCATTCATTCGTTCACATAGATAAAATAAAACTCTATTTGGAAGAATATTTAAACCAAATGTGGTGAAACGTAAAATGGGTTATCCGAGAATAAATGTAGAGTATAAATTTATTCACGGTATAGTTACACTAGTTTTGCGTTCCTGTTGGTGAAATCGGGCCTTAGGGAGGGAAGGACGACACAAGCTTAAACACCTATGAGCTTAAGGGATATGACGTTTGACGGCAGTAGCATAAAGGGTAATGAATGTCATTTTACTCAGTACTTTGATCGTTGGCGTGAGTACATTTATATCTTACTTATTTCTGCTACCATGAAATGCAATGCAGTAAGTATTTGCATTGCGTTGTCACAGATTGAAAGGTTAGGCAGTCAGGGAAATTAATGGTTACTGTGACTTGACATCTTAAGTTCAGTACTTACCCGCTTACTGTTGGGTCTACTGGTAGTAAGTACTACAGGTAATTTTTTTGCCCGTGGTACTACTAGTACACACACGTGTCCCGAATAACTACGTTTTATTTTGCCCCTAGTTCTATTTACTATTTTTGACAATAAAAGTTGGGACCTTCCGATTTTACTTATATATTTTGTCACTCGGATTCGAATTTTTTTACGATTTGTGCCGGAATCAGCCCCCGGAGGCCTTACCATGATCGCTTCTTGCAATGTTGAAACAATACTGAGACGGAGACATCGCTCCTGAAAACAGATGGCGCTATAACAGGCTTAATATTAGGATAAATAAGAAAGATGGTGTCTATATAATTAACAGCTGCCTGGTATTTTATATAAAGCAACAGTTCTCGTAACTGACCTATAATCCCACTTGTTCAAAAACAGCTAATAGGCTAAAGTAGGTATGTGATTTACGGAGAGAATGGACTATTTAATTTCGCAGGATTATCATTCATTCCTTCATTAAGTTCAATGTTAATTTGTCACAGATAAAATAAAATTCTATTCGGAAGAATAGTTAAACCAAATGAGGTGGAACGCAAAATGGATTATCCGAGAATGAAAATGTTGAGTCTAGATAATATACATGGAATAGTTATTCAACTTTGTTGGTGAAATCGGGCCTTAGAAGTAGAAATTAAATACGAGTGGATAGAAACACTCGTTGTACAATAGGGAATATGCATGATTTTTTTTATTTCATAAACTAATCAAACTTTGTATTATAGAAAAAATATAAATAGGCTTGAAAATAGTCAAGTTATTGTTCAAAGTGAAATTTAAATAAATCGAATAAATCGAATCGAATAAATTTGAGCCGTTCAAACGCCACCATTTTGCGCGCGTTTTGATGACGTCATTGGTTTTAGTTGTCATTGGTCCCGTGTTTGTTTGTTATAGCGTTAGCGCGCCCACATACTTATTTCGTGACTTAATTTCAGTTAATTGTTATACAAATCATGGAAGAAGTTAAAAAACCTTTTTACAAGTATTGTATGGTACCGCAGTGCAAAAACAATATTAATAATACACCCCATAATAGTTATTTTCACTACAAGTGTGGGAAGCCTGTCATTGCAACGAGTTCCGACAAATGTCGTCCCGAGCCGAAGGCGAGGGTTGACAGTCGGAACGAGTGGAAATGACAGTCCCGCACATGTATTGAACAACTATTTTTAATACAGTTGCGAAAAAATGAAACAATAAATACGTAGCAACCATATGTAGCAATGTACCTACCTGCTTTTGAACTTTACAGGTAAAATACACTCGCATTTTCAGCAATTAAACATAATTCCGGTGGTGTTAAATCAATTAATATGTTATCAGAGTCACTCATTTTATAGAATTACTAGCTGTGCCGGCGAACTACGTTTCGCCATATACTTTACGACCTATTCTCAGATCTACTGAACATACACAAAAAAATTCATAAAGATCGGTCGAGCCGTTTCGGAGGAGTTCGGTAACAAACACTGTGACACGAGAATTTTATATATTAGATAGATTAAACTTTTAAGCAAATAACAACAATCAATAATCACGCAGAGAAAATTTTAGAAAAATGGCGCCAAATATGTCGTCGTACGTACACAGCAGTGACAAAGCAAATGCGTGCTATGCTTTGCTTGCCGTTGACCTTGCTTTTAAAAAAAATTATCTACACTCATGTTCTAATTCTAATATTAAGAACTCAACACTAATATTTTAAAGGCATAACTTAAAGCCCTTGGCCTTTTACAAATTACATTATAATACAGGTTCGCCATACAAAACCAGTACTTTAAGGCGCTATATCGAAAATATTGGTTATATTTAATGTAGTGTCATAGGTAACTGAGAGATCTTACAGATCTGAAAGTCAAATATGTGTGTCTTCATATCTTTAGCTCGTCACGAGCAGAAGCGAAAACGCGATTTAAAGATCATGCCTCGATACTTTTTATTTTTGAAATTACCTCTTAAAAATAGGAATATTCAGGATTACTAGTAAACAGTGTAAGGTATTAATTAAAAAGTTCCTTAAAACAGTATCCAGAATCGAACAGAAGCATTTTTTTCTAATCATTATAGTTATTTTTTAATAAAATAATTTGTATTTTGTCGCTTACGTCGATAATTTCTAAACGATCTGATTGCATGCGGGCGCAACGCATTCACGACTTTGTTGACATATATATAAAGACCAGCTGCTTGAGCACGGGGGGCGCCCCGCGTTTACGTATAGACCACGCCTCCCATTGTTTGATTAATTTTCGATATAGCGCCTTAATGTAACTCGAATTCCAATAAAAATAAATACAGTTCGATTGACGAAGCCCGACCAAGGAGGTTTTGTGACAATTTTCTTTTGTGCCAGTACATTGTCTATGGCGGCGCGTGCAACAGCGCATGCGCGGTAGAATGTTGGTGTTGGCGCCATTTCTCTGAATTTTTCATTCATTATTTTGCTGTTATTGGTTAAAATAATAAATAATATAAATGTATGTAGTTTTAGATTTCTGTATTAGTTTCACAATTGCACTGTTCAAAATGCAAATAATTATTAGAATAAATGAGTTTGATTTTGTTTTAATTTTGTGTCTTTTATTTAATTTAGGTAACCACTGATTGCATGAGTGTAGATAAAGTAGTGTATGAAATTGCACATAATTAGGTCTTAAAACACTTGTGTGGTACTATATTAAAATTCTCGGCAAGCCTCGAATTTTAAACACACACTAGTGTTTTAAGACCCCCTATAATGTAACTATTTCATAAACTACTATTAAAAGCATGGTCCGGCCGTGCTTTTTGTTATGCCTTGCTTTTAGGCATGCTTTTACAATACAAAATCTGGTAGACCAGTCAGATTATTTAGCGCAATCTTAACTTAGCATGCTAGAAAAAGCAGGAAAAAAGCAAAATGTGTGACAGATTTTAGACATTTGACATTTGGTAAAGAAAAAGCACTAGTGCGTAATGGTGGTCATCCCGGACGTTAAAAAGCCCTGCAATATACTACTTTTTGAGCAACTGTATTAAAGTGTCTTTTCGTATTCCACGCGATGCGAAATTACGAAAAAAATGGTGTAAGATGATGAGAAGGGAAAATGTATCTCCATTATAGGTTGTATTTTGTTGTAAAGAAAATTTTAACGTGTGCTATATTTATGTACAGCTTAGTGTGAATTAGCTATTGAGCAGTAGATGATTCGGTCTAAAACTAACTTAACTTGTACAAAAGTTCATTAAAAACTTATCTAAAGAGCTTGCTTATTCCTATTGCGGATTTACGAAATTTTTATATTTTTATTACAACAAAGTTAGCAAGTTAGTTTCAGTTTCGATTCGGCTATAACTTACGAGTATTAGCAGAATTGGGCCGCTGTTCTGAAACAAACAAGCACTTAATACTAAAAGAAAATTTTTCATGTAAATCGCAATATAGTAAGTATTTATTTCATTTTGACAAAAAGTATATAAACATATCATACTTGAGTGAGCTTCAATAATATAATATTACGTGTAAATTATAATGAGATGAGGCGTTTCGCCTGTGTTTCGAGGAGCTGAGGGTTTCGGCCTCGGTCGTATTGACGTGAATGACTGACTGACGTCACATTCCGTTTCGCCAATGTGGCGCTTTTTGTAAGTTTGAATTTCTTTCCCATAATTTTCACTTTTTATATAATATTTTTTGGGTTTAAATAACAACTAAATAAAAAAATACCTTTTAAGTATAATGTAAAAGACAATAAAGAATCTAGAAAAAAATATTTGATACAAATTTAAATTTTATGCATATTCCCTATTCACGGATTGGAGGTCCATGTTTTCGGAATGAATATTCAAAAATAGTTACTCGTGGCCCCACTACTTTGCCCCACTGGTGGGACCACGAGGAAATGTGGTTCCTCGTAGTCCCACCGGCCAAAGAGGCCACGCTATTTATCGTTCCCCGCAGACCCATTTATAATATCCTCTATTTGCCTATAGCCAAACTGATTCGCCAAAATAATTTGGCCTCAAGAAAGTATAACATAATCACGACCGCAATGTTATTAAAATAGATAAAAAACGAGGCAAAGTTTTACTGCGCAACGGATTTTTAGTACTATAGACATAGAACTTGTGTTAACAAATGTACAATTTGGAATTGTTGCAATAAAAAAATTCAGAAAACTCCCTACCTATTTGGGGATGGAGCGTAGGTCGGCATTGTGTATGTACCTATAACATAATAAGTAATAAGAGTTTGGCATAATTCCTTGTGAGTAAATGATTTTGGCAAAGCAGTTTGGCTATAGGCAAATAGAGGACATTATAAATGGGCACTGGGGAACGATAAACAGTATTCCGCGTGGTCTCATTGGCCGGTGGGACTACGAGGAACCACATTTCCTCGTTGTCCCACCAGTGAGGCAAAGTAGTGGGACCACGAGTAACGACCCCAGTTAACCACCTCTTCGGACAATGCGAGTGAAGGAACATAATAATAATAATCATATTAATATAATGAATGTAAAAGTGAGTGAGTTTGTTTGTTACGCTTTCACGCCTAAACCACAAATTTTAATGATATTTGGTCTAGAGATAGCGCAAGTCCCTGGAAATGACATTGACCACTTTTAATCCCGAATTTTAATGAGTTGCCTAGGGACGCAGACCAAGTCGCGGGCAGCAGCTAGTAAATAAAGCCTCCCGCTTTATTTACTAGCTGCTGCCCGCTGCTGGTTTACCTACCTATGCTGAGATTATCGCCGTGACTGGAACCAGTCAAAAACACTATACTTGTAATACCTACATACAAACAATGTATAGGTAAATACATACATATACAGAAATATGTTTGAAATTATGTGGAATCTTTAATATAACACTTTATCAATCAACTGATATTATTTCAATACTGATCGAATTAGCAACCTTTCAAATTCAAATTCAAATTCAATGGTTTATTGCATTCATGGTGTTACATTTGTTGACATAAATATTTTAAGTTCACACATGAACCCTGTTAGGGCACAGCAATCGCATACAAGAATTTCTAAATACTATTACAATGTGTCATATCTACAGTTGTCAAACATTAATTAATTAATTAGGTATATATTTCAATAATTATAAATCACATTTTTTATTAAATAACAAACATGTCTATTTTATAGTTCTTTTTTCTATTATCTTATTATGCATTTTATACATAGAGTCTTTAAAATATGTTGTATAAAATTCAGAATTATTTTTGTTTTGATCACATTCCTATTTTTATTTATTATTTCATAATTTTAATATTTCGAATTATTCATACTCATTCATATTCTTTAATATAAAAACAAATTGTCAAGTTTCAAAAAATTACTTAATTCTATTATTAATATAAATTTTATTTGATTCAATTTAATTAGTAATTCTTAAACATACTCGTAAGTCGATATACATTGAATAAAATTATATTTTACCTTTATCATTTTTGTTGCTCATTTCATATATTATCATTTTATATATAATTAATGTACTTATAATAATTCATTTATATAATTAATAAAGTATTTGTTTGAGTTTAATTTACTTACCATTAGTTTCCAAACATTTTTTTGTGTAATTAGAAGGGAAAACAGTTTACATTTCATTTTACGCTTTTTCATTTTTATTAGCACCAAAAAATTCTGACAATGAATAAAAACTTTTTTTAATTAAATAGAGTTTCAATGTATTTCGAAATTTGCAGATGTTATTTTCATTTTGTATATCATTTGGTATCTCGTTGTAAATTTTAATAGCCATACCATATGGGCCTGATGACACTATGCTTAAATTTGAAGCAAATGTGTTTAATTTTACTATTTTTCTTAAGTGTTGTGGCCGAGTATATTCAGGAAAAAGGTGTTTATTCTTCTTGACAAACAGACAAATTTCTAAGATATATATCCCTGTAAGCGTTAGTATTTTTTCAGCTATAAAGTAAGGCTTACAACTAGTCATAACGTCTATATTAACTAAAATACGGATACATCTCTTTTGCAATATAAACAGTTTGCAAGCATCCACACTATTTCCCCATAATATTATGCCATATTGAAGCCAAGCGTGTGCATAAGCATAGTAAGCCTTCAAGGCTGTTTCTGTATTCGTAGTTTTTTTCAGCTCGTATAGCGCATAAGTAAATCTAGATAATTTTGATGATATTTCTTTTATGTGTTCTTTCCAATTTAAATGAGAGTCAATCGTAATACCCAATAATGGGAACACATCTACACTTTCTAGTTGTATATTTTTTAACGAGTAATTAATTTCTAAAGCACATTTTTGGTAAGGTCTGAACTGTATTAGTTTTGTTTTCGTGAAGTTTAATTTTAGATTATGATCTTTAAGCCATCCTAATATTTTTTCTAGTGCATTATTTAAGTTGTCATTTAGATTTTTGCTATCGGTCGCAGGAATAACTAAGGACATATCGTCTGCAAACATAGTGCAAGCATTTTCAATAATATTGGGTAGATCGTTTATATACACAAAAAATAATATACATCCGAGGACACTACCCTGGGGAATAGATTTTGTGACATGTATTGTATTTGATTTAATATTAGTTATTTGTCCTGTCTCGGAATTATAGTATTCTACCTCTACGCATTGGGTTCGATTTTGTAAGTACGAAACAAACCAGTCATGTACTGGTCCTCTAACACCTAATACGGGCAGTTTATTTAACAGAATATCATAACGCACCCTATCATATGCCTTACTCATATCTAGTAGGACCCCTACTGCGTACTTTTTTTCGTTAATAATTTTCAAAATTTCATGAACATATTTAAAGACTGCTAAGGACGTGGATTTATTTTTTCGAAAGCCGTGTTGATTTTCATTAAATATGTTAAACCTTTCACAATATGAGTAGAGACGGCTTGACATTGCACTTTCTAAAACCTTTGAAAAAGTAGGAAGGCGAGCTATAGGCCTGTAATTATTGCAATCAGTTTTATCACCTTTTTTATGGAGGGGCTTGATAACTGAAAATTTTAAGTCTTCGGGAACAGTACATTCTGAAAAAGACTGGTTAATCAAGTAAGTCATACATGGGGCTAGATCATCTGCACATTTACGTATTAGTAAGGGCGGTATTTCATCGAAGCCACAGCTACATTTATTCTTTAATTTTTTTATTATCTTTGTTACCTCCCACACTGTAACTGGATTCAGAAACATTGAATTTTCAGTTTGATGAGAAACATGCTGAGCAATTGAAGAGGATAGCTCGTTTTTGTTGTCATCTGCGACTGTTGCGAAAAAATTATTAAAAAATTTGATATAGTTATTGGGTTTTCAGTGATATTATTGTTGATTTTTAGTTTTATATTATTCTTTAATTTTCTTTTGTGCTTGTTTGTTTGTTCCTTTACTACGTTCCACATTGTCTTAACCACATTATCAGACTTTTTGATTTTTTTAATGTTTTGGATTCTTTTAGAAACTACTATAATTTTTTTAAGCATTTTTTCATACTTTTTATAATGTTCATTTAATATAGAGTTATTTGTCTTGGAAACTAAAGTTTTTAAAAGTCTCTTATTTTGACATGATTTTTTAATGCCTGCTGTTAGCCATGATTTTTTTGTTTTTTTCTTTATTTTTATGTTTATTTTAGGTATCGTTTTATCTAATATATTTTTTATTATTTCTATAAATGTTTTATAATTATCGGTGACATTTTTATCTGTTGTTATATATTTAGGAAAGTCTATTTTTTTAAGTTCTGTGATGAATTTTTTGATATTTTTTTCACTATATATTCTTTTTTCTACGAACCATGTGTGACGAATATCAATTAATTTTGTTGGTACATCTATCTGAACGCCTCTATGATCAGAGAAGCCATATTCTTTCGTGCTGATCCGCACTGTACCTTCAAAATTTGTGAATATCAAATCGATACAAGAGGATGTTGTATGTGTTATTCTAGTTGGTTCTCGAACGTTTTGGTTATAATTGTAGCTTTTCATTAGATCAATGAGAGTTGTTGTCGGTACTGACTTTTTTAAGGCATCTACGTTAAAATCTCCTCCTATAATAATATCTCTCTTACTATATTTTTGTTGCAAGCGCTGTAACAGTTTTGTAAGTGTACTGTGAAAAATTTCTGGCATTCTTTTAATATCGGGCCTATATAAATTAACAATAACTGTATTAAGTTTAGGTATTTCTATTGCACATATTTCTATAATTGCTTCTACGGACATACAAGTGAGATCTCCACATTCCAATGACTCTATTTCTTTTTTATAAATATGCAAACTCCTCCGCCCTCAGAGTTGTGTCTGCAGTAATGGGATGCCAGAATAAAACCATCCGAAACCAATAGATCCATTTTTTCTGGCGTAATCCAAGTTTCACATATGCACAGAACCTGTACGTTCGCAGTGATTTCTGTAGTAGATTCAATAAGATGACGTTTATTTTTCAGACTACATATGTTTTGGAATAGAACTGTCAGTGTAGGGGCGAAAAAATAAATCATTTTCTACGTCATTTTGAGAAAGTTCATCGTCATCTTGCAGACTTTTTTGTAATGGCGTTGTCTCATTATTAAATAATTTGATTTGGTATAGTTTTCCGCTGATGTCATCAAAAATTTCCTGCATCCCATGGTTATTCAAACGCCCCCCCATTTCCTCAAACATTTCGTAGTTGTATTTCAGATTCCGATTGGAGTCTATCAAGTATGCATACTCGTGAGTCATAATATCAAGATGTAGCAGATTATTAAAAATTTCAACTCTCCAGTTGAATAAATTTGAAAATTTTGAAATCTTATAGGTTGGCAAACATATAAGTACGTTTGTATACATTATCGACGACAGCTGTTCCCGTATATAAGTGATCAGTTCATAATAATTTGTTGTTA
Organism: Schoenobius gigantellus; assembly: GCA_963935595.1. NCBI lineage: Eukaryota > Metazoa > Arthropoda > Insecta > Lepidoptera > Crambidae > Schoenobius > Schoenobius gigantellus. The sequence continues at coordinate 10,380,326 of OZ012558.1, forward strand.
ATTCAAAATCTTGTTCACCAAAAAAATTATGCAGTAGTCGTCCATCGAGAAATCTTTCAACTTTGATTCAATTCCTTGCAATAGAGTCCTTATTCCATAGTTGTTCAGTAGGTAATGACATATTTGGAATTTTTTATTTAGTGATTTTTCTGCTATAGAGCGGGTGTTAATATTTTTGTTTGTACTTATTAGGCACATTTTTTGTCTATTATTATAATAATTGTTTTCATTTTTTCCTTGCGTCTTTGTGACCTTCCTTGATACCTTATTAAATGAAGATCTGAATACGTTGTCAGATTTTACGGGCGATAAGATGGCGCTGTCACTTAACTGTCTTGGTCGTGACTGGGTAGAAATTTTGGTTTGTGCTCCGGTATTGGGCGTACTAAAATTGTCAGATAAATTCTTTTGTATAGAAGTTTTTGCGTCTTTTTTTGGCGTTGAGCGACATATTCGTTTTAGCTGGTCTATTTTTGAGTCCTTTTTAGCGATTTCTTTTTGTAGTTCGTAGTTTTCCGAGAGTAATCTTTCAATTTCAGTTTTCCGAGAGTAATCTTTCAATTTCATCTGCACTTCTTAGCTTTATTTCTAGGCTCCAAAGTTTTGCTTTTAGTTCTTCTATGTCCTCGTTAAATAGAGTACAATTTTCAGACAGCTTCTATTCAATGTAATGTCTCCAGGGGCATTTTTATCAATTGCGTTATTCGTGCTGTCTTTTTGAGACGAAGAAATGCTGATATTATTCATTATACGTCTTCTCTGTGTATTTATATTATTTAATTTTTGATTTGAATCCGATACAGTTCCGTCACAGCTTATCATTGTACACTGATCACTTTGATTGACTGATATATTTTCTGTATCCTTATTTTTATTATGTATGCAAGATGTACATTTCCAACTATTTTTATTCTCTTTTGTCATCAATCTATACCTTTTCTCTGACACTATTGTACAATTCAAATGGTATTTTTCCTTACATGAAGCACAAGTAAGTCGATATTCTCTTGTTAATATTTTAATGTTACATTTACAACACATCAGAGCCATTTCTTGATTTTTTTTTATATTATATATTTTAAAAAATATTTTATTTCTGTTTATATCGAATATATGCCGTTTATATAAAATTTGTTGCCTTAGTCTAAAATTATTTTTAACTCAACACAAAATTCTTCTGTCACAAAAAGTTGCATTAAGCGAGGATCGATCTCTGTTACTTGCGATGTAATAGTGATGTTTTGCGCTTTGAGCTATTGCATGTTTTGCGAGTAATTGTGAAATTGTCATTTACACTATGTTAATGGATATGCCTAGGCGAAATGTTCTTTTTAAGAGAATTGTATTTTATTTACTTCGCACCCACTTCTTATTTGTATTTTTTTCCAAATTATTTACACCACCGGCATTGCCACCGCTTTCACAGAAACAAAACTTAGTAGTCTTTGTTTATTGCTCGTTATGTATTGATTAGGTTTTTTCATACTATTATCACTTTTATCTTGCTGTAGCACAATATTTAAGCACTGTTTCAGATTTTTTTTGTTTCGCGCACTGACTTTGTGACCGTTCAATTAGACCGTTCGGACTAACCGTAATGGCAGCGGCCGCGCATCAACTCAAGCTTTTCCTTGAAGTAGGTAAAAAAATTATAAAACCGACACCGACAAAGCGGTTTTTCATTTGTTGCGGTACAAGCGACGTCTTTGAAAACAGAATAATGACGAAGAACAAATTCAATTATGCCAATAAGCGTTTCCTGTCTCCCTGTGAAGGGTAAACGGTAATGAGATGAGTTTCTGGTGATCGTGAGTGCGTCGACACTTAACTCGCCTCAATGTCTCGCAAATTCCTATCTAGATATTCATTATATTAATACTTATAAGCTCTTAAATTTAATGCCGTTCACTTAATCTCGGAACCACAATGTGCAACGGTTTATTTGGTGATGTATTGGAGAGCCTTATTGCTTTATTCGCACGCGTAACGCAGAAGTGCGAATGGCGATGGCGTGAAATGTGAAGTCGCGGGTAGTAGCTAGTAATAAATATAACGTATCGTGAATAATGCAGTATGGTCCAGCAAAGGATGTGATTATTTGATCAAGTGATGTACAAACTAGCAACCTCGCAGGATTAGATAGCTAACATTATTAACTACGTTTGTTTTACGAGTTTTAAGATGACTCAATAAATTGAACGAAAATCAATTTTCAGGTTTTTATTGTACTGTCGTGCTCGTGACATTGATAAGTCTATGTTTTTTCATTTATAAGCGACGACGAAATACGAGTCCAGGGACCGGAAAACCCCTTCATTTGCTTAAGCCGTTCGAAAGGGTAACCCGTTCGCATGGTAACCCAATGGGCTCGGTAAGCCGTTCAACAGGTTTCCCAACAATAACTCATAAAATAGGGGTTACCCTAACTACAACAATAGTTTATCGCTTACCTAACCTTAAAGGTTTTCGGGTTAGGGTAACCCTTTCCCCCTCACGCACACCGAGCGATTAAAGTAGCACTGCGGACGCAATAACGCCGGAGTTCGTTCGCAAACCTTCGGCATATAGTTGCACCAATTAATCAGCGCTTAGAACGGTAACCCGTTTGGGGGGGTTTTGATATTGGTAAGCGGTAGCTCGAATTAATTCAATCGAAGGGATAAATGTGTAAACCGGTAAGCCGTTTAAAAACTTACTATAAGACAAAGGGTTTGAAAACCCAGCATTATTAATTATTTAAAAGCTTCCTTGTTATGTGTAAAAATGCAATGAGTGTAGGATGAGCAAAAGGGAGGATACAAAATGAGCGTGCATTTTGTCTTATTAGTGTCAAGTAGGATACTCTACGGAAAGGTTTAAAAGACATTACGGTTGGAGGGACCTACTTCGTTGACATAAGTGAAAAACAATGTAAATTGGGCACTGAAACATCGGAAACTTCACAAAAGACGTGACGTACTTTCTGTTTCCCAAACGTTTACATAGAAATAATAAATTCGAACACAGACGTAATATTGCTCGGTTATCGGCACTCTAGTGCGCGAAGGAACTTCACCAAGTCGTTCCGCCTTCCCCCCTTTTATCACCGGCCCTTGATTGTGTAGCAAAAATCTATCGCGACCGCTTTCAATTTTGACAGTCAAAGTGCATGCATTACTATTTTACTATTTTTATCAGACAGTCGGCACAGAGTCTTTATTTGACGCCGCTATGTAATTTCAAGGGAATCGTGATGGATTTTTTCTCAGACAATAACTTCTCGGGAATCAAGAGCAGTGGGGCGTAGCACCCTTTCGCTGCCAATGTTCCAACGACCCGCACAAAGCGCTTTGCGCGATCCTTTCTAATGTGTACTGTGATGGAGTAGAATAAGTTTCCAGCCTGTATATTCCCAGAACAATACAACTTAGGTCTTTAAAAAGTGAGGGTGAACAGGTACCTAATAAGTAAGCATGTATAGTCAGCAGAAGAATTAGTTTACCATCTTAAGATTGAAATTCTATTTCATCTTCTTCTTATTTAATTAGTGGCAATTGGTCGTAGAGAATAACAACCATTACTGCCAGTGTCAAGTCGAGAGTAATAACATTATTAGTGTCTTGTTTTACTGTCGTCAAGTCAAGTCGCCATTTCGTCAGTAGGTTTCATGTCATAAACGTCATAATTCAGTTGTTGACTTTTCTCTGCAGTAACATACTGACAGCTGTCAAGGCAGCCTTAACGATATTTTGTTAATACGCGAAGTTTTGTCAAAACTGGTACACCGCTTTCTTGGCCGACTGCACCATCCTAGACACACTTTGTTCACATTTGGACTAGATTATGGCTTGCTCAATAAGCTCAATCTTTATATAAAACAAAAATAATAATAAATCATCAACTTTGAATCTACACCAACGCTATTGATGTGTATACTCGTCTGCAATAAATATATCGTGACGTCAAAGGGATTTTTCGCAATTTAGGTTTCCAAATTACACCGACGGGGCAATCAAGATACAATAAGGGCGTCCGTACAATACTTTCGGGATTTGAAGGCATCAAACACGGCAGATGTTCCGCTGTCTGTAATTTGCTCTGTTATGTATATTACGGCACACGTAAGGAAAAGAAATGCGAGAAAATAGACTGGCTGATATAAATGTGTCGTTGGTTCTCACATTGTCGAACAGCGTTTTGTACATTTCGTTTGGTTCATAACTTAATTATATTCATTGAGCCATAACTTAATTATATTCGTTTCCTTATAAAGACAGTTTTTCTTCTCATAAGAACCCCATGTACGTAATTTCGAGCAACAAATATAAAAAAAAACTTTTTATGAGCTATTCATTTTGTTTACCTGATTTTATTGCTGATCTTAAATGCAAGAAATTGTTGGAGTTTGGTTAAAACGCTATGGTAGCTTTAGCTTGTCACTATGTTTTTTAAAATTGCTGTACATTCGTTGTGAACTTCATCCCGAGACACATTATTTACGACTTTAACTTTAAGTTTTAAGTTTAAGCGAGTTTAATTCATGGCTTTTCCAACTGAAATTTTATTATAGATATTTGTTTTACTAAAAAAATACAATTTAAAAAATCTAAGTTATACTGAGAGTCTACGTCTTTTCACAAGCTTTTATTCAATTTCACCTGTCCCGGTGTCTGCAAAGATAACTTGCAAGTTAAATTTCACCCACTTCCCAGATTCCGATTGAGCTGAAATTTTGCATGCATATGTATATCGCGAGACAATGCAATATTGATGAAGTGGAGCTTATCTTATGCTGGAGCTGAAAGGTAGCCATAGAAACTTCGAAATAATACAGCATAACCCCATCGAGCTTGGGCTTGTTTTTGATTCGTATTGACGATTACTAAAAGCTTGTATTTAAAAAAGTTTTTTTTTGTTAATTTTATAGGTAATCATAACAGAAAGCATAAGGATGTTGAAGAAGAAACGCCTGGCAATGGAGACCATGATGAGTGGCCTCACCCTGACACAATTTCAAACTTCGGAATACCTGATATATTTATTGAGGGCTCAGGATCTTTTGGAGGCAGTTTTGGCACCAACAATCAATCAGAAGTAAGATTTGATATTTTTTTAATTTTTAAATGAGCAACATTATGTAAAACAAATAGTGATATTAATTTTTGTTATGATAAGTCAATTCTTTAATGACTGTGAGGTAAATAAATCTAGTTTGTTAAACAGATTATTGGGATGATTAAAATAAAAGCTAATTAAAACTCTAAAGTGTATTGTAAAGTTGCGTAATAAACTAATAACATGGCAAGTAGGCAGTAAAGTTATAAAGGAAAAAATTGACTCAAAACAATCCATTTTCAATACCCATGGGATGAAGCGAACTTTTGTCGCGTTTACCCCAATCCATCACCACAGGGATTGCTAGTGGAAAAATTAGATAAAGGAAATATGTAAACTACGTATAAAATATGTATATAGGTACTTCATTCTCGTACTTATCTTTTGTTCACATATAAATTTACATGTCCCGATTGTTTAATTCATTAATCATTTCCGAAGCTGGATAATATGAGTGATCAGAAAGTTCATTTTAAGACGTTAAATTGGAATGGAAACGTTGAGTCGGAAATTCTAAGACTAAAAGGATAAAAAAGAAATGGAAGTAGGTACGTTACTATTATGCTAACAAATAGAAATGAATAAACACGAATAATAGCGTTTTGAAAATTATACACTGAAAGAGGTGAAATAGATTGAAAGTTTTATAATTCGCGTTTCAAACTCCAGGTACTTAGCGGTTTTGCTGGAACCGCTGGAAGCTTTTGCTTTATACCCAAGATTGAATCTGATGCTGGAAAATATAGCTTTTCCGTGGCATCTCCATCGCATATAGCTATACTCGATTAAATTGGTATCTACGTACTTTTTAAAATATTATGCTAGTAGTTCTAATTATTTGGTAGTACGCTCGTGTAATATAAATCTTCATGTGTTACTGATTGTACCTAAATTTGCTTTTACGGGCGGTTTCAATATTCAACCTGTAGATTTGGTTACTACGAGTAGCGACAGATATTTGACATTAGTTTCATACTAAATACGTCAAAATTCTATCTCCAGTATAGAAATCGGTCGGAATTCGCCTTCGCAAACTTCGTCGCCTATCAAAATAAGTCTCAGTTTCCAAGTAGCTGCACACTACGCCTCAGTGGTTTAGTGGTTCAGACTACCGCGTGTTGATCGGAAGGTCGCAGGTCTGGGGCTCGATTCCCCATGGAGGCAAAAAAATTTTAACCCGGTTTGGTTGGTGGTAGGCCTTCCGATTACATAAGTTTGTCGCCACAATGACAATGTTGATTTCATTGTCGTGTTCCGACAATTAGAGTTAAGATAGCCAGTTCCTCAGCTGCTGAGGAGTACAGGTGAAACTCGCTTCCACCTTATCGTCACTTACCATCAGGTGGGATAATGTCCCCCTTCCTTGTTCCTTCCTTGTCTTAAAAAAGTATCGCTTGATTAAAAACTTACTTTAGGCTTATGTAAAAATCCGATTTAATCCTGCATATTTCGGCCATGCGACATGCAAATTACCTTCTGTCATTGAGAATAACTGCTTACGCATTTCGTAAAGTCATAAACACTTATCGTTGTGTTGATTTATTTCAGGTTCCTGGAAGTAAACAACATACCAGGGCAAATAAGTACAGCGGCCATTAATGCTTCTATAAACAACCCAAGATGATAGAGTCCTGAGCAAATGTTTGATGATGTTTTTCGATTGATCTTACATTTATTGACAGCTCAAGCGTATTACTGTATTCGCATCCGATTTCAACGCTAAGCAAAATTCACCAGAAGACGGTTTAGGTTATTGAGATGTTATATTTGTAACTTGCTCGGTGGAGCTCGCCGGTAGCGCATTACGTGAGCGCTTTATATTCTCTCGAACTCGTGTTAATCTTGTATTTTGAAGATAATAATTAATTGTTTGTCGTACTTCCGGAAATACTTTTACATATTAAATTAAAGATTACTAGATGTCGGCGTTAATTAAATCTTATTATTGTTAAGCAATACAAATTCTAAAAATAAATCTCCTGAATGTCAAGGAGAGAAATGTTTGTCAATCTTAATCAGTTCTTTAAAAGCGTTCATACAGTAAAAAGAGTTGAAGTTTCGCTTGGATTGGATAAGTCCTCGTAGGCCTAATAATCACGGCGTCGACAAGGCATTTTGATGGCGCAGGTTCGAATCCTGCCCGAGCTAATTCATTTATTTATCAAGCAGTTTGTATAATTATTTGTTCCAAAGTTTTCCTCCAAATTGTCCTATTCAAATGGCCATGTACATGAACGAGTGTGTATGAAACTTACAATATGATGGTTCTGTTACGTTATCATACATATTAACAGGTCATTCATCATTTACAAGTATTTTCAGTCGCGTTACAAAAGTTGCGATTCTAAAGATATTTTTTCATAGTTATTTAGCACAAAGTATGATTTTTAAACGCTTAGTTAAATTAATAGAGTAAATTGGTTCATATAATTCCTAAAATGGGTTATACGTGACACAGCAGTTTGGAGTTTAACACCCATACTCATAAATTAGGTCACGTTATTCATTTCCTTAATGCGAACAATGGAAATAAAATTAAAGTTAATGTAGAGAAAAACTTCCCTTGTTTCACAGTAATATCCAAAACAAATAACATTTGCCAACATTTCTGTGGTTTCATGTAATGCTATTTTAGAAAAATCAGTACACTAAGCTAATATAGCTAATATATGCAATATATAAATAAATAAATAAATAAATAAATAAATAAATATAATATCTAATACTAGCTGTGCCCGCGAACTATGCTTCACCTTAAAAGTTCAAAGAAAAAACTGTAAATCTACTTTCCCGCGGGAACTACTTACTTTTCCGGGATAATAAGTAGCCTATATGTTAGTCCTTGTCGTAATCCATCTACCTACAAAATTTCATCTAAATCCATTCTGTAGTTTTTTCGTGAAAGAGTAACAAACATCCATACATACAAACTTTCGCCTTTATAATTATTAGTAACGATTTGACAACCGATTTGTCATAAACCGAACATATCTGTCTACTTTGGAAGAATAATAATAACTTATTGGTCCGTGGTAACATAGCGTCTGTAAAGCGACAATGTTTTTTGAATACGAAAACAGAAACAGCCTGACCCTCACAAAAAGGCAAAAGTTCTCGAAATTAAATGTTTGAAATCATAAATGGATTTATTAATTTAAATCAAAAATGAAAATGAAAAATATATTTATTGCAACATAACCAATATACAAAATATTAATGTTACCCTGGCTTATGAAATAAGTAGGTATATACTTGTATGTCAAAAGCCAGTTCCTTCCTTGTTGGTACATTTTTATTGGTGTAGGTAATTTACAAAAATATGAAATTTATGTAACAACAAAACATCAGCATATGTGAAATGAATAATTAGTTTACGAATAATAGATAGTACAAATCAATCTTACAAATCAATTACAAACTAAACCTAAACAAAGTAAAGACTAAAAACTAACAACATAAAAAACTAAATGATAACAAAATCTACTATGAGAATAACGAGGGACACCTTCGCATAGTCCGCGTGACACAGGCAGCATTATCGAACTGAATGACTACGGATTAATAAACTAAATTGAATCTACTTCCGTTTTTCTCTCGACGTGATGTGAACGTAGTTATTTGCCAAAGATAATTAAGATCTGAATAATACATAAATGTGAGGGCGACGATATTATTAGAAGCCAGACACACGCATCCCACGTATGCGCTGATGTGGGAATCGAATCATAATCATTGTCCATTATACCTGTCGAACTGTTATCAATACTAGAATTGTTTTCTTTGAATAAATGGAAGAATACGTCATTAGGTGAAGATGGAAGTTTGAATTTTGGATTCTAGAATGTTTTACGTTAATGTAACGAAGATTTAATGATATCCCGGCCGCCATCAATGCTGTAAACCGTTGAATTTGGAATGTTCCTTATATCAGTCGAAGGGCGTCGTCTGCTAGTCTTTGGCTCACCAAACCGATGGAGAATTTTGTTTAATTTAAATATTATCATTACTGTGTAAAAATATTGCCTACAAAAGCTGTCTGTTGAATTGAAATGTTATGATAAGTGTAATTATATTGGAATTATGTATTTTCATTATGAATATTATAGTAAACAGTGCCAGAAAAAAAAATGTTTTTTATTTTGTTTGTGTTCTCAATTTTCACGATATAAGTAGGTTACGCATAGAACAATAAAGATTTAAACATAAATATTAAAATTAATTAAACCTCTTCCATTAAACAAGAAATGATCAAAATAAATCATACCTATTATACCTAGGCACCTATGCAAAAACGAATATATGCACTAAGGAAAAATTCGTCCCGATGAAATCTTTGACTTTTTGATCTCTTTTGAACTGTCTTAAGCCAAATTAGTCTTATTCACTGTTTATAACTACGTATCAACATCCAATATCGAAATCTTTACAGATTTCTTGAAAATTGGTTAACAATAAAGCAAATCGGCAGGGAATTCACCCTCACACCCTATAGAACCAAATAGTCCCGTAGTACGGTTTCAGAGGAACTTCCTCCCGCGTACGCTCAGGATGTGGAATGAACTCCCTGTCGAGGTTTTCTCAAGAGACTACAGCATGGGGTTCTTCAAGAAGGGCATTAAAAGTTTTTAAAGGGTCGGCGACGCGCAAGCTATACCCTCAGTGTTGCAAGCGTTCATAGGCTGCGGTAACCGCTGACCATCAGGTGGTCCATATGCTTGTTTGCCACCCTAGTGGTATAAAAAAACGGATTTGAACCCGCGTCTCCAACGTACCACGTTGATGCCAAGACCTCTCGGCCACCGAGCTTATACCAGCCCCGACGAAATCTCTAACTTATTAATTTCTTTTGAACTTTGTTAAGCCCAAATAGTATGTATTCACTGTTAATCATTACTTAACTACATAGGTAATCTTACTTTCAAATTATTTATCATTTTTAAATAAAATGCAAAGTTCTTTATAATAAATAATTCAGATAATAAACTTACAGTCGAAAAAACCGGCCAAGCGCGAGTCGCACTCGCCCATGAAGGGTTCCATAGGATTTATGACGTATTAAAAAAAAACTACTCACTAGATCTCGTTCAAACCAATTTTCGGTGGAAGTTTGCATGGTAATGTACATCATATTTTTTTTTTAGTTTTATCATTCTCTTATTTTAAAAGTTACGGGGGTCACACATTTTACCACTTTGGACGTGTTTCTCACGCAAACTATTTTAGTTTAAAAAATGATATTAGAAACCTCAATATGAGTTTTGAAGACCTATCCATAGATACCCCAGACGGTTTGATGAAAAAAAATTGAGTTTCAGTTCTATGTATGGGGAACCCCCAAAATTTATTGCTTTTTTCTATTTTTGTGTGAAAATCTTAATGCGGTTCAAAGAATACATCTACTTACCAAGTTTCAATAGTGTAGTTCTTATAGTTTCGGAGAAAAGTGGCTGTGACATACGGACGGACAGACAGACAGACAGACAGATAGACATGACGAATCTATAAGGGTTCCGTTTTTTGCCATTTGGCTACGGAACCCTAAAAAGAATAATTGCGTGCCGCGTCGCTCATTTGCTATTCGCTAGTGTCTGCGGCTCGGTCGGTCCTCAGTGACTGTTATATAGTGTGTCTAGTTCAAAGATAACTTATTTCTATCACGGTATGTCGGTACCTAACCAGTCAGATACCATTTACATACATGTATGTAAAATACTGAACTTCAATTGACAGCAAACGTACAACTTATTGACGCATGTAAATCAGTAGGCGTGGGATGAATATCTGCAGCATCTTATCCGGAATAAGTCTACGCTTATACTATACACTAGCTGTGCCCGCGACTTCGTTCACGTGGATGTCGGAAAATATAAACATGTCGTGCATTATTCCTGTTTTAGCAACATTTTTATTGATGCTCACTATGCTCAGCTCCTATTAGTCGTAGGTACTGTGATATTATATAGCCTATAGCCTTCCGCGATAAATGGGATATCCAACACAAAAATATTTTTTCTAATAGGTATATTAGTATAATTTACATTTTTTTTTATAATATACGTATAAATAAGATGTAAATGGTGTTTATATTATTATGATATATCGCACATCAACTTGGCAGAGGTGCCAAGTTGATGTGCGATATATCAACTTGGCAAGGACTCATAGAACAAACCGATGATGACCATGATCGCCCAAAACAATATTAAAACCGCACTGAGAGCGGGATAGCGCTATACGCAGCAAGAGCGGTGTCTCTGTTTCAATATTGTTTTAAACTTGCTATAAGCTATCATGGTTAGGCCCCTGGGGTGCTATCGCCTAACTCATAACGATCACTCGCTGGCGCTTTCGTGACATTTGAATAATAGTTCTAATGTCACCCGTGACATCAAAACTACATAGTGTTCTAATGTCACGAAAGCGATAGCGAGTGATCGCTTTGAGATAAACGGTAGGGCCGCAGGTCTTGATGGAGTCAAAAGCTTTCTCCTTGTCCACAAACGCAATGCGCAGGGGTTGGTTATACCTACAATGGTTTATCCTGCTTTCCTGTGTAAATGTGGTCTATGGTGTGGTGCTATAGCTCCGTCGATACCCGACCTGCTCCGGAGGTTGAGCTTCGTCAAGTCTTTGTGCAAAACGGTTCGAGATGACTCTTGAAAACAACTTGTAGACATGGCTCAGGAGTGAAATTGGTCATTAGTTTTTTAACAAAGTCTTGTTGCCTTTTTTAAAGAATACGACCAAGCTCCCTTGCCATGCTCTGAGAGTTCTCCCGGAGAAAAGAATAAAGTTGAATATACGCTGGAGCTACTTCAGTATCCAGCTTTCAGAAGCTCCGTTGTATCTCCATCCTCCCCCGGGGCTTTTCCATTTTTAAGTTGCCCAAGAGCCGCCTCGATTTCGCCTAGGCTGATGTCGGGGAGATCCTCCTCCACAGAACTGACGGACGTTGGAGTCGTAAGGTTCTTGAGCGGAGACCGCGACTCGGAAAACGTAGTGTGGGACGCCCTGCCATAAGATCGGATGACGATTTACGTAGACTGGCTGGAGTGAGCTGGATGAGAGTAGCCGGCGCAGTGGAGTAGATCAGGAGCAGGGGTGTGCATTAGGGGAGACCTATGTCCAGCAGTGGAAGAGTGTAGGCCAATGATGATAATGATAGATTTTATTATGCATGATATATTTAATTAGAAACGAATGTTTGAACTCAAAGCATTCCGTTACAAACTTTATTAGCTCAGTATCTCAGTCACATCTCAGTAACGAAAAGAAAAAAAGTATAGTTTTGTTTGTCTAGCATTTTTAAAGTCAGTGGTTGAAATTAATATCTTTCGAGTGAGTGAACGGGTAAGCGACTGAGCGAAAGAGTAATTATTATTTGTGAGAGTGAGTCACTGAGCGAGTTAGTGAGAAATAGTGAAATAACTCATTTTATTACTCACTCGAGTTACACATTGCTAGTATGAGGCAAGTTTTGTTTATGTCTAGCATTTTTAGTCAGTGGATGAAATTAATATCTTTCGAGTGAGTGAACGGGTAAGCGACTGAGCGAAAGAGTAATTATTATTTATAGGAGTGAGTTCACTGAGCGAGTTAATTTTATTACTCAATCGAGTTACGTACACATCGCTAGTATGAGGCATTGTTACTCGTAGTTGCGTTAGATATCAATAACTTTCGCAGCAAATTCCACGGACGTAGCCACTGTTCTAGAAAATATTATTTTTAACACATTCAATAATCTTATTACAATGCAGGCAGGCACGCAGTATGTAGAGAACTACTAATGAAAAGACAAAGACAATCTATTTTTTATTGTGCTTGTCTAGAATTTTTTCCTGATGGAGTCCTATTCGACTATTTTAACTATCAAAAGAGAAAAATGGGCCCTTCACGATAAAAAATAATGAACTCATCAAACCACGGCACACAATTAGCATACTCAAGAGTTCATCGCAAATAGAAATGTACATATAAACAATTTTCATGCGAGTTCAAAGGCAGGGTGAAATAACACTGCCTTCTCGCTGAAACGCGGCATTCTATTGAAACATAATTAATTTCCCTTTCTAGGGCCCCTAATTTACCCTCCTGATTAACAGCATTTCAGGGAGGGCACAGAATTCATAATTAACGTTAAATGTAACCGAGTCACCATTTACGAGGAGCGTGTCCTGAATTTGACGTTTACGATTACTTAATTAATCTTATTAACACCAACAATTGCGAGTACCAACAAAAGACGAGTCCACCTCGCCAAAAGTTGCGTCTCTTTTGGTGAGGTGAACTCGTCTTTTAGAATAGTATAAAGTAGACCACGTAGTTTACAACCCTAAATAGATAAATTCAGTTTTGCATCATAAAAAACAACACAGCTGATTTTCCATTGCAATTTCATACTGACAATTACTAAGGTTACTTTAATGATGTTTTCTTGATACGCGAATTATGGCGAGCCGTGGTGAAAGGATCAGCCAGTCTGCGTTACCGAGTCGTCGTTCATTTCTTTTTCATTTCTTTTCATTTCAGTTCACTTTTATATATCCTATTTCTATAATGAAAGCTCTTTTTTACCATACACTGCACATATATCGATGGCTGCAATAGCAATCTTCACAGTTGGAGTCTCACTTACACTGACATAGGTGGGTGCCCACCACAGACCAGCATGTATATTCGGTAAAGCCTGAGAATAGGTCGTAAACAATTTTTTAGAACCCTATGTATAAAGGTCATCATCACAGCTCATATACGTCCCCACCGAGGGGCTCGAGCCTACCCTATGTTAGGGTGATTAGGCCTTAGTCAACCACGCTGGCCCAATGCGGATTGGTCGACTTCACATACACCATTGAATCTCTTCGCAGATGTATGCAGGTTTCCTCACGATGTTTTCCTTCACCGTAGGAGCGTCAGACAAATGTACATATGAAATTCGAAAACGAAAAACACAGTGGTACATGGCGGGTCTCGAACCCGAACCTCCCGATTGGAAGGCAAGTGCCGAGTCCACAGCGCCACCGACGCTCACCTGTATAAAGGTGTTTTTTAATTATTATGGCGAAACGTTGTTCACTGGCATGCATGTCAATGACTATAAAATAAAACGCATTTTATTTATTAAACGAAAATGTTTATTTATATCAGTACTTAGTGTGAAAGCTGTAGACATTTCATAATACGCCGTCCAAATCCAAAGGAAACGTCATAAATAGGTGTCCGAAGCCTCCCAAGCAGCGGTTGTAATGTGGCAAATGAAACAAAGGAGAAAAACTCTAACACAACATAACAATTGTTAGAACGTGGTCACGTAATAGCGGACCTACGACATAGTACAATTGCGATGAAAATTACGACTTACCATGTTCTCCTCCATAGGTTTTATATTTTAAGAAGTATCAAAGTATCAGAGCGTGTCGGTGGCTCAGGGCCATCGACGCTCTGATACTTCTGATACTTTTGGCCTTGGCACTGGACTGTGCTCCGAGGAGAATCGGGAGGCCCGCGATCGATCCTGCCATGTACCAATGTGTTTTTCATTTCATGAATTTCATATGTACATTTATCTGATGCTAAAACATCGTAAGGGGCACCTGCAACCACCTGCGAAGTAGTTCAAAGGTTTTGTGAAGTCAACCAATCCGCACTGGGCGGGCGAGGTTTGACTAAGGCCTAATCGCCCTAACTAGCTAAGGATGGCTCGTGTCCCTCGGGGACGTATATGAGCTGTGATGATAAGTATCAAAATATTTATATAAAAATAAAATAAGACCAGATTTATCCTACTTCATCAAGGTCATTATTGCAAAGAGAAAGTGGGGTTGAGAGATGGGTCACAACTCAACCACCGGAAATACTATCGATACACTAATCGAATGACGACATATGTATAGGTAAAATACTCCAAGCATAGTATATGTAGCTGGAATTAATTAAGTTTTAGGGGTCGACGTTGTTCGCTTCCGTAGGTCTTACTCTCGATACCCTACAAGTGATCCCCGGGTTGTGCTAAACGAACAACAACCTTTCCGGTGGTAGGCTTCGGCCGTGGCTGGTCACCACCCTCCCGACTAAGCCGAGTCGCCAAGCGGATTTTCCGTGTTCCGGCTCGTAGTTGAGAGTAGCCATAGCAGAGGATGGGTCTGGATAGTTGCTCTACACTAAACTGTAGTCTGCAGCTACTTGTGCTGCCACACTCAACGCCCGGCTCTGGAGGCTAGCGGGATCCGAAGCACGGTGCACCGCTGGCCGACCGTGGGAAGTTGGGGGCCCGAGTAGCGGGAAAGCCACCCGCCAAAGGCTGCCCCGCCACCCAACGAAAAATCCCGGGGTGCTCCACCTTGCCGGTTGGCGACCGGAAGGGAGGACCAGGTGGCCACTCCCGGGGGGGTTCGGGCGTCCCCGCAGTCTCCGAGTCGAGTGACTATTTTGTGTGGCAGTCTGAGTACCTAGTTGGGTTCGACACAGTGAGGAGCCTCGTCCAACTTCCATCCTAGTGCCTGTTCACTCCACTTTCAAAATTTAAAATATGAAAAGTACGAAAAGGAAAAACGTTAAACAGCGGTTGCACGTCCTCCCATTAAAAGTGCTTTTCACCAACATACGTGGATTGCACTCAAATCTCAACCCGGTCCACCACCAACTAGAAACCGTTAAGCCGCATCTGCTGTTCCTTACCGAAACGCAGATTAAATGTCCGAGTAACGCGGCGTACCTCTATTATCCTGGGTACACGCTTGAGCATAGGTTTCTTTCTCGTGCCGGTGTCTGTGTGTACATCCGTGACGACATCTGTGCCAGGCGTCTCAAGCACCTTGAAGCTCCTCGTTTTTCCGTTCTATGGCTTTTGGTTGATACTGGTAATGCACAGATCATATATTCCTGTGTCTACCGTTCGCACAGTGGAGATCAAGAAACTACCAACTTGTTCCAATATCTGCATGATACGGCTATTGAAGCTCAGTGTAGGTATCCGTCAGCGCAGTTGGCCTTTCTCGGTGATTTCAATGCCCACCACAAGGAATGGCTATTCCCACACCAAAAAACCGATCTTGCAGGGAGGGAGGCGTATAATCTCGCGATAGTACTTAATCTTACCCAACTTGTCAACTGCGCTACTAGGGTTCCCGACGTTGATTCACACACGGCCAACTGTCTCGACTTATTGCTGACTTCTGATCCAGACCGTTATACCGTGACGGTTGAAGCCCCTCTAGGTACTTCCGACCACTGTCTGGTGAAAGCTGTGTCAGTATACTCTCCACCCGATCATGGCCTTCGAGGTAAGAGACGGGTGTGGAGATACAAGCTAGCGGATTGGGACGGAATGCGCCAGTTTTATGCATCGTATCCTTGGCGTACTTGCTTTTCTTCTGGGGATTCTTCGAGCTGCGCCGATGCTATCTTGGAGATTGTTCGTCTGGGTATGGAATATTTCATTCCTTACTCTGACGTCCCAAATGGCACCGAAGCACGTCCCTGGTTCAATAATGAGTGCCGCCACGCCGAAGTCCAGAAGCGGGCGGCATACCAGGCTTGGGCTGAAGCCCGACGATGCAAAGCTCCAAATACCCATGACCTGAAGAAAGCCTATAATAAAGTTGCTAAGGCATGCAAGAAGCAGTTATGCCGGGCAAGGTTTGCTCATATCGGCCGCATTGGATCAAAGCTGGCCTCATACCCAACGGGCAGCAAAGCTTTCTGGTCCCTGGCCAAAGCAACCGAAGCTAACTTCTGTCGACTGAACTTACCACCGTTGTTGAAACCTGACGGCTCACTGGCCCATACGGCAGAAGAGAAAGCAAATCTTTTTGCCTCTCTTTTTGCTGAGAATTCGCGTTTGGACTCTGCAGGAAAACCTCCTCCAACTCTACCTCAAGCTGACTGCTCCATGTCAGCAGTTCACATTCACCAAAAAGAGGTACTTAAGGTTCTAAGAAATCTAGACGTGAATAAAGCCAGCGGACCTGATGGCATACCGGCTATTGTGCTGCGCAACTGTGCGCCCGAGTTGGCTCCCGTATTGACCCGCCTGTACAGACTCTCACTTGCGACTGGAGTGGTTCCCAAGTCTTGGAAGCTAGCAAATGTACAACCAGTACCTAAGAAGGGTAGTAGAGCCGATCCAGTTAACTATCGACCTATCTCAATCACGTCCATGCTGTGTAAATGTATGGAGCGTGTTCTAAACAACCGTCTCCTCGCATACCTTGAAGATAATGACCTCCTCAGCGACCGTCAGTACGGTTTTCGAAAGGGCCGGTCAACGGGAGATCTTCTCGTGTATGCCACACATATATGGGGAGAAGCTATTGATGGGCACGGCGAGGCTCTCGCAGTCTCTTTAGACATATCCAAAGCTTTTGACAGGGTCTGGCATTCTAGCCTGTTAGGCAAGCTTCCATCGTATGGTCTACCCCAGAACCTCTGCAATTGGATCTCGAACTTTTTGAGTGAACGTTCCATGCAAGTAGTATTAGATGGCTGCTGCTCCGAACAACTGACTATTGATGCTGGAGTTCCTCAAGGTTCCGTACTTTCGGCAACACTCTTTCTTCTGCACGTCAACGACTTGTTGGTGCCTGGAACCTTCGGGTATGCCGATGACACCACAGTCGTTGATAGATATGTCTCCAATGCAAAGGCCAATAAAGAGGAGATCCGGTCTTGTCGGGAGTCGATGATGGACCGTTTGAATTCTACACTCCGGGCGGTCTCTGAATGGGGTGACGCTAATTTGGTCCAGTTTAATACTAGCAAAACGCAGGCGTGTTTGTTCTCCACTAAACGGAGTCCTTTCTATCTGACTCCGACTTTCCGTGGTATATCCATACCGGTAACTGATCATCTCCACCTACTTGGTATGCAAGTAACTAACAATCTCAACTTTGGTAGTTACATAGAAACCGTTGCCAAAATTGCGGCTATGAAGCTCGGCATTCTCTCCAAGGTCAGGCGGTACTTCACACCGGAACAGTTGCTCCAACTATATCAAGCACAAGTTCGATCTTGTATGGAGTACTGCTGCCACTTGTGGGATGGGTCTGCCAAATATCAACTAGCGGCCCTTGATTCTATTGATAAGCGTGCTAAGACCCTCATTGGTGACACCAAATTAACGGGGGCCAAGCTTCAGAGCCTCGAACATCGTCGTAAGGTGGCATGTTTATCGGTATTTTATAGGATATATCACGGAGAGTGTGCTTTGGAATTACATGAAATAATTCCGGCTTCTCCTTTCCATCTCAGGGGAACCAGACGGCGGCTGGGGTTCCACCCTTTTGTCATTGATATTCCAATTAAACGCACGAAGCGATGCGCTTCCTCATTCATATGGCGAACGGCAAGGGAGTGGAACTCTTTGCCCGCGGATTTGTTCCCTGAGCAATATAACTTGGAGTTATTCAAGATGAGAGTGAATAGGCACCTTCTGGCTAGGCGTGTCCCATCTTCGGCCTCATCATCACTTTCCATCAGGTGAGATGGAGGCCAAACGCTTATCCAGCATTCATAAAAAAAAAAAAAAAAAAAAGTATCAGACCCCCTAGACAAATGCCACACGCTAACTTTTCCGCAGTCGTTCCTCAGAAAAAATGTATAAAGATGACATTAGCTGCGGAAAAAATAGCGTGAGGTTGTCGTAAGCTAATGTCATTTCCATAAATTTTTTCTGTGGAACGACTGCAGAAAAGTTAGCGTGTGGCATTTGTCTAGAGCCCCTGGGCCGATTTGCCACCTTGACGAGAAAAGGAAAATAAAATAAATAATTTAATGAGAAGTTTTTAAAGCATATAAATGTACTTTTGATAACCGCCTACTCGACAAGACGCTATTTCTTGTAAATCTATACCGCGGCACTAACTCCACAGATGATCAAGACAATAATATGCTATCCACAGACTCAACATTAGCCAACAAGATTGTTCATAGAAAGAAACCAAATTGAAGGTTTTGTTCATTTAAGAATAAAATTATTATTAACTAAGTAAATATTCAGTTCTATTCTATACATAAAAACCGGATACAATCTATTTTAGTTCACCTAAAATATTTACATGATTATATCAACTCGGAGCAAAGGGAAGGCATAAAATTATTATTAACTTAGTGAATATTCTGTTCTATTCTATACATAAAAACCAGATACAATCTATTTTAGTTCACCTAAAATGTTTACATGTTTATATCAACTCGGAGCAAAGGGTAGGCTGTATGGCGGTGAACCTTTGCTCACAAAGAATGAGAAAGTTGCAAAAAAAACTACAGCAGATGTCAGCGCTGTCATAACAATGATAAATAAAATTCTTCTACGACCGATTGCCACTTAACCAAGAAGTGAAGTGAGAATAAAACGAATGTTTTTGATGAGCTCAATGTTGAATACTTTCATTTCAGAATATTAAGAAAAGTGCTATAATGTCACTAATTAATTATAGCGAAATCAATGTTATTTTTATATGACTGATGTTAAAAGAAATAAACATGAAACAGTTATCCTGATTTCATTAATATTATGGTCACCCTTAACAGCAATTTCCTATGGAATATCGGAAAGTGTGTTTTTCTTCAGATCCTTAATATGTACACTGATAAATTGTACGTAGTTATTTAGTAGAAATTTCTACTAAATGTTGGCGCCCCAAGCTTTGATTCCATTGTGATTTCACGAAGATACAGTCAATATGCAAAACGTCTGGATTGAGTAGCCACATATATTGTTTTATATTTTTAATTTCATTAAGTCCTCCAATATTATTTCTATACTACAAATTCTAGCAAAATTACTACTAAATGATCATGCACTCCAAAATAAAATTGCTCAATTAGTTTCGTGGAAATTCATGTTGACAAGTTTTGCACGTGTATGGACTGAGGAGCCACACATTTTGTATTGTATCTTATCGAGTTTCAGCAGTATCCGAACTAAATTTTTTGTAGGTTCCAGACAAAATTACTACTAAATGATACAAAATTTTCAAAAATATACATATAATAGTTTCCGAGTTCTAGGTGGCTCCTCAATCCAGATGTTTGAATTGAGGAGCCACCTTTAAATTGATGTAACTCTTGATGTGTGTTGCTACAAATTCCAGGATTTCGCCTACAAAATTATCTAATTTGCTACTAAATCTGGGCGGGAATATCGATTGATTTCGTGATGTGGCTCCTCAATCCATACGCACACTCGGAATGCCTACCTCCCAAGAAGAGCGAGCCAGAAACTCGGGAGTTACTCTTATCCAATATCATAAGGGTTACAATAGGTACTATCAGTTACATAATTAAAGCCTTTTTTTACATACGACAGAGATGCTTCTGGCCTTCACCTCACCTGATGGTAAGTGACGATAAGGCCGAAGGTGGAAGCAAGCTTCATCTGGACTCCTCAGTAACTGAGGAACTGGCTATCGTACCTCTAATTGTCGGAGCACAACAATGCCATTAACATTATTATTATGGCTACAAACTTAAGTAAGACGGTGGTCGCTAGTCTGAAGGGTTCAGAAGCCCTATGACCAACAAACCGAGCCAATAAATTTCTGTCCCCATGGAGAATCGCACCCCGGTCCTCCTGATCAACAGCCGGTGGTCTCAACTCTCAACCACAAAACACAGCGGTGGTTAAATGTCTTAATGTATGTACAAATGAAACTGACAATATTTTTTTATGTGACTTTGCATTTTCTTTAGAAAATCTATACAAATAAATAAAATTGAAGTGTCTGTTTGTAATGTCACAATAACAAGTTTTTACTAAATGGGTATGAATGTATATCGAGTACCAATAACAAAATCACAATATTTTTTTTTTTGTCTGTCTGTCTGTCTGTTTGTTCCCGCTAATCTCCGGAACGGGTGAACCGATTTTGACGGAACTTTCACTAATAGATAGCTAATATAAGGTATAACATAGGCTAATTTTTATCAAAATCTTAAAAAAATGGCGGAATGGTCCAAGCGTCAACACTGTATGACGCGACTTCGATCCGCCTGAGACGTAATTTAGTCGTTATTGATTTATTAATTTTTCAAATTAAGAATAAAAATTCAATTGACAAAACGTCATAGAACCAAACAGATTATGTTCATGAATTAAGTATCCAATTATTATCGACTGGCCACCTGCTTGTTACAACCTATTTATCGTAATAATGTGACTAAATAATTTGGTTATATGATTACCGCCAACATTGGGCCTAGACAAAGTGACAATTAAAAAACGATAACGAAGTTCGGTAAGAACAAAATGTATGGGATTGACATATGCCATCGCTTAATAACGTGGTGAATCGATCAAAGTCATCTATATGTACTATCGCGAGCACTTCCGCCTGACCATTTAAAAATGTATTGGCTTGAATCGTGCGGAACCGCCGGGCTACGCCCCCTTAAGTTTTGGCCTATTAGAAAATAAATACTCTTTCTCTCTCTAATCGGCGTTGGGGGTTCCTCGGCGGCTCGACGGCAGGCCGAAGAAGAATCTTTTATTTCATTATTCCATGTCTATTCGAGGTCGACGGGGTGGGGCTAGAGAGCGCTAGTGCAAACGAAAATGAGCGTAGCGGTGATCAAGCGGAACTGCGCGCGATAGTAAGTTGGTAGACAAACTGATTCGCAACGAATCTGTGAAGTAGCGAATTGTTTTTTCGTAACTTTCATATACTAATCAAAACAACTCATTTTACATTAAAATGAAATGAAAATAATATTAGGTCCTTACATATGAAATTAGCGTTTTGTATAGGAGGAACATAAAGTCGATTTTTTTATATATATAATTTATTTATTCAATCAAAGTATGTACCATTGCTATCTATGCACTTTTGCCATCTCATAGGTAGTTCATCGATCCCTTTACTAAAAAAAAACCATTCGGACGGGAATCAATAAAATCTTTGAAGGCGGTTTGGACTGCCCCATCGGAGTTGAATTTTTTCCCTTTCAAGAAGTTATCCAAATTTTGAAAAAAAATGGAAATCTGTTGGAACAAGATCCGGAGAGTACGGTGGATGTCATAGACATTCCAATTGAAGCTCCTCTAATTTGGTAGCCGTCTGTTGTGCAGTGTGTGGTCTAGCGTTATCATGAAGCAGCAGTGGCCTAGAGCGATTGACCAGCCTCGGTTGTTTAGCAGCTAGCTTTTCCATCATGGTTTTCAGTTGCTGACAATAGATATCTGCCGTAATCGTCTGACCAGATTTAAGAAAGCTGTAGTGAACGACACCAGCACTAATCCACCAAACGCTCACAAGTAACTTTTTTGGAGTCAATTTTCGCTTGGGGCATGGTTTGGCTAGTTCGGCAGGGTTCAGCCATTGCGATGAGCGCTTCCGATTATCGTACAGGACCCACTTTTCATCACAAGTAATGATTCGATTTAAAATCCCTTCATTATTGTGCCGGTTGAGTAAGGCAAGCGCAGCAGTCAACGCGCGTTTGTTGATTTGCTTCACTCAATTCGTGAGGTACCCACCTTTCAAGCTTTTTCACCTTCCCAATTTGCTTCAAGTGGATTAAAACAGTTTTATCACTAACAACGCAGCCTGCAGCTAACACGGACGTGGTTTGCGATGGATCCGCTTCCACAATAGCCTTCAATTCTTCATTATCGAATTTGGTCTCCGGCCAGAACGAAAGCGTTGGAATCAAAAACGCACTGTGTTTTCTTTTGCGGCACCGTCGCCATACACATCATTAATCCTTCGAGCCGTTTCTGCAGCACTGGTGCCACGGTGGAACTCGTACTCGTAAATAACGCGATATTTTAAGTTTTCCATTTTGTAAACTGAGTGACGCAAAGAAAAAAAAAACAATTGAGGAAAAAACAAGTGAATTATAATTTTCGAAACACAAATACATGAGTAAATAGCTGTAAGTATATAAATTTAAAAATTGGAATTCTTAACCATAGAGGAGATATTTGAGATCAAAATGGCCAGTACGGCAAAACGCCAATTTCATATGTAAAGACCCAATATTAATTTTAATTATTATAATTCATTTCTCAGTTTTGAGAACTTAGAAAACCAATATGTCGATTTCTTACAGAACGAGCAATTTCATACAGCGATCGCTAATCCTTACGTTGGCTAGAAATTTGTTTTCGTTATCTCAGAGACGATGACGAATTAAGGCCCGTATTAATAAAGCGATCTCAAGACTGCTCTCAAGTGCAAACTCAGCCGAGTCACACTCAAGTTGTGATCACGCACTTAAGATAGTCACTAATTAATAAACCTACATCAACAGCGTATCACTTGAGATATAATATCAAGATCGCGCTCTTAAGAGCGTGATCTCAAGTAAACGTAATTTTCAACCGACTTCGAAAAAAGAGGAGATTCTATGTTTGACTGTATGTATTTTCTTACTTTTTATGTATGTTCACCGATTACTCCGCCATTTGAGGACCGATTTTCTAAATTCATTTTGTAATCGAAATGGTACACTCCCGAGGTAGTCCCATTGTCACCACATGTCATGATCTGAATGATGGAATCCCGGGCAAATCGAGGGAAACCCTTAAATTCGAAAGGCAGGCGGTTTCGCTACTACAGTTCCGCGGCGGAGGTGTGCTACCGGCGTAAGATATTCAGGTATTTGCGTATGGTAGTCATCATGTCATGTTACTGAGCTGATGATGGAAGGTTTTGGTGAAATCTATATCGTTTCAAAAAGTCTTCATTTGGTATTTCAAAGTATTCTGAGTATCTCTTATATATTTTTTTTGATTTCGATGCCCGTTTATCTGAAAGATATACTTATACCTAATAATCTATTTCGTCATAGTGATCGATTTGTGTGAACAACAAAAGTCGTCAAACCTGATGGACAGTGGGCATTTTTACTTGGTTTTTGAAAAGTCGCGAACAAAAACCAAAATACTTTTAGATCCTGCTGCTTTTATTCAGCTTTCATTTTCTGTAGTTATTTCAATTCAGATCAATGGGGAACGGAAATTATCAGTGTTTATATCATGCGAGTATTTCGTTGATTTTTATATACTACTCGTTATATTATAAAGAGAAAAGATTTGTTTGTTTGTTTGTATTGAATAGGCTCCGAAACTACTGGACCGATTTGAAAATTTATTTCACATTTAGAATTCTACATTATTCCTGATGAACATAGGCTACAAAATTATTTTTCCTAAGGGAAAATATAAAATTAACGCGGGCGAAGCTGCGAGCGTTTAGCTAGTATTTGTTAAAAATGACCATCCAGCAAATTAAAATATCACTTCGTCGTTTGTTTTTTACCATCTGAATAATACCTGTAATGCGGTCGAAATGTTTTGTTCGTCTCACTCCCTCTCCCTCTGTCTGTCTCTCTCTCTCTCTCTCGCATAGTCTCATAAAATATGTTATGTCGCGTGCGCTTGCGCCAGTTGACAGCGTTGCCAGAATAATAATAATAATATCTCTTCAAACCTACCTAATTTTAAGACAATAAAAAAATAACAAATAAACTTCAACCGCCTCCGTGGTCCAGATGTTGATCGAGAGGTCTGGGGTTTTATTCCCCATGGGGGCAGACATTTTTCTGTTCGGCTGGGTCGGTGGTAGTGCTTCTGACCCCGCCTGGTTAGCTGCAGCCCGCCCCGTCTTATCTAAGGTTTTCACCATAATAACAATGTTAATAGCATTGTTAATCTCTACAATTAGAGATAAGATAGCCAGTTACTCAGTCGTTGAGGAGTCCAGGTGAAGCTCGCTTCCTCTTTCGAGCACATCTTCACTTACCATCAGGTGAGATGAAGGCCAAGAGCTTCCCTGTCGTATGTACAAAAAAAAACAAAAGTGTAACGGAACGCATCCAAAAATTTTTCGTTCATAGTGTTGGCGCACTAGATTGAATCAAATTGAGTGACGGTCGCCATATTATATTCTAGTTATAAGTATATGAGTTTCTGGTTATGAGTGGGCGCGAGATCGACGCGACGACCGCGCGCAAAAAGCTGTCACTTTGTCATCCGTTGTGTGATCTGTTTAACTACTGTTATCTCCCTGTGCCTTGTGTTTGGATGCAGCAGAATAAAAATGAATCGAAAAATATTCTTTTCCTTTATCTTTTTGATTTTTGCAAGAAAACAAGTAAAAATACTATTCTTATTATTTTTTATTCATTATGGTCATTTTCGTGTTAAGGCGCATAGTAACGTCAATCATAAAAAATCACTGCAGAAAAACGCGCACTTAAGTCATGGTCCGACCACACTCAGAAAACAGGCACTTAAGTAGCATCTTGAGAGTGCACTTGAGTCCTGAAATCGTTTTATTAATACGTCGCTACTCAGCTGATACTTTGTACTCAAGTGTGAACTCAAGTATGGTGTATTAATTAGCACAGTATCTCAAGTTTGCTCTCAAGTTCTATCTCAGAGCTGAGTGCGGTTTATTAATACGGGCCCTAGTCTTCGTTTCGCTATGAAACGGTTGCCACTTGTCTAAGCACTGACTTGTCACGAGCCTACCCTAACAAGTTAGGGAGATTAGGCTATAGTCAAACCACGCTGGCCCAGTGCGGATTGGTTGACTTCACATACATACACCTTTGAATTACTTCGCAGGTGTATGCAGGTTTCGCCACGATGTTTTCCTTCACCGTAGGAGCGTCAGATAAATTGTACATTATGAAATTCGTGAAACGAAAAACACATTGGTACATGGCAGGATCGATCGCGGGCCTCCCGATTCCACTCGGGGCACAGTCCAGTGCCGAGGCCGCAGCGCCACCGACGCTCCTGGTTACTAAGCCCCCTGGTTACAGTGCTCAAAATGCGCCAAAATGCTTTGTGCAATAATATGTCTTTTATACTAAGTGAAACGGATAACTATGTGGACTGTATGTATGTGTGTGATAATGGAATGGCGCTTTAAATGTTTGAAATAATTATATTCATCATTTCAGCCAAGAGACGCCCACTGTTGGAATCCCTCCCCCAAATAATTATATTAATACATAGCAATTAAATGACTAATAAACAATATAACTTAGACCAAGGAAAGAACACAAAAATAATAAAGACAAAGACAATAAAAATGATAGCTGTAAAACACTGACATAATTTCAAAAATAGCATACAAAGAAAGGATGCCATACTACGTAGTGCGCAATACTCAGTTTCTTATTTATATTTATTAGGCACATACAATAACAGGTTACAATCACATATAACAAACGCTTATAATAAGGGTTCTATAAAAAACTAACCCAAGACATGTGTACACTGCGGGGTTAATACTTAAAAGATAGGGAATAAAAATTACACACTATACTCGTATAGTTCCTTAGTTGTTGAGAAGTCCAGTTGAAGCACTTTTTCATCTTTGGTTTTAATTTCACTAACTATGAGGCGAGATGAAGGTAGCTATATATTCCCTATTGTGTGTTTAAAAAATTGTCACACAATGATGGCCCAGTGCGGATTGGTGGAGGGCACTAGCAGGCCTATTCCCTAACTACGGTTGGTAACTAGAACTGTCATTTTTAAAAGGAACTTTATATCCACTACTGGTTTAATGATCTTATGTGTTACGGAAGCGTTCATGATAGCAGTAATGGATGTTAAGTTCCTCTCAAAAATGACAGTTCTAGTGAGCAACCGAAGTTAGCGAATAGGCCGGCAGAGCCTTGCCGGTTGATGCGTGTACTTTGAGCTGGTGAGGTGGGCATTGAGGATATCTGTCGCCACTTGCACTTAAGATTGTTGGTGAATTAAGGTTGAATTAACATAAGAATTAGGGTGAGCTAGTAAGGCATATAGGTGTAAGAAATATTTTTTAATCAGGCGACAGAAATCAAGAATGTTTCCCAGAATACTCCGGGAAGCAGTTTCAAAAACATAAGCAACTGGTAACGAATAGATGGAGAGGACAACGTGATCTCGAAAGCGGTCGCATTTCCGATGACCCACAAATTGGTTTACAAGACGAAGGGTCAATTAGTAGAGCGGAAAACCCAACTAAAATAAATATCAAGTATGTGTTTTTAGCCTATTTGACTGTGATACTTTCATGAGCCGGCCTCTTTATGCAAATTTTCCCACTTGCTCTTTGATCCTGAGCTTGGTAGCTAATACATTCACATATTTACTAAGCCGTCACGGTCCTTGCATATCCGGGTATTTGCAGCTCGGAAGATTTATTGCAAATACTCTTCAAGAATTTGCGAGTACCCTCGAAGGGGAGCGTTATCGTGTTTTTTGCCCTCATGCTGCAATAGCTTTGTTCATTAAGTATGTAAAGTGGCCGTTGTCCGTTATTTTTGTCGGGTGAATCACGGAACTAAAAGGCTGACAAGATTTTGAAGAATTTTGCTTCTTTTGTTTGTAATCTCAGTGGAAAATTTTCATAAATAAAATGGTATTTCCTTTGTGTTCCCATCTTTTGCGTTCAGATTTTTTACAATGACATTATTTATTACTTAAATATCTGCTTAAACAATTTCCACTGACAGCTTAGTGAATTATACTTTCAGATAACTTATAAGAAATTTTGATAATTTAGCGACCGGCTGCTAAGCGATCGGACACGGGCAACCAACGCTACAAAAACATTAGTGACAACCAAATAATTATCCCATCGTATTCGAAAAGAAGCTTTAGTACCTAATATCCTACAAATATCATCTAAAAATACCCTATATGAGATCGGAATCTCACTTTTCCAATTCATCTAAAATTACTCATTGGCATCACAGGCCTAGCGATTGCTAATAAGCTTTTGCAGAATGGCGTGTGGCGAGTTGAGCGAAATTTTAACGCGCCGTCGAACCTTGACAAAGGGCGTACTGGCCAATCAACGGCACAAAGGTACTTGCTATGCCGAGGACTAACGGCCTTCGCTGTAGACGCATTGATGTTCTGCAAAAGGTTAATGACAATCGACTAGAGTATGTAAGAACTTTTACGAGTATTTTTACAAACAAGGAGTTGGTGCACTACCAACTTATTAGAAGATTATTAACCAAGAGGACAGAGCAGTGTCTTATGTCACGGGTGTAGAGTTGAATCGCGAGTGTAGAGAGGGATTTAAGCTCACCGCTAACACTGCTTTATCCCCGAGGATAATACCCTACTTTTCGCACCACCTGCGATAAAATAGGAACAAAGGCGTAAGAAAAACAGCATTTTTTCAAAATCATATTAATTTAACATTAAATCAAAAATTATTATAATAATTGAAAAAGTTAGGAAACTTCTCAATCCATTGAAAAAAAACTATACAAAAGAAATGGCTGTATGTGCTTAAACTCCGTTTGCTTCCTTAACTTAGAAAACTAAAACCTACAAATCTAAACATGGGGAGATGAAATTTTTGTTTGATTTTATTATATTTTATCGATACATATGTTGTCGATACAGAATCATTTTTTTCGCTTAACAGTATAAGATGGGTTTCTATCGCATTTAAGTAGGTAAGTACATTTTGTATTCCAAATTCAAATTAATCAAATCACTAATAAGGGAATAATTAAATTCAGTACAATATGCTATCCCTGTTTTTTAGAGGCTTGAAATGAATTACTTTTTGTGGGTTTACAGGATCTAGAATATGTCATTCTTGAGCAGGTGGTTAAAAATAGTATATTTTGTAACGAGGGACTTAACAGAGCTAGTATATCCACGAGAGGATTTGAGAATTAATTCGAGGGGCACCGAGGGGATATATTTGGCTTTTAGTCTCGAGGTCACAACTATAATTTTAATTTTGAGCTCGAAAAAAAATATACAATTTAGTACAAAAAGATTTGATGAAAAATAAAAAAAGCGTTTCAGAAACGAAGTCAAATTTATTCATGTCTTAATTTGCACTTGTGCTTCATATACAAAAAAAAACGCTTTCTGTGTAAGAATACGTTTTTTTATTCCTCCAGGCCATAAAACTTACATAAGATTTTATGTAAATCTTCCGAGATTTCAGCGGCATAGGATTAACGATTATGTCCTTTACTCTTTGCTCGACGTCAAACTCTTTACTATCACTAGACATTATTAAATTGATCAATTAATTTATTTACACTTTCAATGTAATTAAATTTAATTTAACTACATGCGATCTTACAATTTCTGAAATTTTCGTGGTAACTTGTTTATTTCTCAATCGGACACATTAATAAAAACAAATCGCGGTGATAGTCCATAGACACAGTAGAGTAGAGTAAACTGGGAAAAGCAAAAAAGCGGCACCTTCTTTACGGAAAAGCATAGAACTAAAACTAGGTACGGCAGACTTCAACATTTCCGTAACGAAGACAATAATGATTTCTACAATGTATATCGTATTTTTTAAATAATTTCTGTGCTACGGTCTGTATGTAATTGTTGGTTTATTTATTTTGATTGATCGTTTTTTTTTTAATTTTATGTAATAAATGTTAACAGTTCATGCTTGAGCTTAAAACAGCTACTGGAAGCATATTAAAAACTGATTACTTTAACTGCCTAGGGACTAAAGTGGTCATTTTAGTCCCGCTTCGTGAGGCTATATTAACGTACTTATAGAGCATAAGAAGTGAAAATAGTATTTATTTAATGAGATGGATCTGTCGTAGGATTTGTTCATTCGAGATCATTCTCTTGTTTTATTTCCAGCCCATGGTAGATATTAATAAAAATACACTAAAACCTTGAAGGCAATATCTAATCTTGAAGGCAAAAATGAGCCATTGGCAGTACAGTGGGACGGCGTTCAAGCACCAATTGTTAGGACTTCAGAGTGAGGCTCTTCGCTATAAGACCACTCATTGATATTATCAGAAGGACAAAGTCAAATAAGCAATTTACACAATCACACCTCTGCGGCAATATGGAAGTCTTGGAAGCTTGGAAGCTAACGGGATGAAATACGACAATTTCTCTTCGTTTTAAAAGAGACCAGTGCTCTGCAATAAAATGTATGGGTTAAGGCAATGATCTGGACTATAATAATAATTGTCAATACACACCCTCTTATCTAAAATTATTCTTCTCATGTAAAAAGTAAGCAGTGTATTGAAATATATCATAAATTTTATCTAATACTAGCGGTGCTCGCGAACTACGTTTCGCCATATATTTTTTTTCCGTTTTTACAATATTTTTCATTGATGCTCAGCTCCTATTATTCGTAGCGTGATGTTATATAGCCTATAGCGCCTATAGCCTTCCTCGACAAAAGGAGTACCTATCCAACACAAAAATAATTTTTCAATTTGAATCAGTAGTTCCTGAGATTAGCGCGTTCAACCAAACAAACAAACAATCAAACAAACACTTCAGCTTTATAACATTACTCGTAGTAAGTATAGATGTAAACATTTCTTTATGTCACACTGCTATTTGGACTGGATAAAAGAGATTTCTTAGAAGACCGCCAAGACTTACACCGGAGGGAGACTTTGTACCAGGGTCGCCTGCTTGGGCACCTCCGTTTTACTTACCTATTTCTGCCGCAAAGCAGCAGTGCTTGTATTGCTGTGTTCCGATTTGAAGGGTAAAATATGAAATGAGATTACCGGGTACCGTGACTATAAGATGTAAATCTTATGTTACAAGTTTGAAAGTGGTTTTTGTGGGGGTTGCAGATTTGTTGTGAACCTCAAAACCTCACCGGGTGTTAATCAGGAGGTCTGAGGTTCGATTCTCAATGGGGGCAGAAGTTTTTCTGATCAAATTGGTGGGTGGTAGAGTTTCTGAGTCCGCCTGGCTAGCTACCACCGCCTTACCTAAATTAGTCTCTATAGTAATAATGTTGATAGCATTGTTGGTTGTGTTCCGATCATTAGAGGTAAGAAAGCCAGTTCCTCACTTACCATCAGTACTTTAGTACTATTATTAATTCTGTGCCATCAGGTGAGATAAAAGCTAAGAGCTTCTCTTTTGTATGTAAAAAAGACCGCTATTATGAAGATATCCACCGTTGTACAAAATGTTTTTGTATACTAAAGTTTCTCGTCATACTGGGATACACCGTTGGACATATATATTATTATAACATTATGTAAGATCACAGTGATATCTATAAAAGGAAATAAAATAGATTCACCATATGCACCACTTACCACATGTGTGGTACATGGTGCTATGCAGGGTTATGTCGATATGACATTTCTTTTTCATGCCGCTGGGTAGCATGATATTCACCACAGAGAGACTGTACCAGAGTCATCTGCATGGGTACCTCTACCTTACCTGTTGCTGCCGCCAAGTAGCGGCGTTCGCATTGTGCTGTGTTCCGTTTAGAAGGGTAGAACAGGCAGTGAAATTTCTGGATACTGTGACTACCATCCCATGTTGATAATGTACATTGGCACTCTTTTGGGGGTTACAGATTTGAATGTCTTACGGGAACCGCATATACACAGGCAACAGAAGCCACTTACCCTCAGGTGGGCAGCCTGTTTGTTCACCAACTTTTTTGTAAATAAAAAAACGAGTTGGTGACACGACGAGCAGAAAGCAATGTCGATAACTACTGCCTGTCGATTGGCACAGTATTCTTACGAATTTCCTTGTCTCATGCAATACTTACTTTTTATTTTCGATAGCGCTACAACCTAGCGTGTGGGTCTTGGCCTCTTGTTCAAGTCGCTTCCATCTGTCACGGTCTTTCGCTCGACTCTTCCAAGCTGTATAAGCTTTCATTTTTCTTAGGTCTTCCTCAACGCAATCTATCCATCTTTTCTTTGATCATGCATGAGGTCGGATAATCGTTTTGTAGAGGGTAAGTTTTTAAGTTCTTATTACTTACGAGAAAACCCACCTCCTGCAAGAGGCAAAAGCGGACTGGCAAAGAACGCCTGGGTTAACACATTCAAAAGCACTAATCGAACCATGCTCTCGTAAGCGCACTGACGAGCTGCTGAAGCTCAACAGGGGCAACCTGAGCGTGATGATTAGGGCTCTGACTGGACACTGCAAGCTGAACAGGCATCTGTTCAATATGAGACTAAAAGATACTGATGCTTGCAGATTCTGTGAACAGGAGCGTGAAACACCAATGCACCTCCTGTGCTTTTGTGAACCCCTTATTCACAAGAGAAACCGACAACTGGGGAGACACATTCTCGACCCAGACGATATAAAAACAATCCAAGCTGGGAATATCTTATCATTTCTGGACAGTGCCCAGCTAAAGGAGCACATGTAAGGCCTAATAAGTCTTACTTGGGGCTAGTCACAATAGATCTTTGCAGGTCGCAGTGACGCAAATAGCCCCGAATTAATGGAATAATAAAAAAAAAATACTTACGAGTTTAGACTCAAGGTGTTTTTTGTAGGAGAAAAAGCATTTGTTACTTGCTACTAGGTGTGCTTTAATTTCTTCGCTGATTTGTTGTGCATCGAGGATAGAACCTATAGGTATTTGATTAATACTGGTATGTATGGTGAGGTATATATACACAGATTAATCACAGCTCGTAACTATAACTTTTAAATAATTTTAAACCTGAAAATATTACCCTAATTGACGAATTATCTGAAATCCAGTACTATTATATTTCACCAAAATTTATTAGACACAAATTCCTTCCACGGAAACCCCGAGCTTTAAATGAAATCCGATCAATTTGTTTTCTTAACATCAGCGGCGTCAAAGAATTCGTAGAACGGGGCAATTGTTCCGTCTATCTTAGGTAGGTTTTACGATTCCTTAGGTCTGCTCGCTGATTGATGAAGCCAAATTAGAAGTCACAAAATTATTGTCGGAATTCAAATAAAGTTAGCTTGTCGCTGACACAATTCTTAATTATTCATTGATTAATTGCGGCTTAGTTTGGCTCAATGCTTGGCTAAATGTAGGTAATTTAAAATTTTTACTGCCTTAAAATGAGCGGTGTCCGTACAATCAACTCCAAATAATAAAAGGCATCTTGCAGGTCTTGAGGGTGGGAATGACAAACCAAATAAAGAAAACCTTACATTTTCCGTAGGAAATTCGAGGTACATAAAATCATGCAATTTTTCTTAAAATTTGCCGTGAGTGTCCACGTCTCGGCACCGTATGTCATGACTGGGAGGACGCACTGGTCGAAAACTTTCGACTTAAGACACTGAGGGATGGGTGACGAGAAGACATGATGAAGCTTACGAAATGCTTCCCAGCCCAACTGAATTCTTCTGTTGGCTTCCCTCTCGAAGTTGCTTCTGCCTAGTTGAAGTATTTGCCCTAGGTACATTCTTTTACAGCTTCGAGAGATACTCCATTTACTATCCGGATAAACAAGCTCGTTAAACATGACTTTGGTTTTATCCCAGTTCATCCGGAGACCGATGCGTTTGGAAGATTCAGCCAGGCTGCCCACCATCTCTTTTAGGTCTTGCATGGTTTCAGCCATAATAAGACATATTATGGAAGTACGTTGCATAAGGTAACATGATATTACAGTGACTGTAATAAGTAGGTAACTTCATAGCACTCGATATGGTTAAAAAAATCTTCGTAATGAAGTCACAATGAGCGGCGCGCCAATATCAACCCATCCCACAGAGGGACACGCTCCATACAAGGGCGGTCATAAATAGTTAAAGTCCTGTTACTATCAATACATTGTATTATTTTAGTGACTTATAGTTGTAAAAGTGTTTTAGGAACATTAAAATGAAAGAAGTACATGTATTTACGGAATAAAAAACGTTTACTTCAGTAAAAAACAAATATAAACAATAACATACTTTTACCTAAATTTATCATGAACAAACACTTAAAAATTGGAATGTAAAACATATATTTTAAATAAAATAAGAGTCAAAACATTGATAACATTATTTAATTATAATAAAATAATAGAAATAAATAAATTAAATTTAATTAAATACAAAAAAAACAAAACAACTAACAAAATACAAATAAATTATTCTTATTCTAACAATATTAAACATGTAACAATTCTATTACACTTTGTGACAGAGTATTTTTCTTTTTAGGGGGAAGTTTCCGAAGACTTGTAATATAAGGATCTGAATGTAATAATAGTCGTTGTATTAAATCTTGATTGGTAACTTCACGTGACATTTTTCGAGTGTGACTTCGTCTATAAATTTTGATATACTTATTTGTCGCTTCAGCAGCTTCTTCGGAAAGTTCTCCTATAGATAACAATGCATAACTTATAATATCTGATCCATGTACGAGCACCTTGTGGACAGAAGCAGGAAGACTATACCACGGATATTCCTCGACCAGGCTGTATGCTGTTTGTAATGCATAGTCTTTAAACTTGCATTCATTAATTTTATGTCCAGAAGATAACGTTTGTAATATTACACAACAACGATCTATGAGATCCTTATTCAAACCTGTAATTTCAGCAGATACAGCTGATTCCAAAAAAAACTTCCTGGCCGTGTTTCCGTCGTTAGACGTCCCGCTTCCACCACTACGCGGCTTGTCAACTATTAAACCTAATCGTTCCCTAAACTGGGACTGTACATATTGTTTTTTATTTGATAACAATTGTTTATCACTATCTAGCCTAACTTGCCATTTTTTTATGTCTAATCTATATGAAAGATGAATAAAATATTCGAAGAAACGTATCCAAGAATGTAGTGGTGATAATCCAAATTGGTATCTACTCTCTATTACAGGTTTTTGTAAACATTCGTCTATTTTATTCATCTCTTTAGGGGTAGCATTACATATATAACATCTACTTGTAGATGTTTCACTTAAAGCACTACAAATTTTACCATCTACCATTGAAAGCTGCAACTTATGAGAAACGACCAATTCACGATTGTCGATCTGAATAAAAGTAGGTTGCAAACTTTCAATTTTATCCTTAAAATAAGCTTCCTCTTGCAAAGACACTGCTGTGCTTTCTTTCAAAAATTGAAATCGAATAGGACGGGAGTACCTAGTGGAAGAGGGTCGAGGATTTTTCCATAAAATTTTACAATTATCTTCAGCTAATTTTACAATAATTTGAAGGGGTACATAAGATGTTACAAACAAACTACTATCTTCTAAAGTTGAATCTGAAAAAAATTGTTTGTATTCACTATGTCCAGTGCTGCCATCGAATCCCCATTTCCCAAGTAAAGAGATATTAGACAAACAATCATCAGGAATCTGATCTAAGACCTCTTTTTGAGATTCAAGGATTCGAGAAGCTGTGTGATCAAAAAGACTTTGTAATTCAACTTCAGCTGAAGACTCGGAAACAGTTATATTAGAAGGGTAACATCTCTGTTTCGCTTTAGTAATTTGTTGGTAACATGGTAATACATTAGGAGAAATCTTACTATTAACAAAGTTTTTAATTAATAAATACTGATGTTTTGTCAACTGAGCATCAGTCACAAGTGACAAGACATCATCAGTGCTAACTCTAGATATACACGAATCGAATGAACAGTCTGAAACATCAAGCAATGCACTCACAGTAGAATCATCAGACTTTGACAAATCAGCTACTCTCCGACGTTTAGTCCTTTTACTACATTGCGTAAAAGGTTTTCGAGGACGACCACGTGAATGACACGGCGACGTTTCAGACGGAGTACATTGCTTATTGTTTTTCACAAGTTGAATTTTTTCAATAACATTAAACCAATCGGAATTCTTATATAAAAGCTTGGTTTTATCCCTATTACATTTTTTCCAGAATCGAGCAATAGCTTTACATAAATTATTAACAATTTTCTCTAAATAATGAATATCAATGTTCTCAGCATCGTCGTTCAGAGTAGTCAACAAACTTTGTAGGACTTGACGACACTTTTCCGAGTCATTATCGGTATTGACAGTTAGCCATATTTCAAGAATATGCATTCTTGAAAACGAGCATATATATAAATTACCTAAAACAAAAAAAAACGGTTAAAATTCAGTCACAAAACCTACACAAAGCACTAAGACTAAATAAACTAATTTCGTAGCAAATGCTACGAGATAATCTGGCAACCGTAGCACCCTTGTCATCGCCAAAAGGGCAGATAAGGGCAGCCAAGTTTTAATTTTCCTAAGATAAGAAAGTCTAAAGATTATGGTGCAATATACCTCCATAGTCGGAGCGAGTGGGAACATATTTAAAAGTTTATTCAAACTTTGAATATTAAAATATAATACTCCAAGAAAAGTCGCCTCGTAGCAATGACATACTAAAGAAAATATATACTAAGATACAATTAAAATAAGAATATTAATTATTACATACCCTGTTCTTGGATATCCATTTCAGAAAAAACTCACACAGCACTCACAGGTCCCGCAATGACAACAAATGACGTCACGCTTTTTAATGACTCACTGATAACAGTATTTACGATTGGCGATGCGCTCTCTTTGAATGCACAATAGATAATGAAGGCGCCTTCTGAAACTATAAATAGGTCAGTAATTAGAGTAATTACTGACCTATTTATAGTTTCAGAAGGTACCGCAACTATCCAATGTAACGACAAGGAATAAAATGTAAAACAAGAAAGCAGGTTTTTAAGATTTATGACCTATGGATGTCCCACAGTGCATCCGGTCAAAGTGATGTACTAGACTCTAATCTGACTAGACTCTAGTAACTAGAGCAATTCCTATTGTCTCAGGAGAAACCCGTACCCATTTTTATTTTTATTTTATTGATAAGGTTCACCTTTTTTTTTTTTTTTTTTTTTTTTTTTTTTACGAGGGGAATGCGTTTGCGCACCGTCCAAGCCCCCGCAGGGGCAAGGGTGTGTGGGACTCCGCAGCGAGCGACTACCCACTAAACCCCTCGATATGCCCTCTTTGGCGCCTAGCGCAGCCACGTCCAAAGGACGCGCCGCTGCCGAACGAGGTCGTGGGAACCCTTACAGACCGACCATAACCCCGTCCGCGGCACCTGCCCACCAATGGCGGGCCCCTCACGCCCTCTCCAAGATGGAGATGGAGAGGAGTTCCCGGGGCATACTTCGGGTGGTAATTTTTTACTGTGGTTTTCTTCCACGCGGCCCGACGCTCAGTGCGCCAGGCCCCCGGCCCCGCTCAGTGCGGGGTAACGTGCTTGCCCGACGGCAGACCCCACTGGATCCACCGCCGCGCACACGAGCCGAAGCTCAGCGGCGCCAAAGCGCCGACCCACCGCAAAAAGCGGCCACGGTGGCCATACGAGGTGGCCCGCCGAGTAGCACTCGGCCATCCCACGCCCCTCTCATGGGGGCCGCACAAGTGTGCCGAAGCCACACGTTGATCGGGTCAGCCTCAGTCCT
This sequence comes from Schoenobius gigantellus, assembly GCA_963935595.1. Taxonomy (NCBI): domain Eukaryota; kingdom Metazoa; phylum Arthropoda; class Insecta; order Lepidoptera; family Crambidae; genus Schoenobius; species Schoenobius gigantellus. The sequence goes on from OZ012558.1 coordinate 10,417,593, forward strand.
TGGAACAACGACACGCCGAAGCTCAACGAGCTTGCACCGACTCGGAACAACGACATGCCGAAGCTCAACAAGGACCCGCACCAACCCGATCAAAGGGGCAACGGCACAAAGCGCAACGCGCCATGACCCGCGAGCGGGTCCCCAGGCGACACACAACCCCATCTTCAAAAAGAAGGGGAGGTGACGCCCCACATGGCCACGTGAAGTGGCCCGCCGGGTTAAACCCGGCCACACCACGCCCCCTCCACGGGGCAGCTGTCAGACTCTTAGCCCGCGGCAGAAAATCTGCCGGGTTGCCCAGGGTGCACCACGAGGAGGTGTTCTGACATCGCACCCCTGATAAGGTTCACCTAGAACTACAGTGTTTATCCTACCTTAACTACATATGAAATTAGAACCTAAACACTATAGCTAATAAAAGGTAAACACCACATGCAGTACAAATATTATAAAAGTGATAATAACTAATATTTAAAACTAAAATTCACACTTACACATTAATACATTTGCACCTATTTAAAACTAAAAATAAACATTAATCAAATGCTTTCGATAAACATATCTACGAGATGGCTATGGTGGTGAAGTTATAATGACTTGTTTCAATTTTGACAAGGACATTGCATGCATATCAATAGTATGGCTATAACTGTTATAAAGTTTACACCATAAGAATAACTAATAATACGAGTATAGAAGCGAAACTCCCGGCCGTCGAGCGCTCAAGGCCACGTTATTTACCTACCGTTTGATTTCCGTTGAACGGAATCGCCAGTCAAGGCGCGCACCGTGTGTTTCAGGTACCTTGTGAATGTTTTCCTATTGATTACCTGATTAAGCTTTTTATAAGAATGCGTATTTACTACGCGCTGAAGCTTAATAACCGAAACTTCAAATCATCTACAAAAACGCCATCTTTTATAAATATCAGACATTTGTAAATATTTCTGTTGAATTGAAACCTTTTAAATAAAAATGATTGAATACTTTAAAATTATTTTTATTATACCTACCCTAGATACAGATACCGTTTTATTCGTAATATTCATTACATGTCAAAGCTAATACAATATAATGTATCGAGTTTCTAAAGCTGTCATTGTACTCGTAGTGCAATTTTGAAACTCTGTAAGTATGGGATTTTTTTGTCAAGTCGGGAATAATTTGAATTATGAGAAACTTTGGTACTGCTATATTATCGACATTTGTCACTGTTCCATATAAAATTTAAATACAATCGACGACACGGTTAGCGCAGAGGTCGAGTGATCGCCTCCTGTGCAACGGGTCGCGGGTTCGATTCCCGCATGGGACAGATATTTTGTATGGCCTACAGAAATTTGTTCCGGTCTGGGCGTATGTGGATGTGATATTCTATGTTTGTAACTGCACCCACGACACAGGAGAAAATCCTAGTGTGGGGCGACGTTTTTAAAAAAAGAAAAAAAATCAATACTTGATTAAAATTATGAAACAACAGATTTTTTTTCAAGTGAAAATGTTGGTCTGATAGTAAAAAGTGAGCTTAGGTTTTATCCATTAGTACATTCATAACTTCAACTCTTGGACTATAAACCTAGGTACGATACCTAAATTACAAACCATTTTTGTACATCGAAATTCGAAACATTTTAATGATTTTGTTCTCGAAGTGTAGGGATTAAGCTCAATTAATCAAAAATAGGCAGGTTCTTATAACTGCGGAATCAAAAAAACTAAAAATGTGCGTACTATTACTAAAGATAGTCGCTCGCTCGCTACACTTGAAGTACAAAATCAATAAGACTCGGTGTATGCTCAGCTTCTCATTTAATGTAAAATATGGAGGTACCTATATAAAAAATATTGTAGTCCGCAGACTACTGCGGGGCGTTACAGGGGGAAGGGCGCTGTAGGTATGCAAATAGCGGCATTTGGCGCACCAACAAAGGAGATTCGCTTCTATACTCGTATTATTAGTTATTCTTATGGTTTACACATACGAGCAAATGGAGAGTTAGATGCGGATATTGTACGTCGGAGAGGTGGGCAAAGCGGTGTCACGGGCTTTCGTGGATATCTAAATGGCACCCTAAACAAAGCGGTGTCACGGGCTTTCGTGGATATCTAAATGGCACCCTAAACTTTATTCTACTCAGAAGTTCAGGACAATCTATTTTGTTGTTTAGGAGTCTATACAGAAAGACTAGATCAGCCAATTCTCTACGCTTGCTTAGTTTATACAATTTAAAGCCATCAGTTCAAATTGAACATTTTTAATTCAAGTTGGATTTTACAATCTCTTATGCACGTCAATGAAGCTACTTACGCCAATGGTTCACAAGTCTACGGCGGGAGACCTTGTACTGGAAAGGACCAGCAAGAAAACCTGCAAGGGCTATTTTTTTTGACGTAGGACGTACAAGTATATGCATTGGAGAGATGGTAATGATAATATATTTATTTATATAGTATTTGGTGGCTGCAGCTTAAAAGCATAAATTAGTAGTTACCAATTATATGCTTACCAATTATTACTAATTTATGCTTTTAACCGAATTAGAGACCTAAAATTTAGTTTTCTTTTATCGTCTACGTGTTTTTTTCATTACATACATATATTATAAAAGAGGGATGAGCTATGAGATTTTATCCTTCTATCACTGCTGCTATGATGCAAAGGGTGCCGTCGACTGTACTTCAATCGCATTTAAACTGATAATTAGGCTGTTATAATGCTATGACGCTTGACTTTATTTATGTTCGGTCAACGGCACGTCATGTTTTTCAAAGCTGACAATTTTCTCAATTACTCTTAAGTCGCAAAGTTAAATTTAATTATTTTGTTTTATTTAGGAACTAGCTGTGCCCGCGAACTACGTTTCGCCTTAATTTATTTTTTCCCGACATCTTCAACAAATATCTTTAATGTACACAGAAATAAATACAAAAACTTAACAAATTATATACTAAAACCTTCCTCGAGAATCACGCATTCGATTGGTGAAAAGTTTAATAATAAAAATTATTTTACAAAAAATAAAAACCGACTTCAAAAACCAACCTGTTCTTAAATTACCTATTCTTATATTATTTTTTACTTTCCAGTGTTTTTGAAGTCGGTTTTTATTTATTGTATAATAATTTTTAATTTTTATTTTTTTAGTGAATTGAGAAACCTTTAAATTAAGGTTTCGCTCGATTTTGATGGGATTCCGTCATATAATCCTGACTTTGGTGGCTTCGGGACCACCCTTGGAGTATACTCTATCGAATACAAAAAGAATTTTGAAAATCGGTCCACAATTGGCGGTGTAATCGCGTAACATACACACAAAAAAACATACGCATCGAATTGAGAACCTCCTCCTTTTTTGAAGTCGGTTAAAAAAGCCACGGCCGAGCCGCTAGTGTAAAAAAAGGAGATTTTATTGTCACAAAGCAGTTGTGATTGTGATTGCATTGATGCGTTCCGGTTTCAAGGATGAGACATTGAAACAAGCAGCTTAGAGAAGTTACTGGGTACTATGTGACTTCATCTAATGTTACAAGTATTCAGTCATATGGCAACATACAGTCTTCCTTCAAGGGGTTGCATATTTGCGAATCTAACAAGAGTGACTATAACTATTGAATGATTGTAACCACTTATCATTAGCAGCAAATCTGCAAACCCCACAAGAATCACAGTGTACCTTGCCAACTTGTGACATAAGATGTAAAGTCACGGTACCCAGTAATTTCCCTGCCATATCTTACCCTTCAAACCGCAAACAGTAATGCAAGCACTGCTACTTTGCAGCAAAAATATGTAAGATGACGGTACCCAAGCAAGCGACCCTGGTACAGAGTCTTCCTCCGATATCCGCCGCATACGAATCTGAATATCCATTATGTAACGAAATCCAAATCCGTGCCATGGCTCAATTTGCTATATTGATGAATAACAGTTATTACATATCACAAACACTGCTGATTGCTTTAGGAAAAATACGAAACGTATTAATGATAAAGTCGGTTAATATTATTATCTGTCACGGCATAAACTCCCAAACCTCTCATAATATTACCTACACAGCGGTTAAATTCCCCAACGAATGCCCGCTTAATGAGATATCGATATCACAATTAAGTCCACAATTTCTATTTCAGTACAAATTGTACCGAAATCAATTGTGTCAACAAATGGTAAGTCTGGGTCACTTTCAAGGTCATCAGATATGTGTCTTGTGTATAAAAATATGGTTATGGATTTCGAATTTATTACTTGTAAGTAAATTCCTCCGGAAATTCCTGTTCAAAAGAAAAATAAAACTAATAACTTTGTCTAGTTGAGTTACAAAAATGTAATGCCTTTCTTTTACGATTTTTAAATATAGTTATACGGATATAATATACTGGAAAGAATTGCAGTTGACAAAACAAAATTATATTTCTATAATTAAACATAATCTTCCTAAATTAAATTGGTTAACAACGCAATAAGAATCAAGTGTGTTCTTCATGTGCTTATTTTGACTATTAAAAAAAATATTACTTATTTTATATACGTTTATTTCATGAGTACTTATAAATAGAAAAGTATAAAAAAGTCGCAAACCTAAGGTTGGAGCAATTAAAATTCATTGATATTTCGCTATAAAATGCAGTCTTTAACATACTTATATTAACCTTATTCACCGTCATTTGGCGATGGAGCGATTGTTGTCTCATCTGCTATTGGAGTTGATGATGATGTAGTACTAGATGATGTAGTAGTAGATGACGTAGTAGTAGGTTTCGTTGAAGTCGTAGTTGGATTGGCTGAAGTTGTGGATGGTTTTACAGTAGTTGTGGTCGTAGTTGGATTGGCTGAAGTTGTGGATGGTTTTACAGTAGTTGTGGTCGTAGTTGGATTGGCCGAAGTTGTGGATGGTTTTAAAGTAGTTGTACTCGTAGAGACAGTATCTGAAGTGCTAGGAGCTGGCCTTACTGTGGATGTTTTGCCGTAACCAAAGCAGTCTTGATCGAAACCTTTACAGACCCAACACAAAATCTGTAAACAATATATTTAATTCCGAATAATTTAGATAGCTGAGCAGACACAGTATTGGAAATAATACAGCTTATATTACCAAAAAAAAAAGTACTAATGAAAATAAGTATATTAGATTAGATTTCTCATATTTGTTAATTTTGCAACTTGTTTTTAAAGTGGTATTCAAAGCAAAGTTAAGATCACGATCAAATCCGCGATCCGAGGACAAAAAATTATAATATAGAAATCTTTATTGTATGTATGTACTAAGTACACACACATGAAAAAAAGAACAATTAGAAAGATAAAACACGAGTATACAAGATAGTGTAAGATGTGTGCTAGCGGGAAAAAATTGTACAAAAACAAAAATAAGTGAGTAACTTTATACTTAAAATGTCCAACTAAAAAGTGATCCATAAAAATGTGACACAAAAAGTAAAAATTGACTTAAATAATCCAAAATTATTACCCGAATTCTAGAATGATTTCAGTTTCAAGCAATGATTGACTGGTAACACTAATAAACAAGAAAGAAAAAAGTCTCATGGATTTAATAATCAATATTTAGTCCATGGTTTCATATTGTACACCAACTTTGACATTATTTATTTATTTAAACTTTATTGCACAATAAAAATAAATGTACAATTGGCGGACTTAATGCCATATGGCATTCTCTACCAGTCAACCATTGGATCCAACAGAGAGTTCGTGGCGGTGCTTCTAACAACATATAAGTATTAATGAAATTTTGTAGATAATATAAACATTACCTTCACATATAGATATATAATTGGATTATATATATATATATATATATACATATATATATATATATATATATATATATATATATATACAATAAATGAATATAAAATAATTACAATAAATATATGTAATAAATATATAAAAAAAGTAACATACATAGACAATATCGTTAGATGATGATGAACTAGGTACATAACTTTCAACAAAGTTCAAAACGTAGTGCTTTTTTAAAAACGTTTTTGCTGCTGGATCGTTTTATGTGTAGGGGTAGTTTGTTCCACAGCCTAATCGCAGTGACCCTAAAGGAATTAGACAGAAACTTAGAGCTATGGAGTGGCACCTGGAGGTGAAGATTTCCATTGGAGCGAAGCCTCTGAGAGTTGTCGTTGTCGACACCACTATAAATGAAATTGCTTTTAAGACAAGAAGGCGCATGAGGTCCTTTAAGTATGTTGAATAAGGTGCATAGGATTCGTTTCATAATAATCTGATAATTAAGAAATTTTTATCAAAGTCGTTTTTAATTGATCAAATACATACTCGTATAACTTAGGATATTTCGTAATTTCTGAAATCAGTGTAAAACATAGTCTACGTAGAGTGATGATAATAAGGGTCACACTTTGAAACGCATACTGTTCATTGTCATAATTTCGATTGGCATAAATCATATGGCATAAAAATCAAAATTGAGCTGTGATGATGATGATGATGATGATAAAAATCAAAAAGCATAATAATATTTGGCATAACATATCAATAGGCATAAACATTATAATGCAGAATTGTCGAGAGGCATAATATTAAAAATCATAATCTTTTTTAGTCATAATTTGATTTGGCACAATTTTATTAAGCATACTTTAAAACGCATAATTTTACTACGCATAACTGTTAATAAGCCTAATTTTGTTTGACATAATTTAACTATGCATAACCCAATAAATACATAGTTTTATAAAGAATAATAACTGTAAATAGGTATCCATAAAACTTCTTTGACATAATCTGGAATTTATTTTTCTCCATACGAGGATTACTAATTATAAAAAAACTTGTGCTATTTAAAACTGACTCAGTTCACCCCGACTCCACGTAGTCTTGTCTGTCCTACCCCTAGAGGGTTATTGAGAACCGCAAAGGCACGGAGGGGTGAGGCGGCCCGCATGCTGAGGAGCAGTTGGCTATGATGCATGCCTGCTTGCCGGCTGCATGCATGCTGCAGGGCTGCATGCCGGCTCCATGCATGCTGCATGTCGGCATGCATGCAAAATGATATAATATATTAATATTATGACGTGATTTCTCTACACTAATCGTAAATTAGAGCTTTTTATTAAGTAAACTATTTGAATAAGGTTCAAAAACAAAAGTAAATAATTTAAACATAAGAAAATACATTTAATGTGTAATGCATAGCAAGTGTTTGCTTTTTGAAATTATGGTGAACGAGTTCGTTTTGGATTTATGGCTTTTGTCAGTTATGCTTTTCAAATGTATGTCTTTTGAATATTATGCCTTTGAAATATTATAGCAAACATAAATTATGCCTTTTAATGGTTATGCCTTTCATATTTCGGCCTTATAATATTATGCGTTATAAGTTATGATATTAAGACTTACGGCTAGTGACGATTATGGCAATTAACATTATGCATTTTTAGTTTATGACGAAAAACGTTATGCGTTTCAATAGGTAACCGATAATAAGACCTAATTTGCTATATTATGGTCAAGCCCTTAGACTAAGTTCAAAGTGAAATTACCAATTGAACCTTGCAAGATTTATGACTAAAACGTAGGTCGAGCTTGCATACAATAAATCTCTGTCGACACAGAATTTACAAGTAAAGGCTGAACCGATAATAGCTTCACTACAAGTAATTACTAATGCCTGGCTTTTGTAAATTCCTATTCCTACAAAATGCCAGAAATTACATGCTATGTATTTTATTTTCCTCGTCCATTGTTCGCTGTTAGGATTGAAATATTAAAATGTAACGGCCCGATTAACATAATGTCACAATGTTATACACTTACATTACTCTTCGTCTTCATGTATTTATTGCACAAATTCAAGAGTCCATGTTTTACATCTGAAAAAAGCATATTCATTATTATTACGATAGCTTTCTGTAGTAATCATCACCACAACTCATATGCCCACCGAGGGACTAGAGTCTATCCTAAGTTAGGTTGTTTGGGCCTTAGTGAAACACTGGCCCAGTGCGGATTGGTCGACTTCAAATACTTTTGAATTTTTTAATTTCTTCGCAGGTTGCCTCACGACGTTTTTCTTGCCCGTGGAAGCGTCGGACAAATGTATAAATTCGATAATCGAAAATCACATTGGTACCAACTGGGCACACGTGTGTCCAGTGTTTCGTGTCGAGTTGGTGAACAACCCGCTGGATTGAGCCCTGGATCTCCCGATTAAAAGGCCTTATATTTGCCGACGCTTATATTTAATTGTAATGTCTGTCGATATTTAGTTTTGGTCTCAATTTATACATAAGAAGTATATTCAAGGTTCAACATTCAGTTTCTAAAAGTATTAAATGAATAAGTCTTCCGCATAATAATATAAAGAACTGTACTTATAAACTTTCCTAAATATTATATTCAGAGGTAACTTGTGTCTGTGACATAATAATACCCCGACACCTTCTAGAATATCCGGCTACAAAGCTTGATCTCGAGTCTACGAACGACCGGGTGTATCCGGTCGTGACAAATACATTTTATTGACACCTATTTCTTTCTTGTTATTTGTGTCATCCAAAAATATATTTGATCTTGTCAAACTTTGAAACAGCTTATGATATTTTTTATTGTTAGTATGTTTAGCCTTTACGAAAATGTGAAATTTGTTATAATACTATTTATATCCGATGAATATTGAAAGATCTATGAGTTAAATACGTGTTTTTTAAATTAGTAAGTCTTTTATACAGGGTGTCTCAGAAACAATGGATAAACCTTTAACTGTTGATAGGTTTCGTCGAGACCTCTCTAATCTCAAATTTTGACTTTAGTAAAAATATCTCGGTTTTCAAGATATTTGATAGTTTATGATTTTTTTTAAAAATGCCACTTTTGGTTGGTTTTTAATGTGCCATTTTTACAAATACGGACTTTTTCTGATTCAGTTTTTTTTAGCTTCTAACGGAATAGTTCAGCTATCAATAACAGTGGTTAAAATTGAGCTAGCTAATCACGAAGTGCTTGGAAAAAACAATGTTCCAAAAAAAATTAAACAAGAAATTATTTTTCTTCGTGTTTGGTCAGCTACCATGTAAAAAAAATGTATGACGCTCATCGTGCCCATTATTTTAAAAAAATGCTTAGTTATTCTAGTTTCAAAAAAGGTATGATAAACTTATGCTTAATGTATCTCTTAAATTTTATTACTGCTTGAATAGCAAATGGTATGAAATTTTAAAATGATTTTTTTCGGAATAGTTATTAATTCTTAGTTTGAATAAAGAATTTGAAATAAAACAACATGAAATTTTAATTTTTTATTAAATTTACAATAAATGTTCGAATTGGCGTCCTTGCGCTCTGATACACGCCCTACATCTTTTTATAAAAGAAAGTTTGATGCGGCGCGCGTAACCAGATGTTTTTATGTGTGCAGCTGCATTTTGTATGCGAGTACGCAACTCTGTTATTGAGGATACTGGCCTCGCGTAGACAAGGTCTTTCAGACATCCCCAATAAAAAAAATCCAAGGGATTTAGATCCGGCGATCTGGGCGGCCATAAAATAGGGCCGAGCCGGCCTATCCACCTTTGTGGGAAGTGTTGATTTAAATAATTTCTTACTACTATTGCGTAGTGAGCTGGGCACCCATCATTTTGAAGCCACATTCTCCGCCTCACTTCTAAATTGACATCTTCTAGCATGCCGGGTAAATCATTTTGTAAAAAATTAAGGTAAATTTCACTATTCAGTGTAGCTGGCTGGAAGTTCATATGGCCCGATCACCTGTCCGTCAATAATCCCAGTCCACAAGTTAACTTTAAATTGAACTTGGGACCGATCTTCCCTCATCAAATGTGGGTTTTCAACTTGCCAGCTATGTAGATTGTGGATGTTGAAATATCCATCTCTCCGGCATGAGGATTCATCCGTCCATAAAATTTTATTGAAAAATTGCGGGTCCTCCCTTATTTTATTTAACATGATTCTGCAGAATGCAATCCTGCGCGGATAGTCAGCAGGCTGTAGAGTTTGGACCCTTTGAATATGGAAAGGGTGCAAAAGGTATTTTTTCAATATGCGATGCACTTTGCTTCTATTAATGCCGGTTCGACGTGCAATTCCACGCAAAGAACGTGTTGAATCTTCATCTATTTCGTCGAGGACTACTACTTCTTCATCGTCGTTTCTTTCTGGTCTTCCTGGCCCTGCACCACCAATGCCTCTTCCTGGAAGCCTCACTTCGCAGTACGAATTATGTACCCGAGCAAAAACTCGATAGTCCGGGTGACGTGCGTTGGGGTACCTAATACAAAAAATGACGTTATTAAATTTACTAATTCATTTAATTTTAAAATCTAATTAAACACGGCGTGTGACTATTTTTAGAAGGATAACATAATGTAAGACCCATCCTGATACGTTTAACTAAAGTTGCAATAAATGTGTGTGATTTTAAAAAAAATAAGATTGATTGAATTAAAGAGAAAATAAATAATCTAACCTCTCTGCGTACAGACGAGCAGCAGCGTTAGCATTTCCTCGACATTCGCCATAAACGAAATGCATGTTTGCATATTCGCGCGACGTGTACTGATGTCTAGGCATGTTCAGTGTTATGTATTGGTTGTCAGTTAGGTTTCACAGCACAAACAATATCCAAATCGTAAAGCTAGCCAAGTCCATATGATCACCAGTTGTCAATAGGTTTCACAGCACAAACAATATCCGAATCGCAAAGCTAGTCAAGTCCAAAATCACAGCAAAATGTCGTTTAAAATCATCGAAGCTCTATCGAATCTCTCGAATACAGAAAACACGCGTGGGTCACAACCGGAGTTCAGAAGGACACTAACAATCGTAACAAAGAACCCAATGATCAGACGCAGGTAAAAAAAGTCCTTCCAGGAAATTCGATAGCAGGTAAGGTTGCAAATGCTTATGACTCATGTGCTGTTAATGATAAGGCTCCTTTTTGATTGCGCATAGTGGATGAGACATGTGGCAGGCAGGGGCCACAAAAAAAACACGTTTCTCAACTCTGTGACTCGCAAACGAATGTTTACAAATAAGCTTTAAGTGCTTATTAGTGGAAAAAAAACCTTTCTTTTTTCAAATTTTCATTTTATTTGCTATTCAACCAGTCAGAAAGTCAAGAAAGCATAAACTTAATACTGGAAAACTAAATTAACCGAATAAAATTAATCCGAAAAATAATTAATCCGACAAACAATCTTTTTAAAATTTTCATACCATTTGCTATTCAAGCAGTAATAAAAGTTCAGAGATACATTAAGCATAAGTTTATCATACCTTTTTTGAAACAAGAATAACTAAGCATTTTTTTAAGATAATGGGCACGATGAGCGTCATACATTTTTTTACATGGTAGCAGACCAAACACGAAGAAAAATAATTTCTTGTTTAATTCTTTTTGGAACATTGTTTTTTCCAAGCACTTCGTGATTAGCTAGCTCAATTTTAATCACTGTTATTGATAGCTGAACTATTCCGTTAGAAGCTAAAAAAACCTGAATCAGAAAAAGTCCGTATTTGTAAAAATGGCACATTAAAAACCAACCAAAAGTGGCATTTTTAAAAAAAATCATAAACTATCAAATATCTTGAAAACCGAGATATTTTTACTAAAGTCAAAATTTGAGATTAGAGAGGTCTCGACGAAACCTTTTAACAGTTAAAGGTTTATCCATTGTTTCTGAGACACCCTGTATATTAAGTTTTTTAATATAAAAGAGTTCCTAAATAGAAAAACCCTTCTCAACTTTAGTACCTACATAAAATGAAAAGTCACGATTTAAAACGTGAAAATATCATAAAAATACTTTTAAAAAGCATGCCAACGACTTTGCCACTAGGTAGGTATTATATCCAAATAATTTATACAATATTTTCACAATAATTTGAATTTGATCATCATACAATCCAGTGATAATTTTACTGCCTCTTAAAAATAATAAATAGTTTATATGTAAAATAACAAACATAGTCGTATTTCTCAAACTATGAGCACTCGTTATACTGCCAAATTAAAATGTACAGTTAATGGCAACATTTTACATTGACCAATAACCTTTTGCAATCTGTCGATTTTACTATCTATTAATATGGAAATAAAAGTTTGAGAAACCTTGGTTTCCTTGTTTACATACTTTTTCATGCCTAGATGAATATGGTATGGTATATCCTTTATATCGCCGTCTTTTTTTAAGGCAGGCTGGAGAGTCTCTTTACGATTCGACAAGGGGCTGAAAGCTGACAAGGCCGCCCGAAGGATATGCCATTGGACTCGGATATAAACCCTATACCTGGCTAAACCACCCTCCAAGCAACTTCTACCTCCGGAAGGGCACAATCGGGATCGGCGTTAGCCATTCCCCGAGTGAGCGCCCTGGAGAATAGGCGCGACGGTGAGCCAGCGTAGCTGACCCAAGCGCCAGGTCTTACCTCTACGGAGGGGTCGACCAGTGCCATAATTCGACCCCCAGACGGGCAGACCAGGGGTAGAAAAGTGTCTCCCGACCGGTTGTCGGCCAGTCAGGCCATTTCATCCCCAGCTTGCTTAAGGGAGTTGGTGGCGCGCGTCCAGGACCGCGCGCCTCCTCCTACCCAACCGCCTGCGCCGGAGTGGTGCGGCGAGAGGGTCAACTTCACGCGCCCCCTCCGCTGCCTCCTTCGAAATTTAGCGCCGACTTCATTATACTAGCTATATGTGTGCTAAAGGACAATGCCAGAAGTTCTATAGAGGTTTGCCCCACCCGATAAAATTAATTTACACGAATGCGATAAACGACATTTGATAGCTGTAATATTGGTAATTAACATATAAATGTTAAAAATTCTCTAGTGGTTGCGGTTTTTTTTAATATACTAAAAACGAGTACAATTATCTTACGTTTTTCGAAGGGCATTTGTGCAGAAAATTGTAATTGCCATAAATTAATAGTCAGGCGCATTCATAATTCTAATAAATAAGTAGTTCCTAGGTACCTATTCGTCCGTTTTTCGATAATTAAAGTAATAAGTATATTAATCTTATAGCCCACTATTTATTGGTAAGTCGAAGCAATCAATATTGTCGATATAGATTACCTGTGCCCCCACATAGGCTCCGATCTTGTGGGATATCAGAGATATAGGTAATGTATGATGCTTCATTCCTAACGGTAAAATAATTGTATGAATCGGTTAAGCAGTTTCTGAGTTTATTCAATACAAACAAACTTATACACTGTTCCTCTTCAAAATGTAAATAGGTAATTGTATTCTATCGCAACACACGCAAATAGCAATTTATGCACCTCAACATGATTCCAAATCACAAACAAAAAATTGGTAACCTAAAAACAAATCCACAAAGTCGTATAGAAGGCGTGATCGAGTCCGTATTAAAAAGCAAAAGTCGTTATTATATTTTCCAAAAAACCCGATCCGTCTTCATTTTGTTCACTTTGTCAGTTTGTCACCAGTTCACCACACCACAGAGTCATAAAAAAAGTAAATGTCAAACAATATCAATCCAGAATTGGCGTTTAGTTTCACATAGTTAAATTATACCGTTTAGACGTGGAATGTCTACTTCGCAAAAACGTATGCAAAAACTTATTTATAAACATTAATAAATTATAACCGATATGTGTATTAGATCCATAATGTTAAAAAGAGATCGGCATTTTTCGAAAACTTAATTGATGATTTATTGTTTGTACCTACGTCGTACAACAAAACACATGCGTCATTTCTTCTTTCTTATCGCAACGGAAATAGTAGGTGCACATTATTTTAATATCTATTCAATATCCGCAACTTTTAAAGGGTAATAATTAAATCAGTACAAGAAAAAAATCCTATAGATTTTTTCGTAGATTTCATATTGCAGTAAATGGTGGGGCAGAATCTGGCATTGTCATTTCAGCGCAATCCGTTCGGTAGTTTGAGCTGTGCGTTGATAGATCAGTCAGTAACGGTTGCTTTTTATATATAAAGGGGTAAAACGGGGGTTTAAAGTTAATATGGAGCACCAAGATCGCGAGGTTAATTCTTTAACTAATGAAGCAAATACCTGCTTCAGGGTTTTTCAAAAATCAACCCTATTAGGGGTAAAATATTATTATTTATTTACTGAGTTTGACATTCATTCATTCACTCAAAACCCAAGGCTAACGCTAACGTGCGGTCATTAACTGGTTTCGGAGCCACACCGCGGTCACGGTAATACGAGGGTGGATTAAAAAGTTCGCGGCCACACACTTTAAATACTCAATTTTTTTTCTACCATATAACAAGTGAACATCAACTTGTTATCTGGTTGTCAACGTGCAAACTTGTAGGTATGTCGGTAGCGTATGGTTTTTAAATTATAACAAGATGAGTTCAAGTATAGCACTTTTACAAAATGCAGGTAATTGAGCAAAGTGCGGTCGTTAAGTACTTGTTCAAAAAAATACATGAAAGAGATTCACGATAACATGGAAACAACATTAGGAGAATCTGCTCCGTCGTATACTGTTGTGAAAAAGTGAGTTGCAGAATTCAACCGAGGAAGAGAGAACATCGAAGACGATCCTCGCTCTGAGATGAATATGGTGGCCCACAATTTATTCGTCTGAAGAAAACATTGACAAAGTGTGTGATTCTGTATTGGCAGACCGCAGATTGACTCTCTGGGAGATTGCTGACATTACAGGCATCTCGTATGACTGAATTCAAAACATCATAGGATTTTCTAAGGTTTCTGCTCGGTCGGTCTCCAGATTGCTTTCAGTTGAGCAAAAACGAACACGACTCACGATTTCACGCGACAGTTTGGAGATATTTGAGGCCGATCACAGATTTGTAATAATGGATGAAAATTGGGTTCATAACTATACTCCGGAATCAAAACAACGATCTAAGCAATGGAAAAAGGGATGAACCAGCACTAAAGAAAGCGAAGATAATTTTGTTGGCTGGCAAGGTGTTGGCATCAGTTTTCGGGGACGCTAAGGGTGTCTTGGTGGACATGGTGGACTATCTTGAAAAAGGAAAAACAATAAACTCCGAGTATCTATTATTGCACCCTTCTACGTCGTTTACGTGAAAAAAATAAAGAAAATCACCTCGTATTACTGAGAAAGAAAGTGTTGTTTCACCAAGACAATGCTCGCGTTGACACGTCTATATCGAATCCATGGCACAAATTCGTGATGTGGTTTTGAATACTTAACTACCTCATCCTGGTTATTCAACAGATTTGGCACCGTCGGACTTCCACCTATTTCCAAAATAAAGAAAACTCCTTAGCGGGCACTTGGCGGGCAAAAATTGCAATCAAATAAAGAGGTCGAAAGTGTTGTAAATAATTGTTTTCAGATTTTGAAGAATCTTTTTTTTTGAGTGGCATAGAAGCTTTGAAACGTAGGTGGAAAAAATATATTAGAGCTAGGGATAGGAGATTACGCCGAAAAATAACAATATTCTTGTTACATAAGTAATTTTTAATTTTATTTTCTAGACTTGGCCGCGAGATTTTCAATCCAGTCTCGTAGAATATAATTACCGTTTGCGCTTCTTTACGGCAGAAATAGGTAATATGTAAGAAGAACCCACGCATATGACCTCGTTTCAATGATTGGCAACCCATTAAAGCATTTGCGAGGCCGCTCATGCCGCATATTTATTATTTATAATATACTCTCTAGGAAATTAGCTTCAGTCAGAGCTACAATTTAATTGGCGCCTTATAACAAGAGTATTCGTGAGACATAACTGTCGTCTAATGATCTTCACAGTTTACGGCTTTAGCTGTGACGACACACGTCACTTTATTGAAGCAACCATAAAGAGTACAATCGTATTCTATTTTCGGCACCCTTTCATTTGGCAAGACCAAAGGCACTGAATATGAACGCGTTTTAATTTAAAAGAGTTGACATCTGCCTGAATAAAGTTTGCTGGCGTAGTCGCGAAAAGACAGGGTTGCTGTAATCACAAAGGAGCTGCAACCTCAAATTTTCGAAATTGAACGTTACAGGTGGAATGCCTAGGTATGTTTTGGGTTACAGGCTGATTGCAAAGAGGGGTAAATGTACGCTTTTTGCAATCCGATGAAATGAAAAGAAAGGAAAATTTTTATTTCAGTATTAGCAATGTACGTTACGTGTTAATGGACAAAAGTTAAGTAAATTAGTACGACTAGTTAGTAATTAGATAAATAATGGAAATATGCAAAATATAATACTTATTTAAAACGTCAAACAAAATTCAATAGTATTATTGTGATGATTTACAATTGTTATTGCCTTAGAAAAAAGGGGGGTTATTGTCTTAGAAAAAATCTATCACGATCGCCTTAAAATTACTAATCATTGCGGCGTCAATACAAGACTCTGTGTCGACTATGTGATAGAAAAAAGTAATGGTTTGCATTTTGACTGTCAACATTGAAAGCGTCGCGATAAGACTTTTGTTAGGCAATCAAGGGGCTGTATCGTGGGTACGATTTATTATAAATGGAATAACCACGGTAGAAGGACAGCATTATTTATAGGTGTAATCAAAATTTAAAATGAAGAATATATACATATAAGTACATACATATACAATACATAAAAAGTCATACAATACGTACCTACTTACTGTATAACACTAAAATATATAAAATAGTAGTGGGCCTGGCAGACGTTGTCCTGCCCTATTCCAGCGCAACCTACCGGGTCCAACTTTACGTTTAAACCTTCGTTGGACCTATTCAAACACACTCAGAAAATTTCGTAAGAATCTGTCGAGCCGTTTCAGAGTTTTTGCGAGACTACACACAGCGTTTCATTTTTTTTATACTAGTGGGCCCGGCGGACGTTGTCCTGCCCGATTGCAGCGCCACCAATTTTATGTTTAAACCTTCCCTAGACCTATTCAAACACACACGGAAAATTTCGTAAGAATCTGTCGAGCCGTTTTTGAGTTTTAGCGAGACAAACACACAGCGTTTCATTTTTATATATAAATAAAGAAGATGAAGAAGATAATAAGACTAGCTGACTCGGCGAACTTCGTATCCCCTCGACAGATGACACATCTAAACAAACAATCGCGAAGTGTACATTTTTCATTGAAGTTACTTAATTAAAAATAATTTAAGCTTTTTTTTTAGAATTTTTTAAAGTGAAACTTTTTTTACATCGCTTCCAATTTTTTCGTCCATCAATCGGATGCCGCATTACACAAAAACATGAGATCTTCATATAGGTTAGGATTGGTATATGCGTTAGATCTTCAACTTTAAATCTGTGTGCCAGTAATTCGATCTTGGTGTAGAGCGTTTTTTTACATAAATTTGCTTTTATTATTTTTTTATTGTTTATTCGTTTATTTTACTAATTTGTTTTTTTATTACTTTTTCTTTTTTTATCAATTAGTTTTTTTTTGTAAGTTTCTTTTCAGACGAGAACGATTTAAGTTAAGATTAAAAACGCGATTTTAATGCCCTAAATCGGATAATTTTCCGAAAATTTTCAGTTACACGCCTACGATCTGAAAAAGTTTCACTTGCATCGCGGTTTCATAAAATCACACAATGATTTTTTGTTATTTTTCTATTCACACCACCCCTGAACGAAGGCGAACAAAAGACAAACCCGAAGTAAACATGTGGAGTGTGTTCACCCGAATTAAACAATGTACTTTTCATGGCGAATATGAGGAAAGTAAAACAAGGCTAATATTCCAAAATCGTACTTATTTGTGGTTGATGACATTGGCTTTTCCGCCTTTTTTTCACGCACAATATTTTAAGCGCTATAATGCCATGACATTTACACGTAAATTTTTAGTATGTTTTTGTGACTGTTAAATCTTAGTTATAAGCATAATATTTGATTTGTCCATAAAGTTTTCACAAAGTTAATTTATTTATTAGTAACCACGGGTATCTGTTATGTCTTTTTGCCATTGCCCAAAGTAATGCATTTTTCTTTTTATACAATAGATGTGCCTGTATTCGACTTAAATTGAGACTTTTTCTAAGGCCGCATATAAGAAAATTTTAAAACTAGTAAAATTATTTTTTTGAATTCTTGTCGGCCTGTATAATTTTTAATTTTTAGCCCTATACTTAGGTAAGCAATGACCTACTTTCAGAATATAAGAAATGAAAAATATATATACAGACCTTCTATCCGCTCAGATGGCCGACTTTCAGCAACATTAAAATAAAGTCCCAAAAATACTAAAACTGCTAATTTTACTAAAACCATAATTAAATGCTCAGTTTGGACGTGAAAATCGTTATGAAGCCTGAGAATATCTGTTCCGGTTCAACACTTAACATGCCTTTATATCACCTAAATAGATATTCAAGAAGATATGCCAGCGTTACACATTTCAACGATAACATTTAACAGCGGCATAAAATGCGTGAAGAATGTGGAATAGTAAAGAATAAAGATTTGGTTAATATATTTCTATATAATAATTAATATAATTATATAAAATGATTTTAAAATTTTTTATTGAATGTGAATTGTCACAGCTTCCAATGTTTTAGTGTTAAGTAAATTTTACTTCTAATTTACAAAAATCTGGTGTTACAGTGTTTCTTATCGGACTCCTTCGATACGGCTTCACCGATTTTTATGATTTTTTTTTGAATATAATTGGTAGATCTGAGAATAAGTCGTATACCCCTGGGTGATAAGGATGACTCTCTCCAGAATAGGATTTTTTTGGCTTTTTTTTTTAATGTTTTGGTATCAAGAAATACTTTTAACAATCCTAAATTTTCACCCTTCTACCATCAACCCCCATTTTTTAATAGCGATATTTGTATTTTTAATGTCGAAACTTAGTTCGTGGGCACAGCTAGTATTAACCTATTATATAAATTCTACGTTTTGTTATTTTGTACCTAATATTAATCTACTCATCCCCAATTGCTCTCATCAAAAACTAGCTCAAATTGAAATGAATTAATAAAAATACATTATCCTGGTGAGAATTAATTTAACTACATTTCTCTATGCTTTATTGATTGACTGGGAGTGAAAGCCCTGGGCATAAAGTCCGCAATTGGTACACTTTTTTTGATTTCTAGTGCTGAATGAGAAAGTATTAGAGGCTCTTAAGAGGTTTGGCTACAATTAATCCGCTTATGTTGTCGCTTTACCTTTGAAAATGTTGGACACTGTTCTAGAACTAAAGGGATTATCCATATTAGTCTTGAATAACTACTCAAAGAAAATATTAAAATCTGTCGCCCTTTGGGTATTCTCGGTTTTTCCTTTCAACACAGATTGCTTATCGGGCCGGCTTGAGTTTTTACTGCGCAATAAAATTGACAGCCGTCTCGACCAATATTTAAGGCAGTTTCCTTAGTCCGCGTTATGTACTAATTTGAATCACGAGGAAAAAAACGTTTTCGATAATGGTCTCCGTTGTTGAAAATTACATTCGAATGCGGAAACGATTTCATCGGATCGGATAACTGTAAATAATGTTCAGCAAATCATTGTAAATGATATCTAATTTCTTTTTGAGGGTACTCTATATCCAACACCCGCATCTTTACCCACATCTTTACCCACATCTTTACCCACATCTTTTGGCGTAAATTACAAATATTGTTTAATTTTATTACAGAATAAATAATAGTACTAAAGGTTTTACGATTGCGCTTTTTAGGAAACTCTATCAACGTCCTCTTGCCAACATCTTTTTTTATGCATGAACACAATAATGATATCATTATTCTGTTCATACATAAATAGGATTTCACGACTGATATTTCACAACTGAATAGCATTTAGGTGAGCAAAATACTCTAAAATTGCTGACTGTGAAAAATTTGTTTTACCTAACATTTTTTGCATACTCATTAACAGCCAAACTTTAAAAAAAAGGTTAATATATACAGCTGCCGTGAGTTTCGGGCCTGTGGCAGGCCTTTTTGGAGTCAGATTCGCTTGATTGAGTCGTCGACGAACTGTCCACTCGCTGGCTGCTACCCCACGAACATCTCGGAGCTCCTGTTGGACGTCGACACCAGTCAAATGCCGATTTCGGATAAAACTTCGGATAAAACGATCTTGGTCTCGGGATAAAGCCACCAGTCTCCCGAAAGCGCTTATAAACTTTCGAAACACAGGATTGGCTTATGTGGAGCCGACGAGCGACAACCCGCTGGCTGAGCCCTTCTTGCAATAGGGCTACGATTTGTGCTGCTTCTGTAGGTGTTGTCTCCATTGTCGTACAAGGTAAAGGGTCAAAAGTGGCGGAGATGTGTACCGGTCAACGTGTGAAAGTCGACTGATAAAGAAAATCCGATAACAGGTGCTTTTATAGGGGGTCAATAGGTCGCAACTCGTGACGTATCAAACAATTGAAACACGTCTTTTTCGATACACCTTCACTTAATGCGGAATGGCTCCATAAATACTGGCTTGTTTTTAATGAATTCGGTATCAGTTTAAAAGTAAAGAGTTGAACCTTTAAAATGATGTCATTTTTACGATTATTAAAAAAGTATTAACTACTCAAGATAACGCGCAACCAATTTCAAGTAACTGATTCCAAACTTTTGCTCGCGAGTGTAGTTAAAAAGTTAACAATTCATTTTGTTAAATAGATATCTTATATTTTTACTATAATTGGAATAAATGATATTTACTAAGATTGTGCCAACATAAATAAATTGTATATAATATATTAGTGCAATTACATCAAACCAACGTTAAAATATTATAAAAATAAGTGTAAGTAATAAGTGTATGTGATAATAAATCAAATCCTATAAACGCCTTTCTTATTGCTTAATTAATATAATTTAATTCAGTTTTATTTCTAAGAATAAAGACAGAAGAAAACATTCGATAATAATAGATGATGATAAAATCTAGTTAATCTTCTTAGAACTTTAGCAAAACTTTAATCAGAATACTGGTCTTCCAGGCATTGTATTTTCGTCTGAGGGGAGTCGATTCTGGCGAACGATTGACGAAACATAACTAGATTTGTGAGGATAATTGAATATTGATTTATACACAGCTGATCACGTGACCAGCATGGTTATAAATTGATCTTATGAAGCTAGATTTGTTACGTAAACCGCCAGGGGACCGCTTGGGTTCTCCGCTGATATGGATCATCTTATTTTATCCCGGTCTGTTCGTGCTTTGGAATGAATAATAAGTAGTGAGCCGTGCCGATTCGTTAACGACTCACGGCTCAGACCTTAATGGCAGTGCTAAGTCTTCTACTCTTGCTGGCCAAATGCATGGATAGCAATGAGTGAGAAAATTTTATTTCCAACTGTAATAATAGTTAATTATTTTAATGCCACTTAATATATCTAAAACCCCGGAATATGACACAATATATTCGGAAAAACAATACACAATATAGCATAAATAAATGCAAATCATTAAAAAAGATACACGGGTGATCTTGAGGGAAGGGACTGGATGAGGAAAGCACAAGACCTTTGTGGATGAAGTGGATTAGATGATACTATATACGAGAACATTGTGTGAAAGGGGGTAAAAATTTAGAAATATGTCGCCTCGATGAGGGTTTGCTGAGGAGTGGAAGGGACAGAGAGAGGGGGTAGTAAGTAACCCCCCTGCAACCCCGTCTGCCGGAGATGCACAGTTTTCGAGAAAATACCTACTTATTTTGTTTGTAAACATAACCTTTATAAAAAAATAGTTTTCAATGGTATAGTTCCCCATAGAAGGGAATGACGCATAGGAGTATGACGTTATTTCCGTTATGCATAGTCAAGTTCGTAACCTAACCTAACTCACAGGGGTTTCGTTCGTCGTCACCTGCTATTTCCTTTTTTGATGGCCGGGGGCGGGGGCGGTGCCCCTCTGCCCCCTGCTCTTCAAGTAAACAATCCGCAGCATATAGGTATCGAATGACACCCCGTTCGCCACTATAGCCCGGCTATCTTCTGATCTATACAAGTTTAAAGTTTGAATTCCGCTCCGAGACACCCCATGAAAGGGGATGAAAAAAAAAGTTGACTCTACACCTTGAGCCACTTTCAGTTTTCTCAGATTGAAGCGACTCGATTCTCAATCTAACCCGTGAAGTTTATTCATTTATTTCTATCGTAGTCGGCGCACCTAGTCCGAAGAATAGTTTATTTGGTGAATGTGCGGACAAACATGCTGCGGCGGCCGCTAGCAATAGGCAAGATGAATGAAAAAAAAAATTACTTTAAGAGAAGCTCATTCATATAATAAACAAAAAGAATAAAACGGTTTTCGAATAACTATAAAAACAACCAAGATATAAGGTATTAAAGATTTTTCTCCATCTCTTTCTAGCAAAACGGCAATTGACATGGAGTTTATATGGCCGTACTGAACAATGATGTCACGGTTCATGTCAGATCTCTCTGTCTAATTGCTTCCAAATTAACTGCTTAAAATGCTTAATAAATCTAATGTATTTCTAAGCCGATTTTAGTTCTAATTTCACAGTCATCATCTCAATTGACAGTTTACGCACAAAGTTACTTTATGGTACACGTCACATTATTTAAAATGTCAAAAGCTCAAATAAGCGAGATAAGCGAGCCGATGACTCATTCGTTGCAAATAACAGCGGAATCAATGGACAAGGTCCGTTGTTTGATCCACGATACAGCTTTTGCATTGGTGGTATTTTTTTTAAATTGCGAGAATTAATTAGTAGTGCTAGTATAAAAAGAAAGAGAAAATTTCAAGTGAAAGAAAGTTATGGGTAAAAGATAATTCTGGAAAAAAATAGTTGACTTAATTAATTTGTTAATTCGGCATTTGCTGAGACAATTAATATCGAATTTTTTAAGACCAGTAAAACCATCGGGGTATATTAGGAGCCGATCAAACGTTGTGCGTTCAGTTTAGTTTAGAGCGAGTTTAAGGAAATGAAGAAGAAGCAAAGAAAAAAAGAAGTAAAGAGAAAATTAGAGGGTGAGGTTCAAAGATGAAGTCGGTGCAGTGGAAGAGTAATAGTGACGCAGTCGTCTGCAAGAAGTATAGATCCGCGACGCAATCGCCTATTAAAACTAGTTTTTGACGAGGAAGTGTATTTTATTCCATATAGTTGAAGAATACGACAATGGGTCAATTCGTGCCTATTGTATTCAAAAAACTAATCTCTATCTCCTAAAAGTTAAGGATCCTTCTATCACCAGCTCGGTTCATAACTACCAGATGCAAATACCTGAATAGCTTCGGAAAAAAAACATACGCATCTAGTTGAGAACCTCCTCCTTTTTTGAAGTCGGTTAAAAACATGAAACACCTTAGACCTACCTATAAAATTTTAGGCTTTCGCTCAATTTTTATGGGATTCCATCATCAGATTCTTACTTTGGTGATAATAAGACCACCTCAGGAGTATACTTTTTTTTTATGGGATAGGGGGCAAGCAGACGTATCACCTGATGGTAAGTAATTACCGTCGCCCATGGACACCCGCAACCCCAGAGGAGTTACAAGTGCGTTGCCGGCCTTTGAGGTGGGAATACGCTCTTATTTTGAAAGTTTAAAGGTCGTATCGGTCCGGAAATACCGCAGGCGACAATTCGTTCCAAAGTTTGACTGTGCGAGGCAGGAAACTCTATCGAATACAAAAAGAATTTTGAAAATTGGTCCAAAATTGGCGGAGTAATCGCGTAATATACTCATACATCATCATCACAGCTCACCTACATCCCCACCGAGGGGCACGAGCCTACCCTAACTAGTTATGATAGGACGATTAGGCCTTAGTCAAACCACGCTGGCCCAGTGCGGATTGGTTGACTTCACATACACCTTTGAATTACTTTGCAGGTATATGCAGGTTTCCTCACGATGTTTTCCTTCACCGTAGGAGCGTCAGATAAATGTACATATGAATAGCGTGAAACAAAAAACACTTTGGTACATGGTAGGAACGATCGCGGACCTCCTGATTGTACTCGGGGCACAGTCCAGTGCCGAGGCCACAGCGCCACCGACTCTCGATACATGCAAGAAAAAACATACGTATTGTTCTCGCTCGAGGAAGAGCGAGTGGCAACACTGCATTATAGTCTGTGCAGTGAGAGCCTTTTGGCGGCCGGCCGCATGTGACATGTCAGTTGAGTCGAGTCGAAACGGAATGACATTGAATTAGGTTATGATGACCACCGGGTTTCAATAAAATATATAAGTATCTAACAAATAGTATTGCGCGGCGCACCAAGTGATTGTTGGTGCGAGGTTCCGCCAAGTTTTAGTGCCGGTGAGAGTGTATCAACGCTTTTGTGTTCGTTAACAAGTTCGGGTATTGGTGGCCTAATAGGCAAGTGTACCATCCGGTTCGGTCAGAAAGCAGCCCTTCAGGAGCCGCGACTTCCTTCGAGCTAGCTCAGGAAGTCCACCGGCTACATACGGAGACCAATCGGATCCAAGGTAAGTAATACCAATTTTCTTAGAGCTGGTAGTCGGTGAATAAAATTCAGCAATACAAGTCGGTGAAACGCCGACGTGGTGGAGTCTACTTTGGGCACCATCATCTTTTGGTAGCAGAGCGTGGTTCTTAGATTTGAGTGGTTGATTAGTATTGTACAATTAATATTGTAATCTTGTTGGTTGTCCAAACCGGCAATACATATTAATTGGTTTTGATTGCTGATTTTAAACCGACTACCATCTCATTTGTGGACCGATCTCCCTAACTAGTTGTCATTGTATATGAAAAATTGTGGTTAAATGTCTTTTGTTGTTCTAGTTAAGTTCTAGCATTTACCTATATTTGATTTTGGTTTGTTTTTTCATATCTTTGTTTTGCCCTTGAATATTTTGTTTGTTAAGTTGTAGACTTATACTTGAATTTGATTTGTTTAAAAAATTTTGCTGCTAAATGACTTTGCTGTTGTTGTACTACACTATTTTGCTGTGTTAAGTTTTAGCATTTACATTTGATTTTGTTTGTTTGCCTTTGAATATTATGTTTGTTAAGTTATTGACTTAATACTTGAATTTAATTTGTTTGAAAATTCTGTTGTTAAATGCCTTTGTTGTTCTAGTTAAGTTCTAGCATTTACACTTGATTTTGGTTTGTTTATATATTTTGTTCTGCCTTTGAAGTTCCTCCCGATCTGTTTTATTGTCTGCGGTTGTCGGTCTGTTTGTCCGTGTATTATTATAGTGTTTATTAATTTTGGTGCAAAATGGTCCCGCCAGTCAGCCCGCTTAGTGGTGCCCGCGCGGGTGCACAAAAGATTTTGAGATGGTTTGCTAGTGCCGTCGCTTTGGTAGACCGACCAGACCGAGAACAGGCTTTGTTAATTCGGCATGAGGGAGTACCTGCTCGCTTGAAGGAATTGGAGCAGCTTTTCGTTGCTCATCAACAATATCTGCTCGACCACCCAGCCGAGGGTGCCGCTGAGTTGCGGGCAGTCGACCAATTTAATGCCGATTATGATCAGTGTTTTGAACAGGCGGATGTGATCATAAACAAGGCTCAGGCTATCCTATTCGCCCGGAGGGGTGAGTCGTGCACGACCGGGGAGGTCAAGCCTACCCCGGCCGGCTTGCTGGGCAGACTGCCCACTTTGGACATCCCAACCTTTGATGGGAACTTGGCTGCTTGGATGGGGTTCATTAACCTCTTTGATAGCCTGGTTCACTCGAGGGACGACCTGTTCCCTAGCCAGAAATTGGCCTATTTGCTCTCTGCTTTACGTGGAGAGGCTGGTGTGCTTGTCCAGCATCTACCTGTCAACGATGACAGTTATGAGATTGCAAGGGCGTTGTTGACCGCCCGGTATCAGAATGTTCGCTTGCTAGCGGACACACATGTGGCTGCCATTTTAGGGCTGCCACGAGTATTGCGGGTCTCCTCATTGAGGAAGGAGATTTTGAACCCGCTGTTAAGCGCTATTAATGCGCTCAAACGACTTGACCTACCGGTGGACCAGTGGTCCTTCATATTGCTCCACCTCATCCTCAATAAGCTTCCCATGGAGATGAAGGGGCGTTTTGAACAAAGGTATGGGGGCAATAGTGCCTCGTACCTCCAGTACCAGGCCGTACAGGCCGCTATGAGGCGACCCGGGAAGCGCCACGGAGAGAGCGCCGCCCGTACAAGCAGTATACTGCAGTGCGGCAGAACTCTCCACACGGGGAGAGGCCGATGCCTTGCAAGTGTTGCAAGCGGGATGGCCATCGTTTGCCGGCCTGTCCCAAATTTGTTGGCCTACGCACCGAGGGGCGTAGGAATATGGCCAAGCAGCGGAATTGGTGCTACCGCTGTCTAGGGGCTCATATGGCATCGGCTTGCCCCCACCCACGAGATTGCCACTGTTGTGGAGGGGCCCATCACCCCCTTTTGTGCTTCAACAATAGAGACACTCGTGAGGTGGTGAGAGAGAGGGACTCGCACACGGGCGGGGGCCCTGGTAGGTCTCCCACATCTCCGAGGAGATCGAAGGGGCGTGCCACCCCTCCGCGGAGATTGGACAGGCGCCCCCCCTCCCGTGAGAGGATTGGGCGCCCCACCCCCCCTACGGGCGGGGGGGATCGACGCGCCGCTTATGAGGCGCCACCGCGGGATTGGGCCGCGGTTATTAGGGAGCCACGTCGGGAGCCGATACGCTTCTCTCCCCCTCTGATGGAGAGACCCCGGTTGTCACGGGCTCCCCCAACTTTCGCCCATCATGGGCACCGCCCGGCCCCCCGATGCAGCTTTGGTCGGGGTGTGTACGTGCCGGATTGGGACCCGCTCGAACGCCTTGAGCGCCCTATTCCTCCGCCGCGCACGCATGTTCCTTGAACCCCCCTTCCCCCCCGTTGCGGGGAATGCGGGAGGATTTTCATTAAACCAACTGTCGGCTGCAACCCCCCCACAGGAGCAGGTGCTGTTACCAACAGCCTCCGTACAGGTGTGGGGCCCGAGGGGCACCTTTGTTTTAGTTCGCGCCCTTTTGGATACGGGAGCTCAGGGTTGCATTGCCTCCAGCTGGCTGGTCCGGCAGTTGAGTTTGAACACATCTCCGTACCTTGAATCGGTACGAGGAATCGGAGACCTGCGGATCCCGGATCCGATCGGTCAGGTTTTGTTCTCCTTCTCCCCCCACTTCTCTTCAGCGCCCAAAATTGGCGCTACCGCGATTGTTTATGAGAAGGTTGTTGGTCAGCTTCCGCAAAAGCACGTTTCGCGCGCTGTCGTTGATGCGACATCAGGATTGACCTTGGCTGACCCTTCCTTCCACCGAACCGGTCCGATTCACTTATTGCTCGGTGCCGATGTTCTAGGCCGCGTGTATTGTGGGAAGAGGAGAGAGTTACAGAAGGGTGGGCTGGTAGCCTTACCTACATCGCTTGGGTTTGTAGTGATGGGACCAGTTAGGCATAACCCACCATCTCCATCGGTCGACAGTTACATAACTGTTAGCTCCACCTTATCGGATGTCCTTCAACGATTTTGGGAGGTGGAAGAGCCACCTACCGTGAAGCGAGTGAACCCCTTAGACGAAGAGTGTGAGTTGTTCTACCAGAACAATACAGGTCGCCTTCACTCGGGACGGCTGATCACTCGTTTGCCCTTTTTGTCAGTTCGCCCCTCACTTGGCAGCTCCCGGCCGTTGGCCGAGAAGCGGCTGCTGTCCATGGAGCGTCGTATGAGTAGGAACTCCGACCTCAAACAGAAGTATGTCGACTTCATGCGAGAATATGAGCAACTGGGGCACATGTCGGTCTCGCGACTGGACTGGCGAAACGAGGAACATAATTTTCTTCCTCACCACGCGGTTTTGAAACCTTCCACCGGGAAGATACGCGTTGTTTTTGATGGGTCAGCTCCCACGTCTACCGGAGTTTCGCTGAATCAATGTCTGCATGCCGGACCGAAGTTGCACCACGAGGTGGGTGATGTATTGACCAACTTCCGTTGCCATGCCGTCGTCTTTGTGACCGATATCCGGATGATGTTTCGACAGACTGTGATTCACCCGGACGATAGACGATATCAGCTCATATTATGGAGGGAGGATCCCAGAGATCCCATGCTGGTCTACGAGCTGAACACCAATACATACGGTTTGCGTTCGAGCCCCTTTGTGGCAATTCGCTCACTTGTGGAACTGAACTTGAGCTGAGCGTGAGCGGTTACGATACCCTCGCGCATCCTTGGTTCTCAAGGAGGATGCATTTGTGGATGATATTTGTACGGGCTCCTCTAGTGTCGAGGAAGCCTTGATTTTGCGAGATGAACTAATTGCTCTTCTCGGGGCTGGTGGTTATGAACTGAGGAAGTGGATGTCCAACTCACCTCAGCTTTTGTGTGACTTGCCAGACGACCACCAGCAGGAGCCTCATATTTTTGAGAATGCCATCACTCCAGATTTACTGTCTGTTTTGGGAGTGCAATACAGACCTGTCCAGGACACGTTCACCTATCGATTGGAGCTGCCAAGCCCCAAGGTCTGGACGAAACGGTTGGTTTTGTCTACAGTAGCTCGTACCTTTGACCCAAATGGCTGGATTAGTCCCGTAGTGTTTTGGATGAAGTGCTTCCTACAGGAACTTTGGTCAGCCGAAGTGTCGTGGGATGAGCCCCTCTCGGGCCGTTTGCTGCGAGATTGGGAGTCGTTCATGTCGTCTCTCCCCGACATTAACCGGGTTAGTATCCCTAGACATATACTGCCTAAGGGGCGGTTTACGGCCAGCCTTCATGGCTTTTGTGACGCGTCTGAGAGTGGATACGCAGCCGTCGTATATATTCGGACGGTCGATGATAGACGAGCTGTTCTGGTTCGTTTGATGAACCACGTTGTTGACACCCTGGGACGTAGTGTGGACTTTGAGTCGCTCTTTGCTTGGTCCGACAGTCAGGTTGTCCTGTGTTGGATTAAGAACTCCGTCCACTCCCTGGAAGTATTTGTGGCCAATCGGGTATCCCAAATACAGGCCTCGAAGGCCACGTTGATTTGGCGCCACGTGCCAGGTGAAATAAACCCTGCTGACTGTGCATCACGTGGCAGCGAAGCCCCTCAGCTTATTGACCACACTCTGTGGTGGGGTCCCGAATGGTTGTTACAGCCGTCTTGGCCTTCCACACCAGCTGTGGTAAAGGTACCAAATCCGGGCTTGCGTGTTCACGCTGTCGAGACTATGGCGGCTCCAGAGCGGGAATTTTTATTAGACCGCTACAGTTCTCTGGACAAGTTGCTCGGCGTGACCGCTTGGATAAGAAGATTTATTCGAAATTGTCGCCGGCCTCAGGACAAAGATTTGTGTCCGGTCCTCTCACCGCAGGAGCGCCAAGATGCTCTTTTGCATTGGGTGCGTATGACCCAGTCAAGAGCGTTTGAACCGGAACTTAAGATTTTCCGTACCGGGACGTCCAAATTGAAGGGACCCTTGGTGCGTTTGACTCCCTTTCTGGATGATAAGGGATTGTTGCGTGTAGGAGGCCGATTGAGGCACGCTAACTTGCCTTATAGATCACGTCATCCCCTGGTGCTCCCCAAGGACGGACCATTGGTGCGATTGTTGATCATTGATCGCCATGTGAAGAATGGTCATGCCGGATGTAATGCATTGACCGCGCTACTCCAACGGGAGTTTTGGATTTTGTCAGCGCGAAGAATAATCCGATCTGTTATCTTTCGATGTCTGCCCTGCTATCGTTTACGCCCCGAGACGATGCAGCCCCAAATGGGTGATTTGCCTGCTGATCGTGTGAATGAATCGATGACCTTCTTAGGAGTTGGAACTGATTTCGCGGGACCGTTCACTATAAAAACGTCGCGACTCCGTAATGCTAAGACTGAAAAGGCTTACTTGTGCGTGTTTGTTTGTTTGGCCACTAAAGCCGTTCATTTGGAGGTGGTGAGTGCGCTCACCATGGACGCTTTCTTAGCAGCGTTAGGCAGATTTGTCTCCCGCCGGGGACTGCCTTCTCTAATTCGGTCCGATTGTGGGACGAACTTCAAGGGCACTGATAGACATATAAGAGAAGTTTGTGAATTTTTAGATAAAAATAATATTGAGATCGGATCCACACTCTCCCGTAGGGGGGTAACATGGCGATACTCCCCGCCGTCTTGCCCTCACTGGGGAGGGATTTTTGAATCTGTTGTAAAGGCCGCCAAGACTCACTTTCGCCGCGTTATTGGGGAGACTATTCTCACGTTTGAGGAACTCGCGACGGTGTTTCATAAGATTGAGGCGGTTCTCAACTCGCGTCTGTTATGTCCGTTGTCTACCGACGCGAACGATTTGCAGGCCCTCACACCGGGCCATTTCTTGATAGGCAGACCACTTAACGCCCTGCTCGAGTATCCTTATAGAGATGTCAATCCAGGACGCCTTTCGCGGTTTGAGTTGCTCCAGCAGCTTACCCAGAGCTTCTGGCGCCGCTGGTACCTTGAATACTTACACATTTTGCAACAGCGCGTTAAGTGGTCAGATAAGACAAACCCACCGAGGGTTGGAGACCTCGTGTTAGTGAAGGACCCAAACCTGCCACCCTTACGTTGGCGTCGCGGACGCATTGTCCAACTTACTCTAGGGTCTGATGGTGTGCCCAGGTTTGCCGAGGTCCTAGTTGGGGATTCTGTTTTGAAGCGCGCGGTCGCTACTCTTTCTCGCCTCCCCTTAGACTGATTTGGCGGACAGTCCGGGACTGTCCGGAGCGGGGGGATGTTCACGCTCGAGGAAGAGCGAGTGGCAACATTGCATTATAGTCTGTGCAGTGAGAGCCTTTTGGCGGCCGGCCGCATGTGACATGTCAGTTGAGTCGAGTCGAAACGGAATGACATTGAATTAGGTTATGATGACCACCGGGTTTCAATAAAATATATAAGTATCTAACAAATAGTATTGCGCGGCGCACCAAGTGATTGTTGGTGCGAGGTTCCGCCAAGTTTTAGTGCCGGTGAGAGTGTATCAACGCTTTTGTGTTCGTTAACGAGTTCGGGTATTGGTGGCCTAATAGGCAAGTGTACCATCCGGTTCGGTCAGAAAGCAGCCCTTCAGGAGCCGCGACTTCCTTCGAGCTAGCTCAGGAAGTCCACCGGCTACATACGGAGACCAATCGGATCCAAGGTAAGTAATACCAATTTTCTAAGAGCTGGTAGTCGGTGAATAAAATTCAGCAATACAAGTCGGTGAAACGCCGACGTGGTGGAGTCTACTTTGGGCACCATCACGTATCGAATTGAGAACTTCCTCCTTTTGTGAAGTCGGTTAAAAACACATTTTGTTTTACGATGAATAGAAATATTTCAGCACACCGAGCATGTAACCGATACTGAGTTGTTCTTGTAATTTTGACTCTTCACCGAAATGTAATATGTAGGCAAAGCGGCAAAGTTCTCGCTGACGAGGGTGTTTTTGACGGCAGAACCTGTCAATATCACGCTGGCACGTGTCACGGCATCAGCGGCATACTGCTTTATAGGGAGGTTTATCAACTCCAGTTGCTTTACTGAAGGATGTCAGCTGACAAATCCTAGCCGTTTCCGCTGTTTATATTTCCGCTATTATATTTGACAGACCGTTTACACCCATCACTGTTAAATAAATATTTTGAAGGACAAATGGAATTTATAGAAAAAAATACGTAATTTTTGATTTTTGAAGCGATACTTTACTTACCTTGTTCCTTTATCATCATTTCGGCCAAATGATGTTCACTGTTGGACATAAGCATTCACCAAGGACCTCCAAATAGATTGGTCCTGCGCTTCTCTCACACAGCGGCTTTCCATAACCTTTACCAGATCGTCGGTCCATCTTGAGGGACCACCAACACTGCGTCTCCCGGTACGCGGCCGCTACTCTAGAACCTTCCCTTCTTTGGGCTATGTCAGTGACTTTAGTTCTTTTACGGGTTTCATCATTCCTGATTCAATCACGTAGAATAATCCCGAGCATAGTCCTTTCTATTGTCTGTTGAGTGACAAAGCCATCGTTTATAAGATCCATTATAAGCGGCGACACCTCAGTTCTGTATGTTGTTACTGTTACATGCACGAATTGACACCTGCGGTACGCTGCCCAGCCGAGTTGGATTCGTCGATTTACCCTTTTCTGGAAGTTTGACTTACCGAGCTAACCGAGTTTGACTTATGACTTAATAGGCTAGATGACTAAAAAAATTTTTTTGCTTTAATAGAAGCTCATTCATATAATAAACAGAAAGAAAAAATCGGTTTTCGAATAACTATAAAAACAACCAAGATATAAGGTATTAAAGATTTTTCTCCATCTCTTTCTAGCAAAACTACAATTTACAAGGAGTTTATATGGCCGTACTCAACTATGACGTCACGGTTGATGTCGGATCTCTCTGTCTAATCGCCTTCAAATTAACAACTTAAAATACTTGTATCTAATGTATTTCTTAGCCGATTTTAATTCAAATTTCACAGGACTGCATCTTTTTCCACGGTATTTTAATATTTAATGACGAGACGTAAAAATTTGAATTCAGTCATCATCCCAATTGCCCCTGGTAAACACATTCATTAAAAATTTCCAGTGTAGTTAGTGTAGAGCACCCAACCTTTATAGGAGTGGGTACAATATTGGAGGTCTTTGAGTAATGTGCCTAAGTCTTTCACTGTCACGGTCAAAGCGAGTCATGTACTTGTCGTTTATATTGACGCCGTATCGTGTCTGGTCCAAAAGCAAAAATACATCCTCCAACGCAGCTGTGAACTGTTTCGGTAATATAACGTCGCCCGTCGTATAATCTTGCTGAAGTTGCATCGGTTTCGAGTGTTGGTCCTGAAGGCAGACTGAAATTGTAGTGTATTCGTATAGAGACTGTAATAATTGGATAGTCTATTTGACACCTCTGGAGTGATTGAAGCACGACGCAGGTCTCGACAGAATCAAAGGCTTTCTCATAGGCCATAAACACCAAGCATAGTGGCAGGTTATACTCCACCATCTTCTGTATAGCCTGCCGCAGCGTTTGTATGTGGTCTATAATACTATAACCTTTTCGGAATCCGGCTTGTTTGAGAGGCTGGAAGTCGTCAAACCTGCGCGCGAGACGATTCGTAATGACTCTTGTGAACAGAGATCAGTATACATGTTTCAGGAGCGTGATGGATGACTCTGTAGTTTTTGAGAACTACTTTAAACAACTTACTAAAACAACCGAAGGGCTTGAGCCTACCCTATATCAGGGTGATTAGGCTTTAGTCAACCACGCTGGCGCAGTGCGGATTGGTCGACTTCACATACACAATTGAATTTCTTCGCAGATGTACGCAAGTTGCCTCAACATTTTTTCCTTCACCGCAGGAGCGCCAGACAAATGTACATATGAAATTCGAAAAACACATTGGTACATGGCGGTCTCGAACCCGAGACCTACTAATTGAGAGGCAAGTGCCGAGGCCACAGCACCAGTGATGCTCCCAAAATAATTTTTTTGTAGGCCTTTAAAGCGATATAATTTCAAACGCATATTAAATTGTCCTCCTCCTCGGAACCTCGGAATATAACGACCAACCAGCCATCCTATTATTGTAGGTTTTAGTGATAGTAATTCTTAATACATTTTTCCACTTTTTTGGAATCAGTTGGTTGGTTGGTTTTTGGAATCAGTTGGCCTATCAATCGTTTGCATTTATCCTAAAACAATGACATTTTTATTGTAAAGATTTTTCGCTTTTAGAATTTTTTATTAAATGAAACGAATTTAATCATTATTTGAGTAAAATGTTGCTGTGTTCCGGTTTGAAGGGTAAGATATGGCAGTGAAATTACTGGGTACTGTGACTTTACATCTGGTGTCACAAGTTGGCAACGTACACTGTGGCTCTTGTGAGGGTTGCAGTTTTGCTGCGAATCTCACAGGAGCTACACGTATTATAGGCCACTGTTACCACTTACCATCAGGTGGGCAGTTTGCTTGTTTGCCAACTTTCTGCAATAAAAAAAAAATACTTGCATGTCCATATTAATTTAACAATTAGCAACAAAATTTTGTGACAGTCGGAATTTGGATTTTTGTTCACCTAGATGACATCACTCAGGTGATAACTGGGTATTGAACCTAATGATTAACTTTATAGTTCGAGCCAGGTATTCTGAGTTCCTCAAAACCACCCCACTCTTAATAGCTAACTTTTTACCTAAAAATATTATTGGGAAATAATTAGATCGAACGCAGAATTTCTTTTAAAAGCGGATTATACAATAGTAAATGTGTTTTATTTACTCTAACTTATTTAATTAACGCATTTATTGATTCTAGCTGCAGTATTGGTCGCGTGGTATTCAGTTAGTAATGTAATCAGTTAGAAACAATACATTTAATTATATTACTCTCGGGAATTGCGAAATATAATAAAAAACATGTATCTCTTTCGTAGACGACGATGCTACTATCGAATCAGCGCTGACGTCGAAATTTGACTGGCGCCAGTAACACAAATTTCGACTAATATAGATGCATTAGTTATTGTTCTGAGGATTTAGATATATTTGGCCAATGGGTTGAAGTGATGGGTGATGAATAACTGTCAAATTGGAGCTTATCATAATAGATAATCAGTGCAAAGTGGTGAATTGACATGGTATAAAAGGTTGACTGTGACATTAGCCTGCGAAAAGCGATTTTCGTTTTTAAACCAAATTCAAAGCATGT
The DNA here is from genome assembly GCA_963935595.1 of Schoenobius gigantellus. Classification (NCBI taxonomy): domain Eukaryota; kingdom Metazoa; phylum Arthropoda; class Insecta; order Lepidoptera; family Crambidae; genus Schoenobius; species Schoenobius gigantellus. The sequence goes on from OZ012558.1 coordinate 10,452,190, forward strand.
CGCGTGTTATCGTGATATTTAAACTCATTTCGCAATTGTGATACAATCTAAGTTTCTGATTAAATTGGTTTGGTATCCCTGGGTGCCAGTTGAGCTGTGTTTTTAATCCCCCCAGCTCCGCTTAATGCTTCACAATTTTTTACGTATTCAACTACTATTTAGGACCTAGCCCGTTCGAGGTGTGCCGTGCATAATGTCAAAACCAAGGTCGAAATAAATTATTCAGTCATTATATTACATTAGAAAATTTACGCTCTAGTCAATATTTTAGGTTTCAATCTCAATAATGCTTGATATAAGACTTTACCACGTATTCTGTGTAGTATATCAAATAAGGTTAAGGAATAAATCAAACTGTATTAGGATTTTAAAGTTTCATTAACAAAATTAATTTCTGTTGTGTATAAGACATAATACTGATGTGGGACAGATTTATAGCCAACTGAGGAAGCCTGTAGGGTCCTAAATGGATTATTAAGGCAATTTGTGCCTTGTAAGGGATTCTTCTTAGCTTAATGGTGGAATCACCGACGAAATGGCCCTAAAAGCTATTATCTATACTGTTTTCGAGGTGATGTCCGTGAAAAATTCTATTAGCTTTTTATTGTGAATAAGCATAATGAATTCGTTTTATTTTTCAACATTATATTTTTAAGACAAACTTTAATGTATAATATTTTAAAAAATTTCCATTGGCTTATTTTATGGTAAAGAAAACAATTTCATTCATTGTTAGTATTTTCCAGAAAACAAATAATTTACATTAGTGAGTTAGTACATAAACTGCCGCGGTCTATAATGACTATTTTGCTGGTCGCGCTGATAATGGTCGACAGCGCAGCGTAGCACAGCTCCAGGCCGACACAGCGCGGTCAGCGTACAGCACTAGATGGACGAGCTGAGATAAAGGCCGAGACCGTAGGTCGAGGCCTTTACAGTGAAGACAGCAAGGGCTGCAATGATGGCCAAGCTGGAAGGCCTAGAGCGTAACTAGGCTAGCTCGAGGCAATCATAGCGTGACCAGCGAAGCAGTCATTGTGGGCCAAGGCTTGTATAGTGCTTTACTCAAAAATGCAAGTACCTAATCTAAATAAAACCAGCAAGTAATTTAAATAAAAACTTTGCCGGCCGCTCCTTGAAACAGAACGGCAAGGTCGACTTTGCTCAAACAAGGTTGTGAAAATAATGACCACATTACATGCATTTTTGAGTAAAGGTAATTTTACGAAGCGTCCAGTGACACAAGTTGGCAACATGCACTATGGTGCTTTGAAGGGGTTGGGGGTTGCTGGTATACTGCTCGGGCTTTGTATTGCACAGGCTGCTGCCAGTCATTAACACCCCCCGAATGCCTTGGGGGTTCTGAGGCCACCTATTTGGGAGGAGGGTGGACCGGTGTGAGAGGAGTCAGATACACCGACGAAGTCGTGGAAGTATACAATAGAGTTCTCACGCCTTGCACGCGTCCCATTTTGGCGTGTCCTCTTCGTCTGAGAATGGGGGCGGATGCGGACAAGGACATTGCTGGGTTTTAGTCGGCAGGCTGCGGTCGCTTTTGCCAATTCATGGCTCGAGTATGTACCTTAAAGAAAGCAGTTTGTTGCACACCGCTTAGAGTTGTAAGTCCGAGGCCTACATTTCTTATTGAAATATTGTTTCGGATGATAACTGTTTTACCCCTCTAAACCTTTACGAAATTAGACACTTTAGATCTCCTTAGATTTAGTATACCTTAATCTATGTTTTTACGTTTAGATTTTTTATAATTCAGTATAATTTAGTCAAAAAAAGATAAAAATGCTCGAGGTAGTTTTTAAGTCTAAAATATAGATATTTAGATGCTAATAATTTATATTCTAAGCAATGTTACTTCAAAATCAAAACGTACAAACCTAGATCTTTATTATATCTATAACATTTCCAAAAATTATGAATATTGGACTATATAAAGAGGGAGAAAAGCGTTATCGCTTTTTGTATAATAATTTACAGCTTCAACATCCTCTTAATGGCACATTGCCTCCAGTGACCGCCGAAGTGTGACACAATCTTGCGTTTACCTAAACGCGAGGTACTTATACGCATAACGCATTTCCCAATATAAAAAAGAGTAAGTGATTCGAAAAGACTTGTTGTAAAGTGATAGTTCTTCCAAGTTTGTGCTATGGGGCTCTAGGTAAAAATGGCTCTTGTAAGAATAGTCAGAAGAACACTTGTACTATAGCCACTGTTACCACTAGTTGGGTAATTTGCTTATTTTACAAAAAATACAATAAACAGCTTTATTTGATAGTAAAAAAGATGTTATAGCGGGCTGCAGAGCATCGATTTATGTAATTGATTAAAAGTTATCATAATGTCTGCTATTGTAACTTGACATGATAAAAATTTCGACGTATATACTGCAATGACACGTATTAAATTGAAAGCGAATACGAATTAGGATCATATATTTATTTTTATCGCATCTATTCGAAAAGAGCTACTTGGTTCCTCGTATACAGAGAGTAAAATAGCTTTTTCATTACTCATACTCTGAAAGTAGGTCTGAAGTTGCCTGAGGAGCGGGTTGAAAGTAATACTTTTCAGCCCTAGGGAGAATCACTTTCAACTGACAGCTGCTGTCAAATTTTAAAAAAGAAACTAGTTCTTTTGTCATATTTTTATTGAACCATGTTCCGACTTTCTATACAGCCACCCACTCAATTACAGCGCGGTGTATAATTGAAATAACAAAATGTTAAGTATTTAAAGAATATATTTTTTAAATGACTTTATTATAATTTATTTTCAACTAGTTCTTTAAAATAACATAGATTTGGGCAAAATATTTACTAAATGAAAAATACTGACTGAATAGCTGGCCAGCCACAGAAAAAAAAACAAAATAAGCGGGAAAGCGGCAATGCGATCTTCATTTGTTTTTTCCATTTGTAGAGTTTTGTTAATACTTCCGCATAGCAGAGATTTGTACTAACTTTAAATTATATTTGTATAACATTGTGTTAATAATTAACACAATGAGTTCATCTGATTCAGGTATGGAGTTAACGCCTGATTTTATAAGAGAAAGTGGGGAAGTGGGCAAGCAGAAGTTGTTGATTTATGTAAAATACAATTTACACGTTTTTTCTTTAGGTAATTCATTGTTTTATTTTTACTTTCCTTGTATTCGTAATGAAAAGCACAGTGTTTACCTCGGATTAAAGACTTATTTAGTCCCTCGAACTATTGGTGCCCTCGCTACGCTCGGGCGCCAAACACCGTCCCTGGACTAAATAAGTTACTTTCACCCCTTGGGTAACAATGTACTATTTTTTCGTCACGGCTAAAAAGTGATTTGAATTTGGAATGTGGATATTGTCAGTAAAAGTGCCAATCACCATAAATCTTTATAATGTAATAATAAAAAATAAAAACAACATGGACATTATTCAACATTTCTTTCTTTCTTTCGAAATTAAAATAAAACATAACATTTGGCTAATTTCAGTGTATTTTACAGAATACATGTCAATTTAAAAAAATATCAAACAATCTCTGTTCACGCTCGAGGAAGAGCGAGTGGCAACACTGCATTGTGGTCTGTGCAGTGAGAGCTTTCTTGGCGGCCGGCCGCATGTGACATGTCAGTGAGTCGAGTCGAAATGTCATGACATTGTTAGAGGTTATGTGCGGGCCGGAATAAAATGTAATTTAAGTTAAATAACAAATTGTGTTTTGCGCGGCGCACCTAATATCGGGGTGCGAAAGCCCGCTTGGTGTTGTGCAAAAGTATTATCGTCGCGTGTGTGAGCCGTGGTGGCCTAATAGGCATTTGTAGTGCTCCGGTCTCCACCGGTGGATCCACCGCAGAACTTCAGGAGCCGCGACTTCCTTCGAGCTAGCTCAGGAAGTCCACCGGCTACATACGCAGACCGAACGGAGACAAGGTAAACATTATCTGTATCGGTTTTTGGATTCAGCAATCAAAGCGTCAAGTCGGTGAATCGCCGACGTGGTGGTGTCTACCTTGGGCACCACCATCTTTTGGTAGCAGAGCGTGGTTTTTAGATTTGAGTGGTTGATTAGTATTGTACAATTAATATTGTAATCTTGTTGGTTGTCCAAATGGGCAATACATATTAATTGGTTTTTGATTGCTGATTTTAAACCGACTACAATCTCATTTGTGGACCGATCTCCCTAACTAGTTGTCATTGTATATGAAAAATTGTGGTTAAATGCTTTTGTTGTTCTAGTTAAGTTCTAGCATTTACCTATATTTGATTTTGGTTTGTTTTTTAATATCTTTGTTTTGCCCTTGAATATTTTGTTTGTTAAGTTGTAAACTTATACTTGAATTTAATTTGTTGAAAAAATTTTGCTGCTAAATGACTTTGCTGTTGTTGTAAACTTGTAATACACTATTTTGCTGTGTTAAGTTTTAGCATTTACATTTGATTTTGTTTTGTTTGCCTTTGAATATTATGTTTGTTAAGTTATTGACTTAATAGTTGAATTTAATTTGTTTGAAAAATTCTATTGTTAAATGCCTTTGTTGTTCTAGTTAAGTTCTAGCATTTACACTTGATTTTGGTTTGTTTATATATTTTGTTCTGCCTTTGAAGTTCCTCCCGATCTGTTTTATTGTCTGCGGTTGTCGGTCTGTTTGTCCGTGTATTATTATAGTGTTTATTAATTTTGGTGCAAAATAGTCCCGCCAGTCAGCCCGCTTAGTGGTGCCCGCGCGGGTGCACAAAAGATTTTGAGATGGTTTGCTAGTGCCGTCGCTTTGGTAGACCAACCAGACCGAGAACAGGCCTTGTTAATTCGGCATGAGGGAGTACCTGCTCGCTTGAAGGAATTGGAGCAGCTTTTCGTTGCTCATCAACAATATCTGCTCGACCACCCAGCCGAGGGTGCCGCTGAGTTGCGGGCAGTCGACCAATTTAATGCCGATTATGATCAATGTTTTGAACAGGCGGATGTGATCATAAACAAGGCTCAGGCTATCCTATTCGCCCGGAGGGGTGAGTCGTGCACGCCCGGGGAGGTCAAGCCTACCCCGGCCGGCTTGCTGGGCAGACTGCCCACTTTAGACATCCCAACCTTTGATGGGAACCTGGCTTTTTGGATGGGGTTCATTAACCTCTTTGATAGCCTGGTTCACTCGAGGGACGATCTGTTCCCTAGCCAGAAATTGGCCTATTTGTTCTCTGCCTTACGTGGAGAGGCTGGTGTGCTTGTCCAGCATCTACCTGTCAACGATGACAGTTATGAGATTGCAAGGGCGTTGTTGACCGCCCGGTATCAGAATGTTCGCTTGCTAGCGGACACACATGTGGCTGCCATTTTAGGGCTGCCACGAGTATCGCGGGTCTCCTCATTGAGGAAGGAGATTTTGAACCCGCTGCTAAGCGCTATTAACGCGCTCAAACGACTTGATCTACCGGTGGACCAGTGGTCCTTTATTTTGCTCCACCTCATCCTCAATAAGCTTCCCATGGAGATGAAAGGGCGCTTTGAACAAAGATACGGGGGCAATAGTGCCTCGTACCTACCCCCCTTTTCGGATCTCCTCAGATTTTTGGAGGATGAGTGTCGGATGACCGACCACTTGGATCTGGCTCCTATACCGGGACCGAGTACAGGCCGCTATGAGGCGACCCGGGAAGCGCCACGGAGAGAGCGCCGCCCGTACAAGCAGTATACTGCCGTGCGGCAGAACTCTCCACAAGGGGAGAGGCCGATGCCTTGCAAGTGTTGCAAGCGGGATGGCCATCGTTTGCCGGCCTGTCCCAAATTTGTTGGCCTACGCACCGAGGGGCGTAGAAATATGGCCAAGCAGCGCAATTGGTGCTACCACTGTCTGGGGGCTCATAGGGCATCGGCTTGCCCCCACCCACGAGATTGCCACTGTTGTGGAGGTGCCCATCACCCCCTCTTGTGCTTTAATAATAAAGACACTCGTGAGGTGGTGAGAGAGAGGGACTCGCATACGGGCGGGGGCCCTCGTAGGTCACCCACATCTCCGAGGAGATCGGAGGGGCGTGCCACCCCTCCGCGGAGATTGGACAGGCGCCCCCCCTCCAGTGAAAGGATTGGGCGCCCCATCCCCCCTACGGGCGGGGGGGATCGACGCGCCGCTTAATAACCGCGGCCCAATCCCCCGGTGGCGCCTCACACCGCGGGATTGGGCCGCGGTTATTAGGGAGCCACGCCGGGAGCCGATACGCTTCTCTCCCCCTCTGATGGAGAGACCCCGGTTGTCACGGGCTCCCCCAACTTTCGCCCATCATGGGCACCGCCCGGCCCCCCGATGCAGCTTTGGTCGGGGTGTGTACGTGCCGGATTGGGACCCGCTCGAGCGCCTTGAGCGCCCTATTCCTCCGCCGCGCACGCATGTTTCCTTGGACCCCCCTTCCCCCCCGTTGCGGGGAATGCGGGAGGATTTTCATTAAAGCAACTGTCGGCTGCAACCCCCCCACAGGAGCAGGTGCTGTTACCAACAGCCTCCGTACAGGTGTGGGGCCCGAGGGGCACCTTTGTTTTAGTTCGCGCCCTTTTGGATACGGGAGCTCAGGGTTGCATTGCCTCCAGCTGGCTGCTCCGGCAGTTGAGTTTGAACACATCTCCATACCTTGAATCGGTACGAGGAATCGGAGACCTGCGGATCCCGGATCCGATCGGTCAGGTTTTGTTCTCCTTTTCACCCCACTTCTCTTCAGCGCCCAAAATTGGCGCTACCGCGATTGTTTATGAGAAGGTTGTTGGTCAGCTTCCGCAACAGCACGTTTCGCGCGTTGTCGTTGATGCGACATCAGGATTGACCTTGGCTGACCCTTCCTTCCACCGAACCGGTCCGATTCACTTATTGCTCGGTGCCGATGTTCTAGGCCGCGTGTATTGTGGGAAGAGGAGAGAGTTACAGAAGGGTGGGCTGGTAGCCTTATCTACATCGCTTGGGTTTGTAGTGATGGGACCAGTTAGGCATAACCCACCATCTCCATCGGTGGACAGTTACATAACTGTTAGCTCCACCTTATCGGATGTCCTTCAACGGTTTTGGGAGGTGGAAGAGCCACCTACCGTGAAGCGAGTGAACCCCTTGGACGAGGAGTGTGAGTTGTTCTACCAGAACAATACAGGTCGCCCCTCACTTGGCAGCTCCCGGCCGTTGGCCGAGAAGCGGCTGCTGTCCATGGAGCGTCGTATGAGTAGGAACTCCGACCTCAAACAGAAGTATGTCGACTTCATGCGAGAATATGAGCAACTGGGGCACATGTCGGTCTCGCGACTGGAATGGCGAAACGAGGAACATAATTTTCTTCCTCACCACGCGGTTTTGAAACCTTCCACCGGGAAGATACGCATTGTTTTTGATGGGTCAGCGCCACGTCTACCGGAGTTTCGCTGAATCAATGTCTGCATGCTGGACCGAAGTTGCACCACGAGGTGGGTGATGTATTGACCAACTTCCGTCGCCATGCCGTCGTCTTTGTGACCGATATCCGGATGATGTTTCGGCAGACTGTGATTCACCCGGACGATAGACGATATCAGCTCATATATTGGAGGGAGGATTCCAGGGATCCCATGCTGGTCTACGAGCTGAACACCAATACATACGGTTTGCGTTCGAGCCCCTTTGTGGCAATTCGCTCACTTGTGGAACTCGCTGAACGTGAGCGGTTACGATACCCTCGCGCATCCTTGGTTCTCAAGGAGGATGCATTTGTGGATGATATTTGTACGGGCTCCTCTAGTGTCGAGGAAGCCTTGATTTTGCGAGATGAACTAATTGCTCTTCTCGGGGCTGGTGGTTATGAACTGAGGAAGTGGATGTCCAACTCACCTCAGCTTTTGTGTGACTTGCCAGACGACCACCAGCAGGAGCCTCATATTTTTGAGAATGCCAACACTCCAGATTTACTGTCTGTTTTGGGAGTGCAATACAGACCTGTCCAGGACTCGTTCACCTATCGATTGGAGCTGCCAAGCCCCAAGGTCTGGACGAAACGGTTGGTTTTGTCTACAGTAGCTCGTACCTTTGACCCAAATGGCTGGATTAGTCCCGTAGTGTTTTGGATGAAGTGCTTCCTACAGGAACTCTGGTCAGCCGAAGTGTCGTGGGATGAGCCCCTCTCGGGCCGTTTGCTGCGAGATTGGGAGTCCTTCATGTCGTCTCTCCCCGACATTAACCGGGTTAGTATCCCTAGACATATACTGCCTAAGGGACGGTTTACGGCCAGCCTTCATGGCTTTTGTGACGCGTCTGGGAGTGGATACGCAGCCGTCGTATATATCCGGACGGTCGATGATAGAGGAGCTGTTAAGCTCCACTTGCTAATTGCTAAGAGTAAGGTTGCTCCACTTCGGACTCGATTAACGATTCCGAAGTTAGAATTGTCTGGAGCTACTCTTCTGGTTCGTTTGATGAACCACGTTGTTGACACCCTGGGACGTAGTGTGGACTTTGAGTCGCTCTTTGCTTGGTCCGACAGTCAGGTTGTCCTGTGTTGGATTAAGAACTCCGTCCACTCCCTGGAAGTATTTGTGGCCAATCGGGTATCCCAAATACAGGCCTCGAAGGCCACGTTGATTTGGCGCCACGTGCCAGGTGAAATAAACCCTGCTGACTGTACATCACGTGGCAGCGAAGCCCCTCAGCTTATTGACCACACTCTGTGGTGGGGTCCCGAATGGTTGTTACAGCCGTCTTGGCCTTCCACACCAGCTGTGGTGAAGGCACCAAATCCGGGCTTGCGTGTTCACGCTGTCGAGACTATGGCGGTTTCAGAGCGGGAATTTTTATTAGACCGCTATAGTTCTCTGGACAAGTTGCTCGGCGTGACCGCTTGGATAAAAAGATTTATACGAAATTGTCGCCGGCCTCAGGACAAAGATTTGTGTCCGGTCCTCTCACCGCAGGAGCGCCAAGATGCTCTCTTGCATTGGGTGCGTATGACCCAGTCTAGAGCGTTTGAACCGGAACTTAAGATTTTCCGTACCGGGACGTCCAAATTAAAAGGACCCTTGGTGCGTTTGACTCCCTTTCTGGATGATAAGGGATTGTTGCGTGTAGGAGGCCGATTGAGGCACGCTAACTTGCCTTATAGATCACGTCATCCCCTGTTGCTCCCCAAGGACGGACCATTGGTGCGATTGTTGATCATTGATCGCCATGTGAAGAATGCTCATGCCGGATGTAATGCATTGACCGCGCTCCTCCAACGGGAGTTTTGGATTTTGTCAGCGCGAAGAATAATCCGATCTATTATATTTCGATGTCTGCCCTGCTATCGTTTACGCCCCGAGACGATGCAGCTCCAAATGGGTGATTTGCCTGCTGATCGTGTGAATGAATCGATGACCTTCTTAGGAGTTGGAACTGATTTCGCGGGACCGTTCACTATAAAAACGTCGCGACTCCGTAATGCTAAGACTGAAAAGGCTTACTTGTGTGTGTTTGTTTGTTTGGCCACTAAAGCCGTTCATTTGGAGGTGGTGAGTGCGCTCACCATGGACGCTTTCTTAGCAGCGTTAGGCAGATTTGTCTCCCGCCGGGGACTACCTTCTCTAATTCGGTCCGATTGTGGGACGAACTTCAAGGGCACTGATAGACATACAAGAGAAGTTTGTGAATTTTTAGATAAAAATAATATTGAGATCGGATCCACACTCTCCCGTAGGGGGGTAACATGGCGATACTCCCCGCCGTCTTGCCCTCACTGGGGAGGGATTTTTGGATCAGTTGTAAAGGCCGCCAAGACTCACCTTCGCCGCGTTATTGGGGAGACTATTCTCACGTTCGAGGAACTCGCGACGGTGTTTCATAAGATTGAGGCGGTTCTCAACTCGCGTCCGTTATGTCCGTTGTCTACCGACGCGAACGATTTGCAGGCCCTCACGCCGGGCCATTTCTTGATAGGCAGACCACTTAACGCCCTGCCCGAGTATCCTTATAGAGATGTCAATCCAGGACGCCTTTCGCGGTTTGAGTTGCTCCAGCAGCTTACCCAGAGCTTCTGGCGCCACTGGCACCTTGAATATTTACACATTTTGCAACAGCGCGTTAAGTGGTCAGATAAGACAAACCCACCGAGGGTTGGAGACCTCGTGTTAGTGAAGGACCCAAACCTGCCACCCTTACGTTGGCGTCGCGGACGCATTGTCCAACTTACTCTAGGGTCTGATGGTGTGCCCAGGTTTGCCGAGGTCCTAGTTGGGGATTCTGTTTTGAAGCGCGCGGTCGCTACTCTTTCTCGCCTCCCCTTAGACTGATTTGGCGGACAGTCCGGGACTGTCCGGAGCGGGGGGATGTTCACGCTCGAGGAAGAGCGAGTGGCAACACTGCATTGTGGTCTGTGCAGTGAGAGCTTTCTTGGCGGCCGGCCGCATGTGACATGTCAGTGAGTCGAGTCGAAATGTCATGACATTGTTAGAGGTTATGTGCGGGCCGGAATAAAATGTAATTTAAGTTAAATAACAAATTGTGTTTTGCGCGGCGCACCTAATATCGGGGTGCGAAAGCCCGCTTGGTGTTGTGCAAAAGTATTATCGTCGCGTGTGTGAGCCGTGGTGACCTAATAGGCATTTGTAGTGCTCCGGTCTCCACCGGTGGATCCACCGCAGAACTTCAGGAGCCGCGACTTCCTTCGAGCTAGCTCAGGAAGTCCACCGGCTACATACGCAGACCGAACGGAGACAAGGTAAACATTATCTGTATCTGTTTTTGGATTCAGCAATCAAAGCGTCAAGTCGGTGAATCGCCGACGTGGTGGTGTCTACCTTGGGCACCACCAATCTCAATGTTAATGACAATAACAATATGTATTTATTTTATGAGCTGTAAAACCAACTATAGTTCCTGTCTTCGCCATTACTATTTAAATAATTAAAAAGTTATTAATTGTATATGTAATAAAACATACAAATTAAAAATATCTTAACAAGTAGGTATAATACGTGTTAGACGTTGATGAACGTTGATGATATCTATCTCGTACTTATAAAATCGCTTTTAAGACAATACTAATAAAATCGTAGGGGTACAAAAATCTATAATTGCGAAATATTAAGAAAAAAAATACACAGGTCACCTTAAAATCATTAGCAGAACACGAAAGAATAGTTTTTAGAAAAATTGTTTGTTTGTTTATTTGTTTGTCTGTTTGTCCGGAAAGATCTCCGAAACTATTGGACAGAATTTGATATGGCTTACACCACAATGCTTAGAATTTTCCGGAAGAACATTTAGGCATAATTTCATTTGTTTAAATTCACTTAAATTTTTAGTGAAAAAATATCATATAAAATTTTCGAACAATGCTTATGTAGAAAATTAACATGGCGCACGTGCAATTATTTTGGCAAGTCTGTCACATAGTGCCTCAGAATAACAATTTAGTTGTTATTCTGAGCATAGTGCAAAGAAAAATTTAAACTTTTCTGTTAATGGCTGTGCCCATAAGGATTTCGCCAACCAAGAAGTTTCAGAAGTTTAAATCGTCTTTTTCTCATGTAGTACCGTGGTGGCAAGGCAAAAGGATCAAGCCATACAACCAATGTATAAAGCATTTTTATGACAATATCACGTCACAAATATATTTGTAGGTTGGTTTAATTCTTGACCAATTTTTACAAAATCTGTATAATTTTTGAAATATTTGAAATGTTGAAAAGTGAAGATACCCTTTGAAGGTATTTTGAAAGGTGTTATATGTTTTTACATTATGACTAAGGAATCAAACTCTTTCATCCATTTAAAACTATTAAAAGTAATTGATTTATATTGATAATTAAAAAAAATATCTGGCTGCAATGATTCTGGGTTACACGTAGAGGGAGTACGGGACTCTTGATCCTAATGTCTAAAATGACGGATCACATTTTTTTGGATCCACCTAAGGAACATGGATATTGAACGAAGGACCTAAAACACATTGAACCTAGCCACGTTGACCTAATTCGACATGACTGCCGATAAAAAATTCGTTTCCAAACCCTTCAAAACCGTTCCCAAACCCATATTGATATCAAATGAAAGGCCTTGATGAGTAGAGCATATGAATCTGGCAACATTGACGTAAATTCAACATAGCTGCCGTTCAAAATGGCGGAAAAAAGTTCGTTTCCAAACCTAGCAATATAGAATATAGGTATCAAATGAAAGGTCTTGAAGAGTAAAGCATTATGAACCTAGGAAAACCGCCCTAAATTCAACATGGTCGCCGCTCAAAAAAACCGGATAAAAGTTCGTTTCCAAACCCAGCAATATGGGTATCAAATGAAAGGCCTTGATAAGTAGAGCACTATGAACGTAGCAACATTGACAAAATTCAACATGGCCGCCGCTCAAAAAAACGGATAAAAGTTCGTTTCCAAACCCAGCAATATGGGTATCAAATGAAAGGCGTTAAAGAATAGAGCATTAGGTACCTAGGAAAATCGTCCTAAATTCAACATGGCCGCCGCTCAAAAAAGGATAAAAGTTCGTTTTCGAACCCAGCAATATGGGTATCAAATGAAAGGCGTTAATGAGTAGAGCATTAGGTACCTAGGAAAATTGTCCTAAATTCAACATGGCCGCCGCTCAAAAAAAGGATAAAAGTTCGTTTTCAAACCCAGCAATATGGGTATCAAATAAACGGCCTTGATGAGTAGAGCACTATGAACCTAGCAAAATTGACATAAATACAACATGGCCGCCGCTCAAAAAAAAAGAAAAAGTTTGTTTTCAAACCCAGCAATATGGGTGTCAAATGAATGGCCTTCATGAGTAGAGCACTGTGAACCTAGCAACACTGACATAAATTTAACATAGCTGCTGCTCAAAAAAGGTGGATAAAAGTTCGCTTCCAAAACTAGCAACCACAAAGAGCATTATGAACTTTGGAAAATTGCCATAAATTCAACATAGCCGCTGCTCAAAAAGAAACGGATAAAAGTTCGTTTCCAAACCCAGCAATATGGGTATCAAATGAAAGGCCTTGATTAGTAGAGCACTATGAACGTACTCGTAGCAACATTGACGTAAATTCAACATAGCCGCCTCTCAAAAAATGCGGATAAAAGTTCCTTTTCACACCCAGCAATATGGGTATTAAATGAAAGGCCCTGAAGAGTACCTAGAGCATTGCGAATCTATGAAAATTGTCCTAATTTCGAAATGGCTGCTGCTCAAAAAGGCAGAATAAAGTTGAATCATTATGGAATTAAATGGAGGGAAAAACTAAACACTGTGTTAAGCATTTTGGTGGCGAAACGTAGTTCGCGGGCACAGCTAGTATATAATAAAAATATTTGAATAAAAATAACAAGTTCAAGGTGAACTTTTTTATATAAACTTCTTCACATTGTATTTACCTTTTCGGGGTTCGTTTTTAAATCCATAAGCAGGCGGCAGGTTGCGGCAGGTGCGTATTGCCACGGGGTGCGATGTCAGACAACCTCCTTGTGGTGCACCCTGGGCAACCCGGCAGATTCTCTGCCGCGGGCTAATAGTCTGACGAGAGGACCCCCATGGAGGGGAGGCGTGGGATGGCCGGGTTCAACCTGGCGGGCCTCTTCGTGTGGCCACCCGCTTTATGCGGCGAATGGCGAAGTCCCCTCTTCTAGTCTTAAGAAGAGGTGTGGCTTTCGCTGGAAGCCGATTTCGGCGTCTACCTTTGTTGGTGGCAAAGGTGAGGCGATTCTTATCGCCATGGTGCTTTGCACCTTCTGGGGATTTTCCCTGAGCTTCGGCTCACCCGTGCGGCGGTGGATCCAGTGGGGTCTGCCGTCGGGCAACCCGTTACCCGCACTGAACGAGCCGGAGTTTCGGCGCACTGAGCGTCGGACCGCGTGGAAGACAACCACAATAAAAAACCAACCGGGGTGTAGAGCGGCGCAATTCTGTGCCGCTCCACAAAGTAGCTGAGCCAGGTGGAGAGTCCGGCAACGGACATGTCACAGGCAGGGGGTCAGCGGGAATAAGGCCAGGCTGTTGTCCCCTTCTCCCTGTCTTGTGACGGACGGAGGAGCTGCTGGGGGGTTTTTAGTGGGTAGGCCTGGGCCGTGTACGGTCTGGAGAGCCCCACATATCCTCGTGGTTTGGCTCGACCACGAGGAATGCGTAAATGCATTTTCCCCCCTCCCAAAAAAAAGGTGCGTATTGCCACAGGATGTGATCTCGCAGAAGAAGGCTGCGGAGCGGGCGCAAGAGGCTGATCCTCTCGCCGCACTGCTCCGGCGCAGGCGGTTGGGGAGGAGGAGGCGAGCGTTCCTGGACGCGCGACACAAAATCCCCTAAACAAGCCGGGGATGAAATGGCCCGGCCGGCTGACAACCGGTCGGGAGACACTTTTCACCCCTGGCCTGCCCGTCTGGGGGTCGAATTCTAGCATACTTGTCAACCCCCCCGTAGAGGTAAAACCTGGCGCTTGCGTCAGGCCTATCCCCCATGGGGCTCAATGGGGGAATGGCTAACGCCGATCCCGATTGTGTCCCTACGGAGGTAGAAGTATCTGGAGGGGTTTTAGCCAGGTATGGGGTTTATACCCGAGTCCAATGGCATATCCTTGGGGCGGCCTTGTCAGCCGACCCCCTGTTGAATCCGTAACAAGATTCCCCCGCCTAAAAAAAACAGGTGCGTATGGCCACAGTTTATGAATGCATTATGTTAAACTGTGGTATGGCATTACTAAGCATAAAAAACGATGATGCTTATTTATTTTTTGCTCATTGAGAATTTTATAGTATGATTGATTCTTGATCGAATCAAACCGGATACATTTCTTTTATTATTGATGCTAGTATTAAAAAAGTCACCAGAAAAATCTATTTTTCGTTTTATTATGAGAGCTTTCTTTTTATATTCGGCGTGGCTGATATTATTCGTGTTGCGTGAATGCTTGATCGATGGAGTGCCGATAGCTCCGTTGACGACGAACAACACAAACCCATTTTGGTTCATGTATATTTTAGTATAGATTTATTTTAGCTAAAGAACCTACGTCATTAGAACCTATTACGCAACATAAGTGCTCTTACTCGTATAATATAATAAACAAAAACACACCTGGATTGTTAAAAAAATGTCTAAATGTGTATTTTTAGTCATATTGACAATAGTACCTATATTATGCATCTAGTGAATAAAGGACGGATTTAAAGCGAGGGCCATAGATGAATCACGAGCAAGTGAAGGATTCTAACGACTGAATCACGACCGCAGGGAGTGATCCATGATGATTGATTGACGAGTGATTCATGTGTTAGAATCCTGAGCGACGCCAGTCATTCATGGCCCTCGGTATGAATCCGTTTTATTCAAGAGTTGCATACTATACTTTATACCATGACTATGAGAAAAAAAATGACGGGTTGCACTCCGGGAGTGCCGGCAGAAGTGAACACTTAAGTATTAACCTTGTGCGTTTTGGATATTTTGGAATGGTTATGGAATAATTTTGCACGAATTGCTTTAATTATCAGAATAAAAGTACTATCTTTTATGTGGTAGAATACAATATTTATTTATTGCGCTATCGTACACAAACATGACAATTTATATTACATTAAAAAGTTTATCCCTCAGAAAAATCAACTTCCTGTTGTAACGTTGTGCGTACATAATTATATAACTAGTAATAATGAATCAAAATATTTACAATTAAATTAAAAATATGATCAAAACAGACATTAATATACTACTTAAAAACGTAATTTTATAACAAGTAAATAATATTTAATTTATACTAACTTACCTAATTAATATTTACAAAAAAATCAAATAAAAGCACAATTTAGATTTTTCCTAACAAAGTAATTGAATTGATTAAAACTGTCTCAAGTGACGTGTGACTTCCAGTACTTTTGCCAGCCACTATTGTTCTCGGCCGGCTTACGTGGACCCCTCACCGCACCTCGACAGTTCCTGCGGCCATTTCAATTTTAATTGGCTACTCTCCATCCGTCTTACGAATTTTCGATCAGGGTCACGTGTCCTGACGCGAGTTTAACATTTTTTACCCATTACAAAAAAAGTGTACAACGCCGCTAAAGAAGTTCTCACTTCAAAAGAAAGATTTAAGCGAAAACAGATATTCAATATCGAGTATTTTTTGTGCAAGTAGGTTGTACAGCATTGAGATGTAGATCGAATATATCGGTGTGTTCTAAATTCAAACACCAAAATAGTGACTAAAAGTACTTTTTATTCACTGTTTTCAGCGAATAAAAAGCTTTTTAGAGGGGGAAGTTTATTATTCATTATGGTGGCGACTTAGTCTTTTTTAATGTGACGAAATATGTAAACTGTATGCTAAATAAACAACGTTGTTGTTGTTGAAACATGTAGGCCTATTCATTGCGACTATTTTCCCTACTTAATTATACGTTAGGTTTTCTTATCTCTATTCTAACTTCAAGGCAGCACCATCTATATTTCAAAATTGACATTTAAAACTTTATTTATTTGACATTTGCTTATTAATATTCACAGTTATAACTTGGATAAATTATTGTACTTAAATGATAAATTATAAAAGTATTGCATGTCATCATATTAAGCATAATAACTTACATAACAATAAGTATTTGCTCGTCGAAAAACGACAAAATATGTTGAAATTGTTTCTTATATTACTTTTGTAACCATATTTTTGCAAATAAAATTATATAATAAATCATTTATTCCAAAAAGTATCTTATATTTAAGTTTTTTACAATACATATAAAATCACAAATATTATGAAAACAACTTAAATCTAGGGTTCCACTGACAGCGGAGCACGGCCCAAGCTACCGGTGGTTAGGGCTACAGGGCTATTATTATTAAACAAAACGAGTCAAAACAAACCATACTTACAATATTGTTTCTCTAAACATAAGAAAAAGCACTTGTTTACTTTTTATCGCTTTCCATTCAACAGGGTCATTGAATAGGATCAAATATGAATAGGATTTGCTCCGCCCCAAGAAAGGGATAATGGCAGCCCTGACAACTCGGTGCACTCGACACTTCAATAATCTATCGATATTTTTTTAGTCGGTTGACCCACATACCTATTGAGTCATATATCAAACACCTTAGATATTTAAGAAAATATATGAAAGAGCATTTGCTCATGTCTTTGATTACTAGTGCAGCGATCTAACCCCTAAATTGAATTGTGTTTATGCTTTTTAGGGTTCCGTAGCCAAATGGCAAAAAAACGGAACCCTTATAGATTCGTCATGTCTGTCTGTCTGTCTGTCTGTCTGTCTGTCCGTCCGTATGTCACAGCCACTTTTCTCCAAAACTATAAGAACTACACTGTTGAAACTTGGTAAATAGATGTATTCTGTAAACCGCATTAAGATTTTCACACAAAAATAGAAAAAAAGCAATAAATTTTGGTGGTTCTCCATACATAGAACTGAAACCCAAAATTTTTTTTTCATCAAACCCATACATGTGGGTATTCTATGGATAGGTCTTCAAAAATTATATTGAGGTTTCTAATATCATTTTTTTCTAAACCGAATAGTTTGTGCGAGAGATACTTCCAAAATGGTAAAATGTGTGCCCCTGCAACTTCTAAAATAAGCGAATGATAAAACTAAAAAAAATATACCATGTAAACTTCCACCGAAAATTGGTTGGAACGAGATCTAGTAAGTCGTTTTTTTAATACGTCATAAATCGTACGGAACCCTTCATGGGCGAGTCCGACTCGCACTTGGCCGATTTTTAATGATAAAAATCAGAAGTGATTTGCAGGCAGACGCATTTGATCCACTGAGAATTGCCATCTTCAATGAATGAAGTGTGAAGTATGTATGAAACAGGGAAATTTGTGTAATTTTAATTACAAATATCAAATTCAATAAACGCTCAAATCAATATTGCAGAAATAACCTGTCGAAAGTAGGTTGATTATTTTAAGAAATACGTAATTAGAAGTTTCAAATCTGCCAAGTCTGTGCCGTGTTTATAACACGTTTATTTTGATTCATTCAAAAGTTTTATCCATTTGGATCCCCCTGGATAGGTAAACTTCCGAATAGGAAAAAGCTTCTGAGATTAATTAGTTGGAGAAGTTAATTGGCTGGACGTAAATACGAGTGCTGAAAGGAATGCCGGAAAACTAAACGCGATAGTTGAATCTGCAAGCTCAGCTATTGGTGGTACTACACTACAGTAAAGTTTGTCCGGTGCGAGGGTGCGACCCACTTCCATTTCCGTGAAGACTGAACACAACCACAGATAGCAGAAATGTAAAGCGTTATCTCTTTATGCATGTGGCATATAAATAAGAAATGTTTTCATACTTTCTATACGGATTTCATTTTGAGATTCTTGAAATACGTCTTAATGATTGAAAATATGTTGGTTATCATTTGAATCATAAGTCTCTTCTGGATTTGGATATTTTTGTTCAGAGACAAGCGGCTCATATTAGAACTTCGTAGAAAATTAATCCTTAATTATAGAAGGTACTGAGTTAATAAGGTATACTGCACCGAAAAGAAAAGGAAATTAAAATAGCGGCTTAAACAATAATTTTGTAACAGCTGACAGCAATGTCCCGTGTTGCCATTGCTTGTGTAATGAATATCATAATAATAAAGCCACTTAGAAAAAAATCAAAATCGACTTCAAAATCAATATAAGAATAATGTTCTTGTACGTACATCTAACACTGAAAGTCGGTGCAAAATTTTAAGTAACTACAATTATAAAAGTTGGTTATTTTTTAAGACTTTCCAGGAGATCATCGTTTGGCATCGACTTCAATTTTGGATTCTTTTGACTTTTTTTTGTTGTTCAAATCGTTTTTATTTTGTAGTATTTCAGTGTTTTTGTTGAATTTAATACACACATATTAGGATTTTTAGGGAGCGTCGGTAGCTCTGTGGACTCGGCACTTGCCTTCCAATCGGGAGGTGGGGGTTCGAGACCCGCCATGTACCAATGTGTTTTTCGTCTCGAATTTCATATGTACATTTGTCTGACGCTCCTACGGTGAAGGAAACATCGTGAGGCAACCTGCATACATCTGCGAAGAAATTCACTGGTGTATGTGAAGTAGACCAATCCGCACTGGGCCAGCGTGGTTGACTAGGGCCTAATCACCCTAACATAGGGTAGACTCGAACCCCTCGGTGGGGACGTATATGAGTTGTGATGATGATGATGATATTAGTATTTGCCCCGAGGCAAACATCCGAACAATTAAAAAAAAGTACGTATTTCGTTCTAAACAATATTAAAAGAATTATTCCCGAATTCCCAGGACCTAATTGTTAAGAATTTATCCTCCTACATACATGAATCACTTAAAAGAACACAACTGCGCGTCAATTTGTTCCCGTTATATTGAAATAATTATTCCCTAACTCCTAACGCACAAGAAGCCTTCCATCATCAGCTCAATAGCATAAGATGATGACTACCAGACGCAAATACCTGAATAGCCTTAGAAAAAACATGAAACACGTTTGAAGTTACAGAAGGATCAAGATATTACCACAGCTTTCTTCGATTATTTTCTAGGCAATAACGTCTTGGCGAGACTCGGAAGCATTTTTTGACACATTCTTCTCTATGTGATTCTGTGGTAATGTCCTTGTCTGTTTAGCAGGTTTTTTTTTCTTTGTGGAGTGAGTGCCAAGTCACAAATTAGCTTTGTCTAGTATTTTGCTGAACAAAGTTAACTATCGGGTAGTTTGTTGGCGAACATTGAAGTCTAGAATACTCGTGGCTCTACATAAGATTGAATGACAGTGAATGAGTGAAAGACTTGGGATAATTATTTAACATAATTATAATATTTTTATTGAGATTTTTTTCCGATACTCGTATATTATCATCCCGCTACAAACGCTACAAACTTTAGAATGGTCACATACGAGAATTTAAACTGACAGAGTTGTTTATTCATCGTCGTTGTCATTTCAAACCATAATAGGTCCCGCTATTGGGCACCGATCTCCCTGATCAAGGAATTGGCCTACGATACTTTGGCCTGGTATAGGGTTACGTTTTGAATTTTCCATCTCTTGACTTGAAGTTAAACAGCCGCGTTAAATCCTTAAGTCAGTCTTTACGACATTGATGTATTCTAATGAATACTAAATTCGTCACAGCATGGAAAGATAGTTTATAAATCTTAATATACAAAGATCTCGAGTCATAGTGTTTGATATCGAACTCCTCCAAATTCAAATTCAAAAATCTTTATTCAACATATGCCTTTTCAGGCACTTATTGAGGTCAAAACAAAGCAAAACAATCTAATTTAAAGAAATCATATTAACCTTGTATGTGCATACATCCTGAATATACTTAAGATGCCTGCAAATACAAGTAGGAATGAAAAAAAAAAGTTGACTACACCTGTTCGGAAATTGGAAGAGCCTTCTCGAGAAGAACAGGCAAAAAACTCGAAAGGTCTAAATTTTTTATCTCCTCTTTTAAATCGCCATTTACAATTTGGTTTGTTACAGAGTCGTCAATTGGAAGCTGACCTCAAAGCAAAAGTTTGAGCTCAACTTCCATTACAAGAATAGATGTGTTAATTCACATTATATAAGCAATATCTGAGAGAAGTGCGTGAACTTAGCTTATAAATTGCTCTCACTGAACGTTTCTTTGAAACAAAACGCAGTACATTGTTAAATATTAGAATTGAGAGTTCAAACCCAAGCTTTTTTGTCCGTCATGTAATCAAACACTTTATAATATGCTTTTTTAATAAGTACATTTTTGATTGCATCTTTAAATTTGTTTAAGCTAAGTTCTTATATACAACTTGGGATTTTATTGTAGAAACATATACACAGGCCTCTAAAAGAATTATTTTTCTAAAAATGACGAGAATTATTTCAATTTAATAGATTTTCCTATTACGCTACTTTTGTAAGAATTTAATTATAATGAAGCTTTCCTTGTATCGAGTAATAAATAATGTACGTAGGGATAGTCGTAATTGGCCTTTGAGAATCTTATGTATCTTTTTCATAATTTTATTTGGAATGTACTGTGTACTGTCATTATAAAATAAATAAATAAATAAAATAAAAATTTACATCGTCATTAATTTGCACACCTCTTTTAATTTTAAATAAAAGTGAAGTATCATCTGCAAATAATACCATCGCATGTCTGTCCTGTACAAAATCAGGGAGGTCATTGACATATATAAGAAATAGATAGAAAAGGACCAAGAATCGAACCCTGCGGAACTCCCATTTTAACTGTAGAACTTTGAGACCTTTTTCCATTGATGTCTACTTTCTGAATCCTTCCACTTGGATAAGAGATTAGAAGATCTAGTGCAGTGTCACGAAACTCATAGTGGTGTAATTTTCTGATCATGATTTCGTGATAAACGCAATCAAATGCCTTGGACAAGTCACGAAAAATGCCTAACGCATCGTGTGAGTCTTCCCAGGCTTCAAATATATGTTGTATTAACTCAACACCAGCATCGGTTGTTGAGCGACCCCTCCTAAAACCAAATTGTTTACAGTGTAGAAGATTATTCCTATTAAAAATAACTTTGCATTTGCTCTAACATTATTTTTTCTAAAATTTTGCTAAAAGTAAAAACAGGGATAGGTCTAAAATTACTGGGGTCTGATGTGCTACCAGATTTATGTAAAGGAATAATTTTACTCAGCTTCATTAGATCAGGAAATACACCACAGTGAATGCAATCATTAAAAATGTAAGCAAGTATTGGAGCTATTGTTTCAATTACGGATTTAGTAACATCAACGGAATTGCCCCACAGATTCGCAGTTTTCTTTTTATACAAAGTTTTAAATGACTTTGTTATATCAATTCCACTAATGTGTACAAATTCGAATTTATCATCACAAACTTTAACATGATCCTTCACTATGGATTCAGCAATAGCGGGGGATGAATCCAAAGATTTTGTGATTGAGACTAGAATATCAGTAAAGAACTTTTCAAATTCTGCAGCTACTTCTGTGTCAACTGTTACCTTTTTACCATCAACATTCAAACGATATTGATTATTAGTAGTTTTAGCTTTTCCAGTTTCATTATTTATAATATTCCTTGTCATTTTAATTTTATTATTACTGTTTTTTTATTTTTGAACATAAATAATTAGATTTAGCAAGCTTGCAAACTTTTTTGAACACTTTAGAATAAGTTTTTACATAAAGTTTAAACTCATCACTAGTATTGATTGAACGTTCATTGTAAACGAAACGGCTTGACCGATTTTTATGAAATTTTTTGTGTATATTTAGTAGGCCTGAGAATAGGCCGTAAGTATAGGCTATTTATATACCCCGAGGTGATAAGAGTGGCCCTCTCCAGATTTTATTGGTAAAGTTTTTATGATTTGCTATCAAACAATTTTCACCATTCTACTACCAACCCCCATTTTTAACAGCGGTATTAGTATTTTTTTAATTAGTGCCCGCGAACTACGTTATAAAATCCTCGGTCAAACTTCACGTACACTTATTAAGTAAAATTACAAAATAATAAAAAAATATCTTCGGTAAATCTTTTATCGTATAACTTTTGTCTGTAACGAAACTTCCAAACGGAGTTGAAGTGATTTGTAACAACGGGACAACTAAGGCCGAAACAGATAATCGTTCTCGGGCAATCAAAACTTGATAACTTCCAGAAAAATTGTTTCACTGTTCACTCTTTCCACTTTAAGCCAAAGACGCGCATTGCTGGACATTGTTCAATTAACCTTTTCCGAAATAGAGCCTTCGAAACAAAGTTATTTATAAAGAACCTATTCCACAGCCTACTTCATAGCATTTGAATTGTGCCACGTCGGGTATCAACCTTTTAGGAGTATTCAAAGTTCATAAATTACAGTTATTGAACTTGGATTACTTAAAATTATTATTGGAGCGTCAGTGGCGCAGTGGACTCAGCACTGGCCTTCTAAACGGGAGGAGTTCGATCCTGCCATGTACCAATTTGTTTTTAGTTTTTGAATTTCCTATGTACATTTATTCGACGCTCCTACGACGGTGAATGAAAACATCGTGAGGAAACCTGCATACTTTGTAAAGAAATTTAAAGGTGTATGTGAAGTGAAGTCCACCAAGCTGCACTGGTCCAGCGTGGTTGACTTAGGCTTAAACATTAGAAATCAACTCAGGGTAGGCTTGAGCCCCTTGGTGGGGACATTATGAGCTGTGATGATGAAATTACCGTTTCGAATTACGTATTTCGCGCCATTGCTGCGAAAGCTATTTCCATGTTTCCGAAAGCTTGCACCACTCTCGTTATGTTCTGTAGCGAATTCCTTCTAAATAGTTCATTTGACAGAAATCATTGCTTATCCATTAGACCAGGGCAAAGAAATGGACGTGTAAGTTGAAGATAGATTAGACTAACTTCTTGGGTGATCCTAGCTTGAATTCACTTTGTCTATTACTGCTAACGGAGAGCGTCAGTGGCGCTGTAGACTCGGCACTGGTCTTTTAATCGGAATACCTGGGATTCGATTCTGCCATGTACCAATGTGTTTTTCGAATTTCATATGTAAGTACATTTGTCCGATGTTTCTACGGTATAAGAAAACATCGTAAGGCAACCTGCCTACATCTACGAAGAAATGAAATTCAAAGGTGTATGTAATATCCACCAATTCTTACTGGGCCTGCGTCGTCGATTAAAGCCTAATAACATTAACTTATAGGCTTGAGCCCTTCGCTGGAAACGTACGTGAGCTGTGGTGATTACTGTTATCCTAATACTTACTGTAATAACGACTGTAGCTCTGCCTGTTACGTTTTTTTGGCCAAACGACTAAATTGAGATAAATTGAAGTATATAGAAATCACGATGTTATTTTTCATTGCAAAATTAAAATTCAAAAAGTAAGAAATGGGTCGAATCGAATCTAATTTTTTGTCAAATAAGGTTACCTTACCTGCTCTGTACCTACTAATTTCTTTCGATTCACCGCAGAAAGGTTTGAAATACGTCATTTCCGCTTTGCCAGAGGAAGTTCGGGCGAAAAATCATTTTCTTATTACATTACGCGAGTGTCGATCAATTGGTATCTCGGAATAGCTAAAATCTTTTTACAGGTGTAAAAAAAACTTAACCGTAATTTATAAATCGACTTATTTATTAAGCTGTTATAGCTTAAACTTAATTATATATCTTATTCTCTTATCTCTCATATTATTGTCACGATATTTGATAAACTCTAAACTATTATCCGTTCTTGATGGATAGTTAACTGTATTATTCCAATTTAGTCCAATTTAAAAGATTGGATAGGTTTTATCAAAACTTGAAATGAATTTTTTATTTGGTGATAATAGGGATCGGTTTATATAAACATCATTTTTGATTTCATTTAATATGTGATTTGGTGATAAGACATTTGATAGCTCGGAAACAGAAAATGAGGTAAGTAGTTCATGGGACCCCATCGCTGAAGGGTGTAAAATGGGGTAAGACGGGGATGAAAATTTATTTGGAAAATCCATCGTGTCTCGATTTAGAAATACGAAAATGAGGTTGCATTTTCGATTTTCCAAATAAATTTTCATGAACGGAAACTTAAAATATTTGAGATTTTTAACGTAAACTTGGTTTATCTCAGATAGTATCGGACAAAGCAAACTGCTAATAAAAACGCTAACTGTGCCCGTGAACTACGTTTTGCTAGTAAAAATACTAATATCTCTATTAAAAATGGGGGTTGGTTGTAAAAGGGTGAACATTTAGGGTTATAACTATTTTTGATACTAAATCGTAAAAAAAAAATAAAAAAATTGCGAAATAAATCCAAAAAATAGCCTACGACCTATTCTCAGACCTACCGAATATACACAAAAAAATTCATAAAGATCGGTCAAGCCGTTCCGGAGGAGTTCGGTTACAAACACTGTGAATTTCTGAAGCCTCACTGTTGTGAGAATTTTATATAATACTAGCTGTGCCGGCGAACTACGTTTCACCATAATAAAAAATAGTTTACGACCCATTCTCAGACCTACCGAATATACACAAAAAAATTCATAAAGATCGGTCAAGCCGTTTCGGAGGAGTTCGGTAACAAACACTGTGACACGAGAATTTTATATATTAGACTAGCTGTGCCGGCGAACTACGTTTCGCCATAATAAAAATAGTTTACGACCTATTCTCAGACCTACCGAACATACACAAAAAAAAACATAAAGATCGGTCAAGCCGTTTCGGAGGAGTTCGGTAACAAACACTGTGACACGAGAATTTTATATATTAGACTAGCTGTGCCGGCGAACTACGTTTCACGTTTCGCCATAATAAAAAATAGTTTACGACCTATTCTCAGACCTACTGAATATACACAAAAAATTTCATAAAGATCGGTCGAGCCGTTTCGGAGGAGTTTGGTAACAAACACTGTGACACGAGAATTTTATATAGTAGAAGATCCTTTTATAACCCAACCTCTTTAATAAAGCTCAACACTAAAAAATTCTAGAGAGGGCCATCCTTATCACCGAGAGGTAAAAAAAACCGGCCAAGCGCGAGTCGGACTCGCCCATGAAGGGTTCCGTAGGATTTATGACATATTAAAAAACTACTTACTAGATCTCTTTCAAACCAATTTTCGGTGCAAGTTTGCATGGTAATGTACATCATATATTTTTTTAGTTTTATCATTCTCTTATTTTAGAAGTTACAGGGGGGGGGGGGGGACACATTTTACCACTTTGGACGTGTCTCTCGCGCAAACTATTCAGTTTAGAAAAAAATTATATTAGAAACCTCAATATGATTTTTGAAGACCTATCCATAGACACGTATGGATTTGATGGAAAAAAAATTGAGTTTAAGTTCTATGTATGGGAAACCCCCAAAATTTATTGCTTTTTTCTATTTTTGTGTGAAAATCTTAATGCGGTTCACAGAATACATCTACTTACCAAGTTTCAACAGTGTAGTTCTTATAGTTTCGGAGAAAAGTGGCTGTGACATACGGACGGACAGACAGACAGACAGACATGACGAATCTATAAGGGTTCCGTTTTCTGCCATTTGGCTACGGAACCCTAAAAATTGGCCACCAAAACCCAAAAAAATGTGTAAAATTCGGTCAAGCCGTTTCGGAGTCATTTGATAACAAACACTGTGACAGGAGATTTTTATATACGGTTACTTTTTTGAGGGGCGCTTCTGGACACATCCATATTTTACTCAATCAAGCAAAATTTCAACTTGAAAAGTGACCAATTTTTTCAGTGTAGACAGTGCTTAGAATATGCTGGCAGTTAGGTATTATTTAGCCACTGGATATATTTTTTGACCAATGATGAAATTTGCTATCGTAGGGGAACGCGTAAGCAGTATGCAGTTAACAAGCTTAGAGGCCTTACGATGATCGCTCAGAGCATGTGATTATGTCAGTACCTACTACAGACACAGCATAGATAATAGTACCGACTACGTACAGAAGTTACTACGTACACTCCTTTGATGTTGAAAAAAGCCGACATTTTAAAAAAATAAACTTTGAACATCCAAGCTGGATCACACCTTAACCCGTAAGCGTGTGTTATTAGTAAGTCTGATGCTAGCTCTTCACTCTCGTCACACCCCGGACACTCCATACAACGTTCGCAAATCAATTACCTATTACTACTACATAAACAAATGACGTTCGTACAAGTCGTACACGCGCAAATGTGTGCGTGGAATCTAGTAGGGCTGAGTGCGCGGTTATCAATCGAAATGACGCGGGAAGTGCAGCGACTGCCTTCTCTTTCATCAACATAGCGCTGTCTCTGTTATCGGCCGGCGCTCGCGTCTACACGTCCGAGCGATCGCGCGCGCCCTTTTACGTGTCAGTGATGTCTACAGCGAAGTGCCGGGTAGGACGAGGTATTTGAAATGAGTGCGGGGAGGTGAGTGGCCGTTCTGTACGTAGTACTATTATCTATTCTGTGCTCTCGTCGAGGTTCGGCGAGCACGAGAGCACACCCCGGACACTCCATAAAACGTTCGCAAATCAATTACCTATTACTACTACTTAAACAAATTACGTTTGTACACGCGCAAATGTGTGCGTGGAATCTAGTAGGGCTGAGTGAGTGGTTATCAATCGAAATGACGCGGGAAGTGCAGCGACTGCCTTCTCTTTTACCCGCATAGCGCTGTCTCTGTTATCGGCCGGCGATCGCGTCTACTCGCCCGAGTGATCGCGCGCGCCCTTATTTATGTGTCAGTGATGTCTACAACGAAGTGCGGAGCGGGGTGAGGTATTTGAAATGAGTGCGGGGATGTGAGTGGCCGTCCTGTGTGGAGTACTATTAGGTATATAATCTGTGACGAGAGTGTGGTCGGCTCCCTCGCGTCACCTCGCATTGCGTGCGTGCTCTCGCGCTGGAGTCGGATTTTGGTCAAAGGCGCGAGGTGCGAGGCCAGGTGTGGTGTCCATGCACATTCTCGCCAGTTAAACCACATTGTCTCCGGGACCATAGCAAAGGCGAGAGTGTAGACGGATACCCGTCACGTCATATCGCCTCGCCTGACTTCAACAAGAGTGAAGAGCTCACATGAAACTTCATGGTGCTGCGAGCGCGAGTGATAGGGTTGTTGCTGATGGTAAATAATCATAGGCGTAGGTATAACTTTTCGACTGTCCAGAATAAAACTTCATTTTGCCTAGTGTATACTTTTACCAGCTCCAAAAGTTAATTCTATCTGGTGTATGTTGATTTTCAATGGGTACCATAAGCCGACTTTTCTACTCAAATGTACTTAAGTTGTGATTTTTATGCGCGCCACACGGTTATGCCCAAATACGCATAGCTTTCACCATACCGTGATCACGCCGATCAGTGTTTCATGCACATCGAAAGCGACGTTGTAAATTGTTTCAGAAAAAAAATATGCCTATTTTGCAATAATTACTTGCAGATAGATAAATCATTTATTCATCTACACAGTACAGATACAAGGCTTTTGGCACACATCGTAAAAATTACGGAAAAAACTTATATACGAGTAAGTATATCAGATAAGTACTGCCTTGTAGTGTATTGTGCAAGCTAAATGGATCTGGCTCAGCATATTGCCGCAGCAGGCTGTGGCGCTGATTTTTCTGCCAGAACCAGGAATGAGTCGGCGAAAGGATCGAATATTAGTGTTTAATTTTTTTTTGTATTGCAAATGCATGAGAATGTTAGTTCGATTAGTACTTACCTGACTTTGTAACAAATCAATTAAAAAGTGTGAAGAACAGTACGAAATGAACAGTTAAGTTTTAAAAATATTTAGCAAAAAGATAGTAAGCTATTTCATGAATAGCACGTGAACAATAATTAGTATGAAATAATTTTTATTTGTCACACCTGCTTCTTCCCTTCACATAATGTGCTATAATACTCTGTGAAATCACAGCTAATTCATATTTCATAATATCATTGTTGATTGTGATAAGGTGGGCATATCTTCAGTGCAAACGAGCAAATAGGAATGGTTTTTTTCTAAATGTGTGTTAGAAAAAGCTATACATATAATGTGATGGGCGACAAATAAAAAGAGACTCAAGCTTGGCGAAATCTACGTGGGCACGCCATCAAACACAAAAGAAGAAGCAAACGACTCCTACTGTAATATTCACATAGGTAGTAAATAAGCGACCATTACAAGCCAATAGATAGCAAGTGTGACAGTTAATAACTGAGAAATATAAATCATTGCATGTGTAATTTCACAAGTGAAATCCTTTAAGAAATCACTCAATGAAAATAAATGAAGAAAAGTGCAATCATTTTCATACCTATAGTAAGGGGGCACGTGGTAGAGCGTAGAAATTCCATGCAGAACGCAGGAACAACCCTCTTATTACTATTTTCTAGCTCAAGATAGAGAGTTAATGTTAAACCGCTTTATAGGTATGTGACAACATTGCTAGGGAACAACTTCTTGTAAAAATATCGATTAATCATTTGGATATTTAACAAGTTTTTCCAGAGTCTTTGATATTACAATAGGAAATTAACAGCCAAATCCTAAAATATCAGTCGAATTAAGCTTACAAATTCCTTTGAACGTTCACATGAAAAATTTCTACACTAGCAAATACTTTAACGGCGCCAAAATAGCACATCCTTTTTTACGGAACTCGCCTTTTAAGATGACGAAGCCAATGCATCTAATCAGGCGACGCGGTAGTTTCGCGTGACACAATAGAAGAGACGCATTCACACTGAAAGCCTTCCCCAGCCGTAGTGCTTTGCTTTTTACCAGATCATCATCGCTAACCCTGCGCAACTCTCATTTAGTCCCGAGAAGTTCACGCGACTCCAGTCCATTCAGTGAGACTCAATCGCGTGGTCGTCTATGAGGGGACGCGACAGGATGCGCGCAACTTCGACCGCGGCATCGATGTGTTCGAAATTTGATTTTGAAATGTGAATAGGTGATTCCATATTTTTCTTCTTGATTGTGTGCGTGGAAATTTATATATTTACTTCTGTTGCAAGAAAACATTGTGTTTTAAGTTAAAGAAATTAGAATGAAAGCATTTACTAGCAATGGTTCTATTTAAAAAACACTGAAGTACATTAAAGTACTGTTCGAAGTGGGTAAAGTTTGTTAGCTTCGGGTGATTTATGACGCGAACGCGGCGGTTCGGAAAATTTTAATCTCACCTCATTGACGGAGCCGTTGGTAAGTAAATAATTATAATTTATTGGGTGTTGAAAACAGATTTGTTGATAACTACTTACACAATATGCAGCTTTCACAACATTTGTATTGTTAGTTGACTTTTTAAGGAACTTAGTAACATATTTTGTATAACTAGTCACAGTCAGTTGCACTAATGCTCTATCGTAACTCGTTACATAAGATGCAGAAGATATTTCATACTTAGTTATTTAATAATGCAAATTCCTCTTGCTGTAATTAAGGAGAGTTGACCTGAAGTGATATATAAAACAGTTTTTTTTAAAACCTCTTAAGATAAATAAGCTCTGTATTGTTGTAAGTTACTGAATGTAATGTACCTACATATTTAAGACACGAACAAGCTTCGATGATGTTTTTTTTTTCAACTTATATACAATCTTTTTTTTTAATTAGCATAACATTGCCATTCTACAGTGTTAATTTTCAAACTGGAGCCCAATTTTGTGTGCTTGTTAATACAAGCAAGATGTTGAACATATTGTGTGGAATAGCTAATTTAAATCGTATATATTATACACTGACCTTCAAAAGTAAGTACTACACTTTTAAAATTAAATTTTTCCCTAAACTGCAAAAGATAAAGGATTCAAACAAAAAACATTTTCAGCTTATTTCGTCAGGTTTCTCGGAAGTTATAGTTTTTTATACATTAGTCTTTTTAATACATTTTATTTTGAAAATATATTTTGCCTACTTTAAAAGTTATTGCAATTTTAAAAGTGTAGTACTTACTTTTGAAGGTCAGTGTAGTTAAAACGTGTTGTATGTAAGGAATTGAATTATAAAGCTTGGTTTTACTTGTTTGTTTGATTTTTTTTATTGTTAATTTGTTCCTTTTTTGGCATGACTATTGTTTGACAAATAAACATAAATAACCATAGACTCATATTTGCTACAATATTGTCTAGCTTGTGCGATGGCAATATTGTCTAGCTCTAATAACACTTGAGCTTTTTTGAGAAAAAAAGCAACCCAAGCGTGGATTTCAATGTTTTAATTTGGAAATGGAAGCCGTGCAAAAATATTCAGCGTTGAAATTTTCCGCTGCGTTTTGTTTCATTATTACGCCGATGACGCTGTGTCCGCGTGTGCACTTGGCCCATATTCCTAACAGTTGTTTAAACTTACCAACGTTTTAAGGTCGCTAACGAATTTTTAAATTGAAACCAACAAAATATTTTTACCTATTGCAATGTTGGTAATGAAAGAGTTTTGATGTCCAGGGAGCACAATCATGAATAGGTCATTAATTAAGAATTAACTAGAAAAGATTTTTTTGAGAAAATTTAGAAAAAAAATCTTTATAGAATTGATTTATTTATTATTTTATCGATGGCCTAGTGCGTTGGCCAGTCGCCTTCCAATCGGGAGGTAGTGTCTTGATTGAACGCCGCCACGTACCAATATGTTTTCAAATTTTGAATTCATACGTAGGTACGTTTATTCGACGCTTTTTCGGTGAAGGAAAACATCGCGAGGAAACCTGCACACACCTATGAAGAAAGAATTTCTTCGTTGGTTTTCTTGGTTCGATCCTGCCATGTACCAATGTGTTTATCGTTTTTCATATATAGTGTCCGACGCTCCTACTGCGAAAGAGAGCATCGTAAGGTAATCTGCATACATCTGCGAAGAAATTTAAAGATGTATGTGAAGTTCACCAATCCGCACTGGGCCAGCATGGTTGACTAAGGCATAAACACCCTAATTTAGGGTAGGCTCGAGGGGTTATTACCATCTGTTCTACCAATAGAACAAATGGGTCAAAAAATTCCTATAAGTTCTACTGATGGAACAGGTAGGTCAACGAATGCCTCGTTGTTATATTAATAGAACAAGTAGAAAATTATATTAAAAATGTTCTACTGATAGAACAAGTAGGAAATTATATTACAAATTGTTCTACTAATAGAATAAGTTAGAAAGAATACAAGTATTTCTCATTGTTTTTGGCTCTACTTGAAAATTATAAAAAAAATGAAAAAATCAATTCCAGAAAAATTCGACTCAGGCAGGACTTGTATTTTTCTTGAATTGTTTTTTTAGTGTTGGTCACTTTTTAGAGATAATAAAGTGACTTGTTGTGCTGACTCACACTAATTTCTTTATTAATTATAGATCATATTAGATTCTGAACTACAATACACAGCTACATATTTTGTGATATTCAATAATAAATAAATGTGTTGTTGATTTTTTAAACTTTCAGAAATACCTATAGGTTGAAAAAACTAAATTTGACAAAAGTAAACATTCAATATATCTGGTAATTCTTTTAAAGTAATAACTAAACTTAACAATAATTGGGCATATTATTGAAAATACAACTCAGTTGTTCTATTAAATTTTCCTTTGTGTTCTACCATTAAATGTTACGCGAAAAGTAGAACAAGTTCAATATAAAAAAATCCTTCTTGTTCTACTATCTAACAGTATTAAATCAATAGAACAAGTGTGACTTTTTTTCCCCATATGTTCTATTGGTAGAACAGATGGTAATAACCCCTCGAGCCTACTCTAAATTAGGGTGTTTAGGCCTTAGTCAACCATGCTGGCCCAGTGCGGATTGGTGGACTTCACATACATCTTTAAATTTCTTCGCAGATGTATGCAGATTACCTTACGATGCTTTCCTTCGCAGTAGGAGCGTCGGACACTATATATGAAAAACGATAAACACATTGGCAGGGTACATGGGTACATGGCAGGCTCGAACCAAGAAAACCAACGAAGAAATTCTTTCTTTATAGGTGTGTGCAGGTTTCTTCGCGATGTTTTCCTTCACCGAAAAAGCGTCGACTAAACGTACGTATGAATTCAAAATTTGAAAACATAGTGGTACGTGGCGGCGTTCAATCAAACCACTACCTCCCGATTAGAAGGCGACTGCCTAACGCACTAGGCCATCGATAAAACAATAAATAAATCAATTCTATAAAGAATTTTTTTTGGTAATAACCCAATGGTAATAACCCGGCTCGAGCCCCTCGATGGGGACATATGAGCTGTGGTGGACGAAACTGAAACCCGGTAAACGAAAATTGAATATTTAATCGTTTAACGTTTTTTTACTTTTACACATTCGAAATACGTTCTATTTTTATGACCTATTCCAGAACAGATAACTAAGAAAATGGTTTAAAACTTTAATAAAGCCCGAATTATTTTTAATTCTTTCTCATTCTGTATTAGTTGACTGAACGTCAAGTCATATAACGTAAATTGTGTTTGATGCAGACAAGGATAAAATAAAAAGAAGAAAAATGTTGTAGTTCGTGTTAAAAAAACTGGATATGGAGTTGGATAATCTTCGGAATTTAAAACCACATTAAAATGTTAAAATTGAGCAATCTGCCTATAAGTGTGTTTTAACTATTTCTGCCGCAAAGCTGCAGTACTTACTTGATTACTGTTCCCGTTTGAAAGATAAGACGGCCAGTAAAATTACTATAACTTATAAATAGTCCTTGTGGCGGTTGCTGATTTGCAATTCTTCAAAGAGCCACTTGTACTGTAGTAGAATTCTTCTTTCTTCTTCTTCTTTTAAGGGATATAGGGTCACGGGTACAATGGTTAGGATGATCATTGTAGCCACTTGCCACCAGGAGGGCAGACTGCTGGTCTACTAACTGCTTGCCTACCAACTGCTGCTATCAACGAACTGACCGACTAAAACGAGACATATAAAAGTAGCGAATCAAGTATTTTGCACCAGGACTAAATAGGCAGTTACCTTAGACATATGAGAATGTCTCAGGAAAGATGACAATAGAAAATAAAGTACGCACTTAGTGACAAAGGCTAAATAGGTAGTTACTTAATTACCGATCTCGGCAATGTGCCAGGGCTGAGATGCTGCAGTAAGTTGCCGATATAACAAAAATTGAAATACGGTGATTTCATTATAGCTTTTAATGAAGAAGGATTAAACAATATATGAAAAGATAATCACCTCATAATAAGTTCTGCTCACGTAATAATTCGTTCTCAGAATCGGTAATGATGTTTGTAAATGATAGCCAAAAAAAGCTTATAAGCGCTTTCAAATGTATCTCAATCATTTAATTTTATATTTTAATAACTTTTTATAATTACTGAGAAACCAAGATAATTCAATGTTAGTGAATTTCGGCGTAAATAAGTATCCTAACATATTATAAAACAAAGTCCCCCGCCGCGACTGTCTGTCTGTCTGTTCGCGATAAACCCAATAACTACTGCACCGATTTTCAAGCGGTTTTCACCAATCGATAGCGTGATTCTCGAGGAAGGTTTTAGTATATAATTTGTTAAGTTTTTGTATTTATTTCTGTGTACATTAACGATATTTGTTGAAGATGTCGGGAAAAAAGAAATTAAGGCGAAACGTAGTTCGCGGGCACAGCTAGTTTCAAATAAATTTCTCATACTACTGGAATATTTTAAAATATTCTTAAGTATGTAGTGTGTCGGCAAATCAGATTAATGAAAACTAGCTCAGTAAATTAATAATGAATAAAACATATTACACGAACTTAGTTCGACCAGCATGGGTTGATTGGGCGGGATTTCTTTTAATAAGAACGGCTGTCTTTAGCAAAAAAGATATTACTCCGGTTTCATATGTACCGTCCGCAATAAAGTGTATAAATAAACAAATGAAGTACAACATTTTCATCAACTATTGACTTCCACTAATTGTTCATAACGATACTTGCTTATAACTATAAAATTGGTAGTGGTAACAACTTTATAGGAGCGAGCATAAAAACATAATAAGCTTTGTAAAGGTATAAAGTTTTCAAGCTGTCTGAGAAATTGTTATCGAAAAAGTCTAGTTAACGATACGTATTAAAAGTTTAGTTCGATCCTATTTCTCAAAAGCTGTGTTATACTTATAAATCATAAAGAAGATAATAGTGACAAAAAGGAGCAATGAAAACTGAAGTAATCTGATTATTATTTTTATAAATGGGTAGCGTGCTAATTTTTTCTGCCATTTAAATTACTTAAGAGGCTGTGTGCATAGATACAACGGTATTGTAATCTTAAAGTTTATTCTAAAGAGGTATCATGTCAGGAGACGTGTTTGATCCTGGAACTGATTTTACTAGGAGGTAATGCTTTGGACTCGGCACTGCGTTCTCATCGGAAGGTCCGGGGTTCAATCCTGCCTTGTGTTTTTAATTTTTTCGTTTAAATTTGCATTTGTCCGACACTTTTACGGTGAAGTAAAACATCGTGAAGTAACCTGCATATATCTGCGAAGAAATTCAAAGGTGTATGTGAAGTCGACCAATCCGCACTGGGCCAGCGTGGTTGCCTAAGGCCTAAACACCCTAATTGAGGGTAGGCGCGAGCCCCTCGGTGGCGACATATATGAGCTGGGATGATTGTACCAGAGAGGTCTGCGTTAGTGTCTCTATTTTGCCTCTCTGCCATCAAGCAGCGGTTCTTGCATTGCTGTGTTCTGATTTGAAGGGTACGAAAGGTGTTGAAATTACAAGGTGCTGCGACATAACATCTTATGTCTCATGTTGGCAACGTACATTGGCTTTCTAGAAGCATCAGTATATTGATAGTAAGATCGGCTATAGTGCATAAAGTTCCTGTAAGACTTGCAAGTTAAGCCAATGTAGTACGTTGCATAACTTACATTGGCTTGACTTGCAAGTCTTAAAGGAACTATCTATATCTACACTCTGGGACAAATTTAGAGGAACATTACACTTTTTACATAGATTCAAGCTATTCGAAAAAACCGAAAGACCGACTTCGAAAAAAGGAGGTTACTCAATTCGACCGTATATATATATTTTTTAATGTTTATTCGCGGATAACTTCGTCGTTTATGAACCGATTTTGATTATTTTTGTATTCGATAGAGGTTGCTCCAAGGGTGGTCCCATGGTCACCAAAGCTAGGATCTGATAATGGGATCCCATAAAAATCGAGAAAAACCATTAAACTTTTACGTGTGCCCAATGTGTTTTGTGTATATGTTACGCGATTACTCCACTAATTGTTGACCGATTTTCAAAATTCTTTTTGTATTCGATAGAGTATACTCCTCGGATGGTCTCAAGGTCAACAAAGTCAGGATCTGATGATGGGCTTTCATGAAAATCGATGGAAATACCATCGATTTTCATGAAATTATATTAGGTGTTCATAAACTAGTATATTAGGGTTTGATTCACTAAAAAATTTTTACAAAAAATAAAACCGACTTCAAAAACACTAAAAACTTAAAAATAATATAAGAATAGGTACAGACAACATCACACTTCTATATTGAAGTCGGCGCCAAACGATGATCTCCTAGAAAGTGTTAAAATTTGTCAGATCAACACCCTTTTCAGTTAAAGAAATTAGTGTTTTCCTCTATTTTCTATGGGATCTCATCATCAGATCCTAACTTTGGTGAGCATGGGACCACCCTTGCAGTATACTCTATGGAATACAAAAAGAAATTTGGAAATCGGTTTACAAATAACGGAGTTATGAGGTAACAAACAAAAAAAATACAACCGAATTGATAACCTCCTCCTTTTTTGAAGTCGGTTAAAAGACTTCATTCACTAAAATGTTAAAAATATTTTTTTTTCCTAGCCTATACTGTCCCACTGCTGAGCAAAGGCCTCCCCCAAATCCCTCCACAAAATCTTGTCTCATGCCACCAATCTTCGTGGAAATTTTTTAGGTCATCCCGCCAGCGCTTTCGTGGCCGACCTCGCCCGCGACTTCTCTCTGGGACCCAAAGCGTGACGGCATGAGCCCATTTTTCTGGACACAGTCGACTAATGTGTCCGGCCCACTGCCACTTGAGTCTGGCTGTCTTGGCTCCTACATCGGCAATGCCTGTCAGCATGCGTAGCGTCGTATTCCTCACACGGTCAATTCGTCGGTAGCCCAGGACGCTACGCTCCATTGCCCTTTGGCAGATCTTGAGCTTTGACTTTTGTAGCTCGGTCTGTGACCATGTCTGTACACCGTAAGTTAGTATGGGCAGAATGCAGATGTCAATGAGTTTGCGCTTTGAAGATATGGGAAGGTCACCCTTCAAATACGCCTTCATGGACCAGAAGCTCTTCCAGGCGTTGTCGATCCTACGACCGATTTCCTTATCCTGCCTGTTTTCGAAACTAGCTAACTGGCCCAAGTAAATGTACTCATCGACTTATTGTACAACTTGCCCATCTACCACGACTCTACGTTTCGTACTATTGGACATGATCTGTGTCTTAGACCAATTTATTTGGAGTCCAACCTCACGACTGGCTGTGCTTAGATCTTGGAGCATTATTTGGAGTTCTAGTGGTGTTGGGGCGAACAGGATAATATCGTCCGCAAAACGCAGATTTGTTAAGCGCTTGCCACCAACGTCCTTTTGTTGCCCAGGTAAGATTCAGCTTTATATAATAAAAATATAACATAAAGCTGAATATAATTAAATAGCTTTATATAATAATAAATATTTTACAAAAAATAAAAACCGACTTCAAAAACACTGAAAAGTTAAAAATAATATAAGAATAGGTACAGACAGCATCACACTTCTATATTGAAGTCGGTGACAAATTTTAAGACTTTCTAGGAGATCATCGTTTGGCACCGACTTCAATATAGAAGTGTGATGTTGTCTGTACCTATTCTTATATTATTTTTAACTTTTCAGTGTTTTTGAAGTCGGTTTTAATTTTTTGTAAAATATTTTACAACATCATATCGATGTGTGATTGACCTTTAATGCGTTTGTTTGATTGTTATCCAAGATTCATGACCACGGCCATAACGGATAATTACAAAATTTCCCTATTTGTGACCTGGAGAAGAACGGTAACTTTTAATGGTGGTCTTTTTTTATCACAATCGTACAACTGGTTTCCGCGGTGAATGTTTTTTTGTAGCAAATCCGATGGCTAGAAAGCTGGTAAAACTAAATATAGGTTCGTATGCTGAAATACACAGCGTTATCAAAACTAGGACTGATTTTATATCGTTCTTCTAAATTTGTCCCTGAGTGCATATATAAAAGGAGAAGTTCCCATCTATAGACGCACGCACAGCCATAACCGCTAATGGTAGGAACGTGAAATTTGGACAGTTGTTTTAATTCAAAATGCGGACGCACACTAAGAATAGGGATTTTAAAAATGTTAACCCAAAAAGAATGAAATAGGGGTTGCAAGTTTGTATGGATTTTTTTTATAAATTAGCTACGATTTTGTAAAACTTGAAATTCATACTCTTAAAAACATTTCATTGGACACGTCGCTTATGGTTTATTAGAATTCACTCCCTGAGGGTGCAAAATAGGGGTTGAAAGTTTTCATGGAAAATATTTAAAATCTGCTCTAATTTCTACGAAATTTATTATCCGGGATTAAATAGGCTACAGAATTGTTTTTCCTACGGGAAAATATAAAATTCCCACGGGAAAACAATAACGCGGGCAAAGCCGCGAGCGGAAAGTATATAAGTAATGTACTATAGCCGATTGTAGCCATTTACTATCAGGTAACAAAGCTCAGTTGCGTATTACAAAAAAAAACTAATGTTCATCATCATTATCACTTTGACCTGTATACATCGCAATTTTGGGCATGGATCTATCTTTAGACGAATTGGTTATGTCTCGAGTTTTCCTTCTCATAGAAAGTTTTGATTTTATTGCAAATAAGTTGGCAAACTAGCAAACTGCCCACCTGATGGTAAGTGGTAACAGTCACCTATAATACATGTGGCTCCTGTGAGATTCACAGCAAAATTGCAACCCCCCAACAAGAACCACAGTATACGTTGCCAATTTGTGACATCAGATGTAAAGTACCCCTGTTAGATGTACCCCGTAATTTCACTGCCATATCTTACCCTTCAAAACGGAACACAGCAATTCAAGCATTGCTACTTGGGGCAGAAATAGGTAAGACGCAGCTACCCAAGCAGGCAACCCTAGTACAGAGTCTTCCCCCGGTAAAAATATCTATCCATTGAAAAGTAGGAATTGACGCATACATCACGCCCGCCAGACGGATTGGTTATGCTTTGAGTTTTCCTTCTCATAGCATAGGTATATTATCAATAAGCTTTCTTTCGTAACATGTCCACGGAAAAAAGGGGCGACACATGTATTCTGAATCCGTTTTCGCATCGATCACTTACTATGATAGTAGGAAAACAGTTCGATTGTCTGATTTGTTCCTGATTTCTAATGTTCTAATCTTTCACGTTGAAAATTAAACTTTGTAAGGAAAGCATCGTTAAAGGTTTTTGTATGAGCTAATGCCTCACAATGTATCATATTTTCTCTCATAAGCATTTTACGCCACACTCGCAATTTCATTGTTACCAAGCAAAATCAGTTCGTTGTATGCAATCATTCACGCCGCGCGTACTTATTTAATAATTTAATTTTTATATCAATACACTATTTTATCAAAATCAGTGAATTTCCTTCCTCTATCTCATTATCATAAACGGGTGTGCTAACTGTACAGTTGTATTGGTTTAAGGTTTTCAATCGAAATTATTAGAACAACTCATGTCAGAGATCGTATAGAGAGATTCGTTAAAAATTAGCGAAATAGCTTCTACTGACTCAGTAGAAGCTATTTCGCTAATGGGCTTATGAGCCTTAACAAATCTTATGGTGATTGTCGCAGTGCGGCGCGATAGTAGAGGGATGGTGTACATTATTACTTTGACCATCACTGTACGTAGGAAAAGTTGAAATTAATAATGATAAGCTTAGATCTTATTGTATTGCCTTTTAGGAGTTCGTTAGGGTGAACCCCAAGTAAATGTTCATTTGAAAAATTCTGAATCCAGTGTTCCCCTTTCATTTAAGTAAAAATAAAACCAGCCAAGTGCTTATCTAAGTATACACGTTTCTATAAGACCTTGCTTCTTGAAAAATTCTTCTTGCTATATCTTGGTTTCAATTTCCTTGTGAAATTGTAAAATTTGCGAAAACATACGACATAAACAGTAGGTACCATCTTTCGATCGCGTCGACTTAAATGTATAAAGTTTTCATAGCGGAAAGAGACCGTAGAACCGAATATCTATACTTACTTACTATACTTACTAATATTATAAAGCTGAAAAGTTTGTTTGATTGTTTGTTTGGTTGAACGCGCTAATCTCAGAAACTCCTGATTTAAATTGAAAAAAACTTTTTGTGTTGGATAGTCCATTTATCGAGGAAGGCTTAGGCTATACATATTATATCACGCTACGATTAATAGAAGCTGAGCATCAATGAAAAATGTTGCGAAAACGGGAAAAAAATATATGGCGGAACGTAGTTCGCGGGCACAGCTGGTTTGATATAAATTTCAGTTTAATATCTCCACCCGTTCCCGATAAAAAGGGTCTTGGCAGACAAACGGACAGCCGAGTTGCGTTCCGTTTTTTTTCCTTTAAAGGTATGGAACTCTAAATAGTTCATGCAAAACATTTAAATGTAAAGATTTGAAAACGCCGATGCCACAGTTCTTTATTACATATCTGTTTTCATAGAAACATTGTGTATAACAGTAAATTTGATTTCATCAGAAGGTGAGTGACTTATAACAGCTATCCAGGTGGTTACGAAATATTCGATAGGCTATTTATAAAGTTGAGCGCCAAAATAAACTATTATTAATGGACTATAAACTTTAAGCATATGTACCCACTCGCATCAAATTGTTTACGGAGTTAAATATTTGGTGTAGTACTTACATTAAACATTTTACTTAAATGTACCTGGTTGATTTGTATAAAATACTGTTCTAGCTGTGCCAACGAATTACGTTTCGCCAGAAAAACTAATAATATCGCTATTTAAGAATGGGGGCTGGTGGTAGAAGTGTGAAAATTAAGGGCTATAAGTCTTTTTGATGCCAAATCATAAAAAAAATATTCCCTTATCACCTAGGGGTCATCATCACAGCCCATATACGTCCCCACCGAGGGGCTCGAGCCTACCCTATATTAGGGTGATTAGGCCTTAGTCAACCACGCTGGCCCAGTGCGGATTGGTCGACTTCACAAACATCATTGAATTTCTTCGCAGATGTATGCAGGTTGCCTCACGATGTTTTCCTTCACCGTAGGAGCGTCAGACAAATGTACATATGAAATTCGAAACGAAAAACACATTGGTACATGGCGGGTCTCGAACCCCGACCCCCCGATTGGAAGGCAAGTGCCGAGTCCACTGCGCCACCGACGCCACCTAGGGGTAAAATATAAAAATCGGTCAAGCCGTTTCGGAGGAATTCGATAGCAAACACTGTGACACGAGTCTTTTTAATCCATACTTATATTATAAAAATGGGAAAGCGTATGTGTGTGTCTGTTTGTTTGTCCGTCTTTCACGGCAAAACGGAGCGACGATTTGACGTGATTTTTTAAGTGGAGATAGATGTAGGGATGAAGAGTACATAGGCTACTTTTTGTCTCTTTATAACCCCCCACATCCCTAAATGAGGGGTGGAAGATTGTATGGAACATTCCGCAATTTTCAAGGTAGAAAGCTAAAATTGGTATGCGGACTATTTGTGACTAACAAAAACATCGTGCATCATTTTTTTTTTGGAAATCTGCCCCCAAACCCTTAACCCATTACCGCCCGCCGTAAATTTTATAAAATAAAAAAAAATAGCCGTAAATTTTATATGGGACTTTTCGCAGTTTTCAAGGTTGGAAGCTAAAAATCGGTACACAGACCCTTTGTTACCAATGAAAAATACCTGCCTTATTTTTTTTGGAAATCTTTCGTGTTACCCCTAATTTAACGCGAGCTAAGCCGCGGGCTAAAGCTAGTATTAGATTTATATGAGTACTTTGATATTAATAAGCGTGATACTTTCCGACGTTTATTTAATATAATTATGTTAAAAAATACATACGTCACTTTATAAACAACCTATAAAGTACATTTACAAAACGTCGAAAAGTATCATCAGATTATTAATAGATGGTCGTTGTGCATCGGGGGCGAAATATCGCCCAAACTAAGGCGCATAACACATTGCACCGGACACCGCTCCGGTGTGCGGTGCTGCGGTTTTTAATTTTGGCGCGCGCGATGGCATCGCACTCCCGGACGGTGATGCGGTGCGGTCCGCGGGGTATGCCACACTTTGCCGCAGTATCGTACGGATTTTTGCGTAGAAAGGACGTGCATACGCGTAATAGATCTCGAAATAGATAATGCGGTGATGCGGTGCGTCGTGCATCGCAGCTCCGGACGGAGATACGGAGCAAACCGTACGGTGGCACGGTTCCGCGTCCCCGCAGCCGCATGCGGATTTCGTCCCTCCGTACCGTAGCGGGATGCGGCGGCAATGTGTTAAGCGCCTAAGGCAATATTAGATTTCCTTGCCTCGTTTCAATGTGTGAGTTATAAGGTAGTCATTCACGGCCGTTTGAGGGGAGGTAGCATAAATCAAGCATCAGACTTAAATATGAACCTTAAATCATTTCTGTCAATGCAAATCGAATGAAATTAATATCACTCCACGCCAAGATATTGGCATAAGGGTTGCAAATAGTAGAAAAATACCCTGCAGCACGTATTGCTCGACACAAAATGAATATAATCAACTAGAGCCTATTTCAAAGAAACTTGTGTCAGCCTTTCATATATCAACGCAGAGATAAATTTCTGTACGCCAGATCAGAATTTGAGAACTACAATTTGTATTCAATATAACTGGAGCTTTTGAGTTCTACTTTTGAATTTCATTTCAGTATTCACTCTTATTATTGTGGAATTATATTTATTGCAATCTGGGATGAGTACGTTCACAAGGCATGCTTGAAAACTTGATAACATTAAAGATATACACGTAATACAATTACATTTAGTTTCGTATCGCTTCAGATGACGAGATTTATAACATAGAGCTATAATATGTTACCGATTTTAGGCTTACTTCGAAGTTTCCAGTTATTATCTTGAAAATGCCTCTATTATGCACATATTGTTTTCATAAGACCTATATTATACTGATACTTACCTAAATTAAATGATGTATGATCATTCTTTGCAAATCTAAGGTTCGTGTTTTAAAGGAAAGTTTGGCTTTTAGAGATTTTATATTTCGCCAGTAATTACAGATAATATAAAGATAACCTTGTTAATTGGAATATAATAGCTCTGAATATGGCTGTCGTAATATTAACCACTGATTGAAAATCAATATCACAACGTTTCTGATATTGTTAAACTGTTATTACGTTGCTCGACGAGTTTATAGTTGTTTAGGTTTTTATTCCTGTTCGGTAAATAAATAACTGAAATATTGTTCGTGTGTCGACGAATAGTCGTAAATCATGGACAATGTGGGTCGAGAATTTGAAGTGGTGTGACGTAGCTTAATATTTTTACTGAATTGCTGTAGAGAATCCATAATAAATAGCATTACGAACACAGAACATAGAAAGACGTCTGTGTTCTGTGCTTACGAAAATGTAACTACTCAGTACTTTACACGAAATCGATCCACTGCGTTAAAAATATCAATTGACTACGGATTTCCCCGGACATGAACTCTCTATAAATGTCATTCCAACCATAAAGATTCCCAACTATATCTGTTTACTGTGTAACTAGTCAGTACAGGGATGAATTTCAGACTGCCGCTGAAGTAGGCGCACAGATAGCACAAAAGACGAGCATAGATAGACTGTAGTTAGGAGCCTCATCGAAGCCGTAGGCTGTGACTGTCGGAGCTACGTACTTAATTACGAGTAGTACAGCGTATTTCTTCCATACCCTGAGGAATACCAACAATGACTGTCACTTGATCAGGTATAGAACCATTTATATAGCTCATCATTTACATAGATACCAATCGAATTCCAGTTGGTAGTAATATCGTACTCGCTTACTATCGGGCTCTGATGCC
The DNA here is from genome assembly GCA_963935595.1 of Schoenobius gigantellus. Taxonomy (NCBI): domain Eukaryota; kingdom Metazoa; phylum Arthropoda; class Insecta; order Lepidoptera; family Crambidae; genus Schoenobius; species Schoenobius gigantellus. Next base: position 10,495,738 of record OZ012558.1, read on the forward strand.
AAGCCCGATCAAAGTCAAAGGCTTTGTAGAAATCAAAAGACACAGTCATTGCCTCTTTGTTTCAGTACCATTAGAAGTAGCTCGATTATAGAGAGATAACCCATAACGCAGTTTGCGCAGAATATCTGCTACCTATACGTATACCTATTGTCTCAATTTTGATGGAACCGCTATGTAACTAAATGATAAAAATCCATAAATAACGGCTGTCTTCAATCTATTGCTTTTAGGTATTCTTAATGTTGCTTTGCTAATAGCTTTTGTGTTAATGTTCTTAGGTACTTATCGATTAGAATAGGCTGAATTGCTTAACACAATGTGGTGGTCTTTCGATGGAACGATTTCGTTCATCAGATTAGCTCGATTAACCTTTTAAGGGACAGACTGCGGGTTAGCACGTTTGGGAGCTTGCCAACATGAAATATTGTCCACGTGTCCAAATAGAGACGATAAAGGTGCGTTAGCCAAAGAGACAAATCAGCTGCTCAGACAATGCCGGATTGGCTGCCATTCTGTCAGGACTCCAAGCTTAATAGGTCACTTAAATTGAATGATAAAATGTATATTTAGGCTCGTATTAATACTTGCATCTCAAGTATGAGATTGATCTTAAGATACCGTTTTTGACAGATGTTCCATACATTAAACGTCAAAACGGCAGCTTAAGATCGATCTCAACTTTGAGACGCGTTTATTAATATGAGCCTTAATGTCTGAAACAATTAAGAATGTAAAAACAATTACTCTGGTGGTTGATTTTGTAACTCATCGGCAATCGTATAGATTTTATAATTCTGTTTGATTAAAACTGATTTTTAATATGTTTAACATTCTGTAACATCGTCGTCTGAGTGATCTTGCTATATTTGTTGAATAAGTCAACCAATACTTATAGCTAATGAACATAATTACGCTTTTCTTCATTAAATCATCCAGTTTGATAACGATCGCTGATCATTCGATGAGTTACAAAATCACCACCCTGATTAGAACGACGACGATAAAAGATGTGAACATCTGCCTCTGTAATGTTTAATGATAAATTTTTTATCTACAGTTGATAGTCACGGTGTCGGTCCAATGTGATGACATTTTGTGTGCCGAACGCGTTTGGCGATATGGAGGTAAATGATGTAGAATTGAAATCAATGGGCTCGCTGAGATTTTGTCGCCAAAGTCTCAATTTTCGACTCAATGGCGCAGAATCAATTCATTATTCATAAGAATGCTGAGCACATTATGTTAGTTTTTCACTTCTAGGCTCACATTGATAAGCACTTGGCTGAATATTATTTTATACCAAGCAAATAATATGCCAATAATTGACTTCGTTTTTATAATGGTAATATAAATACAAAAACAAAGAAATATAAAAGACAATATAAAAAACTTCATTCTTACTCTTACTTAAATAAAATATTGTACTGAGTGCACTCTAGTACAGTCTTTGTGTGAATTTTGGTTAATGACCAGAAAAGTTAGTACTACTGAATGTCCTGAAAGATTTGATTGAAGTTGATTTAATACCACACAATTGTATCCGCTACTCACATTCATCAAAGTGTCGGTAATAACGTCGAATCCCCTTACATTCAGATTAATAGTGCAAGATATAAATAATTAAGCACCCATTGATTAAATATTAGAATGCTGTCATCGGAGAATTTACACCGGATTATTTCTCTAATAGGGCTTACACTAATATCTATTAATGCGATGAGTATCACATAGCTATTCCGCTGCGTAAACATAGTTAACGCGTCGGCAGAAAGGTGCTAAGTCACGTGATTGGCTGGCGGCAGAAGTGTCAGTATTGATACAATAATTAATGAATCCCACGTATCATGTATCGAAGATTAATGGAAGTGAAAAATATGAAGAGGAGCACGGGACAAATGACACGAGCCCGGAACAATAAGAAGTCAAGGACGAAATAAAGTGGAGTAATTTTAAAAACGGAAGGTACATGGTCGGTGGAGTAGTAGTGAATGATACTTCACGGCAATTTATGAGGCTTTTGGAATCAAACTGAAAGGTTGAGAAGGGATAACGAGACGAGAGTTGCGGGTGTATATGACGTCACAAATAGCTAACAACCACATATTATTTTCTTTTTTCAAATCGAAGAGCTAATAAAATTGTCAGATAACATTTTCACGCCTCACCTTAAGGTAGCGGAGTCAACTGATCATACACGTAAATAAGGTGTAAGCGTGTTTTTTAATAAGATATGTTATTGGTCGACACTAAATAACCTTCCGTATTTGAAAAAGCTTTGGTGGCTGACTGAGATATCAACGTAGAGCCCAAGCCACTGGAGCTAGAAGCATCAAATTTGGTACAGGGGTTTGTTTGCTTATGTAGGCGCCCACTATAAGGATTGTTTTTTCAAAATTCTCACAAAGCTGAGAAATCCCCATCCAAAAAAAATAAGGAATAACCGACGAAACCAATAAACTAAAACAATATAGCGGGCGTAAAATTCTCCTATCAAATTTGCTACATACTTTAGTGTCACATGTCATATGGAAGGAAAATTCGTGTGAATAATATTGTTTTATCTCTAACTTTGCTGCGGTAAAACAACAGAATCAAGTCCATACAACCAATTTGTTTACTCATGTATTTTTTTAATTATATATAGAAACTTTTTAAATTCCAAATCAATTAACACGAAATCTGTTAATTGTCTAAATTGGATGTTGATATAATAATATAGCTATTTACAGCAAGCAAAGCGTACTTTAATTTAATAAGTAACGAGAAATCAATAAAAATGTCATTTCGTTCGGGTTGCATAAGTCTTTGGCGGACTTATGAGCTTTTTTTAATGAAAATCTGTTTAGCTGTTTAAATGTCACTGCGCAGGAGACTTATTTTTACATCATTAGAAATGAATTTTAAATTCGAACACGAATACAAATCACATGCGAAATTATTTTCTATTGTTCCCAATTTTAATGATTTTTGAATTACTCTTAATCAGTATTGTTAAAAAAAACAAATTCTTAGAAACACTACACGCTGAAAAAAAATCCTGTGAGCAATAACATGGCAATAACTCATTAATTAAAAAAATCAGCGATGAATCACACGGAACATATAATTGCGTACATTCTACTAGTTGAAATCAAAAACGAGTGGGTAGCACCACTCGTTCACGAATTAATGAATATTCAAAAATAGTGAATTTGGGAATTCGTATGCGAATCTTACGATTTCGAATGCGAGTTTAAATTCTATTGTTTCAAAAATGCGTCTCCAGCACTATTTCTTGGTAGCAAGGCACACTGCGTCCAAGAAAAGATGCCGTGGGTTAGTTTATATAGCGGTTCTCTAATGAAATGGATAAAATAAAACTAAGAATTATTCATATTTTCAAAGGTATATTTCGGGGATTGTTTATCGGGGGTTGTTTTTCGTTTTTCTGGAGAGATTTGAAATACGCTCTTTTAGGGATACAAACTACACGCGTACGAAGACGCGGGAAAAATATAGTGTTCATAAAAGAACACATAGCAAAATATTTATGGTTTCTATATAATCTCTTTCAAATTATTTAAGGCGAGGAATTTCCACGTGCAAGCCCATATGTTCCGCACTTCACACCGTTCATTTGTACATGACGTTAGCGCGGACGCGGCCACTGAACAGGCGCCAACATCATGTGCCGCACAGTAAAAATATAACAGTACAACAAGGACGTTTTATATCGTATGCAATATACTTTTTGCTAGGTTACAAATAAGTATTGATTTATAAACTGAGGTAAGTACCTACAGTAATACAACTAATAAAGATTTATGACTTCATTGCTATTTTTTATTGTATCTTTACTTGTATGTAAATATGGACACTTTTTAATTGTTACATTACATAGTATTTTTATTTGACAAACAACCACGTGATTTTTTTAATAACTTAAAAAATAACAAAGTTTAAAAAGCTTTTATTTGCTAGTGACGTCATTGTACTCGTCCACCATTACAATACCGATACAAACATATATTTTATAAGAAAGAGACGTAAAGCAATTATCAATAATTAGACTTTTTCAAGATTCATCATAATTAGACCGTTTCTTCACAATTTCAAAGGTTTTAAATGTTTCTATGATGTGTTATTAATAAAATGTAAATTCAAATTTTATGCATATTTCTTTTGTGCAGTATAGAATGCATCACTAGAATACAAGAAATGCTCGATTAGCTAGAAGTAGTATTTAAAACAAAAGCTAAGAATATGACTGACGCGGCGGCATATATAAAGCACTGTTAAATTTTTTTGTTTGACTTCGACGGCTATTCGGTTTGATTTAGAAATAGTAGATTGTTACACCGAGCGCTAAGTGACTTATTAATGCCCGCGGATGTTTGGTGCACGAGCACTTGCTCGAGGGCACTAATAACCCGAGGGCATTAATAGCTCACTTACGAGGTGTGTAATCTGCTTTTCCTTCAACTTATTAAAAAATAATAAAAAACTGAAGTTGACTGTAGAAAAACTTATTTATTTATGACAAAAAAAATGCAAATTGTTCTTATTAAGAAACCAAACCTTATCTTGACGGTGGTGACGGAAGTGGAAAATCCACAAAAAAGAACTCACTGTCATGTACACCACAAAACCCTTATTTCTTGCCGTCAACATGAATGTGCACCAAAAAACACCACTTTCACTGCACAATATTCACTCGAATACAATTTTTAATTTATTAAAATAAAAGCTAATCTTCGCCATTAAAGTCTCTCCTTTTTTAAATAAAATTGGCTTTGTAGGGTCCTATCTAACTTGTTTTGCGCATGTGTATTTTTTGTGACATGTTATACAACCACTCAAATCTCTTTGGAAAAATGCCTACATTTTGTATGAATTGAATGAATATGAATTGTAATTTCTTTTTAAATTAGAAAAACAAACAACAGGGCAATTATGTTGAACGGGTCATTAATGAAATTTCATACAATACTACTGCCGTTTTCCAGGGTAGTAATGCATTACTTAGTGTTGCCTTTTCCGATGATTAGAGTAAAATTAATGAGTAGTTTGAAGAAAAATATTTTAATAGATATATGTAGGTATTTTAATACAGTACTGAATAAATAAGTACTATAACTTATTTCGCTTACTATTCGTCAATAAAAATATTTTAAAATATATATATGTAGGTATTTTAATACATTACTGAATAAATAAGTACTATAACTTATTTCGATTTGATTTGTTAACCGACTTCACTGACTTCACGAAGTTATGAGGTAACACATACCTCATAGCTTCGTCATTTATTAACTGATTTTCAAAATTCTTTTTGTATTCAGAAAAGTATACCCCCGAAGTGGTTTCATGCCATCAAGTCAGGATCTAGTATTAGAATCCCAAGAAAATCGAGAGAATAGGCACGTCCAACGTCTTTCCTGTTTTTTTTCTGAAGCTATTCAGTTATTTGCGTCTGAAAGACATCATCTCAAGGATTCTTCCACTATGCTGAGCTTACGATGGATCCTTAACTTTAAGGAGTTAGGGAGTTAGTCTTTAGATATAAAAGGTACGTATTGACTCTCAGTTAGGTATATTCTTTCAAGTTGACTTAGAGAGCTATTTTTTTTTAAATGTAATGTTGTGTGTTTTATTTTATTGCTACTAAGTTGGCAAACAAGCAAACTGCCCACCTGATAGTAAGTGGTAACAGTCATCTATAATACATGTGGTTCCTGTGCGATTCGCAATAAAACTGCAAGCCTCACAAGAACCACAGTGTACGTTGCCAACTTGTGACATCAGATGTAAAGTCACGGTACCCAGTAATTTCAGTGCCATATCTTACCCTTCACACCGGAACACAGCAATGCAAGCACTGCTGATTTGCGGCAGAAATAGGTAAGACGGAGGTATTTTTATCCTTGCCTTAGCAAGCATCAAAAACGATAGTATTTTTGTTTTTAATTATATCCCAATTTTTGTGACAGGTATCTCTGGCAGGTATGTCATCCATCATATTATTATTAGATGAATTCGAAACAAGCTCAAACCTGTTTTTGATGTGCTACCATCATCAACGCTGGCCAAGTGCGGGTTGGTCGACTTCACACACAACCTAAGAATTTCTTTACACGTGTGTGCAGCGGTCGGCGCGCCGGCGCGCTACTTAGTGGTAGGTATTTATAACGCTGCATTGCGTGAGTGACAGGGGCGTGCATGTACTAAACAAGATTATCAAGAAGAAAGCCACAAATCGCTATGAATATCAGGCAACCGTATTAGTCTCTAAGCAAACTGGTTTTAAAATATTAATTAATATTCTACCACCTAAGGCCTGTAAGAAAACTCGGGAAGTACTACACAGCTAGCGTTCTTTACCATGATGACTTTACATTTGACGACACGGTTAGCGCACAGAGTTCGAGTGATCGCCTACTACGCAACTGGTCGCGGGTTCGATTCCCAAATATTTTTAACCGACTTCAAAAAAGGTGGAGGTTATCAATTCGGTTGTATTTTTTATGTTTGTTACCTCATAACTCCGTCATTTTTAAACCGATGTCCAAAATTATTTTTGTATTCGATAGAGTATAGAGCAAGGGTGGTCTCATGGTCACCAAAGTCAGGATCTGATGATGGGATCCCATAGAAAATCGAGGAAAACACTAAAAACACTTTTTTCACTAAAAAGATTTCATTCACTGAAAAGTTAAAAATAAAAATATTTTACAAAAAATAAAAAACGACTTCAAAAACACTGAAAGCTTAAAAATAATTAAGAATAGGTACAGACAACATCACACTTCTATATTGAAGTCGGTGACAAATTTTAACACTTTCTAGGAGATTATCGTTTGGCGCCGACTTCAATACAGAAGTGTGATGTTGTCTGTACCTATTCTTATATTATTTTTAAGTTTTCAGTGTTTTTGAAGTCGGTTTTTATTTTTTGTAAAATATTTTATTGTAGTTACGGGACAAATATTATGTATGGAATACAGAAATATGTTCCGGTCTGGGCGTATGTGCATGTGATATGTAATATATTCTATGTTTGTAACTTTGATGACACGGTTAACGCAGAGGTCGAATGATCGCCTACTGCGCAACGGGTCGCGGGTTCGATTCCCGTACGGGACAAATATTTTGTATGGCCTACAGAATTTTTTTCCGGTCTGGGCGTATGTACATGTGATATTCTATGTTCGTAACTGCACCCACAACACAGGAGAAAATCTTAGTGTGGGGCGACGTTTTCAAAAAGAAAAAAACTGCACCTACGACACAGTTGAAAATCCTAGTGTGGGCCGACGTATTTATATAAAAACACTTTCATTACTGAGTGACTGACAGATTACGCACAGCCGTAATTAAAAGGCACAAAAAGCGGAAATTTGACATGTATGTTGGAAATTCGCCATCTAAGGGGGTAAAACTAAAAAATAATAGTTTATATGGAACCTCTATGACATTTATGCGGGCGAAGCAGCGGGCAAAAGCAAATATTTTATAAAGTTTCACAAAATTCCGCTGATCAGATATTTTCTTTTAATACAATGAAGTGATCTTTACATAAATCGGACGGAAATTTATGTTAATTATTTTTTACTTTTTTATAATCAACTCACGCTTGACCATAAATGTTACGAAATTTAAAAGATTCCTAAAATACTGTTTTACTGTTCATAATCATATATAATACATAGGCTCGAATAAAACTCTATTATTTAGCTACATGTATAATGTGCTGTTGATTCTACCTTCTAAAGCTTTGATGCAAGGCGTTGTGAATAAAGGGGGTAACATTAAGTATTTATAGGAATTCAGCAATAAAGTTTTATAGGAAACATTATTTTGAACCTATAAATCGTTGCATATTTACTTGAAGAAATTATCATACTGGTTGATTAACACTGCACTGTGCTATATGGCCGCGGCAATAAAATATAAACATTTGGGAAATAAATATTTACCACTTTTCTTTCAGCATTTTTTGTATGCATTTGATTTAACATTTCGTCTTTGACTTCTTTTATTAGCGATTCTTACACATAAAATAACTTATAGAAAAAAAGAACGAAAAACATATTTTTTCACACATAAAATAATTTAGGAAGAAAGATTAAAATAGTTTTCTCCTTTATAATACCTAATCCATTATTTACACTATTCACCATATTACCACACTAATCTATAATAATAATGAAAGTTAACAAAATAAACGCAAACTGCAAAATTAAAATTCGATCGTAAAGAAACACGTAATATATTTTTTTGCGCCCGCGACACGAAGCGACATGACCATACCCTGAGACGACTTGGCGAGTACTGTCTTATATGGAGCGCGATTGCAACCAAGCGAAATTATAGAATTTTCGTCATTTTCCTAAATATTTTATATGACATCAAAAATCTGTCTTCACAGTTCACTAGATGATAACGAACTACATGTTTTGGTATAACTTTTATACTGTTTTATGTATATTTCGATTTCAAATCGTGGTTTTAGTTTTTGATTTAGACCTATGTTTGGATTTTTTTTCTATCGAGTGAAATGGAGTAAATCGTGTTTCTGCTTTCACAGTTCACTAGATTATATCTTCAAGTTTAAGGTGTGTGAATTTCAGAATTGTGGGTTCTAATATTATCCAGATCTAGACGTTCTAAGATCGGCAAATTTGGGAAATCCTCGCCTTAAGTACTGAAATAAATAGATCACGTTCAGCCTTCTCTTGTTTGTTATTCTTATCATCATGGGTAACAAGTTCTAATTTCCATATTTTCTAATCCTTTGTTCTCGTAAAGTCTAAACATTGCAGTAAGGATTTTATTGTTGTGTCACCATGAGTAAGCACTAGCTATGTGTTACTCCAGAGTGAATACAAATGAGTTATTTACTACTCAGTCACTCAGAAACTTAACCAGCTCGCTATTTAAATTTTAAAATTTCTTGTTTAGTACATTATTATCAAAACCAAACATTATTGTTTTCGTTGCTGAGATATTGGGCTAGAAGAATGAAAGAATCATCATCATCATTTCAGCCAAAAGGTACCCACTGTTGGACATAGGCATAGACGGGTAGGTACTTACAGTAATCTCACTTATAGCTTATTTACAACTTTGGGTGTGCTAGAAATAGTTACTTGGATAGATTCACAACTTAACGCCTTAAATTTTTATTTGTATAATTTAGTTTTTTAAAAATAGAAATTACCTATTTTAAAAATCATATTATGGCTTAGCCAAATCGCTGTGAAGTTCAACATATTAATATCTCATGTTCACATAAACGAATGCCCATTACAGTAAGGTATAGGCGCTATAGAAGCAATTTCGCCAGTAAAGATGAAATATCCGAGAAGTGTACCACTTTCGACGACTTAACAAAAAAGAGCTCGTTTTCGTTTGTACCTAACAGTATCCCGCGATACACGAACGCCATCGAGGTCTAAAGTAGGGTCATTCTGTTAAGTGAGGTCTATTATTGGAAAATCATCTACAGCCGGTTTTCAATTTTCATGATTCAGTGTAAAAAGGCTTTGCGTTTAAAGTGTCCTCGACTCTTCGCATTATTGGAGCAGTGCAAATTTGTTGAGATTGATTTTTCTAAGAATGAACAAATTTATTGATTTTGTTATGTCGTTTGACAAAGAAAGATTGATGGGGGTACTATCTCGAAATTTCTTTTCACCGTTACCATTACTGTTTTCATTAACTTATTTAAGTATTCTTTATTGAATTATAATCTTTTTCAGTCTCTCCTAAAACGTAGAGAGTCGTTTGCGTTTGGATACACTAACAACATTTTCATACGGTCAATAATATGTATTTTGCCTTGTAAAAAGAATAAAGGTAAATACTTTTATTTAAAATTTTTATTTATGCGGTGATTGACTTAGAATGCATGTGCCGCAGTTTTCTTTCTTCCAGTGCTTGTCGTCGAAGCCGACTAAGGGAGTTTACTACAGTCATACCTCTACGAAGAGAAGATTTTTTCATCTCTTCGTTGAGGTATGATTTTTAAGTTCCAATAAAAAATACATATAAAATGATATAATTCTTGCATCAGTACTGTGTTAAATTCTTTTTTTTATATTCTAGTAACCTAATATTAAAGTTTCTTTAGCTCCTTAAATAATAGAGCTTATTTGAACCTGATTACTAAAGAAATTGATTCAGAGATACGGCGGGTACGGTGCGGCTGCATTTCTCCCCGAGAAAAAAAAGAAAAAAGGTGTTATTAATTAAATAGACGATATCCCTGAAATTATGAGTTAATAGCCTTAGTACCTAACAGGTTTTCAGTATGTGTCTACAGCTTTTTGCATGTCCATTGCGTTAAACGCTGAGCGAGCAGATTGTGTGAATAGCACCAACTCATAGAAGTCTACAGCAAAACAAGGTATCTCGTGTTCCAGTTTGTGAATGTGGTTGCTAGAGCTCGTTGATGGGATGTCGTCCTTTACGCTGGTAGCGTGGGTTGTAAACAGAAAACCCAGTTTGCCACCTGTATGCTTGTTTACCACCCAAGTTGTATAAAAAATCAGCTGAATTGTATAATCAAAAACAGCCGTTGCAACGCGCAACTTACCGCGCGATACCAATAAGCATTCGATACCTACTAAATGGCTGCCGCCACGCCGGGTTAGGGGCGTTTGGTCATAGTTTCGTTTCGTCATTAAGAAAAACTGGTGGCGTTTCGTCATTGCTATTTAAAATTAATTATTTTTAGGGGCGTTTGGTCATTCGCTTTAAGTACAGTCCGCATTGCAGTTTTATTATCAAAAATGCATTAATTTAGTTTCACACCATAGGAATAAATTAAATGACTCGATTGACTCTCTATCGTTGTTATACAGGACGCGGTATGTTTGCGCATACGAACGTAACTTAGACACAGAGCGGAAAGCAAAGTTCGTTTGATGAACATTAGATAGATATATATTATCTGTGATTGATTCTGTGATTTTGAATTATTTTATTTATTTTTATTTATTTATTAACACTTTATGTACATTGTGTAAAACGGCGGACTTAATGCCTGAGGCATTTTCTACCAGTCAACCTTTGGATGGTGCAGAGAGCAACTGTGGTAGATGTACCAAAAACAAGATTAACAATTTAACATCGAAATCATTAAAAATATTTCAAACCTAATACATAAATATTATAACAACTAAACTAATACATATTATTATACCACAACATTAACAAATTACAACAATAATATAGCCAACAAATAAGCGACGTTATGACATCCAGTTCTGTTGTAAATATTTCCGCAATTTATTTTTAAAACTTAACCTGTTGATAGATTTCTTAATATCTAAAGGCAGCGGCGCGTTCCAGAGAAGAATGGATTGTACGAAAAAGGAAGAGTGAATTATTTCAGAGCTATGAGATGGACATGTAAGAAGACAATTGGATGCTGACCGAAGAGGTCGATTGTGAGACGTACATAAATACTGAAAATGCAGTTTTAAATAACTGGGTGCATTGGGACCATTCAGAAAGGCGAAAAGCGTATTTAGAGTTCTTACATATCTACGCTGCCGGATAGGTAACCAGTTCAAACGCTGCCGATGCTCAGATATGTGGTCGTATTTTCGCAGATTGTAGACGAACCGAATGCAGTTATTCAGAAGATGGTCTAATTTGTTGAGCAGATCTGCATTCAGGTCGAGATAGCACACATCACCATAATCGATGACGGGAAAGATCAAGGTCTGGACAAGCATTTTCTTAATATCAGGAGGCAGAAAGTTCTTTAACCGGTAAAGAAACCGTAGTATCCCAGTTACCCGTTGACAGATGTTGGATACCTGAGACTGCCAGTTGAACGTCGAATCTAAATAAAGGCCAAGATCCTTTACATTACTGCAAAATGGGACTATATTGTTGTCAAATATAACTGGGCGCAAATTAACTGTAGCCACTTTTGCTGTAGCCCTGGGACTACCTATAATGATTGCTTGGCATTTTGCCGGGTTAACTAGAATTCCAAACTGATCAGACCAGGTTTTGATAGCAATTAGGTCTTCGTTGACTTTATCTATAGCCTCAATTTAAATTATCAATTAATTATTAATTTTAAAGTGTGTTAAAAATTGTTGTATTTTGAATTTTATCCCTGTATTAGATAGATATAAGATCTGCGATTGATTCTGTGATTTTTAATTGTAAATTTTAAGGAGTAGTGTTAAATATTGCTATATTATTAAATTGAGCTTAAAAAATTGTTGTAAAAAATACATGTGATTTTTAGACCTGTTCATATTGGTTTCATTTATTTACATAGTTTGTTGACTGTACAATATTTTAAGAGCAAATGTACAAATGACGAAAGACCACCAAATATTTTTAAATTAAATCATTAATGACGAAACGACACTACATCTATGAAAGTTAAAAAATATGACGAAACGAAACCATGACCAAACGCCCCTAACCCGCCACGCCGGTGTTTTTCGCAACCCAGGTCCCAGCGCCAATTAGTTTTTACCTGAGGCAAAATGGGTAAATATTAGCAAATAGTCCAAACTACTCGGTAAGAACAACACCCACAAAGTATCCAACTTGACTGGGTAGCGTTCGGGAAGCTGCGCAGCGGGCTCTTGGAACATCTACCGCAGTATCTCAAGACGACAGTCGTCAATTCGTGCAAGTTGCCCGTGATGACGTACCTAAGGAACTGAGATGTGGCCGCTTAGAATGGCTCTTATAAGAAGGCTTTCAGTCATTCAAGGGGCAATGGAGAGAGTTATGAGGATTTCGGGAGTCACTGACATAGCCCAAAGTATTGCGAGCCGTAAGTGACAGAGCACTTATTAGCTAGCTGAACTGACGGCTGTTGGGGTGGAAAGGTCCCCCAGTGGCGACCGCGTACTGAGAGACGCAGCGTTGGTAGGCGATCTGGTGAAGGTGGCGGGAAGGCGCTAGATTCGAGAAGAGCAACCGATCGGTTTGGAGATCCTGGGATGCCTATGTCCAACGGTGGACGTCTCTTTGCCCAGATGGTGAAATGCGTGCCGCTGCTAGCTTGTCTCGCCGGAAGAGACGTCCGGTGTAATATTTGCAAAGCTGGTTGACTTTAGGCTTCTGTCATCGAGTCATGATGTATGATAGACCGTTTTATTATTCTTCCGTAATAAAACTTGTGATATTTGATATCGTACATGAAGTAAAAATCAACTTGGAAATTCATGTGACTTAACCAGTCCATTGTTGAAAACTCTGTGAAAGGCACTTACTTGCGGCCGCCCGCAAATTCATATATCGCAGCAGAAGGGTATAGTTTCAATAAAATAGCTAGGCGAGTCAGGAAGCCTTGCAGACGCTTTATTGTTATATCTTAAAGTGAAACAGAACACCTCATATTACATTCAAATTATGTCTCAATTAGTTAAAAACACTGTTCAAATTTGCATAGAATAAAATAAGTAGCTATACTATAACAGCATCGATAGCTTCAATCTGCTACCTAATATGTGAAATTCAAAGATTACGTTTCATTTTAATAAAGTAACGTTTTACGACACGGTACCTAGTAATTTCATTGCCATATCTTACCCTTCAAAGCGAAACACAGCAATGCAAGCACTGCTCCTTTGTGGCAGAAATAGGTAAGACGGATTTGAGCATTATTTTGTTCATAAGGTTCGTTCATTTTCTGTCAGTTACCGATTATATTTTTTTAAATTTTTTTTTTAATTTAGTCTTTTTAGTTTGACGGTAAAAATATGATAATTTTATGTAGGTAAGTAAAAGTAACCTAGTAGATGTTATATTCCACGTGAGAATAGTTGTTAAGTAATTTTTTAATCGTTATAGACCCTAAATGTTCATTCTAAATTGAAAACGGCAAAGGAATCTTAAAAATGATTTTCAAATACCTATTTCGATGTCCCATATGACATAGTTTTCAAACTTTTTTTTTATTTTTCGCAATATAGCAGCTGGTAGTCGCCATATTGAATTTTCATTAATGTCATGTCTTCAGTGACACTCGCGAGATTAAGACGAATTGATAGACGTAAGATTCATCAAAATCGGCCCACGCGTTTGGTCTCTTAAGTGCCACATACATACATAGGCTGATAAACACATTACCACTCCTTTGCGTCGCGCAGTCGGGTAAAAAATATTTCCGCATTCTACTCAAACCATGGCCATCTACATAAGCAAATAATAGGAGTCCCTAATCCCGGTGTCTTATATGCCTTTCAAAGCAAAGCCTTTAGTAGCAGTAAAACCTTTCTTATCGCGGCCCATCTCAGACTTCGGACGAGACTTAGTGAGACTGGCAGACGTAAAACTCGACAAAAAGACAATAAGTTGAGTGAATTTACTTTTATTTTTGAAATAGCTTACGACTAAAAGAATAATCGTTTATACTTATTCGGCCTTACAAATAAAAACTTATACCGAGGATAATCCTCGGAATAGTTTATTCTGTGTTTTGTCTTATTTTAGCACATGTCAGATGTAATATGTCAAAATAAGACAAAACACGGAATAACTATTCCGAGGTTATTCCTAGGAATAAGTTTTTTATTTGTAAGGCCGATTAGCTTCTTTAGTTGTTTCCACTCCATTACAGTAGAATAATTTGATTCCGACCATAAATTTAATTTATCCTGCATTCTATTTTATTGGAAACGTGAAGTTTGTGTTTAATTGTTATTAAGTTGATTATTTCGATACTTTGCAAACAAATAAACATAAACATAGTCTTATGACCGATTTCAATAACCTTGGTAGGACAATCTTGTGGCATGTTGTCACATTCTTTTCAATAAAGACAAGAAGTGACAGCATACTAATTGGGGTTGTCCTAAGTCAAGACAAGTGAAATGTGAACTTCTTATATAAATAAAACCATTATAAAACTAATAAAAAATGCGCTGGTTGCATTTTTAAATAAGTATGTAATAATAAATAGTATTCTGAATTTAAAAATCGTGACGCTTATATTTTTCTGTAAACTGGCAATAAAACGTAGCTGCTGGTTTTGGGACTGCTTTGAAGTTTTCTTTAAGTTAGCGGAGAATTCGTGTTTATTGCTAGAAAAAATATAGAGAATTTCAGAAAAAAGAGGAATTAATAGTTACTAGGGGTAGACTCTCTAACAGAGTCGTCTGTATGGGTACCTCAATCTTACCTTTTTCCTGCCGCCAAGCAGCGGTGCTTGCATTGAAGTTATGGGTACTGTAACTTGACATCTTATGTCACAAGTTGGCAACGTACACTGGCAACGTTGTAGGGATTGTAGATTTGAAAGTCTTACAGGAACCACATGTACTATATTTGACTGTAGCCACTTACCATACAGCCTGCTTGTTTCCCAATTTAGCTTTATATAAAAAAAACTTAACGTATAGAAATTCCTACCTACATATTGAGGGTTTTCATATTTTCTGAAAATTCTGAATTTGAATGCGAAAATTTCCGACGTATCCTTTTATAAATTATATACAAGTTTTTTTACAGCTAAAATAAAACCGTGAACCTGAGTAATGACAGACAGACGGACAAGAAAGTTATCCTGTTCTGAAATATCAGATGCTAGGTAATTTTTTTAAAAAAGAAACTAGTGGTCACACTACCCACACAATTATTTAATTACTGATCAAAATAAATAAGACAAAAATAGCACTACTAATTATTATACCTCTGCGCGATAATTCCGTGATAACCGAGTACTCGCCGCCGTTGAGAGACAAGAAGTGAGCCCACGGTGTCGGTGCGGCTCCTCCAAGAGTCTTGTCCACTGCTTTAGTCATGATAGCATAGTCTCCGAGTCGATAACAGCAGTCTCAGAGTCGGTAACAGCATAGTCTTGGATTTGGTAACACTATATTCACGTTCCGTTCCGTTTTTTCTTTAAAAATATAGAAATGTAAAAATGTTACGTGCTATGAGTATGATTCAAGCCGGACGTTAACGGTTCGTTATCAGTTATTTGAAACTTGTAGCAACGCTATCTGATGATTGGCAAGGTGGGAAGAATGGGCTGAACGGCATTTACGTCGGTAAATATCGACTAACCATGAACGACAAGATCGTTTTTTACAAAACACAGTCAAACTGTGTGGGAGAAGGTTGCATGAGGTCATTTTAGGGTTCCATACCTTTTTTTTATAGAAGGCCAAACAAATGACCCTATTCCACCTGGTAGAAAGTGGAAACGTTCTTCGCATTTGGACTCTCCAAATGCGAAGATAGCTATAGTGCGGGAGAGAGGTTAAACGCCACACCAGTCACCCTCATCTTGCCGACCTGCAAGGTGCTTTTTCACGCCTCTTTTAAAGAACCCGGGATTGTAGGAAAGAGGAAACACATGCGCTGGCAAAGAGTTCCATTTCTTAATCGTGCGACATAGAAGTGAGTTACCGAATTTCGTGGTACGCGTTCGAATGGTAGTAGGCCAGCCCCCTAGATAAATGCCACACGCTAACTTTTCCACAGTCGTTTCGCAGAAAAAATGTATGGAGATGACATTAGCTGCGGAAAAAATAGCGTGAGGTTATCGTAAGCTAATGTCATTTCCATAATTTTTTTTTGCGGAACGACTGCGGCTGCGACGAAGTTAGCATGTAGCATTTGTCTAGGTGCTCAGCACATGTAGTTCCTAAATGGAAAGAAGAAGGTGGGATTAGTTAAAAAAGCTCTTCAGAGCCCTCGTCGTGGCATAGACGATAGAACGCGCTAAATGACGCAACATCGCGACGCAACTGCAACCTCAAAAGGAAACGCACCCCTTATAGCAACACCTTGTTATCCGTCTGTTCGCCTGTCCGTCTGTCAGTCAATATCAAACTGAAATTAAGTCTACGGTCTCTTTCAGCTGTAAAAGCTGTCTCTTTCAGCTCTCTGTCGCTTCTCACTATTTTAAACCTATAATTAATATGTGTGTGTTTTTGTGCCGTGAATAAATCTCTTCTTTCTTTCTTCTTTTCTTCTAAAAAATACTTGGAAGTCAACACGATCAAAAGATATAAGCGTTTGCTTATGTTATTTTAATCTTATAATGGAAGTTGAGTTCAAAATTTTGCTTTGAAGTCAGCTTCCAATTCAACATAATTATCATTGTTACAGAGTAGTCCAATTGACTACTCTGTAACAAAACAGGGAGAAAAAATGGCCCTCGCCGGTTTTCTTGCTGGTTCTTTCCAGTACAAGGTCTCCCGCCGTAGACTTGTGAACAAATGGCGTAGCTGCTTTGACGTGCAAAAGAGATTATTACAATCCTTTTTTTATTTTTTATTTTCTAATATAGCCATACAGCCTTCAAGGCTAAGTCGGCTTAGAAATTTGAGAACCTTATTTAGAAATTAGGTATTAACATTATTTAAATTGTCTATATCACACTGTCTGAGGTACAAGGAATGAATTATAAAACTAAGGGTTCTATAGCTAAAGGGGGCTCTAAATTCAGAAACAAAAATGTTGTGGAAAAAGAAGAAAAGGTTTTCCTTAGGACAGTTAATTTCAAGCACGAGTTCCTCACGTAGGGGTTCGTTCCTAGTACATTCCACCAATAAGTGATATAGATCTTCATAGCGATCACACACAGAGCAATTAGAATTGTCTACTTTTCGCATTAGGTGAAGGAAGCCATTGAGTGGAATGTGATAAGATCGAACCCTAAAAATTAATGACAGGTCTCGTTTACTGAACTTGCCATTACAAAACCATGGAACTTTTGGAGGCTTATCAACTAATGTACGATACCATATACCTTTTGTAGTGGATTTTTCTTGAAAGTATGAATTCCATTCGGTATAAACTCTCATCTTAATTGCTCCTAAATAATCAGCATAATGGGGAACAATCTCAATTGGAACTCCATCAAGATGTGCTGTCTTTGCCAAAGAATCCGCCACTTCATTGCCATAGATACCAACATGAGATGGCACCCATTGTGATCGGACATTAACCCCATTAAGTATTAAGTTGTAAATACATTTAATAATGTGGAATGCCTCACTTCTACCCACACCACTCTTGCCACATGAGATTAAGTGATAAAGACCACTTTGGGAGTCTGTTACCAATAATACGTTCTTATAATCCATGCTTTCTGCATATGATAATGCTTCTCGGATTGCTATCAATTCGAGGCTCATTATAGGTAAATAATTATTATGTATAGCAAATTTAGCGCCAAAATTAGAAGAAGAATCAAAAAAGGAACAGCCTTTGTAGTCATTTGACATTGATCCGTCTGTATATAAGTGTTTGTAATAGGGATACGAATCATTGAGATGAGTTTCTGCTAATTTTCTAATTTCTTCAGATGTAATATTTTTTTTCTCACTAGTTATAGAAGGAATAGATGGTGAACAAATTGATTCAAAAGGTATTATGTAATTTTGTGGTGGCAATAGTAGGGCAGACCAAATATCATATTTTATAATATCATAATCCTTCAAAATTATATTACTATCGATTAACGAAGGGTTACCGTTTTTGTTCCAGTATCGTTCACCTGTTTGGGAAATACTCTCAAAATCTGTTATGCGTTTTTGCAGGTAATCTTCTTTTCTGGAATTTATTCTTAAGCAATGTTTAACAGATAGGTATCTTCGTCTCAAAAACAATGGCGCCACACACAGTTCGCTCTCCACGACATGAATCGGTGTTGATTTTAAAAATCCACCACAAATACGTAGACTCTGGTTTTGAACTAAATCTAACCTTTTTAAAACATTTTTACTAGCATTTGAAAAGATACCACTACCATAGTCCATACGACTTCTAATCAAGCATAGGTACAACCTTCTTAAATGTACAGGTTGAACTCCCCAGTTACAACTACAGATACAACTTAAAATATTTATGTACTTTGAACATTTGAAATGAAGTTCCTTTATATGTTTATTCCAATTTAAGCGATAATCAAACCAAATACCTAAAAATTTAAAACATTTAACTACTTCAATAATTTCAGTATTAATTTTGATACCAATAGAGGGCACCCTGTATTTTCTGGTGAATATACATAGTTTAGTTTTCATAACAGACAGTTGTAAACCTATTTCTCCTAAATAGTATTCAAAATCTTTTAAGGTAGTTTGCATAGATGTAACACAGTTATATATATTTTTGTCATTGCAGTAGAACCCAAAATTATCAGCATATTGAAGCATTTTGATTTGATTATTAGATAAACAACAAAAACTTATAGTTATGATGTTAAAAAGGATAGGGGACATTGGACACCCCTGAGCTAATCCAATACGACAAACTCTGGATATCTCTCTGCCACTCGCCAGTTCAAAGGCTATTATTCTATGATGTAAAAAATTATAAATGTATCTGCATAGATACATATCAAAACCGAAATCTTTAAGCCTTTTTATAAGTACTTCAACGGACACACCATTATAAGCATCCATAATGTCAGTGAAAGCGCATAAAAGGTATTCCTTATTTGTGAAAGATATTTCAATATCTAACGCCAAACGTGATAAACTATCCAGACAAGACAACCCTCTGCGAAATCCTACCGTATAATCTGAAAAAAGCTTATTGTTCTCGAAATAGTATTCCAATCGTTTGGCAATCATGGAATTAAAAATTTTACATATGCAATTAATCAGAGAGATTGGACGGTATTTTATTGTGGCTCCGCTTCTTTTTGGAATGGCGATTACTTTAATTTTTCTCCATTGATAAGGGATGATACCAGAAGTATATATAAGGTTATATAATTTAAGTAAAATAAGCTTAGCACTGTTTGGAAGATTAAAGATCATTGAGTATACTATGTTATCGGAGCCTGGACATGTGTCTTTTCTTTTTAAAACACATGAATCTGAAAAGGAAATTGTTCTTGTGTTTTTTCCTTATTTAGATCAAAAGGAGCTGAGTCAGCACAATCTGGAGTTAAATTGGCGACAAATTGTTTTGCCTCATCTTCTGACAGGGAGTTATAATTGTTCCTATGTCCTTTAATCCACCTGAGTTTGCGCCACATTTGACTGCTTGTGGTTTGGGAATTGACACTAGAACAAAAGGACTGCCATGATTTACGCTTAGCTTGTTTTATTAAATTGCGTGCCATCGTTACTTTTTCCTTAAAGATCAAGTAATTTTGTTGTGTACGATTTTTGCGAAGATTTTTCATGGCTAATCTTCTCTCTGCTATCGCTCTTGACAAGTCCTGACTCCACCATGGTTTTGGCTTGAATTTAGAAGACGTTGGGTCATGGTTTATATGAATATAAGGAATGTATATATCAGCCGCATTGTTAATTATATCAAGGAATTGATCATAGCATTTTTGAATATCAGGATACCACGAAAAGCTTTTACAATTATCCTCAACAGTAGCTTTGTACTTTTTCCAGTCAGCATGTTTAATATTTCTTTTTGTGATAGGTTTAAGATAAAAAGAACCTTTAATCTTTATCAAAATAATGAGATGGTCACTACCTAGCGTTTCATTAGTAACAGACCAATTACAATCTAATGTAAGATCAGAACTAGAAAAAGTTACATCAGGAGAAGTGAAAATAATTTGATTTACAGAGTAAGCAATACGTGTAGGACTGCCATTGTTTAGGAAGCTAAAGTTATAATCTGAACTACTCTCAGCCAGTAAACGACCTCTGCCGTCCGTGGTGTACGACCAGGCAGAATGATGTGCATTAAAGTCACCAGCAATTATAGTTTTGTTATTGTAAAGTCCAAAAATTTCGTCGTAGTCGCGTCTATTAGTTTGAATTGATCTCGGAGAATATATGTTAATAATAAATTTGAGTGAACTGTGATTTAATAATTCAATACCTAAAAAATCTAAGTTATTATGTGGCAAAGAGATATCCAAAAGCCTAGCCGTAATAGAATAGTGAACAAAAATAATAAGGCCGCCATAACCATCGCTTCTGTCCCTTCGAAAACAATTATATCCAGAAATATTAACATGTTTGTCTTCAGACAGCCAGGACTCAGAACAAAGGCAAATGTGAATATTTTCCTTATTTAGATAACATTCTAAATCGGTTAATTTTGGGAGAAGACTACGATAGTTCCATTGCATTACATTAAGACTCATAATAAGTTATGAAAAGAATTAGCGCTAACACACTCACAAACCAGGGTCCAGTTTCTTGATAATACGACTAAGGCGATTTTTACAGTTTTTAGAAGTAATCTTTGGGAGGATCTCCTTCAGCATTTTCGTAAAGTTATCAATATTTTCTGTGTAGCTTAAAGTTGTTTCTAATATATTTATTTTGCCATAAGATTCCTCGAAGAATTCCTTAAACTCTTCTGTAGTTATAGGGTAGTCACTAGATTCTAAAATATTTCAAATTTGATCTAATTCTGTGGGTTGAAGGTCTAGCATAGGTGTTCTTTTTTGTTTTTTGGTAGATTTTTTGTTGGTCTTCTGTAGTAAGTTGTCTTCACTGTTGATGGACGTTTCACTTAGTTCAGAGTCACTCTGGAAATTATTGTTTTTCTGTGATATTTCAATGACTGCGCTTTTGGAAGATTCCGTGGTAGTAGTTGGGTGAGGTCTTTTGAAAGAGACAAGAGGTTGGAGTTCGGGTGTATTGGTAGTTGGATCGATATTTGTTGTATTGGATTTGGTCATTGCTGTCTGATCTTCAGGGCATTTACTGGCTATGTGCCCCTCTTTTTTGCATAAAAAGCACGACATACTATCAGTGGAAATGTAAATCCAATATGTGGTATTATCGAATACAATTTGTAGGCGTTCTGGAAGGTGCTTGATGTCTTCTGGTGCTATATATGTTTGTCGCCGAAAACTTAGAATATGACTGAAACCAGGTTCACCGATTCCAGCCTTGATGAACGATAAGGGGGATGCCAATTTGATATTCAACTCTGCTAACTTTTTCTCAATTATATTGTGTGGTATTATTGGGCATACATTGGACAGGATTATCCTTTTATTTCTGGAAATAAGTGGCCGAATGGGAATTTTTTGACTGTTAATAGTTATGCACTGGTGCTTCTCTATTAGTTCATCGGCTATTTCCTTGGAGGCAACAAATATGCATACTCTGTTGTTTGACATTCTACTTAAGAAACGGATTTGAGTTGGATTGATTAGCTTCCCAAAAGCGAGAGCATAGTCTTTGATTTGTGTTTCGTCAACAGTATCTATAATGACAGCTTGATCTTTGGTGGGGTATGAAACAGTTTGAGTAACAGTTGAGTAGCTTACGGTAGACGCCATAGTTCTTGTAGTCCAAAAAAGGGGTGGCAAAATCGGAGGTAGAATTGTTAAAATTGTGTTGTATAACACTGCTATGCGCGCGCGCCACGCGGCGCACACACACAAAAAAAAAACTCGTAGTCAAGAACGCAGTACACGTGTTCCGCTATCGGTGCACCGAGCGCGACTGGTTACAATCCTATTTGAATAAAATATATTGAATTTGAATATGTCACATATTTTCCAAATTTTGTTAATTCACAAGGGACTCGAAAGCTATAGGCAACCTCCCGTTAACCTAGAATCTTGAAATTTATTTGTACACTCGAGTACAAAAGTAATGATCGATACGATCAAAGTTACAAAAATATGTATATGTCGTGGCCAGATCGTAAAATTGCCCACTTCATGATGTGGCCAACCATTTCATGAAATGGCCAATATCGTCTGGCCACATCATGATGTGGTGTGGCCGGATCAATGAATGATCAAACGTTTAACGATATGGACAGCTACATTTGGCTACTTCATGATATGGCCAAAAATTTGGTGGTCATATCGTAAAATAATTACGTTATTCACCGCTAGAGGCGCTGATATCATTTTGTTTCGGTGATGCATCATGGCGGCGGACAAATATTTCGATAAATTAAATCTGTAGGTTAGGTTAGGTTAGATATTGTGAGGGGGCGTAATCGGGGAATGGCTAATGCCGATCCCGATTGTGTCCCTACGGAGGTAGAAGTATCTGGATGGGTTTTAGCCAGGTATTGGGTTAATACCCGAGTCCTATGGCATATATATGAGGGCCTTGTCAGCCTACCCCCTTGTTGAATCCGTAACAATATTCCCTCGCCTCAAAAAAAAAAGGTTAGATATTGTGATCACATACAGTGGAGCGAGCGAAGCGAGCGAAGCGAGCGAAGCATCAAACTGCACGTTGCATGTTTGCATTCACGCTGCAGGCTTGTTTCATGCTTATTTGGGATTTTTATTAAGTCTTAACGATATGGCCAAACGTGGATGAACATATAATTAAACGTGACGTTTAAACGATATGGCCAGTTTTAGTTGGCCGGCCACATAATGAAATGGTCACGATATATACATTGATTGACAGTCTTTATTGGCTTAATATTAAGGTAAAGTCTGTAGAGTCTATATATTTTTGTAACTTTGATCGTATCTATCGTTTTGTACTCGAGTTACTCAGATAAGTTTTTACTGAACCTTCGATGCGCGAGTCCAACTCGCACTTGACTGGTTTTTTATGTCTCGTAAGCTCTTCTAACACTACTTAGTTTATGAGTACGGTTACGTTTTAATAACATTTTGTCTAAGTCTAAAAGCGGATTCATTTGATTTCAACAACACCCGAAAATTTATGATCCGCAAACTAGTAACATACCACATACCAGTCCTCATGTAATGATAGTAACAATAACTATTAAGGGACTCTGCCGTTAAATTCATAGTGCCTGCTGTAATGAAGTTCACACATAATAAATTTCCAAGAATAATAAACTTATCACGCATTAGGATTTATGGCTCGGCCATTTTATTACTGGGCAAAGGTAATAGGTACAAAAGGGAGAGATAAATGTTGAATAACTGAATTTATAATTTTGCAAATAAAATATAATAAATTACATACCAATGCAGGGTATAAGGGTAGGTATGCTAATTCCGTCTAGTTAGGAGAGAGATACGTGCTTCAATGATATGGGTAAACCATTAAAACTTACGGGCTGATGATGAGAACAAATATCTTTGGTAATGTATAATCTACTATAATCGCCTGGAGCAGGGGTGGAAAACTTAATAACGCCCAAGATCTATTGTTTACTAACAAAACTGTGTACGATCTACCAATTATACAGGGTGGATAAAAATTATGGGCCCTGGAGGGAAACTACCTTTAATCCTTAAGATAGCTCTAATTGCCACAAATTACAAAAGAAGAAGAAGAAGATAGCTCAGTTTACTAAAAGGCAAAATTCTTTTATTTTTAAAAAGAAACAAATCTGCATTCATAGATTTTCTCAAATTTGCTTGCGTCACACGGGAATCGAACCAGCTGAAAATGAAAACAAAAATAAACACTCGCTATATTATTATTTTTATCGATAGGATAATCTATGTGCCCTGGAGCAAAACTACCTTAAATCCTTAATAGTTCAGTTTACATAAAAGAAACATTCTTTTATTGTTAAAAAAAACAAAACTGCTAACCTCTGACTTACTACAAGGGCTAAGGGTTGTGGTAGAAAATGTTATTAGGAGCATACACCACAAATAACACTTTGCAGACGGCTGCGCGAAATCAACGAAGACTAAATTTGTGTATCCGGAACGAGGAGTCTCATTCTTAACAACATCAGGTAAATTAAAGTGTAACCAAATTTTAATGTTAAATCGTTCAAGTGCAGTTCCTTGCTAGGCAATCATTTTTTACACGTTTACGTGTCCTTTGAATTAGAATTGATGATAAAAAATTATGTTAGCATTTATTAGAGAGATTTTATCGATTATTAGAATAAAATAGTGTTAGTTTTTTTTATTATAAATAATCGAACGAGCTATCGTTCGATTCCCGGGTGAGGCAGGCGAAATTTACAAAATCTTTGAATGCAGTTTTGTTTCTTTTTAAAAATAAAAGAATGTTTCCTTTAGGTAAAATGATCTAACTTAAGCATTATAATGTAGTTTCCCTCCAGGGCCCATAATTTTTTTTCCACCCTGTATAGGTACGTACCACTTGAAATTTAAAATTAATTTTAGATATGATAAACTTATATGGCACGATTGATTGGACTAATAGCCGCGATTGATCAGTTGGCCACCCCTGGCTTAGAGTAAGGAAAATACTATATTAAAACAGACACGCTATTTCCATCATATTAGTACTGTTGTAGTAGTAGTATCTGTTGGTTGAATAACCTGTTGCTGTTTTAGCCTGTTTTTTATTTTTGTGTAGACTGTTGTAGCATTTATCACAAAACTAAGTGAAATTTTTAATGCTGTATTTTTGAGGATTAACAGACATTTAAATTTTCAAGTATTAGGAATAAAAATACGATTTATTATTACTTCTTTTATACAAACAAGCTTACTGCCCATGCCCACCTGATGGTAAGTGGTAACAGTTACCTATAGTACATGTGGTTCTTGTGAGATTCGCAGCAAATCTGCAGCCCCCTAAGAGCCGCAGTGTACGTTGCCAAATTGTGATATAAGATGTAAAGTCACGGTACCCAGTAATTTTACTGACATAATATCTTACCCTTCAAACGGAACGCAGCAATGCAAGCACTGCGTTATGGGTAAAACGAAGATAACATTGGTAGCACTAGTCGCGTAGCAGGTTCAACAGGTGATATTTATTTGTTTTGCTTCGACCGTATTGTAGTATTCGAATAAATTTTTTAACCAACTTCAAAAAAGAAGAAGGTTCTCAATTCGATGCGTACTTGCGTATGTTTTTTTTTGTGTGTACGTTACGCGATTACGCCGCCAATTGTGGACCGATTTTCTAAATTCTTTTTGTATTCGATAGAGTATACTCCAAGGGTAGTCCCATGGTCACCAAAGTTGGGATCTGATGATGGAAATCGTATAAGTGTGATGTTGTCTGTACCTATTCTTATATTATTTTTAGCTTTTCATTGTTTTTGAAGTCGGTTTTATTTTTTGTAAAATATATTTTATTTTTAACTTTTTAGTGAAAGAAACCCTTATATAATACCAGATCACCGAAGGTGAGGTGGTATACCACGATCCCATCATCAGATCCTGACTTTGGTGACCATGGGACTACCCTTGGATTATACTCTATCGAATACAAAAAGAATTTTGAAAATCGGTCTACAATTGGCGGCGTAATCGCGTAACGTACACACAAAAAAAAACATACGCACCGAATTGAGAACCTTTTTCTTTTTTGAAGTTGGTTAAAAAATTGAATCGAATACTACAATACGGTCAAAGCAAAACAAATAAATGTCACCTGTTGAACTTGGCAACACGACTAGTGCGACCAATGTTATCTTCGTTTTACCCATAAAAAAGCTAGAACAGTTAATCTTCATGTAAGTTTCACCGGAAGGAGATTCTGTACCAGGGTCGCCTGCTTAGGTACCTCCGTCTTACTTAATTCTGCCGCAAAGCAGCAGACCTTGAGACCATCCCATAGGAGTATACTCTATCGAATACGAAAATAATATGAAAATCAGTCAACAATTGGCGGAGTAATCGCGTAACATATACACAAAACACGTTGGACACACGTAAAAATTTAATGATTTTTCTAGATTTTTATAGGATCCCGTTATCAGATCCTAACTTTGGTGACTATGAGACCACCCTTAGAGTATCCTCTATCGAATACAAAACGAATAATCAAAATCGGTTCATAAACGACGAAGTTATCTGCGAACAAACATAAAAAAAGCATATATACGGTCGAATTGAGTAACCTCCTTTTTTCGAAGTCGGTTAAAAAGTAGATAGTAGTAGTTGAAGGCTTACTGAAAGTACACAAGCAGAAAATTAATTTTCGGTCATTTTTCAAACGCTTGTCTGAATTCGTTCCAAAGCATTAAAGGCGTTGCTAACTCCAACTAAGCTTTGAATATGATTTCTTTTCTGACCTCTGGCGCTTTCGTTACTTTGATCCTCGCTTTGATCGAAGATGTTCTTGCCAGCTTGCAAAGAAAGCAAAGTTTGTTATAATTAAATCATTACCGCCGTCGGAGAGACGCTTACACATTTCTTACAAAATCATTTATTAGCACATTTTTTTCGGTAATGATTTCATCATCACAGCTCATAAACGTTCCCATTGAGGGGCTCGAGCTTACCCTAAGTTAAGGTGTTTAGGCGTTACTCAACCAAGCTGACCCAGTGCGGTTTGGTCGAGTTCACGTAGAAACTTTTGAATTTCTTCGCAGATGCATACAAGTTGCCTCATGATGTTTCTTCACCGTAGGAGCATCGGTAAATGTTCATATGAAATTCAAAAAACGAAAAACAAATTGGTACACGACAGGATCGAACTATGGACCTCCCGATTCGAAGGCCAGTGCCGAGTCCACAGCGCCACCGATACTCGCAGATTAGCTAGTATACAGGGTTATTTTGAATGAACCAACAACCTCCCAGGGGCTGATTCTAGTGCTCAGATGCAACAACTTTTTGTATGGGACCAAAATCGATATCTCAAAAAAAAACACTTCTCCATACAAACTAGGTTAGCTGATTGAGACTTTAGTATGGGAAAGTGGATTTTTTTTTGCGATTTCGATGTTGGTCCCATACAAAAAGTTGTTGCATCTGAGCACTAGAATCAGCCCCTGGGAGGTTGTTGGTTAATTCAAAATGATCCTGTATATACCTAACTAGCTGTGCCCGCGAACTACGTTTCGCCATAATAATTATTTTCCCGTTTTGGCAACATTTTTCATTGATGCCCAGCTCCTATCAGTGTACCATGATGTTGTATAGCCTAAAGCCTTCCTCGATAAATGGACTATCCAACACAATAGTTATTTGTTATACATGAGTGCAAAGTTGCTTTTTAACCGCGTGCTCAACTTCGATGACCGAGCAAGCGAAGGATTCAAGAAATTAGAATCCTGAGCGTTAGCGAGGGAATCAAAAGAGCACAAGGTGAAAAATCTTTGCACTCGAGTGCAACACGTAACTTTTCATCCCCCCTCAGCGAGGAAAAGACTAAATGCAAAATAAAACATTTACAATCACAAGATACTTTTATTTCAGTTTAGGTACATATTTACTACAACATTAAAATAAACTTCTTCGTCGCTGGAATCACTTATTTTCGTTTTTTTTTACTTGTTTTCAAGTTTCTTATTTATAACAATACGACGTCAACGCAAAATGGCGCTCGCAAAGCAAATGAAAAACAAAAGTTCACCAAGGAGGTTCAGAGTCTTGACTTTTTAACAAATTTAAAAAAGTTGTATGATAAATTCGGCACCATGGAGATGGAAGTAAATAGATTTAATGATGTTTTGAAATCACCTAGTACACGCGATGTTCTAATTTCAAGTTTACTTTAACCTCAAGCGGATAAAAACGGCTTTGGCGGTCAGATATCGATTAGCAAAAATACTCTTTCCGAGATGGGGGGATGAAAAAAGAATTTTTCAATTTGAATGAGTAGCTCCTGAGATTAGCGCGTTCAACTAAACAAACAAATGAACTCTTCAGCTTTATAATATTAGTAAGTTTTACTATTTTTTAATAAAGCTTAACACCACGGTGCATATACTACCTATCATCGTGATTTGTCAACACTGTTGTTTCCTATTTTTTTGGATAGGGATTTCGCAGCTTCCTGTAGGAAATTTGAAAAATCCTTCACCTTAGTAGGTGCCTACAGAAACTAACGAGCCCCTGTAACGGATTTCATAATTCAAGCTCCTCAAGTTTGGGTTCTTCATTGATACATCAGTCAGTCATTTAAACAAGGCCTCTATAAATACAGATAGTCATATTATTAATAGCACTTATTTTGTCTAATTAACATACGCAGAATAGTTTAGCTAAACAATATTCTGATCGTTCTTATCTAGTAATATCTTACGACGATTAACAGGTACTTAACGAACGAAAAAAAAATAATGAACTTAACAAACTTAATAAATACATGGAAAACTTACTTTGTTGCACTGACTTACAAGTAAGTGGCTTAACTTGGGCGCTAAGACCGTATCAGAGTGAAACTTTATATTCTGCTATTTTCGTTAGTGCTGCGGCCTCTAACCATAAAAAGGTGCGGTAAAGAAAATAAGTGGAATGTCACAGACCTATTTACCGCCTTTCTGGATTACGACCGTTGTCGTATTTAAGACGATCGTAAAATGAAAATTAGGTTCTCTCGGTACAAGGTTTGGGACGATCGTGCCACTGACTTATGAGGATTGTTGGTGTATAGCTAATTCCAAGACAACATAGAGGAAAACAGTTTTAAAAACGAATACAAAAAATATAAATTTGTTTGGCTACCTAAATGCTACTCCAATTACAAAAAAAAATAGGTTAGGTGAAATCATTTTTGTAGCCTGAAAATATTTATGAATATCATCAATATAATTGCCATCATTCCAGCTACAACATGCCATCTCTCCGGACCTATTCCTGAACGGCAGTGTTTGGGCAGTATCCTTCAACGCAGACCTGTACTGGACAGGTTGGCGTGGAAAAACTGTCATACACACAACACCGTATTTTGTGTAAAGTTATTAAACTCACAAATACTGGCCGGCTTATAAATCTTTTAATGAAAACTTTATTTTGTAGATCTTATTGAATGATTTTAAAGGAAAATGCCAATTGTTGTATGGAAGTGTGACCGGAAATGTACATAGATAAAATAGACGATTACAGTCAGCTGAAACCTTCTACAATATGGACTCAAAGATAAGAGTGGGTCTTAGAAACATTTGCCCTGAAAATAACCAGTGGTCTGTAGTGTAGTTTACCGATGAGTCCCGATTCGGTTTTCATCCTGATTCCCGAAGAGTAGGTGTATGGTGAGCGCTTGGTGATGAAAACCGTTTACCACGCCCTCAGGAAGTTTGTCCATACAAACGCTCGAACAATTATGGTTTGAGCAGGAATTCGTGTTAGTGGAAGAACAGACCTGGTTTGAATCAGAAACACCATAACTTCTGAATACCGTAATGAGGTACCAGTACCCATAGTTTATCCTGCACTGCATTTATCCCGTTCTTAGTATTTTTTGATGTCAAATCATGAAGAAATAAAAAAATGAAAAAAATCTGGCATCCTTATCACCTTAAGGTATAAAAATAACCTACGACCTATTCTTAAGCCTATCAAATATACACAAAGAAAAAAAAAAGTCAAGCCGTTTTTGGGGCGTTTCAGTTCAATGGCAAACACTGTGACACGAGATTTTTACATATTAGAAGATTACATACGCATATAAACATCGTTTTGGTTTTCATCAAAAATTTTATGAATAATATGCAAAAATCGATAAAAGATGACGCTTCGCTTGATGGGCGCTCAACGCCAGAAGAATAATTCAAAAATTAGATTACGCATTTACCTATCTTCAAAGCACGTAAGTAGCACTAAGTTTCGTAACATTATTTCGATGCCGACAGATAACAATTTCGTGATTAGCGTTGAGGTGGTTTACAACTTAGAATACTTCGTGAATGAAATTAAATTAAACGTTAGTTCATGAAATTAATGTGTTATTCTTTGAAAAGCTTCTCTCAGAAAACGTCTAAGCTGGTTTTACAGAAAACGCGTCGAGTTCTTCTTTAATGAAACGTAGACAGCAACCAAGCAACTACAAGAAATTTTGTAATCGTTTGGAATTAGTTTTTGTAGGGCTAAGAACTATTCAAGCAAAAGTTAAGTACTTACCCTACGTTTTTGTTATACAGATACAGCTCAAGCGTCTGCTTCGGTCGAGTTTCTAGGTTGTGTTTGATCTTTTTTTAATTGATAAGATTATTTATCATTATTAACTCGCGCTTTATTTATGCCTTTCCATATTATATATGTACATCATCATAACAGCTCATGCACGTTCGCAACGAGGGGGTCGAGTCTACCCTAAGTTAGGGTGTTTTAGGCCTTAGTCAACCACGCTGGCCCATTGCGGATTGGTCGACTTCACATACACCTTTGAATTTCTTCGCAGATGTATGCAGGTTGCCTCACGATGTTTTCCTTCACCGTAGGAGCAATTTTCAGATAATTGTATATATGAAATTCGAAAAACACATTGGTACATGGAGGTCTCAAACCCCGGACCTCCCGATTGGAAGGTAAGTGCCAAGTCCACAGCGCCACCGACGCTATGTAATGCCATTGTATTATTTCACTTTAATCCAATAGAAAAAATAAGGCTGTTATACATTTTAATAATTGTTGCGCTCGTCCGCTTCTTTACTGTTGCGCGGTGAAAGGAGAAGGACATATTCGGTCATAACTTATTTGATAGATGTATTGTTGTAGATCTTAAATGTATGTTTATAATTTCTCTTTGCAAATTAATATAATTTGTCATTTTTTAAGATTTTCCTCTATAAATTCACTCACTGACGGATGACTTAAACATCACTCAAGCTCAATAATCTTTGTTTTAATATAGACGTTTTCATGCACATATTGACGTTAAACAAAAACGGAAAAAATTTACTAAGAAAGTAATCAAAAAATGTATCGACTAGGATATTGAGCAGTTAAATTACTTTGCTTTATTGTATGTACAGACACCCCGACCATATTTGAATGTATGCAAATACAAGTAAATACAAAATGAAAAAAAAGATGACTCTACACCTGTTCAGAAATTGGGAGAGCCTTCTCGAGAAGAACAGGCATCACTATCACTCATCAACTGTGTTCACGCTCGAGGAAGAGCGAGTGGCAACACTGCATTGTGGTCTGTGCAGTGAGAGCCTTTTTGGCGGGCGGCCGCATGTGACATGTCAGTCAGTCGAGTCGAAATGTCATGACATTGTTAGAGGTTTGCGCGGGCATCAATAAAATGTAATATATGAGAATAACATTGTGTTTTGCGCGGCGCACCTAATATCGGGGTGCGAAAGCCCGCTTTGTGTTGTGCAAAAGTTTATCCTCGCGTGTGTGAGCCGTGGTGGCCTAATAGGCATTTGTAGTGCTCCGGTCTCCACCGGTGGATCCACCGCAGAACTTCAGGAGCCGCGACTTCCTTCGAGCTAGCTCAGGAAGTCCACCGGCTACATACGGAGACCAATCGGATCCAAGGTAAGTAATACCAATTTTCTAAGAGCTGGTATTCGGTGAATAAAATTCAGCAATACAAGTTGGTGAAACGCCGACGTGGTGGTGTCTACTTAGGGCACCACCAAACTGATTACTTATTCAACAAGACGGAAAGATATTTGGTTTATTTTTATTAACTTATTATACATAATTATAAATACTAGCTGTGCCGGCGAACTACGTTTCGCCATATAGTTTACGACCTATTCTCAGACCTACCGGATGTACACAAAAAATTTCATAAAGATCGGTCAAGCCGTTTCGGAGGAGTTCGGTAACAAACACTGTGACACGAGAATTTTATATATTAGATAAAGGTCTAGGATGGATTTTTGAGATGGGATTTGAAGGGCAGGTACATTAACCGTTATAGTTACAAGAAAACATTGTTAGGCAACCATCCATAACTTTTTAAGATATTCTGATCTGCATTCACAGATTTTGGAAAAAAGTTACAGTCAACATAAAAAATACTGAGATAGCAAAAAAAAATTTTTTATGCCTATCGATCCTATTTCATGTATGGATCAAAAGACTATGGGACCATTTAAGGTATGAGTACTAGAAATGAGAGAAATCGCCATACATTTTGTACGGAAAATCCTCAGCTCCTATTTCATACGGTGATCTCTCTACGAATCCTATTTTTTACTTTTAAGGGAAACTGTTAAGTTTATTTTCAACAAGATGGCGCTCCACCACAACACATCCGCCCGCCGTACGCGTTCCAATTTGAACAGACAATCCAGGACACAGTGGATAGGGACACATTGTCCAATAAAGTGGCTACCTTGCAGCCCCGATCTAACGCCACTAGATTTTTTTTTATGGGGCTACCTAAAAAACAAAATCTACAAAAATAAATACGACAGTGTTCAGGAACTGAAAGATGCATTGACAAGTACTTTAAATAACATCCATCCAAGAAAATTATTAGCTGCTACGTCCTCAGTACAAATGTGAGTAAACTTATGTATTCGTGAAGACGGCGGACATTTTGAGCAATTTATTTCATAGATAGATTAGATATTTTTGCGTTTGTTTAAAATATATGTTTAAATGATTTAATTTAGTATTTATTTAAATTACAGTTTCCCTTAAAAGTAAGAAATAGAATTCATAGAGAGATCACCTTAAGAAATAGGATCCGAGGATTTTCCGTACAAAATGTATGGGAAATGTTTTTGGCGATTTCTGTCGTTTCTAGTACTCATACCTTAAATGGTCCCATAGAGTCTTTTGATCCCTACATGAAATAGGATCGATAGGCATAAAAAAATTTGTTTGCTATCTCAAAATTTTTTTTTGTTGACTGTAACTTTTTCCAAAATCTGTGAACGCAGATCAGAATATCTTAAAAGTTATGGATGGCTGCCTAACAATGTTTTCTTGTAACTACAACGGTTAAAGTACCTGCCCTTTAAATCCCATCTCAAAAACCCATTCTGTATATTATCTATACTATCTACCCATAGACCTCCCATTACCTACATAATTGATTGAAAGGCTCAATACTACAAAGTTGGGATGCCCTCTTAATCTATTGTCGTAGTCAACTGCGACTAAGTAAATACATCGTATAAGTGGGAAAAGGGATATTCCCAAGTACCACCTCAACCTATTTTCAAAGGTCTAATCATCTAAATATGACCTTCATAGAATAGTTTCACGAAAGCACTTAAATGCCACAAGAATGATAAGTGTGTAAACAGTAAGCAACATTCTGTAATATCCTGTTTCATTAGCAGTATAAGTTGGAATAGTGGAGTCAAGGGAACATCAGGAGTGTCTCTTTGACTCGATATCTCAACTTTGTTTTCATAACGAAGGTTCATGTATTTAATAAAAATATATACAGAAAAAGTATGAATATACGCCAGTTTGGCACATCCACGTTGGTGAAATCTTGGAGCTTTCGGCGTCTTGTTAATACAAAGGCCGTGCTCGTGATAGGCTCTGAGATGGTATGGAATGACCCGTGTCCAGTAATTTCAGATAAGCAGTACTTAACAAGCAGTTCAAACTTTCGACTGTCGAGCGTTTGATGGAGCTCATTGTTCATACATTTACGTACAGTAGCACTCCCATTTTTGTCAGAGAAGAAATACGTTAATAGCATAGCCACGTACTCCCGAGACGAAAATTGATTAACTATAACAGCGGTAAAATTGTAATCAAACAGACCGTGCCACGGTAAATACCAGTAATTGCCGAAAGGACCATGTACATACTTCCAATAACAGTTTGCGACTGTTTTTGTCTCGTATTGCTTTCTTTGTCTAAGCGAGCAGCAAG
The DNA here is from genome assembly GCA_963935595.1 of Schoenobius gigantellus. Classification (NCBI taxonomy): domain Eukaryota; kingdom Metazoa; phylum Arthropoda; class Insecta; order Lepidoptera; family Crambidae; genus Schoenobius; species Schoenobius gigantellus. The sequence continues at coordinate 10,530,023 of OZ012558.1, forward strand.
AGTGGTACGGATTGTCGGTATTTATCAACGAGTTTTCTTCTTTCGGGTGCCGCTAGGGGCGCGGGTGCAAAAAGAGTGAGGAGCCTAGTTGAGCCTCGACGCGACTTTGCCGGGATTTATCAGAAAGCTTCATGACCTCTTTTTTTATTTTTTTTAAGGCCGGGGAATCTCTTTACGATTCAACAAGGGGCTGAAAGCAGATAAGGCCGCCCCAAGGATATGCCATTGGACTCGGGTATAAACCCTATACCTGGCTAAACCATCCTCCAAGCAACTTCTACCTCCGTAGAGACACAATCGGGATCGGCGTTAGCCATTCCCCGAGTGCGCGCTCTGGTAGGCCCGACGGCGACGGTGAGCCAGCATAGCTGACCCAAGCGCCAGGTTACCTCTACTGGGGGTTTCGACAAGCGCAATCTCGCACTCATACGTACTACGTATTAATGGAAAAACCTTTTGCGTACTATTATTGCTATTATAGTGGGGTGCTTATTACTCGTTTATTTAGTTATGATTTTACCAATTATTGCATTTTCGTGGATAATTTCGAGATTTCGATTTTTTTACTAGACTTGTAACTTGAATAAAAAGCTGTGGTAATATACACAGCAGTGTTGAGGGGTCGAGATTAGGCGAAGGTAAGCCGTCATCAAAGGCCGTAACAAAAAAGCACTCACCGCTGCACCGCGTCATGCGTTCTTAACATGAAAAGGCCCACTTTCATCATACAAAAAAGCACTGATAATATGATTAAACAGTGTCTCTCCACTGAGTTTGAATCAGAAAACAATTATCATGAAGGCATTAAGTCCGCCTTTGTACTCCTTCTGTACTTAAAGAGTAAACAAATAAATAAATCATGGAAAACAAAACATTTTATTCAGTTTGCAATTGCCTGTCATCCACGTATATTTTATTTATCATGCAAAGATGAATGAAAATTTTTAAAAAATCCACCTCGCCTTTTACAATCAATTATCATATTTCGAACAGCACGGCCTAATTTGATAGCATGCTTTTAATTTCGTAACTAAGTTTGGGAAACGAAGAACTAAGCAAGTAGGTAGTCGTCAAACAGCATTCAATATGCATTTAAGCCATTTTGGCAAATAAATCTTACCGCAACATACAAATATATAAGATCACATCACAAAATAAAACAAATGCCGGTACAAATTTCTAATCAAATCACAACAAACACGTAAATGGCGGACGCCGGACACGTACCAATTAATAAATATCATAATCCTGACCACTGAGGCACCGACGCGACGATGACTTTCGAAGACAAAAAGATAAACATTCAAATTATCCATAAGTCAGCTGATGCTCAGATTTCTAATTATTAATTCTAATTAATAATTTGACCAATATTCATCGCATTCACTAGGTAGGTACTTCGTTAGAGCAGGAGTTACTTTGCTGTAAATTAGTTGCTGTTAACGTGGAAAATGCACTGTTTTTACCCACAATCATTTATTTTTGACTATATTACCTTTACCAAACTGTTTAAGAAAGCATTGAATATGTTGCGGCAGATTTTTGAAATGTCAAAATAACTCAAAATATATAAAAGTTGAAAAGTAATTCAATGCATTAGTAAATGAAGCTAGAATGATGTCGTGTTTAAATTAATAGATAATTATTACCATAACCATACTATAAGAAACTAATAAATAAACCTCGTTGCGCGGGACCGACTTCTCGACATTTTCGGTCCGAGGTGCAGTTGTCCCTATCGCGCTGTGTGCGGAGTGCGATTTTTATCGAACTTTGCTCGATCACACGCATCGAATCGAATCGAATCGAATCGAATTCGCGTATACGCGAATTTATATGGAATTAGAGCAGTGCCATCTAGTAGTCACTAGATGAAGCTGTCTCATTCCACAGCAGCTACTAGATGGCGCTGCTCTAATTCCATACAAATTCGCGTTAACGCGTTCGATGCGTACGATCGAGTAGAGTTCGATAAAACTCGCACTAGGCACTCTATTCAGTTGTTCGGACCTTAGGTTCGGACACACAGCGCGACAGCAATACATTTTACAAATACCTATTTTTGAATTCTCTCGAGCTTGGTGTTTTCTCTTAAGCAGAGTAACTCCCCAACTTAGACGTCATCGTTATCCCCTAAAACACCCAAACAGTCGTATCCTTTAATATCGATACCTACATTATTGCTATTTATATTATTATACAAGCCAATTAAACATGTAGTTAGGAAGCTCACTTAATACAAGGCTACGTCTAGGAAAGTCATTAGTCGAACGTCTCGGAAACGGCCACGTGAATTAACATTACCCAACTAGTCTTGGAGTGGAATTTAATGGTTGTGCAGAAGCCCGATTGATGAATTTACAACTGGGAAGTTGCTATGAGTCTTCACCGCAATTAAATCGGAAGGAGTTGAAGTGAATTTTGAAATGATTAAAAGTTGTACTTGCACTTTTACTTATATGCTGGTAACGGGTCTCTTCGGTCCCCCATTAGACAAGATGGAATAGATCACTACATCACGCTGATGGGTTGATACAGGGTTTTTCGTCTCATCGACATCTACCAGAAAAGTGGGAACACTGACACTTGATTTCTAGGTCCGTCATTACAGACCATTAAATATAATAGTGTAACGGAATAAACAAACATTAATTTTTAAAAAGATTTATAAAATAACAGTAAACAACATCAAGCTTTAGGGTTATAATAACTTTAGAATAAATTGTATGTCTATAATGATTTTGGAATTCTGTGAGCGTCGGCGTCGGTGCCGCTGTGGAGTTGACACTGGCCTTCTAATCGGAAGGTCCGGGGTTCGATCCTGCCATGTACCAATGTGTTTTCCGTTTTTGGAATTTCATATGTAGGTAAATTTGTACGACGCTCTTACGGTGAAGGAAAACATCGTAAGGCAACCTACACACATCTAAGAAGAAATTCAACGGTGTATGTGAAATTAACCAGTCCGCACTGGGCCAGCGTGTTGATTATGGGTCTAAACATCCTTATTAGGGATTCAATCCCCCCGGTGGGGACGTATATGAGCTGTTGTGATGATAAGTGTGTACAATCGATATAATCGTTAAATTTTATCATGCGCAGCTATTCTAAAAAAAAGAACTTAATGGCAGCGAGACACTAAGCCAGGATACGAACAAAAATTTTCGAATCAATTTTGTGAATTGAGTTGAAATGTGGTTTGATAATTAAAATAATGAATCAGTGGTTCCAATTTTTAATTTTTATGTAACACTTTTCGGACTTTCCATGTTCTCATTTTCAAGTTATTTCGCCATTTTGAAAATTCGTGGTAAGAATATATTTTACTATCATTTCCTAGAAGGCTTTATTTTTATCCTAGATTCATTAATAGGTATACCAGCCTATTTAATTAAACAAAGATTAGTTGACCAACAGCATTGCATTGAGTTCTCATGTATCTAAATCATATTAACGCGGTGGACATAATCCTGACATATGTATACGTACTAATAATCAGAAACTAGAATTCACATGCAACTATGTTCGCGTGGCTCTACATCATGTAATACTTAGTTTTTTGAGTAATGAGCATAGGGTTAATAAATATAAGGTGATTAGTAAAACGAGTGAAATGTCAAAATATGTGGTTTAATCCAAGGGAACACAATATCAGTGGCGCACTGATTGCAGCCTACGGCTGCCAATCAGTGGTGAGGATTTGTATCACTAATATTATGAAACTAGTATATGGTACAGGTTCTTTATGAATGAATGAATGAATGAAATATTTATTTGCCTTTAAACACGGTTTACATGGTAATATGTTACAAGATACAGATCATGCGTGTTCAGTCAAAGTTTTGACATGCAAAAACTTGCTACAAATTTATTAAACAATTTAAATGAAACTGCTGGTAGTTATTTCTTAACATACTTACATATACAGATACATACTTATTTTATAATTTTATCATATGTTTACAATTAAAATCAATAATACTACAAATCAATCAAATAATAGGTACATGTCAAACTTAATCATTAATGAATCATATTTATTAATAAAACATTACATACATTTATTCTATCACTACTATATTAAATAACAAAGTTATATGTCAAAAAATTCCTTGATGTCATAAAAACAATGTGTGATCAACCATTTTTTCAGTCTACTTAGAAATAAAGAGGTTGGCAATCGTCTTAGTTCCATGGGGATTTTATTGTAGATTTGTATTGGCATCACAAAACAGTTTTTTTTAAATAAAGCGCTGTTGTACTGTGGTATTACCAATTTAAAAGGATCTCTCGGGCGAAGCCTCTGGGGCTGTATAGGCTTTTCAAAAAATTCCGGGTGGTGCCTAATAAAACTAGCAATCTCATATATATACAGAGATGTCACCGTAAGTAAGCCATATTTTCTAAACATTGGTCTACAACTGTCAAGAGGGCCGATACCACTGATAGCACGCACACATTTTTTCTGAATTATAAGTACCTTCTTAATATCAGTAGAATTACCCCACAGTAAAATGCCGTATCTAAGGACTGACGAAACATAACCGTGATAAGCTATCAGAGCAGTATTTTCGTTAGCTGTTATTCTTAAGCGATAGAGAGCAAATGTAAAGCGACTCAACCTATCACAAATGGAATCTAAATGGCTTTTCCAGTTGCAATAACGGTCAACTAATATACCTAAGAACATAGTTTCTTGAGCCTCGTTAAGTTTTACCCCCTGGCACTGAAGGTCAAGATCAAACGGTTCGGCCTTATAGCTTAAAAATTGTATGAATTTCGTCTTTAACGAGTTAAGACTGAGCTTATTCTCCATGATCCAGCCATTTATGTCGGCTATAGCTTGATTGATTATACTCTCATATGAAAGTCGTCTATCGTTGTACGGTATAACAAGCGAGATATCATCCGCAAAGAGAATGGTTTCATATTGTGTAACCTTGGGCAAATCGTTGATGTACAGAAGGAATAATAACGGACCTAGGACGCTCCCCTGGGGAACCCCTGTATTTTTTTGTAAGAACGAAGATCTAATATCGGCCGCCTCCTTCTTTTTATTAATTTTAGTTACTTGTACACATTGAGTTCTACCGGTAAGGTAACTTTTAATCCAGTCTAGCGCACGACCTCTGATACCATAGCATTCACACTTTGCAAGTAAGATGTCATGATTTACAAAATCGAAAGCCTTACTCATATCGAAAAAGACCACAGTAACCGGTATTCTCTTATCTATATTATTCGTAATATTGCACATTAATTTATAACCAGCGAGAGTTGTTGATTTTCCTTTTTGGAAACCATTTTGTTCAAGAACTATCGTGTTGTGTTTGTTAAGATAGTTTACTAATCTGTCTTTCATAACCATTTCATATATTTTGGACATTATTGGCACAAGAGTTATTGGTCGATAATTGCTTATATCCTGCTTATTGTTTTTTTTATAAATCGGTTTAACTATTGACCGCTTAAGAGGTTCAGGAAAAACCCCTTCGGAGAAAGATAAATTTATCAGATGACAAATACTCGGCGCCAGATAATTGTTGCATAATTTATATAAGTTTGTTGAAAGATTATCTACTCCTACTGATTTTGTATTTTTAAGAGACTTGATTATTTTTTTAACTTCAGGTACAGTGCATGGCTTCAGGAATATACTGCTTAGTTGAGTGTCTATTTTAGGTGCAGAGCATTTTATTGAATTATTTGGTACAGATATGAAATAATTATTAAAATTTTCTGCTACAGATTGCGGATCCTCAATTAACTCCCCATTCACAATTATTGACTGTTGCTCTGGGCAACTCATAGTATGATCGACCTTATTCTTTATAACCTTCCAAGAAGCCTTACATTTATTTTCTGCTTTCAGAACTACATTAGCATTTACATTTTTTTGTGATCTACGGATACATTTCCTTAATAACTTGCTGTATGACTTAAAATCTGATTTACTTTTTTTAGAACCCGTTGTGTAATATAGCAGTCTCAACTTACGCTTAACCATACAAGAGATCTTCAAACCCTTTGTAATCCATTTTGGTCTGGAGTGATGTGAATTAATCTTTACCCTTTTTTCAGGAAAGCATAGATCAAAAAACGTGCGTATGTCATTGTAAAATAATTGATACACGATTTTTACACGATTTGATCGATAACGCACTCGGTAATTTACTCGCTAAGGACGGTAGAATAATGTTTTCTAATTCACTTATTTATATGGAGTGGACTCAGCTGTAATATTTGGGGAGATCCCGCTCCGGAGACACCACAGGCTCCGGGCCACCGGACACTGGTGGTAGAAGAGAAGTCGGGGCCACCGGGTTCAGTAGTTGAGTCTGACTCCGGGGTACTCAATAATCACGGGGTAAGGGAATTCCTCCTGAAATATTACACGAATAGGTATGAGCAATCACTATAAAAAATTGCAATACAAGTAAGTAGGGGTAACTGATGAGAATATTAGGAATATTATGGTAATGTGGTTCAAGTTAATTTGAAAGGTCAATGTTCACCGAATGGCTGGCAATCATGTAGGATAACCTTACAATTAAAAATATGAGATCTAAGAACAAATTTAAAACACTACCACAGGAATCGATCTCAGAAAACGGTAACGTACCTGTCGGAGGAAAGTGGGTCTGCCTGGCTGTGCTGGTAGATTGCTGGCTGGTGTCTATTTTAATGACGCTACACTATGTCGTACGTGCTTCAAAATCATATAAACGAACGGCTGAAAATTTAGAAAGCAAGGATTGAAATATCGAAAAGGCGTCATAGGAATAATATAATCATGAACATAACTTACGTAAAATGGGTTAGAGGCCCTTATATGAAATTGAGTAAATCCAACTGTGTGGAAGATTAGGTGTTCGCTTATCGATGCTTGCTGAAAAGGAATACTTGGTTAAAACGCTGCGCTGAATACGAGACAATCAATTAAAAGAATCAAAATGAAGAATTAACCATTTCACGGTGTGATACTTACAGATTTGTTTTAATAAAATAATTTAGGCTATCTAGCCAACAGACACAAGCGTTCGACCGTCAACGTCAAAACAGAAAATATGGCTGTCTCGGCTCAGCCAGTCCACACTCCACAGACTAACTATTCTGAGATAACATAGACTAATAAACATAGATAAAAAACCAAGTAAACTATCGATATTTATTGAATTAAAAGTTCCTGAACTAAATTTGAAAATAATCAAAGACACGATATACATAAAACTATTATAACCCAAGGCGCGTTCAATGTTTTCTGAATTTAGATAAAAAAAGGTAACTAATACATGGAAATGTCACTAGATGGCAGTAGGAACCTGATTAGAAATTTCCTGTAGGGAAATTTATGTTACAATCATGCAGTGTAATATTTTTGACATTGATATAAGGTGTTAGTAAAGTAAAATTGCATCATTGCTGTGACCACATAACACAGAAAAAATTAAGACGAATATAAACGATATTTCATAAAACCATGTGATTTCAAAATTGTGTTACGAACGGGCTACCTGATCAGTTTGTACCCTGCAAAGGCGTGCATGCCACATCGTCGGCGATCCCAATATCACGGCCTCAATGGAGACACTGGAGCAAAGGAGAGAATTTGATTTTATCTGCGTGCTCTATCGGGTCTTTAAACACAACCCGGCTGCAGCGTTAATTTCTTCTACGTACGTGGAGACTGAAACGAACTCCCAGCTGCGATGTTTTCTAAGCGCTACGATATATGTCCAACTTCAAACGAGGTTTAAAAGAGCACTTCTCTCCAGGTAGGCAGAAATAGAGCTATTCCCCTTTCATTGCAGATGTCTATAAGCGGTGGTTACCACTTACCATCAGGCTCGCCTGCCACCGATAGCAAGAAAAATAACCTTGTATGAGTCGTTTTGCATGCTCTTTAATGAATGGGCAAATCGGCAATATTTTGTGGAGTTTTCTTGAAGAAAGCAATCATTATCCCAGAAAAGAGACTAGTTTTTGAAGCTTATACGATAGAATGGCAAGATTTTTTTTTATTTCCTTGTGTTAAATTGTTGAATTTGAAAATTTGTATCAAACTTGAAAATAAATTTGCATAATATACTGATCTGCCAATGTCGATGTATTAATTTTCTCAATAAGATCTTTGAGAGATTATAAATGGCAATGAAACTATAAATAACCTTTTCATAATAACAGTGGCAATGACGAATGACGTCAAAATATGTTAGCTAGAGTATTTTATCGAAGGACTTCATAAAGAAATGGGAATTAAGCTATTATTATTAAAATCTAACAGAGACAGATCACAGTATACGACCATTTATTTATTAACGTATATGCCACAAAAGGGATAATAGATACATGTAACGGCCTAAGCCGGATAGGGACACAATAGTCCAATTATTCTGTTTAATCAGCAAAGCCCTAGAGTATACGAACGTCAGTATTAAAATTGATATTTGTATTGCCACAAAATGAAAACTAAATTATGTACGTGTATATTATTTGCTTTATAATTAGCCGTGGACTTAATTCGAGTGATCGGTTGTCTTAGAAATTAGGCTCCGTTATTTTTATCTGATTTGTTATTTTACACATTTTTAGGGTTCGGTACCTGAAAACGAAAAAAGGGAACCTTTATAGGATCACTCGCGTTCTGTTTGTCCGTCTGTCATAGTTAATTTGCTCCGAAATTTGGTACCGTATGTTAGTCATCTAAAGATGGAAGTGTAACGTAAAGAAATGAATTAGATTTTTTTTAAAGAGTTTGGCAATACTGTATCGCGTGACATATTAAATGAACGAACTTTAGGTGAAAATTTGAAATATATTTTTAAATAACAAATTTTATGTTATTTAAGCAAATAGGCAAGAATTAGCAACTGGACCTAAAATAAATAAAAAAACAGACAATAGTTCTGTCCATGTACCTAGAACTACAGGGAAACCAATAAGAAGTCAGTATGTAAAGTAAAATAGGAAATCCCTCAAAAATTGTACGTGTGAGCTTTATTTGAAGTTGCAATGACCAATTTGCTGGGAATACAATAAATCAACGTGCGGAACCCTCGTCAAGTGAGTTTAACTCGTACTTGTTTAACTACGTATACTTTTTTATTGTCAGGCAGAACCACAATATCGTTCAAGAATTAACGTAACGAAATTACATGACCTTAGTTAGTTGAATGTAATTTTAATGATACTATGGTCGTATTAGCTCAACGTTATAGATACGCAATTACGTTTTTACGAAAGCGTCATTAATATCAAGACTACGATAAAGACAAATAACACTACTAAGGTTACAGAGCTCTGTTGCCAAAACAGGACATAACTGCATTTGACTCAGCCATGGAACTTAGAATCAAAATGCTACGAAATAGTGTAATGCCACGACAGAGAACTGCGAATAATACTTTATACGAAACACGCTTCTGCTAAATACTGAAATTCAAAAACTAAAAGTTGCGAAACATGGAATTGTAAAACCCATTTTCTTCGACACCCATTCTTTAAAATGTTGGAATATTATGAAAATAAAACCATGTGGGAATTCTATATGTGTTGACCAATATACTTAATGATAACAAAAAGCATTATTCGTATTACACTATTACGTATCATTTTGATTCCAATTTCCATGGCCGAGTCTGGTCTGTCCGCAATATCGTGATAATCGGGTTTAATGATTTGTTATCTCACGAATGCTACAGTGGGCGTAAATATAAATCGTTTTATAACGAAGCTTAATGAGAGGTAAGATAGCTAATCCTCTAAACATTTTCAGCGTTACCACTTGCCATCTGGTGAGATGAAAGACAAGAGCTTCATATGTAAGTAGTTAAAAAATCACTACAATGTAATCGCTATAATGTGACCGCGTTATCGTCGGTCTAAATGTGACACCTCGTATATGCAAAATGACAAACATGTCGGGAAAGACAAAAACTTCTTTGAATACTAAGTTTGATTGATTTCTTTACTGTATTTATTGATTTCGACGTTAATATTATAGGCTATATTATAATAATAATCGAGTGATGAATTGAATTACGCTTGCTACGAGCATGCACCTACAACAAATATCTTTTTTTCAGGTCCGTGGCTATGAGTTAATGCTTTTTACGAGATGTCACTGTAGTCGTTTCAGGCGTCAAAATGAATTGTAATGCAGGAGACATTTACTAGTTAACACCGAAAATACTATTTGAAACTTTCTGCTTCATTGTCTCATTTAACCAAAAAAATATTAGTTACGAGGTGTCACATCTAGTTAGACGTTATGATAGATATACAAATTGTTATGCGAAAGCGTCAGTCTCGGCCCTCTGTAGCTATCTAGATCATAAAATGTAGCTTATTATTATGCTTGGCGAATTTATTAAAGCCTTGGTGTAGATAAATTTCCTCGACCTCGCTCATCATTAAAATTAGTAGCATCCGAAATAATTACTTAAGCTCACAAAATAATGTCGAGCGTTTCAGAATTTCAAATATCTTTCGGTGAACAACATTCTGACACTGTCTCAAATCGACAAACTTTAAATTATATTGTATACAATATAATTACAAATACCTAATTCCAAGATTTGTATTGTAACCTACATACCGACGTTGGATTTGTGAACTAACACCTGCGAGTGGTTTCGTTTGTGTGGTATTTCGGAATTATTACAATTTCGATTTACTGTACCCATTGACGTATATAACCCGACACCGCCACAAATATATAACACTAGCTGTGCCCGCGAACTACGTTTCGCCATATATTTTATTCCCGTTTTTGCAACATTTTTCATTGATGCTCAGCTCCTATTAGTCGTAGCGTGATGTTATAGCCTATAGCCTTCCTCGATAAATGAACTATTCAACAAAAAAATAATTTTTCAATTTGAATTATTAGTTCCAGAGATTAGCGTGTTCAACCAAACAAACAAATAAACTCTTCAGCTCTATAATATTAGTATAGATACAGTCTTAAAGATGGAAATGAGATTAATTATATTTCACTCTATAGAAACAGAAAATATAATAAAAAATTACATAAAAATTTATCATCAATAGACGTGCATTTTTATTGTAACTTGATCTCAATTATCTGGCGTATGTTTCGGAATACAAAATCTTGTGTATTTCTGTTTTGAATTTTGTGATTCACTTGAACTCGACGCAAAATGTACTATTAAATTTTTCTTTCACATAGTTCTGTTCATAAAATATAAAATTTAAAATATCGCGTTATTTACGAACATGAGTTCCACCGCGAGCTGAAGGAACATCTCGAAGGATTAATGATGTTACTGTAAAATAAAGCACGGTACATTAACCGATACGTATGTTTCGACATTTTTGTTCTGGATACGTCGATCTACAGAACAAACCCTGTGGGTGGTCGGAGATCCCACTTGATAATGAAGAATTAAAGTTTATCGAGAAGCGGATCAATCGAAAACCACGTCATAGTGAGAGGCAGGCTTCAATGTGAGTGATATAATAAATAAATTCACTTTAAGCAAATTAGAAAAGTTAAAAAGCTCGAGAAATGGATGCTGCATAAATTAAGTGAACCAACACACACGCATTGGGTGCTGCGTTATTCAACCGTCACAATAAAGATGAAATTTTGAATCGTATCGATACTTGTGATGAAAAATGGACCCCGTACGATACTCAGAAACGCTCATTACAGTGGTTTAATTTAGGAGTACTAGTCAAATCCTATTACAAGTGAAAGTTGACTCAATGTCTGGTGGTCCAATGGTGATACTCGTATATGTCATATACACTACACCTTTCTAAGATCTGGCCAGACAAATGCAAATCACAATGAAAGGCTACCGATAAAATTGCGAAAGTGTATAGATAATAATGATTGACTTAATATATAATTTTTAAAAAATCTAACTATTTCCATACAAAACACTGATTTAATATCTAAGGACCTATATCAAATTGATATCAAATTGACTGTTATATTACTTATTATTAAATTTGTTTTTTTTTGTTTACTCTTTGTAATAAAAATATGATAATTTTTTGCCGCGTACAGTAGTAGTATGTTTCTCAAATGTAAGTAACTTTGTAGATTATGTTCTGTCCAAACAAATACGCAAAAAAAAACATTTCCCGCACGAAAAGTTTTCTAATATCTCCCCGTTTTAATATCAGTACAACGAACAACATTCCAGTAGTCCTTTAATTAAAGAAATTACGTGGTTTGGTTCAGTGAAAACGAGCTACGATTTTCAACTTTGATTTCGATCTCTGACCCCGCATCACTATAATTAAATTCGTAAGTTACAGCTTGTTAGGAGATATCCTCAGGCAAATTAATTAGCACATTCTGTTGCCTAACGCCAGTCTAAGGTCAGGCTCGACCGTAATGAGGGTGAATTTGTTATGTGACAACGGTAATCCATTATTTTTGCCCGTAATAAATATATTTGTTTTTTACTTCTCAGTAAGGATCACATTTTAGATGTCAAAAAATTGAAAGTTTCTAATGTTGTCGTATTTCGACAACATTCAATATATCTATAATTCTCTATTTCTCTATTATAATTCAATACATACGATATATATATGTTACCGGCAATGTGTATAATTCAGGTATTGTATACAATCCCTAGGTAATGTATACAATCCCTGGGGCGTCCAGGCAATGTATGAAATATCATGAATATCATTGTCCATTTCATACTTTACCTAGGTATTGTATACAATTCCTAGGGATTGTATAGAATGCCTGCTGGTTCACCGGTAATGTGTAAAATAAATAAATCTTAAGACTAAACTAATGTTAGGTAAACCGGTTAATATCAATAAATCTTAACAGACTTACTTATCAAATAGCGAACAAATAAAACATGTTGTATTTACTTGAAATAAACTTTATTATCAACTTTAAAATCACAAAAAAATAACAGGAAACTTAAAATTCTTCTTGTTTGTAACATAACATTACAAGTATCTTTTAATATAATATAAGTAATTTTGTAATTGAACTTCACAAACAAAACAATTCTCTTTATAACAAAAAGTAGGTCTAATAGGCATTCACAATTTTAAGTAAAAGTAGGTTTTATTTATTCTTACACGACAAACTATTATGGCACTTTGAAGAGCACAGAGCCTTACTTTTGACACAGGAACACTTTTTAGAGTCACAGTTTTTTTTTGCAGCTACATTTCACAAAGCCCTGTCCTGTCCCCGTAGATTGCAAAGTCGCAACTGTACGGAGTGTCGTTTCCAGATTGGGGACGTCTTCTTCTTGCAGTAATTTCTGATGGCAAACAGTGAACTGTTGTCTTGAATACAATGTCTTGACAACGCCTTGCTTTGTGCCTAGTTGATATAGATCGTCATCAGTTTTGTGTAATACTACAGCCAGTATATTGCGAGCATCACCACGACCTCTATCGACTTCTGGAACAGGAATGCGTACAGTAGTACCCAACGATACGGGAGGGAATTTTTTTTCAGAAGTTTTAAGCATTTTCTGAGCTTGTACTATCAAATTCTCTTTGGCTCTGATGCAGTTTTCTATCGAAAAGGCGTTTTTTGCGCATAAAGGATAAGCAACTTTGGATCCAAAACCTTCTGCAATATTTTCTTCCGGAGCAGCACAAATAGTATGAATAGGCCTATTGCACATTCTGCACGAATGACCACCTGTTGTCTCCTCGGAACAAACACAGCATATAAGTGCACAACTCAATGACTCCTCTCGTACTGATACCAAATTCGGATCATGTAACGCTTGATCATTTACCTCACAAGGAAGATTTTCGACATTCGTAGGCTCAACAACATTCTTAGTATTTGGGATAGCCATGTGTTCATCATGCGCACTTTGGACATTTGAAGCTTCCTTACCGATGTTAAAACTATCGAGTGCAGCGTTTTGTTGATCTGGTGCCTGTAAAGGTTGAGTGTCAGCTGTTTCAGTTTCTGATGTCTCAGCCGCATCTATTACAGATTCTGAAGATGACTTCATCACTTTTTCTAAATCTTCTTCGCTCTCCAGGTTGTGAGTATCCTCAAAAGGCAAAGATATGCCAACTTTTATTTTCGACCCAAAAAGAGCTTCATAAGGTGTTCTTTTGATTCCTGAGTGAAACGCCCTATTCTTCATGAGTTGTACGCAGACCATCACTCCAACGTTCGCTATCGTTATCTTGTATCCAAGTTGTAAGCATGTTTTCAATGTCCTGGTTAGCTCGTTCGACACTCCCTTGACTTTGGGAATGTCTAGGCTTGCCATGCACAATTTTTAAGTTCTGCCAGTATATTTTAAGATTCCTGACCACTCGGTTTGCGAATTCTCGACCGTTGTCCGATTGTAAGATGGCTGGTGCACCAATCAGTGTAAAAATATCCAGTAAATTGTACGCTACTTCCTCAGCGCGTTTTGTTTTCAGGGCTCTTAATATGACAAACTTTGTGAGATGATCCTGATAGACCATTATGAATTTATAATCCCGGTCTGATTGAGATTGATAGTCTATCAAATCTACTTGACAGCGAGAATTAAATTCTGTTGAAAGTATGGGCTTCACGACAATCCCTTTTTTTATTCCTTTTTGTTTTTGCTGGCAGGGTTCGCAAAGTTGCAAAAATAGTTCAACATCGTGGCGAGTTATATTCTTATATCTTGAAGAAAGCTCCTTCAGCATTCTGTCTCGTCCTCCATGGCCGATACTCTGATGTGCGTCGTGAAGTACTTGAAATAATTCAGTATCAGCAACGTAGTATATAATATTGTTATTTGTAGTAGCATCCACAGGAAAAATCAACTTATCTTTCTGACCAACAGTTATAACATCATAATGCTTCAATAACCAGTAATCCCGAGAAGCCTTTTATTCAGCCGTTTTTGCATTTTTTGTTTTTTTCAATAAACGTGCGATTTTTTGTATTTGCTGCTTCTCTTTTTATTTGTAATTGTGAATAAAATCTTTCTTTCATCTCAGCTATTCGTTGTTCGGCCGCCATTTTTTTATAAATTAAATTACTTTCCTACCTGACGAAAATTAGCAAAAATAATAACTATGACGCAAATAGCTCAATACACGTGTTAACAGTATCATCGCACGTCGCGAAATGAAATGGAGAAATGCGGCTGTTTGCTTAAATAGTGTCGCGGTATCCTTTTTCTCAAGCGGCGGCGGCGGCTCCTTTGACCTGAAAGGCCGCCCGCTCGCGGTATCCTTTTTCTCAAGCGGCGGCGGCGGCTCCTTTGGACCTGACCGGCCGCCCGCCCGCCGCGCCCGCGCGCCGCTCTTAAGGCGGACACACACGGTTTATTGGCTAGATAAGTACTGTAATCAGGAAAACTTATTCTAGCTCCTAGTGTTACGGCAAGTAGGTATGTTTTGGCTTACTACTTGCCGCGGCGCAAAGTACTAACTACGTTGGCTACCCACCGCACACAAAAATGACAGTTTTTAGGGTTCCGTACCAAAAGGTAAAACGGGACTCGATTACTAAGACTTTGCTGTCGGTCTGTCTGTCTGTCCGTCCGTCCGTATGTCACAGAGCTGTTTACCTCATGAAAGGTGACACAGATTGTGTATATCTGTGGCCGTATATGTATGGGGAGCCCCCTCTATTATTTTTTTTGTATAAAAATTGTAAAGCGGTTAACAGAATACATCAAACTACTAAGATTCAATGGCCTACACAAGGCCCAATTATTAATAGGTTGGGAATAAATTGGCAGTGACGTACGGACGGACGGGCGCACGAACGGACAGACAGACAGACATGAAGAATTTATAAGGGCTCCGTTTTTGTAATTCGGCTACGGAACCCTAATAAAAAACAGCTTGAAGTATTTAATTTTAATAAAATTATTACTAACTACTTTTTTACTACAATGAGTCGTAAAAAACAACAATAATAAATTGATTGTACAGTTTAATATTGAAATTTAGATTTATAAGTTTTTTTGTTCATACAGTTTCCATTTCAAATCTTTCGCATTTCCTGTAAATCGACTATATGCGCCTTAAGAGTCCGCTAGCTTAGATAATGCCGCTCTTTAGCGCACCCCGCATTGACGCCGCCCGCACCGCGCCGCCTCTTGTCAAAGGATTTAATTTTATTTACAAAGGCTACCGCGTGCGGCGTACACCCGAAAGTGAAATTGACAGTTTTATATCGAAGCGCCTCCGTAGTGAAAGATTGTGTTTGTGAACTGTTGTACTACGAATTGAATTTATCCTTAAAAAATCCGACATTTGATAAGATTCTGGATAAATTACACCTATGTACTTACCTCCGTAGCAACCTACAGACGCTCCAGCCGTAAGTCAAACTAAAAGGAAGTATTAATAAAAAAGGTAATTCCACATTTATGTGGAACATAAGTATACGTAGTTCACGCAATTACAGAAGAAAATAAGTACCTAAATATTTTGTTTTGGATTCAGAGCGTGATAATGGCTCTCTTATTAAAAATACGGGTGGTAGTAACTCTGACAGTTCGAGTGATGAAGAATTGTGGTGTAATTTTACTTTGAATTTACCTACCTTCGCATATTTTTGATTAAAATTATCTTTGCATCTAGCTTGTGTGTCCCGATAATTTTTATTCGTATTTTGTTTTATTAAACACAATTGCGTTCGGGTGTACCGACATTATCTAAGCGAACTTACTTTGATCACGCCGCCTTGGCGCCGTGCCGTCTCTTGTCAAAGGATTTAATTTTATTTGCAAAGGATACCCGCGTGCGGCGTACACTCGCGAGTGAACGGTCATGCTAAAACGATTCACTTCCATTAATGCTTGAAATGGCGCCTCTAGGAAGGGTGTCAGGGTTCTATGAAGCTTACCGTACTTATTTGTTTGTAATAACCACAATTGCGTTCGAGTGTTACATTACCTGCTGCAAGTTTGGCATTGTATAGAATACCTAGGTAAAGTGTAAAATAAATTCTATTTCATACTTTACCTGCCCGTTTTAGGTATTCTATACATTGCCTAGGTATTGTATACAATACCGGATTATACACATTGCCGGTAACATATACATTAAATAAATCTGATTGAAGATGGAGAAACATTGTGTTTAGCAACTACTACTACACAAGTCAAATGTCGAGATCACGAGTAAAGTCCAATTTGGGAGCCATCTGGATAGCAAGGTCAAACTAGCCAGCAAGAAGCTCGGTGTGCTTAGTAGAGCGAAGCGGTACTTCACGCCCTATCAACGCCTTGTACTTTATAAGGCCCAAGTTCGTCCGCACGTGGAGTACTGCTCGCATCTGTGGGCAGGGGCTCCTAAATACCAGCTGGATCCATTTGACTCTCTGCAAAGGCGAGCTACTCGAATCATCGGGGATGCCAATCTAACGGACTCGCTAGAGTCACTGAGCTCACGCAGGGAATTTAGCTCTCTCTGTGTGTTCTACCGTCTCTTCAACGGTGAGTGCTCCGAGGAACTGTTCGAATTGGTACCAACGTCACCTTTCTATCATCGTACCACTCGACACCGCAGTGGGGTTCATCCATATTACCTGGAAGCAATGCCGTCTAGTACAGTTCGCTTTCAGCGCTCATTTATACTACGAACATGTCGCCTCTGGAACAAACTTCCCACTGCTGTGTTTCCCGAACGCTACGACATGTCCCTTTTCAAGAGAGGTTTAAAGAGATAACTATATTCAAAGTTGGCAGCGACTTAGCTATGTCCCTGATATTGGCGAAGTCTATGGACGGCGGATACCGCTTACCATCAGGTGGGCCGTCTGCTCGTCTGCTACTTACAGCAATAAAAAAAAAATGTCAGTTCATAAGTCAGTTGGATTATAAATATTCTGTGTAAATAAATACATACTTACATAAAAATATAGATCTTACACGGAAAGATTGAAGAGTTATAATATGTTGACAAATATGACATAATTGACAAATTATTTTAACATCCTTTACGCTAAACCAACTTTGGTGGGACTCTCCAATACCTAGTCTTTTTGAGAATATCTAATCCTAATCTATCTAATCTAATCTATATGATATAATATAGATTCAAGTTGATGCTTATGTCTTATTAAAAAAGATTTTAATTAAATTTTCTATTTAAGGACTCGTACTCTCTTACACAATTCAGAATAAAATCTATCAAAACTAAAGCGCTGCCAGAAAATGATTTCAATATTAAATCAATTTGGTAAACTACGGTGCATAGTTCCGGCTATATTCCCCATTCACGCTTTCAGTGATCTGTATCAATATTACTCACCACGGCAGTGTGTGCATCGGCCTAGCAATGTGAATGAATATTCATTTTCCGTTGCATGTTCGAATCGAATCGACTACCTAGTCCATTCGAATAAACTTACGTTATGAAATTCTATTTCATTAGCTCGCGTTAGACATATCTGCAAATCTTTGAACTTTGAACGCATGTTTTCGAGCACACTTGCGCAGTCTATTGTTTAAACTTTGAAGGCAAAACGAACACCACATTTTTTTTCCATTTATTTGAACCACGAACAGGCTTATAATTAATCATACATACACATAAATTTATATAAACATAGTTATTGTAAACCCAGCATTGATGGTCACTTCGTAAATTTCAAAAAGGTATACTATGAAACCTGTACAGCTTTGAAGTACTTAGGTAATCTAATATTATACATGTAGGTAGGTACTTACATCTATCACTATATTTATTTTTTATATTATAGTTAATGAGATACAATTGTAATATGAGTACGAGACGTAATAGGTATAGTTATATAATATGTATAGTAGTATAATATACAAGTGAATGTGTGTTGTCGAGTGAAGTGAGTGCGTGTGTGTGTGTGTGTGCGGTTGGGTGTGTGTTTGTGTGCACATGTAAAGTGAAGTGTGTTCAATCTTTAAACACTTATTTATGTTATATTATTTTCAATACACTTGCTCGTAAAGTGGGTCTTATTACATTGCATTTAGACCCGTTATTCAGTATATTAAACACGAGTGCTTTTCACTTTACATAATCGCACAAGTGCGGTAATCTTAACACGACAAAATCTAATTTGTTCAAGATTGCTAAGTCAATGTATGTCCAGTACGCATTCTTAAATTAGTCGCCTAATACTTTTTTTTAACACGACTTTATGCGGCTGCCAATTGGAAACAAATGAACAGCCAACTACTGGTTACTTAAATATTAAATTAACAACGACATTTAAACACAAACATTTTAAAACAATAATTAATAACTATAACTAAAATAAATTATTAAAAATTCACACAAACTTGTTTTTTAGAAACTAAAATATTCGGATTATTTATTTTTGAATGTTGGTTGTTTGGCCCTTTTTTAAATGTTGGCTGTATGAAGAGTTTAGTCATGCCCGGGCAGCGCGCGAAAAAAAAAGGCGCGCGGCATATTCCCGCTATTGAAATTTTTTGCCTTTTTGTTGTAATTGATAATTGATTATCTTCAAATATGTCGAGTCCGAATGAAGAAGAATCCATATTATTAACTCCGCCGAAAATAATTATGGAGGAGCAAAGCGCGAGTAATAGTTTGTTGCCGCTAAAGTCAAAGGATAAATACTTGGCGGCATACGATACTTTCATGCAGTGGAAGATTGATAAAAAAGCGCAGTCATTTTCAGAAAAATATTAATACCACAAGATCTTTTATTTTCCTCACAAGTTTGTTGAAAAACGTCGTATGATACACGCGCGCATTGGCTCGCCTGCGGCTCGCGCACAATATCGCCTCGTACGCAATGACCGACATAGCGCGCTCGTATCATAATGTACTATTTCAGCAATTGTTCAGCTTTGGAGCTACCTATAGCCCGGTCAAAATAGACATTCAAGGTTACATTAATTCGCATAAAGCTGAAAATTGGCATGAATGTTAGGAACACTATTACAAACAATTTATTAATCCCCATCGATCCGACGTGTGCAAAAAAAAAATATTCAAGATCAAATGTTGCCAAAATCGGTTTTTTGCATTTTTCAGCTAAATGGCAAGTTTTATCATAAAAATAGGTGAGACAAAAATTATTCATCATGCAATTATCTATAAAAATTGTTTATACACTTTTTTTTCTAAGAATCAGCATTTCGGAGATATAGCGATGCAAAAAGTTCAAAAGTTGTGTTTGTCATAATATGTATGTCAATTGCCGTTATATACTTTACAGAACGGTAATACAAGTAAAAATATTAGTTTTCGTGGCGTATACATTTACATACCTACATATTATATCGTTCTAAAGAATAGCTATTCAACTCCGTCATACTCAAGGGCAAAACGCCTAAAGCATGGCACAGGGGTGTGGTGGCACTTTTCTTCAAAAAGGGCGACAGGGCCCAGTTGAAGAACTATACACCCATCACCCACCCCGTATCCCATAATAAAATTTATTTCTTTTGAATTGTTCTTGCAAAATTTACAACTTTCATGAGATGCCGCCAAAATTGAAAAAGACGCCACTTTACCCATACTCCTTTGCCGCCGATATTTCAGTGCATAAGTGGTATAAACAATTTTTATAGATAATTGCATTTTGAATAATTTTTGTCTCACCTATTTTTATGATAAAACTTGCCATTTAGCTGAAAAATGCAAAAAACCGATTTTGGCAACATTTGACCTTGAATAAATTTTTTTGCACACGTCTGATCGATGGGGATTTTTGACAAATTGTTTGTAATAGTGTTCCAACATTCATGCCAATTTTCAGCTTTATACGAATTAATGTAACCTTACCCCTATTTTTGATGCTAATCTGACTGGGCTACTATGTCTGGTGCCAGCTTAAGGAAAAAGCTTGGTTTTATTATAATATATTACAAACAAAATTGGGTAAGATAGATATAGTCTTTGCCGTGATGTTGGTACTTTGGAAGTGATGAAAATCTTTGATCTTGGCACAAATCTCGATTCCACTATATTTTTAGTCTGAAATGATATATTGGATGAATGTTCATCACATTTCAATTATAAAATTTATTTTTAATACACGTCGTCGTTATTGACGTAGACCAAGTATATCAGGCAAGGTACCAGTACCACAGATGATACTAGACATAAACTACAGTTTTTTTTAATGAAAATTAACAATAAAAAGGCATTCAAAGAAAAATTATTTTATTTACAAACTAGGAAGTTCTGTTTTGACGTTAAATATAAAATGATCTCTCGATCTAATTTTTAGTTGACTCTTTTTTAGTTGACTCTTAAGTATAAAATTGCAAAGTATATAGGATGAGACAAACCAATGGAGGTAAAATGTCCCACATATTGAATATAGCAAAATTTTGTCCAAAACTGTTGTTTTTAGAAATAAAAAACATTACTCAATGACTTTCCAACCGACTTCAAAAAACGAGGAGGTTATCAATTAAATGCGTATGTTTTTTTGTTTTTTTTTTGTGCGCATGTTACGCGATTACGCCGCCAATTATGGATCGATTTTCAAAATTCTTTTTGTATTCGATAGAGCATACTTGCGCGGTGGTCCCATTGTTACCAAAGTCTGGATCTGATGATGGAATCCCAGGAAAATCGAAAGAAGCCCTTAATTTTATAGGTACGTCCAACGTGTTTCGTTTTCATGTTTCTTGCGAAGCTGCTCAGGTATTTACATCTGGTAGTCGTGAACCGAGCTGATGATGTAAGGATCCATAACTTTTAGGATGGCACGTAGTATCAAGCGAATTACCAGCTCACCGGAGATGAGCTTGTATTAAATGCACTAAATGAGATCTCTCATTCACTAAAATTAAAAAAAAATACATCAAATAAAAAACGACTTCAAAAACACTAAAAAGTTAAAAATAATATAAGAATAGGTACAGAAAACATCACATTTCATTTCTATATTGAAGTTGGTGCCAACAAAGATTTTAATATAGAAATGTGATGGTGTCTGTACTTATTATTATTTTATTTTTAACTTTTCAGTGTTTTTGAAGTCGGTTTTTTTATAAGTATAATTTTTTTTCAATAAAATCTTTTACCAGAGCCGCTATAATTAGATCCGTCAAATGTTACAAATAAGCACGCTTTGGCACATTTTCGAACACATAACTGCGAAAGAATGATAATTCTAATAAGATCCTGATGCTTCGTATTGACAATTATTATTTAGAGCCCTATCCAAGTTGGACTTAAATGCGTTCAGAGCCCCGTATTTATAGACCAATTAATTTTCTCATATAGAGAATAATGTGTATGTCACCAGTCGAGGCACGTAGCTCTAGCGCGATAGGTACTGATGAATTACGTGACCGAAAGAAAAAGAAAAAACTGAACTTATTGTCGATGCTTTACGCATCACCTTAAATGGTTCATTATTTGCTCGAAGTTTTCAGATCTTTTACTTTTTTGTTTTGGGGCTAGCGCAACGTTTTTGCTATTTATCATTTATTCAGTAAATCAACGATAAGCTAACCTTTCATATTTGCCTACGAAGCTGCCTCCTGCTGACCATGGAAGTCGTGTGCCATGATATTCGAGCCCTCGCATCGCCGCAGATACTCAACGAGGCTATATATCCGAATGAAATCCGAGTGTCCGAATAGGACTCCAGGTTCCGATTAAGAATACTATGAAGTACCTGTCTGATCCCAAATCTCCGATGAGATTTTAAGGAGCACTTTAAATGTTGCCCAAGTTGTCTGCAGCTACGGCATTTCTCGAATGGATCCTACCTAACTTGGTAGAACGTTCAACTCAACATACCGTCGGTTTTATGACAGGAAGACCTTCGTGCAGTGCTAAAGACCTTTCTTTAGCACTGCACGAACGCCCGATTTCGATGAAGCATCTCGCCCCCCGAAAGGAGATCCTCCTAAGAAGACTGCAGTCCTAGCGTTAACATCCCCATCGGATGCCGAGGAAGTGTTAGTAACCGTGTACCGACGTCTACTGAAGGCAAACGATCGGGGATAATGCGTCCTTTACAAGGAAGTGGCCCAAATCAAATGACAGGTGCAGAGGGTGGTCTTGCACTCTCTCTCGCTTACCCAGCTGCCGGATACTTCACAACTATCGAAGCTATTTGTCTAGTCTTGGAGGAGTAGGTAGGGTGCCGAATGGACAACTTCGCCTTCGGATGGATATTGCGATGACTATCTGCACCTATATGTTTCATGTCGGAAGCGAACATGTCACGTTGCCATCACCGTATGCTCCAGAGGACACTGCCGAACACAGCTTCGTAGAATGTCCGGCCTGGCGACTCCAGCGCGACAACTTTCTGCTCGCGCTGGATGGATTGAGTGTTGTCGCGCTGGCTGACATAGTGAGAAGATGTCGACCATCTTGACGATGATGGGTCACAGAAAGAGCTTCGCTACTTCGCTACAAAAAAGATTAAGAATATTTTTTACGACAAGGCGTAATATTCTTTATTTCACCTGGATATTAAGGGACGATAATACCTAAGATCATATTGCGGCTGATGTTTTGGCTGAATTCCAAAAAAAAAACTGAATATCTTAATTATAATTGCCAGAACTGCACTGCAAATTGTATATAACGTCGAACTTAATTAAGGTGGTAGACGTCAGATCTCGGAGGGTCGGCGGTTCCTGCCCCGCGTCATCCAAGGTCGAGTTGGATGCAAAGAGTTTCCCAAAAAGTGTTAATTAAGTGGAATTGTTATTGTGCAGTGGTGGAAAGGATGGCGTGCAGAAATTTCCCTGAATAGCTTTGGCAAGAGACCAGAATGCACGAGACTCGGAAGGAAGACATTCTAGTTTCTCGCAAATCTACTGATGTGCTCCGACTTCGCTCCTGCAATGTCTCTTATGAAGGATCTGGAGGCATATATAGTTTACTGCTTTTTTAAAGCGCTGGTATTTCCATCCCGAGATATCACCGCATTTGCCCAGACTTGGTAAGTTTCCTGCTTCCAGGGAGAAGCCTTTTTGGAAGATTGACCAAACCAAGGTTGGAACCTGCCACCAATGGGGACAACTGAGAATGGAATGAAAATTTCCATACCCTGCAACACCACATCAGCAACAAACTCAGCGGCGATGTTGGGATCATCCGGCATAAAGCAATCCTGCCTCCAAGGGTAGGACGCAGAAAAGGACCACATCCCATCCCAGTCTGCTGACTTGTAGTGCCACACACGGCGACTACGAGCAACTCGAGGTGGTTGCAAGCACGTGAGTGGCACCGTGTTCCTAATATGGCAGTGATCCGAGGAGCCAAGAGGAGCGCCGACAGAAAGATATGAAGCATTATGGACGGACATTACGTAGGTACTCATATTTCTAAAAATGACTGCTAAATTTGAGGTTCCATTTCGATCTTAACAACAGGATTGTTCAGTTAAGAAATTATTAGTATCAGCACGGAAAGAAAAAGTCGCACCTGGTTTGTAGAAAAAGTTTCGGTCTCATCAGCTTATTAATTGATATTGTCCACTCAAGTTTAATCGCTAATACTTCATAATTATTTGAAATGGTCGTTGATTAGAAAAATACATTTTGTTGCAACAATTGTACGTATCATAAAAATTGTCCGTACGTAATACGTACCGAGAAGGTAAACAAAAGTTGAGTATGAAACATCAATATGCTTAAAATTATTTTTTAGAGTTTCTGTTGCGTTTCTGTGTTTATTTCATAATTTATGTTTTTCCGCCATTTTATGTATAAATTCATTCGAAATATAAGTACCAAGCTATGATTACATTACACATGGAATTTAACTGATCAATCAATCCATAAAAGTAACTAGAATCTGATATCAGTCAATGATTTCACTCAAAATTATATCCAACGGAAAAAAATTGATAGGAAATATTCCTCGGGGTTTTATAAAACGAATTCCTAAGTCGTCTTCAATTTCCTGAGTCTAAAGACGTGTCAGGATCGATTTATATGTTCAATGAAACGTGGCGCGTTAACTTATCTGCAGTGAAAATTTCTACTGCTAAGCTACATAGAAAGATATAAAATATTTTGACAGATCTGGCAAATTTGAGGGTAGTTCCTTCCTGCTATAGCATAATTTAATGTGAATGGTAAGTGAATTGGCGGAATGGTTTTCAGTGTGTATGTTCGTTACTCAATTACAGCGAAATATTGGGACTACACAAGTAAATTTACTGACTGGCACAATACAGCTATTTTAATCTCTCGGTGTTCAAGTTATTATACACCGTGTCTGGTCAATACCCTATTAAAACCAAAACCTACCTATGTTAACATTGTCACATAAAAATTATGGTGTCATCGAAAATTGTTAAATTAATTTTAAAATCCCCTATATAAATAGTTGGCTCTGTGCAAAAATTGTGTAATTTGTTCCGGTCTGGGCGTATGTGCTTGTGATATTCTATGTTTGTAACACGGATTTTTGTAGGTCCATGGTTTGTAACTGCACCCACAACACAGGAGAAAATCCTAGTGTGGGGCGACGTTTTTAAAAATGAAGATAGGTATAGATAATTGTTTTATTGTACATTACAAATTAAATTTATAGTTAACGAGTACATTATAATCACAGTACAACGGGCGTCTTTATCGCAATGAGCGATTCCTTCGAGGCAATCTTAGACTCCATTTGCGGAAACGAATAATTAGGGAAGTTGGCAATGCACAACATTAAACACACTTAAATACTGTAAAATACTTCCATACTTACAATAACCGCAAACAAACATACAGTTTTCATAGAACTATAGTGACAGATAGTAGTCACTGACTGATTTTTAACCGACTTCAAAAAAGGAGGTTCTCAATTAGATGCGTATGTTTTTTTTTGTGTGTATGTTACGCGATGACGCCGCCAGTTGTGGACCGATTTTCAAAATTCTTTTTGTGTTCGATAGAGTATACTCCAAGGGTGGTCCCATGGTCACCAAAGTCAGGATCTGATGATGGGATCCCATGAAAATCGAGGAAAACCCTTAAATTTTAAGGTGTTTCCAACGTGTTTTGTGTGTATGTTACGCGATTACTCCGCCAATTGTGGACCGATTTTCAATTTTTTTTTGTATTCGATAGAGTATACTCCTAGGGTGGTCCCAAGGTCACCAAAGTCAGGATTTGATGATGGGATCCCATGAAAATTGAGGGAAACACTAATTAATTAGGGTTTCTTTCACTATAAAGATTTCATTCACTAAAAAGTTAAAAATAAGAAATATTTTACAAAAAATAAAAACCGACTTCAAAAACACTGAAAAGTTAAAAATAATATAAGAATAGGTACAGACATCACACTTCTATATTGAAGTCGGTGGCAAATTTTAAGACTTTCTAGGAGATCATCGTTTGGCACCGACTTCAATATAGAAGTGTGATGTTGTTTGTACCTATTCTTATATTATTTTTAACTTTTCAGTGTCTTTGAAGTCGGTTTTTATTTTTTGTAAAATATTTTAATAGTACATTACTGCCGCGGTCTATAATGACTACTTTGCTTAGTAGACCGATAGCGCTAGGCTTTTTTGATGTCATAAGTTTCAAAAATTCTAAAGTTGTTTATTTTTTGCATGTCGATGCAGTCGTACCTATGAAGCTTATTATTGCGTTTTGTGTCACATCTGGTACTTGCATTTTCAGTAATTCGATGATTTGTGATTGATTATTTATATTCAAATTAAAACTGGCAAAATTTATTTAAAGTTAAAAATAATTATGGTACCATATCTAGGAGAGCCTGCGGAGTGTGCAAACCCAGTTTGTGTCATCTTCATCCAGAGCAAACTGACATAGAGTCAGTATTTAAGTACACTACGAAAAAAAAATTACAGTTAATGAAATAACTATTTTCTATCTCAGATCACTTACATATGCCTATTTAATAAATTTGTGCCAATTTGGATCACGCATTTTTAAGATTATTAATTATTTTCCTTTTCCAAGCTATAAACGCTTCAAAAAAATATTAAAATAATTAGAGTTTACACATTTAATATCATAAATGCATGAAAAGTCGACATTGTAAATTTGTGTCATTTTCATGCACGATAAACATAGAATGAATAAAACACAAAAACAATGGTTACGGTCGAAGCGGGTCGACGCGCGGCGCGACGCGGGCGAGCGGCGGCGGGTGACGCTCGCCGTACGCACTGTTCACCTTCGTTTGGTAATCACAGCTAATTCCATTCAGCCGTTAAAGCATGATTGATTAACAAACATACAAACACACGCGTAGCACTAGGAACTCGAGAAACATTTTGTCTACTCCGTAATGTTATTTTTCTCTCGTAGACTAATCTTCTCGTGTACTTTGTGTTACTAGTGCAATGTACTATACTTTGTGTTACTAGCAAGTGCAGGTATAGCCTCTAGATAGAATAATCGTTTCTTACTATAACTCGAAGAACATCCAGTAACTTCCTTTCTTTTTCATTTCATTTTTCCCGCTTCAATACATTTCGGATTTCTATATCGCACACCTAGATCTAAGCTGAGTCAATTCAAAAATTCGTGATTTTTTAGTTATCCTTGTATTCGAATGCTCGCTGATCATATACATCTATCCGGCATAACAGTTTCGGTCAAAGCTTAAACCAGTCGCCGTTAGATAGAAATAGCTTACCTTGCTGAATCAACGCATGTCAGTTCTTCCCACCGAAACAAGTGTATTGTCAGTTGATCTCCGCTTGTTATTTTTTGTTTTCTTTAAAAAAAAAACGTCGTCCCACACTAAAATTTTCTCCTGGGTCGTGGGTGCAGTCACAAACGTAGAATATCACATCCACATATGCCCAGACCGGAACTAATTTCTGTAAGCTATACAAAATATTTGTCCTGTACGAGAACCGAACCCGCGACCCGATGTGCAGTAGGCGATCACTCGACCTCTGCGCTAACCGTGCCGTCGTTGTTTTGGAGAGTGTACGTATTAGCATAAACGAGAACACGGTTATTTGGATTTGTTGCAGTTTTGATGAAGAAATATATGTGAGTTCATTTGAGTTGTTACAGTGTTGATCAATTTTCTGTCATATTAGTTCGGGATGTTTCTACTTGATTTGACTTTGATTTGGTGGAACAACTTGTAAATTTCTAGTTCACCTAGTTTTGTTAAAACAATTTTTCTTTAATATTTTTGTCACAAATCATGTCATTTTGAATATGTTGACTAAATGTTTATTTAAGGTATTATAGCGTCTATTTGAAATGTATATTGTTTTAATCAAATTATCTACCACTTTGTTTTAAAAGGAGATGTTTTGAGTTAATGAATAAGTAAAACTTGCTATACCTACTTTTTTCTAGAGATAAATGAAGCAAGGCCGTTTTCTTGTCAACATTGTAAAAGAACGGTATTAGGAGAACCCACTAACAGTAAGAGGCGAAGAGTCTAAAAAGTCTGTAAATGTATAAGCAGAAGAGAATAAACAAAATAGGGCAACAAATACAGCCGTGGTGACCAAACCATGCCATTGTGAGAAATTAAAAATGACTTTTATAGTACGTCATGTGATGAAAGTTTAATAAATGACTCTGAAAGAGATCCAAGCTGTGTCCGGCATATATGATATTTTCTTAATTTCAATTGTTGATCAAGTATAATAAGATAAAAGTGCCATATCAAGTACAAGTATCATGAGAAGTTTGTAAAAGAATTTATTTTTAATTAGCACTTAATAATTTTTAGATGTTTCTATTTTTAATTACACAACATTAAATATCTTCAATTTTGTTTGGAAATGTTTACTCTCTTACTGTTGGTTTTTATACTTCGATTTTTTGTGCTTATTCATTCGATATTGCTATTCGAATACTTTGAATAATACGAATATATCGAACTTTTACTGGAGGGAGACCTTGTACAAGAGTCATGTGCATGGGTACTCCCGTCTTACCTATTTCTGCCGCAAAGCAGCAGTGCTTGCGTTGCTGTGTTCCGGTACATCTTAAGTCACAAGTTGGCAACGTACACTGTGGTTCTTGTGGGGGTTGCAGTTTTGCTGCAAATCTCACAGGATTCACTGACTGTTACCACTTACCATCAGGTGGGCAGTTTGCTTGTTTGCCAACTTATTTGCAATAAAAAAAAACTTATTTATTTATAGCATAAATAAATGACACCACATTTTTAGTTACATTACTAGTAATAAGTTATAAAATATCAAAATTAATATTAAAATAATAAATCACAAAATATCAATCTCAAAGTCTTCGAGACTAATATTTTGTGATTTATTAATAGCACCACATTTTTTTATATTTAAGTCTTATCTGTTAAAGATTAAGACAGTTTTTGTGAAGTAATAACAGAAAAATGTCTCATTTTTTGTTCCCAATTAGTTCAGAGACAATTATTTTTGATTTGTTAGAAGTCTTCAATTCGTGCGTGTTGCCAGTGATGACATACGGAACTGAGACGTGGCCGCTTACAATGGGTCTCATAACAAGGCTCAAAGTCACCCAAAGGGCAATGTAGAGGGCTATGCTCGGGGCTTCTCTACGTGATCACATCAGAAATGATGAGATCCGTAGAAGAACTAGAATTACTGACATTGCGAATTGCAAACCTTAAGTGGCAGTAGGCAGGACACATCGCTCGTAGGACTGACGGCCGTTGGGGCGGAAAGGTCCTCGAGTGGCGGCCGCGTACCGGGAGACGCAATGTTGGTAGGCCCCCCACAAGGTGGACCGACGATCTGGTGAAGGTCGCGGGAAGCCGCTGGATGCGGGAGGCGCAGGACCGATCGGTATGGAGATCCTTGGAGAGGCCTATGTCCAACAGTGGGCGTCTCTTGGCTGATATGATGATGATGATTAAAAATATAACAGAATAATTCACTCAATTATACCTATGTGAATGTATTTTTTTTTGAGGGCCCGACAAATGACATCCTCCCGCCTGATGTTAAGCGGTGAAAGTGGCCCAAATGAGTTGACAGATAAAGGAGGGACGACATCCACTATCCTACCTGCCCGCCCCTTGCCGGCCTAAAATATGCTTTTTCACGCCTCTTTTGAAGGAACCCATGTTGAAGGATTGAGGAAACACGTGCGCAGGTAGAGAATCCCAAGTGTGGGATGAACAACAGAAGAAGGAATCTTGGAATTTCTTAGTGCGGTGTGAAAAGGTGGATACAGTGTAAGGATGACTCCGAAGGCCCTTACGCGTGTTTCTGTTAAGGAATGGAGAGGGACGGATAAGGTTTAAGAGCTCCTCAGAGCATTCCCCATGGAACATTCGCTAAAAGACGCTAACAGAGGCGATGTCACAACGAAGTTGTAAAGGCTCGATGGTATTATGCGAATAGCGCGACACTGCAATCTATCCAGAGCATCGAGGAGGTACTAAGTGGGGCTGTCCCAAAGGTGCGAGCAATATTCTACGCAAGACCTAACTTGAGTTTTATACAACAGGCATAGTTGGTTCGGCGCAAAATACCTACGCAACTTGTTCAGGACACTGAGATTCCGTGAGGCGTGTGAAGGTTTGTGCCCTGAAAATAAGGAAGGGGGAGGAAAGGTGACCATTGAGAACGCGCACACCTGTGTTTTCCTAGCATTCGTTCTTGAAGTCTCTAGGGTTCAGATCGCAGCGAATGTTCATTCCGAGCAAAGCGATATTGCTTTGCGTGTGATAGGTTGTGCCCTAAAGAGAAGGAAGGGGGAGGAAAGGTAACCTTTTCACCGAGAACGCGCACACCTGTGTTTTCTTAGCATTGAACTCAACAAGATTGTTGGAACTCCATTCGGAGACGAGGCCCAGCGTCCTGTTGGGCTCAATGATAAGATTCTGCCTCTCCCTACCAATATCACCATGAGCAGCCCCTGAGCTTCCGTGATATCCCCCATGCACAGTACTGTCGTCTGAATAGCAATGTATACTTCCCAAGGAAAGCATGTCATTGATATGCAGAAGAAACAATGTTGGGGATAGAACGGAGCCTTGTGGAACTCCAGCGTTCACTGCCATGAACTGCGAAGCGCAGCCGTCAACGACAACACGAATTCTATGCTCGTGGAGGAAGCTGGCAATCCACGTACAGAACTGCGCAGGTAATCCGTATGCCGGTAGCTTGAAAAGGAGAGCCTTGTGGCAAACTATCTACTAAAAGCTTTGGCGATGTCGAGACTAATAGCCACCGACTCGCCGCGCTTATCGATAGATTCACCCCATTTGTGTAAAAGGAACGCTAGAAGGTCACGCTAGGACGAAACCCATACTGACGGTCATTAAGCAACGAGTGACCTTCCAGGTAATGGATCAGCTGGGTATTAAGGATCCTCCAAGATTTTACACAAAATGGAAGTGGCGGCTATAGGGCGATAGTTTGATCTCCCTTTTTGGGAACGGGCTAGACATTGAATGAATGAATAAACACTTTATTTCACATTAAACACAGGACATTACAATACACAATATATTGGCAATAGGCGGCCTTATTGCTAAGGTAGCAATTTCTACCCGGCAACCTTAGGGCTAGGAAAGTAGCTACGTATTCAAGATACAGGATAGTGCACTAAAAAGAAGAAAAAAAAACTAAGTAGAATAAATTAACAATTAAAATTGATACCTATACATATAACTAAATATATAAATACAATACATACAAGACATTGGCCTCTTTCCAAGATTTCGGCACACAACCAACAAAGAACGACAAATAGTATAGACGCGTCAAGACAGGAGTCAACTACGCTGCACACTTCTTAAGAACAATCACAGAAATGCCGTCTGGTCCATTTGCTTTTCGAATATCGATCGACTGTAGCTCCGTCCGCACATAACGCTGTCTGATGCGGATATCGGGCATGGTGCTGCCACAATATGACAGTGTCGGAGGTTGTGCACCACAGTCATCGACACGGGAATGAGCCGCGAAGAGTTTTGCCAGGAGGTCAGCTTTCTTCTGCGGCTGATAAGCAAGTGAGCCATCGGTATGTCTCAGGGGTGGCAGCGAGGGTTGGCAGAAGTTTGATTGAAAGATCGGCTACCCGTAGGGTGCGCTAGCAGTTCCTTCTGATCCACTTGTGCAACACGCTGAGCATCCGCTCTAATGTAAGCCCTCTTACACAGCTTGGTGGCATTATTGTAGGTTGTTTTCAGTAGGCTTGTGTTGGGATCCCTGGAAGCTCGACCTCTGATCCAAGCGCGGTAAGCCAGCTGTTTGTTTTTTAAACAGCAGAGGCGCACTCGCGATTGAACCAGAGGTTACATCTGTGACTACTGACGAAATTGAAATGCAGAATATAATATTCCATTCCTAGTATGATTTCGTCAGCAACAGAGGTAGCGCAGGAGTTCGGGTCCATCTCACTGAAACAGCGCTGCCACCAAGGTAATAATCCCGCATACCGTCCCAATCTGCTGACGCATAAGCTACAGACGGCGTGCTGCAACTACAGGTGACCGTCGCGACACCTGAGGCACTGAGACGGATACCAGGCAGTGATCCGAAGATCCTAGTGGAACTCGAATCACCACCTGATATCCGTCAGGAAGATTTGTCAGAAGGTCCAACAAAGAGGGTACTTGACCGATAATATCTGGTACCTAGTGTGCTGGGTAACCAATTGTGTCAGGTGGTACGTGAGAGCGAATGCGTAGGCAGTCCTACCCGCATGGTCAATTTTAGAGGAACTTAACCACAATTCGTGGTGAGCATTGAAGTCCCCCAAAACACTAGCTCGGCGGAAGGAAATCGCTCCTGCACGTCATCTGCCACCCGACTTAGATGTTAAAAAAGTCAGTTGTCTCCAAGTCACCTCGATGTTAACGGTAGACGCAGACTTAAGACACTGCAATGAGTGCCAAAATCGACGTGTATCGCAAGAAGGGAAACGGAAGGTTCTTCCAAACAAACGTTCTTCCAAAACGCAGGTGACGACAACAAACGTCCGCCCGGACGAACAAGCAAACACCTGCCTTCACCTTGAACAACTCCTTAAGAGCGTAGCCGGGGTAATTAAGGTAGCTTGTCGGTCGGGCAGATAAGATAATGCGTCTCCGTCAAAAACAGCATTGCTGGACGGGGTGTCATGAAATTGTTGGGACAGCTAAGAGGTTAGAATGGAGCCCGCGGATGTTAGCGAGCCCCACCTCGAATAGTGGTGTTTTGATGGGATAGTGCACCGATGTACGACCAGTCCTAATATAGTGCGCTGACATATTTGTTGGAGTGAGAGAGGCGTTAAATTACGGTGTCGTTGCAGCCCGTTGACTATTAACGGGCGTAGGCCTATTTCGCCAGGGAACTGCCGATAGCTGATTTGCGCTGACCCTCCGCACGGAAGGGCTCCCGAACCTCCCCGGAAGTGGCCGCCGGGACCCACCGTCCGGTCACCAACCGGCACGACGGACCACCCCGAGATTATGCGATGCATGGTGGGGCAGCCTCAAGGACTGGTTAGGTCCGCTTGGGCCCCTGTATTTTACCACGGGCGGCCAGCGGAACAGCCGTTTCCAGCGGAACAGCCAGATCTTCCTAGACGGAGGGTCAACGCAGTCAACCTGGCATTGGGTCGACGGAAGCCCACACGAATCGCAGCAACGACCCCTCAAGCTCTGGCTGTGCGCTGACTGATCTCGAAACGTGGACAAGAAATAGCCTTTTTACGGGTTGACGTGTTTTACGTCATGCGCACGGTGGTCGCTAGCCAGTCCGGTTTCTCAAGCGCTACCACCAGAAGTTGGTCACTCCATCAGCACCACCCGAGGATCACGTGTAGGGTCTCGAGGTTCAAACCTACGGACGCGAGCGACTCCAATCCCCTATTATACATTTATATTTAATTTTTCATATTTTTTTAAATATTTCATTTCATGTTAATGTTTTATTATTAATTTTATATTTAAAACAAAGTTTAACAAATTATTTATTTAAATTTTGTTGTAGACTAAGTTCAACTCAAAATGGTTCAATAAAACTGATTCACGTCTAAATGTAGTTTATTTTTTGTACAAAGCCACCACCCCAAAGTGTAACAACTCAAAATAATCAATTATCTGTAAAAAGGATCGATTCTTAGCCGAATTTTATAAAAACAGTGATATGGCGCATAAGGCGCATAACACATTGCACCGGACACCGCTGCGTTGTACGGTGGGACGAAAACCGCATGCGGCTGCGGCGGCACGGAACCGTGCCACCGTACGGTTTGCTCCGTATCACCGTCCGGAGCTGCGGTGCACGACGCCCCGCATCGCCGCATTATCTATGTCGAGATCTATTACGCGTATGCACGTCCTTTCTACGCAAAAATCCGTACGATACTGCGGCTTAGTGTGGCATACCCCGCGGACCGCACCGCATCACCGTCCGGGAGTGCGGTGCCGTCGCGCGCGCCGCACAACCGCACGGGCATGCGGTGTGAGTGTGTTATACCCTGCGGTTTTTGTATACAAATTAAGATTCTTCAGTCAAAATTAAAAACCGCAGCGCCGCACACCGGAGCGGTGTCCGGTGCAATGTGTTATGCGCCTAACACATTGCACCGGACACCGCTGCGGTGTACGGAGGGACGAAAACCGCATGCGGCTGCGGCGGCACGGAACCGTGCCACCGTACGGTTTGCTCCGTATCACCGTCCGGAGCTGCGGTGCACGCCGCCCCGCATCGCCGCATTATCTATGTCGAGATCTATTACGCGTATGCACGTCCTTTCTATGCAAAAATCCGTACGATACTGCGGCACAGTGTGGCATACCCCGCGGACCGCACCGCATCACCGTCCGGGAGTGCGGTGCCGTCGCGCGCGCCGCACAACCGCACGGGCATGCGGTGTGAGTGTGTTATACCCTGCGGTTTTTGTATACAAATTAAGATTCTTCAGTCAAAATTAAAAACCGCAGCGCCGCACACCGGAGCGGTGTCCGGTGCAATGTGTTATGCGCCTATTTTACAACCTATTACGATTTTAAATTTTATAGGGTTTCATAAGTTCCCTCACAAACAAATCTCCTGAAATATATAATTTTTTGAATTATCTCAGTTTAGTTCTAGCTGTGCGATATATATTTCGGGAAGTTTTGTGTAGTTTTATTTCAGCACGGTCCTTGAAACAATCTGTTTTTCCGTCATCCCTAACAGTAACAATGCTTGATTCTACGAACTTTAATCGTCAACTTTCTTTGACAATTACCATATTAACGTCTAGTATGACACCATATATAATACATTTATTTTCAATCTCCATTTTAGTCTTCATAATGTTAAATCTCAGAATAACGCACGCACTCGTTTGTCGCAACTTGGAAAGATCGAAAGTGCCTAAACAATCAGCTCAGCACGTGCCACGCGCGCATGTGACTGGCCGGTGCCCGCCGCCTGCGCGCTTCCCCGCGCTCGGCGTTCGTGCAAAGAAGTTGGTATTTTTTGAAATAAAAGGATTTCGTGGATGAAAACAACACAAATTATGAATAGTGTTTTGTTACAAAATAATAATTAGAAACACGTGAACTCTAATAACTTGCATTTTATTTTGAGGATTTTACAGGGTGTTGTAGTAAAATAATAAAATATCTATACATCTCGTGGATGAATTTGACACAAAATAGTTTAAACAACAGATACTAGTATTCTAAAACGCATAACACCTATTTTACCAATTGTAATATTCTTTCAGAGCTAGTTGGGCGTCATGTTAGCCACTGGTTAAAAATTAAGATTCTCGTGGACAGAGATGACACAAAATGCCTATGCACATCAGATACTACTTCGTTATTATGATGAAAGTAAAATTTTCATCTCTAATTTTGTTTTCGTCCAATACTGATTGAAACGACAAATACCTAAATTTCTACCTATGCAAGTACCTAGAATGACACAAAATATTTTTTTAGGTTGGGCAAATGGTCTGGAAACTATATGCGAAAAACAAACAACTTTAATATTTTTGAAACTTAAAAACCTAGCGCTACGGGTCTATAGGGGCATTCGCCCTATTTACGAACGTTTCAACCAAAACCAAAACGTTACCGTTCCCATATAATTTGACATTTGACAGCTATCAAGGTGTTGTCAAAATGTATGGGAACGGTAACGTTTCTGATTTGGTTGAAACGTTGTAAATCGTGCGATTGCCCCTCTGGTCGCGCTGATGATGGCCGACAGCGCAGCTCCAGACCGACACAGCGCGGTCAGCGTGCAGCACTTGATGGACGAGCTGAGATAAAGTGAAGCCTTTACAGTGAAGACAGCAAGGGCTGCAATGATGGCCAAGCTGGAAGGCCTAGAGCGTAGCTAGGCTAGCTGAGGGCAATCACAGCGTGACCAGCGAAGCAGTCATTGTGGGCCAAGGCTTGTATAGTGCTTTACTCAAAAATGCAAGTACCTAATCTAAATAAAACCAACAAGTAATTTAAATAAAAACTTTGCCAGCCGCTCCTTGAAACAGAACGGCAAGGTCGACTTTGCTCAAACAAGGTTGTCAAACTAATGACCACATTACATGCATTTTTGAGTAAAAATATTTATTTACTGCACGCCTGATGGCAATAGGCAAGTCATGCCATAAGTACGCTGCTCGGACTGCAAAAGACTTATGTTTGAAATAAGTGGAGTGCTTAGGAATACTTAGAGTCAGATTTTCCTCAGGAGATCATTCATCTGGCCTAGATAGTAAAAATAGATTAGCCCGTGGGGACCCGGACCCCTAATCAGGCGGTCTGCACGGACGCCCGCGACTCGCAGCCGCGCCGTTAGGTTGTGCCGCGCTCGGCACCTACGGCTTTTGTTTTTGTTTTTGAAATCAAATTTTTAGGATTAAGGGTATCACAGCTACATTTCTGAGAAGCTATTGAAACAAACTAAAAACTTATCTATGTTTGAAAGCATTCCGATACTTATTTTATTAGTTATCGGAGATCAAAGCGGCCATTGTTACGTTCAATAAATAGAAATAATAAAATGCTCGTAATTCATTTAATTATGAATCCTTATCTAATTAACTGTTATATGTTTATTCCTTATTAAATAAGCTATCCATACGTAGTTTTTATTTTATTGTAGGCACAATAATTTATTTTTTTGCAATTTTTTAATTGTGAGCTTGCGCGCGCGCTCGGATTGCGTAATGCATTACGTCACAGAAGGAATTTTTATTTTTTTTCTTTTTTCATTAATAATATTTCCCAAAACTATTGTATATCAAAATAATCTTGAAGATTACAACTATAACAATATACAGGATGTCCCAAAAAATAGTGTCAAGCGAAAGTCCAGAGTTAGAGCACCTCTTGGAGTACCCGAATCACCCCCATGTATGTTCCGCGATTATTCGTAGTTTTAGAGTAATAATTTTTTTTCTGACTTTGAAAATTTCGATCTAAAGAACTTAAAAATTTTTAATAAAAAAAAGTTGAACATATTTTAATGTTTTTCTTTATGCCACTGAATTATCTTTAGTGCTTCTTTTATGTCTAAAATAATCAGCTTCGTAACTTTAGTGGAAATTTAGAAAACAGTAGTGTAAAGTCAAAATTTGAATGTTAGTGAATAATTACTTAAAAATTCATCTTTAAATTAAAAATCTAAACAGGCGAATTCATGGTTTCTAGGTATGTGTAAAAACTTCTCTAGACTCTCTGCTTTTATAAAAATTAAAAAAAAAGTACTTAATAGGGCTACTTTGGCTTAAATCGGCCATCAAAGATAGCAAGGTGAAAATTTCATAAAACTCGACTTCTGAATATTTTTTTTTTAATTCCAATTATTTATTAATAAACCAAAAATGATTGTAGAAAAGCTAAAAATTTATTATTTGAAGGTCAAAAATAACTGTTCCTGCTGCCATCTTTAATAACCTTTGAAGGTTTATTATAACTTAATAAATGAAACAAAACATTATTTTCAAAGTATTTATTATTCGATCGCTTAAAGAAAGTTTTCAAAATGACGACCTTCGTGCTCAATACATATTCTACATCGTCTAAAAAAGTTTTCTTTTAAATTTATAAATGCAATTCTGTTGTTTTTTATTGTTTCTTCCGCTTGTCTTAATTTTGTTCTTAACACTGTGACGTTTGTAATGTCCTTGGCGTATACTAATTCCTTGTAGTATCCCCAGACGAAAAAATCTATGGGTCAAGTCGGGGGACCATGGCGGCCACGCAATGGGCCCTCCACGACCGATCCATCTGCCTGGAAATGTTTCAGACAAATGTTGTCTAACATTTCTAGCAAAATGGCATGGAGCGCCGCGTCGTTTTGAAAAATCATATTTCTCCGCGTTAATAGGTCTACATCTTCTAATAAGACGCCGAGATCACGTCGTAGAAATTGCAAGTAGGCCTCGCTGTTCAGTCGGTCCGGTTAGTTCGAACGGACCAATCAGCTGTCCGTTTAGGATGCCTGACCACAAATTGATACTAAATTGTTCTTGGAAATTAGATTCCCTTGTGAGGTGTGGATTTTCAATACTCCACGAATGGTAGTTATGCGCATTAAACACCCCACATCGCTTAAAATGTGATTCATCAGTCCATAGAATATTTTTAAGGAAATTTTCGTTTTCAGCTTGTCTCCGTAACATTTCCTGACAAAATGCCACCCTTCTCGGGTAGTCTGCGGGCTTGAGCTGCTGAACTTTCTGGATGTGATATGGGTGAAAACGCTGTTGATGAAGTATTCCATGTGCTTGTGATTTCGGAATTCCGATTCGACGTTCTATTGTTCTTACACTAACTGATGGATCTCTCACCACTTCTTCGACCACTGATTGGACAGTATCTGGGTCACTCATTTCAGATGGGCGCCCCGATCTTCTACGCGTCGGCGTCCTTGCATGTAAGAGTTATGTACTCTTAAAATCATGCGATGATCAGGCCAAGTTTCAGGCTGAGGTCCACCTCCATTTTGTACTTGCTGCCGGAACAACCTGGCTGCTTCAGAAGCATTTCCTCTTGCATATCCATAAAAGTAATGCATAAGAGCATATTCTTGCGATGAAAAAGACATCACAAAATGAAGAGCTTGAAAAGTCCGTTAAGAATGCCAAATTTGTCAAAATCCCGTATTTACACAAAACCAAATCGTAATCGCACTCAAGGTCCGTAAAGAAAGCAAAGTTCGTCAAATAATCACAAATGAGCGTATCGTACGTAAGGCGCAAACAAAAGCAGGCAAACGACTGGCGCCAGAACACAATAGGCGCTCGGACTACACCCCCCGCCTCATCCCCTTGTCACAAAGAATAGCATTCCTCAGTTACAGTTATCCATTTCGCCAATGAGAGTGAGAGAGATAGCAATAATGCGGTCTCTTTCATATCCTCTCACTCGGGCAATTTTTTAGCAGGTAAGTACTGCGTTACATCCAACACTACAACCGATATGATCCGCGAGAAAAATATTTAAATATGGGTTTCATGTAGTTAATTTTTGCTAAATTGTAATTAATCTGAACCTTAGAAATTATAAAAAGACCAGATATATTTTTTTATCATCTGATAGGAATTTGGTAAATTTTATGAAATTTTCACCTCGCTGTCTTTGATGGCCGATTTAAGCCAAAGTAGCCCTATTAAGTACTTCTTTTTTTAAATGATTATGAAAGCAGAGAGTCTAGAGAAGTTTTTACACATACTTAGAAACTATGAATTTGCCTGTTTAGATTTTTAATTTAAAGATGAATTTTTAAGTAATTATTCACTAACATTCAAATTTTGACTTTACACTACTGTTTTCTAAATTTCCACTAAAGTTACGAAGCTGATTATTTTAGACATAAAAGAAGCACTAAAGATGATTCAGTGGCAAAAAGAAAAACATTAAAATATGTTCTACTTTTTTTTATTTAAAATTTTTAAGTTCTTTGAATCAAAATTTTCAAAAAGTCAGAAAAAAAATTATTACTCGAAAACTACGAATAATCGCGGAACATACATGGGGGTGATTCGGGTACTCCAAGAGGTGCTCTAACTCTGGACTTACGCTTGACACTATTTTTTGGGACACCCTGTATATGGTTATTTATTGTTTTATAGTGTTGTATGTTTAAAAAAAAATTTTGAAAAAAAAAATGTTTTCTTTGGGTCTTGCGCAACCTACCGAACATTTTCGCCCTTTATTCATTTAATTATGAATCCTTATCTAATTAACTATTATAAGTTCATTCCTTATTAAATTAGCTATCCATACGTATTTTTTATTTTATTGTAGACACTATAATTTATTTTATGCAATTTTTTAATTCTAAGTGCGCGCGCTTTGAAGGGTTACGCAATTCATTACGTCATTTTTTTTTTCATTAAAAATATTTCCAAAACTATTGTATATCAAAAAATCTTTAAACATAGGGCTATAATAATATGTATGGTTATTTATAGTTTTATTGTGTTGTTTTACTTAAATTATATGTTGAAAATAAATTGGCGTCTTGTTCTACCGCGGAGCAATTTACCGCGGATTTATAAACTAAATATACAATGAAATACAATTGTTTATGCTAATTATTACTGAAAATACTGTAAACAAAAGAAATAATATCACTTTACATACCTTTTACGATAAAAAACAGCGATTTCAACCAATTTATTCCTAACTGACGCTCACTAACGTTGTAACCCAGTGACACAAAATGAGTGAACGCTTTGACGTTTCTAAACTTTTTATTTTCAAAAAGTTTAAAGTTATGGTTAACGAGTATTTGGTACCATTTCAAAGAGCATTTAGTAGTCTATATGCCAAAAAAAACAGCAGGCCAAATAAAGCCTTACTTGTGACACAATAACGTAAAAAGTCGGCCGAGAGAATTCTGTCATCATATGATGTCGTGGGCCTTGGGGCCGATGTTCCGCGTACTCATATGAGTACGCCTGGGTCTTTACGGGTTGGTTACTATGTACGAATAGCGTCGAGCGCTCGTCAGCGTCAGTTCGCTTGATTTTTACTTAAGCACCGATTACACTTCACGATCCATCGGGAGTTAGGGCCCTAGCTAGTGTGGTCTAATCGCTGTTAGGGAGTTAGGGTCCCGATATCGTGCGATCGTGGTTGCCCGATCGCCCTAACTCCCTAGTTAGGGAGATTTAATCGCTGTTAGGGCGCTCAGTCGCCGCACAGCGCTCGATGTGAGCGGATAGTTGCTGTGTATCGGAAGCGAAATTGGCCTCGCGTGCCAAGAAAATGTCGTCCAAAAATGAAAAATCTGGTTTAATGAATGTTCTGGACATGTATAAAGCTATACCAAATTTATTTCTCGTCGCTAAAAATTTTAGCGTCACTGCTAATCGTTGTTTAGCACCTACACTTTCTCTAAATAATGTGTCATGTTTCTGAATATAATTATTATTATACTGTCACTTAATTTAAAATATAGATAGATAGATAGAAACTCTTTATTTTGCTTAAATAAAATGACACAAACAATGACAATACATACACAACAAGCAAAAAAGGCGGCCTTATCGCCATAGGCGATCTCTACCAGACAACCTTTAGATAGGACAAAACATATGATTAAGTGGGTATTTTTCAATAATACACTGGTACAAAATATATACTTTAATATATAAAATACTAAAACATACTACATAATAATAACAGAGTAAATAAAAAATAATATATAAATTCATAGGGGGCGAGGGGGGAGGGGGGGTCAAAGCTCAAGGAAATGGCGGTGAACGCTTTTTTAAAAGAGTCAAGTGTTTGTTTGCACCTAATATCAGAAGGTAGGCGATTCCAAAGTCGAATCGCCTGAACAGTAAAGGATTTATTAAAATATTGGGACGAGTGTGTGGGAAATTTTAATAGGAGGCTATCAGAAGAACGAGTGTTTAAATTATGTGAGGAATGAAGGAAAATGAAATGTTTCTTTAGGTAAATGGGTGTTTTAGGATTAAACAAAATATTGTATAAAAGGTATAAAATGTGTGCATCACGGCGTTGGCGTATTTTCAACCATTTGAGTTCAGTTCTGTATTGTGAGACGTGGTCATATTTTCGCAGTCCAAAGATAAATCTAATGGACAAATTCTGGAGTCGCTCAAGCTTATCAAGCAAAACTTCGCCAAGGTCACAATAGCAGCAATCCGCATAGTCAAGGATGGGAAGAAGAAGTGACAGAGCAAGAGACATTCTGGTGGTTATAGGCAACATGTTACGTAGTCTACGCATCGATCCCATCGCTGCAAACATCTTACAGCTAACCAGGTCAACCTGAGGTGTCCATGACAGTGTTCTGTCAAATAAAATTCCTAAATTTTTCACGTTGTCACTATAAGTTATGTGAACACCATCAAAAAATAGAGGAGGTAGTAGTCCCCAATCAATTCTAGATAGGTAATATGTGCTTCCTACAACAATGGCTTGAGTTTTAGATGGGTTCACATTTAAACCATAGTTTTTACTCCAATGTGCTATTGCTGCAAGATTGTCATTAATTTGGGCGACAACTGCGTTTAAGTTTTCCAGGGTACCGTGGCTATAAATTTGAAGATCGTCTGCATATAGATGGTAGGAAGAAGTAAGTATACTTGTAATGGAATTGATGAATATTGAGAAAAGCAAAGGAGATAGCACACCACCTTGTGGCACACCGGCTGTAATTTCGCACCATTGTGACACGGAATTATCGACTACAACACGTTGCCGGCGGCCATAAAGATAACTTCGAAGCCAAGCCATTACAGTTGGAGATATGTTAAGACATTTAAAGAGAGCAAGGAATACCTCATATTCAACAGTGTTGAATGCGTTGCTAAAATCAAGTAACACAAGTATGGTTAGCTGTTTATTATCCATGGCCAAACGGATATCATCAGATATTTTAACAAGAGCAGTAACAGTGCTATGGCTAGGACGAAAACCAGACTGGAAAGAATCAAGAAGTTGGTTATGAGTTACAAATACATTTAGTTGATAGTGTATAAGACGCTCAAGGACTTTGGACAGGAACGGTAAAATAGATATAGGTCGGTAATCAGTTAACGAGGGATTTACTTTTTTTGGAAGTGGTATCACTTGAGCGTCTTTCCACGAAGAGGGAAAAGAACCACAGGATATGGAGTAATTTAAAATGGAAGAGACTATGGGAGTTAGAATATGTTCAAATTGTGCAGAATTTATTTTTAAACAATTTTTGAAATCTTCTGGCTCTAATGAATATAAAATGTTCATATTGCATAGTTTATTTTATTTTAATTATTTTTTATTTATTTACATCGCCTCAAATTTTTTATCTATCTATCCACTCGAACGTTCGCCACGCGAAGCGTGGTGGGTTTCAAAAGCAAAAAGTAGTATATCTCAAATATCAAAGGTGCCGCTATTGCGGAATGACTCACCCCGGCGCGTACGGAGTGTTCAAAAAATTGCGGAGAGTGACATATACTGTCTACAAGAGAACAAAAAATACGTATGGAAAGGTAATTTAATATGGAAGGAACTTATAACAGTTAATTAGATAAGGATTAATAATTAAATGAATGAAGCGCGAAAATGTTCGGAAGGTCGCGGAAGACCCGATTTTTTTAAAAAAAATTTTTCACAAAAACTATTTTATATAACTTTAAATAACTATATATATTATTATAGCCCTATTCTTGAAGATTATTTTGATATATAATAGTTTTGGGTAATATTTTTAATGAAAAAAGAAAAAAATAATAAAATCGATTAATTACGTAATTATATACGCGAGATGCGCACGCGCGACCTCAAATTTAAAAAAAATTCAAAAAATAAATTATTGTGTCTAAAATTAAATAAAAAATACGTATGGAAAGCTAATTTAATAAGGAATGAACTTATAATAGTTAATTAGATAAGGATTCATAATTGAATGAATAATGATGAGAATAGTAACTAAAGTGCTTAAAATTTCAAAAATACTCACTTTTTGAAAAAAACGTTTAGTGTGGCAATATAACACTATAAACTATCATAAACCATACATAATAATGTAGCCCAATTCTTCTAGTTTATTTTGATATAGAACACTCTACGAAAATACTAATACAGACTAAGTAAGTACGCAATAAATCTCATCGGTCATGGAGTAAGAAACGTATGGATACGGCCAAGTAAGTTAAACCGCAGACTATGACAAATTTATTTCAATCTAAGACTAAAAATAAATTGGACATGACCTGTCAACTTATGAAAGAGACTATTGGCAAAGGAATAAAGCCATAGAGAAAATATTTTATTTTTCGAGATTTTTTTATCACACCGCGCGGTTTTACGCAAAGGGAACTGGGTACCATAGTACCCAGGTCGATCGAGAAGCTTACGATTTTTGGGGACTATAGTCCCCAGGACGTTCCAGTGACCGCATTACACAAAAACATGAGACTCATAAGTATAGGTCAGGATTGATCTATGCATCTTCGACTTTAAATCTGTATGGCAGGGATCCTGGTGTAGAGCGTTATTTTTTCATAAATTTGTTATTTTTTTCATGTTTTTTTGTTCATTTTAATAATTTGTTATTTTATTATTATTTTTTATGAATTACTTGTTTTTTATTTATAATTTTATTTTCAGAAGAAAAAGAGTTATGTTAAGAATAAAAAAGCGATTTTTAATAGAATAATTTTCAGTTAAATGCCTACCATACAAAAAAAAGTGTCACTTGCATCGTAGTTTTATAAAAGCACACAGTGATTCTCTTTTTATTTTATTTTTTCACATTTACACCCGCAGTTGCGACAAGGGCGATACCATTTTTTTCATATTTGGAGAGTGCAGTACGTCTAGTATGAGTTTTGATAGTTTCTGATTCGAACGATCGAATAGTTTTGTTTCCATACATTTCACACCAGCGCCTCTATCGGAAACTATAATGAACTAGAATTGACAGTATGAGTTACAAAGTAATAAACTACTCGATCAATAAGTACG
Source organism: Schoenobius gigantellus (assembly GCA_963935595.1). NCBI lineage: Eukaryota > Metazoa > Arthropoda > Insecta > Lepidoptera > Crambidae > Schoenobius > Schoenobius gigantellus. Next base: position 10,574,768 of record OZ012558.1, read on the forward strand.
TATTCGAATAGTGTGGCAGTATGAGTTACATGTTTGACATTTGTTTGACAGTTTACTCGAAAACTATTGTAGTTTAGGTTCTCACCTTACATTTTTATGTGAGTTTGGTACATAAATACGTTTTTTTTGTGTTTCTAAACACTAAAATTATGTCTGCACGGTGGAACTTTGCATGGAGGACCATGCAAGACGAAATAGCGCATGAAGAGAGCTGTGACAATCATTTTTAAGCCGTATCTCCGATACACACTTTACTCAGCGCTACCGCCAAATCACCATTCCTTAAAAAAGTGTTAATAAATACACATAATTTAACCCAGATTTTTAATTCGATTTTCATTCCTAAAGTGTTTAACACAATTTATTATCATTAAAATAAATTGCGACTGACTTGTCCGCGATATTATAAAATAATATAATTTACAACAAATAAAAACTTTAATGTTGTCTTTCATTCAACTTGCTTTTAAAGTAATAAAAACGGCTAAGAAAACGTCACAGTGACAGAATCGCGTGTCTCTTTCCATTCACATGTGTGTAAGAGAGATATAAATATATAATGTGAAGTTCGTCTGATCGAGTAAAACTAACTCGCTATCGTTTAAACGTGAATTCAAAACGAGCAACTCATACTACCGTTTACATCGTAAACTGACAGTTTGGCGAGCTAACGAAAACTATTGTAGTTTACTCGTTTTAAAAACTCGTACTAGACGTACAGGAGCCATCCTTCCAACACCACGTTCGGTTGCCTACTGAGTTAGGGAGGCGATCTAGTGCAGTGTGATCAGAACGCTCTAACTGCCCTAGCTCCCGATGCGACGCCCTAACACCCGATGGATCGTGAAGTCTAATCGCTGCTTTACTTTCATCTCGTTTCCTATGAAAATCAAAAGTATATTAATACAAGATTTTGCCCGCGACTTCGTCTGCGTGGAAATCCTTTTTTATTGATTCCCTTTACAACCCCCCTCCCTCCTCCCCCTCTCAAACCCTTAAGGAATGATTTCGTGGATAAAAACTATTCTTTATCCTTCTCCACAACTCAAACTATCTTCATCCATACCAAATTTCATCTAAATCGATTCAGCGATTATTGATTCCCCATACAAACTTCCAGCCCCCTTTTCACCCCCTTACGGTTCTGCGATAAAAGCTATCCTATGTCCTTTCCTGGGACTCAAACTATGTCTATACCATATTTCATCTAAATCGGTTCAGTAGTTTTGGCGTGAAAGCGCGACAGACAGACAGACAGACGGAGTTACTTTCGCATTTATAATATTACTATGGATTCTTTGTAATGTAATATTGATTTTCGTCGAAAATGTAACAAAAGTTAGTAGAAATCTAGCGCAAAAGAACATCGACTCGAAGCGAATGATCCAAAAACAGGACCCGAGGACAGGACCAGATCAAAGTGATCGCGAGCGGGTGTAACTAACAAATGTTTAAAACATTATTAAGGTAAGGAGTATTAAAGGAGGAAGTAAAAGGGATTGAATGTAATAAGGAAAGAATATGCGCCCAGCTCTTGAACAATGTTGATGGGGACAGCAAAATGCGCTCAGAAGTCCTACTTACCACCAAGAAAACCAAAACCCTCAATCCATTACGATCGCTTAAATCCTCTTAGCGAATTAAATCTGACGCCCCCAAATCAGGACCGGTGATCACTTATCACAATATTAGAAGTTTCTTGAACATCCATATAAAGAGTTTCCTAGAAATCTCATTTTGCTTATATTAATCCAATACTTTGAGGTTGCGTAATGTTCCTTACATTAAAAGTATGTTAACCCGTCTCTTTGTAAATAAAAGAGACCTCACTCAACCGCCTGAATACCTAGAATGTTGTTTTTACACGTGCAGCTACTTGATGTCCCAGTTGTGTTTCAACGTGGAATCTGACTGCTTTGCCAAAATTGTATCTTTCGCAGTTCACTATGAAAGCGTGACATAAATAAGCTGTCGACATAATCAGGCTCAGGTTTTGGGTCGAAGCTCATTAAATAGGTCGAATGGCAGAACGGCGTTAACTGACATGCCAATCCCACTTCATTGTTTGTTGGTCCATGTTGCGTTTCTAGGCAGGTTGAAGTTTTGTCTTCAATGATGGGACTACTCCCATTATAGGATGCTCTTTCATAGATATCTGTTTGTTAACGAGAACATAGAAATTGGGTTTCTTTTGATAAAAATTTTGGTTTCAGATCATATTTTTGCTTGCATTTCTCACGAATATACACGTGGGCCATGACCTTTAACGTTATGACCTTTAACGAAAGGCAGTATTTTGTCCAAATTCTTAGCATTTCTACCGATCATCATGAACATCATTGCATGGTGCAATGACCATTGTAAGATATTCCCGAAAAGGTACAAATGATTTTAGGGATTGTATTGAAATGATAAATTTTTTGCTAGTTTGGTTGGAATCCAAGCAATTAGTTTTGCGGAGGGAGAGAAGACTACACACAAAAGGTTAGCTACCCAAAAGTATAGATTTACTGAGATGCTTGTTTTAAATCATTAAATTTTTGATACATTATTAAATCTTTAGTTCAGGTACAAAAAATTGCACGAGAAGGATCAAAGTAAATTATGTTTGTTAAGGAATATTTGACATACATCATTTACTTTGGAGCGTCGGTGGCACTGTGGCGTCGGCACTCGATTGTGCCTCGAGTAGAATCGGGAGGCCCGCGATCGATCCTGCCATGTGCCAATGTGATTTTCGTTCCACGAATTTCATATATACATTTATCTGACGCTCCTACGGTGAAGGAAAACATCGTGAAGAAACCTACATACACCAGCGAAGTATTTCAGCGGTGTATGTGAAGTCAAACAATCTGCACTGGGCCAGCGTGGTTTGACTAAGGCCTAATCGCCCTAACATAACTAGTTAGGGTAGGCTAGTGCCCCTCGATGGGGACTTATATTAGCTGTGATGATGATGACGCAATATTGATAAGACTGAAAGAATATTCCAGCTTTTTTTCCATCTAATTCGGAATGTAATAAGTAGGAATTGATAATAAGCAAAATGTCAACATACTTATGTGATTCCTACACATATAATAAAAATACGATTATTCTATCCGTCCGGAAATTGAGCGTGGCTTCAACTGAGAGGAGTAAAGAAACTGGATAGGGCTTTTTTACTCCAGTTATAAGATCGTGTTTGGGTATGAGTACATCGTTGGGCGTTATTCTAAAGCTTAATACCATGGTAACGATATGTTACGAATTGTTCCAAAGAAAACATATTGAAAGCATTTCAACACTTCTTTTTTCATTTTATCAATCATCTGTACTTGAGTTGAACTTGAGTGATACCCCTTGCTTGAGGATAATCAGACCTCTCTTCACAATCTATACGAGTACTACCTAAGCTGTAATCCACATTAGAAGCTGAGCACTGGATAGACTCAGACTGCATGATCATTAATGAAGCTTTGTCTCCAATAAAGGTAATTGGCTATTTCACCGCCTATAGATACATAATAATAGAACTGCACAAGTTGCAGTGGCCAAAGTGGGTCACTCTCAGGTCCTTCTTTAATAATAAAGTCTTGAGTCTAAAATAAGTGATGTCACGATAATAACAACCATTGACAGATACAAGATAAACAGGAATTTAAAATTCCCACTCAACTTTAAGCGGCACAAGGCGCGATTACTTTATTCTGTAAAAATTCAAGGTTCAACAAAATTTTGGTTTACTTGTGATTTTAACCCTAGCTCCGAGTAGGAAACTTGTCAGAATGCCCCCCCACCCCCCTCCCCCTAACCCCCACAAGATGACATTCAGGATGAATGATGAATAAATCCCTGAAAAAAAACTAGCAATAGGTATTAATAAAAGTTCTTAAGAGGATCTTTACGTACACATCCTTCTAAAGCAAGCACTTTATCCGCAGAAGCTGTATCTCCACCCTCCAATTAAAGTTACACGGCTGGATAATAAACTATCTCGTACCGCCAAAACATTAGCCTCCAGACCGGCTGCGGGCTGAGCCATTAAATTAGTAAACAATCCGTGATACACAATTATTTATTGCGGGAAATTTAATTAAAAGATCACTAGATAGGTATAGTAATGAGAATAGGAATATACTCGAACCTACTTCAAGTCTCGATCTAGTAAATCCATGCTAGAATTAATTTGGATTTAAACCTGCATTAAAGATTCTTTCACCCGCGATAGTTGAACTTTTTACCTTTTTTTAAGTAATTGTAAGGACTTTAATAAGTGGCACAGAGGAATCAACTGCCTTAGTTACACTGAAAAAAGAATTGATAATATGTATCAAGAATGTGTTACCTTCATTCATGCAACTTATATTATTTATATACGAGCGCACAAGGGTGCATGATTACAGTAATAAAGTATAGTTGGTTGGCCGTAGTAAGATTACTTTTTAATGTCACTATGATGTTTGTGGATTTTATTAAGAACTTGATCACTTTTTTGGCAAGTCGCAAAGCTTGATATGATTAATCATTTTATCTTATTAGAATTAACAATTATAAATGTTTACAAAGGCGACATCACCAAAATTAAATAAGAAAGTTTATTGTTTTGAATATGTTTTTCTTATTAAGCGTTCACTCATTTCAAATTGATTGTCATAATCATTTGTAGTTTGTAGTTTTAAAAATGTTGATGATTAATTTTATTATATTTTACTCAAACAAGCAAAATTTTAAATTGATAAGCTACCATTTTTTTCAGTGTATGATTTTGAGGTAGAAGAAGTTCCATCACCCAAACGAACAGAGAATTTCTGCCACAGTTTCGCTGAACTGAACCAGGTGGGCTCCATAAGATCACAAAATAAATGGAATACAACTTTGTGTTATATATTTACAAAGTTATACTGGTTGTTCCAAATAATAGTGTCAAGCGGAAGTTCAGAGATAGAGCACTTCTTGGGCTATCCGAATCACCTCCATGTACGAGTATGTTCCGCGATTTTTTGTAGTTTTCGAGTTATGAATTTTTACTGAACTTTTGAGAATTTACGACCTGAATAACTTAAAAAAATTCTAAGAAAAAAGTACAAGGCTTTTTTAAGATATTGTTTTTGCAACTGAATCTCCATCGGCTATACTTTTATGCTTAAAATAATCAGCTTTGTACCTTTCATGAAAGTTATGATAATGTTAGTACAAAGTTAAAAATTAACTTTTGGTAAATTATGACTTAAAATTTCAACTTTAAATTAAAAATCCTAACAGATTATTTTATGATTCCTAATAAGGTCTAAAAAAATTGCCAGACTGTCGGCTTTCATAATCATTGAAAAAAAGTAGCACTTAATGAGTCACTTTCGCTAAAAGACAGAAAAGGGGAAAATTATTGAAATCTGATATCTTTTTTTACATTTTATCATTCTTAACGTTAAGCAGTTTGTTATTTAACCAAAAATGAAGACACTGAAGCTAAGATGTAAAAAAGTTTAATTTTTTTAAATGTAAGTAATTTAAGTTGCATTACTTTTGCGTATGGGTTGTAAGCATGGCTCTCACTCTTCATCATCACAGCTCATATACACGTCCTCACCGAGGGGTTCGAGCCTACCCTATGTTAGGGTGATTAGGCCTTAGTCAACCACGCTGGCCCAGTGCGGATTGGTTGACTTCACATACACCATTGAATTTCTTCGCAGATGTATGCAGGTTGCCTCACGATGTTTTTCCTTCACCGTAGGAGCGTCAGACAAATGTACATATGAAATTCGAAACGAAAAACACATTGGTACATGGCGGGTCTCGAACCCCGACCTCCCGATTGGAAGGCAAGTGCCAAGTCCACAGCGCCACCGACGCTGTCTCACTCTTAGTGGTAGCGATAAAGCAACCTTAATATACAGGTTATTAAGGTTTGAAGTACAACATAATGAAACAAACTTCAGTCTCTTATTGTATTTTTAATAACATATTTTCGCTTAATTATGTTTGTCTTTTTTGTCTAAAAAACAGACAACAAAGAAAGCACATTATAATTTGAGCACGCATCTTAGAAAAAACTAACTTCTTAATAACAATCATTTGGAATTTCATTTGATTACAAGATTGGTTGCTTTTAAATATTCCCATATTATCACTTCACCTTGATTTATTATTTATTCCACATTTTAGTTTAAAAGAAACTTGCTTATTTTAATTGCACTGGTAGACCAGTAAAATATTTTTCTGGTAACAGATTCTTTAGAAGTAATGGATGGCTGAACTAAATGAATTGCAGTAATGAGGAATAGGAATGACGGAATGATAGGAATGATAGGAATGATAGCACCTACTTACAAACAATACTTGAAAGACACAATTATCCAACAAAATCGTAGGAGAGGAAGCGATGTGGTTTTTATGAAATAATATTTCTTTTACAATTTGACGTTACGAGAATTTTAAGAAAGACTTTTTCATTGAGTGATATTCAATTTCAAGCCGGTATATACAGAATCAAATAAATATATTTATGGCGAGGAAATTTCTCCCACAGTCATATATCTTGTTCTGTTGATGTTTCGATATTAGAAATTCTTTATATTAAGCAATAAATAAATTCTAAGTCATCTCCATAGAGTTAAAACCGTACCGAACTTGGAAAATACAGATATATATAGCTCATGTGGGGTTATAATTGAATTTTCCGGGTTCAGTTCCTTGTGACTTGGTTAAATATTTTTATTATAGCTGTGCACCTTTATATGTTATAAATATGTAATACGGAAAATATTTGAGCTTGTAGGTGGAATATTGCTTTTTGCCAAATTTCGTGGTTCTACGAGTATGTCAACAGGAAGTACCTTATAGGTTATCATAAAATAATAGTACACAATATAAAACAGTCAAATTTTCCACTTACGACAAATTGGTAATATTTAATGTTCGAATTTGTTGTTTAATAAAAGTCAAAATAAACCTAAACTAAGAATCGCTCTCCTGTAAAGTAGAGGATTTACAGTTTCGATAGTTTACGTGGAGACCGTCGATATACTTACATATCAAACAGAATACGCGTAAATATCACGCGAATACGCGTTTCTGACAAAAAGGGTCATGACAGAAACACAGGAGACGGACGGACAATGAAGTAATCCTTTAAGGGTTCGGTTTTTTCCTTCTGAGGTACGGAACCCTAAAATAGTTGTAAAATATATAAAACAAGCCTGCGTAAACGTTTAACTATATATTCGAAAACAGTTAAATAGCCAACTGATGATCAGGACAAATTAGATTTTCTTCGTGAAATGCTGACTAAATAAATAACATAACGTAATAAGCTGTATATTGACGTTGTTAACAAGCATTTCTAATAAAGTCATCACGAAGCCTGCTTAAAAATTTATTCTGCCGCAAAGCAGCAATGCAAGATGCCGCAAAGCAGTAGTCAGTGCTTGCATTGCTGTATTCCGGTTTCGGTAAGTAAGATATGGCAGTGAAATTATTGGGTACCGTGACTTTACATCTTATGTCACAAGTTGGCAACTTGTACTGTGGTTCTTGTGGGGGTTGCAGATTTGCTGCGATTCTCACAAGAGCCACATGTACCTACTAGAGTGCACTTACCATCAGGTGGGCAGTTTGCTTGTTTGCCAACTTAGTTGTATAAAAATGCTTTAAAATAACTAAAGAAGTAATATTACCATTTTATTAGTAGGCACTATTTTTTTTAACTGACATTAACCCGCAGAGGAAAAGGAATTCGGCGTGAATACAAGAATTATTTATAATTAGTCTGAATCTTTTGATCAGAAAACAGTTTCAATATGTTTGATTATCATTTTATGACAGTAGCTTCTTGCGTACCCATAACTATTTATTACCAGGTTTTTTAACTTGTTTTGTCTAAAAGTGTATCACACATTTCACAAAAACCCAACCCATTAATAATACAAATGTCTTAGAGTTCTGGCGACCAAAGCACTTACGCGATTACGCGCGGAAAATGGCTTTATTTCTCACTTTAAATGACGCAATTTTGTTGTGAATATAGCATGTAGAGGTCAAAACACCTTGAACAGTGAAGGAAAACATTAGAAACATACCTACTGAAAGGAAATATTTCTGATAGTACAACGTAGCTGTATTTACCTTTGTCACCTTTAGCACTAAGATTTATCCGTGTTTAGTCTGTGCGGTACTTAGGCTTAACAAAGATACGTAGTACTATTATCTTTTCTGTGACAAAGCACAAAAAAGATCAGTACAGTTGAAATTACGTCGAAGCTGGATAAGTAGGTGATATCCAACACGGTATATCTAAGACGCAAGTTCGAATCCTGTTATAGTCGAAATTTTCTCTTGATTGGTTAATTAATATTTAAACTAGCTTTCCGCCCCGGCTTCGCACGGGTATACGAAAATATTTTTTCTAAGACCTTTTAACGGTTAAACAATGCAGGGTCAATTTTGTCAATCATTCACTTTTTATATGAAAACTAGTTGTGCCTCCGAACTACGTTCCGCCAGTAAAATACTAATATCGCTAATAAAACGTGGGGATTGGTGGTAGAAGGGTGAAAATGCCGAATTATGAAAAAAGAAAAAAATTTCAAAAAATTCTGGAGAGGGCCACCTAGGGGGTATAATAAATAGCCTACGACGGTCAAACCGCTTCGGAGGAGTTCGATAACAAACACTGTGACACGAGATTTTTATATATTAGACTAGCTGTGCCCGCGAACTACGTTTCGCCATAATAATTGTCAAAAAACCCCATATCACCTAGGAGTATAAAAATAGTCTACGACCTATTCTCAGACCTATTGAATATACACTAAAAAAATCATAAAAATCGGTCAAGCCGTTTCGGAGGAGTTCGATTACAAACACTGTGACACGAGAATTTCAAACATTAAGATTTTAGCAATTTTATAGAAAATGCAATGTCACCAAAAGATGATTGCGCCCAAAGTCGACGCAAATTGAGTTGCTGAATGCATGAGACTAATTCTCATTTAAAATGAATTTAACTTACCAAATGTCGGTGGTTCAGCACTAGGTAGCCGCGGTGGACCTCCTGAGCTATCTCATTCTTAATTAATTTTCATAAAATATGTAAGGTTTTCTAAGTTGTTTACAGTATCACAAAAGAAAACTGAAAATTGACACACGGTACCCTAGCGAGTGAGAAAATTCTCGTATCACTGCAACACATCAAATCTACGCATGATAGGACTCGTAATTTCACTTTCTATTTGATCAGATAGTGGTGACAAGGGTCAGGGTATTTGTTGTCTAGCGTACCTATACACCAATAAATAATATGGCTCAGCTTCGTTCGTAGAGGATTAAAAACGGCTATCATAACAAAGGAGTCTGCGAGTAGGTACTTTCAAATCGCGCCCAGTAAAATAGAATAGACGATACTACATGCTACTACTTCTTAAAATCTTACTTCTTGAGATGTTTCGCCGACAGAATATTTCGCATATGAGTGTTTCAACGACAGGACTTTTCCACTGTGGAATATTCACTAGAGGGAGATAGTTTCGTTTGCGATGATTTCAACTATAACTTTTCCACTATCTAATCTTACAAAATGATCAAAAAAATAAATAAATAAAACAAATTCGTCTCTGGCGGGATTTGAACTCGCGTCGCCAACATACCGTGTTGACGCCTTGACCAACTAGGCCACCGAGCTCTTACCGGCCCCGACGAAATTCTTAGCTGCTGATCAATTCACATTCACTTTTATCACTTCCATGTTTACATTTAAAAAAAAATAACCGCAAAGAACCTATCACCCCCACTCGATTGCTATAACTTTTATGTCATTTATTATTGTATTTTCTGTTTCACAGCCGTTTCAAAATATTTAACAGAGTGATCTTTGGATATTTTTTTAACGAGTAAAATTTTAATAAATCATATTTCTGTCTTTAATAATGTTTAGATAAAATGTTCAACAATATCATTAATGAATTTTAGAACTATTGTTCTATATTTGGGGCAGTACAGTAATTCGAAATTGTTCGGATACAGGAAAGTAGCGCTTTAGTCTCATACAAATTCGCGTTTACGCGTTCGATGGATGCGTGTGATCGAGTAAAATTAAATAAAACTCGCACTAGGCACTCTGTTCATCGCTTCCTAATTGTCGATTCATCTTTTTATGTCCAACCAATCCTTTTCTGGAATGCTTTTGCGTTCGAATTTCAAATTTTTTATTAGCATGCTTAGCTCTAAGTACCAGGGGCCTTACTATACTTACAGCAAGGTTAACCAGAGACACCGCTCTTGCTGCGTATAGCGCCATCCCGCTCTCAGTGCGGTTTTAATATTGTTTTGGGCGATCATGATCCATGAGTTGACCTATCAATCTTAGTAGTTCTCTGGCTGATCTGAGGGTCATTGTTATTTTCGTGTATTTATTATTTATTAATTTATTAAATTATGGATATTCGTGTATTGGGATATTTAAATATCAACTTACTACTACGTATCAATAAAAAAATATTATGTTACATCTACCACACCGGCTTTCGTCACTTAGACGTTCTCACAACCTACACAACAACACTGTTTATAAAGTTACGACGCCCCACATACAGAGGCGACAAAAATGTTGTAATGCTCGTGTTGCAACGGACCATGCCACACAGAAACCACCCGCGGAAACGGCTCGGCGTAAACATGGCGCAAGTAATCGCTTACCGCAGTTCCGCTACCGTTCCGTTTCTGCCTCTGTGGAACGCTATAATTCTTCAAAGTTGTCCCAATCGATATTTCAAAAGGAATCCGCACAATGGAGATTATTTAACCCTCAATAAGCAAAGCCATTTCTCACTTAATTGTAGGGACACCAATAATAAATTACCAACAATATTGGGCAATTGAAATCAAATGCAAATATTTAATAATAGTCTTCTTATTTTAAGGAATGTTTTGTTCAATTCTACATTGGCTTTTATAAATTATTTCGGCAAGCAATGCTAGACAATTTTGATTTATTCTTTGGGGGAAAACAAACAGTAGATATACACATAAAAATAGTGAACTCATAAAAACAGAACAAAAATTAGTAAATTTTCCACTTGTAATCTTCTTCTTATATATAAAAATGAAACGATGTGTGTTAGTCTCGCTAAAACTCAAAAACGGCTGGACCGATTCTTACAAAATTTTCTGTGTGTGTTTGAATGGGTTCAGGGAAGGTTTATATGTGCAACAATCGGGCAGGACAACGTCTGCCGGGCCCACTAGTAAAACATAAAAACTGACACAGCGGTTTTAGGGAACAAATTATTGAACTATAAATGTCTAAAAAAGGAAACAAATTAAAAGTTTTAAAATTAATTAATGATACTAAAGTTGCCAATAATATCTTCACAATCTTTTTGTACGCTCCTAACGTAAAACAAAACAAATGTTAGTTTGGAAATCTTGTTATAATTACGGCAGCAAGGCGCGTCGTAGTGATATACTCGTATTTATTGTTCGTTATGAAACATAATATGTTTCATAACGATGTTGTTATAAACAGTGTTGTTGTGTAGGTTGTGAGAACGTCTAAATGAAGAAAGCCGGTGTGGTAGATGTAACATAATATTTTTTTTATTGATACGTAATAGTAAGTTGTGTGTAATCGTACTCAAAAGGTGGTTATTAGGGATTTTGAGTCAGATACTGTTTTGGTTACATCTGGCGTACCCCAAGGATCAATTCTTGGGCCACTTCTCTTTATTCTCTACCTTAATGACATTGGCAGATGTTTCTCATTTTGTAACTTTTCATTGTATGCTGATGATCTTAAGATTTTTCATATTATTGGTCATATTGACGATCACGAAAAAATTCAACATGATTTGGATGCATTTAGTAAAAACTGTACTGAGAATAATTTAATTTTAAGTCTGAATAAGTGTAAGTCAATTACATTTACAAAAAAGAAAAAAAAATGTAATTACCCGTATACACTCTGTGGGTCTATATTGCAGAAAGTGGACTGTATTAAAGATTTAGGTGTATTATTAGACTCTAAACTACATCTTGATAAACATATCGAGGTTATTACTAATAGGGCATTCAAGATGTATGGATTTGTTTTTCGTTCAAGTAAAGATTTTAAACAACCTAGTACGTTCCTACATCTATATAAGTCCCTTATTAGAAGTCAACTAGAATATGCCGTACCTGTTTGGAACCCTTATTATAATAAATACAATGATTTGATTGAAGCTATCCAAAAGAAATTTCTTAGAATGGTCAATTACAGATGTTGCCGAGGATACTTACCATATAATGTATTGTTAAAAAAATTTAAACTAATTACACTTAAGAATAGGCGTATGAAATTGGATATGGTTGTCTTGTATGATTTATGTCATAATAAGTTTGACTGCAATATTCTTACTAATAAATTGCGTTTTACTGTCCCTTATAGGGCATGTACACGCTCTTCTAGAAAAATTGAAACATTTGCGTCACCCATTTGTCGTACTAATGCAGGGCGTCGTTCTCCCTTTAATAGACTTTTTATTTTGTATAATGGTACATTTAATCATATTGATATATTTCATTCGAGTATTGGTAATTTTAAGATATCTATAGTGTCTGTGCTTAACATGTAATATTGTAACAATGTAAGCACATATATGGAACTGTCGAAGTCTTATCGAAATTTTTAATTTTTAATTCTTATCTCATATTGATCTACATATTTTAAGTTAATAACTCACACTATGTTATATTCATCGGTAAACTATAATTTATTATTATTAGTTAACTTAGTACGTTATGAAACATAATATAACGAACAAAATAAAAGTAATGTACAAATGAAAAAGGACTTTTTATTAAAATTTAATTACAATAGAATTATTATATTACTTAGAGGTAAAATTTATTCGTAGAACCAACCATCGACTATGACTGAATTCGGCGAAACGACCAATCGGCGAAGGATGTTTCGGTATACCGTTCTAAGCTCGTTTATATTACGTTCATTCCAGGATCAACAAAATGGCCCCAAGCTCCGTCCATATTCTGGGTTGTAATTAGTTTTTTTTTTAATTACTAGCTGTGCCCGCGAACTACGTTTTGTCATATATTTTTTTCCGTTTTTGAAATATTATTTCTTATTTCGGCGACCCAATCAATCGGTGAAAGGTGCTGTAGCAGAAGCGACTATCGGCGAACGGTGTTTTCGGCGAATCGTTCAATCGGCGAAGAATTTATTCGTAGAACCAACCATCGACTAAGAGTGATTTCGGCGAAACGACCCATCGGCGAACAGTGTTTTTGGCGAATCGTTCAATCGGTGAAGGATTTATTCGTAGAACCAACCATCGACTAAGAGTGATTTCGGCGAAACGTCCCATCGGCGAACGGTGTTTTCGGCGAATCGTTAAATCGGTGAAGGATTTATTCGTAGAACCAACCATCGACTAAAAGTGATTTTGGCGAAACGACCTATCGGCAAAGGATGTTTCGGTATACCATTCCGAGCTCAGTGTAAACGAACAATAGCTGACGGCTAGGGCTGCTACAGCATAGTTTGTTTTGAAATCTTAAAAAATCCTTTACTCCAATAATATCGATTTTTATTAAAAGTGCTAGGAACAGAAGTTGATCACTATTATACGAGTATATACCTCACCATTTCGGCTTGATACGCCATTTTAGACTCACCCAGTAATACATACCAGAGGCCTTATTCTGCTAGCATTGACGCATTTGTGGCGTCTCAATAACGTTTCAATAGCATTGCTTTTTGAGACAGTTATTGGTGATTAACCGATTACTAATTAAAACATTTGTCACTATTGACCTATCAAGATATTGTAGTACGAGTAAATTGCACCAGGAAATGCGTATAAAAGCGACAAAAGCAGTTTTATTGAAACGCTATCGAGACACGATAACGACTGTAAGATTAGTAGAATTAGGCCCTTGGTTGTTAATCGGAAGGCTAGCCACACTTCCTCTCCCGAAGCCGCAAGAACGCTTCTTCTGCCATCTTGCATCGCACGCCATAAGAAAGGAGTCCAAGAGGACTCCTTTGTGATGGCGTTTGATTGATAATTTTGGCTCTAAATTATTACTCTCGGTACGACGCTTATGTTCAAGATCGACAACGTGCGAGTGATGCCACTGGTGTTGCAAACGTCCATAGGCTTTGGTAATCGCTTACCAACATTAGTCTGAACTCACTGTCAAAAGAAATGGAACACCGTTACTTACACCCGGTATATTTATAATTATTTTATAACAGTAGTTGTTTTTCTTGACTGTACTGCCCCATCATAAAAAATAACGGTAGAAACTGTCTCCACATTCGTGGTCCCATTGAACCACTTAAAATAAATCCAAATTTCAAGGTGGCGTTCGGGACCACAGTTATGGTCCCAAATGATTACTCAATTTTAATAATTAATTCCAAGGGGGCTTTTGGGACCGCAGTCCTGGTCCCAAAAGCCTCCCGACCCCATCAGGTGACCCACATGCTTGTTTTGCACCCTTACGTTATAAAAAAATCTATACCTACTAGTTATCGTTTAAAGTCAAAAGGGACACGCTCAAAGTGAGATCGCATTATATTAACCAGCTAGTGTAAGTAATTACAACTCAGTGCAATCACAGATAATGAAATAAATTCGTCGATCAAAATCCTATCGCTCAAGCCTGCCGGCGTTTTCAGAGATTTTTCTTTCATCAACACACTCTCATGAAAGAATAATAGCGATTCGAAGTACGTAATCATCTATCGGAGATATGCGGGCTGCTGTGATTTATAGCCGCGCCAAATATTAGGTTTCCGTGTCAAATGGTCTCAGATAAAAACCGTGCAGTGACACACTGATGAACGGATGAACGATTGAGCAGTGTAAGTTATAGGGGAAACATTTTTTCTTTTCAGTGTCAAGACATCTCAAATTTAGCTTTACGGCTCGTTTGTCATTTTTCAAATGACATTGGTTTTATACGATTCGAAATTGAGTATGTAATGGATAACATCTTCATTAATGGACTTATTAATTAATAAATCCATGCTAATACCTTACAATGTAAAAGTTGCTATATCAAAAATTTTATAATGCAGTCTTTTATTTGCACGAGTACCACCACGATTAGATATAACTACACTTTTCGGATTCACTTGCGTATATTTGGTTTAAAACATTTTAATTGTTTAGTCCCACGTTTCAAACGCTTTACTCAAGCTAGTGGGTATTATAGAGTAACATCATATTGATTATCTTTTACCATTGACACTCGAAAAAGGGCTCGCGATTCTTCAAAAACATTGAATAAAATGCTCTTTTTTTACTGAGTGAATAAGAAAATTGAATTTGGTACATGCGCGGAAAAAATCTGGAGAAAGTCACATTTATCACCTAAGGGTATAAAAAAACACAGCCTGCGAACAATTCTCAGACCTATCAAATAAAACACAAAAATTTTCGTAAAATCGGTCAAGCCGTTTCGGAGGAGTTCGACCACAAACTCTGTAACACGAGATTATTATATATTAGATAAACGCCACCGAAGTATAACGCGTTAAAAGACAATTACTATAGTTAATCAGCAATAGTTCCCAATACACACAAGCAGTAATTATTTATATAACAAGGAGATCGCAGTACAGTTCGAAACATTAATAGTATTCCGAAAGTTTGATAGCACAGGTGAGAGTACCGCGAGTTTCACTCTAGTTTGAGAACAACTTAGTCTATTGTTAGATGTTTACTAACTATTTCATAAGCAATCGAACAGTGTAATACTGCTGGTGACACAAGTGAATAATATATAAATATACTGAACAAAATTGCTGTAGAAAATAAATCCTACCCTCGAGGTTTCCAGGGTAGTATAACTTCCCCCCGGATGCTTCTCCAGAGGAAGTGGCTGTCGCTATCCCTCCCGTGTCAAACGTGGAATTTGACACGGTGAGGGAACGGCTCCGGCGCAAAAAGAAGGCACCGGGACCAGACGGTGTCCCAAGCAGGGTTCTGGCCCTCGCCCTGGGACACCTCGAGGAGTGGTTCCGAGCGGCGCTTGACCTATGCATCGCCTCGGGCCGCTTCCCCAGTCGGTGGAAAGCGGGCAGGCTCTGCCTGTTAAGGAAGGAGAACCGCCCCGCGGATTCCCCGACTGGGTATCGGCCGGTGGTACTGCTCGACGAGGCCGGGAAGTTTTTCGAGAAGATTCTCGCTTCCCGCATCGTCGAGCACCTAGAGGACCGGGGGCCGGATTTAGCAAATAACCAGTTCGGCTTCCGCACCGGCCGGTCCACGATGGATGCAATGGCCCTCCTCAAGGGGTGGACTGAGGGGGCCACAGCTCGTGGGAAGACTGTTGTTGCGGTGTCTCTTGACATCCGCAATGCTTTCAACAGCCTGCCCCACGAGTGCATAAAGGAGGCACTCTGCTTCCACCGGGTGCCTCCGTACCTCCGCGCCCTCGTGGAGGACTATCTGCAAGGCAGGTCCATCCTCTACGAGGGGCCGGATGGGTGCGTCCATACGTGGGCAATGGCGGCAGGTGTGCCCCAGGGTTCCGTACTAGGTCCTCTACTATGGAACCTGGGGTACAACTGGGTCCTGCGAGGCGATCTCCTTCCACGAATGGAGGTCGTCTGCTTCGCCGACGACACGCTTGTCGCGGCGAGAGCAAAAACGGGGGAGGAGGCGGCCCACCTTGCGTCGGTCGGCGCTTCACTTGTCGTTCGACGCATCCGCCTCCTGGGCCTGGACGTCGTCCTCGATAAAACGAGGGCCATGATGTTCCACGCCTCTCGTCGCAGGATCCCACTGGGGCTTCGAGTCCGAGTGGAGGGGGTCCGCATACCAGTCGAGGCACACCTTAAGTACCTCGGCCTGGTTTTGGATCCCCGATGGAGCTTTGAGGAGCACTTCAAACTCCTCACTCCACGGCTATGTGCTGCCGCAGCCGCACTCGGACGGGTCCTCCCTAATGTAGGAGGGCCAGGATCGGCGTGCCGTCGACTGTATCACGGGGTGATACGGTCGATGGCACTCTACGGAGCCCCGGTATAGCCTCTCCCCCCGAACGGTGGCCCTCTTGCGACGTCCGCAGAGGGTCAAAGCAACCCGGGCTGTGCGAGCTTATCGCACGGTCAGCCACGGCGCTGCCTGCGTTCTTGCGGGCCAAACGCCGTGGGATGTCGATGCACGCATACATGCAGAGGTGTATCAACATCGGGTTGCCGTTAGAGAACGGGGGGGACGATCCGCTCCCGAGGAAGTGGAGCGGGTTCGTACCCAAGCGCAGAGGGAGGCTCTGCGTCAATGGGGTGAGGCACTCGCCTTCCCAGCTGCCGGCCACCAGACGATCGAAGCGATACGTCCGGTGTTGGAGGAGTGGGTAGGGCGCCGGCAGGGCAGTCTCTCGTTCCGCATGGTGCAGGTATTGACCGGACATGGTTGTTTCGGTCACTACCTGCATCGGGTCGCGCGTCGGGAGGAAACGCCGCAGTGCCATCACTGCGACGCTCCCGACGATACTGCCGAGCACACATTGTTGGTGTGCCCGGCCTGGCGACGCCAGCGCAGCGAACTTCACGCCGCGCTGGGAGGCGGAGACCTCTCGCTGCCGAGCATGGTCGTGGCCATGCTCCGCGGCGAGGCGGAATGGGAGGCTGTTGCTTCCTTCTGCGAGGACGTCATCTCGCAGAAGGAGGCTGCGGGGAGGGAGCGGGAGAATGATCCTCAAGCCGCTCCCATCCGCCGCAGACAGACAGGCAGGCGAAGGCGGGCATTCGTGCAAGCAATGCCCGTCTAATGACCCTGCCGTTGAGGCCTGCGTGCACGGTTGGCCCCGTGTACGGCGCCGTAAGGCCCTCCGTCTGGGGATTGCCCTGGTGTTCTCGGGCAATCCCCCCTTGGCGATAGCCCGACCACCCAGGTCGGGCTAGCCCGGGCGCGCTGGTAGTGGTAGTCGCAGTGTGGACCCTACCACGCGCGTCCATACGGGCAGAAAGAACACCGGGGGGTTTAGTGGGTAGGCCTGGCACTCTGCCGGGAGAGCCCCACACACGCTCGTCGTCTAGCCAACGGCGAGTATGGTGCGGTCACGCATTCCCCTCGAAAAAAAAAAAAGGGTAGTATAACTTAGTGTTGCATTTTCCAGGGATTAAGAGTTAAATTACTGATAATTTGGTAGAAAAACATTTTATTTATTTACACACAGCAGGGAAGCTCACGCCCTTCATCTTTCCTGATGGTAAGTGATGATAAGACCGAAGGTGGAAGCGAGATTAACCTGAACTCCTCAACAACTGAGGAACGGACTATTTAACCTCTAATTGTCGGATCACGATAATGATATTAACATTGTTTTTTTTAGTGAAAGAGAAATTTTGAGATAAAGAAAATTTTGGGTGAAACAGTTGCCTAAATTAAATTCAGCGTTTGGTTAAACAGTTGTCAAAAATTAATTTCGGCATTTGTTATTCTTCTTTCTTCTTCTTTAGCCTGTCTTGACTGATTCAGTGTAGGCCTCCTTCAGCATTTTCCATTCCTTCCGGCATTGCGCTTTCTGCATCCAACTCGAGCCTGCAATCTTTTTCACGTCGTCCTTCCAGCGCATTTGTGGTCTGCCTTTTGGGCGTTTGTTTCCCCACGGTTTCCACTCAAGAAGACGCTTGCACCAGGAGTTTTTGTTACGGGCGACATGTCCCGCCCACCTCCACTTAAGGTGAGCCACTCGTTCTGTTACATCTGCGACTTTGCTTTGCTCTCGAAGCCATTTGTTCGTTTTGTGATCCATTAATGTCACTCCTACCAGCTTTCTCTCTACTGCCCTCTGGGCCACTTCCAATCTCTTGATTGTATCTTTGGTGAAAACCCAGGTTTCGGCACCATGAGTGAGCACCGGTAGGATGCACTGGTTAAATATCCTGGCTTTTTGTTCCGTTGAGATTTTCATCTTAAAAGCAAAGTCCAGTTTCGAGTAGGCTGCCCACATAAGCCTTATCCTTCTATGAAGCTCGTTTGTCTGATTATCCTTACCCATTCTGATTTCCTGCCCTAAGTATATGTACTTCTCAACATGCTCTATGGTGGTTTGGTTGATAGTTATGTTGATGTTGATGTTATTACTGTCTATGTTTGTCATAATTTTTGTTTTGTCCAAGTTCATTTCCAAACCAACTTGCAGAGAGACGTCGCTCAGCTCCTGAATCATTGTTTGTAATTCTTCCGGGTTGTCCGTGAGAAGAACTATATCATCCGCGAACCTAAGGTTGCTCAGTCTAGTTCCTGCTATGTTTAGACCACGTTGTTCCCAAGAGAGTTTTTTGAACACATCTTCCAGGACTAATGTGAATAGCTTCGGGGACAGTGTATCTCCCTGTCTTACACCTCTTTTTATTGCTATTGGTTTGGTAGATTCCGTTAGATTTACTCTCATGGTTGCATTATCGTATATGTTTTTTATTAATTTTGTGTATCGATGGTCTATTCGAGCGTTTTGTAATGACTGAGCAACAGCCCACGATTCCACACTATCAAATGCCTTTTTGTAGTCGATAAATGCAATCCATAAAGGCATCTGGTACTCTGTTGCTTTCTCGATTACAGTTCTCATTGTCAAAATGTGGTCCATGATGCTAAAGCCGCTTCTGAATCCAGCTTGCTCAACGGGTTGGTAAAAATCGAATTTATTGGTAAGGCGAATGGTGATGATCTTAGTTAATAGTTTGTAGAGCTGAGATAATAAACTGATTGGGCGATAGTTATTTAAATCTGTTTTGTTACCTTTTTTGAATAACAAGATAACATTAGCACATTCCCATTCCTTAGATATTTTTCCTTCTTCAATACATTTATTTAGTAACTTGTTAAGGAATTGAATTACTGTATCCCCGCCTTCTTTGACCATTTCGATAATAACACCATCCGCACCAGGGGCTCTATTGTTCTTCATTTTTCTAAGAGCATAATCGATCTCAGTGTTCGTAATTTCCGGCACATCTTCGGAACCAACGTTCATAATAGTTTTGGTTATGATCGGAGATGTATTCATGCTTTTTGATGTATAAAGCTGCCCATAGAACTCTTCAACAACTTTCAGTAGTTTGTCTTTTTCCGTGACTAGATTTCCTTGTTGGTCTAGTAATTTTGTTATTTGTTGGTTACCTATGGAGAGTGCCTTTCTGAACACCTTTGGACCTTTGTTTTGCTCAATAATAGATGTTACAGTATGTTCGCGACACTCTTCGATATCTGCTTCGACCTTTTTTCTCACTTCTTTACAAAGTAATTTAAAGTTATCGGTTGTATTGAGGCCTTGATTTATTAAATGCCTTCTTTCCTCTAGCAATTTCTTTGTTTCATCTTTCAGCTTAGAGCGATTCCCTTTGCCTTTAGGTGTTATTTCTTTTGCTACCGTGCCCAAGATACTTTGCAAGTGTTGGGTAAGTTCGTTGATGCCTAAGGTGTCGGTGTCTATGTTAAGGAGCTTTTCCTGCAGCTTTTGCTGATAGATGTCTTTGTTCGTTCTGAGCATGATGGGGTCTATTTTGGCATTTGTTATAAATCAGAAAAATCATCGGGAATGTATAAGGAGCCGACCAATAAATACTTCTCAGTCAGTTCAGTTTGAGAAAATTCGAGGAAAGGAAGAGAAGAAGAAAAAGGAAGAAAAGTGAAGAGTAAAGTGAAAAGTAAAGCTAATTTAAAGATAGAAGATAGTGAAGTGGACAAGTGATCTACGCCGCACACCCTCTATTTTTACAAGCTTTTATTTAACTTGCAATGTATGTTCAGGTGAAATCTTGCAACTCAATTTTGAAGCAAATATCTTTAACCGATTGAGCTGAAATTTTGTATACCCATTCAGTTTAGATGACAATGCATGGTTAACTGTGTGACGTCATTCTAAATCCAAAATGGCGGCATACCCAAGATGGCGGACCAATTATTTTTAATGCACCCCTACAATATGGGTATCAAATAAAAGGTCTTGCTATGATAAGCTCGAAAAAGAATGTGACGTCACTATTAATCCAATATGGCGGACTTCTAAAGCTTGAAAATCCATTTTGAAGTAGATATATTTAACCGATTGAGCTGAAATTTTGTATACACACACAGTTTGCATGCAATAGCATAAATAACTGTGTGACGTCATTCTAAATCCAAGATGGTGGAATACCCAAGATGGCAGACCAATTATTTTAAATGCACTCCTTCAATATGGGTATCAAATAAAAGGCCTTGCTAAGAATAACTTGAAAAATAAAGTGGTGTCACTATTTATCCAATATGGCGTACTTCTAAAGCCAAAAAATCAATTTTGAAGTAGATATTTTTAACTGATTGAGCTGAAATTCTTTATAGACGTTCCGTCAAACGACCTTGCAACAATGATGCATTGAATTAGACGAACAGACTGAAAACCGTGTTCAGTGATATCTAAAAAGTTAAAAATAAATTATATGTAAAAAACCTTTTTAAAAACAAGCTTTTATTTAAATGCGCTAAAAATAAAAAAATAAACTTTTACACTAAAACTTTTACTTATAACGTTATTTCACATTTAACATAATTTATATGACATAAAAGCTTGTCGCGAGATTTACTTTTGTAGATAAACAAGTAAATTAAATAATTTGATGTGTGTTCACGCTCGAGGAAGAGCGAGTGGCAACACTGCATTGTGGTCTGTGCAGTGAGAGCCATTTTGGCGGCCGGCCGCATGTGAGATGTCAGTCGAGTCGAAATGTCATGACATTGTTAGAGGTTATGTGCGGGCCGGAATAAAATGTAATTTAAGTTAAATAACAAATTGTGTTTTGCGCGGCGCACCTAATATCGGGGTGCGAAAGCCCGCTTGGTGTTGTGCAAAAGTATTATCGTCGCGTGTGTGAGCCGTGGTGGCCTAATAGGCATTTGTAGTGCTCCGGTCTCCACCGGTGGATCCACCGCAGAACTTCAGGAGCCGCGACTTCCTTCGAGCTAGCTCAGGAAGTCCACCGGCTACATACGCAGACTGAACGGAGACCAGGTAAACATTATCTGTATCGGTTTTTGGATTCAGCAATCAAAGCATCAAGTCGGTGAATCGCCGACGTGGTGGTGTCTACTCCGGGCACCACCATCTTTTGGTAGCAGTGCGTGGTTTTTAGATTTGAGTGGTTGATTAGTATTGTACAATTAATATTGTAATCTTGTTGGTTGTCCAAATGGGCAATACATATTAATTGGTTTTTGATTGCTGATTTTAAACCGACTACAATCTCATTTGTGGACCGATCTCCCTAACTAGTTGTCATTGTCATTGTATATGAAAAATTGGGGTTAAATGCCTTTGTTGTTCTAGTTAAGTTCTAGCATTTACCTATATTTGATTTTGGTTTGTTTTTTCATATCTTTGTTTTGCCCTTGAATATTTTGTTTGTTAAGTTGTAAACTTATACTTGAATTTAATTTGTTGAAAAAATTTTGCTGCTAAATGACTTTGCTGTTGTTGTAAACTTGTAATACACTATTTTGCTGTGTTAAGTTTTAGCATTTACATTTGATTTTGTTTTGTTTGCCTTTGAATATTATGTTTGTTAAGTTATTGACTTAATACTTGAATTTAATTTGTTTGAAAAATTCTGTTGTTAAATGCCTTGTTGTTCTAGTTAAGTTCTAGCATTTATACTTGATTTTGGTTTGTTTATATATTTTGTTCTGCCTTTGAAGTTCCTCCCGATCTGTTTTATTGTCTGCGGTTGTCGGTCTGTTTGTCCGTGTATTATTATAGTGTTTATTAATTTTGGTGCAAAATGGTCCCGCCAGTCAGCCCGCTTAGTGGTGCCCGCGCGGGTGCACAAAAGATTTTGAGATGGTTTGCTAGTGCCGTCGCTTTGGTAGACCGACCAGACCGAGAACAGGCTTTGTTAATTCGGCATGAGGGAGTACCTGCTCGCTTGAAGGAATTGGAGCAGCTTTTCGTTGCTCATCAACAATATGTGCTCGACCACCCAGCCGAGGGTGCCGCTGAGTTGCGGGCAGTCGACCAATTTAATGCCGATTATGATCAGTGTTTTGAACAGGCGGATGTGATTATAAACAAGGCTCAGGCAATCCTATCCGCCCGGAGGGGTGAGTCGTGCACGCCCGGGGAGGTCAAGCCTACCCCGGCCGGCTTGCTGGGCAGACTGCCCACTTTAGACATCCCAACCTTTGATGGGAACCTGGCTTCTTGGATGGGGTTCATTAACCTCTTTGATAGCCTGGTTCACTCGAGGGACGATCTGTTCCCTAGCCAGAAATTGGCCTATTTGCTCTCTGCCTTACGTGGAGAGGCTGGTGTGCTTGCCCAGCATCTACCTGTCAACGATGACAGTTATGAGATAGCAAGGGCGTTGTTGACCGCCCGGTATCAGAATGTTCGCTTGCTAGCGGACACACATGTGGCTGCCATTTTAGGGCTGCCACGAGTATCGCGGGTCTCCTCATTGAGAAAGGAGATTTTGAACCCGCTACTAAGCGCTATTAACGCGCTCAAACGACTTGATCTACCGGTGGACCAGTGGTCCTTTATTTTGCTCCACCTCATCCTCGATAAGCTTCCCATGGAGATGAAGGGGCGCTTTGAACAAAGGTATGGGGGCAATAGTGCCTCGTACCTCCCCCCCTTCTCAGATCTCCTCAGATTTTTGGAGGATGAGTGTCGGATGACCGACCACTTGGATCTGGCTCCTATACCGGGACCGAGTACAGGCCGCTATGAGGCATCCCGGGCAGCGCCACGGAGAGAGCGCCGCCCGCACAAGCAGTATACTGCAGTGCGGCAGAACTCTCCACACGGGGAGAGGCAGATGCCTTGCAAGTGTTGCAAGCGGGATGGCCATCGTTTGCCAGCCTGTCCCAAATTTGTTGGCCTACGCACCGAAGGGCGTAGGAATATGGCCAAGCAGCGGAATTGGTGCTACCGCTGCCTGGGGGCTCATATGGCATCGGCTTGCCCCCACCCACGAGATTGTCACTGTTGTGGAGGGGCCCATCACCCCCTTTTGTGCTTCAACAATAGAGACACTCGTGAGGTGGTGAGAGAGAGGGACTCGCACACGGGCGGGGGCCCTCGTAGGTCACCCACATCTCCGAGGAGATCGGAGGGGCGTGCCACCCCTCCGCGGAGATTGGACAGGCGCCACCCCTCCAGTGAGAGGATTGGGCGCCCCACCACCCCTACGGGCGGGGGGGATCGACGCGCCGCTTATGAGGCGCCACCGCGGGATTGGGCCGCGGTTATTAGGGAGCCACGTTGGGAGCCGATACGCTTCTCTCCCCCTGTGATGGAGAGACCTCGTTTATCACGGGCTCCCCCAACTTTCGCCCATCATGGGCACTGCCCGGCCCCCTGATGCCGCTTTGATCGGGGCCAGTACGTGCCGGATTGGGACCCGCTCGAACGCCTTGAGCGCCCTATTCCTCCGCCGCGCACGCATGTTTCCTTGAACCCCCCTTCCCCCCCGTTGCAGGGAATGCGGGAGGATTTTCATTAAACCAACTGTCGGCTGCAACCCCCCCACAGGAGCAGGTGTTGTTACCAACAGCCTCCGTACAGGTGTGGGGCCCGAGGGGCACCTTTGTTTTAGTTCGCGCCCTTTTGGATACGGGAGCTCAGGGTTGCATTGCCTCCAGCTGGCTGGTCCGGCAGTTGAGTTTGAACACATCTCCATACCTTGAATCGGTACGGGGAATCGGAGACCTGCGGATCCCGGATCCGATCGGTCAGGTTTTGTTCTCCTTTTCCCCCCACTTCTCTTCAGCGCCTAAAATTGGCGCTACCGCGATTGTTTATGAGAAGGTTGTTGGTCAGCTTCCGCAACAGCACGTTTCGCGCGCTGTCGTTGATGCGACATCAGGATTGACCTTGGCTGACCCTTCCTTCCACCGAACCGGTCCGATTCACTTATTGCTCGGTGCCGATGTTCTAGGCCGCGTGTATTGTGGGAAGAAGAGAGAGTTACAGAAGGGTGGGCTGGTCTTGGTCTTGGCCTTATCTACATCGCTTGGGTTTGTAGTGATGGGACCAGTTAGGCATAACCCACCATCTCCATCGGTGGACAGTTACATAACTGTTAGCTCCACCTTATCGGATGTCCTTCAACGGTTTTGGGAGGTGGAAGAGCCACCTACCGTGAAGCGAGTGAACCCCTTAGACGAGGAGTGTGAGTTGTTCTACCAGAACAATACAGGTCGCCTTCGCTCGGGACGGCTGATCACTCGTTTGCCCTTTTTGTCAGTTCGCCCCTCACTTGGCAGCTCCCGGCCGTTGGCCGAGAAGCGGCTGCTGTCCATGGAGCGTCGTATGAGTAGGAACTCCGACCTCAAACAGAAGTATGTCGACTTCATGCGAGAATATGAGCAACTGGGGCACATGTCGGTCTCGCGACTGGACTGGCGAAACGAGGAACATAATTTTCTTCCTCACCACGCGGTTTTGAAACCTTCCACCGGGAAGATACGCGTTGTTTTTGATGGGTCAGCTCCCACGTCTACCGGAGTTTCGCTGAATCAATGTCTGCATGCTGGACCGAAGTTGCACCACGAGGTGGGTGATGTATTGACCAACTTCCGTCGCCATGCCGTCGTCTTTGTGACCGATATCCGGATGATGTTTCGGCAGACTGTGATTCACCCGGACGATAGACGATATCAGCTCATATTATGGAGGGAGGATCCCAGGGATCCCATGCTGGTCTACGAGCTGAACACCAATACATACGGTTTGCGTTCGAGCCCCTTTGTGGCAATTCGCTCACTTGTGGAACTCGCTGACCGTGAGCGGTTACGATACCCTCGCGCATCCTTGGTTCTCAAGGAGGATGCATTTGTGGATGATATTTGTACGGGCTCCTCTAGTGTCGAGGAAGCCTTGATTTTGCGAGATGAACTAATTGCTCTTCTCGGGGCTGGTGGTTATGAACTGAGGAAGTGGATGTCCAACTCACCTCAGCTTTTGTGTGACTTGCCAGACGACCACCAGCAGGAGCCTCATATTTTTGAGAATGCCAACACTCCAGATTTACTGTCTGTTTTGGGAGTGCAATACAGACCTGTCCAGGACACGTTCACCTATCGATTGGAGCTGCCAAGCCCCAAGGTCTGGACGAAACGGTTGGTTTTGTCTACAGTAGCTCGTACCTTTGACCCAAATGGCTGGATTAGTCCCGTAGTGTTTTGGATGAAGTGCTTCCTACAGGAACTTTGGTCAGCCGAAGTGTCGTGGGATGAGCCCCTCTCGGGCCGTTTGCTGCGAGATAGGGAGTCCTTCATGTCGTCTCTCCCCGACATTAACCGTGTTAGTATCCCTAGACATATACTGCCTAAGGGACGGTTTACGGCCAGCCTTCATGGCTTTTGTGACGCGTCTGAGAGTGGATACGCAGCCGTCGTATATATCCGGACGGTCGATGATAGAGGAGCTGTTAAGCTCCACTTGCTAATTGCTAAAAGTAAGGTTGCTCCACTTCGGACTCGATTAACGATTCCGAAGTTAGAATTGTCTGGAGCTACTCTTCTGGTTCGTTTGATGAACCACGTTGTTGACACCCTGGGACGTAGTGTGGACTTTGAGTCGCTCTTTGCTTGGTCCAACAGTCAGGTTGTCCTGTGTTGGATTAAGAACTCCGTCCACTCCCTGGAAGTATTTGTGGCCAATCGGGTATCCCAAATACAGGCCTCGAAGGCCACGTTGATTTGGCGCCACGTGCCAGGTGAAATAAACCCTGCTGACTGTGCATCACGTGGCAGCGAAGCCCCTCAGCTTATTGACCACACTCTGTGGTGGGGTCCCGAATGGTTGTTACAGCCGTCTTGGCCTTCCACACCAGCTGTGATGAAGGCACCAAATCCGGGCTTGCGTGTTCACGCTGTCGAGACTATGGCGGCTCCAGAGCGGGAATTTTTATTAGACCGCTATAGTTCTCTGGACAAGTTGCTCGGCGTGACCGCTTGGATAAGAAGATTTATACGAAATTGTCGCCGGCCTCAGGACAAAGATTTGTGTCCGGTCCTCTCACCGCAGGAGCGCCAAGAAGCTCTCTTGCATTGGGTGCGTATGACCCAGTCTAGAGCGTTTGAACCGGAACTTAAGATTTTCCGTACCGGGACGTCAAAATTGAAGGGACCCTTGGTGCGTTTGACTCCCTTTCTGGATGATAAGGGATTGTTGCGTGTAGGAGGCCGATTGAGGCACGCTAACTTGCCTTATAGATCACGTCATCCCCTGTTGTTCCCCAAGGACGGACCATTGGTGCGATTGTTGATCATTGATCGCCATGTGAAGAATGCTCATACCGGATGTAATGCATTGACCGCGCTCCTCCAACGGGAGTTTTGGATTTTGTCAGCGCGAAGAATAATCCGATCTGTTATCTTTCGATGTCTGCCCTGCTATCGTTTACGCCCCGCGACGATGCAGCCCCAAATGGGTGATTTGCCTGCTGATCGTGTGAATGAATCGATGACCTTCTTAGGAGTTGGAACTGATTTCGCGGGACCATTCACTATAAAAACGTCGCGACTCCGTAATGCTAATACTGAAAAGGCTTACTTGTGTGTGTTTGTTTGTTTGGCCACTAAAGCCGTTCATTTGGAGGTGGTGAGTGCGCTCACCATGGACGCTTTCTTAGCAGCGTTAGGCAGATTTGTCTCCCGCCGGGGACTGCCTTCTCTAATTCGGTCCGATTGTGGGACGAACTTCAAGGGCACTGATAGACATATAAGAGAAGTTTGTGAATTTTTAGATAAAAATAATATTGAGATCGGATCCACACTCTCCCGTAGGGGGGTAACATGGCGATACTCCCCGCCGTCTTGCCCTCACTGGGGAGGGATTTTTGAATCTGTTGTAAAGGCCGCCAAGACTCACCTTCGCCGCGTTATTGGGGAGACTATTCTCACGTTCGAGGAACTCGCGACGGTGTTTCATAAGATTGAGGCGGTTCTCAACTCGCGTCCGTTATGTCCGTTGTCTACCGACGCGAACGATTTGCAGGCCCTCACGCCGGGCCAATTCTTGATAGGCAGACCACTTAACGCCCTGCCCGAGTATCCTTATAGAGATGTCAATCCAGGACGCCTTTCGCGGTTTGAGTTGCTCCAGCAGCTTACCCAGAGCTTCTGGCGCCGCTGGCACCTTGAATATTTACACATTTTGCAACAGCGCGTTAAGTGGTCAGATAAGACAAACCCACCGAGGGTTGGAGACCTCGTGTTAGTGAAGGACCCAAACCTGCCACCCTTACGTTGGCGTCGCGGACGCATTGTCCAACTTACTCTAGGGTCTGATGGTGTGCCCAGGTTTGCCGAGGTCCTAGTTGGGGAT
The DNA here is from genome assembly GCA_963935595.1 of Schoenobius gigantellus. Taxonomy (NCBI): domain Eukaryota; kingdom Metazoa; phylum Arthropoda; class Insecta; order Lepidoptera; family Crambidae; genus Schoenobius; species Schoenobius gigantellus. The sequence continues at coordinate 10,603,082 of OZ012558.1, forward strand.
TCTGTTTTGAAGCGCGCGGTCGCTACTCTTTCTCGCCTCCCCTTAGACTGATTTGGCGGACAGTCCGGGACTGTCCGGAACGGGGGGATGTTCACGCTCGAGGAAGAGCGAGTGGCAACACTGCATTGTGGTCTGTGCAGTGAGAGCCTTTTTGGCGGCCGGCCGCATGTGAGATGTCAGTCGAGTCGAAATGTCATGACATTGTTAGAGGTTATGTGCGGGCCGGAATGAAATGTAATTTAAGTTAAATAACAAATTGTGTTTTGCGCGGCGCACCTAATATCGGGGTGCGAAAGCCCGCTTGGTGTTGTGCAAAAGTATTATCGTCGCGTGTGTGAGCCGTGGTGGCCTAATAGGCATTTGTAGTGCTCTGGTCTCCGCCGGTGGATTCACCGCAGAACTTCAGGAGCCGCGACTTCCTTCGAGCTAGCTCAGGAAGTCCACCGGCTACAAACGCAGACTGAACGGAGACAAGGTAAACATTATCTGTATCGGTTTTTGGATTCAGCAAATAATTTTATAAATTACAATTTTCAAACTCAGTAAATACGAGTAGGTACTTAAAAGTTACTCTTTTAAGTATTTTAAGTTACTACACATAAGTAAATCTCGCGACAATCTTTTATGTCATATAAATTGTGTTAAATGTGAAATAACGTTATAAGTAAAAGTTTTAGTGTAAAAGTTTATTTTTTTCTTTTTAGCGCATTTAAATAAAAGCTTGTTTTTAAAAAGGTTTTTTTACATATAATTTTTGAATATTTATTCAGTGAATTCTGCAACGAGTGGTCCTATCCTCTCGTTTGTGATTACTACTAGTAGAATATTCTTTAATTAACTTATATTATCCCACTGCTGGGCAAATCCATCCACTTCACACGTCACGATTTGTAGCACTCCGGCCATTTTTCATGAAAGGCATCCAGGAGGCTGATTCTCGCATAATTAGCAAAAAAATTCGAATTCGAGTTTTTTCTCGAGCGGTAGTCATAGCTCAGCCAAGCCAATCAGAGCACTGTACATCTCGAGCTCAGCCATTTTTTGAAAAAACGAGACGCTTGGCTCGTCCTCTCGAGAAAAATCTCGAATTCGAACTTTTTAACGAATTGTGCGAGAGTCAGCCCCCAGGTCGTCACGTCAAACAAAGTCTGTGCCGCGATGTTGTTGTCAGTCTCGGGGCTGCCATTGCGCTACTATTGAAGCCCACCTATCTGGATGCATTCGCTCGACATGCCCATGAGAATTATGTGCAACGTATAACGGGTGTAACTGAACACCCCAATAACATTTAAGGGGCATGTAAGTTAGATACTAAATGGACCTTTGGTGCTTGTCTGAGACCTAGAACCCCAATATTTTCAGAATTATTAGATTTTAAACTGAAAGCAAAAACTTTCAGGTGACAACCATAATCAGCTCTTAACACAAAAGGTACGTGACAGACGTGAGCGTAGTATTCCTCGTACGCTTACGTAGGGCTGTCAGCACTTAATACCAAAAAAAATTAATTTAGTTTGTATGACGTGAGCGTAGTATTCCTCGTACGCATACGTAGGGCTGTCGGCACTTAATAACAAAAAAATAATTTATTTAGTTTGTTTACGCTCGAGGAAGAGCGAGTGGCAACACTGCATTATAGTCTGTGCAGTGAGAGCCTTTTGGCGGCCGGAATGACATTGAAAAAGAGGTTAGGACCGGGCATCAATAAAATATAATACACAATATTTAAGCATCTAACATTGTGTTTTGCGCGGCGCACCTAATATCGGGGTGCGAAAGCCCGCTTTGTGTTGTGCAAAAGTTTTATCGTCGCGTGTGTGAGCCGTGGTGGCCTAATAGGCATTTGTAGTGCTCCGGTCTCCACCGGTGGATCCACCGCAGAACTTCAGGAGCCGCGACTTCCTTCGAGCTAGCTCAGGAAGTCCACCGGCTACATACGCAGACTGAACGGAGACAAGGTAAACATTATCTGTATCGGTTTTTGGATTCAGCAATCAAAGCATCATTCGGCGAATCGCCGACGTGGTGGTGTCTACTTTGGGCACCACCATCTTTTGGTGGCAGAGCGTGGTTTTTAGATTTGAGTGGTTGATTAGTATTGTACAATTAATATTGTAATCTTGTTGGTTGTCCAAATGGGCAATACATATTAATTGGTTTTTGATTGCTGATTTTAAACCGACTACAATCTCATTTGTGGACCGATCTCCCTAACTAGTTGTCATTGTCATTGTATATGAAAAATTGGGGATAAATGCCTTTTGTTGTTCTAGTTAAGTTCTAGCATTTACCTATATTTGATTTTGGTTTGTTTTTTCATATCTTTGTTTTGCCCTTGAATATTTTGTTTGTTAAGTTGTAAACTTATATTTGAATTTACTTTGCTGTTGTTGTAATACATTTTTTTGCTGTGTTAAGTTTTAGCATTTACATTTGATTTTGTTTTGTTTGACTTTGAATATTATGTTTGTTAAGTTATTGACTTAATACTTGAATTTAATTTGTTTGAAAATTCTGTTGTTAAATGCCTTTGTTGTTCTAGTTAAGTTCTAGCATTTACACTTGATTTTGGTTTGTTTATATATTTTGTTCTGCCTTTGAAGTTCCTCCCGATCTGTTTTATTGTCTGCGGTTGTCGGTCTGTTTGTCCGTGTATTATTATAGTGTTTATTAATTTTGGTGCAAAATGGTCCAGCCAGTCAGCCCGCTTAGTGGTGCCCGCGCGGGTGCACAAAAGATTTTGAGATGGTTTGCTAGTGCCGTCGCTTTGGTAGACCGACCAGACCGAGAACAGGCTTTGTTAATTCGGCATGAGGGAGTACCTGCTCGCTTGAAGGAATTGGAGCAGCTTTTCGTTGCTCATCAACAATATGTGCTCGACCACCCAGCCGAGGGTGCCGCTGAGTTGCGGGCAGTCGACCAATTTAATGCCGATTATGATCAGTGTTTTGAACAGGCGGATGTGATTATAACAAGGCTCAGGCATCCTATCCGCCCGGAGGGGTGAGTCGTGCACGCCCGGGGAGGTCAAGCCTACCCCGGCCGGCTTGCTGGGCAGACTGCCTACTTTAGACATCCCAACCTTTGATGGGAACCTGGCTTCTTGGATGGGGTTCATTAACCTCTTTGATAGCCTGGTTCACTCGAGGGACGACCTGTTCCCTAGCCAGAAATTGGCCTATTTGCTCTCTGCCTTACGTGGAGAGGCTGGTGTGCTTGTCCAGCATCTACCTGTCAACGATGACAGTTATGAGATTGCAAGGGCGTTGTTGACCGCCCGGTATCAGAATGTTCGCTTGCTAGCGGACACACATGTGGCTGCCATTTTAGGGCTGCCACGAGTATCGCGGGTCTCCTCATTGAGGAAGGAGATTTTAAACCCGCTGCTAAGCGCTATTAATGCGCTCAAACGACTTGACCTACCGGTGGACCAGTGGTCCTTCATATTGCTCCACCTCATCCTCAATAAGCTTCCCATGGAGATGAAGGGGCGCTTTGAACAAAGATACGGGGGCAATAGTGCCTCGTACCTCCCCCCCTTCTCGGATCTCCTCAGATTTTTGGAGGATGAGTGTCGGATGACCGACCACTTGGATCTGGCTCCTATACCGGGACCGAGTACAGGCCGCTATGAGGCGACCTGGGCAGCGCCACGGAGAGAGCGCCGCCCGTACAAGCAGTATACTGCAGTGCGGCAGAACTCTCCACACGGGGAGAGGCCGATGCCTTGCAAGTGTTGCAAGCGGGATGGCCATCGTTTGCCGGCCTGTCCCAAATTTGTTGGCCTACGCACCGAGGGGCGTAGGAATATGGCCAAGCAGCGCAATTGGTGCTACCGCTGTCTGGGGGCTCATATGGCATCGGCTTGCCCCCACCCACGAGAATGCCACTGTTGTGGAGGTGCCCATCACCCCCTCTTGTGCTTTAATAATAAAGACACTCGTGAGGTGGTGAGAGAGAGGGACTCGCACACGGGCGGGGGCCCTCGTAGGTCACCCACATTTCCGAGGAGATCGGAGGGGCGTGCCACCCCTCCGCGGAGATTGGACAGGCGCCCCCCCTCCAGTGAGAGGATTGGGCGCCCCACCCCCCCTACGGGCGGGGGGGATCGACGCGCCGCTTATGAGGCGCCACCGCAGGATTGGGCCGCGGTTATTAGGGAGCCACGTCGGGAGCCGATACGCTTCTCTCCCCCTCTGATGGAGAGACCCCGGTTGTCACGGGCTCCCCCAACTTTCGCCCATCATGGGCACCGCCCGGCCCCTCGATGCAGCTTTGGTCGGGGTGTGTACGTGCCGGACTGGGACCCGCTCGAGCGCCTTGAGCGCCCTATTCCTCCGCCGCGCACGCATGTTTCCTTGAACCCCCCTTCCCCCCCGTTGCGGGGAATGCGGGAGGATTTTCATTAAACCAACTGTCGGCTGCAACCCCCCCACAGGAGCAGGTGCTGTTACCAACAGCCTCCGTACAGGTGTGGGGCCCGAGGGGCACCTTTGTTTTAGTTCGCGCCCTTTTGGATACGGGAGCTCAGGGTTGCATTGCCTCCAGCTGGCTGGTCCGGCAGTTGAGTTTGAACACATCTCCATACCTTGAATCGGTACGGGGAATCGGAGACCTGCGGATCCCGGATCCGATCGGTCAGGTTTTGTTCTCCTTTTCCCCCCATTTCTCTTCAGCGCCTAAAATTGGCGCTACCGCGATTGTTTATGAGAAGGTTGTTGGTCAGCTTCCGCAACAGCACGTTTCGCGCGCTGTCGTTGATGCGACATCAGGATTGACCTTGGCTGACCCTTCCTTCCACCGAACCGGTCCGATTCACTTATTGCTCGGTGCCGATGTTCTAGGCCGCGTGTATTGTGGGAAGAAGAGAGAGTTACAGAAGGGTGGGCTGGTAGCCTTATCTACATCGCTTGGGTTTGTAGTGATGGGACCAGTTAGGCATAACCCACCATCTCCATCGGTGGACAGTTACATAACTGTTAGCTCCACCTTATCGGATGTCCTTCAACGGTTTTGGGAGGTGGAAGAGCCACCTACCGTGAAGCGAGTGAACCCCTTAGACGAGGAGTGTGAGTTGTTCTACCAGAACAATACAGGTCGCCTTCGCTCGGGACGGCTGATCACTCGTTTGCCCTTTTTGTCAGTTCGCCCCTCACTTGGCAGCTCCCGGCCGTTGGCCGAGAAGCGGCTGCTGTCCATGGAGCGTCGTATGAGTAGGAACTCCGACCTCAAACAGAAGTATGTCGACTTCATGCAAGAATATGAGCAACTGGGGCACATGTCGGTCTCGCGACTGGACTGGCGAAACGAGGAACATAATTTTCTTCCTCACCACGCGGTTTTGAAACCTTCCACCGGGAAGATACGCGTTGTTTTTGATGGGTCAGCTCCCACGTCTACCGGAGTTTCGCTGAATCAATGTCTGCATGCTGGACCGAAGTTGCACCACGAGGTGGGTGATGTATTGACCAACTTCCGTCGCCATGCCGTCGTCTTTGTGACCGATATCCGGATGATGTTTCGGCAGACTGTGATTCACCCGGACGATAGACGATATCAGCTCATATTATGGAGGGAGGATCGCAGGGATCCCATGCTGGTCTACGAGCTGAACACCAATACATACGGTTTGCGTTCGAGCCCCTTTGTGGCAATTCGCTCACTTGTGGAACTCGCTGACCGTGAGCGGTTACGATACCCTCGCGCATCCTTGGTTCTCAAGGAGGATGCATTTGTGGATGATATTTGTACGGGCTCCTCTAGTGTCGAGGAAGCCTTGATTTTGCGAGATGAACTAATTGCTCTTCTCGGGGCTGGTGGTTATGAACTGAGGAAGTGGATGTCCAACTCACCTCAGCTTTTGTGTGACTTGCCAGACGACCACCAGCAGGAGCCTCATATTTTTGAGAATGCCAACACTCCAGATTTACTGTCTGTTTTGGGAGTGCAATACAGACCTGTCCAGGACACGTTCACCTATCGATTGGAGCTGCCAAGCCCCAAGGTCTGGACGAAACTGTTGGTTTTGTCTACAGTAGCTCGTACCTTTGACCCAAATGGCTGGATTAGTCCCGTAGTGTTTTGGATGAAGTGCTTCCTACAGGAACTTTGGTCAGCCGAAGTGTCGTGGGATGAGCCCCTCTCGGGCCGTTTGCTGCGAGATTGGGAGTCCTTCATGTTGTCTCTCCCCGACATTAACCGTGTTAGTATCCCTAGACATATACTGCCTAAGGGACGATTTACGGCCAGCCTTCATGGCTTTTGTGACGCGTCTGAGAGTGGATACGCAGCCGTCGTATATATCCGGACGGTCGATGATAGAGGAGCTGTTAAGCTCCACTTGCTAATTGCTAAGAGTAAGGTTGCTCCACTTCGGACTCGATTAACGATTCCGAAGTTAGAATTGTCTGGAGCTACTCTTCTGGTTCGTTTGATGAACCACGTTGTTGACACCCTGGGACGTAGTGTGGACTTTGAGTCGCTATTTGCTTGGTCCGACAGTCAGGTTGTCCTGTGTCGGATTAAGAACTCCGTCCACTCCCTGGAAGTATTTGTGGCCAATCGGGTATCCCAAATACAGGCCTCGAAGGCCCCGTTGATTTGGTGCCACGTGCCAGGTGAAATAAACCCTGCTGACTGTGCATCACGTGGCAGCGAAGCCCCTCAGCTTATTGACCACACTTTGTGGTGGGGTCCCGAGTGGTTGTTACAGCCGTCTTGGCCTTCCACACCAGCTGTGGTGAAGGCACAATCCGGGCTTGCGTGTTCACGCTGTCGAGACTATGGCGGCTCCAGAGCGGGAATTTTTATTAGACCGCTACAGTTCTCTGGACAAGTTGCTCGGCGTGACCGCTTGGATAAGAAGATTTATACGAAATTGTCGACGGCCTCAGGACAAAGATTTGTGTCCGATCCTCTCTCCGCAGGAGCGCCATGATGCTCTTCTGCATTGGGTGCGTATGACCCAGTCTAGAGCGTTTGAACCGGAACTTACGATTTTCCGTACCGGGACGTCCAAATTGAAGGGACCCTTGTTGCGTTTGACTCCCTTTCTGGATGATAAGGGATTGTTGCGTGTAGGAGGCCGATTGAGGCACGCTTACTTGCCTTATAGATCACGTCATCCCCTGTTGCTCCCCAAGGACGGACCATTGGTGCGATTGTTGATCATTGATCGCCATGTGAAGAATGCTCATGCCGGATGTAATGCATTGACCGCGCTCCTCCAACGGGAGTTTTGGATTTTGTCAGCGCGAAGAATAATCCGATCTGTTATCTTTCGATGTCTGCCCTGCTATCGTTTACGCCCCGAGACGATGCAGCCCCAAATGGGTGATTTGCCTGCTGATCGTGTGAATGAATCGATGACCTTCTTAGGAGTTGGAACTGATTTTGCGGGACCATTCACTATAAAAACGTCGCGACTCCGTAATGCTAAGACTGAAAAGGCTTACTTGTGTGTGTTTGTTTGTTTGGCCACTAAAGCCGTTCATTTGGAGGTGGTGAGTGCACTCACCATGGACGCTTTCTTAGCAGCGTTAGGCAGATTTGTCTCCCGCCGGGGACTGCCTACTCTAATTCGGTCCGATTGTGGGACGAACTTCAAGGGCACTGATAGACATATAAGAGAAGTTTGTGAATTTTTAGATAAAAATAATATTGAGATCGGATCCACACTCTCCCGTAGGGGGGTAACATGGCGATACTCCCCGCCGTCTTGCCCTCACTGGGGAGGGATTTTTGAATCTGTTGTAAAGGCCGCCAAGACTCACCTTCGCCGCGTTATTGGGGAGACTATTCTCACGTTCGAGGAACTCGCGACGGTGTTTCATAAGATTGAGGCGGTTCTCAACTCGCGTCCGTTATGTCCGTTGTCTACCGACGCGAACGATTTGCAGGCCCTCACGCCGGGCCAATTCTTGATAGGCAGACCACTTAACGCCCTGCCCGAGTATCCTTATAGAGATGTCAATCCAGGACGCCTTTCGCGGTTTGAGTTGCTCCAGCAGCTTACCCAGAGCTTCTGGCGCCGCTGGCACCTTGAATATTTACACATTTTGCAACAGCGCGTTAAGTGGTCAGATAAGACAAACCCACCGAGGGTTGGAGACCTCGTGTTAGTGAAGGACCCAAACCTGCCACCCTTACGTTGGCGTCGCGGACGCATTGTCCAACTTACTCTAGGGTCTGATGGTGTGCCCAGGTTTGCCGAGGTCCTAGTTGGGGATTCTGTTTTGAAGCGCGCGGTCGCTACTCTTTCTCGCCTCCCCTTAGACTGATTTGGCGGACAGTCCGGGACTGTCCGGAGCGGGGGGATGTTCACGCTCGAGGAAGAGCGAGTGGCAACACTGCATTATAGTCTGTGCAGTGAGAGCCTTTTGGCGGCCGGCCGCATGTGACATGTCAGTTGAGTCGAATACGGAATGACATTGAAAAAGAGGTTAGGACCGGGCATCAATAAAATATAATACACAATATTTAAGCATCTAACATTGTGTTTTGCGCGGCGCACCTAATATCGGGGTGCAAAAGCCCGCTTTGTGTTGTGCAAAAGTTTTATCGTCGCGTGTGTGAGCCGTGGTGGCCTAATAGGCATTTGTAGTGCTCCGGTCTCCACCGGTGGATCCACCGCAGAACTTCAGGAGCCGCGACTTCCTTCGAGCTAGCTCAGGAAGTCCACCGGCTACATACGCAGACTGAACGGAGACAAGGTAAACATTATCTGTATCGGTTTTTGGATTCAGCAATCAAAGCATCATTCGGCGAAACGCCGACGTGGTGGTGTCTACTTTGGGCACCACCAAGTTTGTATGGGAAAAAAATATGTTTGTTAGCCCTAATATTTTTCCTACAGAATCTCTACTTCTGATGGATACATACTCTTAAATGTTATTGGGGTGTTCAGTTACATCCTGTATACGTTCCGATTTACTTCATTGCTGGTTTTTTAAAATAATGGGTTACTGCGCACCGGTTTTAATTTTTCTGACAAAAAGGGTATCTAATATAGAATTTGTTTTTAATGAAAACGCTGAATTTGAGTGATTCAAAAATATTTTTAAGTTGGGAAGCGCAAACGATTATTACGTATTTCGTGTTCGAATTCAAGATTAACTTCTAACGACTCAAAAATATATCACCAGTCTTACACTTCCTTCTCGCATTCAGCGGCTTTCCGCGACGTTAACCAGATCGTCGGTCGAACTTATATCGTCGGTCCATGTTTTGTGAAAAACTATTATTGACAATATAATGAGCAGCCTTTAAACTATTGTTACTCAAGACACGTACTTCACGTAAACACGTCTTTGCATCAAAGAAAGACGTTTTTTCAAGCATCTTTTCATATAAAAATTATCCAATTCTGTATGTAAAAATCCATTTGAATATAATATTATTTAAAATTGACGGTTCAATGTCTCTTTGCATTTGAATTTACTCAAATCTGGTCACAGCACTCTAAAGCTTATCTTCCCCATTGCCAATCTGTTTGTAATGTATATACCCACTTTTATATAGGTCAATGTAATTCGAGTCCTCTGGTTGCCAAATTAATGACTATTGTGTTTCAACTAGTAAGGAGCAAATTAATAAACAATCTAAGGTAAATAAATACACAAACAGTATCAGATACTAGGTAGATAAAATAGTTTTTGAGTACACAAAAATATTCAAGTAATTGAGCTATGTGGGTCACGGATAGGCCATCATCACTGTCAGTCCATGTTCATTCACTGCTGGACATAGGCCTCTTCTATGGCACGCCTCTCATTCCTGTCTTCATCCAAGCACCACCAGCCTTTTTATGTATGTCATCGTTCCATCTTGCCAGATGGCGTCCCACACTACGTTTGCCAAAACGCGGTCACCACACTAAAACACACTTATTCCATCGGTCGTCGGCTCTGCGACAGATATGACCAGTCCATTGCCACTTCGACCTGCTAATGCGATGGGCTATGTCGATAACTTTAGTTCTTTGCCGGATCACCTGATTCTGGATGCGATCCTTCAAAGAAACCCCAAGCGTAGCCCGTTCCATAGCTCGCTGAACGACCTAAAGCTGATGGACTAGCCTCATCGCTAGCGTCCACGTCTTGGCACCGTTAGTCATAGTAGGTAGGCGGCACCGATTATATAACTATAAGCTTTAGTTTTGAGGCTCAGAGGTACGGTCGCCAAAAAAAATAGAAAATCGCAGGACTCGTCCGCTATTCGTATTGATTGCGAGCAAGATCTGAAGAAACTGCTTTTTAAATGACTAGAATTAGTTCCACTATTTTGTACTTATTTTTTTGGCTCATTAATTTTTGTAAACTTTTATTATATAAGAACACAATTAACATACACACTTCTATTCACCTCACATCTCAAATCCAATACACATTCTCATATTACACTTATTTCTTATTGGACAAAACTACTCACAACTATCAGCCAAACTGTTTTAACACAACAAACATCATATCTCGTTCTACTCATACACATATCGAAAATTTCTTACAGGGATATTCTTACAGTGCATTTTTTTGAGTTGATGTATCTCATGCATCACTACATATTGAAAATCACCTGCTTAAAATATGTCTTTCCAAAATAGATAACATAAATATAATTAATAGCGACTTGGATGATTTTGTTATCGCGCAGTCCTCCAACTGTGAAATAGACCAGTGTTGTCATCTGATAACTAAACCCAACACGAGTCTTAAGGTCATTCACCAAAATATACGAAGCATAAATCGTAACTTTTGCAGCCTATTAACACTTTTGGATAGATCTAAGACTGATTGGGATCTGATTGTTGCTACTGAATGCTGGTTAAGACATGCGCCGAATAACCCTTCAATTAATGGATATAACAGTGTGCGTACTGAAAACAACTCTACACAAAATGAAGGTGTAATAGTTTATTATAAAAATAACATCAATGTAAATACACTGGAACCTAATCTAAAAGATGCCAACTGTTTATTGATTACAATAGACTCTAGTACTCTGGTAGTTGCGATTTATAGACCTCCTGGTTACAAAGACATTGATCCCTTTATACAGTCACTAAATAATCTTCTCTCTGGTCTTATGTACCAGAATATCATTATTGTAGGCGATATTAACATTGACATAAGTCCAAATAATAGTGATCCTAGTTCTTCCACCTACCTAAATTTATTAGCTGCACATGGTATCTTACCTGCACACCTCTTACCAACGCACAGCAAAACCTGTTTGGATCATGTCATGTTGAAGTCTAACTGTCCCGCCTATTGTTACGTAGCGGAAACATCAGTAACTGACCACGATTCGCAAATTTTAATATTAGAACAACAGGTTAATAAGTCTTATGTAACGTCATCCATTAGAAAAATTGATTATGTGACAATGGACAATGAAATGATGAACCTTAATTTTGATTCCATTTTCGAAACGTCTGACGCAGATATAGCCATATCCCTATTTATAACGAGCTTGAACTCTATAATAAAATCTAATACACACATACTATGTAATCCAAATCGCAAGAGAATAAAAAAACCGTGGATAACAATAGGCCTTTTAAAATGCATGAAAAACCGAGATCGGCTTCACCAAAAACTAAAAAAAAACCCTAATAATGAAATAATACAAACTACATATAAAAGGTATAGGAATTTTTGTAACTGGTTATTGAAAAAAGTAAAAAGAGATTACGATAAAAACAAAATTCAAACGGCAGCGAAAATAAGTAACAAAAAGCTATGGGATACTGTGAAACAGGTAACTCACTCTACAAAAACGTATAACCCTGCTGCTGATTTAATCTCGCACTCGGACCCCTTAAAATCAGCCAACGACATCAACACCTTCTTTGCAACAATTGGGAAGAAACTAGCTGAAAAAAACTATGGCTCATTGCATAATAAAAAAGCATGCATAGCTCCTCATTCCTCTTCTCTTGTTCTCATACCAACTGATGAACAGGAAGTAAGGAATTGCATTTTGAATTTAAAGAAAGATAACACAGCTGGTCATGACAACATCTCTGGATACTTTCTAAAAAGATACATCCATATCCTAGCTTCTCCACTGGTTCACGTATTCAATCTTATGTTGTCTCACGGGGTGTTTCCCTCGGAACTCAAACTTGCAGAAATAATTCCTATCTTTAAGAGCGGAGACAGAGGCTGTGTCAATAATTATAGACCTATCGCAATACTTTCTACCATATCAAAAATAGCAGAAAAACTCATAAATAAACGGCTTGTCAATTATTTAGAATCACAAAATTTAATTTCACGCTCTCAATTTGGATTTAGAGGCGGTATATCGACCAGTGATGCTGTTCATGAGCTTACTGATCACATCGTCTCCAAACTTGATAAACGAAAGAAAGTAATTGGTATCTTTTTGGATTTAGCAAAGGCATTTGACACAGTCTCTGTTCCGCTTCTATTGGATAAACTGGAGAGATTAGGTGTACGACATACTCAACACAAATTATTCTCAGATTATTTATCTAATAGACAACAAAGAGTCAGGGTTGGAGATGTGACCAGTGGCGATCACCCCATAACCTACGGCGTACCGCAGGGCAGTGTTTTGGGTCCCACACTGTTTCTTGCCTTTATAAACGACCTATGCAATCTGCAATTAGACAAAGGCAAAATTGTAACATTCGCAGACGACACTGCACTAATTTTTGATGGAGACACATGGGAGGAAGCTTATACCAACGCACAATTAGGTTTTAATATAGTTTGTTCTTGGCTTATCCACAACTCCTTGATTCTAAATGTGGGAGAAACTAAATTCATACCTTTCTCTATTAATAACTCCCCGATGTCAGTCCACGACAATTATCTTATTAAAGCACACTTCTGTTCGCCCGGTGCTATTTGTGACTGTGATCAGCTGGCTCTTGTTTCCAGTATAAAATACTTGGTCGTTGTAATAGATAACAATCTGACCTTTAATGCCCACATTGATCTTTTATCTTCTAGAACACGTAAGCTTATATACATTTTTAAGAATATTCGTCATGTTTCTGATATAAATATCATCAAGTTAGTCTATGTTGCCTTATGTCAGTCTATATTAAGCTATTGTATAACGGTATGGGGTGGTTCGTGCAAAACCAGGCTATTAAAACTAGAAAGAGCTCAAAGAGCCGTTCTAAAGGTTAGCATGTTTCTTCCATTCCTCTTTCCTACAAAAGACCTTTACTTGGCTTTTGATGTCCTGACCATTCGGCAATTATTCATCCTAAATACAATTTTAAAACAACACTCTTCCATTAATTATGACCCCCTTATAATTGAGAACAAACGTTTGAAACATAAAGTATGTTCTTGCAATTTCTTTCCTTCTACGGTTTTTTCAAAACGATTCTTTGTATTTTTAGGAAGCTATCTTTATAATAAAGTAAATGAAAAGTTAGCAATTTATCCCCTGACAAAGTCTTGCTGCAAAAAAATTACTACTGCTTGGCTTAAATCCCAGAATTATGATGAGACTGAGAACCTCCTGAAAATTCTATCCTAAACTATAAATTATATATATATATATTTTTCATTAACTATATCTAGTACGAGGTTTTGTCAATCTATTATGCAATGAAATCAAACACACACGCACATACATACACACACACACACATATATACACACACACACACATATACACACACACACACACACACTCTCACACAGAGACTTAATAGATCAAACTGTAAAACGGTGTTGGGTGGGCCATGTGCAAAGTGTACTCACTTTGCATTATGATTATGACTCACATGGACGCACGCTACTTACCTGTTTCCACCTGGTCCGTGGCGGGAGAGGCTGGTAATCTGTAATACAGGTCTCCTAGTACAGACACCAGTCTCTCTCACACATTAATGTAAACCGCTACTGTAGATTTTAATTATATTGTAACCTACCTATTGTGAGAGAGAAGAAATAAATATTTTATTATATTATTATTATAATGACTCGATGTAGTTTTCTAAATGCTGGCCAGCTAAGCCGTATCCTTCTATGAACGTTATATAAGCTGGCAACGTTACGGCGACAAATACTGCTCTCTAGGAAACCACGCCATTTTGTTTACATGGACGTTGTTCTAGTGACATCATTCACAGCTGTATTTCAGCCGCTTTACGACGTCACCCCTGCTGGAGGAAATCAGAGCTATACGGATAATGCTATTGCCGTGTATTTTTGGCTGATATTGTAATAATATTTTTCTTTTTATGGGATCATCAAGGTAAATATTATTTCAAAACATTTATATTATATTAAAGTTTGACGACTTTATTGGACAATTAATAAGTAATAACGTGAAAATAGTCCAATGCTAATAAGGGTTAGGTACGTTATTATATCAAGCACAACACAGGAGTGCGAGGTGATCTGGTTTATAGCATGATTCCCATTTTCTTTGAGAAACCAATCTATACATTTTTATGATGATAGATACTGATAGACGAACCATTTCATTTCACACAGGCAAGCTGGTCAAAACGCCGAATAAATAGCAACAGTAATAAATGGACGTGGCAATAAAAATGAGATATATCCAAGTAACGACCGTGCTCAACGGGCCAATATAATGGAATTTTCATCAGATGCAGCTGTAAGACTGAGTGGAACATAAAACGGGCCGTTACGTATTACGGACAGTCTAGATGTTGTCGAGTGTGCAGAGTGAATATTCTAATTAAGGCTATGTTGTAGAGTCGCAACGAAAAGGTTAATAAAGCATCAACAACAACACATCGTATGAATTAAAAGTTACTCCAGAATGTAAAGCCCTCGACATTAATGAAAAAGTGAAGTACTTAATAAAAAAACAAGTATTATTTCTATGTAATGAATTCGATTTGTCATATGGAATTTGTCCAAAACGTTCTTTTCATAATGCTTACATCCACTAAAAAGTGTTTTTGGAATGCCCTTAACGGGGTAAAATAATAATCTGTCTGAGAATAAGGCCGTACCTAAACATTTTTAGAAAGTTTGTTTGTAACTTCGACAAGTTTAATTTAAATAATTGTGAGATGATTCAATGCATAACAGCAAAACACGCATATTTTGAACAAATTTCAATCTTATTTCTGCCCGCAACTGTGCCGTTACCCAACCAGTCCAACTTCGAATTAAACATACTTTTATCTCCAGGTTTGAACCCCAAAGCTCCAACTGAGTTGCAAAGCATCGCTAAACTTCGGGATTTAGATAATTCCCAAAGGTTGGGTTAAATATTTCGTTTGAATAGATAGAATATATTTTATGTTGATATGAGAAAGAATATTGTAAGCAAATCAAAATATTGACTAAGGCTGTCATATATATATAGTTAAACCCATAATCCCGAGTAAATTATTAGAGTAAAGCCATTGTGACAGTTATTCTTAGTAGCTGTAGGTTGAATAAGACAAAGACTAATTCTAGTGAAATACAATATTTCATAAAAGGTTTCACGTATGAAATTTTAAAGAACAGTATTATAAACAAGTCTCTAGGGTCGTAAGTCCACACACTAAATTTAGTTCCCACACTTTACAAAAAAATCCCGGCCAGCAGTAGCGTTCCTTAGCACGGCGGTAGTAAGTTCGTAGAAAAGACCGAAGGCAGAGTAGCACAGCAACCAGGGTAGGTAGGTAAATAGGCTTATAAGCTCATCGGCAGCCTTTCACTCCCACAGGAGTGAAGTCCCGTCAGGTAGATACATGAACCCCAATACGGGGAACACAACACTTGTTTAAATGTTTATACAATATTTACAATGTAGACTATAGGAAACTGTAATAAGTAGGAATTCGTTAGAATTTGCACAAGATAATTTTTAGCATCCATTCAGAACGGTGCAGCGTAGTCAGTACGCAGTAAGTATATTAAAAAAATAACTTTTTAATATTGTGATTCTAAATTAAAATATTGTGATTTTCCGTACCTACTCCTGAGTTATAACACCAACCAAATTGGATCCACATTGCGCGAATCTAGAGTGGAATCTCGCACAATATAGAATACGGATCTAATTTGGTACTAGTGTTTCAAATCGAGAGTTCGAAAATCAAAATATCCTTATCTCGAACGATCATAATCTATTTTAAAAGTAGGTAGAGGTAATTATATTTAATAAATTTTGTCTGAAAATTTTGAAGTAAGCTTCAATACAAGTTAGAAGTACTTAGAACACTCGTCCTTCATTTATATACATGAAGGGAACTTGCACACTAAACGAACACGACCAGTGGGGCTAGCACGCAGGAGAATCGAAAATCGAATCGAAATCCGAATTCGATTTTCGATTCTCCTGCGTGCTAGCCCCACAGAGGCCGCATGCGATCAACAGGCCCATTATGGATCTTTCATCGTATGACATGGTATGAATTTCGAGATAAAGAAGTCATGAAATGCTTCATTTCGTATAACCGATCTCCAATGATATTATCACTATGGCATAATTTCAATAATGTCATCATGATATAATGAACGAATGATGAAAAATCTGACTGAAAATCTTATTTTTCCGTTTTGCACTATGATGTCATTATGATATCATTTGAAAACCATGAGATCGGTAATAGGGCAGCTGGTTAACTATAAAGCCATATGAACAGTAGAGCACTTACTCGCAGCGACCAACGGCAGGCCTCCTTGTCACTACGTACAAGATACTTACCGTTCCGCGCACACTGCGAGTGTATAAAAGCGGTGGGGCTGCCGCGCTCTTGGGATTATTTGTATTTGTATTTATTTGTAGCTACAACCCTATTGCTCGAGCTACAGGCGGAGCACGGGCTGTCAAGAAATTTGTTACAATACTCAGTCACACGTATCCCTTGACGAGCGTCGAAAAATTAAGTCATACTAAGGCTGCTGCGGTCCGAAAATCAATCAAAGTCACTATCTGCGCTATATTAGCGTGCTCAAAAACGTCCCAAAATGTTGTGAGCACGCTAACGTTAGCCGGCATGGAGAGCCACATGACGTCATACTGAACTTACGGAGCTAATGCTCTGGAGTGAAATCACTGAAAGCGAACTATCAGTCTGATGTTTGATAATTCTGTTTTCGGTTCAAAATGAATGAAAACAATGTTGTCATTAAAAATTCACAAAACAAAGGTCATCATCAACAGCTCATATAGGTCCCCACTGAGGGGTTCGAGGCGGACGATTAGGCCTTAGTCAACCACGCTGATCAAATGCAGATTGGTCGACTTCACACACAACCCGTAAACAAATTCTTTCTTCACAGATGTGTGCAGATTTCCTCACGATGCTTTCCTTCCCCGTTAAAGCGTTGAATAAACGTTTGTATGAATTCAAAATTTGAAAACATATTAGTACGTGGCGGGGTTCGAACCGCTACTTCCCGATTGGAGGGCAACGGCCTTACGCACTACGTCACCGACGCTACAAAACAAAAGTACTGAGAGGCAATCGAAAGCAAAATGACCTTTTTTTGGAAGGGGGAATCTCTTTACGATTCAACAAGGGACTGAAAAGCTGAACAAGGCCGCCCGAGGTTATGCCATTGGACTCGGGTATATACCCCATACTTCGCTAAACCACCCTCCAGCACATTCTACCACCCTAAAAAAAGCAAAATGACCTACCCTAACTCAATTTTAACTCGACATTTGGTTTGATAAATTGATACACAATACCGGAACGAATTCGTAAGCATTCTGATAGCGCTGTTATCACTTTGAGCGTGATTTTTAGTTTGGACCGGTCGATTATATTCGTTAGCACTGTGAGCGCTGTTATCTGTTTTAGACCGCGGTCTAAATACCTACGCGCCACCGTGCTACGCTTTAAGACATAGAGATTATGTCACTGAAATTGTGAGATAATCCGTGACTCAAGTTCAGTCTTGATAGCCCGTGCTCCGCCTGCTGGGCGACGCGAAATTTCAGAATTACTAATAAATAACACGCTAATGCGCGACGTTAAGGTGTGATTCAGAGTGAATGCTCAAAGTTCAGGTACCCATTTGAAATGACGAGTTTTTTCAAAATCTAAGAAATGCAACTTACGTACGTAGTACTATTATCCATTCTGTACCAACGGCAACGGCCACATACAATGGGCCGTCACGACTGGTAGTGGTCGTGGCGTGGCCAAGTAGGCAGACCACCCGATGGCAAGCGGCTACATATGGTTCCTGCAATGTACGCTGCCAATTTATAGCCTAGTATGATAAGGCACAGACAGCGATTTTACTGCTTGTCTTAACCCTTTAACAGTAATACAGCAATGCCAGCACCACTGCTAATGGCAGCTATAGATAAAATAGGGGTACCCGAGCAGATGATACCTAGTACAACAAAATTACTTAAATTGGACTTTAGTTCCGGAGATATGCGAACACAAACATGAAAACATACATACATACATACACTTTTGAAATTTGGCACATTTGTTCAGACGCTGATATAGACTAACATATACGAAAACTGGGCAGTTCTGGAAATATTACATACATACGGGTCGAATTGATAAACTCATTTTTTTTCAAGTCGGTTAAAAAAGATAGGAACCGACCCGTTCTGAACCTCGGAGCGAGTCTGATAAACACTCTCGGGTGCATTACTCTGACCCTCGAAACGCGCCTTAGAGTATGACCAATTATCGTGTCGTAATACCGTCGTTCAATGTGCCACTTCCGCCACTTCTTGGTTTATCTACAGCTAAACCTAATCCTTTCCTAAATTCAGTTTGTACGTAAACTTATCTATCCTGCAACATTTTTTTTTCCTCTTCTGACCTAACTTGCTGTTTCTAAATATCAATCCTATACGAAAAATTAATAGAATATTCAGTGAACCGAATCCAAGTGTAACAGGAGATAATCCAAACTGATACTTGAGATTTTTTGACTGGCTTTTGCAAACAAACATTAATCCGAAGTGTCAAGCAATGTATTTACAGCAGAGATATCTACTTGTGATATTTCTGTTAATTGTCTACGTTTTGACCGCGACCTAAATCAACACTTCTTGTTAGTTCTACGCATTTGTTTTTGTCTAACCAATTTGAATAATTTTTAAAACTCTATTTTTTTGTACGTGCCTACTTAAACCCAGAATATGTCAAGACTTCTACATAAATTAACAATTCGATTTAATATACATTAAAAACATTAGAATAGCTTCTAAAATATATTTTTACGATCTGAAAGTTTTTGCGAACACCATAGCTCAAATAAATGCTTCCTTGATAAAGAACATTACCTAAGTTTGTCGCCATGATAACAATTTTAATAACATTGTTGTGTTCAGACATTTAGCGATAAGATAGTCGGTTCCTCGGTTGTTGACGGAATCAGGTAAAACGTCGCTTTAGGTTCCGTGGATGTTGAACATTTGATGGAAACAGATGATTTTTTTTTCGCGATTTGGAGATTGGTCCCATAGCAAAAGATCTTATTTTGCTTGTCTGAACAAGCGCACAAAATTTGGCTCCTGCTGGAAAAATAACCCGGTATTTTAACATTTCGATTCGAATTATTTCTCAATCAATCAAGCTAGAAAATCCTTTCGAAACCATACGCATTGTGTCTCGCTCGATCTCCGATGCGTTGTTTTCAAGATATTTAAAACGCTTTTTAAACGTTAACATTTAACGTCAACTGTCTCCGATCCGATGCATTGTTTTCAAGTTATTTAATAACGCTTTTTGACGTTAATATTAACGTTTAACGTTCGTTTTTGTAACACTTTTTTAACGTACAGGTAGTCTCCACAACGTCCCATGAGGAACTTCGTTCCAATTAACGTGTGATACGAACGAACTCGCGATGGAACTGAATTCTATGCAGACAAAATCCATCGGAGACAACAGCTTGTAATGCTTAACTTTAAGTTGGCAAACGCATTTCTGAGAGCAAAGCTGTGCAAAGTGCAAGTTCCAATAAATATTTATCAGTGGCACTTCTATACCCCGGGGAAATGGTGTTTGAAAGTTAACGATTGATGTTTATAGAGCTGCGTTTGTTTAAAGGCGCTTCCAAGATTGATGTGTGGCTTGTGGAGACAGCGGAGAATTGATGAGTAAGTGCTAGATCTTTAGCAAGTGAAACTGACTCTAGAAAGTTTTATATTCGATTATTAATTTGTAGGGAAATTATCATAGATTTGTGTAAAATAACTATTTTTTTGCTTAAACGGTTTTATTGAAAGTGAAGAAAATAATAATTATACATAATTACATTGTGATCGGAACTAAAGGTGTATACCAAATTTCAGCTCAATCGGATCAAAATAGACAGATTACTCGAAAAGTATTATTTATCGTATTATGTCTTAGGAGAATAATTCTTTGAAAACTTTTTACAGTTCAGCCGTTGCGGATAATGTGTTTTGATAGGTCCTGTCAGATTCTTATGTAGAGTCTGTTTCGCGATAAAAGTCCAATGGAAATAAATTGTAAAAAGCACTTACTTGTAAAAAGAGATAGAATAGTGCCGAATGCAAATAGGCTAGCAACAGTCAGTCTCGCGCCTGTAGTAACGTATAGCGCCGCGTCTGAAGGTTTTCTTTCGTGAAAAGGTCTCTACGTGGAATAAGAGCATTTTTGGATTATCCAAAACGCCGTTCTCCAAAATGAACCCTACTTATAATAATAATAATACCTTTATTTTATATTACCTTATAGTAAGCATAAGAAACTGACAGGTTCTGTCAAAACAGCATACACTCGGTGGCTGAACTGTAGTAATAAATAAAATATTAGAGGGATACTCAGCACCAGAATCATCTGCTCGGGTACCCCTATTTTATCTATAGCTGCCATTAACAGTAATACAGCAATGCCAGCACCACTGCTAATGGCAGCTATAGATAAAATAGGGGTACCCGAGCAGATGATTCTGGTGCTGAGTATCCCTCTAATATTTTATTTATTACTACAGTTCAGCCACCGAGTGTATGCTGTTTTGACAGAACCTGTCAGTTTCTTATGCTTACTATAAGGTAATATAAAATAAAGGTATTATTATTATTATAAGTAGGGTTCATTTTGGAGAACGGCGTTTTGGATAATCCAAAAATGCTCTTATTCCACGTAGAGACCTTTTCACGAAAGAAAACCTTCAGACGCGGCGCTATACGTTACTACAGGCGCGAGACTGACTGTTGCTAGCCTATTTGCATTCGGCACTATTCTATCTCTTTTTACAAGTAAGTGCTTTTTACAATTTATTTCCATTGGACTTTTATCGCGAAACAGACTCTACATAAGAATCTGACAGGACCTATCAAAACACATTATCCGCAACGGCTGAACTGTAAAAAGTTTTCATAGAATTATTCTCCTAAGACATAATACGATAAATAATACTTTTCGAGTAATCTGTCTATTTTGATCCGATTGAGCTGAAATTTGGTATACACCTTTAGTTCCGATCACAATGTAATTATGTATAATTATTATTTTCTTCACTTTCAATAAAACCGTTTAAGCAAAAAAATAGTTATTTTACACAAATCTATGATAATTTCCCTACAAATTAATAATCGAATATAAAACTTTCTAGAGTCAGTTTCACTTGCTAAAGATCTAGCACTTACTCATCAATTCTCCGCTGTCTCCACAAGCCACACATCAATCTTGGAAGCGCCTTTAAACAAACGCAGCTCTATAAACATCAATCGTTAACTTTCAAACACCATTTCCCCGGGGTATAGAAGTGCCACTGATAAATATTTATTGGAACTTGCACTTTGCACAGCTTTGCTCTCAGAAATGCGTTTGCCAACTTAAAGTTAAGCATTACAAGCTGTTGTCTCCGATGGATTTTGTCTGTATAGAATTCAGTTCCATCGCGAGTTCGTTCGTATCACACGTTAATTGGAACGAAGTTCCTCATGGGACGTTGTGGAGACTACCTGTACGTTAAAAAAGTGTTACAAAAACGAACGTTAAACGTTAATATTAGTAGTGTATTATTGTTCCTTCTATATCTCGTTCAATCGCAGACACGATTTCACTCCATCTATAAGGAACAATAAAACACGTGGTAGCAGATTTTTACAGTTACAAAAGTAAATTTTCAGTTTAGAAGTTTACGCTCGTATTATTCCGTGTTTAAGTACAAAATCACCTAATGATTCGAACCAGCGATTGCTGGTTATGTTTTGATAAATTATCATTCAAAATAATTTACTTCAAATCTAACCATTTCAGTAGTTAAGTATTTTCTGTCAGCAAATGTTTAGCGTCATATGGCTCGTTGCGCCATTAAGTAGTTAAGTATTTACTGTCAGCAAATTCTTAGTGTCGTATGGCTCGCCGCGTCCGGTGTGACCGCGGCGTCCGCGACCTAATTACACTTGTTTTGTCTTCAAAAATAATTATTTTAAATTGAATTGAATATTGCAGCTAGAAATACGGTTTTGTTTGACTGACCACAGCAACGTTCGCTGTGGTCAGTCCTAGGATGGGTGACCAAAATAAGAAACATCTCAAGCTCCTCCGTGCTTCGGAAGGCACGTTAAACAGTGGGTCCTGCGCCTGATCTCACCCCGATCGTGTCGGTTAACCGTCCCATCGGACTAGGCGAGTGAAGGAACAGAGAGTGCACTTGCGTTTGCGCAGTCACTTGTGCCCTATAATATCTCCTGCGCAGATGGCTAGTCTCTGTGGAGATTGTCCGCCGTGACCGAATATCGGTTAGGAGGACATTATTATTATTATATCCAAAGAAAGTTGGCGTCAGACAGATCGGCTGTAAAAACCTCAGTCAAAACTATGTTTTGGAGTGATTGTCATTCCAAGCAAATCAGACCCTGGGCTACGAAGTGATGATAGAAAGATACTCTTTATTACTCACCACGAAAGTAGTACAGTTACAGAAGTTTTACAAAGCTAAAATGTACAATTTCGACAGTCTTATCGCTAAGAGTGATATCTTCCGGAGAACCTTTGGACAGAGGACACTTTGTTTAAATGATTTTGCGACATTCCTAAATGTGAAAAATGTTATACTAGCGGTTTTTCTAGTATTAGCGTACAAACAGAAAGCGTTATGATGAAATATATTATATATTATGCTTGCACTAAAAATAGACAAAAAGATGTACTCCATATGACGTAGGATTTTTATTTTATGTTTATAATCCTTGTCAGTTTTGTTTGATATAAGTGTAAAGAAACGGACCCAAATGATAGCAAAAATACTTAATTTTATATGTAAGTATATATGAAAATGTAAATTATTCGTTTGAAAACCTATATAGAAATAATGGTTAAACCCAATTATTTATTTATTACAATTATTAACGCCCAAGGTTAATATATATGTACAACTTACTGAATTTGGTTTTATTTATTAGCATTCACTAGATATTAATATATGTAAGTTAAATAAGTGGATATGGACTAGCGATTAGAATCAAATATCAACATCATCATCAGCCATTAGGTCTTCTGCTCAGAAGACATAGGCCTCCCTATGAATCTCCTTCAACCCTAACCAGGTCACTTATCCACCGGGTAGGAGGCATGCCTACTTACTGTCTGAATTAAATATGTATAAGGTTTAACATAATAAAGCATATAAATAAATAGCAGCATAATGAGCGTATGCACATTTTAACTACGTGGTAGTCGCAGTGTGGACCCTATCACGCGCGCCTATAAGGGCAGGGAGAATACCGGGGTGGTTTAGTGGTTAGGCCGGCACTCTGCTGGGAGCCCCATACACGCTCGTCGTCTAGCCAACGGCGAGTACGGTTCCCCTCGACAAAAAAATGGTAAAGGCAGTTCGACATATCCAAAAACTTAAAGGTCATAACAACTGATTTTCAATCAATGAAACTATTATTATATTAATTAACAAAGACCCAATTAAATATTTATCGTAGGTTGATGTGCTGTTGATTGTACTTTAATTAAAATTGCAATAAGTTTTCGTGTTTAATAATGTTTCATTCTTATTTTTTGGTTTGTTTTAATAACACTGAAACATAAATCTAATATATAAAATTCTCGTGTCACAGTGTTTGTTATCAAACACCTCCGAAACGGCTTGACCGATCTTTATGAAATTTTTTGAATATTTTCAGTAAGTCTGAGAATAGGTCGTAAACTATTTTTATTATGGCGAAACGTAGTTCGCGCGGCACAGCTAGTAATATATAAAAAATTCAAATACATTGAAAGTTATAAAAATGCATTTACAAGGTATTACTGCATTTTTTAAAACTTTTTAGTAACAAATGTCGTCTTAGTTAAAAACGTGGGTATATATGTATCTTATTTACATTAATTTTAAAATCTAATAATGAATTTCTTTCGTTTAAAACACAATTATGTCAATAAACTACCCTAATAAATATATTTTATGTATAAAATTTAATTGATGTTTTGTTTAATTTGTGTTTAAATAATAAATCTTTGAAATTGAATTATTTCAATAATGAATGGAAAGTTTTTAACGAGCAAATTAAAGGTCAATACGTAAAGTCATTTAAATAGGTTATTGCACACGGCACCACGGCGAAAAATGTCTAGCGCGCAACTCTCGATAGGGTTGTCACGAGTGACGAGAGAGAGTCAGTCGTAGTGGGACGTCGACAACAAGATTTTGCTGTAAGATTTTACTTTAGTAGTAATAGTATTCAATTAGTTTTAGGACAATCCTAGTGTACTGACCTGTTAAACATATAGGTATTGATTGTTTGCTTAATGTTACAATAGTCAAAATCTGTAATAACAATGTATAAATATTATACATTGTATTGTTTTTTTCTATTTAATAACAAATATTTTTAATTATTGATGACATAATAATGACGTCACAGAAATGTCTTACTAAAACTAGTATACAAAGAAAAAAGGAATAACTAGAAACAAAATACTTATAAACTACTTTACTTAAAAAAAATACAAATTGTTTTTTCTAATGAAAGTTGATTACGTTTTTCACTAACGTAGATTTACTGAAACAACATTCAGGATAATTTTTTCACGTACAGTCAACAGCTCATCAACCTTCATCAACTTTTGCACCAGCACAGTGCATCGACTATCACTTCGTATTGATCTCTTTGTGTTAGACTTAAAGTTAATACTATTTTTCGTTGTAGTTTTTCTTATTCAGGTTTCAAAAACAGATACATTTGTGACAACCCTAGTAAAAATTGATGAATTTTCAATAAGTTCCTATATAATGCGAAATTTTCGAGTAGTGGTTCATTCTGTTCTTCAAAGTGCTTCGAGCCAAGGAACTAGCTGCAACAGTGTCGTCAGTCGTCGTCGAGGAGTCTCCCCAGCACCCAGATCTTCAGCCACAGTACTTTATTTGTGAGTGTTCATTATGTAAGTACTTTGAAAGGTTTACTGATAGTTGGTTGTAATTACTATTTCCTCCAAGTTTCGTACGGAGAAAATAACAATGAGATAGTTTTAAAGATCGTCACACTTACAATGAAGGATCAGTGTAAGTATGCATTGTCTTTTTCCGATACTCAATTTTGCGTTACTTTTTCAGGTCTGACTCCGAGTTTGAAGTCTTCCAACCAGTGCAGAAGACCAAACCTAAGACAAAACCAACATCTCGAGATAACATCAGGTAAGGTTTAATTTATGCTGTCGTCATAGTATTTATTAAATCTTCGAATCGTTAGTGAAGATTTTATGTGATAATACCACAATATTTATTTATTAGGGTATGCCAACAGTACACATATTAATGAATTAGATTGAAGTGGATAACAATTGAACACTAAAATGATTATGAATGAGTGAACGGTGTTAGTATGCTGTTGCTGATCAGTATTAGCTAGGAGACTAACAATATTATTAAATTTATCTTTTCAGGTCTGACTCCGAGCAAGAACTGTTCGAGCCAGCGCAGAAGCCTAAGCCTAAGAGAAAACCAATCTCTCGCGATACTATCAGGTAAGATATGAGTTATTTATGCAAGTGAAGTGGTAATTTCGTTTTAGGTTCATCACTGATAGAGTGGGTTTTTTTTTTGTATTGAAGTGTTGTTTTCTTTATCGATCATAGTGGGTTAGATAAATTCGAAGATTGCAGGTGTCAATCGTAGGATAGGAACATTGCGTTCTACAACAACATAGTAATATCAATTATTGTTGAGTTGTTTCACGTTCTTGCTGATTGTCCTAACATAGGATATAATACAATCTCTTTTGTCTTTTACAGGTCTGGTTCATCGAAAAAGGCTAAGTCGAGCTCAAAGGAGTCGTTGAATTTGTTCGGGTTGGTGTCGGACGACGAAGAAGTTACAGCCGAGCGTGCGTCACGCGTCAGGCAGGGCAAACGACTCGACAGCAGCCTCGCCAACAAGACCGCGCACGGCACGCTCCTGCGGCGTACTCCGCTCGACGGTCGCTACTACGTGGAGACGCGCGTATACAGCACGGACGAGGCGTTGGCCGTAGCGCCCGACCAGCGGTACACCAAGGCGCTTGTCACACTCAAGGTGCAGCTAGAGCCAGACCAGCCCGAGTGGGACTACTTGCAGCAGTTTCTAAAGCGGTCAAAGTCGTTGTTTAAAGATAAGCCTGTATTTTATAGTAATAAAACAAATATTACATAAATAAATTAACTAAGCAAGTAAAATATTTTTTACAATAGGTTTTTATATTTAATCCGGTTTTTTTGAGCCCACGTCCAGGTAAAGTTACAGTCGTAACTTAGGTATTAATGAGGTACGGTAATCATTCATTTAGTTAAGTGGATAAGTAATTAACTAAAAAGACTATAGATTAGCGTTAGGTAACAAGTTGTATACTTTATTTTTCTGAATTGCTACGATGCCTTTTTGCTCAGAGTGTTCGATGCAAGTAGGCAGCAGACAATGGGTAGGACACCTGCGCAGCAGCGCGCACAAGCGCAGGTGCGCAGTGTCGCGGGCGCACGACGACGCCGGTGTTGTCGAACTCGCGAGTGCGTTTAGAGGTCGCATCGTTACATACAGAATTACTCCTACAGATGAGTACCGATGCTCTTTACCCGATTCATTCTTGCATAGTATATTTTCTAAAATTTATAATCTTTTGCAAATGTCTCTAAATAAGCATATATGTTTAAAAGTAAATTTTGAATATTTTGCCGATTTTCTTTTATTTAAGAACGAGGTAAATAACATTAAGTCGTTTGTTACAAAAAATTTAACGATTCATCGCAATTTTGATTTTAACGAGTTGTTTGAAACACTCGTAAATACTATTAAGAACAAAGTTGAAGAATTTGAGGATCGTGACAGTGGTTGGACTTTTTTAAGTAATGTTTCCTTAGAAGTTAACATTAATAGATATGATCCTCTAAGAGGGTCTGGTTCAACTTATGTAGATTTACCACTAGCGATAAAAAAGAAAAAGGCGTGTATTAACATCAGGAATAAAGATGAATATTGTTTTTTGTGGAGCGTCGTTGCCGCTTTGTACCCGGCTAAAAAGAACGGTGACCGTACGTCGTCGTATCCGCACTTTGAACAGGTCCTAAACACCGACGATATATCTTTCCCAGTAACGTTTACGGATATCGCGAAATTCGAACAAAACAATCCACATTTAAGTGTAAACGTATATTCATTAAAGAATAATCAGATAGTTGTAGGTCCCATTTATAAGTCTGGATATAAATCCAAAACCAGAACTAAAATTAACTTGCTTCTACTTGAAAATAATGTTCTATGTCACTTTGTTTTGATAAAAAACCTTTCTCGACTTGTAAGAAGTCAAATTACGAAAAATCATAAGAAACTATATTTTTGTGATGATTGCTTGCTATTTTTTACTTCTGAAGTTAATCTTGATAATCATACATGCAGCGGCGTTTGTACAGTACTACCTGAGAAAGGAACTTATCTACAATTCAAAAATTTCGAACGGAAGCAAGACGTTCCTTTTGTGGTCTATGCTGACTTTGAAACTCTTCTTATACCGTTCGATGGCTGTGAGCCTGACCCTTCATTAAGTTTTACTTCTCAGCGTCAACAGCACATTCCATCAGCTTTTGCTTATCACATAGTGTGCTCGTACGATACCAGTCTGAATTCTTTTGTACAGTATCGAGGAAAAGACTGTGTCCAAAAATTTCTTGATAAACTGTATTTTGACGTTAAAAAGATTTATGACATCTTAGATAAAGAAATTGCGATGGAATTCGATGAATATGACGCAGAGGCCTATGCGCGTACCGATGTTTGTCATATTTGTAAGCAATTATTATTTTTTGACAAAGTGAGAGATCATTGTCACCTCACTGGAAGTTATCGAGGTGCTGCGCATCAATACTGTAACTTACGGTTTAGCGTTCCTAAATTAGTTCCCGTTTTTTTCCATAACCTATCCGGCTATGACTGTCATCTGTTCATCAAAGAATTAGCCGATAGTTTAGGACCTGTTAAAGTCATACCTAAAAATAAGGAAAAATACGTATCATTTACAAAATTTTTACAGTTAAAGAATGAAAAATATGCTCAAATACGATTTGTCGATTCGTTTCAATTCTTAGGAACCAGTTTGGAAAAATTAGCGAGTGGGTTAGATAAAACAGATTTTAAGCATTTAAAAAAATATTTTCCAAACGCAACTGAATTTAAATTATTAACACGCAAAGGAGTATATCCGTATGATCATATGACACATTGGAAATCATTTTCCGAGAAACAACTTCCACACAAAAAAGGTTTCTATAATTCTTTAACTGATGAAGATATAAGTGATAAAGATTACACTCATGCTCAGGAAGTTTGGTCTACATTTAGAATACAAGATATGGGTGGGTACACAGACCTTTATCTAAAAACCGATGTATTGCTATTGACTGATGTATTTGAAAATTTCCGTGAAATTTGTAAATTGAACTATCAATTAGATCCTGCTTTTTACTTAACAGCTCCAAGTCTTTCATTCGATGCTATGTTACTTAAGACCGGCATTCAGTTAGAATTATTGACTGACTTAGAAATTATACGTTTTATACAGAAAGGGATACGGGGAGGTATCTGTATGTGCTCAACGCGATATGCTCGTGCAAACAATAAATATATGCCACAATATGATTTTACAGAACCAGATTCTTTTCTAGTTTACATCGATTGCAATAACTTGTATGGTTATAGTATGTGTCAGTACTTACCTGTTTCAGATTTTAGACTTTTAAGCGAATGCGAAGTAGATTTGTTAAATATCATGAACGTAGCAGATGATGCTGAGTTCGGATATATTCTTGAAGTGGACTTAACATATCCCGAGGAGCTACATAATGACCATAACGATTATCCTTTTTGTCCCGAAAAATTTGTACCACTCGGAGGTAAAACTTCTAAACTCTGTCCTAATCTGTATTCTAAATATCAGTATGTAATCCATTATGTTTATTTGAAAACATGCATTAATAATGGTCTTGTTTTAAATAAAATTCATCGCGCCTTAATTTTTAAACAAAGCCCTTTTTTGGCTAAATATATCAATTTAAACACAGAACTGAGAAAACAAGCTGTAACTACTTTTCAGCAAGACCTTTTTAAGTTGATGAATAATTCAGTGTTTGGAAAAACATTGGAAGACAGTGAAAAAAGAGTCGATGTTCGCTTGGTTAATAAGTGGTGTGATAAATCTAACAAGACAAAAAAGTTCATTTCAGCGGACAAATTAATAGCGAGACCTAATTTTCACAGCGCTACTATTTTTTCCAATAATTTAGTTGCGGTTCAAATGAAACCTGAAAGGGTTATCTTGGATAAGCCAATTTATATTGGTTTTACTGTTTTAGAACTATCTAAAAGTCATATGTATCAATTCCATTATTCTGTCATAAAACCTTACTATGGAAATAAAATACAACTTTGCTACACCGATACTGATAGCTTTGTTTATAAGATTGAAACGAAAGATTTTTATCATGATTTGAAAGATAACTTTTTAAGCTTCTTTGACACCAGTAACTATAGTTGTGACAATATATTTGGTCTGCCTTTAAAAAACAAAAAGATACCGGGCTTATTTAAAGATGAATTAGGAGGTGAAATTATGACAGAATTCGTAGGTCTCCGGTCTAAGTTGTACTGTATAAAAACGGAATCAGCATTTATTAAAAAAGCAAAAGGTGTGAAAAAAAATGTAGTAAGAGACTTAACATTAGATGATTATAAATCAGTTCTGCTTCACGACAAAATAATACGGAAAAAAAATATTTTGTTTAGATGCATTAAGCATGAGATTTTTACTCAGAGTGTTAACAAAGTAGCTTTATCTAATCAAGATGATAAACGTTTTATTTTATCCGATAAAATTAGAACCTGGGCTTGGGGACATGAAAATCTAATCTAAGATAGTGTTAAATTAGTTAATATAATTGTTTTTGACCTGTTAATATTTTTTATAGTTAATAAATGCAATTAAAATAGTATTATGTGTTTTATTTATTATTGCATCTATATTAATATTATAAAGAGGAAAGATTTGATTGTTTGTTTGTTTGTATTGTATAGGATTCGAAACTACTGAACCAATTTAGATAAAAGTTGGTATAGGGATAGTTCGAGACCAGGAAACAAAAATAACTCGGGCGAAGTCGCGAGCGGAAAGCTAGTATGCTATAAATTACTGCACTTACACATGCTACATATTTCCGCGTGTTATATTAAGGCTAAATATGATGCAATGCCAAATAAGCATTAAAATAGTATTGTGTTTTTTTATTGTATACCTACACTATAAATTACTGCACTTACACATGTCATATATTTCCACGTGTTGTATTGAGGTCAAGTGTGATGCAATGCTAGATAAGCAAATTTAGTCTAAGCCTCAACTTTATTTGATATTATATTCATTCATAACTCGTTGTTCGTGACAAGCAGTCCATATTGTAATATTATTGTAAGTATCATTCTCTTTTCATATCATTTTTTAATCATTATTGATTATTGAGGTAATTATGGATATCAACTTATTCATTATTATTATTCACTTGTTACAGATAATGTCAAACTCGTCGGATATCTTGTTTTCCCAATATGCACAAGATCCATTGGAAGGCTTCACGCAAGAATATCAAAACATGATACGTCGGGAAGAACAAACTAATGAATCAAGACAGGGAGAGAGAAAAATAAGACAAAGAAAGGACATCACAAGAAAAAGAGCTCGTAAATCTACAAAATCATTTGTGATCACTAAGGAGCAGAAAGGCGTGAAATTAATTAAAATACTGGTCTTGGACTTAGTGAACGATTCTTCAAGTGCATCAAATAGCTGCTTTGACATTGCTGATGCGGAAGAAAACGTAGTGCTGAGTGCTCAATATGTGGTGCAGGAACCGGTGGATGAAATCATGGACCTTACGGAAACCGTTATAAGAAAAATATCCAAAAAACTTTGTGGTGATAACTTATAGATAACTTTTTAATTTTGTTAAAACGTTTTCCTAATAAAAAAATATTTTCAAGTACTAAGTTTTTTTCTTTTTGGGTATCAAATATAATAAAAACAACTTTTATTACACATGACATTTTATTTGAAAAATTCTTAATATAGTTGTATATTAATTTTTAAACAAGATTGTTTCTCTAAATTTAGATTCAAAAATCATATAATGTGTATCCATTGAGAAAACACCATTTTTTAATACACAATGAATTTCTTAACGCACATCTTTTTTTATGAGTTAAACAATGGAACATATTATTACTATACAAATCATTTAACGTATTTAAATTTGGTATACCTGTATAACTTATGTCTATGATATTATTATGACCACATAAATCCTCTACCCATTTAACTTTTTCTTCACCTTTTACAATTATTTTCCTGTCTTTCAAGAAAGGTTTAATAATTCTGTTAAATTCTCTGTAGTCTATATATCCTTCACTCCATTGGTAACCTCTGTTTCTTTCTATCCAACAAACTTGTTTTTTTTCTTCATCAGTTAGTGTAGAAAACGGATAAGGAGGTTTAATTAAAAATATATGGGTAAACTCGAGAGTTGCTATAACAAATTCTTTTACTAAAAACTCATTTTTATTATTTTTAAATCCTTGCAAATCTACAATTATCGTATCGTTGTTCATGATATTTTCCTTACAATATTGCTTAAAGGTTTATATTCAAATATGCAATCGTTCAGAATCAAACAATATGCAGCTGTTTGGTCAGGTATTTCTTGATCTGTTTCAATTTCAACTCTAACGTCAATAGATCCTTTTAACGTTTCATGCTGACGTGAACAATCAATGATGAATAAAGGAGCGACGTCTCTGAATTCTTTTAGACTCATCAACGGCTCTGGTCGACGTCCGTGATAAGACTGTTGAAATCTAATGTACTGTTCGTATAATAAAGTAAATTTATCATCTGAAAAATTTACATTCAGTCCTTCATAGGGATAATATGACGAATTTAAAAAGACTCGTATGTCACGTACATGACAATGATCGAACTCTACCATTGATAATTCAGCGTTATGTTTCCGATTAGTTTGTAAGGCAATTATAACAAATCGAGGTTTCTCTATTTGTGAAGATGTTTTGATAGACCAAGTATGTTTACGAGTTTTCGGTAATAATGGATATTCATATAAGTCCCAATTACGAAAAGCTAAAGTGATTGCTCGATCTCTCTCTAAATGTTTTAGTAAGTTAATTCTTTCACGGTCTGATACTTTAATGTGCGGAACTCGCCAAGCAATTTTAGTAATTATTATATCATCCACTATTTCACCTTTATTTAATATCAAAGCATTCAGATTTGTGTTGCTTCTCAACAATACTAACTCATGTTTGCAGTTTATTATAACTTTTTCATAGTCTTCTGCAAAACCCAATATTTTGTTCATTGGTATAGAAGCAGAGAATCCGCCATCACCAACACTAGTTGTACCTGTAGTCGACCAGCCCCAAGCTCTTGCGCTTTTGGATTCATTTTCATTTAATGATAAATAAGATTTTATAGTTGTGCTAATTCCTGCATTTTTTATTTTGTCTATTTCCACTCCGTTTAGTTCATATCGAATGTCTTGAAATAGAAATAACACCGGATTATTTACGAAATGCACACTTGACACCTTTTCTTTTTTGCTGTTATAAACATTAATTGTGCCCTCAATATACAAAGTGCTGAGTGAGGGCAGCACATACAAATCTTGCTGATTGATAGGTATTCGTATTTCATCATTCTTGTTGAAACTTGTTACATATGGTTTGTACGAGTGATATTCAAAACTTTCAATGCTGTTATCTATTGACGTCGGTTGAGTTATATTTAATATATTCATTTTAACAAGCCCACTAACTTCAAAAAATCCTTATTGCTTTTAGTCAACTTCTTTCTAAGCCGAAGCGGTGCGTCTTTTTGAGGTGATCTTTTCAAACTGACTCGAGTACACGATGCCTCTTGCTTTTTATTGAAATCAATCATTTTTTTTTCGGAAATGCAAATATAGTTGTACTTCTTCACCTCGTAAATTTACCTGTTTGTTTTCAGCGTCTAGTAACCGTATGCTAATCGCACTTATAGAACTTTGGTTTACTGGAAAATATATTAAATTTTTAGGTATTTCAATGATCCGATATCCTGGTGGTACATTAGGCACAAATTCATAAATTATATGACTAGCTTTTCCGTTCACAAATGAACCGCTGACTACGTCGCATTCAATCCTCACGATGGTTGTTGATAAAATGCTGACCGGATTCTGAGATTCAGTACTTATATTTGCATGTATTGTTTCAGTTCGAAACCCTAAAATTTGACCTAGTGAATCACTTTTGTTAAAGTGAACATTTTTGGAACAAAATATATTTGTCTTTAGAGTATTGTTGTTACAAGTCAATTTTAATACGGTGTTTTTAATATTACTTTTTATGTAATCACAAATATCTTGAAGTTCATAAGACCCTTCAGGAATTTCGATGACTTCATTTTCGCCATAATAAAATTTATTGTTTCGTTTATCAATATTAGGAATAGAATTAAAAGTAGAAAAATATAAAAGACCACATTCATAGTCGCCATGTAACTCCAATGTTGGCGAATAGTTCGTTGTCAAGGAGGCTCCTCTCCCAGTTATAGACACA
This sequence comes from Schoenobius gigantellus, assembly GCA_963935595.1. Taxonomy (NCBI): domain Eukaryota; kingdom Metazoa; phylum Arthropoda; class Insecta; order Lepidoptera; family Crambidae; genus Schoenobius; species Schoenobius gigantellus. The sequence continues at coordinate 10,637,134 of OZ012558.1, forward strand.
GTGAAAGACATTTTTATACTGACAATTTTATTTATTTTACACGTTATATAAATGATTTTTCCAATAACATCTTAAAAATTTTAAACATAGATGACCACAGTTAGTAGTACCAAATTTTTGGTGTTGTACGTAATTATAGTTTATTGGTAAGTTGTGTAAATATTGAATTAATTCTAATGGAGGTTTCAAATTACCAAAACTATCAAAATATTCAGCGTAATTGTTTTGCTTGACGAAGGCTACCCAATGTGTTCCAGGACTTTTGGAGCTATCCAAATTCAATATCGCACATTCTATCTTTTTAGGTTTCGTAGGTAACGTATCTCTCATGAAAACACCGCGAAAAAATGGAATGTCACTTGCGTGTTCTAATATATCAATATTGGTAAGTGCACGTCTGGGTAGCCCCTTATTTAGTTTTTTGATGGATTAAAATACAGTCCAGCTCCTTTTTTGTGAGGTTTTATATACAGCCCTTTTCCAAGAGCCACAGCTTCCATCATCCTGTTGTGTCGTTCAGATTCCTGAAGACTTTTTTGTGCAGCTTTAGAATCATTAACAGCCTTTGCTATACCTGCTGCTCCTCCGGCTAATGAACCTAAAGCCGACAATCCCGCAAAAATCGGAATAAGTGGTAAAAGTCCTCCACATTTTGGAATAGGAATGCGACGCGGCAAACGTATTCCCTTTTTATTTGTAAATATCTTTTTTGCAGCAGCGTGGGCATATTTAATTGCAGAGTGACTGTCTTTAGATTTAAGTTTTTTTAATTGTAAGCGTATTTTTTTTACACCGGTCATAAATGATTTGAGCCCACTCCCTGCTTTGAGTTTAGCTTTCATTGCATTTTTAACTATCCAAGAGGCAAACTTTTCTCCTCTTCCAGCATCCTTGGATTTTAACCTTCTTTTCGCCATATTTAAAAGTCCTAAATCAGCTTTATGTCGAACGTCTAAATTTCTATTTGTATAAGCTATATCGTGGTACATACAAGCATTATCTAATTTGTTTATGCCTCGTTCACCTTTAAGCAACCGTTTATGAAGTTTTGTTCCAGGGCCACAAAATTGATATCCAGGTAAATGTAACTCAATCGGTAAATTGTCTATTATTGTGTTAAGTATACCACCACCTTCCTTCATTGATAATTCTAAAGTGAATAGAAGATACAGAATTGCGTAGCAATATTTATACTATTGAACCAATTCACTCTTGTCAATCCAACTGTTCTCTTTATTATTTAGACCTAACCATTTTACATATAGTGTGTTTCCTTTTCTTTTTAAAACTTTCTCAATAAGGTAAAGATCAGGAACTTTAGTTTTTTGTAATTCATACCCGTAAAAAGATCCCAAAATAATTTGTTTGTGTTTATCTTCTATTTGATATGTTTGAGGATTGGTTTCATTAACTTTTACTATGCGGAAAATTTCTGTAGACCAATTTGGAGTATAACCCTTACGAAAATCTCCTTTGTATTTACTTATACGAACATAATCACCTATTCGAAACGCAAATCTCTTTTTTGTTTTAGGTTGTTGCGTTTTAACAATGTTTGACTTAACAAAAATTTCGTTTGACTTAGTAACATCAACAGGCTTAAATTTAGTAATTCGATGTTTAGTGTTGTTATAGTTTTGTATCACGTCATCCAAATTATGTTCAAGCCATTGATATCGTCCATGAAGACTAAATAATTTGTAAAGATGAGACTTGATTGTTCTAATGACACGTTCGACAATGGATGCTTTTTTTGCAGAATATGTAGAATAATGATTTATTTTATACGTTTCCATCAATTTTTTAAAACTCGTATTATAAAACTCAGTTCCTAAATCGGTTTGTAAATTTTTAGGATTACGCGAAGAAGTGGTTAATATACTTTGCATAGCATTCATAACACAGTTTGCTGTTTTTGATTTTAAAGGTTTAGCCCAAACGTATTTTGATAAGCCATCAATCACTACTAGAACGTATTTATGGCCTTTATTGAATTGTGAATATTTTTGTAAATCCATAAGGTCTGCTTGCCATAAATCATCAATTCCTTTTATGAATGTACATCGACGAGAAAAATTTCTTCGTGCTGCTTTGTGAAGTTCGTTAACTACGTCTCGCTTACTCATCCTTAGTTGAATTTGCTTGAATCATAAAATCTATTTCTTTTTTTGTGTAAAATAAGGCACTCAAACTAACAATTGTCGCCTTTTCTAAACTACTTAAATATCTTTTAACATCACTATTATTATTTTTTATTTCTTGTCTTAGTTCTTCAATACATTTATCCACGTATTCTTTATTTACTGCTTCGTCGTTATTTTCAGGAAATTGCAAACCCTTCAACTTTGTTGATTTTAAATCAAAGTCACCTGTTTCAGATTTTACTAAAGTATCATTGAGAGTGTTAATGAATTCTGATAATCTTAAACGCTTGTGTACATGATGTCCAAATTTGTCTACATTCATTGTCGTCTTGATGCAGTCTTCATTGAAACGAGACTGAATAATTTTCCTGATGGATGCTTTTTATATTCTACATTTATGATGCCAGCTTCATATAGTTCTTCAATTATTGCATATATTTCATTTATCACTCCGGTATTACCAGCTTCTTTTGATGCTAGTAGTAATTTTAATCGTTCCACTAACTCATTTGGATCGTCCCAGTAAACCAAATCAGTATCTGTTTTAACCCTTTTTAAAAGGTTTATACCTTCTCCTCGAGGAATACTTTCCACACTACTTGTAATATTTCTTGTGTATTTAAACAGTGGTTTAATAATACGTATATATTTAAATCCTTTATTACTGTTCACTGGTTTTAAAGGATCGTAATTACGTTTATGAGCATTAGTATCTATTAGTATCTGTTTATAATTTTGTAAGTCGTCGTCAGTGACAAGGTCTAAATTTGGTATCTTTTTAAACAATAATTCCTTTAAACCGGGTGTTTTTTCCAGATCATGATTTCCAATCCTCAGTCTACAACCTTCATCGTAAACGCGAGTTTTGCCAAGCAAAAGTTTACCTCGCTCGTTTCTGACTCCATAAGGTATATCTTTTATTAGATCACACGACGTAGGCCATGAGAAAGATTCTTTTGCAATACTCGGAGATGATTGAATGGATTTAAACGAGTTTTCATGCTCATCGTGATCTTCAGAGGGTAATATCGTAAGAGTTTTGTTAGATAATTTATAAGCCTCATCACCATAAGAGTTTTCATCTTCTTCGTTCATAGCTTCCTCGAAATCTTCACTTACAGAATTTGATGACTCACTTTCGCTGTACTTATTTTTTTTTACTGGGTGGTTTTGGTCAATATCCAAATTTTTATGAAGACTTTCGTTATTTTTGCTTGTTAACACATTAAGTGGTTCTACAATAGGCTTAAATATTGTTTCTAATGCCATATTGCTAGCGTCTTTTGCATCTTTTATCATATTAACCTTCCTTTTCACAGCTGCGGCAGATTTTATAATTTGTTCTTTCAAATTTTGTTCCATTTTGTTTATATTTCCTCTCGGTATGAAATCACAAATGAAACTGATTCCATGTTTATGTAACACCTTTTTATGAATGCTAGTCCACCATAATAAATGTGTCAAATGCCTTTCTATAGCATCCCTTATTCCGTTCGCAGTCTTTATTGATAACAATGTAGCTGAATGGTTGATTCCAAACAGTTGAGCACATTTCTCGAAATTGAGCCCAAGACATGTCAGACCCTACATGTTCCTCATAGACATGTCTTAAGTTAATGTCGTCTAGTTTAAATAAAATAATCAAGTTAGAATTATCTCGTACTAATTGTTTCGGTATTTTAGTATAAGTTTGATTAATATAAAAACAATCAATGTTTTTATGACGTCCCATAGCAAAATAGTCTCGGATGCTATTTTGATTCTCACAAGCAACATCGTCAAATATAATGATCGAGTTCGGCAAAGCTTCGTGAGGGCTTAAAATTTCACTATTATGATTATATTTATTATAAGTCGTGTTCGTAACCATACTCATAACTTTTTCTAAGAATGTATATTTAGGCTGATACAAAGACTTTGAATAAACATACAGATTTTGAAATCGTGGACCATCTTCATGTAATAATAAACTTATTACTAAGTTGGTCTTTCCACAATTCGATGGGCCACAAACAACACAGCGAATGGTATTTGGTAGTAAGTTGCCATGACGCTTTGGTTCATTCATTGACGTAGGACAAATACATTCTAATTTTAGTGATTGTTTTTGTTTGATAAATTTCATATCTGCACTTAAATGTGACCGATGTGATGCGTGTACTTCAACAAAATGATGACTGCATTGTCGTGTTAAAACGTTATAAATAGCGGAATATTTTACAACCAATTACAGACCTGAATTGAATCTTATCTGATAATTTACTTACTAGACGCTGCTACCACGTGTTTTATTGTTCCTTCTAGATGGAGTGAAATCGTGTCTGCGATTGAACGAGATATAGAAGGAACAATAATACACTACTAATATTAACGTCAAAAAGCGTTATTAAATAACTTGAAAACAATGCATCGGATCGGAGACAGTTGACGTTAAATGTTAACGTTTAAAAAGCGTTTTAAATATCTTGAAAACAACGCATCGGAGATCGAGCGAGACACAATGCGTATGGTTTCGAAAGGATTTTCTAGCTTGATTGATTGAGAAATAATTCGAATCGAAATGTTAAAATACCGGGTTATTTTTCCAGCAGGAGCTAAATTTTGTGCGCTTGTTCAGACAAGCAAAATAAGATCTTTTGCTATGGGACCAATCTCCAAATCGCGAAAAAAAAATCATCTGTTTCCATCAAATGTTCAACATCCACGGAACCTAAAGCGACGTTTTACCTGATTCCGTCAACAACCGAGGAACCGACTATCTTATCGCTAAATGTCTGAACACAACAATGTTATTAAAATTGTTATCATGGCGACAAACTTAGGTAATGTTCTTTATCAAGGAAGCATTTATTTGAGCTATGGTGTTCGCAAAAACTTTCAGATCGTAAAAATATATTTTAGAAGCTATTCTAATGTTTTTAATGTATATTAAATCGAATTGTTAATTTATGTAGAAGTCTTGACATATTCTGGGTTTAAGTAGGCACGTACAAAAAAATAGAGTTTTAAAAATTATTCAAATTGGTTAGACAAAAACAAATGCGTAGAACTAACAAGAAGTGTTGATTTAGGTCGCGGTCAAAACGTAGACAATTAACAGAAATATCACAAGTAGATATCTCTGCTGTAAATACATTGCTTGACACTTCGGATTAATGTTTGTTTGCAAAAGCCAGTCAAAAAATCTCAAGTATCAGTTTGGATTATCTCCTGTTACACTTGGATTCGGTTCACTGAATATTCTATTAATTTTTCGTATAGGATTGATATTTAGAAACAGCAAGTTAGGTCAGAAGAGGAAAAAAAAATGTTGCAGGATAGATAAGTTTACGTACAAACTGAATTTAGGAAAGGATTAGGTTTAGCTGTAGATAAACCAAGAAGTGGCGGAAGTGGCACATTGAACGACGGTATTACGACACGATAATTGGTCATACTCTAAGGCGCGTTTCGAGGGTCAGAGTAATGCACCCGAGAGTGTTTATCAGACTCGCTCCGAGGTTCAGAACGGGTCGGTTCCTATCTTTTTTAACCGACTTGAAAAAAAATGAGTTTATCAATTCGACCCGTATGTATGTAATATTTCCAGAACTGCCCAGTTTTCGTATATGTTAGTCTATATCAGCGTCTGAACAAATGTGCCAAATTTCAAAAGTGTATGTATGTATGTATGTTTTTATGTTTGTGTTCGCATATCTCCGGAACTAAAGTCCAATTTAAGTAATTTTGTTGTACTAGGTATTGTTCAACTTAGGGAATACTGCAAGATTTATCAAAATCGGTTCAGTAGTTTTTGAGACAGGGAATTCTAACCGACTTTTTAACCAACTTCAAAAAAAAAAGTTACAAATAAAAAATATTTTACAAAAAAAAACCGACTTCAAAAAAGTTAAAAATAATATTAGAATAGACTCAGACAACATCACATTTCTATATTGAAGTCGGTGACAAATTTTAAGGGTGCGCAGCTCGCGAACGGCTCGCGAGCTGCGCTGCATGCGCGCTGCATGCGTGCAGTTACTGTAACTGTTTAGTGCGCCTCTTTAGCGCAACTCATGCAATGCTCGTACGGAGCTCGTGATCTGCGCGCGAGCTGCTCACGCGCACCAAACGATTCCACACAATGGGGCATCTTTTATACGTTTCGATTAATCGTAAAAAAATGTCATCTGTCCAATACATGACAATACGTATTTTGCCTCCGATAGTCAGAAACAGGGCTTGAGGCGCGGGCGGGGGTAAGTAGTAGTATATCGCGGGGCTCTAGCGGGTAGCTCACGCGCAGCTCGTAGCTTGCGCACGAACGGCGCGCGAGAGGCGCAGGAGCGACGCACGCACATAAAAATGCTCGCGAGCTGCGCATTCGCCCGATGTGGACTCAACGCACTCTAAGATTTTCTGGGGGATCATCGTTATCCCTATTCTTATATTATTTTTAACTTTTTTGAAGACGTTTTTTATTTTTTGTAAAATATTTTTTTACTTTAGTTTGTATATTGCCGATTAAGGTCAAGCAAAGGGTAAAAGATTACTAATCCTTACTATGAAGTTGACAGTCAATATCAATTTTTCTGCTTAAAAAATTACAACACATATAAATCACTATATTTCCATTGTATTAGGCTTAAAAGAGTTCAAAGTAGTGTTATTTAGTAAAATAATAAATATTTAGCGTATTTTTGACATCGACATTGACATGTTTGACATCGACTTTGATATAAAATCTGTCAGTGTTTTTCACCCTACGCTCGATTTGGTTGCTTGGTTGCATCACTCGAAGCTTCTGAACAGCCATGGAGTGTGCTAACCGTGTGGCAGTGATTTTTACTCGGAGCTTTTGAACGGCTCGGTTGTTGTCAGAGCGCGCTCGGAGTGCGCTCGAGCGTAGGTTCGGAACGCGACTCGGAAGCCTCGGCAGTCTCACTTGAAAGTACAGGCTTTCGTAAAGAATTACTTGATCATCCTTACATGTCATAAAACAAAGTCCCCCGCCGCGTCTGTCTGTTCGCGATAAACTAAAAAACCACCGCACCGATTTTCAAGCGGTTTTCACCACGGTTTTCGAGGAAGGTTTTAGTATATAATTTGTTAAGTTTTTGTATTTATTTCTGTGTACATTAACGATATTCATTGAAGATGTCGGGAAAAAATAAATTAAGGCGAAACGTAGTTCGCGGGCACAGCTAGTTGTAGTGTAATTTTACAGGCTTTGTCATCGGGTTTTAATATTGATTGTAATAAGTTTAAAGGTTATGCTTTGGTAACCGCACGTCAATGAGTTGAAGAATATCCGTGGTTCACTCTCTCTGCTTTCATCCACAAAGCTCTCATTCACAGTGCTGATGTATCAGAATATGTTCTTTTATCCATCGCGGAACTTTCCCAAAAAACAGCGAAATTTAAAAACAATCATTTAAATAGTTCAGACGAGACGTTACCCGAAAAATGTCACGCGAAGTTACAAAGCCAGACTAAATTAACCGCCTTTTACTGAGTTCAGATCCCTTTATAACTAGTCTTCAGAAACTTTTTCAAAAAAAAGAGCCTTTTATCTAAAGAAGTTAAAAAATTATTAAAATTTTAAGTTGCATGTTTATATTGGACTTTTTATTGTGTAAGCTGTAAATATTATATTATTTGTATAGAACTGTCATTTCATAGCACTATTTTTAATTAACTACAAGTTATAATAATATTTTTATTTACTAGGATTAGCTTTAGTTATGAGGAATTTAGTGATTGTATAACAAATAATTATATTTTAATACCAAATTGTAATAACAAAAGTGCATACGATTAACATTATTTTTTGAAAGTTCTTCTGATGTTTGTATATCATTAATTATAAATTTTATTTCAATAAACTTGCTTTAACTTAATCAAAAACGTCTCAAAATAATATTTTACATCATTCAAAGTAAAAAATAATGATTAAAAACATTTTCAGGGAATTTTGACCGCGCTGCCTTCAACGAAGAACTACTGTGCTTCGGTGAGCTGACATTAAATTCAATAAATTCAATCAGCCTATCGCAGTCTTCTGTTGGACATGCCCTCTCCCAACCTGCTCCCAACACTCTAAATTACTAGACTAGAACTAGCAAAACATTCACTGCATCTATATATCTATCTGTAATATACCTACTAGCTGACCATATGCAACTTTGTTTGCATTTTAACAAACTTTTCCCGTAGGAAAACTTTTCCCGTCAGATTTTCGTAGGAAAATTACCCTATGTCCTTCCCCTGGTCTCGAACTATCCCTATACCAACTTTCATGAAAATCGGTTCAGTAGTTTCGAAGCCTATTCAATACAAACAAACAAACAATCAAATCTTGCCTCTTTACGAGTATAATACTCGTATTAGTAAGTATAGATAAAGCTCGAAGTTACACAATGTATGAAATGAAGTATGTGGTGATGAGCAACAGTTGATACTTCTAGCACATTGTTGTTTATTATTAGACAAGATCGTGAGAAGTTTGTGTTTAAAATTGTTCTGTTATTAAATTATTTACATAGGAAAAGTCGGAATTATATTAATTTTCCTGTACGAGTTGTCTGTATGCAACAGTACGTTACCGATTAGCTCGTCTGAAACGACTTATTAAGTGTTTAGAGCGTGTTTCATATTTTAAATATTGATTTGTTACAAATAACTTACAAAAAATTTTAATGCCGGTCGATTCAAAATAACAAAATGGCTTCTACTAGCAAAAGTGTGTGTGTAGGTGAGTAAATATTATTTCTTTCCAGATAGTCATATGTTTTAAAGGCAAAAACAAGTTTATTTTTGATTAAAAATAAATTCAATATTTATCTGTTACTGACTGTTTTAGCCTTTAGACCTTTTTATACACATTGTTCCTTTTTATTATTGTTTTTGATACTTTGTACTTGTTAGTTTTGATTTACGTGTTTAATGTATATTTTGTTTTGGTATTGTTATAACGGTTAAGATCGCGGCTACCTCTGAGATTTAGTTACTTATAGCAATTGAGTATAATTGACGATGTAGTGCACATTATCTATTTCATAAATAATATTTGTTATAGTCAGTGGTCGTATTTGCTTTAACTTTACGAATCCATCATACCAACCATACCAGCGAATGAAACGTGTGCTAACTCGTAGAAATCCCTTGTAGAGATAAGTCGTCTATTTGATAACAATTTTTATGTATTTTTTAATAGTTGTGAGTGAAATTACAAATAAATGAACTGAACAATCATTCGCAATGTAAAACATTCAATTGACATCAACATTTTGAGATATCAATAAGCATTTAACTTTGTCGAAATTTCACAATCATCATCATCATATCAGCCAAGAGACGCCCACTGTTGGACATAGGCCTCCCCCAAGGATCTCCATACCAATCGGTCCTGCGCCTTCCGCAAGTTCACAATATTTTCGAATAAATAATAAACATTAGCTTAAGTCATGCTGTTATTAAAATGGTGTCGCATCCACTCAGAAACTGCGGAATATAATATAGTGACTCATAACTGAATTGAGAATCCACTCGTAACCATGGCGGTGAAATATTTTTAAAATAATAAAATATCTAGTCTAAAGAAATAACTCATAACCTAACATAGAAAAACAAATAAAGTTCCTGAAATTTTAAATACATTTAAGGCAAACAGTTCTTACAATTTACTTCATACAACTGATTATTTGTGGAATAAATGTGAGATAGTACAGTACGTAGGTACCGTAATCGTAGGCCAAGATACTGTCGTTTTGGATTGGCATAATCTAAAAGTGAGCAACTTCTCTTTAAAAATATAAATAGGAACAGTTATATGATAGCTTACACACGAAGGATTTATACGTTTTGTTTTTATAAATTTTCTTAAACCTATTGTATTATTTGATCTACATGTTCAAAATAACGGCTATGCCAAGATAAAATATTTTATTTTTACCGCATTATTTTATATTAGCTTTACGCTCACAGCTTGGCCTGCGTTATTGTTGTTTTCTGTGGGAATTAAATATTTTTCCTTAGGAAAAATAATTTGTAGCCTATATTAGTCAGTGATAATGTACCATTCTAGCAGTGAATTTTGAAAATCTAATCAGGAGTACCGGAGATTACCCCGAACATCCAAAATCACAAACTTTACCTCTTTATAATAAATGTCGATATACGTTTAACATTGTCCACTCGGATTTTTGTAATAATGGAGGAGTTGGATAAAATTCTTAACACTTCACAAAATTAATACGAAGATTTATTTGTTTCAGGGCCTGATTTTATTTTGTCGACAGCAGAATTTTGTTCACTTATCATTTTATTTATTTTAATGCTAATAATTATTGCGGGTCTTAGTACAATGACGTACATCTATAGGAAAAGACTGATGCAATTATCAAAGCAAATGTCGACTATTAAAGATGTTCCACAAATAATTGTGTCACACTCATCTAAGAATGTAAGTCTGCTAAGTATCAACAAATTAAGCGATGAAGACAAAATAAGTAAAACTAGTTCACTCAATTTGAGTAATCATGCCAAAGAATCGGCAAAACACGAAACAGAGTCAGTAGAAGCTGTCGGAGAGAAATCAGCACAACCGGTGAAAGCAAGGAAAATTTACAAATCGACGAATTCGACACCCCCAAGTCATCAGATGATTCTAAAAGATCAAATGAAAAAAATATGCGAGGACGCATTAGCAAAGAAACAGAATAAGCAGTCTGATTTAAATTCCAGCTTAGACGATGTCAACGAGTTGTTGAATGAATTTAAAAGTGACAAAAAATTTACGGCGAAAAGTGCAATCAGAGATAAATCCGCATCCGAACCTCATCTAGATATTTACGAAAATTCACCGACTAACATTCCTATTTACGATAGCGTGGTTGGAAATAAAAACATTATAGTAGAAGACTACGACACCAAATATTTACTTGCATTATCAGCGGGTGACGCATCGGAATCGGAATATATAAATGCACAATACAGATATACTTAGGTCAACACGAAAAATGTGTTGAGAACTTCGATTCTAAATTAATGGCATTTCACATCATCAGGATTGTAATTTAAATTAATTCAATGTGATGAATTAATTTGTCACAACACCACTTGGGTACAAATAAAACCACAGGGTACAAATAAAAGCATAGCTTAAAATATTTATTTTTTAAAACAACTGATATAAAAGTTTTAAATTTATTGAAATCATTACTAAGAAGTTGGTAGATAAAGCGTTGAAAATCAAGTCAAAAAGGTATTTTGTTAATAGAGACAAAGGGGCACTGATCATCCACACCGAGGAACTACCGGCGGCTAGAAAGTAGTTTACTATACCCTTAATGTATGATTCCTAATATCAATAATAAGGATTATAATAAAAAAGATTTTATAGTATCAACATCTACATGTTTTTATACTATATATTTCTATAACTTAATACCTACTGGTAGATAAATCTGTTTTTGTTTATAAGAAGTTTAGTGAAAGTTCGTTTAAAATAAATAGAAAACTATTAAGTTCACCTTTCTACAAAAGTAACGTAGATACATAAAGAATAAATTAAATATGTATACTAAATTGATATTTTATGAACTCAATCTTATTTTTCAGTTGTTATGGTAGATATTCTTAACCGAGTTCATTTGTTGGAATTATTTGTGTATAGTCAATGATACGTCAAATCTTTTTTTATGAGAGAAATACATTGATTTACTACCAATCAATGGAGAAATACGTAATAGTACCCGCCGTTGGCTAGATGGCGAGCGTATGTGGGGCTCTCCCGTCAGAGTGCCGGGCCTACCCACTAAAACCCTCAGGTATTCTTCCTGCCCTTTATGGTCGCGCATGGTAAGGTTCACACTGCGATACCACTACCAATTCGCCCGGGCAAACCTGATCATAATGACCGAGCTATCACCAAGGGGGCATTGTCCGAGAACACCAGGACAATCCCCCAGACGGCGGCGTGCTCGGGCATCCAGGACAGTTTGAGGATCTTCCTCCCACTCCCTCTCCGCAGCCTCCTTCTGTGAGATGACATTCTCGCAGAAGGAGGCAACAGCCCCCATGACACGTCAAGCCTAACTTGCAGTATAACAACTGCCACTATTAAGACTGACATAAGACCGAACAGAAGGTTAATAACTAGTTATAACTGTTAGAAACATTAGTTTGTTAGTTTCAAATGACAAGTTAGAGCTTTTAAGTCACTCAACTTACGAGTAACTATAAAATATGTAAATATGTTGTCTTACATTTATATTTTATTAAATTTTTAATCGTCTCTACTATTCGTGTTATTTCATTCTAAGCGATTGGTCGTAGCGACCTATTATTAATTTGTTTGGAAATTCACGATAATTCAATAACATGTTCTATTTAAAAAAGAGTCGATTCATCGATCGCAATGAGGCGGGTGTCGATTTTCATGATCGTACAGGTTTTTTAAATATCTGTTTCGATTGAGTAAATCGTTAACGATATCAATATACATAATCCATCCGACAAACTGTTGTGATCTTGAAGCGATGGATGGTAAACATGCATCTCTTATAGACCTATTACGATACCATTTACTGAATTTACTTTCACCACAAATTGTTATACAACATCTGAAATTTTCGCATGCACAATAGGAACGTTGAATAAGAAGTGGATGCTCTGAATTTTTAGAGAACCTCTTTTATTCTTTTCGAGACAATGACACAATTGTTTCAAGAATCACAGTGTCCCTGTTTGTTTTTTGTTAAGTAAGAATATGTTGCGAATTCTATAGTTGATTTTCTACCCTTATTTCTCGAAATGGATTCGGGAACTTATTGAATGAGTTAACAAAGATTAGTTAAATACGTTAAAAGAATCATAATTGAAAAATACCTATAATACTTACATCAAATAAACCTAGACAGCGTCAATTCCTGCATCTGTATGAACGGCAAAAAGGCGCTTAAAAGGATCCATTTTTTCTTCCATACAACTATGCCCAAAATATGTACCTCGGGTTTTATTACATTTTTCTATGTAAAAAAATCTGAAAATTCATAAAATAATAAAAATAATTTCTTTAAACCATTTGTAACACCTGAAATTATGACTTAAACATTTTAATTACTGGCAACATAGCATCAATATTAAATAAAGCGTATTAGTCTAGTGTATTCTCCGAACCTGTGTAGTAAAGGTTTTTCAACTATTAAAATAATAAAAATAGGGTTTTTACTTAATTATAACAAATATTACAATAAAACTCGTAACAGGTCTATATTCCAAAGCGTTATAAATCGTGTTAATATGTGTCTCATAGTCTGTGGTATGGTGTATATTTTGGCAAACAATACCCAATAAAAAAAAGTTAAAAGTCATTATGATATTGTATTGACGTATCAAATTCACAATTACTGGTGATATGTAAGCGATCGCAATAGATGTTGGCACACACACACTTAACAAACTCCAGATTTTTAATTAGAAGAACTTCAACTTCTTTAAATACCTATAATAAGAAGAAGATTATAAGTGAAAATATTATCAAGCGACCATAACAATAACTGATTGACAATGTCAAACCTTGACGTCCATAGCTAATCACGTTTCTTTTCACGAAGTTTCGCATTCACTTATCATTTTTTATCTTGTTTTTTGCAAAATCTATTAAGTTTCAAAAGATTTTAGCCCTTGGGTCATTTTCACCACATTATTATCTTTCATTTCATATAATTTGTACCTCGGTACATGATTTGGGCAAATACTGAAAACCTCCTTTAATCTCCACATTTCGAGTTTTGTTTTGTTTTGAAATCATGCAACTCAAAACGGCACAATTAGCTTTATTTCTAATATTTGGTTGACGGCTGGTGCTGATATCGGTGGAGTGCTAATTAAATGAATCAGTCTTAAACGCCTTACTATACAAGATCTATCCTAGCTGTACATCCGTTCAAGGCCGCTGTGCTATATGTAGCATACACTCAAGCGAGCACGCATTCAGCGTGCTTGTTGTAATCAATGGAATTATATGAACTCATGTGTTTTAAAATGAAACCAGTATCATCAAAACGCCAAGAAGTAACTCTCTAGTAACCGTTTCTAATATGTCGATTTTTTTCGTAAATTTTCTATTGTTGCACCTTTCCCTAAAATGGGTAACATTTTAGGGAAAGGTGCAACATCTTACCCCTCGTTTTCACCAAGAAACAAGTAAAATACTAGTTTTATACAATACTTGTAGAATACTTGTCAAAACATTATTTGTTTTATACATATATTGCAACTGTCTCAAACATTCTTTCGTTCATACTGTGTTGCCAACAAGTCTCTAAACAAGTATAAAACACATCTGCGTTTAAACTTAGATCTATGACATATTCAAACTAGTCTGATACATTGACAGCGTTCACACTTACAAAAAGCAATCGTGTTTTTAACAAGTTTTGTTTATTTCACTGAAATTTATGTATCATACTAAATTTAAAACATGTTTTAAACTCTATCCATGCTTGTTGGATAAAGTTTTAAACTTTTACCGAACGGACCGTATTATTTTACGGGGGGAAGAGAAGAAGAAGAATGGAGTGGTCAAAGAAACAAACTATAGATCTCATTGAGCTCTTGCATGTAGAAGAATTCCTGTGGAATGTGAAAAATGAACTTTATATAAAGATCGTCAGAAAAAAAAGATGCATGTAACTTTTTGAAGCAAATTCTCGAAATTTACTGGTGTCATCCTAACAAATTATTATTGTTATAATAATATAATAAATGATTGTTATTATTATTATTTTAATATGAATAAAAAAAAATAACTCACTCACTTAATTTTATATTATTTTTCAAAAAAATGCACTAGTTGAGTGAGAGCAGCATTTTTAGAATTTTTTTTATTAAAAAAATTTTTTTTTTAATTCATTGTTTTTATTTTATTTATAATAATAATAATTGATGTGTCCTGAAGCATATCTAAAATTTTCCAGGATGATAAAAAAATAACCGTGTAAACAAGTATACTGCACTCATGAAGTAAAGTTCCTCAGCATCTTTACTTTCCATTGTCAACAGTCAATTAAGTAGAAAATATTAATGAAACCGGACTGGCGTGTAATATTCTACAAGTTTAGCTACAACAAGTATAAAACGTGACATCATAAACATGTAGACAACTAGTAGTTCACAAACAATTTCATACATGTTTTGTATTCAACAAGTTTTATACATGTATACGAGTGTAAACAATAAACGAAAACATTGCATAAAACTTGTAAAATACATGTAATATACCTTGGTGAAAACGAGGGGTTATAACGCATTCAGGCGTTTCTGTTAATTCATGTAATCCGCACTTGAGACATTCCACAGGCAGGATCCATTTGGTATTGTCACTTGCACTTACTTTACGGCACAAGCTCTAAATGCCGAACCGCTGTACAGCAAGTTATACACGATCAAATCAAGCATGCAAATGCACGTCACTTTACCGTACGTCCGCGTTATTTACGGTGCATCTGGCTGTACGTCCCGCCCAGGTCACTTTTTGGGGACTCTTGCTGGATGGAAAATTGGTCGTGCATATCTAGCAAGCAATTAATAATAATTATGACGTACGTCGAAGTTATTCACTGTCGTCATCGTGCGTGACATTGGCGGGACGTACAGCCAAATGGATCGTGAATAAGGCGCCCCAGAAACCCTAATTTAAAAATAAATAATATATTACAAAAAATAAAAACCGACCTCAAAAACACTGAGAGGTTAAAACTAATATAACAATAGGTACAGACAACATCACACTTCTATATTGAAGTCGGTGACAAATTTTAAGACTTTCTAGGTGATCATCGTTTGGCACTGACTTCAATATAGAAGTGTCATGTTGTCTGTACCTATTCTTATATTATTTTTAACTTTCAGTGTTTTTGAAGTCGGTTTTATTCCTATCGCAGCAAAAAGTTCCGATTGGGAAACTCCGATTATCGTGATAGGACCGCGAAATACACAGTCGGCTGTTATATGCAGAATAGAATGAATTCCAGCATGTCATTTACAGATTCAATGGCGTAGATATCATTTGGCTTGTCGTGTTCACTGAGCCGTGTTTACCCGCGTTACATTATCCCCATATAACTGTGTTTGACAACCGATCAATGTGATGTTTGTATTCCGTCCAATCCTGCACGCTATGCAATCCATTTACGCGCCACCGTGCTACTCTTTAAGACATAGAGATTATGTCACTGAAATTGTGAGATAATGCGTGACTCGAGTTCAGTCTTGGCAACCCGTGCTACTCCTGCTGCACACGCCTCTCTGGTCTAGTGGTTGAGGCCACCGGGTGTTGATCGGGGGTTCCGGGGCTCGATTCTTCATGTGGCCGAAGTTTTTCTACTCGGTTTGTTTAGTGTAGGGCTTATGACTGTCTTACCTAAGTTAGTCGAAGTAATAACAATGTATAGCTTTGTATTGTAAGATTGCCAGCTCCTCAGCTGTTGAGGAGTCCAGGCGAAGCTCGCTTCCAATACCAGCCTTGTCATCACTTACCATCAGGTGATCCAACGGCCGCCTGATGGTAAGTGATGACAAAGGCTGAACCACGGACAACGTTGCTAAGCCGTAGCAATGGTTAGCTGGGCGTACCTTAGAGCATTCATACGGGAGACGGCAAGGCTGGGCGAACCCCTCTGCCAATTTACGCTGACCATATGACCATACACGTTATATAAAACTAGTTGACGCGCGGCCGTTGCCATTTGGTGTCGTTTTCGTGTCGCACTAAGAGCTCCAAAAAATTGTTAATTGTGCAGTTTACTCTTGCAAAAGGCGATCCAGCTACTCAAATCTTCGAGATTATGGCGTTTCCTATCACATGTAAGTATAAAATATACATTACCGTGTTTCATTTGCTTACAATTTTGAAGTATTTTTTTATGCCGTTACGATAGAAAAATACAATGGTACGATGGTAGCTCAACACAATACACGGGCATTATATTATCTGTGACACGGGCATTTGCTTAGTGCTGGGACAACGTAAGTGAATGATGCTAATTCATATTTTTATTTATCATTCATTCACTTCGAAATTTTGTTTATTGTTTAACCAGATATAACATTAAATATAAATTCAAGTGGAATTTAATTGATCAAAAAAATATCAAGAAAATATTACTTATTATTTTGCTTCAACTTTGCTTTGTAGATTAAAAAAAAATTTTCTATACAATATACTTACTCTAAACAATTTTTCGACTGCGTCTCACTTGATTTTAAGCCTATTAAATAATCTTTATTGGTATTTTACAAAATGCAATGTAAGTTAACCCCTTTTTTTTTTTTTTTACAAGAGAGAAAATACAGTCTTTACGGTATTCGACAAGGGAATTGAGCTGACTAGGCCACCCCTTGGATATGCAGGACTCGGGTAGAAGACCCACTACCGGCTAAAAACTCTCTAGATACTTATATCTCCGTGGGGACACAATCGGGATCGGCGTTGGCCATTCCCCGATTGTGCCCCCTGGAGGGTTGCCTGGTGCCAGGGCTTACCTCTACGGAGGGGGTCGACAAGTATCTTGAGAAATTCGACCCCCCCAGACGGCCAAGCTAGGGGTGAAAAGTATCTCTCGGCCGGTTGTCATCCGGCCGAGCCATTTCAACCGCCAGCTTGCTAGGGGAGCTGGCGCGCGTTGAGGAACGCACGCCTCCTCCTCCCCAACCGCCTGCGCCGGAGCGGTGCGGCGAGAGGGTCATCCTCTCGCGCCCGCTCCGCAGCCTCCTTCTGCGAGATAACGTCCTCGCAGAAGGAGGCGACAGCCTCCCACGCTGCCGCGCTGGTCAGCATCTCCCGTGCGACGCTGGCCAGCGCGACGGGCGTACCCCTACCTAGACCCAGCGCGAGGGCTAATGCATCGCGCTGGGGTCGCCAGGCCGGGCACTCCGAGAGGGTGTGCCCGGCCGTGTCGTCGGGAGCGCCGCAATGGTGACACTGCGGCGTCTGCTCCCTCCGTGCGACATGGTGCAGATAATGTCCGAAGCACCCGTGCCCGGTCATCATCTGCACCATCCGGTAGGTGAGGCTGCCTCGCCGGCGCCCAACCCACTCCTCCAACACTGGACGAACGGCCTCGATCGTTCAGTGGCCGGCAGCTGGGTGGGCGAGCGTCTCGGCCCACTGGCGGAGAGCCTCCCTCTGCGCCAGGTGCCTCGCGCGCGCCACCTCCTGCGGGAGGGGCCGCTCCCCCCGACTCCTCGCTGCCACCCGATGTCGGTGCACGGCCGCAAGGACGCGTGCCTCGACATCCCACGGAGGCGAGCCCGCTAGAACGCAGGCCGCCCTGTGAGAGACCGTGCGGTAGGCCCGCACGGCCCGGGTGGCAATGACCCTCTGCGGCCTGCGCAGGAGGGCCATCGTTCGGGGGGCGAGACGCTCCGCCCAAATCGGGGCTCCGTACAGCGCCATCGACTTTATCACCGTCTGATAAAGTCGACGGCACGCTGCGCCCGGTCCCCCCACGTTGGGGAGGACCCGTCCGAGGGCTACCGCGGCGGCAGACAGCCTTGGGGCGAGGAGCTTGAAATGCTCCTCGAAATCCCATCGGGGGTCCAGCACCAGACCGAGATACTTCATGGAGCTCTCGACCTGGACTTGGACCCCCTCCACTCGGACACGGAGCCCCGCCTGGGGTCTGCGTCGACGCGGCGGCCTGAACGTCATGGCCGTCGTCTTCTCGACGGCCACGTCCAGCCCGAGGAGGCGGATGCGCCGGACGACCATCGTCGTGCCGACCGACGCCAGGTGGACCGCCTCCTCGTACGTGCGCCCCTTCGCCGCGACAAGGGTGTCGTCGGCGAAGCAGACAACCTCCATATTCGGCAGGAGGTTGCCCCGCAGAACCCAGTTGTACCCCAGGTTCCAGAGCAGAGGGCCCAGCACGGAACCCTGGGGTACTCCCGCCGCCATCGGCCAACTGTGGACGCGACCGTCCGCCCCCTCATACACGATTTCCCTCCCGCGGAGGTAATCGGTGATGAGGGAGCGGAGGTAGAGGGGCACTCCGTGGAAACGCAGTGCCTCCTCTATGCATTCGTGGGGGAGGCTGTTGAATGCGTTGCGGATGTCTAACGACACCGCAACGACAACCTCCCCCGCCGACGTGGCCCCCTCAGTCCACCTCTTGAGGTGGGCCACCGCGTCCACGGTGGACCGGCCGGTGCGGAAACCGTACTGGCGCTCGGCCAAGTCCGGTCCCGGGCCCTCCAGATGCTCGACGAGCCGGGAAGCGAGAATTTTCTCAAAAAACTTCCCGGCCTCGTCGAGCAGCACCACCGGCCTGTACCCCGACGGGGCATCGGCGGGGCGATTCGGCTTCCGCAGAAGGCAGAGTCGCCCCACCTTCCGGTGGGGACCGGCCCGAGGCGATGCTCGTATTGAGCACCGCCCGGAACCGCTCCTCCAGGGGGCCCAGTGCCAGGCACAGGACCCTCGCTGGCACCTCGTCCGGTCCCGGCGCCTTCCCCTTCCCCTTGCGCCGGAACCGCTCCCTCACCGCGTCGAACTCGAGGTCCGACACGGGAGGGCCCGCTTCCTCCACTTCGAGGGAGGCGCTGGGGGCGACCATCCTCGGGGGCTCGAAGGGTCCAGGGTCGGGGAAGAGCGACGATAGAACCCTCTGCACGAGCCCCTCGTCCAACTGGTGTATCGGGGGAGCACTGTTTCCGTACTTCCCCCTCACCAGTCGGTACGGCCGTCCCCAGGGGTCGGAGTCGAGGAGCTCTATGAAGGAGTTCCACGACTCCGTTTTGGCCCTCAAGATCTCCGTCTTGAGGGCCTTGTTCGCCTCCCCGTACGCCCGTCGTAGAGTTTCCTCCTCGTCGGGCGCCCTCCTGGTGGCGCGCCTTCTGCACCGCAGGTAGGCGCGCCGCGCCCTCCAACTGGTGGCGCGCAGATCCGCTATGGTCTGCGACCACCAGTACACCTGCCGCTTGCGCGCGGCCGGTTTCGCTCGCGGCATGGCGGCGTCGCAGACGACGCTAAGGTCCTCCGCGAAGTGCGCCGCCATGCCGTCAGCGTCGCCGGCGAGGTGCGGGGGCAGCTCGGACCACTCCCGCACCATCGCCGCCTCCAGCGCCACGTCGGGCTGGATGTGCGTTACCGCCCATCGGCGGAAGGCGGCACCCGCTCCCGCTGGAGACGTGGAGGCGTGCGAGGGGGAGACCGAATATCGGACGTACCGGTGGTCCGACATAGTCTCCTCCTCTGCCTCCACTCTCCAGTCCCTCACCCTCGCGGCGAGGGGTGCGGTGGCCAGTGTCACGTCGACGATCGACGAACCCTGCCACCGCACGCACGTCGGGGTGGACCCTCGGTTGAGGACGTCGAGTCCCAGACTCGTGGCCCAGGACTCGACTAAACCACCCCTGATGTCCGTGGCGGGCGAGCCCCACACGCGCGATTTCGCGTTGAGGTCGCCCGCCACCAAAACTTGCAGGGGCGCCGCCCTCCTTACGACCCCCTCGACCGCAGTCAGGTAGGCCTCAAAGTCTGCCCGACTGCGGTTCAGGGAGAAGTAGGTGGACACCACCACCACTTCTCCCCACTTGACGGTCACGTACCCGGGCCCCCTCTCCCTGACCGAGATGGGGGGGGGGCGAGCTCGTGGGTGGCACCACAACGGCCGCCGAGCCGTCGGTGGACTCAGCCCACCTCGTGGACTGGGGCACCGCGTACGGCTCGGAGACCACCGCCAGGTCTATCCGCCACTGCGCCATCGACTGGCACAGGAGATCCTGTGCCGCGGCGCAGTGGTTGATGGTGACTTGGAGGAGATTCCTAGTGGACCTACTGGCCATTGGCGGTGTCCATGGGAATCTCCTCCCTGGCGGACAGTGCTGCCCGCCCGGTAGCCGCCGCTGTGGCAGCCCTCGACATCAGTCTTCCCCTCACCGGTGGGGGGTTGCAACTGAGGCCCCCCATCCGGTGAGTAGAAGGCTTGCCGGCGTCCGCGCACACGGCGCACTTCACCTGCCCTTGGCAGGTGGCGGCTGCGTGCCCCTCCGAACCGCAGCGGAAGCAGAGCGCGCTGCGGTCCTTGGCGGAGGGGCACCGCTGCACGGGGTGACCGATCCCCATGCAGCGGAAGCAGCGCATGGGGCGCTGCTCCAGCAGGCGGATGGAGGCGCTGCTCCATCCCACCGTCACCTTGCCAGCGCTCGCGAGGCGCTTCGCTACATCGATGGGAGCCGACACGTTGGCGGCTCCCATGCCCCTGAGTCCAGGGTGGACCGTGCCCACCCTGATCGCGGCGCGGGGGCACTCCGCCAACGCCGCCAAGGCCTCACCCACCTCCTCCGCGGTCACCGAGTCATCCAGTCCGGTGACTCGGATGTCCGCGTTTTTGGTCGGGCGTGCTACCTTGGCGGCGTCGCCGAGCACCTCCGCTATGCGCATGGCGAGCGCGTCCGCCTGCTCCGGCGAGGTGCCTTTCGGGAGCTCGAGGATACGAGCTCCCGTCATCCCCGTCCGGAACTTTGCGCTCCCCCCAATCCCCACATCCCCCAGCTTTATGTTCCTCTTAGCCGTCGCGATGGCGGCGGCGTATGTGGCGCCTTTTGCCACCGCTTCCGGCGTAAGGGTGATCACCACCGCCAAAGTCTTAGGTGCCGTAGGCATCTTGGGCTTGGCGGCGGTGGCTGGGGGTGGTGGGGGCGCAGCCTTGGCCGCAGCCGTTGCCGTCGCCGTCTTGGCTGGCTTGCGGCGCCCCCTCTTCACCACCGTGCTCCAGCCCTCCGCTTCGGGGGGCTTGGAGGTGTCGGGCCTCGAAGGCCCCGCCACCGGTTCCGGCGCAGCGGCCGGAGCCGCCGGAGCCTTCTTGGCTTTGACCTCCCTGGCATTCTTTGGCAGGTTCGCCTCAGGGGCCAGGGTGGTCACCTCCCTCTTCTTCCTACCCTTAGTGTAAGTTAACCCCTAGAGATGGCATCATACCTCGTGTTTACTCCAGATAGAAAAATGTCATATAATGTCCTCTTAATTTTATGTTGTAGTTGAGGTCATAATTACAAAAAAATTAGTTATTTTTTTTTGTATTTTAGTTTTTTTTGAAAGGCTGAAAAGATGCAAAATGTTCATAAACTCTCAAGTATATTTTATTCAACTGCACTTCTATTTGATTTTATACGTTGACTGCCAGACAGCAGACAAAATAGAAAAACTATTGTTTGCGGTCACCGTTAACCGCGTTTTCGTTTCGTTTCCGCGTTGCATTGCGGTTTCATGCCACCTGCTCTATGCAGCAAGTTGTTGGGGACATCAGTAAAGAGCACAAAGCAAGTGATTGTCGTCATCGTCGTCATCAAAGAAAATTTTAATAATGCAACATAATTATTAAAATCACACAACAAAGCTATACACACATTATCAAAATCACACAACAATACTTATTTTAGTGGCTTTGAAGTTTGTACGGTCAATGTAAACAAAAACACTTTCAACGTCACGTTATGACAAATGACTAACATGTCTTACTATATCTAAATAAAAACTTTCATAGTAGTAAACATCTACTAAGCTAAAATAGTAGAACCAACTCCACATACGTGTAGCAAGGAATTTTATGTTTACTTTAACTCACGTTTTTTGGTGCAACTTAAAGGAAATTGCCCGATATCGTCCCAAGCGTTATAACACGTTGGGCCCTATCGCAAATGAAAGGTTTTCTAAAATACTAATTTTGTTTGTATGGCAGTAAGTTGCTATCTCGTGCTTTTTACTTGCACGAGATAGCAAATTACTACCAAACGAGCAAAGCTAAACGAAAAAGTACCTACCTATTAAACATGTTTATAACTATACAGATATATAATAAAAAAAATCAGAAATTAGTTCTTGGTATATTAACAATTCTCACGTAAAACATCTAAGACATTCCCGGTATAATTGCACCCCGCGTTAACTTGTTTCGACGTGTTCAGATAGAAGCGTGGCGCAAGTCGTCACACTAGTCATTGTTTTGATTGCACTCCGGAGTGTCGTTCTGTTATTTATTTACTGACTTTTCATGGTACCTTTATTTTACTTTGACCATGACTAATTACTTGACGTATTTTAATGTAAATAAACCAGTAACATTTATTATAGTGTGTGGTATTCTACCAGTCAAGCCCTTTCATTTGATACCCATATTAAGAGAGTTGTGAAAAAATACGTAATCCACCATTTTGTGGCGGCGGCCATCTTAGATCGATAGTCAGCAAACATAGCTAAGAACACTCCCGACTAATTCACCTTCCAAACAAAAAAAAAAACAAAATAAAGATCCGTTCATCCGCTCGGGAGCTACGATGCCACACTCACACACACACATAAAGTCTGAAATATAATAAATCTGAAATAAAGTCTAAAGTCTGTTCCCCGAGAGCTGATAAAAATTATGTTTACGCATCGGAGCGCTTACTGTGTTTCTTTAACTGAAAATATAAATTCCCCCCCCCCCCCCTAATCAAAACATTATACCTACGCCTATGACTGAAAATATATATTTATTTCAGTCGATCAGCTAAACAGGAAGTGAAATTGCTGTATTTGACACATAAACTAATTAAAGCATTTTAATAATAATTACCGGACCTCGCTTTGTACTAATTTAAGAAGCCCTGTCTTCATTGTATTTTTATCAACTCAATAAAAATACAATTTATTGTAACATTTTAACCATTCACTCACGACGACCCAAATAGTTACTCATTCTTTGTGTCACATCACTAGGAACATTCATTCTTTGTGGTGATGGGGCGATTGCGTAGATACACGTTAATTTGTCGATGTGTGTGTGTTTCTTCATTGTAGGGTAATATTTTCATAGTGTGTGTTCGTAAACATAAGAACAACGTCTCAGAAAGTGTATTCTACATTTTCGTAGTGTGCGTGCGTGTTTACCTCCCCTGCGTTCCGTAAAACGATAAAAGTGATAATATCGCGAATCCGACCAAAGTCACAACATAACCTACTGATTCAATAGCCCTTATATTTTGTGACGATTTAATTTGGTCGGATTCGCGATATTATCGCTTTTATCGTAATTCGGAACGCACGGCTCGCCTCCCGCGAAAAGTGGCAGAAAAATTTACACTGCGATTTGTTGGGTACCGCATCCATAGGTTAAATGATCTAAGGGGCGTACACGTCAATGTGGTGAATTGAGTGGTGAAGCTCGAAAAATGATAAACGGTGTAAAGTGCGCTCACAATCAATTCATCACCTAAACCTTAGTCAAAACACTACGTTCCTATTGTTGATTTTGGGTTAGTAATATACAAGTGACTCTGGTTGGTACGACTTTTATAGGTATGCTTGCTAAAAAATACTTGTAAAATTACCTGGAGGCAATACCGTCAGTACGCTGTGGACGCGGCACTGGCCTTCTAATCGGAGGTCCGTGGTTTGATCCTGCCATGTACCAACAACTATTTTCGTTTTTCAAATTTTATTTTAACCAGGAACGTGACGGCTCTGGGACGAGCTTCGCACTGCTGTGTTTTCCTAACGCTACATGTCCCTGTTCAAGAGAGGTTTGAAGAAAGTATTATACTCAAAGTTTTCAGCGACCTAGTAGTGTCCCCGATAATGCCACATGGCATTAAGTCCGCCATTTGTACGTACTTTTTTTTGTAACGTGCAATAAAGATTTAAAATAAATAAATAAATAAAAATATTGGCGAAATCCATGGGCGGCAGTTACTGCTTACCACCAGCTGGGCCATCTGCTCGTCTGCCACTTGCAGCAATAAAAAAACTGTCATTTTTAATAATACCTACAGCGTCTCACAAGAATAACATAGAATACACTGGAGGTAGATTGGCTGCAGATGAATCAGGGTAACATCAACATGATCTTAGTCAAAGATTTCTGATTTTCGAGATATTGCCACTTTTATGTATTTTTTAAATCTCTACTTTTTGTCCTTTTTCTGTTCGGCATAAACACAAATTTCCAGTTTCCACAAAGTAGATTTATTGAAAACTGTTTAATTGGGATGATGACTGAATTCAAATTTTTACGTCTCGTCATTAAATATTAAAATACCGTGGAAAAAGATGCAGTCCTGTGAAATTAGAATTAAAATCGGCTTAGAAATACATTCATCATCATCACAGCTCATATACGTCCCCACCGAGGGGGAGCCTACCCTATGTTAGGGTGATTAGGCCTTAGTCAACCACGCTGGCCCAGTGCGGATTGGTCGACCTCACATACATCATTGAATTTCTTCGCAGATGTATTGCAGGTTACCTCACGATGTTTTCCTTCACCGTAGGAGCGTCAGACAAATCATCATCATCATCATTTCAGCCAAGAGACGCCCACTGCTGGACATAGGCCTCCCCCAGGGATCTCCAAACCGATCGGTCCTGCGCCTCTCGCATCCAGCGGCTTCCCGCGACCTTCACCAGATCGTCGGTTCACCTTGTGGGGGGCCTACCAACGCTGCGTCTCCCGGTACGCGGCCGCCACTCGAGGACCTTTCCGCCCCAACGGCCGTCAGTCTTGCGAGCTAGGTGTCCTGCCCACTGCCACTTAAGGTTTGCAATTCTTTGGGCTATGTCGGCGACTCTAGTTCTTCTACGGATCTCTTCATTTCTGATTCGATCGCGTAGAGAAACCCCGAGCATAGCCCTCTCCATTGCCCTTTGAGTGACATTGAGCCTTCTGATGAGACTCATTGTAAACGGCCACGTCTCAGTTCCGTACGTCATCACTGGCAACACGCACGAATTGAAGATTTTCGTCTTAAGACACTCCGGTAGATTGGCCGAGAATATGCTGCGTAGCTTCCCGAACGCTGCCCAGCCCATAAGAAGTTGAATCTTTGATTAATATTAGACAGTCAAGACCGTGTCGACTTTAGCATATGAAATGATTTCTTGAATGGAAATGTAAATGTTTATCCCACCAAAAACATTGTCATGTAAAGCAAGATTACACCATAATTATGACTCGCACTGTCATAAAGTTATTAGATGTCATGTATTACCTTGTAAAAGTCCCCAAATAAAATAAAAGAAAAAAAATGTCATGTAGAGCCAAGCTTTTAACTCTACACGCTCTACCTCTCTGCCCAGTTGGATTCGTCGATTTACCTCTTTCTGGAAGTTGGACTTACCGAGCTGGACTATTTGTCCCAGGTAAACATATTCGTCAACAACTTCCAGTGTAGAGCCGCCAACCTTCACAGGAGTGGGTACTACATGGGAATTCACCATAATTTTGGTCTTGTCCATGTTCATTTTAAGACCCACTTGTTGGGAAACTCTACAGAGGTCTTCTAGCATTGTGCCCAGATCTTCCACGGTCTCAGCCATGACCACGATATCATCGGCAAAACGAAGGTGAGTCATGTACTCGCCGTTTATGTTGATGCCGAGTCCTCTCCAGTCCAAAAGCTTAAATACATCCTCCAGCGCAGTTGTGAACAGCTTCGGCGATATAACGTCACCTTGTCTCACACCACGCTGAAGTCGTATTGGTTTCGAGTTCTGGTCCTGAAGGCGGACTGACATAGTGGCGTTTCCGTACAATGACTTCAACACTTGGATGTACCGGTAGTCTATTTGGCACCTCTGGAGTGACCTAAGCACGGCCCAGGTCTCGACAGAATCGAAGGCTTTCTCATAGTCCACAAACGCCAAGCATAGTGGCAGATTATACTCCTCGGTCTTCTGTATAACCTGTCGCAGCGTATGAATGTGGTCTATGGTACTATAGCCTTTACGGAATCCGGCTTGTTCGGGAGGCTGGAAGTCGTCAAACCTGCGCGCGAGACGATTCGTAATGACTCTCGAGAACAGCTTGTATACATGACTCAGGAGTGTGATGGGTCTGTAGTTCTTCAACTGGGCCCTGTCGCCCTTTTTGAAGAAAAGTGCCACCACACCCCCGTGCCATGCTTTAGGCGTAATGCCCTCGAGTATGATGGAGTTAAATAGCCTCTGCAGCGCTTTCCGGACTGGTAGTCCACCCGCTTTCAAAAGCTCAGCTGTAACTCCATCATCACCCGGTGCCTTGTTGTTTTTTAGCTGTTTGAGAGCCACACTAATCTCGTACAGGCTGACGTCCGGGATGTCTTCGGTGTAATGCCGGATCAATTTGGCTCTAGGGTCTGTAGCCTGAATGACAGGTGCCTGCGATGTTGTGTAAAGCTGTCCATAAAAGCGTTCAATCTCAGCCATAAGCTCAGGTCGAGACGTGACGACTCTGCTGTCCTCTGTCTTCAGCTTCGTCAGCAGACTCTGACCGAGTGACAGATCTCTTGCGAACACTTTGGAGCCCTTGTTCCGCTCGATGGCTTCCTTAGTACATTCTGTATTAAATCGGCGTATGTCGCGAGTCAGAAACTTCGAGATCTGTTTGTTGAGTCCCCGACGAGCATCTTTAGAAGACTGCAGACCCATCCCACGCCTTTCTTCCATCAGCTTAATTGTCGGCTCTGAGATCTTGCTCCTTTGCTTGGTACGGCTGGGTTTGAAAAACTTCGAACCCACCGTAAGGACAGTTTCCACAAACCCGTCATTATATGTGTCCACATCCGTGCAATCCTCCAGGCAAGCGAACCGATTCTGTAATTCGAGTTGAAAGCGCTCGGGGTTTTGGATCTGGACGGCTCCAGGACGGAGCGTTGACTTCATCAGTCGATACCTCTCAGCTTTTACATTAAGATTCAATGCGCCTCTCACCATTCGGTGATCGCTTCCCGTGTTGAACGTATTGATCACTGAGACGTCATTGAATAAGCGAGTCTTAGTCGACATGATGAAGTCAATCTCATTTTTTGTCACGCCATCCGGACTTTTCCAGGTCCATTTTCGATGCAGCCGTTTTTTGAAGAAAGAGTTCATCATATAGAGTCCCTCTCTCTCCATGTAATCGGCTAGCATTTGACCACGGTAATTCCGGATTCCAGCTCCAAATTGCCCCACTTTCAACTCACTATCGCCGCGCTTGCCTAGCTTTGCGTTGAAGTCTCCCATGACAACGGTGTAATGAGTCTTGGAAGCATGTATTGCCCGAGAAATGTCCTCATACATAGCTTCCACTTCCTCGTCGGAGTGTTTCGAGGTCGGAGCGTATACCTGTATGACCTTCAGCGAATACCGTTCGGTGATTCTGAGTATAAGGTACGCCACCCTATTCGACACACTTCCGATCTGTACAACGTTGTTCACAAGAGACTTGTGGACGATAAATCCGACACCACCTTGGGACAGGTCTTCGCCCTCCCGGAAATAGAGTAGGTTGCCGGATTTGAGAACCATCGTGTCCTCACCCTCTCTTCGGACTTCGGACAGTCCCACTATACTCCAGCGAATCCTGCTCAACTCCCTCTCGAGCTCCAGCAGCTTCTCCTCGGTCCGCAGTGTGCGCGCGTTATATGTGGCCAGGGCCAAGGTCGTCTGACGGGGGATCTCCACCGCCCGGGGATTCTTTGCACCCCAGGTCCCAGTACCGCGCCGACGTCCGTCACCGCCGGCACGACCTCCAGAACCGCCGGGCACTTGGGGCCTTTGTTTAAGGTTTAGGTTTATGGGGGGTTTTGGGCCATCTCCCACCACGCTGGCCCATTGCGGGTTGGTGGGGAGCGCCAGAGCCTCGACTGTTATAGAGCAGGGTGCACCGCGTGCAGGTGAGGTTGGCTTGGGTCCCGATAGGTGGTATTTGGAACCCCTTGCACCCCGTCAGACAAATGTACATATGAAATTCGAAACGAAAAACACATTGGTACATGGCGGGTCTCGAACCCCGACCTCCCGATTGGAAGGCAAGTGCCGAAACCACAGCGCCACCGATGCTCTCAGATATACATTAATAATAATAATAATAACGGCACGGCACGTATTGTCCGGAGATTCCTCTCTCTGCAGCCCTAACCACCGGCAGCTTGGGCCTTGCCTCGCTGTTGGCGGCATACTAGGTTTAAGTTTTTTATAGTATTTTGTTTTATATATATATTATATTGTAAAAAACTTAAATTTAAGGATACTTTTGAATAAATGGATAATAATAAAATTGTTTATTACACCAAGTACATATTGTTTACACAGATACAATGCACCCGCCAAACTGCAACAACAGTTTGTTGGCGGAGACACAACACTCTCATTTATTTATTTGCCAACTATACGTACTTATATTTATGCAAACTTTACAAAGTTACAAACTTTCTTAAGTAATAGAATGACACATTGTACTACTGTGATTCCTTTTAGACTTTAGATAACAGCGATTCTTTAATTTTATTTTTAAAAGTTAACTTTGACATATCAGTTTCTTTGATACTCAATTCATTGAAAATATTCGGTACCAAATATGTTTTTGTTCTTTTACCATAGTAATTAGTAGCCCTAGGAACAATATATTTATTATCACAAACAGCTCTAGTGGAATATGCATGTGAAGCAGTGATTTTGAACTCATATTTTCTATATTCTTCCAATGCTATTAACAATTTAACTTTTTCATGAACAGGTAACACTTTACAAATAGGAAACAAGTCAATATAATTCTTTTTACATTTTTCTTTAACTTTTTTATCAACCAATTGCTTGAGAAATCTTATTTGGAGTTGTTTTATACGATCTAGATAGGAATATAAAAGTTCGACCATAACTACTTAAGCCATAAGAAAGGATTGACTCGACTAGGGTATGATATACAGTATACAATGTTGCCTTATCAGCAATAAACTTTAAATGGACAAACTTGTCTAAGGCCAGCCTTAACTTTGAACAGATATTTTCAACTTGTAGTTTCCATGAGAAATTGATATCTATAATTAAGCCTTTAGTTATCTATAATACAGGCATTTTAAGTTGTTAATTTGAAGGCGATTAGACAGAGAGATCCGACAGCAACCGTGACGTCATTGTTGAGTACGGCCATATAAACTCCTTGTAAATTGCCGTTTTGCTAGAAAGAGATGGAGAAAAATCTTTAATACCTTATATCTTGGTTGCTTTTATAGTTATACGAAAACCGATTTTTTTTCTGTTTATTATATGAATGAGCATCTATTAAAGCAAAAAAAAAAATTTGTCATCTAGCCAATGGCAAAATTATGCCTGTTCTTCAATTTTTTTTACCAAAATGCAATACTGTTTACGCGAGTCTCGTAGAAAGTTGTTAAGCCCGTGCGCCGGCCGGTAGATGTCAGTGTCATTAGGATACGCGTCATACGCGTGCGCGCCACTACGCAGTGTGAAATGTCGTCGCGATGCCCGCCATTTTTTTGTGTTTTGTGCCGGCTTATTGTGCGTATGCGGGATCACTGTCGAGGGTGAAATTGATGGCTTATAGGGCTTGTGTATTTTTGTTTGTTCCTATGGTTATTGGTCGGACTGATTTATTGACAGCAGCCTTCAAGAAACTCGACCTTCTTTGAGCTAGCTCAGGAAATCCATCGGCTACATAGTGCTGATCCACCGACATTTGGCAAGTCAAATATATAATAAGATATTTGGGTTGAAATCTCAATCGGTAAAACGCCGAATTGGTTGCGTCAACTTTGGCGCAACCACACACCTATTTAAAGTTTTAACGGTAGTAAAATGATATGCTTAAAAACTAGAAAAAAAAATTGTTACAAACATGTATGTTTCGTTTTGATATTCATGATTTTTTTTGATACTCCTATATTGTTGGAAGCGTGATAAGCATGCTAAATATTCCGAAGCACATGTTTTTAGGCGTTTGTTTATCCCACCCGCTATTTCATGTCTTTGTAAATACATAATGTTCTACGTATAGGAAAATTCAAACCGGCTTCCTGTTAAAACTAGGGGTTGCGGGAGCGGTATTTGGAATCTGAAGTGTTCATATCTTTCCTATAACAACATTCTTGACATTCTATGACAAAGCTTATAATGTTGCCAAAGAACTTTTATGATAATACTTGCAATATTTATATTGGTGTATTCTTAACATTTACTGGAAATTCAATGCCAGACAAAAATAGAACCGACTTCAAAAACACTAGTCATAAATAATATAGAAGTACTATAACATCACAGTTTTATATTGTAGTCGGTGACAAATTTTAACTAACTATATTTTGTTTTTACATTTTTAAGACTTTCCAGATGATCATTGCCTGGCACCGCACCGACTTCAATATAATACTGTGACATTTTATTAATTCCTATATATTTATGACTGTTTGGTGTTTTAGAAGTCGGTTTTCTTTTTTGTAAAAAAATGTTTCATTTATTTTATTTATTTTATTAATGGGTATTAGATTTGGGCCAAGGCAAATATCAGAATAACGTAAAATTGTCTTTCGCACTAAACAGTATCATAATATGACGACTACTAGATGATGACTACCTGAATATCTTCAACAAACACACGAAAGACGTTGGCATACCTATGAAATTTAAGGATTTCCCTCGACATTCACGGGATCCCATCATCAGATCATGACATGGGACCACCATGGGAGTTACTTTTTCGATTACAAAAAGAATTTTGTAAATCGGCCCACAAATGACGGATTAATCGGCGAAAATAAAGAAATAGATACAGTCGAACATACAACCTTCCCCTTTATTGAAGTCGGTTAAAAAAATTACATAAACGCGGCACTTGCACTGCAAACGTTTCTTTATTGAGTAATAAATACTTACTATATATATCTACATAAATTACTGATAATATAGGTACATACTTCATTAGGTTCTCAAAATATATTACAATTTCATTTACTCTTTCTCACTGGTTTCTAGTTTTATACAAGGGATATATTTTTTTAATATTTATGTATTTTTAATTTCTCTCTAAGGTGTTTAAAAAAATGATTTTAGAACATTAGAATATGTGATAACGCGACATGTGAGAAAACCAGAAAAAGTAAAACAACCTATCTCTTGAACAATAATCTATAGATGTATGTCATTCTTACTCTTGTTGTCTACACTGGCGGATAAACGTACGAAGAAATAACGCGATTCTGTGATTTCTTGAATTATTATATACAGCTTTCCGCTCGCGACTTCGCCCGCGTTATTTTTTCCCGTGGGATTTTTTTTCCATAGGAAAATTACCATATGTCCTTCCCCTGGTCTTGAACTATATCTATACCAACTTTCATCAAAATCGGTTCAGTAGTTTCGAAGCCTATTCAATACAAACAAACAATCAAATCTTTCCTCTTTATAATATTAGTATAGATTACCCACACAAAAATTGTATTAGTTTCTTGTTTGCGAAGTGCGCAACATACGGTGCGATTCTATTTACGTTAAAAAAGAAATACATTTCCTGTATAATATTCTCTATTAGCCGTTTGGGGAAACTTCGTTAATACCGCAATATTAATAGCTTTTTCCAAGCCGCATAATGTCAAAACAATAAAGATTTATGGTGTCGGTTGGAAACTATAGCCTATGAGCAACGACCTATTGCTAAGCACAAAAGTTTTTAAATCTTTGAAATGCTGGTGATTGTTTTGCTTACTTCTGGATTGACTGTTTTTAGTGAAGCACAAAGGAAGGGGTCATGATTATGACAACATTAAAACAAACGATCACTTCACCAGACCGTCCGTCGGTACTTTTTCTTAATAACAGTAGGTGAAGCTCTTGTTGGATAGTACCTACTAACCACGCACAGAAAGTTTGCCGATGATGACTATAACCGACCCCTCCCGCCTCTGACGCCCGCGTCCTACCCGCGCCCGCTCGCCTAGTTAGTAGTAACACAGTTTTACAATTCATTGTTAAGAGGATTGTGAAGCTGTAAATTTTCATACAAATGGCGATAACGCTTTTCTTCCCCTTTACATAGTCCAATTTTCATAATTTTAAAGTATTAGAAGTATTGCTCAGTATATAAATTCATCATCATCATCATCACAGCTCATATACGTTCCCCACCGAGGGGTTCGAGCCTACCCTATGTTAGGGTAATTAGGCCTTTTTTTTTTACAAGAGGGAAAATACAGTTTTTACGATATTCGACAAGGGAATTGAGCTGACTAGGCCACCCCAAGGATATGCAGGACTCGGGTAGAAGACCCACTACCGGCTAAAAACCCTCTAGATACTTCTACCCCCGTGGAGACACAATCGGGATCGGCGTTAGCCATTCCCCGATTGTAGGGTAATTAGGCCTAAGTCAACCACGGTGGCCCAGTGCGGATTGGTCGACTTCACATACATCATTGAATTTCTTCGCAGATGTATGCAGGTTGCCTCACGATGTTTTCCTTCACCGTAGGAGCGTCAGACAAATGTACATATGAAATTCGAAACGAAGAACACATTGGTACATGGCAAAGGCAATGGCAAGTACCGAGTCCACAGCGCCACCGACGCTATATAAATTATTAGCATCTAAATATCTATATTTTAGACTTAAAAACTACCTCTAGCATTTTTTTTGACTAAATTATACTAAATTACAAAAAAGCAAAACGTACAAACATAAATTAAGGTATACTAAATCTAATGAGATCAAAAGTGTCTAATTTCGTAAAGGTTTAGGGGGGTGAAACCGTTAAAATCGCCCGAAACAATATTTCAATAAGAAATGTAGGCACTTGCCTCAGACTTTCAACTCTAAGCGGTGTGCAACAAACTGCATTTTTGAAAGTGCATACTCGAGCCTTCAATTGGCACTTCACAGTTCTCTTAAACTGTGGTAGTAGCCACGAAAAAAATCGCTCACTTAAAAGAAAGAATGAATCAGTTCTTTACCGTGCAAAGATTTACCTACAGAGCAGTGGCTCTTTCTTTCATTCTTACAACTCAGTAAAGTGAGAAACGAAAAAAGAACATCATTTCGGCCTTTCACTCTTCTATCTCAGTATCTCGGCAACGAATAGATAGAAGAATGTTTATTTTTATGAATAGGATCTCTATGGATAAAATCATAAATCTCGAGTGAGTGCGTGGGTGAGCGACTGAGCGAAAGAGTGATTGCTTGTGGGACCGAGTTACTGACTGGATGGGGCCCATTAAAATGAAAACCAATCATATTTTTATAATATATTATGTATATATGATAATATAATAGCTGGTTGTGAGATTTAACTATTTCATAGAATTAATTACCTATAACAAGATTAAGTTAAATTGGTATTCTTGTTTATTTAGACAGATAAATCTCACAACAAGCTTTCATATTATCATAAAAAATTGTGTCATGTAAAAATGTGATGGGTTTTATTTAATTTTAAGTGTTTTTTTCTGCCTAGAGCATTTAAATAAAAGCTGTTTATAAAAATTATCTTTGCACATATTTTTCGACCTATGCAATTAATATCGTGTACTGTATTTTACACGTCAATGGCTTTCGTAACAGCCATATTGTGAGCAAATAGTAATCTGCCATTTTGTGACGGCGGCCATCTCATTTTTTTCAGAAAGTAATATATTCCTCAAGTCAAGCTCTTTCATTTGATACCATATTAGAGGGATTTTACAAAATTTTGTAATCAGCTACTTTGTTGCGGCGGCCATCTCGGATATGAATATTTTTCATAGTATAGGTACTGTATTTTGGGTCATTTTGTCGTGGTGGTGAAATTTTTTTTTTCATTTTTTTACCAGTGAAGTCTTTTCATTTGATAATCATATCAGGGGGAGGGGGGAAGTGTTGTACAAAAATATGTAATCCGTCATTTTGATGCAGCGACCATTTTGAATTTACAGCAATACTTAGCATTGTAAATATATTTTTAATGTAATGTGACGCTTAATAAAAAAAAAATACTTCTCTCAACAAATATAACATAATTATTTCTGATGTCTTGTGATTTTATTTCAGTAAATTCATTGGAGTTTACCTGGAGTTCAAGCTGTTTTAGTTAGCCCATTTCATGATTTTTCCGGTGGCGCTGTGGACTCGGCATTTGCCTTCCAATCGGGAGGTCCGGGATTTGAGACCGCCATGTACCAATGTGCTTTTTGTTTTCGAATTTCGTATGTACATTTATGTGACGCTCCTACGGTGAAGGAAAACATCGTGAGGCAACCTGCATACGTCTGCGAAGAAATTCAAAAGTGTATCATGTGAAGTCGACTAATCCGAACTGGGCCAGCGTGGTTAACTAAGGTTAAGCACCCTAACTTGGATAGGCTCGACCCCTCGGTGGGGGTGTATATGAGCTGTTACGATGATGATTTTTCCGCCAAACCAGATGTGGAAAAACGATCACTTCAAAAAGAAAACTAGTGAAATAACTGAAAATCTGTCTTTACCACTTAAAACACTAATTATAAACATATTATGTCCTACTAGTATTGATTAGTATGAGAATCGTTTTTGAAGTAGTAAATTTAGCGCAAGAAAATGTCAGTTTCGTCCAAAAATGTAAAATGGCCCAACAAGATATTAATCCAGCCATTGACGTACGTCAATGAATCCAGCAATTTTTTTTCTAAAATATAGATCAACTCTACTTTATCAGGCGTATGTATGTACATACAAGAGCTTAAGAGAGTTTTATTTTATATGATACTTTATAAGTTTTAATAGTCTGGCTTAAATATCTAAATAAAATAGAATAAAATCAGGTTATGAAGATTATTATATGGAAAATAGAAAGAAAGATTATTATACAGGATTTCTTTTATGGAAGAGAACAATCGAGAGAATCGCTTAGCGCGCTGGTGAACAGTTGAAACTAGTTCTGAATATCGTGCTTTTGCGCGTCGTTAGTTCGCCAGATCTAGTTCGTGAGGACCTGTCAGAACTCAAGCACGTAGTTCCGTGACTTAAGTGCAAGCAGAGGGCCAATTCTACAAATAAATAAAGCGCCGCTGAACGTAAAGTGATCTTTGCTTTCGACCAATGAACGCCACAATATCACGTCGTCGAACATTTGAAAGTCAATCTATGCGCTCCAGTTGGTCGATCGCAACGGCTTACTTTCGGCTACAACTTACTACTAGAATTTGACCTCAGTTTGGTCATACCAGGGGACCCCTGGTATGACCAAACTGAGTCCCCTGGTATGAAATATTTTCTTAGACAATATAATCCCCTGGCAGGGGATTATATTGTCTAAGAAAATATTTATCACGATAGCCTTTAATTAAACAACCATTGTGCTGACTTCACTATTAACTAAATACAGCCCCCCCCTCCCCCCAATTTTGAGGCCCACCCCAAAAAATCCTGAACTTCAAAAGCAAGTTGTTATCGCCTCTCTAATACGGAGCTCCGGAGACCTAATAGCTGGAGCTGTTGCTGGCCCGTGCTGTCATCTGCATTTTTCTTCAATTTTGTATTAGACCCGACCCGACGTCTATTTATTTGTAGGCCAATGCACTCCGACCATTCAGAAAGCTCGCAATTCATTAGCAGACTCTCCCGGGGGTTCCATGGGAAGATAACTTCACTAGGAGAGCTCTATGGCAGACCCTATTAAATGCCTGGACGATATTGAGGCTGACAGTGAGAGCTTCTCCGTTGCTCTCTAAGCCGAGTTATCATGACGAAAACCGTACTGGCGGTCACTAATCAATTGGTGGTCCTCTAGATATTTTAATACTTCGCCGTTAATAACACGCTCTAATATCTTGCAGAGCAAGGAAGCTTCCTGCAAAATGGAAAACAGCAATGCAAGTACCGCTAACTTGCGGCAGAAATAGGTAAGACAGTGACACCCGCACAGACGACTTTGGTACTTAGTCATGTTGTAAAAAAAACAGAGCAGACGATACAAAGTACCTACTGAAAATCACACTCGATAAAAAATATTTTTACTGAATCACTTTCTCGTATACTGGATTTATTAGAAAAGAAAACCTTATAAATTTTATATGAGAAAAGCATGGCTGCTAAAATAAAATTGTTTTCTCAGACGAACGATTTATCATTGGAATTACGTTAATGAGAAGTATAATCCTCATTAATTACGCTCGAGTGCCCATTTCAAACATGCGTCATCTTTGGAGTCCGTAATTCTTAAGATCATACTCAATAATATATTACATACGATAATCTTTGATATAATGTTTGCCGATAATTGTCTCTTCGGGCTAGTAAATTAGAAAATAAACAGAAATGTATTGATTGCGTCACTTTAACCTGTTAAAGCTAGACTCCTTTTGGTCGAGAAAGTATTAAAAAATTGTTTGGTTCGAACCGGCCCTGCGGCCGGTGCTAAGTATTATTGTATGTTGTTTTCATTAATTTTATTCTAATTATTGACAATTCTGCTCACTATTATATTCTTCACTGTTGAAACTGTTAATAATAAAACTATTTGGACATGAGGTCAACTCTACACTTTCTTTTGATTGATATGTTAATAAAGTCTTTATCATATATAATGTGAACTAACACATCTAATCTTGCAATGGAAGTTGAGCTCTAACTTTTGCTTTGAGGTCAGCTTCCAATTGACGACTCTGTAACAAAACCAAAATTGTAAATGGCGATTTAAGAGAGGAGATAAAAAATGTTGCCTTTCGAGTTTCTTGCCTGTTCTTCTCGAGAAGGCTCTCCCAATTTTCGAACAGGTGTAGAGTCAACTATTTTTTTCATCCCTACATGTATTTGCAGACATCTTGAGTATATTCAGGAAGTATTCACATACAAGGTTAATATGTTTTATTCAATTAGAATGCTTTGCTTTGTTTTGACGTCAATAAGTGCCTGTAAAAGCCTATGTTGAATAAAGATTTTTGAATTTGAATTAGATTCTATCGGTTGGTAGTATCGATTTGTTTAAAAATAAAATACTCCTATCAATACTATTGAGTTTTGGTAAAAAATTCTAGAATTTGGCAACATAAAAACATTATTTCATAAAAATGACACCATTGAAATATTTCACAACTCGCCGTTATATAGTTTTATACATATAAAAATTGAAATTGTTAGCAAACAGGATGAACAAAGAAGTTGACTTTTGTAATCAGTCATTAAGCGCTACAAGCTGCGGGTCTGCGATGACTTAACACGTGTCAATCATTGACTTTGTACTAAATCATCATATCAAATTCAAGTTTGTTTACTCACTTTGTTTACTCACTTAATTCTTCTACCGCAGCAGATGTAACACTTTGCCGCCCTGCAAACTTGTTTCAACTCGATATTAAGTTAAACACACAACGGGGTGAGGGGCTCTAAATTAATTACAAGAGCTAATAAAGCATATTGACTTTGAGAATTTTATACTTTTACTTTAGACGGCTTGGAAGCCACCGAAGTGAAGTTCCATAGACGTGTATTATATCTCGGGGCTTAATTGGAATTCGATAGCAGCAGGTAGATTGTGGAAAATAGCAGCGTTGACGACAGATCGGTTTGTCTACTCTTTTTTAGGGTTCCGTAGCCAAATAGCAAAAAACGGAACCTTTATAGATTCGTCATGTCTGTCTGTCTGTCTGTCCGTATGTCACAGCCACTTTTCTCCGAAACTAAAAGATCTACACTGTTGAAACTTGGTAAGTAGATGTGTTCTGTGAAATGCATTAAGATTTTCACACAAAAATAGAAAAAAGCAATAAATTTTGGGGGTTCCCCATACATAGAACTGAATCCAAATTTTTTTTAATCAAACCCATACGTGTGGGCTATCTATAGATAGGTCTTCAAAAATCATATTGAGGTTTGTAATATCATTTTTTTCTAAACTGAATAGTTTGCGCGAGAGACACGTCCAAAGTGGTAAAATGTGTAACTTCCTGTAACTTCTAAAATAAGAGAATGATAAAACTAAAAAAAAAAATATATGATGTACATTAACCATGCAAACTTCCACCGAAAATTGGTTTGGACGAGATCTAGTAAGTAGTTTTTTTAATACGTCATAAATCCCACGGAACCCTTCATGGGCGAGTCCGACTCGTGCTTGGCCGGTTTTTTTAACATACTTCAGGGAAGCTCTTGACCTTCATCTCACCTGATGGTGAGTGACGATAAGGCCGAAGGTGGAAGCGAGCTTCACCTGGACCCCTCAACAACTGAGGAACTGGCTATCTTACCTCTAATTGTCAGAACACAACAATGCTATTAACATTGTTATTATGGCGACAAACTTAGGTAAGGGCTTCTGAGCCAGGCGGGCTCAGAAGCCCTATCACCAACCAAACGACCACGGAGGCGGTACTCGATCAATATAATTTTTATTGTTCCGTGCCCCTAAATATAAAATGGAACCCCGATAGGATAATTTCATTGTCTGTCTGTCAAGACCCTTTTTCTCAGATATACATTGAGATGTCAAACGAAAGATAATAAAAGGTTAATCGCATATTTTTGCAAATTTTGCGATTTCACAAGCGAATCGAAACCTATAGAGCACTTCGTAAGGGACGTAACGGATCAGTTGGTTATTCAGGATCCTTTAGATGGTTTTACACAGTGCTGAGGCGACAGCTATTGGCCGATAGTTAGTAACTTGTATACATTGATAAATTTGTACGGATCCTTCGGTGCGCGAATCCAACATGCATTTGGTCGGTATTTTTCAATCTCGATTTCATTGGACGGATATTTTTTTTAAATTATACAACAAAGTTGGCAAACAAGTGAGCTGCCCGCCTAAATATAAGTAACTAGCTTTCCGCTCGTAGCCTCGCCCGCGCTGCTTTCGTTTTTCCCGTGGGAATTCCATATTTTCCCGTAGGAAAATATTATATAGTCTATGTTACTCAGTGGTATTGTAGCATTTTATTAGTGAAAGAATTTTCCAAATCGGTCCAGTAATTTTGGAGCCTATTCAATACAAACATACAAAAATACAAATCTTTCCTCTCTGGCTAGAGGCACAAAACTGAGTATGTAATAAATAAAAAAAAATGTGATGGTGAGTTTTCTTAAAAAGCAAGCACTGGACTTATAAAAAAATTACGACTTTTAAAGAGCTGTTTAATGTTCGTGCACTTATTATCCAATTTCTTTTATTGTTTTTTGATGAATGATCCATCTTACTTAGAACAATGATCCATTATGTTTTTGTTTACTGGTATCTTTAAATTTTTGATATCATCAAAGTATAAGTAATAGGTCAAAACCCGGGTTGTTAAGTTTGGACGTATATCGATTTTTCAGGTCAGTGATGTCATGAATTATGCTTTTTTAAAATCGTTTTTATCGTGCTTTTATATTGTAGAGAAGGTGTTGCATGAATATCAGATTTCGCATGAATGAATATGAGATTTACCCGGCTTATAGGCGGGATAGACGCTTCCCTTCCTGACTTATCGGCTTAGGGACTTCTAGATTTTTACAGTTATGGTACTCATGTACCCGTCATTTAGTAAAAATTGAAAGTAAAATAAAAGCTTTGCATAATCACAGGAGTTCTGCTTTATAAACATAAACATTACAACATAAGGTGTTCCTTTCGTGACTAATGAATACATTGGGCAAGCTTTTAACCTTCATCCCAATTGAATTCACCTGATGGTATTTGATGATAAGGAAAGCGTTTGAAACAAACTGCGAATGAATTCTACAAGCCCAGAGAACCATTTCCATGACTTAAATTTGGAAATCCATATTTTCAAAGTCATTATTGTTGGTACAACATTACTTTATAACAAGTTATACAATATTGGATTCTTTTCAGCATACTAGGCATTGGGCTTCAGATGCAAATTGTACCTTAAACTTCCTTTTCTACGTTCCATTGTACAGTAAGCGCCACGTCAAGTTTTACATTTGCACTACGAAAACCGCTTTTATGCCGAGCGATATAAGAATGGTACAAAGGTCAAACAGAGTATAGCTTGACGAGACGCTAACCTTACTTATGATGGTCGAATTCATCAATATAGAACTAAGTTTTAAACATCAATGTCTCTTTGTTACAGACCACAATGAACACGTACAACGGGTCCGACAATTCTTCTGACAGCGAATACACGCCATACGAAGAACGGCTGGAGACGTACCTGGTGCCGGTGATGTTCGCAATCATATTCATTGTGGGGGTGCTTGGTAACGGGACACTGGTCATTGTATACATCCGACACAGAGGCATGAGGAACGCGCCCAACACGTGAGTCTAATTGCAGTACACTAGGATATCCAGAGGCTAATGGCCATTTCTAGCAACCTCGTCTTAGCTTAGGATACTCTTAGGTGGCATGTTGTCACATTCTTTTCATTAAAAACAAAAAGTGACAGCATACTTCTTGGTG
The DNA here is from genome assembly GCA_963935595.1 of Schoenobius gigantellus. Classification (NCBI taxonomy): domain Eukaryota; kingdom Metazoa; phylum Arthropoda; class Insecta; order Lepidoptera; family Crambidae; genus Schoenobius; species Schoenobius gigantellus. The sequence goes on from OZ012558.1 coordinate 10,678,405, forward strand.
CCGAAACGTGGACTCTCACAGTGGGGCTAGTTCACAAATTCTTAGTCGCTCAGCGAGCTTAGGAGTTTCTTTGAAGGATAAAATCCAAAACGAGGTTATTCGGAAAAGAACTGGAGTCACCGACATAGTGCGCAGGATAAACAAACTGAAGTGGCAGTGGGCTGGCCACATCTGTCGCAGGACCGATGACCGTTGGAGCAGGCAGACGTGTCCTAGAGTAGAGACCGCGAATCGGCAAACGTAGTGTAGGACGTCCTGCAGCTAGGTCGGCCGATAACCTGAGGAAGGAAGCGGGGATGGACTGGATGCGGAAGACGGACGACAGGGTGTTGTGGCGCAGATTGGGAGAGGCCTATATCCAGCAGTGCACTGCGATATGCTGATTGATAGATTGATACTTCTTAGTAGTTTCCTAAGCTAAGAAAAGGTTGGTGAAATTGGCCATAAGCACAGAATAGATAATAGTTTACTAAACAGCCCAATGGGTATTCCCACTCTGACCTACCAGCCACCGCTCGGCACGTGTCTTTTTTAGGGTTCCGTAGCCAAATGGCAAAAAAAGGAACCCTTATAGATTCGTCATGTCTGTCTGTCTGTCTGTCCGTCTGTATGTCACAGCCACTTTACTCAGAAACTATAAGAACTACACTGTTGAAACTTGGTAAGTAGATGTATTCTGTGAACCGCATTAAGATTTTCACACAAAAATAGAAAAAAAGCAATAAATTTTGGGGGTTCTCCATACATAGAACTGAAACCAAAAAAAAATTTTTCATCAAATCCATACGTGTGGGGTATCTATGGATAGGTCTTTAAAAATTATATGGAGGTTTCTAATATAATTTTTTTCTAAACCGAATAGTTTGCGCGAGAGACACTTCCAAAGTGGTAAAATGTGTGCCCCCCCCCCCCCCCTGTAACTTCTAAAATAAGCGAATGATAAAACTAAAAAAAATATATGATGTACATTAGCATGTAAACTTCCACCAAAAATTGGTTTCAACGAGATCTAGTAAGTAGTTTTTTAATACGTCATAAATCGTACGGAATCCTTTATGGGCGAGTCCGACTCGCACTTGGCTGGTTTTTTTTTATTTATCCAAAGATATACAAAATCGTGCAACAATCGAGCTGTTGATGATACAAAATGGTACAATTGATTTTTGCTATAAAATCAAAGTTAGTACAGTACGACCACTTTTATAAGTAGCATCGGCATCGGAATACGAGTGCCGACACCGTTTAAATATATACTTTATAAGTAGCATCGGCATATATACTTTATAAGTAGCATCGGCATCGGAATACGAGTGCCGACACCGTTTAAATATATACTTTATAAGTAGCATTGGCATATATACTTTATAAGTAGCATCGGCATCGGAATACGAGTGCCGACACCGTTTAAATATATACTTTATAAGTAGCATCGGCATATATACTTTATAAGTAGCATCGGCATCGGAATACGAGTGCCGACACCGTTTAAATATATACTTTATTGCGTACGTTAAGATTTGAAGTCACCAAAATCATAATTTCATTCTATCTCGCTCAGAATCAGAAAAAGAGACTTCTGCACAGATATCTCGGTGTAAGGTATGAATTACTGTACTGTACAAATCTAGAATACTGTTACGCTTCTTTATTACTGTTAGGGCCTATTTCACCATGAATAAGTAAAGTTTCATGTTAGCTAATCATCGATTAAAGTGACGTATTTTGAAGGAATGACATTCAAAAACCGTCTCCTTAATCAAAGAATAAGCTTACTTATACTAGTACATTGTGAAATAGGCCCTTAATATTATTTCTTATAATAATTACAATACCCTTAAACCTAATTTTCACACTTTCTTGCTTACATTTCTACTTTCTCTAAGCCAATCTATGCTATTGAAAATTTTTGGTAATAGACATGCGTTTGTTCTTTTACCATCCGTATGATTGTGTGGCTATGTATCCAGCCGTCTTCTTTTCTCTAACTCTAATATCTCAGCGAGAGCGGAAAAAATCAAATAACCAAAGCCGGGGATTTCACGCCAGCCACGATGCGGAAGGCGATTTCATAAGGGAATCAAATAGGCTACTTCCCTTTATGAAATCTGAAATCCGTAAATATGTACCTACATACTTCGGAACTGAACTTGAATAAGTAAATGAAATGAAATGAAAAAAAAATATTTAGTATTTGACACACAGGACTTAAACATAATAATCTTAATAATACTAAAAACACTAAATAAGGGGAATGTCAGAATAACAACGCTTCTGGGTCATTCTAACCATCTATGAACGACCCAGAAGTATATGCCTTTAAACACATACATTTACCTACATTATTATATTTCTATGTTTTGTTACTCTGTTTTGTCCATTTCTGTTATTGTTTCTTTCTTTCTTCTTTCTAAATAAGTCTCTGCTCAGTAGTACGTCTTGACACCCAAAAAGTGTCAAGACACTGGTTTTCTGCAGAAGCGTAGCAAAGAGCGCGCAGCTCTGTACAAACAGAAAATGACTTGAAGAATATCTAACATAATTATTTTTATCATTATAAGATTGTACGGGACCCTCGTTGTGTGAGTCTAACTCGTACTTTGGTTAGTTTTTTAACCCAAAAGAGCTCTTGGCCTTCACCTTACCTGAAGCGAAAAGTGATGGCCGAAGATGGAAACGAGCTTTACCTGAAATCCTCAACAACTGAGCAACTGCAATTGGCTATCTTACCTCTTAATTGTCGAAAACAACAATGTTTATTAACATTGATACTATGGCAAAATATTTTGCAAATTTATAATTTTCGTTTAGCTTTGTATTAGTTTCCAAAGGAATTATTGTAATTGTCAGAGATAGAATAAACGATTGATTTGTTTAAAGCTTCATAGAGCAAGAAATGGGTCTATATGAGAAACGATAAATGGTATTCCACGTAGTCCCATTGACTAGTGGGACACGCGTAACTACAACTACTACTACACTGGTGGTCCCACCAGTGGGGCAAAGTAGTGGGACTACGATTAACGACCCAAAATTAATAATAATGTGTAACTACTGGTTGGATAAAAAGGTACTATACTACTGTGAATATATGAAAAGTCGATTCTATAAGTCAACTGCATAAATACATTCAAAACGTTTGCCATTCGCATTGTAAGCCTAACAGCGTTCTCGTGTTCCTTTCGACATTGCATTCGTTTTCCGAAATCTTTCTAAATGCACATGCACTAACCGAAAAAGACCTCTCTATGAAGCTGGAATGAGGCATATGCTGCTAAAGAGCATTGCTTTTAGGGAAACAAGATCCAAATTGTGGGCGGATGAGACAAAGTAAATCGCGAGTTAGCTAAGGTAGATTTCAGAAACGTACAATACAACCTACTTTTTTATTTGCATGATTTCATTAGATTGGAGAAAACCGCCGGGTTTGACATTCGTATATTTTAAAATACATAACAACGTTTTTGATCATGGAATGGATGAGTTAAAATGTTTAAGATCAATGAAATATAATCGAATTCAATCGGAAAGCTTGCTTGATGTTAATTGTATTGAACTTTAGCTAGAAGTGTCAAATAACAACCCTAAATTAATTACATGGTGTCTATGCGACCCCAAAAACGACGACACGGTGAGTGCAGAGGTCGAGTGATCGTCTACAGCGCAAAGAGTCGCGGGTTGGATTCCCGTACGGGACAAATATTTTGTATGGCCCACAGAAGGTATGTGCATGTGATATTCTATGTTTGGAACTGCACCCACGACACAGGAGAAAATCCTAGTGTGGAGCGACGTTTTTTTATAAAAAGAACAAGATCAATAAAATTCCAAATAATTACAAAAAAAAAACTTTTCTAAAACAGCCTTCCAAAAATACTTTGCACAGAACTAACAACTTTAGATTTGTGTATATTACACATTTACCACATTTGGTTCTAGTTTTCCTATTATTACACCTCACATACAGGCGGCCCTTGGAAGCAGTAGAATGCCTTGTGATATCAAAGGAAGGAATCAGAGGAATTAATAAGAACAATTATATCTTTACGCTATTAGTCGCACGAGGTCCACTAGCCTCCAAGCATCTCCATAATAATATGCCACTTGCGGTTGTCGCTAGTGAAACACCAAGGAGGATCGCGTAACCTTTTTACGAGATGAAATGCTATTGCGCACCAAACCTGCCGATGCCTATTAATCGACAGAAGTGCGGGACTCTCCCTGTATATTCTGGACTTACTAAAGCAACTCCGAATCCGATTCTCCAGACTATCCTAAGACTTAGTAAGGTCTTAGTAATTGGTAATCGTTATGATTAATTAAAGATGAGCGCTCCTGCGTCTGGCTAGTTACGTCTCACCTAATTTTGTCGCCATGATAATAATGTTAATAAGATTCTAGTTCCGATGGTTGGGATGGATGGGATAGTCAGATCCTCTGTTGTTGAGGAATCCAGGTGCAGTTCGCTTCTATCCGCAGTCCTATCGATACATACCGTCAAGTGAGGCCTAGAGCTGTCCTGTCGTTCATAAAAACAGACTTATCTACACGCCATATCGTCTGCCTAACGAATAGGAGTAAGTTACGGCTACTTTAAATTAATAACATTTGTAAAATTAACTCGTTGGCAATATATGTTAATATAATACTTTTAGGTAAGTTAAGTGTCGTTAACACCGAAGCAAACTGAAGTAGGTACCTATCCAATATAGAAATGAATTCAAATGGGTAGGTATTATATCCGATTGGTACAAATACGGGTCCGCTGGGTATCGAGTCGGATTAATTGAGCTGTGCTTTTTCTGAAAAGGGATTCAATGTGTATCTTCTAACGTACGGTCAGGAAATAAGTTGCAAAAATTTATTAATTTTATTGTAAGCTAATCCGGCCCTTCATCGTATAAGTATTTATTTGTTAAGCACCGTAGTCGTAGAATATGACTAGAGTCACTTGTGATGATTTAAAATCTTAAAGGTGATCTTTTTTCAGTAAGAAAGTAATGGGTTTACTTCTTAAACCATTTCTGATTGCTCGACATTGATATTAGGATTTTCCGTACTCTAAAGTTGCATTATTACCACCAAATTGGATTGGAAATGCGCGGATCTGAAGTGAACCAATGCCAATCAACTGTCAAGTGTCAAGTATATCGATCGAATGAAATTGGCTTCAAAAGTAAGGCTTCTGAACGTTGTCTGCACTTCTTAATATAACTTAAGTGTGTCGATAAAACGGGATTGGTTTCACGAGTCTGCCTCATGATTTAACAAATCACATCGTAGAGTCACTGGATAGAAGCAATAAATGCCTTGCAATATTTCTTGATCTGGCGAAAGCTTTCGATACGGTCCTCATCTCCAGGCTCATTCTGAAATTGTCAAAACTTGGCGTCAGAGGTAACCAGCTGGAACTCTTTCACAGTTACCTTACCAACCGTACACAGTATGTAAAAATAGATGATCACTTAAGTACTGCTCTCTCTGTTGAGTATGGAGTTCCGCAAGGAAGCATATTGGGACCTACATTGTTTCTAGTGTACGTCAATGACATGTGTAATCTCCAATTGACTGATGGTAAACTGATTGCCTTTGCGGATGATACAGCTTTAGTTTTTTCTTCGGCGACATGGGACCAAACATATCTTGCTGCACAGAGTGGTTTTATTAAGGTATTGGAATGGCTCTCTGCTAACTCTCTTTCCATCAATGTGGACAAAACCAAATACTTAACTTTTGGTATCAAACAAAGTCATTTACGTATTCCAAAACAGGCTTATATTGTTGCACATAATCATCTTATAGAAGCCAATCTGCATTGCAACTGTCCAAAGTTTGATAAAGTTGACACTATTAAATATCTCGGCGTGATCCTGGATAACAGATTAACATTTGTTCCACAAATTGAATTGCTATCTACACGAATTCGCAAGCTCATATATGTTTTCAAACACCTGAGACATGTTGCTGAACCTGCAGCTCTTAAAATGGTGTACTATGCTTTATGTCAGTCTTTATTAAGCTATTGCGTATTGACTTGGGGTAGCGCTTGCAAGACTCATTTGCTGAAATTAGAACGTGTTCAAAGAGCCATACTAAAGGTTTGTACTTTTAAGCCATTTCGATTCCCTACGAAAGACCTTTATGAGTACAGTGAAGTACTTACAGTACGTCAACTCTTTATCTTGCAAATTATCCTTAGACAGCACGTGGAACTTACCCCGATCAATTACAGTCATAATATTCGATCTAAACGCAGAAACAGAGTTCCCTTTTCAAACATCTGCAGGACTGGTTTTGCTCGCAGATTTTATTACTTTTTAGGTAGCTTCTTATATAATAAAATTAACCAGATATTAGTGATTGATGCTAAAAATAAGCGTGAGTGCAAAAAAATAGTCACTAATTGGCTTTTGCAGCTTGACTACAATGATACTGAACAACTTCTTAGACCTGTATGTTAGCGTAATATGATAATCAAATCGTAGTAAGTGTTTAAACATACACACACATATACCCAGACACACACACATATACACACGCACACGCAGTCACAAGTACATCCTACAATTAGTACAAATATAATTTTATAGTAGGTATAGAAGTCTAAAATGTTATTAATTACCTAAATTTTAATATCTATAGTGAGTAAACTGTTTAAAAGAATGAAATGTAGAATATAGTATCAACAGTGTAAAATTATTGTTTGTAAACAGTGTAAAATTACTAAAAGGGTTTCACATAAATTGAAGGTTCGCTGGTGCTTATGGCTCAGGATATTCCTTATTAAGCACCAGCTGCCTAAAACTTGGTTATGCCTAGTTAAGTTACTTGATTGTAAAAAACTGTTTTTTCTGTGCTAAATAAAAATTATTATTATTATTCTTTCTTGGTAACTTATTCTCCCTTTTGAAGGGGTATTTTTGCCACAACGCGGGTTGGCACCAAGCGTTAGTGGTTTATTATTATTATTATTATTTCTAGACGTCATTTGACTGCACTCTATACTCAAGAGCCGCAATTGGTTTCAAAAGGAACACTTCTGGCCGCCATTGACTGCACTCTATACTATAACTCAAAAGTTGAACACCTTATACTATTAACTTAAAAATTGAACTCATATAATTTGAAAAGTTTTCCGGTCGATAGGAACTGACTGCGCCCTCTAAAACAGTAATACACCGAATAATACACCGATCTAACGGAATCATTTTTAAGCGGACTGTGAAGCTTTTCATTTTCATACAAAAAGCGATAACGCGTTTTTTCCCTCTTTACATAATCCAATTTTCATAATTTCTGGAAATGTTGTAAATATACTGAAGATCTAGGTTTGTACATTTTGATTTTGAAGTAATATTGCTCAGAATATAAATTATTAGCATATAAATATCCATAATTTAGACCTAAAAACTACCTCTATCATTTTTATCTTTTTTGATTAAATTATACTGAATTACAAAAAAATCAAAACGTACAAACATAGATTAAGGTTTACTGAATTTAATAAGACCAAAAGTGTCTAATTTCGTAATGATTTAGGGGGGTAAAACAGTTAACGCCCGAAACAATATTTCAATAAGAAATGTAGGCACTTGCCTCGGACTTTCACATCTAAGCGGTGTGTAATAAACTGCATTTTTGAAAGTGCATACTCGAGCCATGAATTGGCACTTCACAGTCCTCTTAAGAATAGCCCTTCTGGACGTCATTTAATAGGACTCAGACTTAGGAGTATGTCTTCTGGATGTTATTTGACTGCGCTCTATAACTTAGGTATATCTCAAGAGTTTCAATCGAATAGGTTTGGTTTCAAGAGTTGGCCTTCTGGACGTAAATTGACAGCACTCTTTTGAGAGCTGTTTTCCCGATTATAGTGCAACTATTTATGATAAAATTCCTTATACAATTGTCAAAGATACTATTTTATTCCACGTCTATTTAGGTGACAAATGCTATCAACTGAAGTTTCACTGTTGATTAATTTGTCAGTGAAAAATGATATCAATATTGGGAGTAAAATAATTAAGAAAAACTAATTACAGAAATCATTAATTTATTTGTCTCTCTTGTTCCAAAAGTTAACCATGATTGTTGAAGTTTCTAAGTTATTTTAAATTATAAACTGAAGTTTATTAAATTATTTGAAATTATAGACGTCATATTATATTTAAAAAAATCTGCAATCACAACAAATCACATACAAATCAAAAATGATCTCTATGAAATACATCCACGCATAAATTCGTAAAAGTAACGACGTTCAACCTTAAAAAGGGAGATTCGTAAATAATTACAAACGACCAATTTATACTTCAAATGATCATTTTATTACTGAGCCCCAGCAGCATTTTTACGGAGAGACGTAAAAATGTCTCTTAAAACTTTTACACACAAATAAAGACAGTCTCGCTAAACTTTATTAATCTTCATTGCTCCGATAAACATAATTTCGCGCTTCGCATAAAACAAAAGGCGTTTGAGAACGGAGAATCAATTATGGCGAATTTGAATTCAACAAGCGGTGGCAGTTCCTTGAAGACGACGTGTGCGTAGACTTTACATTTAGGGAGTTTTAGAATGGCCTACATTATCTCATAATGTTTCTATTGTCTTAGACAATAATAATTGAGCTCTTTGCTCTAAATTTGACTAAATTTAATTATGATAGCAATGCCAATTTTTTACCTGGGGCAAATAATTCAGCTCGGTAAGTCCAACCTACAAAAGGAGGTAAATCGATGAATCCAACTCGACTGGGCAACGTTTGGGAAGTTACACAGTATATTCTCGGCTCATCTACCGCAGTGTTTCAAGACGAAAGTCATCAATTTGTGCGTGACGTGGGAAGTGGCCGCTTACATTGGGTCTCATAAGAAGGCTCAAGATCACTCAAAGGGCGATGAACTATGCTTGGGGTTCCTCTACGCGATCGCATCAGAAATGATGACTTCACTGGAAGTACTAGAGTCATCGACATAGTTCATAGAATTGCAAACCTTAAGTGGCAGTAGGTAGAACACATCGCTTGCAGGACTCCGGCCGTTGGGGCGGAAGGGCCCTGGAGTGGCAGCCGTTTTACCGGTAGACGTTGTGTTAGTAGGCCCTCCAAAAGGTGGACCGACGTTTCTACCAGTAGATTTATCTTGTGAAAAGTGTGGAAAGTCTTGTGGAAAATTATATGGAAGGACCCCTTGAAAAAAAGTTTTTAAGGGGTCCTTCCATATAATCTTCTTTTTAGAGGGCATTTTACCCCATTTTTGAGCAGGTTTTTGCTTCTCCCTCGTTATACCGGTGGTTTTCGTAGTACAAATGTAAATGTGGTAAACTGTACAATAAATAAGATCATACTCACATATAAATAAGGTCATAAGATCGTAATATAACCATATTAAATATATTTTTTGTCTTTCGCAGATACATATTTTCCCTGGCCCTTGCCGATCTTCTGGTAATATTGATCTGCGTGCCCTTCGTGTCAATAATATATACATTGGAGTCATGGCCTTGGGGGGAGCTGATATGTAGGATATCGGAGTCAGCGAAAGATGTCAGCATAGGTGTGTCAGTGTTCACCCTCACTGCGCTGTCAGCTGAACGGTACTGCGCTATCGTCAACCCTTTTCGGAAGCTACAGGTACGTGACTTTCAACTCAATATGACAACTATAATAGCCGATCCCTATAGCTTGAGCTTGAGGACAAAATGTCTTATGGAAACTCTTGACATTTTTTTGATAAAGCTATAAGTTGGCAAATAAGCAGGCTGATGGTAAGATATGGCTATACGACCGGTTTCAATATCATATCTCTATGTGGATTTGTTTACTGAAGATAGAATTCTGATGTATTTTGTATGGGGCTAATGTAAAATACCTATCGCTTGTAACCAAATCCACAGACAGATAGAATAGTGTGTGGTTCCTGTAAGACTTGCAAATTTACAATCCTAACAATAACGCCAATGTACGAGTACGTTGCCAACATGTGACATAAGACGTCACATCACAGTACCCAATAATTCCACTGCCTGTGATAATCTCGAAAGCGGAACAAGGCAATGCAAGCACTGCTGCTTGACGGTAGAAATGGGTGAATTAAAGGTACCCATGCAGATGTAATACAAAGTCTTCCTCTGCGAAGTAGACCCGAATATTTATTATGAATTTCAGTTCGACATCTCTACGCCTTCCTTTTAAAAGAGTCTAGATCATGTCTAGACATACAGATGGACAATGAAGTAAAGGTTTCTTTTGCGGTACGAAACCCTAAAAGGGGTTTTGAGTTTTTTATCTCTTCGCATAGGTAAAGTACCGGTTACCCCCCTCAACTGGCTTTTACAACATCCACGGAAAGAAAGGTTGCGGCGAAACGTGTATTCTAAGCCCGTCACTGGACGTTTATACTTTTTTCATCAGATGAGTTCGGTGACACTTGGGATTATTCCAATTTACGCATACTTACCTAATCGTTTCAAGAAACATAATAAAATTGTTTAAAAAAATAGTTTACATTTTATTGTTATACCATTGTAAAAATACAAGAATTGTGCTTCTTTAAATATAAATATCTAACTTCTATATATTAATAGAATTTTATGAAAATCTATAAATAAATAAAGTTTAAAAAAAACGACATGCATATATTTGAACTAGGGATTGACACAATTCAATAGTCGATGTTTCGTGACGGCCATCTCGTGACAAAGTTAGATCATGTATCGGTACCATTTCCTCCAAAAATGTTATCGATACCTCCTAAAAATCGTTTAGGTTTTTATAATATCGGCCACTACAACTATCGAATTCGCACTGTTACCGGAATCATATCATGTGAAAAAGAATTGAGTGACTCAAGTAATCTCGTCGCGCGCGTGAAGTGTAGCCCTTCCAAATTTATTTCCCCGAAACCTACACACGAAAGCGAATACTCACTTAATTGATTCCGCGCAAAAACCGTAAAACTAAAAAAATATATTTCAATATTCCATCTCACATGAATTCTAATAAAGTAGCGACGCATAAATGACGCATAGTACCAAAAACTTAGAGCTACATGTTTGCTTGTATTGGCTTTTGCACCCGATTCAAAACTCCTTCTTATAAAATGACCAAATATATATATTTTTTTATTGCAACTAAGTTGGCAAACAAGCAAACTTCCCACCTGATGGTAAGTGGTAAGAGTCACCAATAAAACATGTGGCTCCTGTGAGATTCGCAGCAAAACTGCAACCCTCACAGGAACCACAGTGTACGTTGCCAACTTGTGGCTTAGGATGTAAAGTCATGGTACCCAGTAATTTCAATGCCATATCTTACCCTTCAAACCAGAACACAGCAATGCAAGCACCGCAGCTTTGCGGCAGATATAGGTAAGATGGAGGTACCCAAGCACATGACCCCTGGTACAGAGTCTCCCTTCGGTTTTTAATGTAAGCCTTGTTTAGTTTAAAATTGGTATACAATGTTACCTACTTTTCCATCCGAAGACTAGTGTCAAGTTAAAGCAATTTTTTTGTATTCCAGCAGATCTTTTGTACTCTTGCGGTTCTATTAATAAAAAATTTACTCCTTGGATCATCCTCGGTTTTGTTATTCCGTGTTTTGTAATACGAGTACTGTTTCACGAATATTTTTGCATATGACAGCCGACATTCACGAAAACAAGACAAGACACGGAGTAAGTAGGTAATCCGAGAATGATCCAAGGAGTACAATTTTTATTAATAAGGCCGATAAAGATTTAATTGTAATCCTAACTCTAAATTTCTTCATTTAATAAAGAAAATCGAAATAACAACATGTGGCAAGTGTGAGTTGGACTCGTGAACCCTCAGTGGGTGCCATAAAAACTTATCCAAGTTCATAAGTTCCCAACAGGGCACATAAATTTCCATGTTAATAAGAATAATTTTCAGTTTGACATCTCTAGGCGTTCCCTAGAAAAAGGCTCTTCACAGACAGATTGACGGACGGACAGACGGATAGACGAACAAACATGCAACAAGAAGAGTTCCGTTTTTTTCCTCTAGCGGTACGGAACCCTAAAAATTAAACTTTTTAATGTATAAATATCTTTATTAGAAGAGTCTGACTAATAAACGAAAGGCGGCCTTATTGGAAAAACGGAAATATCTACCAGGCAATTTTTGGCGCATTAACTAGTGTTTGTCAATATTAACAGCCGGTTGCACCAAGTTTTACGTTATACGATTTCGAAAAAAGTAACAACTTAATACCTGTTCAAATCAATAAAATGCTAAGCACATAACGTTCCGTTCATACGCTTCTGTTTGTATACGTAGCTATCTATGTATAGGTTGCATTAATGCATGCTTCGCCATTCAACTTTTTTTAGTCGCAAAATAAATCACTTAGAAAACACACGTCTTTCAAACCAATATCCTGTTTAAAGTGAACCTTATTACCATTGATTTACTACCAAACGTAGATAACGCATGAACGTTCGAAAAGTGGGCCGGTGAAGAACTGCCCAATAGCGATTCGTGCAGTTCTTTTCCATAGCTGTCGGCACGTCAACATGCCGAATGCTCATTCAAAAGTTGCAGTAATGATAATAATGTAGAATAGGGTTGAATTCGGTAAATACGGAACTTTCTTTATGGTAATTTTAATTCGGACGGGCATATTCAACTATATATCAGCGAGTACAAATGTATACTTGATTAGGTGACAGATTTCAAGCGCGTTTTTGTATGAAGCGCTCTATCTACGTTTGGTAGTAAATCAATGCTTATTACCATCAACAATACCTAAAAAAAATGGGTCGTTTCTGTTAAAATAAAAAGGCTTGTTGTCATGGTATTGACATAGTAAGGAATGCTTTATTTTAAATTAAAGACAACTATAGAGATTACAAAAGTAGACATTTATCAAAAACTGAACTAACCAGTATTTCAACATGCCCCCTTAATCTATATAGTTGGACAAAATAAAGCTAACGTAAAAATAAAAGTGTAACAAAATAAATTATATCGGTGTCAACCTTATGTTGGCAACCCTAACATTGTTACACATTTCTTATGTGGGATACGTCTTAAAGGTTTTGTTAACAGATCAGCTACCAACTCATTAGTAGATACAAACAGTAATTTAATAACATTGTCAGCAACTTTTTCGCGTATAAAATGATATTTTGTATCTATGTGTTTCGTTCCGCCGTGGTGGATAGGATTTGTAGCGATTTTTTGTGCACTTTGACTGTCACCGTACAATGAGACAATATCTATTATTCCACTTACCTCGTAAAGGAAACGTCTTAAAAATACGGCTTCCTTGGCAGCAGAACACAGTGCCATATACTCCGCCTCGGTCGATGAAAGCGCTACCGTTGGCTGCTTTTTAGATTCCCAAGATACTGGCCCTCCTGCTAATTGAAAAACAAAACCAGTATAGGAACGGCGGTCAATACTATCGTTTGCCCAATCAGCGTCAACAAAACCATTCAAATATCGCCCAGTTTTCTTGTACGTTATATTGTAATCCAACGTACCTTTCAGGTATCGTAATACGCGTTTCGCAGCTTCCCAATTTCCAATAGTAGGATCAGCATTAAATGAGCTCAGATAGCTTAATGTATACGCAATGTCGGGTCTGCTATTCATTGCCACGTAAAACAGAGAACCAATCAAACTCATATATAAGCGACTATCATGAAATCGCTCAATCTTCGTCTCTTGTTTGTCCAATGCAAGTGGTGTATTAGCACTTTTGCAATCTTGCATGTTAAACTTTTTCAACATCGTGTTTATAAATGTTTTCTGATTAACCGTAATTTCATTATTAGTTTTACGTATATTCAGACCTAGGTAATAACTTAATTTTCCTAGATTTTTCAAAGAAAAATATTTGCTTAAGTCATTTTTGACAACTTCAAAATGTCCTTGGTCTTTATAAAATATAAGAATATCATCGACATAGACAGCCAAAATGACAAAGTTACTACCAAACTTTTTTATGTAAACACACGGTTCTGAAGGTGTTCGCGAAAATCCAATTAAAGACAAAGTACTATTTAACTTTGTGTTCCATGCTCTCGGTGCCTGCTTCAGGCCGTATAATGACCTTTTTAAGAGACGCACTTTACTTTCATCTCCGCTGCAAACAAACCCTTGTGGTTGTTCCATGTACACCTCCTCTTCTAAATCTCCATATAAGAAAGCGGTATCCACATCTTAATGATGTACATGAAGATCCAGCTCTGCAGCTAACGCCAACAAAGTACGTAATGAAGAATGGCGTACGACCGGCGAAAAGGTTTCATGGTAATCAACTCCGGCTTCTTGAGTATATCTTTTCGCAACTAAGCGTGCCTTATATTTCTTCACATTACCTTGTGCGTCCTTCTTCAACTTATATACCCATTTACAATGTATGACCTTCTTGTCAGGTCTATCAACCAACGTCCAAGTTTTCATGTTCTGTAAAGATTTATATTCTTCTTCCATTGCTGAAAGCCAGCTGCGTTTGTCATCAGCATTTATAGCTTCAGCGAAAGTTGTAGGCTCTTCACAAACATCTTCAACCGAAGTAGCAATCCAGGACGTAAAATCCATACCAAAGTATTTTGGTTTATTTCGTACTCTCTTTGGATATCTTCTTTCAGGAATATCCTCACACTCAACAGCTGTGTTTTCAGTAACAACATCTTCAGCATCAGGCGAATTCATAGGCACTACAGAAGTTTCAGCAACATCAATACAGGGCTGAAAATGCTGTATTTCTTCATGGTGAGCTACTGTTTTAATAGAATAGCAGACGGTAAGCTCTCATCACATTGATGCTGTTCTCCCAAGTCTTCAGTCGTCATGTCTCGTCTATAATTACATGAGGCAAGAGGTATTATGTCATTACTACTGACCTTTACTGTTTCGACTGCTTTTGAAGGTCTTAAAGTACTAAGGTTATTTTCAAAAAAGCTTACATATCTACCTTTAACCAAACGCCTTGCGTTATGTACGTTACGGAAGAAATAACTATTTGGATCGTCTGTATATCCTACAAAAATGTGCTCTGTGGCTTTCACATCAAGCTTATCTCTCAGCCAGGATGGCACATGTACTAGTGCTCTGCACCCAAATATACGCACATGGGACAGATCAGGTTTCTTATTAAACCATCTTTCAAACGGCGTTACCCCGTCCAATGCACAATGAGGAGATCGATTTTTTAAGTATACGGCACACTTTACAGCATCTTCCCAATAAACTTTAGGTAGAGAACTTTCTGAAAGCATAGAACGAACTTTCTCCATTACAGAACGACCAGTGCGCTCCGCAACATCGTTTTGTTGTAGATTATATGGAACACACGTTTGATGTAAAATGCCTTTAGATACGAAAATGTCTGATAACTCTTTATTAACGAATTCAGTGCCATTGTCGGTTCTAAAGATTTTTATTTTCTTGTTCGTCTGTCTTTCAATAAAATTCATAAAATCGCAAATTTTACTTTTAACCTTACTCTTTGCATCTATGAAATAAGTAAAACACATTCTTGTAAAATCATCTATCAAATAAAGAACGTATTTGTTTCCATTAAAAGATGAAACTGACATTGGACCAGCAATATCAGAATAAATTAACTCCAACGGTGCTGTCGCCTTTTTATACAATATTGATTTAAAAGGCTTTTTAGCTTGCTTGCCTTCGACACAGGCTATGCATGGATCCGTGTCAACTTTATCAAAAACTACACCTACTGTATAATCTTTTAACTTTTGCATACCTATACGACATAGATGTCTCATCCTTTTATGCCAAAGTTGGTACTGCGACAAGTCAAGGTGCACATTATGAGCTGACATTTCACCCTGTAGATCAACTACCGTACCGTCTAATGCGTACAACCCACCATACTCCGAAGCATGTAACACAGGAGTTCCTGTACAAGAAAAGTCAATATTATTATAAAAATTACAACCCTGTTTATCAAAAACAACTATAAGATTCTTATTAACAGCTTTCCTAACAGCTATTAAATTCGCTCTTAAATCTGGTACATAAATGACATCTTTGATACATCGGATATTTTGATTACACAATTGAACGTCACCAATAAGTTTGCTACTAGCTATTTCACCATTAGC
The DNA here is from genome assembly GCA_963935595.1 of Schoenobius gigantellus. Taxonomy (NCBI): domain Eukaryota; kingdom Metazoa; phylum Arthropoda; class Insecta; order Lepidoptera; family Crambidae; genus Schoenobius; species Schoenobius gigantellus. The sequence continues at coordinate 10,694,508 of OZ012558.1, forward strand.
AAAAGTCACCTTACCAGATTCAAATGGCTGAGCATTACCAAGCCAATCCAACCTCGAAGGCATATGTGTTGTCGCTTCCGAGTCCACTATCCATCTTTTGTTAAAAGTGTTGGTCGAACTTACGTTCAATGCATTCAATAGAGTAGTGTCACGACTGGATGTGCTTTGAGCTTTCTTGTCCTTGATATGTGGACAATCCGGGCGTTTATGCCCTGGCTCTTTACAATTATAACAGACAACATTCTTCTTCCTTTTTGAAATCGACGACTTTTTCTGTCTGAAATTACTACGTAAGGCTGTTTCAGAACCAGTAGAGCTCTTAGCAAATTCGTTTAATAACTTGCTCTTAACAATCTCTGAGGTTATCTCAATATTGGAATTTTCCAAGGCCATTACAAGAGGATCATACCTAGATGTCAGACCTCCTAATAGAATTGCTGCTATCGAAGCATCATCTATGACCTTGCCAATATCAAGCAGATCTTGAGCTGTACATAGTATTGCATTTATATAGCTTTCGATATTCTCAAAATCATCTAGCGAGTATCTATACAAACGATGCTCTAGGGCTAACCTCCGTCCCATACCTTTATCCTCATATGCCGCTGCTAAGGCATCCCAAGCTTCTTTAGCACTCGAAGCCCTTCTAACATGAGTGATAGCGGGGCCATCAAGAGTAAGACAGATTGTCGATAAAGCTAGTCGGTCACGTTTAATTTTGACGCTAAGTGGAGCTTCGTCATTAGTATACCCATCTATGCATTCCAACAGGTCCTCGTGCATTAGATGCATTCGCATTTTAAATTTCCATGTCGAGTAACCTTCTCGACCACACAACGGGCTTATTCCGTTCACACTCAGACATCTCTTAAAAATGTTACCTGAATCTCCTTGTCCAGTAGCCATTGTAATCGATACGAATCGTTTCTTTATTCTTCAATAGTTACAAATTATAGGCAGACAAAATTCACCAACTCAAAATATTGAAATCCGAACTTCTGAATTTGTTATCAATATTTATTGTAACACTTTTTAATATGCTTTAAACTGAGTTTTAAAAAGCGATTCCTTATATTTTCGTGCTGATAACGTGTTAAAATAAAAAGGCTTGTTGTCATGGTATTGACATAGTAAGGAATGCTTTATTTTAAATTAAAGACAACTATAGAGATTACAAAAGTAGACATCTATCAAAAACTGAACTAACCAGTATTTCAACAGTTTCACTATTAAATATATGATTCGCGCCGTACATTTAATCTTTTTAAACGTAAAGAATAAAATATAACTACAATTGAAATTAGTTTATGGTATAATTCTTACGTATTTATATTTTTACTTTTACGAAATCGTAAAACGTAAATTTGGTGCAACTGGTCGTAAATGTGTTATTATGTGCATTAATTGCTACAATGACTATTGCTCTGTTGGTCGATTTGTTGATTACCGTCGAGTACCTACTTGATTATATTTCTAGCAGTCCTTATTCAGATTGGTCCTTTTAAAAGTAAACCCCATTCTTAAACAATGATTATTTCTAATGATCATTGGATTCCCTTCTAAGGTTACTTTAGCGTATAATATTACTGTGATTCGTTAGCGGCACTGTGAAATTGAATGTACAGTCAAGAAAACGATTTTCTGGCAGACATCCTTCCCTGAGTCGTTTTCAAATAAGTACTCTTATGTCAGAGCCAGCAACACTCGACGCAAACAATGTTCCATTATTGTCATTATGTAACAAAATTGAAATTTCTCCAGTAGGCTAACCTATAATACTCTAAATAAAGACAATTGTTGATAAAATAAGCTATTTTATATTTATCACTTAGAATTTACTTTCAAATCTTTTCTTCTTCTTCTTCTTCTTATATATAAAAATGAAACGCTGTGTGTTAGTCTCACTAAAACTCAAAAACGGCTCGACAGATTCTTACAAAATTTTCGGTGTGTATTTGAATTGGTTCAAGGAAGGTTTATAATACAGCAATCGGGCAGGACAACGTCTGCCGGGCCCTACTAGTCTTCTTCTTTCTTTATATATAAAAATGAACGCTGTGCGTTAATCTCGCAAAAACTCTGAAATGGCTAAACCGATTTTGACGAAATTTTCTGTGTGTGTTTGGATAGGCCCAAGGAAGGTTTAAAAGTACAATTGAACTCGATAGGTGGCACTGTAATCGGGTAGGACAACGTCTGCCGGGCCCACTATTCTTCTTATATATATATCTTCTTCTTCTTATCTTTTTCTTTTATATATAAAAATGAAACGCTGTGTGTTAGTCTCGCAAAAACTCCTAAATGACTTGAACGATTCTTAGGAAAATTTCTGTGTGTGCTCGAATAGGTCCAGGGTAGGTTTATACATACAATTTAATCCGATAGGTGGCGCTGTAATCAGACAGGATCCTTAACCTTGAGGAGTTAGAGGTTAGTTTTAAAAATGCAATAGGCACGTATTGACCCTAAGTTTATAATGTATTCAAGTTAGTTCTGTGATTATCAAATTCACTGAAAAGATAAAAATATTTTTCTACAAAAAATAACAGTCGACCTCAAAAACAAATAAAACTAAAAAAAAATAATATAAGAATGTTGTGTGTATTCTTATATCACATATTTATATTGAAGTTGGTGCCAAGCGATGATCATTTGGCACCGACTTCAAAATAAAAGTTATTCTCATTATTATTATTTTTGACTTTATGTATTTTTAAAGTCGGTCTTTATTTTTTGTAAAAACAAGTTTATGGTAATGTTTAAGATTTTTTTACAGCTTCACCAAGCCATTTTTTAATATTCTATACGGTTATTGTGATTCCTTGTTTCTTTTGAAGTCTACAGTAATTTTGTGTAGTACAATATTCTACATCTCTATACCAATGCTTCATACTGAAATCACACAGGACAATCAATATTTTCGTTACATAGTAAACTGGCATGACCTTAAAAACGACTTAATAAGTATCGTATCCATGTCATTATATAAATCGACAACATTTTCGACGATCACTTATACAAAGTCCTAGGTAGACTAAAATAAAGCATTTTTGCTTCTGTGTGCTAAGCAATGTACAGATATTATGTCAGTCTGTCTATCACAGATTCTTATTGTTACCTTGAAAGGAATAAAAGTCATGAACTACACACCTCTTATTCTCAGAAAAATGAGGTCGGAAAGACTTGAGAATGGTTGTCAGAATGATTTTCCTGCGTAGGTACAAATTGTAAAGTATAACGGTTATATAATTATCAGGAGCCGTCTTATCTAAGTTTCTCAAACAAAGTTGTGTTCCGACAATTAGAGGAAGGATAGATACTTTATGCCATGACTACGAGAAAAAGAAAGATTTAAGCGAAAATAGACATTTAATATCGAGTATTTTTTCTGCAAGTAGGTTATATAACATTGAGATGGAGGTCGAATATATCGGTGTGTTCTAAATTCAAACACCAAAATAGTGATCAAAAGTGCTTTATATTCACTGTTTTCAGTGAATAAAATAAGCTTTTTAGAGGGAGAATGGTATAAAGAAAATGGTCCGTCTTCAAGATTAATTTTAATAAAGATTTTTTTAATTACTTAATTAGAAAACCCATGACATTGGGACTGCTGCGTTACTCGTATTAAGTGAACATTAGAAACGATTAGAAACCAAAATAATATTTAAGGGTATCTATTCATCAGAAGTGAAGATTTTGTAGGAAAAATATTGGGGTTATCAACATATTTTTTTCGTATACAAACTTAATAAATTATTTTTTGATCCTAAGTATCGATATAGCTCTACATCAACGTACCTACCTTGTTTCTTTATTTACGGCCTTATTAATAAAAAAAATACAACATTTTTTTTATTTATTATCCAACATCACAATGTGTTATTATAATTTTTTATCTATTTAGCAGTTACTTGAGATAGTTTGCTTATAATATGTAACAGCGAGTTGTACTTACAAAAATTGAACCGCAGAAAAAACTAAAAAGCAAAAACACTGAAAAATTAAAAATAATATAAGAATAGGTACAAACAACATCACAGTTCTATATTGAAGTCGGTGACAAATATTAACACTTTCTAGGAGATCATCGTTTGGCACCGACTTCAATATAGAAGTGTGATGTTGTCTGTACCTATTCTTATATTATTTTTAACTTTTCAGTGTTTTTGCTTTTTAGTTTTATCGGCGATTCAATTTTTTGTTAAAAAGTTTTTATTTTATATTTTTTGTGACTTTCATCTATTAACTTTACAATCAGTGAGTGAATCATCAATTATCCCCCGTTTTTGTACCTTTAGGGTCGGAATTATGTTTTCAAATTTATATGGGACTACCCTCGGGTATACCCTTTCCAATAAAAAAGAATCATCAAAATCGGATCACTCTGTAAAAAGCAATGCGTGGTCATTGATCACAATTAGTGAGTAAATCAACAACAATTTCCTATTTTCCTACCCTTAGGGTAGGAATTTTTTTTTCAAATTTAAATGGGTCACCCTCGGGGTATACCCTTTCCAATAAAAAAGAATCATCAAAATCGGATCACTCTGTAAAAAGCAATGCGTGGTCATTGATCACAATTAGTGAGTAAATCAACAACAATTTCCTGTTTTCCTACCCTTAGGGTAGGAATTTTTTTTTCAAATTTAAATGGGATCACCCTCGGGGTATACCCTTTCCAATAAAAAAAGAATCATCAAAATCGGAGTTCTCTGTAAAAAGTTATGCGTAAAGATCATACATTAAAAAAAAAATTATACGCGTCGAATTGAGTACCTCCTCCGTTTTTTCGTCGGTAAAAAAGAACGCTTTTATATGTAGAAATTTTCCTTTGTGCTATAGAGAGGTATAGAGAGTTTGCTATTATATTACTAATTAATATATATTTTAACAGTACACATATACATCGACGAACAAATATAACCCTTTAGTACTGTCTGGAAATAGTGAACCTACTTAAGATTTCCTTACAAAATCTTCGCTTATGTAAAAGTATTTAACTTAACCTATATTCCCCTTAAATCTCGGCATTCAGTTACACCTGGTATAAGTGGAGGTACAGATAATATAATACTACAGTATTATATTGTGGAGTATCAAGTGGAGGTATCAACGACGTAGATGACGTGACGTCGAAAAGATAAACCGGTTACCGTGGTATGAGCTTATGATGAGGCGGGAAGATAGTCATATTGCTGGAAGAGGAGGGAATATAACAAACAGGAGGGATACAAATATGGACGCTGGACGGCAACAAGACTAGAAAAAGACCCAAGAAAGTAGGATTAAGTGGACTAATATATGCATGCGATGAACGTACGAGTATGTAGTATTGAGATGACGCATGATGGACGCGAACGAAAGAAGAAAACATGTTGCGAATACCCCATAAGTTAGAGCAGGGTGATAATAATGATTAATCGAGTTCATGTAACATCTACAAAGTATCATCGAAGTTCTATTTTGTAGCTCGCGTGGGATTATTGGCAAATCTGATTTTATCCGTAAAGTAGGGTTGCCATATTTTTCCGAGACCGTGTCGGGACATTTATAGTAAACTGGCTTTTGCCCCCGAGTCCGTCCGCGTGGGATTCAGTTATATGAAATCCATTAGAAATGAATGGTTTGTCATACAAACTTCCATCCCCTATTATGACCCCTGTCAAGCTTTTCGCGAACTTCTGTAAGGTCTAATCTGTCTCTGTACGAAATGTCATCAAAATCAGTTCTGCGGCTTAGGCCTGAACGCAACAGACAGACAGATAGAGTTACTAATTACGCTTGCCCACACACCACAATCATCATAGCGTACACAATTCCGAATCGCGTATGTATATTTGTCGGGCCATTGTATACCTCATCTGGATGTCAGGATACCACTGTTTATAATGGTGACATGTCCCGACATATCGGGAAGAATGGCAACCCTACCATAAAGTCTGTTATGTAACGTGTTAGACATCATTATTCAGACATTGCCGCGCTATTCAGATTTGGCGTGTAAGTTTTTTTGTACGTTCATATTTTATGATTTTCGCAGCTTAACCTTTCCAATTTGATCTTAAAATAGAATGCGAAGTCTTCTGCTCTTTATGTTATTATTTTTAAAGATGATGTCAACCTTCAAACAGATATTAAGTGTAGGTAAACTACTTTTGTTATTATTTTAATGTAGAAAAGTCGCTCTTTAGAACAAACATTCACATATAATTGTACCTTTGATTATAACAAGTATATAATCAAAAAATTGTACACACCTTAAGCCACAATTGTTATATGTGTACGTTTGTTTCCTAATCACATGCAAATTACTAAACGGTCTGCGTTCTTCATGTATAAATCAACTTATCATTTATCACTATTGCTTTCAATTTGAAAGTCTATGTTCATCCATCACTTTTCCTCTGATAATGAAAGTCGTAAGAGACGTCTGACACCGAAAGTTTAGAAGAAAAAAAATTAAATCCCAATGGGTTGTTATGTAGGTACCTATTTGGAGCACCCAGACATAATAAACTTTAAAATGACTAAAGGATTAAGGGGCTTATGGTGACGCAGTGGCATATGCGGTCACCGATCAGCATAGCCAAAAGTTTACAGTATACAATTTGCACACCAACCTTGACCCGGTTCCCCAATACCTGGAAACCGAGAAGCCAAGAACATGTCATGTCATGAACTCGGCATCAACATAAACGGCGAGTACATGAGTCACCTTCGTTTTGCCGACGATATCGTAGTCATGGCTGAGACCGTGGAAGATCTAGGCACAATGCTCGAAGACCTCTTTAGAGTTTCGCAAAAAGTGGGTCTTAAAATGAACATGGACCAGACCAAAATCATGGTGAATTCCCATGTAGTACCCACTCCTGTGAAGCTTGGAGGCTCTACACTGGAAGTTATTGACGAATATGTTTACCTGGGGCAAATAGTCCAGCTCGGTAAGTCCAACTACCAGAAAGAGGTAAATCGATGAATTCTACTCAGCTGGGCAGCGTTCGGGAAGCTACGTAGCACATTCTCCCCCAATCTACCGCAGTGTCTTAAGACGAAAGTCTTCAATTCGTGCGTGTTGCCCGTGATGACGTACGGAACTGAGACGTGGCCGTTTACAATGGGTCTCATCAGAAGGCTCAATGTCACTCAAAGGGCAATGGAGAGGGCTATGCTCGGTTTTTCTCTACGCGATCGCATAAAAAATGAAGAGATCCGTAGAAGAACTAGAGTCACCGACATAGCCCAAAGAATTGCAAACCTTAAGTGGCAGTGGGCAAAACACATCGCTCGCAGGACTGACGGCCGTTGGGGGGAAAGGTCCTCGAGTGGCCACCGCGTACCGGGAGACGCAGCGTTGGTAGGCCCCCCACAAGGTGGACCGATGTTCTGGTGAAGGACTCAGGAAGCCACTGGATGCGGGAGGCGCAGGACCGATCAATTTGGAGATCCCTGGCGGAGGCCTATGTCTAACAGTGGGCGTCTATTGGCTGAAATGATGATGATGATGATGATGATGATGATTGATGGCTGCTCCTCTGACCTCATGACAATTAATACCAGGGTCCCTCAGGGGTCTGTCCTCTCTACGACTCTTATCCTGCTGCACATTAATAACCTGCTGATCCCAGGCATTGTTGGGTATGCGGATGACAGTACAGTCGTGGAGAGGTATTTGTCCGACGCCAAGGTCAGCAGGGATGAAGTTCGCATGCCTAGAGAGGTCAAGATGGAACTTATGAACGCGACCTTAAGTCTTGTCTCCCAATAGGGCGACAACAATCTGGTCAGCTTCCACTAAAACACAGGCTAGACTCACCTGTGTTTTGGTGGTGGTGTACTTTCCGAGGTGTTAACGGATAGCCTTGAGTTAGGCGTCCTGAACAAGGTTAAGCAGTACTTCTCACCAGGACAGTTTCTTACACTTTACAAAGCACAAGTCCGATCATCTATGGAGTATTGCAGTCACTTCTAGGATGGCTCAGCCAAATACCAACTCACCGCACTAGACTCAGTAGAACGTCGAGCCAGGAGACTTATTGGGAAACTGAAATCAAGCAACTGATGAAAGCCAGAGATTTAAATGAAAACCAAGCTTCACAGCCTGATTTAGGCTGTGAAGCTTGGTAGCGGCGCAGTATTGCCTGTCTATCTGTATTCTACAGGCTGTACTTTTGGAAATGTGCTCAGGGGCTGCATGAGCTGATCCCGCTTTCTCATCAAATTATACTACGTTAATTTCCTTAAAATTTGCTTTGTCAATATTATGATAATTTTCATTCGTAAATTGAAAATTACTTAATCAAACAAAAAGTTACCTACTTCTGCAAGTAACTTTGTTGTGAATCGAAAAACATAATTAGCATATTATGGAAAATTATATGAGCTTTTTATATTCAGCTACTTTTCATTTCCCTCTACAACCGACTTCAAAAGAAGAGGCGGTGAGTGTACCCAAGCATTATGTGATCAATATGGTTAGAGGTGGATCACTTGGCACTGACTTCAAATTAAAAAAAAATGACTTTTAAGAATATTTGTTTTAGCTAGTTTTTTCATACTCGGTAAGGATTTTTTTTTATAACGGACAGTTTGCAACATATGTAATATACAAACGGGTATACGTTTAAAATATATACGCGGGCAAAATATATATTATTATACACTCAGGGACAGATTTAGAGGAACACTACACTTTTACATAGATTCAAGCTACTTTTACAACAGCATATCGATATGTGATTGATCTTTAATGCGTTTGTTTGATTGTTATCCAGGATTCATGACCAAGGCCAGAACGGATAATGCCAAAATTTCCCTTTTGGGACCGGAGAAGAATGGTAACTTTTAATGGTGGTCTTTTTTATCACAATCGTACAACTGGTTTCCGCGGTGAATGTTTTTTTTTGTAGCGAATCCGATGGCTAGAAAGCTGATAAAACTAAATATGGTTTCGTATGCTGAAGTACATAGCGTTATCAAAACTAAAAGTGAATTTTTATCGTTCCTCTAAATTTGTGCCTGAGTGTATGATAAAAATGTTCATTTTAATTTTAGTTAAGATTTAGTTTACGAAATGAATGACGAATTCAATGAAGAGTTAATTCCCTGAAAATCATTAAATAACCTTTGTTAAATAACTCGGATTTTCTTTGGGAAGCAGTTTTTGATGGGTGTTTATGGGGTGTCTTTGGCATTTTTTTTGCGAGGAATTTTGATTAAAATTTGTTTTGGGGACATGGATATTCTCAGAAATATTTTCAAGAGTTACATTTTTTTTGCTGCGGTATATTAAACAGGATTTGCTACAAAAAGTTTTAAGTGGGGCTTGATGAGCTCGGCTCAGCGTTGTCAGCCTCTTAATGTTGATAATATCAAATCCATTGGCTGTTGCTTTGGGGTGGACCTGGTTACTTGTAGTACAGAGTTTACCTAATCCAGTCTACAGGTATTCTCTTCCGAAGTGTTATGTTTATATTTCATACTTTTTTATTACTAACAAGTTCTTTCGATGTCACCTATATCGATCGATTTTACCATTGGACGTTTGCAACCAGTCCTTCTATTATTAACTCTTGAATTCAAATCAATTCACAAAACAAAATTCTTAAATAAGCCATAATTAAAAATAGATACAAAAATTTACCTTCCCAAGGTCACCAAAATCAAGATCTGATGATGGGATCCCATGAAAATCGAGGGAAATCCTAATTTGATACCAGCTCACCGAGCTGTTATTATATTAGGAATTCTTTCACTAAAAAGATTTTAATTCAATAAAAAGTTAAAAATAAAAAATATTTTACAAAAAATAAAAACCGACTGCAAAAACACTGAAAAGTTAAAAATAATATAAGAATAGATACAGACAACATCACACTTCTATATTGAAGTTGGTGACAAATTTAAAGACTTTCTAGGAGATCATCGTTTGGCACCGACTTCAATATAGAAGTGTGATGTTGTCTGTATCTCTTCTTATATTATTTTTAACTTTTCAGTGTTTGTGAAGTCGGTTTTTATTTTGTGTAAAATATTTTGTGTTTAAATTTCTTTTGTGTTAAGAGCTGATTATGGTTGTCACTTGAAAGTTTTTGCTTTCCGTTAAAAATCAAATAACTGAAAATATTGGGGTTCCAGGTCTCAGACAAGCACCAAAGGTCCATTTAGTATCTAACTTATATGCCCCTTAAATGTTATTGGGGTGTTCAGTTACACCCGGTATAAAAATCTCGTATCACAGTGTTTGTTATCGAACTCTTTCGCAACGACTTCACCGATTTATATGAATTTATTTGTGTATATTTGGTAGGTCTGAGAATAGATCCTAGGCTATTTTTTATACCCCTAGGTTATAAGGGTGGTTCTTTCCAATTTTTTTTTTGACAATTATTATGGTGATATGGTTCGCGGGCACAGCTAGTATTTATATTTTAATTTAATAGATTTTAATGAGTTCCCTTTGGTAAAATTTGATATAACCGAACCCACGATATTTATTTATTTATTTATTTAATCTTTATCGTACATAAAACAAAAGATGTACAAAAGGCGGACTTAATGCCTGAGGCATTCTCTACCAGTCAACCAGTAAAAATGTGGGAGAAATTGTAGACGGTGTACGAATTAAAGTCGCAAACGACATAAGTAGGTATATTTAAATTAGGATGAAATAAGTAAACATAGATATAATAGAATATAAATATTAAAAATATATAAAACTACATATATGATATATAATAAATATATATAAATAATGCTAATATTATGATGAAATACTGTCAAATAAAACTAAACAGATTCCAAAAAGAGTCTTCGTATCTGACGTTTGAATGAAGCCTTACTACAGGCTGATCTATAGTTAGGGGGTAAGCTATTCCACAAGCGTATAGTTGAAAGTGTGAAAGAGTCCGAAGCGTACCCGGATCTATGACTTGGAAACTCAAGTGTGAGTTTTGCAGCAGAACGTAAGTTGAGTGTATGAGTACTACCAAGCGCTTGAAATTTACTCTTTAAGTAATCAGGAGTATTTGGATCGTAAATAATGCTGAAAAGCTGGGAAGCGACTCTCAGGTTCCTTCGCAAACGGATAGGCAACCATTTGAGTTTATCTCGAAAGAAGGAAATGTGGTCATATTTCCGCAGACCGAAAATAAAACGAATACAGTTGTTGAGCATTCGATCCAGCTTGTCTAGAAGTTCTTGGTTAACGTTGGTGCAACACACATCAGCATATATAACTAATATAACTAAGTTCCACGCAGACGAAATCGCAGGCAAAAGTCAGTAACTTATAAAGTCCTGAATACATATAGGGTGATATTATATGTCGTTTTGTACGCAAGGACTTCCGCAACCATATTTAAATTTAATGTTTTGTTCCAGCTACGGAAGCTGCCGCTGGTGTGTGCGACTTTCATTTGGGCCGCAGCGCTTATCTTCGCCGCTCCAGCCGCTTTATTCTCTAATACCGTGTCAATACAACTACACGAGAACGTCACTATAGTTTACTGTACACCGTACCCGCCAGGATGGGAGAATTACCCCAAGTAATTTTGAACTCTGTCACGTTTAATTTAAGCTTACTTCGGGCGAACCGTTGCGCGATGCCCGCAACGCCTAGCACCACATTTGTAGCAATTTTATACGGTGCCGGCTGTAACTTGTTGCCAATTTATTTAGGGTTGCCAGTAGATGGGCCGCTTTAGCTCATATATCTTGTAACCAAACGTTTTATACACCGTCTGTATTATAATGAGCACCCTGTGTTTTGGATATGTACAAATGATGTAAAATAGACTTGCAGATAACTTTACGCAACAATGAAGCTGCCACACATCACAATAAATTATGACTATTTATGTTAAATTTACAATTAAGATGGAAATATGAAGCAGTAGATTTGCAGTGTAATAATATAATAATTACATTATTTTATCTATCTATTCTTATGACTGATTTAAAATCCGAATCTAAAAATTATTTCAAAATGGAGGTTATTATTTCAGAGAAAAACCAATATCTCAAAAGTTACGCAAACTATTTTCTGCCATTTTGTATTTGACCAAAATTTGTTTGGAACGTGAAAATATTTAAATGACTCAAACAATTTTTAACCGACTTTGATTACAACACTATGTTGATTGATGATTTTCCTTACCTATTCGTCTCGGCATATGTTAGTTGCACGGATGGGAAAATTCTGATTTGTAACGAGAAACTATTTACCAAACTTTGCTAACAAGTTCATCAAACTCATAATTAAAACATTACTTTTATCCCCTTATTGATTAACGTAGTGCTCGTATTACAAATACCTATATAGTTACATTTTAGATATTTTGTTTTCTCACTAATGAGAAATTCATAATAATAGAAAGGGAGAGGACGGCGAATAACCATTTACCTGCTATGATTTGTAAGTAGCTATTGATTTATAAGTGTATAAATATTTATAGTATAAAAATTGCTACAAATGTGGTATAAATCTAACTTTTAGCTTTCACGAACAACAGGGATGCTCATTAAAACTTTCACCTTAAAAATCTCATCTGATGGTAAGTGAAATATTGATGTGTCGAAAATTTTATGATACGATGATAACAGTTTTTAAGCTAGACAAAATAAAAATACCTACGATGTGAAAGTACGAAAAAGCAACTCATTCAATAAACATTTTGCTCAAGGATTTTTTATAATCATTTTTTCTTCAGTAATATTCATGCTACAAATTTTAATGCTACACTGCTTATGTTAAAGTGCAACGATAATTAATATGTTAAGCTAAAGTGGGGCGTCCAAAAATTAAGGGTGCTAATTGGCATATGACATTGCCAGTGTCGAAAAACCTAACTTTTCTAACAAACTTCGCAGATGTGTATTATTGACATTAAAAGTAACGTCCAAATATATAGATGTGTATATTTGGACGTTAATTTTAACTAAGCCAAATAAGTGAATTCAATGTCGATTTAAAAAAACACATTACCGCCAAACTGTTGACTGTGCAGAAAAATAAGAGTTGATAGCACTCGGAGTGTTTTTAAAAAGGCTCTCAGCCTCTTTCGCCTAAAACTGTTTCTGTAAACAAGCCCCGGCCGCAATAATAAATCTGACCTTTTTTTCAGATGGATGACGTTAGCAAAGGCGATAATATATTACGGTCTACCTTTGTTGGTTATTGCGTTTTTCTATTCACTGATGGCGCAACGATTGTTGGCGAGCACGAAGGAAATGCCTGGCGCTTTGCACGGGGGACAAGGCGAGGCTCAAGCGAAAGCGAGGAAGTCTGTCGCTTGCATGGTGCTTATTTTCGTAATAGGTGAGTATTTAACATGTAGCTTATTGTTTCATTTTATACTTAACCTTTGCTTGTTTCTTAACCTTTTCCAGCCACTCGAATGTTAAGTGACCAAAAGCAGAGATCTTAAATTTATATTCTCGTTTTTTTATCTAAAGCGTGTCGCGTGCGTGCGTGGGTGGGTGCGTGCATTGGTGGGTACGTGCGTGCGTGCGTGGGAGGGTGCGTGCGTGCGTACGTCCGTGCGTACGGCCGTGCGTGCATGAATTTGTGTGTGTGTGTGTGTAGTCTACATTAAATATTCGTACATATCCTTTAATACAAATGTATAATATTTAGTTAAGGGGATAATTATTTCTATGGCCAATTCCGAGGCGCGTACCAAGCATGCTGTTTGTACCGAACTGAGCTTTCTTTTTACTCTACTGTACTTTAATGTTTACTTTTATGTATTTCTGATTATTGATTTAACTATACAATGCTGTGCTGTGGAGTTATATGCTTTTCATCAGCGACACGAAAACTGCCATTGCATTTTCGATACTCTTTAAAGCGATCACAGTACAGGGGTGGAACCAGGGTCCGCTTGGCTAGCTACCACCGTCTTATCTTGTCGCCATATTACCTAACAATGTTGATAGAATTGTTGTGCTTCGAAAATTAGAAATAAGATAGCCAGTTCCTCAGTTGTTGAGGGGTCCTGATGAAGCTCGCTTTCACCTTCGGCCTTGTCGTCACTAACCGTCAGGTGAAATGAAGGCAAAGAGCTTCCCTATCGTCTAAATGGTAAATGTTAAGCTTTTTGTTGATAGAAATATATATCGTGGATTCGTAGGACTAATGTAAAAGTATAAAAGTAGTGATGACGTATTAGGTTGATCCTGTACCTCTCGTCGTGAGTACATGGCATGAGGCATTGTTATCAATGATTGATAGGTTATATTCCCAGTATTTTTATGGGGAAATTGAAGACAAATAGCCAAATATCTACAGAATAGCTATTATTATTCTTAGATAAATACCTACAGCACATCCAAATTTTGGGTATAAGTACGAACTCACTGCGGTTTCAATACCCCTTAAAGCGTTTACAGTAATGGGCTGGCCGCTCGGTCGGGCTGTTCGATTTGGTTAGTGGTAGGACCTCTGAGCCTGTCTAGCTACCTAACACCGTCTTACCTACATATCTACGGTGAAGGTACTTTTCCTCCATGTGGTATCGCTGTGTGACACCCTGTATACCAGAACTTAGTGTCTGCCCGGAAGCAAACATTCCACACTCTGAGCTGTAAGTGATATTTTTCTGACCCCAAAAAAACTTAAGAAGCTTTCGGACCGGGGGATTAAAACCCGGGACCTCACATGATTAGCAATTGCATATTGCCAACTAATGAACCGGGCAGTCTAACCAAACAAACACATTTGATTCATAAATAAAACAGTTTATAAAGAGAAATTGAAACCTAAGCCCGGAGCTTTCTATGTTGTCCCGAAATGAAATCAATTTTCAGATTAACGGCTTACGTGTTGTTGGTTTGTCAATATACAAAGGCAACGGATTACTTCATAGTGCAAGCTTTCGACCGCCCGAGTTTAGAAAAGCTCACTTTGAATCTAACCTGCGTTTCCGAAAGGACTAGGGCTGTCACATGCATTCGAAGCTCTTTTGTTTGGAATTTCAATTTATTAATAGTTGCGTTAGGCCAGTACCGTGTCGCAACTATTAGCGCCCATTCTGGGCTAATTTAAAACAAATTGAATAAAATAAAAGTACCTAAGAGCTAAGAATGATGATGATGATGATGATGATTTATCTGAAGATCTTACGGTGAAGGAAAACATCGCGAGGAAACCTGCATACACCTGCGAAGTATTTCAAAGGTGCATAGTGAGTGAAGTCAACCAATCCGCACTGAGCCAGCATGGTTTGACTAAGGCCTAATAGTTAGGGTAGGCTTGTGACCCTCGGTGGGGACGTATATGAGCTGTGATGATGATGATGATGACCTAAGAGCTATTAAGTAGTAGTTTATGAAATAGTCACCTAATAGGGGGTCTTAAAACACTAGTGTGTGTTTAAAATTCGAGGCTTGCCGAGAATTTTAATAATAATAATAATAATAAATCATTTTATTTGCAAAAATATGGTTACAGAGATGATATAAGAAGCTAATAATCCAACATATTTTGTCATTTTTCGACGTGCAAATACTTATTCTAATGTGAAACATTATGATTAGTCCCATTAAATGCAAAACTTTTAAAATTTATCATTTGGGTACAATAATTAATCCAAGTCAAAATTGTGATTACATATTAACAAAAATGTCAAATAAACAAAGTTATAAATGTCAATTTTAAAAGTGTTCGCTATAAATGTCAACTCAGTTTAAATTTTCAATAAATGTCATTGCTTAATTTACTTTATTAATATGTCAATTAATTTACGTACAATTTACACAGTTTTACACAGCTCAGAGTAGATAAAGAAAATAATAATTACAAAAATATTAAATTGATATAGGTAAGTAACATTTATATTATTGAATCATTTAAGTATTCGTTAATTGAGTAATACATTTTGTTTAAAAGATGATTGAAGAATTTATTCTTAAATTTACTTAATGTCAATTGCTTAATATGTTCTGGTATTTTATTATAAATTCTTATTGCCATACAGTATACATTTTTTGAAAATAATTTTAATGGTTGTACCGGAACATATAATAAATTGTTATTTCTAGTCTTTTTACTGTTAAATACACTATTCTTTTGAAATAGAGCTCCATTCTTTTTTACGAATACTGCCATTTCAAATATATATAGGCAAGGAAGTGGAAGAATATTAAGTGCCTCAAATAGTGGTTTGCAGCTATCTAAATAATTAGCGCCACATATTGATCTTATACATTTTTTTTGAATTCGAAATGCTCTTATTAGATCAACTGAGTTGCCCCACAAAATAACACCATACCTTAGAACAGACGAAACGTATCCATGATATGCCGTTAATGCTGCTTCTTTTGACGTGGTTAGTCTAATTCTATTTAGAGCGTACACAAATCTATCTAATTTTGTAACAATAGTATCTATATGATTTTTCCAGTTTAGGTATTCATCAACATTTACACCTAAAAATTTTGTCCTTTTTACCTCTTCAATCGTATCTTCCTTGTGACTTACAGTGATGTTTTCACTTCTACTATTATAGTTTTTAAATTGTATGTACTTCGTTTTATTTAAATTTATATTTAAGTTGTTTGTTTCTAACCATTTTATTATTTTATTAAGAGATTCATTTGCAATTGTTTCTATATTTGTGTAATTTTTACCATGTATCAATAGTGTAATGTCATCTGCAAACATAATACATTTTTGATTAATAGAATTAGGCAAATCATTTATATATAATGAAAATAATAAAGGGGCCATTACACTCCCTTGCGGTACACCGACCTTGTTTGTCATATATTTGCTTCTGTATATGTTTTTATTATTACCATCACATTTTGTAATCTCTACACATTGTTCTCTATTTTTTAAATAACTTTCTAACCATTTTAGAGCATTTCCACGTATACCATACCTTTCTAATTTAGCGAGTAATAACGAATGCGAAACAAAGTCAAATGCTTTGCTCATATCTAAAAAAATAGCTAACGTATAACTCCTATCGTTTAAATATTGGGAAATATTTTTAATCAAGTGATAGACGGCAAGTGTAGTAGAACTATTTTTTCTAAAGCCAAATTGTTCGTCTTTAAGTAGGTTTTCAGAAGTTACAAAGTTATATATTTTATTGTTCATTATTTTCTCCAATATTTTTGAAAGAATTGGTAGTATTGCTAAAGGTCTGTAGTTTTCAATTGAGTCAGTTGAACCACTTTTGTGTAGTGGTTTTATAACAGATAATTTTAATTTTGATGGGAAATGCCCTTGAGTCATTGATAAGTTTACTATATGAGCTATCGGTGTTGCTATAAAGTTTTTAATTTTCTTAATGAGTTTCGTACTTAAGTTGTCGTATCCTGTTGTATTTGTATTTTTTAGACCCATTATTATTTTGTTGATGTCATTCTCGTCCACCGGTAGTAAAAAGATGCTCCTATCATGGAAAGGTATATCATTTAAAGCATTTTTATGGTCAATATTTTTGTCAGAACTGCATGTATTTGTCAAATTAATAAAATATTTATTGAATTCAGAGCAAATTTCATTAGGATTATTTATGTAAATGTCATCTAATTTTATTTTATTTATTTCAACTTTTTCAATATTAGTTTGTGTACATTCCTTAATTATTTCCCACGATGCCTTACAGGTATTTCTAGAGTTGGAAATATATCGTGTATTCATGTTTTTTTGTGCTTGTAATAAACATTTCTTAAGTATTCTTGCATACTTAAGATAGTTTAGTTTATTCTTGTTTTTATTCGATGACGCAAGTCGCATTTTTAAATATAATTGTCTTTTACGAATACAACATCGTTTGATACCTTTTGATAACCATCTATTTTTAACTATTTTGTAACGCTTTTTTACTTTAATCAGTGGAAAGCATAAATTGAAAAAAAGTACAACACTATCATGAAATTTGTTAAAGGCTGTTTCGGCGTCTGACTCTTCTAATACCTCTTGAAACGATAGTGATTTTATACAATTTATAAATTTTTTTACATTGTCTATGCAAAGGTCTCTCTTATATTCAAACCAGTATGTGTTATTCTGTATTTTTGAGTGCTGCGCTAGATTAAATGTGACTGTTTGCGCTGTTTCGTGATCTGACAAACACAAGTTATGCAGTATTGCCCGAGGTTCTTCCGATATATTACTAGCAATCAAGTCTAAGCATGTATTTTTCCGCGTAGGCTTATGTATATGGTTAACAATATTAAAGTTTGATAGTAGACCAATTAGTTCTTGTGTGTGTTTATTGTCCTTTAGAACATCTATATTCCAATCGCCTGTTAATAGTACCACACGAGTGTTTTAAGACCTAATTATGTACAATTTCATACACTACTTTATCTACACTCATGCAATCAGTGGTTACCTAAATTAAATAAAAGACACAAAATTAAAACAAAATCAAACTCATTTATTCTAATAATTATTTGCATTTTGAACAGTGCAATTGTGAAACTAATACAGAAATCTAAAACTACATACATTTATATTATTTATTATTTTAACCAATAACAGCAAAATAATGAATGAAAAATTCAGAGAAATGGCGCCAACACCAACATTCTACCGCGCATGCGCTGTTGCACGCGCCGCCATAGACAATGTACTGGCACAAAAGAAAATTGTGACAAAACCTCCTTGGTCGGACTTCATCAAGAGAACTGTATTTTATTGGAGTTCGAGTTACATTAAAGTACTGGTTTTATATGACGAACCTGTATTATAATGTAATTTGTAAAAGGCCAAGGGCTTTAAGTTATGCCTTTAAAATATTAGTGTTGAGTTCTTAATATTAGAATTAGAACATGAGTGTAGATAAACATTTTAAAAACAGAAAAATAAATAAATATAATTTCATACAATATCTAGGGTTGGCTGGAAGAGATCTCTTAAAGAGATAAGCTCGCCCTTGTACATCATTTAGATTGTAACTATTTTGTTTTTGGTTTAATTGTGTACAATAAAAAATATATAATAAAAAAATAGTACAAATGGGTTTAAATTGATGTAAGTTATGTATGTAAATGTGAGCGTGTGTGAGCGCGCGCGCATTTTTTTTTATGTATGTGCGTGTATGTGTGTGTGTGTGTGTGTGTGTGTGTATGTGTGTAAGTAGTAAAAGAGGATGCCCGATTTTGCCCCACTATCAAGGTCGACGACCAATAAAGCGGTATTTCTAGTTAAATATATTTTATCAAAACATGATTTTACAAGATTTTATTTAACTTGCAATGTATGTAAGTATGTATGTATGTTCGGGTGGAATCTTGCAACTCAATTTTGAAGCAGATATCTTTAACAGATTGAGCTGAAATTTTGTATACACGTTCAGTTTGGATGACAATGCATGGTTGACTGTGTGACGTCATTTTAAATCCAAGATGGCGGCATACCCAAGATGGCGGATCAATTATTTTTACACCCCTACAATATGGGTATCAAATAAAAGGTCTTGCTAAGAGTAACTCGAAAAATAATGTGACGTCACTATTTATCCAATATGGCGGACTTCTAAAGCTTGAAAATCAATTTTGAAGTAGATATCTTTAACATTGAGCTGAAATTTTGTATACACACAGTTTGGATGAAAATGCACGGTTAACTGTGTGACGTCATTCTAAATCCAAGATGGCTGCATACCCAACATGGCGGACCAATTATTTTTAATGCAGTTCTACAATATGGGTATCAAATAAAAGGTCTGCTAAGTGATGTCACTATTAATCCAATATGTCGTTCTTCTAAAGCTAAAAATCAATTTTGAAGTAGATATCTTAAACCGATTGAGCTGAAATTCTGTATAGACAGCTTGTTTTTAAAAAGGTTTTTTTACATTTAATTTTTTCAGTGTAATATAAAACAGATAGAAGCTACAGTTATTTTCGGCAATTAAATAAAAACTTACATGCATTTCCTGTTACAAAATGGCAACTGCATATTTATGCATTTTTTTCGTTGTAGCTACAGTAACTCATTTTTCAATTTTATGCATTATTTCCTTCATTACATTTTTATATATTTATTTCTAATAAATTATAAAATATATTACATTTCATCATTTCAATTAAAAGCATTTTTTTCAATGACAGAAGGTTGATAGATCGCATAGAGTATAATAAAACCCCGTTTTCCATCTAAGCAGCGCACCATTTTTTACGCTAATATCAATATTAATTTATATTTTGCGTTTCTTTTACACAATATTAATGTTAACATTTTTAACCACGCTATGTTTCACGAAGGGAATCTTATTCAAAATATTTTATATTTTTAAATGTAGCGCATTATGGTTAACATACGCTGCTCGATGACGGTCAAAAATCATAGAGTATTTATCCTATCAAAAACTAATGACTCGCGATGATGTTGAAAATTGTGCAAATCTGTACTTAGGTGGAACGCGTCTAAAATAAGTCGCATCGTTGCTTGCGATTTCTGTTACCTACACATTTTATTCCTTATTATTGTTAATATTGGATATCAATAGGGTTATTGATGGTGTTATTATAATTGATTGTTAATGATCGATAGTTCAGCATAACTAGTTTGACGTCTTTCTTGCAACTTGTACAGGTCGCATAGGTTAGGTTAGGAGCAATTTTTATCTAACGCCGATCCCGATTGTGTCTCTGTCAGCTCAAGTCCCTTGTTGAGTACCGTAAAAACTGTATCTTCTTTCTATAAAAAAAGGAGCAATTTTTATAGATATCTACGTAACTGTAGCGTTTAAAATAAGCCTAGAGTTGTTTCTGTTCATGGAAATTTTTAGTGGGGCAAGTCTCCATACAAAAGTGGGCATCCTCCTTTATATAATATACAGTCATATATTATAGGGCTATTTGAGAAGTAATTCCGTTTCTTGTAGGTTAGACCAAGAAGCCATTTTAGTAGTATAGGTTTCAGTTTACGAGTATATTGATAGTAAATCCTAAGTTTTTGTTGACAGAATTATATATCGCAGGACTAATATAAAGATAGTGATGACGCATTAGGTTGATTTTGTGCCTTTCAGTCGTGAGTACTATGTATAATCTCAGCTTGTTTCTTGTTACATACGAGTTTACAAATATTCGCAATATAATTAATGATTGATTGATTTATAGAGAAATTGAGCTGAATATCTACCTAGTATAGCTAATAATATTGTTTATACAAAAAACATCAAAATTATTCAAGTATATTTTTTTATAATATACGAGTATATATGTATGAGCCATGCAAATTATTAAATATGGCATTTTATGTTGAGCCGATCGCGCGTGTTTTGATTACTATAGAACCTAAGGTTTTGTCTTCATTTTGCTTTTAACATAATATAAAGAAAACATTAGTTTAGAAAAATAAAGAAAAATATATAACGGCAATATCATAGGTAAAAATCTATTACAGTAGTTTATTAGACTATAAATAAAAAATAAGAATCTATTTATTTATTTATAATGACTTTCAATAATGTGTGCAAAATCATTTTGTTTGTGTAATATTTTATGTAAGTGTATATTTGATAATTGGAATATAGCTGAGTTAGGAACCTTTTTGCTTTTTATTTGTGTACATAATACACAGCAATCGTACATTATTTTACTTCAGAGAAATAACTGAAATAGCAGCTAAAAATGTTAATTACAGGTGGCGTGGCTACAGAGAATTCTCTGCAGCAACGCCACATTTATTTATTTTTTTCCTTTAAACCAAAAGTAGTACATTCCCAAAAATTACACGTACGTCATGTTCGTCAGGCGTACATAAAAATGTGGTATATTATCATAATAAAAAATGTGGTGGCGTGGCTACAGAGCATCACACGAAGTATTAACTTAATTTTGAAAATGCACATTTTTATAACGTTCCACCATGCAACAGATAAACCTGAGAGTTAATTTGAATGAATCGCACATGGCATGATATGTGCTAGAAGCAAACCATGGCATTTTGAATTTGCATAATTTATAGGCACTTGGCAACGTACATTTTGGAGGGTCTTAAAATGCGGTCTAGTGACAAATGTTCGCGTGTCACTGAAAATGTCATCCGTTAGACCGTTACACCCTTGAGTTAAGATCGCGGGCTTTCCCAGACAAATCCACATGACTTTATGGGTCGTTATGTTTGAATTATTTTGAAGATTTTTCATATATACTTACTAAGTTTTTATCAGTAAGTTGAACAGCTGCACTAAGTAAATGAATCTAATGGCCGATTTCACCAACCAAAACTTAGCTTAGGACGCCCCTAAGACGTATGCTGTCACTTTTTGTCTTTAATGAAAAGAATGTGACAACATGCTACCTAAGAGTCACTTAAGCTAAGAAGAGGTTGGTGAAAATGGCCATTAATCTATCGTATGAATGTTTCATACGATTGATTTAGATTCATATCATATCTGATGTGAAGGAACAATTTCGAATCGACAGTACGACAACATCGCAATGCAACTTACTCGTATATACATACATACCTCCAGTCGATGCCACGCCATTTTAAATAGCACAACCTTTTTACGATTTAATAGCAACCCAAACCGGAGGGAGACTGTACCAGGGTCGTGTGCTTGGGTACCTCCGTCTTACCTATTTCTGCCGCAAAGCAGCAGTGCTTGCATTGCTGTGTTCCGGTTTGAAGGGTAAGATATGGTAGTGAAATTACTGGGTACTGTGACTTTACATCTTGTGTCACAAGTTGGCAACGTACACTGTGGTTCTTGTGGGGGTTGCAGTTTTGCTGCGAATCTCACAAGAGCCACATGTATTATAGGTGACTGTTACCACTTAACATCAGGTGGGCAGTTTGCTTGTTTGCCAACTTTCTGCAATAAAAAAAAACATAAATACCTCAGTGCTAACCAACAGTAAAGAACTCGAATAAGATCCAAACGAAAGAATTAGCCATTAAATAATTTTATGACTCTCTTAATGGGTATTAAAACGCGAAATACGACCAACTAAATACGCAACAAAATACGACGCAAAATGGCGTTGCTGATTTTAGGGCCATTAATCATTAAAAGCTGTTTATAAATAGACGAATCTCGATGCAAAAAGGGCAAATAACGAATCGTTAGAACGATTAAATAAGCACAGTAATTTAATCTGTCATTACATTACATTTTGATTCATTTCAGATTCATTTATTAATTATTCATATGAACATATTATGTTGATACATTTTATATGTCATTAAGTTATACATCAGTTCGTCAGTTATTATTTCATAATTTATGTGATTATATTGATAAGTCAAAAAATAATGTTAATCAAAATTGCAAGTTACAATTATTATTATTTTTTATATGACAGCAGATAGATTATTATTTATGGCATATTATGGCATATTATTCTTTAATTGTCAATAGATGGATTGTTACTTTACCTATAAGTATGTATGTACATTAGTGTCGAATTAACAATTTTACATAAGGTAGTATAATAATCATTATTAAGTAGATACGTTATTGTTATAATTTGTTTTGTTATAGAAATCAATTCTTCAAATGTTTAATTTTTGTTTTAAATAATAATTGTCAATTATTATTTAAAACAAAAATTAAACATTTGAAGAATTGATTTCTTTTGTAGGTACTTTGTTAAGCCGATATAGACCATTTTCACTGTTGATAATTACTTATATTTTTTTTGTATCGATTTATTCATTTTAAAACTTATTTAACATTTTTATAGAAAATGTAAAGTCACAAATGTAAAAAAATGTTAGTTTTCTTTATTCTAAACCAATTTTCACGAAATCTACAAAAAATATCTAAATCGGACGTTGATACATAATTATTTTACTTTGCTTAATATTTGGCTTAACAAAGTACCGTTGAATTAGAGCGGGTAAGAGCTCGGTGGCCCAATTGGTCAAGGCGTCAACACGTTATGAAGTTGCGGGTTCGAATTCCGCACGAGTCAAAATTTTATCGTAAAATAATTTATTCATTTACTTATCAACTTTTATCACATTTTAAAAGCAAAGTCATAAAAACTTGAAGAATTTGCTAAAACACAGTTCAAACTAACATTACGAAATTTAGTTAGTTACTAATTCGCGTAAAATCATAATTGGAGATTAGAACCCAAAATGAACAATGCTGTGGCTTCAGACGAGTTTATAGTTGTTAGTGCTTACATTTTGATTTCTATTAAAATTTTCTAGAAAAGGAATAAAAGTTTAAAACTGAGTGCAGAATTTTTTACTTCTACTAGTTGACTTTGGATCTCAACCGCAAATAATGAACTTCGTCGAATGTAAAACGCCACGTACCTCCTTAATAAATTAACTGTATGAAACATAAAAGTGAAATAAAATGGGGTAAGTGGTGATTCGTTACAATTATCTTCATGACGCTCATGACGCTCCTTTACTACCGTAATTAGAGCGCTTGAACCGGCTTCCCCCATATAGTGTGCGATAAGACAGTTATTGTTTCGTATGAGCTTTCCAATTTGAATACGACGAAACTGAATAAAGATAAGAAAATAACGAAAGAACAAAGTTTAATTTTGCTTAGAATATACGCGAAAACGAACCACAACTACAGTCAAAAAGAAGGATAGATATTGTAGCAAAAGTACCTCACACTAATACATCATTTGCCAGTATTCAGTCATTCACTCAACTATACAATAAAATTAATAAAATTTTATCTATTTATCCAGAAAAGTACGATGAAGCAAAGAACTAATAACTAACTGGCTCAAGACTCTTAAATATACTGCAACTGAGGCACTATTGCTAAACCTACAATAATTGGTACTATTAAATAACACACACACACACACACACTGAATATAATATATAATACTAATTCAATCTAATAATATCCATTTCCTTACCTGTTAATACATGTTAATAAGGTAGCTATTTTTATTAATAATGTTTTATGATATGGAGGAGCGGTGCTTCCTAATACAGGTTTTTTCTAGCTTAAAAGGAAGCTTCTAGACACTAAGTTATATTTGTAAAGTATGTTGATAAAATAAACAATTTGAATTTCGAATTTGAAAAGAGTATGTAGTCGTCTTTTGAAATTGAGTATTGCTGTTCTGCTGCCCATGCGCCCACACATGCACATATAACTTTTCGGTTTCGACCGTCTGCTCCGGTAAAGAAATATCTAGATAATTATTTTAAAGCTCAGTATAGATAAAGGTGTGAATGTAATGAAACATTAAACACCGATCGATTAAATTCTCTTTTTATATTCGTGCGGTGGTGCACTTGAGGAGTTTACCACACTTATCTCTATGAAAAGAGATGTGATATTCGAAACAACCTACTAACCCTTCTTATCAGCGCGCGGGGCGTAGGAGCCGATAGCTCCCCGTTTGAGGAGAGAAGAATTTGTCCAGCTGTAGGGTAATTATGGGTTGTGGTGTGAGTGAATTTTGCTATTGTTAAATAATATGAAGTGTTTAATTATAAACTTTATACATATTGAAGTAAAATAGTCTGCTGACAGCAGACTATTTTGACTCGAAGTGCCGCAGAAAATAGGACAACCGCATGTCAATGAAAGTATTGTCCACGAGTGTCAAAAACAAACGTCCATTTTAGAATTGTATAAAATCGCAATTCTATTAGCATGGTACTAGTGAGAGAGTTCTCAAGTATAAGAATGAACTCATGAATAGAAAGGTTGATTATTATAGAGAGCGTCGTCGGTCGTCGACACGAATTTCATTGAAGCGTATTTATCAGTTATGGCGTAATTAAAAATTATTCTCAAACAAGAAATCATTTTAATTTGATTGGCACTGAGATCAGTATTTAGGTAGACAACGACCCATAAGACATTATAATGATGTTTCGTTTTGAATAGAAATTTTTAATTCAAACTTGTGTAACATTTTGGGCGGCTACAGTCACCTCCTATGATATTTGTAAGAATAATAATAATTTCTTATTATAATAGTACATTATATAAATATAAAAAAAAACAATTGGTGCATTACCAAGTTTGGTATATGAAATTTAGTTTACTAATGGGATTCAAGAGAACCTCATCTTTTTAGTATAACTTTAGTATAGCATCGGTGGCGCTGTGGCCTCGGCACTGGACGGTGCCCCGAGTAGAATCGGGAGGCCCGCGATCGATCCTGCCATGTACCAATGTGTTTTTCGTTTCACGAATTTCATATGTACATTTATCTGACGCTCTTACGGTGAAGGAAAACATCGTGAGGAAACCTGCATACACCTGAGAAGTAATTCAAAGGTGTATGTGAAGTCAACCAGTCCGCACTGGGCCAGCGTGGTTTGATTAAGTTGATTAATCGCCCTAACATAACAAGTTAGGGTAGGCTCGTGCCCCTTGGTGGGGACGTATATGAGCTGTGATGATGATGATTCAAGATAACCTCATCTTTTTAGTATAACTTGTCGAGCAATAAGAAGGGGCTCTGCAAACTAACTCGCACTCGGCCAGTTAGTAAGTATAGTATGGGAAATTGTCCAACCTTCTTCTCAGGGAGGCCTATATCCGTATCCAGTATACCACGGCCCTGAGTTAAAGACGACAATAATGTTGATCTCATGACTTACCTAATTAATTAGTTACAATATAAAAGCTGTCGCTAAACACGTGTCTAAACTAATTTTAGTACAAAGAACAAACTGAACAAAAGAGTATTGAAAATTTACAACCCTTTTTATTTTTTCATAAATAATAAATTAAATGGCGAATAAAAATATTTTTGACAAATTACATAAAAATATAAAGCGCAGTTCACATAATAGTTTCATCAAGATATATTCAACAACGAATAAATCCACTAGAACAGAATTATCCTCATAAATCATTCCGATTTTTAATGCATTAGTATAGAAAAAAAAAGAGCACCCATCTGAACTTCACGGCAAAGTTTGCTTCAATCAAACTTGGAGCATTTTATTGCAGGAGTTTAACGACAGTAATTTTTGTTTCAGTATTCTTCATCTGTTTCTTGCCGTATCACGCGTTCGAGATGTGGTATCATCTATCGCCCACCGCTCAGAGCGACTACAATGATTGGACGCACGCTTTAAGGATTATGGGATTCTGTTTAAGGTAATTAGCTCTTATTATTTCAATCTGTACTTAATCTCATGTCACTAAGTACATTCCATTTTGTTTTAGTGTTAAGTTAATTTAAGGTTTATATTTGCTTGATGTTTAAATTTAGTTTTGTAAACTCGTAATAAGTAAATCATGACGATATGGGGGAATTTTAAGCTTACTTTGATCTTCGAAAGGATAATTGCAGATATTTAATTCTTTAAATTGCGGTTTCTTCACGACGTTACTATTGTTACATTATTTGTTGTCTATTTTAACCAAAAATGGTCGTCTCAGTGTAATATAACTCCTAACTATTTCAGACTATGGCGGTCTTAGGTACTTACCACAAAACATCTGTCTAACAAATGTTATTTCTCACGTATAAATTGACATTTTATACAAATACTCTTTGAATTATTATCAAACAAAAGATAAGATATTATTATAACCTTGACGTGTATAGTTAGTTTTTATTTCGTTATTTTATACTGGAGTCGGAGTTACGCACCGAGGGTTACGTATAAGTAAACGTATCTATGTATGTTCCTAACTATATGTTCATGGTTTTCACATTTTTCCTTTGCATGTTCTGTAAGACATTGCTTTTTACCATATTTCATTTCAGGAAACTCCCTTTTACTTAGTTGAGTTATCCTGTAAGGGCCTAGTTTTTTTCCTTACGAGGTGCGGAACCATATATAAGGAAGAATACAAAATTGATGATTTACGCTTTTCCATCGACCGTGTCATCGAGTTCGTCCCAAGCTTCCAGCTATTAGCTTACATTGTTCCTTTCTGTTATTTTTCTTTATATTACGTTCCTCCTAATTTTATAAGCAACGACCCTTAACTTTACGGTAACTGTGCCACTTCTTGTTTATTTATATTGTCTATCGCTTGACATTTAGCAAGTGACTTCTAAAATATTTCATTGAATAGGTACTGTTATTTCTCGCAGAGCCTTTTTTTATTCAGCTGCTGACTTTTGTAAATGTGTCACTGCGTAGGGTATTCAGATTGAAATGACTATAAATAGAAATCGGCGATCAAATATTTTACTACTGATTGGAAATGAAGGTTGATTTTTTAAGCTCACATCTCTGTTAGACGAAGTTTTGTATTATATAAATGTAAGCTTTTCCAATAATTCTCATCGTCTGCCACCGTAGCAATATATAAATGTTTCTGAACGAAATATAAATTAAAAATATAGAATAAAGGTAAATTGTCTGATGCTTCGGATGAATTGAAAATGTTTAGCTTCTCGGAAATAATTCGGTAAATGATGTCATTGTTTGGTATGGCTTATTTGTTTGAAAGTTTGTTGATTGAATATTAATGTATTTTTGTAATGAGAACCGTCCTTTCTAAGAAAATGGAAGGAAGAGAGAAAAAACAAGGTTCCTTGTTTCCAGCTCATCTTGTTGCTATCTAGAAGGCAATATAGGTTTAATGTCTCATAAGAAATTCGGCCCAATATTGTTGGCAAAAAGGGCAAAGCCAAGTACTTATTGATATTGATTCATAATTTTAACCTATTCCTTAATAAGCTTTTGATAAATATATCATGACTTTTGTGAAATTTTCCGACATAAAAACGTTAATTGATATTTAGTTTTTTTTTATTTCAAAAAAAGGTAAACCAAATAAATACAGATTTTTTTTAATGTAGCTTAAACTAATATTGTACAATTAAAGTTGAATATGAGGGTTAGACTGAAAGTTTTAAATACAGGCGGATCTCTGCCTCTCATTAAACTTTACATTTGTTTATAATTACGAGTATGTTTGTAATAATATACCCACAGACTCCCTTCATAAAAGGAGAACACAAGTGTGTTCCCGGGATCCCAGTTCGGGTTGGTGATGAGCGTCAAAGCCTTGTGAGGTTGGTTTAGCTTCAGTCATATATGTAATTTAACTTCAAAAAGATCAACAACTATACCCAGTGGGACAGAGAAGCGTCTTTCTGCCTCTTCCCTTCTTACTTTCTCTGGCCCTCTCTCTCTCTGTGTGTGTGTGTGTGTGTAATATTTTTTCTCGTCCCACCAGCTTCCTGAACTCGTGCGTCAACCCAGTCGCTCTGTACTGCGTCAGCGGTGTCTTCAGGCAGCACTTCAACCGGTATTTGTGCTGTCGTCGCGGCAGCCTGCACCCAACCTGCAGTTCCAGACTCTCGAGGTCGGCGATCTGCGAAACGTCCTTCAGGAGCACGCACAGGCATCGATGCAATAGGTAACAGTCAGTGCGCTTAAAGAGCCGGCCACAACGAAATACCACTTATACAATATGTCAACCATTAATATGTAACATAAAGTAACATTAATATTACTTTAATCATAAAGTAACATTAATATTACTTTAATCATAAAGTAACATTAATATTACTTTAATCACCAATGGACTAGTTGCTGTCAATGTGTTTTTGTATTCCATGATTTGCGTTATTTTCGCGCTATTGGGCTAGTTTGACAAATTGATACTTGCAAGTGTTCGTGGAAAGAGAAATAAGTAGGTATCCTACTTTGTTTTTATACAACAAATTTGGCATACAAGCATACTGCCCACCTACAAGAAAAAAAATCTCTGAATGCAATTATGCTTCTTTTAAAATTAAAGTACCTATGTTTCATTTAAGTAAAAGTTACTAGCCAGTATTTAGAGTACTATTCTTCTAGGTGGCGCTAAAAAGTCTGTACATTATTACGTCAGTGGATGTTTACAGTAAGATGATATTTGCGATCAAGCAAATACATTCTGAGTATTAGAGTAAAAGCCTTTATCCACGATCATATTATTAGGCAATGCGTAAATATTAAGTCAGCTATTAATGGGACCCTAATGACTGATTAATATTTATCTACGTGAGAAGTTTCATGTCGAATTGATATTCAAATCCATGTCTTGCAAATGCATAAGGTGGTACCACACCACGTCACATGTATTTGTATGTCAAGAGTGTCGAAACAATACCAACTAGTGATTCGCAGAGAGATGCATTTTATACTAGCTTTCCGCTCGCAACTTCGCCCGCGTTATTTGTGTTTTCCCGTGGGATTTTTTTTCCCATAGGAAAATTACCCTATGCCCTTCCCCTGGTCTCGAACTATTCCTATACCAAGTTTTATCAAAATCGGTTAAGTACGAGTAGTTTGGAAGCCTATTCAATACAAACAAACAATCAAATCTTTCCTCTTTATAATATTAGTATAGATTCTTCAGTCTAATACAGGACTGTTCCTAATTGTAGAAGTATTTCATATTACATTGATAATGTCACTGAAAATGGTTATTATTTATAGCAAGACTTTCAGCAGAAAGCTTAGCTTTAATTAAAGCTTATGAAAGTAGTTTACCAAAAACACATCGCATGTTTGAAGTGCACCTGAAATCAAATTATCCAAATTGCTGTCAGAAATTTTGATAAAGTGGTGACTTTTCACCGTGATGTGAATTAAAGTTTTATTGATTTTCCATCGGCGTTGCGTATTTACGTTGCTGGCGAAATTGCTCGTTATTTAGAGGGGCTACTCTGATGTCCAGATCTTCATTTTGCTGTGATTCGTTATACAATTCTTCAAAGTGACATAGAGGCAACGCTTTGTTATAAATGCAATAGCGTCTTTCTCTCTCTCTTTCTCTCTCTCTTTATCTTTCATCATCTTTATCACAATACGCCCATACCTAGGCATGCTGCAATGCTGCATACGCCATATTTTCAGCCACAGCCACAAATATTTATAAAGACTAACCCGCTGCACGATGATACAAAATGTATAACAGAAAAAAGGTAATTACATAATAAACTATTTAATGAGGTATTTTCCAGATCAATTTTATTGCGATTATAAGCAGCAGCAGCAAACGTTGCTGATTTTTAATGCTGACATTAAAGTAGTAGCGTGTCCGTTGAAAGCGGGGTTTGTTGGAGTTTTAACCACCCATAGACAGTTTATACAAGGACAGCTGTCAGTTGTTTTATATTTTGATAGTATTGTCGACATAAATTGGTTGAACGCTAGTGAATTATTCTGTGACGTTCGAAGTTATCCATTAATCAATCGCTATGCATCCTATAATTATTAATGTCAAGTTATAATAAATTACAAGTTATACATTTGTCATTTATCCAAAATAGTATTCACGTTGGCTAATTATTTTAATGTAGCTTTCACTGATACAGTAATAACTTGAATCAGCAACAACCATGGTTCAGACTTTCAAACAAGTGGGAGATTCTGTACCAGTCCTCTGCCTGGGTACCTTATCTTACCCCTTTCTGCCGTCAAGTAGCTTGTTTTGTGCTTGTGCTTGTTATGTCATTGTTATGTTCTGTTGAGCACTGTGACACTCAAGACGAAAGTCTTCAATTCGTGCATGATATACGGAACTGAGACGTGGCCGCTTACAATGGGTCACATAAGAAGGCTCAAAGTCACTCAAAGGGCAAAGGAGAGGGCTATGCTCGGGGTTTCTCTACGTTATCAAATCAGAAATGATGAGATCCGTAGAACAACTAGAGTTACCGACATAGCTCACAGAATTGCAAACCTTAAGTGGCAGTGGGCAGGACACATCGCTCGTAGGACTGACGGCCGTTGGGGCGGAAAGGTCCTCGAGTGGCGGCCGCGTACCGGGAGACGCAGTGTTGCAGGCCCCCCATAAGGTGGACCGACGATCTGGTGAAGGTCGCGGGAAGCCGCTGGATGCGGGAGGCACAGGACCGATCGGTATGGGGATCTTTGAGGGAGGCCTATGTCCAACAGTGGTCGTCTCTTGGCTAAAATGATGATGATAAGAACTGTGACTTAGCATCTTGTGTCACATGTTGGCAACGTATACATTGGCGTCCCTGTTGGCATTGTAGAATTGCAAGTCTTATGGTTACCACATGCACGAGTACTTTAGGTAACTATAGCCCTTACCATCAGGCGGGCAATTGGCTTGTTTGCCAACTTACTTGTATGAAAAAATAACTGAATACACTATGGGTTCGACTTAAACTAGGAAAAAAAGCTGCGCTATAGATTTCCATCGAGTAGGTTTTGAGCTTTTGTGTGACTCTTCTGATTTTTTCGCAATTCAGAGTTGGTTTCACAAAGAAAACAACCTCCTTAAATGTCATCCGTCACATTTCTTCTGTCAGACAATGTAGAGTGCACAAGTGTCTGGACAATTATTTACTCAATATTTAGCTACCGATTGTCTTCAAGTAGTCCATTTGTTGCATTTGTTGCACATCGCAACAAGTTTATTGTGATAAAATCCTAAGAATTTAACGAGAGAGCATTCAATAGAGAAAATCTACAGTACCTAGTATTATGACACAAATTATAATTTATTGTTATTATATTATTTTGCTGATTTTTATTTACTTTTACTGAATGTTGACTAAAAGCACGCCAAAAAGACTATTATGGGATTTCCTAGTTATTCACAAGTGGAAGGTTTATTGTTACTAAAATCGCGAGCCTAAGGACTTGGATTGGTTTTTGCCAATGTAGATGACAGTAAAAATTTTTGACAAAAAAGGATTGTAGGTGTGTTTTCTAATCAATGACGTAAGAAGTTCGGCTCTTTCGGCTCGTTTTTACTTTAGCAATTTTAAAATAGTAATAGTAAAAAAATGTAATTTAATAAATATTTCTATTTCCACACACTTGAGTTCATTTATTTGTTACGGATCTTATAGTTCACCTTCCAGCCTAGTAAACAAATTCCTTGCACGCCAAACTTTAACGGTACGGCCATTGATTTACTATCAAAAACAATTATTTTAATCATAAACATGTCGCTTCGCACATCACAATCGTCTCGCTCGCACGGGCGTCGTATCGCGATGTGTTGTCTCATTCATGCGTTGGAGCGACAGCGCAATAGCAATTTTGAGCAACAGTATAGAGTTGATATTTTCTTGTAGCAATTACTAAAACGTCAATTTTAAAATGTTTGATCTGTGGCTAGGTGTGAAATGATTTATTTAACTTAACACGTTTGTACTTAAAATATTTGCCGTAATAATGTAGAATAAGGTTGAATTCGATAAATACGGTACTTTCTTTATGGTAATTTTAATTTGGGCGTGCATATTCAACTAATATCAGCCGCAGCGAGTACAAATGTATAGTCGATTAGGTGACAGATTTCAAGCGCGTTTTTGTATGAACTGCTCTATCTACGTTTGGTAGTAAATCAATGGGTATGGCCATTGATTTACTACCAAACGTAGATAACGCATGAACGTTAGAAAAGTGGGCCGGTGAAGAACAGCCCAATCGGGCCTCGTGCAGTTCTTTTCCATGCGTTGGAGCGACAACGCGATAAGCAATTTTGAGCATTATGTTTGAGAGTATAAAGTTGATATTTTCTTGTAGCAATTACTAAAACATCAAATTTAATGTGGCTAGGTATGAAATGATGTAACTGCACACGGTTGTACTTCAAATAGTTGCCGTAATAATAAAGAATAAGGTTGAATTCAATAAATACGGTACTTTCTTTATGGTAATTTTAATTTGGGCGTGTATATTCAACTAATATCAGCCGCAGCGAGTACAAATGTATAGTCGATTAGGTGACAGATTTCAAGCGCGTTTTTGTATGCACTGCTCTATCTATGTTTGGTAGTAAATCAATGGGTAAGGCACATAATTTCGAATCGATTGTGAGAATAGTCCCCCCTAGTAAGTACATAGCTCGTCGAAGTGGCATTTGCATTGACGGCGAAGATGAAACCGCAATCGGCACGTTTCCACTCTACACAAACTCTGACCGAAAACGACTCTTTGAAAGTGTTCAGCCCTGTTTTAATTGATAACCGCTTCTAATTAATTCGTAAAGTTTATGAAGTTGTCTGTGCTGGGGTTTCCAATGGAAATAATTAATGCAAGAGTAAAATTTTTATTTTATTATTTGTATCTTTGCATTTTATTTGAAAATGATAAATAAATTAAAAATGTAAAAAAAAAACAGTACAGGTCGATATTTCGCCTTGGACGGGAATCGAACCCGCGTCTTTTATCGTGTTGATGCTTTAACCATGGGCCACTGAGCTCTTACCAGCCCCGACAAATTTTCAACTGTACCTACCTATTGGTATCTTTTGCTTCGTTAAGCCAAAATGGGCTGTATTCCCTGTTAAAAACAACGTATCAATATCCAATTAGGAAATCTTTACTGATTTTTTGAAAATTGGTTAAAAAGAAACTAGACATGCATTATTTATTGATTCTTTATTGTACACACATTTTTAAATACAGATACAACAACATGTACAAGGGCGAGCTTATCTCTTAAAGAGATCTCTTCCAGCCAACTCCAGCGGAAGTGAGAAATTTAGGAGATTTAATTACACGTTACCTCAAACCTCCACAATAACATCGCGGTGTTAGGTACATCACAATGTCAATGATCTATTGTCAATACCACGGCGAGTATTCTAAGAGATTCTTTCCCTGATTCCACCTTCTCTTTTCAGACTACAGTCAATCGGCAACAACGAGCTCGCAGGAGCGCGACCATAGAGCTTTAAATTTGCAGTATTAGCAACAAAAAAAAATATCTTCGTAAATAATTTGCGAAAATTTATTTTCATTATTTGTGTAATTCTTTTAACAACAAATACAAGCTGGGGTGTCTGAGATTTCACGTTATTTTATTAACACATTGTATATGTCCCACAATTAAAAATTGGATCTCCCTGCTATCACACGTGTTCCCTCCTTCTGGAAAAGGTGACAAGGGGAAATACCCCCTGTCACCTTGACGCACTACAAGATTCTTTCTTGTGAGAGGTGAAAATACCTTTTTTTTTTTTTTTTTTTTTTGTCGGGGGGAAATGCGTAAGCGCACCGTACCCGCCGTTGGCTAGACGGCAGGCATGTGTGGGGCTGGCCCAGCGAAGTTCCAGGCCGACCCACTAAAATCCCCCGGTGTTCTCCCTGCCCGTGTGGGCGCGCATGGTAAGGTCCACACTGCGACTACCACTACCAGCGCGCCCGGGCAAGCCCGACCACCGGTCGGGATATCGCCGAGGGGGGATTGCCCGAGAACACCAGAGCAATCCCCAGACGGAGGGCCTTACGGCGGCGTGCACGGGGCCAACCATGCACGCAGGCCTCCACGGCAGGGTCATTAGACGGGCATTGCTTGCGCGAATGCCCGCCTTCGCCTGCCTATCCGTCTGCGGCGGAGGGGAACGGCTTGGGGATCTTCCTCCCGCTCCCTCTCCGCAGCCTCCTTCTGCGAAATTACTTCTTCGCAGAAGGAGGCCACAGCCTCCCATTCCGCCTCGCCGCGGAGCATGGCCACGACCATGCTCGGCAGAGAGAGGTCTCCGCCTCCCAGCGCAGCGTTAAGTTCGCTGCGCTGGGGTCGCCAGGCCGGGCACACCAACAAGGTGTGCTCGGCAGTATCGTCGGGAGCGTCGCAGTGGTGACACCGCGGCGTTTCCTCCCGACGCGCGACTCGGTGCAGGTAGTGACCGAAGCAGCCATGCCCGGTCAGTACCTGCACCATGCGGAACGTAAGGCTGCCATGCTGGCGCCCAACCCACTCCTCCAACACCGGACGGATCGCGTCGATCGTCCGGTGGCCGGCAGCTGGGGAGGCGAGTGCCACACCCCACTGACGCAGAGCCTCCCTCTGCGCCAGGGTACGAAGAGGTGAAAATACCTAGAGTAGTGCACTCCCTCTCCTGCACTAGCTATCTTCTCATTTGTATTCCACTTTCACCTCCATCAGCTAGGCCCACTATCAGAGAAATGATCCTCAAGCCGCTCCCATCCGCCGCAGACAGATAGGCGGGCGAAGGCGGGCATTCGCGCAAACAATGCCCGTCTAATGACCCTGCCGTGGAAGCCTGCGTGCACGGTTGGCCCCGTGAACGCCGCCGTAAGGCCCTCCGTCTGGAGATTGCCCTGGTATTCTCGGGCAATCCCTCCTTGGCGATAGCCCGACCAGTCAGGTCGGGCTAGCCCGGGCGCGCTGGTAGTGGTAGTCGCAGTGTGAACCCTACCACGCGCGTCCATAAGGGCAGGAAGAACACCGGGGGGTTAAGTGGGTAGGCCTGGCACTCTTCCGGGAGAGCCCCACACACGCTCGTTGTCTAGCCAACGGCGAGTACGGTGCGGTCACGCATTCCCCTCGAAAAAAAAAGGTCCACTATCAGAGAAATCTCACGATACGGTCTTAAGATATTTCTAAACAGTCCTTATACTAAGTTGGTGTATTTCAGCAGTAATTGTTCTACAAACCTTTGCAGGAACCCGACAGAGAGTGTAGTAATCTCAAATTACGACTACGGAAGCACTAAGAAGAAGAGCAACATGATAACCAGGAACAGCGGCGACGGAGTCACCATCATGACAGTGAGGGACACCAACGACTTCCTCATCGTCAACGAGGACGGAAAATGCGTCAAAAGATAGATATCACGAATCGAGCGATATACTCGTATATAGGTAATCGTTGTATTTTTTTTACCAAAGAAAAAGGATGATTGTATTCATGAAGAATGTATCGATTGTATATAACTCTGTTTATTAGTACGCGAAAGAAAAAAGGTTTTGTTGTAAAATTTTGCTTCGCTGTTTGGCGATAATTAGATACCTACTTACTTAAATTATTTCACCGAGCAAACTTGAGACTTATTTATTTAGTAGTAATACCTCGTAAACGGTGTTTTATATAATGAACAATAAGAAATATTGAACATTCCATGACAAAAAGTTTTATGTGTTTCTTACTTATTTAATGAAGTAACTTATTTGTTTATAGACTTTGATAAGACTTTGTTATTTTGTTGCCATTCGTAGTTAGTTATTTGTTTAGAGTTCAAAAGAAATTTGTAGACTGTAAATATTTAGTGTATGTTAATAATTACCAATTGTAAATATAAAAAGGAAATTTTAATAGTTATAGTCTCAGATTTTTATCAAAACCGAACATGATTGAAAAGTTAAAAAATAAAATATGATAATAACACGCAACTTCATTGTCTGCCAATAAATAGCTGTGTACCAGTATTAGTTTTATTGACTGTACTTTTCCTTCCCATTTGAGGTACCATCAAGATAATAATGTCCTCCAAACCGATACTGGGTCGCGGCGGCCAACTCAACAGACTAGCAATCTGCGCAGGAGATATTATAATGCGCAAGTGACTGCGCAAATGCAAGGGCAATCTCTGTTCCTTCACTCGCATAGTTCGATGGGACGGTTAGCCTACACGACTGGGGCGAGATCAGGCGCAGAACCCGCGCTTACGTGCCTTCAGAAGCATGGAGGAGCACGAGATATTTCGTATTTCGATCACCCATCAGGACTGACCATAGCCGACGATGCTTAACCTAAGCAATCGTTCGCTGTGTGAACATGCTAATGTGCCACCAAGCTCCAAAACAAACATAATATGTTACATAGTATAAAAATAGTTTTTAAAAATTATTATCACAAACTTATTACTTTCACCTGTCCCGGGGTCCGTAATGAAATCTCGCAAGTTGCATTAGACCCACTTCCCAGTTTCCGATGGTGCTGAAATTTTGCATGCAAATGGATGGATATCGCGTGACAATGCAATATTATAGTGACATAGAGCTGATCGGTGGTGATTCTGTAACTCATCGATTGATCGATGAGTTATCAAACTGGATGATGTAATGTTATCAAACTGGATGATGTAACGAAGAAACTTGTTATCAAACTGGATGATGTAATGAAGAAAAGCGGAATTATGTTCATTTGCTATAAGTCGGTGGAGCTGTCGACTCGGCACTTGTCTTCCAATCGGGAGATCCGGGCTTCGAGACGGACGTGGACCAATGTGTTTTTGGCAATGTCGTGAGACAACCTGCATACATCTGCGAAGAAATTCAAAGGTGTACGTGAAGTCGACCAATTCGTACTGAGCCAGCGCGGTTGACTAAGGCCTAAACACCTTAAATTAGGCTCGAGCCCACCCTGGGCTCGAGCACCTCGGTGGGGATGTATCTGAGCTGTTATGATGATTGGTTGATTTATTCAACAAATATAAAATCAGTTTTAATCAAACACAATTTTGAAATCCGATTGCCGATGAGTTACGAAATCACCCACCTTATGCTGGAGCTGGAAGGTGGCCATAGGAACTCCGCAATGAAACGATACAGCCCCATCGAGTTTGGGCTCGTTTGATTTGTATTGACGAGTAGTTAAGCTTGTATTTAAATAAGTTTAAAAAAAATTGTTTCTTTTTATCTCATAATAAATTTTCATACCAACTAAGTTTCATAACTGAATATAGATCGAAATTTTATATTTTTTACGTCATATAAACTCCTGGTTTGATGGTAGACTGATGAAAGAAAGCCTAATTTTGACATTTTCCGCATATATTTTTATTATTATGCGTGTATGATAAGGTCTCTGGTACAATTATTTAAAGAGGAATCAAGCCATCTTTTTCAGCTCAAGAGTAAATAATTAACAGTTTTATTATTATTTAGGACTTCAGCTAAAATTAGCGTGGGTAAAATTTCCATTACACTTAAGCCACTTATGTTACAATATCTCTATATATTTCGTTGAGGAGCTTGGTGGCGCATTGGCGCGTGCGCTCAGCGAACGATTGCTAAGGTTAAGCAACGTTCGCTGTGGTCAGTCCTAGGATGGGTGACCAAAATAAGAAACAGCTCAAGCTCCTCCGTGCTTCGGAAGGCACGTTAAACAGTGGGTCCTGCGCCTGATCTCGCCCCGGTCATGTCGGTTAACCGTCCCATCGGACTAGGCGAGTGACGGAACAGAGAGTGCACTTGCGTTTGCGCAGTCACTTGTGCACTATAATATCTCCTGCGCAGATGGCTAGTCTCTGTGGAGATTGGCCGCCGTGACCGAATATCGGTTAGGAGGACATTATATATTTCGTGCGATGGTGATCTCCGTTGCTAGAATTCCACCAGAAGCAGTTACCTTGCACGTGGTATATTTTTACGCCTCGTAAAAGAAATAAGAAATATAACCACCAGAGAACAATATATACCAGCTTGGCTAGTAGAGAATGCTTATGGCATTAGGCCTGCCTTTGTACACACTGTACATGAAGAAATAATAAATAAATAAACATAAGAAAATTCAAAAAAGAATCTCAAGTACGTACCCGCGAGAAGTCTTTAGCTTTAAGTAGATGTTTTTTATTGCAACTAAGTTGGCAAACAAGCAAACTGCCCATCTGACGGTAAGTGGTAACAGTCACCTATAACACATGTGGCTCTTGTGAGATTCGTAGCAAAACGTTGCCAACTTGTGACATCAGATGTAACGTCACGGTACCCAGTAATTTCACTGCCAAATCTTATCGTTCAAACCGGAACACAGTACTGCTGCTTTGCGGCAGAAATAGGTAAGACGGAGGTATCCAAGCAGATGACCCTGGATACAGTCTCCCTCCGGTATCTCAGTATATCAAAGAATGTTAAATCTCAGTTATAATGGAACTATAAAACAAGAGTCCACTGTCTCTATCCTAAAAGGGAAGCTGCGGGTGAAGACAGAAGACCCAGGCTTACCTAAATCCTGGGAGGTTGTCAGGAAACATCTATCGCGATCGCTTACAAATTGACAGTCGCCGTCCATCCATCGTTCCTTTCCGTTCCAGAAGAAAGATAAAAAGTATTGTGTTCACGGCGCAATGGTTGTCAAATTGAATAACCCACCTGGTCAGAGAAAATATTTCTGTAATGCATTCAAAACAAATATTCATTGGTGTGCTCATGGACGTGTTTAATATTTATTCTATCAGCATTCTATCATAAAACCGCGCACTGTTGGGCATAGGACAGGGCAAGAAGAATTTTTCGGCTATTACCACTACTCTAGTTCAATGCGGCTTGATGGAAAGCACCAGATCCTCATCTAATAGTCATCTCCACCTGTCATGTGATCAGATCACAGCACGTGTCCTTTCAACCGTGTATCGGCATCGGGTGGCGGCAATGAATAAGGAGTTCACCTTCTGCCAGAGAAGGTGGCCCAAATCAGACGTCTTCCGTAGGGGGAGGCAGTGCTCCTCTCTATTCAAGTTAGCTCCTTGGGACTATAACACATTATAACGACTTGAATAGGTGAGGTTGACTTAGATCGTAAAGTGTTATTTGGAAACTTACACTCTGTTGTATTTAATGTAGGTATACTCATTAAGTTGTAAAAAAACAGATGTATGTGAGTTACCTATACATGCTTTATTTGGTGTTTATGATTGGTGGTGCCCAAAGTAGACTCCATCACGTCGGCGTTTCACCGAATAATGATTTTTAGGTTGATTGCTGATGTCGACACTACAATCAAAGAATTGTCCTTACCTTGACTCCGTTCGGTCTCCGTATGTAGCCGGTGGACTTCCTGAGCTAGCTCGAAGGAAGTCGCGGCTCCTGAAGGGCTGCTGTCAATCCAACGATGGAGACCGGAGCACTACATAGGCCTAGTAGGCCACCATCACTCACTTTACCGATAAAACTTTTACCACATTTACACTTTCACAAGCGGACTTTCGCACCCCGATATTAGGTGCGCCGCGCAAAACACAATGAATTCTTTTATTCTCGAAAACGAAAACGCGCCACCCGGTAACCTAACCTATTTTAATGTCATTCCGTTCGACTCGACTGACATGTCACATGCGGCCGGCCGCCACAGGCTCTCACTGCACAGACTATAATACAGTGTTGCCACTCGCTCTTCCTCGAGCGTAAACAATGATAAAAATGTGTATAAAATTTATTAAGTGGGTCATACTTAATTTAGTGTTTTTGTTAAATAAATAAAATGTGTTTAAAATTAATTCGATGGGTCATACCACAGATAATATAATAGTACCTACAGTAGTCATACAATTTCATACAAAATATCCAGTTACTTCAATTTCAAAAATTATATTAAGGAAAACCCAGGAGGTAATAGAACGAAAACTCTGTGAGTTAAAAAAAAGCGCGCTTTAACAAAACACGATCCAAGAAAAGAGAATTCGTCGGGTAGAGCCGACAAATTGCAACGCTGTAAAAAATTAATATCCACGTACCAAGAAGCTACGTAACGCATAAAAAGAAAAGGCTTTAAATTTTCCGTGAAAACTTCGTTCCTTGAAATTAAGAAGGAATGGGCTTACAGTGGGAACAGAAATTAATTCGCAAGGATCACCTCTGGTGAGATATAAATTAAAGGCGAATTCGGTATTTGATTAATGATAAATGCGTAGAGCGTCGCTGTTATAATTAAAACCATTTGTCTGCAACCGCGTACGGGTGCTACTGCTAATCCACCAATAATAGCTGTGACCCACAGCGTTTAGTAAACCAACATTTTAAGGATTTGGCTAGATCTTAAAATATTGTCCCTAAATAGAGTTTCATAGCCGTCGTTTTAACAACATTGTTATGTTGCGCTAGCGCTAGCAATAACAATAACAATAGCCAGTTACCAAGATCGCTTGAAACATGAGAGACATTACAATAGCTGTGTTTTTGTTTTAATATTGTTTTTTCTTCTTCTAATCGATTATACAGTGTGTAAAAAAAACCCTGTCCGATCCATTAGGGTAGTTTTAGTTTTATCAAGATTTCGTTCTATTTATGTATTCATTTTCATTAAATGAAAGAAAAAAATTACCCTGTTGAAAAAAGAAAAAAAATGAAAAATTGAAATAGATTGAAAACTAAATTATACTTTGACCGGTGACATGTTTTTTATGTAACATAACCGGTGACGTGCGGTCTGACAGGCCGCTCCACTATCTGGTCCCTAGCGCGCAAATTATGTAACGTAGCTTATCAAACTGCTCGATTATAATTAAAACACTTATGAAAGGACAATATAAAACCAAATAGAGTACCCTAAATATATTTTACTTAGCAACATGTAATCATAAAGCTATATTGTCTTATAAACGACAATATTCGTGTGAGGTCAACAATTACAAAAAAAATATATAAAAATCAAAAGAAATCAACAAAAATAATCTTTTTTCATAAGCTTTTACATTAGTCAACTCAAAATTTTTTTAACTTTAATAACAACAGCCATTTTACGAATCTGACAATGGTCAAACTTTGGTTTCTTTATTGGCAGCTCGGACACAATTATTTGAACAATGCAAGCAAACATGTTTTTTGCAAGAGGTAATTAGACTCCGATTCAATTTAGGATGACAACTGGCACATGTTTTTCTTGTTTTTGGTATGTTTTCGGAAATTTGTGGCTGAGGTGGCAAATCAGAACCTAAAATACGCATCAGATTCAATCTTATTTCTCGTGGAATATGACAATTGTTAACTCTTCGCTGCATGTGTTGTAAAATTGCGCTTCTGGCCAATACTTGTATGAACTGTCCACAATCAATGGTATTGGCACCATCACCACCAAAAATACCAAAAAAACACAACATTAATATTTCAACATAAAATCACACAAGCGGTGACATGAGGTCTGACAGACCGCTACCAAATTTTAAATAAATTTTACTTAACGATTTGAGACTGTCCGATGCAACTACCCCTCTCTACAGCATAGATGGAACTAAACTCGAAGCTACTCAGGCGCACACACGCGTGAAGAGCGGGAAAGGGGGTAAAACACGTTTTTGGTGGCGCCACTCGGCCTGTAAGACCGCTTGTCACCAGTTAAAGGTTATAAAAGCTTACATACCGTGCATAAAAAGAACCGCTTGCTTACCACTGTGTAATGCAGTGAAAAATTTCTCCCATTTTATGGGTAAATAGTATTCAATAGGTGACAAAAATGCAAAGTTTAAAATCGATAGCAAAGTTATTTTCTTGAATTAAGAAAATTGGATATTTATTTTGGCGATTTTAATTAGATACCTATATGCCCCTGTCAGATCTGACAGGGTTTTTTTTACACACTGTATAGGACCCCAGAGGGCCTAGTGAAAGTTACCTACAGTACAGAAGTGACAATTTAGTAATGCCATTTCCATAAATTGCCGTTAGATGCGGTTAAGAGCAATTAATGTGTGCGTGACAAGCTAATATCAAGTGGCCGCAAAAGCAAGTGGTCTACAGAAGCAATTCGTCTATTTAGCAACTTCTATTATAATGTGTTTTATCAATTCGCCTAAATTGTTAGAGGTCCACTCCGCAGTGTGCTCTGCGGAGTGGACTGGTCAATATATACTTTGTCGAGGCCCTGGCATTAAGACCCAAGCCGTGGTTTTCGAGCTGTCTAAGGGTGTCCGGTCCACCTAAGTCTAAGTCTAAGGGTGTAATTGGGTTTTCCCAATTCGTGAATCGCCTTAACAATGGACAGGACGGATATTGAGGTTGGTTAAGTGGATATGCCCCGCAAATTTCGTGATAGTTGTTATTGATACCGCTGTCAATACTAGCCTAGTATTGACAGCGGCAGCGGTATCAATAACAACTGAATTTTTTTGCGTACCCAACCCAAACTTTGTTTGGTAATGCTTATGTGCTCACATTTCCGTCTGCCCGTCTATCTGTCTATATGTCCGTCTGTTCGTTCCATCCCGATCTCAGCCCCAGCTCCCATATTACATTAGTATACGTTTGAAAGATATGGGTTTGAAAAGATTTTTTTGTAAAAACGTATACTACTGATATACATTGATTGTGAAATCAAAAGTGATCGGGATACATCGGTAATGAAATAATAATCATCATCATCATCATCACAGCTCATAGGTATACTTCCCCATCGAGGAGCACGAGCCTACCCTAACTAGTTATGTTAGAGCGATTAGACTTTAGTCAAACCACGCTAGCCTAGTGCGGATTTTTCATATGTACATTTATCTGACTCTCCTAATATGAAGGAAAGCATCGTGAGGAAACCTGCATACACCTGCGAAGTAATTCAAATAAAATATAAAATGTTTTAATTGAATCGAGCCCGCGCACTGATGTCTTTTAAAAATTTCTAGCAGAATTTCATTACGGGACCTAACTAATTGGACTCCAACGCTTATTACATTTGCTATCACTGACAAACAGCTGAAAAATAAACAGAAACCTGCATTAATTTTCCAGCAGAAATACCCAGGGATACATCTGAATTTAATAATAGTGAAATAAGATAATCTAAGTTAACAAAGAATA
This sequence comes from Schoenobius gigantellus, assembly GCA_963935595.1. Taxonomy (NCBI): domain Eukaryota; kingdom Metazoa; phylum Arthropoda; class Insecta; order Lepidoptera; family Crambidae; genus Schoenobius; species Schoenobius gigantellus. The sequence goes on from OZ012558.1 coordinate 10,738,633, forward strand.
TGCAAATGTCTTTGCACGAAGCAATGAATGATAGGAAAATAAATCATGCATCCTATCTATTAACTACAAAAATAACATTACCTGTCTGTTTGTCCTTTTTATACAACTAAGTTTGCAAACAAGTATATTGTCCACCTGATAGTAAGTGGTAAAAGTCAGTCACCTATAGAACATGACTGTGGTTTCTGTGAGATTTGTAGCAAATCTGCAACCCCCACAAGAACCACAGTGTACGTTGCCAACGTGTGACAAAAGATGTAAAGTCACGGTACCAAGTAACTTTACTGCCAATTGCCATATCTTACCCATCAAACCGGAACACAACAAAGCAAACACGTACTACTGCGGTTTTGCCGCAGAAATAGGTAAGACGTTACGGAGGTACCCAAGCAGGCGACCCTGGTACCGAGTCTCCCCCCGTCCTTTGCTCTCACGCCTAAGCTGATGAATAAATTTAATGAAATCTAGTATTGGGAACACACCCCAAACATTATTAAGATGTATGAAAATACAAGGAAAATGAGAAAAAAACGCTGACTCTACACTTGTTCGGAAATTGGGAGAGCCTTCTCGAGAAGAACGGGCAAGAAACTCTGAAGGTCTTAATTAATAATATCAATTAGAGGTAAATTTAGGGCGAAGAATATTACGCTGGAAGTAGAAAAAAGCTTTATCTTGTGACTTCCCAGATATTATGGAAATAAAAGCTAGTTCAGTTGCATTAAAAAGAATTATTGTTAATCATACAGGTAATACAAGCAAACAAATTTTCAGTTCATAAAGTAAAATGTATAATGTCTTTCAAAAACTGTTGCGTCACTCCACGAACCCTTGTTATTTCTTTACACGTCATTTTTATTAATGGTCGTTAGCATTAAAGGACATCCCAACAAAGGCGGGCTAATACCCAAAAACGCTCTTTGTTAAACACAGTATTCAGGAAATGTTTACTGTCTAAAATGAGATAATGTTTAATTGAACATAAAAATTACGTCATGAGTATTTATTTAATTAATGAGTTATAACTTTATAGGGCATGCGTGCGAGCCGCGCCAGCCGAGCAAAAAATAATACGGTAAAGGTAAGTTGTAACAATTTATTACTTTTTCATCACAAAACGGATGATCTATCAAACTTCGCGACACAAAACTTTTTTAGACACTGATAGCTAAATTTATGAAAAAGGTCCAAATCTTGACTCTGGAGATCGTCCCATAATTCCAAAACCTCTTTATCACTACAATGCTAGTTAATTACTCTATATTGGATAGTATTTGTGACCATTTTACTTACTTTAGGGTCCTGGTTTTGATTCAACCTGATTATAAGTAACTTTAAAGCTAAAGATAGACTTGAGTTTTATCAAATTTTCCTTCATAAAATATAAATATAGGAGATAGAGTACAATATAAAAATTTAGGTGTGCCAAAAAGCTTAAGATCAAGATCAGTTAAGATTGTGGTGGCCAGGTAGACTCGATCCTTATAAGCAAACAAATCAATCACATAAACCAAAGGGTATCAATTCTTAGATCTCCAGATCTCAGAGAGGGGCGATTTTATAACGTATCGGCAAACGGCCATTGTATACCTTGATAAGTTTGTTTGAATAAAACATGTATTTGGTATTGTGTATTATCGTCGTCCGAGCAGTGGTGGCATATTAGTAAAATAAGTCGACATTTATACTTATATTTCATGAACATGATTCCATTTTTTATCGTCAAGTTATCCAATTCGATTATGATTGCCCATCAATCGACGAATTACAAAATCACTGAACATAGGTAGCTACAGTCACAAAGACAACAGTCTGCAGTGTCAATTTTTTCTTAAGTTAAATCCAAGCAACCAAATAAAAAAATCATTACTTAATCGTTGATACCTACTTCTTATTTATTGTTACTGCTGAGTGGGACAAACTTTTGATAGCGAGAGAGCTGGGTAGCGGGACGTTTTTAGTCAACAATTTGGTGCCAGGAAAAAATTACCCTCATTCAACATTTTTTTAGGGTTCCGAAACTCAAAAGGAAAAACGGAACCCTTATAGGATCTCTTTGTTGTCCGTCCGTCCGTCTGTCTGTCAAGACCCTTTATCTCGGGAACTCGTGGAGGTATCGAGTTAAAATTAAAACTATATAGGGGAGAGTCGGTTATATCGTACCACTTTTTACTTTAACTTAAATATTTCGACTATGACAAGACTTACAATAATTAATGGATAAATAAAGTTTCATATTTTGCCCTGCTAAGATAGAGAAATCAGTTCCATACGTCTACTCTAACATCCTTAAAAATGCTTTTTTATAAAGGACTGCCATCGGTACGATTTAGCCGACTAGTCGTTTTAATCGTACCACCAAGTTTTTAAATCGTACCATAGGTGTTTCAACCAAATTATTTATTTCTAACTCTTAGGTGATAAGAAACATAATTAATACATCTTAGGTAAAAGGAACATTATTTTTAACTTTTAGGTAATAAAGAAACATTATTTTTAATTCTTAGGTGATAAAGGAACAATGTTATCATAAACTTTCTTATAAGAATAACATGATTGTACTATAGTATTGAGATCAATCAACATAACTATAATAATAATGAGAAAACTCAGATTTACAGTCCCTCGAGGCTGACAACTCGCTGAGGCTGACTTTTTTAGCAAAACCTGTTTAATATACCGTAGTAAAAAAATATAATATGTTACTCTTGAAAATATTTTTGAGAATATCCATGACCCCAAAACAAATTTTAATCAAAATTTCTCGTTAAAAATGCCAAAGGTTGGATGAAGGTTTAAAAGAGATTTTAAACCTTCAAAAATCTAAAGAATCGACCTAATTTTCTGCTGTATTTAAACGTCCAACAAACAAATTGAAGAAGATTATACGAAAAAATCAAAACATAGAAACACAGAAAAAGCCTTGCTTTAATTTTTTGCGCAAAAAGTAATTAAATCGGTCAATTTTTCGCGGAGAAAACAGGGGACTACGAAACGTATATACGTATAATTTTACAACGTTCATATTTAGGGGCAAGTTTAGCAGTAAAATATTTATTAGCAGAACTCTGCTTGTACGTACGCTTCCACACAAAATCACCAACATTAAAAGAGATATCTCTGCGTTTGTTGTTATAGTATTTTATATTCCTTTCATGGGCTTTACGCAATGACTCTCGGACTTTGATGAAAATGTCACCGAGGTGGCCAATATTAGACGCATGAGTATCGCGTGGTACCACAACCAACTCTTGGAGATCTTCAAAATCACGGTAAATACTACCATCTGTGACAGCTTCCCTACCGTGTACTAGCATGAAAGGAGTATAAGAAGTAGACTCATTTACTGAGGTGTTCATGGCAAATTGTATTTAATGTATGTTAATATCCCACGTTCTATGATCGTGCTCAACAAACGAGGAAACTGCAGTGATTATTGTGCGGTTATAACGTTCCACCGTATTAACTTGTGGACAATATACTGGACCCACATGTACTTGCGGAATATTGTATTTTTCATATAATGCCTGAACCTCATGACTTATAAATTGCGAGCCATTATCAGACATCACAGTCTGTGGTATTCCGTGAACCAGAAATACATGGTCTTCTAACCTTTGCGCTATAACTTTGCCCGTTGCACGCCGTATAGGAAATAATAAACAATATTTTGTAAAACAACACACAGCTACTAGTAAAAATGTATTTTGCTGTCGAGACATCGGCAGTGGACCAACCAGATCAATGCTGATGCACTGGAATGGTCGACAGCAAACTTTGGGTTCCCCCATAAAGCCAGCTGGCGCTAGTGAGCTATGTTTATATGAGTTGCAAGTGGCACAATTTTTAATAAATTCCTCGGTATCTTTTTGCATATAGGGCCAAAAATACCGTAATTTTAATCTTTTATATGTTTTTGCAACGCCTAAGTGCGCAGCAATTGGTTCAGAATGGTTACTTGTAATAATATCCTCCCTAAGCTCCTTTGGTACAACCTCTTTCCACTGGCAGTCACCACAGAGTTTGTTAGTGCTTTTTGTAAATCTAAAAAGCCTACCATCAATAATTTGAAAATTGGGACACGCGCGCGGCCTATCCGTGCAACGTTTTAATATATTGTTATACCAAGCATCGCTGGAAGTAAATGCGTCTACGGCTGCCACTGGTACAGAACGTGATAGTGCATCCGGTACGACGTTTTGAGATCCACTACGATGCTCAATAATGAAATTATAAGGCGATAGCCTACACCCCCAACGCGCTAGTCGTCCTGTCGGATTCTTAAGGTTTAAAAACCACTTTAGACTAGCATGATCGGTAATAATTTTAAATTGTCGACCACCTTCAAGGTAAGGGCGGAAGTGTTCAACGACATGTACCACGGCCAATGCCTCTCGCTCTGTAGCGGAATAGTTACGTTCGGCGGGTGTTAGTGAACGGCTACAGTATGCAACAGGATGTTCTTGTCCATCTACAACCTGGGTCAAGGTCCCTCCTAACCCGAAATCAGAAGCGTCACAGTGGACAGCAAAATCTTTCGAGAAGTCAGGACATACCAGAACCGGAGAAGTAGACAGTGCGAGTTTTAGGTCGTTGAACGCCTCGTCTGCCTCGGTCGTCCATTTGAAAGGGGGCGCGCTCTTACGGGTAGAAGTAAGAGCATTAAGGGGACCAGCCCTATGACTAAAATTTTTTATGAAACGCCTATAATAAGATGCAGTTCCCAAGAAACGTTTGACGTCTTTCCTGCAGGTGGGAATAGGAAAGTCTACTATAGCCTTAATTTTGTCAGGATCCGTGCGCAGACCATATTCGTCAACCACATGACCCAAGAATTTCAGCTGTCTCCTGAAGAACTGGCATTTAACCATGTTGACAGTAAGGTTGGCTAGTTTAAGTCTCTCCTTTACCCTAAGTAGGAGCTGGAGGTGATCCTGGAAGGCCGTTGGGCCTTCAGGGGTAAGTAAAATTAAATCATCAACATATACGAACACCTTATTGTCAAACTCGGGGCCAAAGAGGCGGTCCATCAACCGCTGCTGCGTAGCTGGAGCTGCAGTAAGTCCAAAGCACATGACCTTAAAGTGAAACAAGCCTCTGCAGGGTATAGTAAAAGCAGTTTTCTCTCTGGACTCAATAGAGTCCAAAGGAACTTGGTAATATGAAGACTTAAGGTCAATAGAAGATAAGTACTTAGCGTTTTTGAGCTGGTCCAGAATATGGCTAATATAAGGCATCGGCTAAGCGTCATGCTTTGATATGGCGTTAAGTTTTCGGCTGTCCAAGCAGAAACGTGATGACCCATCTGATTTAACCGCTAAAGTAACGGGGTTGTTCCATGCACTTCCGCTAGGCTCCACAACATCATCCTTCAGCATTTGGTCTAGGTGTTTATTTAATTCTGCCAATTTAGCGGGTGAGACTACATAATACCGTTGCATAATAGGTGGGTGGTCACCGGTATCAATTTTATGACTCACTAAGTGTGTCCTACCTAGGCCTTTCTTTTCTGCGGAAATGTCATCAAATTGCATCATTGACCAGCCTACGCTCAAGCTTAGATAAAGTTTCAAAATCATATAAAGCACGGCTGCCTGACATAACTGTGTACACCTGATTATTATTTTTATATAAATGTCCGCTATCCTCTAACAATGATAAAATATCTGGCGCAATATTAAATTCCTTCCAGAAATTTAAGCCAAATAACAACTCTGTAGCAACTCCAGGGACGACGTAAAATTTAATAACACGAGTTTTATTCTCTATTGATACAGGTAAAAATAAGTACCCATTTACTCGTGAAGTAGAACCATTTGCAGTTTTTATAAATTCTAAGTCCTCAGACTTATGTAATGTAGCGAAATCTTTAAAATATTTGTATGCTTGCCCTCCCACAATGGAGATCTGTGATCCTGAATCTAGTAATCCTCTGAATTCCAAGGCAAAAATATTAATCTTCAGATAAGCTCTGGTATCATTATAGGTGGCGTTAGTAGTAGCGTGAACCGATGTAACCTTACCTTTATGCATATGTATGTTACTAGCTTTATTTACATTATTATAGAATTCATTGTATTTCTGCCTTGATTGTTCAGAATTACCATGTTTATTATAAAAATATACTGTTTTATACCATCGGTTCACTGCTTGGCGTTTTTTGAAATCTCTGCGGTTGAAGGTTTTGAAGAAGTGCACTTTGGACAATTATTTGCATTGAACCCCTTTTCTCCACAACGATAACAAATAAGTACCCAAGGCGCCTTGCAATACCTCAAGCTGTGGCCATTTTTACGACAGCGGACACAAAAAAGATTATTTTGTGTATTATTCACTGGCTGAATTGAAGAGACTTTTGGTGGAGCCTTGCTACCACTATTACCACTAGTATTTTTGTAACACAAATCTGGAGCCAGAGAAGAAGTGGTGACCCTAGGAGGTTCACTGAAATGCACCGTTCGCTCCTTTGCACCTTCTAATAACCTACATTTTTTCTTTAAACTAGTCCAAGATTCCACTGGGGCTAGAGCAAGCTGAGTAGTATAAAATGGTCTAATATTAAACATGACTATGTTCAATTTATCATCATCAGAGATTGGTTTTGATAATCGAGTAAAATAATTTTGCATAATGCTGAGATAATTCACAATGCTTTCGTCGGGGCCCTGAGTACGACTTTTAATTTCCTGCATCAAGCGATGGTCATAATCAGATGGTAAATATTCATCGAGAAGCAAGGTCTTCAGCTCAGTCCAATTGTGAACGTCTGACTTTACTCCTTGATACCAGCATAGCGCTTCATCAGTGAAAAGTTCAGCCGCAGAACAGAAAAGCTTTGAATCTGCAAGGCCACGAGACAAGCATAACTCTTCGAGGCGTTGTAAGAAGGCTTTAATGCATGTCTTGCCATTGAAGCGTATATTCAGTTTATGCACGGAGCAATCATTAGCTGTATTGTGTGTAGTTGCAGTGGAGTGCTCAATAGGTTGTTCAGGTGCCAAGCTACTTTTAAAATTATGACAAACATTATCTATTTTTACAAGAATGCTATCTAATTTATTATTCAGAGAAGTAATTAAAGAAGTAAGATTATCATCATACTCCGATGAAGACAAGCGACCAATTCTGTGGAATAAGTGGTGTGCAAGAGTTTGAATTCTATTTAACATCTTAAGTGATGACAGCTTACTTGAAGTACTTGTGATAAGTTTCTCAAGATCATCTAATTTCTTTTGAATTACTTTTAATTCAATATTGACATCAAGATCACAAGTCAGTATTTCATCAGAAGGCAGATCTTTATTGAGAGTACGGATCTGTGCTCTCAGAGCCATCACCGTGTCAGCTGGTTTCGAACCCCTGATTTTCACCTCATATTCTAGTTCATCTTTGTTAAGTAAATTAAAACTAATTGGTCTTTGCTCCATTTTTGTAAAAATATACTACGCTCTATTCTATATGAGAAGTTAATTTTACAATATTATTTATGTTATATACTCAAACTATGAACAAAAAATCTTAAAATATATTCACCTTTGCAAATGTAACTAAAATTTGTTTTTTATTTATACCTATCTGAACCAAACCTGCATAGAATTCTTATTTATCTTATAACTAGTGAGACCGGCAGACGTTCTCCTGTCCGATTCCAGCACCACCTACTGGGTCCAGTTGTACTTTTAAACCTTCCCTGGACCTATTCAAATACACATAACATTTCGTAAGAATCGGTCGAGCCGTTTTTGAGTTTTAGCTTAACTAACACACAACGTTAAAAAAAAGAAAATTATTAAAGATACATACCGAGATGGATCAACACTATCTGAGCATTTGACCAGAATAATGGGCCATATAATGCCACAAAACCTGCTGTATATTCGGGCGCCAAATTGTAGTGCTTTTTCTTGCTGAATTGTAGAAATATAGGGAAATCTTAAAGTTAAAGAAAAAAAAAACAAACTTATTCCTTTAGTCCGATACAAAATGAAAAGCTTTATTCTGGTAGGTACATAACTATAATTCACTTATGTATAATGTTACTGAAGTAAACAAAATCCCTGCAAAATCAATGCAAAGCACTTAACTAAATCTTTAATTGATACAAGCCAAGGGCAGGATGGTTCAGGTTTGTTTGATCAATCTCGGTAGGTAAAAATCAGGTACAAATTGGGTACAAAACTACAAAATGAGGGGCAATAAAGTACACCAACAAATAGTTATAGGTTTCCTTTTTTTTTAAAAGAAATTAGTAGCCTTCCCCGGAGCGGTTGTTAGTGGATCGTACCTTCTATGCTAAGTCTTGCAATCACGGGTCAGAGATATGATATTCCAGTTTCTTAACTTATTCTCTGTTTCTAATATTATTTGTGTAATTCCACAGAATTCCTCCTTGATACTAGGTTATTTTGTTATGGTTTCTAGCTGTAAGGTCAAGCAGCGGAGCCCTACGGCCTCCGGTAACTGCCCTGGAGATTCATAGCACAGTGTTAGGTTAAAGATATAATTAAATATGCCTATGATATTAGGGTCAGTGGGTCTAACACTGAGTTCTGAAGGAATCCCAGTCAATACATTTGAACTTCATGTAATAAACATAGCAAATGAATTCTAAAACATAATTTTTAATAAATTGACAAATTGTCTTATTGGTTAGTTAATAAAAAGGACATATGGAGGGGAGAGCACCTATTTTGTGTATAAGTATTGCTATTAATAAAAAGAAAACAGCTTAATTTGTGAGTTCTTTGCCAAAGAAGGGTGTGAAACTTAATATTGTGAAAATTTAGAATTTAACATGAAATTCGCAAGTGTTACTCAATATATGCCTTAATCCCACTAAGATGCCGCTTACTATCAGAGTTTTTTAATGAAATAGGGGATGAAAAAGGCGAATTTTGGAAATGTAATATGTTTGATTTAATAATCAATTTACCCACAAATAAAAGTAAAATTAACAAAATCTGTTTCAAATTATGAAATATAATAAGTTAATTAGATACCTTATTGATTTTTTGCACTTATTGATACAATAAATCCATTTAATTTAATGAATCGCGTGCCGGCGAGTAAATATAGTATTTTTTCCTTAGCTTTACTCTTCAAGCTGAAAACAAAAAGAACTGACTTTTGAGGTCTCACTGTCGCTTTTCAAATTAAATTCACACGGAAAACGGGAGAAATACCTATGGATTTTCTTCGCAGAAATTAAGATAATGCAGAAATTTCTATTCCGCACTCAAATCAATAACAAATTACTTCGGTCGATGTCTCACAGACTAAGAACCACATAGAGATAATATCATAGCTTAGGCGCGTTCACGTACCAACGCTCCACTTGCGCACAGATTTGCGTTTATGTGGAAGCGACGGAGCCGAGGTCCGTTTGCTCAATGTTAAGCGCCGTATTGGCGACGGAACCTCTCCTAAAACCAAATTCATTTCATAACACTCGTAAGACTCTTAACTTGCTTCAAGATGTGTCAAGTCAACATACGGATCTTTCGGAATTCTACAATATGCAATAAGTATTTCCAGCTAAAGTTATAAGTTTGATTGAAAAACAAAACGTAATGAAAAATTAACCATAAACAAATTGTGAATGCTTTCCAAATTCTATCCGACGAAACCATAATTATATGATCTGTAGCTTTAAGTGTATTTTATTATGATATGTCTCTAAAAATGATCAAAACAAACGGTCTAAATGTCAAATTCCGAATTTTGAGAAAATCAACCCACCTAAAGGGAACCACGGGATTTTGGGCGAAAAAAAACTATCTTTGTAAATAAGGCCAGAATAAACGCGAGATTTATTTTGTTTATGCAAAAATTGAATAATGACCAAAGATAATTGCAAATGTCACTGACGTGACGTGAAACGACGTTGACGTTGACACTTGACATTGATATTGTGAAATTAATTGACAAGTTGTTGTAATTATGATTTTAGTTGTGCAATTTGTGTTAAAACTACAGTGAAACCAAAGTGTTTTTGCAAAATTAGTGTTTTATGAAATTTTAAGAAAAAACGGTGTTACATGTTTGTGTACTTTTCATAGGTATTTTCGGTCCCAGCTGCAATTGTCCCTATCGCGCTTAGTTCAGTACTTCGGACACACAGCGCGACAGCAAAACATTTTAGAAATACCTATTTTTGATTTCTCTCGACCTTGGTGTTTCCTCTTAACAATTCTTTCATAGTAAGATCAAGAAGTTAAAAATAAAAACCGATTCTCTCGCTATCAAAAGTTTGTCCGACACACGAATTATTGTCAACGGTGGGGTAATAATTTTCATTTCATCTCCGTGGACCCATATTATGGTCTTAAACGGAGCTCCTTATTGTAGTAATATTTCAAAATGTCATAATCAAAGCTGTACAGACCCACTTGTCTAAATTATTCAGTGCGAGGAAATTGCTAATTGTCTGAGTGCCGCAACTAAATTGCAACTGAGTGGCCATTGAAAGAGAATTAAGTGTTTCCTCGATGCACATAGCTTGCTCCTTCTCTTATACATTTAAGGCAGACGCTCTACGAACTACATAGTTGACGAACCAATGGACAATTTACGGTTGGCCTAATAAAAATGTATAACCCACTGGTGACCACGGAGTTTCTCCTTAGGCATACTTCTCCGTACAAAAACTGGACGCTTGTCTATAATCAGTTTCTCATCCCATTGGATAAAGGACATTTTATCACATTGGATAAAGGATTTTTTATCCATTGGAATTAGATTTTATCGATTTCAAAATATGTATCTCAGAGGCAAATTGCCGACACCCGGACAGTGTAGTGGATATCCTTTGCCTTCTGTCTTTTAACCACCTGCGTGCGTAGTGTAGTGGTACAGATTGGCAAAAAAAATTTGAGAAAAAATGAGAGCGCCGCTAGTACAGTTTCGCATAAAAACACGAAAATAAAGACACAATTTCAAAAGAGTTAAGTAATTTTTAAATAAAATTTGGAAAATTAAGTAACGACACACGGAGAAAAATCGTTGCCGAATAAATTACAAGAAGTGTATAGTAAAAAAATACAAGATTTCCAGTTATTTTAACATAAATATAGTGTTTAGTACAATATTCTGGTTCATATTACAAACATTCAGTTTTCCTTACATTTTATTTTGTAAGGTGTACTTAATGTAATCCTACAAGAATGCTTATGTTAACCACCCACCACAATTCTTGATCAGTATCATTACAAGTCACTGTGTAGTGTTTACCAGAATAATATGTTTTAACTACATTTAAAATTATGGTGATCTAAACGACATATTGTTAAATACTTAAATATCTTAAAACTTGTGTTTAAGACTAAATACTCAGTTTTGTGTACAACTTTATCGTCATAGTCTCATTAATACGAGAAGGTACACTATTTAGTTATGAAACAAGTTGTACTAGGGAAATCGCTTTTTAGTTAGATCTGTCACTGCATCCAACTCTTTTTTGTCAAGCTGTAGCTAATAATACTAACCGGTATTGATCTAGGAGTCCATGGTCCGATTCCCCATGGTGCAGAATTTTTTCTGCTTGGCTTGGTTAGTGGGAGGACTACTAAAGCCTGGCCACCGTCTTACTTAAGTTTCTCGTCATAATAACAATGTTCCGATAATTAGAGGTAATATTGACGGTTCCTCAGATCGTGAGGAGTCCAATAGTTTCAAGTAACATCTCCCCTATATTTGAGAGTACTACTGGTAACTCGGTAGCTAGGTGGTAAAAATTGCCTAGTATATTACCTACTCTAAGTTTGTTACACAACAAATTATTACGTTCGGACCATGAAAAGTTTTCATATATTTTTAAATCAAAGTAAATTAACCTAATTTACATCACAAAAGACCGACAAAATTAAAAAATCTCTGTTCAACATACGGTCGCGGACAGAAAATGTTTACCACCTTAAGGATCACAATTGCATGCACACATTTAGGTCACAAGTTCTAAATGTCTAATTTGATGGACCATAGATTAACTTTTTACAAGCTTTTATTTAACTTGCAATGTAAGTAAGTATGTAAGTATGTATGTTCGGGTGGAATCTTGCAACTCAATTTTGAAGCAGATATCTTTAACCGATTGAGCTGAAATTTTGTATACACGTTTAATTTAGATGACAATGCATGGTTAACTGTGTGACGTCATTCTAAATCCAAGATGGCGGCATACCCAAGATGGCGGACCAATTATTTTTAATGCACCCCTACAATATGGGTATCAAATAAAAGGTCTTGCTACGAGTAACTCGAAAAATAATGTGACATCACTATTAATCCAATATGGCGGACTTCTAAAGCTTGAAAATCAATTTTGAAGTAGATATCTTTAACCGATTAAGCTGAAATTTTGTATACACACACAGTTTGGATGAAAATGCATAAATAACTGTGTGACGTCATTATAAATCCAAGATGGCGGCATACCCAAGATGGCGGACCAATTATTTTAAATGCACTCCTACAATATGGATATCAAATAAAAGGCCTTGCTAAGAATAACTTGAAAAATAAAGTGGTGTCACTATTAATCCAATATGGCGTACTTCTAAAGCCAAAAAATCAAATTTGGAGTAGATATCTTTAACCGATTGAGCTGAAATTCTGTAAGTATAGACGTTCCGGCAAACGACCTTGCGACAATGATGCGTTGAATTAGATGAACAGACTAAGAAACGTGTTCAGTGATATCTAAAAAGTAAAAAATAAACTAAATGTAAAAAAACCTTTTTAAAAACAAGCTTTTATTTAAATGCGCTAAAAAGAAAAAATAAACTGTAACACAAAACTTTTACTTATAACGTTATTTCACATTTAACACAATTTATATGACATAAAAGCTTGTCTTTAAAAAGGTGTTTTTACATTTTTTCTAATGATATGACAACCAATCGCTCTAGGAGATGGACTGACTACTATCAAGGTTTGATATATTTAAAAAAAACTTCGCCCCACACTAGGATTTTCTCCTGTATCGTGGGTGCAATTACAAGATTAAATCTCACAGGCCATACAAAATATCTGTCCCGTGCGGGAATCGAACCCGCGACTCGTTGCGCAGTAGGCGATGACTAACCGTGTCGTCAAAAAATATAGAAAACTTTTTTTGAAAAAACTAGGTAATATTTAAGTTTTTTAACTAAGAATATGAAGAAATAATAAAATGGAAACTTGAAAAATCTTTATTTAATATCTAGTATAACCTTCCTCCGCAGCTATGACGGCACGTAGCACAGTGTGATCTAGGAGCATGAGGGTTTCTTTTATTTTGATAGTCCCAGCGTTGAACCAAAAGCCCCCAAAAATTTTCAATAGGGTTTAAATCAGCAAACCGAGCGGACCATTGAATGGGATGAATGTCACGGTGCAGGTTCAGCTACGCCATAGCACGGGCCATGTGTATCCGTGCATTATCTTGAACGTAAGTAATGTGTGGGAATTCTGATGCAGGATACACTACGCGCACAGTAGGCAGCATCACTTCTTCCTAAAGCGACATATAATTCTGGCAGTACCTAGCCAGTTCTCCAACGCTCTCCAACGCCGTCGAGGCTCATCGACCTGACATCGTTTTGAGGCACGATATGAGCTTCATCATACCGAGTTCTATTATAGCGCCATAAAGTTAATCTTCCGATTTGGCTTGATTTAAAAGTTTTTTCATCGGTAAATATAGTATTCTAACAATTACAATTCGAGATGTTAGCCGGGCTGTTTTGTGGTGAGGTTTCAGCACCACTTTAACAGCATGGTGTCTGTGTAGTCCAGCACTGTGCAAAACTCGTCCGCTCGTCCGAGCACTGTCCCACTGCTGAGCAAAGGCCTCCCCCAAATCCCTCGAGAAAATCTTGTCTCGAGCCATATGCCACCAATCTTCGTGGAAATTTTTTAGGTCATCCCGCCAGCGCTTTCATCATATAAAGCAGCAAAATAACTAGTTGGTGTGAAACCGTTCTTTTCGTAACGACGAATCATTTCTGTAATCAGTAAAATTTTGCTCTTGTCCAAAAGACGTCCAATCATTTTTGCTAAATGTCATGTCAACAAATAAAGAAATGAGTTTCATAATCAAAAAGTGATAAATAATTCTCTTTGTCATTCTCAATGCGTCATTTTGCATAATAACTTTTAAAAGGTAATAAGTAACTTGATATGACATTTTAGATTTAAGTGAAAAAAGTACGTTAAAGAATCTAATTTTAAAACTGGTAAACATTTTCTGACCGCGACTGTACAAAGGAAGAAATTTTAATATATGTATGTATTAAGGAAGAAAATTTAATATATCTAAACATAATTCATTTCTCCCACATTTTTACTGGTTGACTGGTAGAGAATGCCTCAGGCATTAAGTCCGCCATTTGCACATCTTTTGTCTTATGTACGATAAAGATTAAATAAATAATTAAGATGTCTGCAAAAACGAGTAGGAGAGAAAAAAGTGAAATCTACACATGTTCGGAAATTAGGAGAGCCTTCACAAGAGGAACAGGCAAGAAACTTGGTAGGTGTAATTTTTTGGCTCCTCTTTTAAATCGGCATTCACAATACCTACTGAGTAATAGTAGTTCAAGAGATACCTCCTCAGTGCTAATAATATTTTCTCTTACCCCCATGGGCCCACCTGTAAAATTAACCCTTCAACATTATTCATTATTTCAATTCGAAGTTCTTTTTGCGCTTATAAAGACAAAAAATTAAAGTTAACAGTTTTCTTTACAAAATTATAGGCTCGGCGAGAAATCCTTGGTATTAAACAGTAAGCATTTGGACTTGCAAATTTCGGATCTATAACTTAATTAAACTTTTTGATAACTTTTAGATAAAATCTGTAAAAAAGTCAATTCAATTAGTTCGAAAGCTAAATCTGCGAAAAAGTGCCCTAAAAAGATTGAGATACCTACACATCGTAAGACTTTGATTTTAAAGACATTTTCCATGCTATCACGTGTTACGTATACGTTTGTATCACGTGACTACTGTACCGTATACTCTGTGTATAGGTTGTACATCTACTACCAATTCTAGTCCAGAACTTCAATATTGAACGGATATTGCATGCGGCTTTTGCATTGGAAACCACAGATATATACCTAACCGTGCATTTGATCTTTTGGTACATATTATTTACCCTGACGTATTTTCGTATTTAGTACTGTATTGTGTCGCTGGAACTGAATTTTAATACTTTTGGCTGTTCTGAACAACTCAATGTACTTATTTTATTTTCCAACGGTTAAAACGTTTAGAGGACGATATTATGTTTAACTATGATACTATTTTTTTATAAGAATAACTATGGCCAACTTACGTCTACTTCGACATACAATTATTTAAACTTATTTTTATTAGGCCTGAATTGTTATTCACAATAAAGAGTTATAATGAACTGTTTTTCATATCACACACAAAAATTAATTTATTATTAGTTAAACATAAATATCAGTGGTACAACAATACAAGTGTAGTTAACATAATATTATAGTACCTAACTACCCTTTAAAATCGAACAAAACTACCTAATAGCCACTGCATGCTAACAATTTACTGTTATTTAAATATTGTTAATTATATGAATACCTACTTACTATTTTTTTTGTTTTTTTTATAAATTTTTTATTTATAGTTACTACTTCAATTTTCCTTAGGAATAACTGTTAATTAAAATTAAATAAGTCTACTTCGCAAAAAAAAATGTAATAACTGTGTACCATTCGAGACACCGCCCATTTCGTGCATAATTAGTATTACGCAAAGGAACAGCAAATAGTAGTGTATGACGAGTATGACGCAACGGAACTAGTTACTGCAATTTCGTATTGGGTAGAATATTTAGTAGGTAGAATATTTTTTGCGAATTGGTCTTAGCGGTCCATGACAGAAACGCCCTAAGCCTCTTCATGTTTTAGAACGTCTCATGCCTTCTGTAGGGAGTTCGACAGTTTGACTTACCGTAAATTACTTATCATAAAATATATAGGAATGGGGAGGGAGGGCAAGTGATAAATCATGTGATGAACATAGAATTCGGGCTACGATTGAGGAGTCTACTATAGTATAATATAAATTTTAATAATTATACTGTTACGGTAAAATAGCAAAGCATGTGTAATGCGTGCGCTTTATAAAATTTCAACAGGCGTTCCATAACAGATTTCAAATACCTTTTATACAAATATATTCGATATACGAGTATGTAAATAAATTAGACATAAATTAGTGCTATTTGTTTCTTAACGAAAGCTACGAAAAACCCGCGCGATTGGTCCAAAATACTATGAACATTTGCCGAGAGATTTATGCAATGAGAAACATTAACCCACGAATCGAAACATTTTTACATAGTTGCTTAATAAAGGGTACTTTTAGTTTTTTTTTATTGCAGAAAGTTGGCAAACAAGCAAACCTGATGGTAAGTGGTAACAGTCACCTATAATACATGTGGCTCTTGTGAGATTCGCAGCAAAACTGCAACCCCCACAAGAACCACAGTGCCCGTTGCCAACTTGTAAAACCAGATGTAAAGTCACAGTACCTAGTTATTTCACTGCCATATATTATCCTTCTAACCGGAACAAAGCAATGCAAGCACTGCTGCTTTGCGGCAGAATCATTGACCAGACGCAACTCAACGAAATGGAGTTAATATTGAAACAATAAAAGCGGAATAATAAGTGAAATATAACTTGAACATACAGTTTTATGCTTCCATTTTAGAAAATGAAGATCTTTTTTTTTTTTTTTTTATTAATTTCGATCCACTTACAGCTTACGTACTAAAAAAATATACAAATGTCCGCCAAATATAATCTAAGTACATAACCTAATTACAAGTGGATGCAACTAGCATTAATTGTTAAAAATTATATTAAACAAATAACATATCTAAGAACAAAAACAATGAAACTCAAAACCAAAAAATATCTTAAACAAACTTAAAAAATTAATAAACAATATTTGATATAGCTAGCTCAACATTGACAAAGTGAGAAAGAGGTGTGCATTTAAGGTTACATAATACTTATTCCTTATTTAATAGCATTATTTATCAATGTTTTCTGGATTTTGGCTGTAGAATCAAGGAAAATATCTATGAGACCGCTATGCTTGTTAAGTATTTTGGACAGGCGAGGGATGGCAGAGTTGGCACCGAGCACTGTGTATCTAAAGGGAGGACAAAGAGGTGTTATCGGTTTTCTTGGTATCCTACGTGGAACCGTGAGTTTAAAAAGTGACAATAAGGGAGGGCAATTTAGTTTTCCTGTCAGCACTTTACTTAAAAAGAGCAAATCCAAATGGTCCCTCCTTCTCTCTAGAGATATCATATTAAAGAATTTTAGTCTTTCCTCATATGGTGTTATTTTTTTATGTAACCCTGCAGAGAACGCTAGGTGCCACACAAACCTTTTCTGTATTCTTTCTAATCGAAGGGTATGTGTGGCGTAATGAGGGCGCCATACAGTACTGCCGTACTCTGGGTTGAGTTGCATGCCATTACTTGAGCACCATTGGATAAGACGATTGATATCATCTTGTAGTTTTGCAGTATCTTCCTTAGTTTTCAGAACAAACGCCATTTTCACGTCATCGGCATACATAAATGGTGTGACATGCTTTAGGAACTTTGGTAAATCGTTAATAAGAATATTAAACAGAATAGGGCCAAGATGTGATCCTTGCGGTACACCAGACACAATCTCATGTTTACTAGAGCTGAATCCGTTAACCACGACGTAGAATTTTCTATTTAAAAGATATGATTTTAGCCAGTTCAGCAAAGACCCGCCTATACCAAGTGAACACAGCTTGGTTAGAAGTATTTTGTGAGAGACCTTATCAAATGCTTTGCAGAAGTCTGTATATATGACATCAACTTGTAATTGGGAATCAATTGCTTGCGTCAGAAAGTTTTCGAAGTACACAAGGTTTGTGCAGGTAGACCTTGCTTCTAAAAAGCCGTGCTGATTGTCGGTAAATATTTGCTTACAGTGATTACTGATTAATGGACAAATCAAGCTTTCCAAGATCTTGGCAAATATACACAGTATGGAAATTGGCCGATAGTCGTTTATACATGCCTTGTCTCCGCTTTTATAGGCACTACCTTGGCCATTTTCCACTCATCTGGGAATATACCAGTCTTAATTGAGGTGTTGTAAATAATGTGTAACGGTTCCGCCAGGCTTTCGGCACAGCTTTTCACAAAGATTGCAGGAATGTCATCTGCACCACATCCTTTGTTTGTGTCTACTGTCCTTAATTTTTTCAAAACTTCATCAAACCCAAATTGAACAGTGTTTAGGTTGTTGTTGTTGTTTATTACTTCCCCTTGCATGTTGTCATTAGTTTCATCGCTATCTGAGACATTGTACACAGAAGAAGAATAATTTGCAAATAGTTCGCATATATCGTCTACTTTAAACGCTGTGATGGTCTCATTATGCATCGCCGATGGATACGAACTTTTTCCTTTGCGTTTATTCTTTACGAAGGACCAGAATGTTTTTGGGTTTTCCTTAATTTTTTCTTCGACCCTTCCCAAATAATCCCTATAGCACTGTAAAGCTAACTTTTCGCATCTATACTTCAGAAGTTTAAATGATATTTCGTCCAACGGGTTTCCAAATTTTTTGTAAAACTGTCTTACTTTATTCTTTTCACGTAACAATTTAATTAAATTATTAGTAAACCAAGGTGGATATTTATTATTTTTTTTATTCTTTATAGGTACCAAATTAGTTATAGAATCCCTTATCACTTTATATAGTATTTGCACCATTTTGTTAACATCCTTTTCGTTTGCAAGAACATTCCTCCAGGATTTTAGTTTTAAAAATTTATTTATTTCGTTATAGTCTGCTTTATAAAAATCATATCTTATGGAATCATGATTGCTAGTTAACCATTTTTGCTTTGACCTACTAAAGATTATCTCAAGCGGGGGATGCGGACTGTCAACTTTAGAGAGGACATCAGATGCAGATTTTAATTGACAATTTTGGATGTTGGTTAGAAACAGATCCAGTATATTGCCACTCCTATTTGGGATACTATTGATTTGCACCAGATTATTTAGTGACATAAAATCTTTCAATAGTATTCCTGTAGAGGAACTATTGCAAGTCGTACATTGATTCCATGTTATATGTCCTAAATTAAAATCTCCGACAATACACACCTTGCCCTTAACATTCTCCAAAGCGAAGTTACAGTTATTCAAAAAACTGCCAAGTGAATAATTTGTTACCGGTGGAGGAAGATACACTACACAAAAAGTTACCTGACTAAAACCCTCACCAACAGGTACGTCAAGTGTTATCCAAAGGTCTTCAGACCGACTTTCTAAATTTTTGTTTCTAAAAGAATTAAATTTGTTTGATATTGCCAGGAGTACCCCTCCTCCGTCTGATTTACTACTGTTATTCGAATTTCTGTCCCTCCGTTATACCAAATACCTGTTATCAAAAAGTTCACTATCAAAGATACCTTCGTTTAGCCAGGTCTCCGTGAGTATTATAATATCATAACAACTAACACTTAATCTATTGACAAAATCTACAGTCTTCGTTCTAAGACCACGTACATTTTGGTAATATACACTTATACTAGACATTATTAATGGTTTTTATTATTCTAATAACGCATGCAAAAGGTTCGATAAATATAGAGATGTTATTTTAATTTACCTAATGATTCTGTATCCTTAATAAGTATAAATGGTGAGTAGTCTGTCTTACGCATAAAAATTCGTCCGCTTCTGACCCATACATGCTTATAGTTCAAATCCTTCGCCTTTCTTCTAGCTGCAGCATGTAAAGCTTTATTACCCACAGAGAGGTGTTCCACTACATATATTGGCTTCTCTTCACCAGATATACCTATGTGAGATGTATTCAGCTTGTTGTTTGGGTTAGCCTTATTATATTTTATAACTCCTGCCAGTAAGCTATCTCGCTCTTTAGGTGACGACATTTGGACGATTATTGACCTTGGGCGTTGGCTAGATTTGTCTAGTTTAGATATGCGTATGTATTGAACAATTGCGCCTTCAGTAATATTATATCCTACCGTTTTACAAATGCCTGATATAATGGCCATGAGATCTTCAGTTTTGGACTCTGGCACGCATTGAATTTCAATATTATTGGCGCGCGCATTTTGCTCCAGAGAATTTACTTGATTTTTTAGTATATCTACAGTCGCTTGCATGTTTCTGTTTTCGTTCTGTAGCGTTTTTAATTCATCGTTTAAATTTTGAAATCCTGAAATAGCCATCTCATATTTTTCCTCCACGAAGGACATTGATTCCTTAACCTCCTCAATATCTTTTTTTATCAGGGCTAACTCATTTTTGATAGATTTTGCCACAGTGTTTCCAATTTGAGCAACCAAAGTAGACATTTGACTTTGAATCGCTTCTAGCACGATTTCTTTAATATCTTCATTAGTGGCCATTTCCTGCACTTCTTGCTGTGAAGTCGGCGATGCGGATGGTGCATGCCATTTTGTTGCTCGTTGTATGATATTTACGTCATTGTCTTTTACTTTCGCTTCTTTAGTTTTAGATGTATTACCAACTT
Organism: Schoenobius gigantellus; assembly: GCA_963935595.1. Lineage (NCBI taxonomy): Eukaryota > Metazoa > Arthropoda > Insecta > Lepidoptera > Crambidae > Schoenobius > Schoenobius gigantellus. The sequence goes on from OZ012558.1 coordinate 10,759,218, forward strand.
TTGGGTCTGGGGGCGATCGCTGCATCTTTCTTAAAAATTGTATTGTTGCTCAGCACTTCATACAATATAGGTATGATGAGATTATTTAGATGTTTGTTTATCTAAACAAACGACTTGGCTGTAGGGATTTCAGTTGCCTTTGACTTTTTAAGATATTAATTAATGAGGGTAGATAGTTATTTTGTTTTTATTTCTGTTGCTATTTGCAGTTTTAGTAACACTTGTAATAGCGGATAGTCACAGAATTTCGAGAAAATAACACTATCCCACAATCTTCTGGTGTTCAACTTCAGTTTAACACTGTTTTCACTTAGTGTATACAAGTTTTCTATTTTATATTTCGAAAAATTTGTGCGAGTGATTTTTATATGAATGACAATGACTTTTCGAGGCCTCTTCATCGAACAACAGATATTATTTCAAAAAATAAATACCTTCCTAAAACTGTTTTATCTTCCTGTCTCCCGTAAAATATAATCGTAACCCGTATTTTAAACACCAGTATCCCTTAAATCAATGTACAGACCTGATGACGGGTCGTTTCGAACCAACCACCTGAGTTGTCTACCCGGTTGGTCAGTTAAGAATAAATATTCCCAGGCATCCAACTTGACGGTGATACGGACTTAATCCGTGTAATGTATAAACTTATTGAACCATGTAATTTAAATCACTTATTATATAGGCAGATACCTGACTACTGACTGATGGACAGAAAAACTTTTTAGGGTCTATATATCCCCGATGACATAGGTGGTCGTTGAGGCTGCAATTTCTTTTTGTATATGGGACGCCACAGCATTTTAAAGCTTGTATGAAACTTTTTCTAGGGAATTGGATTAACTTGACTGTATATTTTTATTTGTCAGTTATACATATGACTTGGCAATCATAGGAGCCAGATTGTTCCAATTCAATTGTGGAATTCTCGCGCTAAAAATTTCCGACAAGATAAAATTCCCGAAAATAACGCGGGCGAAGCTGCGAGTAAAAAATTTGTTCACTTCACTGTAAACTTTTTTTTTTTTTTTTATGGAACACTGTAAACTTATTTTGTTAGTAGGAAGGAACTACCATAGTGTGGCAGCCGCATGGGCAGCCGCTCGCAACTGGCAGTTCATGTCGCATCATTTAAATGAGATTAAAAATTTCGAATTCTCGAGTTAGCGAGCCGGTGACCTTATTGCACATAATAGCGGAAAAAAAATCTTCTATGTCACACTGGTGTGACAAATTGGTGTGACAAAGAGTAATGCCCCGAATCTATGTGTTACAGTACAGTGCCATTAAACTGTGCTATAGGTTCGTGCTACGATAACTTCCGCTTTTTAAATTTTTTACTACGGAAATTAATTAGAACGTTCTAGAATAAAAAGAAAGATATTTTGAGTGAAAAAGAAGTTTTGCTTCCGTAATAATACCTATCGTATTGCCTTGACACCTTATACGACAAATAGCCCAAAGAGACTATTTCTCGCATAATGCTATAGGTATGTTAGCAGCTACACAATCACATTGCTAAAAAGTGTAGCCAAAGAGCGTTGTATACTATACGTGTAACGAGTTACATACGTATACTGTCTGACTTATATATAACGAACAATAGAACTCTACAGCAGCAGAAAACCCGCCTGTCGTAAACGATAGACACCTTTATCTGATTTCAACCCACACATTTCATCAGTTATCCTTTTTCTTAAACTTTAAACACGAAAAAGTACGTTCAGTTCTTGTTAGTGCTCAAGCTATCTATCTGTATTCATCTGGGATTTCTAAATCCCCCGCAGCGCTAAGAACTAACTCAACTCTAGTGTTTCCTCACGCTTGGTGAGTTTCAATTTAGCGCTAGGAGCGCAAGGCTCTGGCTCTTTACTGATTATCTGGAACCTAATCCAATGTTACTTCGAATAAAGAACGAAACTGACTGCACAGCTGTTATAGAGTTATTCGTTGATTTGTGTACTGAACAAGCCACGATTTAATTCGCATTAATTTTTTTTATTTATTACGATTGCTTTATGTTATGTGTAATTTCAGTTACTATAAGTATATTTTTGGTTAGTAACCGGCTTTTATGCAGTTGATACTTTTTGTCACTACACGTAAAGAAGGAAGTGATAGTTAATTTTTTTATCACCCTGGAAAATTTTAGGGGGGTTTCAGGACACATCCATTATTATATAAAAAATAAAAACTAATAACATCCATTATTATATAAATAATAAAATAAAATCATCTAGTGCAGCATTTTTTTGGATTTTTTAGAAAATTTATATAAAATTAAGTAAGTGAGCTATTTTTTTATTCATATTTAAAACATTCTAATACCATGTCGTGAAGTCTCCCTTAAATTTTCCAGAGTGATAAAAAAATAACCGTGTATATTGCTGAATTTTAAAATCCGTTGCATAGTTTTAAAGATCTAAGCGTACAGACAGCGGGAGCGACTATGTAATGATATTTGTAGATGTCTAAGAAAAAGGCTCTTATAAAGGGAAATTGCCGTCTAAAATGTAGAGACTTATTTTCCTTAAGATGTAGAGACTTATTAAGAGATATATTTTTGTTATTCTCAATCAAAGTATTGACAGAACGAACGGCTGCGTCCGGTCAGTTAGTTAGTAAGCAATAAAAATTATCCACAAAAAGCGGTCCACTTGAAACAATATTGTTAGAACAATAAATCAAATATTTGTCATTCATCAAATGCAAATAATTAGGCAATCGGAATCGCTTATTCGTTTACATTTCGAGACTGCATAAATACCAATGTTGTGAGAATTGTCATGCAGTGCGTCGTCGTAGCGGTTTGGAAATAACCAACAATATCAAGGTAATTTAATTTCGTTTTAAAGTCTTCATATTGTGTCATATTTTCAGTTAATTACAAAATTTGTTTTCTTAACTTAATTATTGCTTCAGCGAATAATATAACTCTAGAATCTCAAGAAACGAATGAACTGAGTTAGTGTCAAACACGTAATAACTTGAAAATTTCTTACGCCGCGTGTTTAAAAGCAAAACCTACTTCAAATAACGAAACTGTTGTTGGAAACTTTAAGCTTGTTACATCGTTTTACAGACAATGGCGTATAAAGTAGCGGCAGTCGCACTTCTAATGGCTGTCGTTGTGCGATCGCAACGAGCCTCTTTCGCCGGCTTACGACCTATCGGATACCCTGTTATGGAAACAAATGCTGGAGATTTACTCGTCAATAGGTTCGGGGGAGGCGAAACTTTGCCACCGACACCGAAAGAAGATAATGTTAAGCCTCCAAACTCTGTACTTGAAAGTAAACCTTACTGGTCTGTGAATGCAATTTCATATGCGCTGTTGGATTATCCGCCCGTGTGGCCACAAAGAAGGAACAACTACATTAATTAATCAGTTAAAAAAGGAAAGAGACTAAAATCAATTGTACCAGTTGGTGGAAATGTTGAGTGTAAACATTATTGTCGACGTTGAGAACTGAGGATCTCATATGAGATAAAAGTGAGTGATGTTAAAAGTGATTATTATCTTCTATATAAATAAAAATCAATGTATTACTATGTTTGTTTGTCCTCTATGCGTTCCGAAACCACTCATCAGATTGTAATGAACTTTTGGTAGGGTGTTATGGGGACACCCGTGAGGGTTCCTAGTAAAAAAAAGGGATTTACGTGGCATTGCAATACATGCCGGGTACGGCTAGTAAATTATAAAATTCATAAAAACGTTGCTGTTTTTAGTACCTTACGTATTTTATATGTATTATGTCACAGCTGCTGGGCATTCGATATACCTACCATCAGACCTATTACCGATCTCATGGTTTTCAAATGATATTATGATGAAATCATAGGTGCAAAACATGTCATAAGATTTTCAGTCACATTTCAGGATGACTTTCTTATCTCAAATTTATAACATGTCATACGATTTATGATTCATAATAGCACGGCTGATCATTTCGTTCATTATTTATCATGATGACATTATTGGAATCATGCCATAGTGATGATATCATTGGAGATCGGTAATACAAAATGATGCATTTTATGACTTCCTTATCTCAAAATTTATACAATATCATACGATGAAAGATCCATAATAGGCCTGCAGATTTTCCACACGCAGGCCGGTATAGGTTGGTGGGGAAAATAATAAATCAGAGACACAGTATTTATTCTTGTCGTGTTATTTATTTTATTAGTCGCGAATTGCAGGAAATTATAGGCCGAGAGCTCGCCGCATTGAAAGCCTCTATTTATCGGAATGAAAAAAATGTGCAATTTTGCATTAAGGCGCTACTTTCTCATTTTATACAATTTCGATTAACTGTACCGCCACGAATATAAAACATGCAGTTCTCAAATTCATATATGATATTGTTGAACATTTTATCTAAACATTCTTAAAGACAGAAACATGATTAACAATATTTCACTCGATAGAAAAAAAATCCAAAGATTACTCTGTTCAATATTTTAAAACAGCTGTGAATCAGAAAATAAAATAATAAATGGCATAAAAGTATTACCAATAGATGTGCATTTTTATTGGCTAGAAAATTGCAAAGATACATTTTTTATTTTGAACTCCAGTTTTCCAAAAATCGAATAAAACATGTAAAAAGTAACGTTTTCGTTCGGTCACGGGCGCGTAAGCGACATTAGAAGCTATACGATTATCAACTACGAGTATATTACCTCGCAATAAAGGACCCCACTTCCGGTCAACCACAAACCTACGATCGACTAGATGAGACTAGCGCACAGAACACATTATACTCAATATACTCATTATACTCAATAGGACTAGCGCCTACATGTGGGGCAAATTCAAAATGTCAGACGAGCGAAACTCCCTGGCATCCTACATTGACACAGTTCAACATACATTGTTAAACTGTGGCATTGATACTTTAATCTAGAGTGTCGGAGATTTGTGATCTAATAATGCTTTTGGCCTTTTAAATTGAGATCAGTCTGACTTTAAAAAGTCAGTGGGGTCAAAATTTTAATATATTATGATGTGGAAATATTAAGAATAAGTTATTGTTAGTGCCATATTACTCCATATCAATTCAATACTACTCAATACGCATTGTGGCATGCTCTACCTTGGTACATACATCTATTTGTACCAAGGTAGAGAGAGGAGAGCCCAGCGTATGAAATCACATATTTATAGTATTTCATGCGCCGGGCTCTTAATCCATTAACTGTGTCCTGAGAATGTTACATGGTATTTACATGGAACATTTCCTCATTCTAAAATACCGACATCTAAAAATAACCGTCTGCAAAATGTTCCTCTTAATAATGTTGATTATTATTCGGTATTTTAACTTGAATATAACCTTCATGAAACATACTGACGTATGTTTCATGAAGGTCATATACTCGAAATGCTTATTCATTATTGGTACTTTGTGAAACATAAAATGATATAGGTAAATTGCAATACTGAGGACTTACTTTGTATTTGTCAAAATATTAGCGCATATAGCGCAGCATACTGGCGTTAGGTTTCCACAAGACATATCAACTATCTGATGAAGGTCACCGGAAGCTGGTGGATGCCAGAAGCGGAGGACCGTAAGTTTGAAGGTCGTCGGGGAGGACTATGTACAACAATAGGCGACTCTTGGCTAAAATGATGATGAAAATGTAGAGTATACTTTTTTAATGAAAGCGTGCCACACCTTTAGTCGGGTCGATGATTGTATATTTTATATTTTCTGTGACGTTGTGACAGTTAGTGACTTGTAATTACTAATACATTATAAAAAATCTTATTAAAACTCTGAAAAGTTGAAAATAATATAAAAATAAGCACTTAAACAGACAACATCACATTTCTTTATTATAGTCGGCGCCAAATTTAAGACTTTCTAGGAGATCATCGTTTGACACCGACTTCAATATAGAAATGTGATTTTGACTTTACACATTTTTAACTTTTCAGAGTTTTTGAAGGTTTTTATTTTTGTTATATTAATACTTTTAGTGACTTTAATACAAATTATTTTTTTTCATTAATGTTTAAATCATTCTACTACCGTGTCCTGAAGCGTGCATTAAATTATCCGGGGAGATAAAAAAGTAACCGTGTCTATGTGAAAAACACCAGGTTTGTCTACTAACGACCGGTTTCAATATCTGTCTCTGGTTTTATTTACTGGAGAAAGAGTTGTGACGTATTTGAATGGAGCTAGTGACAAATTCCTATAGCTAGTAACCAAATCTACAGATAGATAAATATCTTGAAACTGACCGTTAATCAATATGATACGTATGGTACTTGTACTTACCGAGAAGCGTTATCTAGTCTTCGATCGCCTACGTCATCTGGCAGCCGCAGCGTGAACACGACATCCCCGATGACGTGTGGCAAGTTGGTTTTTACGTTCACACTTTGTACCGTGCCGTGAATATTGTAAATAAATTTTGGACCCTCGTCTGATAAAGATTTTATGAGCTGTACTGTATGGAAGTGACGTGATCTCAGTCGCTTTAATATACACTTTTAATTCTTTGTATCTTAATTTTTATAGTTCACGTAGTTTTATAAATCAATGTGTGAAGTCAGTTTTAATTTATATACTGTGTATATGAAGTTAATTTAAAATACACATTATTAAGGTTTAACGTTCGACGTGTTTTTATTTTTAACCGTGTAGGTATGTTAATTTTAGATTTTGTATATTTAGATACCTTTAAGTGATTGTTCAAAAATCTAATAATGTCGTGTTTTTAACAGGAAAATAGTGATTCACCACAATTAACAAATTACCATTTCCATGCGTTGATACTGAATTTTATATCTAAATGACAATTTTAATTAATAAAATTTGTTAATCTTTCGATTCTCTTTATAATTAGAAACATAAATTTGTCTCTGTAAGGAAGACGCAATTTATTTATGAGGCAAGAGACTGCAATGATGTTAGGGGATTATATTTATAAAAATAAATAAATAAATAACCTACTTGTATACATGAAATTAAAAGGGCTTACTACTAATTTACTTGTAGAATGAGTAAGTACAACTCGTTAATGCTAACGTATTCGTTTTTAACCGACTTCAAAAAGGAGGAGGTTCTCAATTCGATGCGTATGTTTTTTTTGTGTGTATATTACGCGATTACACCGCAAATTGTGGACCGATTTTCAAAATTCTTTTTGTATTCGATAGAGTATACTCCAAGGGTGGTCCCAAGGTCACCTAAATTAGGATCTGATGATGAAATCCTATAAAAATCTCAGGAAAACCCTTAAATATTTAGGTGTGTCCAACGTGTTCTGTTTGTATGTTACGCGATGACTCCGCCAATTCTGAACCGATTTTCAAAATTCTTTTTGTGTACGATAGAGTATACTCCTAGGGTGCTCCGAAGGTCACCAAAGTTAGGATCTGATGATGGGATCCTATGAAAATCGAGGGAAACGGGAAATTAGGTGAGCTGGTATTTAATTAGGGTTTCTTTCACTAAAAAGATTTCATTCACTAAAAAGTTGAAAATAAAAAATATTTTACAAAAAATATAAACCGACTTCAAAAACACTGAAAAGTTAAAAATAATATAAAAATAGGTACAGACAACATCACACTTCTATATTGAGGTCGGTGACAAATTTCAAGACTTTCTAGGAGATCATCGTTCCGCACCGACTTCAATATAGAAGTGTGATGTTGTATGTACCTATTCTTATATTATTTTTAACTTTGCAGTGTTTTTGAAGTCGGTTTTTATTTTTTGTAAAATATTTTTTTGAATAATTTCGCATTACCAAAGAAACAACCATTTTTAAACATAATTAATAAAGAAAGTAAAGAATCAGTTAATAAAGCAATCAAAAGTTGAAATAAGATTGTGTTTTTTTTTTACACTACAGCCTTTCCGCATTCAGTAATTGTAGTCGAGATCGCATACTATGGCTTGCATAAATACACATGCCGCCTTGTACTCTGGCATATTCATTCGCGAACTGTACTACAGTAAACACGATTGACAGTTAACCCAAAAGATTTTGTTAACATTGACCACAAGGTAATAGTTTTATTATTATTTTTTCAAGTAATTGTTACTTATCGTTTTCGTTTCATAGATCAAATAAGCTGTGTTTTGAAATCGGCTGTAGCTTATGTCTTTTCTATTGTTCATCATGTTATGTATACAATTTTCAAACATCAATTATATAAAAACAAATATCAATCAATTAAGTTACATAGAAATTAGTACTTACCTGTGATAAAAGCAAGAATCGTTTGTTAACTTGCTACTCGTATTAAGAAGCATAAATATAAAGAAGCATGTTATTTTGATGTGAGATTTACAGATTTTACACTACTTCAACGACGCTTTTTGAAATTTTAAAGTTTTGAATTCGAATTCACTAACAAAGTGGTACTAATAAGTATATAAGACAACAATTTTTTCGCTTAAATAAACATTTAAATCGCCTATTTTTGCAGACAACCAACCATGTCGTACCTAAAAGTAGCTGCAGTTTTGTTTGTGGTGGCCTCGACCGCACACTCACAGCGGCCATTTTTCGCTGGCTCAAGACCGATCGGATACCCGGAAATGGAAACGAACACCGCGGAACTCTCCAATAGATTCGGCGAAGATGAACCAGCACCCATCGCAGCTAAAGGCGATAGGAACTTGGTGAAAAGAATTGAGAGCATGCCGATAGACAACAGACCTTTTTGGTACATAAACGCGATCCAATACGAGAACCTCCGGAACCAACCTCAGACGTGGCCGCAAAAAACTAATAACTTCATCGACAAATAAAAAATAATTACCAAATTGGAAGTGCCGGGGTACCTGCTGCGAAATTAAAAAATCACGGCGTTGGTTTGCTTGTGATTGGATTTTTTTTTGTTGCATGAGACGGAAACGTGCGCGTGTCGACGATAAACAGTTTAAATGGTTTTTGAATTAGCCACTTTTCGATGGATGTGCCATGATGTCATTGCAAATGTTACAGTTACAAATTGTTTAACATGTTAAATAAATAAACAGTTTATTTAAAATTACAATTATGCAAATTTATTTCACGCCGTTTTCAATAATTACACGTAAATCAATAAGCAGTTGATCAATGATATAGGCATTTATTGGACATTTACAAAGAGAAAATAAAAGATGTTGATTTAAAAATATATATTCATATTTTTAATATTATAATAGACCATTAGCAATTGTATTTACTTTGTTGGATGAAAAAAAATATGGCGATAATAAAAAAGGGACTAACTAAACTGAAAAGAAATTAAATGAAATAAAAATACACTGAAAGCATCAAAAATTAATTTACATATCTATACATCTATACAAATAAATCAAATTGAAGTGTCTGTTTGTAATGTCAAAATAACAAGTTTTTACTAAATGCGTATGAATGTATATAGGGTACAAATAACAAAAATACAATTTTAAAAAAAATTGTCTGTCTGTCTGTCTGTTTGTTCCCGCTAATCTCCGGAACGGCTGGACCGATTTAGACGGGACTTTCACTAATAGATAGATAATTATATAAGGTAAAACATAGGCTACTTTTTATCAACTTCAACAAAAGTAACTTTTTCACGAGGACGAAGTCGCGGGCACAGCTAGTTATACATAAATATCACATATTAAATTTGAAACAAGCAGCAAGTTAATAGTAAAATGGAAAAATATATTTTAATAATAACACCAATTTTAAATCGACTTTAACAATTTAAAATCACAGTGTAATTAATATACGGCTGTGATTTTAACGCTGGTTGAGACAAATTGTTTTTTTTTTCATTTAGCCTGTTTCACGCTAATAATAATTGTTGTCATGGTTTATTCATTGTATCCAGCTCCTCGATATAAGAGGCATTTCATTTTCTTATAGTATACAACATATTGGTACCCGGTGTGATGATAATAAAAAGAAACATATAATTTTAATGGGTTTGCTGATAATCCTTATTCGTAACTGATTACGAAACTATGGTTACGTAGATGGAAGAAGGGAAATATTCACCGCTATTTTTGAAAATATGTTTTAGGAAAGCGTAATTCATCTTCGACCACGTTGTCTCTGAACATCAAGCAAATTGTGGTCAAAGGTTTATAGTAAAATCCTAGAAACAGACTGTATTCTATGTCGGTATATATTAATAAATGTTTTGAAAAACGCTATCACTTCATAGACATTTTGTATCATTTAATTTACAATTACCTATGAACAATAACATTTAATAACAATGCTTACGGGATAGGCATTTTAGCTATTACAAAAATCATTGTTTATAATAATATCATATTAGAATATGCAATTAAGCTATTGTTAAGTTTATCAACGATACACATTAGAATTATATTTCAAAATAATAGGTTACGCTTAATTATCGATGCCATTCATTGACCGAGAACATAAAAAAGGTTTGGATAAGTGTGTGGACGGCTTCATTGTAAGAGACGCCAATTATAAGGTAGTTTTTGAAAAAGACTAGCGTGATTCCAGTCCAGACCCCCTAGACAAATGCCACACGCTAACTTTTCAGCAGTCGTTCCTCAGAAAAAATGTATGGAGATGACATTAGCTGCGGAAAAAATAGCGTGAGGTTGTCGTAAGCTTATGTCATTTCCATACATTTTTTCTGCGGAAAAGTTTGCGTTTGGCATTTGTATAGGGCCTCAGATCAATCTCATTATTATCGTAGAATATGCCTGGAAGCTGCGCAGATAATCAAAGCTGCGCAGCAATAATACGCTGCTTTTATTTTTTTGTTATGTTTTTCTCTGTGTTTTTTAATTAAGTATGTGCCATGCAATAAAGTGTTATGTATGTATGTAGAAATATACGAGCAGAAATAATGTATCAAAACCCACTGTTATTTCGCCAGTGGCACCTCGGCAACCAGTAGCCCTTTTGACACCGTTGTCTTTCTTGAGCGCACGCCCGACAACAAAATTATACAATAATTATGTAACACGATCGTGACATAAGTAAATCTAATAAAAAAGTGTGTTCTTTTTAAAACAGGAAGAAAGTCTACATTTAAATTGTGTAATCTAGGCTTTCCCGGGGTAGGCCGGAGATTTGGAGTTGCCCAGACCCGGGGATCGCCCTGACTATGAACAAAATTGATGTTGAGATGGCTTTTGTGGGTATGCCCCGCACTCAGTAGGGACAGTTCCACGCACGCCTGTCGATTAGCAATCGACGGGTTTGGTGCACAACAACACTCTACCTCGTAGAAATATTTTACAAAAAAATTAAGCCGGCTTTAAACACTAAAAATGTCAAAATAATAAGAATACTCGTACATACAGCGTCACATTTCAATATTGAAGTCAGAGTCAAGCGACGATCCCTTGAAAATACTTAAATTTGTAAGAACTCGCTGATGTAACTATATAAAATTGGCGACGAAATAAAAATAAAAATAAAAATGTAATTTCATGTGTATTCTTGTTTTATTTTTGACTTTTTATTGCTTTATTTATAGGTCAGTTTTTCTTTTTTGTGTAATATTTTAATTTCAGCCTTTTTAGTGAACTTAAGAACAGAGGGGTTGTTGTCTAAGAAAAAATCTATCGCGATCGCTTACAGTTTGACAGTCGCAGTCCATCCATTACTCCTTTATAAAAGGAAGTCGGCACAGAGTGTTATATGTTCACGGCGCAATGGCTGTCAAATTATAAGCGATCGCGATAGATTTTTTCTTAGACAATAACCCACCTGATCACCGAATAAATTTAAAGAATACTATCAAGGATCCGATACAGGTTATTTATATTATATTTTAAAAACTAGCCTCTTACTCTTAAAACTTAGGGATCTTTCCATCATAAACTCAGCGTGGTGGAAGAATCCTTGAGATGATGACTACCAGACGCAAATACCTTGTTAAGACTCTCAATTGGCTTGAGAGAAAACAAGAAACACGTTGGTCTTGCCTTTGAAATTTTAGTTCCCTCGATTTTGCTGAGCTCGCATCACCAGTTAATAACTTAATAAATAAACTCTTTCGGATGCAAAAGAATTTTGAAAATCGGTTGGTAATTGGCGGAGTCATCGCGTATCAAACATACAAATAACATACAGTTGAATTGAGAATTTCTTCCTTTTTTGAAGTCGGTTAAAAGGCAACAATTGACGAGATATACATGATGCTCTATATTTCTGGCAACGGATTGTTCTTTATTTCCTTACTACATGTTAAAACATCGCTAAACAGAAGGTCCATGTTGCTGTTCAGCACGTTGCAACATTATGTCACATAACGCTTGTCATAGTCAAGGCCATACAAATTGCAACACATTTTGTATTAAGAAATAAACCGTGTAACTAAAACAAAGTCTCAAAAAAGGTCAATACTACTATACTATAATTATCAACAGGAAAGGTACACTTATGATTAGCAATAACGGTATCATGAGACAATTCACACTTACTACATTACTCACAGATGACTTGCAAAAATGCATCTTCAATTACTCACGCAGTCATTTCCTCGATACGTCGAGAGTTGGAACTTCTGCCGCCAGAGATTGTGGCCAGTGTACGAAGATCATTATTGTAGAACTGCAATTTAAGAATCAAGTGTCATAGTAAATTGGCTTAGTCTGGTTCATGACGTAATAAGCATACATTGTGACGCGTAGACACTCCCACAAATCCACGTGTTGGCGGGTTTTTACGCTGTCTCAGCCGAAGCGTTTGACAATAACAACAAAATATAATCGAATTCTGACGGCGGCGCCGGCGTGTGATTTGTTATTGTCATTTTACTTATGGGAATTCTATTGTTTTATTGATTGAATTATGCGCGATAGGAAGAAATAATTTAATATATTTTAATATTGCTGCCTGTTATTGGGGTTTTTGAGATAACTGATTTTGTGGTATACAATTTTGTGATATACATTGTATAGAATTAGTGGAGTATTTGAATTCTTCTCATGAAAAGATTTATGTTAAATTAATAGTAATAGTGTATGTATCTAAATTATTCAAGAAAATTCTAATCGGATTTTGGTTTTTATGAAGAAAGTAGTTTAACTTAAGTAAACTCATTGATTAAATTTAACGTATTTCAAAACATTTACAGATTCTGTACACAAGGTTCCTTTTTAAGCAAGAGCCAAATTCTATGTGCTTGTTCAGACAAGCAAACAACAATTTTAACTATGAGACAAATCTTGAATTGGCAAAAAAAAACATCTACTGAACCTAAATGTATTGACAGCCAAAATTGGTCACATATTGGTCCAATACCAGGCAATCCAGAGACGGAGGGCCTTACGGCGGCGTGCACGGGGCCAACCGCACACGCAGGCAAGCATACTTGGTTCCTGCTTAAAAAAGAATTCCTGTATGTATGTAACCTGTATATACTATACATTTATAAAGAACTACCTTTACGCAGCTTCGCCCGCGTTGTTTTTGTTTTCCCTTGGGAATTTTATATTTCCCCGTAGGAAAATATGTTGTGTAGGCGATGTTAATCAGGGATTATGTAGCATTTTAATGGTGACAGGATTTTTGAAATCGGTCTAGTAGTTTTTGAGTTTATCCGTTACATACATACATACAAATCTTTCCTTTTTATAACAAAAGTGTAGATTATTTTTGACAATATCACTCCCAAAGGGGAGAAGTAGGAACGAAGTAATATAAAATATAAGTTTTTTAACGTAAGCTAAATAGCTAAATATAGGTACTGTTCGATATTCACCTTTTTAAAGACTTACATTTATGGTTTTGCTATTTAAAGACACTTTAACTATGATAATAATTCAGAAATCAAGAAAAAATGCTGTTTTATGTATTTCGGTGGAGAAAATAGGTCTTTTACGCGATTTCAGTTGGTCCCATAGTTGAAGATATTAAGTTTGAATAAATTCTTGTAATACTTACATTTTTTATTACCTACAGCGTTTGATATTGCTTAATTTTATGCAGCTTTTTTGTCTGTTTACCACTTATTTTGCCTATTCATATGCAATGTCAGTGTAACATTGGCGATAACGATAAGCAGTAATATGAGACAGTCTAACAATGATGTACTGTCTCATACACGATATAATCAACCGTGTAAGTAAAAGCATACGTCCTATAATTGCGCTACCGAGGAACGGGTTTTTCCACGCACGTAAGAACGCACAGAGCAGAAATGCATATTATTATAAAATCTAATAAGTATAAGCAAGTTCTCATAATGTCATTCAGAACCAACCAGATTTCTCGATAATTTTGTAGATTTATTGATGGTGCAAACTTTAATGTATATATTTTGAGAATGTTTGGGAGATATGGGTGACTGAATTAAAATTTTATGTAGGTACTACTTAAAGGATATTTTGATCCTGTTAGTGACTTAATCCTCAAGGATTTGTATGGACACACAGACTCGCTGAGAGATACTAAGATGTGTAGATCAAATTCGGATTTAAAAAGAAATACTAAAACCGACTTCAAAAACTCTTAAAAAGTTAAAATAAAATAAGAATCCTGCAGACAACATTACATTTCTTAATTGAAGTCCCGACTTCAAAATAGAATTCTCGTCTGTATTCTTATATTATTTTTATCTTTTTTGGTGACTGTATTACCAGCTCACCGACGTGATTTGAAAGAATACAACAAAGGGTCAATACATGCCCACTGTATTAAAAAAACCTCTAACTCCTAAAAGTTAAAGACCTATTCATTATCAGCTCGGTTCATGACTACTACACGTAAATAGGTACTTTTTTTATTGCAGAAAGTTGACAAACAAGCAAACTGCCCACCTGATGGTAAGTGGTAACAGCCACCTATAATACATGTGGCTCTTGTGAGATTCGCAGCAAAGCTGCAACCCCCACAAGAACCACAGTGTACGTTGCCAACTTGTGACACAAGATGTAAAGTCACAGTACCCAGTAATGTCACTGCCATATCATACCCTTCAAACCGGAACACAGCAATGCAAGCACTGCTGCCAATGCAAGCACTGCTGCTTTGCGGCAGAAATAGGTAAGACGGAGGTACCTAAGCAGACGACCCTGGTACAGAGTCTCCCTCCAGTGAATAACTTCGGAGGAAGCATGAAACACGTTGGACGTACATATAACGTTTAAGGGTTTCCCTCGATTTTTATAGGATCCCATCGTCAGATCCTCACTTCAGTGACAATGGGACCGCCGCAGAAGTATATTTTATCGAATACAAAAAGAATTGGTGAGGCAATCGCGTAATATACACACAAAAAAAAATTACGCATCCATTTGAGAACCTCCTCCTTTATACCTACCCGAAAAGGGTTTGATAATGTTTATTTTATAGCCTATACAAGGTTAGAAAATAAACTTTATCGAACCCTTTTCGGATACCACACGATAGAAAATTCATTTTTTATTATCAAAACGGCACTGTATGTTTGACCAAAAAAGTACAAGAGTTATTAAAAGATTAATAAAAAATCAGAATTTAATTGATACCTACGTAATTAAAATTTAATCAAAATCATTAATTACGATGTGACGTATAATTAGCAAGTTGTTATTTTAATGACCACTCTATTGATTGGTAGGTCAATAATCGTGTTGTGTTTCGGTTTCTATTTATAAGTCAAGCTCGCTACGGACTCGTCAGTTCTGTTTTGTTTGTTGACACAGAGAAGTGTTACTTAGTGTAAAGTTTATGCACTTTGAAGATTTATTACCAATTTCTTTTAACAAGATAAAAGGAAACATATCAAGGTACAGAATTTTTATAAAATTATAAAGTGTAATAATATATAAGTAAGATATAAGAATTATTTTTTGTAATTTATTTATATAAAGTGTTATATTTGTTTTAACTATAAATAGTTTTTGCATCAATAAGTACCCTAAAATTAACAAATTAATGTTCTTCCTGATATACCGTAGTGAAGTACGTCCTTCTTTTTTTTTTCAAATTATAAAATAATACAGAGAACTCAATCAGTAAATCCCAGACCTATTTTATTAATAAAAGTCGTGAAAAACGCTTAAGAGTTCATAGTAACTGGTACCTATCTACAGACCAGATTAAAATGTATTCTACACACTTTCCGAATTAAATTCGCGTCTATTTGATTTTTAAACTTTTATTACTCAACCCCAACGCTCCGAACGCTTTTCTTTATTCGTTGTCACATGACTGTGAACATCACATCATCACGAATACTAGTATCGTGACTTGTTTCTTTATCTCCTCTTATAAATCTCTACAATACATTAAACTATTGGTATTAACTGAACCTTCACTTTCTATAATTCCAGTTTTAATGTTCTTATTGGAATGCTGTTGAGGTCGTTTGTTTTCCGTGGTACCATTAGATAGTACAAATCGTAAATAATATTCAAATTAAATCAATAATATAATTTAATACGCAATACTTAATACTGAATGCTATGAACGTCAAATTATTGCAAAAAACTAATTACTTTACGACTTAATAGTTTAGTAAATAAACTACATACAATAATTAGATTAATGATCGTTTCAATATACTCAAACTTCCTGCGTCAAAACTGTATCGATTTAATTGCATTAAATTGTGTATTACATTAACATATTTTTATGTTTGTTACAGGATGTCTCAAGTAACTATCTTTGTCGTGTCTCTGGCTCTCCTTTCAATCGTCAATGCACAAAGACCGTTCTATGCAGGAGTACGACCAATTGGCTACCCACTCGCACAGTCCGACACTGTTCCTCTACTATCGAACCGATTTGGCGAAGACGCACCCGTTCCTATAGAGACAAGAGGCGATCGAAATCTAATCAACAGATTGCAGAGCATGCCAATAGACAACCGACCTTTTTGGTTTATAAACTGGCAACAATACAACGCTTTGAGGCAAAGGCCCCAAACCTGGCCGGTGAGGCCGAATAATTTCATCGACTGAAAAAAATGAAATGTTCTGAATTCAATTATTTGAAGTGGAGTGTGATGGTTACTTAATTTGAGCACTGTTTTTGGACAGTACAGTTTTACAATTTTATCACACCGATTTATTTTTCAAATGTATAATTAGTTGTCTAGTAGCTCTATCTTTATGGATTTTATAAGACTGATTTTACAAATTTTGTTGATTGTATGCCATATATATTATTTTGATGACGTGTAAATTTTAAATTAGACTAACATGAAATCTTTAAATTTTAATCATAATTATTGAAAAAAGTTAAATTTTATTTCTAATCAAAATAAGTTCACGATTTTAACATGTGACATTTAAAAAAAAATACGTAGTTAATTTGATATAACACTAGCTGTACCCGGCATGCATTGCAATGCCACGTAAATGCATTTTTCGCTAGGAACTCTCACGGAAAACCCTACCTACCAAAGTTTCATTACAATCTGATGAATGGCTTTGGAACGCATAGAGGAAAAACATACAGTAATACTTAATTTTTTGAGTAGCTTTAATTAGGGTTGATAAATATAAAGTGATTAATAAAACGAGTGAAATGTCAAAATATGTGGTTTAATCCGGCAAAGCCGACAAAATTTTTTCTTTATCCAAGGGAACACAATATTAGTGGGCGCACTGATTGTGGCCTACGGCTGCCAATCAGTGGTGAGGATTTGTATCACTAATATTTTTAGACTATATGGTACAGGTTCTTAGCACGATTTGATCGATAACGCACTCTTTAATTTACTCGCTAAATGCCTTTACCTAAGGATGGTAGAATAATGTTTTATAATAAACTTATTTGTATGGAGTGGACTCAGCTGTGAAATCCGGGGAGATCCTGCTCTGGAGACACCACAGGCTCCGGGCCACCGGACACTGGTGGTAGAAGAGAAGTCGGGGCAACCGGGTTCAGTAGTTGAGTCTGACTCCGGGGTATTCAATAATCACGGGGTAAGGGAATTCCTCCTGAAATATTACACGAATATGTATGAGCAATCACTATAAAAAATTGCAATACAAGTAAGTAGGGGTAACTGATGAGAATATTAGGAATATTATGGTAATGTGGTTCAAGTTAATTTGAAAGGTCAATGTTCACCGAATGGCTGGCAATCATGTAGGATAACCTTACAATTAAAAATATGAAATCTAAGAACAAATTTAAAACACTACCACAGGAATCGATCTCAGAAAACGGTAACGTACCTGTCGGAGGAAAGTGGGTCTGCCTGGCTGCGCTGGCAGACTGCTGGCTGGTGACGCTACACTATGTCGTGCGTGCTCCAAAATCATATGAACGAACGGCTGAAAATTTAGAAAGCAAGGATTGAAATATCGAAAAGGCGTCATAGGAATAATATAATCATGAACATAACTTACGTAAAATGGGTTAGAGGCCCTTATATGAAATTGAGTAAATCCAACTGTGTGGAAGATTAGGTGTTCGCTTATCGATGCTTGCTGAAAAGGAATACCTGGTTAAAACGCTGCGCTGAATACGAGACAATCAATTAAAAGAATCAAAATGAAGAATTAACCATTTCACGGTGTGATACTTACAGATTTGTTTTAATAAAATAATTTAGGCTATCTAGCCAACAGACACAAGCGTTCGACCGTCAACGTCAAAACAAAAAATATGGCTGTCTCGGCTCAGCCAGTCCACACTCCACAGACTAACTATTCCGAGACAACACAGACTAATAAACATAGATAAAAACCAAGTAAACTACCGATATTTATTGAATTAAAAGTTCCTGAGCTAAATTTGAAAATAATCAAAGACACGATATACATAAAACTATTATAACCCAAGGCGCGTTCAATGTTTTCTGAATTTAGATAAAAAAAGGTAACTAATACATGGAAATGTCACTAGATGGCAGTAGGAACCTGATTAGAAATTTCCTGTAGGGAAATTTATGTTACAATACATACATTTACTTTTATTAATATAGATTTTTTATAGTGGCCCTAGCAAATGACTCCATTCCACCTGATGGTAAGTGGAAGTGGGGTCCAAATGCGAAGATAGCTAGTGCAGGAGAGAGACACGCTGCACTAGCCACCCTCACTTTGCCGACCTGCAAGGTGCTTCTTCACGCCTCTTTTAAAGGACCCGGGATTGAAAGAGGGAGGGAAACACGTGTGCTAGCAGTGAATCCCATTTTTTGATTGTGCGACAAAGAAATGAGTTACCAAATACGAACGAACGCGTTGAACGCGTTTTGAACGCGTTGCAATAGTAGTCACAGTAAGGCGGCGACAGCGCAGACCAGCACGTGTAGTCCTTAAAAGGAATGGAGAGGAAGGGATTAGAGAAAAAAGCTCTTCAGAACACTTGCCGTGGTAAAGGCAGTAGAACGCGCTTAGTGACGCAATGTCACAACGCAATTGCAGAGGTTCGAGGTTATTAGTCACCTCTACATCGCCTATGATGCATTTTGCGCGCCGCTGCAACCTATCCAAAGCATCGAGCAAGTACTTGGTGGAGCCATTCCAGAAGTGCGAACAATATTCTACACAGGACGGTACTTGCGTTTTGCATAGAAAGCATAATTGGTCAGCCATGAAGAATCGTCACACCTTGTTCAATACTCCGAGTTTCTGTGAAGCTGGTTTTTTATCAAGCTTTCGATGTAGTCTTTCGGATTTAGGTTGCAGCGCACGTCTATAGCGAGCATGCTAATACTGCTCTGCAGATCCAGTTTTGTGCCCTGAAGAGAAGGAAGGGGAAGGAACGGTGACTTTTTTGCCGAAAACGCACACACCTGTGTTTTCTTGGCATTGAAATCAACCAGGTTCTCTGTGCCCTATTTAGATATGAGGTCCAAGACCCAGTTGAGTTCAGTGACAAGATGATCCCGATTTTCCCCGGTGTCCACCCGTCCAGCCATCGCGTGTTCAAAATATCCCGGTAGGTACGCTAAAAAGTCGCGATGCTACAATTTAATATAAAATAATATTTTTATTATAACAATATCGTATAATAAATATTGTAGTCGGTATGTATATCTTCGTGAAGATGAATAGTGCTTCTTGTTATATTATTTGTAATTGTGAAAATATATATGAGTGACGGAACTTGGTGCTTTATTCTTCAACCCTACTGACCCAATGCACTATCCCATCACCACATTATAATTGTAAATAGTATAATTAATCAGTTGCACCCTTTTACCTTTTGCTAAAATAATTTGGCAAAGGTCGATAAAATGGATATAGGTCTATATTTTTTTATTAAGTTTTTACTTTGAGATTTATGAATAGGTACACTCTAAGACTCTAAGACATCTTCCAATCCACAGGGAATACTCCTGTATGAAGCGAAGTATCGTAAATAAGTAGGAAAGGTATCACTAAATTCTCAGTACACCTGCAACGATATACAGGGTGGAATTTTGTAATGCCACCTGAAGGGAAAGTACTCTTAATACTGTAGATAGAAAATTTTACTCAAAGGAAACATTCCTTTATTTTTGGAAAGAAAGAAAACTGCATTCAAAGATTTTCGAAAATTCGCTTGCCACACCAGGGAATCGAACCAACTAAAAACTGTAAAAATTACATCCTGTACTTTTATTGCATCGATCGTTAGGGTCAATTATTAAGACGAAATCTCTCTAGGACGATTGCAATTTGTCCGTGTTTGTAATGCAGACTCCTTTCTTAGATGCGTGCGACATAACTGCGTGTATGAGGTAATTTAAATTTGGAATGTTACATTTGAAAATAGATTGTCATTTGTTATTCACATTTGATTGTTTAATTACAAACCATTTCATATTTGTAAAAATGGCTTATCAAGAACAATTTGATTTAATGGAAGCTTATTTTTTAAATAACAAAAATGTGAATCAATCTCTGCGGTGGTATGGAGAGAGATATCGAGACTGACAGGCACCAACTCGGTTCGTATTCAAAAGATTTGTGGAAAATTTAAAGAATATGGGTAGTTTCGATAAGCGACGGCAAACTCTTCAGCAAAACCATTTCGATTTTGATCTAGGTAGATGTTTTAACATATTTCGAAGCATTTCCAAAGGCTTCTAGCGGAGAATCTGCCGAAGTAATTGGGACAACCCACACACGCGTACTTAAAGTGCTGAAAAAATACAAATGTTATTGTGATGGTCAGTTAGTGCAAAAATTGCATCCTGGGAATTGTGAGAGACGACTACAATTTTGTCAAAACATGCTGAGAGAAATTGACCTTAACCTTAATTTTTTGAGTAACATTGTATGGTCTGATGAAACCAACTTCAGCAATAACGGCATGTACAATCGCCGCAATAACCATTATTGGTCTCGAGTGAATCCGGTTCGGGTTCATGAAACTAACTATCAAGTAAGATTTTCTTTTAACGTTTGGTGCGGAATCATGAGAAATATGGTTGTGTTAGTCTACATGTACGAAGGACATTTAAACACTGTCAAGTATCTAGAAATACTGGATCTCTTGAGAAATGAGTTAAATGGATTCCCCGAGGAAGAGCGAAACCAAATTATTCTACAGCAAGATGGTGCTCCCGCCTATAACAGCAGAATCACTACTGCCTACATTAATAACCATTTTAATATCTGGATAGGTACAAACGGCACAATCAGATGGCCTGCGAGATCACCAGATCTCACCCCTTTAGATTTTTTTATGGGGATATGTAAAAAGTTAAATTTACCTACCTTAAATCTTATGCTAATATAAACGAGTTGAGGGTTGATTTCGAGCAACTAATTAGTTAAGTAGTTTACCATTTTTTGTAAATAAATAAAATAATTAAGGGCTTCATGGCTTTCCCTTCATTTAATTTATCAAGTTTGTTAGAGAGATTTCGTCTTTATAATTGACCTTAACGGGATGTAATTTTTACAGATTTCAGTTGGTTCGATTCCCGGGTGTGGAAAGCAAATTTTCGAAAATGTTTGAATGCAGTTTCGTTTCTTTTCAAAAATAAAGGAATGTTTCCTTTGATTAAAATTTTCTATCTGCAGTATTAAGAGTACTTTCCTTTCAGGTGGCATTACAAAATTCCCTCCTGTATATAGATGGTACCAGATCTGACCCAGACCCTTTAATCACGTCTAGGCATGTAATTTTTTTTCTCAAGGAACTCAGATTCAATAACAGGCAGTAATAGTTTTTGACAATAGTTCATCATATGTTGTAAATAGTCTGTAGGGGTGTATTCTTGTATGTTGCTAGTTTTGGTGTATACAGATGCAAAATAGGTGGAGAAAATCTGGCATATCTGTTCGCCATCCGAAATTGTTAGCGATTCGTTTGACATGGAGGCTGGAAAAGATGCTCTATGCTTTGCTTTAACATGGGACCAAAAATCTTTCGAATTGTTCGATATTTTCACTATCCAAACGAGAAATACATTATTAATGATTATAGCAGTTTCTAACTAAATACCCACCGTACGATCCCAACAACTTTAACTCTCATTCATCTCTTGGTTTTCATTCATCTTAGATTTATAGATTAAATCGGTAGCTCTAGTATCTTTATTAAAAAAAAACTTATTGAGCTCCAATATTTAGTAAAAAAAACTTGACATACTTATGCTACATAATTCCGATGTAGATGTACCTTACATTGTTTACATTGTTGTAGACTCGACACTGGCCTGTGCCAATGTGTATTCCTTTTTTTGTATTTCGTATGTACTTTTGTCCAAGACGCCTATCATCGACGTCGTGAAGCAACATTTGCGAAAAAATTCTAATCTAATAATCTCATCTGATCTAAAGGACCCCGCATCGTGACAAAGACGCGCATGTAAAAACTACATTAAATAATAATCAGAAAAACAAAACAGCTTCGACTATCGACATTGTAACTGTTTCGGACGAGTCCAAAGCTCTTAATTTCGATAAATTTAATTAAAGATGGATTTCAGGGTTCAGTACTAATATGGCCAAGTTATCGTCTATGAACCCTTTGTTGTAGTAGTAACCAGATTCTTTTGAGAGTAGAGTTTATGTTCATGTTTAAATTATTCCCTTGTTGTAAGAGTATTTGCATACTATAGATTAATAGGGAGAGAAATGTAACTACATATAAGAATTTTTAAAAAAATTGAGGAAATGTTGAGCTCCATCCTGCGCCCCACATGGTGAGTGTCTATCCAAACCTGCCTTATACACTCCCCCCTCCCAGAACCACTCGGAAGTTCCTCAAGCCCTATCCTACCTAGCAATCCTACCTCTAATATCCTACCCCATAACATTAGTTAGCATCTGCTTTGACAAAAGTAATTTTACGTTAACAACCTCTTATTGTATGCACCTCAGTCCGTGATGAATAGCTTATTTTTCTGTGAGCCACCCCCCTCCCAGACTCCTTACTCTCCTAAGCCACTGATAACAAACGTCATAGATGTATGTCAATAAGGGGTTTTGCAAATTTAAATAATACTAAACGTTAAGCGGAATGTGTTCAAAAATCCATTTTTCTGTGAGCCACCCCCCTCCCAGACTCCTTACTCTCTTAAATCCTTGAACACCGCGATTAAATTCTTCGAAAACAACTTATAAAGATTCAAATAAATTGCAGATGCAACTAAGTCTATAATTGCTACTAGTTTAGTTAAAATAATACTTTCTAGAACCTAATGGACCTTATAACACAGAACATCAATTTGCACCATTAACAATAAACCAATAGTACTATTTGATTGACATATTTGATATTTGTTTCAATTTAGTTTTATTCTTCAGGCTGCAATCAA
This sequence comes from Schoenobius gigantellus, assembly GCA_963935595.1. Classification (NCBI taxonomy): domain Eukaryota; kingdom Metazoa; phylum Arthropoda; class Insecta; order Lepidoptera; family Crambidae; genus Schoenobius; species Schoenobius gigantellus. The sequence continues at coordinate 10,782,871 of OZ012558.1, forward strand.
TAACCTAAATTTCTGTGAGCCGCCCCCCTCCCAGGCTCCTTACCCTCTTAAGTCATTGAGACAGCGCTTCCGAATAATAAAAATAATAAATTTGATACTAGATGCAAACTTAGCTCATAACTATCCTATTCCACTAACATGTACCTACAAGATTAAAGTTTCGTACCTATACTATTTTAATATTATAGAAATCTTTGTTGCTTGTAGTATAAATTGATAATAAACTATACTATGTTGAGTCGGTCCTTAAAATTCCCTCCTAGTACTGCATTAGGCTTTTATTTCAACTAAATTAAATTTAATAAAATGAAATATGTGGTTATTCATTAGTTGCTTTAACAGAAATGAAATCTGAGGTGTTATGTGTCTTTCAACCAACCTGAATAAACCATAATAAGCCGTCGGAGATTCTGAACAATAGTCAGAACTAGCATGAACAAATATCGCCTCACCTACTTATTACCGATATCAGGACAAGTAGCCGGTTGTGAGGCGACTAAAGTCAGAGGGACTTAACCGTAGAGTTCAAAGGCCCCCTCAGAGACTGCAAAGACCTACAGGTCTCATCCAAGATATGGTAATATATCAATGGAATATAAGCGATGGCTATCCAACTGCTCCTTCTTCCCTATCCAGAATAACCTTTTGCCCATTATACTTTCCCCAAGTTGGAGCTTGTGTAGTGTACGAGTTTGGCATCATTGCAGCCTGTTCGCTGCGTGTAGAGTATGGATTTCCGTAAATATAATTGTTCTAGGTAAGCTATCATTTCAACTCGCCTAAGAACTTTATTTAACCTAACACCAAACATTACAGAAGTCCATTGAAGTGTAATGTCATCTGGTCGAGCAATCAACAAATAAGGTCCAACACAAGTTTCTAGGTTAATTTAATAAAGCCATCATACCAACCTAACTATCCCACTTTAAACAAATCGAAACATCTTCCTAAATTCAAAACTTACAACCACTAACTCTTTAGGGTATATAGTGTATTATCTCATTGGGTTTTAGCCAGTGAAACAAGGCTTGTATTGTATTATTAATAATAGTTATATATAGATATAGCGTTTCATTTCGCGGATCAATGAAAGAGAATACTAAGTTTTATCTTAATAGCACGTGTGCACGTAAATCAATTAGCGATAGAGTAAATGAATGTTAATAAAATAATTTTAATATAAAGCATTTTAAGGGTCAAGTACAAATAAAATAGCAAACAAAACATACCCGAATTAAAATAAAAGAGAAAGTTGTAACAAAACATATAAAATAAAATGTCAACAAATGACAACAAAACAACAAAATCAATAAACCCGAATTAAAATAATCAGAGAATGTTCTTGACAAAACATATAAAATAAAATGTTAGTCAAGTAACATCAAAATAACAAAATCAAAAAACCCGAATTAAAAGAATGTTCTTGACAAAACATATAAAATGAAATGTTAGTCAAGAAACATCAAAATAACAAAATCAAAATCACGAATTAAAATAATCAGAGAATGTTCTAGATAAAATATATAAAATAAAATGTTAACGAGTAACAACAAAATCAAAAATCCGAATTAAAATCAAATAAAATACATTTTACCATTTCAAATTGAATGATGAGTTCTTTTAATAATTTAAATATGGTTTAATATAGATCATTCAATTTTCCATTGGCAACAAACAAATGACCTGCCTGGATTACTATTTATTTAGCTTTGTGAAGCAAAATAACTAATATTAGGACAAATTAATCAATCTTTTACATTTTATTGATTTTACAATTTTATTTGAATCCAGGCAACCCTAAAATAAAACACAAACCTCTGTAGTCTTCTCGGACTTGGATCTCCACCTTGGGTAGCTACCTACTAGGGTAGGAAAAAACTATGCTTTTGGATCCATAACTCAACCCTCCCCCTACCCAAGACGCACTACCTAACAAATTATATTCGAATACAAGCATGGAGATCCCAGACCTATCTCGCTCTGGAACAATTCTTGACGCTGAAATAAATGTTATAATTCTCACCCCCCATCCCCTTTCTACGATATAATTATATGAAACAGCCTTGTCAGGTATTTCGTATGTTTTATTTTTACCGCGAAGTGATATGGAGTGGTTAAGAAATACTGGATCACTCCGGGGCTAGTGCTTGCAAACTACTTTTTTTTTCTCTAATCTACTTTAATCTACACGCAGACCTGTAAATAATAGAATTAGCTTATTCTACACTAGCCTCACCAGCACGCTTTTCCAACCACGACTGATTTGTCTTTTTCCCATATCACTTTTATTGACAACAATAAAAAGATTTCCTAGCCGCTACTAAACAATAATGTGTTAACTAAACTATAATATATATATGTCTCCCATTGTTCCCCATTTCGACTTGTCTTTCGCTGCACTATAGAAACCTTTCATATCGTCGTCGTTATTTTCGTATTCGAGGCAAATTGTTATGTAATAAATAAGTTTAATTTTATTTCTTATAAATGCGTACTGTACTCAAGAATATGAAAACTAGTATGTAAATAGACTTCCACACAAAAAACAGCCTTCACCAGGAAGTGCCATCTTTCTTGCAAGGATAGTATTATCGTATAATTTCGTTTCGTATAATAGTTAGTCTATAGTTACAGTATCGTAACTGGCAATGTTTTTTTTTAATTTTTTTTTATTTAAACTAATATAAGTACAGTTCCTATACACCAGGGATGACTCCCTTAATAACTTATGTCCAATATAATACTCAGTCATTAGTTTGAATTTAAAGTATTCTGAATGTGTAATCTAAAAATTTTAAGAGGTTCACACCTCAGCTATTTGGATAAATTCTCCTAACACTTAAAACTAAATCCTTGAGATTACTCTACAATTTCACCTCGAGACTATTGAAAGAATCCAAATGCTTGCAATACAAAACAGTGTTATGTAAATGTGTATATAACCCCAATATATATAAAATATATTATCTTATATCTAAGTTCTTTTTTTTTTTTTTTGTAAATCTCCAATTAATTTTTTTTTATATTGAGTCAACTAAATATTTATGAGTGAACTTCAATTCAATTGGTTAATAATTGCTTGAAATTTAAACTGTAACTATTAATACCAAAGTTAATTACGTCCACTGTATTAAAGTTTCAAAACAAACTTAAAACTAAACTTCAAGCAAAATATTACAAATTTCATTAATATTAAGCACGACCAATTGAAAAGAATAATATCTACTTTATTACTAAGTTCGTGTGAGATTGAGTATTATATTTGGACTAACACACACAAAATTCAAGGAATATATAAAACATAATGCAAATAAAAGAACAAGATTTCAAGAAAATGTGTACCGCATCTCATCCGAAATTCGTGGACGAGACTCAGACCATTCTCTTGATACCTTCCTGATCTAAACCCCAAAATTGCTACTCTATTAACTGAAATGAAATTATTCTTTGACTAATGTGTCTGCCTAGAAAGCTCAGAAGTCATTAATTGGAATTTGACTCTAACTTTAAATGTAACGTCCATCTTTCAGTTTGTTTGCTACGCTCACATTTTAAATTAGCTACTCTACGCTTATTGCATTTATATGTAGTGTATGTAAAATGAGTCGAGTACGGGAATATTGAGGACCTCTAGATAGTCGGCATTATTTGCCCTAGGAAAGTACTCGCCAAACCCAACTCGTATGTAGGATTCACTGAAGGTATTCCCTCTCAGCTCTGCCGTAAGTGTTAAGCTGGCCGGTCTTGGGCGATATATTATTAGCACCCTAGCTCAACACAACTTTATGTTGAATCGCGTACAGTATTATTGTATGTGCAAATGTCTTGAATTATGTTGGTAACGCGTACTGTAAGTGTACTGTTAGTGTGATGTTTGTTTATGTATCGATTACGCTTATGCTCTACACTACGCATCAAATAAATCTCCAAACTAATAGATAGACTGATATTAAATTCCACAAAATAAAATACCCGTAAAATTTCCAGGCAAACTATTCCTACCCCGTGCTCTATTACGAAAAACATCGTGAACATTCCTACCTCAACAATAATTATAATTTCTAAATGAGCCTTTCATCGTTTAACTAAGGTAAACTTCAAGAATTTTATTTCAAAATAACAATTAGTTCTTTATATTTTTATTATTAGCCCGCCATGAGAAAATTGTTTAATAAAAACCTATTTATCGTGAAATTCGTAAACACACCCCCACAAACAGAAGAAATCTCAAGCGACAAAATCTTAAGGACTTACCGACTGCCGCTCGCACTTTGCACACTATTAAACTTACACTTTCGCGACCGAACTTGAATAATCATCCCAAATCTTCCTCCCTTCGCCTTATATAGACCGGCTGATCCAGAAAACAAAGCGATTCAAGTCAACAAAACTCGCCTCAACCATTTTCTTGCTATCTTACTCCTGCGCAAGTGCCACGTCAGTTTTCTCTCCCTCTCTAACCTAAACCAAACACTGCGAACGCAAGTCGCAACCATTTTTTTTTTGCTATCCTACTCCTACGCAAGTGCCACGTCAGCTTTCTCTCCCTCTCTAACCTCAGTCGAACACTGCGATCGGCGCTTGAACGCTCCATAAAGAGCATACGAATTATAGGTATATACGACTCCTTCACTAATAGCAACATGATTTAAATTCTTAAACAAACAAACAACACAAAGTATTACACACACCATAATACCGAACATATAGGTTTATAAAAGAAAAAAAGGTGTAAAGGTTTCGTCTAATAGCTATTTAACTGTAAAATCCCGCTCAACGTCTTTTATTTATGAATTGTTAAAGTGTTCAATATTTTATTATTTTAACTGACTAACTAACCGTTCGTAATACATCAAAGCCAAAATTGATGAAATATCATACTATTGTAGTATTATAAAGATTAAAATAAATAGTTCTATTCTTTTAGTTCAGAAGAACAATAGGTTGATAAAAAAATCCTTCTCGATACCAATATCTCCACAATATGACCTTTTAATTCCGTAAAAAAAAATATAATTAAATGTATATCAAATGTACCCCTATTAATTATTTCTTGGGAAACTACTTGAATACAATTGCATTTTACAAAAATGCTAAATCCCTGCTCCTAAAACATCGTTGACATTCATTCTCCGTGTAAAATTGCCGCTCTAAATCAAACAGGAAATATATTCTCCTTGCCAAATCCCCTTCTTAATAACTGATCTAATCTAATTTAAAATGAGCTTATAAATGGTCATAGCTACTCCCCTTCTGTCTCTAATCTAACATCCCTTCTCAATTCTTATTAAATCATTACTACTAACCGATCAATTAACCTTTGATTCATGTACGAGACGATCGTTACAATCACCCCCTAAAATTTTAATGGTGAAAGGGTTTCACTATATCCGTTTCAACCAAATAAAATTTTACTGTCTAATTTTCAAAACTTTATTTATTATGAATGGCCTCCCTTCTCCCCACCAAATACACATAATAGGTTTAAAGAACTAAATCAATGTTTTATTTTTGGTAAGTATTTGTTGTTTTTTTTTCATAAATAATTATTTTAATGAATTCAAAATCATTAAAATAAACCAGATAATTTAGGTGTATTTGAGCCATTTCCCGTCCCGACTGACTCTATATAATTCAACTCAATATTCATTTTCCCAAACTTTTATAATTAAGACTTTATTAAATCTTACTCATTTCAAGAATTGCAACGATAATAACCTATAAACTAAACAATAAATACATAATACTCTGAAATATTTATGACATTAAAATTCCCCTTCAACTGTTTTGTTTCAGGATTAATCACCGTATATACATTCGGATTCGGTACAGCTGCAACAACAAATGGTCCTTGATAGAGTAATTGAAACTTTTTAGTAATTTTCATTTTTGTATCAGATTTATTTAACCTTTTAACCTTTACGTAATTCTCCAATCTGATATTTAATCAACCTATGATAAAGATCATATTTGTTATTCCTAACCCTACTCGCTAATTTTGAATTTTGTTGTACCATTTCTTGTGTGTCTCCAATGTTACTAAATGTTGATCTAAAGTACCTGTCGTGATAATAACCAGGTCGTCCAAGTAATTTACACAAAATCTTTGACGTCAGGTGTCAATATTTTATCCAAAGCTCTCTACTTAAACTACCGACGGATGTTTTTAATCCCTAAGGTAATACGTTATAAAAATAAGATTTCCCATTAAAAGTAAAACCAGTGTACTTCCTACTCTCCTTTGTAATGGGAATCTGAAAATATGCATTATTCAGGACTAATGTAGTTATGTATTCACCAAGAAATTAATTTAGAACGTCTATTTGCATCGGAGATTTTTTGATTTCGGCAATCATATACTCATTTGATTCCCTGGCATCTAACAATATTCTAAGTGATCCTTCCCTTTTTAGTGTGAATGTTAAAGGACTACTGTAAGGTGTAGGCATAAGACTAATTATTCCTAATTCTCCCGTTTCATCCAATTTTTCTTGTATTTTAAACCTGTAAGAGTATAGCACTGGGTAAGACCTTTTTATAACTAGAGAATGCTCCATTAACTTAACGTCAACTTAATCTCGTGCTTATAACAATTGGCACACCCTAGTTTACTTTTAAATAACGGGTTTGTTGATTGGCACTCATTGTTAAGTAATAAATCATTATTAGGTTTATAACTAACACGTATCTGATCTCTAATCACATCCCTCCTCTGTACAGTTTCAATTAAAATATGAATTTAAGAATCTAAATCATAATTATTTTGAATACTATTATCGGCCTATGCCGATATGATCACAATATTTTTGAAGTTGAATGGAAAATTTAATGCCATGATTTCTTATTCCTAAACTACCTATTTCCTGGGACCTAGTCCATCTTGAGCATTGTTTTCCAACAAATATCCCCTTTAACCTTGCGAGCTGGCGTATTACAGTTATCGGTTTCTTCAATTTATCTCTTGCATATTTACAGTTTTTCTCGTGAAAACTGAACCACCCTTATTTCAAATCCGTTGTCCGTTATCGATTTGAGTATTATTTGTCTTTGTTTAGACGTTGGCTTAGACGTAGTTTCGTGCTGATTAGAATTATACTTTTCGTAGAAACTCTGTTTATTTTATAGTGTTTCTATTCAACAATGCCCTGTTTCTATTCAACAAATTGTTGAATTGATTTCGGAAAAATGTCTCATAACATTAGCTACAAACAGTTGTTCTGGTATGTAGTGTATGTTGCCTGTCCTATCAAATTTAGTATTTTGTTCAGTCTCACATTTTTGACACTATTTTACGACGTAGAACATTCTGTTCCATTTCTTCCCAATACAATGCGTATTCAAAATCTTTTTGAAATCATAAGATTTTGCCAACTAATCAAATAATCAACGATCAATTTTAGGTTCGCCATTTAGGCTATTTCTATCTTTTTTTCCACTTTCAGTAAATTTTGTAGAAAACTTTTCAAATTCTCAATAAAGGTAACGAGATGACCTGACTTTTTATCCGCAAATGATGGCTTTTCCAATAGAATATTTTGCAAATTATAAACAATTTTAGTGTATTTATTAGTATTATCTCGAATTTGTGGAGATTCAATTGGAATATCAGCTGAATTTTGTGTCGTTCTTGGAACGTTTTTTATTTCCTCCTCTTGATTTTTTTTTTTGATAGTGTTCCAATAGTACGCCGCAGCAAGCGAACCATGCTATTAAAATTTGCCTTAGATCTCTTCCTAATTAAGGGATCACTTGTTGCTGGAATTTGTTTTTTATTTGATCTCTTCATTTTAAAAAATAATTATAGATGTAGAAAAATCACGATTCCGCAATAGTTTGATTAAATCAACAGATTCCCTAAAACAGAAAATAAAATGTCAAATGTGTTCCAATGTCTCCCTAAATCTACACAATTTTTCTCCTTGTTCTCAAATATAAAATAACTGTCAAAACACGAATAAACCCGAATGTATTTTTTAAAATAAACGTTAATAACGCACCGAAGTGCCCAAGCACTTTTCAGTAAAATAAGAATAGTAACAAAATAATAATAATAAAATGATAATAACAACAAAGTGTACAAGCAATTTTCAGAAATATAAGAATAATAATAAAAATGCACCCCCAAGGTAATTTAACCCTACTGAACATAAGGCAATCCATAAACTCTGAGCTCACTCCATTTCACGGACAGCAAATTGTAGGTTATAAAACCTACATGAATGTTGAATTATTAGTACATTCCCCTTTTTTTATCCTGGTCACGGTACCTACCAAATTGTAACTGTTTCGGACGAGTCCAAAGCTCTTAATTTCGATAAATTTAATTAAAGATGGATTTCAGGGTTCAGTACTAATATGGCCAAGTTATCGTCTATGAACCCTTTGTTGTAGTAGTAACCAGATTCTTTTGAGAGTAGAGTTTATGTTCATGTTTAAATTATTCCCTTGTTGTAAGAGTATTTGCATACTATAGATTAAGAGGGAGAGAAATGTAACTACATATAAGAATTTTTTAAAAAATTGAGGAAATGTTGAGCTCCATCCTGCGCCCCACATGGTGAGTGTCTATCCAAACCTGCCTTATACACTCCCCCCTCCCAGAACCACTCGGAAGTTCCTCAAGCCCTATCCTACCTAGCAATCCTACCTCTAATATCCTACCCCATAACATTAGTTAGCATCTGCTTTGACAAAAGTAATTTTACGTTAACAACCTCTTATTGTATGCACCTCAGTCCGTGATGAATAGCTTATTTTTCTGTGAGCCACCCCCCTCCCAGACTCCTTACTCTCCTAAGCCACTGATAACAAACGTCATAGATGTATGTCAATAAGGGGTTTTGCAAATTTAAATAATACTAAACGTTAAGCGGAATGTGTTCAAAAATCCATTTTTCTGTGAGCCACCCCCCTCCCAGACTCCTTACTCTCTTAAATCCTTGAACACCGCGATTAAATTCTTCGAAAACAACTTATAAAGATTCAAATAAATTGCAGATGCAACTAAGTCTATAATTGCTACTAGTTTAGTTAAAATAATACTTTCTAGAACCTAATGGACCTTATAACACAGAACATCAATTTGCACCATTAACAATAAACCAATAGTACTATTTGATTGACATATTTGATATTTGTTTCAATTTAGTTTTATTCTTCAGGCTGCAATCAATAACCTAAATTTCTGTGAGCCGCCCCCCTCCCAGGCTCCTTACCCTCTTAAGTCATTGAGACAGCGCTTCCGAATAATAAAAATAATAAATTTGATACTAGATGCAAACTTAGCTCATAACTATCCTATTCCACTAACATGTACCTACAAGATTAAAGTTTCGTACCTATACTATTTTAATATTATAGAAATCTTTGTTGCTTGTAGTATAAATTGATAATAAACTATACTATGTTGAGTCGGTCCTTAAAATTCCCTCCTAGTACTGCATTAGGCTTTTATTTCAACTAAATTAAATTTAATAAAATGAAATATGTGGTTATTCATTAGTTGCTTTAACAGAAATGAAATCTGAGGTGTTATGTGTCTTTCAACCAACCTGAATAAACCATAATAAGCCGTCGGAGATTCTGAACAATAGTCAGAACTAGCATGAACAAATATCGCCTCACCTACTTATTACCGATATCAGGACAAGTAGCCGGTTGTGAGGCGACTAAAGTCAGAGGGACTTAACCGTAGAGTTCAAAGGCCCCCTCAGAGACTGCAAAGACCTACAGGTCTCATCCAAGATATGGTAATATATCAATGGAATATAAGCGATGGCTATCCAACTGCTCCTTCTTCCCTATCCAGAATAACCTTTTGCCCATTATACTTTCCCCAAGTTGGAGCTTGTGTAGTGTACGAGTTTGGCATCATTGCAGCCTGTTCGCTGCGTGTAGAGTATGGATTTCCGTAAATATAATTGTTCTAGGTAAGCTATCATTTCAACTCGCCTAAGAACTTTATTTAACCTAACACCAAACATTACAGAAGTCCATTGAAGTGTAATGTCATCTGGTCGAGCAATCAACAAATAAGGTCCAACACAAGTTTCTAGGTTAATTTAATAAAGCCATCATACCAACCTAACTATCCCACTTTAAACAAATCGAAACATCTTCCTAAATTCAAAACTTACAACCACTAACTCTTTAGGGTATATAGTGTATTATCTCATTGGGTTTTAGCCAGTGAAACAAGGCTTGTATTGTATTATTAATAATAGTTATATATAGATATAGCGTTTCATTTCGCGGATCAATGAAAGAGAATACTAAGTTTTATCTTAATAGCACGTGTGCACGTAAATCAATTAGCGATAGAGTAAATGAATGTTAATAAAATAATTTTAATATAAAGCATTTTAAGGGTCAAGTACAAATAAAATAGCAAACAAAACATACCCGAATTAAAATAAAAGAGAAAGTTGTAACAAAACATATAAAATAAAATGTCAACAAATGACAACAAAACAACAAAATCAATAAACCCGAATTAAAATAATCAGAGAATGTTCTTGACAAAACATATAAAATAAAATGTTAGTCAAGTAACATCAAAATAACAAAATCAAAAAACCCGAATTAAAAGAATGTTCTTGACAAAACATATAAAATGAAATGTTAGTCAAGAAACATCAAAATAACAAAATCAAAATCACGAATTAAAATAATCAGAGAATGTTCTAGATAAAATATATAAAATAAAATGTTAACGAGTAACAACAAAATCAAAAATCCGAATTAAAATCAAATAAAATACATTTTACCATTTCAAATTGAATGATGAGTTCTTTTAATAATTTAAATATGGTTTAATATAGATCATTCAATTTTCCATTGGCAACAAACAAATGACCTGCCTGGATTACTATTTATTTAGCTTTGTGAAGCAAAATAACTAATATTAGGACAAATTAATCAATCTTTTACATTTTATTGATTTTACAATTTTATTTGAATCCAGGCAACCCTAAAATAAAACACAAACCTCTGTAGTCTTCTCGGACTTGGATCTCCACCTTGGGTAGCTACCTACTAGGGTAGGAAAAAACTATGCTTTTGGATCCATAACTCAACCCTCCCCCTACCCAAGACGCACTACCTAACAAATTATATTCGAATACAAGCATGGAGATCCCAGACCTATCTCGCTCTGGAACAATTCTTGACGCTGAAATAAATGTTATAATTCTCACCCCCCATCCCCTTTCTACGATATAATTATATGAAACAGCCTTGTCAGGTATTTCGTATGTTTTATTTTTACCGCGAAGTGATATGGAGTGGTTAAGAAATACTGGATCACTCCGGGGCTAGTGCTTGCAAACTACTTTTTTTTTCTCTAATCTACTTTAATCTACACGCAGACCTGTAAATAATAGAATTAGCTTATTCTACACTAGCCTCACCAGCACGCTTTTCCAACCACGACTGATTTGTCTTTTTCCCATATCACTTTTATTGACAACAATAAAAAGATTTCCTAGCCGCTACTAAACAATAATGTGTTAACTAAACTATAATATATATATGTCTCCCATTGTTCCCCATTTCGACTTGTCTTTCGCTGCACTATAGAAACCTTTCATATCGTCGTCGTTATTTTCGTATTCGAGGCAAATTGTTATGTAATAAATAAGTTTAATTTTATTTCTTATAAATGCGTACTGTACTCAAGAATATGAAAACTAGTATGTAAATAGACTTCCACACAAAAAACAGCCTTCACCAGGAAGTGCCATCTTTCTTGCAAGGATAGTATTATCGTATAATTTCGTTTCGTATAATAGTTAGTCTATAGTTACAGTATCGTAACTGGCAATGTTTTTTTTTAATTTTTTTTTATTTAAACTAATATAAGTACAGTTCCTATACACCAGGGATGACTCCCTTAATAACTTATGTCCAATATAATACTCAGTCATTAGTTTGAATTTAAAGTATTCTGAATGTGTAATCTAAAAATTTTAAGAGGTTCACACCTCAGCTATTTGGATAAATTCTCCTAACACTTAAAACTAAATCCTTGAGATTACTCTACAATTTCACCTCGAGACTATTGAAAGAATCCAAATGCTTGCAATACAAAACAGTGTTATGTAAATGTGTATATAACCCCAATATATATAAAATATATTATCTTATATCTAAGTTCTTTTTTTTTTTTTTGTAAATCTCCAATTAATTTTTTTTTATATTGAGTCAACTAAATATTTATGAGTGAACTTCAATTCAATTGGTTAATAATTGCTTGAAATTTAAACTGTAACTATTAATACCAAAGTTAATTACGTCCACTGTATTAAAGTTTCAAAACAAACTTAAAACTAAACTTCAAGCAAAATATTACAAATTTCATTAATATTAAGCACGACCAATTGAAAAGAATAATATCTACTTTATTACTAAGTTCGTGTGAGATTGAGTATTATATTTGGACTAACACACACAAAATTCAAGGAATATATAAAACATAATGCAAATAAAAGAACAAGATTTCAAGAAAATGTGTACCGCATCTCATCCGAAATTCGTGGACGAGACTCAGACCATTCTCTTGATACCTTCCTGATCTAAACCCCAAAATTGCTACTCTATTAACTGAAATGAAATTATTCTTTGACTAATGTGTCTGCCTAGAAAGCTCAGAAATCATTAATTGGAATTTGACTCTAACTTTAAATGTAACGTCCATCTTTCAGTTTGTTTGCTACGCTCACATTTTAAATTAGCTACTCTACGCTTATTGCATTTATATGTAGTGTATGTAAAATGAGTCGAGTACGGGAATATTGAGGACCTCTAGATAGTCGGCATTATTTGCCCTAGGAAAGTACTCGCCAAACCCAACTCGTATGTAGGATTCACTGAAGGTATTCCCTCTCAGCTCTGCCGTAAGTGTTAAGCTGGCCGGTCTTGGGCGATATATTATTAGCACCCTAGCTCAACACAACTTTATGTTGAATCGCGTACAGTATTATTGTATGTGCAAATGTCTTGAATTATGTTGGTAACGCGTACTGTAAGTGTACTGTTAGTGTGATGTTTGTTTATGTATCGATTACGCTTATGCTCTACACTACGCATCAAATAAATCTCCAAACTAATAGATAGACTGATATTAAATTCCACAAAATAAAATACCCGTAAAATTTCCAGGCAGACTATTCCTACCCCGTGCTCTATTACGAAAAACATCGTGAACATTCCTACCTCAACAATAATTATAATTTCTAAATGAGCCTTTCATCGTTTAACTAAGGTAAACTTCAAGAATTTTATTTCAAAATAACAATTAGTTCTTTATATTTTTATTATTAGCCCGCCATGAGAAAATTGTTTAATAAAAACCTATTTATCGTGAAATTCGTAAACACACCCCCACAAACAGAAGAAATCTCAAGCGACAAAATCTTAAGGACTTACCGACTGCCGCTCGCACTTTGCACACTATTAAACTTACACTTTCGCGACCGAACTTGAATAATCATCCCAAATCTTCCTCCCTTCGCCTTATATAGACCGGCTGATCCAGAAAACAAAGCGATTCAAGTCAACAAAACTCGCCTCAACCATTTTCTTGCTATCTTACTCCTGCGCAAGTGCCACGTCAGTTTTCTCTCCCTCTCTAACCTAAACCAAACACTGCGAACGCAAGTCGCAACCATTTTTTTTTTGCTATCCTACTCCTACGCAAGTGCCACGTCAGCTTTCTCTCCCTCTCTAACCTCAGTCGAACACTGCGATCGGCGCTTGAACGCTCCATAAAGAGCATACGAATTATAGGTATATACGACTCCTTCACTAATAGCAACATGATTTAAATTCTTAAACAAACAAACAACACAAAGTATTACACACACCATAATACCGAACATATAGGTTTATAAAAGAAAAAAAGGTGTAAAGGTTTCGTCTAATAGCTATTTAACTGTAAAATCCCGCTCAACGTCTTTTATTTATGAATTGTTAAAGTGTTCAATATTTTATTATTTTAACTGACTAACTAACCGTTCGTAATACATCAAAGCCAAAATTGATGAAATATCATACTATTGTAGTATTATAAAGATTAAAATAAATAGTTCTATTCTTTTAGTTCAGAAGAACAATAGGTTGATAAAAAAATCCTTCTCGATACCAATATCTCCACAATATGACCTTTTAATTCCGTAAAAAAAAATATAATTAAATGTATATCAAATGTACCCCTATTAATTATTTCTTGGGAAACTACTTGAATACAATTGCATTTTACAAAAATGCTAAATCCCTGCTCCTAAAACATCGTTGACATTCATTCTCCGTGTAAAATTGCCGCTCTAAATCAAACAGGAAATATATTCTCCTTGCCAAATCCCCTTCTTAATAACTGATCTAATCTAATTTAAAATGAGCTTATAAATGGTCATAGCTACTCCCCTTCTGTCTCTAATCTAACATCCCTTCTCAATTCTTATTAAATCATTACTACTAACCGATCAATTAACCTTTGATTCATGTACGAGACGATCGTTACAACATCTCATCATCATCATCATCACAGCTCATATACGTCCCCACCGAGGGGTTCGAGCCTACCCTATGTTAGGGTGATTAGGCCTTAGTCAACCACGCTGGCCCAGTGCGGATTGGTCGACTTCACATACATCATTGAATTTCTTCGCAGATGTATGCAGGTTGCCTCACGATGTTTTCCTTCACCGTAGGAGCGTCAGACAAATGTACATATGAAATTCGAAACGAAAAATACATTGGTACATGGCGGGTCTCGAACCCCGACCCCCCGATTGGAAGGCAAGTGCCGAAACCAAAGCGCCACCGACATCTATCTGAGTATATTTAGCAAAAACCTTTTTGTAACTGACCATAACAAATTACCTTAAAAATCTTGTGGTTTTTCGACTATAAATTCTATTAGCGAATGTAACCGAGCCATTATAATATCAATAACAATGACATCAAACATTTTTTATAACTAATGGACGCTCACGATTCTGATCAGATAATTACGTGTTTTGAATTAAGAATATCACACTAATTCAGATTACACGTTATAATAATAAACAATATTGTAGCCTTTGCTGCCAATATAATTATTTTTATATTGCTATTTGGCCAATCAAATCAAGGCTTTCCATTTTAAACTGCTTCAACACGTCTCTATAACTCTATAACTACTTTTTAATACCAACTTTTAAAAAAGGTCCTCCTTTTTTGAAGTTAGTTTTTAAAAAGGAAATTAAAGTTTCTTAATTCGACTGTATGTTCGACATTGACGGTCAGTTTTTCGCGTCAGTCTAGATGTAAAACTGTGGCATCACTCCAAATGGTTTTATTCCAACTAGATTTGCCCATTCACTGGCGTCACGTCGGAGCTTCAATTATCGACCGACCGGGCTGTTTAATGAACGTGTAGTATACTAGCAGGGTATTTGTGTCGAGAAAAATAATGGATTCTGATTTCGAAGAAGAAAAATTAATTAAGGATGACCATTGCAGCGTAATTGATAAAATGTACTTTGGTATTATTGATGCTTTGTCTGGGTCTGATATTGAGAGTAATACTGTTGTAACAGTAAAGAAAAGAAAGAAAAGGCCTGTTGTAGGCTGGAACCGACATGTCCATGAAGCTCATAGGTTGGCTAGGTGTAAGTTTCAAATGTGGGTGATGAGTGAGAAACCTAGGCAGGGCCTCGTGTGGGAAGAAATGCGTGAATCTCGCAGGGACTTTAAAGCTCGTTTAAAGTGGTGCCTGAATAACGCTGAGCAAATAAAAATGGACATTCATGCCTCGCAACACTCTAAGCGTGATTTCAGTAGTTTTTGGAAATCCACGAATAAATTAAATCACAAGCCGAGCCTTCCTGTGAGTGGCAGTGGACTAAGTGACTCGAAAGATATTACCAATATGTTCAAGGATCATTTTGCTGTAACTTCATCGTTGGACCCGTCGCAGTCGTTTAGTGTGGATGGTTGTTGTGAGCAGGAGACTTGCATTATATTTAAGGCGAAGGATGTCAAGAAAATTATTACATCAATGTCGCGCGGCAAGTCTCCTGGTCACGATAGCTTAAGCATTGAACATCTAAAGTATGCTGGTGTTCACTTACCTCGTGTGCTTGCAATGTTTTACACCCTATGTATAAGGCATTCATACTTACCAGCGGATATGATGAGGACTGTGGTGGTTCCAATTGTGAAGAGTAAGACCGGGCACATAAGTGATCACAATAACTATAGACCAATATCTCGAGCTACTGTGTTGGCTAAAGTGCTTGACGGTTTGCTTAATACTCATCTTGATAGCTATCTAAAAATACATGATAACCAGTTCAGTTTTAAACCTGGCCTCTCGACGGAAACAGCTATCTTGTGTCTAAAGCAAACTGTCAAGTACTACACGGACCGGCGCACCCCGATTTACGCAGTCTTTCTTGACCTTTCGAAGGCGTTTGACCTTGTGTGTTATGACATTTTATGGCAAAAGCTAAATGATGTTTCTGTGCCTAAAGAAGTTATAAAAATGTTCAAATATTGGTATCTGAATCAGGTCAATGTTGTCCAGGGGTCAGAGGAGCATTCGGAGCCGTACAGGTTGGGGTGCGGGGTGAGGCAGGGAGGGTTGACCTCGCCGAGGCTCCTCAATCTGTACGTCAACGGCCTGATAGAGAAGCTCAGCAGCACTCGTGTCGGCTGCCATATTGATGACGTCTGTGTCAACAACATCAATTACGCAGACGACATGGTGCTGCTGAGTGCTTCGGTCTGTGACTTGAAAAGCTTTTATCTATTTGTGAAAGTTATGCGAGAAAACATGGTCTAATTTATAATGCAAAAAAGACAGAATACATGGTCTTTCAGGCTGGAGGAAATAAATCACCGGATACTGTTCCTCCGATCCGACTAAATGTCATCGAAATAAGCAGAGTAGAACAATTTAAATATCTGGGGCACTATGTGACTTCCAGCCTGAAAGATGATGTGGACATCGAGAGGGAGCGGAGGTCATTGTCTGTGAGAGCAAATATGATAGCCCGTAGGTTTGCTCGGTGTTCGGGGGCTGTCAAAATTACTCTTTTTAGGGCATTTTGTACGTCCCTCTACACTTGCGGCCTGTGGGTGTCATATACGCATAAACAATACAATGCTCTCTGCGTCCAGTTCAATAATGCCTTCAGGGTGCTGATGGGGCTGCCTCGGAGATGTAGCGAGTCGGGGATGTTCGCGGAAGGTCGCGTGGACTGCTTTTATACGACCATCTGCAAGCGGTGCATATCCCTGGCGCGCAGGGTCCGGACCAGTCCCAACAGCATCCTCAGAACATTCTCAAACCGATTTGATTGTCGGTAAATGAATCAGTGTCACATGATTCATGTACTGGCAAACAAATTGTACTAATATTTATTTTATGGTAGTTAGGTATCTTGTGAAATTTAATTTAATATAATTGACATGATTTTATTTTATACAATTTTATTTTATTTAATTAACATGATTTTATTTAATTTTATACAATTTTTGACTTTAATCTAAATTTATTAACAAACAAACTTTAATTTTATTATATTATTATGTTTTGTAATTTTTATAAAGGAGTTTCTATGTAATTTAATTTGATATTATTGATTTATATATTTTTAACATATTTTTAAATTGATGGTATTGTTATGACTATTGTCGAAATAAATGAATGAATTTGAATTTGAATTCTTACTGCGGCTATTGTTTGTTGTTGCCATATTGTAACACCGTTTTTTTTTAAAATTTCATAAAACACTCTTTTTGCAAAAACACTTTGGTTTCACTGTAGTTTTAACACAAATTTCACAACTAAAATCATAATTACAATAACTTTGTCAATTAATTTCACAATGTCAAGTGTCAACGTCAACGTCGTTTCACGTCACGTCAGTGACATTTGCAATTATCTTTGGTCATTATTCCCTTTTTGCATAAACAAAATAAATCTCGCGTTTATCCTGGCCTCCCCTTTAGGTGGGTTGATTTTCTCAAAATTCGGAATTTGACATTTAGACCGTTTGTTTTGATCATTTTTAGAGACATATCATAATAAAGTACACTTAAGGCTACAGTTCATATAATTATGGTTTCGTCGAATAGAATTTGGAAAGCATTCACAGTTTGTTTATGGTTAATTTACATTACGTTTTGTTTCCCAACCAAACTTATAACTTTGGCTGGAAATACTTATTGCATATTGTAGAATTTCGAAAGATCCGTATGTTGACTTGACACATCATGACACACATGTTATGAAATGAATTTGGTTTTGGGGCAGGTTCCGTCGCCAATACGACGCTTAACATTCGGTGAACGAACGCGCCCATTTTTCACCCTAGTCTTTGAACGCGTCTTTCGTCTATGTTATGATCTCCGAACGGATTAGTCTGTGAGACACCGACCGAAGGAATTTGTTATTGATTCGAAGATCATAAAGTATTTATATTCATTTCTGCGAATAAAATCAATAGGTATTTCTCCCGTTTTCCGTGTGAATTTAATTTGAAAAGCTACAGTGAGACTTCAAAAGTCAGTTCTTTTTGTTTTCAGCTTGAAGAGTAAAGCTAAGGAAAAAATACTATATTTACTCGCCGGCACGCGATTCATTAAATTAAATGGATTTATTGTATCAATAAGTGCAAAAAATCAATAAGGTATCTAATTAACTTATTATTTCATGATTTAAAACAGATTTTGTTAATTTTATTTTTATTTGTGGGTAAATTGATTATTAAATCAAACATATTAT
This sequence comes from Schoenobius gigantellus, assembly GCA_963935595.1. Lineage (NCBI taxonomy): Eukaryota > Metazoa > Arthropoda > Insecta > Lepidoptera > Crambidae > Schoenobius > Schoenobius gigantellus. The sequence continues at coordinate 10,801,643 of OZ012558.1, forward strand.
ATTTCCAAAATTCGCCTTTTTCATCCCCTATTTCATTAAAAAACCCTGATAGTAAGCGGCATCTTAGTGGGATTAAGGCATATATTGAGTAACACTTGCGAATTTCATGTTAAATTCTAAATTTTCACAATATTAAGTTTCACATCCTTCTTTGGCAAAGAACTCACAAATTAAGCTGTTTTCTTTTTATTAATAGCAATAATTATACACAAAATAGGTGCTCTCCCCTCCATATGTCCTTTTTATGAACAAACCAATAAGACAATTTGTCAATTTATTAAAAATTATGTTTTAGAATTCATTTGCTATGTTTATTACATGAAGTTCAAATGTATTGACTGGGATTCCTTCAGAACTCAGTGTTAGACCCACTGACCCTAAGATCATAGGCATATTTAATTATATTTTTAACCTAACACTGTGCTATGAATCTCCAGGGCAGTTACCGGAGGCCGTAGGGCTCCGCTGCTTGACCTTACAGCTAGAAACCATAACAAAATAACCTAGTATCAAGGAGGAATTCTGTGGAATTACACAAGTAATATTAGAAACAGAGAATAATCTAAGAAACTGGAATTTTATATCTCTGACCCGTGATCGCAGAAACTTAGCATCGAAGGTATGATCTACTAACAACCGCTCCGGGGAAGCCTACTAATTTCTTTAGAAAAAAAATGAAACCTATAACTATTTGTTGGTGTACTTTATTGCCCCTCATTTTGTAGTCTTGTACCCAATTTGTACCTGATTTTTACCTGCCGAGATTGATCAAACAAACCTGAACCATCCTGCCCTTGGCTTGTATTGATTAAACATTAAGTTAAGTGCTTTGCATTGAGGAATTGTGTTAACATATGCATAAGTAAATCATAATTATGTACTTACAAGAATAAAGCTTTTCATTTTGTATCGGACTAAAGGAATAAGTTTGTTTTTTTCTTTAACTTTAAGATTTCCCTATATTTCTACAATTTAGCAAGAAAAAGCATTACAATATACTCACCAAAAACAAGAAAGAAAGCAAAGGATGAAAGAATGGCATAAAAAAAGGAATTCACTCACGTCAATTTGTTAAATGAATTATCGCTATACCCAAATGACGGGAGAAATTTCAAGCATTTAAGAGGATTGTGAAGTAATCGTGCGCGGCGCGAGTAGGTATTTTCTAAAATACTATCTGTTTCACACCGCTCGGCCTCCCGTCTGGCGTTTACACCACAAATACAACACGCGCAAATTCTCACGCACACAACGACAGCAGCGCGCGACTCCTCGGCGCGAGAACTCGAGATTTACCGTTTGTAATGTTTTGCGTTGCTTAGGTATTCCTGACTGCCTTTCCGCTCGCAACTTTGCCTTCGTTATTTTCGTTTTTCGTGGGGGAATTTTGTTTACCCGTAGGAAAAAATATTTTATAACCTTATATTACTCAGTGATAATGTAGCATTCTATTAGCCAAAAAAATTTTAAAATCAGCCTAGTACTTTTTAAAAATAAAAAATATAATAAATTAAAATTGCTTTATTTCTAAAAATCATTTTAACAATAATTACGCCGAGACTTCCCAGTAAGCTAGTTTTTGAGTTTATTCATTACAAACAAAAATACAAACATAGTTGCATCTTCTTTCTTTATAATATATTAGTAGATAAGTTTCGTAAATTATTTCAGTTTTCCTTTGAAATTTATAGTGTAGGCACTTACCTACTTGGTATCCCTACCAAGTCCTACTTTATAGGACTGAGCTGTTATTTGTTATGAAAGTACCTATCTATCGTACATTTACCTGTCTAAAGAAAATGACGATTTGAGATGTGAATCAATGTAAAATGGATCCTTTTATGAAAAAAATAAACACTAAACATAAAATGACATTTACAATTGTTTAAACAAGAACAGACCTCTTGTTAACATAAAAATAAATAACAAAAAATCTTTTATTTTAGATAGATAAATTAATACTTTTACATACAAACTAAACGAGCAGGGATTTAAAAAATATAAAGTAATAATTATGCATCAAATAAAAAAATACCTCTCATTTTTATACACTAATCTCGGGTAGTTATACCTACTAATAGTCTTAGAATTCTAATTTTTACCACCTCCGTGGTCTAGTGGTTGAGGCCACCGGATGTTGATCGGGAGGTCCGTCCGGAGTTCGATTCCGCACGGGGACAAAAGCTTTTCTGCTCCGTTTGGTTGGTGGTAGGGCTTCTGAGCACACCTGGCTAGCTACCATCGTCTTACCTAAGTTTATCGCCATAATAACAATGTTAATAGAATTGTTGTGTTTCGATAATTAGAGGTGAGATAGCCAGTTCCTCAGCTGTCGAGGAGTCCAGGTGAAGCTCACTTCCACCTTCGGCATTGTCTTCACATACCAGCAGGTGAGATGAAGGCCAAGAGCTTTCCTGTCGTATGTAAAAAAATATTTTACAATAAATATATAAATGGACTACAAAAACACTAAAAAGTTAGAAATAGTATAAGAATAGGTACAGACAACATCACACATCATTATTGAAGACGGTGCCAAATTTTAAGACTTTCTAGGAGATCATCGTTTGGCACCGACTTCAATATAGAAATGTAATGTTGTCTGTACCTATTCTTATATTATTTTTACTTTTTAGTGTTTTTGAAGTCAGTTTTTATTTTTTGTAAAATATTTTTTTTGTTTAACTTTTTAGTGAACGAAACCCAAATTAAATTAGGGTTTCCCTCGATTTTCATAGGATCCCATCATCAGAACCTGACTTTGGTGACCTAGGGACCACCCTAGGAGTGTACTCTACCGAATACAAAAAGAATTTTGAAAATCGGTCTACAATTGGCGGAGTAATCGCGTAACATACACACAAAACGGTTGACACGGTTAGCGCAGAGGTCGACTGATCGCCTACTGCGCAACAGGTCGCGGGTTCGATTCCCGCACGGGACAGATGTGTGCATGTGATATTCTATGTTTGTAACTGCACCCACGACACAGGACAAAATCCTAGTGCGACGTTTTTATATTTAAAAAAAAACACGTTGGACGCACCTAAAAATTTAAGGATTTCCCTCCATTTTTATGGGATCCCATCATCAGATCCTAACTTTGGTAACCATGGGACAACCCTTGGAGTATAATCTTTAGAATACAGAAAGAATTTTGAAAACCAGTCCGCAATTGGCGGCGTAATCGCGTAACATACACACAAAAAAAAACATACGCATCGAATTGAGAAACTCCTTTTTTGAAGTCGGTTAAAAATACCTATTAGTATATGTAATCAGCTGCTTTAAATTTTATAGTTAAAATGAAAAAAAATAATTAAAAACCGTACGAAGGGTGCCTTCTTCCCATATATGTCTACCCTGCCTACCCTACATACTCGTATATTATTTAGGTACTTTGTCGTTTGTATTTTTTATACAATCGTAGATTCCATAACGCGAGTAAAACCTTAGAGCCCAGCTTTAGAGGAATAAAATTCAAATAAAATAATATTAAAAATAACGCTACTTGCATAGTCTATTACATGTTTTTAGCTGCTCCAACTTCATACATTGCATAACAAATACCTATCACAAGAAATACGAATTTATTTTGAGTTTGTGTCTTTATGGCACATATTTATTATAACAAAGAACTACTTACATACTTCAATTTTTTCCCTTTTTTGGTTTTGGGAATTTACAGTAAAGTTAACAGGCTACAGGCTGCTAACCCTTAAATAAGGAAATTTGTATTGAAATAAAATCTTTAAAATAAAACACTAAAATCAATAAACGTATTCAAAAAGATATTTACTTTTTCATGTATAAGGTATTTGTGAAGATTAATAGTTCCGACTTGAGTAATAACTTTCACTATTGATCGATATATCGATATTACTTTCTCCTCCCTAGGTGACAATAACTACGATAACATTATGTCACATCACTATCACTACATTATACCCCTGCCCCCCACCCGTATCGTGCGATAGAGAGAGTTGCAAGAAATGGTCGAAATTGCCTACAATTCCTGTTTGAAATATTGTTTCGGGCGATAACTGTTTTACCCCCCTAAACCTTTATGAAATTAGACGCTTTTGGTCTCATTAGATTCAGTATACCTTAATCTATGTTTGTACGTTTTGCTTTTTTTGTTATTCAGTATAATTTAGTCAAAAAAAGACAAAAATGTTCAAGGTAGTTTTTAAGTCGAAAATATAGATATTTAGATGCTAATAACTTATATTCTGAGCAATATTTCTTCAAAATCAAAACGTACAAACCTAGTTTTTCATTATATCTACAAGATTTCCAAAAATTATGAAAATTGGACTATGTTTAGAGGGAGAAAAGCGTTATCGCTTTTTGTATGAAAATTTACAGCTTCACAATCCTCTTAAAACTTGTCATCACAGCTCATATACGTCCCCACCGAGGGGCACGAGCCTACTACAATTAGTTAATGTTAGGGCGATACCACGCTGGCCCAGTGCGGATTGGTTGACTTCACATACACCTTTGAATTACTTCGCAGGCGTATGCAGGTTTCCTCACGATATTTTCCTTCACCGTAGGAGCGTCAGATAAATGTACATATGAATTTCTTGAAAAACTTGTAACTCCATATATAGCTAAACAAGAAACTAATATGAGAGAAGCTATTAGCCCTCATGAGAGACTGACTGCCACTCTTCGTTTCTTAGCATCAGGAATGAGTTAGGAAGAATTAAAAGGATCCATTTTTTCTTCCATACACCTATGCCCAAAACACGATCCTCGGGTTTTATTACATTTTTCTATGTAAAAAAAACTGAAAATTCATAAAATAATAAAATTAATTTCTTTAAACCATTTGTAGCACCTGAAATTATAACTTAAGAATTTTGATAACTGGCAACATAGCATCAATATTAAATAAAGCGTATTAGCGTAGTGTATGCTCTAAACCTGTTTAGTAAAAGTTTTCCAACTATCAAAATAATAAAAATAGGGTGTTTACTTAATTATAAATTAAATATTACAATAAAACTCGTAACAAGTCCATATTCCAAAGCGTTACAAATCTTCTTAATAAGTGTTACTAGTCTGTGGTATGATGTTTATTTTGGCAAACAATACCCAATAAAAAAATAGAAAAAAAGTGAAGTCATTAGGACGTGTATTGTATTTGACGTATCAAATTCACAATAACTGGTGATTTGTAAGCGATCGCAATAGATGTTGGCATACACACACACACACATAACAAACTCGAGATTTTTAATTAGAAGAACTTCAACTTCTTTAAATACCTATAATAAAAAGAAGATTCTAAGTGAACATATTATCAAGCGACCACAACAATGACTTATTGTCAATGTCAAACCTTGACGTCCATAGCTAATCACGTTTCGTTTCACGAAGTTTCGCATTCACTTATCATTTTTTATCTTATTTTTTGCAAAATCTATTGAGTTTGAAAAGATTTTAGCCCTTGGGTCATTTTCAACACATTACTATCTTTCATTTCATATAATTTGTACCTCGGTACATGTTTTGGGTAAATACTGAAGACCTCCTTTCATGCTCAATAGGCTAGATGAATGAAAAAATATTATTGCTTTAATAGAAGCTTATTCATATAATAAACAGAAAGAAAAATCGGTCTTCGAATAACTATAAAAACAACCAAGATATAATTTAAATGGAGTTTATATGGCCGTACTCAACAATGACGTCACGGTTGATGTCGGATCTCTCTGTCTAATCGCTTCCAAATTAACGATTTTAAATTAAGCCGATTTTAATTCTAATTTAAAATAAACTCTTTGAGATTTATTATGTTATATTTTTGTCAATACCGCTCTTTAGGAGAGTAAAATATATTTAAAAATATTGGATTAATAAAATATGCGAGACATGATTTTGGTAAACTTCTATATTCCAAAAAAAAGGGAAATATCAAAAATACAATCTGTCATAAACAACGTATAAAAATCATAAACTAAGAAATAAGGTTTTACAACATCCTCCAGGCGAAACAGAAAAAATAAACTTGAAAAACCTGGCGTAACCCTATCTTAAAACGTTGTTATACACATAAAAATGGAGTTATACACTCACAACACGAGGGTGGAATCTATTTTATCATGTTTGTTTTGTATTGTATTCTATTGTAAATCTTCCCGAGCCTTCAATTGCTGTATCTTCTTCCATCATCACCATCGAAGGATTGCAATACTGTAGTTTAGGCAACGTGAAGCTTTTGATTTGCGAAGTTGCAACCTTTGGTTTTTCGCTTCTCACGACAACTTCTGTATTTCTCGCTTTAATTTGTAACCAGTTTGTTTTATATGTTAGCGAATCCTCCTATCTCCAGCAGTTTTCTTCTAATGTATGTAGTTTCGACGACCAACTCTTTGAATTTCGCATCCAACTTCTTGACGGAAGAAAACTGTTGCCTTTGGCGTTGGAATAGGGCAACTAACTCGCTGGTTACATGGACTTTCTTTTTATCAAATTTAGTAGCCAATTCATTAGCGTACCTAGTGAATATCCATTTTGCGACTGATCTCTCCTATTTTACATCTTCGGCGGAAGACATCGTCCTGTCACGGTCGCCACAATTTAAAATAAACTCTTTGAGATTTATTATGTTATATTTTTGTCAATACCGCTCTTTAGGAGAGTAAAATATATTTAAAAATATTGGATTAATAAAATCTGCGAGACATGATTTTGGTAAACTTCTATATTCCAAAAAAAAGGGAAATATCAAAAATACAATCTGTCATAAACAACGTATAAAAATCATAAACTAAGAAATAAGGTTTTACAACATCTAATTTAACATGATTGCATCTTTTTCTACGGTTTTAAAATAGTTTATAACGAAACGGGAATTCACGGGAACTCCATTTGGCAGCGCTCCACACCAGTAAACGACGTCCAAATTCTCACCACACTCACGAGAGCTGCTTGGCGTGAAGCCACTTCATATTTGTCTCAGTTGTCCTTATCCTTGTTAGCGTTTGGATCGACTTTCTGAAACATTTGCAGTAATCCTTCTATGGCGACATTACGCTTGTTTTTGCCATGATCACAGATAATCATGATAGTCATTGTGAGAGTTTCCACAGACACGGTGATTCCCTGTACATTTCAATTACCTCCAAAAGAAACTCTTTCCCAACCATTATACATTTACATTACCTATCTAGTGTTCGGTACGGCGGCGTTCGGCTGACTGAGCTCAAAATGGATTCCGATTTCGACACTCACGAGTCGAATGGCATGGAGTGGCGCCACGCGGCGCCCAAATTCTGCATTCACGATGAGTTGGACGCCGGCCGTTAGAGCCACGCCGCATTGGATTTTGGAATGTTTGGAAATCCAAACATAGGAGCGACGCCACAAGATCCATATAGTTTTTAACATTCACGACAAGTTAATGCACAAATTTTGGGTAATGGAGTGAGCGCGCAAATGGAGTCCTCGTGAATGGCCACCTTTATTATGGTAGCCCCGGAAAATTTCGTGGCGCGTTGTCAGTTAAAACTCTCGGGTGATGATTCGACACTCACGATAAAATTTTGGATGGACGTCAGTTCAATTGACAACTGACTGGACATTGACGGTCAGTTCGGTTGGTACTGTGTGTATGTCACATGATTACTTGCATTTTATTATATTTAAATATCATAGTAAAATTTGCTGCTTATGACCTACACAACCGATATTTGATACCTAATCGACTTTTTTCACATAAATGGTTCCTATGAACTATGTTACTATTTATAAATTATTATTACATGGCGAATAAAATACAATTTGTTTTTTTTATCATACATTTACTATCGAACTTGAGATATGGGAACATGAAAATTTATCGTTTAATAATTTAACTTCGCAGTAGGACTACGACGAACTAGGCTTCCTTGTGGTCCCACTAGTAGGATAAAGTAGGAGGACCACGAGGAAACAGCCGTCTTAAGTCGTGTCTCCTGCACTTGTTTTGTGTCGAAAAACATCGAAACATTACTCAACATCCCACATAATATTCGAAAATTCCCATACAGTCATACTTTCGAAAATTATCTGTGATTTTGTGTAATATATCGAGATTTTTCCATACAAAACAAGCGCAAGAGACGGCTTTATAGTTTCAGAAGAAGAGACTTGCCCCATGTAATTGAACATTAGTATGAAACAGTTTTTTTTTCGCGATATCAAGATTGGTCCCAAAGTAAAAAGTGTTTAGTTTGTGTTAATCGATGCGATCCCTAATAGGTGTTCTTAGGGAAATTTCGTAAGTGGACTGTATAAGTAGCTGGTCTATTCAAGATTCGCAATCAAACTTATAGTTTAGGTATTTTAGTTAACGTAAGGAAACAACAAGTTACAATGAATTTGATATTATTAATTCTATTATAAATGTAAAATGAATTTGAGTCTGATCCGTAATTCGTTTGAATTTGAAAAGTGTCTCTAACGGTACAATTTTCGCAAACGTCAAAGCAACGTTTTGCGTTTTGTTTAAGCATGCTAACAATCTGCGTTTAGTAAAACATAAAAAACAAACATACAAAACAAACATAAAAATAAAGTAAAATAATAAAAATATTTAAACAACGATATTCATTCTAAATACCTATTCAGAATGGTAATTCTGAACAGTTTGCTTGTCTGAAGAAGCACACAAAATTTGGCTCCTGTTCTCGGGCAATCCCTCCTTGGCGATAGCCCAACCAGTTGGTCGGGCTTGCCCGGACGCGAGGGTAGTGGAGTCGCAGTGTGGACCTTACCTAGCGCGCCCATAAGGCCAGGGAGAACACCGGGGGGTTTTAGTGGGTAGGCCTGGCACTCTGCCGGAGGGCCCCACACACACTCGCCGTCTAGCCAACGGCGGGTACGGAGCGGTCACGCATTTCTCCTGAAAAAAGGCCAGTGTCGCCTCGCCAGACAGAATGGAAATTCGATAAATTAAATTACCAACATCAAAACCACGAACCATGTGTCGGTCGAACACTTTTCTGCGACAGTTGTCGCAACAACAACTTGATGGATTTTTTATACGACGGCTTCCTAATTCAATTTTCGAATTTCCATCTTGCTCCTCGATGTTTTTAATATTGTTTTGCAGAATAATATATTATGATAATAAAATCATTTGTTTCGGGCACATACCAACCCATATTTTGGTGGTATAAAAACAATTCTTTACCTATGTTACATAGTAAATTAAACTGAGAAGACGTAACAAAAATTATAACATTAATGTTATATGATATATTGGCACTTCATTTTCAAAGTAACGATGCATCGGTGCAGAGTCGGAGAATCGAGTGTCAATAGAAGGTGATCGATTAGAATCCTCAAATAAAAAGCCGACTCAGATACAGGCCACCGTTTTATCAAGGCTTCGATTTAAATTTGTCAATACAATTATTTCGAACACACGTACGGAGCGCTGATATCACATGCTGCGGTCGTGGAGGTCGAAGGTGCCAGAAAAAACGACGCAAATTATTTTATCGCAACTTTTAATTGTGAGCACTACAGTTTCTTAATGTCGCCGTCACATTTTGAGAGAGCTATGAGATGCCAACACTTAAAAATTATATTTTGTTGGTACTGGCAACTTATTCCGGCCTCACAAATTTTTAATCATAAACTATAAAAACCAATATACCTACATGTATATCATATACTAAGAATACAGTATACTATCACAATATTTGAATGTGTTGTTTTTCTTTTTAAAAAATAATACCTTTTAGTACTAACAATATTTTTCGAAATATTAATGAATTAGTACTTTACTAACAAAAACCTAATTATATAATTGTAACAGAACCATTTTTGGTGGGTTTCTAAATAACTCAAACCACCAGGGTAGCCAGTTAACAAATCTAAAAGTAATAGTGTCAATAATGGAAAAAACAAAAACATTCCAAAATTTTATTTCCAGTTTTGCCATGTTAGTGGATTTTCCACTAGTTTTGGTGTTTTGGATCCCCTAGTTGGTAGGAAAAATTCGATTCTGGATTCGAGTCACAAATATAAACATTCCGCCTAATACGAGTTATTATATAGGAACGGACGATTATTTTCTTAAAATTAATGTTTTTTGAAATAAAAACTTGCCGACAATATATACTAATCGTGTGGTTACACATTAATTTTATGTATAAAAAGAGAATTATTGTGAGTAAAACTTTTTTTGTGTAAAAAGTTTTTAGCTGGTTAAACACTCTTTCAACTTCGGCGTGAGACCATTGCCAGGAAATAATGGAAAAGAATGAAAGTTAACAAGGAATTGCAATACAAGAATAGAAAAGTTAATGCATAAAAGTCCAAAAAAATAGATAGAATAGAGCCAAAAAAGGTTGTCTCCAAAAATAACAATTTTCTGGTTTTTATTATTGAAACAACAATGAAAACAATATCTTAAGGCTAAATTTACCAAATCCCACAAGGGAATGGACTTATTGCGAAATTCGGGATTACATATTGCCGTTTTCACTACAGATTGAGAAAAAAGCTGAGCTGAGAGTAAATTACATGCTTTAATCATTATTCTTCCATCGAGGAAATTGCAGAGCTTTTGCCTGGAAAATCTTTGCAATTTATTTCATTTTAAGACTATTCACTAGGTATAAAATTTTCACATACCAATAATTTAAACAAAGACAAAAGTGCTTGTGTGATTGTGTGGGAATGATACTTTAATTAATGTAGATTTATTGAGTGGTTACCTTTTTGTAGCATCGGAAGGAACTTTTGTTTACTGGTTTAATCCCGAATATATTTAAATATAAATTGCTCGTAATTAAAAGGGGAATGTATTAGACGAAGTTAGAAATGTTTTCCTTTCTCGCTGCGAAAGTCTACAAACGTGTAATATTGGGAGTACAGAGTGGCCGTAAACAAGCCATATACGGTTAGGGCAAGCATAATAAATGTACGACTTTGGTATCTGTGTCGCCAAATATTTATCAGCTTTCCGGAGTGCTACGGTTCAGAACTATAGCAAGAATTATGCTTGCATTGGCGAACGCTTCTAAGACTGAATTGTGTAGTCAATTAAATCATTCGACGCATGAAGAGAAAATATTAAAGTTTCGATTTTAAAGATGCGTTTTTATACTACGACTAGGTCGTTACCCTACCATAAATCGCAGTCATATACGACTATATACAAGCTTATTTATGAAGCTGAGGAGTTTGGTGGAGAATTAGCACATGCGCACAGCGAATGTTTACTAAGGTTAAGCAACGTTAGCTGTGGTCAGTCCTACGATGGGTCACCAAAATACGAAACATCTCGAGCTCCTCCGTGCTTCGGAAGGCACGCTAAACAGTGGGTCCTGGACCTGATCTCGCCCCGGTCGTGTCGGCTAACCATCCCATCAGACTAGGTGAGTGAAGGAACAGAAGAGTGCACTTGCGCTTGCGCAGAAACTTGTACACCATAATATCTCCTGCGCAGATGGCTAGTCTCTGTTGAGATTGGCCGCCGTGACCGAATATCGGTTAGGAGGACATTATTATCACATTACTTATGAAGCAGGAACCAAATTTGGTGTACTGTTTTAAACAAGCAACCTGAACAGCTTTTACTATGGGAGCAATCTTGAAATCGCAAAAAAAAAACAGCTGTTCCATACATAATACTGTTTTTTATTTGCACGAGTTCTATTTGCGTGAAACGGGCCACATTCTGCCGGTGAACAGTAGAACAAATTACTTGTTAATTTTAGAAAATTGATTTAGTGAAAATTATAAAAGAGAAGACGTTGAAAGTAAATACAGCAAAAGAATTCTTAGAGAGAAATGATATAAAGAAAAAAGATAAAAAGTATATATAATACCAAAATTTTTTAATACATATGACTTTTTGAAAAAAAAAATTTATTAAAAGTAAATACTCTTTGAAAAAGAAAACTAAAGAAATGTTATTGGGAGAGATTGAGTAGCTTCTATATACTTACTATATATAGTTAGAATCATTGGCATATAAATGTTTAAACTTAAATATACGCGAGTAAATCCGACTGTGTAGTTTAATTTAAATGTTCCATAATTTGTACGTTCAGTGGGTGTTAAACATTTGTATGAATCAGCTGTCTTTTTTTGGCCATTTCAAGATTGGTCCCACAGTAAAAGCTATTCAGGTGGATATAGGAATTTGACAACCATTGCGCCGTGAACATAAGACTACACCCCTCTACCGACTTCCTTTTATAAAGGAGTAATGGATGGACTGCGACTATCAAATTATAACCGATCGCGATAGATTTTTTCTTAGACTGTCCAGACCCCCCTGTTTCTTTGTTGGTTTGTTTTAACAAGCAAAATTTAGCTCCTGCTTCAAAAGTCAACTTGTCTATAAGGTGATTCGAATACTATGTTTTATACTAATCGGCCTTTCAGCTGGACTTCGCAATAGCCTTAAAGAAGTTACCTATTTGTAATAAGTACGATGTTTTCCTTCACCGTAGGAGCGTCAGACAAATGTACATATGAAATTCGAAACGAAAAACACATCTCGACGAACGGGTCTCGAACCCCGACCCCCCGATTGGAAGGCAAGTGCCGAGTCCACAGCGCCACCGACGCTCTGACGCTCCTGCAGTGAAGGAAAACATCGTGAGGCAACCTGCATACATCTGCGAAGAAATTCAATGATGTATGTGAAGTCGACCAATCCGCACTGGGCCAGCGTGGTTGACTAAGGCCTAATCACCCTAACATAGGGTAGGCTCGAGCCCCTCGGTGGGGACGTATATGAGCTGTGATGATGAATAAGTACGAAGCCATATCTTGACTTTAACATTTTCTTCATGCAATGATGATCTGATGGGCTCTCTGGATATGAATATACCTATTACAATTCCTAGAAACGTGAGTGCACCGAAATTTTGCAAGTTTTTTAAAACAACTTGTTGAACGCCAACGAAATCGTCGGAAGTAATTAACACCAATTCCGGCGGTCCATTTTCCACAACACAAACTTTATGCGGTGCTGAAGCTACAGGTAATTTATGGATGTTAACGAACCTCATGATAACGTGAATGATTAGGTACATGTTTAAATAGTCATGTAAGGAGATGCCGGGAATTTAATTTTCATTAAGTCCTAATTTGTACAAATTAACGGGTGTTTGTTTATGTGAAAAAAATGTTGTACTTATCAGTAGAGAGCTACATGAGTGACATACAACCCAAGTCACATTTACCGATTATATAAAAATTTGTTTAAAAAAATATTTTAAAATTATTTTCAAAATTAATTATTCTACACGTCGAAAATTAAATGCGTGGGTAAAATCTAATCTTATTCATAAAAAAGACTGGAATATGGATAAACTTGGTAACTGTCCAGTGCGATAGAATAATAGTCGCTGTAACGCAGAAAATATTAAGGTAGTAACCGAAGACATTATAATGTCTTTGGTAGTAACAATGATAAAACTTAAATAAAAATGTAGATGGTTCATACAAAGTCACTTATGTTATATTATATATTATATTCAATAAGGAAAAATACGATTATAAATGTAACTGTTTTCGTATGGACTAACCGCAGCTTTTGAAGCTTTTCTACAAAGTTATTAAAATAAATCGACAAATTTATTCATTCATCATCATACATCAATTTCATTCATTCATTCATCATACATCAAATGTACTCATTCGACTCAAAGACATATTCTCGTACTAAAATTGAAAAATTTTACGAAGATATTCGATTGAGTTGACGTGATGGTATCTAATGACTTGCAGGCACGATGATTGTTTGTTCCAAATACGATTTTGTTAAGTAAATAGAAAGTTCAATAAAAATTACATAGTATGTGAACCAATCGTTCGATATAATTTTCTAGTAAGTGTGTGTCGTAACGGGCATTCTAATCTTAGAGCATTGAGGGTAAATGCTCTACACTAGGTCGCCAATCGGGAAGAAACGCCGCAGTGTTATCACTGCGACGCTTCCGACAACACTGCCGAGCACACACTATTGGTATGCCCGGCTTGACGACGCCAGCGCAGCGAACTCAACGCAGCGCTGGAAGGTGGAAACCTCTCGCTGCCGAGCATGGTCGTGGTCATGCTCGGCAGCGAGGCGGAATGGGGGCCTGTCGCCTCCTTCTGCGAGTACATCATCTCGCAAGAGGAAGCCGCGGAGAGGGAGCGGGAGGCAGATCCCCAAGCCGCTCCCATCCGTCGCAGACTGATAGGCAGGCGAAGGCGGACATTCGCACAAGCGATGTCCGTCTAATGACCCTGCCGTGGAGGCCTGCGTGCGCGGTTGTTCTCGGGCAATCTCCCCTTGGCGATAGCCTGAACAGTTGGTCGGGCTTGCCCGGGCGCGTAGGTAGTGGAGTCGCAGTGTGGACCTTACCTAGCGCGCAGAAAAGGTAAGGGAGAACACCGGGGGGGTTTTAGTGGGTGGGCCTGGCACTCTGCCGGGAGAGCCCCACACACGCTCGCCGTCTAGCCAACGGCGGGTACAGTGCGGTTACGCATTTCAATCATATAATTCAAAAAGGATTGCTAAGTATGTTGCTAAGCGCAAAATACTAAAACAAATAGACCGATTCTGCATTTTTAAAAGTATTTGTTCAACTTCCGAGAACGTTCTAATGAAGAGAAACATTGGGAAAACTTCACGAATAAAAAACATTTCCTTTCTCGCCTGTGCCGATTTAATGAAATATTCAGGCGACACACGTCAATCGAAACAAGAACTTTGACTGGAAGGTCTGTGCGGTCGCTGGTACCTATCGAATAAATATAACCTCAGAAGATTAGTTATTATTCTGAGAATGTCACAAATCAAACGCTGATCGCTTTTGTATTTGACTATTGACAGAATGCTCACTAATATTATAAACACGAAATTTTGTGAGTATATTATATGGATGGATTATTACTGTTTCATGCAAAATCTACTGAATGTATTGTATTTGGATGAACTTTTGTAGGTAGACGGATTACGACAGGGATTAACACATAGGCTGCTTCTTATCCCGGAAAAGTAAGTAGTACTGTAAAGTAGATTTACAGTTTTTTCTTTGAACTTTTAAGGCGAAACATACTAGCACAGCTAGTAATACATATTAAGAGGCTGAGTAACGCAAACAACCTTGAGACATGATTTGTACTGGACTCTGGCACGATGCGTTGTTGAAATTGAACGAAAAAATCTAAATAATTATTTTTTAAAGAAACTATAGTAACTTATTTGACGACATGAAACATCAATATCATCAAATTAAGTGTAACGGGATTTTCTTCTGGAAGCTGTATTTGATAGGTGTCTTTGTCATTTTTTAACGAGAAATTTTGATTAAAATTTGTTTTCGGGACATAGATATTCTCAAAAATAATTTTAAGAGTAAATTATATTTTTATTATTTATTTATTTATTTTACAAAATTCCACAGCTTACACTAAAACAGTTATTGTCTAGAGTAAAATTTCTTAAATATTTGCCAATTACGGAATTTCATTTCATTGCTCAGAATTTTAAAATAAATTACAATATAAGTAGGTAGGTACAAACAATGTCCTGGTTATTGCATTATCTATATTTAAACTCAATAGGTAGGTATATAAGTGCATGTCATTCATTTTGTTCCATTAAATAGTCTATGCTTTTGTAGGTGTGTGTGTGTGTGTGTGTGTGTGTGTACATTTGAGCAAAGAATGATATATTAAACAGGTTTTGCTGAAAAGAATTTTAAGTGGGGATCAATTTGCTCAGCTCAGATTTGTCAGCCTCTTAATCAGTAGCAATCGTTGTCAAATAAACCGACCAAATGCGAGTTGTACTCGCGCACCGATGCGATGGTTCGGTACATTATTGTCTAATATATAAAAATCTCGTTTCACAGTGTTTGTTATCGAACTCCTCCTAAAGGCTTGACAGATTTTTTTTGTGTATATTCGGTAGGTCTGAGAATAGTTCGTAGGCTATTTTTTATATAGTGATAAGGGTGGCCTCTCTTTCAAAAAAATGTTGAGTGTTGTGCTTTATTATAGCGAAACGTAGTTCGCGGGCACATGAAGTATATAAGTTCCTTAGTACATATTGCTGTAAGACATTGGTTCTTGCTGTTTTTCTTTTTCTTGATTCCAGGTCACCGAAAAGGAAAAGCATATGCGAAAATTATTGATATATGTATTTAATGAGCAAAAATTAATCTAACTTTGAAGTAGGTATTTGTAATTTTATATTAAGAGGAGTGTTTTGATTAAGTTAGCCTACATACAAAGTAGCGCCACCTATACCAATCTATTTTTAACACTTCCGGCAGTTACTTTAGCCCTCCACATTGAGTTTTTTCACACAGTCTGTTAGATTCTCTGGTGCTAGCAATACGGTCGTATTACTTCGAAGTGATATCGAGAAAATATAATAAAAGAACTTGAAGTTTAAGTCTGTGTTTGTCTCATAGCCTTTCCTACAGGTTATGGGCCCAGTCATTGCGTTCCATAAGTGTTAAAAATTAACGTGTTGATTCGCCGCGTGCTCCGCGCCATACCCGCCATACCTTATTTCTCGTAATGGATTTTTCAAAGGGCAAACGAAACATAAAACCCTTTGAAGGCGAAAAATATAGTATTTGGAAATTCCGAATTCGTGCTTTGTTATGTGAGCTGGACGTGATAAAAGTCATTGATGAAGATCCTATAATACGAGGCAGCGAATGGGAGAAACAAAACCGAATAGCGAAGGGTATAATAGTTGAATACTTGGCGGATTCTTATCTCGGATTTGTTCAAGATAAATACAGTGCGCGGGAAATCTTACAAAGTTTCGATGCGCTGTATGAGCGAAAAAGTATAGCCACACAATTGGCCCTAAGAAAAAAACTTCTGTCGCTGAAACTACAAGGTGATGTACCGCTTGTCAAACATTTTACAATATTTGATGAATTGATTACTGAATTATTAGCGGCCGGCGCGAAATTAGAAGAAACCGATAAAGTTTCGCATTTATTGTTAACCCTACCCTCAATTTACGACGGAGTGATAACCGCGATCGAGACCTTGAGCGAGGACAGCTTGACCTTGGCCTTTGTAAAAACTAGGCTGTTGGATCACGAAGTCAAGTTGAAAAACGATAGTCAAGATACCAGCGCGAAAG
Organism: Schoenobius gigantellus; assembly: GCA_963935595.1. NCBI lineage: Eukaryota > Metazoa > Arthropoda > Insecta > Lepidoptera > Crambidae > Schoenobius > Schoenobius gigantellus. Next base: position 10,818,765 of record OZ012558.1, read on the forward strand.
TTCTTTATACTCAGAACCGACAGAAAAATTATAAAACCAACAACTATAATAAGTTTCGAAATCAAAGACAGAATAACAACCCCTATCACAAGGACAATAGAAACGCGAAACCTAACGAGAAGAAGTCACTCGAATGTTACCATTGTGGCCGTAAAAACCATCTCATTAAGGACTGCATTTACCACAAAAAAATGATTGAGAGGCAAAAATCATCTGGAACAAGGACATTACAGGCGATTGAGATTACATCACCATCAACACAAATGCAATCTGAGCAGGATACTAACGCTACAACGAGCAGCAGCTTCTCTGGCTTTGCTTTTATGACCGGAGACTACCAGGATGAGAGCCATGGCGACAAGATCACTTTCCTGTTGGATTCGGGCGCATCGGATCATATAATTAACAGGGAAGATCTGTTCAATACCGTTACCAACTTACCAGCTCCTATTAAAATATCGGTTGCTAAAAGTGGTCAATTTATTTCAGCAACAAAAAAGGGCTGCCTGAACATCACGAGCAATGTGGGCATCAAAGGCGTTTTAAAGGATGTGCTGTTCTGTCCCGAGGCCCCGTATAATCTGATGTCCGTCTCAAGGATGCAGCAATCCGGGCTGACGGTCATATTCGATCACAGCGGTGCCCAAGTGCTACGCAAAGACGGTAAAACCATCATGCAAGGTAGGTGTTACAATAATTTGATTGCTATAGATATTGTCGTGTCTGTGCCAAGTGTGCCCGTTTCCCAGGCGTGCAGTAGTAGTGAGACTTATGAAATATGGCATCAACGTTTAGGACATATTAGCAAAAATAAATTCTTGGAATTGAAAAATAAGTCTATGATAGATGATGTAAACCAGATAGATTCAGTGATGCCTACTGAAAGTTTGTGTGAAGCTTGCATTAATGGGAAACAGACACGACTGCCATTTAATCATGTAAAAGATAAAAGCTACATTACACAACCGCTATACGTTGTACATTCTGATGTTTGTGGACCCATCACCCCTCCTACAGTTGACAACAAAAACTATTTTGTCTTATTTGTTGATGAGTATACACATTACTGTGTCACTTATTTACTGACTTATAAATCAGATGTGTTTGCTGCATTTAAAGATTATGTCGCTAAAAGTGAAGCCAGATTCAACACAAAAATAGTTCATTTGTATAGCGATAACGGTGGCGAATATTTATCCACTGAAATGAAAAACTATTGTGTTGAAAAAGGTATCACTTACCATTTGACTGTACCTCGAACCCCACAGTTGAATGGCGTCTCTGAACGTATGGTCAGGACGATAACTGAGAAGGCTCGTTCTATGATAAGCGGTGCTCAGCTGGATAAAATATTTTGGGGTGAAGCAGTACTAACTGCTGTTCAATTAATTAATTTAACGCCGACACGAGCTTTAAAACAATCTCAGACACCATTCGAACTGTGGCATAATAAAAAACCTCAGTTAAAGTATTTAAAAGTTTTTGGTTCGACGGTTTATGTGCACGACAAAACCAGTAAAACCAAGTTTGATAACAAATCTTGGAAGGGAATTCTGGTGGGATATGAACCAAACGGATATAAAGTTTGGAATACAGAAAGTCAAAAGTTTGTTACTGTCAGGGATGTAGTAGTGGATGAGACAAACTTCCTGCAGTCAAGGCCTGCAATAAGGAATGAAGGGGATATAAGTTCCCGTGGCGAAACTGATATTTCTGAACTGTCAAAATCAGTGTCACATAAGTCTCAACATCCTGACTGTCGCGAATCAGATAACTCAAAATCTGATGACTGCGGAAGTCCGCTCAAAATACGTAAACTTACTGACAATAGACAATCTGATGATTCTTTCTTGGAAATAAATAATAAAGTCACAGATCAAAATGTTGAGCTGAGGAGGAGTGATAGGTTGAAAGGTCGTCCCCCTGTATCATATAATGAAAATGATGAACAAAATGATTGTTTGTTGTGTGCCCAATCTATTGTTTGTAAAGTTCCAACATCTTTTAATGAAATTAGGTATAGTGAAAATAGACCACAGTGGGAGAAAGCAGTAAGAGATGAGCTTAACTCTCTGTTAACTAATAATACATGGACATTAGTTCCTAAGCCGGTTGATAAAAATATAATTGATTGCAAATGGGTTTTTACTGTAAAACATGATGAAACCGGGAAGCCAGTAAGATATAAGGCGCGTTTGGTTGCAAGAGGCTTCAGCCAAGAGTACATGATGGATTATAGTGAGACATTTGCACCGGTTGCTAGGATAGCCAGTTTTAGACTGATCATTAGTTATGCCAACCAGTTTAATTTGCTAGTTCACCATATGGACGTAAAAACTGCGTTTTTGAACGGCAAATTAAATGAAGAAATTTATATGAAAATTCCTGAGGGTGTAAATAGTAGGGAAAAATATGTTTGTAAGCTAAACAAGGCTTTGTATGGTCTAAAACAGGCTGCTAGGTGCTGGTTCGAAGTGTTTGAGCAATCACTAAAAGAAAAAGGCTTTAAGAATTCACCGGTAGATAGATGTATATATGTTCTAGACAACGGAAATGTATATAAAAATGTATATATTGTTTTATATGTTGATGATTTGGTTATTGCATGCGCTGATTTAGATACAATGAATTCAGTAAAGCAGTATTTACAAAGTAAATTTGAGATGACAGATTTGAGGGAAATTAAATTTTTTCTTGGCATACGAATAACCAAATCTGAAGACAAGACTATGCTAGATCAAAGTGCGTATATTAAAATGGTCCTGAATAAATTTAATATGCAGGATTGTAACCCTGTAAGCACCCCGCTAGAAAATAAGCTGAATTACGACGCTCTGAATTCAGATGAAACATATGATGCTCCTTGTCGCAACGTTATAGGCTGTCTTATGTATATAATGTTATGTACTCGTCCAGACCTGAGCACAAGTGTAAATATACTGAGTAGATATACGAATAAAAATAATAAAGAATTGTGGCAATGTCTGAAGCGAGTACTCCGCTACTTGAAGGGAACAGTTGATTTAAAGTTAACTTACAAGCGATGTGAGTATGTTAACATGTTGCGTGGGTTTGTAGATTCGGACTGGGGTGGAAATGATACAAATGATAGGAAGAGCACTTCAGGGTATTTATTTCAATTGTTTGACCACTGTACAATAACATGGAGCACAAAGAGACAAATGTCGGTAGCAGCGTCATCCACTGAAGCTGAATATATGGCACTGTTCGAAGCTGTCAGGGAAGCGCTGTGGCTTAAGTCTCTAGCTGTAAGCATACATATGAACGTTGTAAAGCCCATAGTTATTTTTGAAGACAATAACGGATGTATTAGTATAGCCAACAACCCCACCAATCACAAACGCTCTAAACATATCGATATCAAATATCATTTTTCCAGGGAGCAAATTGAGAAAGGTGTGATAAAGTTGGAGTACATATCAACTGGTCAACAATTGGCAGATGCTTTGACTAAACCATTACCTGCAATTACTTTTCAAAAAATGAGATATAAAATGGGTTTAGGATAAAATTGAACAAAGATGATTGAATCGTAATAAGTATTAATCATGTTAATTTAGCAGTGCTAATAATTTTGTTAAAATTACAAATTAAAGTGTTTTCAATGGCTTGATTAGGTTTTCTGGGTTTTCCTAATCCGTGCAACGAATGTTGAGCCATTTTCTTTGTATTTCCCAGCAACACTTGGAAGTCAATGCGAACCGTTTAGGACTTAATGATTGTATAGTATGAGATTAATTTTTGAGGGGGTGTATTGATATATGTATTTAATGAGCAAAAATTAATCTAACTTTGAAGTAGGTATTTGTAATTTTATATTAAGAGGAGTGTTTTGATTAAGTTAGCCTACATACAAAGTAGCGCCACCTATACCAATCTATTTTTAAAACTTCCGGCAGTTACTTTAGCCCTCCACATTGAGTTTTTTCACACAGTCTGTTAGATTCTCTGGTGCTAGCAATACGGTCGTATTACTTCGAAGTGATATCGAGAAAATATAATAAAAGAACTTGAAGTTTAAGTCTGTGTTTGTCTCATAGCCTTTCCTACAAAAATATGTGACATAAACTGTCATCTATACCTATAAAATGCTTTGTCCTGAATGACTGACTGACTGACTGACTGACTGACGGATCAACGCACAGCCTAAACTGCTGATCGTAGAGACTTGAAACTTGGAGGGTGTGTTCTTTGTATGACGTAGGCGTCCGTTAAAAAAGAATTTTCCGAAATTCTACCCTCAAGGGGGTGAAAAAGGGGGGCAAAGTTTGTATGGAACAACTAGATTCCTTGGTCCAATCTACTTTAAATTTTGCATAAACAATCGTTAATAGAATCGATGGATAACATGTTTCGTATTTTATTGAAATTCATCCCCTAATAGGGTGAAATGGGGTGGTAAAATGGGATATCGACATTATTGTCGTTTACATGGTTTTTTGGGTCGTAGATTACGAAAATAACATCGATATCAAAATCCAACATGGCGGACGATATTCATCAAGGGATGATATCATCATCCCTTGATGGGGTGGGTGCAATGGAGTTGAAGAGATACGATGAAAAAGATTTCATTCACTAAAAACAAAATAAAAAATATTTTATCTCTTCTTTATCTCTAATATAATAAAATCGTTGGGGTACAACAATCTGTAATTGCGAAATATTTAGAAAAAAAATACACAGGTCGCCTTAAAATCATTAGCAGAAAACGATAGAATAGTTTTTTTTTAATTGTTTGTTTGTCTGTTTGTCCGGGAAGATCTCCGAAACTACTGGACAGAATTTGATATGGCTTACACCACAATATTTAGAATTTTCCTGACGAATATTTAGGCATAATTTTATTTGTTTAAATTCACTTTTTATTTTTGGTGAAAAATACCATATTAAATTTTCGATGTTATGAAGAAAATCAACATGGCTTACGTGAAATTATTTTGACAAGTCTGTCACATAGTGCAAAAAAATTTACCTTTTCTGTTAATGGCTGTGCCCATCTGGATTTCGCCAACCAAGAAGTTTAAATTGTCTTTTTCTTATGTAGTACCGTGGTGGTAAGACAAAGTCATACAACCAATTAAATGTTTATTTTTTATGACAATATCACGTCACAAATATATTTGTAGGTTGGTTTAATTCTTGGCCAATTTTCACAAAATCGGTACAATTTTTGAAATATTTGAAGTGTTGAAAAGTGAAGATACCCGTTTCAAGGTATTTTGAAAGGTGTTATACGTTTTTACATTATGACTAAGGAATCAAACTCTTTCATATATTTAAAACTAATTAATAATAAAAAAATATCTGACTGCAATAATTCTGGGTTATTTGTAGAGGGAGTACGGGACTCTTGATCCTAATGTCTAAAATAACGGATCACATTTTTTTAGATTCACCCAAGGAAAATGGATATCGAACGAAGGGCCTAAAGAGTAGAACACATTGAACCTAGCCACGTTGACCTAATTCGATATGACTGCCGAAAAAAGTTCTTTGCCTAACCCAGAAATATGGATATCAAATGAAAAACCTTGATGAGTAGAGTACTATGAACCTGGCAACATTGACGTAAATTCGACATAGCTGCCGCTCAAAAAAGGTGGATAAAAGTTCGTTTCCAAACCTAGCAATATAGGTATCAAATGAAAGGCCTTGAAGCGTAGAGCATTATGAACCTAAAAAATCGCACGAATTCAACATGGCCGCCGCTCAAAAAAATTGATAAAAGTTCGTTTTCAAACCCAGCAATATGGGTATCAAATGAAAGGTCTTGATAAGTAGAGCACTATGATATGAACCTAGCAACATTGATATATATTCAACATAGCCGCTGGTCAATAAAGGTGGATAAAAGTTCGTTTCCAAACCTAGCAATATGGATATAAAATGAAAGGCCTCAAAGAGAAGAGCATTATGAACTTAGGGAAATTGCCCTAAATTAAACATGGCCGCCGCTCAAAAAAATAGATAAAAGTTCGTTTTTAAACCCAGCAATATGGGTATCAAATGAAAGGCCTTGATGAGTAGAGCACTATGAACTTAACAACATTGACATAAATTCAACATGGTCGCGACTAAAAAACGGATAAAAGTTCGTTTCCAAACACAGCAATATGGGTATCAAATCAAAGGCCTTGATGAATGAAGCACTATGAACCTAGCAACATTGCCATACATTCAACATGGCCGCCGCTCATAAAAGGTGGATAAAAGTTCGTTTCCAAACCTAGCAATGTGGGTATCAAATGAAAGGCGTTGAAGCGTAGAGCATTATGGACCTAGGAAAATCGCCCTAAATTCAACATGGCCGCTGCTAAAAAAACGGATAAAAGTTCGTTTGCAAACCCAGCAATATGGGTATGAAATGAAAGGCCTTGATCAGTAGAGCACTATGAACGTAGTAATATTGACGTAAATTCAACATGGCCGCCGCACAAAAAAGGCGGAAAAAGTTCCTTTTAAAACTCAGGAATGTTGGTATTAAATGAAAGGCCCTAAAGAGTACCTAGAGCATTACGAACCTATAAAAATTTTCCTAATTTCGAAATGGCCGCTGCTCAAGAAAGGCAGAATAAAGTTGGATCATTATGGAATAAAATGGAGGAAAAACTAAACACTGTTTTAAGCATTTTGATGGCGAAATGTAGTTCGCGGGCACAGCTAGTATCTTATAATCGCCTTGACTTACATTTTTAATTTTTATCACAGCTATAAGAGACCGGAGACCCAAGTATTCGATACACTAACAGTTTGCTATCTGTACGCGTTTCCGAAAAATAGAGTCTTGGCAGACTGACGAACGGATAGATGGACAACGTAATGATTGATTAGATATAAGGATTCAGTTTTTTATTCGGAGACATGGAACCCTAAAAACAACATTCAAACATACCTGTACCGAGTTAAATGTTACAATGTTACTGATATTCTAATCCAAACGATTTCATAGCATATGTATGAGCAAGTAGGTACCGACATGACCAAACAAAAAAGAGTCTTCTTATAGTAAAATTTTATATGTATATACGGTATTAAAGTCACTTTCCCTTCATGTGGCATCGTCGTGAGATGCTCTGTATATTGCCCTCTGTACAGAGGGGTATATTGATGTCAGTGCCAAACGATGATCTCCTTGAAAATCTTAAAAATTAGGTAGTAGGTTTTCTGCATGTTTATGGAGAGATCCGTCTCAGCAAAATGGGGAGATATTTAAAAGACTTATATGATGAGTGATACGTTTCTGAATTATAACAAGGACGCTCCTTGGCGTTATTATTTAAGGGTAATTGACGATAATATGAAGGAAAACAACCTGCATACATCTGCAAAGAAATTCAAAGGTGTATGTGAAGTCGCTAATCCGCACTGGGCCAGCGTGGTTGACTAAAGCCTAAACACCCTAACTTAGGGTAGGCTCGAGCCCCTCGGTGAGGACGTATATGAGCTGTGATGATGATAATGATTATGACGATAATTCCAAAGTTGGAAGCAACGTCACCTGGATCCCTTGCCAACAAACGATCCGGCTATCCAATTATGTTCAAGCTTTTGCTAGCTGCTAGAGCTGAAGATGGTTTCACTATAGTGTCTGTCACACCACCAAAACGCATAATTTAAAAGCTTTTAACTCCGATTGATCCGTGATACTGACGCGGGTATCGGTGGTACAAAAATTAGCGCAGGTATAGGAAAGTAAAGAAAGATAGACTCTTGAAAAGGCTACATTTTACCTACAGCTACAAGTTTACGTACTTATTACACATCTACGAGTATATACTATACTAATATTATAAAGCTGAAGAGTTTGTTTGTTTGTTTGAACGCGCTAATCTCAGGAACTACTAGTTCGAATTGAAAAATTATTTTTGTGTTGGATAGTCCATTTATCGAGGAAGGCTTTACGCTATATAACATCACGATATTGTTATTTTCGGACATTCACGCGAACGAAGTCGCGGGCACAGCTAGTACATTATAATATAAAGCTATGTATTTGCAACATTTCTGATAGATTTTTCACAACTTTTTGTTCAGCTAATGGACACGTAAATAAAATAATAAACTAAAAATCTGGAACATATTTTCCAGCTATGTCTACGTGTATCAGCATCGGCTGAAATAAAAAGAACATTAATTAAAATGCCATCAAAAGTTTGATGAAACCGGGAGTAAACAGGCAATACGAAACAAAACATTTTACCAAACAACACCTGAGCTCTAATAAAAGCGTCGGTGAAAAGGGAATATTTTATTTCATTTCATTTCGAATTTCGCAAACTCCGAGCATAATATAAGGAAACAAGTAGCTCGTCTTCGTGATACTCCATTTGTTTTCCTGAAATTGTTTGTCCGAATATCATCATTCGGACAAACAATAGCTATAAACTACTGTAAAACTTTTGTCATAAAATCGGGTGCTAACCTATTTTTTCATAAAATAAAATCAGTCCTAAATATTAAAATGTATTACATGCTATATTTAATTAAGTAATCAGAAAGAATTCTAATAAATTTTACATATGTATAAACTTATATATTTAACCAAAAAACTAAATTAACTTAACTATTCCACTAAACCGCAGCCAGTGGGCAACGTCCCCAAAATGCTGGCTTGCTCGGGAAATCAGAGTTTGGGCAGGCCGAGAGTCATGCATTCCTAGCCTCACTCATGCTACTAATTTCACAATTTTTAACAACAGAAGCTAAAAGATTTTTTTTTGCCAAAGACTGTGTAGCATGAATGTAGGATAGGAATGCAGGTAGTGTAACATTAGAGATAGGTCTAATGCCTAAACCACTCCATCATACTGGGAGCGAAGCCTGTAGCACGCTCGCTCGTCTAAATTTATATTTAAAACTAGCTGTTGCCCGCGGCGTTGCTCGCGTGGAAGGTGATTATATTTACAGATTTGAAAACTGTATAAATATGTATGAATAATTTATTCATGTTTTTAAACGTATTTATTTATCACTAGCTGTGCCCGCGAACTATGTTTCGCCATCAAAATACTTAACACAGTGTTTAGTTTTTTCATCCATTTTATTCCATAATGATTCAACTTTATTCTGCCTTTCTTGAGCATCGGCCATTTCGAAATTAGGACAATTTTCGTAGGTTCGTAATGCTCTTTTTCTAACAGTCCACAAAATTAAATACATTACATATTACTATAAACACTAAGTATTATTATTGTTTTAGGGACATTATTGATATTAATAAATTCTTCTTCAGTAGAAAGAACTACACAGTTGCAAGAATAATCTTTATCGTATTCATGTTTCGAATTAAAATAAACAATTGTTAATAAATTAGAACTGTATACGAATAAAGTTTTGATTTTATAATGGGTGTTGGTAACACCAACAAAATATTTTTTTGGATATGACAACTTGGCCAATTTTGACTGGTCGTACAGTAAGCTCCTTGTCAAGCTATCCTTTGAACCGTTCTTATGTCGCTCGTAATACTGGCGGTTTTCGTAGAGTTAATGTATAGCATGAATGGGGGGGTTACTGTACAAATACGTTTTCCGTATTCGATATCCGATCACGGAATACAGACACGGAGTATCGTGAACGTACCGCAGACGTTCGTTTCTTCTCATTCGGGATTTCTACCATTCTACCTAAACGTACGTACAGAACGTGTTCCGTTCGTAATAAAAACGAACGTGTGCGGCAGTCAATGAGTATTTTGTATAGATTTGATGCATTCGGATGCCCGCATTCAGAAAACGATTGCGAAAAAACGTATTTATGCGGTTAGCCTTAAAATGTATTGAGACTTCTGTTTTTGTAACGTGTACTGTGCGATATAGTGTTGCTGGCATAGTTCGGTTAGCAAACTCGCCGTGATGACTAACATCCAACACAAACTTGGAGTTATCATTAGTTAGTTCACGATCGTTGCATTATCACGGTCTCGAAGGACACTAAACACAGGTAACATCTAACATCGAACATCCAATAGGCCCCGAAGCGGTTCTCAAACTGTTTTGGTGACGGAACCCTTTTGGAAAGCAAAATACTTGACGGAACCCTAAAATAAAACAATAGTTTTTAAAAGTGTATTCTTTATTAATAAACATAATAAAAGTACGACCAGAGAGGATGTTTTCATTTTTCTAAATTATTGCGGAACCCTTATAGGGGTATTGTGGAGCCTTAGGGTTCCGCAGAACACACTTAGAGCATGGCTGGTCTAGGTACCCTTCAGGGCCTACTTTCATTTAATACCCCTATTGCTGGGTTTGAAAAGCAACTGTTATCCATCTTTTTGAGCGGCGGCCATGTTGAATTTACGTCAATGTTGCTACGTTCATAGTGCTCTACCGATCAAGGCCTTTCATTTGATACCCATATTGCTGGGCTTAGAATCGAAACTTTTATCCGTTTTTTTTTGAGCAGCGGCCATATTGAATTTTGTGCTTTTTTCCTAGGTTCATAGTGCTCTACTCTTCAAGGCCTTTCATTTGATACCTATATTGCTAGGTTTGGAAACGAACTTTTATCCACCTTTTTTGAGCGGTAGCCATGTCGAGTTTACGTCAATATTGCTAGGTCCATAGTGCTCTACTCTTGAAGACCTTTCATTTGATACCTATATTGCTAGATTAGAAAACGAACTTTTATCCACCTTTATTGAGCGGCGGCCATGTTGAATTTATTTATGTGTTGCTAGGTTCATAGTGCTTTACTCATCAAGGCCTTTCATTTGGTACCCACATTGCTCGGTTTGAAAACGAACATTTATCCTTTTTTTGAGCGGCGGCCATGTTGAATTTATGTAAATGTTGCTAGGTTTATAGTGCTCTACTCATCAAGGCCTTTCATTTGATACCCATATTGCTAGGTTTGGAAACTAACTTTTATCCACCTTTTTTGAGTGGCGGCCATGTTGAATTTATGTAAATGTTGCTAGGTTCATAGTTCTCTACTCATCAAGGCCTTTCATTTGAGACCCATATTACTGGGTTTGGAAACGAACTATTATCCATTTTTTGAGCGGCAGCCATGTTGAATTTATAGCAATTTTCCTAAGTTCATAATGCTCTACTCTTTTAGGCTTTGCATTTGATACCCATATTGCTAGGTTTGGAAACGAACCTTTATCCTTTTTTTTTGAGCGGCGGCCATGTTGAATTTAGGTCGATTTTGCTAGGTTCCTAATGCTCTACTCTTCAAGGCCTTTCATTTGATACCCATATTGCTAGGTTTGGAAACGAACTTTTATCTATCTTTTTTGAGCGGCGGCCATGTTGAATTTATGTCAATGTTGCTAGGTTCATAGTGCTCTACTTATGTAACATAAATTTCCTTACAGGAAATTTCTAATCAGGTTCCTACTGCCATCTAGTGACATTTCCATGTATTAGTTACCTTTTTTTATCTAAATTCAGAAAACATTGAACGCGCCTTCGGTTATAATAGTTTTATGTATATCGTGTCTTTGATTATTTTCAAATTTAGCTCAGGAACTTTTAATTCAATAAATATCGATAGTTTACTTGGTTTTTTAACTATGTTTATTAGTCTGTGTTGTCTCGGAATAGTTAGTCTGTGGAGTGTGGACTGGCTGAGCCGAGACAGCCATATTTTCTGTTTTGACGTTGACGGTCGAACGCTTGTGTCTGTTGGCTAGATAGCCTAAATTATTTTATTAAAACAAATCTGTAAGTATCACACCGTGAAATGGTTAATTCTTCATTTTGATTCTTTTAATTGATTGTCTCGTATTCAGCGCAGCGTTTTAACCAGGTATTCCTTTTCAGCAAGCATCGATAAGCGAACACCTAATCTTCCACACAGTTGGATTTACTCAATTTCATATAAGGGCCTCTAACCCATTTTACGTAAGTTATGTTCATGATTATATTATTCCTATGACGCCTTTACGATATTTCAATCCTTGCTTTCTAAATTTTCAGCCGTTCGTTCATATGATTTTGGAGCACGCCCGACATAGTGTAGCGTCATTAAGATAGACACCAGCCAGCAGTCTGCCAGCGCAGCCAGGCAGACCCACTTTCCTCCGACAGGTACGTTACCGTTTTCTGAGATCGATTCCTGTGGTAGTGTTTTAAATTTGTTCTTAGATTTCATATTTTTAATTGTAAGGTTATCCTACATGATTGCCAGCCATTCGGTGAACATTGACCTTTCAAATTAACTTGAACCACATTACCATAATATTCCTAATATTCTCATCAGTTACTTACTTGTATTGCAATTTTTTATAGTGATTGCTCATACATATTCGTGTAATATTTCAGGAGGAATTCCCTTACCCCGTGATTATTGCATACCCCGGAGTCAGATTCAACTACTGAACCCGGTAGCCCCGACTTTTCTTCTACCATCAGTGTCCGGTGGCTCGGAGCCTGTGGTGTCTCCAGAGCAGGATCTCCCCGAATTTCACAGCTGAGTCCACTCCATACAAATAAGTTTATTGTAAAACATTATTCTACCATCCTTAGGTAAAGGCATTTAGCGAGTAAATTAAAGAGTGCGTTATCGATCAAATCGTGCAAAGAACCTGTACCATATAGTCTAAAAATATTAGTGATACAAATCCTCACCACTGATTGGCAGCCGTAGGCCACAATCAGTGCGCCCACTAATATTGTGTTCCCTTGGATAAAGAAATCCTTATGTCGGCTTTGCCGGATTAAACCACATATTTTGACATTTCACTCGTTTTATTAATCACTTTATATTTATTAACCCTAATTAAAGCTACTCAAAAAATTAAGTATTACACTTATCAAAGCCTTTTATTTGATACCCATATTGCTGGGTTTGAAAACGAACCTTTATCCTTTTTTTTTGAGCGGCGGCCATGTTGAATTTAGGTTGATTTTCCTAGGTACCTAATGCTCTACTCTTCAAGGCCTTTCATTTGATACCCATATTGCTAGGTTTGGAAACTAACTTTTATCCACCTTTTTTGAGCGGTGGCCATGTTGCATTTATGTCAATGTTGCTAGGTTCATAGTGCTCTACTCATCAATGCCTTTCATTTGATACCCATATTGCTAGGTTTGGAAACTAACTTTTATCCACCTTTTTTGAGCGGCGGCCATGTTGAATTTATGTCAATGTTGCTAGGTTCATAGTGCTCTACTCATCAATGCCTTTCATTTGATATCCATATTGCTGGGTTTGGAAACGAACTTTTATCCGTTTTATTTGAGCGGCGGCCATCTTGAATTTAGGTCGATTTTCCTATGTTCATAGTGCTCTACTCATCAAGGCCTTTCATTTGATATGCATATCGCTGGGTTTGGAAACGAACTTTATCGGCAGTCATGTCAAATTAAGTCAACGTGGCTAGGTTCAATGTGTTCTACTCTTTAGGTTCTTCGTTCGATATCCATGTTCCTTGGGTGGATCCAAAAAAATGTGATCCGTTGATGTTTATTTTAGACATTAGGATCAATAGTCCCGTCCCGTCCCTCTACGCGTAACCCAGAACATTGCAGTCAGATATTTTTTTTAATTATCAATATTAATCTATTACTTTTAATAGTTTTAAATGGATGAAAGAGTTTGTTTCCTTAGTCCTAATGTAAAAACATATAACACCTTTCAAAATACCTTGAAAAGAGTATCTTCAATTTTTTACATTTCAAATATTTCAAAAATTGTACCGATTTTGTGAAAATTAGTCAAGAATTAAACCAATCTACAAATTTTATGGTCACTCGATAAGTATTATCATAAAAAATGCTTTATACATTGGTTGTATGGCTTGATCTTTTTGCCTTACCACCACGGTACGACATAAGAAAAAGACAATTTGGTTGGCGAAATCCAGTTGGGCACAGCCATTAACGGAAAATATTAAAATTTATTTGTACTATGTGAAACACTTCATTCCTGCCTTTCAATTTTCGAAATCCAATTACTTAAGATCAGGCTGTATGGCGTAGTTCCATTGCCTTTCCTTCGTGGAAGAAAATACCTTCTCTCTGTACTATGATGACAGACTTGTCAAAATAATTTCACGTGCGCCATGTTGTTTTTCTACCTAAAGCCAATTCGAAAATTTTATATGGTATTTTTTCATTAAAAATAAAAAGGGAATTTAAACAAACGAAATTATGCCTAAATGTTCTTCCGGAAAATTCTAAGCATTGTGGTGTAAGCCATATCAAATTCTGTCCAGTAGTTTCGGAGATCTTTCCGGACAAACAGACAAACAAACAAACAAACAATTTTTTTAAAAACTATTCTATCGTGTTCTGCTAATGATTTTAAGGCGAACTGTGTATTTTCTTTCTTAATATTTCGCAATTACAGATTTTTGTACCCCTACGACCATACTTACGTAATCAAAGATCAAATCTTTACTTGAGCGTATAACGCACTTCTATAATAAGCAATTACTCAGATGAACAACGATCAATGAAACTCGTTTCAAGAAACATTCAAAAATTAAATCTCATCTTAAAACTAGTTTTAAAACTAGATTCATTACTGAGAATCGTTTTGTAATACGGGCCTAAGTTTTTTGGCAGCTGGGTGTGCTTCCAAAGCTGACAACATCGCAAAATGTATGTGAACTTAGGGACAAGAAGATAAAATTTGAGGATAGTTAAGGCCATGTGGGTGGTAATTTGTGATAAGCGATCCGAATTTTGCAAACAATTTGGAATTTTATTATTTATTATGGAAACGCTTCGTCTAAGATAAGGGAACCCAAGAGACATAGAGCGGATTTATCAATAATTTTGATACCGGGAGCCAATTCATTAAATTTATTATTAACCAAAGATTTTGAAGGACAGTCATCAAACAAAAACAACTCAAATTTTGAAAAATTTAGCTCGAGTCCTATATGCCTAAATTCCTTTATTATTTGAGTGAGATCGTTAAATACGGTGTCGTCTTCGCCAAAGGTCCCGTCGTCTAAATACCAAACATGAAGCTTTCATCTAAAGCGTTGGATTACGAGATGAATGGCGAGACTAAGGCCCGTATTACAAAACGATTCTCAGTAATTAATCTAGTTTTAAAACTAGTTTTAAGATGAGCTTTAATTTTTGAATGTTTCTTGAAACGAGATTCATTGATCGTTGTTCATCTGAGTAATTGCTTATTCTAGAAGTGCGTTATACGCTCAAGTAAAGATTTGATCTTTGATTAAGTAAGTATGGTCGAAACCACTCTTGAGAAAATAAATTCATATTATGTTACCAAATAAAGTTGATATTTACGCCACAATCTGATGCTGGGCGAGTGTCCAGCTGTGGGCTGGTTTTGGATGAGTGTGTCCATCAATGGGGCTTGTGCTGGGCATGATTCCCAACAGTGGAATTGTGCTGGACAAGATTGTCCAGCAATGGGCTTGTGCTAGGCAGGATTGTTCAGCAGTGGGCTGGTGCTGGGCATGATTCCCAACAGTGGGATTGTGCTGGAAAAGATTGTCCAGCGGTGGGCTGGTGCTGGGCATGATTCCCAACAGTGGGATTGTGCTGGACAAGATTGTCCAGCAGTGGATTTGTGCTGGGCAAGATTGTCCAGCGGTAGGCTGGTGCTGGGCGTGATTCCCAACAGTGGGATTGTGCTGGACAAGATTGTCCAGCAGTGGGTTGGTGCTGGGCATGATTCCCAACAGTGGGATTGTGCTGGACAAGATTGTCCAGCAGTGGACTTGTGCTGGGCAAGATTGTCCAGCGGTAGGCTGGTGCTGGGCGTGATTCTCAACAGTGGGATTGTGCTGGACAAGATTGTCCAGCAGTAGACTTGTGCTGGGCAAGATTGTTTAGCTATGGGCTGGTGCTGGGCATGATTGTTCAGCAGTGGGCTGGTGATGGGCATGATTCCCAACAGTGGAATTTTACTGGACAAGATTGTCCAGCGGTGGGCTGGTGCTGGGCAAGATTGTTCAGCAGTGGGCTGGTGCTGGGTAAGATTGTTCAGCAGTGGGCTGTTGCTGTAAAAGATTGTCCAGCAGTGGACTAGTGCTGGGAAAGATTGTCCAGCAGTGGCCTGGTGCGGAATAAAAGTGCTAGCTAGCTATGTCATCCGACGAATATCCGAGGCCGCACAAACAACGTTATAAAATAAAATACCAAAGTAATCGAATTCGCACCTCTGTTCTTGAATCTAGTTTCAGCTGATCGACACCTAAAACGCCACTTATAATCAAATGAACACTCAAGTGGTGATCTCCACTCAAAACTAGCTTTGCGTGATTGGAGTTCAAACGCTGCTTGAGTTGTGTTCTGTAATACGGGCCTAAAAATTGCTGGGCCGAGAGGGTATCCTTGCTAGCAACCAACTGCTGAGTTGACTTCCTTACCAGAATATGTTAATTTAGAAGCTGAACCGTAGCATTGCCAAAGAAAGTTATAAAGGTTTGGAATGTTATCTTTAACTTGCCTTAGAAGGGCTCCTCTATCTACAGAATTAAAGGCACTCTTCACCAACAACAACACATCTCCACAGTTTTCATTAACAAACCTCACAGCCTCCTCGCGTGCCAAAGCCTAGCTGCAAAAGAACAAAATAGCTTTCTAAGTTAGGTTTAATTTTATTGCAGCCAATTTTGGCCGCGAGGCGTCGATACACCATACCGACTACAATGGGTCTTATACCGCCATCCTTCTTTTTAATTGCATCCAGACTGGAACCGTAAAGTAACTCTATGATGTCCGTATTCACTCGGCCTGAAAGCATTATAGATACTAAAGCCGTCAAGTCTCTCAAGAGGGCACTACCACTACTACTACCATCCTAAATGTTGTTTTATAACTATTCTTATAATGAAATGTGTGTCATTTGGAATGTTTTATAAATTAACATTCATATTAGGATTGTAAGTCTTAGAAACATTCACAAAAAATTGGGTTTCAGTGACAGAAACGAATCGCCGCAAAACCGACTTCACATAGTCTTTGTCTGCCCTACCCTTAGGTCAAATATAATTTAGAGCCATGTGGGGCCGCCGGAACCTCGCAGCGCCGGAGTCATGACAGAAGTCATGGTTTTTGACTTATAACCATTATAGAAAAGCGCTTCAAGGATTTACACCGAGCACGATTTACGCGCCAATAACTATGGGAAAGCGCGCTAGCACGCCGCAACATGCCCTGCTGCTTGTTAGTTACCTAAAAGCGATAGCCCATGTTAGGCGACATGAATTTATAAACGTATAGTAGCCCTAGTTGGGCTACTATTAAGTTAATAAAATCATGTATGTATATGAAAAATAGAGAGGAGACTCTATTCCAGAGTCGTCTGCATGTGTGCCTCTATCTTACCAATTTCTGCCGCAAAGCTGCGGTGCTTGCATTGCTTTGTTCTGGTTTGAAGGGTAAGACAGGCAGTGAAATCGCTGGGTGCTGTGACTTGACATCTTATGTCACAAGTAGGCAACGTACATTGGCGTCTTTGCAGGTTATAGATATGCAAGTGTTACAGGAACCACATGTACTATAGGCGACTGTACACTTACCATCTGGTTGGCAACCTGCTTGTTTGCAAATATTGTTGTATATGTAGGAATGGTGGGGTGGTCAGGCATAATATGATATAACAATGGCGAGTTTTGTCAATGATTTATTAATTTACTCTCTACAATGATTTCCCTAATTAAGAATTACAAATATCGGCACAAATATGAGACGATAACTTAGCATGTCATGGTTTCACCACGTGGGTGCCGGGTCCATCGTGTTGCAGAGAAAAGAGCCAAGAGCAGTGCCTGGGGCTTACGACCCAGGTGCAGGTTTAAGTAGCTACTTTACAATGTATCAACATTCACCTTCACCACGGCTCCTCTCTCTGCCTAATATATTCGGATTCGTCGAGTAATCGGAATTCGTCAAAGACGGATTCATCAATTACAGATAATAATTAATTATCCAGTTACAGAAATCTGCACTCATACAGTAAGAATCCTTGCAAAGGATTCGTTAAGTAATTGGAAACCGTCATAGACAGTCTCAACAATTACAGATAATAATTAACTTTGCATTTAATTATCCGGGGAGTCTTAGTTAAGCGAGTACAACTAGTGCACTGAGCCCAGCCAGAGCCGAGACTGCCTGTCCGTTTTTTTTTGAAGGACCTATGCTGTTAGCCGCAGATGGCTGTTACAGCTTCACCTTGATTATTTAAAGAAGGCGAGAACTTTGGTAGATCCTCAAGCCTCGTTTGGCTTACCTAACCT
The DNA here is from genome assembly GCA_963935595.1 of Schoenobius gigantellus. NCBI lineage: Eukaryota > Metazoa > Arthropoda > Insecta > Lepidoptera > Crambidae > Schoenobius > Schoenobius gigantellus. Next base: position 10,836,967 of record OZ012558.1, read on the forward strand.
GATGGATTTCTAGCTCAGAGAGGCATCACCACGGGGGTGTCCCGCTCTCTGAGTCACCAGGCGATTATAGCCGGTGCGGGGAGCGGCTGCAACGCGAGCGCGCCTCTAAGGCTCGGATGCTCGAGTTCGCCGTGTAGTGGAGGGTGGGGAGAAGCGACCAGGCACATATCTGTACCTGGTATATCGCAGACTGTGTAGACCGGGCCTTCGCACTCTTATTTTACGAGTGCGGTGTGTGGGACTAGTGCGTGAATGTGCAGTGTTTGATAGTGAGTTGGATGGCGGAGGGAGAAGATCGTTCGCTCGTGTGATCGGGTCGGGGGGATCGAAGAGGATGTTCCTCGGTCGACGATTTATGGCCGCTACACTACGTAAGGGGGTGTAGTCGGCCGCCTGTCTAACAAGGGAGTTAGGGTGGACAGTGGCGCTAGCGAAGTAGCGTTGGGATAGATCGTGAATGTGGGACTGCCTGTCCGTTGCTCCCGGAGCGTCTTTTATACACGTGGATCCCGCTAAAAACAAGGTAATGCGCTACAGTGGCGCCGCCTAGTATGATATGATTTACAGTTACAGATTAAAAAGTAGCTTGGGAGCTCAGAACAATCACTACAGCATAGAAGGAAGATTAAAACAAGAATTAATTGTGTGCTATTTGTCTCTTTCTAACATACGGAACAAAACTGTGTAAATGTAAGAGATGAGTAATATTTGTCTTTTGGCATATCACAAGGTGGTCCCTAGATGAATTGATTGAATTGTCATTTTGGTTAAAAATTAAAATTGGTTAAAAATATATAACACGGCTAAATTCTATAGTACCTTGTATCGAAGGTAGACCATCCGAGTTTGAACTATTTTAATTGTTCGTATAATATTTGTTTGTGCGTCCCGTGGCTAGTAATATTTTGATGATATTTTATTAATATTTAAGTGATTAGAAAGCAAGAATTCTTTAGGTATTTACAAATAATGTGTGTTTGTGCACTCCGTAACACAATGTCTTGTGTAGTTTGGGGCTGCAAGTCTCATTCGTCGCGAAAGGAAAATAATCAAAATTTATTGACCTTAAATTGGCATGTTTTCTCATATTGTTACTTGAATGTGAGCTAATAAGTACACTTATATACATATGGAATATCGCTGAATCATTTTGTAGAAAAACAATACGTAATATTAACTTTACTTTTATGTTTTAGCGATTTTTAGAAAATTACTTTGAGGTTTTCTTGATCATGCGTAGTGTTGTAAAATTTTGTCGATATTTTTATTTTACAGATTTCCTAAAGACAATGTATAAAAAACATATGGATAAAGTGTATTGTCAGATGAAATTGGAGTCCAAGAAAGCATAGTCAAATTTGCTCCAGATATTTTCCATCAGATTAATTTTGTATGTACTTAGTAGTAAGACTATAAAATGGAGACGTCATGACGTAAGTCAAGTTATTTAATGAAAGGAAATCTTTAAACTAAAATATTATTTATGAAAATAAAAACGTTTTTAATTTCTTAACTATTTCTTTAAGGAATCCTTGACACGGATGCCAAGAACAACCAGTTCAGATGATTTTTTTCTAAGAATTAAAATATTAGATCAAGATAAGAACTTGAAAGAGTCAAAAAGGTAAAATATCAAAACGCCACCTTCGGAAAATTTACATTCTAACTAAGCCCGGCCGCACATCAAGTGTAATAAATCTATCGAAAAATGTCTTAACAATAAATTATGGTCAAATGTTAATGTTTTTAGTTTAATTTCTAAGGATATGTACAAATAGTAGTTTTAGGATTCACGAATTTATCCAAGGTTTAAAATCCATGAGGGTTAAATTTTCGGGTAAGTAAATTAAATATGAGATTAACCTCAAGTACCTCTAAGCGATGCGATAAAAAATGAATTAAATCTAAGTGATGAAATAAAAGCAATGTGTCTTCGATAAAAAATTTTGTCTCTATTTAAAGTATAACCTACAATTTTATACGGGTAACGGGACCATCGGTGGGCGAGTCCGACTCGCACTTCCCGCTTTTAGTCTCATGAACGGCCAGCCTGACCATACCAAAGAGGCACAGCAGCTATTAGCTGGATAAGTTACATAAAAAAATCTACCCTTAATTATTTATGTTATATTTCTCGTAATAAAGACATTTTAACTACCCTTAATTATTTATGTTATATTTCTCGTAATAAAAGTATTAGGGATCTATTAAATACCTACATAATATAATTATCGACGTTGAAACTAGGTGAGTGATGAGCACGACATCACTGGGAGAAGAACTGACAAGCGAGAATTAGTGACGACCTACAAAATTTCGAAACATCTTGCATATACATGCCTCTGTCTAACTTCTATTAGCAGCGCCTAATGTCAAAGTGAGTCAAATATATTAAGTTCAGTAGCTATTTTTGCTAGGTTTCTATGCTTTAGTTATTCTTCTGAGCTTGGGAGGATACAGCAGTGCGAGGGACACAGAACGTTACAGACCAAACACATTTACAGACTATTAGTGGTTGGATGTGGCGCTAAATGCGACGCGGCGGCGCACTGTGAACCAGAATGCCAATCTAGCTGGACAATATTATTTAAGGCTAGTAGTAAGTACTAACCGCTTTAAATGCACATAGTTTGTTATAATAAGTTATCAAAAAAAGGACACATAACATATAATCGTGAGAAAACCAATAACCTCTTTATGCTGACCCTTTTTATTAAACATTTGGTACGTGTGTGTAGGTCTAGTTAAATTGGACTACTTTCTTAGGTTATGTTATTATGTGTTTTGAATTGTAGTTCGATATTTAACATCTTTACATTAGTTCTGTAAAAATATTAAGGAATAACACGTAACCAATTTCACACTGGTTTAATTAATAATGGAAATTAAATAAAATGATAGCATTTTCTATATATTATACTTAGACTTAAAATCACTTTATTCAGGATAACACTTCGTTTTTGCCTCTTTTACCTTATTATATAACGGAAATACATTATGACCTACTTTAAGTGCCCATTTTCTACTTTTTTTGTAAATATAACTTGTACACTTAACATCAATGTAATAAGCCAACGCTTCATCATTAGACAACCAGCGTTGTTGGGAATGCTGTAAGATTTTTTTTACATTGGTGGCCTTCTCAGGAATTTTAGTAATATTTTTGATAATATTTGCTACATCACGTTTTCCCGATAGTCTCGAAGATATTTGGGCAGCCGCTGCTAATTCGTCTGCACTGCGACACTTAATCAAATCTTTTAAAAAAGTTTTGTAAGAGGCTTGGTCAAAGTCGATGTTCGGGCGACCAGGACTTGGAGTAGGTTGACTTCTGAGGATGACGTTCTAGGATGTAAAACATGTAGGTACTATTGTAAATTTGATGATTTCACCATTCAGCCATTCAACTGATACAACACCAATCGTCCTTGTCTCAAAACCATCTCGAGTTTTTCCACATTGAACCCATTTTTCAGTTAATTTTGAGCAAATTCGGCTTAAATTCTTTTAATATCCCTTAAGCATGGCTCCGTAGCTTCTTTTAAATCAAATCTCGTTGAGAAATAATCACATAGTCCCGAACTTTTTTCGTGTTTTGGGTACTTTAGCCACTGTTGATAAAACTCGCTTCGGGATACCTCAATTACATTTTCTGCAAAAAAATCAAAGTTGTGCTACCGTGAGCTACCTATAACTTACTATTTTTTGAAGTACATACATGTGATTTCTTTATAGAAAAATTACAGCCCGGGGACATGAGGGGACAAGTAGTTCCCTGTCTATCAAATACAGAAAAACGTAAAAAAATAAAAATATTATTACTTGAACTACGAGTATCGTACGTGAATAATTGGTGTTCGCAATAACTAAATTGAGAAATATGTAATACATACCATCCACTTCACGACTCATGACCAAAATTATCACAATTTTATTTATATTTATCTCCAAACACTGACACATCAAACGCGAGAAAGTGAATGATTTCATCGTAAACAACTCATTTGTTCAGAGATGATTTGAAATTATTAAATTATCAGAAGGTAGTTGCTAAAAAAAATGACTGAATCGATACCTCTGGTTTATAAGCTATCGATTGTACTAAAAACAATAAAGAGATATGAGGTAACCCTTTTTGTCCGGCTAGATCGGCATCCTGGTTCATAGTGCGGCGTGGCGTGGCGTGGTTGGCACATGTATGTTACTGATTGCGACATATACAACAAGTTTGCAGACATTGAATGTTGTAATGCGATATTGTATTGTTAGCAATTTAAAGGAAATGAAGGAAACAAAATATTAGATCTTCCTAGTTTCGCACCAGGAGCCCATGGTCGCTTATAACAATATTGGAACAGAGACATCGCTCTTGCTGCGTATAGCGCCATCCCTTAGTGCGGTTTTAATATTGTTTTAAGCGATCATGGTAGGGGGGCTGTTCTTTTTAATAAGGCTCTTCCGATTTATGAACAGGTGTAGACTTAACTTTTATTTCTCAGCAACTTGTATTCGCATACTTACATCTCAAATTATGGTTGGGGTATAATATGTTCAAACGAGGATTGAGTGTTTATTTGACAGATATCTTACACATATTGTTGGTTAAAATTGGATTTACGAATTTCTATCTGACGTCAATAAAGAAAATGACATGAAATGAAAAAACTTTATTTAGTGTTTTACACACAGGACTTAACATAATAGTCTTAATAATAATAATGAAACACTAAATAGGTCTCCGCTCAGTATTACGGCTTGATACTCAAGAAGTGTCAAGATACTGGTTTTCTGCGGAAGCCTTGCAAAGAGCACGCAGCTCTGTACAAACTTGTTAAAGAAAAATTACTTAATTAATTAAGAATATCTATCATAATTATTGAAAATAACTTAAAACATACCGTGCGGTGACAGTTTTATAATAAACGTGTATCCGTTCCTTATCATCCCGTGGATGTCGCAAGAACCAACTAAGGGAGTGCAAAATGCACCTTTGCAGAGATGGAAAGCTCGCCAGCCAACTAGAGTAGCGTACTGAGGTAAGCTAGCTACTCCCCGTGCGAGGAGAGCTCCGTGCCCAGCAGTGGGACGCATATGGGCTGAAATGATGATGACGAGCTCAAAACTTAACATATTCAACCAGACTGAAGTAGCGACCCTAACCTAAGCAGTTTGAATTTAACAGCGATCCTAAACAAAACAAAGTTTTTAGACGTGATCTCTGTATAAGACATAACTGCTGCTAATAGATAACTGCTATTATTCTTTTTGTAAGATGTTCATACTCATAGCATTTGTATCAATTCGATTTCATATACACACCAGACACTCTTCACGGGATAATTTGTTGAGTCGTACAAAAATGGAGAATAATGTTGAATGATCTCTACAATGGATCTGATATTGCGCTTTGAGAACGTAATACCTACTGAAAACGTTAATAGACACCATGGAGCCCACTCAAAAAGAACTATCACCGCGAAAAACGTGTCGTATTGTTTTCATAAAACTAATCTCGTTCAGCGCTATTTGGGTCACGTACGCCTTTCTTTGGTAATAGAATCTACTGGACTAGCGAGTTCCGTGATTCGGTTGAGTACTACGTCGATTTACAGGGTGATTGGGAATTCGACCTTTTCCTTGAAAGAGGTTATATTTGAGGTCACTAGTAACAAATTAGCATCTATTATGTAAGGGCTGAAAATGAGCAGTTTCTGAGATATCGGGTTTTTGGGTAGATAATTACATTATTTTGTACAATCCCCACAATATGGGTATCATAATTATGAAAGGGCTTGACTTGTAAAATACATAAAACCATAAAAAAAATTTATCCAAGATGGCCGCTATTACAAAATGAAAAAATATAATATAAATTAATCGTAAGAAATATTTTTAAAATCAAACTTTTATTATAATGCTCTAAAAAGAGGAAAATAATTTTTATTACATAACACAAATTTAATGAATTATCAATTTATAAAAACATATATTTTATCATAAAATTATCAAGATCAAGTTAAATAGGTATAGTATTGTATTATTGTTTAGCTACATTCTCGCGACAATCTTTTGTATTTTCATAAAAAATTGTGTTAGGTACGTAATAAATAAAAGTTTATTTTCCTCTTTTTACATAAAAATAAAAGCTCGATTTTAAAAAAATATACTGACGTGTTATTGTTTATAACTAAAACATTTTAGTAACTGTCTCCATTTACAATGGCTGCTTTTGAAAATGAAGAATTCGGTTTTCGCCATTCGTAAATCTTGAAACTCGCTCATTTTTATGGTTCCGTAGCCAAATGGCAAAAAACGGAACCCTTATAGATTCGTCATGACTGTCTGTCTGTCTGTCTGTACGTATGTCACAGCCACTTTTCTTCGAAACTATAAGAACTACACTGTTGAAACTTGGTAAGTATATGTATTCTGTGAACCGCATTAAGATTTTCACACAAAAATAGAAAAAAAGCATTAAATTTTGGGGGTTCCCCATACATAGAACTGAATCTCAATTTTTTTTCATCAAACCCATACGTATGGGGTATCTATGGATAGGTCTTCAAAAATCATATTGAGGTTTCTAATATCATTTTTTTCTAAACTGAATAGTTTGCGCGAGAGACACGTCCAAAGTCGTAAAATGTGTGTCCACCCCCCTGTAACTTTTAAAATAAGAGAATGATAAAACTAAAAAAAATATATGATGTACATTACCATGTAAACTTTCACCGAAAATTGGTTTGAACGAGATCTAGTAAGTAGTTTTTTTAATACGTCATAAATCCTACGGAACCCTTCATGGGCGAGTCCGACTCGCGCTTGGCCTGTTTTTATAGCCTACATTATGGAGTTAATTTGTTGCAAATGACGTAAAATATAACTTCTATTATAAATGATTTAATTTCCAGTAACTCTATACTGATATATCTATGTCTATGGGTAAACTATAGACTTGAGATGCATTTCTATTTTTCGTTTGGGGTGCAATTTAGAAGACATGTGTCACCGCTACTTTCCTTCCCGTGACGAAGAGCCGACTAAGGAAGTTTAAAACCGAACAGTCAAATTCATCATCATCTAAGAAAAGACCTTCGATTCGCTGATAACATCATAGTCATGACTGTGACCCTAGAAGACCTCAACACAATGCTCGACGACCTCTGTACGAAATGTACAGTTTCTCGATAAATGAATCAAATGATTCTTAAAATACATGCAACATCACAGTTTTATATTGAAGTTAGTCATCATCATCATCATCACAGCTAATATACGTCCCCACCGAGGGACACGAGCCTACCCTAACTAGTTAGGGCGATTAGGCCTTAGTCAAACCACGCTGGCCCAGTGCGGATTGGTTGACCTCACAAACACCTTTGAATTACTTCGCAGGTGTATGCAGGTTTCCTCACAATGTTTTTCCTTCACCGTAGGAGCATCAGATAAATGTACATATGAAATTCGTGAAACAAAAAATACATTGGTACATGGCAGGATAGATCGCGGGCCTCCCCATTCTACTCGGAGCAAAGTCCAGTGCCGAGGCCACAGCGCCACCGACGCTCCTGATTCAAGTCAATGCCAAGCAATAATTACCTGGAGAGTCTTAAAAATATAAGAACAATAAATGTAGTTAGTAAAAAATTGGCATCAACTTCAAAATAATATGTGATGTGGTGAATTCTTATTATTTACTAGCTGTGCCCGCGACTTCGTCCGCATGGAATAGTAACTCTTGGCAAAAAGTAGCCTATGTTATACCTTATATAATAAGCTATCTTATATATTCGTGCGTGTTACCAGTGATGACATTCGGAACTGAGACGTGGCCGCTTACAATGGGTCTCATCAGAAGGCTCAAAGTCACCCAAAGGGCAATGGAGCGGGCTATGCTTGGGGTTTCTCTACGTAATCACATCAGAAATGATGAGATCCGTAGAAGAACTAGAGTTACCGACATAACCCAAAGAATTGCAAACCTTAAGTGGCAGTGGGCAGGACACATCGCTCGTAGGACTGACGGCCGTTGGGGCGGAAAGGTTCTCGAGTGGCGGCCGCGTACCGGGAGACGCAGTGTTGGTAGGCCCCCCACAAGGTGGACCGACGATCTGGTGAAGGTCGCGGGAAGCCGCTGGATGCGGGAGGCGCAGGACCGATCGGTATGGAGATCCTTGGGGGAGGCCTATGTCCAACAGTGGGCGTCTATTGGCTGATATTATGATCTATTAGTGAAAGTCCCGTCAAAATCGGTCTAGCCGTTCCGGAGATTAGCGGGAACAAACAGACAGAGAGACAAAAAAAATTAAATTGTGTTTTTGTTATTGGTACCTATTTTATACATTTTGTTTTCCCTTCATTAAGTGACAGGTTGTTCACATTAAACCAATGAACAATTCTTGAGATAGAATTATTTACATCGTCATTAATTTGCACACCTCTTTTAACTTCACTTTTATTTAAAATTAAAAGAGGTGTGCAAATTAAAGACGATGTAAATAATTCTATCTCAAGAATTGTTCATTGGTTTAATGTGAACAACCTGTCACTTAATGAAGGGAAAAGAAAATGTATAAAATTTGTTTTACCCAATGTCAAAGAGGTTCACACCACTGTAAAAATAAAGGATATAGGTGTTGACCCTGTGGACACCACAGTATTTCTTGGGATCACACTTGATTCTAAGCTGCAATGGGGCCCACATATCGATAAATTGTCAAAGAGACTTAGTTCTGCAGCTCACGCTGTATGGAAAATACGTCAACTGACTGATGTTGATACAGCAAGACTTGTATACTTTTCTTACTTTCATAGTGTGATGTCGTATGGTATTTTGTTGTGGGGAAATGCTGCCGACATTCAGATTGTTTTTGTACTGCAGAAAAGGGCTATTCGAGCAATCTATAACCTTAAAATGAGAGATTCTTTGCGAGAAAAGTTCAAAGAAATTGGTATTATGACAGTACCGTCGCAATATATTTATGAGAATCTAATATATGTTCGTAAGAATATTCATGTGTTTTGTAAAAATAGTGATATTCATTCAGTTAATACTAGACAAAAGGATATGTTAGCTTTACCAAATACCAGGCTCCAAAAAATTAATAATTCTTTTATAGGCCTGTGTATACGTTTCTACAATAAAATCCCAATTTGTATACAAGAACTTAGCTTAAACAAATTTAAAGTTGCAATCAAAGATGTACTTATTAAAAAAGCATATTATAAAGTGTCTGATTACATGACGGAAAAAAAAGCTTGGGTTTGAACTCTCAATTCTAATATTTAACAATGTATTGCGTTTTGTTTCAAAGAAACGTTCAGTGAGAGCAATTTATAAGCTAAGTTCACGCACTTCTCTCAGAGATAGCTTATATAATGTAAATTAACACATCTATTCTTGTAATGGAAGTTGAGCTCAAACTTTTGCTTTGAGGTCAGCTTCCAATTGACGACTCTGTAACAAACCAAAATTGTAAATGGCGATTTAAAAGAGGAGATAAAAAATTTTGACCTTTCGAGTTTCTTGCCTGTTCTTCTCGAGAAGGCTCTCCCAATTTCCGAACAGGTATAGAGTCAACTTTTTTTTTTTCATTCCTACTTGTATTTGCAGACATCTTAAGTATATTTAGGATGTATGCACATACAAGGTTAATATAATTTCTTTAAATTAGATTGTTTTGCTCTGTTTTGACGTCAATAAGTGCCTGTAAAGGCCTATGTTGAATAAAGATTTTTGAATTTGAATTTGGTACCCGATATACATTCATACCAATTTAGTTAAAACTTGTTATTTTGACATTACAAACAGACACTTCAATTTTATTTATTTGTATAGATGTATAGATATAGATAACTTTTGGTGTGTTTGAAGTTTTTTTAATACTTCGACAATCTATTGAGATATGTCGTAAAATTTTCTGAAATAACATGATTTGGGTTTGTTCAGAATAATTCTGTTCTTTTTCAATTTTCTTTTGACGAAGATTGGCTGTTACAACATAAATTACTCTAAAGGAAGATATCTGTTTTACAGTAATTTCTGTTGTAACTAGCCACTTATCTTCATCTTTTTTCAGTCAAGCCGGACCTTCCCACCATTTCGTTTCTGCTTACCTTTTGCCACAACAACATCTGAATGGAAGATCTGCTGGATTGAGTGTACCACTTGTCTGTAAATGTCTCCAGTTTTCAGGTTTTGATTATTCTCTTATTTCGTTCACTCTATTTTTTTTCACAAAGATGTTGCATTCGTCGTCTGTGGTTCCACTTCGTGACTACTGAACTGTCGGTCCAAAAGTAAGTATTACAATTCTAACAGCGTAGTGCATCGTGTGCTTGAAAGTAGATGCCTGTCGATATAAGTGCCGCTATCAAATCCAATCTCTGAGGAGATATTATTTCCTTTACAGGAGTGGGTTTTGCTTTGGCCATCATAAGCTGTGCCGTAGTTCCTTTGTCCGTTTCAGAACGCAGAAAAATACATGTAGCGTATGCATTTTTACTTGCGTCACTGAATGTATGTAAACTATTTTTACTTTCTTCTATTGGTTCTGAGGCAAGTCTTCTAGGTATTCTGTACTCATTTAACCAATGAACCTCTTCAATCCACGTGTTAAATTCCTTGCATATATAATCAGTTAAGTTAGTATTCCAATCAATCGCAGAACAGGTAAAAACAATGGGATCAAAAACACGCACATATCAGTAATAGTAAATGCGACAATTAAGTTATCTTTAGTTTCAGCTGCAGAAGTAAGGTAACCATTTTTTGTGATTTGTTAGTCCACATGAATCTTTCCCCTTCATCTTCCATCACCTACATACAAAACAAAATCTCTTGGATATTCCATCACTATTGCAACCGGAGTGCTAAAAATAAAAGCTTATATTTCAACGAAGTTGTTGTACATAATATCCTTACTATACGAACCGAATGTATTTCATCAATATCCATTACACCCAGCGCGGAAACTTCGGCGGAGTGTGAAAATTGGAGCCGATCGAGTAATCATCTATATCGCTTAGTAATTTTAAATGATAGCGGTCTCATTTCAGCCCAAGCAGGAAATAATGTGTATTTTCAATATTCAAAAAGGAATTCTTACCAGATTTTTGTGGTATATTGATGTGAGATAATTTACGTAGACCTCTATGAATTTTGATTATCTACTATTGTATGTTACAGTGCTACATTGAATACATAATATTGTCGATATTTCAGTGTTTTTGACATGTTCCGGCCGTGTAAAGTACGACCAGCGTGCAGAAGAGATAAATAAAAGATTTAACTTTTAGTACTGCGTATATTACAAGACCTCAGGGAGGGGGGGGGGGTACAACGGCTTCGCTCAGTATGACTCAGCAGCAGAGATATAGGGAGGTACTTAACTTAGCTATGCTTAGAGGAGGCAGAAGCTAAAGCGAGACGCGGAGGCCAGAAGTATGTAGGGGAAGACCGGAACAGGCGTCGCGGTCTTCAAGAAGGCTGGAACAGACGCTGGCGGTCTTGATTCGGTGGGCAGGAACAAGCAGTAGTCGAACAGCTGCCCATATATACGAGTCTTAGTTTGGGGCTCGGGTACAATAAGAAATTACAGTTTCAAGTTACTACCGGTAGAGTTGATTGAGTTAAAAGGGCGACAGGGATTTTAATTTACCTATACTCCCAACCTGCTAGAATTTTTCTAAAATGTTGGGAGCAAGAACCACAAAGAAACAGCTGACTGCCATAGACTACGTGCTTAGGTTCGTTCTGAAATATACAATTATACAAATTAAAAATATTTACGTAGCAAGTATAGCAAATCATCTGAAATATTCCTGTTTATAAATTATTAAAAAGTATATTAATATAAAAATTAAACAATAAGATTTCTGAACGTAAATGGATATACAACTACCGGCGTTAAATATCGAACGCAGAATAAACAAAACAACCTTGTTGTGTTGAACACTTGTTGACAATATTTAGTTGTGAGTGATTATTGCCGGTCATTAAGCATATTCACAAAAGGATTACTACATAATGACGAGTTTGTATGAAGGATTACTCGTGAAAATCAAGATAACTTTTAAGTTAAGCGGAGACAGTTTTAGAGCCGTGACAGTCGGAATACATTTTTTGTAAAATATTTGAATTTCAACATTTTTAGCGAATTTCATACACGCATTTTAGAATCTGGCCTGAAGCTGATACCAGAATAACTTAAAGCGTCTTTTGCTCTTAACTGTAAAAAACAATTATTCCCGAATTCCTAACAACCTTATTTGTTAGAGAGTTGTACTTTCCATTGAATAACTTAAAAGAACACAACTATACATTAATACGTTCCCATTATATTAAAAGAATTAATATCCCCTAACTCCTAATCCACAAGAAACCTTCCAACATCAGCTCAGTAAAATGAGGTAACGACTAGCAGATTTAGAAATAGAAATTACGACAGTATAACCTCAATCAAATTAAAATTAATAATGAAGTTGAGGTTCTACTATGTTCGACTGATAGTTTTTCAGTGCACGAACCTCTGTACAAGTAATCAAATACATCATCATCATTATTTCAGTCAAGTGATGCCTACTGCTAGATTTAGGCCTCCTCCAGGGATCTCGAAACTGATCGATCTAGCGCCTTCCGCATCCAGCGGCTTCCCGCGAAGTTCATCAGATCGTCAGTTCACATTGGGGGGCCTACTAACGCTGCGTTTCCCGTTACTCGGCTGCCACTCAAGGACCTTTCCGCCCAAACAGCCGTCAGTTCTGCGAGCTATGTGTCCTACCCACTGCCACTTAAAGCTTGCAATTCTTTGGGCTTTGTCGGTGACTATAGTTCATCTAGAGATCTCATCATTTATGATACGATCGCATAGAGAAACCCCGAGCATAGCCCTCTCTATTGCCCTTTGAGTGACCTTGAGCCTTCTTATGAGACCCATTGTAAGAGGCCACGTCTCAGTTCCGTACGTCATCATTGGAAACACGCGCGAATTGAAGACGTCGTCTTGAGATACTGCCGTCAATTGGCTGAGAATATATTGCGTAGCTTCCCGAACGCTACCCTGCCGAGTTGGATTCGTCGTCTAAATATATAGTTTGAAACAACACTACTTAGGATCTAAACCATACTTTAAGAATTGTAAAGGATTCCTAACTATAAGGGAGTTATCCTTTCACCAGTGCACCTAAAGTATACAATTAACTTAAGGCACACCTTAACTTTGAACTATTTTATTCGTAGAAATCTTGGATATCTAGTACGATTTTCAAAAGTAGAACATTTTGGTTTAATTAATATTTAGTATAGTAACAATACAGTTAATAAGACAATACTTGCCCTATTTTCCGGAGCTTTGAAGCCTTTGAGGTGATTTAAATTCTGTTAAAGGTATAATCTATTTTAGTCCCGGGAATTTGTAAAGAATGCTTGCTTAAAATTGTGTTTCCCGCCATGTTGTCAATATGAAGAAATGAAATGAAACTGTTTATTTTTATTTCACAGTTCATGTTGTATAAAAATAAAACATAGTCTAAGCATTGAGAAAAGCTTACTCCAAAATCTTGTTTATCTTACTTTTTGTTCTTGGAAAATACGTAATTTGGAACAGAAACTGATACACGTTGATCTCATCTCGCCATTATTTACGATGATAAGGATGATAAGGATTAGGCTTACAATATATCTTCTTTTAGAACTATGACAGTGCCAAAAGTAGGCATCTTATGTTACAGAGACATAAAAAGAGACCGTTGAGTAATACGTATTATAAGCAGCTTAGAAGAAGCCGCAGTAGAAACTTGTGTCTTTGATTACAGCTATTCGTAGGGAAGGTATTTTTGGACACCGAAGCCAATAACTAAGTTTTTAATAACAAATTACATTGTGGTGGAACCACAATGTAATTTGCTTCGATTGTATCCATCTTTTTTTACATAATTGTTCACTGATTGTGATTTCGCCGACAATTGTGAAACGATTTTCAATATTCTTTTTGCATTTAAAAGATTATACTCCTGGCCCCACTGTTACAAGTCCCGATCTGGTGATGAGATCCCAGGAAAATCATAGTAAATAAAATAAAATTAATAGTAGATTTTACAACAAGTACACACAACGAACCATTTTTATCCGAGACTTTTAGCAGCCCGAGCCGAAGGCGGGGCTGATAGTAATGTCGAGGATAAAATGGTTTCGTGAAGGAGTTATAAACTCCGCTTTTCACTTCGATTGCGAGGAAATAATTTTCTTAAATTAATTGAATAACCTACCGTACTTGAATTTAAATTTTAATTCTTTTATGTCTTAAAAAAACACATAAGGCAAATAAATTAATGTAAATATAATAAAATAACAAATTCTATCTATGATTTTCTTATTGTGTTTGGCTGTATGGCTCATTTTCTTTGCCTTAATATAGATACATTTATGTATGAGTAGATACGTTAATACCCTTGTGCACAAAATTCGATTTTGTGCAGCGCAGCCTATATCCTGTACAAATAATAAGCACTTTCACAGCATAAGAAGTGAAAAATAAATTAATAAATGTCATAGGCACGTACATACAAAGGGCACGTACGAAGTGCTTCATATTCTTATTGAAGCTATTTATTAGGTATTTGCGTCTGGTAGAACGATCATTGACTTTAAAGAGTGACGGCTTGGTTCTTTAAATTAAATAGGCTGATGGGGACATGGAGAGGCGGATGGGGATTGGAGTCGCTCACGTCCGTAGGCTTTACCCTCGAGACCCTACACGTGATCCCCGGGTGGTGCTAATCGAGTGACCAACTTCTGGTGGTAGGGCTTGAAAAACCCGACTGGCTAGCGACCACCGTGCGAATGACGTAAAACCCGTCAAGTGGCCATTTTTTGTCCGCGTTTCGGGATCAGCTAGCGCACAGCCAGAGCTTGAGGGGTCGTTGCTGCGATTTGTGTGGTTTGTGTGGATTTCCGTCGACCCAGTGCCAGGTTGACTGCGTTGACCCTCCGCCCAGGAAGACCCGAAGAAACGGCTGTTCCGCTGGCCGCCCGTGGTATAGTACAGGGGCCCAAGCGGACCTAACCAGTCCGTGAGGCTGCCCCACCATGCCACGCATAATCTCGGGGTGGTCCGTCGTGCCGGTTGGTGACCGGACGGTGGGTCCCGGCGGCCACTTCTGGGGGGGTTCGGGGGCCCTTCCGTGCGCTGGGTCAGCGCAAATCAGCTGTCGGCTGTTCCCTGGCGAAACAGGCCTACACACATTAACTATGCAAAACGCGCCAACGACACCTTAATTTCACGCCTCTCACTCCAACAATCATGGCAGCGCAAAATAAAAGAACTGGTCGTACAGCGGTGCATTATCCCACCAAAACACCATTATTCGAGGTGGGGCTCGCTAACATCCGCGGGCTCCATTCTAACCTCTTAGCTGTCCACCACCATCTCGAGACAGCCCGTCCAGCAATGCTATTTTTTTTACGGAGACGCAAATTATCTGCCCGGCCGATACAAGCTACCTTAATTACCCCGGCTACGCTCTTGAGGAGTCCTTCAAGGCGAAGGCTGGTGTTTGCTTGTTCGTCCGGGCGGACGTTTGCTGTCGTCGCCTGCGCTGTTTGGAGGAACCTTCCTTTTCCATCCTTGCGGTACACGTCGATTTTGGCATTCATTGCCGTGTCTACGTCTGCGTCTACCGTTCCCATCGTGGTGACCTGGAGACAACTCGACTTTTTGAACATCTAAGTCGGGTGGCAGATGACGCGCAGGAGCGATTTCCTTCCGCCGAGCTGGTGTTTTTAGGGGACTTCAATGCTCACCACGAGTTGTGGTTAAGTTCCTCTAAAACTGACCATGCGGGTAGGACTGCCCACGCATTCGCTCTCACGCACGACCTGACACAATTGGTCACCCAGCACACCAGGGTACCAGATATTATCGGCCAAGCGCCCTCTTTATTGGACCTTCTGCTGACAAATCGCCCTGACGGATATCAGGTGGTGATTCGAGCTCCACTAGGATCTTCGTCTCACTGCCTGGTATCCGTCTCAGTACCTCAGGCGTCGCGACCGTCGCCTGTGGTTGCAGCACGCCGTCTGTGGCACTATGCGTCAGCAGATTGTGATGGTATGCGGGATTATTACGCATCTGTCCCTTGTTGGCAGCGCTGTTTCAATGGGATGGATCCGGACTCCTGCGCTACCTCTGTTGCTGACGAGATCATACTAGGAATGTAATATTATATTCCGCATTCCAATCTCATCAGTAGAGGCAGACGTAACCTCTGGTTCAATGTCGCGCTATTCGCATTATTGGCGATGTAGAGGTAACTAACACCCTCGAGCCTCTACAACTTCGTCGTGACATCGCCTCTCTTAGCGCCTTTTACCGAATGTCCCATGGGGAATGCTCTGAGGAGCTCTTTAACCTTATCCCTCCTTCTCCATTTCTTAACAGAAACACGCGTAAGGGCCTTCGGAGTCATCCGTACACTGTGTCCTCCTTCTCACACCGTACCAAGAAATTCCAAGATTCCTTCTGTCGTTCATCCCACACTTGGAATTCTCTACCTGCAGTGGATGTCGTCCCTACTCTATCTGTCAACTCATTTGGGCCTCTTTCACCGCTTAACATCAGGCGGGAGGAGGTCAATTGCCGGGTCATTCATTAAAAAAAAGGCACGTATTGTCTCTTAGTCGTATTCTTTCAAGTTGCTTCGTTGACCTGGTGATGGAAAGTATAGCTTTCTAATAGTTACAGGAGTTAGAGAACAATTCTTTAAATATTGCTTAGATCGTTTGTAATATTCTTTCAAGTTTTTTGGGTGTATGGGTGTATTCGTCAGGTACGTGTTACTAACACAGTTGTGCGCACTGGAAAACTATAAGTCGAACGTAGAATTTCAAACTCATTTTTTATTTAATTTAGTTAAAATTTTTGAAATACTTATTTTTAGGTGTTTACCATGATCTCATTTGCTGCATTTCGCGCAATGTTTTTTATTGTGCTGTTTCTTTAGCAATTAGTTTGGCCTAGTGCTACTACCTAATATAATTATGTATTTAAAAAAATATCTGTTGTTGTATGATTTTATTGTACTTAGGATGTACAAAAAAATTAAAAAGAAAACTTTGAAAGAACTACCTTAAAAAAACATAAATCAAAATCAAAGCACCCTAAAGCACAAAATAAACTTTATTAGGTATAAATAATGAGCAGAAAATGAGATCTGTGTGAAGTCTACGTAACTACTCGTATTTTACGCTTTTGAGTGTTTTAGTTTTTGCTTTATGTTTTTCATTAATAGATTTTTTAAGTTATTGTTTGTTTCATTTTTCATAAAGTCGATTTGCGTTAACAGCTATAAAAATGTAATGTTGATACAGACAAAATTGTTGTAGGCAACGACGACACATATTTAAAAATATTACCCTCCTTCTGACGCAGTCGGGTAAAAATACCAAAGCACAGAAACGTTTCATTCTTGTACTTTACTTTTCCATATTTCATGACCATTATAAACATAATTAACTACTCGTATTTTACGCTTTTGAGTGTTTTAGTTTTTGCTTTATGTTTTTCATTAATAGATTTTTTAAGTTATTGTTTTTTTCATAAAGTCCATTTGCTTTAACAACTATAAAAAATGTAATGTTGATACAGACAAAATTGTTGTATGCGCAACGACGACACATATTTAAAAATATTACCCTCCTTCTGACGCAGTCGGGTAAAAATACCAAAGCACAGAAACGTTTCATTCTTGTACTTTACTTTTCCATATTTCATGACCATTATAAACATAATTATGTACTCTCTTTTAATATCGAGGCTAAGCTTTGGTTATGAACACCCTTTCCTGCGAATAACCAATCACATTTAAAGCTTACTACAGGATGGGTCAATACCAAGAGAATAATTATAAGCTAATACAACATCTAAAGTACAAAGAGACCACAGTAAAACCCGAAACTTTTAACTTCATTATTTAATCCAAATTCACCTAAGTGTTAAGGGCTTAGAGCTGAGGAGTGAAACTATTTGTAACATCAACAAATTGATTCAGCCCAATAAGAGACTGTTCAAAACCCTACTCAATTTGGAGACGTCACGACTCACGAATAACATTTCACCTCCTTGGGTTCAAGCCCTAGTAAAGGGGATAAAAGTTTGTTCATTTTGCGACTATGATTTGTATCTATCCTCGAGCGATTTGATACGTCATTTAGATTTTATCACTAATTTATTGGAGCATCGGTAAAGTTTTTTTTCTATTTGCTCATAATATTTTGTAAAGTTTATGTGATGATGAATTAAATACAGACGATGTCATACCCAATGCTTAATGTATGTACATACAGCAACACGCTAGACCTTGAGATCGCTCGTAACAGCGACGACTTTCGTAATGCAAATGTAAAGCCTGACGTGTTGCTGATCTTACTATGATAAGAGGGCAAACTGAGGTAATGTGAGACTCTCTATCTGATGTAGATACCATAAAAGTAAAAAAACTTTTTTTAAAAAACAAGCTTTTATTTAAATGCCCTAAAAAGAATAAAATAAATTTTTCGTTTAATACTTTTACTATCAACTTATAATGTTATTACACAATATATCTGATAAAAAAGCTTGTCGCGAGATTTAAGGACCTACTCGTAAGTATTTAGTTTACTTGTTTATCTAGGTGCTCAGGTAAAACTCACGACAAGCTTTTTTATCAGATATATTGAGTAATAACATTATAAGTTTTAAACGAAAAATTTCTTTTATTCTTTTTAGGGCATTTAAATAAAAGCTTGTTTTTTTTAAAAAGTTTTTTTACTTTTAATTTATTTTTTACTTTTTAGTCTGTCTTCAGACTTTTTTTTGGTTTATACTTAAGGGTATGTTTGCGTATTCACACTATTGGATTTCACTTTCAGGTCATTCAAAGAAGGGATTTGTGCTATTTTAAATCATCAATGCAACCTGATCTAAAATACAGATTTCAAGTCTGTATTGTTAACTATTGAGGAGTTACGTCATTGAGAGTCGATCCTGGGTGTACCATCAGGTCATTTCATGTAAAAAAATGTCAAGTCCGTACTGTTAACTATTGAGGAGTTCTTTCGTTGGGAGCCGATCCTGGGTGTACCATCAGGTCATTTTAATCATAATACTGCATTGCCATTAGCACTGTAGACACGTGTAAAATTTCAAGTCCATACTGTTAACTATTGAGGAGTTCTTTCGTTGGGAGCCGATCCTGGGTGCACCATCAAGTCATGCTGAACATTATAATGTATTGTCACGTGAATCAAACGCATATACAAAATTTGCTTTCTAAATCAAATCATGCTAACCAATTTTAAAAGTTGTTTAAAATTGGTTAGCAAGATTTGAAAAAATGAGTTACTTACATACGAACATAGCAAGGTAAATAAAAGCTTGTAAAAAGCATCTGTGTTCTCAGCATTGGTATTGGTCGTACGGAGAACTTAGGAGTCGCCCGTGTTGCCATACTTGCTGTCAGCTTCGGGAGTCTAACCTCCCATATTCAGTATACATAGATAGATAGATAAAACGTTTATTAGGTACAAAACACACAAACACATTAACAAGATTAAGATACAATCAATATCAAGAAGGATGGATTGAAAACAAGAATTAAGAAACATAAAAAAAAAAATATATATATGTAAATAAAATGCGCCTGTGTGTTGCAGTACCCAAAGGGCCAAGGCTCAGTGTAGATTTTTTGCCCTAAAAAGAGCAAAAAACACTGATTTTCAGCCATTACCCTGGTTGATGGAGAGGCTATAGGGCATAGAGATGAGAAGCAACTGCAAGCCAATAACATATCCTAAACATTGAACATGTTTGTTCCAAACCATTATCTAATTTTGTGGTACCTACTAGTAGGATTAGTTTAATATAGATATGATGCAAAAATTTCGGTAGTGTAATATCAAAAAATTGCAAGACCAAAATACAACAAAAACTCAAACTCAAGGGGTAAAATATAAATAAATAGGAATAAAGTGTAATAGTCAATTATAACCTAGCTTTTGAAATTTTAATAAATGTGTTTTAACTTTTTCCTTAAAATTGTTCTTAGAAACTAGGCCCCTTATGGGTGGTGGTAAGTCGTTCCAACACTTTGTAGCCTGGAAACGAAAACTACCCCTAAATGCCGCTGTTCGGTGCACATGTCCGGCTAATACAATTCGTGCAGTTCTATCTCCAAATCTCTCTCTAATGGATACAAAATTGAGCTTATTGAACAGGTATTCAGGTGTTCTATATTTAATAAGGTCAAATGTCAGACAAAGTAAATGCAGACGTGCACGCAACTCCATTCGTAACATGGAAGCAGCATTCAAATAGGGTGAAACGTGTATAGTAGACATTACGTTAACACAGGCAATACTTCCTCCCTATCGCAGCCCCATCCAATAGTCCACATACCCCTACTATGGCAGGCAGACCGCGTTGTAAACTCGCAGCCTCCCAGCTGGCTCTTGCGAATGGCCTCGGTAAAATTATCAATATCCAGAGCCCTTTCCGCTCCTTTTTAGGATTCCGTACGCTCGAATAAAAAAACGGAACCCTTATAGGATCACTCGTGTGTCCGTCTGTCTGTCGGTCACAGTCAATTATCTCCGAATCAACTAGACCGATTAAGTTGAAAGGTACACATATCAATTTCTGTGACCCGAACCCAGAGGTGTGACGTGAATAGATGAAATCTGTATATGGGAGGTCATTTTTAGGGGGGAGGTGGAAAATTAAAAAAAAAATGAAAACTGCTTCGCTTGATATATTAAATGAAAGGTCTTGTTGTGAAGATCTTAAATGTATTTTTTTGTAATTTTAAAATAAATAGTTTCCAAGTTATCCAAGAAAATAGACGAATATTGACCACCCCCCTATCTCCACCCCCTTATCTCCATAACTACTGAACCTAAAATTTTGAAAAATACAGAAATTAGTTTTCTATAGATTAGATTATAGGTAAATCTATAAGAAGTCCATGATATTAAAATAACATGGCAAATCAATATAGGTAACATCGTACGGAACGGAACCCTCTTCACGCGAGTTCAACTCGCACTTGGCCGGTTTTTCTATAGCAACTTGCTCACAGGTGTTGACGATGTCCTCGCACCAAGCATACTTTGACAAGGGTTGGCAGTGAAAGATCCGTCATCCGCAGGCTCCACTATTGAATTTCGAAGTTTGAAATTTCGATGTTAGTTCTAAAGTATACGATTTCGATGTACGCTAGTTCGAAAGTATATGATTT
The DNA here is from genome assembly GCA_963935595.1 of Schoenobius gigantellus. Classification (NCBI taxonomy): domain Eukaryota; kingdom Metazoa; phylum Arthropoda; class Insecta; order Lepidoptera; family Crambidae; genus Schoenobius; species Schoenobius gigantellus. The sequence goes on from OZ012558.1 coordinate 10,858,237, forward strand.
CGATGTACGGTAGTTCGAATGTATGTTAGTTCGAATGTGACCACGACGTGGACGTTTATGACGTCCTCGACTCTCGAGGAGTCGACTCTGCACCCGATCCTGTGCAGGTACCTAGTGTCTTAAACACCCAATCACACATATCATCATCATATCAGCTAAGCTAGATAATACATAAGGTTAAGAGGAAATACGACGGATGAGAGAATTGAACAGTGGGTATTTGCAAAATGTATTACTATCACCCTCTGCCCGAACAATACACCAGATGGGTGATTTTGTAACTCATCGGCAATCGGCCATCGTATAAATATGTATATTTGAATGTATAAATATGTATGTTTGTTTAAATATATTTGTAGGTATGTATGTTATAGTTATTTTGAAAATTTGTATTTTTATAAATGTAAATTCTCCCGCAATTACACAACATCTTACACTGCCACTTGGGTTGGCTGGAAGAAATCTCCCCCAGAGATAAGTTCGCCCTTGTACACTTTGTACTCACTTAAATCCAATATTTATGTGTACGATAAAGAATTGAATAATTCTGTTCGATTAAAACCGATTTTAATATGTTTAACATTCTGTAACGTCATCGTCTGTGTGATCTTGGTACATTTGTTGAATAAATCAACCAATACTTACAGCCAGTGAACATAATTTCGCTATTCTTCGTAAAGTCATCCAGTTTGATAACGCGATAGAGACAACTCCAGCTCGGACCGAAGATACCTATGAAAAGTACACAAAAAGACGTTCGGTAGTACCTTTCTGCCTCTAAAACAAGACAGATTTATATGTATATTTTTTTCATTAAAAATTAAAGAAAGGCTTTGGGCTGTGTTTCTGTGTTTTGCTTTTTTTATATAATCTCGTCAAATATCTTTGTTTGAATACAGCGGAAAATCTGGCCAATTTTTTAGATTTTCGACGGCTTAAATCTCTTTTAATAATTAACTTAAAAGAAAGGAAACATAGAAAAATTTGATTTTCCTATGTTTTGTGGACATAGATTTTTTTGGAAAAACAAATTGCTGTATTGTCATTATTCAGAAAGGAAACAGGAGACTTCGCTTGTATAAAAAACGGCGCTTACAATTTCCACTTATATGTATTTATGCATACAAATGTCAACATAAATTATGTCATTAATAAAAGGCATAGAGACAAATGGAAATTGAGTGGGCTAGCGTCTCGGCCCACCCAGACTATTATTATTATTATCCGTATTATTGAGACTTCTGTGATAATAAGCAATGAGGCTTTTATAGTAGAACAAAAATAATAAAAAATAAGATAAAGCTCGATTTTACTATAAAATAACAATATTTCTTTGATTTCTTACAGTAAAATTAGTCCTGTTATATGCCACATGTTAATGCAGTAACAAAGTAGATGTTTCGAGTTATTTTATCGCCATTATTTCACCCCAGGACTCGGGAGTTTAGTGTTTAGTATTCAGACTATTTTTCATTTACTCTAGTGAATTATTGTTTCAAGAATTTTCGTCACACCCTTTTGAAATTATTTCTGTGAGAGGAGGGTTACGAGTCTCATGGGAGCTATTCGATGTTCATGAAAATGAATGATATATTTTGCTGGCCTAGCGCTAAAAATTCGCATAGATCAAACTGTAGCAAACGAGTATCAAATGAACCGTTTTCGAACTTAGATCATTATGTAAACTTTATTTAACATATTGTATATAAAGGTAATTAATATAAGCAAGGATTTTTACCTAATACAACGAGTAACTATAAATAGAAAACTAATTCAAAACTATATTAAATTAACCTAATCAGCAAGAACAAAATATATAAAAAAAAACATTTAAACTATTAAAAAACTACAATTATGCATCTACACAAAAAAAATTAAAGATAAAAAATTTGTCCCATGTCCTCTGAATGCTGGACAGTGCCCAGAAGGCTGGCCGCGTTGCCCCGCTGGATGGCGAGCTAATCCTTTGATGGCTGATGGCTAATCCTTTGACCAAAGTAGAGACCAGCCTTCTGGTCCTTGCAGAGGCTGACCAGGTGCTTTGCTATTTCCCGAAACAGGGAATGCGCACCTGGCCCCCACGGTCCAAGTGTTTCCACACCAAAAGGAGCAAATATGTAGTCATTACTAAGAGATACATATTTGCTCCGCTTGGCATTTTCGGCTGTAGCTACTCCGGCACCAGCTTGGCTTGCGGTAGCTGGAAGGTGGGACGGTGCGAGGGTGTCGATGCAAGTGGCATCCCAAACCAAGGGTCGACCCATCCCCCAGGGCATGATTGTCATTCCGTCGGGTCTTTTGCCATCATCGCGAGATAGGCCACTCGGCTCTAGTACCGCGGGTACACCTGCAGATGTAAAGGCCCGACGTATGAGATCATTAATTTCCGCATGCCGAGGAAGGCGGCCCGCACTCCTAGGACATGAAAGGCCGTGGTGGCCAAGCCGTTCCACCGGGCGGCCACAAATGCATTGGTGCGGGGCAGTACAGGGAGCACCCAGGCGAAGGGCCGCGGCGATCCGAAATGTAGCACGGTCCAAAAGAGTGCCGATATTTCTTGATGGTAACGCCTGGAGCCAGAGACCCGAATCCCACTCACCAACGGCCAAGAGGCGAGCACGCTCTGTAGAGTTCCTAGCCGCGTTTATAAGATTGTTTCGCGCTAATCTACAGAGCGGCTCGTCCATAGCCGCTGCGAATGCAGGTTTGTTGGAAACTCTGCTCCCGGGCAGGCCACTTGCCAAGCATTTTTGGCCTCAGTTAACAAAACAGAAGGAACAGTCCCTAATTTAGAAAGCAATCTATTAACAAGGGACTGTGAACTGTGGACCGATGACAAAAATGCTGGCAAGGCGACACTCGAAATTTTTCTCACGCCCAGACCACCATGCCTAACTGGCAAAGATGCCTGATCCCAAGAATAACTATTTAAATTAATATTAATAACCGAAATCAGCGTTTCTTTTACGGTGCTGTCGAGAAGCTCAAGAAGATCTGGATGACTCCAAAGCTGACAACACCGTAGAACGTAGGTAAATTTTGGCACAAAAAGACAATACCGAATTATGGCGCAGGCCATGTGACTGTTAATTTTGAGTAAACGGTCCGAAACTAAAGCAAAATTTTGAATTTTTTCTTGAACGAAATTTGGCAAAGATTCCTCAAATATTGGTGAACCTAGAAGGTGAAGAGAAGACTTATTGATTATTTTTATATTGGGCGCTATATTATTAAAGGCGGCAGTAATTGAGTCAGCTTCCGTACATGTCTCCGAAATATACAACTCACATTTCGAGAGATTTAGTTCCAACCCAATAGCACTAAATTCCCTAATGAGGAGCTGCAGATCTCGAAGAACTGTACTTGCATCACCTCCCAGGGTCCCATTGTCCAAATACCAAACGTTGAATTTAGAATTTAGCTTTTTTATTATAGGTTGGATGGCGAGACTGTAAATTGCCGGCCCGAGAGGGTCACCTTGCTGACAACCTACTGCCGAGTGAATAAGATGCCCTTTATACACTAGGTTACTGGGCTTCTCATAGCACTGCCATAAGAATTTATAAGCAACCGGCAACTTAGATCTTATTTCGGTCAGCAAAGTGCCCCTGTCCACAGAATTAAACGCGTTTTTGACATCCACTTTTAACAGGACTTCACTTTCCCTGTGGTGTAAGAAAGACCTTAGGGCATGGACGGCGGCTTCGCAGCCGCCCTTAGTACCGAAGCCGAGCTGGAGAGGCTGGAAATACTCTGCAAGGCTGGGGGCGGAAAAGCAACAACAGGCTTTAGCTGCCAGGCGTCGTAAGGTGGTGCCAACAGCGATGGGTCTAATTCCCCCGTCTTTTTTCTTCAAGGCTATTAGGTTGGCACCATACAGAGTGTCTATTATTGACGGCTCTACAGCGCCTGACAGCATTAAATTCACCAGCCCTGTGGTGGCACCCAGAAGTGCATTTCCAACCTCACCGTCACAGCTTAAAAGGTCTTTCAAATGCTGTGGTGTTACGCCGTCGATGCCGCCCGCCGAACCGGTAGGAAAGGAAAAAACAGCTTGGCGAACGGCATGAATGGAAACTTCCAGCGCGTCATCTGCCGAAATGGGGGCGTCCGGTAATCGAGAATCTGCTAAGGGACGTGGATGCTTGCTGTGGAGGACGGCAAGCGTCTCGGGTGAGTCTGGCGCGACTGTGTCGCTGGAAAAAAGGAATCTCGTTGCCCCTTTAATGTCTCCGTCGTTGATCTTGCTTTCTACACAGTGGAAGATGCTTTTATTTACGGATTGTGGTAATTTTGTAATATTTATGATGTCGAGTGGGTTTGAACAATTTTCTTTTATTCCTTTGGTAAGGGATGTTCTGACATTCGAGTTACCGGCATCTTCCACGTGCAGAATACGGTAGGCGAAAGTAAGGAGATGCTCCCAGCTTTGCGCGTCGTTGTTGGATGTAGCCCTATGTATATCTTTAGTCAGTGTTTGGGCTAAGTAGGTGTATATTGGGCATTCTAAAACAGTTTTCATCAAAACACCGCAAACGAACGCAGTGAGATTTGAGCTACGCTTCGCTGCGCTCTAGCTCCGCAAATCTCACTGCGTTCGTTTACGGTGATTTGATGAAAACAGTTTGAGATTGCCCAATATACATTATACAGGGTTAAATTATTCATACCATTAAATTGTAATTTTTGATAAATAAAGAGTTATGCGAGTATATTGAATCACCATATTTGTTTTCATTAATAAAACGCAGAAATTTTTGTTAAAAATATTTTTTTTATTATAAAGCAAGTAACAAATATTATCATAGCTAAACTAGAACAATACTTTAAATACAAATTTTCATTCAAGTACAATTTACTGAAGTCATAAATTACATGTGCTTAAGTACCACTTTTTTATGAATAAAACATTCCTTAGAGCGCACTCTTTTTTATGAGTTATACAATTGAAGTTAGCTCCACCTTTAGCATAACTATTGCGTAATGTTGCAAAATTAGGACAACCTTTGCCTTCAACATTTATCAAAAAGCAGTCAGAACACAAATCTTTAATCCATTTTTGCTTTTCAACACCTTTCATTATTATGGTTTGGTCCTTTAAAATTGGAATAATTAATCTCTTAAATTCTCTGAAATCTATATTGCCTTGACTCCAGTATATTCCTCTGTTGCGTTCAATCCAATTGACTGCTCTTTTTTCTTCGGCAGATAATTTTAGATACGAATATGGAGGTTTTATTAAAAAGACTTGCGTAAACTCTTTTGTGGCTAACGCAAATTCCTTAATAATAAAATTATTTTTGCAGTCTTTGAATCCTTGAACATCAACAAAAAGTATCGAACTCTTATCAGCACTCATTGTTTCGTTGTATTCCACTGTTTAACATAAAGTTGAAGTTTGTTCTTTCAAATACCTTTTGATTGCACTTTATTTAGTTAAGATATTTTCTTCACAATATTGCTCAGAGGTTTGTACTCAAAAATGCAGTCATTTAAAATCAAGCAATATGCTGCTGTCTGATCCGGGATTTCTTGGTCTGTTTCAATCTCCACTCTGACATCGATTGATCCCTTTATCATTTCTTGTTGGTGAGAACAATCAATAACAAATAATGGGGCAACGTCTCTGAATTCCTTCAAGCTCATCGACGGCTCTGGTCGCCGTCCATGATAAGACTGTTGGAATCTTGCATATTGTTCGTATAATAAATTAAATTTATCCTCTGAGAAACTGACATTCAATCCTTCATAAGGGTAATACGATGAATTTAAATATACTTTTACATCTCGTACATTGCAGTGATCGAACTCTGCCATTGACATTTCCGCATTGTGTTTGCGATTGGTTTGCAAGGCTATAATAACGAATCTTGGTTTCTCTATCTGTGACGAAGTTTTGATAGACCAAGTGTGTTTACGTGTCTTCGGTAATAATGGATATTCATACAAATCCCAATTTCGAAATGCTAGTGTAATAGGCCTGTCCTTTTCTAGATGTTTCAACAAATTGATTCTTTCACGATCTGATACTTTAACGTGCGGAACTCGCCAAACAACTTTGCTAATAGTTATATCTTCGACCACCTCTCCGACATTTAATTTCAAAGCATTGAGATTCGTATTGCTTCTTAATAGCACCAATTCATGTTTGGAGTTAATTATAACTTTTTCATAATCTTCTGCAAAACCTAAAATTTTCTTCAACGGCACAGAAGCCGAAAAAATTCCTCCGTTAAGATTGTTTGTACCAGAAGTTGACCATCCCCATACACGTGAGCATTTAGATTCATTATCATTTAACGAGAGATACGATTTTATTGTTGTAGTTATGCCAGCATTTTTTATTTTGTCTATTTCTATTCCGTTTAACTCATATCGAATATCTTGAAATAAATATAGTATTGGATTGTTGATAAAATACACATTTGATATTTTTTCTTTAGTCGAACTATTATAAACATTGGCTTTACCCTCAATATACAAAGTGCTGAGTGAGGGTAACAGACATAGATCTTGTTGATTAATAGGTATTCTTATTTCATCATTCTTGTTGAAACTTGTTACGTACGGTTTATAAGAATGATATTCGAAACTTTCAATACTATTGTCGTATGATGTTGATTGAGATATATTTAAAATATTCATTTTAACAAGCCACTTCTTCAACTTCAAAAATTCCTTATTGTTTTTGGTGAGCTTCTTTTTTATGTGAAGCGGTGTGCTTTTATGAGGTGATCTTCTAGTACTAACTTGAATGCAAGCTGTGTCATGATTTTTATTGAAATTTATCATTTTTACGAAAATGTAGATACAGTTGTACTTCTTCGTCTCGTAAATTGATTTGTTTATTCTCGGCGTCTAATAATTGTATAGTTATTGCACTTATAGAACTTTTATTTACAGGAAAATATATTAGATTTTTCGGCACTTCAATGATCCGATAACCAGGTGGTACGTTAGGAACAAACTCGTGAATAATATGACTTGCAGATCCGTTCACGAATGACCCACTAACTACGTCGCATTCGATGCGCACAATGGTTGTTGGCAATATACTGACAGGATACAGAGATTCGGTCCTTTTTAATGCCTTTATTGTTTCTCCACCAAAACCTAAAATCCTTCCAAGTGAGTCACTTTTGTTAAAATGAACATCTTTAGTACAAAAAATTGTAGTTTTTAAGGTATTATTATTACAAGTTAATTTTAACATTGCATTTCTAATGTATGTCTTTAAATAATCACAGATATCTTGAAGTTCATAAGCTCCTTCAGGTATTTCGATTACTTCGTTATCGTCATAGTAGAATTTATTATTTCTTTTATCTATGTTGGGTATAGAATTAAATGTTGAAAAATACAACAATCCACACTCATAGTATCCACTTAATTCCAAAGTAGGTGAGTAGTTTGTTATCAGAGAGGATCCTTTTCCAGTTATAGACACAGTGAAAGACATTTTACTACTGATAAAGAATTTTTTTTCAAGCTTTATATAAATGTGTTTTCCAATACTCCTTTAAAAATTTTATACAAAGGTGGCCGCAATTAACAGAGTCAAATGTTTGATATTGCTCATAGTTATAATTTAAAGAAACATTTCTTAAGTAATCAAGTAGTTCTAACGGAGGTTTCAGATTACCAAAACTATCAAAATATTCAGCATACTTATTTTCTTTCACGTAGGCTACCCAATGTGTTCCAATGTTATTTGAAGTATCTAAATTTATAATACCGCATTCTATCTTCCTAGGTTTTGAGGGCAACGTATCCCTCATGAAAACACCACGAAAAAATGGAATATCACTAGCATGTTCTAATATATCCCAATTAGTTAATGCCCGCCTAGGTAGCCGCTTTATTAGTTTTTTGAGGGTTTCAAATATAGACCTGTACCCTTTTTATAAGGTCTAATATATAATCCTTTTCCGAGAGCAACCGCCTCCATCATCTTATTATGTCGTTCCGATTCTTGAAGAGCTTTTTGAGCTGCTTTTGAATCATTAACCGCTTTTGCTATGCCAGCTGCTCCACCAGCCAGTGAACCTAAAGCTGATAATCCCGCGAAAATAGGAATTAATGGTAACAGTCCTCCACATTTTGGAATAGGAATACAACGAGGTAAACTCATTTTATTTTTATTTCTAAATAGTTTTTTTGCAGCGGCGACCGCATATTTAATAGTAGAATTTGTGTCTTTAGATTTTATTTTTTTTAATTTAGATTTGAGTTTTTTCACAGCTGTCATAAACGACCGAGCACCTGCACCAGCTCTTAATTTGGCCTTCATAGCATTTTTTACTATCCATGAAGCAATTTTTTCTTTCTTTCCAGCGTCTTTTGATTTCAATCTTCTTTGAGCCATATTTAATAGATCTAGATCAGCTTTGTGCCTTACGTTAGCGTCGTTGTTTATGTAAGCAATATCGTGGTGCATACAAGCGTTATCCAATTTATTAATTCCTCGCTGACCCTTAAGTAATCGTTTCTGAAGCTTTGTGCCGGGTCCGCAATATTGGTAGCCCGGTAAATGTAACTCAAACGGAATCTTATTTATTAAGCTGTTTATGATACCACTTCCTTTCTTCATTGATAAACAAAAAGTGAATCAATAAAGATATCTTGAGCTATTTTATATCATAAAACCAATTTATTCTGATCAACCCAACTATTTTCGCTATTACTTAATCCTAACCATTTTACAAACAATTTGTTTCCTTTTCTTTTTATAACCTTTTCAATGAGGTATAGGTCTGGAAACTTAGTTTTTTGTAACTCGTATGCATAAAATGAGCCGAGGATTCTTTGATTGCGTCTGTCCTCTATTTGATAAGTTGTTGGGTTAGTGTGATTAACTTTTACTATACGAAATATTTCGGTGGACCAGTTTGGCGTATAGCCTTTGTAAAAATCTGCTTTATATCTACTTATGCGAACATAATCACCAACACGAAATGTATATCCCCGACTTGTTTTATTCTTTTGAGAATTCATAATATAACCTTTGACTATAAGCTCATTTACTTTGTTAACTTCCACAGGCTTAAATTTTGTTATTCTATGCAAAGTGTTATTGTAGTGTTCTACAACGTCCTTTAAAATATTTTTATACCATTGGTAATTTCCGTTCAAACTAAATAGTTTGTAAAGGTGAGATTTAATTGTTCTTATAACTCTTTCTACTATAGATGCTTTTTTAATAGAATATGTTGAATAATGATTAATATTATACTTTTTCATTAATTGTTTAAAATTATCATTGTAGAATTCTGTGCCTAAATCAGTTTGTAAATTTTTAGGTTTTCGTAATGATGTAGTTAAAATACTTTGCATTGCATCTGTAACATAATTTTTCGCTTTTGATTTTAAAGGTCTGATCCATACATATTTTGATAAAGTGTCAATTACGATAAGAATATATTTATACCCTTTATTAAACTGTGAATATTTTTGCAAATCTATGAGGTCGGCTTGCCATAAATCATCTATTCCTTTTATGATCGTACATCGCCGGGAAAAATTCCTTCTTGCTGCTTTGTGAAGCTCATTCACTATGTCTTGTTTGCTCATTATTATCTGGTTTCTCTTGAAGCATGTGATCAATTTCTGTCCTTGTGTAAAACAAGGTGGCTAGCTTATTAAGTATTGAACTTTCAAAATCATTTAAACGAATATTTACATCACTTAAAATATTAGTTCTTAGTTCGTGTGTCTTTTCATCCACGTAAGCTTTATTGGCGGCTTCGTCATCATTGCCTGGCGATATAAGCCCTTTTAATCTTGATGATTTTAAATCATATTCACCTGTTTCTGACTTCACTAATGTATCGTTGAGATTTCCAATATATTCCTCTAATCGTAAACGTTTATGAACGTGATGACCAAATTTATCTACATTCATTTCCGTATCTATGCGGTGTTTGCTGTATAACTACTGATCAGTTTTTTAAAATTAGGTTCCTTATATTTGGTGTTTTTAATGATGCCTGCTTCGTACAGCTCTTCTATAATCGCAATAATTTCATTATCTAAGCCGGTATTGCCAGCATCACGAGATGCAAACAGTAATTTCAATCGATCTACTAATTCATTTGGATCATCCCAATAAACGTAATCTATATCTTTCTTTACACTTTTTAAAAGATTTATTCCTTTTCCTACCGTAAGACTTTCTGTGCTGTCATACTTATTTCTAGAGAACTTAAACAGTGGTTTAATAATATGCATGTACTTAAACCCTTTGTTACTATTAATTGGCTTGCGTGGATCACAATTACGCCTATGTGCATTCGTTTCTATTAGAAGCTCTTTATAATTTTGCAAATCTTCATCTGTGATAACATCCAAATTTGGTGCCTTTTCAAATAGTAATTCTTTTAATCCAAGAGTTTTGTTTAAACTTCGATTTCCAATTTTTATAATTTTTCCGTCGTCGAAAACACGTGTTTGGCCGAGCATAAGTTTTCCTCGTTCATTTTTTATTCCAAAAGGGATATTTGCGTCGGGTGAAGCACACCACGATAAACTATTAAGTGAAACATTTGGTGATGATTGAAAGGACTTAAAGGAAGCATCACTCATATTATTGTTGTCAGAAGGTGATACGACAAGGGTTTTTTCGGAATTAAATTTTTTATAGAACTGTTGTTCCTCTTCTTCATTAAAATCGTCATCAGAAAAATTTGTTGCCTCGCTGTCATTATGTTTATTTTTTTTTATTGTATAATGTTCAAACTCATCCTCATCTTCATGAGAAATTTCATTGTTCTTAATGGCTATTTGTTTCAGTGGATCGGTTATAGGTTTGAATATGGATTCCAGAGTGGCATCATTTGTATTTTTCATATCCTTTATCATTTCAACCTTTCTTTTTACAGCAGCTGCAGCTTTTACAATTTGTTTTTTAAGTTGCTTTTCCATTTTGACAAGGATTCCGTTCAATGCAAAATCCAGAGTAATAGTGATTGTGTATTGATGAAACAATAACTTATGTATATTAATCTACTACTACAAAAGTATCGAATGCCATCCTATAACATCCTTTATTTCTTTCGCAGTCTTTATTGATCACAACATAATTAAATGGTTTATTCCAAATAGTTGAGCACATTTCACGGAACTGAGACCACGACATATCTGAACCTACATGCTCATCGTAAACGTGTTTTAAATTTACATCGTCTTGTTTAAATAAAATAATGAGGTTAGAATTGTCCCTTATAAGTTGTTTAGGTACTTTACTGTATGTTTGGTTAATGTAAAAACAATCAATATTCTTATGTCGACCCATAGCAAAATAATCCCGAATGCTATTTTGGTTTTCACAAGCTACGTCGTCGAATATTATAATGGAGTTTGGCAAAGCTTCGTGTAGGCTTATGATATCATTATTATGGTTATATTTACTATAAGATATGTCTGCAACTAAATCTAATACTTTTTCTAAGAACACATATTTTGGTTGGTATAATGATTTAGAATATACATATAAGTTACGAAAACGTGCACCATTCTCATGTAATAACAAACCTATTACTAAGTTTGTCTTGCCGCAATTTGATGGTCCACAAACAATACATCGTATAGTGCTCGGCAATAAGTTGCCATGTCGCTTTGCTTCACATAATGATGCAGGACAGATATTATAATCTAATTTTAACGTTTCCTTTTGTTTGAGGAACTTCATAGCAACTTGTCCGTTTTGATTCGTGGCTTTTAACAAAATGGATATAACACTTTGCGTTCGTAATAATAAGAGAACTAGCAGTATATTTACTTGTAAGTGCACTCACTCCACCATATAGACTAAGCATTCGACGGCGGTAACAATAGCAAGGAGTAGAAGAATTTGGATACTGTTACCACTCATTATATTAAGTTATTGGACGTGTCTAGAACACACAATGTTAAAGCATCGAGAAGAATGGAGAGAGAAGAAAGAGCTCTCACCCCTCTCGAATCGTGCAATAAAAAATGATATGAGTAAGGAATCGATGCTTAAAAATAAACATTGTTTAATTACTTGCATCCCTACTTTAACAAAGTAATACACTGCGTTCTTTAATAAATAAAACTATATTTTTAATTTTATTACCATTATTTTAAACTATGTATTTGAATTCTAATAAATTTAATCTTAGATTTATTTATAGAGGTAATTCTGAATGAATGTTTTTCAAAATATTTGATTACATTATAGAGGTGTTAAAATAAAAACAAATATTTTCATACAAGTCTTTTTATTTTTAAATAATATTTATTGAAAACAATACAAGACTTAAACTAACATAACTATTTAAAATAACATAAGTCTTAGTTAGTAAAATTTATAAGCATTACTATAATTTTTCAGAAGAATAATGTTGTTGAAATAATGTATCTCCGTGAGTGTACACGTAACTAAAGATAGTAGGTACGCATCTAGCACATTAGAGAATTTTAATATACATCTACAAATGTTTTAGGTCAGCAATAGTTATTTAAAAACTATAACTGTAACCACATATTTTCTTAGAGATATTAGTTATAATATTTTCTGCTTGATCCATTATTGGATCAATATGCTCGGTTACCACATATTGTGTTTTTATTAATGGATCATTGCTGGTTGATTCCAGATCTAATATTTCTAATTTAATTAATCGCCGCCCTTTAGTAGGTATTGTTTTAATTAAATAAGAAGGTTCGTTCCCCTTCGTATTCTGCAGTAACTTGCTTCTCCTCTTCATGGGCTTCTTTTTATTAAAAAGACTTTTAACCACCTTGGCATGCAGCGGTGAATCTTTAGCATTCCAATGTGGAAATTCTTCAGAGAAGCCCTCCAACATATCTTGCGCATTTTGCTCAAAGCAAGGAGGATAATCTTCTGTTGCCTCCTTGCTTATGAGTAGCGACTGCGAGATTTCTTGGGTATTCTGAAATTTAATTTATTATGCAACAAAAATAATTTCACATCGAAGAAATGATTGATATAGTGGCGGAGGTAGAAGAGTATATCTAGGATCCACAAGGAGGCTGACTATCTTATACGGAACTGATAGAATATGAGAATCACGATAACAGCATCACAACCATAAGGTTTTAACAACAACATTATCTTCCAACTAAATCAAATATACAAATAAACATTAACTAGTGATCTAACCACTACACAAGAAAAGAGTTTGAAGAAAAATAATTTATACGACTTACCATGATGTATTTGGGTGACCGTAGTTGTCACTTGATTAATTATGTGTGAAACAAATTTTAAAAACATTCGACTTTAATAGCTATTTATAGTGTAAATATAATGCTGACATAACAACAAAGCATTCGCACGGAATCGCAATTGGACAAATTACTAATGAACTATAAGTTGGAATACCTAAATCAGCAATAACATGTCCCAACCAGTTTCGAATTGTTCATTGCGTGTGCTATTTTATTAATAGTTTTATATTTTATGGATTATGAAATAAAAAAACATGGTAGCTGGTTTATAACGTTATATATTTTCATCGTTACAATACAACATTTAGTATTTGATTAAAACTAGGTAATTAATTTACCTATTTACCATTAAAAAACAATGTATAATACTATTAAACAAATAACTGATGGATAACAATATTAAAATTAAATAACTTTACAATATAAAGTGCCGTGTCGGTACATACTATACAATTTCATGTATGTTTTTATTCTATTAACTTATTCATTACTTAAGCCATATAATAAATAAATAGATGATGAGGTAACATATTTCTTAACTTACAATTTGATTCATGATTACCATTAAAATAATAAATAATAAACTATACAATACGGTGCTTCTAAAGAAAAACTAATGATATTAAACTAAACTATCCCAGTGACCCCATGATAAAGTAGAAATTTTGTTTTTTAATATGATACGTTTATCGTCATTACCTGACAAAGCTATTTTGTTCTGTTCTTGAGTAAATATTTCGTGCTTAAGAGATTTAAATATGATATTTTTTTTCTTCAAAAATGTATTTTCATTTAATACCTTGTAATAATCTTTATATTGTACATCTTTTAATACTTGCTTCTGTATGCCTTTTGCTTTTTTTAATTCATCTTCTGCCGTTTTAATACAGTATAACTTGGACCTTAATCCTACAAACTTCGAAATCAAACTTCCTCCTAGCTCATCTTTAAAGAGACCTGGCACCTTTTTGTTCCAACTAGGAATGTCGTATACGTTATTTACAGAATAATTACTAGTGTCGAAATAGGGAAGAAAATTTGATTTTAAATCAGCATAAAAATCTTTACTTTCTATTGAATACAAAAAACTATCAGTATCCGTATAACAAAGTTTTAACTTTTCCTTATAAAAAGGCTTCATAATAGAATAATGAAAATCAAACATGTGACTCTTAGATATTTCCAAAACGGAAAAACCAATGTATATAGGTTTATCCAAAGTGATTGTTTCAGGCTTCATTTGAATGGCTACCAAGTTTTCAGTGAAAATTGTAACACTGTGAAAATTTGGTCGAGCTATCATTTGCTCTGCACAGAAACTTTTCTTTGTTTTGTTACTATCATCATTCCACTTATTGACTAATTTCACATTAACCCTCTTTTCTGTGTCTTCTAACGTCTTGCCAAATATACTGTTGTTAAGAAGTTTGAAGAAATCTTGTTCAAATGTAGATTTAGCTTTTTTTCGTAATTCAGTATTCATGTCAATATACTGCTTTAAATAAGGACTCTGATTAAATTGAATAACTCTATGTATTTTTTTTAACAACAAACCATGTTTTATACATGTTTGCAGATGAGCAAAATGTATGACATAGAAATATTTATCGTATAAATTTGGAATCAATTTTGAAGTTTTAGAACCTGGCGGAGTAAATTTTTGAGCACAGAATGGAAAATCGTTATGATCATTATGCAAATGTTCGGGGTATTCTAAATCTACTTCTAGTATATAACCAGTGTCTCCGTTAGTCGGCACATTTATAAAATCTATTCCAGCGATTTCCAAGTCATTCAATAACTTAAAATTGGAATGAGGCAAATAAGCACACATTGCATATCCATAGAGATTATTACAATCGATATAAATTAGAAAGTTATTACTTTTTCTTGGATCGTAAGTTTTTAAATACTTGTTATTGGCTTTTGAATACCTTGTCGAACATAAACATATTCCACCGCGAATACCTTTTTGAATCATTCTTATTATTTCCAGGTCGTGTATTAATTCTAATTTAACATCTGTTTTTAATAGCATGGCATCAAAACTGAGACTCGGTGCTGTAACATAAAAGGCTGGATCTAATTTATAATTCATCTTACATGTCTGGCGAAAACTTTCAAAAACGTCAGCTAATAAAAGAACATCTGACTTAAGATACAAGTCTGTGTATTCACCGAGATTCGATAATTCAAACGTTTGCCAGACTTTTTTTGCATGATCATAATCTACTTTAGATATATTACTATTGCGTAATTTGCTGAAAAAGAACTCCTGAGGCGGAAGTACTTTTTCTTCGTATGAACTCCAAGTAGTCATGTATTCATATGGATACACCCCTTTTCGTTTTATTAAAGCAAAATGCTCACGAGAAGGAAAATAACGCCGCAGATGTTTAAAGTCGTCATTTTTTAAGTTTGCGACAAGTTTCTCTAGACTTGTGCCTAAAAATTTAAAAGAATCAACAAATCGAACAGGTATGATATCTTTATCATTAATTTGAAAAAAATTTGTAAAAGATATGTAGTTTTCCTTATTTTTTGCTATTACTTGTATTTTTCCTGATAGTTTTCCCAACTGTCGTATAAAAAGATGACTGTCATAACCCGCTAAATTATGAAAAAATATAGGAACAAACTTAGGCAAACAATATCTAATATTGCAATAAGAATGAGCTGCACCACGATACCGTCCTGTAAGATGGCAATGATCTTTAACTTTATCGTCAAACAATATTTTATCACAAAGAAAACAATTTGTAGCCCGAGCAAAGTTCGCTTTGTCTTCATTTGTTAAACAAATAGCCACTGGCGACTGCAAAACGTTATAAATATCGGTTATATCCAATAATAGACTTTCTAAAAACTTTTCTACACAAGCTGGACCTCGATAAGATACATATTTATTACGCGACTTATCATAAGAACACACAACGTAATAAGCAAATGCTGATGGTACGTGTTTTTGCAATATCTTTGTACAGCCTGATCCAGAATCGAGTTCAGTTGGTTTTAATAATGATTCAAAATCTGCGTATAAGACGAAGGGCATGTCATGCATTCGCTCGTAATGATTAAATTGAATTCGTGTTCCATCACCGGGTAATATTGTCGATACACCACCACAAACATGAGCTTTCAGTTTATCATTACTATCAAAGAATATCATACAATCCTCGCATAAATATATTTTAGAATGATGTTTAGTTAATTGAAGACGAAGTAATTTAGATAAATCTTTAATAAGACAGTAATGGGTGCGTTTTCTGTTTTCCAGGAAAAGCATATTAATGTGATGATCTTTGCGAATCTCGCTTTTGTATAAAGGTCCAACAATGTTACCATTCTTTTGAATGCCGTAAATATTAATACTTATGCGAGGATTATTCTTTTCAAAAACTTTGATGTCCGCAAACCCAACGGGAAAAATCATATTTTTGATATTGAGTACATTTTTAAAGTGTGGGTAAGCTGACGTTCGATGTGCGTTTCTGTTTATAGGAAATAGTGCTGCCATGACACACCATAAAAACAATAATTATCAGAATTTTGAATGTTGATACATGCTCGTTTACATTTTATGGACTTTGGTAATTCTATAAAACTGGAGCCTCTTAACGGGTTATATTTGTTTATATTTACTTCTAGATATAGGCTTTGTAAATAGGCCCACCCACTATCTCTTTCTTCAAATTCTTCAATTTTTTTACAAATTAAGTGAATAATTTTTGAAAACATATCTTCAAAATTGAAGTTTTGATGCAAGATGAAGTTTTCCGTTGCAAATGACTTGATTGAAATCGAATCATACTTACTAAGCAGAAAGAATTCACAGAAAAGTTCAAAATTAGCTTTAACATTAGTGTGAGCTTGAATTTTCGCTATGAGCAATAGGCGTACGCGAGAGCGCAAGTGCCATAAAAACTCGGCGGGCGGGCGAACACGCGCACTATCATGACCCTCATCTTGATATCGAACACGGTACGATGCTATACGATTACGAAAAGCGTTATGAACTTTTTCAACCCCCTCACTATCAACGACCGAACTGTTGTTCTTATGTAAAATACTTTTCAAATGTGCAGAGAAAACTTTGTTATTTACGGATACGTCACAAAGTGAACAGAAAGTAGACCTCGACATTATGATTTGGACAGTACAAATTCTCAAAGTTAAAGTAATAAAGGCTTAAGTATGTAAGTACCTAATCTTTGAGTTTGCTAACGATAAACAATAAGTAAACCAGCTAAAACATAATTTACGCAGAGAGAAACAAAAGAGAACCTATTTTTTAACTTTATCTTTATAAAATATCCCCTCTGTGGTAAACTTTGCCTTAGCTAATTTTACAATTTTTTTTAATGCGTAAAATTCTGGAGATTCTGCTTCGCCTTGCAAGCGTACCCAAACGATAGCGCGCTCGCACCGGTCAAGGCCGCTGAGATTAGATACCTCCTTCTGGTTGTAGAGGCGTAGCTCCACTAGCAAGTCGCCGTCGAGCTGTGCTGTCCGACGCGTTACACCACCAGGTACTCGGCGTGTCAGGATACTGGTGGTCTTGTTTGGCAGGTTTGGCGGCCGCGAAACCTCGCTGTCCGACTCTGAGTCGAACAACCACTCAGAAGTATTGGACGACGATGTATTCTTCACTTCTGCACTCTTCGCCTTCGATAGGCACTTTATCGCCTTGCTTGTCTTCTTTGGACTAGGGAGATAGAAAAAGGATACACGATTATTGTACACATTAAACACTTGAAATTTAGATATATGTAAATATAGCAATAAAAGTACCTGATGTCTTCGTCGTCGGTATCAAAGAAAAGGTCAGATTCACAGCTCTTCTTGGCTGACCTTTTGTTTTGCTTGCTATCTGACCTGAAAATAGTAAATGTCATATTAGTATTAAGAGTGGTTACAAGAAAACGAGTTGAAGATTCACATCTTCAATTCATAAGATAAAAAAAATATCATCATCATCAGTCAATCAGCATGCCACTGCTGGGCTTGATGGTCCCTCGTGAAGACAGCACTTGGAGAGGTCACGTCATATACAGCCTGGTCCAACGGCTCAATTTGTTGAAGCATGAAGATGATCAACCACTTATAGACAATTAAAGAATAGATATAAAGTATAGCAATAAAGTATAAAAACTTACGAACATTTTTCAGCTGTCTTGGTCTTGAGATTTTTTGATGAGGAGGTACTGAAGCACTGTTAGTGGTCAGAGATAGCACTGGAGTGTACTGTGACTACAGTTTTTCCGGATTTTATATAAGAAAAGTGCAATGCAAGTAATAATTTTACTGAGGTTCTCAACCTATACCTTATCTTTATAATCATTTTTATTTAACATGACTAATCTAAAAAAGAATGCTCATTAATTTTTATATTGTTAAATAAGTAAGTAATATTATAAAATATTATATATATAATCACAAAATTATTAATTTCCGTCCAAATCATATCCACACAAAATATTTATAACACAATGCATTCACGGATATGATGTCTATACGTTATCGAGATGCCTAATGCATTCACTTCCACTTCCATGGTCAGTGTTCGTTTTTCAAACACTAAAGAACTGACACTTTATTTAGAGAAAATATTTTTTTTTTCGTGATTTTTTTATCACACCGCGCGTTTTAGGCAAAGGAGACGCGAAGCGCTCTGGGTACTATGGTACCCGGGACGTGTGAGTGGAGCAGTTCTCAGGTCTGCAACAAAATTTTTGATCCGCAGTTGCGTATGATCCAAAAACGGTCCGATCATCGGCTGAACTTCGTCAGCTATATAAAAAAAAGTACTTACGTAGCAAGAAAGAAACAAAACGACGAACTGACGCAATTACGTGTATTGGATTTTTATTTTCGAGGTAGTAGTTGATCGTTATTCAGCATCACAACATCTAAGAGAAGATTATAGTTTGGTAGTTTACTTTCAAAAAGTCGGTTCCATACTCAAAATATAAAACTTAATAACGTTTTGCACCTCTGACTTTCATGATATTTAGCAAAATTTGATATTTACCCATAATTCTACCAATATGCAATATGACGCGGAAATAATCAGCAAATTAATTGTTTGTCGTTTATTTCCACAAACTTGCAATACAATACTGTGCATATACAGCAAAATAGTTGTTTACCGTTTAATTCTGCTGATGCAGAAATCTCGTGTAAGGCTGCATGCTCCAATTTTTTTTTCATTTCGGGTTTATTATATTTATTTAAATTATACATGTACATACATATTTACAATTACTAACGAATATTATCTCCAAATTAAAAAGTCTTCTTTATAATAACGGATGCGATTTCTAATTTTCATTTTTCGATACTACTATTTAAAACAGATAAACAATAGGTATATCGTTCTATTAGGCGAACCGAATGTATCTATAGCATAACGATATTGATACGACATGACGACAGAACCATAGAAGTTTGAGAAAATTATTGTAATAATACATAGGTGGTATTCATCGGCAGCATCTCATACACGTTCCCACCGCACTACCCTATTTAATTAGGATGTTAAGACCTTAGTCAGCCAAGGTAGGTAGTTAAAATGTTCTTAATATTTTTTATATTTTCATTTTTTAAATTATTGGAATATTTATTTTCTATTTTTTATTCGTGTGATGACTGGAACACATCTTTCAGGGATTAGCCCGCCCTTTTAAATATTTTGTTAAATTCAACAATTTTATACTTTGTTTTATAATAAAGAATATATTTAATTGAAGTAATTTAATAAACAAATAAAAGTATTAACGTGTGAAAGAAGCCTTATTATTTGAGTAAGCACTCGTAACTGGATATATGAATAATGTGCAATAAATTTATTGCTGATAAATGAATTTCGTGGGAATGCTTTGAAACTGTATGGCAGGCAGAGTGTAGAACGGTACAGATACTTATCCGAGAGTTGAGTCCTGAAGCTACGAAACCTCAACCTGTTTAATTTCTATTGTTATTGCACTGCTACCTAGTTGAATGCCTTAATATTCTGAGATAGAAAACCTTGAAAATGTGTCTAGTAAATCGCAATCAATCAAAAGTATACTGCTTACAGTCAAACAACACAACACAATAGAAACATTATGAAATGAAATGAAATAAAAAATCTTCTTTTCCATTTAACCCTATATAATGTATATTGGGCAATCTTAAACTGTTTTCATCAAATCACCGTAAACGAACGCAGTGAGATTTGCGGAGCTAGAGCGCAGCGAAGCGTAGCTCAAATCTCACTGCGTTCGTTTGCGGTGTTTTGATGAAAACTGTTTTAGAATGCCCAATATACACCTACTGGGCTACTAAAATTCTCGCGCCACGAGGAATTCGTTTCGTGATGCGAGTGCTCCATTTTAATTCTGACACTCGTTCCCAGAAGGGCTTAATAGCTTCGAGTTGAGCAGTGGCAACGGATGCCGACAGGGGGATAGAGGAAGAGGTAAGGTCGCTATGGTCTTTATGCACCTTACCTGTATGGATATTTAAGCCCCTCTGTCCCCTGCAGAAATGTGGCTGGGGGCATCTCGGGCAACGAACCCAATTTACCAGCGGCTGACTAGTGGGCCGTGCTACATCATCAGGGTCCTGGGACATAGATAGTATACGAAAATAAAATTATTTAATATAATTAAAGAATAAAATTAAATAAAATATAAAATTAATATAAGTCCCTTTTTTTCCCTTGCGAAACTAGATCCGTCACTGAAATCTTCCTGAACAAGAGACCATGATTATATGCTGCGATCGGTTAAGATAGGCTCTCTGCAGAATCTATTGCTGCTACCACTCAAATATAGCTTGCAGCTTACCTGCTGATTAAGCTTCCATGTTAACTCTAATCCGCTTATTAGGTACTATCTTTTATTGAGCTATAATGAGCTTCTTTCACGCTTTTAATACTGCAATTTCAAACCCCGACGCGTCAACGGTAGTGGCCAAAAAGCCATCGGGAGTATTTAGAGTACCAAATTCTGCTTCATTACAAGAATTAAAGTAAAAGTTGCTTATTTAAAAGTTCCGTTTAAAGTTTATTAATTCCGTTTGAAATTCATAATTAAATTATAGCCCTCCCGGTTATAATTTAATTATGAAATTTAAAAAGACTACCTATTATTTATATTTATACTTAGTATTTTATTTAATATTTAGTTTTTATTGTCTCCTGTAAAGTTGACCTCAGAGCACTTAGGAGGTATTGGCAGCTTACGGTCGTGGACTTTTCTTCCCCACCCACCGTATTCGCCAGCCTTCTGATTTCCATTTGTTTTGTTCTCTGTCTCGTTATTTACAAGATGAAAATTCATAGATGAAGAAAATCTGAAAATTTCTTCAATCAAAACCCAAAATTCTACAGGGAAGGTATTTTGTCACGCGTTGATGACAGGTGATAGAAAAGAATAATGCTTACATAATGGAGAAATAATTGTATTTAGTTATATAAAAAAATAGTTTACTTGTGTTGTGTGATGGTGGGTTTATTAGTTGTCGATCTAATATTTGTTTTGTCTTAATAATATTTTTTGTGAAATAAACCTGAATAGCTTGAAATATGCTCTAACTAAACGGTACTAAATGAATTATTCTCTAACTAAATCTTAAGAATTTGTATTGTATCGTCACTCGTCGAACTGGAGCTCCACACTTACACTCTCGACGTTGTCATCAGTATTAGGAGCTGTTCCCTAAGGCTAATCTTTACTTCGTTGTCACATAATCTTCTCCATGTGCTGTTGTCATAAATATAATTATTTTAGGTGAACTTCTGCAATATGTTTGCTTTACCTACCTACGTTAACAAGCCAGCCTTACCCTCCTTCCAAAAAGAGAAGAAAAATATATGTAGATGGAAGGTAAAGAAAATTAATGATGAGTGGCATAAGTTTCGCCGAAAGTATTGAAACCAATAAAAGTAAACAGAGTGGCCCCATTTGCGTTGATGTATTCCTGTTAGCCCGAGGGAATACAAATGAGTCGCCTATAGGTACTTTGAGTTAATCTCATGCATTTTTCATTTCATTCTCGGCAACCAGACCGACTAGGATTGTTTTTGTGCAGGCACGTAACGGCTTAGACGCAAAAATCACGACAACTCGTTTATTTAAGACAAATAACTTACAGTCTTCGTTTTATAACTAAATTATTGCTTCGACGAACATTATGTATCCAGCCTTGCGTCCAATGAATCGCATTTATGTCGAATACTTATAATTTTTAATTAAAACTTTAATACTGCCACATACAATATGACAAAATATTGTATGCAATTTATAGTAACTATACAAATGAGTACCTCTAGCTATAAGAAATTGATTAACTGAACTTTTATACTAAGCCGTACTAAGAAAGTAGGTAACGATTTTTTGGACCTTTAGTGTATTTTGATAGTTAAGATAAGTTGCCACATCTGAGAATGCGATATAAGCTAACAGATGGCGTGAAAATCAGTATTTTGGTAAAATTCTTAGTTAGGAGGTATTGGCAGCATACGGTCGTGACCACCAAGTGAAATAATTTTTGCACAATTTTAATAAATTTTCTTCTTTGATAACTAGTTATGTAACAGTGAAAAAAAATCTCTTATCGAAGCTGGTTAATTTTACATTAGTTAAGAATGTGGAAAAGTTTCCTTCTTAAATAACTAGTTATGAAACAGTGAAAAAAATTATTTTTAAGTAACCAGTTTTCAAACAATCAGTTATCAATATGGCTGAAGGGGTCACTTCAGCTATATGTGTCACAAGTTTACTTTCCTCTTTTTAGAGCAAAAAAGTATTTTTTTAAATGTTTTATTTTAATTTGTGTTAGTTCATGTGGTAAGCAAACAAAATATTTTCAGATGAATCCCAAAGCATGGAGATGGTGTTCTATTGCAGTATGCGAGCAGTGAAGTTGTTCTGTCAAGCACCGCGAACTTAATCTAGGATTCATTTCTCTACAGCTTTCTAATTCCTTCACATTTATTGTAGGAGGTCGTCCTTGGTGGGGTCCATAAGAATGATCAAAATTTCGGGATAAAGACATTTTATTTCTCAAAAAGAATTAACAATTCACTTACATGAAAAATTTTACAAAATATATATATAAATTATGTAACTCGAGCGACATACAAACAAAGTAGCAAAATAAAATAACATGTAGGTAGTTTTGTATAGACCGCCAGCTACCAATACAATAGTGATCACGCGTCACGCGCACGAAGCTACGTAGTAACTATTAAGGCCGGGGTCGTTTTCACCCGCCGCCGCCCGCGGCCGACAGCGGCCCGCCGCCCGCGGCGTCTGAATCTAGACGCAGCCGACAGCGGGTGTTTGGTCGTTTTGAGAACGTAGCCGCGGCGGCCAGTCGCGGCAGTTTCCGAGGGTTTTTGCTTGCTAACGGACGTGTATGTGTAGGTTCGTGAAATGGAAAAAGCTCTAGCATATTTATTGCTTCAGGAGGAAGAGGATGAGGATTTCTTAATAATATTGAGGAAGCAAAAGAAAAAGAAGAACAAGATATTTAAAGCTAGACAAACGGAGGGTGCCTACAATATTTTGGTGACTAGGCATTTAAATGATAATGAACTGAAATTTGTGGAATATTTTAAAGTTTTTGTCCTGTGCATCGTACAAGATACTATTACATTTGACTAACTCGATCAAAAGTTCGTCCTTTTCTTTGGTGAATTTCTCCATATTGAGCCAGCGTCCACCCGCCGCAATGCTTCAAAATAACTAAAGACGCGGCTGCCAGCGGGCGGCAGTCGCGGGCGGCGGGGGGACGCCGCACGCGGCGAGTGAAAACGACCACTCCCTAGCATTCCCGAACACACCATTCAGACGCCGCGGGCGGCGGGCCGCTGTCGGCCGCGGGCGGCGGGTGAAAACGACCCCGGCCTAAGTAATCTGTGACGAAGCGCTGAACTAACGAAACTGGAAGCGACAGGCGTTCTTATAGCAAGTAAGCATTGACGAGGTATAATTTAATAATAAAATATCTATGAACTAATCTACCTTTACTGGATTATTTTTTTAAATAAAGTTTTAATAATTTTTTGAAAGTTGTCATTGATTTGGCTTCACGAATATTATTTGGTAATTTATTGTAGATTGACGCGCCTTCATTTAAGATACATTTTTTTCCATAGTTAGTGCGTGCTGTACATATTTTTAATTCTCTACATAGTCTTGGTCTTAGTTTTACAATTGGTGTATTTTTAGTGAATTCTATTTTTCTGTATGAATCTTTTTATTTATTATTTGGAAATTGCTATTCTTGAACCAATGTTTAACGGTATCATAAGAGATCACACCCTCATCTATCGTTGTACATATATTGGAAGTTGCTTCAGGCGCTTTTCGACCTAAAGGAAAATAGTGAAGAAAGAGCTGTCGAAGTTCCCATCGAGTAATTTCCATACATTATTTTAGTATTATATCACTGCTTGAAGTTCAGTTGTCCAATGATCGGGTAACCATTTCGCGCCCCATTTGTATACTGCAAGTTTCTATAACATTTCAGAAATCGATAAAAAACTGGCCAACCTAAAAAACCGACATAAAATCACAAATAGGAAAAAATAACAAACAATCATCACATTAATTTTATGTAAAATAGGTATTTTTAAGTCGTAGTCCAAGCGATCTTGACATATTGGTTGATGGACAAATATGCCAAAGCCGCTTAGACTTTACTGGAGGGAGACTCTGTACCAGGGTCGTCTGCTTAGGTATCTCCGTCTTACCTATTTCTGCCGCAAAGCAGCAGTCCTTGCATTGCTGTGTTCCAGTTTGAAGGGTAAGATATGGCAGTGAAATTACTGGGTGCAGTGACTTTTTATCTGATGTCACAAGTTGGCAATGTACACTGTACTGTGTTTCTTGTGGGGGTTGCCGTTTTGCTGCGAATCTCACAGGAGCCACATGTATTAAAGGTGATGGTTATTACCATCAGTTTGCTTGCTTGTCAACTTAGTTGCAATAAAAAAACTACTTATAGTAGATGACCATAATACCGCTTTATCTTCATCAAGTCGTCCGTTTTGATCACGTTCGCCATCATGAGTTACATGAGTTTTTGATATATAGGCAAACATTCGCTTGCAAAGAAAGCGAATCTTTTTAAAAAAGAACCCCAATATCTTCTAAAGATTTATTTTTAATAGTATTTGACTACAATAATTAGATTTCAAATATACGATTTCTTAAATGTGCTATTAAATAAAATTTGAGTTATTTTTAATTTTCGAAAACTTGCTCCAAAGTTTTACATTAACGAAACACCTAATTATACATATGATGTTAAAATATACATTTTAAAATACCCAGGTAGACTTTGGTCAAAAGTTGCTCTTATCAATATTTTTAAACTGAACAAGCTCCTAACATTTTATATAACTATTTACACCAAGAAATTTGTACAATTTAGTATATTCTTCAACTTTTTTAACTTTTGGGACTGTGGACAAAAAGTTAAGGTGAAAGAAATAAGAATAACACAACATGTAACGGTTTTCTTTTCTACATATTAACGATCGGCTAATATTTGTATTCTTTTTTATGAGAACTATAAAATATATTTGAAGGTCTATGAAAAATTAAGAAACACTACACTTATAAAGCAAGATGGCTGATACTATAAATCTTAATTGCTTCTGCTAGACAGCGAAGCGTGTTTTTGACTATTCTTCAATGTTTTTAGAACTGCTTCATTATCTTGTTTCGGTTAAAAAAATCTATCCAATACCTTCAGATTGATGGGTATTTAAGTCATCATACTTAACATGCAATTCTTCTTTAAAAGTTCAGCGGAGGTAAATTCCAATCATCAAGTTTCATGCATTGATATGATAGCTATAATAGCCATGGGCAGGGTATATTGCAGGACAACCAACAGCCGTTGGGGCGGAATGTACCCCTGGAAAATATCATTCACTTAAAAGAAAAAGCAATGCAGCTCTTTACCGGATAAAGCTTATTTCGATCAATCTCTAGAGAAGCAGAAACGTATCGCTCATAGAGCGACACGAAGCGGCGACTCTTTCTTTCACTCTTACAACTCAGTAACTCAAAAACGAAAAGAAAGAACAACTCTCCTAGCGCAGTATCTCAGCAATGAAAACAGAAAAAAATGTTTAGTTTGGTGGATGTCTAATATCTCTAGTGACTGACAATGGTCGATAAAAACAATAACCCTCGAGCGAGTGGGCTAGTAGGCGACTGAGCGATTATTTCCGGGACTGAATTACTGAGTCTGGCTAGCGGAAAGTATGCGTTAAGCAGGGTGGTGGCTGCGTATCGGAAGACGCAGCGTTGGTAGGCCCTTCACAAGGTTGAACAATGATCTGGTGAAGGTCGCGAGAAGTCATCGCTAAATGCGGGCATTGCAGGACCGATCGGTTTGGATATCCTTGTAGAAAGCCTAAAACCGCCAGTGGGCTTGTTTTGGCTGAATTGATTAGTATGATTAACCGATTACGATTCCCAAGCATTAAGCTTGGATACTACTTGAAATTATCTATTAAAATATACCTTTTCTTTTCATGAAGAGCAGTTTCTCCAGGTTAAATTGTAAATATTATCTGTGCGAATCGGCATCACTCAGGAAAACTAGAATTAGTTTATGTAGTGCTGTCTTTCGTAATTTTCCAATGTTTGTAAAAAAAATCAAATAAAAAAAAATTGAAACCGTCTGAATACCCTAATAGCGTGTACTTTTATATAATATTAGCTGTACCCGGCATGCGTTGCAATGCCACGTAAATTACAATTTATTTTTGCTAGGAACCCTCACGGTCCTCCCTAGAATACCCTACCACAGTTTCATTACAATCTGATGAATAGTTTCGGAACGCATAGAGGACAAACAAACATAGTAATTCATTGATTTTTATATATAACTAGCTGCACCCGGCATGCGTTGCAATGCCATTTTTTTTGGTCATTTTTTTTGCTTGGAACCCTCACGGTCCTCCCCAGAACATCCTACCAAAGTTTCATTACAATCTGATGAATAGTTTCGACAGTTTTGAGGACAAACAAACATAGTAATACATTGATTTTTATATATAAAGAAGATAGAAGTAAGCATATGTAAGTAATTGAATATATTTTTAAGTAATAAGGTTTAAGTAATAAGAGCGTCGGTGGCGCAGTGGACTCGGCACTTGCCTTCCAATCGGGGGGTTGGGGTTCGAGACCCGCCATGTACCAATGCGTTTTTCGTTTCGAATTTCATATGTACATTTGTCTGACGCTCCTACGGTGAAGGAAAACATCGTGAGGCAACCTGCATACATCTGCGAAGAAATTCAATGATGTATGTGAAGTCGACCAATCCGCACTGGGCCAGCGTGGTTGACTAAGGCCTAATCACCCTAATATAGGCTCGAGCCCCTCGGTGGGGACGTGTATGGGCTGTGATGATGAATAAGGTTTCCGTACCTCAAAAGTAAAAATGGAACACTTATAAGATCACTTCGTTGTGCATTTGTCTGTCTGTCTGTTAAAACTCTTTTTCTCAGAAACGTGTAAAAAATCAAACTTGTAAGTGAACGTGATCAAAAGATATCACCGTTTATGTTGCATATTTTTGCATATTTTGCTATTTCACTAAGGAATCAAAACCTATAGGACACTTCCCGTTGACCTAGAATCATTAAATTTAGCAAGAAGCAAGGTTAAGGAAAATATCTGAACACCGAAAATATGTAGTTACCGAAGGTTCCGTACAAACTTATGTAAGTATATAAGTTCCTATAGGACACGGTTTCCCAACCATTGAGGCGCGCCCCACTTGGGGGCGTAGAGTGAAGCAGTAAGCAGTGCGACGACGGTGCCACCTGTGCGATGTCAGCGACACGTTGCAATCATCTCTTGAATAAAACTAAACACGCGAATATTTTCATCGTTTGCTTTATTTTCTTGACTCCCCATTTCGACCCCTAGGGGGTATTTTAGCATAATGTTGGGTGAGGCGCATAGGGTAAAAGGTTGGGAAACCCTGCTATAGGAACTTATAAACATACCTTCGGTGCGCTAGTCCAATTCGCATTTACCCGGTATTTTCTGATTTTATGTTTATTTATGATTCACAATGCATTAGGCCAGTTCTAAAATGCCTCCTGATCCATCAAAAATCACATCTCTACAGATATGTATATGGCATTTTCATAGTCAAACTCCTACATTATGATAAGAATTTATCAAAATCTAACCGGAATTTTTAAGATCCCTCTAAAATATCTTCGACCAACCTCTGCCAAACGTGCTTCGGTCACTCCAGAGGTGCCAAATAGACTATCGGTATATCTAGGTGATGCAGTCATTATATAAAAACGCTACCATATCAGTCCGCCTTCAGAACCAAAATTCGAGACACACGACTCCAGCGACCTGTGAGACAAGGTGACGTTATCGCCGAAATTGCTGACAGATGCACTGGAAGATGGGTTTAAGCCTTTGAACTGAAGGAGACTCAGCATCAATATAAGCGGTGGGTTCAGGACTCACCTTCACTTTTCTGATGATATCGTTGTCATGACTGAGACCATGGAAGACCTGAGCGCAATGCTCGCAGACCCCTGTATATCAACAAGTGGGTGTTATAATGAACATAGCCAAGACAACAGTCAGGTCGAACTTCCGTGTAGTATCCACTACTGTGTAGGTTGGAGGCTCTACACTGGATAATGTTGACTAATGTACAGAGTGTAACTGAACACCCCAATAACATTTAAGGGTATGTATCCATCAGAAGTAGAGATTCTGTAGGGAAAATATTATGGCTAACAAGCCTACTTTTTTTCCATACAAACTAAATATTTTTTTTTTATATTTAGCGCCGACAGCCCTACGTAAGCGTACGAGGAATACTACGCTCACGTCTGTCACGTATCATTTTGTGTTTAAATTTATTTTGTGTTAAGAGCTGATTATGGTTGTCAATTGAAAGTTTTTGCTTTCAGTTTAAAATCAAACATCTCTAAAAGTATTGGGGTTGAGACAAGCACCAAAGGTCCATTTAGTATTATATCTAACTTATATGCCCCTTAAATGTTATTGGGGTGTTCAGTTACACCCGGTATTTTATAAAAATAACACTGGCAACTTAGACCGTGGTCCTTGTAGAGGTTCCTAATTTCTAAAATCTTAAAAAAACACATGTACCATAGGTGACTACAACCACTCGCTATCTGTAGGCTTATTCCTGAACCAATTCCAATCGATCGACATTGAGATTGTAATTTTTTGTACGCTTGAACATTGGCGCCAAAATGGCTCCGTATTGCGCAGATTTTGAGTGAAGCATACTCAGTCAGTGCTATTATTTTTTTTCAAGATATGGATCCGATTTTTTACTGGTACTGCTAAATAAGCGTAGGTACGAAAAATCACAGTCTTAATATCAATCGACTGTGAAGTTCACAGTGTACCCAGTGCGAGTTTTATCGAGCTTTACTCGATCACACGCATCGAAAGCGTAAACGCGAATTTGTATGGAATTGGGGCAGCGCCATCTAGTAGCTGCTATGGAATGAGCAGCTTCATCTAGTAACTACTAGATGGCGCTACATCAATCCCATACAAAATCCGCATTTACGCGTTCGATGCGTGTGATCGAGTAAAGCTCGATAAAACTCGCACTAGGCACAGTGATCAGCACAAAGATCGCCTGCAATGCGAAAGGCAAGGCAGCCGTTGATCGAATAGTCAGAGGGATATAGCCCCTACGTCGTTTTCTAGCATCTGACGACACCTAGGACTTGGAAAGAGTTGAGCTCCTCCCTTCTTCAGTTATATTGGTTTCTGGCAGAGAGGGAGACGGTATCTCGAGCCGTCCACGCGAGCCGTCCTGAATACGTCTAACAGCAAAAAATCGGACTACTTAATAAAGGAGGATACCTGATTTTGCCCCACTATCAAGTTCGATGACCAATAAAGCGGAATTTCTAATTAAATAGTTTTTTAGAAAATTGATTTTTGAGTGTAGGTAATATAAAATTCGTTTCCTGTTACAAAATTGTGAATGCATATTTATGCATTTTTTGCGCTGTAAGTAGCTACAATAACAACTTTTTCAATGGTGTCTGCGTTAGTCGTTTAATTACATTTTTTAATATTTATTCATAATAAATATTACATTTCCTCATTTCAATCAAATAACATCTTTTGAAATGAAAAGAAGTTGACAGATCGCAACAATAAAACCCTGTTTTCCACTTAAGCAGCGCATCATTTTTTTAAGTTAACATCAATCATGCAACTACATTTTTTTACAAAGCCATCTTACCCAAAATACCAGACATTTAGAAAGGTCTGGTATTTTGGGATACGATGCTCAATGACGATGGTCAAAAGCTAATGAATCGCGATGATGTTAAAAATGCTGCAAATCTGTGCTTAGATGGAACGCGTCTAAAACAAGTCGCAGTAGCTATAATTGGTCTGTGGTCACAGTCAGGGGGTTATTGTCTGTGAAAAAATCTACCGCAATCGCTTACAATTTGACAGTCGCCGTCCATCCATCGCTCCTTTATAAAAGGAAGTCGGCACAGAGTCTTATGTTCACGGCGCAATGGTTGTCAAATTATAAGCGATTGTGATAGATTTTTTCTTAGACAATAACCCCCCAGTACCCTCTTTGCTTATTTCGTTGTGTACTGTGCGATTTCTGTTTCACTTGATTTCTTATTTGATGATTATACTGGCTATCAAAAGACTTATTGATAGTATTGTTATCTTATTTCATTGATAAAACGATAGTTCGATCAATAGTTGCCGAACTATTGATCGAACTATCGTTTTATCAATGAAATTAGACAACAATACTAGTTTGACGTCTTAGAAAGAGAGGTCGCATAGATTAGGTTAGGAACAATTTTAATTTTTATATAAATAGGTATATCTACGAAACTGCAGCTTTAATAAAAAAATAATACTTGTGATAATCTAGGATAAAAACTTAAAAACTTAAAAGTTTTTATTATCACAAGTATTATTAGTTAAAAATTAGTTAAAAGTTAGTTAAACGCCTAGAGTTGTTTCTGTATACGTGGAAATTCGAACCGTTTGGGGGAGCCCCGAGCGTCGGTGGTGCTGTGGACTTGGCACTTGCCTTCCAATCGGGAGGTCGGGGTTCGAGACCCGCCATGTACCAATGTGTTTTTCGTTTCGAATTTCATATGTACATTTGTCTGACGCTCCTACGGTGAAGGAAAATATCGTGAGGCAACCTGCATACATCTGCGAAGAAATTCAATGGTGTATGTGAAGTCGACCAATCCGCACTGGGCCAGCGTGGTTAACTAAGGCCTAACCACCCTAACATAGGGTAGACTCGAGCCCCTCGGTGGGGACATTTATGAGCTGTAATGATGACGTGGAAATTTGTAAGTGGTACAAACCTCCTTACAAAAGTGGGCATCGTTCTTTGTGAGGGTAATCATAATTAATAAAATTTCAATAGGCGGCAAATATTTTAGACGCGAAAATTCAATAGGCGCCTATTCCTCTGTTATCTAATTAACAATAATGAATATTTACGAAAGGTACCAAGAGACAGTATAATATCCGTAGGCGTTTCTCGGGCATTTACACAATGCCTGTTTATCCCTGAGTAAGATTGAATAGGTCTCCATTACGAACCGTTTGGGGGAGATCGTTTATTGGACTAAAAAGAATGAAAAATTACAACGCCTGCCATCTTTTGTGATCAAGAAATGAATTCAACTTAAATTTGCTATAGAATTTCTAAAGGCGATAATAATGATCTAGGTACACCGTACACTGTATTGACATGACATCAAGTACCATTGATATATGACACTGTGAAACAAAGACATTATGCAATCACAATAAGCTATTCATTGTGTTATCGTAGGTGACATAAAAAAATTTCGGACATGGCCACTTACATAAACAATATTTAAAAAGTTATTACTTCATTTGAAAATGGAACTCTTTAGCCGTAGAATACAATTTGATAAAAAAAATATTTTTGCACTCTGTTTTTGTTTATTGATATATGGTTGGATACCTACTAGAATAGGCACGTCTGATTTAAATTTCACAGTAAGGAATAGCAATCAAGTTATGATAATGAAATTTGGCCATAAAATCATAGAAAGCCAAGCTTATGAATTGAACGTAGTCTTAGTAATTTCAGAGATCTAACTGAAATGTTATTTTCAATGCGAATATTGTTCGTGTTGCTTATAAGTGGTATAAGCTTATTAAATTTACCTATATAGAAAGTCAGAATTTCTATACTTATTAACTAAATATTTGACTTTGTATCTTATTTAGTAATAAGTATGTCTATTTACACCTCCAGTTTTTCCTCAAACGACTTTTTGCGCCTTTGAATTTTAAGGTTTATTTCTACGAATATATGATATTTTGTTATTATTTTTTATCTAAAACACTCTGATATTTTTGAAACCAGAATAATATTTCTCTTACTTAAATATTTTCACATATTTCTAGCGATTTTTAGTGCAAATGGACAAACATGTCATAGAAAGTGTCCCGCCGAGGAAGGAATAATGACTTGTGGGTTCAACTTCAGAAATAGCACGTATAAAATGTTCCCTAGCAGATGTGCTATGGAGAACTATAGAGATTGCAGTGGAGTTGGTGAGTGAATCTTAAAAATACGAACCACAAAAATAAGTTATATTACCTTATATCATTACAAATTATTTGATTATTAGGTCAAATACCTTTTATTTTGGTGTCTCCCATTAATAAAATGGAATCTCCAACGCAATCACAGGTTGGCTGGTAGAGATCTCTTTTAGAGATAAGTCCACCTATGCATCATTTTTATTAACTTGTATTTTCTTAAATGTGTTTTTTTGCATATAATTCCCATGTGCAGGGTTCTTTTTCACTCAGGATTCAGGAAAAAAAATGAAAATATATAATATTTTGAGCTGTATTTTTAATAATATTTATATAAACGAACCTCTATCATTATTATTTTAAATCAACATACTTTTGAGTAACATACGATAACAATATATTTTTCATTACTCATACCATAAGAATAAACAAGTATAGAAGCGACACTCCCGGCCGTCGAGCGCTCAAGGCCACGTTATTCACCTACCGTTTGATTTCCGTTGAACGGAATCGCCAGTCAAGGCGCGCACCGCATCCCGCACGTACGTGACTCCTTCCCGCGCGCCGCTATCTACCTAGTCGCCGCGATGCCGACTTATTGTTGCGTTTATGGGTGCAAAAATAATGCCATAATAACCCCAAATTTAAAGTTTTACAATTTGCCCGAAGATAAAGAAAGGTAAGTACAAAGGTATATCTACTTGTTTTATTCAATCCTCTCTAAGCAACTGCGAAGATGACTTGGATATATTTCTTTTGAGCAAAGACGACGGCACAGAACCTTTTTTTGCAAACCATATGACATCGGAGATTTCGCCGCTTGCTGTTCCGACATGCGATTCCAGGTCTGAGGGCCTATTACCGATCTCATGGTTTTGCAAATGATATCATATGATATCATAGTGCAAGACGAAAAATACGATTTCCGGTCAGATTTTTAATCATTTGTTTATTATTTAATGATGACATCATTGAAATTATGCCATAGTGATGATATCATTGGAGATCAGTAATACGAAATGCAGTATTTCATGACTTCTTTTTCTCAAATTTATACCATGTCATACGATGAAAGATCCATAATTGGCCCTCAGATTTGCCTACACAAAACGCACTTTCCTACGTTTGTGGGCAGAGGTGGGAGTTTAAACAAAAAGCACTTAAAAAAGTTTGCTTTTGAACAAAAGTACAAAAGCAGACTTTCTCTAATCAAAACATTACGCTTTTTACTTATGCTTTTTACGAACATACATTAGTCCCGCCATCTGTATTCCAGCAATAAAATTACCTACTTTGAAAGCATGCTCTGTATACATGCATCGGAAATAGAACGTTCGCCGCTAGATGGCATTATACTGCGTGCTGGAGTTATAAAGCGACCAAAACGCATCGCAAGATTGGATGGCTTACCTACCACGCTTTTCGTTTAAAAAAGTAGTAAGCTTTTCACTGTCGAGAGATAAGTACGCGTTTGTTGTGTTGTGGCTGGCTGCTTTTACGTACGCTTTCGTTTTATTTTTTTAAATACGTGTATAAATAAACATTGCATTTACGTTTGTTATGCGTGTGTGTACAAAGTGCGATTAAATAAAGTTTATAAATATAGAATTTGATAGTTTTAGTGTCGAGAGGTGGTAATAATGTAAAGTGGGACTTTTTTGAAAGGAACTTGGTCAATTAAGTCGCGTGATGCAATATTTGTAGAAACATTGTTTATTAAATAAAAAAATAAGAATATTAATATTTCCATCAATAAAAATATGTATTTCATGTGATTGATATGAGAACAGTTTTTTCGTTTAAATAGTATAAAGCTATCCCTATAGTGTTTTTGTCATTAGCAATAGAACGGTGCGTACGTTGTACTTAAACGTTTTTGCAAACATAATTATACGCAATAAACAATAAGCGTTTAACGAAAAGCTTATTTACAAGCGCGCTTATTTAAAAAAGTACAACGTTTAAACGTTTTGTAATTTTAAGCCGTTTTTTCCACTTCTATTTGTGGGTATCTACTCAAAAAATGCTCGCTTAAACATGAATGCCCAGCTTTCAATAAATACAGAGATTACAAGGGAGAAAATACAGAAAATTCTCAACTATTTATTCATTTTAAAGCATTCAATCGGACAAAAATTTTCGGAAGTTTAACTGTTCCTCCGGCACATTTTGTAAACTATATTGAGAAACTCGAGAATATATTCGTAAATAGCTTCAAAAATTTTATTTTTACCGATGGTGCTGGTGCGATCTTGCTAGATACAATGAAAAAAATTGTGTTTCAGGTACCTTGTGAATATTTTCCTATTGATTACCTGATTAAGCTTTTTATAAGAATGCGTATTTACTACGCGCTGAAGTTTAATAACCGAAACTTCAAATCATCTACAAAAACGCCATCTTTTATAAATATCAGACATTTGTAAATATTTCTGTTGAATTGAAACCTTTTAAATAAAAATGATTGAATATTTTAAAATTATTTTTATTATACCTACCCTAGATACAGATACAGTTTTATTCGTAATATTCATTACATGTCAAAGCTAATACAATATAATGTATCGAGTTTCTAAAGCTGTCATTGTAGTGCAATTTTGAAACTCTGTAAGTATGGGATTTTTTTTGTCAAGTCGGGAATAATTTGAATTATGAGAAACTTTGGTACTGCTATATAGGTATATTTTTATCGACCTTTGTTACTGTTCCATATAAAATTTAAATACAATCAATACTTGATTAAAATTATGAAACAACAGATTTTTTTTCAAGTGAAAATGTTGGTCTGATAGTAAAAAGTGAGCTTAGGTTTTATCCATTAGTACATTCATAACTTCAGCTCTTGGACTATAAACGTAGGTACGATACCTAAATTACAAACCATTTTTGTACATCGAAATTCGAAACATTTTAATGATTTTGTTCTCTAAGTTGTAGGGATTAAGCTCAATTAATCAAAAATAGGCAGGTTCTTTATAACTACGGAATCAAAAAACTAAAAATGTGGGTACTATTGCTAAAGATAGTCGCTCGCTCGCTACACTTGAAGTACAAAATCAATAAGACTCGGTGTATACTCAGTTTCTCATTTAATGTAAAATATGGAGGTACCTATATAAAAAATATTGTAGTGGTCACCATACGTCCATGTGGTGACCCTAGCGGGGCGCCCGCAGACTACTGCGGGGCGTTACAGGAGGAAGGGCGCTGTAGGTATGCAAATAGCGGCATTTGGTGCACCCACAAAGGAGATTCGCTTCTATACTTGTTTATTCTTATGCTCATACTCTGAAAGTAGGTCTGAAGTTGCCTGAGGAGCGGGTTGAAAGTAATACTTTTCAGCCCTAGGGAGAATCACTTTCAACTGACAGCTGTTGTCAAATTTTAAATAAGAAACTAGTTCTTTTTTCAGATTTTTATTGAACCATGTTCCGATTTTCTATACAGCCACTCAATTACAGCGCGGTGTAAAATTGAAATAACATAATAATTGAAATAACGTTAAGTACCTATTTAAAGAATATAGTTTTAAATGACTTTTTTATAATTTATTTTCAACTATTTCTTTAAAATAACATAGATTTGGGCAAAATATTTAACATTTTTTAAATTATGAAAATAAAGATAATGGCTGTGAATGTGTGCTGGCCGACCACAGAAAAAAAAACAAAATTAGCGGGAAAACGGCAATGCGATCTTCATTTGTTTTTTCAATTTGTAAGAGTTTTGTTAATTCTTCCATATAGCATAGATTTGTATTAACTGTTAATTATATTTGTATAACATTGTGTTAATTAGAATAAACAGTAGGTATGAGTTCAAACTTTATCTAATTCAGGTATGGAGTTAACCCCTGATTTCATAAGAGAAAACAAAAGCGGGCTAAGGCAAAAGTTGTTGATTTATGTAAAAAAAATCACGTTTTTTCTTTAGCTAATTCATTGTTTTATTTTTACTTTCCTTGTATTCGTAATGAAAAGCACAGTGTTTACCTCGGGTTAAAGACTTATTTAGTCCCTCGAACTAAGTTACTTTCACCCCTGGGGTAACAATGTACTATTTCATTACTCATACTCTGAAAGTAGGTCTGAAGTTGCCTGAGGAGCGGGTTGAAAGTAATACTTTTCAGCCCTAGGGAGAATCACTTTCAACTGACAGCTGCTGTCAAATTTTAAAAAAGAAACTAGTTCTTTTTTCACATTTTTATTGTGAAAATCCATGTTTCCACTCAAATACACTTAATTACACTCAAGCAACTCAATTACAGCGCGGTGTAAAATTGAAATAACAATGTTAGGTATTTCAAGAATATATTTTTTAAATGACTTTATTATAATTTTTTTTCAACTATTTCTTTAAAATAGCAGATATGGGCAAAATATTTACCATGTTTTAAATTATGAAAATGAAAAATAATGGCTAAATAGCTCGCCGGCCACAGAAAAAAAAACAAAATAAGCGGGAAAGCGGCAATGCGATCTTCATTTGTTTTTTCCATTTGTATTAACTGTTAATTATATTTGTATAAAATTGTGTTAAAAATTAACACAATGAGTTCATCTGATTCAGGTATGGAGTTAACGCCCGATTTTATAAGAGGAAGCTTGCTAAAGCAGAAGTTGTTGATTTATGTAAAATAAAATTAACACGTTTTTTCTTTAGCTAATTCATTGTTTTATTTTTACTTTCCTCGTATTCGTAATGAAAAGCACAGTGTTTACCTCGGGTTAAAGACTTATTTAGTCCCTCGTACTATTGGTGCCCTCGCTACGCTCGGGCGCCAAACACCGTCTCGGGACTAAATAAGTTACTTTCACCCCTAGGGTAACAATGTACTATTAAAAGGCGTTCTAATGTATTCAGCTCAATTTGTACATTGGTTTTATAGGCACTTATTGACGTCAAAACAAAGCAAAATATTCTCATTTAAAGATAGGAAACATACACACATCAAAAGTATCTAGGGATCAAGTACATTTTAAGTATAAAAAACTATCAAATTAATATTTACCAAATTTAGTCTTCCAGACTAGCTTTTTACTTTAATTCCTATGTTGAAGTTACTAAATTTTATCCCCATATTTTGTATAAATTAAGAATATTTGAAATTTTTGCAAATTGTGGAAAATTCACCCAGGCTAACGTCGTCTCAAGTAAATGACATAAAAAGGTAAACATGAGGATATTTATAATTTTTATTTTTAAGATTTAAAAATTTACAGTCTGTGTTTCCACCATTGACGTTGATACCAGCATCGGAAAGAGTACATGTTACGACTCTAGCCGTGTGTGGACGTGGATTGTCGTGCATTAGTTGAAATGAATCACCCAACGAGTTTCGCAAAGAGATGATCACGCTTGAAACAATAATCTCCTCATAAATTTGAGTATTGAGGTTGCTCCTGATCCAAGTGAGATCGGTTCTTCCACCGATCCAAATACCGGCCCAAACCATTATTTTTCCACCTCCATACGAATGAACTTCCTGACAAAATTTCAAACGTTCTTGACGTCCAGAAGTCCTCCAAACCTTAGTACGTCTTGTATCTGGCCTCACACCGAACCGAGATTCATCGGGAAAGAAAACACAGCGCCAGTCTTCTTCCTCCCAATTTATGTGTACGCAGCCCATTGCAGACGGGCCCTACGATTGCAGGATGCTATAGGTGGAACCCTCAGCGGTCTTCGGGATCGCAGACCGACTTCACGTAAATGATTTCGCGTGGTTTGGTCGCTCATCAGTAAGCCTGAAGAGCTGTGAAGCCTCGTAGCTACGGGTAACATCATGGGGATAATGTTACGATTCCGTCAAGCAGTATTTTAGATGTACCTGTCGCCACTAAAAAAACTTTTGCGTAAAATTTTCATACAAAATGTACGGGAAAAGTTTTTTGCAATTTGTGACCTTTTGAGTACTCCAACGATGGTTGGTCCCATAGAAGTTTTTGATCAGTATTAGAAACAGGATCGATTGGCATCAAAAAATGTTTTTATGTAAAATGGCTGTTTTCTTGTTAACTGTACATTTTTTTGAAAATCTGTGAATGGGGATCAAAATTCCATTAAAAATTATGGATAGTCTCATAAGATCATTTTCATGTAGCTGCAACGGATAAGGTACTTCTCTTTACTGCCCCGCTGAAGTTTCCACCCTGTATATAAGTCTGTGCCAAATAGGGTTGCCAGATTTTTTCTGGTCTATAAGGGACAAATTCTCAAAAGGGCCAAAAATACGGGATTTGACATTTTTTAACCTCTATTGTTGATATTTTTCTAAAGATCGAGTCAGTTTCAACATATTTTTATTTGTTTCACCATACTTGCAAAAATCAATACAATTATAATCGTAATTAAAAACGCTCATCATCTCGCTTTTTATTCAATTTTTATCAATTAAAAATAAATGTACCCCATTTATTTCATAGATAAATCAGTCGCCTGTCTAATTAGTTGTGCTAACAAGTTGGTCCATGGGTACTCGCTCCTTAAAACAATAATCGATCGATTTCATAATAAAATGGAGCACGGTTCAAATACGGGACAGAGTCAGTCCCGCCGGGACATTTCAAACTATGCCAAAAATACGGGACGTCCCGGGAAATACGGGACGTCTGGCAACGCTAGTGCCAAACGATGATCTACTAGAAAGTCTTAAAATTTGGCACCGACTTCAATATAGAAGCGTGATGTTGTCTGCACCTATTCTTACATTATTTTTAACTTTTCAGTGTTTTCGAAGTCGGTTTTTATTTTTTGTAAAATATTTTTTATTTTTATCTTTTTAGTGAATTTAATATCACCTTACCTTCCTGGCCTGACCTTGGACCAGAATTTAAACCAGCTCACCTTCGGTGACCTGGTATGCTTGGTTCATGGCTACCAGACGCAAATACGTGGAAAACTTCGGAAAAAACGTGAAACACGTTCGACGTACCTATAAAATTTAAGGGATTCCCTCGATTTTCATGGGATCCCATTATTACCACCCCAGAAGTATATTCTAACACCCCAGGAGTAATCGCGTAACATACACACAAAACACTTTGGACACACCTAAAAATTTAAGGTTTTTCCACGATTTTTGGGAGATCCCATCATCAGACCCTAATTTTGGTGACCTTGTGACCACTCCAGGAGTATACTATATCGAATACAAAAAGAATTTTGGAAATCCACAATTGGCGGCGTAATCACGTAACATACACACAATAAACATACGTATCGAATTGAGAACCTCCTCCTTTTTTAATCGGTTAAAAACTAGCCAGGTTAACGGTGAAGTCAACAACCGTACCATTATAATAATGAACTTGGCTCCTATTTTTACATTTATATTTTGGTGGGTTTGATAGTAATATAAAAGCTGCTGACTGAAATTTAGGAATATCGGTATAGCCATAATGTCAGTGTCAAAAGAGGCTAAAAATTTATGATATTTTAAATATCATCGGACCAATTGCGAAGCGTAAGAAAGGAACAAATTCAAATAGATTCCAACTAATGAAAAGAAGTTTACAAGAAAATCAGGAAAAGGCTCTTCCAGAGCAATATAAATCGCACCTCATTTATTTAAATAATCCGGGGAGCATTTTACTTTCTTTTCCAGACCTTTGAGTTTGCTCAAGTACAAACTCAATCCTTAATCTCTAATTAGGATAATTGTACTTTTACATTAATATATTTCTTGAAACCGTGTCTTCTAATTGTCCTTAATATTCACCGTTTAGGAGTGTTATGTTGCGTTCAACCTTTAATCATAGTTTATAAATACTCCTTCCCACTTAAGTGATTAAAATTGTTTATCTTTGTCGAGACTTATGGCCAGTTAGGATTCGTTACCCTTTTCCCTTAGTTACCAGTATAAACTCAGCTAGCTAACTCGCAACCAAAAATATAGTACTTTCAAGCTCCTCCCTCACTGAAATTTGTTTATCTTATAAATTAAGACACTTCTTGCTATTAAAAAGCTTTATGAGAACGCCGTCACGGTAATAGTATACTATTTCCGTGACACTGTTTTGATTTCTCTGTACTGTTATAGAGTTGGTAGAAACTCCGCTGGACTACTGTATCAAAGATCATTCGAAGAGTTTGCGCAGAATGTATGACGAGTCTTGTCCAGTTTTTTGCCCATCACACTACCGTCCGGTTTGCGGCGCTAACAAGATCCGGTCTTACGTCTATAGGACGTTCAACAATGGATGCTACCTCGACATGATCAACTGCAGAGGCGATGAGGACTTTAATGGTAATAATTTTATTAATAACTGATATAGATATTTTATTTATTTTATTTGGACCACCAGAGAAGGTTACATTGTATCTTACATTAAATTACATACAACACAGGAGACATAAATTGCAAACTTTGTTAAAGGCAGCCACACCATGCATTAAAAAAAACACGAATAAATCCAATTATATAGATCTACACAGGTATATTTACCAGAAAGAGACACAGTAATTTAACTTATTTCTTGCGTTAGCTCACCACTTCGTACTTCATTACCACAGCTCATATAATTATGTCCCCACTGAGGGGCTCGAGCCTTCCCTAAGTTAGGGTGTTTAGGCCTTAGTCAACCTCGCTGGCCTAGTGTGGATTGGTCTACTTCACATACACCTTTATACTTCTTCGCAGATGTATGCAGGTTGACTAACGATGTTTTCCTTCACCTTTGGAGCGTCGGATAAATATACAAAATGAATTCGAAAAATAAAAATACATTGGTACGTGGCAGAATCGAAGCCCGGATCTCCCGATTAAAATGCCAGTGCCAAGGATTAGTATTTATACCTATAGTTTTCTTTGATATATTTATTGCAATAAAAAGAACTCTGAATTCTTACCGAACATCAATCAGCTTTACAACTAGTAATAAGACATACAGATATATAATTATTGACGAAGGATGTAAAAGAGTAACTAAATTAATGATCAAATGAGAAACCTACATTATATAGATTTTAAAATATTATTATGAAAGTTTTTAATGCTCTTTGCTGGGGATATGTGAAATTCATACAGCTCATATACGTCCCCACCGAGGGGCACGAGCCTACCCTAACTAGTTAGGGTGATTAGGCCTTTGTCAAACCACGCTAGTGTGAATTGGTTGACTTCACATACAACTTTGAATTGCAGGTGAATGCACGTAAGGAAAGTAATTATATCAAATTGTACATGAAAGTATTTTTTTTTTATTTCATATTACTGAATAAATCAAGAATGAAGAAAATTTAGGTAGGGACCTTCTATATTCAATCTTCATCCACAAAGTAATGTCTACATTTTCAGCTTACACGGAAGTGCCACTGGAATTCTGTCAAAACCACTCAATGAAGAATATTTTCAAAGAAAGATTAGTCATGTCCAACATTAAGGATTATCACGATTATAATTAAAATATATTATAAACGCAACAAACTATTAATGTGACACTTTTTATGGTTACACAATATTAATGCGAAATATCCCCACTAGTGTGATAAATGCAAAGGTAGCTATGTATGTCTGTCTGTTACGCTTTCATGCTGAACCGCTAAACAAATTTTTATGTTTGGTATGGAGATTAAACCCTGAGGAAGGACAAAGGCTACTTGTAATATTGAATTTTAACAAGTTCGCATGATATATCTATGATCGCGATCGCAGACGAAGTCATGTGCATCGACCATGACAATGTTACAAATGTTCAATATAAATAAAAATTGTAAGTATATATTAATACTAATTTCAAAATTATTTTTTTACTTCTTTCGCTCGTAAAGTTGTTCTTTATATCGAGAGAAAGCTGCATATAATGACTATTTATGCATTTGTGCATAAAGTAATTTCGTTTTCTAGGACTAAGGCAATTTTATTAGACCCTACAGCCACATACACAATAGAACTTCATTTATTTTTATATGATTTAGATTATATCTCAAATAACATTAAAATCAATAGACGAAAAATTTTACTTCAGGCAGAATTCGAACCTGCCTCTTCAACATACTATGTATCTCCAGCCCGATCTATATTTGTTTCTTTTGACATTGTTAAGCCATAATAGTCCTTATTCACTATGTTAATAGCTATGTATCAACATCTATTATAAAATCGTTACAGATTTCATGAAAATTGTTAAGGAATAATGTAAGCTCACAAATAAATTCTCTATCAAGTAATATTACAAAATAAGCTAACATATAATAAAATTACAAATATTATTTATTGAAATGTATAATATTAATAGTAGGTGTTCTTACACATAAAAATAATATTTGTACATATACCAACAGTAAAACATTATCATGATGTGACGTAAAAAGAAATTATATTACATACTAACTGATGACCCTTTTTTTAACCCAGTTGATAGATCTTACATCTACCGCAGTGGGGTGGGAGTGGGGTCTGACTGCGGTTATGTGGTACTCTTCCCTAATGAGGCCTACCCACAAAAAAAACTGGGGGGTTCCATT
This sequence comes from Schoenobius gigantellus, assembly GCA_963935595.1. Taxonomy (NCBI): domain Eukaryota; kingdom Metazoa; phylum Arthropoda; class Insecta; order Lepidoptera; family Crambidae; genus Schoenobius; species Schoenobius gigantellus. The sequence goes on from OZ012558.1 coordinate 10,901,538, forward strand.
AAATAAACAACTGGTGCTGTGGTTCAATAGTTATTACACAGCGCCATCTACTGGACGGTTACCAAACCTAGTTAAAGTATTGTGTCGCTTAATCACATATAATATAATACTACAGTAGCTTTTTTTTTTTTTTTTTTTTTGGTGAGGGGAATGCGTTTGCGCACCGTCCAAGCCCCCGCAGGGGCAAGGGTGTGTGGGACTCCGCAGCGAGCGACTACCCACTAAACCCCTCGATATGCCCTCTTTGGCGCCTAGCGCAGCCACGTCCAAAGGACGCGCCGCTGTCGAACGAGGTCGTGGGAACCCTTACAGACCGACCATAACCCCGTCCGCGGCACCTGCCCACCAATGGCGGGCCCCTCACGCCCTCTCCAAGGTGGAGATGGAGAGGAGTTCCCGGGGCATACTCCGGGTGGTAATTTTTTACTGTGGTTTTCTTCCACGCGGCCCGACGCTCAGTGCGCCAGGCCCCCGGCCCCGCTCAGTGCGGGATAACGGGCTTGCCCGACGGCAGACCCCACTGGATCCACCGCCGCGCACACGAGCCGAAGCTCAGCGGCGCCGAAGCGCCGACCCACCGCAAAAAGCGGCCACGGTGGCCACACGAGGTGGCCCGCCAAGTAGCACTCGGCTATCCCACGCCCCCTTCATGGGGGCCTCACAAGTGTGCCGAAGCCACACAGTGATCGGATCAGCCTCAGTCCTTGGAACAACGACACGCCGAAGCTCAACGAGCTTGCACCGACTCGGAACAACGACATGCCGAAGCTCAACGAGGACCCGCACCGACCCGACCAAAGGGGAAACGGCACAAAGCGCAACGCGCCATGACCCGCGAGCGGGTCCCCAGGCGACACACAACCCCATCTTCACAAAGAAGGAGAGGTGACGCCCCACATGGCCACGTGAAGTGGCCCGCCGGGTTAAACCCGGCCACACCACGCCCCCTCCACGGGGCAGCTGTCAGACTCTTAGCCCGCGGCAGAAAATCTGCCGGGTTGCCCAGGGTGCACCACGAGGAGGTGTTCTGACATCGCACCCCAATACTACAGTAGCTAAATTAACCATCCGCAATCTGTAAGAAGCTTATGGAACTTACAAAATTAAATATGTAATTACAAACCATTTGCAATAATAATAATAATAAATATCGAGGTCGATATTTATTATTATTATTATAATCGAGATAAAAACTATCTTATATTTTAAGTTGAACCAAATTACATAATTATATTGAGCCAAATTTAATCAAAATCGGTAAAAAAGTTTTACGTCAGTTTTACTTTGTTTATCGCGGACAAACATTGTGACGCGAGATTTCTATATATAACTAGCTGTGCCCGCGAACTACGTTTCGCCATATAATTATCAAAAAAAAATCACCAACGGGTATAAAAAATAGTTTACGACCTTTTCTCAGACCTACCGAATATACACAAAAACTTCAAGTTTTGGAGGAGTTTGGTTACAAACACTGTGACACGAGAATTTTATAATACCTATGTATTGAGATTATCTTAGATGCTCTAAGATAATCTACAGTTTTTCATCCTCCTTCTCAAATACCGTTAGAATATAGTATATTTATAATGCTCAATATTGAACTGATATTAGATCGTGAGTCACGTATTGTCGAATTGCCTATCTAATGGTTCTTCTATTGCTTTTAATGGCGGTCCCAAAATTGTCAAGGACGACGTTGATAGTTTTGATACATACAAATAGTAGAATTGCCACTATAGAACATCATTGTGGTTTGTGTTATAAAGATATAGCCAGATTCCTTTACAATAATAAAAAAAATACTTTATTTAGAAACTGTAGTCATTTATAAGGATATAAAAATTCGTTGAATAAATTGGTTTTTCAAAGCAGCCGCTAAATTTCCTAATTTTATTTAGGTGTCGCTAAAACATTTTCCTATTCTACGGTAACTGTCAAATTCAAATGACATTGCTAACTTGAATCTGACGTTTCTAATTTTAGACGGTCAATTCAACTTAGGTTTAGCCGTCCAAACGCTATTCCAGACGTGAGATTTTTACGCATAAACTTCCTAAACTGATTAATTTTAGCGGCGACTAAAATCATCCCGATTAAAATTAAAACCTTGCTAAAATCCACCATTTTGGTAATGAAAAATACAAATCGAAATAGAAATGTGGTAGAAATTTTAATTTTGCCCAAATTGATTGTTTTCGCCTATGAATAGGAAAATAAAAATATTTTTTTAGTAGTTACAATTATATTGTTAAAAATAAGATAAAAATGTACGTTAAATGTATTAACTGTTATATAAACATAAACCCGTTTTAGTTTCTATAACAACAAGATCCATCCATTAATTTCCTTTTAATATTTTTACGATAGCAACACAAACACAATTAAAACTAATCTTAGACATTTTAGAATTACGCTTAAGCTCTGCCTAAATTTAGTTGGCCTGTCACCGTAGAATAGCACTTGCTTAACCGGCCATTTAAATTAAGTTAAAATTTAGAAATTTTAGTTTTAGGTTATTTAGACGGCGGGCGCACAGAATTTAGTCCAATATTCGTATAAGTGTACTTTTAGGGTTCCGCACCTCAAAAGGAAGAGACGGAACCCTTACGGGATCACTTTGTTGTCCGCCTGTCTGTCTAGAACTTTTTCTCGAGAACATGTAGAGATATCAAACTGAAATTTAAATCAAATATTCGGGTCTATGATTTCTCTCAGCTGTAAAAAAATCATACGAGTAAGTCAACACCATCAAAGATGATGACCGTTTATGTCGCATATTTTCGCAAATTTTGCGAGTTCATAAGGGAATCAAAACCTATGGCGTATTTCTCGTTGACCTAGAATAATGAAAGAACAATGGCAGAATAATATCTGAAAGAATCATTTAGCGTCCACAAATTCCACCATTACAAATGTGCTTAAAATGATTTCTTATGATTTATAAAAAAAAAACACATAAACGTGATAGACTCTGGAAAAAAAGTAACATTTTTTTGTACGACAAATGACTAAAAGTTGGTTATGATGAGTTCCTTAAACAATCACCGCGGTCCGGTTTGCCGATTACCTGTCAATGCCGGTTCGAATTAGTATTGCGTTGAGAGTAATTAGTGTTACAGATCTGTCATGTCGGCGCTATTACAGCGATTACGCGTTATAGCAATATCACTGTACGTGGAAAATTATTATATGATGGCGATTACTAAAGTCTCAGTTAGCGTGAGCGCGCTCACAATTGATCCGAGATGCGAAATATTAATTTGGACCGCATTGTCCATTTGACAATTGACATAACATCGTTCTCACTCGTTCCGTCCGAATCAGTGGTGATTTTGTAACTCATCGATTGATCGGCAATCTTTATACTTAATGAAGAAAAGCGGAATTACATTTATTAGCTATAAGTTACACGCACAACTTACATTCGTACCCTGTATGGAATTATGTAAAATTTTGTACTTCACTGTTTTTTCTCTTATTGGTAATTTTTAGTCTGTTCTTAGTTATCGTACAGTACTTTTTTGCGAAACCTGTTATTGGCATCCTAAAATGTATTATAATATGTAAATTTTGTATTATAAATATGCTGTTGGTTTCTGAATAAAATATAATAAAAATTAAATAAGTATTGGTTGATTTATTCAACAAATATACCAAGACCACTCAGACGATGACATTACAAAATGTGAAACATATTAAAAAATCAGTTTTAATATAACAGTGTTTACGCTCGAGGAAGAGCGAGTGGCAACACTGCATTATAGTCTGTGCAGTGAGAGCCTGTGGCGGCCGGCCGCATGTGACATGTCAGTCGAGTCAAACGGAATGACATTGAAATAGGTTAGGTTACCGGGCGGCGCGTTTTCGTTTCGAGAAATATGTAATAATTTGTGTTTTGCGCGGCGCACCTAATATCGGGGTGCGAAGGCCCGCTTTAATTGTGCAAAAGTTTTATCGGTGAAGTGAGTGATGGTGGCCTAATAGGCCTATGTAGTGCTCCGGTCTCCATCGTTGGATTGACAGCAGCCCTTCAGGAGCCGCGACTTCCTTCGAGCTAGCTCAGGAAGTCCACCGGCTACATACGGAGACCGAACGGAGTCAAGGTAAGGACAATTCTTTGATTGTAGTGTCGACATCAGCAATCAACCTAAAAATCATTATTCGGTGAAACGCCGACGTGGTGGAGTCTACTTTGGGCACCACCAAACAGAATTAACATTAATCTATACGATAACCGATTGCCGGTGAGTTACAAAATCACCCACCCGGTCCGAACCACAGACTAATTCGCCGATACAATGCAATAGTGACACATTTCAAGATTTTGGAAATTTGACTTTTTGTTAAATTTCGAACCTTATGACATTCTTTTAGGCAAACTTTTAGGTTATGTAATAAAGACACCCACATGTTGCACATTCCCTAGCAAAATAGTGGCGCTAGGTGTCAGTATTGCACAGCTCGAAATCCTAAATACTTAATGCAACAGTAACCCTTCGGTGCTGTGTCATTTTTGTCCAAAGTTTTATTGTGTTTTTTTAGTTGTGCCCTTGCTGATTGTTTATCACGGAAAACGGTTAACAAAAGAAAACTTAATTAAACAAAACATTAAACAATGTAAAATTGTTTAATTATTTATATTCTAGCTGGATACACGTACCTACGAATCAAAATCAAAATTCTTATTGTGTCATTTTCATTATTATTACATTATTACTACGTACTTTATATTGTTAAAGTTTCATCTTTTTTCGGTGAATGGCAGGTTCTGGAAATGGCAGCTTATGTAATCGGCAGAGTCTGGAAATGGCAGATTTTTGAAATGGCAGAATTTGTACAGTCAGCTACAATTTGTAGGTTCCAAAATCAACAGTCTTTACTGTCATTGGCTACTGTCGCCTCTGTTTCAGTTAGAATTTTCCCGTTTGCTCTGATGTGATACTAAGTAGGCACTCGTTTTTATCAACCTACTTTACGCCACTTTGATAGCTACTGGTTACTTATAATATTGATAAATCAATATTTAATGTCACAGTACGTCACACTGGCAAGATATTTAAACATTCTGACTAAAAAGATAATAAATAATAAACTCAAACCCAAACTCAAAAATCTTTATTCAATATAGACCTTTACAGGCAGTTATTGACGTCAAACAAAACATTAAAAATCTTCAAACAAGAATCTAATTAACTAATTATTTAATCCTTGTATGTACACACACCCTAACCATTATTAAGATGTGTGCAAATACAAGTCAAATGAAAAAAAAAAGTTGACTCTACACCTGTTTGGAAGTTAGGAGAGCCTTCTCGAGAAAAACAGGCAAGAAACTCGGAAGGCCTTGTATTTTTTTTTGTCTCCTCTTTTAAATTGTCAACATTACAAATATTATATTTCACAAACATTTTTATTAAAAAATAATAATATAGAAATGCCTGTCGGAGTGAGTGGAACAGTTACTCAAATGAATGACATCTATCCCATTATCACAAAGTGTTAATACCCTTTGATCGTCAAATATCACATTTTTTGTCAATCCCAAGCAGTTTTGTCTGTCATATAATCAGACACTTTATAATATGCTTTTTTCATAAGTGCGCTCTTAATTGTGACTTATTTATTCAAGCTAAGTGCTTTAATATTATTTGGGATTTTATTGTAGAAACGTACACAAAGACCTTTGAAGGAATTATAAATTTTTTTGAGCCTAGTATTTGGTAACGCTAACATATTCTTTTGCCTAGTATTCACTGAATAAATATCACTGTTTTTAGAAAATAAATGAATGTTTTTATGGACATATATTACATTCTCGTCAATATATTGTGACGCAACTGTCATTGTATCGATTTCTTTAAATTTTTGTCTCACAGAGTCTCTTATTTTAAGATTATAAATAGCACGAATAGCCCTTTTCTGCAGCACAAAAACAATCTGAATGTCGGCAGCATTTTCCCACAGCAAAATGCCATACGACATCACACTATGAAAATAGGCAAAGTATACAAGCCTTGCTGTATCAACATCAGTCAACTGACGTATTTTCCATACAGCGTAAGCTGCAGAACTAAGCCTTTTCGACATTTTATCAATATGTGGGCCCCACTGAAGCTTAGAATCTAAAGTTATACCAAGAAATACTACGGTATTCACAAGCTTCACATTTTTATGCTTTATGTTTAGAGTGGTGTGAACCTCTTTAACATTGGGTAAGACAAATTTTATACATTTAGTTTTCCTTTCGATGAGGCACAAGTTATTCGCATTGAACCAGGAAACTATTCTTGAGATAGAATTATTTTAGCATTACTTACATTCTTAAATGGTGCAATATGGATTCAGATAAAGCTGGACATAGTAGTAGTGGCGTATCAGAAATTAAAAATTATTTCAAGTCAAAAAGGTAAAGTTGTTATTCTACATGCCGGCTTCGGATATAATTTTGTAAAAACTAACATGAACGGTACGTCGAATTACCTATGCAATAAAAAAATGAGTGCAACGCCTCTATCACTTTAGATGTTAAAAACAATATTATTAAAGACGCCAACCACACCTGCACACCGAACGTAACACAAAATATTATTGACCAAGTAATGGACGAGTGCAAAAAAGAGGTGTGTGTGTTCCAATCTCGGCCCAGTACAGGAAATTTTCGAAAATAAGGTGAACGAATGTTCAGAAAAACCGTCTGTGGACGATATACCAACATTCACAATGAAGAAGGATGCACTATATCTTGCACGTTGCAAATACCTAAAAACAAATAGAACCACGTTTACCAAAATTAAAGATTTGATGATACCCGATCACGTAGTTGGAGATTTCTTTGCGTATGATGATGGTGTCGATGACAAAATCATAATTTTTAGCACTACAGAGGCAAGAACAAAAATTAAGTGTCGATAATTTCTATGGAGATAGAATATTTCGAGTTGTACCAAACCCATTTTACCAACTCTATTCGGTTCATATTGATTTATCTGACGACAGAGATAGCGTTAATTTTGTTCCCGTGTTGTACATTCTTCTACCAAACATTAAACTATCCACATATGTTCGTTTGTTAACAATACTGAAAAAAGTGTATCACTGTGATTATGAAGTTTCCACCATCAACGCAGTGGAGCTAGATACCGAGAAGTCCAGGTGAAAGGCTGTTTTTACCACTACACCAATGCAGTCTGAAAGACGAGTCAAAAAATAGGAGTGATTAATACGGCTGAAGGGGTCACAACACGATTTTTTTTGCGAATTTAGCCTTCCTTCCGAAAACATTGATACCGATACATTGTTTTACAGCAAAACTATCTCCATTGAAGAACAACCACAGTGCCATCATGTTCTAAAGTCAACGTATCGCCGAGAAATATTAGAATCAGGATCTTATTAATTCATATTGATTTAAGTAATAGTTTTCTAATTAATAATTTCAATCAATAGATGCCTTTATTCAATTTTGGTAAGTATTAATTAGTAATACCTAACTAACTCTAAAAACTACTCACCTGCTTCATAACATATTATATTATAACGCTAAGCTGAAGTGTTTATCGTTTGAACAGCACACAACGACTTCGTATCTACTAAAGAACAACCAAGACACCGTCTTGATGTTCTGACATCAAAGTGTCACCGAAAATGAATAACAGGTTCTTATTTCATAGTATCTATACTTATTTCAATGATCTGGATGTCCTTATTATGTTAGTGGATATAACGATACTTATTAACTACTTATCATCCAATCATAGTAGTAAGAAAGTAGTAGTAGGTAGATAATTAACTTCAATGAAATTTAGTTTGTCGAAAGATACCAACACGTCTAATGCTGTTCCGAAAGTCAAGGTATCTGAAAATGTGTTGGAGACAGGAATGTTTTTACTAGTGTCTGTTCCATTTAAGAAGATATCGAACTATAACCCGACACAAAGCTACTTTGATTCTAGAGCTAATTCGAACTTTTCAGAAATAAGGTGTCTTCGATCTAGTGCTTCACCAAAACCACAATCCACCAGTGGATTGTGGTTTTGGTGAAAACATTATTTACAATGCTGTCCTATAGTCGGATCAAATAAAATTAATAAAGAGTCTGAGATATTACCCGTACTTATTCCTGAGCAAAAAATTACTTCTAGTTTGGAACAAATTAGTTTGAACGAAATTCCTGAGAAAATATCAAAAAATTTATTGAATTTATTTGAGATATTAAACACTTCTCCACAACAAATGGGATCGCCAATCTTAGCCAAACAAGTTTCTGATAATTCTAAGCTATGTACGAGCGTGGAGGATAATAAACCAAAACCGATTAGCATCTCTTCATTACAAGACTGATTAATCAGCAAGAGAACCATAGCCCTGTTTATGCCCAGTCAGATAAAGATCCGAAGAAAAGTGTGCTAATAAATCAAGTTCAGTTAAGTTACTAGAGTCTGGCTAATGAAAGTTGAACCCAGCAAAACGTGGGAAATTAAAAAAAAATGGGGACTGCAATACTAACTATAGTAGGTAAAAACGAAGTTGATACATTTTATTAAATATTATAATGTTTAGTTTCAATGAACTTCCAGTATCGAAAATTATTATTTGGATTTAATGAAAATTAAAAATTACTTAATTTCTGTCATATTTGGACAGAAATTAAGAATAAATATTATGAAATGTTGAAAACTAAGACTTAAGTCAGTTGGTACATAAAGTTGTTAAGAATCAAAGTACATTTAAAAATTATTTTACTCACTTTAATAAAAATAAATTTCCAAAAACTCAACACCTTCATCTAAGCTGGTGCGTTTGTGCTTCTGTAACAAAATCCGAAAGTTAAATTACAAAGAAACAAGTTTTCGCAAAGTATCAAAATCGTCGTGTTCAATTAAACAACAAAGGGGCATTGTTGACTTTTATGATAGTGTTGCCGCTACAAAAAATACTGGATTCAGCTTTCGCTGGCCAGACTCTAGCACCTATTACAGGGCTTTGGAGAGATTCAATAGAAAAGTCTTCATATTCATCTTCGCATACATCTTTGGCTTCTAAGTGTGTACTTTCACCAACATCGGGTTTATTAGTTAGCATTCCAGAAAGTGAAGATGATTTGTCAAGCTGTGATGATTCAGTGGCAGATGCAAATAAAGTTAAGTTAAGATATGGCAATGAAATTACTGGGTAGTCGGTACCATGACTCCATCTTACGTCACAAGTTGGCAACGAACACTGTGGGTCTTGTGGGGTTTGCAGATTTGTTGCAAATCTCACAGGAGCCACATGTATAATAGGTGACTGTTACCACTTGCCATTAGGTGGGCAATATACTAGTTTGCCAACTTTGTTGTATAAAAAAATGTTATTAATAAGAATAGCGAAGATACGGATTTTGTTGGATAAGAAATTGAGTTGGAGTTAGGCAAAACTATTTTGGAGGAAGAGTATGCTTCTTCTAACACTAGAAAATAAAAAGGTAAGTGGACAAGAAAGAAGACTAAATAACTTCGAAATTTGTGACACTACACTTTAATAAAAAAAGGCATACAAATAGCAGACAGAAGAATGAGCCCTTCGTGTAATCATTTTTACAAACACAAATGCAAGTAAAATAGTCAACATATACCACAATTCAAACAAACACATTTTATCACAAATTATTTTAAACTTTGAAAGTATATACGCATTCACGTCATCTTTAAATCGCGTTTTCTCAGTTTTGCATGAGTTTGAGTTGTGTATTGTTGTATTGGGTCAGCGAATTAGAGATCGATCCGAACTTCGCTGTTTTGTTTTGTTTTGCGTTGCTTTGCTTAATTAAGTAGGTATTTGCTGTTGATTTTCGTGCTTTTGAGTAACTCTTCTCTCGTATTATGTTATCTGTGATATGGTGACTCGTATATTTATTCCCTTTAATTTTATTACAACAATAATCACTGAATTTATTAAACGGCTTCAGCCATGTCAATTATGGAAACATAGATAGGAAAATGTTTAAAATATAGGCATTTTTTGCCTATATCTTTCCCAAAGGGAATAAGGATTCTTTATAGCTACGTACGCAAGTTTATACGAAACTCTTGGTACTCGAAAGCAGAATGGACTTCACCGGTTTTTAGATGGGCTATAATGTTGTTATAGATTTCCAAAATGTATATACGTACTCCACAATTCTTTACAAAATGACTTGAAAATAATAACATTAAAATTCATTCCAAAGTTAATTTTTATCGTTGTCGTTCAGTTGAAAATGATAAGAATAGCACCTACAATGTATTTCCAGTAAATATCGTACCTGTATACGTCTGTGTACCACAGAAATACATTATTATTGTCTGAGTTTCAAGCAACAAATTTCATAACCACTCGTTTGGCGGGCGCTAAGAGCAGTTATTGTCAAAAGCATGACGTTAATAAATAATTCTACCTCTCCGGATAAATTTAATAACGGCAAACGCGTTATTTGTTCAAAAGAATTCATAAAATTCAGAATTATTTGAGATGAAAGACATAAAGAGGCGCTCTGTATAAGTAATTCTCAATTTCTCTACTAGACTTTTGTAAGATACGCCAATTTATAAGTTAGTACGCCAAACGGAGAACTGTTGGGTATATTTATAGAAATTAATTAATTTGGTGTTTCGGCATAAATTTTTTGATGTGTGGAATCAGGTGCTCCAAATGTTCACCTTAAATTCTAAAAAACTAAAAGCTGTAATTTGTAAAATTGTCAAAATAAAAAAATATATTTCAATAATAATAACTAATAATGTTTATTTGGAATATTTATACACCGGGATTTAAGAAATCTATTCAATTACGTATCGATATATTATCTTCTTAGTGGTACCTACATGTGCACTTTGCGTTACCCTAAAGTTGCCCAAGAAGGAAATGTCTCGAGTCATTAAGATGAAATTAAGTTAGCAAAGCTTGCATTTTGCAACTAGAGAAAAACAAATATATAAACTATGGGCATTTGTCTAATGTTGCACACAACGGCAAATAAACTTCTTTTTTGTAATCAGTGTAAGTTCGTCTGATGATATAATTTTTGTTTAATTACTACTTAACATTTTGTATTTACTTTGAATATTCCGAAACTGATTAAAAACTTTGTTTCCAAAGTAACAATCTTTTGGTGTTTGTAGACGTAGAATTACAAAATGCAATTTAAGGCAGAAATTAATCCAATTTTATCTGGAACAGCTGAATCATAATAAGGTTTGTGACAAAATTTGTAATATAAATTCACGGATATTTGCATTTCAGATAAAGGACTTCAACGGCGCTAGTTTCAGTTTTAACTGAATTGAATTGGCTATTTTGTGCTCTTCGTGTTGCAAAAATTTACATTCAGTTAAATTAGATATAATGAAATGGTATGTTTTGCTGAATACTAAATATGAAGTCAGTACTTCTTGGAATTTTTAAAATAATAGGTAGTTGTATTTTTCAATAAAACAACTGTTATGCTTACATACACTATAGAATAAATTAATAATTATAGTGCAGTGGGATCGGCTACAAGTATAGAAAGTAGTTTTCTACTTCAAAAAAGAGAACTTCGCGCTATTTATTATTTACGAGGAAGGGTTTCTTTAAGAGGTTTCTTTAGAAAAAATAATATATTGGTTTAGCAGCACAAAAAAAAATAGCTTTGGTTGATCAATATTACACTATTGCCAAGAAAAATGTTCACGAAGAATTTTATAGATAACTAGCTGTGCCGGCGAACTACGTTTCGCCATAATAACAGCGAATTTACGTTTCGCCATAATAAAAAATAGTTTACGACCTATTCTCAGACCTATGGAATATATAAAAAAATTTCATGAAGATCGGTCAAGCCGTTTCGGAGGAGTTCGGTAACAAACACTGTGACACGAGAATTTTATATATTAGACTACCTGTGCCGGCGAACTACGTTTCGCCATAATAAAAAATAGGTAAAAAATAGTTTACGACCTATTCTCAGACCTGCTGAATATACACAAAAAATTTCATAAAGATCGGTCGAGCCGTTTCGGAGGAGTTTGGTAACAAACACTGTGACACGAGAATTTTATATATTATACTAGCTGTGCCGGCGAACTACGTTTCGCCGTAATAAAAAATAGTTTACGTCCTATTCTCAGACCTATTGAATATACACAAAAAATTTCATAAAGATCGGTCAAGCCGTTTCGGAGGAGTTCGGTAACAAACACTGTGACACGAGAATTTTATATATTAGAAGATAAAGTGCTCTACAATTTTTGCTTCAACTTCTTTTTCATAAAATTTACCATTAAGTTGGAAAGTGCACCCTGAATAAACAAAACTAATATATTGATGCGGACTTTCACATTTTAATCGTTCAACATTTTACTTCAATGCAATATATGGAAATACATAGAAGCATTATGGAAACGTGGGTTGGCATATTGTAACCCTTATCCTTAAGCAGCGATAACCGTTTAACATCAGGTGGTTCGGATAAACTTGATTGATATACAAAAAAAAATGCAAAATTAAATTAAACTTAACTTAAATGTGATTTGTAAGATTTCACTTTCGAATTTGTAAGATTCTGTAACTCAGATTGATCAACCGAAGCGCCAAGCGCCCCAATGCGGGATCCTTCTGGAAACAAACTAATCTTGCGTGAAATTCTGTAGCAGGATTTCGGAAGTCACTTCAGATTTCATCTGTCAAATATCTGATATCTGAATATCTGGATAATAGCTCAAGTAAAATCTCCTAAAATTTATAAAAAATAAAACTGTTGAAACATGTTGGAGCCTCCACAGCACTTCCGTTTATATATAGTTTAAGCTTTTCTAACGAGTACCTACTTTTTTGAATTTCGTATTAGGTATTTGTCATTGTAAATATTAGTTGTCAAAAAAATAAAGAAATGTATTATTATTGATTAGAGCTCGGAGTGCGTGTTTTTTATTATCTCCGAACCATCAAAAATCATCAGACTCGCAGCTTATGATATTTACCAGACCTGCGAGACACAACACCCAACAAAACATACGAGTAATATGGAACCGTAAGAATCCATTCTTTCAAAATTTATCTTACTGTTTGTAAACATCACAAAATTATATAAATCTTACTTCGGTCTGTAGATGTCTCGGTCTTTTCTTTGATTAAGTTTGTTGAAAGAAACTTACGACTTCTATGTAAGTATTAGTCGTCGTGAAACTCAATCTGTAAAATAATTATCTCTGGCAAGCCGCATTGATGAATTTGTAAGAATTTATCGCCTCACTGAGGATCTTATTAAAGACTAGCTTTCCGCTCGCAGCTTCGCCCGCGTTATCTTCGTTTTTCCCGTGGTTAATTCAATATTTTCCCGCAGGAAAATATTCCATAGTCTATGTTACTCATTGATGTTATAGCATTATTTTAGTAAAACATTTTTTAAATCTTTCCTCTTTATAAATTAGTATAGATTTAGAAAACGACTAAACACGCAAGTGGAAAAGCACTTACAGCTGGATTTGTGCTTCTGTATCTACAGTAAGTAATGGAACTAACAAATACATAGATGAAATACTTACTCCATAATATTACAATAGCTACACTAAATAAGAAAATAAAAGAATATAGGACACAAACTTGACTGCACAAACTTTAATTGAATTTTTTGAATACAAGCTTTGAATTAACAAACCGCAGAGTTCCTTTTTTTCTAATTCGAGCGGGCTGATTCTCATGTATTCCAAAAAGTTGGAATTCGATTTTAGATTAATAAACCTTTTAAAAAGAACCCACTAAATCCTACCCTAACTAGTTAGGGCGATTAGGCCTTCACATACACCTTTGAATTACTTCTCAGGTGTATGCAGGTTTCCTCACGATGTTTTCCTTCACCGTAGGAGCGTCAGATAAATGTACATAATTGTGAAACGAAATACACATTGGTACATGGCAGAATCAATCACGAGCCTCCCGATTCTACTCGGAGCACAGTCCAGTGCCGAGGCCACAGCGCCACCGACGCTCTTGCACTCTACATAAGAAAATATAATAAAAAATCAAGTGGAACTAGTCAAATTAGAGTTTTAATAACAAGATAGAGGAGGAGGGAGGAGTTCCATCAAGGAATTACAACACAAAGCTTAAACTAGGTCATGACAATTTTTCATACCCCTAGGTGATTAGGGTTTTTTGACAATTATTGTGGTGGAACGTAGTTCGTGTGCACAGCTAGTAATTATATAAAAAGGACAATCAAAAAGACAGATCATAATCATCACAGCTCATATATGTCCCCACCGAGGGGCTCGAGCCTAACCTATGTAAGGGTGATTAGGCCTTAGTCAACCACGCTGGCCCAGTGCGGATTGGTCGACTTCACATACACCATTGAATTTCTTCGCAGATGTATGCAGGTTGCCTTACGATGTTTTCCTACCCCGTAGGGGCGTCAGACAAATGTACATATAAATGAAATTCTAAACGAAAAACACATTGGTACAAGGCGGTCTCGAACTCCGACCTCCCGATTGGAAGGCAAGTGCCGAGTTCACAGAGCCACCGACGCTCTCAAAGACAGAAAAAGAAATAAATACCCTAGTCCAAAATTTAACAAATTTAAAGCAATGTCTCGACTACTCAGCTAGAGTCAGCCCATAAATTATCGAACAGTTCTCACTTAGAACAAAATACAAAATGAAATCGGAAATGAAATCTGTATCGAAATCGCGCTCATGTTTTTATAAAAGTAATGTAGCGTTAATCTATTCTTCAGATCGTGACGTTACTTTTGTTGAGTCTTCTGACTAGGACTCGTGAATATTTTCGGCTATGCACGGCTATTTTTTTTTTCTAAATATCAGCTGAACCTGAAACAAAAAGCGGACTAAATTGACAAGCCTATTTTATACACAAAACGAGAAATCTCTTGGCCTGCATCTCAAAGTGAGAGTCTCTGAGTGATGATAAGATCGAAAATGAAAACGTGCTTCACTCGGACTCCTTAATAATTGAGGAACTGTCTATCTCACTCCTAATTGGTTCTAACTTATCTGCGCTGGGAGGTGGAAACCTCTCCCTGCCGAGCATGGTTGTGGCCCTGCTCCGCGGCGAGGCGGAATAAGGGACTGTCGCCTCCTTCTGCGAGGACGTTATCTCGCAGAAGGAGGCCGCGGAGAGGGAGCGGGAGGCAGATCCTCAAGCCGCTCCCATCCGTCGCAGATGGATAGGCAGGCGAAGACGGGCATTCGCACAAGGGATGCCCGTCTAGTGACCCAGCCGTGGAGGCCTGCGTGCACGGTTGGCCCCGTGCACGCCACAGTAAGGCCCTCCGTCTAGGGATTGTCCTGGTGTTCTCGTGCAATCCCCCCTTGGCGATAGCCCGACCGGTTGGTCGGGCTTGCCCGGGCGCGTGGGTAGTGGAGTCGCAGTGTGGACCTTATCTAGCGCACCCATAAGGGCAGGAAGAACACCGGGGGGTTTTAGTTGGTAGGCCTGGCACTCTGCCGGGAGAGCCCTACACACGCTCGCCGTGTATCCAACGGCGGGTACGGTGCGGTTACGCATTTCTCTCCGGAAAAAAAAAGGCGGGCTAACAAACAAACTAAACCAAGTGGGCGACCCAGACAAAGTGACAATTTAAAAACGATGACGAAGTTCGATAAGAACAAAATGTATGGGATTGACATATGCCTTCGCTAAATAACGAATCGATCAAAAGTCATTGCGTCGGTGGCGCTGTGGGCTCAGCACTGGACTGTGCTCCGAGTAGAATCGGGAGGCCCGCGATCGATCCTGCCATGTAACAATGTGTTTTTCGTTTCACGAATTTCATACGTACATTTATCTGACGCCCCTATGGTGAAGGAAAACATCGTGAGGAAACCTGCATACACCTGCGAAGTAATTTAAAGCTAAACAACTGCCTTAGAATTTTTTTTATTTACCAAACAAATAACAACATTCAAAGGTGTATGTGAATGTGAAGTCAACCAATCCGCACTGGGCCAGCGTGGTTTGACTAAGGCCTAATCGCCCTAACATATTAGGGTAGGCTTGTGCGCCTCGGTGGGGACGTATATGAGCGTCATTAATATGTAAGTTAGTAGACAAATTGATTCACAACGAATCGATGAAGTAGTGAAATGATTTTTCGTAACTTTCATATACCTACTAGAATCTGCCTACTACTCAAAACAGCTAATTATTATTTAAAATGAAATGAAAATATTAATTTTAGCCATTTATTTTACCATTTCTTTTCAATTTCTCAATTTTGAGTACTTAGATAAACAATATGTAGTGTTCTGACAAAAAAGAACAATTCGACACAGCGATCGCTAATCCTTACGTTAGCTAGGAATTAGTTTTCGTTATCGCAGAGACGATGACGAATATAGATATCGTTTCGCTATAAAACGATTTTCACTTGTCTAGGCCCCCTAAAAACTAATTATTCATCACCACCACCACAGCTCATATACCTACGTCCCCACCGAGGGGCTCGAGCCTACGCTATGTTAGGGTGATTTGGCCTGACCTCAACCACGCTGGCCCAGTGCGGATAGGTCGACTCCACATACACCATTAAATTTCTTCGCAGATGTATGCAGGTTGCCTCGCGATGTTTTCCTTCACCGTAGGAGCGTCAGACAAAATTTGTCTTTAATGTACATATGAAATTCGAAAACGAAAAACACATTGGTACATGGCGGTCTCGAACCCCAAACCTTCCAATTGGAAGGCAAGTGCCAATTCCACAGGCAGCGCCACCGACGCTCTGTTTTTTTTTCTCTGTTCTGTATTATATGCCAAAAGACGGTCATTTTATGTCTTACTACGAGTATTATTAAGACACGCTAAAATAAGAATTCAACATGTGCCTCGTTCGCAAAAGCTCACCAATTATTCCGCCCTGAACATTCCAAACTTTCAATTAATACGACGAGGCGTTATGGCTTAATTGAAATTCCCACTTGACGACAAACTGATCAATGCAAATTAAATATTAGAGCCTGTTATTAATAAAATGAACGTTGCCAGATTATTTAGCGTGGCCTGCACTCGTGGGAGCGAAGACTAGGTAAAAAATGATGGGAATTCGCAATTAAGTCGAAGAATTTATGATTTATTCACAAAAAGTTAAGAGAGCCGACTTTATATGTGTTTTATCTCATTTCTTTGTATCTAGCTTTTTCTGTTTTAGCTTTTTCATATTGAACATTTTCTTTATGTAGTAGGTCAAAACTGCGACTACTAAATATAACATTGCTGGATTATTCCCCGCATCCGGTCCTTCATTTGATCTGTTCAGTTTTTCATAAAGAAAATTTCAGTAGTTGTACAGTTTGCGATAGGCAATCCGAAAGTTTTTTTTTACAAATAGTAGAATTAAGTGATCGGACCACGGCAACAAACCTAGGTTTCGTCATATCACTGGTAAGTAATGATAAGGCCGAAGGTGGCAGCAAGCTTCACTTTGACACCTCAAGAACTGGCCGGATCTGGGGAGTTTCAGCTGAATTATAGTCTCGGCTGTCCTTCAACTCATTGTCATCATCAATAAATACTAGTTTCCTATAGAATTTTAAGACCTATTATGCACCGTTGCATACAGTACTTTTCCCACGACAGCTAGAACTTTCTTTCATAAATAAAAGTTTATAAGTTGGCGCTGATAAAACTATTGAAACAAAATGTGATTATGTGAAAGCGCGGGCTTTCGGCGATGATTTTTTATATCATCAAATTCTGAAAAAAAAATTGACCACGTTCAAGATAATATACCTATCAAACCTAAAATAACATTGAAAAAATAAAATCTGAATTTCATGTAGGTTATATACTTATGTAATGTACATATATATAAATGAAACGCCGTGTGTTAGTCTCGTCTTCTTCTTCTTCTCTTATATATTTCGGCGCTCTATCGCGGTGGGTTGCTGGATTAGGTATTTACTACTCAAAATAAAAAGTAAATTAGCACAGTAACTGTATTTCGTACACACAATATATTAATTATATTATGTAGTTACAAAAATGCTAAGACGACCGGCCTGTGCTGTGAACGAATGCTGACTCGTGACTCCTCTCTGAAGTCTTAACTCTCTATATTTATACCAGGTTGGTCGCCTTAGAAAAACCAAAGCCTTACGTATAAAAAATAAGTATTCCCACTAACTAAGATACAATAGACTGACAAATAATAATCATTAAACCCAAAAGCTAATTTTGGGAAAGTTCCGGCGTCGGTACACAAAGAGAACAATAAATGAATAGTTACACAAAGACAATATTGTTTCCTTCATACGGCAACATGTTTAAAATCATAAAAGTACATAGCTATTATATTACAAATGTTAACTAACAATAGAATACCTCAATAAAGTAATACTGGTACAAACATGCCGCCAGTGAACAATTAAAATTTAAACAAGACAAATTACTTACTGCTATTACAGATACGACGCAGATGCGTGGGAACTTACAAATACCATGTTTTTACAATCGAATATCCTAAGGCCTAAATCTAGCATATTATTTAACATTATATACATGAGTTATTGAAGGGGCATACGTGGGACACAGTCACCACATATATAAAAATGAAACGCTGTGTGTTAGACTCGCTAAAACTCAAAAACGGCACGAGCGAGTCTTACGAAATTTTCGGTGTGTATTGGAATAGGTCCAGGGAAGGTTTATACATAAAATTGGTGGCGCTGTAATGTCAAAATAACAAGTTTTTACTAAATGGGTATGAATATGGTACCAATAACAAAAACACAATTTAAAAGTTTTTTGTCTGTCTGTCTGTTTCTTCCCGCTAATCTCCGGAACGGCTGGACCGATTTTGACGGGACTTTCACTAATAGGTAGCTAATTGTATAAGGTATAACATAGGCTTTTGCCAAAAGTTGCTATTCCACGCGGATACAGCTAGTCTTTAATAAAAATGATACGCCGTGTGCTAGTCTCGCTAAAGCTCAAAAACGGTCCGACCGAGTCTTACGAAATTTTCTGTGTGTGTTTGAATAGGTCCAGCAGGCGTAGCACGAGCTGCCAAGATTGGACTCGAGTCACGCTATTTGTATTTGTTTTCTTGTGTGTAAAAGATAATGAACTCAATTTTAACACAAATCAGATTCTTAATTCTTACGTAGGTATGTTGATGTAACTTGTGCTCAATTGATCCCGTGCCCATCATATTTATTAGTTGCGTGCCAATAATGGCAGGCGTGCTATTGGTTCGCCATCTCTGGACTAGCGGATGATCGAATCGTGTGTTACGTGGCATAAGTGAGCACATTTCTAGGCCAAGCAAAATATTAGGTCCTTACATATGAAATTGGCGTTATACCGTACACGGTGGAACTCGTTCTCGTAAATAACGCGATATTTCAAGTTTTGCATTTTGTAAGCTGAGTGACGCAAAGAAAAAAAAACAATTGAGGAAAAAACAAGTGAATTATAATTTTCGAAACACAAATATATGAGTAAATAGCTGTATAAATTTGAATTTGGAATTCCTAACCATAGAGGAGATATTTGAGATCAAAGTGGCCAGTACGGCAAGACGCCAATTTCATATGTAAGGACCTAATATTTATAAGATTCGTAACGATAACGTATTACTATCGATTTCAGTGACGACACGGTTAGCGCAGAGGTGGAGTGATCTCCTACTGCGCAATGGGTCGCGGGTTCGATTCCCAAATATTTTGTATGGCCTACACTGGCCGGTCTGGGCATATGTGCATGTGATATTCTATGTTTGTAACTGCACCCACGACACTGGAGAAAATCCTAGTGTAGGGCGATGTTTTTTTTTTCACAAAGTTCACGATTCAATGGCACTAGTACGTAACACGAAGCGCCTTTGCAATCGTAAAATATTCGTACGTTTTCGATAGCCAGCCTTCAAATTTGACGATACTACTTATACGTCTAAACCTTGTTCTTGCTCGCAATCTTCATACAAATGTACAACGATACGCTTGCTTACGTTACGCTACGAAATTTTACACAAAAGGTTTGTGCTTCCAAATTTAGTTCCAAATACGCCCTGTAGGGCCCTGTACAATTCTATCTTTCTCATACAAATATTTCACGATGACAATACGATTACTTTGGCGCAAAGGTTCGTGCTAGCCATACAGTTAGCATTACCTATTGTAATTGTGATTATGTGTTTACGCTCGAGGAAGAGCGAGTGGCAGCACTAGTCGGTCTGTTAGTTTTGTGTTCTGTGGCGTCACCGGCCGCTGTGTGACAGCCGAGTCGAGTTTTTTTTGATGTCATTGAACTTGAGTTACCACGCGGCGCATCTCTCAAGCAAAAATTGTTATTATTGTCGCGAAGCTTATTGTCGCGAAAGTCATACTAATTGGTTCGTTTATTGTTGATTATCGGCGAAGGTGATAATTGGTGACTTGTTAGGGAAGTTTATTTGTGGTTCATCCGGTTATTTGGTCGGTGGATTGACAGCAGCCCTTAAGAAAACGCGACTTCCTTCGAGTTAGCTCAGGAAGTCCGCCGGCTACATGCGGAGTCTCCACCCGACCAGTTTTGGGTAAGCGATAGTATATTTCGTTTTGTAGGAGAACATAGTCGGATTTGGTATCAGCAACAAAACAAAATAATCGGCGAAACGCCGAAATGTTTGCGTCGACTTTAGGCGTCACCATTATGTGTTACTGAAATAAAACTACGATTCATTACTTATGCCTCTTGCCCCTCATTATATCTGTCCCCTAATGCCCCTATGGTGGTGAACAATCCCATAAACTACCTATATTTTTCTTCCTCGGTCAGTCGTGCGACTTGCCTTATTTATGGTGTTTACTCCACTCTCCCCTTATAAATGGTAAACATCAAACCCAAGCGAAACTTCATTTGGTGAAGTACGGTTGCATTAGGCGACGGTGGCGGTGGCTTACTTTCTAAGACCAGCTCCCTAACCATGATCGACGAAAGCTATTAAAACCGCATTGCGAGCGAGATGGCGCTATGAGCGGTATCTCTGTTTCAATATTGTTCAAACCTTGCTATAAGCGATCATTGGTAAGGCCCCTGAGTCATGATTCTTCTGATTTTCACAGAACATTCTTTGTGTTAGTATCTGTGTATCTTCAGATTGTTTTAAATTATTTTTACTGCGGTGAAATTCACACGGGAAGAGGCATGAAAATGTGAAGCTGGAGGAAAAACATTTTGAATAATTGGTAAATATAAGTACCTAAAATGTAAAAATAATGTTTTTCTCTCCGTTCTTTCAATAGATACTATTTACAATTCAAAAGTCACAACCTCGATACATATTTACAATAACATTATTAGTTAGATCTATGGATTTGAATGTATTCATTTTAACAAGAAAAAGTTACCTATGAAAGATAGATTTTTACCTATCTTATTGAATATACCTCTGACAAAACCTGTTAAAATTTTATTTTTTGTGTGAATATTTTTATTCTTGTTGAGTTGAATTTGTACTTCTTTAAATATATCAAACTCTATAGTAACCTTTAACGGGCTTAGCCGCTTGTTGCTTAGAAATTTCAAACTCTAGACGGCAAAGGCGATAATTTTTTATGATAATTATCTTACCCTTGAACATATAAATAAGTATAATCCATTGTATAATCGGGGTGCAAGGGGTTCCAAATACCATCTATCGGGACCCAAACCAACCTCACCTGCAAAAGACCCGACTATGACGCCTTCCCTATTTCCTACGTCAGGCACTCGGCAAAATCGTCGCTCAGGGAGCTCTGGCAGGATCGTTACCTGAACGCGGAGCAAGGCCAACACACCCGTTCACTTTTCCCCACACTTTCCACAATCCAAAAATTCCGCTCACATGTTCCCACGTCCTTCTTCATCACCCAATTCCTCACTGGTCATGGAGCACACCGTGCGTAACTTAAAGAGTTTCACATTACCAACACGGACTCCTGCCCATGCGATCATCTTACACCTCAAACTCCTACACATCTACTCATCGACTGTCCCATCTTTTCCTCACCGCGTCACGATCACACTGCACTCTGCCACCTCCACAGCATATCCCCATTTTTCATCCCCGAATTGTTAACCAAATCCACCTGCTTAAAATCATACACCGCGTTCATCACCCACATCTACTCCCAACTTCGAAACCATAACTCACCCATTTCCATCCCCCCACCCCTATCCCCCCCGAATCCTATAGCACCCCCCAACATGTCGCCGATTCCGGAACATGCCTGACATTGACCATAGGCGGAGGTTCCACTTCTCTCTTCTCTGGCTCTGCTCCACCTTCGCGAATTGATTGTTCTGCCTCCCTTTCGCTTAAATGTGTTTACGTCTCTTAGTGATGGCGGTGCCTGTCACCTTGGCACATCACCCAAGGTGACGTGCAGCGCCAACACACCCATGGGAAAGGGTACACCCTCATATCGTATACCGTTCGCAAGACGAGGGTGACCCGTACATCCCTATTTTCCCACGCAAACATATTAGCCAAATTATGTCAGTGAATCATTGCCACTACAGTGAACAAAATAATTATTTAAAAAAAAACCTCACCTGCACGCAATGCACCCTGCTCTATAACAGACGAGGCTCTGGTGCTCCCCACCAACCCGCACTGGGCCAGCGTGGTGGGAGATGACCCAAAACCCCCCCATGAACCCAAACCTTAAACAAAGGCCCCAAGCGCCCGGCGGTTCTGGAGGCCGTGCCGGCGGTGACGGACGTCGGCGCGATACTGGGACCTGAGGTGCAAAGAATCCCCGGGCGGCGGAGATCCCCCGTCAGACGACCTTGGCCCTGGCCACATATAACGCGCGCACACTGCGGACCGAGGAGAAGCTGCTGGAACTCGAAAAGGAATTGAGCAGGATTCGCTGGATTATAGTGGGACTGTCCGAAGTCCGAAGAGAGGGTGAGGACACGATGGTTCTCAAATCCGGCAACCTGCTCTATTTCCGGGAGGGCGAAGACCTGTCCCAAGGTGGTATCGGATTTATCGTCCACAAGTCTCTTGTGAACAACGTTGTACAGATCGGAAGTGTGTCGAATAGGGTGGCGTACCTTATACTCAGAATTACCAAACGGTATTCGCTGAAGGTCATACAGGTATACGCCCCGACCTCGAAACACTCCGACGAGGAAGCGGAAGCTATGTATGAGGACATTTCTCGGGCAATACATGCTTCCAAGACTCATTACACCATTGTCATGGGAGACTTCAACGCAAAGCTAGGCAAGCGCGGCGATAGTGAGTTGAAAATGGGGCAATTTGGAGCTGGAATCCGGAACTACCGTGGTCAAATGCTAGCCGATTACACGGAGAGAGAGGGACTCTATATGATGAACTCTTTCTTCAAAAAACGGCTGTATCGAAATGGACCTGGAAAAGTCTGGATGGCGTGACAAAAAATGAGATTGACTTCATCATGTCGACTAAGACTCGCTTATTCAATGACGTCTCAGTGATCAATGCGTTCAACACGGGAAGCGATCACCGAATGGTGAGAGGCGCATTGAATCTTAATGTAAAAGCTGAGAGGTATCGACTGATGAAGTCAATGCTCCGTCCTGGAGCCATCCAGATCCAAAACCCCGAGCGCTTTCAACTCGAATTGCAGAATCGGTTCGCTTGCCTGGAGGATTGCACGGATGTGGACACATATAATGACAGGTTTGTGGAAACTGTCCTTACGGTGGGTTCGAAGTTTTTCAAACCCAGCCGTACCAAGCAAAGGAGCAAGATCTCAGAGCCGACAATTAAGCTGATGGATGAAAGGCGTGGGATGGGTCCTCTGAAGATGCTCGTCGGCGACTCAACAAACAGATCTCGAAGTCTCTGACTCGCGACATACGCCGATTTAATACAGAACATATTAAGGAAGCCATCGAGCGGAACAAGGGCTCCAAAGTGTTCGCAAGAGATCTGTCACTCGGTCAGAGTCTGCTGACGAAGCTGAAGACAGAGGACGGCAGAGTCGTTACGTCTCGACCTGAGCTTATGGCTGAGATTGAATGTTTTTATGGACAGCTTTACACAACATCGCAGGCACCTGTCATTCAGGCTACAGACCCTAGAGCCAAATTGATCCGGCATTACACCGAAGACATCCCGGACGTCAGCCTGTACGAGATTAGAAACAGCTAAAAAACAACAAGGCACCGGGTGATGATGGAGTTACAGCTGAGCTTTTGAAAGCGGGTGGACTACCAGTCCGGAAAGCGCTGCAGAGGCTATTTAACTCCATCATACTCGAGGGCATTACGCCTAAAGTATGGCACGGGGGTGTGGTGGCACTTTTCTTCAAAAAGGGCAACAGGGCCCAGTTGAAGAACTACAGACCCATCACGCTCCTGAGTCATGTATACAAGCTGTTCTCGAGAGTCATCACGAATCGTCTCGCGCGCAGGTTTGACGACTTCCAGCCTCCCGAACAAGCCGGATTCCGTAAAGGCTATAGTTAGTACAGCGCAGAGCACAGTTAGTATATAATTATTATTTATTTTCCTTAATTTTGTTTGCATTTACTACTAACATAGGTTAAGAAGATTGTTACTAACAAAGATATGGACTCCGTCTGAAATAAACGCATTTATTATTATTATTATTATAGTACCATAGACCACATTCATACGCTGCGGCAGGTTATACAGAAGACCGAGGAGTATAATCTGCCACTATGCTTGGCGTTTGTGGACTATGAGAAAGCCTTCGATTCTGTCGAGACCTGGGCCGTACTTAGGTCACTCCAGAGGTGCCAAATAGACTACCGGTACATCCAAGTGTTGAAGTCATTGTACGGAAACGCCACTATGTCAGGACCAGAACTCGAAACCAATACGACTTCAGCGCGGTGTGAGACAAGGTGACGTTATATCGCCGAAGTTGTTCACAGCTGCGCTGGAGGATGTATTTAAGCTTTTGAGATGGAGAGGACTCGGCATCAACATAAACGGCGAGTACATGACTCACCTTCGTTTTGCCGATGATATCGTGGTCATGGCTGAGACCGTGGAAGATCTAGGCACAATGCTCGAAGACCTCTGTAGAGTTTCCCAACAAGTGGGTCTTAAAATGAACATGGAACAAAATTATGGTGAATTCCCATGTAGTACCCACTCCTGTGAAGGCTGGCGGCTCTACACTGGAAGTTGTTGACGAATATGTTTACCTGGGACAAATAGTCCAGCTCGGTAAGTCCAACTTCCAGAAAGAGGTAAATCGACGAATCCAACTCGGCTGGGCAGCGTTCGGGAAGCTACGCAGCATATTCTCGGCCAATCTACCGCAGTGTCTTAAGACGAAAGTCTTCAATTCGTGCGTGTTGCCAGTGATGACGTACGGAACTCAGACGTGGCCGTTTACAATGGGTCTCATCAGAAGGCTCAATGTCACTCAAAGGGCAATGGAGAGGGCTATGCTCGGGGTTTCTCTACGCGATCGCATCAGAAATGAAGAGATCCGTAGAAGAACTAGAGTCGCCGACATAGCCCAAAGAATTGCAAACCTTAAGTGGCAGTGGGCAGGACACATAGCTCGTAGGACTGACGGCCGTTGGGGCGGAAAGGTCCTTGAGTGGCGGCCGCGTACCGGGAGACGCAGCGTTGGTAGGCCCCCACAAGGTGGACCGACGATCTGGTGAAGGTCGCGGGAAGCCGCTGGATGCGGGAGGCGCAGGACCGATCGGTTTGGAGATCCCTGGGGGAGGCCTATGTCCAGCAGTGGGCTCTCTTGGCTGAAATGATGATGATGATGATTGTATAATCAAACAAAATGTGTAAAAACTGTAATGTGTATAAAAATGTGTGTAAAAATGTCGTAAAACCGTCAAGTAATAATAACTTCATGTAAAATAAACATTTATCTAAAATTGATAATTCAAAATATTATCTTTATTAAAATGTATTAATTTAAGGGCTCAAAGAATTTACTAACGGGTTTTCTGACAGAAATGATTATGTTTCTATTTCATGAATATTTTTTTAACTGGTCACACCTTTGTTTACAAAAATATTTTCGAATTAAAAATCAGAGTTATAATTTATTGCGATAAAGTTTTGGGTTCCCCAGATTGAAGTATTCACTTTATATTATTAAAAACGAAACATTTGAAAAGATCATGAGTATATTTTTAATTTGTAGAATAAACACAACTTTTGACGACAGGAACAATTATACCGCTTAAATGAAAATTATAGGGCGGCAAGGTACGTGACAGTGTTTTTAATAAATACCTCGTTGCTACCTTCCATAATTTTAAACTTTCCTACTAATGGCTATTTTTCTAAGCGTAGTAAAACTTTTTTTGTTTTTATAATTGTATTACGCGCCATACGGCATTCATTTTTTAAGTTCTCTATTTTGTCGCCATCAAAAATGTTTTTTATTAGGATCCTACGTGTAACCATCATAATTTCAACTAATAAGTCTCACTCCCACTGTAAGCAGTCTCTACGGGGAGGAATTAAATGGCCTACTACATCACGCCAACCGTACAAGCTGGTGTATGATTGAAATACGTAAGTAGTCTGTCACGGCTTAGAAGAGGGGGTAATGCATCCTTTTAATATTTATATTTTAATTACGCATAAATTTGAGTTTCAAATTTTTGTTTCAAAAGAGATTTAACATTTTGTCTGTTCTTTTTCCCCTTTTTTTTCAACATTTTTCATTGATGCTCAGCTCCTTTCAATTGTAGTGTGATGCTCAGCGGCAGGTATAGATAAGACATGACCAGAGCAAAGTCCTTGGTGCCGAGTCATTGTAATATTTTTTTTCCTTACTATTATTTCCTAGCTCGTTATAGGTGGTAATGAGAACCAATCTTTTACCACAAACTTAAATTATACCTAACATATATTCGCTGTTCTCTATAAAATAAATAAAATATAAAGAATCTAATACTTAAGTAAATAAAAAAGGAACTTTTAGGATTAGAACTGTGTAACTAACGATTGTCTAAATTAAAAATTTAGTATTTATTCAATAATTCATCAAAGTTATCTGCTGCTCGAACAACACTAGGTACTAATAATTAAACAATTCGTACAAACAATTACTTTGCCGAGGCTATCGTCAGGTTTCCTTCGATAATTTTGAAGGGAGATTGTCATATATTAACTGGTGCCCTTACAGCTTTAATTACGTCGCGTGCGTGTGAATTATTTGATTAAACTCAGTAATGAGCAATTATGCTCATTCACTTGAATGCCTTCGGAGTAAATTGTTTCACATAGCAGCCTTATTAGTCTGCAACATGATGGATAGGCCTCAAAGCTCTTGGTTCTATTCTACCATCGAGACTCCTCTGAAATGATATCTGTCTGCGAGGCTAAAAGCCCACCAGCCCCCCTAGCACGTCCACCAAAACACGATATGATTCAGCGGTTTATCGCGGCGACCTCTCAAAATACAATAGGGTTTCGTCGTATTTTGACAGTTCACAGCGATAAATCGCTTTATCATATCGTGTTTTTATGAACGTGCTACGGGGGCTGGAACAGTTAATGACTAAGACTGAGGACTTGTCAATGTACTTCGATCGTCAAAAACCTGTGATAATCTTGTAAAGGCCACCTGCAGACAACAGTATAAGGTTATTGCAAGAAAAAAATTAGATGTAAACAAAAAATAGACTCCGATTACGTTTTTTTATACTACATGGACCGCAAACAAGCTTACGTCCAACTATAACGTAAGTGGTTCCCATTCCCTATGAACGCTTGCGAACAGACTCCAGCCCCCTAACCATTCTGGTTTAAAACAATATTTAATTGCGGAGTGAGAGAAAGATAGCATTATACAGGGCATCCAACGCATGACGATGCCACGTGTAGGGAAAGTAACTTGTATACTATAAATATAAAATTTTATAGGAAGAACACGTCACCAAATTAAAAAAAATAATTCGAACTAAATTAATAATATTTAAATAACCGCCTGTCGGTTGGAGCGTCGGTGGCGCTGTGGCCTCGGCACTGGACTGTGCTCCGAGTAGAATCGGGAGGCCCGCGATCGATGCTGCCATGTATCAATGTGTTTTTCGTTTCACGAATTTCATATGTACATTTATCTGACGCTCCTACGACGAAGGAAAACATCGTGAGGAAACCTGCAAACACCTGCGAAGAAATTCAAAGGTGTATGAAATTTGAAAATTTACGTGCATAAGGATGGGATAAATAGATTAGTGATGTGGTACAACGAGGACGATATATGAATTTTAGAACTGTATGTTCTATATTTGTGGTGGTACAATAAATCTTAATTGTACGAAAGCGCGCAAGTAGCGCTTTAAGGCGCATAGTAGGGTCAATCATAAAAAAATCACTGCAGATAAAACTGGTTCTCTTCATAAATATTGGATAAAAAAATCTTTAAAAAAGATATGTTATTATTCAATGAGTTCTTTAGAGGGTGGTCTTTAAATTTTTTGATAAATTTGGTTAAAATGTGGCCCCAAACATGCCTCGATTTTAAAACTTTTATCGCGTCGTAAATATTAGGTTAAATCATATACATTTTCATTTTCAACAAATACAGTGAACAATATTCTAGCCGGTGGTCTTTTTAGATTTTTCTTATTCGCCTTTATTAATTTTTAATTGAAATAATTCAACCTACGAGTAAAGGTTTGCTTAAATATTCCCCTCACTCACCTATGTAATCTGTACGGGACATTAGGACCACTATGCGCCTTAAAGGACACTTGCATACTAGCATTTAAAAATGAAGAAAGAGATATCTAATTTTTACTGAGATTATATTATTGTCGCTAACCAGAAAGACTTATAGTGGAACAGAGGACTTACATGACTTAATGTTCCCTAAATATTAAAAATCCCCAAATCCTTTTTCAAGACGAAAGTCTTCAATTCGTGCGTGTTGCCAGTGATGACATACGGAACTGAGACGTGGCCGCTCAAAGTCACTCAAAGGGCAATGGAGAGGGCTATGTTCGGGGTTTCTCTACGTGATCACATCAGAAATGATGAGATCCGTAGAAGAACTAGAGTTACCGACATAGCCCAAAGAATTGCAAACCTTAAGTGGCAGTGGGCAGGACACATCGCTCGTAGGACTGACGGCCGATGGGGCGGAAAGGTCCTCGAGTGGCGGCCGCGTACCGGGAGACACAGTGTTGGTAGGCCCCCCACAAGGTGGACCGACGATCTGGTGAAGGTCGCGGGAAACCGCTGGATGCGGGAGGCGCAGGACCGATCGGTATGGAGGCCTATGTCCAACAGTGGGCGTCTTTTGGCTGAAATGATGATGATGATGAATCCTTTTTCAAGTTCGTGCGCTAAACAGAATTGCCGCTGTTATTGTTAACAATTATAAATAGCATTAATTGATACAATACCAGTTAGCAAGCAAATATTATCCGGTTATGCCAATGTCGAACAATAGTCTGTAATGAAATACGCACGAAACATGAAGAGCTCTTGTTGGGTGACGCCGATCTAATTTTAGATTTC
The DNA here is from genome assembly GCA_963935595.1 of Schoenobius gigantellus. Taxonomy (NCBI): domain Eukaryota; kingdom Metazoa; phylum Arthropoda; class Insecta; order Lepidoptera; family Crambidae; genus Schoenobius; species Schoenobius gigantellus. The sequence goes on from OZ012558.1 coordinate 10,930,992, forward strand.
GGGATTATGGGACAAGACAATTACTTTATGTCAATTGACGATTTTCCGAAGTAACCTCGAGCGTCGGTATTACCTAATTGGATCGTGCTTTTGAAACAATTACTTTTCCTTGTAGCTGTTTGCGTTGTGAAAACCCATGGGTTTATTGTTATGAGCATCGGTTATTACGTTATAATATAATCCTATTGAATATGTAACAAGCTGATGTAATATATCAGGGCTATGTTTGCCCTAAAATTTAACAGCAGTAAATATTAAGCTTATTCCAAGTATTTACAATGGCAGGTGTTAATTAAGAGTATTACCTGGAATCCTTGGCTACAGGAATTCAATTTAAATGTTATTGTTATTATGGCAGGACTTGGATAATTTGGCAGTAGATTTCATACTTATCAGCTACAAGATATTTTGAATGGGTGGAATATTAAAAACGGGGTACATTCAAAAAGTTTTTTTATTTTGATTTCAATATATCTAAATAGCGAGTTAGGTAGTTTCAGAAAGCTAAACTGCTTTGAAAAATCTCTCACCCCTGAACTGAACTCAATCAAGTGGACCCTAAAACGCAAACAATACCTATCTACCAAAAAACGCTGTGTGCTTTTTACTTTCTTATCTTCATTTAATCTTTATTATCTCATGATACATGGATTTTCACCATATTTTGTTCACAGTTGCGAAGCTTTTACACTTCACTCAATGATACTCATAAAACTTCATCCAGACTTATCATAATCATCACCGTATAGGATCAACCATTTCTTCTTCCCTTCACCTCTATCAGGCGTCATCTCAATACTCAGTTCATCCATGAATTCTTAGACCTTTTTCTACTTTATACTTTTTTCGTCCAGTTCTCAGCCCCGTAAACTTTTCTCCTTTATAGGTTTAATAATTTGTGTAAGGCTTGGCTCCTCTGAATTAGGGACCGTACAAATTTGTATGCACTTTAAGCTCCCATTCAAGCTATACGTTTACACTACGAAAATCGCCATCATTACGAGCGACATAAGAACGGTCCAAAGGTCAAACAGTATAGCTTGATAAGGAGTTTACTGTACCTACATAGGTATTATAAATAGTTCAGGAATCGAGTCGCGCAGTTTTTTCCGAGCTTTTCCCGAAATTCAGTTTTCAAATCCTATAATTACTTATATTATTATCATTATGTTTTATAAGTGAAATTGTGGTTGGAGTTATTGTTCACACCTAAATTAGCTAGGTGCTAACCTCGATGACTGATTACGTACGTAATCAGTCATAGAGGTTTAAGTTGCTGACTATATTTTACTAGTTTTTTTAATTTTACTACAATATTTTTCTAGTTATTAAAGACTATATTTTACAAATGTATAGTTTTCAGATTTTTCCTTATACTCGTACTTATAGTACTTATAAGGCAATATTACTTGCAGAATTTCATAGTTCTAGGTCAACAAAAAGTATATCCATTGATTTCCTTGAGAGTGTACAAATATACGTATCTTTGCAGTATAAACGTCCGTATCTTTTTTTACGTAAACTTAAAAGTTTAATTATTTCACAACTTCAAAGGCCAATAGATCTGAGTATATGGTTTTCATTTCAACTTCATACCTCCATGCGTTCCCGAGATAAAGAGTCTTGACAGACAGACGAACGGACAGACAGAGGCGGACAACAAAGTGATTCTATAAGGCTTATGTTTTTTCCTTTTGAGGTACGGAACCCTAAAAATACTGCAAATTGATTACTAGATCTTTTCACGATCGTCTCATTAGAGAGGCGAAGCAATTCACTACACCAATGAATTTTTAGGTAGAGTAGGCTCCCATTCAAGCTTGACATTTGCACTACGAAAACGGTGAGTATTACGAGCGACATAAGAATGGTTCAAAATTTAAGCAGTATAGCTTAAAAAAGAGCTTACTGCACTTATGGTTCACCCGATTACTCGTCAATTAAATATCAACATTGATGATCTTGCCAAATTATTTTATGCCAGCCATTAAAAATAGCTATGCATCATTTTTAATATGCAAACAAGTCACCGAGGCTAACAGAGGTCATTTATCTCTGTAATATACAAACACGTTGATTTAATTTATGCAGATACAAAATAGAACACCAAATGTAGTTTTGCATTTTCCTGTACACCAAACTGGCACGTGCGGTCTCGTTTATGTGTGGGCCGGTATTCGATTCGCGGTATTCGATTCCAATATCAGTGGTATTGTGGTTCTATGTCGTTTATTATTATTATTATGCCGTTTTATTAAAGATTAAAACTGATTCAGTGTTATTCTTTGATTTAAATTGTGATAATACTTCGGGTCTACCGCGGGCGTATGACGAGAGGACCGATGGAGGGGGGATGGCGAGGTTTAACCCGGCGAGCCACTTCGTGTGGCCACCCGCTTCATGCGGGAAAGGGCGAAGTCCCCTCTTCTTGTGTTAAGAAGAGGTGTGGCTCCCACTGGAAGCCGATTCCGGCGGCTACCTCTGGTGGAGGCGAGATTCTCGTCATGGCGTTTCGCGCCCTTTGAGGATTTCCCCGAGCTTCGACTCACCCGTGCGGCGGTCGATCCAGTGGGATCTGCCATCGGGCAACCCGTTACCTGCACTGAGTGGGCCGCGGGCCGGGCGGGCAGGTAGGGGGTCAGTGGGAATAAGGCCTGGCTGTTGTACCCTTCTCCCTGTCTTGTGACGGATGGAGAAGCTGCTGGGAGGAAAGCTGCTGCTTTTAGTGGAAAGGTCTGGGCCGTGTACGTGGGGAGTCCTACATATCCTCGTGGTTTGCCTCGACCACGAGGAATGCGTAATAGTACATTACTGCAGAGGCCGGGAAGTTAGGGAGTGCCGGACGAATGCTTTCAAGGCCGAGCGTGAGCGAGGCCTTGACAATAATTACGTGTCCGGCAATCCCATTCCCGCCGAGGTATGTATAGTGCTTTTCTCAATAATTGCGAGGAAATAATGAGAGAATGGAATCCACACTCCCACACTTGGAATTCTCTACCTGCGCACGCGTTTCCTCCATCCTACAACATGGGTTCCTTCAAAAGAGGCGTGAAAAAGCATCTTTTGGGCCGGCAAGTGGCGGGCAGGTAGGATAGTGGATGTCGTCCCTACTCTACCTGTCAACTCATTTGGGCCTCTTTCACCGCTTAACATCAGGCGGGAGGAGGTCATTTGCCGGACCATACATAAAAAAAAATTAATTCAGTGTAATAATAATACCATATAAATAAAAACCTTTCATATTAAAATATTGTTTAATGTTGTCTATTTACTTATTCAAATATTTATAATTACCGTGATCTTCGTGTAATTTGGCTTTATGATCTGTAAATAAGACAATAGTAGGTACCTAATAATAATAAGCTTCCTCTCTCTTGTTCGACGATTGCGTGCCCAACGGGATCTCATAATGATCTTATTTTTTGTGAACCACCTATTTTACACATTATGGTTTGCATAAAAGATTTTGAATTGAATTGAAACAAATGAGTATAATATGAATAAAAAACAAATTAATTAACTAAAGTAGCTTTTTTTTTTTTTTTAAATCTTCGCTCACATTGAGCAGGCAAAGAGCAGTGCCCATACAGCCTATTCTGCGGTATAAATAACAATTTTTCAAATATTTCTTATTTCTTCTTCTTTCTATTCTTTCGGCTTTCTTTATTCTTTATTTTTTTATATTTCGGAGACTGTGTGGCTTATAAATTTAAAAAGATGTATATAAGATCCGGAGTTTCTTAAATAACTAAAGTAGCCTAGCATTTAGTAATACTTTTTAATTTTCAATTACCTAGTGCAAAGGAAACAAAGCCCATACAGCCCAATCATATTTAACGCAAAAAATGTAATACTGCAGATTATGACTTTTTTCTCTCGCAACGAAAATTAAGCATATTTTCGTGTGATTTCATACCAACATTTTAATGAAATTGTTGTCATATTCATATACTTACAACGTGTCTCATAATAACTCCCCATAAAAATAATAATATTCATTTAACCGAAAAGAATGTGTCAACTTTAATAACTTGTCATATCAATCGAATTTAATAGTCCAATTTATGAAAATTCAGTTTTAGAACAGTTTTAGGTTGGCACTTTTGATAGTTTAAAATAAAATTAAATATTATAATTTTTATGGGGAGATATGAGACACGATGTATATGCTCGAAGAGTGCATTTTTTATAATGTGGTAGCAATTGGCTGTATGACAAGTTACATACATCAAGTTACAATATACACGGTGAGTTTTTTTTTCGGGTCAGTATGGGGAAATTCTAAACTATAAGAGACAGAGAAAAACTCTCTTAGGAACCGTGATCTTAATTTTAGATAAAATAAAAATGCAATTTAAAAAAAAAAATCTTAATAGATTTGGATATAGGATTTTTTGAAAAAAAAATTTTTTTGTTATTTCGATTGTATATCACAAACATACAAACCAAAAATTGTATGGAGACCATAGGTGTAAAGTTGCTAGAAGTTGTTAAAATTGCTTGAAATTAACATTTAAAGATACATTTTACTATCTAATTGATATTGATGACTGAAAGAAAACAAAACCAAAAATCTGCCACTTGCCTTAATCCCACGAAACAAACTCTATCTTATAAATTGTTCAAAATGTCCTCCACTTTCGCCTAAGCACAGTCGACTTCGGCGAAGAACACCCCGAGTTGCATTTCTTAATAAAATGTGAGGTATTGTGTTTAAGGTTTGACGGACTGAAATTTTTAAATCATCAACAGTGTCGTAGCGACTTTTGTATACTTAATTTTTTAAATGAACCAATAGAAAAAAAATCCGTGGGCGTTAGATCAGGTGACCGCGCTGGCCACTTGACTTCACCATAGGTACCTATCCATTTTTTCGGAATTTGACAACGATTCAGGTATTTTACTTATTTAGTTCACCATTGAATTCACAACACAACTAATAAATTGACTAAATTGTGCATTTAATAAATGACAGATACACGAAAAAAACATTAAAATTCGAATGCTTTTTATTTTCTTTACTTTTCATTTGAAAATCGGCCAGTTAGTTTCTACTACTAAAGAAAACTATTAAAGTTTAACTAATAAAGAAAACTAAAACGTTAATTTCAACAACTTCTAGCAACTTTAGACCTATAGTCTCCATACAATTTTTGGTTTGTATAGTGATATACAATCGAAATTACAAAAACAATTTTTTTTTCAAAAAATCCGATATCTCCAAATCTATTAAGATTTTAGTTTTTTTTAAATACCATTTTTATTTTATCTAAAATTAAGATCACGGTTCCTAAGAGAGTTTTTCTCTATCTCTTATAGTTTAGAATTTCCCCATACTGACCCGAAAAAAAAACTCACCGTGTAGATAAAATAAAAAACATTGGAGCAGCGGCCAAAAATGAATTTTCATACTAACTTTCCTGGCCTAGGCCGATAAAGTAATGCAGGAGCTAAGAATTACAAACTTTGTGTCTTCTTTTTACTACGATAATGCCTACATTTCCGAGGATGTTTGAGAAAAAGAATTTTCCTCCCCTCCCAAAAAAAACAAAAAAACGGGAAAGCAGAAAGGGCATTAAGTGAATTAAATAGGAAAATAGGAAACTTCTATATCTATCCTCTTATTGAGCTAAAGGATTCCGTTTTTATATAAATCTCAATATTATGTTTCATTTGCAGTGTGTGCAGCCAGTACCCAAAAAGGGAAGTCGTGCTGACCCATCAAACTACAGACCAATAGCTATTACCTCCATTCTCTGTAAGAGTATGGAGCGTGTACTGAATGCTGATCTTATTGGCTACCTAGAAGGTAACGACCTCCTCAGTGACCGACAGTACGGTTTTCGGCCAAGACGGTCTACCGGGGACCTTCTAGTGTATGCCACACACCTCTGGAGCGAAGCGATTGAGAGGTACGGTGAAGCTCTCGCGGTTTCACTGGACATCTCAAAGGCATTTGATAGGGTCTGGCACGACGGCCTGCTTAGCAAGCTTTCTTCATATGGACTACCCCCAAACCTTTGCTCATGGATAACTGATTTCCTGAGGAACAGATCGATTCGGGTAGTCATTGATGGCTGCTCGTCTGATCCCTTGGCTATCGATGCCGGAGTTCCCCAGGGATCGGTCCTCTCTGCAATACTTTTTCTGCTACACATCAACGATCTGTTGAAACCCGGTATCTTTGGGTACGCAGACGATAGCACAGTTGCAGAGAGATATATGTCCGATGCTAAGGCTGGGAAGACCGAAATTGAGCTGCTCAGAGTGAACATGGTGGAACGCGTGAACTCGACCCTGCAAAAAGTTTCGGATTGGGGGGAAGCTAACAGAGTCGAGTTCAATGCCTCCAAGACCCAGGCGTGTCCTTTCAGCTCCAAGCGGAGCCCGTTCAACTTGGTTCCCACATTCCGAAATGTACCCTTGCCTTTAACGGACCATTTAAGCCTACTGGGCATCGACCTCTCACCGAACCTCAACTTTTGGCGTTCTATTGAGGCTAGGGCGGCTACTGCAGCTAAAAAGCTTGGCATACTCTCGAAGGTTAGGCGGTATTTCACGCCGGGGCAGCTTCTTACACTTTATCAAGCACAGGTCCGGTTGTGCATGGAATACTGCAGCCACTTTGGGACGGCTCTGCTAAATACCAGTTATCTGCCCTTGACTCGGTGGAACGCCGGGCGAAGAGGTTGATCGGTGAAGACACTCTGAAAATTTCCAGAGTCTTGAACATCGCCGCGCAGTGGCCCGTTTATCGGTTTTTTACAGGCTACATTTCGGAGAGCTGTTTGATCTTATTCCACCATCTCCCTTTTATTACCGAGGCACCCGGAGAACGGCAAAGACCCACCCCTACGTAGTAGAAATACCACTGCTCCGCACGAAGCGTTTCGCTTCCACTTTTTTAATGCGTACTGCAAAGGAATGGAATTCTTTGCCGTCCTCTGTATTCCCACCTCATTACAACTTTTGAGGACTAAAGTGAGTCGGCACCTAATGAGTAGGCACGCTCCACCTTAGTCCCCACCTTTGCTTACCATCAGGCAAGATGAGGACAAGTGTCTACCCATAATCTATAAAAAAAATACTTAAAAAAACAATAATAAATAAATTTGAATTGTTTGCGGACAAATATTATACAACGAGCAATTCTCTTTAAAATGTATTTAGTGCTGAATTATAGCATTATGCAAATTGTTCTTTTTATACAAATAAGTCTACTAAGTACAAAGTATAAGCAACAAGCAGACTATGCTAATGGTACGAAGCTTTAGGCCTATAAGACATGTAATTCCTGTAAGATTTCAATTTTACAACCCCTTAATTGCAAGCTTGTGACAAAAGGTATCAAGTCACAGTACCCAGTAATTTTATTACCTGTCCACCATCGGCGGGACTCTGTACCAGGATCGCTTGCTTGGGTACCTCCGTCTTACCTATTTCTGCCGCAAAGCAGCAGTGCTTGCATTGCTGTGTTCCGCTTTGAAGGGTAAGATATGGCAGTGAAATTACTGGGTACCGTGACTTTACATCTTATGTTACAAGTTGGCAACGTACACTGTGGTTCTTGTGGGGATTGCTGTTTTGCTGCGAATCTCACAGGACCCACATGTATTATACTCGTAAGATGACTGTTACCACTTAACATCAGGTGGACAGTTTGCTTGTTAGTCAACTTATTTGTATAAAAAAACCACCGCCGTCAACGACAATTACCATAGCCAAACATTAACCATAGCTGCCAGCCACTGCACGCCCATCACCCGAACGCGATCTCTACATTTACCATAGCCGCCAGCCACCGCACGCCCATTATCCGAACATGATCTCTACATTTACCATAGCCGCCAGCTACCGCACGCCCATCCACGAACTTGATCTCTACATTTACCATAGCCGCCAGCCACCGCACGCCCATTATCCGAACATGATCTCTACATTTACCATAGCCGCCAGCTACCGCACGCCCATCAGCCGAACTTGATCTCTACATTTACCATAGCCGCCAGCCACCGCACGCCCATCACCCAAATTTTATCTTAACCAGAAATTAATTTCGTTCTCGCTGAAGTCCCGGTGATGGCGGCGGTGGACTAACGGCCTTGCCCTTCAAACCAGCCCCCTAACTATGATCGCTGAAAACAATATTATTAAAAACGCACCGAGACCGGGATGGCTCTATACGCGGCAAGAGCAGTGTCTCTCTTTTAATATTGTTTTTTATTACTCATACTCGGAAAGTAGGTATGAAGTTGCCTGAGGAGCGAGTTGAAAGTAATACTTTTCAGCCTTAAGCCGTTTTCAAATGACAGCTGTCAAATTATAAAAAAATCTAGTTCTATTTTCACATTTCTATTAAACCGTGTTCCAACTTTCTATACAACCACTCAATTACAGCGCTAAGTAAAATTCAAAGTAACATTAAGTTAAGTATTACTAAGACTATATTTAAATTACTTTATTTTAATTTACTTTCAACTATTTATTTAAAATAACATAGATTTGGGCAAAATATATATAATTTTTTCAACGATGAAAATGAAAATTAATGGCTGAATAGCTGGCCGGCCACAAGAAAAAAAAAAAACAAAATTGACAGGAAAGCGGCAAACCGATCTTCATTTGTTTTTTCGAGTTGTAGACTTTTTTTTATACTTCCGTATAGCAGCGCTTTGTATAACACAATCAGTTCATCTGGATTTGACGCCGGTCATACGAGAAGAGGCTAAAGCAGAAGTTGTTGACTTGCAATATGAAAATCTCATGTAACAATATTTCTTATCGAATCCTGAAACGGCTTGACCGATTTTTATGAAATTTTTGCGTATATTTAGGTAGGTCTGAGAATAGATCGTGGGCTATTTTTTATACCTCCAGGTAATTTTTTTGACAATTATTATGGTAAAACGTAGTTCGCGGGCACAGCTAGTGTAAAATAAGATTCACTAATATTTAAAATAGCTAATTCATGTTTTAATTTCCTTGTATTCGTAATGAAAATAACAGTGCTTACCTCGGGTTAAAGACTTATTTAGTGCCGATAGCTCGAGGGCTAGCTTACTTTCACCCCTAGGCACAGAAGATATAATAGTACTCCGTACCTAGGGTAACAATCTACTATTAACTTTGCTTTAAGTGTCGTTGGCGCTGTGGACTCGGCACTGGCCTTTTAATCGGGAGGTCCGGGGTTTGAAACTGCCATGTACCAATGCGTTTTTCGAATTTCATATGTACTCGTACATTTATCCGACGCTCCTACTGTGAAGGAAAACATCGTGAGGCAACTTGCATAATTCTGCAAAGAAATTCAAAGGTGTACGTGAAGTCGATTAATCACAACTGAGCCAGCGTGGTTGACTAAGGCCTAGACACCCCAAATTAGAGTAAACTTGAGCTTTGCTTTAAGGGTGGTGGGGCCCCAGAAAATCAATGCAAGCACCGCTGTTTGACAGCGGAAATACGTAAGATAGAGGTATTCGTGCAAACGACACTGTTACCAAATTTATTAATTAGTCATAATTACATGGAAAACCTATAAGTATAAATTCCATACTGCATGAAAGAAATGTAAATTTCCATGTTATTAAATCGAAAAACCTGTCTCGTTCGCGCACATTTTTTAAAGTATTTAAAAAGGCGAGTCCAAATGTTTGTTTTAGTATCTTTATAATACGCCTCAGAAACTAACGTTTATTAAAGTGTTGAAAATAGATAATACCTCGTAGCTGTGTTCTTCAATAATATTATTTTGTGATTAGTGTTTCGTTGTATAGCTTGCATTACAATACCAAGTAAGTTTTCTATCTGTTTTATTAGTTGCGATGTTGCGATATATACATTTAGGGTTATGGAAGCAAACTTTCAATTGGTTTTGTTATTCGGAAAAATGAAAAAGATGACTTGCTACTGTTGTTTCTAAATCACCTGATAAATGCAAGCGAAAATAAAATGATAATACAAAAACAGTCTTTGAAGGCAAACATTTATTTAAATGTTCTCAAATTAATGTGAAACTATCGTTGTCTAATTCTTCAAGCCCTTTTCTATACCAATATTATAAAGCTAATGAGTTTGTTTGTTTGTTTGAACGCGCTATTCTTAGGACCTGCTGATTCGAATTGTTTTTTTTGTGTTTTATAGTTCATTTATCGAGAAAACTATAGGCTATATAACATTATTTTGCATGCACGCGAACGAAATCACTGGCACAGCTATATTTAATACACTCTATCCATTGCGCAAAGAATATAATAGAATTTACTACATATTACTATCTCTTAAAAGAGAAAATGCAATGTGTCATTTCATTATGGAGATCATTCCAAAATTAATGTAAATATGAGTACTTCATATTTTTTACAAGAACTAAAATATGCCGAGAAGGGTTTCTATTCAGCTTGCAAGACATTAATTAATTTCTAAAAAATTCATTAAATACACGACGTTCGAGAGATTCAACTCTAGTAGTAAATTTTTTTTCTGAAAAGTCATTAATCTTTCTTAAAGTTATCAGTGCTGTTGTGATATTTTGTTTTTAAAACAAGTGCATACCAAGATCATTTCAACATAAAGGCACTAGTAATTTTACTGTGATTACTGTGAATGTATTATTTATTACTATCTGGGCAACAGCTAGTAATAAATAATCCGTCTGCTTGCAATTCAGTTATATCGTGAGTTCGGTAACAATATCACACATTCCCTAGGTTTAAATTCGAGATAAAAAGTCCTACGTCCTTTTTAGCGCTTTAGCTATCTCTATACCAGATTTCGTTTAAATCGGTTTAGCGGTTTAGGCGTAACGTAACAGACAGAACAGACATAATGAGTTACTTTTGCATTTATAAGTACGGACTACGGATACAACGCCGGTGGACCACGGCAATAAACGTAGCATAATCTGGCTTCCTTGCAGACGAAGAGCTTGCTATTTCAATACCTGTCTATCTACAGCATAGAATGGGATCATAATAATGATATTTTGATAAGGTACTAACAATGAAACATTCTATTCTATACGGCGTTGTCAATAATTGAAGTGATAAATTAATAGTAAACCTTTTTATTAGTTGTCAATGAATAATAAATAAATAGTACCTAATTTTTTTAAACAAGCTTTTATTATTGCGGAAAGCTTGTAAGATTTCATTACAGACACGGGTCAGGTAAAAGTAAATAAAAGCTTGTAAAAATACCTACTTGATTGACAACCTCAAAATCAATTCAATGAAAAACAAGAAATTGATAAATAAAATCTTACAATCCCGGGTCCTTTAAAAGAGGCGTGACCTTGCAGGTCGGCAAGGTGAGGGTGGCTAGTGCAGCGTGTATTCTCTCTGCTGCACTAGCTATCTTCGCATTTGGACCCCACTTCCACTTACCATCAGGTGGGATGGAGTCATTTGCTAGACCCACTATAAAAAAATCTGAATCTTACCTCCCGAGAAGAGCGAGACAGAAACTCGGTTGCTCTTTTTATTTGCGGTCTCATTGCTCAATCGAGCTTAATATATTATAGATAGATAGATATCGTTATAACGTATTAATTCTGGTTGAGGATGCTGAATACCACTTGTCCGCAGCCCGCTGGCCCCTTGGTGATTATCTAACTAAAAGGATCCAAGTTTACAAGCTTTTATTTACTTTCACCTGTCTGTAATGAAATCTTCCAAGTTAAATTTGACCCACTTCCCGGTCTCTGATTGAGCTGAAATTTTGCATGCATATGTATATCGCGTGACAATGCAATATTATGATGATATAATAGCTTGTATTTGAAAGTTTTTTTAAATGATTTTACTTGTTTCGCTAGCACTCATTTCAGTATTTTATGAAAATTGGAAAATGAATCATTAAATCATTTTTACACACAGAATACAACATTGTGCATATGTTGCATTTCGGTCCAGAGGGCCTAGACAAAATTACATTCGTATCGAATGGCAATATATAAGAATCAAAAAGTATTACATCATTTTTTCCCCGCTAACTGAGGTTTTTCTTCTTTTTTACACAATCTCGGAATCACTCTAAAAGTCGACTAAGGTCTACGATGTCATGACTAAGATGGCACCAGCAAAACGAAGATGAATCATGTCGCTTAAGTTCTGTCAAATTCAAAAGTTTAAACACATTAACCCAACGCAGCTGTTAACACATTCGGCGATAAAACATCACCACGTCTCACACTTCGCTGAAGCCGTATTGGTTTCAAGAATTGGTCCTGATTAAAACTGATACGGTAGGATTTACGTACGGAAAATTGTCCGTAGACTATTCAGCAAATAATAAAATCACGCATCTACATATCTCTGCTATCAATGTAATTTTGTTTAAAACTAGTGTCATATATTTCATTTTCGTTGCAGGCGACAACATGGTAACAGCTTTGATAATATGGATGTCCTTGCTGAGCATCAGCTACGCTCAGAGGCCTTCTTACGCTGGCAGAATACCTTACGGATACCCCGAGCTCGACCAGACTACCCTCCGGTCGACAACCACTACGCTATCTGATCTATTCGCCAGAGACAAGTAAGTCTATTTTAAAGAATGTTACTTTCGCGGGCTTTATAATTTTTAGTTTTGAAAGAACTTTTGAGGAAGAATCAGTGGCGTAATTATACTATCTGAGACCCGGGGCAAATTCTTTGGATGGGCCAGATCCCAGTGAAATTGATCGACATCTTTTTCTTTTGAATGTGTTGAAATATTAATGATTACTTTGAATTTGACTTTAGTTGTGTCGTACATTATTTGATTTTAAGTACTTATGTACTTAAAAATATATTTTAAGTTCCATGCTAATGTTAGGTTATTTTTGAGTTCGCGGCCTTTAGTGCCAGAGCTCTCTCGGCTCGGGGGCCCGTGGCATTTTGCCAGCCCTTCCGCCCTATAGTTTGCTTCTGGCAGGAATGCAATTTTACGCAAATACCAGCCAGTGCCAATCTCGGATAGGCGTATGTGGGACTGTCCGCTTAGGGCGTCCCTCGCACTAAGCGGAGAGTCTCACATACGCCACGAAATGAACCCCGGTGTCGAATATCTTCACAGTACTACATACTCGCTTTCCACTGCTCGCCAACTCGTTTATAATTCTAGCTCTACTCGCTTCTCGTTTATCGTCGGCGGTGGGACAACTGCATAGCAGCAGCACATAGCTATGTTGCTATGTACACAGCGGGCTACAATGTACGAGTATGTACAATTCTATCTACGTACAATTATGAACAATTCTAGCTCTACTCGCTTCAATGTATGTACAATTCAATGTATGTACAATTCTAGCTCTACTCGCTTCTCGTTTATCGTCGGCGGTGGGAGAACTGCCTAGCAGCAGCACATAACTATGTTGCTATGTACACAGCGGGCTACAATGTATGATCTCTTTCGAGTTTCTTCTTAGTATATTCCAATATATTTCAAAGATGAAAATTCAAATTAGTACTGTGAACCCACCATGGAGGTAAGAGATATTTGAGAGAGACATTAACAGTTTTGGCGCTCCATTTCTAACAACGCGATATTGTGTTTATTAACGCACTATATAGTGAAATGGACTAACATTTTAACGCCTGTGTATATATATTTTTAATAAAAATAAATGTAGGTCTTAATGAAACAAATAAAACTATGTTACAGTTAATCCAAATAAAAGCTAAATCTTCATGGCAAAGTTCATTAAATTAAGTGTTTCATTGAACAAATCATACAACAACATTAATTCGGCAACATTAAAATTTATGAGCGAAGACGAAAAACAATTGTAGAGTGACAGAGAGCTAACGATAAGCAAATATAAGAAAACGAGAATTTGCAAATCAACGAAAACCCGCGCAAACATTACGCCCGTGACGCCGAGAGCGCGGTTTGTTCAGCGGTCTGTAATCTGTATAATGCCGGCAGCAATAATAATAATGTTCTCCTAACCGACGTTCGGCCACGGCGGCCAATCTCAACAGAGATTAGCCATCTGCGCAGGAGATATTATAGTGCACAAATGACTGCGCGCAAACGCAAGTGCACTGTCTGTTCCTTCACTCGCCTAGTCCGATGGGACGGTTCACCGGCACGACCGGGGCGAGATCAGGCGCAGGACCCACTGTTTAACGTGCCTTCCGAAGCACGGAGGAGCTCGAGACGTTTCGTATTTTGTTCACCCATCGTAGGACTGACCGCAGCCAATGTTTCTTAACCATAGCAATCGTTCGCTGAGCACACGCGCCAATGCGCCACCAAGCCGAGAGTACACAGTATTAGAACCGCCTTCTTTAACCACCTCCGTGGTCTTATGGTTCAGACCACACAGCATTGACTCGGAGGTCTGGGGTTCGATTTCGCATGGGGGCAGAAGACTTTCTGCTTGGTTTGGTTGATGATATGGCTTCTGAGTCCAAGTGGTTTATCTTTTCTGCCACCCACACACCTTTTTTTTAACCCAGTTTAAAAAGATTTGATATCTACCGCAGTGGGAGTGGGGCCCAGCTGCGGTTATGTGGGACTCACCCCGCTAATCAAGGCATACCCACTAAAAATACTGGGGGGCTTCGTCAAATCACATTCTCGACACACAAAGCGATTGCGAGAAGTACCCTTCTCGCAATCGCTTTGTGTGCCACCCACACACCTACCCATCTGATGGTAAGTTGTAGCAGTTACCTATAAAACATGTGGCTCTTGTGAGATTGTTGCGACCCTGGTACAGAGTCTCCCTCCGGTATGTCACCATAATAACTTATAATAAAGTCCTGCTGGTTCGTCGTCATAATAACAATATTAATAATATTGTGTTCTGATAATAAGAGGTAAGATAGCCTGTTTCTCAGCTGTCGAGGAGTCCAGGCGGACCTCGCTTCCATATTTGGCCCTATTGTACCATTGTACCCCTAGCACGAAACACTCTCGTTATAATGATAGCAAAGAGTTGTTGCATGTGAAAAACTAGAGTTACCGACATAGCCCAAAGAATTGCAAACCTTTAGTGGCAGTGGGCAGGAGGCATCGCTGGTAGGACTGACGGCCGTTGGGGCGGAAAGGTCCTCGAGTGGCGGCCGCGTTCAGGGAGACGCAGTGTTGGTAGGCCCCCCACAAGGTGGACCGACGATCTTGTGAAGGTGGCGGGAAGCCGCTGAATGCGGGAGGTGCAGGACCGATCGGTATGGAGTTCCTTGGGGGAGGCCTATGTCCAACAGTGGGCGTCTCTAGGCTGAAATGATGATGATGTGAAAAACTGCAATAAGAGCGAGATTGCGCCGTACATTTTAGAAGCGGCGTCTCATGGCCGATTTCACCAACCATAACTTAGCTTAGGAAGCCCCTAAGACATATGCTGTCACTTTTTGTCTTTAATGAAAAGAATGTGACAGCATGCTACCTAAGAGTCACCTAAGCTAAGAAGAGGTTGGTGAAAATGGCCATCAGTTTGTTTTAATATGGCTTAAACCTTTATCTGAGCGATCATGAAGAGGACTCTGGGACCTTACAATGATCTGGAGCCTTATTTGAGTAGCGTTTAGCGCTCTTTGCATTTTCGATGAATACCAATGGAATATTATGGAGAAAGAGTAGATTGTATTATAAGGGAGCAAAATAATATTTTTACGCCGAGGGTCCTATTTTGAATAACGCAGAGAACGTAGTGACGTAGTGAGGTAGATTCTACAAGTTCGCTAAGGGGAAAATAATTTTGCAAACCAATGATACACTCTACTTTTCATCCCCTTCTACGAGTAAACAAAATTAGGAGTAGAAGGAATTTAAACTGTTGGATTTACTCTTGAAAATACGCCAAAAATATACATTTTCTGAGAAACTATTATCCCCCTTTGTTGAAATTCTCGTATGTTTATTGATATTTTCCTCGAGATTTCTTCGATAATTATATTTATAAGTTCGTAAATTTATTAGTTCGTTATAAGTTTATTCGTTTAACAGTTCGCATCATTTCTTACACTTTTAAGTGTTCAATTTAGACATTTACTTGATGAAGTCATTTTTTCATAAATAAACTATGTTGTAAGTTAAGCCTTAACAGGCGAGTACGAAAAGAAAAGACATTAGCACGTTTTGATTTGAAAAAAGTACGTAAAATTGGCGGACATTAGGTTGCCAGTGTACATACAAATTCGCCTCCAATCTTTTTGGTCTCGATATTTTATACTCAATTTTTTTTCAATATTCATGTTCCAAATTCAAAACACATTTCTATCCTGTTTAAAAGTCTCTTGGGGAATAAACCTATTTTGCGCGCAGTTATTGGCGAATAAAACTTCCTTTTTCGATTAGATGGGATGAAAAACGTTATTATTTTAATTGTCTGTGCAAAACGAAAGATAAGATTTTTGGTCAGATTTCTAATCATTATTGATGATATCATTGGAGATCAGTAATACCAAATGAATAATTTCATGACTTCCTTACCTCAAAATTTATACCATGTCATAAAATGAAAGGTCCATAATAGGCCTGATGTTGTTTTATTCAAAATATTTTGAGCAGTTTATACATAAAATAATATATTCTACATTTAAAATAAATTTTCCCATTGGAAATAAAGTATCAGATAATAAAAACTCATCGCAAGTGAAACTACGATGCAAGTGAAACTTTTTCGGATCGTAGGCATTTAACTGAAAATTTATTAAGCCTATATTATACATATTGTGCAAGCTAAATAAAAGCTTGTAAAATATAAAATTCGCGCCATCTCGCGGTCTTGTCAGGTAACTCACAAAATTCGAATCTTAGGTTCTTGTTTTCTTCAAAATGCTGTCGATATCGATTTAGGGTATAAAAATCGCGTTTTGGATCTTAACTTAAATATTTTCTTCTGGAAAATAATATAAATAAAAAAACAAAATATAATAAAAATACCAAATTAATTAAATAAACAAAAAGTAATAGAAAAACAAAATTATAAAAACAAATTTACGAAAAAACTCATGATGTTCTACACTTAGGATCGAACCACTGCCACTCAGATTTAAAGTTGAAGCTCTAACGCACATGACCAGTCCTGTCTTATTGATGTAGTGAAATTAAAGACCTGATGTTATTTTGTAATGCGACATGCGATAGATGGACGTAAAAATTAGTGGCGATGTATGAAAAGTTTCACTTTAACAAGGAGAGTTCTCAACAAATCGCCAAAAATTTGGCATCAAAACGAACTCGCATTCGACTTATACAATTCCAAACAAGCAACTCAAAATTAGTGAACCCGATTAACAGGTCACATTGACAACTTTGACAAGCTAAGTTATATAATACCAAAATAACAGTGGCAGTGATACGTTTCGAAGATAATCATTTATCTTATGCTTTGAAAGTGAAACAACAAAACGAATGACGTACTGCGGCGTAGAGTCAATCCATCTTAACTTTGTAAGTACTCTCTCTCCACAAAATATTTCTTTGGCATTATTCTGTCCCTATTGCATCCACTGTTACATGAAAATTCAGAAGACGTTAATGTCCGTACTTTTCTTTATCTGAAAATTCAGCAATGAAAATCAGGTAACTTATTAAATATGGATGATCCAAAAGCAAAACTCTGACGGGCTTAAAATTAACATATTAATTTTCATAGATCTTGAGCTTAAAAACAACCGAAACGTCTCTTCTTTTCATGATCTGAAATCCAAAATCTAAATTGAAAAATCGCAACATCATTAGTTTTCAATAATTGTGAATGCTTGTGATCATACCCAAACAATCCACGTCCAAATCTTAATTCAGAAATAATCACCACAAAAATTAAACTAATATCTATTCATAACGATACGATATACCTAATACAGACAGACAGCGAAGTGACTTTGCTTTATACTATGTAGTGATTTTGTCCCAGAATTGCTTTTCTTTAAGGTTTGTGTTAGATTTTATCCAAACAGCCTAAGTAACATAAATTAAAAATGAGCAAAATTTATTGTACAAACAAATCAAATGAAAATTAATATTTTAATATTCGTGTATGACTTCCTCGCGAAAATATTGATAAATATTTCAATTAGGCACGTTGGAAATGTTTCGTTTAATTAAACAGATTTATTGCTCCAGGAAGCTTGTTCAGGATTTCCCAAACAACCGTTCGCACAATAGAATACCCTAAAATATTTTATGACACAAAGCCCTGTTTTCACATAACCACATGAAGGCGTGTCACAGTTAGTAATATACTGCCGACAAGGCAATTTTGTAGTTTATTAATTTGCTAGATGGCTCCCGTTAATTCGTCTGCTTTTGACTACCGGTGTCACAGACTATTATGTTGATTAATTGACAACTACTTATAAAATAATACTACAACCTAAGCTATTGATACAAACAAACTTTATTTCATACAATTCGTGTTATGATAGCATAAGCTTTTCTTGAATTAAATCTTATTGTCGAACGTGTGTGATTGTAAACCGTGACCAGATCAAGTAGAGTCTGCAACTGAATCTGGACACAACAAAATGGGTTTAGGACTGAAAGCAGTAGTTCAATTCCCAAAAAAAATTTGGAGAACTTTTAGAAATTCCATACAGACGCCCGAAAAGACTGACATTCTCATGTGAAATTATTCCACAGGATACTCATGGCTATACAGGCTTTAACGAAACACTGAAATAATATTTCAGGGTGTGTATCCATCAGAAGTGAAGTTTCTGTAGGAAAAATATTGGGGGTAATCAAGCTACTTTTTCTCTCATACAAACCAAATATATTATTTTTGATCCTAAGTGTCGACAGCCGTACGTAAGCGCACCTTATGTTCCTTCATTCAGTGTTTATGTCGTGGTAAGATCGTTAAATTGACCACATCATGAAATGTTTAATTTTACACTTAATCAATTTCACATTTACACTATTTTTGTGTTTTTTCCATAGTCGACTGGATGGTCAAAGTCCAACTTGGATATGGTCAAAGTCCAACTTGGAAAGTTGCGTTGGGATTCCAGATCAAAGACAAGCACCTAGGGCTCATCATATCCGGGCGCGTGAGTAGTAGTATCTATCGCATTGTGGACCCTACACACGCGCCCTTCAGGGCAGAGAGAACACAGGTCTAGTACCGCACTAAACCGTACTAGGTCTGGCACTCTGCCGGAAGAGCCCCAGAGCGGTGACTCATTTTCCCCAAAAAAAAAAAGGTTCACCATATCTAACCTATAATTGTACTTAAATATTATGGCATTCAGTTACACCCGGTAATAACCCTATATGATTGCAGGTTCGACTTCACTGAGCAGATAATGACGACAAAACGGCCTCAAGCACTAAAAAGACTGCCCGTCGAAGCCAACGGTGACGCAGCTCTCGTCGACCGGCTGCGGCGGCTGCCGGCAGACCGCCAGCCCTTCTGGCTCCTCAACTGGCAGGCTTTGGATCAGCTGCGAAACAGGCCGCATTCGTACTACGTGAACCGCAACCAGTTCATCGACTACACTGGAAACAGATGGATCTAGGAGAAAAGTCAAAGACATAGATGGACTGCCTTTTACATCTGCATAGTTGGCGTTTGCATACAGTTGGCACAGCCAATGATACTGCCGGTGGCTCAATCTTATAGTCTTCTTGCAGTTGGCGTACAAGCAGGGGCCTAATTCTGCTATTCTTAACGTTGTTATCATGTTGATATCATGTTTCAATAAAACTTCTTTGTCCCTTTCAATAAGATTTAGGTGGTGCCGTTTATTCGTAATACAATTTTTTAATAAGTCATAGTGACAAATATTTTGGTTAGTTATCGGTTAACCAACAATAACTTCCTTAAAAAGCAATACTATTGACGTGTTATTCATCATCACAGGTCATATAAGTCCCCACCGAGGGGTTCGAGTTTACCATAAGTTAGGGCGCTTAGGCCTTAGTCATCCACGTTGGCCCAATGCGGATTGGTCGACTTCACATACGCTTTTGAATATCTTCGCAGAAGTATGCAGGTTGCCTCACAATACTTTCCTTCACGGTAGTAGCATCGGACCAATGAACATTTATGAAATTCGAAAAACAAAAAGTACATTGTTACATGACAGAATCGAACCCCAGACCTCCCGATCAGAAGGCCAGTGCCGAGTCCACCGACTTAGAAGCGTTATTGACACGAAACAAATGCATTAACGTTAGCAGAATAAGGCCCCTGTTTCATTGCCGCCAACTGCATTCAGCTACAATTTTAATATGCAATCTGTCTGTCTAGAGCCAAAGGCTACAAGCTGGTTAAACTTAGCCGGCGTCGGAATAACTGGCCTATTTTCGGCCCATATACGTGGGGCCTTATTCTGCTGCATTTGTGGCGTGTTAATAACGCTTCAATAGCATCGAGTTTTGAGACAATTAAGTGATAACTAACTAAAGCATTTGTCACTATTGACTTATCAAGAAATTGTAGTATGAATAAATTACACCAAGAAAAGTGTATAACAGTTATAAAGGCAGGTTTATTGACAGGCTATCAAGACACGATATTAACGTTCAGATTAACAGAATTAGACTCCTGATCGCATGATAGTGTCAATTCATCACCGCAAACCAGGGGGGTTATTGTCTATCACGGTCGCCCTTAACTTGGCAGCCATTGCGCCGTCAACACAAGACTCAGCACCGGCTTCCTCTTATAAAGCAGTGATGGATATGCTACGATTGTCAAAATTGACAGCGATCGCGATAGATTTGAGTTACACGATCAAGGGGCATGCAGGCGATCTAGTCACTGAAGTTGAAAACAGGCCAAGTTTTTATTTACACCGCCATCCCCAAGACCCCGCCTTGCTCTCGTCCAGTTTGCAGCTTAACAACCTTTTGTCTACTGAAAACGTCGTGGATTTCGTTCGTTCTAAAGTATTTATATTGTGCGATATATTAATTAAATATTTCGGTTTTTACTTAATTAAACGCATTATTATTAAACAAGCAACATGTAATTATTTAAAATCCTCGAAGCTAAACTATACAAATAATCTTTGGAATGTTTCACCTGTTTCCGTTCTACTTGGTATTTAATAGTTATTTTGGTAATATTCAAAACAAATTTGACAATATATTATAAAAAAAATCAAAACACAGGATCGCAGACTTAATTACGAAAAGAGTAATTAAATCGTATGCAAAAGCTCTTAATCTATATAAATAAAAATCAATGTATGTAATATGTATGTTTGTCCTCTATGCATTGCAACGCATACCGGGTACAGTAAGTTTTTATTAAAAATAATAGTTAAATCGTCTTGTTTTGGAGGAGGAAAAGGGGGACTACAAATCATTTATTTTATGTACTCTTCGGTCCCAGCTGCAGTTGTATTGTCCCCATCGCGCTCTGCTTGGTAGTTCGGCAGCGCGACACCAATAATTTTTACAAATTTCTAGTTTAGAATTCTCTTGCCCTTAGTCAACCAGCTATAAATCTTTGGAAATAACGTAACTCGAACGACCATCGGAATGTAGTAGGAAATACCCAAAATGGATTGAAATTGGCCATCAAGCATTTATTGTACAGTTGAATGTAAAAATAGCTTGCCGTTGTTTTAAAATATTAAAATTAAATTCCGATAACGATTCGAGTAATATGTCGTGTACTCCCATTAGGAGATCCCATAGGAGAGTTGCAGTAAAAACTGGAGGAAACGGTCATTTTAAGCTACAACAGAAAGATATTCGCATCATATTAGCCACCCCTCCTCTCTAGGCGGTCGCATGTGACCGGTGTGACGTCACGCTATGAAAATTTTTAAAAATTACCCACAATATATTTTTTTTTCACAAAAAATATATATATTTCAGAACCAAAGTATATTTTTCATTTTGTAAAAAAAATGTATTAATTTATAAATATCCTTTTGTGAGGGTAGTTTTCACTATTACATATCGTAAAGCCACACCGGTCGCATTCGACCGGTTGGTGGCTGGCAGGTTAACATCATCATTATCACAGCATATACGTCTCTACCAAGGGGCTCGAGCCTACCTTATGTTACGGTATTTAGGCCTTAGTCAACCACGCTGGCCCAGTGCGGATTGGTCGACTGGTGTATGTGAATACACCTTTGAATTTCTTCGTAGATGTATGCAGGTTGCCTCACGATGTTTTCCTTTGCCGTATAGGAGCGTCGGACAATTGTACATATGAAATGCGAAAACGGAATACACATTGGTACATTGTAGGATCGAACCCTGGACCTCCCGATTAGAAGACAAGTCCACAGCGCCACTGACTATAACAATTAACTTCCAAATCAAAATGAAAAGGTTAATAAAGCCTAGCCTCAATTAAATGGCTATGTAGACAAACTTGTATCGTGCATAAATTATAAAGTTTAGCAACAAAAAAAATTGAACTGGTATATCACAAAAAGGAATATTATGTTTGAAGCAGATTAGATTTTTCTGCTCTAAATGGTTTTCCCTACTTGGCAATTTTGATTGTGATGAATATTCTCATAAACTCTTTTTGTATGTAGTTAAATAATATGTAAAACACCAATGTCACTGATTAACAGGTTTTTCGTTAGCCTTGCCGCCAGAAATATGGCTGTGCATAATAAATATGATGTAGTGTACCTATATTGATAACAAGATAATATAATATATTATCTTGTTATCAATATAGGCATATATAAATAAAAGTTATATATAAAAGCATATTTCATTTATTTAACAACGGTACAGTAAATAGTGAACTTATGCCTAATATTAGAATTAGTTACTAGGATTATAATTATACATTTAATATAATGGAGTCAAAAATTATTATTATCATTTTTTGCTTTTAATCGTGAGGTCTCTTAAAACAAGCATGAAATGGAGACACCAAATCCAGTTTTGTATTTAAGAAAAACTATTAATATTTATTACTAATATTATTATCATCAATTAATAGAATAAAATATTTAAATTATGATACCGAAATTACAGAATTGTAATAAAAACCGACTTGCTATCCAAATCACGTAGACGCAACTAAGTAGCTAATGGTGATTAGACTTAGATGAGTGATTTAAAGGCACGAGACAGAAAAAATGCTCTCGTAACCTACGATCATTGACCAGTGAGAAAAGCATATTGTAGGTAAAATGCCAATTAATAAAATAGTTTAAGTCTTTTTTGGCAAAGAGTAAATACAAAAGGCGGTGTCCGAAATTAGAATAATTATTTGCTCACTGCAAATTCATTGCAAAATATTTTTTTAAAAAATTCCCTTTTCGTGCTTGAGACAAGATCATCATCACATCCATATTTTGCCCACATCTGGGTATGTTTTTCCCTTAAGGCGCATAGTGCTCTCAATGACCTTGCGTCGATCGTCCCGCACTGGTTACATAGGAGTGAGTGAGTGAGAGTGAGGGGAATGTTTAAGCAAACCTTTACGCGTAAGATAAATTATTTCAATTAAAAATTAATGAAGGCAAATAAGAAAAATCTAAAAAGACCATCCGCTAAAATATTGTTCACTTTATTTATTGAAATCAAAAGTATATGATTTAACCTAATATTTACGAAGCGATTAGGTTTAACGTTTTAAAATCGAGTCATGTTTGAGTCACATTTTAACCAAGATTTATATAATTTATTAAAAAATTAAAAAGACCATCCTCTAAAGAATGCGTTGAATAATAACATATCTTTTTTAAAGATTTTTTTATTCAATATTTATGAAGAGAACCGGTTTTTTCTGCAGTGATTTTTTATGATTGACGTTACTATGCGCCTTAATGTGGGCGCATTCGGGCTGTTACCTACGATGCTGGCCCAGAGCGGGTTTGGGTAGCACTACTGCGCTAGAGCCTTGTTTGTTGTTTGGCATATACATACAATTCTTAAAACTCAAACTCAAAAATCTTTTTATTCAATATAGACTTAGATTAATTGATTTAGTCTAAGAATATAGACCATTACAGGCACTTATTGACGTAAAATAATAGGAACCTAATTATCTAACAAAACATTACTCAAGAATTTAAGAAATTAAGATAAGCTATGTATTATTTAAACCTTGTATGTAGAGTCAGCTCCCATTCAAGCTATACATTTTCACGAAAACCCCCACTGTAGATATTGCTTGATAAGGAACTTAACTTAAGATATATTTATAACTAGCTGTGCCCGCAAACTACGTTTAGCTTCAATAAAGCGCAACACTCAAAAATTTCTGGAGAGGGCCATTCTTACCCCTATAGAGGTATAAAAAATAGCCTATGACCTTTTCTCAGACCCACCAAATATACGCCACATACACGCAAAAAATTTCATAAAAATCGGACAGCCGTTATAGTCTGTCACAAGTTGTCAACGTATATTGGCGACCTTTCTAGGGGTTGTAGTTTTGCAATTCTAACGGAGACCATACGTACTGTACGGCCACTGTAGCTACTTACCATTCAGCCTGCTTGTTTGCCAACTTAAACATACTCGTATATATTTCTTCTACTAAATGACCAATATAAAAACTAAATACATTATAGTAGTTCTTTAACGTTCTTTGTCTTGAACCGTATCGCCTGATAGTCAATATGGATAAATCAGAATGTGGGGGAGAGGTTTATGTGAATCTTCTACACGGGGAATTGGTCATCATACAGAAATGCTGGAAAACAACAAAGCTGTTTACATTGTAGCGTTCCCTGAAACCAAACCATTCACCAAATCGAGCAGGAAGTTATCCAGGTCATAAGAATTATTTTGGTAGTATATAACAATATGGCTTACCTACGGTTTCAGTATATATGTACTAGCTTTTGCCCGCGGCTTCGCTCGCGTTAAATTCGGGGTAACGTAGTTCACTCTATAGAACTTCTTTAATAAACAATATTCTTTACTAATCTATTTTTTGGTGCCAAAACCACCAAACTACGCGGTGAGCTTACGCGTGAGCAGCTTCAGGGGTTAAATTTGGAAAATGTCCGAAAAAGTCTATCTATGCTGTTTTTCCATACAAACGTTGGACCCCGTTTCATCCCCTTAGGTAAATTTTGGAAAATCCTTTTTTGGCAGATGCCTACGTAATAATAACTATCTAAGAGTGTAATTTCAGCGCAATTCGTTTGTGCATTTTATATATAAGTACAGAACAGAGTTATATATAAGTTACATCAATACATATATTATACTAGCTGCCCGCCTCGGCCTCGCACGGGTACCACAATAGGCTAGATGACAAAATTTTTTTTTTGCTTCAATAGATGCTCATTCATTTAATAAACTGAAAGAAAAAATTGGTTTTCGAATAATTAAAAAAACAACCAAGATATAAGGTATTAAAGATTTTTCTCCATCTCTGTCTAGCAAAACGGTAATTTACATGGAGTTAATATGACGTCACGGTTGTGGATACTAAACAATGACGTCACGGTTGTTGTCGGATCTCTCT
This sequence comes from Schoenobius gigantellus, assembly GCA_963935595.1. Lineage (NCBI taxonomy): Eukaryota > Metazoa > Arthropoda > Insecta > Lepidoptera > Crambidae > Schoenobius > Schoenobius gigantellus. The sequence continues at coordinate 10,956,340 of OZ012558.1, forward strand.
GTCTAATCGCTTCCAAATTAACAACTTAAAATGCTTGTATCTAATGTATTTCTAAGCCGATTTTAATTCTAATTTCACAGCATTGTATCTTTTTCTACGGTATTTTAATATTTTATGACGAGACGTGAAAATTTGAATTCAGTCATCATCCCTATCGAATGATAATATGCCAATTTAGGTGTTCGAGCCTTCGCTCGACCCACTGTGAGATTAACCCTTTGAATTTTACCTGTTTGCAGTGTGCATCTACCCTATATACAATTATTCACATAACATTTTCAATGAGGGTATGTAAGTAAGTGCGGGTGCCATCGCCGACTAGCTTTTCTCTTCAGTACGTTTTTGAATTTTGTCGTGAGCAGTGTGCAAAATTGTTAAAACTATATTGTTTAAATTAAGTAACACAATTAATTTCAATAAAAAGTAGGTTTTTTTTTAGTGCGCTATTTGCTGATATAAGAAATATATATATTTATTAAAAATTATTTAAGAATAGCTGTTGAAGATTTTGAGGTAAGATCCTTCCTTTATTTAGTGTACAAGTTAAAAAAGTGCTTTGTTCTTGCGAATGCCCGCTCTCCGGACGGCAGACTCGCTACTCCACACATGAATGGAGGAACAACTTCACCATCCTAGCATGCGTATCATGTTTTAGGAACTAGCACTTGTATTACAATGTGCTTTCCTCTTGCGAATGCCCGCTCTCCGGACGGCAGAATCGCTACTCCACATATGAATGGAGGAACAACTTCATCATCCTAGCATGCGTATCATGTTTTAGGAACTAGCACTTGTATCACAAAATGCTTTCCTCTTGCGAATGCCCGCTCTCCGGACGGCAGACTCGCTACTCCACACATGAATGGAGGAACAACTTCATCATCCTAGCATGCGTATATCATGCTTTAGGAATTAGCACTTGTATCACAAAGTGCTTTACTCTTGCGAATGCCCGCTCTCCAGACGGCAGATGCGCTACTCCACACATGAATGGAGAATCAACTTCGCCATCCTAGCATACGTATCATGTTTTAGAAACTAGCACTCGTATCACACGTACGAGTAGCTTTTGTTCTTACGAATGGTCACTCTCTGGACGGCAAACTTGCGACTCCACACTTAAATGGTCGAACAACTTCACCATTCTAGAATGCGTTTCATGTAAAACATGCACGTGCAGGAATTAGCACTCTTATCACAAAGCTATGTCAGCTGCACAGCCATCACTTTAAAATTGTGCGTCGGCTAGTGAACCGACCCCTACACATGGTATCGGCTGCGCAGCTCTCACTGTCGGCTGCGCAGCCTTCATCGTCAGCTGCGCAGCCCTCACTGTCAGCTGCGCAGCCCTCACTGTCAGCTGCGCAGCCCTCACTGTCGACTGCCTAGTCCTCACTGTCGGCTGTAAAGCCGTCATAAGCCGTCACTTTTTAACTGCGCGTCGGCTAATGATCCGACCCCTACACAGTGCCCGCTCAAGGCAAGTTTTAAGATGGAGCGAGTTCCAATTATGGTGCCGCCCTTGCGCCCAAATATTAAAAAAGCGAGGATAACTTTTGACCACTGACGCGCTCCCTGGAACTTGGCGCCTGGAGCGGCCGCTCCGTTCGCCCTATGGTAGGGCCGGTCCTGCCCCTACACATAATATACTAGCTACGCAGCCTACTTCATTAGCAGGCTAGCAATTAAAAATTACGGAGCACACGATCCTTTGCGACCTAGCCAACTGGGAGCCTATCCCTAGGTAGCTCTGCCACATGAAAAGTTTATCTAAAAATAAACGATAATAATGCGGATTATTGGAGATCATGGATGGTTGACTGCGTCTGTCATAAAGACCTCTTTGGTGATAAGATTTCATCCGACGAAGAATGTCAGCTCCGATTTGCAATCTGTAAAGTTCAATTAGCTTATGCTTTAGCGAAGATGACGCGCATACATATAATCATTGAGCAAACAAAAATATAAGGCAATTAAATAAAAGCTGTTAAATTGTATTCTGTTGTGCTCTGATTTAAACACCATTCGCCTTAATGAAAAAGATCACCTCACAGATAGTGGCTATACCGATTTTACACCTTGATAAAATCTGAGCTAATTTCCCAAAGTGAAGAATCACGTATCCTCGAGGTTAAAATTGAGAAGGCAAACTCCATTTCGCTATCAACCTTCGATCATAGCAGATATAACGGCTTCTATTAGAATGAATGATACAGGGTGTTAACCAGATACAGATATAATGAACCTGGTACCTCAAACCGAGAGGAACACTTCTTTTTTATTTGGAGACACAAAGGAATCACTTGCTAAGCATGAAATCCAAGTTCAACGTTTAGGGGCTGAAAAATGACAAAATATTTTGTTATTTTGAAGTACAAAAATATCTAGAAACTAACCATGTATTCACCTCCATAAAAATCAATAGTAGCCTCGCAACGGCTACACCTGCATGGCAAAAGGTTCAACTCTTGACTAAAAGTAGTCTAATGCTTAGGTGTTATAATTACTCATGATGGCCTACTTCCGCAGGGGAGACACTTTATAGATGTTTATAAAGATACATCCTTAAACGTAAAACCCATATTAGTAAGCGCTTTCTGACAGCTGGTTCCATGTTTCGTAAAACTTCAGATATAGTTTTTCAATACCCGTTGCGAGAAGAGAGCAAAAATTTTAAAAAACATAGATGTAACATTTTTAAGCCGCATAACAACAATTTTTGTAATTCAACAACTTACCTTTTCTCTGAACTTTTACAGACAGATTTATTGAAAGAACAAGGAGGATTTAGCCATCACTACCGCCTACTACCAATATGCATTAAAGGGTAGACCAAGGGTGGAAAAAGTTAAACGATTGGGATCAGAACGAGTTTTACGAAGGCCAGCAAACATTTGCTCGATATCAGGGCCAGGAAAATTAAAAACAGGGAAGTTTGACATGAGCATATTCAGATTTCAAGGCGGGCTAAATTGAAAATTATATTGAGGTGTGAAAAGCTCAATTATCCATATTATCTGGATATAAGTTACTTTTCACATGTCATCATCATCACAACTAATATACGTCCCCACCGAGGGGCTCGAGCCTACCCTATGTTAGGGTGATTAGTAGGCCTTAGTCAACAACGCTGGCCCAGTGTGAATTGGCGTGCACATATACTCGTACCCTCATAAAATTAAAAAGATTTATAATAGTTTGGATACATGCAGTTAATTGTCTTGCTCTATCACGAAGGATATGACATCAGAAATAAATAAAATGTTAAAATGTAAATCAATTGAAGGTTGTCAAAACTTTTCAGAATTTCTTGTAAGTAGTCACGGACTGTAAGAAGTCCCGTAAAGATAGACCCATTTTGTTACAACGATACAATCTATCAAATGACTTGACTACTTTTTGTCCTCTCAACTACACCCCATGCAGTGCAGTCATAGTCAAGTGAGAAGCGGAATCTCTTCGAATCGTCATGGCGTCAATTGAATTGACTATATTCCTACTTCGGAGCGGTGGAATGGGGCGCCCAGAGTAACAACTGCCAATAGCTGATAATCCCAAGTCAAATGATATTGCGCTATATATTTTTTTGCTTCATAATCATACACATATTATTACAAAAACATAGCAGTTCATAATTCATAAACCAGTAGTGGCCACTTTTGCTGACCCCGAAAGAAGTGAACGTCTTAGTTGTAATTTTTTTTACACAAATTAAATAATTACTCCTTTGATATCAATAGAAATAACATATACTAAGTGTCACGCTATGTGGCTACATTTATCCTCCTGTGTTCAGGTACTTCAGGTAGACGTATTCACGAGTTGACTCTTTTTGTCATACATCTCAAGACATTCGTATCGAGTGATGATTATTATTATACTATGGCCGAAATTTGGTTCCAAGTCTGATTCATCAAAATTTAGGCAATCTGGTTGGATGCTTAATATTATTAGGGACGAAAGGCTAATTTTAGTATTTTGGATGAATAAACATATATATAACAGTAAGCAAATCAAGACGTAGAAGCATAACAAATTTATTCGTATCTACCAGGGAGAAAGTTAAACCACCCTCGCGAAGCGTCATTGCATGTTAATTTCAGTCTTTATTCAAAAGAGCGGGAATCATCCCTTCACCCGGCAGCTATAGAGCTGCAGTTACCTTTCTCTGAAAACTGAATAAACAGCAACCTTGATCTAGATGTCTTAATTATAAGGAAAAATTGTTGACCTATACAAATTTTTTTTCTCTCAGACATTATTTTGAAAGGACGTCGCCTCAATCTGCCTAATCGATGTACCGCGAGGTACATACACTAATCTTTTTTGTTTGAAAGAAAATACGTCATTTTATCTGTAACAATTAATCTTTGATACTCAAAAACCTGTTAATCAATTCCAACTTGACAAGTATCAGTAAATGAAATGATGAAATTTTTATTGCCATTGTTAAGTGTTATATTAATACTGCAGATACTATGATTATATTGAGTGAGTACAGAGTACACGTCCGAGTTTACGTAAACTAGTTTGAATGAAAATGTTGATATGCACTTTATACGATGGAAACGGACGATACCATAATAGACCGTGGTACTACCCTGGTACCGTGGTACCAAAATCTTACTTTATTTTCTGGCTGAAATGGAACTCGAATCGGAAGCATCTGATGAGTGAATCTGTCGTATCAAGAATCTGTCCTTAACCGAATAATCCGTCGAAGACTAAAACATTGAAGAGTGTATCGCACACAATACAATAATATGATGCTTCAACATTCATAAAAGATGCTCTTCGTCTTTTTTAGTTGGGCGGTCTTTGATGGGAATATGGCAAACATTTATTATAGCCCCTGCAGTCCCAAAGTCCATCGTTAGATAGGTAGCGGCATTGTTTGTTACTAAAGTCGTTTCTTACTAACTTGAAGTCCCTTTTGAATCGTCCATTCAAAGAGTTTGTGACACTAACATTTGGTCATTATAGATCGTATTTTGACATTTTGTAGCGTTTTGTTACTTGCGTAGAGACAGATTAATTGTAAGTTACAATTTCTTTTTTTTTTTTTTTACTTTGATGGTTGTAATCCCATTAAGTTATGTTTTTTTATTTAAGTGCACGATACATCAGTACATAAGAAAAAATAAACTAAAAATAAAATATTTTACTACAAGTTTTGCAGACGTCGAAACTAAACGCAATTGAATACTCAATCAACTCAAATTCATATCGAGTAATTAACACTTTTATTTATTTATTACCTAGTTTTATCTTAATAAAAAAGGAATTTTCGGAATTCTCGAATTTTTCTCTACAGTTTGGTACACATGTACACCTCAAAGTGTACATACATGGGCAAAAATGAGTGGACTATTGGCAATCCTCAAGCTTCATTTAGCTAAACTTAATCATTTATTCCGATTTAATTGTTATACCTAAATCCTTAATTGTACATATAAGCAAACAAGCATATCTTGAATTAAATAGTAGTCATATTGTTCCTTAAAATAATTATTAAAATAATTTACTTCGTAAAGTCACTTTGTTTTTCATTGAAAAACGATTTGTACAATTTCACAGTACGTCTAGCCATCGCCGGCAGATTGTAAACACATCTCACAGTGGGTCGAGCGAAGGCTCGAACACCTAAATAGAATCGTTTTCCCCCCGAAGGGTAGAAAACGAATATTTAGGTTTCAGCCGTAGCTCGACCCACTAAATTTGCTGTTCTAGCCGGCGTGTGAGAAAAGTACTGAAGAGAAAAGCTAGTCGGCGATGGCACCCGCACTTACTTACATACCCTCATTGAAAATGTTAGGTGAATAATTGTATATAGGGTAGATGCACACTGCAAACAGGTAAAATTCAAAGGGTTAATCTCACAGTGGGTCGAGCTACGGCTGAAACCTAAATATTCGTTTTCTACCCTTCGGGGGGAAAACGATTCTATTTTGACGGTTAATTATTTTTTTTTAAATCCAAAGTTTTCATTTTTTCGTACAATTTTTCAAACATTTTCCTTTATACAAATCTCATTCCAATAATAACAAATAGAACAAAAAAAGGATTAACCAATTTGGTGCGGTCGTTCTGAAGTTATGAGCGTACATACATTTCGGTAATTGATTTTTATTTTTATATATGTACTAGTTTTTTCCTCCATTTTATTCCATAATGATTCAACTTTATTCTGCCTTTCTTGAGCATCGGCCATTTCGAAATTAGGACAATTTTCGTAGAATCGTAATGTTTTTTTTTCTAACAGTCCACAAAATTAAATACATTACATATTACTATAAACACTAAGTATTATTATTGTTTTGAGACATTATTGATATTAATAAATTCTTCTTCAGTAGAAAGAACTATACAGTTGCAAGAATAATCTTTATCGTATTCATGTTTCGAATTAAAATAAACAATTGTTAATAAATTAGAACTGTATACGAATAAAGTTTAGATTTTATAATGGGTGTTGGTAACACCAACAAAATATATTTTTTGGATATGACAACTTGGCCAATTTTGACTGGTCGTACAGTAAGCTCCTTGTCAAGTTATACTGTTTGACCTTTGAACCGTTCTTATGTCGCTCGTAATTCTGGCGGTTTTCGTAGAGTTAATGTATATCATGAATGGGGAAGTTACTGTACAAATACGTTTTCCGTATTCGATATCCGATCACGGAATACAGACACGGAGTTTCGTGAACGTAGCGCAGACGTTCGTTTCTTCTCATTCGGGATTTCTACCATTCTACCTAAACGCACGTACAGAACGTGTTCCGTTCGTACTAAAAACGAACGTGTGCGGCAGTCAATGAGTATTTTGTATAGATTTGATGCATTCGGATGCCCGCATTCAGAAAACGAATGCGAAAAACGTATTTATGCGGTTAGCCTTAAAATGTATTGAGACTTCCGATTTTGTAACGTGTACTGTGCGATATAGTGTTGCTGGCATAGTTCGGTTAGCAAACTCGCCGTGATGACTAACATCCAACACACAAACTTGGAGTTATCGTTAGTTAGTTCACGATCGTTGCATTATCACGGTCTCGAAGGACACTAAACACAGGTAACATCTAACATCGAACATCCAATAGGCCCCGAAGCGGTTCTCAAACTTTTTTGGTGACGGAACCCTTTTTGAAAGCGAAATACTTGACGGAACCCTAAAATAAAACAATAGTTTTTAAAAGTGTATTCTTTATTAATAAGCATAATAAAAGTACGACCAGAGAGGGTGTTTTGATTTTTCTAAATTATTGCGGAACCCTTATAGGGGTATTGTGGAGCCCTAGGGTTCCGCGGAACACACTTAGAGCATGACTGCTCTATGTACCCTTCAGGGCCTACTTTCATTTAATACCCCTATTGCACATCAAAATAGATACAGAAATGTAATCTTAATGGGTGACATAAATATAAATATAAACTCAGCGAACTTAGATGCTAATTCTGATGATTACTTAAATTCCTTAGCACACCATGGCCTCTTGCCTGCACACATTCTACCTACCCGCAGCCGATCCTGCTTAGATCATGTCTTTATGAAATGTATTTATTCTGCTCAAACTTTTGTTATCCATTCTGCTGTAACTGACCACGATGCTGTACTACTTGTAATGCACATGAGCAAAGTCAACACCCCTATTAAGACGATAAGGAAAATCAATTACAAAGACCTTTCGGAGACACTGGAGGCTATTGACTTTACTCCTATCCTAAAAAATACAGATCCTGAATCTGCTACTAACCACCTTATTAGTATACTGCAAACGGCTATCAAAGATAATTCCTCCATCCTAACTCTCCCAAGAAGACGACGAGTGCTAAAGCCCTGGATGACTCTGGATATCTTAAGGTGTATCAGAAATAGAGATAAGATGCATAAACAACATAAAAAACAGCCACAAAATGAAATTTTAAGAGTTACCTTCACGCGGTACAGCAACTATTGCAATACCCTAATCAAAAAATTGAAGAACGAGTACGATAAAGACTGTTTAAATAAAGCTGGAAAAAACCCTAAACTCTTATGGAAAGCGATAAAGGAGGTAACAAGCACCAATAAGGTAAAATCCACATCAAATGACCTATTAAATATTAAGTCATCACCTCAAGAGTCTGTGGACCATGTTAACTCCTTTTTTGCAAATATAGGTATAACTCTAGCCGACAACATCACCCAAACTGCATCTACCATCGGAACTTGTTCTTCTTCCCCCCAATTTATGACACCAACTTGTTCAAATAGGCAATCATTTGTGTTGTTAGGAACGGACGAGGCTGAGGTGGAGTCCATTATATGTTCTCTGAGACAAGACTGTGCTGCAGGCTGGGATGGCATATCAACTGCTCTCTTGAAGCACTACAAACACATATTAGTGCCCATAATCACCCACATATGTAATTCCAGTATATTGGCAGGTGTTTTTCCTACAGCATTAAAGAGAGCAATAGTACACCCTATCCACAAATCTGGGGATAGATCCAACATAAGCAACAACCGCCCAATCTCAATTCTACCAGCTCTGTCTAAAATATTGGAGCGTGTGTTAAACCTTCGGCTTAAGAAATTCCTTGAAGCAACATCGGTGATATCCTCTCAACAGTATGGTTTTCGAGCTGGTAGATCAACCGCAGATGCTGTTCATTCAGTTCACAGATACTGTGGTCAGAAGCTTGGATCGTGGTCAAAAGTGCTTAGGTATCCTGCTTGATCTGGCAAAAACGTTCGATACGGTTTCGATCCCTCTACTTCTGAAAAAAACTCGAGGCTGCGGGAATTCGCGGCAACCAACTCCAGCTTTTTACCAGTTACCTCACGAATAGAAGCCAGAGGGTTATGATCTGTGGTACTGCTAGTTCTGACCAGCCTGTTGAATATGGTGTACCACAGGGCAGTATTCTAGGTCCTACGCTGTTTTTGGTTTATATAAACGAACTCTGCTCTCTCAAGATCCCAAATTGCAAGATAATATCTTTTGCAGATGATACTGCACTAATATTCTCCACTGAAAGCTGGACTGACACTTATAGACGAGCACAAGTTGGATTCGATCTTGTATCATGCTGGCTCAGAGCTAATCTACTAACGCTTAATGTTCTAAAAACCAACTTCATGACCTTTACAATGAGGAATACGATGCAGCTACCCAAAAACCTTTCAATTGTTGCACACTCACACTATCACCCCCTTGCCTTATCTGTGGCTCATTGTGATTGTCCTAGCTTGAATAAAACTGAAACAGTCAAATATCTGGGTGTTCTGATAGATAACAGACTGTCATTCCAAGCTCATATAAATCTTACTTCAACCAGGCTTCGTAAATTAATGTATGTTTTTAAAAACCTACGTCATGTGGCTGATCCTTACATAGTAAAGGCAGTGTGTGTCGCCCTTTGCCAATCACTTATTATCTACTGCATCACCTCATGGGGAGGCTCTGCGAAATCACATATGATCCAACTTGAGAGAGCCCAAAGAGCAGTCCTAAAGGTTTGCACATCCCTCCCATATTGCTATCCAACTTATGATTTGTATCAGTATTGCCAATTACTGACAGTCCGACAGCTATTCATCTTGTATACGATCCTTAAGCAACACCACTACATTGATTTTACCCCAAATACATATACCCGCCGTAATCACCTTGTTGCCAACACAAATTTATTCAAAACTCACTGTGCCAAACGTTTTTTCTGTGTCCTCGGCCCATATCTATATAATAGGATTCAGAAAGATCTTAATGTCGTCCTCACTGGTCATGAATGTAAACGCTGTGTAATACCTTACTTGCAAAATTTTAATTACAATGATACAGAAAAACTTCTCACCACGCTCAGATAACAACAACTGAACACATATTAAACTTATATTATTTAATTATGATATGATAAATTAGTAGGACCACGGGCATAGAATGGATAACAAATTAACATAGGTATCAAATGTGCATGTATGTGTATGTATGTGGTATGTATATGTGTGTAGTATGTATATATATATATATATATATATATATATATATATATACATATATTTATATATTGGTTGTTATAAAATAAACATTATTACTTAGCATATATACGTAAAAAATCAGGCCAGCTGGCCACAATAGATGTATGCAGTTTGAGAATGAATAAAAGTAACTAGTAATTAGCAAGTAAACTTAATTACAGTTAAAATAATAAATAATGTTATAGAATGGGAGTAATTAAGTGAATAAATATTTTGTTCATGTTCTATAGATAAACAATTGTTAAAAGATACGTATGCTTTATAAGTCGTGTAGTTTTAGAAGGCTACGAGTACCTAGATAACTTAATTTTGTAAATTAATAGTTGTATAAGTGTTAGGTTAGTAGTAGTAGTATTGTGCGACCATCTTTCGGAGGGGAGAGTACTGGTGTACTGAGACACAGGCATCCGCCTAGTTCAGCACCAGCCTCTCGCAATCTTAACGATGTAATATAATGTAGCTCTTACTTAAGGTGTACATGTAAGATTGTCGGAGATAACAATAAACTTATTATTATTATTATTCCGCAATTAATTTTTTTTTCTTCCTGGTCCCTCGACAAATCGAAGGAGGGGAGATCACCCCTCGGCAGAGGAGGCCAGACGGCCGAGGGTCAGGGCGACAAAGAGAGGAATCGGCGGACAATCCTAGCGTTATCGAGCAATACCGCACATTGAAGCCTCGCTATCAAGGGTCCGTCACACAGTCCCAATCTCTTTAGATGGTCATGAAGAGAATTTGGGACGAGGCCGTTAGTTGAGACTACGATTGGTATGATCTCAGTGGACGCCACCCGCCACATGTCGGTCACCTCGTGTGCCAGGTTCAGGTACTTAATCTTCTTATCTGATTCAGCCTTCACGAGGTTCTCGTCAAAAGGAATGGTGACGTCCACTAAGAACACACGCGATTCCGCCCGGTCCATCAACACGATATCAGGCTTGTTAGCGGGAACTGTCCTATCCGTAATGATGGACCGGTCCCAGTATAATCGAGCGCGGTCGTTTTCGAGCACTGGCTCCGGCGAGTACTTGTAGTACGGTACCTTCTCACCTGTGAGTCCATATTTGGAAGCTAACTCAAGATGGAGTATTTTGGCTGCTTGGTTATGTCTGTGCAAATATTCAGTATTAGCCAGTACAGGACAACCGGAAGTTATATTCCTGAGTGACTCTCCCGGTTGGAGACAGGCTCTACATATGTCCTCTGTCCCATCCTTAAGGATATACTTCCGGTAATTACGGGTCATAACGACCTGGTCCTGTATTGCACAGGCAAAACCTTCGGTTTCCCCAAAGATGTCTCCAAAACACAGCCAATGCACGGAGGCCTTTGGGTTCACGTGGCGTTCATGTAGCGCCTTGAAGAACCTACCGTGCAACTCCCTCTCCTTCCAAACGGCCTCCCGGTCAACGGTACAAAGTACTGCCGGTTCTCGCCATTGCTCGGTAGCCAAGGAGAGAGGGGTTAGTCCTTTGTCACACTCTTTGACAGCTTCATGCAATCCACTGCTCTCAGATTTCGTCAGGAAGTAATTACGGAGATTGTATATCTGACGGTTGTGCATGGTTTTCGCACTGATCAATCCGCGGCCACCATTCTTCCGTCGTATATACAATCTCATCACTGACGATCTCGGGTGGTGCATTCTATGGAGTGTCAAAGTTGTGCGGACTTTCCTATCCAGGGCATCTAATTCGGTGCGGTTTCCACGGCTACCTCCACGTGTGCGCGGGTATTAACCCGCGCCGGTGCACCCTGGGCAATGGCTGTTACGGAAAGGGTACTATCCCCTCTCCCTGACAGTTAGCAAAACGCCGCATCCTTTTTACCCTTGTTCCCTCCTCACTCTCATCCGCTATCTACCCATTCCAAGCCCTCATCCTCTTATCCTACCCTACGTCCTGGAGGAGACGACACCTCGACACCAAAAACGTCCCAAATCCGGGGTGTTATCCGACCCGTGCCCCGGATACTTTGGCTGGGGGGTGCCCAGCCCAAACGGAGGGTCCTTGATACCGGGCGACCTCAAGGACTAATGAGCCTTATCTCCGCATGCGGGGCTCTGCGGGGATGGACACCTTATTTCCCTAGCTGCTCGTGGGACTCTTATGGATTTCCAAAGCCAGTTATCGGAGTTGTCGCAGCTCTTGGCCGAGACGCCTGTCGTCGAGGCGGAGACTAGCAGGGACTCAGCGCCCTCTAGTACTCCTATGGAGGTAGTAGAGACTACCCCCTTGCAGACAGGAACTGGAGGTCGTTCATCGCCTCCGGAACCTGCGCAAACGAGTGGTGTGGGATCTTCCAGCACCACAGTGGAGATGGGTGACGGCCACAAAGGCAGGTCGAATAGGCCACACCTTTGCGGTGCTGCCCGTAGGCGCCTCACCACCTGGATGAAGCGAGGCTTCACCAGGAGGGAGGCGTTAGAACTGTGCCAGCGCCCATTGTCGGAGGTGCCTTACGATCCAACGGATCGACAGGAGGCCGATAACGGGAGCCAAAACCAGCGCCCATTGTCGGAGATGCCTATTGAGCCACCGGATCGAAAGGAGGCCGGCAACAGGTGCCAGAACCCCAGTCAGGGGCCAAATAAGAGGCGCAGGTCTGACCTCACCTCCCCACAGGAGCAGCCGCGCAAAAAGAGGGTCGCCGTGGAGCCTTTGGAGCCACAACCAGGGCCCTCTTTTGCGGAGGCAGCGTGCTCAAAGAAGGTGGGGATTGTAGATGAGCACCGGCCACTCACCGCTGCAGATGCGGAGCGGGTGAAGGCTCACCTTCGCCGCTGCATCGAGTCTGCAAGCGGTGTGGGGCCGAGGTTCAGCGGTTGCATCCTTCGAGCGGGTGGCCTTGTGTTCACGTGCTTGAATGATGCAACCGCCAAATGGCTAGAGACCAACATAAGGGGTTTCAAGCCATGGGAAGGTGCCTGTTTAAAAGTGGTGGATGAAAAGGACCTTCCCAAACCAATCATTGCCACGGCTTACGTCAGGGATACTGCGGGAAGCACGAAGTCCCTACTAAGAAGGCTGGATAAGCAAAATCCAGACATAGGATGTGGTTCCTGGAGGGTGCTGAGCTCCAAAGCGGAAAAGGAGGGGCAGACTTTGTGCTTCTCCTTGGATGCAGAGGCGCAGGATGCCCTCCGCAAAACAAACCACAGACTATGCCTGGATTTTGAAATTATCCAAGTTAGGGTCAAGGGGGACAGATCGGGGGCGAGAGGAGGCGAGAATCAGGGTGGGGAAGCCGGTCGGGTTGCCGAGGGGAACGCAGTTGCGAGCCCATCGGTTTCCAGGCCGTCAACCGGGCCCAGAACCACCGCCAAACCTCAACCCCAATCGGCGGGAGGGTCTCGGAGCCCTCCTACCACGGCCCCCTCTACAACTAGCGGGACGGCTGGCCCGCTACCTTCCACGTCCAAGGGCAAAGGAAAGTGGGCACCCGTAGCCCAAACCTGCTTACCAGGACGTGGTGGGTCTCCCAATGGGCGATCAAGGGGTGGACGTGGTGGTGCCCCAAGGTCGACAAACCCTAATGGGAGAGGTGGCAATAGAGGTGGAGCACGCTGCCGAGGACGGCCAGTTCAACTGCCGTCCTTGGCCCGCGAGCACTCCTCTAAAAAAGCCGCCAGTAATCCCCTCAACTCCTTCCGTTTCCTCCCGCCCAAGTAGACCTAACCTAAACCCAACTCCCGCCTATCAGTACCCCTTCCTACACAACCAAAACTCCACTCCCCATTAACCTTATAACCTTTCCCTTTCCCCATCCTATAATGCAGAAGGCTATACAAATCAACCTCCACCACTCGAAGGCGGCAACAGCTGCCTTGGCTAAGAAGTGGAGCGATGAAAGGTATTGTATAGCATTCATACAAGAGCCGTGGATAAGTGGAAGCGCGGTTCTTGGGCTGAACCCTCTAGGCAATCTTCTCTACAATGCCGGTGGGGTGAGGCCTAGAGCATGTATAGCGTTTAATAATAATATAAAATTTTTACCTATACCCTATCTGTGTACAGATGACTTGGTTGCTGCCTATGTTGTACTCCCTGGGTCGCAGGACAGGAAATTAGTGGCCTGCTCTGCCTACATGCCCGGAGAGGAGACGGACCCGTCGTTGCAACTGGCCGGCCTGGTGGATTACTGCGAGGAGCAAAATGTGGACCTGCTCCTTGGCTGCGACTGCAACTCGCATCACACATCATGGGGTAGTAGCAATACGAACCCAAGAGGTGAGTTTTTGCATGATTTCATGCTTTCTAGGAATTTGACGGTGCTTAATGAGGGACACAGTCCCACATTCATCACGGCAGCCCGAAGTGAAGTCCTAGACATTACCCTCTGTACGTCGCGCTTAGTGAACCGCATTCAGGGATGGCACGTCTCAGAGGAGGCTTCACTATCCGACCACAGGTACATTAGATTCGACATAGCAGCTAAGCTTGACAAACAAATCGAATCCTATCGTAATCCTAGGCATACAAACTGGGAGGGCTATCGGGAGAGCCTGAAACAGAGCCTGGGGACGATACCAGCCGTGAAAACTGTAGAACAACTAGAATATGCGGCAGGGGCAGTATCCACAGGCATCTTAACAGCCTATGAGAATAACTGCCCCTACACCACCAGGGAAAGTAATCGTAAAGTGCCCTGGTGGAACAGCAAATTGCAATCCCTTAGGCAAAAAGCCCGCTCTCGCTTCAATAAAGCAAAAAGGGATGGGAATTGGGAAGCCTATTCTCGGACCCTAACGGGGTTCAATAAAGAGTTAAGGAGGGCGAAAAGGAGATCTTGGGGTAGGTTCTGTGACATGATCAACAGCACAGCCCATGCCGCAAGGATTCACAAATTGATATCCAAGGCGCCTCCTTCCCATATTGGCTTGCTTAGGAAGCCAAATGGGACTTTTACGTGCGACGCAAAGGAGACCTTAGAACTCCTAGCCCAAGTGCACTTCCCGGACTCGAGGGTAGTTGAATCATCCGAGGAGCTGCGGTCATTCTCCAGGCCTAGGCCGAAAGTGGATGATTGGAGAAAAGCCTCCTTGATTATCGGCCCTCAACGGGTGGCTTGGGCTATTAACAGCTTCAAGCCATATAAGACTGCAGGTGAGGATGGCATTTTCCCGGCCCTACTACAACAGGGTAAGAATATCCTCCTCCCAGTCCTAGTGAGGATCCTCAGAGCTAGTTTAGCATGGGGGTACCTCCCAAGTCTATGGACTAAGGTCAGGGTTATATTTATTCCCAAAGGAGGGGATAAAGATAGGGCCCAACCGAAGTCCTACAGACCGATCAGCCTATCCTCTTTTCTCTTGAAAACCATGGAAAAGGTAATCAACCTATATGTAAGGGAAACGCATCTGGCAGGCGACCCCCTACATTTAAGGCAACATGCCTACCAGAAAGGAAAGTCAACGGAAACTGCCTTAATCGATCTGACCGATAGACTTGAACAAGCGCTCGAAGATAAAGAAATAGCCTTGTGTGCCTTTCTGGATGTTGAGGGTGCCTTCGATAACACCCCAACAAGAGTTATTGTACGATGTCTGCAAAACCGCGGCATCGATCAATTAATAATCTCTTGGATAGAGGCAATGCTCACAACGCGAACAGTGAAAACCACGCTGTTGGACTGCACATTAACCGCCAGGGTGACTAGAGGGTGTCCCCAGGGTGGGGTGCTCTCTCCACTGTTGTGGTGTCTGGTCGTTGACTGCCTTATCCAGGAGTTGAACAATGCGTACCTTCCCACTCAAGGATACGCAGATGACCTGGTGGTCCACATAGTTGGAAAATGTCCTTCAACTATATCAGGTCTCATGCAACTCGCTCTTAATAAGATCGAACAATGGTGCTGCCAGGTGGGGCTGTCTGTGAACGCCAGCAAAACCATAATAGTTCCTTTCACTAGGAGGAGGAATTTAGACGGCCTCAAGCCTCCTAAACTGTTTGGAAGAACTATTGAATTCTCTCAGATTGCTAAATACCTTGGGATCCACCTGGATCAAAGACTTAACTGGGGTATACATATAGGCAACATTATCAAGAAGGCCAAAGCAGCGCTAGGTATCTGCCGTAGGCTAACCAGCTCCAGGTGGGGACTGAAACCCAGTCACCTTCTCTGGCTTTACACCGCTGTGGTAAGACCTATGGTTAGCTACGGGTGTATAGCTTGGTTTAAGCAGAATGCAGTAGGGACCACCATAAAGGCCCTGGAAAGCCTGCAAAGATGTGCCTGCTTGATGATTACGGGGGCTATCTCATCTTCTCCCATCCTTGCAATGGAGGCTATCCTGAACCTCCCACCACTCCACCTGTTCATACAGGGGGAGGCTAGGATGGCAATGCTCCGAGCTGTGGAGGGGGGCAGATCGAGATGGAAATCCCAAACCATGAGGAAGCTACAGGGCAGCCTAATGGTTAATCCTGTCATGGCAATGCCAGCCGATGCCATGATTGAAACTTTGGAGTTCAAGAAGAACTACAAGGTCATGATTCCTAATAGGGATGAATGGGACAAGCAAGTCCCTGAGCCCTTTAGGAAAGCTAACCAGACATGGTACACTGATGGCTCTAGGAAAGAGGGCCAGTCAGGTGCAGGTGTCTTCGGAGGTAGTGCGAAATCCAGGAGAACCACGTGCCTGGGCGCATATGCCACCGTATTCCAGGCAGAAATGTATGCCATTATCGACTGCGTTCACGCAAACATGTCGAATGAGGGTAAGAACATCCTCATCCTGTCAGACAGCCAAGCTGCTCTAAAAGCGCTTGATGCTGTAGAATTCAAGTCCAAAATCACCTTAGAGTGCAAGAAAGCCTTGAATGAATTGGGGACCAGGAACTCGGTAATGATTGGCTGGGTTTCAGGCCACTCCAATATCCGAGGCAATGAAATTGCCGACGAACTGGCGAGGGCTGGTTCCGAGAGCGCTCTCATAGGACCAGAACCAGCTTGTGGCATTTCGAGGGGGATTAAAAAGAGAGTCCTCAGAGATTGGGTACAAACACAAGCCCGACTCCAGTGGGCCCATTCCCCTGGACTACTGCACTCGAAATTGCTCATTAGGGAATTTTCACCCGGAGTTGCAATACAAAACCTCCAACTAAGCAGGAGCCAATTAAGGGCGCTCACTAGAGCCCTAACTGGTCACTGCAAACTCAACAAACATCTGCATAGAATGGGCCTGACTAATGTTCCCACGTGCAGATTTTGTGGTGAGGATGAAGAGACACCATTTCACATTCTTTGTGAATGTCATGCTCTCATCCACACAAGGAGCCGAGCTCTGGGTGGACCTAGTCTGCCACCACATGATGCGAAGGCTCTGTCTCCAAAGAAGGTTATTGGCTTTTTCAACGCCGCGGGCCTATTTGGAGACCTTTAAAATAGAGGGGTCGGCCACAATAGATCTGTACAGGTCGCAGTGGCCCGCTGGGGGACGCCCCTCCGTCGCCCCCAGTATCCCCTCGAACTCCAGATAGATAGATAGATCTAATTCGGTCTGAGACCATCTGAGCACACCAAAGGTGTAGATTAGGACAGGCATGACCCAGCCGTTTAATGCCTTGATTTTGTTAGCGCCTGACAAATAGCTTTTCAGCACCTTAGTCAGACGTCCAAGGAAAGCTTCTGTTACAGACTGTTTCACGACCGCCACATTCACACCTATGTTCTGTGACATGCCCAGATACCGGTACGTTTCAGTCTCGGAGAGGGTTCGCATGCCAACCCCTAAAGAGCCGACAGCTGTCGGCCGCACTCGCCCTCTATCCACATGGACGACCGCACACTTGTCCAAGCCAAACTCCATACCGACGGAGCTGCTGAAATCCTCAGTGATTTTCAGCAGCTCCGTCAGTCTCTGGTCATTAGGGGCAAACAACTTGAGGTCGACCATATAGAATAGGTGAGAAACTTTTTGTCCTCCCCTCCGAAACTGAAAGCCTGCCCCTGTCTTCTCCAACAAAGTACTCAGTGGATTAAGGGACAGGCAGAACCATAGTGGACTCTGACAATCACCCTGGAATATACCCCTCTCGATCCTTATTCGGTCTTCCGTAGCCGACAACCGCATCCCGGATAGAATTAGCTGTGTACTCCACTGCTCCATGCAGGTCTCGAGAAAGTGTCGGACTGTACCATGAATCTTGTACAGTCCGAGGACTCTCTTCAACCATGTATGGGGGATCGAGTCAAAAGCTTTTCTATAATCAATCCAGCGTCGGTGGCGCTGTGGACTCGGCACTTGCCTTCCAATCGGGAGGTCCGGGTTCGAGACCGCCATGTACCACTGTGTTTTTCGTTTTCGAATTTCATATGTACATTTGTCTGACGCTCCTACGGTGAAGGAAAACATCGTGAGGAAACCTGCATACATCTGAGAAGAAATTCAATGGTGTATGTGAAGTCGACCAATCCGCATTGGGCCAGCGTGGTTGACTAAGGCCTAATCACCCTAACATAGGGTAGGCTTGAGCCCCTCGGTGGGGACGTATATGAGCTGTGATGATGATGATGATGAATCAATCCAGGCTGCGGAGAAATTACGCCGATTACGTTTAACCAGCTGGCCAACAACCGAATCGATCAGGAGGAGCTCCTTTGCACCGCGGCTACCGCCCCTACATCCATTCTGGGTTTATGCTCGATGGTTATGCTCGATGTGTGCGTCGATTTTAGCCTTCAGAATGGATGTCAACGTCTTGTATGTTGTACATAAACACGTAATGGGGCGGTATTGAGACGGATCCGCGGCATTTGCTGTTTTTGGAGCTAAATGAGTGACCCCCGCAGTTAAGAAGTTTGGGAGACTTCGCTGTTCAAGTGCATCCTGAAATTGGCGGGCCAGGATTGCGTGGCACGAGCGGAACCCTTTCAGCCAATAGTGGTGCAGTCCATCACTTCCTGGAGTTTTCCAGTGCGGAGCTTTCTGGACTGCAAGACGCACGACTTCTGCCGTAATGGTGATAGGTTCCATCGGTTCGATCGTTGCACACGCTTCCTCAATAGACGCCATCCATTCACCCTCTGAATGCTCCACAGGCTGCGACCATATGTTTCGCCAAAAGGCAACAGTGTCTGCGGCGCAAGGTCTTTGGTCTGTGGAGGGTTCAGCCTGTGTCTCCCATTTACGGTAGAACTTCTTCTGGTCACTCCCGAAGAGACGATTCTGGTGATATCTTGCCACTCTCTCCGAGTATCGCCGAATACGACTTCCCCAAGCAGCGATTTTCTGCTTCAGGTCATCGATGCGTTCCGACACTTTTCGTATCAGTGCGGGATCTCCGAGACTGACCTGTGTTTCCGCCATTGCCCGGTGGACGAAACGCATCACTCGCGGTCTTGTGCTACCTGACCTGAAGCTGATGAGTTTGCCGATGAGGACTCTGGTCTCAGTAATACGTTTCTCAATCCTTCTGCACCACGCTGGGGTACTGCTCCGTAGATCATTAGGGTTCCCCTCCACTCTCCTAGCGGAAACCCCAATGCCGACGAATCTGCAGACCGCCATTGCGGCACTAAATAGGATTGAGTTGGTATCACCGAGACTACCACTTTCTTCCAAATGCGGAAGAAGCAACTGGCTTATTGCCTCAATGACGCCCCGGTTTCGACTGCTCAGGGGTATTCTTGGGATTTTCGGCCTCACTTCAAGTGGAAGTTCACGGAATTCGAGAATCGCCTCTTCGAGAATTCTCCTGATTCGCTCTAAGTCCTGGGTGACTGTGTTGTCCACTACATCCGAATCGGCAGGAGCTTGTCCAGGGTTGACCAATAAAGCATTTGGGTCACAGATAGTGCTACGCCTAGTGCTGCTTCTCCTAGTAGTACTATTATGCCTTTCACTTGGTCTTCTATTGTCAGGACTAGTGGACGACACAGCCTCGAGTCGTAGTCGACCGAGTTCAGTGGGAGTGAAAAGTTCCCTCCTTAGAATAAACCGAACTCGATCAGCCAGATTTTGCGCAGTGACGGATAGCGACGGCTCTAGGTCTTGAAAAGCTGCTAGCAGTCTTGCCCGATAGCCCGTTCCCCCGATGCCCGTCTCCGCCGCCCTGTAGTACGCTCGCATGATATTTTGATTTTGTGATTGAGTCCACTTCATGCGGCGTACTATTCCACCAGTGGCGGGGACCGATTGCTGAGCCTGTGAGAGCCCTGCCGGACCCAAGCCGACGGGTGGTGATGGTGGAGTGGGCCGGCATGGTGGTCGTGCCGGCCGTCGAGTTTGGCTGGCTCGCATTCTGCTCGACCCGGCGCCAGCTCCGGGCGAGCCCTGGCGACCCCCAGGAAGCGGCCCTAAGCGCATTTCACTTTGTCCAACCATCATAGTACAATAGGCTATATACATCAGGGGGCGCCCATATCCCTGATGAGTCCGTTGTACAAAAATTGCACCCAAAGTGAGGGCTGTTGTAGTTAAAGCACGGATCAACACTTTACGCCAATAGTTCCACTTTGAGTGCTGACTGATTGCACTGATGGAGCAGCTCCTGTCACTTAAACTGCTTCACCAGTGGGCGATGGGGCCGTCACATCCCTACGCCTTTTTATTTTTATTATTATTATACATTTATTCAAAAAAGCATCTTAAATTTAAGTTTTTTACAATATATAGATATAAAAACACAAATATTATAAAAAACTTAAATCTAGGGTTCCACTGCACGGAGGGACACGCTCCATACAAGGGCGGTCATAAATAGTTAAAGTCCTGTTACTATCAATACATTGTATTATTTTAGTGACTTATAGTTGTAAAAGTGTTTTAGGAACATTAAAATGAAAGAAGTACATGTATTTACGGAATAAAAAACGTTTACTTCAGTAAAAAACAAATATAAACAATAACATACTTTTACCTAAATTTATCATGAACAAACACTTAAAAATTGGAATGTAAAACATATATTTTAAATAAAATAAGAGTCAAAACATTGATAACATTATTTAATTATAATAAAATAATAGAAATAAATAAATTAAAATTAATTAAATACAAAAAAAACAAAACAACTAACAAAATACAAATAAATTATTCTTATTCTAACAATATTAAACATGTAACAATTCTATTACACTTTGTGACAGAGTATTTTTCTTTTTAGGGGGAAGTTTCCGAAGACTTGTAATATAAGGATCTGAATGTAATAATAGTCGTTGTATTAAATCTTGATTAGTAACTTCACGTGACATTTTTCGAGTGTGACTTCGTCTATAAATTTTGATATACTTATTTGTCGCTTCAGCAGCTTCTTCGGAAAGTTCTCCTATAGATAACAATGCATAACTTATAATATCTGATCCATGTACGAGCACCTTGTGGACAGAAGCAGGAAGACTATACCACGGATATTCCTCGACCAGGCTGTATGCTGTTTGTAATGCATAGTCTTTAAACTTGCATTCATTAATTTTATGTCCAGAAGATAACGTTTGTAATATTACACAACAACGATCTATGAGATCCTTATTCAAACCTGTAATTTCAGCAGATACAGCTGATTCCAAAAAAAACTTCCTGGCCGTGTTTCCGTCGTTAGACGTCCCGCTTCCACCACTACGCGGCTTGTCAACTATTAAACCTAATCGTTCCCTAAACTGGGACTGTACATATTGTTTTTTATTTGATAACAATTGTTTATCACTATCTAGCCTAACTTGCCATTTTTTTATGTCTAATCTATATGAAAGATGAATAAAATATTCGAAGAAACGTATCCAAGAATGTAGTGGTGATAATCCAAATTGGTATCTACTCTCTATTACAGGTTTTTGTAAACATTCGTCTATTTTATTCATCTCTTTAGGGGTAGCATTACATATATAACATCTACTTGTAGATGTTTCACTTAAAGCACTACAAATTTTACCATCTACCATTGAAAGCTGCAACTTATGAGAAACGACCAATTCACGATTGTCGATCTGAATAAAAGTAGGTTGCAAACTTTCAATTTTATCCTTAAAATAAGCTTCCTCTTGCAAAGACACTGCTGTGCTTTCTTTCAAAAATTGAAATCGAATAGGACGGCAGTACCTAGTGGAAGAGGGTCGAGGATTTTTCCATAAAATTTTACAATTATCTTCAGCTAATTTTACAATAATTTGAAGGGGTACATAAGATGTTACAAACAAACTACTATCTTCTAAAGTTGAATCTGAAAAAAATTGTTTGTATTCACTATGTCCAGTGCTGCCATCGAATCCCCATTTCCCAAGTAAAGAGATATTAGACAAACAATCATCAGGAATCTGATCTAAGACCTCTTTTTGAGATTCAAGGATTCGAGAAGCTGTGTGATCAAAAAGACTTTGTAATTCAACTTCAGCTGAAGACTCGGAAACAGTTATATTAGAAGGGTAACATCTCTGTTTCGCTTTAGTAATTTGTTGGTAACATGGTAATACATTAGGAGAAATCTTACTATTAACAAAGTTTTTAATTAATAAATACTGATGTTTTGTCAACTGAGCATCAGTCACAAGTGACAAGACATCATCAGTGCTAACTCTATATATACACGAATCGAATGAACAGTCTGAAACATCAAGCAATGCACTCACAGTAGAATCATCAGACATTGACAAATCAGCTACTCTCCGACGTTAAGTCCTTTTACTACATTGCGTAAAAGGTTTTCGAGGACGACCACGTGAATGACACGGCGACGTTTCAGACGGAGTACATTGCTTATTGTTTTTCACAAGTTGAATTTTTTCAATAACATTAAACCAATCGGAATTCTTATATAAAAGCTTGGTTTTATCCCTATTAAATTTTTTCCAGAATCGAGCAATAACTTTACATAAATTATTAACAATTTTCTCTAAATAATGAATATCAATGTTCTCAGCATCGTTCAGAGTAGTCAACAAACTTTGTAGGACTTGACGACACTTTTCCGAGTCATTATCGGTATTGACAGTTAGCCATATTTCAAGAATATGCATTCTTGAAAACGAGCATATATATAAATTACCTAAAACAAAAAAAAAACGGTTAAAATTCAGTCACAAAACCTACACAAAGCACTAAGACTAAATAAACTAATTTCGTAGCAAATGCTACGAGATAATCTGGCAACCGTAGCACCCTTGTCATCGCCAAAAGGGCAGATAAGGGCAGCCAAGTTTTAATTTTCCTAAGATAAGAAAGTCTAAAGATTATGGTGCAATATACCTCCATAGTCGGAGCGAGTGGGAACATATTTAAAAGTTTATTCAAACTTTGAATATTAAAATATAATACTCCAAGAAAAGTCGCCTCGTAGCAATGACATACTAAAGAAAATATATACTAAGATACAATTAAAATAAAAATATTAATTATTACATACCCTGTTCTTGGATATCCATTTCAGAAAAAACTCACACAGCACTCACAGGTCCCGCAATGACAACAAATGACGTCACGCTTTTTAATGACTCACTGATAACAGTATTTACGATTGGCGATGCGTTCTCTTTGAATGCACAATAGATAATGAAGGCGCACTCTAATTACTGACCTATTTATAGTTTCAGAAGGTACCGCAACTATCCAATGTAACGACAAGGAATAAAATGTAAAACAAGAAAGCAGGTTTTTAAGATTTATGACCTATGGATGTCCCACAGTGCACTGGCAGCGGAGCATGGCCCAAGCTACCGGTGGTTAGGGCTACAGGGAGAGGAATCTCCGAACGATACGTGCCGTGTCAAGAATCACCGCCTTCTGTATCTGGCCCTTGATCCACCCGTCAAGCGAGAGCCCCTTAAGATGTCGGTCGAGACTCTTCGCTATGAAACCGTTCGCAGAAACTACTATTATTATTATTATTATTATTATTGCTGGGTTTGAAAAGCAACTGTTATCCGTCTTTTTTGAGCGGCGGCCATGTTGAATTTACGTCAATGTTGCTACGTTCATAGTGCTCTACTGATCAAGGCCTTTCATTTGATACCCATATTGCTGGGCTTAGAAACGAACTTTTATCAGTTTTTTTTTTTGAGCAGCGGCCATATTGAATTGTTTGCTATTTTCCTAGGTTCATAGTGCTCTACTCTTCAAGGCCTTTCATTTGATACCTATATTGCTAGGTTAGGAAACGAACTTTTATCCACCTTTTTTGAGCGGTGGCCATGTCGAATTTACGTCAATATTGCTAGGTCCATAGTGGTCTACTCTTGAAGACCTTTCATTTGATACCTATATTGCTACATTAGAAAACGAACTTTTATCCACCTTTATTGAGCGGCGGCCATGTTGAATTTATTTATGTGTTGCTAGGTTCATAGTGCTCTACTCATCAAGGCCTTTCATTTGGTATCCACATTGCTCGGTTTGAAAACGAACATTTATCCTTTTTTTGAGCGGCGGCCATGTTGAATTTAGGTAGATTTTCGTAGGTACCTAATGCTCTACTCTTCAAGGCCTTTCATTTGAGATCCATATTGCTGGGTTTGGAAACTAACTTTTATCCACATTTTTTGAGCGGCGGCCATGTTGAATTTATGTCAATGTTGCTAGGTTCATAGTGCTCTACTCATCAATGCCTTTCATTTGATACCCATATTGCTAGGTTTGGAAACCAACTTTTATGCACCTTTTTTGAGCGGCGGCCATGTTGATTTTATGTCAATGTTGCTAGGGTCATAGTGCTCTACTCATCAATGCCTTTCATTTGATATCCATATTGCTGGGTTTGGAAACGAACTTTTATCCGTTTTATTTGAGCGGCGGCCATGTTGCATTTAGGGCGATTTTCCTATGTTCATAGTGCTCTACTCATCAAGGCCTTTCATTTGATATGCATATCGCTGGGTTTGGAAACGAACTTTATCGGCAGTCATGTCAAATTAAGTCAACGTGGCTAGGTTCAATGTGTTCTACTCTTTAGGTTCTTCGTTCGATATCCATGTTCCTTGGGTGGATCCAAAAAAATGTGATCCGTCATTTTAGACATTAGGATCAAGAGTCCCGTCCCGTCCCTCTACGCGTAACCAGAACATTGCAGTCAGATATTTTGTTAATTATCAATATTAATCTATTACTTTTAATAGTTTTAAATGGATGAAAGAGTTTGATTCCTTAGTCCTAATGTAAAACATATAACACCTTTCAAAATACCTTGAAAAGAGTATCTTCATTTTTCAACATTTTAAATATTTCAAAAATTGTACCGATTTTGTGAAAATTAGTCAAGAATTAAACCAATCTACAAATTTTATGGTCACTCGATAAGTATTGTATCATAAAAAATGCTTTACACTTTGGTTGTATGGCTTGATCTTTTTGCCTTACCACCACGGTAGGACATAAGAAAAAGACAATTTTGTTGGCGAAATCCAGTTGGGTACAGCCATTAACAGAAAATATTAAATTTTATTTGTACTATGTGAAACACTTCATTCCTGCTTTTCAATTTTCGAAATCCAATTACTTAAGATCAGGCTGTATGGCGTAGTTCCATTGCCTTTCCTTCGTGGAAGAAAATACCTTCTCTCTGTACTATGTGACAGACTTGTCAAAATAATTTCACGTGCGCCATGTTGTTTTTCTACCTAAAGCCAATTCAAAAATTTTATATGGTATCTTTAAACTAAAAATAAAAAGTGAATTTAAACAAACGAAATTATGCCTAAATGTTCTTCCGGAAAATTCTAAGCATTGTGGTGTAAGCCATATCAAATTCTGTCCAGTAGTTTCGGAGATCTTTCCGGACAAACAGACAAACAAACAAACAAACCAACGAACAAACAATTTTTTTAAAAACTATTCTATCGTGTTCTGCTAATGATTTTAAAGCGACCTGTGTATTTTTTTTCTTCATCATCATCATCATCATCATATCAGCCTGTTGGCGACAGGCTGGAAAACTCTATAGTTTTAAGTTTTGATATGACATATGTATTTGTATATTTTTGAAATTGGATATTGTCATGTTAGTTGGGTTGTCTTTGCTTTCGTGTTTGTGTCAGTGGTTCGATTTTATATATTGCTCGCTGTATTTTTATTTTAAATATATTTATATTATTTCAAGCTAGTGTTTTTATCATCCGCCACGCATACAGTCCACCTCACTCGCTATCATTTGGTCCTTTTGTCGCCGTAAAATTTACCATCTTCCGTAAGTTGTCATAATAATTTTCACAATTTTTTTCCATTTCATTTTCATTTGTTCATTTCGCTTAATTTTCACGTTGCGATATTTTCTTGACATTTCATTATAAAAATGGTGAAAACACGTAGCCAAGCAAAACTCGTGGATGATTCGGCATTGCCAGGCACATCGGTCATGCCAACCTCGGACGGCGCTACCACCGTTGTAGCACAGCCTTCGACTACATCACGACCTCAAGCGCCACACAGTGGCAACGCCCAATCACCATCACCGAGTGTCGCGTTAATTCGCAGCGAGCGACCTGACACCTCAGCACGTACACGCTCGTCTCGCTCATCTGCCACCGTGAGGGCTCAGAAGCTCGCCGCCGAGGCGGAGATCAAGAGACGTCACCTAGAACGCGAACGACAGCTGGCGCAGTTGGAACTCGAAGCGGAGCAAACAGAACTTGCAGCTAAATTCGCAGCACTTGAAGCTTCTTCTGACAGGTCAAATCGGTCTGAATCTAGTAGAGACTCCTACACAGCATCTTGGGTACGTAACGCAACCATGACCAACGCGGCCACCCAACACGTGTCGAACACGTGTCAGGCCCACCGAGTCAACCATGCGGTACCACAGCAGCCGAGACTTGACAACGCTCCGATCCATCGACATTCAACTGAACCCATATCTCAACTAGCCGAGGCCATAGCCGGTCTCGCTCACCATCCCAAGAAACCAGATCTTGTGGTCTTTTCTGGAGAGATCACTCAGTGGATGGCTTTCAAATCAAGTTACGATCACACTAAAGCTTTTTTCTCTCCAACAGAAAACCTGGCGCGTCTAAACAGCGCCATACGCGGCGTGGCGTATCAGTCAGTGGCGTCGCTACTTTGGACAGCGTGCGAGTCTGAGGACATTGTCCGCGCCCTGGAGCAAAACTTTGCGCGCCCTGAACTCTTGGTTGCACGTGAGATCGCCGACTTGCGGGCACACGTCAAAATAAATACGCCCGACGAACTGAACACATTGGCAAACAAAATTCGAAATTTTATTGTTACTATTAGGCAGCTTAATCAGATGGACTATTTACACTCACCCGAACTCTTTCGTTGTGTTGCACTCAAACTCAACGAACATACTAGAGCACGTTTTACCGATTTTGCTTCAAGTCACTCGGCCACCAATGAAAATATGTCTAAACTAGAATTACTATCTCAGTTTCTTTTGTCTGAGGCAGATAGACAGTTGAAGTTTAATTATTTTATTGACTTTACCTCACCGCAAATATCCAGGTCCATAAAAAAAGAGGTTATTCACACTACTGTCTCAACCAATAATAATAAGGTCGAGTGCACATATTGCAAACAAGGGCCTCATGCGATAAAATCGTGCAAACACTTCCTTTCTCTAACTACAGATCAACGTTGGCAATGGGTTAGAGAAACTAAAACATGCTTTCGATGTCTAAAGTCGGAACCTCACAAGTGGAACATCTGTCGCGCGAAACGCTGCGGTCTCAATGGCTGTTCTAGGCGCCATCATCATTTGCTTCATGGCACATCGTCCGATGTAACAAAGCCCGTTTCACCACCTAACACAGTTGCAACAATTAATCCACTTGTGCCGGTCGACGAAAGCATAAAAAGCAACGTTGAGCCCACAAATGCGTCTAACATTATTATCGCTACAACAGGTTCACCGCAGTCACCGTCACGTCCACGTGGTCTATTAAAAGTTCTCCCGGTCGTCCTCGAAGGTCCTGACGGCGAGTACAGCACCACGGCACTACTCGACGAGGGCAGTACGGTGACGTTGATCGACAGCGAAGTAGCGGCGCGCATCGGTGCGAAGTTGGAGAATAAGGAGAGTATCGTTATTCAGGGGGTGGGTGGCATGGCTAAAACAGCCGATGTAGCTTACGTCAGTTTTTATATACGGGGGCTTAACCTACCTAATCGCCACCTAATACAAAACGCGCGTGCAATATCCTCACTAGGACTACGCATAGAGACTATCCCGTCCTTTGATTTGGTCGAATATCACCATCTTGCCGATTTGGCTGGTCAACTCTCACTTGTTGAGTCTCACCTGTCTAGCCCAACCGTTTTAATCGGCGCTGCAGATTGGCAGTTGTCTCTGAGCCGCGAGGTCAGAGTGGGAAGGAAAAACGAACCCGTCGCCTCGAGAACGCTGTTAGGTTGGGTATTGCACGGTGCGTTTTCCACGTCATGTAAGCGGTTAGAGGTTATCAATTATGTTAACGACGACTTAGATATCCTCATAAAGCAGCAGTATGAAATTGACTCCATAGGAATCTCAAAGAGAACTCTGCAGCATAATAGTGATGACACACGTGCGATAGATATGATAGACTCATCGGTTAATAGGCTCGACGACGGCCGTTTTGAAGTGCGGTTGCCCTGGAAGCAAGAGTTGCCAAAATATATTCCTGATAGCTATCCCCAGGCGCTGTCACGCTTCAAAGCGCTCGAACGACAAATGGCTAGGGACTCTGATTTCGCTGCCGCGTTCCGTAATTTCATACATGACATAATTCATAAAGGTTATGCCGAAGAATGCGATCCTAGTACTTACCATAAACGTCTTCCCCCAGGTAGTTCGTATGCTAGCTCAGATGGTGTAATTCGCTGGTACCTGCCAATTTTTGGAGTTTACCACCCCCAAAAAAAAGAAACTTAGGGCAGTTCACGACGCCGCGGCTGTGACACAGGGCGTCAGTCTAAACAGTCTCCTTTTACAAGGCCCCGATTTGCTACAACCTCTCTTAGATATCTTGTTCCGGTTTAGAGAGGGTGCTGTGGCACTTAATGCCGATATTAAGGAGATGTTTCCGCAGATAAAGATTTCCCCTAAAGACAGGGATGCCCAACGTTTTCTTTGGCGTGGTGACGATGAAACTATTCGAGAGTATCGAATGGCATCGATGATTTTTGGCGCAGTTTCCAGCCCTTTTATCGCGCAATATTTAAAAAACAAAAATGCAAAAGAGCTGGAAACTTCGTATCCATCCGCCTGTAGGGCCGTTATATACGACCATTACATGGACGACTATCTGGGTAGTTTTTCAAGCGTAACCGAAGCCGCGAGCGTAGCGGCTGACATTGTTAAGGTCCATAAGAACTGTGGTTTCGAAATGCGATCCTGGATATCGAACAAACCCGAAGCCCTTTCTATGATCCCTCGAGAGCTAAGAAATGACCCTAGTACCGATACAGAAGTCATCTTACCTGCTAATAAGGAAATAGGCGTTTTAGGAGTTCGATGGAACCCTTTCCATGACAATTTAAGCTTTCGTTCTTTTCACGTGTCCCCATCTGACAAAATTACAAAGCGCACAGTATTGTCAAATGTCATGAGAGTTTTTGACCCACTCGGGTTACTCATGCCTGTTACGATAAGGGGACGAATATTAGTACAGAGACTATGGCGGGAGGGTATAGACTGGGACTCGCCTCTACCAGAAAAATACACAGTAGAGTATAGAGACTGGTCTCAGCAGTTGCAGGATGCCGCCGCGATACGAATCCCTCGATGGTATATGCACAGAACCGACCACACCTGTACCGAATTACATGTGTTTGCCGACGGGGGTGAACAAGCATACTCGTGTGTAGCATATTGGAGGGTGACGTATAGCGACGGATCCGTCTCGGTGAGATTGATAGGGAGCAAAGCACGCGTCGCTCCATTGAAGCCCCTATCAATCCCACGTTTGGAGCTTCAGGCGGCCTTAATAGCAACGCGTTATGCGCAAACAATTATAAGCTCACATCATTTGAAGCCCTCCGAAACCGTTTTTTGGACGGACTCTACGACTGTCCTTAAATGGATTCGGAGTGATGCCCGAAATTTTAAACCGTTCGTGTCTCACAGATTGGGAGAGATAGCGGAGTCCACTAATCCGTCTAATTGGCGGTGGATCCCTACCTCTCTCAATGTGGCTGATGACGCCACCAAGCCAAAAAAGTTAGATTTTACAGGCTCTCACCGATGGTTTTCAGGCCCTTCATTTTTGTTAGAATCTAAATTTTGTTGGCCTACGGAATCAAATCGCAACGACGCCGAAAGCGCATTCGATTCCGAATTAAAACAAGAATACGTGGGAATTATTGTTGACGTCCCTTTGCTGTATCCACCTGTACCGAACGTGACGCGTTTCAGTAGGTGGCGTCGTCTTCTACGCGCCACCGCCTGCGCCCTTTCGGGTGCTCGTATGTTCCGCGCCAAACTAGCTCGACCTGTGGACGCTAACTCGATACTTTTTGCACCGACAGATACTAACGAGCCCACGTCCTTCTCACACCTCCGTGCTGCGGACATCGATTTAGCAGAGAAGTTGCTTCTACTACACTCCCAAATGGAAAGTTTTCCCGAGGAATATAAGTTGCTGAGAGCCTCGCAGCCCGTGCCCAAAGGAAGCAGAATCGCCAACCTTGGTCCACAATTAAGTCAAGATGGTCTGCTTAGGCTCGATACTCGTATCAGAACTGCACCATCTGTAAGTGACAGCATGAAGTCTCCAATAATCCTCGACGGACGCCATCAAGTTACTCGGCTACTAATTCTTTCATACCACGAAAAGATGGCTCATGGTTTTAATGAGACAGTACTCAACGAACTTCGTCAGAGGTATTGGGTCCTAAAGGCAAGAAGCACCATAAGGAGCGTTGTAGCAACCTGTAGACAATGCCGTAGATTCAAGGGACGAGTGATGATTCCGCAAGCGGGAAATCTACCTATCGAACGTCTGGACCACCACACAAGGCCGTTCACGCACACGGGCCTGGACTACTTTGGCCCAGTTACTGTTGCCGTGGCCCGACGCCAGGAAAAGCGGTACGTAGCCTTGTATACTTGCCTCGTAACCCGCGCGGTTCACATAGAAATTGTTTCTTCACTGTCATCGGATGCCGCCCTAATGAGCTTGAGACGATTCATCGCCCGCAGAGGATCTCCTTCCACCATCATCTCTGACAATGGGACAAATTTCGTTGGCGCAAGTCGGGAGCTAAAGTCGCTTTTTGGGGATTCTGTGGAGGAATTCGTAGCCAATCAGGGTATTAAGTGGCAATTCATTCCCCCTGCCTCCCCATTTATGGGTGGTACATGGGAACGACTCGTCCGCACAATCAAGACTGCACTGCAGGCCACCCTCAGGGACAAACACAACCCCAGAGAAGACGTCCTCACCACCCTGTTACACGAAGCTGAAGCAGTCGTCAACTCAAGACCACTTACGTATGTCCCATCGTCAGCGGAAGTCCCCGAGGCTATCACGCCTTTCCACTTCTTGATAGGAGCATCATCGAATGCGCCCTGGACAAGTAGACTGACGGACACGGATCTTCTGCGACGAAGTGATTGGCGACGAGTACTTCGCCTGGCAGACCACTTTTGGGCACGTTGGCTGCGAGAGTACTTACCTACTCTCCGGCCCAGAGGACTTCAAGACGTCGGGGACAATTTCAAAGAGGGGGACGTGGTGCTAGTAGTAGACTCAACCTTGCCACGAGGCTTGTGGCCTCTGGGTAGGGTGATCAAAGTGTCCACAGGTCCGGATGGACGGGTCCGCGTGGTGGATGTCTTGACCAAGGGAGGTACACTGCGCAGGCCTGTCCGCAAGCTTCTTTTAATGGAAGCAGAGTCCCAGGCAGTCGCCACCGATGCTTAGTGTTCCACTGGGGGTGGGAATGTTGGCGACAGGCTGGAAAACTCTATAGTTTTAAGTTTTGATATGACATATGTATTTGTATATTTTTGAAATTGGATATTGTCATGTTAGTTGGGTTGTCTTTGCTTTCGTGTTTGTGTCAGTGGTTCGATTTTATATATTGCTCGCTGTATTTTTATTTTAAATATATTTATATTATTTCAAGCTAGTGTTTTTATCATCCGCCACGCATACAGTCCACCTCACTCGCTATCACAGCCAATATACGCCCACTGTTGGACATAGGCCTCCCCCAAGGATCTCCATACCGATCGGTCCTGCGCCTCCCGCATCCAGCGGCTTCCCGCGACCTTCACCAGATCGTCGGTCCACCTTGTCATTTTTTTCTTAATATTTCGCAATTACAGATTTTTGTACCCCTACGATTTTATTATATATAGAGATAGGTACAATAATATTATTGTAAAGTTTTTAACATCGCTAATTTTATCGTTTTTATTCTTCAATAAAACCCTTTCATATGATACCCCATCCTTAGGTGACGAAAACGAACTATCCACCATTTTGAAGCGGCAGTCATTTTGAAATCGAGTTTTTCTTGCATACCTGTTGAATTGTAACCAGAACCAAATGAAGAATTTCATCTCAATTGAATGTCAAAAGGAGGATTCCCGATTTTGTCCCACTATCAAGATTGATGACCAATAAAGCGGTTTTTCTAATAAAATATATATTATCAAAACAGGATTTTTAGTGTAATATAAAACAAATAGAAGCTTTGGTTTTTCGGCAAATATTAAAGATTTACATGCATTTCCCGTTACAAAATGGCGACTACATATTTATTTGCATTTTTTCGTTGTAGCTACAATTACACCTTTTTCAATGTACGAGCTTCAAGAAGATGAACACACATTATTTCTTCCATTACATTATTTAAAAAAAATCTAATAAATTATAAAATACTAGTGGGCCCGGCAGACGTTGTCCTGCCCGATTCCAGCGCCACCTACCGGGTCCAACTGTAAGTTTAAACCTTCCTTGGACGTATTCAAACACACATAGAAAATTTCGTAAGAATCGTTTTCTTAGCTTAGGGGACTCTTAGGTGGCATGCTGTCACATTCTTTTCATTAAAGACAAAAGTGACAGCATGCGTCTTAGGGGCTACCTAAGCTAAGTAATGGTTGGTGAAATCGACCATAAGACACAGCGTTTCATTCTTATATATAAAAAGAGAAGACTAGCGCGCCGATAAGGGCAGGGAGAACGCCGGGTGGTTTTAGTGGGTAGGCCTGGCACTCTGCCGGGAGAGCCCCACACACGCTCGCCATGTCGCCAACGGCGGGTACGGTGCGGTTACGCATTTGCCCTCGAGAAATAAAAAGATTATTTTTATCAAAAATGCAATAAATAATTCCACATTGAAACACGAATATCGAACCAATTAATTAAAATTATAATTCTGAAAAAATATTTCTTTGAATTTTACAAATAAAATATTTGTGTAAAGTGTATGTATTTGAATCGTTCCGATTCCAATTCATAGTTGATTAAGGCACACCTTAAACTTGAAGATATAATCTAGTGAACTGTGAAAGCAGAAACACGATTTACTCCATTTCACTCGATAGAAAAAAAAACCAAACATAGGTCTAAATCAAAAACTAAAACCACGATTTGAAATCGAAATATACATAAAACAGTATAAAAGTTATACCAAAACACGTAGTTCGTTATTATCTAGTGAACTGTGAAGACAGATTTTTTGATGTCATATAAAATATTTAGGAAAATGACGAAAATTCTATAATTTCGCTTGGTTGCAATCGCGCTCCATATAAGACAGTACTCGCCAAGTCGTCTCAGGGTATGGTCATGTCGCTTCGTGTCGCGGGCGCAAAAAAATATATTACGTGTTTATTTACGATCGAATTTTAATTTTGCAGTTTGCGTTTATTTTGTTAACTTTCATTATTATTATAGATTACTGTAGTAATATGGTGAATAGTGTAAATAATGGATTAGGTATTATAAAGGAGAAAACTATTTTAATCCTTCTTCCTAAATTATTTTATGTGTGAAAAAATATGTTTATCGTTCTTTTTTTCTATAAGTTATTTTATGTGTAAAAATCGCTAATAAAAGAAGTCAAAGACGAAATGTTAAATCAAATGCATACAAAAAATGCTGAAAGAAAAGTGGTAAATATTATGTGCAGTGTTAATAAACCAGTATGATAATTTCTTCAAGTAAATATGCTAACGATTTATAGGTTCAAAATAATGTTTCCTATAAAACTTTATTGCTGAATTCCTTTAAATACTTAATGTTACCCCCTTTATTCACAACGCCTTGCATCAAAGCTTTAGAAGGTAGAATCAACAGCACATTATACATGTAGCTAAATAATAGAGTTTTATTCGAGCCTATGTATTATATATGATTATGAACAGTAAAATAGTATTTTAGGAATCTTTTAAATTTCGTAACATTTATGGTCAAGCGTGAGTTGATTATAAAAAAGTAAAAAATAATTAACATAAATTTCCGTTCGATTTATGTAAAGATCACTTCATTGTATTAAAAGAAAATATCTGATCAGCGGAATTTTGTGAAACTTTATAAAATATTTGCTTTTGCCCGCTGCTTCGCCCGCATAAATGTCATAGAGGTTCCATACAAACTATTATTTTTTAGTTTTACCCCCTTAGATGGCGAATTTCCAACATACATGTCAAATTTCCGCTTTTTGTGCCTTTTAATTACGGCTGTGCGTAATCTGTCAGTCACTCAGTAATGAAAGTGTTTTTATATAAATACCTCGGCCCACACTAGGATTTTCAACTGTATCGTAGGTGCAGTTTTTTTCTTTTTGAAAACGACGCCCCACACTAAGATTTTCTCCTGTGTTGTGGGTGCAGTTACGAACATAGAATATCACATGTACATACGCCCAGACCGGAAAAAAAATCTGTAGGCCATACAAAATATTTGTCCCGTACGGGAATCGAACCCGCGACCCGTTGCGCAGTAGGCGATCATTCGATCTCTGCGCTAACCGTGTCATCAAAGTTACACACATAGAATATATTACATATCACATGCACATACGCCCAGACCGGAACATATTTCTGTATTCCATACATAATATTTGTCCCGTAACTACAAAAAAATATTTTACAAAAAATAAAAACCGACTTCAAAAACACTGAAAACTTAAAAATAATATAAGAATAGGTACAGACAACATCACACTTCTGTATTGAAGTCGGCGCCAAACGATAATCGCCTAGAAAGTGTTAAAATTAGTCACCGACTTCAATATAGAAGTGTGATGTTGTCTGTACCTATTCTTATATTATTTTTAAGCTTTCAGTGTTTTTGAAGTCGTTTTTTATTTTTTGTAAAATATTTTTTATTTTTAACTTTTCAGTGAATGAAATCTTTTTAGTGAAAGAAGTGTGTTTTTAGTGCTTTCCTCGATTTTCTATGGGATCCCATCATCAAATCCTGACTTTGGTGACCATGAGACCACCCTTGCTCTATACTCTATCGAATACAAAAATAATTTTGGACATCGGCTTAAAATGACGGAGTTATGAGGTAACAAACATAAAAAATACAACCGAATTGATAACCTCCTCCTTTTTTGAAGTCGGTTAAAAATATTTGGGAAACGAACCCGCGACCAGTTGCGTAGTAGGCGATCACTCGAACTCTGTGCGCTAACCGTGTCGTCAAATGTAAAGTCATCATGGTAAAGAACGTTAGCTGTGTAGTACTTCCCGAGTTTTCTTACAGGCCTAAGGTGGTAGAATATTAATTAATATTTTAAAACCAGTTTGCTTAGAGACTAATACGGTTGCCTGATATTCATAGCGATTTGTGGCTTTCTTCTTGATAATCTTGTTTAGTACATGCACGCCCCTGTCACTCACGCAATGCAGCGTTATAAATACCTACCACTAAGTAGCGCGCCGGTGCGCCGACCGCTGCACGCACGTGTAAAGAAATTCTTAGGTTGTGTGTGAAGTCGACCAACCCGCACTTGGCCAGCGTTGATGATGGTAGCACATCAAAAACAGGTTTGAGCTTGTTTCGAATTCATCTAATAATAATATGATGGATGACATACCTGCCAGAGATACCTGTCACAAAAATTGGGATATAATTAAAATCAAAAATACTATCGTTTTTGATGCTTGCTAAGGCAAGGATAAAAATACCTCCGTCTTACCTATTTCTGCCGCAAATCAGCAGTGCTTGCATTGCTGTGTTCCGGTGTGAAGGGTAAGATATGGCAGTGAAATTACTGGGTACCGTGACTTTACATCTGATGTCACAAGTTGGCAACGTACACTGTGGTTCTTGTGGGGCTTGCAGTTTTACTGCGAATCGCACAGGAACCACATGTGGTGGTGCCCCAAGTAGACTCCACCACGTCGGCGTTTCACCGAGTAAGGAATTTTGGGTTGATTGCTGATGCCCTACTACCCGCTCATAGAAAGCATTGTGGCTTACCCCGATTCCCGTTGTCTCCGTCCGTCTCCTCCGTAGCCGGTGGACTTCCTGAGCTAGCTCGAAGGAAGTCGCGGCTCCTGAAGTTCTGCAGTGGATCCACCGGTGGAGACCGGAGCACTACAAATGCCTATTAGGCCACCACGACTCACACACGCGATTTTGACACCTGGCACAACACAAAGCGGGCTTTCGCACCCCGATATTAGGTGCGCCGCGCAAATCACTATTTGCTTGAATATTGTGTATTATATTTTATTCCGGCCCGCACATAACCTCTAAGCATGTCATGACATTTCGACTCGACCCAACTGACATATCACATGCGGCCGGCCGCCAAAAAAGCTGTCACTGCACAGACTAGAATGCAGTGCCGCCACTCGCTCTTCCTCGAGCGTGAACATCCCCCCGCTCCGGACAGTCCCGGACTGTCCGCCAAATCAGTCTAAGGGGAGGCGAGAAAGAGTAGCGACCGCGCGCTTCAAAACAGAATCCCCAACTAGGACCTCGGCAAACCTGGGCACACCATCAGACCCTAGAGTAAGTTGGACAATGCGTCCGCGACGCCAACGTAAGGGTGGCAGGTTTGGGTCCTTCACTAACACGAGGTC
This sequence comes from Schoenobius gigantellus, assembly GCA_963935595.1. Classification (NCBI taxonomy): domain Eukaryota; kingdom Metazoa; phylum Arthropoda; class Insecta; order Lepidoptera; family Crambidae; genus Schoenobius; species Schoenobius gigantellus. Next base: position 10,993,281 of record OZ012558.1, read on the forward strand.
TCCAACCCTCGGTGGGTTTGTCTTATCTGACCACTTAACGCGCTGTTGCAAAATGTGTAAATATTCAAGGTGCCAGCGGCGCCAGAAACTCTGGGTAAGCTGCTGGAGCAACTCAAACCGCGAAAGGCGTCCGGGATTGATATCTCTATAAGGATACTCGGGCAGGGCGTTAAGTGGTCTGCCTATCAAGAAATGGCCCGGCGTGAGGGCCTGCAAATCGTTCGCGTCGGTAGACAACGGACATAACGGACGCGAGTTGAGACCCGCCTAAATCTTATGAAACACCGTCGCGAGTTCCTCAAACGTGAGAATAGTCTCCCCAATAACGCGGCGAAGGTGAGTCTTGGCGGCCTTTACAACAGATTCAAAAATCCCTCCCCAGTGAGGGCAAGACGGCGGGGAGTATCGCCATGTTACCCCCCTACGGGAGAGTGTGGATCCGATCTCAATATTATTTTTATCTAAAAATTCACAAACTTCTCTTATATGTCTATCAGTGCCCTTGAAGTTCGTCCCACAATCGGACCGAATTAGAGAAGGCAGTCCCCGGCGGGAGACAAATCTGCCTAACGCTGCTAAGAAAGCGTCCATGGTGAGTGCACTCACCACCTCCAAATGAACGGCTTTAGTGGCCAAACAAACAAACACACACAAATAAGCCTTTTCAGTCTTAGCATTACGGAGTCGCGACGTTTTTATAGTGAACGGTCCCGCGAAATCAGTTCCAACTCCTAAGAAGGTCATCGATTCATTCACACGATCAGCAGGCAAATCACCCATTTGGGGCTGCATCGTCTCGGGGCGTAAACGATAGCAGGGCAGACATCGAAAGATAACAGATCGGATTATTCTTCGCGCTGACAAAATCCAAAACTCCCGTTGGAGGAGCGCGGTCAATGCATTACATCCGGCATGAGCATTCTTCACATGGCGATCAATGATCAACAATCGCACCAATGGTCCGTCCTTGGGGAGCAACAGGGGATGACGTGATCTATAAGGCAAGTTAGCGTGCCTCAATCGGCCTCCTACACGCAACAATCCTTTATCATCCAGAAAGGGAGTCAAACGCACCAAGGGTCCCTTCAATTTGGACGTCCCGGTACGGAAAACCTTAAGTTCCGGTTCAAACGCTCTAGACTGGGTCATACGCACCCAATGCAGAAGAGCATCTTGGCGCTCCTGCGGTGAGAGAACCGGACACAAATCTTTGTCCTGAGGCCGTCGACAATTTCGAATAAATCTTCTTATCCAAGCGGTCACGCCGAGCAACTTGTCCAGAGAACTGTAGCGGTCTAATAAAAATTCCCGCTCTGGAGCCGCCATAGTCTCGACAGCGTGAACACGCAAGCCCGGATTTGGTACCTTCACCACAGCTGGTGTGGAAGGCCAAGACGGTAGTAACAACCATTCGGGACCCCACCACAGAGTGTGGTCAATAAGCTGAGGGGCTTCGCTGCCACGTGATGCACAGTCAGCAGGGTTTATTTCACCTGGCACGTGGCGCCAAATCAACGTGGCCTTCGAGGCCTGTATTTGGGATACCCGATTGGCCACAAATACTTCCAGGGAGTGGACGGAGTTCTTAATCCAACACAGGACAACCTGACTGTCGGACCAAGCAAAGAGCGACTCAAAGTCCACACTACGTCCCAGGGTGTCAACAACGTGGTTCATCAACCGAACCAGAAGAGTAGCTCCAGACAATTCTAACTTCGGAATCGTTAATCGAGTCCGAAGTGGAGCAACCTTACTCTTAGCAATTAGCAAGTGGAGCTTAACAGCTCCTCTATCATCAACCGTCCGGATATATACGACGGCTGCGTATCCACTCTCAGACGCGTCACAAAAGCCATGAAGGCTGGCCGTAAACCGTCCCTTAGGCAGTATATGTCTAGGGATACTAACACGGTTAATGTCGGGGAGAGACAACATGAAGGACTCCCAATCTCGCAGCAAACGGCCCGAGAGGGGCTCATCCCACGACACTTCGGCTGACCAAAGTTCCTGTAGGAAGCACTTCATCCAAAACACTACGGGACTAATCCAGCCATTTGGGTCAAAGGTACGAGCTACTGTAGACAAAACCAACCGTTTCGTCCAGACCTTGGGGCTTGGCAGCTCCAATCGATAGGTGAACGTGTCTTGGACAGGTCTGTATTGCACTCCCAAAACAGACAGTAAATCTGGAGTGTTGGCATTCTCAAAAATATGAGGCTCCTGCTGGTGGTCGTCTGGCAAGTCACACAAAAGCTGAGGTGAGTTGGACATCCACTTCCTCAGTTCATAACCACCAGCCCCGAGAAGAGCAATTAGTTCATCTCGCAAAATCAAGGCTTCCTCGACACTAGAGGAGCCCGTACAAATATCATCAACAAATGCATCCTCCTTGAGAACCAAGGATGCGCGAGGGTATCGTAATCGTTCACGTTCAGCGAGTTCCACAAGTGAGCGAATTGCCACAAAGGGGCTCGAACGCAAACCGTATGTATTGGTGTTCAGCTCGTAGACCAGCATGGGATCCCTGGGATCCTCCCTCCATAATATGAGCTGATATCGTCTATCGTCCGGGTGAATCACAGTCTGCCGAAACATCATCCGGATATCGGTCACAAAGACGACGGCATGGCGACGGAAGTTGGTCAATACATCACCCACCTCGTGGTGCAACTTCGGTCCAGCATGCAGACATTGATTCAGCGAAACTCCAGTAGACGTAGGAGCTGACCCATCAAAAACAACGCGTATCTTCCCGGTGGAAGGTTTCAAAACCGCGTGGTGAGGAAGAAAATTATGTTCCTCGTTTCGCCAGTCCAGTCGCGAGACCGACATGTGCCCCAGTTGCTCATATTCTCGCATGAAGTCGACATACTTCTGTTTGAGGTCGGAGTTCCTACTCATACGACGCTCCATGGACAGCAGCCGCTTCTCGGCCAACGGCCGGGAGCTGCCAAGTGAGGGGCGAACTGACAAAAAGGGCAAACGAGTGATCAGCCGTCCCGAGTGAAGGCGACCTGTATTGTTCTGGTAGAACAACTCACACTCCTCGTCCAAGGGGTTCACTCGCTTCACGGTAGGTGGTTCTTCCACCTCCCAAAACCGTTGAAGGACATCCGATAAGGTGGAGCTAACAGTTATGTAACTGTCCACCGATGGAGATGGTGGGTTATGCCTAACTGGTCCCATCACTACAAACCCAAGCGATGTAGATAAGGCTACCAGCCCACCCTTCTGTAAATCTCTCCTCTTCCTACAATACACGCGGCCTAGAACATCGGCACCGAGCAATAAGTGAATCGGACCGGTTCGGTGGAAGTAAGGGTCAGCCAAGGTCAATCCTGATGTCGCATCAACGACAGCGCGCGAAACGTGCTGTTGCGGAAGCTGACCAACAACCTTCTCATAAACAATCGCGGTCGCGCCAATTTTGGGCGCTGAAGAGAAGTGGGGGGAGAAGGAGAACAAAACCTGACCGATCGGATCCGGGATCCGCAGGTCTCCGATTCCTCGTACCGATTCAAGGTATGGAGATGTGTTCAAACTCAACTGCCGGACCAGCCAGCTGGAGGCAATGCAACCCTGAGCTCCCGTATCCAGAAGGGCGCGAACTAAAACAAAGGTGCCCCTCGGGCCCCACACCTGTACGGAGGCTGTTGGTAACAGCACCTGCTCCTGTGGGGGGGTTGCAGCCGACAGTTGGTTTAGTGAAAATCCTCCCGCATTCCCCGCAACGGGGGGGAAGGGGGGTCCAAAGAAAAATGCGTGCGCGGCGGAGGAATAGGGCGCTCAAGGCGCTCGAGCGGGTCCCAATCCGGCATGTACACACCCCGACCAAAGCTGCATCGAGGGGCCGGGCGGTGCCCATGATGGGCGAAAGTTGGGGGAGCCCGTGACAACCGGGGTCTCTCCATCAGAGGGGGAGAGAAGCGTATCGGCTCCCGACGTGGCTCCCTAATAACCGCGGCCCAATCCCGCGGTGGCGCCTCATAAGCGGCGCGTCGATCCCCCCCGCCCGTAGGGGGGGTGGGGCGCCCAATCCTCTCACTGGAGGGGGGGCGCCTGTCCAATCTCCGCGGAGGGGTGGCACGCCCCTCCGATCTCCTCGGAGATGTGGGAGACCTACGAGGGCCTCCGCCCGTGTGCGAGTCCCTCTCTCTCACCACCTCACGAGTGTCTTTATTATTAAAGCACAAGAGGGGGTGATGGGCACCTCCACAACAGTGGCAATCTCGTGGGTGGGGGCAAGCCGATGCCATATGAGCCCCCAGGCAGCGGTAGCACCAATTCCGCTGCTTGGCCATATTCCTACGCCCCTCGGTGCGTAGGCCAACAAATTTGGGACAGGCCGGCAAACGATGGCCATCCCGCTTGCAACACTTGCAAGGCATCTGCCTCTCCCCGTGTGGAGAGTTCTGCCGCACTGCAGTATATTGCTTGTACGGGCGGCGCTCTCTCCGTGGCGCTGCCCGGGTCGCCTCATAGCGGCCTGTACTCGGTCCTGGTATAGGAGCCAGATCCAAGTGGTCGGTCATCCGACACTCATCCTCCAAAAATCTGAGGAGATCCGAAAAGGGGGGTAGGTAGGAGGCACTATTGCCCCCATACCTTTGTTCAAAGCGCCCCTTCATCTCCATGGGAAGCTTATCGAGGATGAGGTGGAGCAAAATAAAGGACCACTGGTCCACCGGTAGATCAAGTCGTTTGAGCGCATTAATAGCGCTTAGCAGCGGGTTCAAAATCTCCTTCCTCAATGAGGAGACCCGCGATACTCGTGGCAGCCCTAAAATGGCAGCCACATGTGTGTTCGCTAGCAAGCGAACATTCTGATACCGGGCGGTCAACAACGCCCTTGCAATCTCATAACTGTCATCGTTGACAGGTAGATGCTGGACAAGCACACCAGCCTCTCCACGTAAGGCAGAGAGCAAATAGGCCAATTTCTGGCTAGGGAACAGGTCGTCCCTCGAGTGAACCAGGCTATCAAAGAGGTTAATGAACCCCATCCAAGAAGCCAGGTTCCCATCAAAGGTTGGGATGTCTAAAGTGGGCAGTCTGCCGAGCAAGCCGGCCGGGGTAGGGTTGACCTCCCCGGGCGTGCACGACTCACCCCTCCGGACGGATAGGATTGCCTGAGCCTTGTTTATAATCACATCCGCCTGTTCAAAACACTGATCATAATCGGCATTAAATTGGTCGACTGCCCGCAACTCAGCGGCACCCTCGGCTGGGTGGTCGAGCAGATATTGTTGATGAGCAACGAAAAGCTGCTCCAATTCCTTCAAGCGAGCCGGTACTCCCTCATGCCGAATTAACAAGGCCTGTTCTCGGTCTGGTCGGTCTACCAAAGCGACGGCACTAGCAAACCATCTCAAAATCTTTTGTGCACCCGCGCGGGCACCACTAAGCGGGCTGACTGGCGGGACCATTTTGCACCAAAATTAATAAACACTATAATAATACACGGACAAACAGACCGACAACCGCAGACAATAAAACAGATCGGGAGGAACTTCAAAGGCAGAACAAAATATATAAACAAACCAAAATCAAGTGTAAATGCTAGAACTTAACTAGAACAACAAAGGCATTTAACAACAGGATTTTTCAAACAAATTAAAATCAAGTATTAAGTCAATAACTTAACAAACATAATATTCAGAGGCAAACAAAATAAAATCAAATGGAAATGCTAAAACTTAACACAGCAATATAGTGTATTACAACAACAGCAAAGTCATTTAGCAGCAAAATTTTTTCAACAAATTAAATTCAAATATAAGTTTACAACTTAACAAAAAAAATATTCAAGGGCAAAACAAAGATATGAAAAAACAAACCAAAATCAAATATAGGTAAATGCTAGAACTTAACTAGAACAACAAAGGCATTTAACCCCAATTTTTCATATACAATGACAATTAGTTAAGGAGATCGGTCCACAAATGAGCTGGTAGTCGGTTTAAAATCAGCAATCAAAACCAATTAATATGTATTGCCCGTTTGGACAACCAACAAGATTACAATATTAATTGTACAATACTAATCAAATACTCAAATCTAAGAACCACTCAAATCTAAAAACCACGCTCTGCTACCAAGAGATGGTGGTGCCCCAAGTAGACTCCACCACGTCGGCGTTTCACCGAGTAAGGAATTTTGGGTTGATTGCTGATGCCCTACTACCCGCTCATAAAAAGCATTGTGGCTTACCCCGATTCCCGTTGTCTCCGTCCGTCTCCTCCGTAGCCGGTGGACTTCCTGAGCTAGCTCGAAGGAAGTCGCGGCTCCTGAAGTTCTGCAGTGGATCCACCGGTGGAGACCGGAGCACTACAAATGCCTATTAGGCCACCACGACTCACACACGCGATTTTGACACCTGGCACAACACAAAGCGGGCTTTCGCACCCCGATATTAGGTGCGCCGCGCAAATCACTATTTGCTTGAATATTGTGTATTATATTTTATTCCGGCCCGCACATAACCTCTAAGCATGTCATGACATTTCGACTCGACTCAACTGACATATCACATGCGGCCGGCCGCCAAAAAAGCTGTCACTGCACAGACTAGAATGCAGTGCCGCCACTCGCTCTTCCTCGAGCGTGAACAACATGTATTATAGGTGACTGTTACCACTTACCATCAGGTGGGCAGTTTGCTTGTTTGCCAACTTAGTAGCAATAAAATAATACACACAACATTACATTTTTATTTTGAAGGAGTTTTTGTTTTGAAGTGGTGTCGGTATTTTTGTAAAAAAATATTTTTATTTTTTTCGTGAAATTAATAATAGCTCTCTAAGTCAACTTGAAAGAATATACCTAACTGAGAGTCAATACGTACCTTTTATATCTAAAGACTAACCCCCTAACTCCTTAAAGTTAAGGATCCATCGTAAGCTCAGCATAGTGGAAGAATCCTTGAGATGATGTCTTTCAGACGCAAATACCTGAATAGCTTCAGAAAAAAAAACAGGAAAGACGTTGGACGTGCCTATTCTCTCGATTTTCTTGGGATTCTAATACTAGATCCTGATTTGATGGCATGGAACCACTTCGGGGGTATACTTTTCTGAATACAAAAAGAATTTTGAAAATCAGTTAATAAATGACGAAGCTATGAGGTATGTGTTACCTCATAACTTCGTGAAGTCAGTGAAGTCGGTTAACAAATCAAATCGAAATAAGTTATAGTACTTATTTATTCAGTAATGTATTAAAATACCTACATATTGTAACACCGTTTTTTCTTAAAATTTCATAAAACACAAATTTTGCAAAAACACTTTGGTTTCACTGTAGTTTTAACACAAATTTCACAACTAAAATCATAATTACAATAACTTTGTCAATTAATTTCACAATATCAATGTCAAGTGTCAACGTCAACGTCGTTTCACGTCACGTCAGTGACATTTGCAATTATCTTTGGTCATTATTCACTTTTTGCATAAACAAAATAAATCTCGCGTTTATCCTGGCCTTATTTACAAAGATAGTTTTTTTTCGCCCAAAATCCCGTGCTTCCATTTAGGTGGGTTGATTTTCTCAAAATTCGGAATTTGACATTTAGACCGTTTGTTTTGATAATTTCTATAGACATATTTTAATAAAATACACTTAAACTTATAGATCATATAATTATAGTTTCGTCGAATAGAATTTGGAAAGCATTCACAATTTGTTTATGGTTAATTTTTCATTACGCATATTGTAGAATTATTGCATATTGTAGAATTACGAAAGATCCGTATGTTGACTTGACACGTCTTGAAGCAGGTTGGGAGTCTTGCGAGTGTTATGAAATGAATTTGGTTTTAGGAGAGGTTCCGTCGCCAATACGGCGCTTAACATTCAGCAAACGGACCTCGGCTCCGTCGCTTCCACATAAACGCAAATCTGTGCGCAAGTGGAGCGTTGGTTTTTAGAACGCGTCTATCGTCTATGTTATGAGTAGTCTGTGAGACATCGATCGAAGTAATTTGTTATTGATTTGAAGATCATAAAGTTTTTATATATTTATTTCTGCTAATAAAACCAATAGGTATTTCTCCCGTTTTCCGTGTGAATTTGATTTGAAAAACCACAGTGAAACTACAAAATTCAGTTCTTTTTGTTTTCAGCTTGAAGAGTAAAGCTAAGAAAAAAAAAATACTATATATTTACTCGCCGGCACGCGATTCATTAAATTAAATGGATTTATTGTATCAATAAGTGCAAAAAAAAAATCAATAAGGTATCTAATTAACTTATTATATTTCATGATTTAAAGCAGATTTTGTTGATTTTATTTTTATTTGTGGGTAAATTGATTATTAAATCAAACATGTTACATTTCCAAAATTCGCCTTTTTTCATCCCCTATTTCATTAAAAAAACCTGATAGTAAGCGGCATCTTAGTGGGATTAATGCATATATTGAGTAACACTTGTGAATTTCATGTTAAATTACTTCGATCGATGTTGATTATTGGGTGGGTAGTTGGACTAAACAACAGCCTTGTACATCTTATTCATTTTTATTTTTGTGTAAATTAATTAATCGATAGTTTAACAATTTCTTGATCTTAAACAGTCTATATATAAACAATTTACGTGTGCTAGTGTTATCTCCGATAATTCTTGGCTGTTTGGTGAAACCGTGAGCGACGTATTTACGGAAACTTGAAGCGAAGAGATTGCGCCTTATTGGTCAAAGACTGTGATTGAAGTTATCAGTTCATATTTGAATGTGTAATAGTTCCTATTATAACTAACTTCAGTGCGAAAATTCCATCAAAATCAAACATATTGACATTTATCGGATTTCCTTAATCAGCGCCATCTTCCGCGGAACTGCGCAAGTATCCACTAGCGCGCGGCCTGAGTGATTGCAGTGAGCAACGACCGCCTTGCTTTTTGGGACGCCATCTATCGTCAAGAGGTTGAATCACTTCAAGATGGTCAACTGCGGAGCCTGCGGAAAATTTATGGCCCCGACGGGCGGCGCCGTCTGTTCAGTATGCCCCCAAAAATTTCATAAGGGGTGTCTCAATTTGGCAGAGAAGGCCACCATAAGTAGGGATTGGACGTGTCCCGGTTGTAAAAAGGTCGACCGCAAAAGAGATGACACGCCAGTGAAGGGCTTAGGCGATGTGGCGCTACCGACTCCCAGTGACGAAGTCTCGGCTGCAGTGCATCCTGCGCGTGCGCGTGAGGCCATCGCCGACGACAAGGAGGAGCGCCGGGACAGGGAGCTCGCAGATTTCATGACGGAGATGAGAGAGTTCCGCAAAGAGATGGCACAGCTGCGGGAGTCGCTGTCGACGCGTTTGGACAGCGTCGAGCGGAGACTTGATGTCTTAGAGCAGCGTGACCTGGACGCCGAGGCCGGCGGGACTGCAGAACTCGAGCGGACAATCGCCGAGCTGAAGCTGGAGCTCAATGATCGGGACCAGGAGGCGCTTCTCTCTGACCTAGAGATCGGGCAGCTTCCGGAGGAGAATGGAGTGAGCGTAACCCAGTCGGTGAGCATTCTTGCCGTACGGTTGGGCGTGTCGATGGAGCAAAGAGATATAGTGTTCGCAGAGCGTATAGGAAATCCGCCAGCTGAGGCGGCGGGCAAGCCGCGGCGCAGCCTGCGTGATGAGTTGCTGAACGCCGCGCGCGTGCGCCGCACCCTTACAACCGACGCGGGGACCCGTATCTACCTCAACGAGCGACTGACGCGCCACAACCGTCAAATTTTTCACCGTGCCCGTGAGGAGTGCCGCAGCCGACAATGGCGCTACACGTGGACTAAGCGAGGCCGCATTTTTATTCGGCAGGCGGACGGTAATCCAGTTTTCCAAATCCGGACTGAAGCGGATCTCGACAGTGTCCTCGGCGTCCAGGTAAAATGACTAGAAGTGACCTGGAACCACAGGCGATCTACTTGCTTACTTGTCTGTGTTTTACTTTACCTATTGTGTTTATTTTACTTATTAATTAATTGTCGTCTGTCAAAAAAACATTTACATGTCTTGCTGTTAATCGTATTATTATTTTTATTTGTCTGCATTCACAGTATCTTTAAAGTGTTTTTGTTTTCATTGGGTGGCTTGCAGACCAGGATACTCAAGCGCGAAAATTACTTGGTCACATTGATAAATTCAATAATTCAATTTAATCTTAAAAGTTTACTCATAATTTTACCTAATTCTCTATACAATGTACATGAACCTTATTTCTATACTATTTTTTCATATATTTACAACTACATACAAATTCATGTCCTATACTACATCATTCAATTACTTAAAGCTAACTATTTACAGAGCTATCTTTAAAAAATTTAGTAGTTGGTTTGTTCAATGCTGGGTCTCTGAGTACTAAGCGTGAGGAGCTCATCGTGGCTGTGGAGGAGACGGGGCCTGACATATTAGCTATAAATGAAACCTGGCTGAGGGAGGGGGAGGATGGCAGGGCACCAAGGCTGCCCGGCTACCGACTAAAACACAGGCCAAGGCCCACTCACATTCGCGGTGGCCGGGGCGGTGGTGTGGGTTTCTATATCCGCAGAGGTTTGTATGTTCGGACCTGTGACTTTCCATCTCACCCAGAAGTGGAACAGATGTGGCTAAGTGCACGAATAAACAATACTAATGTAGTAATAGGTACTGCTTACAGACCACCGTGGCAAGATGTTGACCTGTTTCTGGACTGTATTTCTGATGCCATCGCCTCTTTCCCAAAGCGAGATGTTTTGGTACTCGTTGGTGACTTCAACATCAACCTCCTCGACACCACTAGCAGTAAAACGAAATCCCTTCACCAATTTCTGCACAGTTTCGATCTCATGCAGGCAGTTGCCGAGCCTACTCACTTTACCGACCATAGTTCTAGTCTTATTGATTTGATTTGCACAGATGGCAAAATCCTACAGGTGTTGGTTAAGCATGTTCCGGAGTTGGGAGGTCATGCCTTACTTACGGCTGAATTTAAGATCAAAAAGACCAGACCACAACCACAGTGGGTGACATTTAGGCCCCTCAAGGATATTTTATTAGATCTTTTTAACTCTGATCTCGAAGCCATTAACTGGAGCCATCTATATGAAATAGATAACATTGACACTATGGTGGAATCCTTTACTACTTGTCTTATCAATTTATTCGATCTACATGCTCCTATCAAAAGGCGAAAATTTAAGCACCCCCCACATCCATGGATCACAGACACTATTCGTTCCATGATGCGACTCAGAGATAAACATCATTGTAGATTAAAAAGTAATTATTCCGTGCCCCTTAAAGAAAGTTACAAGTCATTAAAAGAGATTGTGAGCCAAGCAATTGAGAGTGAGAAGAGGTGCTTTTTCAACAACCATATTAATGCTAACATTAAAAATTCAAAGTTACTTTGGAAAAATCTCAAGAATACGGTTCTTCCTGACAAAAAGTGCTTGGATATTCCACCCTTTTTCGATAACCCTGATGTCATTAATGCCCATTTTCTAAATATACCTGGGGACGGTCAAGTGTCGGCGTCTCAACTTTCTTACTATGAGCACCATAGGTATGGCTCGGCAACTTTCTCTCTGCGCACGGTGTCTGAGGATAAGATATTAAAAACTATCAAGGGACTTAAGTCAAATGCCCAAGGCTGTGACGGGTTATCCCTTGACATGCTGCTTCTGACCCTTCCACAATCACTTGGTGTTCTTACTGCCATCATCAACTTGTCGCTAACCAAAGGTATATTCCCTCAAAGTTGGAAGTTGGCCATAGTAAAACCTTTGCCAAAAAACACCAATCCTACGTTAGTGAGTGACCTACGACCAATCAGCCTGCTTCCATGTCTGTCCAAGGTCCTGGAGAAGATCGTTTGCGAGCAGCTCACTGAGTATTTGGAAGAGAACAGCATACTCCCTCAACTACAGTCCGGGTTCCGTAAGGGCCATAGTACAGCAACGGCCTTGGCAGATGTGGTTGACAATCTGCTTTCTGCCCGGGACCAGGGACAGATCAGCGCTCTTCTGTTACTGGACTTCTCAAGGGCATTTGACTCCATCAACAGCACCCTTTTGATCTCCAAGCTGGCATACTACGGACTCGACAAAATTGCTCTAAAATGGTTTAACAGTTATCTGGACGGTAGGGAGCAGCTCGTAGAATTAATTAAGCCAGATGGGTCCAGGATACGTTCCTCACCACTGTTGGTCACGCGTGGAGTGCCCCAAGGATCAATCCTTGGTCCAATCCTCTATGCGTTGTATAGTTCCGATATAACAAAAAATATTTCTAACTGTAAGTTCCACTTGTACGCTGATGACCTTCAGCTATATTATTCATTTCCTCCTGAGGATCATGGCGATGCTGTAACAAGAATAAATGAGGATTTAAAAATGATATCATCATGGTGCAGATCAAATTGCCTCGTCCTTAACCCCAAAAAATCTAAATTGTTACTTATGGGGTCAAATCGGGGCAACCAGAGACTAAATGACACTCCACTTAATGTAAGTATCAATGGGGAATCAATACACTGTGTTGACTCGGCAAGGAATTTGGGTTTAACGCTGGACAGACATCTTAATTTTGAGAGCCACATAGCGGAATGTGCACGTGGATGTTTTTACAGGCTAAAATTATTATACAAGCTCAGACCTTACCTGTGTGAAAAACTGAGACTTTCGCTCTGTGAAACGCTAGTTCTGTCTAAGCTTAATTACTGCGACACCGTCTATGGTCCTTGTCTGCTGTCTAGAACGGCTAAGCTCATCCAGCGTGTGCAGAATGCTTGTGCACGCTTCTGCTTCCATATTCCTCCCAGAACGCATGTCTCTCCAACTCTGAATTCTGCAAATATTTTAAAGATGGAGGGTCGGAGGAGACTTCATCTGGCTACATTGCTGTTCGGTGTCATTGGAACTAAAAGGCCACCATATCTCTATAAAAAGTTGACGTGGGCAAAAGATCACACCAAGTATCCTCGACGAGCCTGCACTCATATATTTGTTACACCTAAACACCGTACAGCGGCATTCCGTGGGTCTTTCAGGTTCGCCGCCTCACGGTGCTGGAACGACATTCCCCCTCCATTACGCAATCTAGAAACAATGCACTCGTTTAGACATAACTTTAAAAAGTTTTTACTAAGCGAACAATGTTCTGCAAACTTACATCGTTTTTCCTCGCGAAACACCGGGCATTCGAGGGCGGCGGCCCGACCCTGATGAGGCCATTGGATTGTGTGACCAGCGAATAGGTGAATTACCGATGTATTTTTCCAATTTCCACAACCTTCAGTGAATACGCGTAGTCTCGTTGGGCTCCTGACTCCGGTCTCTTATTCTCTTATTCCCACACAAATCTTTTAATCTGATAAGTTTATTAACGTTAGAATACACACACACTTTTTTCATTTTTATAATTTTGTTCAATATTTTAGGTTGCGTTCTATTACAAAAACACTGACTAGAATATGTCAAAGCCATAGATAGGTGGCAATACGTGGCAAGATCACAGAACACTATACCCAGTACCCTGACGGGCAGGATGTAGGCGCGTTCCGTTTTGCACAGACTCGCAGCATAACTTTTTTAGCATCATCGCGTTTCGTTAGCTTTTTGACACAGACGTGACTATTAAGGCGAAGCACAGAATAGATAATAGTACTACGTAGCGAGCAGTAATATAATTTGTGGTAGCGAGGTTCCGATCCGATGTTTGGATGGAATGCTCCAGAATTTAATGGCACCATTAATTTGTATTGTTTTGTTTTGTATAGATTTGTATGTTGTATGTTTCGATATTATGTATTTCTTCATTTTTTTGTGTGTTTTGTGTACCTATGTTTTTCCCTAATTCTGTTTTTATTATTTTTATTGTCTATAATTTTACACCCCACTTAGGCCCGGCCAGAATACCAGCGCTGCATCAGACATGTCTGATGCAGCTTATGCTGAGGTCGGGTCCTAATTGGCCATTATGTGTATCTGTTTTTTCGTGTTTTTTATTGTTTGTGGTCAATAAATGTTTTTCTATCTTCTTTCTTTCTTTCTTTCAAATTCTAGATTTTCACTATATTGAGTTTCACATCATACTTTGGCAAATAACTCACAAATTAAGCTGTTTTCTTTTTATTAATAGCAGTAATTATACACAAAATAGGTGCTCTCCCCTCCATATGTCTTTTTTATTAACTAACCAATAAGAAACTTTGACAATTCATTGAAAATTATGTTTGGAATTAACTTGCAATGTTTATTACCTGAAATTCAGATGTATTGACTGGGATTCCTTCAGAACTCAGTGTTAGACCCACTGACCTCAAGATCATAGGCATATTTAATTATATTTTTAACCTAACACTGTGCTATGAATCTCCAGGGCAGTCCCCGGAGGCCGTAGGGCTCCGCTGCTTGACTTTAGAGCCAGATGAACTAACCTATTATCAAGGAGGAATTCTGTGGAGCTAAATATATTAATATAAAACAGGAATATTATATCTCTGACCCGTGATTGCAAGACTTAGCATAGAAGGTATGATCCACTATCAACCGCTCCGGGGAAGGCTACTAATTTAAAAAAAAAAGAAACCTATAACTATTTGTTCGTGTACTTTATTGCCCCTCATTTTGTAGTTTTGTACCCAATTTGTACCTGATTTTTACCTGCCGAGATTGATCAAACAAACCTGAACCATCCTGCCCTTGGCTTGTATTGATTAAACATTAAGTTAAGTGCTTTGCATTGAGGAATTGTGTTAACATATGCATAAGTAAATTATAATTATGTACCTACAACAATAAAGCTTTTCATTTTGTATCGGACTAAAGGAATAAGTTTGTTTTTTTTCTTTCAACTAAGATTTCCCTATATTTCAACAATTCAGCGAGAAAAACCATTACAATTTGGCGCCCGAATATACAGCAGGTTTTGTGGCATTATATGGCCCATTATTCTGGTCAAATGCTCAGATAATGTTGATCCATCTCGGTATGTATCTTTAATAATTTTCTTTTTTAACGTTGTGTGTTAGTTAAGCTAAAACTCAAAAACAGCTCGACCGATTCTTACGAAATGTTATGTGTATTTGAATAGGTACAGGGAAGGTTTAAAAGTACAACTGGACCCAGTAGGTGGCGCTGAAATCGGACAGGAGAACGTCTGCCGGTCTCACTAGTTATAAGATAAATAAGAATTCTATGCAGGTTTGGTTCAGATAGGTATAAATAAAAAACAAATTTTAGTTACATTTGAATAAGGTGAATATATTTTAAGATTTTTTGTTCATAGTTTGAGTATATAACATAAATAATATTGTAAAATTAACTTCTCATATAGAATAGAGCGTAGTATATTTTTACAAAAATGGAACAAAGACCAATTAGTTTTAATTTACTTAACAAAGATGAACTAGAATATGAGGTGAAAATCAGGGGTTCGAAACCAGCTGACACGGTGATGGCTCTGAGAGCACAGATCCGTACTCTCAATAAAGATCTGCCTTCTGATGAAATACTGACTTGTGATCTTGATGTCAATACTGAATTAAAAGTAATTCAAAAGAAATTAGATGAATTTGAGAAACTTATCACAAGTACTTCAAGTAAACCGTCATCACTTAAGGTGTTAAATAGAATTCAAACTCTTGCACACCACTTATTCCACAGAATTGGTCGCTTGTCTTTATCAGAGTATGATGATAATAATCTTACTTCTTTAATTACTTCTCTGAATAATAGATTAGATAGCATTCTTGTTAAAATAGATAATATTTGTCATAATTTTAAAAGTAGCTTGGCACCTGAACAACCTATTGAGCACTCCACTGCAACTACACACAATACAGCTAATGATTGCTCCGTGCATAAACTAAATTTACGCTTCAATGGCAAGACATGCATTAAAGCCTTCTTACAACGCCTCGAAGAGTTATGCTTGTCTCGTGGCCTTGCAGATTCAAAGCTTTTCTGTTCTGCGGCTGAACTTTTCACTGATGAAGCGCTATGCTGGTATCGAGGAGTAAAGTCAGACGTTCACAATTGGACTGAGCTGAAGACCTTGCTTCTCGATGAATATTTACCATCTGATTATGACCATAGGTTGATGCAGGAAATTAGAAGTCGTACTCAGGGCCCCGATGAAAGCATTGTGAATTATCTCAGCATTATGCAAAATTATTTTTCTCGATTATCAAAACCAATCTCTGATGATGATAAATTGAACATTATCATGTTTAATATAAGACCTTTTTATACTACTCAGCTTGCTCTAGCCCCAGTGGAATCTTGGACTGATCTAAAAAAAAAATGTAGGTTATTAGAAGGTGCAAAGGAGCGATCGGTGCATTTCAGTGAACCTCCTAGGGTCACCACTTCTTCTCTGGCTCCCGATTTGTGTTACAAAAATACTAGTGGTAATAGTGGTAGCAAGGCTCCACCAAAAGTCTCTTCAATTCAGCCAGTGAATAATACACAAAATAATCTTTTTTGTGTCCGCTGTCGGAAAAATGGCCACAGTCTGAGGTATTGCAAGGCGCCTTGGGTACTTATTTGTTATCGTTGTGGAGAAAAGGGGTTCAATGCAAATAATTGTCCAAAGTGCACTTCTTCAAAACCTTCAACCGCAGAGATTCCAAAAAACGCCAAGCAGTGAACCGATGGCATAAAACAGTATATTTTTATAATAAACATTGTAATTCTGAACAATCAAGGCAGATCAAATCATACAATGAATTCTATAATAATGTAAATAAAGCTAGTAACATACATACGCATAAAGGTAAGGTTACATCGGTTCACGCTACTACTAACGCCACCTATAATAATACCAGAGCTTATCTGAAGATTAATATTTTTGGCTTGGAATTCAGAGGATTACTGGATTCAGGATCACAGATCTCCATTGTGGGAGGGCAAGCATACAAATATTTTAAAGATTTCGCTACTTTACATGGGTCTGAGGACTTAGACTTTATAAAAACTGCAAATGGTTCTACTTCACGAGTAACTGGGTATTTATTTTTACCAGTATCGATAGAGAATAAAACTCGTGTTATTAAATTTTACGTCGTCCCTGGAGTCGCTACAGAGTTGTTATTTGGTTTAAATTTCTGGAAGGAATTTAATATTGCGCCAGATATTTTATCATTGTTAGAGGATAGTGGACATTTATATAAAAATAATAATCAGGTGTACACAGTTATGTCAGGCAGCCGTGCTTTATATGATTTTGAAACTTTATCTAAGCTTGAGCGTAGGCTGGTCAATGACGTCATAAAGCTATTTGATGACATTTCCGCAGAAAAGAAAGGCCTAGGTAGGACACACTTAGTGAGTCATAAAATTGATACCGGTGACCACCCACCTATTAAGCAACGGTATTATGTAGTCTCACCCGCTAAACTGGCAGAATTAAATAAACACCTAGACCAAATGCTGCAGGATGATGTTGTGGAGCCTAGCGGAAGTGCATGGAACAACCCCGTTACTTTAGCGGTTAAATCAGATGGGTCATCACGTTTCTGCTTGGACAGCCGAAAACTTAACGCCATATCAAAGCATGACGCTTAGCCGATGCCTTATATTAGCCATATTCTGGACCAGCTCAAAAACGCTAAGTACTTATCTTCTATTGACCTTAAGTCTTCATATTATCAAGTTCCTTTGGACTCTATTGAGTCCAGAGAGAAAACTGCTTTTACTATTCCCTGCAGAGGCTTGTTTCACTTTAAGGTCATGTGCTTTGGACTTACTGCAGCTCCAGCTACGCAGCAGCGGTTGATGGACCGCCTCTTTGGCCCCGAGTTTGACAATAAGGTATTCGTATATGTTGATGATTTAATTTTACTTACCCCTGAAGGCCCAACGGCCTTCCAGGATCACCTCCAGCTCCTACGTAGGGTAAAGGAGAGACTTAAACTAGCCAACCTTACTGTCAACATGGGTAAATGCCAGTTCTTCAGGAGACAGCTGAAATTCTTGGGTCATGTGGTTGACGAATATGGTATGCGCACGGATCCTGACAAAATTAAGGCTATAGTAGACTTTCCTATTCCCACCTGCAGGAAAGACGTCAAACGTTTCTTGGGAACTGCATCTTATTATAGGCGTTTCATAAAAAATTTTAGTCATAGAGCTGGTCCCCTTAATGCTCTTACTTCTACCCGTAAGAGCGCGCCCCCTTTCAAATGGACGACCGAAGCAGACGAGGCGTTCAACGACCTAAAACTCGCACTGTCTACTTCCCCGGTTCTGGTATGTCCTGACTTCTTGAAAGATTTTGCTGTCCACTGTGACGCTTCTGATTTCGGGTTAGGAGGTACCTTAACCCAGGTTGTAGATGGACAAGAACATCCTGTTGCGTACTGTAGCCGTTCACTAACACCCGCTGAACGTAACTATTCCGCTACAGAGCGAGAGGCATTGGCCGTGGTACATGTCGTTGAACACTTCCGCCCTTACCTTGAAGGTGGTCGACAATTTAAAATTATTACCGATCATGCTAGTCTAAAGTGGTTTTTAAACCTTAAGAATCCGACAGGACGACTAGCGCGTTGGGGGTGTAGGCTATCGCCCTACAATTTCATTATTGAGCATCGTAGTGGATCTCAAAACGTCGTACCGGATGCACTATCACGTTCTGTACCAGTGGCAGCCGTAGACGCATTTACATCCAGCGATGCTTGGTATAACAATATATTAAAACGTTGCACGGATAGGCCGCGCGCGTGTCCCAATTTTCAAATTATTGATGGTAGGCTTTTTAGATTTACAAAAAGCACTAACAAACTCTGTGGTGACTACCAGTGGAAAGAGGTTGTACCAAAGGAGCTTAGGGAGGATATTATTAAAAGTAACCATTCTGAACCAATTGCTGCGCACTTAGGCGTTGCAAAAACATATAAAAGATTAAAATTACGATATTTTTGGCCCGGTATGCATAAAGATACCGAGGAATTTATTAAAAATTGTGCCACTTGCAACTCATATAAACATAGCTCACTAGCGCCACCTGGCTTTATGGGGGAACCCAAGGTCTGCTGTCGACCATTCCAGTGCATCAGCATTGATCTAGTTGGTCCACTGCCGATGTCTCGACAGCAAAACACCTTTTTACTAGTAGTTGTGTGTTGTTTTACAAAATATTGTTTATTATTTCCTTTACGGCGTGCAACGGGCAAAGTTATAGCGCAAAGGTTAGAAGACCATGTATTTCTGGTTCACGGAATACCACAGACTGTGATGTCTGATAATGGCTCGCAATTTATAAGTCATGAGGTTCAGGCATTATATGAAAAATACAATATTCCGCAAGTACATTTGGGTCCAGTATATTGTCCACAAGTTAATACGGTGGAACGTTATAACCGCACAATAATCACTGCAGTCTCCTCGTTTGTTGAGAACGATCATAGAACGTGGGATGTTAACATACATAAAATACAATTTGCCATGAATACCTCAGTAAATGAGTCTACTTCTTATACTCCTTTCATGCTAGTACACGGTAGGGAAGCTGTCACAGATGGTAGTATTTACCGTGATTTTGAAGATCTCCAAGAGTTGGTTGTGGTACCACGCGATACTCATGCGTCTAATATTGGCCACCTCGGTGACCTTTTCATCAAGGTCCGAGAGTCCTTGCGTAAGGCCCATGAAAGGAATATAAAATACTATAACAACAAACGCAGAGATATATCATTTAATGTCGGTGATTTTGTGTGGAAGCGTACGTACAAGCAGAGTTCTGCTAATAAATATTTTACTGCTAAACTTGCCCCTAAATATGAACGTTGTAAAATTATACGTAAGCTTTCTCGCCTCGTCTATGAGCTCGAAGACGAGAACGGAAAATACATAGGAAAGTGGCACATAAAAGATTTTAAAAATTTAGATACTTCGAGTGACTAAATTACATACCTAATAACATAATACCTACTTAATTTTAATTTCTATGCTCTTATAAAAATAGCTATATTTGTATAAGCATTTAAACTATTTAAGCACCGCGGGTGCGGCGGTCACAGAATACCCACCCCGCCATTCTTCCTGGCGTCTCGTAGAACCCGAGTGTAGGATAACGCGCCATATAACATCTGGCGGCGTTTTTGCATGTGTCTGTTCCTGTCGTTTTTTATTGATTTGCCTTGATACTTAAGTTTCCATATACCTAACATCTGCAAAATTGATATTACCATTACATAAGTACATAAAGATCTAAAACACAAATATTATACGTGTCTTAGTTCATACCATTATAAATATATTATTACTACCATTATATAAAATGGATATTACTTCTTCAGTATCTGATACCAGAATTAAGGAACAAGTATGTACTTATTATAACTGTTATGTGGTTAGATAGATGCATTTAGCACAAGATCACAAATATAAACGTGTCTTGTTCATTATTTTTATATGTATTCTACTCTAATCAACAAAATTAATTTTGAATTCCTCACAGGAGCGGTTTGCAACTCTAGAAATAAGCCTTTGCTATATTCTTATAATGGAGGAAGTTACATCTAGCTGGAAACGTAGGAAAATCAATATCGACGATCAGGGGCAACGACACCATGCAACTCATTTTTTTTATTATTTCCTTTTTATTGTTTTTTTTCTACTTATTATTTGACGATTAGAGTCAAAATGTCTGTAATAACGACATCTACCGGTGGTTGTTGACATTACTTGCTATACACTGTTAGTGTCAAGATATACTTATTTAACAACGCCATCTCGGCGTCAGTCCTGACACTACAGTTTTTTTTATTACTTTCTTATATTTGATGGGCATAGGATATAATGCTTTTTGCCTATTTATCACAGCCATATAGGTGCTAGCAGAAGTGGTTTCGCTAGATTTTGCCACCTTATTGGTGAATATTTTTTTTTTACAACCATGTAGGTGCTAGCAGCAGTAGTTTCGCGCTAGATTTTGTCACCTTATTGGTGAATGTTGTTTTTTTATTACAATCTTTAACATACCATATTAATGGATTTACGTAGATTTAAGGTACATGCATGTTAAATATTCTTTATTTACACACGTTTATATTTAAAGCTTTATTTTTTATCTTACACAAATAAATAAACTTATTAAAAAAAATAACGTTAGGCGTAATTGGGTACAGAGTTTATCACGAATGAATAGTTTTTAAGTACCTAATTGATTCTATTTATGATAATTTCGTTTGGTTGGTTAGGAGGTTTTGAGGCTGACGAGGCGTCAGACGAATTCCCTACGTGAATTCTATCGTGGTTGGGGGGATACTGTAACACCGTTTTTTCTTAAAATTTCATAAAACACAAATTTTGCAAAAACACTTTGGTTTCACTGTAGTTTTAACACAAATTTCACAACTAAAATCATAATTACAATAACTTTGTCAATTAATTTCACAATATGTCAAGTGTCAACGTCAACGTCGTTTCACGTCACGTCAGTGACATTTGCAATTATCTTTGGTCATTATTCACTTTTTGCATAAACAAAATAAATCTCGCGTTTATCCTGGCCTTATTTACAAAGATAGTTTTTTTTCGCCCAAAATCCCGTGCTTCCATTTAGGTGGGTTGATTTTCTCAAAATTCGGAATTTGACATTTAGACCGTTTGTTTTGATAATTTCTATAGACATATTTTAATAAAATACACTTAAACTTATAGATCATATAATTATAGTTTCGTCGAATAGAATTTGGAAAGCATTCACAATTTGTTTATGGTTAATTTTTCATTACGCATATTGTAGAATTATTGCATATTGTAGAATTACGAAAGATCCGTATGTTGACTTGACACGTCTTGAAGCAGGTTGGGAGTCTTGCGAGTGTTATGAAATGAATTTGGTTTTAGGAGAGGTTCCGTCGCCAATACGGCGCTTAACATTCAGCAAACGGACCTCGGCTCCGTCGCTTCCACATAAACGCAAATCTGTGCGCAAGTGGAGCGTTGGTTTTTAGAACGCGTCTATCGTCTATGTTATGAGTAGTCTGTGAGACATCGATCGAAGTAATTTGTTATTGATTTGAAGATCATAAAGTTTTTATATATTTATTTCTGCTAATAAAACCAATAGGTATTTCTCCCGTTTTCCGTGTGAATTTGATTTGAAAAACCACAGTGAAACT
The DNA here is from genome assembly GCA_963935595.1 of Schoenobius gigantellus. Classification (NCBI taxonomy): domain Eukaryota; kingdom Metazoa; phylum Arthropoda; class Insecta; order Lepidoptera; family Crambidae; genus Schoenobius; species Schoenobius gigantellus. The sequence continues at coordinate 11,015,385 of OZ012558.1, forward strand.
ACAAAATTCAGTTCTTTTTGTTTTCAGCTTGAAGAGTAAAGCTAAGAAAAAAAAAATACTATATATTTACTCGCCGGCACGCGATTCATTAAATTAAATGGATTTATTGTATCAATAAGTGCAAAAAAAAAATCAATAAGGTATCTAATTAACTTATTATATTTCATGATTTAAAGCAGATTTTGTTGATTTTATTTTTATTTGTGGGTAAATTGATTATTAAATCAAACATGTTACATTTCCAAAATTCGCCTTTTTTCATCCCCTATTTCATTAAAAAAACCTGATAGTAAGCGGCATCTTAGTGGGATTAATGCATATATTGAGTAACACTTGTGAATTTCATGTTAAATTCTAGATTTTCACTATATTGAGTTTCACATCATACTTTGGCAAATAACTCACAAATTAAGCTGTTTTCTTTTTATTAATAGCAGTAATTATACATAAAATAGGTGCTCTCCCCTCCATATGTCTTTTTTATTAACTAACCAATAAGAAACTTTGACAATTCATTGAAAATTATGTTTCGAATTAACTTGCAATGTTTATTACCTGAAATTCAGATGTATTGACTGGGATTCCTTCAGAACTCAGTGTTAGACCCACTGACCTCAAGATCATAGGCATATTTAATTATATTTTTAACCTAACACTGTGCTATGAATCTCCAGGGCAGTCCCCGGAGGCCGTAGGGCTCCGCTGCTTGACTTTAGAGCCAGATGAACTAACCTATTATCAAGGAGGAATTCTGTGGAGCTAAATATATTAATATAAAACAGGAATATTATATCTCTGACCCGTGATTGCAAGACTTAGCATAGAAGGTATGATCCACTAACAACCGCTCCGGGGAAGGCTACTAATTAAAAAAAAAAAAGAAACCTATAACTATTTGTTCGTGTACTTTATTGCCCCTCATTTTGTAGTTTTGTACCCAATTTGTACCTGATTTTTACCTGCCGAGATTGATCAAACAAACCTGAACCATCCTGCCCTTGGCTTGTATTGATTAAACATTAAGTTAAGTGCTTTGCATTGAGGAATTGTGTTAACATATGCATAAGTAAATTATAATTATGTACCTACAACAATAAAGCTTTTCATTTTGTATCGGACTAAAGGAATAAGTTTGTTTTTTTTCTTTCAACTAAGATTTCCCTATATTTCAACAATTCAGCGAGAAAAACCATTACAATATATATATTAAAATATTTTTCTTCAAACTACTCATTTATTTTACTCTAATCATCGGAAAAGGCAACACTAAGTAATACATTACTACCCTGGAAAACGGCAGTAGTATTGTATGAAATTTCATTAATGACCCGTTCAACATAATTGCCCTGTTGTTTTTTTTTCTAATTTAAAAAGAAATTACAATTCATATTCATACAATTCATACAAAATGTAGGCATTTTTCCAAAGAGATTTGAGTGGTTGTATAACATGTCACAAAAAATACACATGCGCAAAACAAGTTAGATAGGACCCTACAAAGCCAATTTTATTTAAAAAAGAGAGGCAATTGGCTTTAATGGCGAAGATTAGCTTTTATTTTAATAAATTAAAAATTGTATTCGAGTGAATATTGTGCAGTGAAAGTGGTGTTTTTTGGTGCACATTCATGTTGACGGCAAGAAATAAGGGTTTTGTGGTGTACATGACAGTGAGTTTTTTTTTTGTGGATTTTCCACTTCCGTCACCACCGTCAAGATAAGGTTTGGTTTCTTAATAAGAACAATTTGCATTTTTTTATCATAAATAAATAAGTTTTTCTACAGTTAACTTCAGTTTTTTATTATTTTTTAATAAGTTGAAGGAAAAGCAGATTACACACCTCGTAAGTGAGCTATTAATGCCCTCGGGTTATTAGTGCCCTCGAGCAAGTGCTCGTGCACCAAACATCCGCGGGCATTAATAAGTCACTTAGCGCTCGGTGTAACAATCTACTATTTCTAAATCAAACCGAATAGCCGTCGAAGTCAAACAAAAAAATTTAACAGTACTTTATAAGTATATGCCGCCGCGTCAGTCATATTCTTAGCTTTTGTTTTAAATACTACTTCTAGCCAGTTCTAGCTAATCGAGCATTTCTTGTATTCTAGTGATGCATTCTATACTGCACAAAAGAAATATGCATAAAATTTGAATTTACATTTTATTAATAACACATCATAGAAACATTTAAAACCTTTGAAATTGTGAAGAAACGGTCTAATTATGATGAATCTTGAAAAGTCTAATTATTGATAATTGCTTTACGTCTCTTTCTTATAAAATATATGGTTGTATCGGTATTATAATGGTGGACGAGTACAATGACGTCACTAGCAAATAAAAGCTTTTTAAACTTTGTTATTTTTTAAGTTATTAAAAAAATCACGTGGTTGTTTGTCAAATAAAAATACTATGTAATGTAACAATTAAAAAGTGTCCATATTTACATACAAGTAAAGATACAATAAAAAATAGCAATGAAGTCATAAAGCTGTATCTTTATTGGTTGTATTACTGTAGGTACTTACCTCAGTTTATAAATCAATACTTATTTGTAACCTAGCAAAAAGTATATTGCATACGATATAAAACGTCCTTGTTGTACTGTTATATTTTTACTGTGCGGCACATGATGTTGGCGCCTGTTCAGTGGCCGCGTCCGCGCTAACGTCATGTACAAATGAACGGTGTGAAGTGCGGAACATATGGGCTTGCACGTGGAAATTCCTCGCCTTAACAAAGATTTTTTCAGAATTATAAATTGTGATACATTTAACTGGACTGATATTCTTGTTTCTATTTAATGTGGAATTAATTTTTGCATTTATGATAAAAATTACCTAAAGAGATAAGTAATATTTTTTAAACATAATATTTTTAGTCATGGAAACTAAAAAGAAGTATGCATGAAACGGAAAACTTCGGCCTGTCACAGAAACCTTTTTACCTTGAATATACTTCAGCTTGCGAAATTCCACTTTAAAAAATAGAATTATTTGCAAGTCAAATAAAATCTATAAAGTAAAAAAAAAAAAAAATACAAAAACAGATATGTTGCCCGGCACGGATCCATTTCAGCTATAGCTTTTTAAGTAATATCTTGTATGTGTGCCTATGAGTAATCGGCTAAAGCTGCGCCAAATAAAATAGGGCATCAAAATAAGTTTATAGCTTAGCTTGCGAAAATTAAGAATGTTAGTAAGCTATAGCACGGCAATAGTACTTATATAATAGGAACAGCTATTGTTGCCGTCAGCTAAGAAGACCATATTGAAACAGAGACACCGCTATACCCGTAAAGAGCCATCGCGTTATAATTGTGGTTGCAATATTTTTTAAGCGAACATGGTAATCTCTTCTTTTTACTGGTCATGTAGATACATAGGCTATGAGGAGAGGAATGGGAGAATCCATAGGGGATGAAATTTAGCTCGAATAATGCATTCTTTTAAGAAAAGACCATATCCTCGAAAGCAGTCAGTTCGTATAGAAAAGGATCAATACCATAAGGTTGGTTAATAATATGTTTGCGCGATTAATACATGGCTGACCTCAGGTCCATGACATACACACAATATAGATATCGTTCTCTATATTGTGACATACACGAGACTGCCGACTGTAACGTTTGTAGCCTAAAATCATTGTTCTGTTGCACTTATGCATAAGTGCTGCTGAATTTAGGGTTTTTTACCTACTTCAAAAAAAAGTATTGGTTTTGCCAAAAATGGCGTATATTGTGCTTCGCGTATTTCGAAAGTGGGGAGAGGGGAAATGAATGATTCTTCTTGATCATGAATAGTGCAGTAAGCCTCATCTAATGAGCTAGGTAAATATGAGGTCATTGAAATGGGAAAAAATTAGTAATTTTATCCATCGATCTAATAGCTACTATACACGGTTAATTTTTTATCACCCCGAATAATTTAAGAGACGCTTCAGGATACGGTTGTAGGATGATTTCAAAAATAATAAAAAGTAAAATAAAATATAAAATAATTGAAATAATAATAAAAATACTGCATTTCATTAGTACAGTATTTTTTTGATATTTCTGAAAATCAGGTAACCGTGTATATATCTATAATATATGAAATATAATTCAAATAATGTCCTTATAGGGTTACATTTCACAATTTAAATTACAAGTGGATGACCTTAATTCAATTGTTTTTTTCAAAATTTCTAATTCAAATTCAAAAATCTATAATCAACATTGGCCTTTACAGGCACTTATTGACGTCAAAACAAAGCAAAACATTCTAATTGTTCACGCTCGAGGAAGAGCGAGTGGCGGCACTGCATTCTAGTCTGTGCAGTGACAGCTTTTTTGGCGGCCGGCCGCATGTGATATGTCAGTTGAGTCGAGTCGAAATGTCATGACATTGAATTAGGTTAGGATGATGTCCGGGCATCCATAAAATATAATACACAATAATTAAGCATTATAGTGATTTGCGCGACGCACCTAATATCGGGGTGCGAAAGCCCACTTTGTGTTGTGCAAAAGAGTGCCCGCTTTGTGTTCTAATCGCGTGTGTGAGTCGTGGTGGCCTAATAGGCCTTTGTAGTGCTCCGGTCTCCACCGGTGGATCCACTGCAGAACTTCAGGAGCCGCGACTTCCTTCGAGCTAGCTCAGGAAGTCCACCGGCTACGGAGGAGACGGACGGAGACAATTGGAACCAAGGTAAGTAATACCAATTTTCCAAGAGCTGGTATTCGGAGAATAAAATTCAGCAATACAAGTCGGTGAAACGCCGACGTGGTGGAGTCTACTTGGGGCACCACCATCTCTTGGTAGCAGAGCGTGGTTTTTAGATTTGAGTGGTTCTTAGATTTGAGTATTTGATTAGTATTGTACAATTAATATTGTAATCTTGTTGGTTGTCCAAACGGGCAATACATATTAATTGGTTTTGATTGCTGATTTTAAACCGACTACCAGCTCATTTGTGGACCGATCTCCTTAACTAATTGTCATTGTATATGAAAAATTGGGGTTAAATGTCTTTTGTTGTTCTAGTTAAGTTCTAGCATTTACCTATATTTGATTTTGGTTTGTTTTTTCATATCTTTGTTTTGCCCTTGACTATTTTGTTTGTTAAGTTGTAAACTTATACTTGAATTTGATTTGTTTAACAGATTTTGCTGCTAAATGACTTTGCTGTTGTTGTAATACACTATATTGCTGTGTTAAGTTTTAGCATTTACATTTGATTTTGTTTTGTTTGCCTTTGAATATTATGTTTGTTAAGTTATTGACTTAATACTTGAATTTAATTTGTTTGAAAAATTCTGTTGTTAAATGCCTTGTTGTTCTAGTTAAGTTCTAGCATTTATACTTGATTTTGGTTTGTTTATATATTTTGTTCTGCCTTTGAAGTTCCTCCCGATCTGTTTTATTGTCTGCGGTTGTCGGTCTGTTTGTCTGTGTATTATTATAGTGTTTATTAATTTTGGTGCAAAATGGTCCCGCCAGTCAGCCCGCTTAGTGGTGCCCGCGCGGGTGCACAAAAGATTTTGAGATGGTTTGCTAGTGCCGTCGCTTTGGTAGACCGACCAGACCGAGAACAGGCCTTGTTAATTCGGCATGAGGGAGTACCGGCTCGCTTGAAGGAATTGGAGCAGCTTTTCGTTCTTCATCAACAATATTTGCTCGACCACCCAGCCGAGGGTGCCGCTGAGTTGCGGGCAATCGACCAATTTAATGCCGATTATGATCAGTGTTTTGAACAGGCGGATGTGATTATAAACAAGGCTCAGGCAATCCTATCCTCCGCCTGGAGGGGTGAGTCGTGCACGCCCGGGGAGGTCAAGCCTACCCCGGCCGGCTTGCTGGGCAGACTGCCCACTTTAGACATCCCAACCTTTGATGGGAACCTGGCTTCTTGGATGGGGTTCATTAACCTCTTTGATAGCCTGGTTCACTCGAGGGACGACCTGTTCCCTAGCCAGAAATTGGCCTATTTGCTCTCTGCCTTACGTGGAGAGGCTGGTGTACTTGTCCAGCATCTACCTGTCAACGATGACAGTTATGAGATTGCAAGGGCGCTGTTGACCGCCCGGTATCAGAATGTTCGCTTGCTAGCGGACACACATGTGGCTGCCATTTTAGGGCTGCCACGAGTATCGCGGGTCTCCTCATTGAGGAAGGAGATTTTGAACCCGCTGCTGAGCGCTATTAACGCGCTCAAACGACTTGATCTACCGGTGGACCAGTGGTCCTTTATTTTGCTCCACCTCATCCTCGATAAGCTTCCCATGGAGATGAAGGGACGCTTCGAACAAAGGTACGGGGGCAATAGTGCCTCGTACCTCCCCCCCTTCTCGGATCTCCTCAGATTTTTGGAGGATGAGTGTCGGATGACCGACCACTTGGATCTGGCTCCTATACCGGGACCGAGTACAGGTCGCTATGAGGCGACCCGGGCAGCGCCACGGAGAGAGCGCCGCCCGTACAAGCAATATACTGCCGTGCGGCAGAACTCTCCACAAGGGGAGAGGCCGCTGCCTTGTAAGTGTTGCAAGCGCGATGGCCATCGTTTGCCGGCCTGTCCCAAATTTGTTGGCCTACGCACCGAGGGGCGTAGGAATATGGCCAAGCAGCGGAATTGGTGCTACCGCTGCCTGGGGGCCCATATGGCATCGGCTTGCCCCCACCCACGAGATTGCCACTGTTGTGGAGGGGCCCATCACCCCCTTTTGTGCTTCAACAATAGAGACACTCGTGAGGTGGTGAGAGAGAGGGACTCGCACACGGGCGGGGGCCCTCCTAGGTCACCCACCTCTCCGATCGGAGGGGCGTGCCACCCCTCCGCGGAGATTGGACAGGCGCCCCCCCTCCAGTGAGAGGATTGGGCGCCCCACCCCCCTTACGGGCGGGGGGGATCGACGCGCCGCTTATGAGGCGCCACCGCGGGATTGGGCCGCGGTAATTAGGGAGCCACGCCGGGAGCCGATACGCTTCTCTCCCCCTCTGATGGAGAGACCTCGTTTATCGAGGGCTTCCCCAACTTTCGCCCATCATGGGCACCACCCGGCCCCCCGATGCAGCTTTGGTCGGGGTGTGTACGTGCCGGATTGGGACCCGCTCGAGCGCCTTGAGCGCCCTATTCCTCCGCCGCGCACGCATTTTTCTTCGGACCCCCCTTCCCCCCCGTTGCGGGGAATGCGGGAGGATTTTCACTAAACCAACTGTCGGCTGCAACCCCCCCACAGGAGCAGGTGCTGTTACCAACAGCCTCCGTACAGGTGTGGGGCCCGAGGGGCACCTTTGTTTTAGTTCGCGCCCTTTTGGATACGGGAGCTCAGGGTTGCATTGCCTCCAGCTGGCTGGTCCGGCAGTTGAGTTTGAACACATCTCCATACCTTGAATCGGTACGAGGAATCGGAGACCTGCGGATCCCGGATCCGATCGGTCAGGTTTTGTTCTCCTTCTCCCCCCACTTCTCTTCAGCGCCCAAAATTGGCGCTACCGCGATTGTTTATGAGAAGGTTGTTGGTCAGCTTCCGCAACAGCACGTTTCGCGCGCTGTCGTTGATGCGACATCAGGATTGACCTTGGCTGACCCTTCCTTCCACCGAACCGGTCCGATTCACTTATTGCTCGGTGCCGATGTTCTAGGCCGCGTGTATTGTGGGAAGAGGAGAGAGTTACAGAAGGGTGGGCTGGTAGCCTTATCTACATCGCTTGGGTTTGTAGTGATGGGACCAGTTAGGCATAACCCACCATCTCCATCGGTGGACAGTTACATAACTGTTAGCTCCACCTTATCGGATGTCCTTCAACGGTTTTGGGAGGTGGAAGAGCCACCTACCATGAAGCGAGTGAACCCCTTGGACGAGGAGTGTGAGTTGTTCTACCAGAACAATACAGGTCGCCTTCACTCGGGACGGCTGATCACTCGTTTGCCCTTTTTGTCAGTTCGCCCCTCACTTGGCAGCTCCCGGCCGTTGGCCGAGAAGCGGCTGCTGTCCATGGAGCGTCGTATGAGTAGGAACTCCGACCTCAAACAGAAGTATGTCGACTTCATGCGAGAATATGAGCAACTGGGGCACATGTCGGTCTCGCGACTGGACTGGCGAAACGAGGAACATAATTTTCTTCCTCACCACGCGGTTTTGAAACCGGGAAGATACGCGTTGTTTTTGATGGGTCAGCTCCTACGTCTACCGGAGTTTCGCTGAATCAATGTCTGCATGCTGGACCGAAGTTGCACCACGAGGTGGGTGATATATTGACCAACTTCCGTCGCCATGCCGTCGTCTTTGTGACCGATATCCGGATGATGTTTCGGCAGACTGTGATTCACCCGGACGATAGACGATATCAGCTCATATTATGGAGGGAGGATCCCAGGGATCCCATGCTGGTCTACGAGCTGAACACCAATACATACGGTTTGCGTTCGAGCCCCTTTGTGGCAATTCGCTCACTTGTGGAACTCGCTGAACGTGAACGATTACGATACCCTCGCGCATCCTTGGTTCTCAAGGAGGATGCATTTGTTGATGATATTTGTACGGGCTCCTCTAGTGTCGAGGAAGCCTTGATTTTGCGAGATGAACTAATTGCTCTTCTCGGGGCTGGTGGTTATGAACTGAGGAAGTGGATGTCCAACTCACCTCAGCTTTTGTGTGACTTGCCAGACGACCACCAGCAGGAGCCTCATATTTTTGAGAATGCCAACACTCCAGATTTACTGTCTGTTTTGGGAGTGCAATACAGACCTGTCCAAGACACGTTCACCTATCGATTGGAGCTGCCAAGCCCCAAGGTCTGGACGAAACGGTTGGTTTTGTCTACAGTAGCTCGTACCTTTGACCCAAATGGCTGGATTAGTCCCGTAGTGTTTTGGATGAAGTGCTTCCTACAGGAACTTTGGTCAGCCGAAGTGTCGTGGGATGAGCCCCTCTCGGGCCGTTTGCTGCGAGATTGGGAGTCCTTCATGTTGTCTCTCCCCGACATTAACCGTGTTAGTATCCCTAGACATATACTGCCTAAGGGACGGTTTACGGCCAGCCTTCATGGCTTTTGTGACGCGTCTGAGAGTGGATACGCAGCCGTCGTATATATCCGGACGGTTGATGATAGAGGAGCTGTTAAGCTCCACTTGCTAATTGCTAAGAGTAAGGTTGCTCCACTTCGGACTCGATTAACGATTCCGAAGTTAGAATTGTCTGGAGCTACTCTTCTGGTTCGGTTGATGAACCACGTTGTTGACACCCTGGGACGTAGTGTGGACTTTGAGTCGCTCTTTGCTTGGTCCGACAGTCAGGTTGTCCTGTGTTGGATTAAGAACTCCGTCCACTCCCTGGAAGTATTTGTGGCCAATCGGGTATCCCAAATACAGGCCTCGAAGGCCACGTTGATTTGGCGCCACGTGCCAGGTGAAATAAACCCTGCTGACTGTGCATCACGTGGCAGCGAAGCCCCTCAGCTTATTGACCACACTCTGTGGTGGGGTCCCGAATGGTTGTTACAGCCGTCTTGGCCTTCCACACCAGCTGTGGTGAAGGTACCAAATCCGGGCTTGCGTGTTCACGCTGTCGAGACTATGGCGGCTCCAGAGCGGGAATTTTTATTAGACCGCTACAGTTCTCTGGACAAGTTGCTCGGCGTGACCGCTTGGATAAGAAGATTTATTCGAAATTGTCGCCGGCCTCAGGACAAAGATTTGTGTCCGGTCCTCTCACCGCAGGAGCGCCAAGATGCTCTTCTGCATTGGGTGCGTATGACCCAGTCTAGAGCGTTTGAACCGGAACTTAAGATTTTCCGTACCGGGACGTCCAAATTGAAGGGACCCTTGGTGCGTTTGACTCCCTTTCTGGACGATAAAGGATTGTTGCGTGTAGGAGGCCGATTGAGGCACGCTAACTTGCCTTATAGATCACGTCATCCCCTGTTGCTCCCCAAGGACGGACCATTGGTGCGATTGTTGATCATTGATCGCCATGTGAAGAATGCTCATGCCGGATGTAATGCATTGACCGCGCTCCTCCAACGGGAGTTTTGGATTTTGTCAGCGCGAAGAATAATCCGATCTGTTATCTTTCGATGTCTGCCCTGCTATCGTTTACGCCCCGAGACGATGCAGCCCCAAATGGGTGATTTGCCTGCTGATCGTGTGAATGAATCGATGACCTTCTTAGGAGTTGGAACTGATTTCGCGGGACCGTTCACTATAAAAACGTCGCGACTCCGTAATGCTAAGACTGAAAAGGCTTATTTGTGTGTGTTTGTTTGTTTGGCCACTAAAGCCGTTCATTTGGAGGTGGTGAGTGCACTCACCATGGACGCTTTCTTAGCAGCGTTAGGCAGATTTGTCTCCCGCCGGGGACTGCCTTCTCTAATTCGGTCCGATTGTGGGACGAACTTCAAGGGCACTGATAGACATATAAGAGAAGTTTGTGAATTTTTAGATAAAAATAATATTGAGATCGGATCCACACTCTCCCGTAGGGGGGTAACATGGCGATACTCCCCGCCGTCTTGCCCTCACTGGGGAGGGATTTTTGAATCTGTTGTAAAGGCCGCCAAGACTCACCTTCGCCGCGTTATTGGGGAGACTATTCTCACGTTTGAGGAACTCGCGACGGTGTTTCATAAGATTTAGGCGGGTCTCAACTCGCGTCCGTTATGTCCGTTGTCTACCGACGCGAACGATTTGCAGGCCCTCACGCCGGGCCATTTCTTGATAGGCAGACCACTTAACGCCCTGCCCGAGTATCCTTATAGAGATATCAATCCCGGACGCCTTTCGCGGTTTGAGTTGCTCCAGCAGCTTACCCAGAGTTTCTGGCGCCGCTGGCACCTTGAATATTTACACATTTTGCAACAGCGCGTTAAGTGGTCAGATAAGACAAACCCACCGAGGGTTGGAGACCTCGTGTTAGTGAAGGACCCAAACCTGCCACCCTTACGTTGGCGTCGCGGACGCATTGTCCAACTTACTCTAGGGTCTGATGGTGTGCCCAGGTTTGCCGAGGTCCTAGTTGGGGATTCTGTTTTGAAGCGCGCGGTCGCTACTCTTTCTCGCCTCCCCTTAGACTGATTTGGCGGACAGTCCGGGACTGTCCGGAGCGGGGGGATGTTCACGCTCGAGGAAGAGCGAGTGGCGGCACTGCATTCTAGTCTGTGCAGTGACAGCTTTTTTGGCGGCCGGCCGCATGTGATATGTCAGTTGAGTCGAGTCGAAATGTCATGACATTGAATTAGGTTAGGATGATGTCCGGGCATCCATAAAATATAATACACAATAATTAAGCATTATAGTGATTTGCGCGGCGCACCTAATATCGGGGTGCGAAAGCCCACTTTGTGTTGTGCAAAAGAGTGCCCGCTTTGTGTTCTAATCGCGTGTGTGAGTCGTGGTGGCCTAATAGGCCTTTGTAGTGCTCCGGTCTCCACCGGTGGATCCACTGCAGAACTTCAGGAGCCGCGACTTCCTTCGAGCTAGCTCAGGAAGTCCACCGGCTACGGAGGAGACGGACGGAGACAATTGGAACCAAGGTAAGTAATACCAATTTTCCAAGAGCTGGTATTCGGAGAATAAAATTCAGCAATACAAGTCGGTGAAACGCCGACGTGGTGGAGTCTACTTGGGGCACCACCACTAATTTAAATAAAACATTTTAACCTTATATGTGCATACATTCTGAAAATACTCAAGATGTCTGCAAATACAAGTAGGAATAAAAAAAAGTTGAATCTACACCTGTGTTCGGAAATTGGGAGAGCCTTCTCGAGAAGAACAGGCAAGAAATTCGAAAGGTCCAAAAAATTTTTTTTGCCTATCAAGCTATTGATTTTAAAGTATGCAAACATTAACTTTATGTTTATTCTTATGTCAAAACAGTTCATCAACAGCTCATATACGTCCCCACCGATGGGCTCGAGCCTACCCCAAACTAGGGCGATTAGGCCTTAGTTAACCACGCTGGCGAAGTGCGGGTTAGTCGACTTCACACACAACCTGTAAAGAAATCTTTTCTTCCCATGTGCGTGAAGGTTTCCTCACGATGTTTTCCTTCACCGTAAAAGCGTTGAATAACAGTTACTGAATTACTGTAGCTATACAGCAAAACCTCCGACAAAGATTTCAGCGACCGGCACCAACCACGCAGGCCAACGTTGCAAAATCATAATCTTGAGTAAAATTTATTTTGAAACTTATCTTTTATCGTCAAAACTGCACGGCTCATTAGTCTTTAAAGTTTTAATGAATTTCCTCAAAGTTTGGATGTTTATCGCTTTTGTTACTAGCTAAAGAAACAGGAAATTAGTAGGTATCAGATGGACAGTTGAAAGTTCCTTTTAAGGGTATCCATAAGATATCTTTTCAGTAGGTACTAAAACTTTTAGATTGGGATTTAACTACGGACTGTTATCTACCATTAATTGGGCAAACTTAATATTGATAAGTCAAAGTCAAAACTTTTTTATTCATTTAGGTACAATTTGTACACTTATGAACGTCAATTTTGATGCCATCGGTTCAAGAGTCTACCTTGTTCTGAGAAGAACCGGCAAGAAACTCAGCAAGTTTTATCCTCCCTTTATATTTTTCATAGGTTTGGAAAGAGTCATAATTCACAAGTTTAAGTTTCACTTTAATAATTAAATATAATAAAATAAACGACTACTTACTCATTTATAGTAATTTAAAAAATGTGTTTTATGACGTCTTATGTCTTATGAATATGTTACCGGAAATGTATGAAATCTAGGAATTGTATACAACTCCTAGGAAATGTATACTATTCCGAAGCTATTTAAGAAATGTATAAGGGTGAATATACGCTATTTGAATTCCAGTGGCCAGTGAACAAATTTTATGTTAAAATTTTTATATTAGTATAATTGAATGTTCATGCCATAAACAATATTGTCTATTATTTGGATCACACAATTAATTCACAATAATTGTTTTATATATGGCATTATTTGTAAAAGAATGTTATAAATGTATACTCCTCTGGCCTGCCCCATTGCAAGATTTTACACTTGTTTGGGCATATTGTTTTTAATATTCATGGGATTATGATTTCTTAAACGTAATTGTACACTTAAATAAACATTTAAAGATATTTTAACAAAAATCCATATAAGAATAACTATTTTTATTTAAAAAAATACCTATTTTTTATGTCTCAGAAGTTTAATGTCACCCTCACCTGGCGTAATTTAAAGCCTCAAAATTTGAAGAGAATCTACTAATGTATGTTTTGGAACATGAATATTACGATTAGTATATAGTAAAGTTATAAGCAAGCTAACGCGCTTGAGCGTAACTAAAATAAACTTGCGTCAATCTTTCGGTACATCTCCGTAAAGCGTGCTTGTGCCAGTCGTTGCTGTAACTCCCCTGGTAAGTATATGTTTTTCTGTTTTATTCTTATGCAATTGTAAATCTGCACAATGCAATATTTATCATGTGTAAATGTCATGTATTACTTTTAATTCTGAAAAGACGAACGAGTTAAGTTTGTTTCGTGGATTATGTGTGATTTTGTCACTTCTCTGGCGTCACTCCTCTGGCATTTTATACGCCAGGGGAAATACGTGCACTCCAGGGGAGTGACGAAATGTTGATTCTTTAATGTTTATTATTGTAATGCTTCATTTTATTTGTTCTAGTTCCTCGCTCGTCAGATCTAGTATCATAGCGAATACAAGGAAAAGCAAATAAGGAAGAGAGACTACAAAAAAAGCGTAAAATTGAAAAATGTAAGCTAAAAATATGCCGAATCAAAGGATAAAGAAAAGCAAAAATATTTTAAAGCAGAAGGGGCAAATAAGGAGTATGAGGATCTTGACTGAAAGGAACCAAAGGGTTATGAGCAAAATTTGAAGAGGAAAACTTAATAAAAAACATAAGCTTTAATGCTTTATTACCCAAAATGTCGCCTTAGCTGCTAAAAAGTTGTCAGAAAGTCATCATTAAAAACACATAATGATACCAAACTCAAAAGTTTGAAGACCATCTCGATTGAGCATGATTGCAATCTAATAATAACAAATACGGTGCTGTAAGCCGTCACTTTAAGAAACTATGGCAATGAGTGATTGGCTAACGAGCTCCTCTCATTCCTCCAACAGAAGCGTCGGCGGGACGTCAGTCTGGAAGTCAGTGCCGTGCAAACCTTCAGCGAGGAGGCCAGCTTCAGCGAGGAAGGCATACGGTTAGCAAAGCAGCTGCTGTATCGGTTTCGAAATGAAACAGATCAGATTGTGTCTCACTGACGAGATGGGACATAGAAGAACCTTTAGGACATCATCAACAAAGACCGAGCTTTCTGTAAAAGGCTGACCCCAATGACGTACCAACATTCGTGGCAAGATTAACAAGCTGCCTCCCGTCACTTTCGACCTCGTAGATGTGACCAGCCTATTAAAGGACATCATTATCTTAAAGCGGATGTGATGGGGAAGTTTGAGGTATCACAAAATACGGTGAGTGAGTCTCGCAAGGAGGTTTATAGTTAGCGCTCGTCACTGGCCGTCTGGGTCATAATGCGATCTTTATTATCATTGCTAAATAAAGGAGACGATAACTTAGCATTCCATGGATCCTCCGTGCGGGTGCCGCGTCCATCGCGTTGCAGAGAATGGAGCCAAACAACCAGAGGGAGACTCCGTATTAGAGTCGACGGTGTGGGTACCTAACTTATTTCTGCTGCCAAACAGCAGTGCTTGCATTATTGTTCCTAGTTTGAAGGGTCAGACGCAGTGAAGTAACTGGGTACTGTGAGTTGACATCTTATGTCACAAGTTGGCAACGTATATTTGGGTCCTTGTGGAGGTAATAGATTTGCAAATCTCACGGGAACAACAAATGTATTATAGGCGACTTAGCCACTACCATTAGGTGGGCAGCCTGCTTGTGTACCAACTTAGTTGTATAAAATATGAAAGGAAACAGTGTATTCTAAGGGAATCCAGAGCTATTTGATGTATATGAAAAAATTACTGTTAACTGTTTGGAATATAAGAAAAAAAGGGCTAAAACGGATAGTTTCAAGAAGTTATATTATCATTTATTATATTACATATTTTATTTTGTTCTTTTTAAATTTATAAACATGAAAGTTTTTATATACTTTTAAATTACCAAAGTTGATTTACTTATAGGTTATTAGGTTCATCATTATTTATTACTATTAGTTTAGTTAATTGGAAAGTTCCGCAATATTCTTTTTAGAAGTTTTCTTCTGCCATGTTGACGACACGGTTAGCGCAGAGGTCGAGTGATCGCCTACTGTGCAACGGGTCGCGGGTTTGATTCCCGCACGGGACAGATATTTTGTATGGCCTACAGAAATTTGTTCCGGTCTGGGCGTATGTGCATGTGATATTCTATGTTTGTAACTGCACCCACGACACAGGAGAAAATCCTAGTGTGGGGCGACGTTTTTTTTTTTAAAAACAAAAAAAATTGTCTTTGGATATTTAATCAATCATTGAAAACCTAGTAATGTAATTCCTAAGATAATTACATTTGTTTAAATTTCAAATGAGCCCAATAAATATAATTTTATAAGCAGAAATTAGTGCTGTTATTTCATTTGGGTGATTAAAATTTTAAATTTTAAAGTGCTTACATTTTAAAACTTTTTAGACTGACTGTATTTTATTCATTAAAAATATGCTAAAAGTTATAATTCATTCGTTTATTTAATATTTATTTACTTTCCTATACTAATTATTAATAGCCTGTCACTTCCCTGTCTTAATTTGTCACTACTCTGCCAATAGTGTCACTCCCCTGACCACACATTTTCCCCTGGTGCCCATAAAAGTCAAAAAAATGAAAATATCTTCTGGCCCCTATCCTTACAGTTACAAAAGTAATGTCAAGTAGTGAAATTATAAATATTAAATGAAATAGATCATTTTTCCTTTGGGGACACAAAAAAATCAAATACCGTATAATCACCCATAAAACATTGTTTTAAAAATTATTTAATACATACATTTCCTGGGAAATGTATACATATCCTCGGAATTGTATATAATTCCAATATCGTATTAGGAAATGTATAAAATGAATACTTTCTGTAATAAAACACGTTGTTAAAATGATAATAATAATTTTTATTAAGGTACTCCTTGAGACAATCAGACAACAATCATACCGAAAAATATAATATCTTCCTATTATCTTACTAATTAAAGTCTTAATAAAAGTCACCATTAAAGTCAAATGGACGAAATCTCGAATGGACGAAGTACCTATGGAGGAAAAATAAAGATAAGTTATAGGATTAAACTGTAGGTTAGGTTAGGTTAGATATTGTGACCATACAGAGCGAAGCGAGCGGAGCATCAAACTGCTTGAAAAAAAATTCATTGGCTAAAACTGTAGGTTAGATTAGGTTATTACATTTCCGATTGCTATTTAGAAAATGTATAGATTTCCTAGGAAATATGTCAAATATAATTTATTTCACACATTTCCGAGCGATTTTAGGAATTACATACATTTCCTAGGAATTGTATACAATTCCTGATTACATACATTTCCGTTAACATATACACATATAAATGTCTCATATTTAAAATGAAGAATCGAGCATATTCGAATTAGCCCACACATTTTTATCATCTAAATATTCCTGAACTTTATAATTCGCCTTCTTCATTAATATTTCCCTAACGTGAGACTTAAATTTATGTAGCGGAAGTTCAGTAACATTAAGTGGAAGTTTATTATATATTTGTATACATTTCCCCATGAATGAGTGACTAGTTTTATGTAGTCTGAAATTTGGAACAGCAAGTTTATTTCTACCTCTTGTATTTACGAGTATATTGTGATAATCACTATTCCCTAAAAATATGTGTACATTTTTATGAACATACATATTGGGAAGCAACTGTCAAGATATTGATTTCTTTAAATAAATCTTTAAGCGAATCCCGAGGTCTTAATTTATAAATGGCGCGTACGGCTCTTTTTTGTAATACTAAAATGTCTTGAATATCAGCTGCTGATCCCCACAGTAACAAACCATATGACATAACACTATGGAAGTAACTGAAATATACAAGCCTTGCCGTCTCAACGTCAGACAATAATCTAATTTTTTTAACAGCAAAAGCAGCCGAGCTAAGTCTTCCTGAAGTAATATGAGGATTCCATTGCAAACGTGAATCTAAAGTTATTCCTAAAAAGACTGTGGAGTCAACACATTTTATTATTTCATCGCTAATTTTAATATTTGTACTGACCTGCTTGACATTTGGTAAAGAAAATTTAATACATTTTGTTTTATTTGAATTTCATAACACGTTTTTATTAGTGAACCAGCACACTACTTTGGAAAGGGCATTATTTACATTTTCAACATTTTCTGTATATCTATTTAGTTTAAAAATTAGGGATGTGCCATCTGCAAATAATACCGTTTCACATAAGTTGTTTACATAAATTTCAAATTCAAATTCAATATCCTTTATTCAATTGGGATTTTACAATCACTTTTGAACGTCAAAGAAGCTACGCCATTGGTTCACAAGTCTACGGCGGGAGACCTTGTACTGGAAAGAACCAGCAAGAAAACCAGCAAGGGCAATTTTTTTCTCCCTGTATTGTTACAGAGTCGTCAATTGGAAGCAGAACTCAAAAGTAAAGATTGTGTTCAACTTCCATTACAAGATTAGATTTGTAAGTGTACATTATACATTTAAATCTATAAATTAAGTCTACAATTAAAACCAAGCATTGACATCATTCAGATAATCATTGACTTTATAATATCCTTTACTCATTAGAGTCTTTTTTACATGCGCTTTAAACTTATGAAAAGGTAAGTCAGTAACACTCTGTGGAACTTTGTTGTAAAAAGATATACATTTCCCCATAAATGAGCCTCTAGTTTTTTGGAGCCTGTACGTTGGAACGGCAAGTTTATTTTTATTTCTTGTATTTAAGTTATGAAATTTAAAATTGGTATCGAATGTGTTATAATTTTTATAAACATAAATCAAATTTTCATAAATATACTGTCCTGCTAAAGTCAATATATTAATTTCTTTAAATAAATCACGTAGAGAATCCCTTGTTCGTTAATTATAAATAGCCCGCACGGCTCTTTTTTGAAGTACAAAAATATTTTCTATACTAGCGGCTGATCCCCACAGTAATAGCCCATATGACATGACACTGTGAAAATAACTAAAGTAAATCAGTCTTGCCGTTTCAACATCAGTAAGTTGTCTCATTTTTTTACAGCATATGCCGCAGAACTGAGTCTGTTTGCTAAAGACGCAATATGTGGATCCCACTGCAAAGTCGAATCTAGTGTTATACCCAAAAATTTAGTAAAATCGACGAATTCAACAGTATAATTATTCATTTCCACAATATTGTCCACTTTCCTAACATTTGGCAATGAAAACTTAATACATTTAGTTTTACTCGAGTTTAATGATAAATTATTCACAGTGAACCAATGCAATACTTTAGAAAGAGTACTATTTACAACGTCAGTATTTCCGTTTCCTCTGTCAATCTTAAATATTAAAGAAGTGTCATCTGCAAATAGTACTGTATCGCACAGATTATTGGTGAAGTGTGGGAGGTCATTAATATAAATTAAGAAAAGCAGAGGTCCCAGTATTGATCCTTGAGGCACGCCCATAATGATAGGTGCACCAGAAGACTCAGTTCTGTTAATTACAACTTTTTGGGCCCTATTGGACAAATAAGACTCAATAAGCTTAATTGCCTCTTCAGACACACCATAATGCTTGAGCTTATTTAGAAGAGTCTGATGATCAACGCAGTCAAAAGCCTTTGACAGGTCACAAAATATACCGATCACATCCTGTTTACACTCCCAGGCGGCAAAAATGTGTTTGAGAAGTGCAACTCCAGCCTCTGTAGTGCAACGACCCTTAGTAAAGCCAAATTGGTTCATATGTAGGATTTTATTGATTGTGAAATAATCTGACAGCTGATTAGAAATAATTTTTTCAAATATTTTGCTAAGTGCTGGTAGAATCGAAATTGGTCTATAATTTGCAGGATCATTTTTATTTCCAGATTTAAATAAAGGTATTAACTTGCTATATTTCATTAGATCAGGAAAGATACCTTCATCAATACATTTGTTGAAAATGAACGCTAGTTGCGGAGCAAGTTCTTTTATTATAGATTTGATTAAGTGGGTCGAAATGCCCCAAAGATCTTCAGTTTTTTTGGTACTGATCATGCGGAATGTTTTTAGAATAGTGTCGGCGTCAATGTGACCAAAGTTGAAGCCTATGCTGCACTTCTCTACACTTTGTTCTAAGAGGGCTACAGCCGCATTGGGGCACGAGTTGAGACTACTTGTAGTTTCTATAGGTATGTGGTAGAAGAAATCTTCAAACGCATTTGCAACTGCAATATCCGATTTTATTGCTTTATTATTAACTTCTAGTGAGAAAGAATTTACACGGCTTTTGGGTTTCCCTGTTTCCTGGTTAATGATGTTCCAGGTGGTCTTTACTTTGTTTTTAGATAAGCTAATTTTATTACTTATGTACATCGCTTTTGCAGACATGCACACTTTCTTAAATGTTTTAGAATAATTTCTTACATAATCTATAAAAGTGGGATCACTGGAGTTTACTTTTAAAGCATAAAGTTCAAATGATTTCCTACGGCTTTTGTATATGCCTGGCGTCGCCCAATCACTAAATTTCTTTCTCTCATGTTTGATTTTAATTACTTTTGTTTTAAATATTGTTACATTCATCTGTAACTACATTAAATAAATTATTATAAAGATTATTCGCGTTGCTCCTCTCGGTTGATGAATCTGCAATTTGATTAACAACATTTCTTTTAAATTTTTCTATACCGCGTTTTGTTATGGGTCTACAAGTAATCTCACGTTCAGAACAAACACGATGGTGTTCAAACGAAGCTAATTGCCCACTATGGTCAGAGTTTATACAATTAATAATAAATTTATCTTGTACATCACAGTTACAGAAAATGTTGTCTAAACAAGTAGCGGATGTAGCTGTAATTCGGGTTGGCTCTTGAAAAACATGATTCAGATTAAATGATTTAAATAAGTTAATAAACCTACTACATAATTGTGATTCCACTAAAATATTTATATTAAAATCACCACAGACAACAATTTTTTTAGTTTTCCTAGATACTATTCTTAGTGCGTCTTCCATAGCAGACTCAAACTCTGAATAGTTTCCAGAGGGTTTCCTGTATACACAAATTACAATGAAATTATCAAGTTCCACGCATGATAACTCAATTATTCGTTCGACTGAAAGAGAAACTATGTCTTTTCGTTCCTTAAACTGTATGTCATTATGTAAAATTATAAGGGATCCGCCTCTAATAGCACTTTTCCTAGTGAATGAACTCGCAATTTTATAGTTATCTAAACTTGTTGACAATTCATAATTTTTGAGCAAATGCTCAGTGACACAAAATACATCAATCTTTTCATAATCTAAATATAGGCTAATTTCTAAATCTTTCCCAGAAAAGCCTTGAATATTTTGATGAACAATCCGCAAATACTTAGGCTTTCCTTTGGTCAATACCCGGCAAGAGGCTACCTCTATTGTCTTATTATTTAATTTAAATTACTTGGAACTTGTTCCAAAACATTACATTGAGTATGTTGCTCAATAGAAGCATTGTCAATGTGAGAATTAATAGCCAAGTTTTTGGATAAATTAGAAAAATAAAAGCTTAGCGATACAGCTAATTGTTTTTTTGAATATGTTGATAGATTTAATCTATCTTTTGTCAAGTATGACTTATTAGAAATGCATGTAAACTTGTTTATGTCAATAATATGAAATTTATTAGAATAACAAGTCAATATGTCTAGAGTCAAATTAAATTTATATCTCATGCCATTCTCATATTCAGACAATTTATGGTGGTAAGGAAATGTGTACATAATTATTTTATTTACATCCAAATATTCCAACTTTGAATAAAACGTTTTTAATTCAAATTTGCTTAAGTTACCCCTATTACCCATAAGTATTATAAGATTATCTTCGTTGTTAAACTTATAATTACAAATTTTAGCAATCACATCTTCATAACTAGAGCCAGGCATACAGTGATTTATAACACTTAGTCCCAATTGGTTGGATAATAAGTGACCCATATCTTTGCCTATTTCATCACAAAAAACAATACATTTCGATACAGATGGCCTTGTCTTGTCAGCCACTAGTGACTGGCAAACCACTTTGAGCGCAGAAGATATGTGACTGGGTACATATTCTATACTATCAATATTATGAATTATGTTACTATCCAATGTTAAATTATTATGACCATTATCTATAGACTGCTTATCCAGAAGGGATTGATAACGGTCTTCATTAAATTGGCAGAGTGAGGCTAACTCTGTCACTGATTTGATGTGCTCCTTGATTTGGTTTTGAGCACTATTATAGTTTTCTGTCATATTTGCCAATGAACTTTGTAATTTACTAATATTATTATTTAGTTCTTTTATGTCCCTGTCATACTTACTTCTGCTCTCTTTCAGTTTTTTATCAAAAATTTCTAATGATTCAAATAGACAAGCATGCTCTTTTCGCAACTTAATGTTAGATTTAAATGCGTTATTCTTTTTAATAAGGTATTGATTTTTTTTAATCAATTTACAAATTTTCCGATATTTCCGAAGTGTCTTTTTACTTTGGAAATGATTTGGCAAAAGGTTCTCTGTTGCAGTTGAAAAGGGCTGTGCAAGATTTTGGCAACTAGGAGATTGCATAAGTTCCTCATATAAACTATGTGTGTGTGTGTTTTCCATGTCCCGCTTTAATTGTTCGAGTTGAATAATTTTTTGGCTTGCATCACTCAATTCACATTCTAGTTCTGTGATCTTATTCAGAGCTGTTTCATACAAATCATGACATTGAACAAGACTGTTGACATTGTCTAGTAATTGGTGACGCTCCTCAAGCACTTCTTGATACTTTATATCCAACACAGTGAGTTTATTTTTGAGCACTGTATTCCTGTCAATAATTTTTTTAATCTCCTCCTCACTCTCCTCACGTTCATGAAGCAGTTGATCACGAGTATCCTTCAATATCTTGATTTCATTAACGGCTTGCCTGAGTTTTGCCTCAGTGTTTTGGGCAGCAGCCTTACGTGTCAACATTTTGATTTCTCAGGTTCCAAATGCAATCTAAAAAGTCAAAATCCTTTTAATAGAGAGTATAAACTGGCAAACAAAATTAGAATCCAAGGTTTCATAGAAAACTGAAAAGAAATAGGCATTTGAAAGAAAAAGAGAACATTTTCAATAAGGAGCAAAGTTAAAAGAGAGAAAAAAAAAGAAACTAAAATTTACATATAGCGAATAAAACGAGAGAAAAAAAAATAGTTTATACTTTAACGATGTCACTATGTAATACAACTAATTCGACACTATTTACAATTTAAGAAACTACTAAGCGCCTCCCTATTTGTCACAAACAACTGCGCCATACAACCATGAGAAAAAGAAAAACAAAAAATAGTACTATTTACTTAATAAACAATAAAGAAACACATGGATCAATGACCGGTCCCCGATGGCAGCACCTGTTCACAGGTTGACGCATGAATCAGCCATCGCTTCGCTCAACCATATTTTAGGGAACGTAACGACCCGACGCACAACGCCACCACCACGCAGACCTTCCAGTGAGCATTAGATCCCAGTGTTCCAACAGAGCAGAACTTTGAAGGAACTATAAAGGTCAACTGCAGGACACAGTTACAGCGAGAGATCAAGAAGCGCTAAATGATTAAGCTTCAATTAATGTTTAAGCATAAATGATTAAGAAATAGCCTTAGTTTAAGTGAAAGAAAAATACTAATTAATGCATCACATTGGAATAACAAGTTAAATTGTCAATTTTATTTTATAACTTAATTAATATAGATGTAGGTAATAATTGAACTGCAATCTCTCTGCTTTGGTAGTCAGATCAAAATGCATTTACTTACATAAATAAATATTGGCATATAAATATGAAATTGGTATACAATTTTGTTTTATTTCTTATGCGCAGAAAAAGTCAAGAATCAAAATTAAGAAATGACATACTTTCAGTGTGTCACTCATTATCAATAATTATTGATCTTATTTCATATACATAATCAAGATATTATGAATAACTTGTACTTAATTAGACTTTAGGTGAAGCCACTGTATTAACTTAAGTAAACTAAACCTCCAATGAATTTCATTTAAAGTTAAATACAACTAGTGTGTGAATCTGAATAAGAATTTTTATTTTGTGCTATAAGTTGGACAGATTTTCGGCCACTGATCTTTGTTGGGAGCGGACGTGTTAATTTGTTGATTCATAATTTTATAAAATCATTATTTTGTTCGTGTGGAGCCCTAGGCCTTCCCTGAACTCTTGGATGTGGAGCGCCCAGTGCCTGCGGAGCACCCCGTCGAAAAAAAGGCGAACACAAATTTGTGGCGGGCAGCGAGGTTTGATCCGCGGACTTGTCGAGTGCGACCTGAGCGTCTGAACCACTCGGCTACGCGAAATGTGTGCAGCATTGCAAATTTACCACCTGACTCACAAGAACAAAATAATAGGTACCTTACGTGAGTAACAATATTTTTTTATGTAGTGCTACAACTTAGCACTGATTCACGATTCACGTATTTTTTGAGGCTTTGCTGGAGTTACCGCACGCCTCTTACTCTAGTAAAAATTGGAGAATGAGGAAATAATAAATAAAAGATATCACAGATTAATAGTAAAACATAAGAAGTAATAAAATTCATTGAAAATATTTTTACAGCTTTTAAGTAAATCTTCCTTTATAAAGACATTATTTTAATTTATGAAACATGGTAAAGAAATGTGCAGCCTGTCTAAAAACAATAAAAGACAGCAGGTACTTAAACTGTTCTACATGCACCGAAAATTATGATTTAGATTGTGTCAATGTTTCTGAAAAAAGATTTTATAATATAATGACTAAAGAGCACAAAATGGCTTGGACTTGCCCACAATGTAGAGCGAACAAGCCAAAACAAGATAACACGAACACTCCTGTGCGATCGCAGACTGACTGTTCATACATGGAAAACAACCAATCAAAAAATGATAATAACGTGACAAAACGTCGTAAAATTCCAACTATAAATACCATGATCGAGGATAGCTCTTTAGACGGTACTGTGCCTCACGGAGATACACTGGAAAGCCATTCTATTTGTAATGTAGATAACGAATTGCTCATTATAGAAATACGAGAACTGAAAGCACAAATTAGCGTGCAAGCACAAAAACAAGAAGCCCGAGACCAAGAACTATCAGATACCATAAAATTGCTTCAATCCTCAATTCTGAACTTAACCAGCCAGCACAATAGCTTCCAAGCAGAAATTATGTTGCTGCAACAAAAAACAGATTCTAATGCCAAGCGTATAACATATTTGGAATCTGAAAACTCGCGTCTAAAAGAAATACTACAGAAGGAGAAGGAAATAACAATAAAAAACTTAAACACACATGAAAACAACACAAAGATAACCTATGAGGAACGAATAAAACCCAAAGAACCAATAGTTGATACTGGAAAAGTAATTGTATTGTACGGACTCCAGGAGACCAGGTTTGAATCTGAATACGATCTGCATGATAGAGTTCTTAACCTTTTCTACGACATAGCAGGAATTGATCTCTCCGGATACATGGAAGATATAGTTCGGATTGGAAAGAGAGGCTCAAGAAGGCCTTTAAAAATTGAATTGTTAAGCAAAAAACTCACTAAGTATACATTACAGTGTACGGAATACTTTAAGAGGACAGGATACTGGATTTCAGAATATTTAGATGCCGAAGGTTTACAACGAAGGAAACTGGAAAAGGAAAATCTTCATAAAACCAAACAGACTAAAAAAACAATGCTCACAAGAAATAGCGACATCCATGAAAATAAACAGGATCATAATTATAATCTAAACAATAAAACACAAAGCGTTAAGCGGTCGATATTCCAGTCGCAGCAATCACAGCCAAGAATTATTCCTGGAGAAGCTAGTAACAGTTCATTTCGTCGGCAGTAAAAAAGAGAAAACACTGAAATTTCTATTCCAGAACATGAGAAGCATAAATAATAAGTTTTATTTAATTGAAGCTCTTGTTGAAGAATATGATTTTGCTGCACTCTGCTTATCAGAAACATGGATCAAAGAAGAAAAGACTAGCATGATGTTTCTAGATGGATATACTCTTGCTGCACAATATTATAGAACAAGTAGGCAAGGGGGTGGAGTATGCATATTTTTAAAAGAACACATAGATTTTAACGCATGCAAAAATATTAATGAGCTAACTATAGAATATGTAATTGAGATATGTGCTATTGAAGTCCCGTCTTTAAATTTATTAATAGTTGTTATTTATTGGCCAGATAGTAATAGAGAAGCTAAATTAGTTAAAATGCAATTAGAGAAACTATTGAAATTATTAAGCAGTAAATATAATAAAAGGAACATTATCTTGGGAGGTGATTTAAATACTGACTTTTTAAGCAATTCAGTACAGAAAAAAGATTTATGCAATCTATTAAAAGGGTTTAATTTTCACCAATATGTTAAGGAACCGACAAGAGTAACACCTACTAGTGCTACTTGCGTCGATCTCATTTTCACTAATTTTGATATGTCATTTTCAAATGTAGAAGTTAATGAATACGGAATCAGCGATCACAAAGGTACTACTATCACTTATCTGACAGATTCTAGAATAAAAGACATAAAATCAGAACTTTACGTGAAAAAAAGAAACTTCAGTTTGCATAACATGGCAACATTTAAAGAAAAATTAAAGTCGATACAATGGAGTAACATTATTACAGATGATAAAAACATTAATCAAAATTATAATTCATTTCACAACGTATTAACACAGTTATTAAATAGTTTAATTCCTAAAAAATATCTAAAAATAAAAAATAAAAATAAATCATGGCTGACTAGAGGTATAAAACAGTCATGTAAAAATAAACGTCTGTTACTTCTATTAAAATCACAAATAGATAGCCCAGTGTTTAACGACTATTATAAAAAATATGTTAAAATACTAAAAAATACCATAATTACATCAAAGAAGTTGCAGTACATAAAAAAAATTAAATACTCAAAAAATGTTTCCAAATCTATGTGGGAAATAATTAAAGAACGTACAAATAAAAAAGCTAAAAAACCTCATAAAAATTTCGTCTTAAAATCTAGCATGGGTGATATAACTGATCCCGCTGCAATCACAAGTAAAATAAATAAATATTTCGTGTCAGTTGGAGGCAAAGGTAATCATAACATACCGGAAATAAAAACGTACAATGATAATAGTATGTATTTATCACCCTTTTCTGACCTCGAAGTCCTTAAACTTATAAAAACATTAAAAAGTAAAACCAGTTTTGGTGCAGACGACTTCCCACCGATACTTGTCAAATACTGCAAAGAAGAACTTGTAAAGCCCTTAACCTATTTAATAAACCAATCTTTCACTGAAGCAACTTTCCCCAATTTATTAAAAATTACAGTCATAAAACCTATTCCTAAGAAAAGTAATGCAAAAGAACTCCATGAGCTTCGACCTATTGCTTTGTTGTCAACATTTGCTAAGATCTTTGAGTCTGCTATGGCTGCGCGCTTAACTTCCTTCTGTGAAAAATATAACATTTTCAGCCATAATCAACACGGATTCCGGAAAAGCAGATCTACTATTTCCGCCCTATGTGAATTTATGAATGAAGTACTTAATATAATAAATAACCAACAATATGCCATAGGGATTATGCTTGATATGAGCAAGGCATATGATAGGGTGTCTCATAAAATCCTTTTGGAGAAATTACAATCAATAGGGGTTCGCGGCGATGTACATCAGTGGTTTAGGTCTTATTTAAAAAACAGAGAACAATACGTGCACATGGACTTTTATGACCTCGAAAAAAATACTATGAATTCAATAATGTCTGAAAAAGAGAAAGTGATACAATCAATTCCTCAGGGAAGTGTACTTGGATGCATTTTATTCTTGATTTATATTAACGATTTATCAAACTGCCTAAATTGTAAAAACATTATATATGCAGATGATATATCAATTGTATTTCCATGTAAAAATAGTATTGAATTTGAAGTGACATCCAAACAGAATTTATTGAATGTAACAAATTGGTTAAAACAGCACAATTTAGAAATTAATGTAGCTAAAACGAAATTGGTCCAATTTAAGCCCACGCAGAAGAAACCACTAGAAACTCGGCTCATATTCCAAAAAAATACGATAGATTTTGTACCATCGTGTGTCTTGTTAGGAGTAGAAATTGATAGTGGTTTAAGCTGGAAACCGCACGTTGATAAAATGGCATCAAAGCTGTCCAAATTCGCTTACGCACTTTTTGAATTAAAGAAAAGCACGGACCTAAAATCAGCTATGACCGCCTATTACGCTTATGCCAATGCTTGGCTAAGCTATGGAATCGCCCTATGGGGCAATAGCACAGACGTTATAAAGCTTTTCATCTTGCAAAAGAAGTTAATACGTATCTTGGCAAACATTACAGATACCGAGAGTTGTAGACCTTACTTCAGGAAATATAAGATACTCACACTTACTTCATTATACATTTTAGAGATTTGTAAATTAGTGCGTAGGAATAGCTTTGCATATGAACAAAGAGATGATAACCTTAGTTCCTTAACATGTAACTTACGAAATAGAAATAAATTAACCCTACTTTTTACTGGATTGCGAATGGTCAGTTCTGGGACCTACCATATGTCAATAAAAATTTATAATAAAGTACCCAATTATATAAAAATAATTAAAAATGATAGATGTTTCTATAAAAAATTGAAAGATTTGTTGGTCGAAAAATGTTTTTATAACATAAAAGAATTTTTAAGTTAGATCTTACTTTATTAATGTATAGAGTTTAGTATAATCTAGTAATGTTAGTTAATAAAAATTTCAAAGATAGTTTTTTAAGAGTTGCAACGCCCTTGCAGGGTTCATATTGCGATCTATATTTATAATACTTAACACCTAAATGTACACCAATATGATGCAATAAAGTTTATGACTATGACTATGACAGTCATTTAGGGTTAGGCATGAGTTATATAGGTACTACGGACTGCCTGGATATAAAAACACAAAATTTGTCAATACTCCCCCGGTTTATGTAGCGGTGATCCGTTAATCACCGAAGATGCCGTCACTGCCGAAGGAATTTCTTTCGAATACTTATAAGAAACCTGATTTTGCTCTGTCTGCTCACCAGTAGAACTGCGGACCTAAAAAGGCAGCATGGGCAGAATAATATAATAATAATAATAAATGATTCATTTTGGAAGTCATAAAATGGCTAACAAATTAGCAATGGAGTGCAATTCATCTCCTAATAACACTTAAGCAATTCCTAACTTGTAAACCATTTCACGAATCTACATACATATGTGTAAAATAAAAGAATTGTATAATTCCACTCCATTCATAATATGAAATGCCAACACGTTGGCTATTTTATGACAACCAAAATTAATAATATCATTATCATATCATAATTCTGCCGATGCGGTCTTTTTAGGTCCGACAATCTATCTTCTATCTAAGCTACCCGAGCCAGTGATAATTCCTGGTGATAAAACTAGAGATAGCAGTAATACGATGGCATTTTTTCCCTATACATGTATTCTCTTTAACAATAAGATTCTAACAGATAGTCAACACTTCCTACATAAAAAATAAAAGAAACTGGTGTGCTAAAGTTTATTTTCTCTTAATTATAATAATGATGGTCCATACCCACAGAATAATATTTTAATCAATGATAAAAAAATGTGTTTTTACTGCCAGTTTACATTGTATTAAAAGTACTACAGAGACTAAGTGCGATGATGACATTTAATTAGTTCACTCCGCACACAATCATAAAGTTTTTACTTCTTATTACCCGTTTAATTTGTTTTCATTAAAAACACTCGCTCTGGTAGGGTATGTCTGTGGATTCTTCATAAGGTCGACATATTGCTTACTGTTGATATACCAAAAAGGTTGTTTATCTACAGGGAGACTGTCCAACCTGTTCGCATAGTCAAAGTCTCCTCGAAGCCTCGGTGGCAATGATAAATTCAATGGTCTTGCTCTGACAGTTGACATCTCTGGATAACCTATAGGTCGATTCCCAGCATAAAATGGCCTTTGAGCAAGAATTGGTGTAATGCATGCAACTAGGAATATACCTTTAATCGTCGACATTGTTTTATCTGTAACAGAAACAGTTTTGAAATTAAGCTTGTATTAAAATTCTCTTAGAGTAATATTAATAACTATATCCTTTTACTCTCCAATAAAGTCCTTTCATTTGATACACTACGACGGGGTTGAAAATGAAAGATCCACCATTTTAGAATAGCATTCATATTGGTTTGTCACCAAAATAAAATGTACACCACTTTAGAATTATTGGAAATCTGTGATGTGGATGCATAATTTTAGCTCAATCTAAAACCAATATATTGCAACGATACTTCAACTAACATTTAAGATACTGACGACACTTTAACTATATTTCAGCTATTGTATGCCTATATAGGTAAATTGTGAGGCACTACCTTATAATTTTTATCACCTACGATTTGTAAACTAATCTGTGTGACCATATACGCAAAAAGTTATGCTATTGAAGCGTTATTGACTTAAAATGCATTAGCCAGATGAACTTAGAACTCCTTAGTTCTGACAGTCCCTATGGGAAATCGAACCACCAACCTCCACATCTAAACCAGACAGTTTCCACAATAGAAGCACAAGGGCGGTTAATGAAAAGCTTAAAAAATATACCTGTTCTGTTCTTAACGAGTGTTCAACACAACACTCGCTCAATTGTTAGCTGCAAGTGTTTCACACATATATTTATATTGATCTTGGGTCGTGCCTCCGCGGTGGAGCGACTTACCGATAAAACTACAAACACCATGCGCTTAGAACATTTAGAGTGGGCATTTTATTTTTAGTTGCTGCATTCTGTCGCTGAGAGGCTTTGGAGAAAATTCAATGAGATGATTAATGGATAAGACCTTTGGTGACATATTTACTTAGCTATATCATCAGCCGTCAATAAAACCGTTTAAAAATTAGCAATATTATACAGGATAAATTTGTCATGTGTGTCTAAATGGCCAAATTCGAAACTATTACAGACATAGAAAAATACTCTAGGAGGTCTCTGGACCAATTTTGATAACATCTAAAACTACATTAAATTATTTTTGAAAAATATATTATCCCACCCGGGAGTCGAATATGAAAATTGAAAGGTAACGGCTCATTTTTCAATTATGTTTTATTTATTAATATTTTGGGAGCTTTGAAGCGTCTGTAAGGTAATAGTGCCGACAGGAAGTGACTGGGAGTATTGATGACTGATTTTTGAGGATATTGTGTAACGTATTATGTAAAAATCAGCCGTCAGAATTTAAGTGTAGTTAGCGATTTTTCGTACCTTGATACCTGAAAAATGGCCGTCTAATCAAAGTAGCAGGTAGGCATACGATCATAGTACAGTAAGCTCCCATTCAAGCTATACATTTACACTACGAAAACCGCCACTATTGCGAGCGACATAAGAACGGTCCAAATGTCAAACAGTATAGCTTGATAAGGAGCTTACTGTACATACTCAAACGACTCTTTCATACACATTTCGTTCATCAGAAAATAAGTGACGTCTGGCGGCCCTGGGATCTTGGTTTATAAAGAATCACGCAAATATTTGGTGGCTTTATTGCTAGAGTAGCAATTTCAATAAATAATATTTTATTTATGTAGGTAATAAAATAACTTAAAAAGTAACCGGTCTAACTAAATATTACTCTTTTTAAATACTCGTAGCTACTGCAATATCATAATACCTTGTCTGAGATAATGCGTGAAATGAGTTGTCACCGAACGTATTACATTACTGATAATTTTTATTATAATTTGTATTTAAAAAATCATATTTTAAAATCCTTTTCCATTTCAATAAGTTTGCAGAATCATGTACTTCAACTCACGTAATTTAAAAAAAAAGTATCTTTATTGATGTGATAATGTATTTTTTATTACTATAAACTTTTTGCGTGATTTAAAATCGTTGTAAGCTTAACAATAATGTACAATAACCATGTTCATTAAATTATCATTAGTAGGTACGTTTTAAGTAAAGTAAAGTTACAGGTAAAGCAGGAATACGCGAGTTGTTGTTTATACTTTACCGAGTTTGTAGTACCACAAGGGTCTATATTAGGGCCGCTCTTGTTTAATTTTCCAGAAGAAAGGGAAGTGGTTGACAGGAGGAAGTCGTTGACAGAAGGAAATCTGTGCCAGAGGGAGAATTCATACCAGTGGTGTCTGCATGGGCAATCTATCTTAGTTTTTCAGCCGCTAAGCAGCGGCGCTTGCATCACTGGGTTCCGGTTTGAAGGGTAAGACAGGTAGTGAATTCGACATCTTATGTCACAAGTCGACAAAGTTCATTGGCGGCCTTGTAGGGAATATTTGCAAGTCTTACAGGAACTATAGGTAACTCTTCAAGCGGGTTGCCTGCAGTTTGCCAACTTTGATGTATAAAAAAACATGACTTAAAAGAAGTTAAGTTCTTTGTTTGGAGTGTAACTGTTTATCACTAAATACTATTTTTTTTCAGTATATTTAGATCTACGAATTAAACTTACAAACATTTTTTTACAAATAATACAACCTTTATTTTCAAAGATATCAACAAATCCCTTTAAAATAACTATTCCAAAATCTAATTCTTATCTCCATGGCTACGGTCACTCCTTAAGTTTAACTATTCCATGTCATTTCTCTAAAACCAATGCATTTGATATAAAAAAGGGGAAATGACAGCTGACTGCCTCTTTTATATAGGTACGATCCATATACCATCTCAACAACCATGTAAATGCCATTACCATCACTCAGAAAAACTAAGAATATTTTTCCGAATGTACTGAAGGTAGTTTGATCAACCACAAAGAAATTAGTACAAACCTAATTCCAGTAATTGTAATTATTTGAATCTACTATGTATGCCAAGTCTGATATTTCTTAAGCCACGGGCTTCAGCTCACGAAGCGAACTTTGAAATTGAATTTTGCAGAAGGATTTGTTCACTAAGCACATCCTTACTCGTCATTTATGCAACAGTATTCTGATTCATGCAGTATGCCGTGGAAGGATGTGCGGTTTCGTAAATGATATGCAGCGAAATAAAAACGGCAATCGAATTTAATTTTTTCTAAATTGTTGTTATGTCGACAACGTTTTTTTATTATTAGTAATTTTGCATTTGATGTTGATGCTAAAACCAACCGAGGGCTTATCCAATCCGATCAACATTTCAACTGCATTGACATTATCATTATTATCATGATTATATACACTAATCAGTTTTTATATTGGATTTGTGAATATTAAATATGAAATGAATATCAAAATAGTTTTATTTTCTTTAACCAATACATAAACTATTACTACACTGCATAAGACCTCCTAGTAGGCAAATTAATATCCCTGTATCAGGAAATCTTGCTCTTTCTACAGACTTAATTGGTTGATTACAAGTGGCGCTTATATTAAACAAAATCTTAAATTAATTGTGATTGTGACTATGGTTGTATAGTGTGTGTGTGGATATGCATGAACTTGTAACTGTATCTTGATATTTTAATAAAAAAAAATATTATTATTAATTGTGATAAATGGTTGATAGTTTAATTAAAGTGTGATACTTAAATATTTTTTAACATACAACAATCCAAATGGGTCAGTAGGGGGAACTTCGAACCTATGAGAGATAGCAAAATCTGTTTTTAGGAACCATGGCGTTGATTTTAGATTTAATAATAATAATGGCATTTTTTTAACTCTTTTACATAACCAAGAATCGAACCTGGTCAAAATCTCTGTAAACAATGTTATAAATCTCGCAAGTTTTTTCGTTGTTATTGTTGATTGCGTGAATCATAAGTCACAAGGAACACATTTTTAATGGAACCTTGTTCAAATATTTGGTGAAATAAACTAAAAAATAAGATAAATATTTGATTTAAGTATTCTTATATTTTAAATAAATTGGCTCGCCCGCTGAACGAATATATTCTGATTTTAAATAAACGCAATTTGTAACGTATAATATCGATGCAGACAAAATATGCATAAGTGGGCTCTTCAAATAAATGATTTATATTGATGAGCTATGATGACATTTTGCTAATTATTTGAATTTGGTTATTTCAATCTAATATTTACACGAAATTTTATAGCAAAATTTGGTCTTTATACTCACAGGATCAACTATACACACAAATACTGCATGCGATTACTCACAGAATTTTGACCAGTTTCGATTCCCGGCTATGTATAAGAGTAAAAAAAATATCAATGCCATTATTATTAAATCTATAATCGATGCCATGGTTCTTAAGAACAGATTTCACTATCTCTCATAGTTTCTGATTTCTCCCTACTGACCCATTTAAATTGATCACCCGGTATAATGGTGACATTCCCATATTTTCAAAAATAAGTACTCATTGATAAATTTAACAAATCAACTGCGAGAAATGTGAAAGGTACCTAACACTGTTTGTTTTATAGTACCAATCAATGGATTTAATTATACCTAAGTATCAATTTACTTTCAAAATTAATCCTTTCGAGATATAAAACAATCTCAAAATGTAAACAGTCGCGATATTCTTTAACAGAAAGAAAAAAATATCGAATCACACCGCCTATACCATATTAAGTATTATTTATTGCCTCACAAAGATCCATTTCCAAAAACCACTAACCTTCACGTCATACGTGAAGCTCCACCAAAAATAAACAGCACAATATTTGTTTCTCACCTCACGCACAGCGGCGACGTGAAAGGTGGCGAAGGTAAAAAAGTACGTGTTGTACAAGAACAATGGCTGCTATAACCGAACTTATACGTACTAACCTATCCGTATAGTACGTTAACTTCATAAAATCGACGTGTATGTCTGTAGAGTAGTGGTAACATCGCTTAATAAGTATTCAAAGATGGTAAAGTTTTCACGATTAAGCCTTTTTGCGCCTGATTCCATTTTGAACAGATTCTTGTTTGGACAGATTTTTGTCATACAAAAATGTATAAGTATGATGTAATAAAACTCAATTAATTCAGATGTGTCATCATAAGTTAAATCTACTTTTAGTAGCTTATCTAATATTTATAAAAATCTCGTGTCACGTGTTTGTCATCGAACTTCTCCAAAACGGCTTGACTGATTTTTATGTATATTTGGTAGGACTAAGAATAGGTCGTAGGGTATTTTTTATACCTCTAGGTGATAAAGGTGGCCCTTTCCACATTTTTTCATTTTTTTGACAATTATTATGGCGAAACGTAGTTCGCGGGCACAGCTAGTTATTCTATTAGAATTTCAGTAAGGAGAATCTTAGCTATTGACGAGCATAATATAAACACTGGCCACTAAACATATCGGGAGCAGCTATGGAAGGTGTTGATCTCTTTCTAATCATCAGTAAGGAAAGAAAAGGTCTTGTCAATGTAAAACTACATTTATCGCCTCCGTAGCAAGTGGACAGGTTCGCAACTGGACAGATTCTCATCTCAACAGATTTTCATGTGGACAGATTAGTAGCTGGAAAGAGTACAGTCGTGAAATATAGCTAATAAATTGAAAATCGCTACCAAGAAACTATGTCACTATTGTGATACAAAAATCACGTACACAAGCAAACCACATGCAAACAGCTAGGCTTTATACAAACAATGAAGCGACATGCGATTTACTCCTTTATAGTTGAGTTGACAGATAAGACTGTCTATTTTAGCGAGAGCAGCTATAAGTCTCGCCTGACTTTAATATGAATAACGTGAATAGTTTTATAACGCAAACAATCTCTATGTGAAGGGCGTTTTAGGAGCTAAAAATAAATGTAATATATAAAAATCTCGTGTCTCAGTGTTTGTTATCGAACTCCTCCGAAACGGCTTGACCGATTTTTATAATTTTTCTTCTGTATTTGGTGAGTTTGAGATTAGCTTGTAGGCTATTTTTTATACTCCTAGGTGATAAGGGTAGTAGCTTTCTCCAAATTTTTTCTCACTTTTTTTTATTTTTAATGATTTGTTATCAAAAAATACTTATAACCATACATTTTCCCCCTTCTACCACCAACCCCCATTTTTAATAGCGATACTAGTATTTTCACTGGCGAAGCGTACTTAGTTCAAATGTACAGCTCGTTGTTTTATAAAAAGTTGACATAATGTTATATAAATTGATTATACAAGGCTACCAAATTATTCTGCAGTGAACTCTCTCACACATTGGATTGGATAGCAATGAAAAGGCTGATAGACTTGCCAAAGAAGCCCTAACAGAAGGCAAATCCATTGACTACCCTTTCAAGATAATTTAGAAAACAAAGGTATAGAACCATCTAATCCGATATAAGAGGTACACCTTCGTCACCTTGGTTTGCTGGGTCAAGATTGAATCGACACCTGCGTTCCGTATTTCTCATGAGTAAAGCTTTAGCTAAAAATTGTTCTAGTCTGGATGCAATGCAATGTAACTGAGGACGTTGTTCATGTCATAGTTGAGTGTGTCCGTATTGAGGCTAAAAGAGATCAATTACAAATCACTTTTAATACGGATTTAATTTTTTTTATTTTACAAAAATAAAACAAATATTGGCGCTAATCCAAAGAGATAAGATATTTATACAAAATGGTAAATTGTACGTTTAACGTCGATGAATTTGTATGTTTTATTGTAAGTAATGTATTAATTATTAATAATTATATGTGTATGTTTCAATAGAAGATGTCATGAAAGTGATCAAATGTCACTTATATTAAAAAATAAAGATGACACGAAACTTAAAAAACGAAACTTGTATTTGTAAATTCAAATGTTTTATCCATTTCGAATCAAAGAAGACAGAAGACACAATAGTAACCGATAATTTTGCGGAAAAGGTGGCCTATCTTGAACGACCATCCTGAATTGTTCCGACACTGTTCCGAAACCTCCTTTTCTATTATGATTTATGACATAGGCGGAAGTCTGTAAAGGAGATTTATGCGGTCCACATTGCAAACATGTCAAAAATGTATTTGGGTTTATAAAATAGATACACATTTTAATTATACGCTTTTAGTAAATCCTGGGGTATAAAAGCCAACTCTATTGGATTTACAACACAATGATACTACCGGTTATAACTTATGACAGTATCGTCTGGTGGCCAAGAACTAATCTGGTCACATGCAGGGAACTATTAAGTAGATTCCAGAGATTGGTCTGCATGGCCATAACGGGGGTTTCAAAACTACTCCCTCAGCAGCCCTGAAAAGATTCTTAAATCTCGAGCCACTGCATTATGCTATACAGAGAGAGGTCACGAGAGCACTCCAAAGGCTAAGAACTCTGGGACTGTGGAACGCAGACAGGCCACTCACCATACACACGGCTCTTAAGCCTGAAGGAGAGACTGCTGCTGTGTATGACCAGCGACAGAACGACACATAATACATTTTAGACGTCTCTTTGAAGTATACATTCCGACCAGGGAGGAATGGGATAAAGGGCTGGCACCCCCCCAGGGCAACAGTATGATATGGTACACAGATTGATCAAAACTGAAATCTGGTACGGGAGCAGGGATATTCTGCAATAAAACCGAAACATCGATCGGCATGGGCAAATTGGCGACTGTGTTTCAAGCTGAAACGTACGCCATTCTTGCCTGTGCGCAAGAGAATCTAGACAGAGGTCGCAAAGGCCTGAACACCTACATTCTCAGTGACAGCCAAGCAACTATTAAATCGCTTCTGTCACATAAAGTGGAATCCAAAACAGTGCTTAATACATTAATACAATTTCATTGAAGTGTTAAATAAACTAGGCAAGGTAAATACGATACGTCTAGTTTAGATACCAGGTCACATGTGTTTCGATGGAAACGAAAAGGCTGACAGTCTGGCAAGGAGGGGATCTGAAACACAATTTGTGTGGTCGGAACCATTTGTCGGAATTACTGCTAAAACAGTCAGCACACTCCTAAGAGCTCAATCGCTAAGGAGGCATCAGGAAGGATGGGCCAACCAAAAAGGGATGAAACACGCCAAGCTCTTCATGGGCATGGACAATTGGCTCAAGTTTGCACTGAGCTCTGACCGGACATTTTGGCACTAAGAAAATGCTAACTAGGATGAGACTTGCCGATTCCGAAATCTGCAGGGCCTGCATGGAAATGGAAGAAAGCATGAAGCATATACTATGCTACTGCGACGCTCTAGCTGGCAGGAGGTTAAGGCTGACGGGAATTGGTTACCAAAAACCGGACGACTATAGGGCCATGCCACCAAAGGACATCATCAAGCTCATGGGCATGGTGGACTGGACCGTTGGTGGCGATGGCTTAAGGGACTAATAACTAGGGGAAGCACAAAAGATCCATAGTGGGTCGAAGTGCGAAGGCTCATCGCATGAGTCACCCCACCCCCTAACATAAGATAAAATATCACAGCAATATTTTGTTTACATAAAAAGTTATACACAACATCAGAATAACAGAATGACTCTTGAGAAAGCGAGTATACTCGTACATGACTTAGGAGCGTGATGGGTCTGTCTACAGTTCTTTAACTGGGCCCTGTCACCTTTTTTAAAGGAAAGTGCCACCACCCCCTATGCTTTAGACGTTTTACTTACGTAGTAACTATTTAGTAATCTGTGGTTTCACCCTCAAGTATGACCTAATTAAAAAGCCTCTACAGCGATTTCTGGACTGCTGCTGCTGTAACTCCATCATCACCCGGCGCCTTGTAGTTCTTGATCTATTTAGAGCCATTCTTATATCTCGTACAGACAGGTACAATATATTTATTTAATAAAAGCTTACTTTCTACATAGTTTTTGGAATAAAGTTTCGTAAGTACTGTACGTTACAAAAAAAAATTACCTACTAAAAAGTGTAACAAAAGACATTAACGTTAAAAAGCGTTATTAGTCGTAAATACTCATTAATCGAAAGCAACGCATTGGAAATCATAAAAATCGTACATATTAAACGATGCATAATATGTACCATTTTTAAAGAATTTTATAGAGAATCGACAGAGGTTTTTAAATGAAAGTCATATTAATCCTAAAAAAAATAAAAAAATATTTCTCGAATAGCATAAAGAACTTCGTTCCTATCGGGTGTCCCACGACACCACACGGCTTTTGTATATTATTAAACTAGCTGTGCCCGTGACTTCGTCCGCGTGGAATAGTAACTTTTGGCGGCATTTTGATTTTTGTCGGCAATTTTTTTTAGGAGCTTGATAAAAAGTAAATGTTATACCTTATATAATTAGCTATCTATTAGTGAAAGTCCCGTCAAAATCGATCCACCCGTTCCGGAGATTAGCGGGAACAAACAGACAGACAAAAAAAATTAAATTGTGTTTTTGTTATTGGTACCCGATATACATTCATACCCATTTAGTAATAACTTGTTATTTTGACATTATTATAAACAGACACTTCAATTTTATTTATTTGTATAGTTTATTGAGTACTAGCTTTTGCCCGCGGCTTCGCTCGCGTTAAATTCGGAGTAACACCGAAGATTTCGAAAAAAAAATAAGGCAGGTATTTTTCGTTGGTAACAAAGAGTCTGTGTACCGATTTTTAGCTTCCTACCTTGAAAACTGTAAAAAGTCCCATATAAAATTTCACCCCCTCTTTTAAGGGGTTGGGGGCAGATTTCCAAAAAAAATGATGCACGATTTTTTTGTTAGTCACAAATAGTTCGCATACCAATTTTTAGCTTTCTACCTTGAAAATTGCGGAATACTCCATATAAACTTCCACCCCCCATTTTAGGGAAGTGGGGGGTTAGAAAGAGACAAAAAGTAGCCTATGTCACTCTCCATCCGTTCAACTATCTCCACTTAAAAAATCAATTCAATCCGTCGCTCCGTTTTGCCGTGAAAGACGGACAAACAAACACACACACACACTTTCCCATTTATAATATTAAGTATGGATGCTATGCTTTATCATAATAGGCTCATTGGGATCAGTAGTGGATCTTATTGGACAGAGGGAGTTTTTTGGGAGTCTATTGGCGAATTGCACTAACCTTGTCTTAGCTATGGACGATCATAAGTGGCATGCTGTCACATTCTTTTCATTAAAAGACAAGTAGTGACGGCATTCTTTTTAGGATTGTCTTAGCTAAGACAAGGTTAATAAAATTGGCCAGAAACGTTGGAACGACAAGTTTATTTTTATTAATTGTGTTTAAAAGTGAATTTGGAAATTGGCATCAAATGTATCATAATTTTATAATCTAATCTAATTTTTCGAAATATACCTACTGTCCTGCTAAAGTCAATTATCTTCATTCTTCTCTAATGCAGACTTTATTTTTATTTAATTATTGCCATTTTACATATTAAAATTGAATAAAAAGGACAGAATATTTCCATTCATTTACCAAGTAACTGCAGTTAAATGATCACTTTTAATCCTTTGTTTTTATATATCAGCTAAAATGGATTGTAAAGATACTATCAGAGTAATGAAAATGGCTTTCACAACATAAAACGATACAATAAACCTTTGTTTGTAAACCATTCATTTGAGGTCCCTGGCGATTTTATTGCGCAGCCCGAATGGGTTTTTGTATAACTTTTCCAATTATAAACTGTAACTCATGCGTTTGTCGAAGAAAATTGTTGAAATGTTGATTAACGTAAATAAAAATCGGAATGTTTAATTAGTGGGTTTATGGGCAAAGACGTCTTTGTAATTCCTTCTACGGTTTAATTAAATTACATATAAAAGTAGCTTGATTAGCCCAAATATTTTTCTTGCAGAATCTCCACTTCTATTATTTATTGTTTGTGTGAACATAAATTGTAAAATAAATAAATTAATCAAGAGATCAATATAATTATCATCATCATCACAGCTCATATACGTCCCCACCGAGGGGCACGAGCCTGCCCTAACAAGTTGTGTTAGGGCGATTAGGCTCTAGTCAAACCACGCTGGCCCAGTGCGGAATGGTGGACTTCACATACACCTTTGAGTTACTTCGCAGGTGTATGCAGGTTTCCTCACGATGTTTTCCTTCACCGTAGGAGCGTCAGATAAATGCACATTATGAAATTCGTGAAATGAAAAACACATTGGTACATGGCAGGGTCGATCGTGGGCCTCCCGATTCAACTCGGGGCACAGTTCAGTGTCGAGGCCACAACGCCACCGACTCAATCAATATAATGTATATCATAATATTATCCAAATAACTCAACATATCCGAAAATAGTTTACAGCTTATTAGTATGCGACCATGCGGTTAGTTCGGTTTTTTTAATTGCACTGCGTATTTCACAATGTTAAGGAAAAAATCTGAAAACCGTAAATATGTAGTTAGTATTTATATACTTCGATAGATTTGTACGGAACTCTCGGTGCGCGAGTCCAGCTCGCACTTGACCGGGTTTTACGTTGATCGTACTAATTATTTGCATTTCAAATCGTAATATTCGCATACGAATTTCCAAATTCACTATTTTTGTATATTCATTCCGTGAATACTGCAACAAGTGTTGCACTTGTTCTTGATTTCTACTAGTAGAATATACGCAACGTATATACTTTCTGTTTTACATGCGTTTCATCACCGGTTTTTAAAATTAATGACTTGTTATCATGTTTTTGCGTATACCAGATTTTATTTTTTCTGCGTGTAACGGTTTCTGGCATAGAATTTCTTTTTAATGACAATACTGAATTCGAGTGATTCAAAAATCTTTGGGAACAACAGAAAATAATTTCGCATGTGATTTGTATGTTCGAATTCAAGATTCATTTATAATCATTCAAAAATGCCTCTCCAGTACATCTCCTTCAGTTTGCAATTTAATTAGAACTGACATTTCTTTAGACAACACAGTTAAACGTCATCCAGGATATGGATTAGCGTTCACTATTTATATAGTTACATTTCTAGAATATGATAGATGGAGCTCGCGTCAGGATTAATTAAATGATTGATACCGTTATTGTAATTGGCATTCATTCCAACTTCAAAATCTTGCTGACTGTGATTTATGAGTTTAAGATTGCAAACAAAGCGGCGTGCTCTATAGAAATTTCTGACTTATTTTGTATGAAATAAGCATTTTTTATGTGTAAGAAAATTGCGGGGTTTGGCTGGATTAACTATGTTTCATTCATGTGTTTTTTAGCTTACACAAAGTCAGTTTTTGTATAAAGTTTCTATTTATTTGTCACTTATCTTGCTCAAGATATCCGCTTTTGTAGCGTACTAGAACGGGGATAGTAGTATATTTGGCTCTAGGGATAAAAGTATA
This sequence comes from Schoenobius gigantellus, assembly GCA_963935595.1. Classification (NCBI taxonomy): domain Eukaryota; kingdom Metazoa; phylum Arthropoda; class Insecta; order Lepidoptera; family Crambidae; genus Schoenobius; species Schoenobius gigantellus. Next base: position 11,056,854 of record OZ012558.1, read on the forward strand.
CCTAATAGCATTTTTGGTAGGCATTTAGTAGGGCCACATACATGTCTTTGGTTGGACAACGGTTAGATTTGGCCGCATGTTTTGCTGAAGGCCCAACAACTTAGGGCCTATGTGAAAACTCCTACGGAAGGCCTCATTTGTTTTTCTCTGTAGGGCCTTTGTATAGGAATCTACATTTAAGCAACGTCATTGGGGTGGTGGTTTGGTACTTCCCGGTAGGATTATTAATGCTTACATAATACTCTCACTGTATTCAAGTACAATCACATTTAATAACTACATTTAATATTAAGTAATGCTTCATAGATTTTGTAACATTGCATTAAGAAATTTAAAGAAATAAAAATGTGCATACAGTGACAGAATTATAATTAGGAATTAAAAACATTGTATAAGTCACACAATCAACATTTATTAAAATTGACAACTAAGTAACATGTTAAGAGTGTAATAATTAACATTATTCAATGGCACAAGTTTCTGTCCACAAATGGAGTGCATACAAGATCATCGGCATCACAAAAATTTGATAATAGAAAACATTTTTTATTCAATATAGATGAACAGACAGTGACTTCCTTAGAAGAACCTTTATTTAATTTATATATACCTAAACTACTGCTATCAATAGGTATTTTGTAAAAGTCGGTTTTATCTAAAAAACAATCGCAATTTAATGAGAAATAATTACTATTATCAATCTCTTTTGTGGTTTTAACTATTAAAATATCTCCATCTTTGGTATTAAAACAGGAATTAATATTAATAATGCAACCATCATCTAAAACGATTTTAGTTATAGTATTTTTCTTTTTTATTATTCTAGGGGTTGGCGAACTTTTTGGCCCATATACATTATTAAGCTCTCCTATTCTTTTAGCCACTTGTTGTAGTGGATGGTTGTGTGAACGAACCATTTTTTTTATTTTGGTCATATAATTTTCAAAAGGAAAAGCAGAAAAATTATGTAGCTTTCCAAAATTCTCAACATCTGCTGTTAAATGTAAAAGGTTATGAAAATTGTACACAAGAAGTTCTTTTCCATACAAGACTTCAATGTTACGCACAAAGCAATGTAATAATTTATTAGCATACACTCTCCATTTATTATCAACACTAAGTTCACCACTTAATATATAAATAGCGCAATGCAGAGTTAAAAAATGCTCATAAATATTCTTTGAAATAATTCCATGTAAAACTACAGGGCTGAGATATAAAAGGAAAGCTCTGAATTCTGTTGCTTTCCAATATTTAAATAATTGAATTGACCTTGGGCGCCTTGAAAACTCTAACGGATAATTATTTTCACCAATATGAAGCAATCTTTCTGATATTTGCATTATTTTAACAGTATTCAATTTACATTTCTTTGGACCACTTTCTACCCAAACTCGGATCATTTTCTTTACCACTCCTAAGCAAACTAAGTGCATGTAATCCAGGGGGACTTGTGTAACTAACCCAATATTAATCTCTGTAAGAATAGTTTTACTTAATTGGTGATCTTCATATTGTAAGTTATGAAAATAATCATCACTTCTAAGATTTAAATTTGAAGTATATTGTCATGTTGTTCTACCTATGTAAATTCCTTCTTGTGTACATTTCTCACAACCATATAGTGAGTTGTGCGATTTTATACATTTAAGAAAAGCTCTTGCTGGCGCATCAGCAACAATACAACTTACTCGAAAGGCATACTTTTTGCCTTGAAATACAATACCACTTTTTTCCAACTCAATGCATTCGTCCACAAAAGGACGTAGGTAATTATTAGCACTATGTGGTTTCGAATTTCCATAATACTGTTACGTTTGTGGGGTGGGTGTTCAATAGAAAATCGCGAAACACCGACAATTACAGATAAGATTTAATTAAGCACCAATTAAGCAACTTTACTTAACACTAAAAACTACTTTACAAGCACTAAAAACTTTACAGTAACACTATGGACACAAATCACTTCACTTAAGTCGTTACTAAGCACTGAACACACAGAATTCTTCACTATGAAGCGCTTCCAAGTCACTTTGTATCGCTTGATCCGCTCGGTTCGCTCTCTTGAAAAGAACTGTCCGGCTGCATTCGCCTACGCGCTTATATAGTAGGGCCGACGAACTTTCGGGGCATTCTCGAATATTCCGTACCCAACCGATTATTTATCTTCTCTTCTCGAAAGTTCCGTGGTACCCTTCGCGCTTATGTAGTAGGACCGGTGAACTTTCGAGACATTCGAGAAGGTCCTATTCTAGAACATTCCATACCCGATCGATCGTTAGTCTTCTAGAAAGTTCCGTGTATGCCTTCGCGCTTCTACAGTAGAACCGGTGAACTTCTGAGACATTCGAGAATGTTCTATTCCAGAACATTCCATACCCGATCGATTGTTTGTCTGTCTAGAAAGTTCCATCGCATTCCCGATTATGTTTGTCTTTATGAGCATGTTCTATCTCTGTCCGTCAGCACGCCTAGAAGTTTCTAGATGCATCTCGATCTATCTTTTATCTCTGGAAGGTGCCCACTATTGTTATCTCTTTCTTATCGTGCTATCTCACTCACTCCTATTGAAAATTTAGTCATATATCGAAGTGTGGTTCAAAGGCCCATAAGGGGTCCTGAAAACGCCTGAAAACGGGTTTTCAGGTTATGATGTGGTTCGATAGAGGGTAGCCTGAAACGGACTGAAAACATGTTTCAGGCGCCTGAAAACAACGGCAACTTGGGTAAAATTTCGATATTCTAGTATGTGATAGAGCACCTCCTGAAACGCGCTGAACTGCGTTTTCAGGCCGCTGAAAACGCTTCTAAGGCCAAGAAAACCACGCCGGAAGTTTCTTATACCACCGGCGTAACAATACAATCCAACAATAAATGGTTCTCTATCAATACTTTGGTCTAATATACACAGAATTGGCCAGAATGAATTAGTGGTACTGGAATGAACCGGGAGCCCGTCCACATTAAGAGTAATGGATAACAATAATATATTTTCATTTTCACATATTTTTGTGTCAATTATAGGGTAGCGGTTTTGATTAGCCAATCCAGATGAGGCTCTTTCAACAATATTAACCAGAAGTCCAAAATATATATATGATCCACCATCGCAATCAACAACATTAACGTGCTTTGGTGTTTTTAATAGCGTCCGTGAGTCTGTTAGCAAGAAAGGATGAAAAGGGTGTAATAGTTTCAACAAACCATCCAAAGCAGAGTGAGAAATATGGTGCTGTTGTGACCAGTTAACAAGAGAAGAAGTTACATCAATATGTTTAGATTGAGCTTTATCCTTTTCCAAATTAACATTTAAATTATTACAGGTAGAAGTAGAATTTTCCTCAACCAGATTGGTTAAGAAGTTACATTCATTTACAGTTAAACCACTAGATGTCAAATCAGATGTTAAATTATTTTGAGAGATGACATGATCATCATCTGCAATAGTTAAGTCACATATTATTTTGTTTTTTGTTTTATTTTGATGTCTTCTCATCGTCCTAGCTGATGTACCAGAATATTCTGATCTAGATACTGCTAAGACTACTTCTTGCCCGTCTGTTTTCTCGGCCTCCATCTCGGTCTCGAGCAAACCTAAACCAGCTTGTTAAAAACGACGTTATTTCAGTGTCCGTTGCTTTTTCACCCAACTTATTTTTGCGAACTGCATCTGTAATAAAAAAAATATCCTTTTAAAGCGGATCCCCGTGAACTGCGTTTTTCATGGGAATTATAATCATTCCGAAGTCTTAGTGTGTCATACATAACACTGGTGTCAGATCTTGTAGCTTTTTAAGAGAAAGCACTTATTGATGTCATAAAAAGAACTAAAACATGAACTTGAGTATATACCATTATATATTATACCATTATACACGGTTATTTTTTTATCACCCTGGAAAATTTAAGGGACGCTTCACGACATAGTATTAGAATGATTTAAATATAAATAAAAAAAATTCCTTAATTTTATATTAATTTTTTAAAAAATACAAAATATGCTGCACTAGTTGAGAGCAGCATTTTTAGAGATTTTTTTATTATTTTTTTAAATTTTTTATTTCATTTATTTAATTTTTTTTATTTTTTATATAATATTGGATGTGTCCTGAAGCGTCCCTAAAATTTTCCAGGGTGATAAAAAAATAACCGTGTATAAAACCCATTTTTTTTCTATAAGTTGGCAAACAAGCAAACTGCCCACCTGACGGTAAGTGGTAACAGTCACCAATGATACATGTGGCTCCTGTGAGAGTTGCAGTAAAACTGCAACCCCCACAAGGGCCACAGTGTACGTTGCCAACTTGTGACATAAGATGTAAAGTCACGGTACCCAGTAATTTCAGTAATTTCATCTTACCCTTTAAACTGGAACACAACAATGCAAGCACTGCTGCTTAGCGGCAGAAATAGGTAAGACGGAGGTACCCAAGCACACGATGCTAGTACAGTTTCCGTCCGGTAAATGCATGAAACATAAGCTTTGCGCCAGCACAGCCACTATGTAGAAGACATAAGCTTATTAATATAACAAATTAATATATAAAGCCATTTATTGCCATAGATGGATGGACACACCAGAAAACTAGCAGTTCTCTAATATGAAGGTTTCCTCACAATGTCACACAACCCTGGTACAGACTTTCCCTCCAGTAAATGTATGAAACATAAGCTATATACAAGCACAAGCACTATATAGAAAACATAAGCTTATTAACATAATATTATATAAGGCCATTTATTGCCATGGAAGGTTACACAGCACAGAACTAGCAGTTAGGAAAGGTGTAGGAAAAACATCAACCTTCTAGAGTATGAAGGTTGATGTTTTTCCTACACTGAAAGCCGTGTAGATGAAAACAAGCTTACATGAGTCAGATTGGTATACAAACTCATGAAGCATGAGTGGGACTCGAACCTGCATAGATTCGACCACAGGTGGTGGTGCCCCAAGTAGACTCCACCACGTCGGCGTTTCACCGACTTGTATTGCTGAATTTTATTCACCGAATACCAGCTCTTAGAAAATTGGTATTACTTACCTTGGTTCCAATTGTCTCCGTCCGTCTCCTCCGTAGCCGGTGGACTTCCTGAGCTAGCTCGAAGGAAGTCGCGGCTCCTGAAGTTCTGCAGTGGATCCACCGGTGGAGACCGGAGCACTACAAATGCCTATTAGGCCACCACGACTCACACACGCGATTTTGACACAAAGCGGGCACTCTTTTGCACAACACAAAGCGGGCTTTCGCACCCCGATATTAGGTGCGCCGCGCAAATCACTATTTGCTTGAATATTGTGTATTATATTTTATTCCGGCCCGCACATAACCTCTAAGCATGTCATGACATTTCGACTCGACTCAACTGACATGTCACATGCGGCCGGCCGCCAAAAAAACTGTCACTGCACAGACTACAATGCAGTGTGCCACTCGCTCTTCCTCGAGCGTGAACATCCCCCCGCTCCGGACAGTCCCGGACTGTCCGCCAAATCAGTCTAAGGGGAGGCGAGAAAGAGTAGCGACCGCGCGCTTCAAAACAGAATCCCCAACTAGGACCTCGGCAAACCTGGGCACACCATCAGACCCTAGAGTAAGTTGGACAATGCGTCCGCGACGCCAACGTAAGGGTGGCAGGTTTGGGTCCTTCACTAACACGAGGTCTCCAACCCTCGGTGGGTTTGTCTTATCTGACCACTTAACGCGCTGTTGCAAAATGTGTAAATATTCAAGGTGCCAGCGGCGCCAGAAGCTCTGGGTAAGCTGCTGGAGCAACTCAAACCGCGAAAGGCGTCCTGGATTGACATCTCTATAAGGATACTCGGGCAGGGCGTTAAGTGGTCTGCCTATCAAGAAATGGCCCGGCGTGAGGGCCTGCAAATCGTTCGCGTCGGTAGACAACGGACATAACGGACGCGAGTTGAGAACCGCCTCAATCTTATGAAACACCGTCGCGAGTTCCTCGAACGTGAGAATAGTCTCCCCAATAACGCGGCGAAGGTGAGTTTTGGCGGCCTTTACAACAGATTCAAAAATCCCTCCCCAGTGAGGGCAAGACGGCGGGGAGTATCGCCATGTTACGGGAGAGTGTGGATCCGATCTCAATATTATTTTTATCTAAAAATTCACAAACTTCTCTTATATGTCTATCAGTGCCCTTGAAGTTCGTCCCACAATCGGACCGAATTAGAGAAGGCAGTCCCCGGCGGGAGACAAATCTGCCTAACGCTGCTAAGAAAGCGTCCATGGTGAGTGCACTCACCACCTCCAAATGAACGGCTTTAGTGGCCAAACAAACAAACACACACAAATAAGCCTTTTCAGTCTTAGCATTACGGAGTCGCGACGTTTTTATAGTGAACGGTCCCGCGAAATCAGTTCCAACTCCTAAGAAGGTCATCGATTCATTCACACGATCAGCAGGCAAATCACCCATTTGGGGCTGCATCGTCTCGGGGCGTAAACGATAGCAGGGCAGACATCGAAAGATAACAGATCGGATTATTCTTCGCGCTGACAAAATCCAAAACTCCCGTTGGAGGAGCGCGGTCAATGCATTACATCCGGCATGAGCATTCTTCACATGGCGATCAATGATCAACAATCGCACCAATGGTCCGTCCTTGGGGAGCAACAGGGGATGACGTGATCTATAAGGCAAGTTAGCGTGCCTCAATCGGCCTCCTACACGCAACAATCCTTTATCATCCAGAAAGGGAGTCAAACGCACCAAGGGTCCCTTTAATTTGGACGTCCCGGTACGGAAAACCTTAAGTTCCGGTTCAAACGCTCTAGACTGGGTCATACGCACCCAATGCAGAAGAGCATCTTGGCGCTCCTGCGGTGAGAGGACCGGACACAAATCTTTGTCCTGAGGCCGGCGACAATTTCGAATAAATCTTCTTATCCAAGCGGTCACGCCGAGCAACTTGTCCAGAGAACTGTAGCGGTCTAATAAAAATTCCCGCTCTGGAGCCGCCATAGTCTCGACAGCGTGAACACGCAAGCCCGGATTTGGTACCTTCACCACAGCTGGTGTGGAAGGCCAAGACGGTAGTAACAACCATTCGGGACCCCACCACAGAGTGTGGTCAATAAGCTGAGGGGCTTCGCTGCCACGTGATGCACAGTCAGCAGGGTTTATTTCACCTGGCACGTGGCGCCAAATCAACGTGGCCTTCGAGGCCTGTATTTGGGATACCCGATTGGCCACAAATACTTCCAGGGAGTGGACGGAGTTCTTAATCCAACACAGGACAACCTGACTGTCGGACCAAGCAAAGAGCGACTCAAAGTCCACACTACGTCCCAGGGTGTCAACAACGTGGTTCATCAACCGAACCAGAAGAGTAGCTCCAGACAATTCTAACTTCGGAATCGTTAATCGAGTCCGAAGTGGAGCGACCTTACTCTTAGCAATTAGCAAGTGGAGCTTAACAGCTCCTCTATCATCGACCGTCCGGATATATACGACGGCTGCGTATCCACTCTCAGACGCGTCACAAAAGCCATGAAGGCTGGCCGTAAACCGTCCCTTAGGCAGTATATGTCTAGGGATACTAACACGGTTAATGTCGGGGAGAGACAACATGAAGGACTCCCAATCTCGCAGCAAACGGCCCGAGAGGGGCTCATCCCACGACACTTCGGCTGACCAAAGTTCCTGTAGGAAGCACTTCATCCAAAACACTACGGGACTAATCCAGCCATTTGGGTCAAAGGTACGAGCTACTGTAGACAAAACCAACCGTTTCGTCCAGACCTTGGGGCTTGGCAGCTCCAATCGATAGGTGAACGTGTCCTGGACAGGTCTGTATTGCACTCCCAAAACAGACAGTAAATCTGGAGTGTTGGCATTCTCAAAAATATGAGGCTCCTGCTGGTGGTCGTCTGGCAAGTCACACAGAAGCTGAGGTGAGTTGGACATCCACTTCCTCAGTTCATAACCACCAGCCCCGAGAAGAGCAATTAGTTCATCTCGCAAAATCAAGGCTTCCTCGACACTAGAGGAGCCCGTACAAATATCATCCACAAATGCATCCTCCTTGAGAACCAAGGATGCGCGAGGGTATCGTAACCGCTCACGTTCAGCGAGTTCCACAAGTGAGCGAATTGCCACAAAGGGGCTCGAACGCAAACCGTATGTATTGGTGTTCAGCTCGTAGACCAGCATGGGATCTCTGGGATCCTCCCTCCATAATATGAGCTGATATCGTCTATCGTCCGGGTGAATCACAGTCTGCCGAAACATCATCCGGATATCGGTCACAAAGACGACGGCATGGCGACGGAAGTTGGTCAATACATCGCCCACCTCGTGGTGCAACTTCGGTCCAGCATGCAGACATTGATTCAGCGAAACTCCGGTAGACGTAGGAGCTGACCCATCAAAAACAACGCGTATCTTCCCAGTGGAAGGTTTCAAAACCGCGTGGTGAGGAAGAAAATTATGTTCCTCGTTTCGCCAGTCCAGTCGCGAGACCGACATGTGCCCCAGTTGCTCATATTCTCGCATGAAGTCGACATACTTCTGTTTGAGGTCGGAGTTCCTACTCATACGACGCTCCATGGACAGCAGCCGCTTCTCGGCCAACGGCCGGGAGCTGCCAAGTGAGGGGCGAACTGACAAAAAGGGCAAAAGAGTGATCAGCCGTCCCGAGTGAAGGCGACCTGTATTGTTCTGGTAGAACAACTCACACTCCTCGTCCAAGGGGTTCACTCGCTTCACGGTAGGTGGCTCTTCCACCTCCCAAAACCGTTGAAGGACATCCGATAAGGTGGAGCTAACAGTTATGTAACTGTCCACCGATGGAGATGGTGGGTTATGCCTAACTGGTCCCATCACTACAAACCCAAGCGATGTAGATAAGGCTACCAGCCCACCCTTCTGTAACTCTCTCCTCTTCCCACAATACACGCGGCCTAGAACATCGGCACCGAGCAATAAGTGAATCGGACCGGTTCGGTGGAAGGAAGGGTCAGCCAAGGTCAATCCTGATGTCGCATCAACGACAGCGCGCGAAACGTGCTGTTGCGGAAGCTGACCAACAACCTTCTCATAAACAATCGCGGTAGCGCCAATTTTAGCGCTGAAGAGAAGTGGGGGGAGAAGGAGAACAAAACCTGACCGATCGGATCCGGGATCCGCAGGTCTCCGATTCCTCGTACCGATTCAAGGTATGGAGATGTGTTCAAACTCAACTGCCGGACCAGCCAGCTGGAGGCAATGCAACCCTGAGCTCCCGTATCCAAAAGGGCGCGAACTAAAACAAAGGTGCCCCTCGGGCCCCACACCTGTACGGAGGCTGTTGGTAACAGCACCTGCTCCTGTGGGGGGGTTGCAGCCGACAGTTGGTTTAATGAAAATCCCCCCGCATTCCCCGCAACGGGGGGGAAGGGGGGTCCGAAGAAAAATGCGTGCGCGGCGGAGGAATAGGGCGCTCAAGGCGCTCGAGCGGGTCCCAATCCGGCACGTACACACCCCGACCAAAGCTGCATCGGGGGGCCGGGCGGTGCCCATGATGGGCGAAAGTTGGGGGAGCCCGTGACAAACGAGGTCTCTCCATCATAGGGGGAGAGAAGCGTATCGGCTCCCGGCGTGGCTCCCTAATAACCGCGGCCCAATCTCGCGGTGGCGCCTCAGAAGCGTCGCGTCGATCCCCCCCGCCCGTAGGGGGGTTGGGGCGCCCAATCCTCTCACGGGAGGGGGGGCGCCTCTCCACTCTCCGCGGAGGGGTGGCACGCCCCTCCGATCTCCTCGGAGATGTGGGTGATCTGCGAGGGCCCCCGCCCGTGTGCGAGTCCCTCTCTCTCACCACCTCACGAGTGTCTCTATTGTTGAAGCACAAAAGGGGGTGATGGGCCCCTCCACAACAGTGACAATCTCGTGGGTGGGGGCAAGCCGAGGCCATATGAGCCCCCAGGCAGCGGTAGCACCAATTCCGCTGTTTGGCCATATTTCTACGCCCCTCGGTGCGTAGGCCAACAAATTTGGGACAGGCCGGCAAACGATGGCCATCCCGCTTGCAACACTTGCAAGGCATCGGCCTCTCCCTGTGTGGAGAGTTCTGCCGCACTGCAGTATACTGCTTGTACGGGCGGCGCTCTCTCCGTGGCGCTGCCCGGGTCGCCTCATAGCGACCTATACTCGGTCCCGGTATAGGAGCCAGATCCAAGTGGTCGGTCATCCGACACTCATCCTCCAAAAATCTGAGGAGATCCGAGAAGGGGGGGAGGTACGAGGCACTATTGCCCCCGTACCTTTGTTCGAAGCGTCCCTTCATCTCCATGGGAAGCTTATCGAGGATGAGGTGGAGCAAAATAAAGGACCACTGGTCCACCGGTAGATCAAGTCGTTTGAGCGCATTAATAGCGCTTAGCAGCGGGTTCAAAATCTCCTTCCTCAATGAGGAGACCCGCGATACTCGTGGCAGCCCTAAAATGGCAGCCACATGTGTGTCCGCTAGCAAGCGAACATTCTGATACCGTGCGGTCAACAACGCCCTTGCAATATCATAACTGTCATCATTGACAGGTAGATGCTGGACAAGTACACCAGCCTCTCCACGTAAGGCAGAGAGCAAATAGGCCAATTTCTGGCTAGGGAACAGGTCGTCCCTCGAGTGAACCAGGCTATCAAAGAGGTTAATGAACCCCATCCAAGAAGCCAGGTTCCCATCAAAGGTTGGGATGTCCAAAGTGGGCAGTCTGCCCAGCAAGCCGGCCGGGGTAGGCTTGACCTCCCCGGGCGTGCACGACTCACCCCTCCGGACGGATAGGATTGCCTGAGCCTTGTTTATAATCACATCCGCCTGTTCAAAACACTGATCATAATCGGCATTAAATTGGTCGACTGCCCGCAACTCAGCGGCACCCTCGGCTGGGTGGTCGAGCAGATATTGTTGATGAGCAACGAAAAGCTGCTCCAATTCCTTCAAGCGAGCCGGTACTCCCTCATGCCGAATTAACAAGGCCTGTTCTCGGTCTGGTCGGTCTACCAAAGCGACGGCACTAGCAAACCATCTCAAAATCTTTTGTGCACCCGCGCGGGCACCACTAAGCGGGCTGACTGGCGGGACCATTTTGCACCAAAATTAAGATACTCTATAATAATACACAGACAAACAGACCGACAACCGCAGACAATAAAACAGATCGGGAGGAACTTCAAAGGCAGAACAAAATATATAAACAAGCCAAAATCAAGTGTAAATGCTAGAACTTAACTAGAACAACAAAGGCATTTAACAACAGAATTTTTCAAACAAATTAAATTCAAGCATTAAGTCAATAACTTAACAAACATAATATTCAAAGGCAAACAAAACAAAATCAAATGTAAATGCCAAAACTTAACACAGCAAAATAGTGTATTACAACAACAGCAAAGTCATTTAGGTGCAAAATTTTTTAAACAAAATAAATTCAAATATAAGTTTACAACTTAACAACAAAATATTCAAGGGCAAAACAAAGATATGAAAAAACAAACCAAAATCAAATATAGGTAAATGCTAGAACTTAACTAGAACAACAAAGACATTTAACCCCAATTTTTCATATACAATGACAATTAGTTAAGGAGATCGGTCCACAAATGAGCTGGTAGTCGGTTTAAAATCAGCAATCAAAACCAATTAATATGTATTGCCCATTTGGACAACCAACAAGATTACAATATTAATTGTACAATACTAATCAAATACTCAAATCTAAGAACCACGCTCTGCTACCAAGAGATGGTGGTGCCCCAAGTAGACTCCACCACGTCGGCGTTTCACCGACTTGTATTGCTGAATTTTATTCACCGAATACCAGCTCTTAGAAAATTGGTATTACTTACCTTGGTTCCAATTGTCTCCGTCCGTCTCCTCCGTAGCCGGTGGACTTCCTGAGCTAGCTCGAAGGAAGTCGCGGCTCCTGAAGTTCTGCAGTGGATCCACCGGTGGAGACCGGAGCACTACAAATGCCTATTAGGCCACCACGACTCACACACGCGATTTTGACACAAAGCGGGCACTCTTTTGCACAACACAAAGCGGGCTTTCGCACCCCAATATTAGGTGCGCCGCGCAAATCACTATTTGCTTGAATATTGTGTATTATATTTTATTCCGGCCCGCACATAACCTCTAAGCATGTCATGACATTTCGACTCGACTCAACTGACATGTCACATGCGGCCGGCCGCCAAAAAAACTGTCACTGCACAGACTACAATGCAGTGTGCCACTCGCTCTTCCTCGAGCGTGAACAACAGGTGAGCACCTTAACAACTCGGCCACCATTGCTTCACCGTTTATTCTGAGGTTAAAGTCCTAGTCGTTCGCTGTGAATGTAGACCTCGCTAAAATCAAAATACAATCTTTTTTCCACTAAAAATTGAATATCTCAAAAACAGCTACACCGATTATGATATCCAACGAACTTAAAAATTCTATTTACTATATTTATGTATATTTTAAGTTTCATCAAAATCTGATCAACAGTTTGAGAGTTATCGCCGAACTAGCAAACATACAAACAATGTCATTTTTGTCCAACTTGATTTGTAGACTGCTTGCTTGGATTGCTCGGTCAATTATATAGGGATATAAAGGTATTAAGTTCAAATTTTTCAAGCTGGTTTTATTATTTTTGCCAGTCCAATTGCACTTTAGAGCCAGTTCTGAAGAAAAAACTCTTTGTAGTATTCTTCTTGTAATTGTTGCAATGTTGTTACCGCCAATAAAGCTTAAATTATTAACCTGAAAGTAAAATGTAGAATATTAAAATAAAATTTTTATAACCATTAAACTCATTTGCCATTGGACCATGTACTGCGATCCTAGTTTAAAGAATATGAATTCTATGATATTAATTGTTCGCAGACATAGATCTTGCTACTATTTTTTCACAAAAATGCTAATATCTCAAAAATGGCTAGACCAATTTTGATGCCCAACAAACTTAAAAATTCCATCAATCATCTCTGTTTATTCAAAGTGTCATTAAGATTGGATCATCGGTTCAAGAGTTATCGTGTAACAAACAATGTAATTTTTGTCTAACTTGATTGGTAAACCTAGCTCGCTCGGTCAATTATTAATAAAATCAATATTTTCATAAATGCTTGTCAATTTTGAGTTCAAAACTATACATACCAAATTTTCTTTGTTGTCCTCATTTTCTAGCCAGACTTCGATATTGCCCAGATCTTCAATCGATTTTATAGGCAGGGTTATCTCATCAGGTAAAGCGATATTAGTCAGTACTGTTTTTTTTTTTTTTTTTTTTTTTATGGATGTCCCGGCAAATGACCTCCTCCCGCCTGATGTTAAGCGGTGAAAGAGGCCCAAATGAGTTGACAGATAGAGTAGGGACGACATCCACTCTCCTACCTGCCCGCCCCTTGCCGGCCCAAAAGATGCTTTTTCACGCCTCTTTTGAAGGAACCCATGTTGTAGGATGGAGGAAACACGTGCGCAGGTAGAGAATTCCAAGTGTGGGATGAACGACAGAAGAAGGAATCTTGGAATTTCTTGGTACGGTGTGAAAAGGAGGACACAGTGTACGGATGACTCCGAAGGCCCTTACGCGTGTTTCTGTTAAGGAATGGAGAGGGAGGGATAAGGTTAAAGAGCTCCTCAGAGCATTCCCCATGGAACATTCGGTAAAAGGCGCTAAGAGAGGCGATGTCACGACGAAGTTGTAGAGGCTCGAGGGTGTTAGTTGCCTCTACATCGCCAATTATGCGAATAGCGCGACGCTGCAATCTGTCCAGAGCATCGAGGAGGTACTGAGCGGAGCCGTCCCAAAGGTGCGAGCAATATTCCACGCAAGACCTAACCTGAGTTTTATACAACAAGCATAGTTGGTCCGGCGCAAAATACCTACGCACCTTGTTCAGGACACCGAGTTTCCGTGAGGCAGTAGTTATGACGGATTCGATGTAGTCTCTGGGGTTCAGATCGCAGCGAATGTTCATTCCGAGCAAGGTGATGTTGCTCTGTGTGTGAAGGGTTGTGCCCTGAAGAGAAGGAAGGGGGAGGAAAGGTGACCTTTTCGCCGAGAACACGCACACCTGTGTTTTCTTAGCATTGAACTCAACAAGATTGTTGGAGCCCCATTCGGAGACGAGGTCCAGCGTCCTGTTGAGCTCAATGATAAGATTCTGCCTTTCCCTACCAATATCACCACGAGCAGCCCCCGAGGCTCCGTGATATCCCCCATGCACTGTACTGTCGTCTGCATAGCAATGTATAGCTCCCAAGGAAAGCATATCATTGATATGCAGAAGAAACAATGTGGGGGATAGAACGGAGCCTTGCGGAACACCAGCGTTCACTGCCACGAACCGCGAAGCGCAGCCGTCAACGACAACGCGAATTCTACGCTCGTGGAGGAAGCTGGCAATCCACGTACAGAACTGCGCGGGTAATCCGTATGCCGGAAGCTTGATGACTTGATTGACTGTAGATGATGATGATGTCAATCTTAATAAAATATCATTTTGTGTAGCCTTTAATTCCTTTATATTGCTCTGGATACCAGCTATGTATTTGGCAATCAATTCTAAAATAATAATACATATTAGAGTAAGAACACATGAATATTGTATGTCCTATTAAACTTTTAATAACAGAAATTATAAAGGAATCCCATAGAATCATTAATTTTATCGAATGCTGATGGCTTTGGTCCTGTAGGAGTCGAACATAGGCTTCGGAAAGTCAATGTAGTATCTACAAAAAAAAACAAGAATTGTGGGATTACAAATAAAATAAAAAAATATATATATATTAGGTGGTAAAAAAAAATATTTTGGGATGAACTGTTTTTTTATTTTATATAAGTAAAAAAAAGGACAATTCATCCCTCTGCATTATGTGTGTGCTACAAAATATTACAACAAAATTATGTTTTATTAATGTAAGTATCAAACAATTAAAAATATAGTATACTACTTCATCCCTCTGCATTATGTGTGTGCTACAAAATATTACAACAAAATTATGTTTTATTAATGTAAGTATCAAACAATTAAAAATATAGTATACTACTTATTTTTAAGTAACTACAAACCATTTGTAGCAGATGATTTTGGTGATGTGATGCCCCGTGGAGAAGCGTCTGCTCTGTATTCCTTTTGTGGATCCACATTCACTTCTGTAATTTAAAATATTCAAATTAAAACAATTAAAAATATAGTATAAGTACCTACTTATTATTAAGCAAGTACTAACCATTTGTAGCAGATGATTTTGGTGATGTGATGCCCCGTGGAGAAGCGTCTGCCCTGTATTCCTTTTGTGGATCCACGTTCACTTCTGTAATTTAAAATATTCAAATGGTAATGGTCATTATGGCCTTACAACAAAATTACCATCCTATAAACTGGATTATTATACTTATTATAACCTTACCAGCTAGCAATGTTTTCTTTGCTTGTTTTGTTGACTTGGACTTGCATGCTGATAGTTCATCTGGAGGTGGATTTGGATATATAAAGTTAATGTAGTTTTCATCTTCTTCCTCAGTGTCACTATGAAATATATTATTAGGCTTCCTTTTTCTCCTCTTTTTACATTGCTCAGAAGTATCTGAGAGTAGGTCAGACTCACTTTCTGCTTTTTTACACTTTTCCCTCGCTTTCTGTATGTTATCTGAAAATTGATTGTTCACGCTCGAGGAAGAGCGAGTGGCAACACTGCATTTGTGGTCTGTGCAGTGAGAGCTTTTTTTGGCGGCCGGCCGCATGTGACATGTCAGTTGAGTTTAGTCGAAATGTCACGACATTGTTAGAGGTTATATGCGGGCCGGAATATATAACTAGCAAATTGTATTTTGCGCGGCGCACCTAATATCGGGGTGCGAAAGCCCGCTTTGTGTTGTGCAACGGTGTCAAAATCGCGTGTGTGAGCCGTGGTGGCCTAATAGGCATTTGTAGTGCTCCGGTCTCCACCGGTGGATCCACTGCAGAACTTCAGGAGCCGCGACTTCCTTCGAGCTAGCTCAGGAAGTCCACCAGCTACGGAGGAGACGGACGGAGACAATTGGAATCGGGGTAAGCCACAATGCTTTCTATGAGCTGGTAGTAGGGTACAAAATTCAGCAATACAAGTCGGCGAAACGCCGACGTGGTGGTGTCTACCTTGGGCACCACCATCTCTTGGTAGCAGAGCGTGGTTTTTAGATTTGAGTGGTTCTTAGATTTGAGTATTTGATTAGTATTGTACAATTAATATTGTAATCTTGTTGGTTGTCCAAACGGGCAATACATATTAATTGGTTTTGATTGCTGATTTTAAACCGACTACCAGCTCATTTGTGGACCGATCTCCTTAACTAATTGTCATTGTATATGAAAAATTGGGGTTAAATGCCTTTGTTGTTCTAGTTAAGTTCTAGCATTTACCTATATTTGATTTTGGTTTGTTTTTTCATATCTTTGTCTTGCCCTTGAATATTTTGTTTGTTAAGTTGTAAACTTATACTTGAATTTATTTTGTTTAAAAAATTTTGCTGCTAAATGACTTTGCTGTTGTTGTTGTGTCTCATTTTTCCTACGGGAAAACATAAAATTCCCACGGGAAAACAAAAATAAAGCGGGCGAAGTTGCGAGCGGAAAGCTTGTGTTAGATATTCTTATAGTCCCTAATGCAGCTTTGTAAATGTCCAAATATTTTTTGCTACCCTCAACGAGATAGTGTTGTTACAACAGTTTGTATATATACATTATAATTATAAGGCAATTTTACATAGTAAACCGGTACTGCTTTTGTACTTCTATTGTACACATCTCTTTCAATCACCTCTTCTTTGCCGCTCTCTACATTTGTAAGGTCCACAAATCATTACAGTTAGATACCTACGATCTACTCTGCACCCGAGTAGATTACAATTGTCTGCCGATTTCCCTGAACATGGGAAAAACTAAAAAAAAACTAATAATATTGTATTGGATTATTTTATTTTCTCGCAATATCTTAGTGAAAAGTAGAACTCAAAACTCATTCATCATCATCTCAGCCTATACTAACATTTACTGCTAATGAAGTATGTTTTATTTTTCAATACTATCGGGTTCGATTCCCGCTCTAAGTACAAGTTTTTTCAAAAATTATGTACTATGCAGTTTTCCTTGTCAATAAAATCGATCACATGGTTCATAAGAACAGATCTTTGAATGTCTCATGGTTACAGACTTGCCCATACTGACCTATCTAAATATGCCACTCTGTATATACGTCCCAGTAGTGGGCACAGGCCTTCCAACATGTGTGAGGAGTAACACCACAACTCTGGCCCAATTCGGATTGGTTGCAATAGCAACCGGGATTAGCGGCTTAACGTACCTTCCGAAGCACGGAGGAATTCGAAATCACAACATTTGGTCACCCATCCAGAGTTCAACCAAGGCGAAGGTTGCTTTGTTTTTAATATTGAAAGCAAATCGCTTGAATCACTACACCACCGATCCCTTCACCCATTATAGCTCGGTTTCTTTTTCTAATCTAGTAAAGCTATGCTGCATAGAATGCGTCGTTTTAGCTCCTTGTTTAACAATTTACAGTTATTAGGTAAGTTAGGTAACAATTTACATATTAGGTCCTTACATATGAAATTGGCGTATTGTATGGGAGGAATATAAAGTCGATTTTTTTAATATAATATATTTATTCAATCAAAGTACCATTGCTATCTATGCACTTTTGCTATCTCATATCAGCTATCTCATCGATCCCTTTACGAAAAAAACCATTCGGACGGGAATCAATAAATTCTTTGAAGGCGGTTTGGACTGCCCCATCGGAGTTGAATTTTTTCCCTTTCAAGAAGTTATCCAAATTTCGAAAATAATGGTAATCTGTTGGAGCAAGGTCCGGAGAGTACGGTGGATGTCTTAGACATTCCAATTGAAGCTCCTCTAATTTGGTAGCCGTCTGTTGTGCAGTGTGTGGTTCATGAAGCAGCAGTGGCCTAGAGCGATTGACCAGCCTCGGTTGTTTAGCAGCTAGCTTTTCCATCATGGTTTGCAGTTGCTGACAATAGACATCTGCCGTAATCGTCTGGCCAGATTTAAGAAAGCTGTAGTGAACGACACCAGCACTAGTCCACCAAACGCTCACAAGTAACTTTTTTGGAGTCAATTTTCGCTTGGGGCATGGTTTGGCTGGTTCAGTCATTGCGATGAGTGCTTCCGATTATCGTACAGGACCCACTTTTCATCACAAGTAATGATTCGATTAAAATCCCTTCATTATTGTGCCGGTTGAGTAATGCAACGCAGCAGTCAACGCGCGTTTGTTGATTTGCTTCACTCAATTCGTGAGGTACCCACCTTTCAAGCTTTTACACCTTCCCAATTTGCTTTAAGTGGATTAAAAAGTTTTATCACTAATACCGCAGCCTGCAGCTAACTCGGATGTGGTTTGCGATGGATCCGCTTCCACAATAGCCTTCAATTCTTCATTATCAACTTTGGTCTCCGGCCGTGCAGGTCGTAATTTCCAGAACGAAAACGTTAGAACAAAAAACGCACTGTGTTTTCTTTTGCGGCACCGTCGCCATACACATCATTAATCCTTCGAGCCGTTTCTGCAGCACTGGTGCCACGGTGGAACTCGTAGTCGTAAATAACGCGATATTTCAAGTTTTCCATTTTGTAAACTGAGTGACGCAAAGAAAAAAAACAATTGAGGAAAAAACAAGTGAATTATAATTTTCGAAACACAAATACATGAATAAATAGCTGTATAAATTTGAATTTGGAATTCCCAACCATAGAGGAGATATTTGAGATCAAAGTGGCTAGTATGGCAAAACGCCAATTTCATATGTATGGACCTAATATTTGTTTCTAAGAATTTTCTCGCTTTGTTGGTATTTGCTTCCGAAAGAAAACTTTTATTTCTTTCGAGCTCGTGCCGGACAATGATTCTTTATCAGATTCCTAATTAATCAATAATACAGCTTATGAGCGCTGCCAGGTTCCTTACCGTGATCGCTTAGAGCAAGGTAAAAATAACATTTAGACAAAGACAGCACTATTGCCGAGTAAAGCGTTGTCCCGCTCTTGCTGCGGTTTTAATACTGTTAAGCGATAATGGTAAGGGGTACCTTACCTTACCTGTAGTGCATTATGCAGTGACGTATTTAATCGTATGATGGATCGTTCTCGACAAAAGCGCGCGAGATTCAGTGATGATTGATGCATAACGATATTCTGATTCATATTAATGACCAAAACATTCAAAGCTATGCTGGACGCCGCATAAATTCTTTTGTGGATTACAGCTTATCCAAATAATTTATTTTTATTGCAAAATGAATAAGAATCGCCGCAGTACTAGCGACAGTCTGGATAGATAAACAGTATGTACAAGAAACTAAAGCACTACTACTTCAGTACTATTATTTACCTATTCTGTGACTTAAGCATCGGATTCCTTGATTTCGGATTTTTATGTGATGTTTACCAATATTTGTTCTATTAACAAGAGTTTTGCGATCTTACTGTGCTACTCGTAGACGTATAATCGTTTATTAGGTAAAAAAATCTTACATAATTTACAAATACCTAATCAATATTGTTTGGATTGTATTATAATTTTGGGGATAATTTCAGCGGAGATAAATAAAAGGCGCGAATTCGGTTCAGTGCGATGACAGAAGTGTCAATTAATTTTTTCTTTTTTTTTTAATTTTGACAAAGTAGTTGAATTAAACAGGTGAAGCCAACATGCCCCCAGCCGTTGAAAGCACGCCTTTCAACAATCATCAGTGTCAGCATCGAGAATGGGACAGATTTTAGAGAATGCTTGTCGTACCACTCCAGTGCTTGTCTTAATATCTGCAACCCTGCACAATCCATCCGTACCAGGGTGAAGTTTAATCATTCTCCTTATTCTCCAGTGTAACGGTTGAGAGTTTTCTTCCTTCAGAAGCACAAGAGAATTAAGCTTCAATGACTCTTTTGATACGCGCCATTTTACACGTTGTTGGAGCTCAGATATATATTCTTTGTTCCAGCGTGACCAAAAATGCTGTCGTATTTGTTCTATTCTTTGATGACGTGTTAAATGATGTGTGGAATAATCTCGCAATTCCTTTGTAGGTAAAGAGGTAAACGATCTCCCTATCAAAAAATGGCCAGGTGTGAGGGGCATCAGGTCTTCTGGGTCCGAAGAGAGTGGCGTGAGTGGTCGTGAATTAAGAATGGCTTCAATTTGTATAAGCACTGTATTCAGCTCTTCGTACGTTAAGTAACAATTGCCCAGCACTCTAACTAAATGATATTTGGTCGACTTTATACCTGCCTCCCACAGGACACTAAAATGTGGAGCGTATGCCGGTATGAAATGGAAACTTATACCCTCATTCGCGAGTGTGTCAGTAACAAAACCGCAACTATTTTTTAAAAAATTTGAAAGTTCGCGATACGCACCTACGAATGAAGTACCATTATCGGAATAAATATTTAAAGGTTTACCCTTACGAGACATAAATCTTCTTAAAGCTTGTATAAAATTATTGCTTGTCATGTCACCAACCAACTCTAAATGGACTGATTTAGTGGTAAAACAAATAAATAATACGATATACATTTTTATGCGTCTGCATCCACGACCCTGACGGTTAACACCAATTATTGGACCTGCATAGTCCACACCAACATTCTGAAATGGAAAATCAGAAGGAGCCAGTCGAGCCAATGGCAAGTTACCCATCTGCGGAACGACAGTCTTACCGCTAATGCGGCGACATCGAACACACTGATGGTAACAGATCTTTGATAAATTACGCCCCTTTATAGGCCAATATGTTTCCCTAATAGATGCTAACATTAATTGGGGTCCTGCATGCATTAATTTTTTATGTTCATAGTTAAATAAAAGTTTAGTAAAATAATGGTTGGAGTTTAAGATGATAGGGTGTTTTTTATCAAATGCATAAGGAGAATTTGTTAATCGACCTCCAACTCGCATTATTTTGTTACTATCTAAAAATGGATTAAGCTTCAAAAGTGGACTGTTATAAGGTAAGTTTTTATTATTTAGTAATAATTTATATTCAGAAAAGGAATCTATTTGAGATTGTATAATAAATAAATTTAAGGAATCTTGTAGCTCTTGACTGCTTAAATGTGGAGTAAATTTTATTTTATTTTTACACATTGCAATAAATTTTAGAACATATGCAAAACAGCGTTGCAATCTCTTTAAATTAGAAAAACGTTCAAATTTTATTAATTGTTTATTTTCAGGGGCCTCAGCAGCAGTAGCATGCAGCAATGTCTCTTTTGTTTCAGGAAGAGGCTTGGAGACACTGATAGTATTACTAGGCCAAGAAGAACGATCCTGCTGTAAGAACGATGAACCAGATCACCATAAAGGTAAGGACTGCATATTAGAGGCACTGACACCACGGGAGATTAAATCAGCAGGCTTCTTCTCAGATGGAACATGTCTCCAGATATGTTGAGAAGTTATGTCCTGAATCTCTGCAACACGATTACGTACAAAGGTATGTAGTTTATAAGGCATAGCATTAAGCCACCCGAGCACAATCATAGAGTCTGTCCAGAATGTAACACTACCTGCCTGAACACGAAGACTGCGTACAACTTTATTATAAAGACGTGCACCAACCAAAGCAGCACACAATTCAAGACGAGGAATCGTAGTGGGTTTAATGGGTGAGACACGACTTTTAGCAATCAGCAATTGGACTAATACTCGGCCATCATTTGTAATACAACGTACATATAAACATGAACCATAAGCTCGTTCTGAAGCATCTGCAAAAATGTGCAGTTCGAATGGACTTCACAAACTACACGACGAGGAATGTGTATTGAATTGAGTGATGGTAATGATCGAGTTAATTCAAGCCACTCATTGATTAAATCAGGAGAGAGAGTGTCATCCCACGAAAGCTTCTCTAGCCATAACCTTTGCATAAAACACTTTAAAAGTATAACACAAGGTGACAGCAAGCCCAATGGATCAAAAATTTGTGCAATTATTGAGAGTATATCACGCTTAGTTTTGACATCACATTCAGGTACATTTATAGGAAACTGAACTCATCTATTTGAGGTTGCCAATTAAGACCTAAAATCTTACTACAAGCGTTACCCATATTTAAATCAAGGGAGGCATCGCTTGTGTTATTTGGAATCAAAGCAGGATCATTTGATTTCCATTTTCATAATGGCATGCATGCAGAAGCGAAAGCCTTTGTAATGTTATCTCTTAGTTTAATAGCCTTACTTAAATCATCATGACCGCTGAGCAAATCGTCAACATAAAAATCATGAAGGATGACTTCTGCAACCTCAGGATTGTCACACTCTAAACCAATTTGCTTTACACACCTGGTAGCAAGAAAAGGAGCACTAGCAGTGCCATGGGTGGCAGTGTTCAATTCATACAATTTAAGAGGGCCAGAAGAATCATATCGCTAAAGAATCTGCTGCAGATGACGGTCAGATACCCATCTGACCGTCATCTGCAACAGAAACTTGTCTGTACATTTTTTCAACATCTGCTGAAATAATATATTTATGAAATCTAAATCTCATTAAAATGGATAATAAATCATCTTGAACGGTGGGTCCTACCATCTGAATATTATTTAATGAAATACCAGAGGTTGTAGGGGCACTGGCGTTGAATACTACGCGTAATTTGGTAGTTGTACTAAGTTCACGCAGTACACCGTGATGGGGAATAAAGTAAGATTGAATTTTCTTATTATCTAAACACAGACATGTGGCCTAAATCATTGTATTCTTTCATAAATTTTTTGTACATATCATAAAGTTCAGGTTGTTTCTTATTCCTATTTTCAAGAGACAAAAAACACCGCTTAGCCCGTTGAAATGAAAACCGTCCTCCTAAAACATCAGGAGATTGCTTCAATGGTACTTTAACACAAAAACGACCATCAGGCAACCGTGTCGTATGTTTGACAAAGTGTTCCTCACATTCTTGCTCTTCAGGTGAGTAAGTATTTATTTGAATAAGTATTAATCTCTTCCAACCGCCAGAATTGAGTAAGTTAATTTTGTAAAGATTTATTATTGCTATCACATTAATTCTGAGATGTAAGGTTAGAAAACTTACATTTAATTTGTGTGTGTGACAAGCAATTAGTACTTACAGAACCACACACTAGCCATCCAAGTTTTGTCTCACAGAGTGTGGGTTGCCCTGCACCCAATGACATTCTGTCTGATCCTAGAAGTGGCCAAAATATATCAGCTCCAATAATCAAATCTATTGATGCAGGTAAATAAATATTGGGATCAGCTAATTGCAAATCCGATGGAATATTTAACTTCATCATATTAATAGTCGTAGATGGTATATTATCGAATATTTGGCTAAACAAAGCACTGAATGTTGCAAGAAAATATTTCATTTACATCTCGAGTAGGTCCTTATTACCCCCAAATGGGGCTTGTAGGTGACCAATTAGCGCTCTAGGCTAATAATGTAGTTAGAAAAGCCCTAGGGCGGTAAGCAATTTAAAAAAAACTTCACTCTTTCAAAAAGTTCGCGTACATCTAACCATCATACTGGCAATAGACATCATGCATTCAGCCCAATGACAAAAGAGGTCGCTTCGCTATTCAGCCTTGTCTTCGTATGAGTATAATAGTCATCAATTTTAAATATCGAACGGCGAAGCTCAATTTCGTTCTTGAAAAAATAATTTTAAAAAAAGATGAGGGTTTTTGGCGGGATTTCATGGAGTTAACATGTCCGCTGTGAAAATTTTGTTAAATATTGTGTGATGTGGTGTTTTTGGTGTGGAGTTGTGTCAATAATTATCATTGTCTCGTGCAATATATGGGAAAAGGTTCACAGCGTCGAATTGGTAGTTTTGAAGAAGGAATTTCATTTAGGTTAGGTTAGGTTAGGTTAGGTTAGGTTAGTTTTTATTCATTCCATTAAAAAGATGAAAAAAGGTGGGAATAGAAAACTTTTACTTTAAATATTGTTTGTTTTTGGGATTTTTTTATAATTTCGTGCTTTACCATCGTATCTTCCCGTGCAGTTGGCCGATTTTCACGGGAAAAATGTCACTATCACAGTTTCACTAAACACTATCAAACTGGCACGGTTCCTGCTCCGTGGAGGTGGTATTTTTCCCAATAAAGGGAAAAATGGGGAGCGTCACTATCACTTAAACTTAAGCTAGCTTATAAACTAACTTAAACCACAAAACTAACTAACTTAAACAAATAAAATACAACTAACACAAAATAATAATATCCAAGAAAAACTGAGGAAAACAGCCTCGGAAAACATTAGCGGCGCGAGCACACTCGGAGCGTAGAAAACACGTAGGGTGGCTAACACCGCAGTGTGGAATGGGGGGCTGTCGCCTCCTTCTGAGAAGATGTCATCTCGCAGAAGGAGGCTGCGAAGAGGGAGCGGGAGGTAGATCCTCAGGTCGCTCCCCTCCACCGTAGACGGACAGGCAGGAGAAGACGGGCATTCGCTCAAGCCTGTCTGATGACCCTGCCGTGAAGCCTGCATGCACGGTCGGCTCCCGTGCACGCCGCCGTAAGGCTTTTCCGTCTTGGGATTGTCCTGGTGTTCTCGGACAACCCCCCTTGGCGATAGACAGCCCGTCGGGCTAGCCAGGACGTGTGGGTAGTGGTGTCGCATTGTGGACCCTACCACACGCGCCCAAAAGGGCAGGGAGAACACCAGGCAGATTTTAGTGGATAGGACTGGCACTCTGCCGGGTGAACCCCACACACGCTCGCCGTCTAGCCAACGGTGGGTACGGTGCGGTTGCGCATTTCCATGCGAGAAAAAAAGGGGCTTGAGCGCCTCAAGTCGTTCACGAGATAGGAGAAGAGCGAGACTTGGTCACTCAGAACGTAGCAGAGTTCATGGGCGGGTAATGCAAATAAAACAGCGGACAAACAATAATATTTTGGATAACTGAATAGCAGATCATTTTGAACCAGAAGTGAAGAGTTTGATGCAACCTGCCTATATTGACAAAGATTCAAATAGTTGGCAGTGACACTTTTTCTTTAATTATCAGTATATTGACGATAATAGTGGAGTGTGTTAGTGTGTTAGATTATGTAATTCAGATGGCTAAATCTCATCAGGATGAACTTTGAAGGATTCGAAAGTATATATAGAGATAAAATCATTGGTTATTGGTTGGTTATTTTTTATAGTAGGCCTAACAAATGACTCCATTCCACGTTATGGTAAAAGGAAGTGGAGACAAATGTGGAGATAACCGGAGATAGCCGCCTCCGTGGTCTAGTGGCTGAGACCATCGGGTGTTGATCGGGAGGTTCGGGGTTCGGTTCCCCATAGGGCAGACGTTTTTCTGCTTGGTTTGGTTGGTGGTAGGGCTTCTGAGCCTGCCTGGCTAGCCACCACCGTCTTACATAAGTTTGTCGCCATAATAACAATATTAATAGCATTGTGGTGTTCCGAAAATTGCCTATGCATTATTGCCTATGCGTTCCTATGCATTATTCAATTTACGAAAAATAGTAAATATATCAACCCTGTTAACTGCTTACCATGGAAGGGTTGGGTCAATACTAAGATACGGCGTGTTGTTTTGGGGAAACTCAACCAACAAAGATATGGTCTTTAAAGCTCAAAAGAGATGTATACGAGCGATGTTTTGTCTGCAACGACGTGATGCATGTCAGCCAAATTTTCAAAAAATATAATTTATTAACACTACCTTGTTTATATATATTAGAATGCGGTATATTCGTTAAAGTCAATCCACATTTGTTTCAATATAATTCACGAGAACGTCATAAAACTAAATTAAGGTCAATACAATGTAAAACAACATTAATGAGCAAGAGTATAATATGCAGCGTCCCTCGCATCTTTAATAAGATTCCGGAATCTATAAGAAATATTAAAGACCTCAATAACTTCAAGAAAAATCTTAGTAATTTGTTGATACAGAAGTGTTATTATTCTACTGAATCATTCTTAACTGACAAAGATTTCTAATTGGACCATTGAGTTGGATTGTACTGATTGTTGTGTTATTTTGTAAGTGTATTCTAATGTTAATGTTTTCATCTAATGTTAATTATCTTTTTTTGACAGTGATTATTGCAGGGCCCTCACGGGACTCATGTACGGTACTTACTTTATTAGCCATAAGAACCTTGTAACTACATGACGCAATAAATAATATGATATGATATGATATGTTCTTTTAGCGGTCCATGGTATGCGGAGCATTCTTCTCCAACACCAAATCTCAAAAGCGTCAATTTTTGCCCGGTCTTTTGCTCTTATAGTCCATGTCTCTGATGTGTAAAGAAAGATCGAGAAAACCAGCGTCCGGACTATTCTCATCTTGGTGACATTAGAAACCTTTCGGTTATGCCAAATACGAGTTAATTTGCTCATTGCAAGTTTGGCCATCTGCGTCCTTCTTCTGATTTCTTGTTCACTTCCTCCTTGATTGGACAATAACACTTCGAGGTAAATAAAGTCACTGACAAATTCGAGATCCGAGAGCTCTCCAGTCTTTGTAAGTCGACAAGTTCTGTCGATCACCATTACTTTGGTTTTCGATTTGTTAACAGTAAGACCAACTAGTTCACTCTCATACTCCACTCTGCGGAATAGGCCAGCCTACTCTGCCTCCGTTGACGCAAAAAGAGTAGTATCGTCCGCGTATCTCAGGTTGCTAATCTTGAAGCCACCAACAGAAATGCCTCCCTCCCATCCTTCTAAGGCTTTTCGCATAATGTATTCGCCGTAGATGTTGAAAAGGATTGGTGATAAAATACATCCCTGTCTCACTCCTTTTTCTGACTTCAAAAGTTTCATAATGCTACTCAAAAAAAAGTATCTCTGGTCGTCAGGAATAAAGAGGTAGAGAGTCACTCGGCGAACCATGCAGAGTTATGCTGAGAGTGCCTCTGCGTTGAATCCGGAATGATGAAATTACTAGAAGAACCAGTGTGAACGACACTACCCGTTTGAATTATGTGCCCACCGATGGGTGGGTATATAGTTCAAAGAGATGATGGAAGTTTGGGATCGAAGATGGTAGAATGGAATCTTCGCATCGAAAAGCGCAGGGTCAGCGGACCCCAAACTCCAACTGTTTATAAATGGGATATTTTTAAATGCACATCTGTATAATTTTTCAGCACACTAGGTAACTTCACTAATTAACTGAATGCATAGCAGATAAATGACTGCACTGCAAAAAAAAACAATTGATTAACTAAACATGTCCTACAAAGAAAACTAAAAAATCACACAAAACCAGATGATCTTTTTTATTGAATTCACACCAAAAATGTGGTACATCGTATAAATGAGTTACAAAACAAAAATACGAATTGCTTATGAAAAATATTAACTTGCACTCTAAATTTAGGGTTATTTTTTTATGAGAAGTAATTAAATGGTTAGCAATGATAAAATTTGGTGAACTACTTGGTCCGCAAAATAACTACTTGATCAGCAAGATTTCATGATTGATCAGCAGAGAAAACATGTCTATAAGCAGTGTATTTGATTGGTTTGCTTAGTTAAAACATGGTGAGCAAAATAACTAATTGAATTGCACAAAATAACTAATTATATTTTATAACAATAAAAAAACACAAATTGCCTAATAATATCACCTAAAAACGAAATGCCTAATAACGTTTAGCCTCTTTTTGAAAATAAAAAGTTTAGAAACGTCAAAGCGTATCTAGAAACTGTAGGCGGGTCAAAAATAGGTAGCGAGGAGCGTAGGTTTGAACATGAACCAAGCGCGCGAGCCGAGCGAGCGAAACGAGCGTGCCGCGGCAGCGGCCGGCGAAGCGCCAGAAATGACTTTATGTGTATTCTCGACTTTATGCATACTCATTGCTTGTGCAAATTTTGAGGTTAGTTTTTTCAAAAACCATATTGATAATAGTTATTCGTTCAGTAAAACGGTTCTGCAAATACCATTAAACAGTATACTAAATCTGATTTAATTTATTGTGCAATTCAGTATTTTTGGTAGAACTTTGATAATATATTTTGTTCGAATAAAGGGAATATACAGATATCGATTTAAATACATGCCTTTATAAATTGGGAGAGCCTTTTAGAAAAAAATAGGATGAATGTCTCTAATTTTTAATAATGAAATATTTTATAAAATTGGTATAGTAGCTTCATGGAACATGGGTACAGATAAAAACATATAAATCTTTTCTCCGAGAGAGTGTAACTCTATTTCACTTAGCAATTTTTTTTTCTATACAGATATCAAATATTTGTATATAAAAAAAAATCCTGAGTGAAATAGAGTTTCAAATACATGCATAATACGAACATGTCTAATTGTCTATTCCTCATAACAGTTTTTGACGTGTCAATAGGCATTAATACTAATTGCTCGTTAAATTAACACTAGATCGGACTGACAACGGTAGTCGGTAACCAATTACTCTAGCACAGGTGACTGATCGCTGTATGCTTAGACCTAGCTTATCTCAAGTAGGCGCGAGTACTAATGGATGATTAGGCTCTAAGTACACGTCTTGGTTAAATATTAATTAGGATACGGAAAACAAACGATCACATCACGCAAGTAGAGCATAGCTAGGGAAGAATCAACACTCTAAAGGTCGATATTCACGATCACACGTTTGACGTCCCTCCAAATGGAACGATCCTAAATGTCCAAATGGGATCACAAGAGCCGGAGAATTCAAGGATCAAATACCAAAAACAGCGTGATCATTCAAAACCACATTTTACTATGAAGAATTATGAATTTAATGGAACCTAATGCTTTGATGGGTGATCATTTTAATTGTCCAGTATAATTATGTATAATCTATTTTCTTTGTTGAAATTTTGAATCCAGATTCCAGACAATTTATTTTGATATGTTGTGATTATTCTATAACTATAACCTATTTACCGAAAGTTTTGTTTTGTTTTAATCAACTCATCTTAATACGTACCACAGAATCCACTCATAAGAATAATCATTACACAGATAACAGGCTTTTATATTGATACGTACAAGCCTAACTAACCATAATATTTAATACCTCTTCACTGATCCGTCTGTATTCCCCCGTGGCAATGATTGACATTACAGTGTTATTTAATTATGCAAATTGAGCTAATGGTTCCCCAACAACTTTTTCCTTAATCCCGAAATCATCAAATCTTTCTGTAATAAACTGGATAGTAACAATAAAAATGTACATTAAAATGCACTACTCTTAAATAGATATGCTTTTGTCGGTAACTCTAAAATTAAATCTAGCATAGAGTTACGTTCTAGACATAACAGAGTATTCACAACAGATACAATTTTTCACGGATATTGACTATTGAATTATTAACCCATATTATGGCATTTCAATATTCGAATATCATGAAAAATTAAAGATGTCATGAACTAGCTTAACGTTAACTTGCTTGCTTATTTAACTTACCGGTGTATGTTTTTACAATACCTACTTGAAATAAGTACATTTATAAACAACGCAATGAACCCAATTTAGCTCTATTGTAGAGCCACGTCTTTATGAAGAAACTAACTGCCTAGAGTCCCATACTTAATACCATGTGTCATAGTTACGACTCTTACTGTTGGTGTACTAAGAGCGTTTCTGTGTTCCGGTGGCCACAGTAACTGAGTATCATAACAGATTTTTCATATTTCTTTTGCGACATACTCCTTACATTTAAAATTTCTTGGTGACATTTCCAATAAATAAAGTACACTAATTTTTACTATTTTCGGCCTGATTTACACTTCTATTAGGACAGAGGCAAGTGTAGTAACCAAGTTATCTCATGTCTTAATTGCCATGTAACAAGTGCCGTCAAAACTTTTAAGCTTAGTTATCGATAAAGTTGCAAGATTTTTGGCAAATTTACGTGCATATAATGTTGCATTGGACACTTCCATACGTAAAGAAGCGAATTTACTGGCATTGCGTAGCAAGTCAACGTCAAGTAAAAGTCATAGTGTGGTTGCGAATAATAAAATTAGTTAATTATGTAAAGTTTATTTTGGTCAGCCAAGTATGTATAACTGGATGTACACTTAAATATGATAATATTATAAAATACATTTTTATCACATCTATTCCAAAAGAGCTTCTTGTTTTCTCGTTAACAAGGAACAAAATTGCTTTTTTATCTCTCATGGACGAAATGTGATTTAAATTTAGAATGTGTAAATTGTCCGTAAAAGTTCCAATTACCAGAGAGAGTTTTTATATTTACCATGTGGCTACCATATAGTTTTCTCATGGTTTGGAATTTCCAACTCGATCTGCCTCCCTCTACTACTCTGAGCATAGTCATCCTTACCTTCCCCCGAATGAACAGGTGGAGCGGTGAGAGGTTCAGGATAGCCTCCAAAGCAAGGGTGAAAGAAGACGAGATGGCACTCGTGACTATCAAGCAGGCGCGTCTTTGCAGGCTCTCGAGGGCCTTAATGGTGGTCCCTATTACCGTTTGCTTAAACCAAACTATACACCCGTAGTTAACCATAGGTCTTACCACAGCGGTGTAGAGCTTTGACTTCGAGGGACTGAAATCAAGCTAATTGATTACTACCGGGAACAGGCCAGCTTATGGCAAATCAAAACGGTTATTATAATAAAACTTAACTTGTATTTATAAATGAATATTTGTCAAACGATTAAACCGAAGCCGTGGTCTAATGGACCGCCCTGACCGCCCTGAGACCCTAGACAAATGCCACACGCTAACTTTTCCGCAGTCGTTTCACAGAAAAAATGTATGGAAATGACATTAGCTTACGACAACCTCACGCAATTTTTTCCGCAGCTAATGTCATCTCCATACATTTTTTCTGAGGAACGACTGCGGAAAAGTTAGCGTGTGGCATTTGTCTAGGGAATGCCACACGCTAACTAGACAACCGCCACCCTAGACAAATGCCACACGCTAACTTTTCCGCAGTCGTTCCTCAGAAAAAATGTATGGAGATGACATTAGTCTGAGGGGCAATCGCACTATTTACGAACGTTTGAACCAAAACCAAAACGTTACCGTTCCCATATGTTTTGACATCTGACTGCTGTCAAGGTGTTGTCAAAATGTATGGGAACGGAAACGTTTCTGATTTTGTTGAAACGTTATAAAAAGTGCGATTGCCCCTCTGTTCTGATCTGGCGGCCTTGGGCTCAATTCCCCATGTGAACAAAAGTTTTTCTTTTTGATTTCGTTGGTTGGCTCAGAAGCCCTACCAGCTTCTGAGCCAACCTGGCTAGCAAACACCGCCTTAGCTAGGTTTGACAGCAAAATAACAATATTAATAAGTTTTGTATTCCGACAGTTAGAGGCAAGAAAGCCTCAGTTTCCAAAGATTCCGAGTGAAGTTCCTTTCCATCTTCTGTCTTATCCTCACTAATCATCAGATGACATAGAAACTTAGAATTCAACAACATCACATTTGGATAACTTGTTTCCATGAAAATCTTCTTTGCTACACCGTGAAGAAGCAAATTTATTTCGCAGCGACGACAACGCAATTTTATTATGTCTGCAATCTAAACAAGACTGCAAGCTTCTTTACGAGAAGTAGCGTCTCTGCTCTTCAACTTTAATCAACTTTGCATCATTTATTCTCTTAGGAATACATTATTTTTAGGAGATAATAACAGAAGGGATACAATGCTTAAGGAGGTTTATTAATCTATTTGACTTTATGAATATTTAATAAAAATAACAAATTATTTCATACTTCAATCACTGTTCGTGTTAGTTAAGAAGAGACTGCCAGTTAATGTACGAAATACGAATACTACCTCAAGGTTTAAATTAAAACTATTTTTATTAATAATAATATCTTCATAATCCTCATAAAATATGTAATTGAAGTTATATGTATGTATACCTATTCTACTAATCGTTATCAGTAAATATAAATTTGTTATTATATAAATGTGTGTATGTTTATTATTATTTGTTATCTTAATTTGAATAACATTGCGTTTATAATATTAGAAGTAGTCGAGATGTACTCAATATGCAGTTTGATCGCGAGAAAATCCGCTGAAGGAGGAAATCTCAGAAGTGGGAATTATTGATTCATTTGACATTAAGTGCAACTAAAACAAACACAATTAAATACGATTTAAATAATTTTTCTGTCTCTGTCAATTTAAAATAAAATTGCAAAAAAAAATATGAAAATAAATCAAATAGAAGAAAAAAAATATTTTCATCATTTTTTCAAATTATTCAGCATTTTTAATTATAATGCAAAGTCACAAATATAAAATTAAGATGTCAAAATGATTGTATAGACACATTTAGTGATGTTGATGCTAGTTCCTTAAGTAAACAAATACAATATAGATAATTTTATTATTATCTACCAAAAATGCTAATCGTAAACCTGTTTAAATGTAACACAAATTTTACCCGATCATATATTTAAACTTTACTTTCGTGGTCACGGGACGAGTGATTGAGAGAGGTTCAATCCGAAAAAGCACTTGTTTAAATAAAGGGTCTATACTCTGTTTGATAGCGTAAAGAAGTGGAGATACCCTCTGGTAGCTTTCAATAAAAGTTCGAATATAATATATTTCGCTGAACCGTCAGCAGCAGACATATGGAAACATGCCATGTAGTTTTACGATGAGTTCGTGAAGATGTCTCACGGAAGCATTAGAGACACCTTGCTAGATACAGATGTTGATGATAGTGACTGAGTAATAGGACATTGTGAATTACACCAGTTTTATTTTCAATAACATTAAAAATAGGGCTTCAGAGACTTAATGCACTTTGGACTATAAGTACCTATATTTTTTAATTAATACAAATTTCGAAAATGGTTGTAATTGAATAAGAAGGCTAAGACTGACTGAAGAAGGCTAAGGAACACTAAAGACTAAACAATTAATTAATTAATTAACGTCTTCCTAAGCGATATTCGGAAGAGCGTCGGTGGCGAAGAGCGTCGGTGGCGCAGTGGACTCGGCACTTGCCTTCCAATCGGGGGGTCGGCGTTCGAGACCCGCCATGTACCAATGTGTTTTTCGTTTCGAATTTCATATGTACATTTGTCTGACGCTCCTACGGTGAAGGAAAACATCGTGAGGCAACCTGCATACATCTGCGAAGAAATTCAATGATGTATGTGAAGTCGACCAATCCGCACTGGGCCAGCGTGGTTGACTAAGGCCTAATCACCCTAATATAGGGTAGGCTCGAGCCCCTCGGTGGGGACGTATATGGGCTGTGATGATGAAGCGATATTCGGCCACTGCGGCCAATCTCAACAGAGACTAACCATGCATTCTCTGTTCCTTCACTCATCTAGTCCGATGGGACGGTAGACTCGATCGGGGCGAGATCAGGTGCAGGACCCATTGTTTACGTGCCTTCCGAAGCACGGAGGAGCTTAAGATGTTTCGTGTTTTGGTCACCCACCATAGGACTGACTAAAGCCAATTGCTTAACCTTAGCAATCGTTCGCTAAACGCACGCGCCCCTGCGCCACCAAGCTCACAAACCAAGCCACAAAATTTTAGAGGTTGGAATTTTAACTATGTTTGTAATTTATGGTAGGTTAAAAATAAAGGTGTCGAATTTGAAAAATTTAAAGAGTCGAACGATTTTTTTGGTGTGTCAAGACAAAATATTATGAAAATGAAGAATTGTTTTAAGGCGTTCGTTTTTAATTAGATATAGCCCGGAATTATTATGTATTAGTAACTATGTTTTTATTGGGTAGTGAGGTTATATGAGTTTTTTTTATGGGATTGGGGGCAAGCGAGCAGACGTATCACCTGATGGTAAGTAATTACCGTCGCCCATGGACACCCGCAACCCCAGAGGAGTTACAAGTGCGTTGCCGGCCTTTGAGGTGGGAATACGCTCTTTTTTTGAAAGTTTGAAGGTCGTATCGGTCCGGAAATACCGCAGGCGACAATTCGTTCCAAAGTTTGACTGTGCGAGGCAGGAAACTTCGAGAGAAACGCACAGTTGTGGACTGCCAACCATCTAAGTGATGGGCATGGATTTTTTGCCGCGTGGAACGATGGCGGAAAGAGGCGGCAGGTATAAGTCCGAACAATTCCTCGGAGCATTCCCCGTAATAAATACGATAGAAGA
Organism: Schoenobius gigantellus; assembly: GCA_963935595.1. Lineage (NCBI taxonomy): Eukaryota > Metazoa > Arthropoda > Insecta > Lepidoptera > Crambidae > Schoenobius > Schoenobius gigantellus. Next base: position 11,090,980 of record OZ012558.1, read on the forward strand.
TGCATAGCGAAGCGACATCTCTACGCAGCGCCAAGGTATCAAGCCGATTTGAAATTTCCTGGCAGTCGACGATTCGAGTCGCTCTCCGTTGAATGCGGTCCAGTGGGAGAAGTTGGTATTGGGGTGCCCCAGCCCAAAGATGAGAACAGTATTCCATATGAGGCCGAACCTGCGCCTTGTAAAGCTGAAGGCGGTGCGCCGGAGTGAAATACTGTCTCGATCTGTTGAGCACACCAAGCTTCTTAGAAGCTAATTTAGCTTTACCCTCTAAGTGGCCACGGAACTGGACTTTGCTCGATATGTCGACACCAAGGATCCCAATATTGGCTGAGGCAGTTAGGGGAATGCCCTGAAAGCGAGGAGATACGACAAATGGTATTTTCTTTGCGGTGAACGCGCAAACCTGTGTCTTTGAGGAGTTGAAATGGACTAAATTAAGACGACCCCAATTAGAAACTTTCTCTAATGAAGTTTCGATTTCAGACACAAGTTTATTCCGGCACTCAATGACGTTTTCCCGAGAAGAGTTCACACGGCCGTTATAGAAGGTGTCTTTCGTGCTGTCGTCTGCATAACAATGAATGCTGCTGATTTGTAGCATATCATTGATATGCAGAAGGAATAGTGTAGGTGAAAGCACATATCCTTGGGGGACACCAGCATTTACAGACAGTGGGTCTGAGTATTCACCATCTATCAAGACCTTAATGCTTCTGTCTGCTAGAAAGCTAGTGACCTATCCACATAATTTCTCGGGAAGCCCGTATGAAGGAAGTTTTGAGAGGAGCACTTTGTGCCATACCCGATCGAAGGCTTTCGCGATGTCCAAACTAACTGCCAGTGCCTCCCCCTTCGCTTCAATTGCCTCTGCCCAATGATGTGTCAAGTAAACTAGAAGATCACCAGCAGAGCGACCCCTACGAAAGCCGTATTGTTGGTCACTGAGCAGCTGGTGATCCTCTAGGTACCGGAGAAGCTGGCGGTTGATTAGCGATTCCATTATCTTTGAAAACAAAGGGGTTATAGCTATCGGCCTGTAGTTGGACGGATTCGAGCGGTCACCTTTCTTAGGGATCGGATGCACTAAAGCTGTCTTCCATGAGGTTGGGACTACGCCAGATGAATACGAGAGCCGAAATAGTCACGTTAAAACCGGTGCCAACTCTGGAGCGCACGTCTTTAGCACGATAGGAGGGATACCATCAGGCCCACTCGACTTGACTCGACGCACTGAGCTTTGGTGGAACCGAATATCCGGCATAAAGCTCGTGCACCGTGGTATGGTCGGTGGTTCCTGTCCTCCGTCATCCAAGGTCGAGTTGGATGCAAAGAGTTTTCCTAAAAGATCGGCTTTCTCTTTAGCATCATGGGCTAACGAAGTGTTATCCTTGTGCAGTGGTGGAATATGGCATGCAGAAATTTCCCTGAATAGCTTTGGCGAGAGACCAGAACGCACGAGACACCGAAGGAAGACGCTCTAGCCTCTCGCCAATTCTACTGATGTGCTCCGACTTCGCTCTTGCAATGTCCCTTTTGAAGGATCTGGAGGCATAGTTATACTGCTTTTTCAAAGTGCTGGTATTTTCATCCCGAGACGTCACCGCGTTTACCCAGGCTTGGTAGGTTTCCTGCTTCCAGCGAGAAGCCTTTTTGGAGGATTGACCAAACCAAGGTTGGAATCTGCCACCAATGGGGATAACTGAGGATGGAATGAAAATTTCCATACCTTGCAACACCACATCGGCAACAGACTCAGCGGCGGAGTTGGGATCATCCGGCATAAAGCAAACCTGCCTCCAAGGGTAGGACGCAAAAAAGGACCGCATTCCATCCCAGTCTGCTGACTTGTAGTGCCACACACGGCGACTACGTGCAACTCGAGGTCGTTGCAAGCACGTGAGTGGCACCGAACTCCTAATGAGGCAGTGATCTGAGGAGCCAAGAGGGGCGCCGACAGATATGAGGTAGCCGTCGGGATGACAAGTCAGCAGAAGATCCAACAGTGAAGGTTCATGGCTCTCCACATCAGGAATTCGCGTGGGCGTAGTAACCAATTGTGTCAAGCCATATGCAAGAGCGAAGGCGTGAACAGATCTCCCCGCATGATCGGTCTTGCTTGAACCGAGCCATTCGGTGTGGTGAGCGTTAAAATCGCCAAGTATCACGATCTCTGCGAGTGGGATCTGCTGCTGCACAAAGTCTGCAGCCATTTGAACGTGCTCGATGAGTCGGTCGGTTTCGGTATCACCACTATGGGACCTATAGAGGCACGAATAGACGCGGGGATGGTCGTCGCTGTCTACACGGAGCCATAAGGTGGAGAGGTCCCTACTTTCAAGGTGACCGAGGCGCCGAGAACATATATCGTCTCTGACGTACACGTACACACCGGCCTTAGGTGCGAAGAGGTGTTTCAGTCCGTACCCTGGATAGGAAAGGTAAGAAGTGTCCGCCGGAGACGATATCTGTGTCTCGGTCAAAAAGAGCAAGGCCGGCTTTACTGTCTCGAGGTGGTGGTGGACAGCATTCAGGTTGTAGTGAAGTCCCCTGATATTACAGAAGTCCACAGTCAGTGTGGCAGGGGGTGCCGTGGATTTGCTCTTGCCCCAGGTATGTTTGAGCGCGGTTTTGCCCCCCCCCCCCAGAATACGAGGGGCGGCCTAGGCGTCCACGCCCAGGTGTATATTGCGTTCTGAAAGTGGACGTCCAGAGAGGGATTCTCCAACGCTAGCGCAGTTGGTACCCTCCTGGGGTAACAATCTGTTTAACTGCGCCATCATAGATACGTAGGTACGGTACGGTACGGTAGGTACGTACGGTACGTACGGTTGGACCTCCGGTACCCTCACTCACTCGACGAAACACAACGCAAGCGTTATTTCACGCCGGTCTTCTGTGAGGCCGTAGTATCACTCCGGTCGAGCCGGCCCATTCGTGCCGAAGCATGGCTCTCCCACGGGCAAAAGCAAAAGTTTTGATTATAAATAATATATAATGTTATAGAAGTTTTGTGTTTTGAAATTTATGGATCCCATATTGGTAAAATACTAAAAATTTTTACCCAATAAGACTAAACAATATCAAGTTGTTAGATTAATGAAAATAAATGTGTAGAGTCAACTTTTTTTCATTTTACTTGTATTTGCATACATCTTTATATTGATTGAGGTGTGTGTACATACAAGGAATAAATAATTAGTTATTTGATTCTTGGTTGAAGATTTTTCATTTTTTGTTTGACGTCAGAGTTTGACTTTGATATAAAATGATTGTTATAAACTGCATTTAGAATTTTTAATGTTTTCTAAGTGTTCATGTAAGGCAGTCATTTTGATGTTATTTAAACAGAATAAAAAACTTGTTGCTGTTGTATAACTCTAATTGCAATATTTTTACATAATAGAGTGGTAATAAAAGTGGTAATGCAAAGGCGAGCTTATCCCTGTACGGGATTTCTTCCAGCTAACATTTGACGGATTACACAGGAACTGTTTAAAAGCGGGATTAGATCGATGTGTAAATTTTAGACTTTGTACTCACACAGAAATAATTATGTAAGCTGTCACAGCTACGTGTTTACAAAATGGCATGTATACGTAACACTATTAAATTGATTTCCATTCCAGAAATTTTAAGACAATTAATAAATCTAAGTACTTATCTAATCGATCTTTATGACAACTTCATTGTAAAAATCTTTACATTTTAAAATATGCTCACCAATAAGGAACATGCATGCCAAGCATTCGTGATCGTTGGGAGTTCACAATTTCTTACAAGACCTCTTTTGAATTGTTTAATAGAAGTGCAGCAACAATATGTACGAGTATAAGATGCACAATATCCTATCAGAAAATTATTTATTTATTTAATACTTCCAGTACATGTGTGTACAGAGGCGGGCTTAATGCCAAAGGCATTATCTACCAGTCAACCTTTGGGTGATGGCGAGAAAACGAAGTAGATGTACAACATTAAAATAAAACTGGTTTTACATTAATTATAAGCAACATATTACAAATACATATATATAGCAACAAGACTTGAAGTTATCTTGTAATACCTACCCAACTAATATAAATACATAAAATACTAATACATACATATTTTAAGTAAAATAAACTAATATATATATATTCTTACTAAATTAAACGACGTTTAGAAGATTATCCGCAGTTAGGTAACAAAATTATTTGCTTGATACAGCTTCCGAAATTTGTTGTTGAAACCTAATTTACTAGTGGATATTTTTAGATCAAGACAAGGGGGAGAGCATTCCAAAGAAGGATCGACTGGACAAGGAAAGATGCATGAACGATATCATCGATCTAAATTATACTTGCCCAGTACCTAAGCATTTTCTGCTGAACCGCCACTTAATTTTGTCCCCTGACGTTTATCTAGATGACAAAAAAAATTTTTTTGCTTTAATAGAAGCTCATTCATATAATAAATAGAAAGAAAAATCGGTTTTCGAATAACTATAAAAACAACCAAGATATAAGGTATTAAAGATTTTTCTCCATCTCTTTCTAGCAAAACGGAAATTTACAAGGAGTTAATATGGCCGTACTCAACGATGACGTCACGATTGATGTCGGATCTCTCTGTCTAATCGCCTTCAAATTAACAACTTAAAATGCTTGTATCTAATGTATTTCTAAGCCGATTTTAATTCTAATTTCACAGGACTGCATCTTTTTCCACGGTATTTTAATATTTAATGACGAGACGTAAAAATTAGAATTCAGTCATCATCCCAATTACGAGTACTATTTATTAGTCTGTTTGTGACAAACCCATTTTTTTGGTATCGCAGGCCATTCGCACTGTGAATAGATTTTATATGATCGTTTTTTTCGAAAATTTCAAACTTTCAATCGCTCTCCGAATGTTGCCAAATGGCAGATCAGCAAAGGTGCTTTTAGCGTTGATATAATGTTCATTATAACTTATGTTGAAACAACGGCCGGTCTGTCCCATAGAGTTACATGCATTACAATGTATGTGTTTATCCAACTCATCTTAACCATTCAAAGCAAATCCTTCATAGAGAATTATTTGTATTAAGCCCTGTCTACTCGTACTTTAATAATGCTAGCTTGGTGTTTTTATACCCTCTTCGACACTGAACCCAAATAAATCAAACCAGAACTATACTTCTTGTCCCTTTCTTTAGGAACAAAGGCTTAATGTTAAAATGTTAGACTTGTACCCGTTTGATAAACATTTTGTATAATATATTTAATTCTTTTTTTAAATTTTAATCTGTCCAGTGGACTTGCGAGTAATCTATGAATATATAGTTATGACTTAAAACCTGACATAGAGTGTCTCGTTGGAACGCATCGAAGGCGACAACATCCTGAAGATGCCACGTAGAGTGGCGTAAGACGACGAATCAAAGTATTTGCATGATGACGTGGTATTTATCTAATGCGATTTGAGGTAGCGTAGGTGATGCAAACGTCTCGTTGCAGGTCACTGGTAGCGGCCTTAAGGTAAAGAGTAGAAGTGTTGTTAACTGTACAGTGTTGCGGCAACACGCTTTAATAACACAATATCAATGTACGAATACTAAGATTCAAAACAAATATTAATGATGAGATGATACAGCTCCGTGCACACACGCTGAAAAGTAGCGTACTAGAACGCATACTTAAAATGAGTTCATATTTATATCTAATATATAAAATTCTCGTGTCACAGTGTTTGTTACCAAACTCCTCTGAAGCGGCTCGATCGATATTTATGAAATTTTTTGTGTATGTTCGGTAGGTCTGAGAATAGGTCGTAAACTATTTTTTATTATGGCGAAAAGTAGTTCGCCGGCGCAGCTAGTAATTTATAAAATCCTAATCTATTTTTTTACAATATAGCAATAATGCAATTTTTTTATACAACAAAGTTCGCAAACAAGCAGACTACCAACCTGATGCTTATATTTTATTATTTTTATTTGTACTCGGGCAATATATGCCCAAAGATACATACCTTAAAGACTAACATACCTACATAATTATGTATAATACAATATTGTTAGTACAGGGTGGCCCAAAAAAACGTTGACAAAGATTTTTTGGAATAATTTTTAATACTTTTAAGTTTATTAAAAAATGAAATTTAAAATAAGAACGTTAGTCATTAAACTATATAAAACACTCACTATCTTCAAAATATCCTCCTTTGGCTTTGATACACAGACGTAAACGTTTGCTAAAATTATCCACAATATGCCGCAGCTCCTCCAACGTTATTTTTGCCCAGTCTTTCGTAAGGGTTGCTTTCAGAGCGTCAACACTTGTATTTCTAATGGCACAGGCCCTGTCTCTAAAATTGACCACAAACTATAATCCATTGGATTTTAATCAGGCGAATAGGGTCTTTGCACCACTGCTGCACACTAAGGGCCGTATGAGATGGAGCATAGTCCTGCTGGAATATCCAATGTTGGTTACCAAAATGTTGCTGACTCCAGGGAAGAACTACGGCTTCAAGAATGTCTCTTTTATAGATTTCCTGATTTATTTTGACACCTTTTTCTATAAATATAAGGGGAGTTTTACCAGTAGAGCAAATACCACCCCAAACCATCACTGAATCCGGTTTTTGGCGGTGAGGAATGACTGCAGCCTCTCCAGGACGTCTAGAAGAATATCATCTGTCATTTTGATGATTATAAGCCTGTTCGATGCAAAAAAGTTTTTCATCTGAAAAAAGGATGTTTTCCCATTTTTCAGTAGCGGCGCGCTTCCTAATCAAACGACATCTTTAAAGGCGAACTTTTTTATCTTAAACTACAAGAAGTTGTGCTTTACGGAGCTTGTACGCTTTTAATTTGTGGTCATCAACGACAATACGTTGCACCGTCGAATGACTCACACCCAGTTCTCGAGCCAGTTTTCGCATTTTGGTCCGTGGATTGCGAATAAGCCGTTTCTTGATAATGTTGCGGAGCCTGGGAGTCCTAACAGTCCTATTTCTTCATCTTCCTGGGCGGTCTACATCATGCCCGAGCTCACTAAGGCGCATAGTAACGTCAATCATAAAAAAATCACTGCAGAAAAAACCGGTTCTCTTCATAAAAATTGAATAAAAAAATCTTTAATAAAAGATATGTTATTATTCAACGCATTCTTTAGAGGATGGTCTTTTTAATTTTTTGATAAATTAATTAAAACTTGGTTAAAATGTGACCCAAACATGCCTCGATTTTAAAACTATAAACCTAATCGCTTAGTAAATATTAGGTTAAATCACATACTTTCGATTTCAATAAATAAAGTGAACAATATTCTAGGGGATGGTCTTTTTAGATTTTTCTTATTCGCCTTTATTAATTTTTTATTGAAGTAATTCATATTACGCGTAAAGGTTTGCTTGAATATTCCCCTCACTCTCACTCACTCACTCCTATGTAATCAGTGCGGGACGATCGACGCAAGGTCATTGGGAGCACTATTAGTCTTTGACACTAGTTGATGGCTAACACTAAGGAATCGAACAATCTCACACTGTCGTTTTCCGTCTTCATGTAAGGAAATTATTGACTTGTGTTGCGAAGACATGGCAAATAACAATAATAATTAAATATTTTTAAATAAACGATCCACTGCAAAACGTTACTAACATGTAAGAAAACATAAGAAAAAACAAAAGAACATAGTGCTGAGTTCCATTTTTGAAAATTATATAGGTATATATAAGTACAAGGCCTGGTCGGTGTAGCAGCTGGCAGCAGGATGTTGGGCCCTGTCGGACCGGTGCCGTAATATATTATAGGTGTATATAGTATAACTTGCAAATATTCAACCCCTACAGTGGCCAACTGGCCACAATGACGTTTTCAAATTATGGCATAAGATATCAAGTCATAGCGACACGGTTATCGCAAAGGTCGTGTGATCGCCTACTGCGCAACGAGTCGCGGGTTCGATTCCCGTACGGTAAAATAGTTTGTATGGCCTACAGAAATTTGTTCAGGTCTGGGCGTAGGTAAATGTGATATTCTATGTTTGTAACTGCACCCACGACACAGGAGAAAATTCTAGTGTGGGGTGACGTTTCAAAAATAATAGTATTCAGTAATTTCAAGGTCTACTCCTCAAACTGGGACACGGCAATGAAAGCAGTGCTGTTTTGCGGCAGAAATAGGTAACCCTAAAGCTGATTCGCGCTCAGACGATTCTGGTATAGTCTCTCTCTGGTGTGTCCATCGCCCCTAATTTTTAGCACAATTTTTAAATACAAGTTCCAGTAACTCACATGTTACTTGTAGATAGCATTAATTAAAAAACCTTGTCACGTGTTCGTTAAGTTTCCAAAGCTATACAAAGTTGACTATAATACCTTAAGGACATTAAAATTGCCTCTCGGGAGAATACTGTATTAGAGTCGATCATAACATAATGAGTAACTGTCGTTCATTGCAGTCTTAAGGGTTCATAATCCGGGAAATCTGAGATAAATTAAACCAGAACTCAGATAATAGAAGAGAGCTAAATATAGAGCATTCAGAACCGGATGGATTGGTCCTTTTGATAGATAGAGAGAGCTTAATGGCTCCTGCGTTTTATTGTTGGATCATCATTATAGCTCATATACGTATATACATACATATCATATAATTCCGAGGACTCGAGCCTACCCTAAGTTAGGGTATTTAGGACTTAAAGTCAGATTTTTAATTCGACTGAATTCTGACAGTTCAGAAGTGTTGAAAACATTGAAAAATTCTCATTAAGGGAAAGCATTTTACGTAAATGAAAATTAAACCTTTCTTGAATTTAAGGTTTCAATTAGTAAATGTAAGACTTAAAAATTTACTGATAATCTTAACATATTAATGAGATTTTTTATTATCATATTAATATTATTGAAGTTACCATAATTATAAAGGAAATTATTTTTCTTCTACAGGAATCCCTGACCGATAATCCATATTTTGCCAACCTTTCTTTAGGAAAACCTCTTAGTTTGTGAAATCTTCGCTTCTTGTATAAGGGCCAATTAGATTTTTGTTTAGAATCATACGTAAAATACCATTATTTTTGTTAATTTTGTAGTTGGTTTGAGTGTTTTTTCATAATCTTTGTGTTATTTATGTTAATGTATGTGTTTTATTTGTAAAATAATTAGCCTAAAAAATTAAAAATGCTGCCGAAAGTTCCTATTTCACAGCTAGTGATGATATAAGTGATAATGATTATTAAATATTTTTATTTAAAAATATGTTGTTTAACTCTGTTTTTCCATTAAATATTTACATTCTAGTTAGTGTGCAATGTGCATTGAATGCACAAAAGAAACACTATTTACCATATGATTTACTTGATCTAATTTTGTTTTATATTTTTTGTTAATTCATCAAAAAAATCAAAGCAGAAAAGGTTATTGATATCTGAATTGTCTATGAATGGCATCTGTCAGAATTCCACCGAATTAAAAATCAGACTAATAGTCAACCACGCTGGCCCAGTGCGGATTGGTCGACTTCACATAAGTACACCTTTGAATTTCTTCGCAGATGTATGCTGGTTGCATCTAAATAACAACATGTCGTACATTTTTTCCCGTTTTTGCAACATTAGTCATTGATGCTTAGCTCCTATTAGTCGTAGCGTGAATATAGCTTATAGCCTTCCTCGATAAATGGACTATCCAACACAAAAATAATTTTTCAATTTGAATCAGTGGTTCCTGTGATTAGCGCGTTCAACCAAACAATAAAACAAACTCTTCAGCTTTACAATATTAGTAAGTAATTAAGTAGAGATAATTTTGTACGGCACACTCAGTGCGCGAATCCAACCCGCACGTGCCCGTTTTTCACTGGGTGAAAGTGGTGAAGACAGAAAACATTTCATTGTTAGGATTGCAGTTAATTAGGAAACGAAAGGTCTTAACCAATTGTTAAGACTAACTAGTTTCATTTCGATAATGGAAATAAACGTTTCGTAAACTTGCTTGGACTTATCGTCATATCGCTTACTGTTATTGCTTCTTTGGCTAAGCAATATACGTATTATCGATACTGTCGCAAATAGTTACGCAAAAGTCATAACCAAGACCAATGCCAAGAAAACTAGTTAACCTAGTACCTTGAACTTTAGATTTACGTAATACGAAAGTATTAAGTATATCTGATAAATTTTCTTATTAGATAATTAGTGTTGTAACACTCATCACAAAGTAATATATATTAGCGGAAATGTAGGAGTTTTGTTTACATGATACAAGTAGGACTTTCAACAAGAAGACTTTCAAAGTGATATAACTTCAGAATCAGATTTATTATTATTTAAATTAAGAGAATCTTATTATTAAATTTCATTACGATTTATGGAAACTGTTGTTGTTTGTTTCTATAAATTTATATGATCTAAAGTTAATTTTTCATTTAAAAAAGAGATAATATGGTGTGTTTCACAGAAGTCAAGTACATAATAATACGTGTAAGTAATATGTAGATGTCTTCATACGAAAACTTTCTCGGTCATTCTATTCTATTTTAGATCCGTTCAATGAAATCTCTGTTTACTTTAACCCATGCCTTTGTATCCTTTTGTTCCTTTCACAATGTTTTTAATCTTTTCAAATTAATTTTCAACTTTTACAGTTCATTGTTCGAATTATCCGTTTTTTTACGTCCGTGACTAAACAAGATGAAAATTAATCACCCTGCGTTGTCAAAAATTTCTTTAGGAGCGTGGTTTTTGACGTTATTGCGTTTTCTTCTATTATTATTGCCAGTAGTACCTAAGTTGTAACTTAGTAGTAGTCCGAAGTCAATAGAAGAATGGATTCTTAACATCACATAAATCAAAGGAATAAAGTTTTTTTTCTTTAACGGCAAGAAACCTGTAGGAAACTAAAATTAGCTCTATGGTCGAAACTGATTTTATTTTCATGGTTTCGTCGGGTCAACTATTTGATCAAAAAAGTATTGTTGCGGAAATATTAATTTGTTCTTAATTGTTCTAGACAAATAGAAGCTTAGGAGTTCTGTTAGATACGACAATACTGAGGGCCTATTACCGATCTCATGGTTTTGCAAATGATATCATAGTGCAAATTGAAAAATTCCGGTCAGATTTTTGATCATTTGTTCATTATTTAATGATGCCATCATTGAAATGATGCCATAGTGGATGATATCATTGGAGATCGGTAATACGAAATGCAGCATTTAATGACTTCTTTTTCTCAAATTTATACCATGTCATACATGAAAGATCCATAATTGGCCTGCAGGTAGGGATCTTAAGCTAACATCATTCATCATCAAACTTCATAATTTCCATTGAGCTCGATTATTAGATACACTTGTGCTTAACGCATTATTTGTCCTGTGACATGGATCTCATGTGAGTTTCATCATCATTATTTTACGTAATGTTAATTGTACTAAGAATTTAAATGTCTTACGAGATTATTCTCAAATGTTTTGAGAATTTGAACTGGTAGAGTTTCTTTCGCCATTTCCTCTCTACTAAACTAATGTTCCGAAAGGATAAAATTCTCAAACGTAGAGAATTAGTAGTATATAAAAGTATGTTGGTAGGACAAAGTGAGATTCCTAGAATCTTACAGAGTCTGAGGATTTCGGGACTTCCTTCCTGAAGGTATCAAAATCTCAATGTTAGCTTAAAAATGCAAAGACAGCGGCGGTAAAATTAAATGAAATTCTTTCAAAAGACCAGATTGTTATTTCGTTACTATATTAACAGGTTTATATGTGTGTGGAACAAAATAAAATGGGCTTATAAACAGATGAGGCTATATAATTTCTATACACGGTTATTTTTTTATCACCCTGGAAAATCACGCTTCACGACATGGTATTAGAATGATTTAAATATGAATAAAAAAATAACTCACTTTCTTCATTTTATATTAAATTTCTAAAATATCCAAAAAATGCTGCACTAGTTGAGAGCAGCATCTTGAGATATTTTTTTTTTTTTTTTTGTATGTTTTTTTATATTTTTTATTGCATTTTTTTTTTATAATAATGGATGTGTCCTGAAGCGTCCCTAAAATTTTCCAGGGTGATAAAAAAATCATAATCATCATCACAGCTCATATACGTCCCCACCGATGGGCTCGAGCCTACCCTATGTTAGGGTGATTAGGCCTTAGTCAACCACGCTGGCCCAGTGCAGATAGGTCGACTTCACATACACCATTGAATTTCTTCGCAAATGTATGCAGTTTGCCTCACGATGTTTTCCTTCACCGTAGGAGCGTCAGACAAATAACCGTGTATATAATTATATTCACTTGCAAAAGGCTTCAGGTTACATAAGCGATGACAGCGTAGATCTTAATAAAATCACCAATCGAACATTGGCTAAACTTTAAATAAATCAAAGTAATTCGCCTGTATACTATTAAAGGCGTAAATTGTTATTAGTAAACGAGGAATAAAACTGTGTAAAGGGGGTGTTCTATCTGGTATTTTGTTTGACGCTAGGTGAGATCGTTACAAACCTTTAGACATTAATATCACCTGTATCTCTTTAATGAGTTTCATAGTTTTCGAGCCAAACAATAGAACCACATTCTTTGAATTCTCCGTTGATACTAAACGAGAAATTTAATATCACAGCAATGTATATGACTCAAAACTACACCAATCGCTGATAATAAACGAGAATATGATATTAAAACAATGTACACCGACCTTCACAAGTAAGTACCATACTTTTAAAATTGCAATAACTTTTAAAGAAGGCAAAATAGATTTTTAAAATAAAAAGTGTTTAAAAAGACTAATGTAAAAAAAACTATAACTTCCGAGACACCTGACGAAATGAGCTGAAAATGTTTTTTGTTTGAATCTTTTATCGTTTGTAGCTTAGGAAAAAAATAATTTTAAAAGTGTAGTACTTACTTTTGAAGGTCAGTGTATATGGCTCAAAACTATACCAAACGAATCGAGCCACCAACAGAAGGCCCACCAGATGGTAGACAGTTTATTCCTGAGCCGGCACGTTCGTGATAAACACGCGGACAAGCTTAAGCTTATAAAAGCACACGACGTTGCTATATGGCGCAAAGTACTGCTTTATTCTATTTAAAACACTTAGCTTTTTGGTGATCCGTTTAGCTTTGCTTTCCATAAGACTCCCGAATTTAATTTTCCTTTAGATATCAACCGATCACAATACTTTATGATATTAGCTGGGGTACTCCTTGAAATTTTCCGTTATTATAATAGGGGTATTGTTGGCAACGAATGCGGAAACCTGTGTTTTGCGAAATTGAATTGAACTATGTGCAAACATTGTGAGGCTAGTCCTTAAAAGTCCTTAACTTCAAATATGATTTTGTATTTACCGTCTCTTCAACATGGATCTCCGTGAGAGTTTCTGGTGGCTGGTGTATCACGTGTTTCTCATCCTATCACCTGCGTTGCAGTAGATATTCCCTATGGACAATATTCCCAACACCTCAAAATATTTAACAACATCATTCAATTGTAATTGAATACTTAAAATAGGTATTAAAGGAACCAAAACTGCAATTCTATTCTTGTATCGCCAGCATTCATTCTATTCTTGTAGTCTTAAAAGTTGTATCAAGCGAAAAAGATAAAAAGTACACATAACTCTTTTTGTTCTAGCATTTAATAAAAATATGTAGTATTGTAGTATAGGAGTTAAGGTTTTTTTGTCACTCCAAATATGTTATGATGCGTAAGTGCCGAACTAAGCTACCACCACTACCACCCATTATCAGGGTTTTTTACATTTTTTTAATTTAATAATATTATTTAATATTTGTATGAAAAAAATAATCGTATTCCGTAATGTGAACGTGTGTATAATATAAGTCAAAACTCATTCGCTTTGTCGTTTGTTCGCAAGTTTTTGTCGTTAATTAAAATATCGTTTTTATCATATTTCATGTATTTGCGGAATAATAAACTGAAAACGGAGTAATATAGACTAGATAAGATATGAACAGTCAACGTATATTCATTACTTAGGCATTTATAAAACTACATTCATCACAATCTTGTAAGTAATCTTGTAATAAGATCGCAATAACAGTCACATTAAAATCAATCGTGTTAAACAATGTTACAATATGAAAGCGAGTTCAAAAACTGATATCGAACTATTGAAAAATCATGCCCTTAAAAGAATTTAATAAGAAAAGGGACGTAGCACAGTATACTGCTAATCTGACCGAAGTCTATCGAGTTCTGTGACAGACATGACATCTACACAGACAACCTGCAAATAAGTATCCCCGTTGGGGCATCAGATTTTGACAGTGCTGTGGATCGGTTAAACATGGCTTAGACTGCATTGCATCATGGTGTACAAAAAATTATTCAGTGCTAAACCCGACCAAAACTAAATTTCTTGTCTTAGGTTCTGACAAGCAAATCGCGAATATTATAAGTCGTGATCCCAAATTAAGTATATTAGGAACAAATATGTATACAGCGGGTTGATAAGGCTCGCAACTTGGGCATGTTGATGGATGGGAGTTTGCGTTTTGAAAGGCACGTGCAGGAAAAAATACGTTATTGCTTTTACCGTCTAAAAGTACTTTATAGGATTCGTGATTTTATGAGTACGGCTCTCCGTATCGCGCTTTGCGATGCACTGGTTCTATCTAGGCTAAATTACGAAATCACTGTGTACGGTTCCTGCCTTGTGAGCAAAACTCAAAAATTTGTTCAACGAGTTCAAAATGCCTGTGCAAGATACTGCTTCCAAATTCCATCCCGTGCGCATGTAACAACTTTTTTGAAAAACTCGAAAATTTTAAAAATGAACGAGAGACTTAAACTTTACACGACAATTTTACTATTTGACGTTGTGAACAACAAAATCCAGAGTATTTGTACAAACTGCTTGCCTGGAGATCACCCTGCAATAGTTTCACCGCTGTCAGGAGCTGCGTGCCATCCTTATTAATCCCACATCATAAAACTGCCGCGTTTCGTCGAAGTTTCAAGTATAACGCGACAAAGATTTGGGACGACATTCCGCCGCTCATAAGAAAACTAAAACCCCGCAACAATTTTAAAAATCAATTGATAGTGTATTTACTTTTACCTGTAGATGAACATGACATAATCAAAATTACAAAGAAATTGAAAAAGACTAATTCGACTGGCTATGACGATTTAAATGTCAAAATGTTAATAAAATTGCAACTCATATAGCTGTCCCTCTAACTCATATTGTGAACCTATCACTACTTGAAGGTCACTTTCCAAGCCGCCTTAAAAGGGCCTTAGTAAAACCACTATATAAAAAAGGATCCCATGATGATATTAATAACTATAGACCGATAACACTGATACCGATACTATCTAAAGTCCTGGAAAAAGTCATGGCCGGATAAACTTAACACATTTATGATATCGCAAAGCCTATTGAAACAGGAACAATATGGGTTTAGAAAAGGAAGCTCTACAACTCTTGCGTGTTTCGAATTAATTAAGCAGGTAACAGATAGTTTTAATGAACAAAACAAAGTTTTGGCTATTTTCTTAGATATGAGTAAGGCATTTGATTTTGTTTGTCATGAAATCTTATTAAGCAAACTCGAGAAATACGGTATTAGGGGAAATGCTTTGCTATGGATAAGGGATTACTTAACAAATCGCGAGCAGTGTGTTGAAATAACGCGAATCGTAGACAGAACTAAGAAAGTATTTGCTTCTCAATATAGTATTAATCAAAGTGGAGTACCACAAGGCAGCGTTCTTGGACCACTCTTATTTTTAATATATATAAATGATCTACCCGACTGCATTGATCAAAAATGTATTCTATTTATATATTATACGATACTACACTTCTGGTTAAAAGTAAGAATATTAATGACATTGAAAATATTGCCCAATCTAATTTTAATAATATAATTACGTGGTTAGGACATGATAATCTTCAGATTAATATTAGTAAGACGAAATATTTATATTTCCAAACATTGAATAGTAATCCTGTTGATATTCAGAAAATATATCATTTCTAGGAATTACAATTGACAAGTTCTGTAATTGGAAACCCCACATTGACTTGCTAGCAACTAAATTGGACAAATTTGTATTTGTCCAATTTAGTTTGCATCATGTTTGTGTTAGTTTGTATATGTTGTAATCATGTTTGTATGCCCTAAAAAGAATAAGGCAGACAGTATCTAAAGAAGCAGCAATATCTGCCTATCATGAATACGTAGCATCATTATTACGTTATGGTCTCGTACTGTGGGGAAATTCCGTTAATCTAGATGTTATCTTCAAAGTCCAAAAAAAATATGTATTAGAGCAATATGTGGCGTAGATTTTCTCGATAGTTGCAAACCATTATTTGAAGCACTTCGTATTTTGCCTCTTCCTTGTTTATATTTATTTGAAATATGTTTATTTGTAAAAAAATATTATGACATGTTTAAAATGAATTAGGATTACACATACAGAGGTAGAAAAGGTGATAGACTATATACACCATATCAAAGACTAAATATTGTTTCCAAGAACTCTTATAATATGGCGATTAGAATATTCAATAAATTACCAGAATGGCTTACAAAACTTACATATAGACGATTTAAAAGTACATTATTTAATATATTACTGAAAAAAACATATTACAGTGTTGGAGAGTACCCGTCTGATCGTAAAGAGTTTGCTGCTTGATGAATCATGATATTTTGATGTTATGACGTTCCTTTTGACATTGCCATCTGACTATTGTTGAAATAATGTTTTAAGTTAATTTTATAAATTCTATGTGTTATTATGATTATAATTTAGGTGTATAATGACAATTGGAATAATATGTCGCGAATTTATTGATATTGAATTAATTTGTATGTAATTAATGATTAACTATGACATTTTGTAATTCTAATTTTAATTTCTATGACATTGATATTATAATATTGAGATATTATAAAATTAGGAACTGTAAGTAATAATTTCGCACATGGTTTCGTACGTTATCACTGGCAGCACGCATGAATGGAAAACTTTCGTCTTGAGACACTGCGTTGAATGAGCCAAGAATATTCTGTGTAGCTTCCCGAATGCAATTGTTACAACAAACAAGTTGGATACCTACATCAATTGACCTCTTTCTGGAAATTGGATTTACCGAGCTAGACTATTTGCCTCGAGTTATAGTCGTCAACAACTCCAAGTGTAGAAATCCTAACCATCACAGGAGTAGTTAATTCATGGAAATTTGATATATTTTATGTTTTGTCCATGTTCATTTTAAAACTTACTTTTTGGGAAACTCTACAAAGATTGTCGTGTCGAGCATTGTCATCAACTTTTCTAAGGTCAGAGCCATGACTACAATATCATCAGCAAAACGAAGGTGATCATATACTCATCGATTTTGTTGATGCAGAGACCTCTGCAGTCCAAAAGCGTAAATACATAATAATCCTCCAGTGCAACTGTGAACAGCTTCGGCGATATTACGCCGCCCTTTCACACACCTCGACAAGAAAAGCTGCAAGCAATAGCTCACAATATAAATAACTCCACGGTCTATTGAGGTGATTTTTTTTGCTGTTTTCATTTTTCAATATAAATATTAAAATGTGTTTATGGCTTTATAATTTAAGTTGGTAACTCTTATATTTAAAAAGATTATTATCTACTTTCTACTCATAATATTAAAGGATTGACTTATGACAACAAAATGAAATGAAAATGGTTGAAAAATTTGGTTGTAGGTAGTGCTCACGGAGAAATGGTGCAGAGATACGTAGGTATTCAAGTACGCCACAGCTAATTCAGGATATCAAAAATATATGCTTCTAGTTTATAATTATCATGAAACTTAACAACATTGTCTATAAAATTTTCAACTTGTTTTAGAAGTCCAACTAAGTAAGCAGGCAATATTAAACATTCAATTTTTTTTTATTCTTGCTGTTCTACTATGACTTGACTAATCGTCCCGTAAATTGCAAATACTATGAATAACTCAGTTCTCATTTTAGTAAGTAGTTTTCTTTGATGTAAAACCAAATTTCAAATCACAAGCTTAATTCAAAGTTGAAGACATTACGGGCGGCAAATGTGGGCTCAACTTTTCGGCGAAAATGAACGACTGATCCCCTAAAACATTCCACTAATTTTATACATTGGTTGGAAATCAAATTTTAATTAATTTTCGCACGCTACTTATATTCCGAAACAATCACTTTCTTAGCGAATTAGGTACATGTAATTTTTAAGTACACAGCTGTGTACATTTTAAAGCTTTAACTAGTTACAATGTTCAAAATTTCTGCTTATATCGGTTTGCAGATAGTTAAATACACAAAATAAAAGATTTCTTTTTTAATTTTGTGTTCATGTTCTGTGCTCGATGTTAAGCAGGTGTTAATAAAATTAACGACTAGACGTAAATCTCACGGCCATGACGGTCTCAGCATTGAGCATCTTCAGCACGCAGGGGCAGACTACCTATATGCTCTTAACTTATGCTTGAGTTAGTCATATTTACGAGCCTCAGTATTATGATAAGGACTATAGTGATTCTTTCAGTGTTAAAAATAAGACTTTTTATCTTTTGGATAAAAATAATTATAAACCACTTGCCACGGTTGTCTGAAAGGTATTTAACAACACGCTAAGGTCACACCTACCACAATACATCTCACGGCAATCAATTTTATTTTTAATCCAGTTTCTTAATTGAAAGTACAGGTGTTAAGCATTTTGTCAAATTATGATGAGCTTAATACGTATGTCCAAGTTTCCTTGACCTGTCAAAATTATTTGACCGGGGGGATGATTCTCGCACTATTCGTAAAAAAGTTCGAATTCTATTTTTTTTGAGCGGAAATCAGAATTCAGCCAATCAGAACACAGGACATGTCGAGCTCCAGCATTTCTTTATGGAAAGTCGCTTGTAATGTTTCGAGTGCTCGGGAGTAGTCGAAACATCACTTTCAAATTTGATGTATGGTTTTTATTTCTTTTTCATTGTTTTTTATTATCCTATTATATATTTTTTATTTATTTTCAATTACATTATGTATATTTACTGTATTGCATACAGTATGTGTGCAGCTTTTGTTGGAATAAACACTTGAAAATACTTATTTATTCAAATTAAAATGATTTTATTAAAGGGTTTATTAGCTATCTAATATAAGTAATAATTTCATAGAAAGATAATAGTAGAGTATACACCGAGGGGATAAAGCACTGTTTTATGTCACGAGCGCGATATTGAATCCTGAACGTAACGAAGGACTCCAGATTTAACTCCCGAGCGCAGCGAGGGTGTTATTAGTTAATTACCGAGCGAAGCGAGGGAATTAAGACGAGTCCTGAGCGCAGTGGGGGGTTCAAGCGCGCCCAAGTCAAAAACAGCTTTATCCCCGAGGAGTGACTTTTCTCACCTTTTGCGAGACAATAAAAAAACAAGGCTACTAAAAACAGCGTTTCGTCACTCGACATTTTAACGGAACTTTTCTTCTATTTTGATATATTTTTATAAAATCTTTGCAGTTACTTTTATTATTGCAGCGTCTTACAATACTCGCAGCTTTTGTTTAATTTCAAATGTGTTCCATTCAGCTTGCCGTGGCCAGCTCGATTTTAGAAAAGTTCGATTTTCAAATTACGTTAGACGCGGCGCCGGCCCCGGCCTTCGAGTATTAGTTGATCTATTATTACGAAATTAGACTTTAAGGCCATTGCAATAAGAACTATGAAAAGTGAACTGAACTGAAGTGAAGTGTTGGACTGAATCTCATTATAACCTATTCAGTCCAACATTTCACCATGCAGGTGCCGGGTCCATCACGTTGCAGAGAGCCAAGAGCAGTGCCTGGGGCTTACGACCCAGGTGCAGGTTTCAAGTAGCTACTTTACAATGCATCAACATTCATCTTCACCACCTCGGCTCCTCTCTCTGCCTAACCATACCTGATATGACTCCGTAAGTGCCGCCTTTGTTTCGCGGTTTAATATTAAGCTAACTATAGGTTAATTTCATTGATAAAGAAGATGACGATAATGATATTTGTTTAAGGTCCCCTACCTGATGTATCATGTCTAACAGAATCTATAAGCTTCTATTTGTGTAGTTCAATAAGAACAGACCAAATAAACGTGTGGTGCGTTGTGTTGTCTTACGAAATGTAGGATACTTAGCTGGGTCCACTTCGGTCGGAGTTTAGGACTTCACAATTAAATATTCGGACTTGTAATACTTATATCTTGAAATTCTCAAATCTTTGCATACACAAATTAATCCAAATTAAACATGCAAAATCATAGAGTGCGTCGAAGATCAACCGGCTTGCACAAAATTCTAAAATATATTCCCTGACATTCCTGTCAAAACTAAATCCTTCAAAGTTTCAAATATTATTTTTAATTGTCATATTTCTACAACAATACTTCTTTAATCAAATAATTGACCCGACGAAACCATGGAGATAAGATCAATGGAGAGACTTCGACCATTGAGCTAGGTTTGGTTTCGTTACAAGTCGTTGCCCAATTGACGTATTTAAATGTTAACTTAGATCCAAAAAGATTTTTGATAGGGTCATAAACCTCAATTACCTATCATAAAATAAAAATAAAACAAAAAATGTTAAAAGAAATGTCAATGTGTATAATATTGTAAAGAAATGTTATTAAAATCATAGTTTCCTCGTAAACACTAATCGCACGCACAGCCGTAACCGCTAATGGTAGAATCGTGTTTGGACAGTTATTTTAATTCAAAATGTGCACGGACACTAAGTACCTAGTGATTTTTTAAAAATTTAACCCTAAAGGGATGAAATAGGGGTTGCAAGTTTGTATGGAAAAATCTTTAAATTGGCAACGATTTAATAAAACTTGAGATTGATGCTCTTAAAAATATTTAATTGAACACGTGTTTCATGGTTTATTGTAATTCACCCACTTAGGGTGCAAAATAGGGGTTGAAAATTTCTATGGAAAATTTTAAAATCTGCTCAAATTTCTACGAAATTTATTATCCGGGCTTAAATAGGCTACAAAATTATTTTTCCTATGGGAAAATATTAATTCCCACGGGAAAACAATAATAACGCGGGCGAAGCCGCGAGCGGAAAGCTAGTCTATCATAAATACATTTAATGCAGTCAGTCCTAAGCCTGAATAAAGTATGAAGGGAAGTTAATTTATTAATTTAACTGTATAGCTACAACACTTTGATAGTGATTTAATTTATTTTCGTTTCGTGTGTAACTGTATAGTTGGTGGAGGTATTTATGCAAACAATCACAATAGCTGAATAAAAATAGCTAGTTAAAAAAATCACTAGTTTTGAAACAGGTGACGCCGACCAAGTAACCGGTTTCGTTACGTTTCTTGAAAATAACGTAACGACCCACGTCTACAAGTGACGTTCCTTCAAATAATAGCGGAGCTCGACACGTCCAGTGCTCCGATTGTCTGAGCTGTGACTACCGTTTAAGAAAAAAATCGAATATGAAATTTTTGCGATTGCAAGAGAATCAGCCCCCCAATTTCTTGTGATCACAAGAACGTATCAACATTTGCAAATACTGGTTTGTGAGAATTAGTTCAAAAGCGTACGACGGGCGGGAAGCATACCAAAATAGTATTGAATAGAATGCGGAGTGAAGCAGGGTGGATTAACCTCGTCTATTCTCTATAATCTACATATTAATGAGTTGATCTCTGCTTTCAGTAGCACTCCTACCGGCTGTCACATAGAAGGGATTAATGTAGATAACATAAGCTGACGCTGATGGCATGCTGCTACTAAGTGCATTAATTGTGTGCGGCTTAAGAAAGCTGGTTGCTATTTGTGAAGCTTATTCTGAGCGACATGGATTTTTGTATGATATAAATGGTGTCAAATGCTTTAAATGTAATATATACGGCCATATTGGTACTCAGTGCAGAGCAAAGATGGCAGCTGCATCGACGAGTGAGCGATTAGTTCAAAGCGGTCATGGTTTTTGCGGCTAAGCAATGTACGTGGGACACCTTTTGACATTGGACCTCAAAGACAATGAGCTCAGAACGGTTTATCGAAACACTCTTTTGAAAGGAGCCCATCCTGGTGGTTAGAGCCAATATATAGCACCATAAACCACATTCATACGCTACGGCAGGTTATACGGAAGGCCGAGGAGTACAATCTGCCACTATACTTGGCGTTTGTGGAATATGAGAAATCAGTTTTGTGGATAATGCTTAGGTCATTCCAGAGCTAAATAGACTACCGGTACATTCAAATGTTGCAGTCATTGTACGAAAAACGCCACAATATTTATCAGTCTGTCTATAGGACCTAAACTCGATACCAATACGACTTCAGCGACGTGTGAGACAGGGCGACTGGAGATCACCCTTTTTCCTTATTTAACCTAAATGTATACTAATTCTATGCTTAGTGTTGTTTTGTTTACTAACCAAAATGGACTCGTATATCTGATTAAAAAGATGTTTACCCACATATTATTCAAAACACAATTTGCAATGACACACAAAACATATATAATACAAAATTTGAGCTCGTCGCTAACAATGAGATTGCGATATCGGCATTGTTAATCAAGAATCTGTCATAAAATGAATCTGCCGTATCCATAATCTGCCCAAACCAGAATCAGCCCTCAGCCGAATAATCTAATCAAATTGGCTGGTAGGTACAACAGTAACTATCCCTTCTATGGTATCCCAACTGGTAGCGATAAGTGGAAACTCTCGAGTTCACTTATTCCTACTTGAAAATAAATAAAATACAATTTTTATTAATCGTGTTTGTTGTGATGATGAATCGATTATTTACGATCCCCTAAATAATTTTAGAGGTAAGTGAACTCGAGAGTTTCCATTTTACCCTACTAGTGAATCTAAGTGTTATTTTTTCACTTATCCTTAACAGTAGGAATACCATAGTAGGGATAGGTGTACCAGGCGGATTTTTTTTAGTTGTACTATTTCTAGTAAAACAGAAAGTATTTAGCAATGAATACATGCTTGTCACTGCACTTAATTTAATTAAATAAAAGGTAAATCAAATTAATTTATTATTTGTTGGCTTCACAGCATAAAAACTGTACTTGACTGATACAGTTTTGAGCACCCCGCAGGATTCAGCTCTAGTTTTTAAGTTACTCCTGTTTGGATGGGTTTACGAGTTGCATACATTGATTTACTACCAAACGTAGATAACGCATGAACGATCGAAAAGTAGGCCGGTGAAGAACTGCTCAATCGCGACTCGTGCAGTTCCTTTCCATAGTGAGTGATTAGCTGTCGGCACGTAAACATGCCGAAGTGCGCATTCAAAAGTTGTGGTAACAATAGCCAGAAACGACAGAAAAAAGACGGGATTTCATATTTTGCGTGAGTAAACTCATTACACATCTTATCATGTATTCAAATATTCGATTTATACGTAAAAACCAATCAAAAACAATTATTTTAATCATAAACATGTCGCTTCGCGTCAGTGTCAGTACATCACAATCGTCTCGCTCGCACGGGCGTCGTATCACGATGTGTTATCTCATTCATGCGTTGGAGCGACAACGTGATAAGCAATTTCAAGCATTATGTTTGAGAGTATAAAGTTGATATTTTCTTGTAGCAATTACCAAAACGTCGTTTGCTCTGTGGCTAGGTTTGAAATGATGTAACTTCCCACGGTTGTACTTAAAATAGTTGCCGTAATAATGCGGAATAAGGTTGAATTCGATAAATACGGTACTTTCTTTATGGTAATTTTTATTCGGGCGTGCATATTCAAGTATATATCAGCGAGTACAAATGTATAGTCGATTAGGTGACAGATTTCAAGCGCGTTTTTGTATGAAGCGCTCTATCTACGTTTGGTAGTAAATCAATGGTTGCATATTAAAATTTGCAAAATCGTTTCTTTGTAAATAAAAGCTTTCAAGACTTCTCCTTCGCCGTCCAATATTGACAAAGATAGCAGTGTTTGCTTAGTAAGCATCTAAAGCGCCTCTAAGCAGTGATAACTGCGCAAATAAAAAGCTTAAGTAAATTAACTTTGGGTACCTAATCAAAAATATCAAACATTATAAAGTTTCTTTAATTTTATTTAATTTAAAAAGTTTACTCAAGATTCATAGGGACTTAGTAGTGCTAATAACACACATGCACTAATTTGTTGAGTGTACCTGAGAAAAATTTGTAAGAATACTCCCACATCAACTGAAATATTGAAATAAAATATTATAGGTAACTCAAAATTCATCAGGTAACAAATTAAAAAATCATAGCATTAGTGGCTCAATTTCTAGGACCCTAGTCCAATTACATTTCAAAAACGATAACTAAGTCCGAAAAGGAAAAAATGTATGGGAATACACGAGTAATTCTCATACATTGCCGTTCGATACAGAACTTAACATGCACAGCAAGCGAAACGAACTAGCTCTAGGCCTAGGTCTAGGCCCCCTAATGAATTTATATACTAGGTGAACAACTTTTAGCGTGGGACCAATCTTGAAATCGCGAAAAAATGAAATAAGTGAAAAAATAGTTTGTTCAGTTTGGTTTCTGCTTAAAAGAAACGCTGTTTGCTTGCTTAACAGTAAAACATAGCCATGTTATATCGCACCCTCAGAGCAAGAAAAGCATAAGATGAAAATGTTAACTTTACAGGAGAGCAAAAAAACTGTTTAAAAGTCTATAAAAAAATTTCCAAACAAGATAAGAAGCTGATTTTTACATAAATAAATTGATAAAAAATTAATGCAGGTTATCACAAATTTTTATTAATGTAAACATTTATAATTATTGAAATAAATTAAGTTTAAATTTTTACGCTACTTTTACGAATAAGTTAAAAAAAGGATTTCCCAATCATTAGTCTTTATGTTCCTTTTCCGCTAAAAATGTAATACCTAATTAAAGTAAAATCTATTACAGTTTTTTTACTCTACAATTGTGGACAGAGTAAATGGCAGAGCATGTGGACAGCGTTTTTGCCTTTAATTTTTTTTTGTTTTGACTTCGTATCCCTAATTTATGACTTTATTATCTTTGTAAATTATTTACATTCATTCTAGTAAACAATATAACCATGTTTTATTATTTGTCCCAGAAATATATTTTTTGTGTATCTGTAGTTGTTTTGTAGTGATATATTTTTTGGCACAGCAAAAAAAGTCATAAAGATTTTGTTATCATTTCTTTTCTTAATTATCAACATTATAAGAAATATTATGAAATTCAAAAATTGTACTCTGTTCTACAAAATTTTCAATACAATAACAATAATTATAGCTTCCATAATAAAATCAAGAAAAATCGTCAAACAATATAATAAAAAATTAACAGCTGTTTAAAAATGAAACAATATTTTCCACTTCAATAACTTCTAAGACGTCTTTATACTTAAAAGTATCAATATTAAAAATAAAAACATTAGTTATCTTCATTACTTGTAATCATTTTCTTATTATGATGATGATGAAAATTCAATGGAAAGAATGTAGGAAAATATTTTAATGAAATACCTAATAATTATTATTTGTGATAAAATTTAAAATCAATATTAAAAAAATAGTCAAAAGAAAACCGCTGTTAAAAAACTCTTATACTTCTACTAATAATGTAAGTCTTAATTCTCAAACTTAATTTTCCATAAATTCTACTAATACTTTTTTAGAAATTCACAAGTAATCTTTTTTAACTTCTATAACTTTTGCTTCAATAAGTTATTTAATACGAGTCAATTAAACACATTTTACAAAGACATGCACAGAAAATAACAATTATTTTAACCTTAAGTTTACAATATATTATTGCAGTTCTTTATCATCATCACAGAAGAATTACCCTTTAATAGTAACTACGTAATTATTTAGTTTTAAGCTAGAAGCCTTATGAAAGTTTAGAAACCTTATGAAAGCCTTATATTTGCCTGACATAATGTAAAATTATCTGTCTTCCTATCACAATGGGAAAGGTTAATCTTTATCTGAAGAAGCAAAAGCTTGTAAATTTGAAAAAAAAATATTTTATTTCCATTTGTATCTTGCAACCAAATTGTATTAGACGCTACTTGAGTTTTAAAATTGTAAAAATCTGCCTGTGACATTTCATTAATTATAAATTTATTGTGAACTTTAAAGTTCATAATTATTTCATACTAGCTGACCCGGCGTACTTTGTATCGCCATGTTCTTTAACTAAATTACAAATGTTTGTTTAAATTATTGTAATTTTTATATTATACAAACCTTGTCCTAACAATAACGAATACATAAAACCAAGAATCACGCAATTTGGTGCAGTCGTTCGAAAGTTATGGGCGTACATACATTTCGAAGATCCATTTTTATTTATATAGATAGATAGATAACTGGTCAGGTGTGTAAATTGTTTTGTTCTACATATTTTTTTCTACACAAGCATGCATAGAGTCACTCTCGTTCTGCGTATGACCAGTTTGTAAAACACTATGAACAATTTCTATGTTTGAAGTTCGTGATACGTATAGGTACATAGTAAAAACAAATCTATTTCTGTTCTGACCAGAACATTTGTCCGAATATAATGAAAGAGATGTAAGGCCTCTGTCAGCTTCTGCTTTATAAAAATTAAATAAGCAACTGGTTATTTCCCCTTGGGGACATCCTTTAACCACTTTTGCTCTAACGGTGTTATTCCCCACTATCTGAACTGCCTTCTTGCTTACCAGCTCGGTGATCCATTTTATTACTGCTAATTCTATATCGTACTTTTGAAGGGCGTGGTTAATGCCATTGTGCATTGTTTTGTCGAAGGCTCCTTCTATGTCTATGAAGGCACCTAGGGTTGAGGATTGGTTGTGTATGGCCGACTGTATTTTACGGACCACCATATGTAGTGCCGACTCTGTGGACCTGCCTTTCTGATAGGCGTGTTGTTGGGGATGTAAGGGTCTTTCTTGGAGTGCTCCATCCCTTAGGTGTCTGTCTACCAATCTCTCCAGTGTTTTGAGCAGGAATGATGTTAGACTTATTGGTCTGAAGGATTTCACCGTAGTGTAGTCTTCTTTCCCTGGTTTGGGTATGAATACTACCTTCGCCTCTCTCCATTGTTTGGGAATATATTTGAAGGCTATGCAAGCCTTAAATATAGGTTCGTGTTTTATTACTAAGTTAGGCTGCCATTGTAGCAGCGCTGGGAATATTCCGTCCAGTCCTGCGGATTTAAAGGGTTTGAAGCTCTTTATAGCCTTCTCTATTTTATCCGCAGTTACTACTTTGCAGGCAGCCTCCCATTCTTCGGTTGACGGGGTGATGTAGTGCTCGTCGGACCATTCCAGGTGTGACGCGATTTGACAATCGGGAAAGTGTGTTTCCAGCATTACCGCACTGATTTCTTCTTCAGATTTAGTATAAGTGCCGTCGACTTTTTTGATGTTGCCAAGGAGGTCTGTTTTCCCTTGGACAATACTTTCTTTATTCTGGCGGCTTGGTTTGTTGAGTTTATGCTGCTGCAGAAGTTTTGCCAGGCTTCCGTTCTCTGGAATCTGATCCTCTTCTTGTAGTGTCTCTGCGCATCGTTCCAGTCATCGAGAGTTTTTGTATTTTTTGCTCTATTGAAGAGTGCCTTAAGTTTTTTTTCCGCAGCCTTTCAAGTTCTGGCCCCCACCAGAGATTCTTGTTGAGGTCTTTTGGTATAGACATCGGGCATGCCAACTCGTAACTTCTGACTATTGCTGAAGTGAGGAGTTGTACTTTTTCTTCAATACTGTTCGTGCTAGGTGTTTCGCCGCTGCCATGCGTTTCGTCTAGTGCTTTTGTTATGTGTTAGTGTACCTTGCTATGTTTGTTTTACGGGGGTTGCGATAAGGAGCAGGGTCTGGTAATTCATAGAGCAATTGAAAACACACTCGACGGTGGTCCGTGAAGGATGGTTCGCTCGATACATGCCAACTTTTAATAAGGTTCGCCACCGTGTGTGTTGCCAAAGTAATGTTAATGATGGTTTGATACCTAGAGCTTACAAAGGTTGGTTCTGTGCCTTTGTTCATGATATTTAGGTTTGTTTGGAATAGGTATTCGGTAGCGTATACTAACACTATGTATTACCTTGACTTCACAGCAAACACTGCAGTGCAGCGCGAGCGCGCGGGTGGAGAGAGCGCGATTACCACGCCCTTTCTCTCGTCCCGCACCGACGTACTCACTATTACTCAGAATTTAAAAGAAATAACCAAACGTAACAATATTTACTTATAGTTCCTACATTTATTTCCAAGGCAAGAACGCAGTAATCGTTGCTGCTCAAGAAAAAATAAAAATTTTGGTAAATAAAACTGTTTATGGATAACTAAACAATTTTTGAATGTATGAATAAACAACATTATCGTGCATAACTGTGAAATGAAAAATAAAAAAAAATGCATAAAGTCTATTAAAACTGTTACTTTACTCTGAGAATAAATTAAGGTACACATAAATATCATATAAGTCTTTATGTTTTGATCATTGTAAATAATTTGGCGTAAGTCAATGTATTCTTTTTATTCCCAATAAAAAAATCTCTGAAGTCTAACAACGTATTTTAGTATTTCTTGAATAAAATCACCAAGATTAATGATAAAAATACCAAATAAATTCACCATACGTAGTTTGAGTTGCTCTTTTCAATGCATGTATTACCTAAAATTCAACGTAAGAACACTTATGCCTTTCTTGAACTGATGGTACGATATTATCTGTGGCCATGACGAACTATAGATGATGTTTTGTAGTAATACTAGCTTTTCCCCCGGGGCTTCGCACGCGTCAAATTCGGGGTAGTTTTATTTAAAAAAAAGCGGGAGATTTTCTGCCCAAAGCAATAAGTACAACAAGATCCAGGTGAATTTTAATGATATACGTTATTATCTAGACGTTGCACATAAATTGATAGATTTTGGATCAGAACAGAGGAACTTTGCAGTAGTAATAAATAAAGCCTAAAATTATTTTCTAGGATGGAAGTATTATGACCGGATGGAGTTGAAGGTGTTATACCTACAACATTGATGGAATTACACTGGCTAGCCGCGGAAAAAGTAACAAAAAGTAATAGAAATTCTACATAAATCAAAGGGTCTCGCTTCTGTAGGTTAACACATCCACCCGTGACGTGGAAAGCGCGGGTGCAATCCCCGCCTGACACCCGAGGTATGTTGAGTTTTTATTATTGGCTGCTATTTTGGTCCATAAATATAATTCATTTATCGATAGGAGTACTCCTGTGAAGTTTCGAATAAAATAGTCTAACTAATCTTGTTTCCCCATACAAGCTTTGGAGCCCCGTTCCAACCCCTGCGTGGGCGAATTTTATAAAATCCTTTCTTAGTGCACGCCCACACCTCGTAAGGAACCTACGTGCCAAATTTGGAATCTCTAGACCCAGTGGTTTGGGCTGTGCGTTGATATGTCAGTCACTCAGTTTGTTTTCTCGATAGAAGATGTCATTCATTATTCACAGCGACAGTTCAGAATTTGGCAACTGTAGTTAGTGAGTAAAGGGACAGCGAGCCGTGTGTTTGTTTGCTACTCACCTGTATCAATATCTATCTATAAAAATAATATATAAAACTCGATTATTTTATATGATATAAAATTGAACTTTATACACGGTTATTTTTTTATCACCCTGGTAAATTAAAGGTTCGCTTCACGACATGGTATTAGAATGATTTAAATATGAATAAAAAAAATAACTCACTTACTTTATTTTATATAAATTTTCGAAAAAATCCAAAAAATGCTGCACTAGTTGAGAGCAGCATTTAGAGATTTTTTTTTATTTCATTTTTTTATTTTTTATATAATAATGGATGTGTCCTGAAGCGTTCCTTAAAATTTTCCAGGGTGATAAAAAGTAACCGTGTATATTATCGATTCTTATCCAACATATTGATGGATCGGACTTAAAATAATTAAATTAATTTGGAAAAAATTTGTACATCCGTCTCTCTCTTTTCTTTTCATTCGTCCATCGTCCTTTATACTCATCCTGATACTCAATACCCCTAACTAACATTCAGTCCTATACTCGGCTGTCCTGCATCCATGATTTTTCTTAGTAATATACAAAATCTCAAAACTAGGTTACAAACTTATTTCCTCGTGGAACGTTGAATCAATACAAACTAAAAATACAATATTAAAACAGGATAAAGTAAAATACAATAAAATTGAAACAATAATCCTGTCATATCACCTTTCACTTCCAACACTCCATTCACAAACCAATTTTCCTTTCACACTACAAACAAAATAAATATGCATTTTATTATTGAAAACTAACTATGCTCTGATTTGATCGATGGAGCGTCGGTGGTGCTGTGGACTCGGCACTTGCCTTCCAATCAAGAGGTCCAGGGTTCGAGACCGCCATGTAGGTACCAATGTGTTTTTCGTTTTCGAATTTCATATGTACATTTGTCTGAAGTTCATACGGTGAAGGAAAACATCGTGAGGCAACCTACATAGGCTTGAGCTCCTCGAGTCAGTGGGGACGTATATGAGCTCTACGAGTTATGATAATAATATGATCTGATGAATAGACCACTAATTGAACATGTAGGTATTTTAAGCAACTATAGCCACTTACCATCAGGGCAGTATGCTTGTTTGCCAACTTTATGTCTAAAAAAACAGAACAAAGACATATAACATACAGTACATATGAAAAAATAAATAAATCCGAAATGGCCGCCGTCACAAACTGGCTAATTATATATTTTGTACAACCCTCCCCAATATAGGTATCAAATGAAAGAGTTTGACTTGTGGAATACAGTACATTATCTGGAAATAAAAATAATTCTTCAAATTATCGACCAATTTTGATTTTACTAGCTCTAAGTAAATTGAAAAAATATGTCTAATCAGTTAAGTGATCATTTTACAAGTAACAACATATTACATATGAACCAACTTGGTTTTACCAAAGGTCGTCGCACTATAGATGCTGGAGTTGCACTTTTTTAACACATTTTTGCTGTTTAGGAACGTAAACGGATGTGATTGAATTTTGTGACCTATCGAAGGCGTTTGACTGCGTTGGTCATCATACTCTTTTAAATAAAATTAAGCGTCATGGTGTTTCTGAAGAAGCAACTAGACTTAT
Organism: Schoenobius gigantellus; assembly: GCA_963935595.1. Lineage (NCBI taxonomy): Eukaryota > Metazoa > Arthropoda > Insecta > Lepidoptera > Crambidae > Schoenobius > Schoenobius gigantellus. The sequence continues at coordinate 11,122,097 of OZ012558.1, forward strand.
TAAGTCTTATTTGTCCAAAAGGATCTAAAAAATTTGTCATTTTCAAAACTAAGTCTGCTGGTGCACCCATAATAATAGGTATGCCTCAAGGATCGATATTGGGACCTTTGCTTTTCTTAATTAACATTAATAACCTCCTACACTTGTGCTGGCGGGCATCTTCTGCTTGCGGCATAATGTTCTTCGAACAGAAATTAATATAATATAATACCGGTCAAGTGTGAATTCGACTCGCGCACCGAGGATTCCGTACAAACTTATCTAAATATATAAGTTTCTCACTATGTACATATTTACGGTTTTCAGATATTTCCTTAACAGATGCTGTAAGATATTATTTTCTACCAAATTTCATGGTTCTAAGACAAAATATCCGAAAATGTGGGACATAATTGGTCATATCAAGCATTAGCTGAAATGTTTAATTTTTTCACAGCTATAAGAGACGGTAGAATCAAATATTTGATATTAATTTTAGTTCGATATCTCTACGCGTTTTCGAGAAAAGAGGTGTTGACAGACAGACGGACAATAAAATGATCCTATAACGATTTAGTTTTTCCTGTTGAGGTACGAAGCTCTGAAAAGTGGTGTAAGTACACCACGAAGCCGAACCACGTATACGAAGTTTTCGAAAAGAAATGTCTCAGTAAAAGCGTTTTTTACTTATCACCGAAAGCTAAATCGCAAAATATTCATAAATCAAGGATCATATTCTACAAAAGTAACAAATCCATTAGAAGAGCAACATCCAAAATGGCTTTCGCAGTATATTACCTTTAAATAAACTGCGTTATACTGACTTCCGTTTATCTTTTGAGTTAAGTTGAAATCTGCTAAAAGTTTTAACTTTTGGAGTTGATTTATTGACTTATGGCTCCGAGTGACTTGGAACTTGTTGTTTATTCAAAGCAATAACGCATTAGCACCTTTGTTAAAACAAACTGCGAAGTACTATTTTTATATTTCGATACAGAGACTCAAACTTGTGCTTTTTTTTTATTGCAGAAAATTGGCAAACAAGCAAACTGCCCACCTGATGGTAAGTGGTAACGGTAACGGTAACGGACTGATAGGAGCGCGGTGGCCAAGGCGTCTCGGCGCGGTACTCGTACTCGTATGTTGGAGCCGCGGGTTCAGGTCCCGCCCGAGACGAAATTTTTTCCTTATTCATTTTATATTTTTCAACTTATTTAGTATTTTTAAAGAAAATGAAAAGATCTATATAAAAATTTATAATTTTGCTTTATTCTTAACCAATGTTCAAGAAATTTGTAGTTTTCTATATTGGATATTAATACGTGGTGGTTAACAGTGAATATAGACTGCTTTGGCTTGACAAAGAATAAAGGAAATCAATATGGCTAAGAATTTCGTAGGGGCTGGTAGGAGCTCGGTGACCTGATTGGTCTAGGCGTCGCCAAATTTTTTCTTTATTGATTTAATTCGTTTTTCAACTTATATGGCCTTTTTTAAAGAAAATGCAAAGTTCTATATAAAAAAATACTTGATAACACTTTATTTTTATTTACTTACAAACAATGTTATCTGACTTTATTTAGCATACATTTTATAATAGGTATACAAATGAATGGAAAAGAATATCCTTTTCTTCGTTTTTAGGGTTCCATACCTCAAAAGAAAAACGGAACCTTTACTTCGTTATGCGTATTTTTGGGGGTCCCTATTTCCTTTTTCTGGGGAACGTGTAGAGATCATCATCACCACAGCTCATAACCTAACCTAACAATTTTTCTCAAATGCACCTTTTAATATTTACAAAATTATATAATTTACTATCATCCCGTGAAAAAATTTTCATATTTCTATATACAACTTGAAAAAAAAGACCTATACTGAATCAAGTATTATAGGTAATCCATTTTTTTTGCACAACTGTCATCAGTCAACTGATGGTACAGCAGTATACGCGGGACGCGAACGCGACCGTTTTGGTGCAAGTTGAACTTTTAATTCTTAGAAACCCTATGTGTAAGTTTCTATTTCCTATAAACAGCTCTTCAAAAAGTTCAAGGAGTTGAACAATCAGCAAGGAAAGCATGTTCATCATCTGAAAAAAAAATAATGACGGAGCGTACTTGACAATGTTGCAAAATTTGCGCCCGTGAAATCTCATTATATTCGTAAAGATAAAAGTATCCTATCTGATCTCTTTCATTTCGTTTGTATAAATTGTGTCAAGAATGGTTTAACCTCAATAAAAAAAATAACAAATAAAATAACTAGCGTGTGGCAATATCGTGATATTATCAACAAATCTTAAACATTAGTTTCCACAAGCCCAAAAAAGATGTGTACCCCATGGAAATGTTAGCACGTCATTTTACTATCAACGATTTTTTAACTTGTTTGATTAGAACTGGCAGCAATAGGGTTGAAATCAATTCAGAATGAGTAATGATATATTTTTCTTTTATCGATATATTTTAGGTAATTATGAAATTACTCCACAAGTTAATTTTGGAGACTGATTTTGTTGTTAGCAATAATTACTAGGTATCAAAGATCTTTAGAATTTTATTGTATACTTAATGTCATTTTCAAAATAAGTATTTAAGATGATTGCTCCTGAATTATTGTGATTTTAAGCATTTAATAATTATTCATAGTATTATTGCCAATTATTATAATAAGATAAATTGGCAATTGATATACTAAAAATATATTTTTGTACCTAAGACCTAAGTAAGTCGTTGTTATTGATATCTAGACATGTTAATTTTTTGTGATCTCTTTAATTAGAATAGTAATTTTAAGCAATGATGGGAGATTAATTATTTTACCTACTTTAAACACACTTGATTCAATGTAAGGATGGTTTAATTTTAAAATAATGTTCATGTATAGTAAGTCAACTTATTATATTTTAACAAATATAATCCATAGCAGGACAATTGTAATACATTAGAAATCTAATAAATATATAAAAATATTTGTTACCACATTAATTAAAAAATATTTCTCTGAACATAGATTTAATAATACTACGTATAAAATATAAGTAGCAGTTGATCCATTTTTAACATACAAGTAATCGATTTAGTGTAGGTATCTACATTATCTCTAAAATTAATAAAAAAATCACGAATTTTATTTTGCTCTGTTGAAAGACCTTAATATATTTAATTCATCATGATAAGTAATTTTTTCTTAATTAATATAACGTTTCGCTTTTCAAATGGCCATGCTGTAAAGTTATCAGAAGTAGCAGTTGACTCAGTGTACTTAGGAGCCGTCGATATGTCTCCAGCAAGCACCAAGGGGCTCAAGCTTATCCTATGCTTGGGTGTGGTCTTACACAACCACGCTGGCCCAGTGCGGACTGGTGGACTTCACATACACCTTTGAATTTCTTCGCAGATGTATGCAGGTTACCTCACGATGTTTTCATTCACCGTAGGAATATCGGACAAATGTACATATGAAATTCGAAAAACAAAAAACCCTTTGGTACACGGCTAACTGTGTCCACAGCGCCACCCACACTCTCCACGACGTGTAGAGATATCACACTTAAATTATTATTATCAGTTATGGGGTCTACGATGTCACATATTTTTAGGAAAATATCAGAAAAAGTGGAAAATCCAGGATCGGGGGGCATTCTCACTAGGTTTCTACTCGTAGCTAGGGTTAGAATCACAAGTAAACAAAAATAAAGTTTTTATCACTTTGAATTTTTACAAAATAAAACCCGACTTAAAAAGACTGAAAAGTTAGAAATAATAAAGGAATAAGAACATATTTTTTGTTAAATGTTTTTTTAATTTTATTAAATGAAATCTTTTTAGTGAATTTCATACTAGCTCGTATTAAATTCACTTGATGGTACGTGCATATTGTATTTAAACAACCAGCCTCTAACTCCTAAAAGTTATGGATCCTTCCATCATCAGCTCGGTTCATGTCTACCGGACGTAAATACCTGAATAGTTTCGGAAGAAGCATGAAACATTTTGGAGGTATCTATAAAAATTTAAGGGTTTCCCTCGATTTTCCTGAGGTCTCACAATCAGATCCTAACTTTGGTGACAATGTAACCACCACAGGAGTATACTCTATCAAATACAAAAATAATTTTGAAAATCTGTACACAACTGGCGGCGTGATCGCGTAACATACACACACAAAAAACATACGCATCGAATTGATGAACCTCCATTTTTGAAGTCGGTTAAAAATAAAGTAATTGTGCCGCTAAAAGTTGAGTTTAAATTATGAAATTCCTAGGTCTTTGATGGGGAGGGCATAGCCCCCATGCCCTCTGTCTTCACTTATGCGCTTTAATGCTTGGCACAGGGTACTTGCTTTACTATGATCGCTTTTAGCAAGATTTAAATAAAAATTGAAACAGAGACACCACTCTTGCCGCGTATAGCGCCATCTCGCACTCAGTGCGGTTTTTAATACTGTTTGAGCGATCATAGTTATAATTCGACTTTGTTTGACTGGCTATTATCTGTGCCATGTAAACACTTCCCCAATCATTCTCATCGGAAAAATAAACGTCTCCATCTATATCTCTTTGTTTCGAAGTTACCAGGTAAAATGTAAAAGCACAAGTCGCAAGCTGGCTGTCAGTGCCAAATAGTTCACGTGTCCCGATCGCGTGTCCACTCATTTTATCGCGTTACTTTATATTCGAATCGCCGAAAATGGCGGAGCACAAAAACTGTATTATTCCACTATCACGAACACTTTGAGTAAATAAATGTACATACATCATATACATCTAAACTGTTAATCACTCGTAAGAGTTCGATCCGGGAAGCAGTTTTTGTGTTGGTTGTAATAACAAACGTTATTTTAGGACTTGTTTCCCGTTCCAAATGATTTTTATGTAAATTAATTCTTGTTGGATTATATGGCAATGTAACTACGACCCTTTTTCTGATTATTTTTTGTGGCAGAACTTTTTTATTGTTCATTAGTTCATTACTACCTTCTGATATGTTGTAGAAATGTTTTGAGTAAGAAATAAGGTAGACGCTGGTATACTCGTCAGTGTCCCAATACTCGTCAGGTACCTATACCTACACTTTAAAAGGGGCTTATAATATTTCTACCAACCGTAAATGAAAGAATTGTTATTGAAATACAATCACAGTAACATAATGTTCTATTATATTTGCAACACTGCATTAAAATTGTAATTGCGTCTAAAGTTCGAGGTGCTAAAAGTGTGTGCTCAGAAAAAAATGTGGAAAAGGTATAGTTCGGCAACTAAACTGAGCAACAACCGGCTCCTATTTTTTACATAATATTCCGCTTGGGATATTTATATAGTAAGTGTGTTTATTTTTTAAAGATAGTACAATACATTTTCTATTACTATACCTATTAATCTGTGCTATATCGTGAGAATTTATTTTTTTATTGCATGTGACATTAATTGGTGCTCGCTTATTCCTGTTTTGCCCAATACTCGTCAAAATTTATATAGTTTTGACGGATACTGGAGCGAGCATTACCAAAAGTACCTTAACCCGTCATTGTTACCTTATTCTCGGTATTAAGTTTCATTTTCCATTGGCATTACAGAAACTTATACGACGGATAAGGGGACGTTCCTCATACCCCATTTACACTCGCGTGCGAGCCGCGAGACGAGCCACGAGCCGAGCCACAAGACGCGAGTGTAAACACTGAGCTCGTGGCTCGGCTCGCGGCTCGTCTCGCCACTCGCAAGGCTCGCGTCGGGAGCGGTTTTTTGGACACGAGTCAAAGGGGCTCGCGTCGTGGCTCGCGTACGCGCGAGCGCGTGTTTACACTCGCGCGCGAGCTTCATATAAAATTTATAATTTTGCTTTATTTTTTTTCCAATTTTTTTAAAATATTTAAATATTTCAAAGTTGGCTGTTGATACGTAGTTATTAAGAGTGAATAAAGATTACTTTGGTTAACAAAGTACAAAAGATATCAATACAGTTGAATTTTCATCGGGGCTGGTAAAACCTCGGTGGCCGAGTGGTCAAGGCGTCAACACAGTACGTTGAAGACGCGGGTTCGATCCCTTCCCAAGATTAAATTTTTCTTTATTGATTTATTCAACTTACTTTTATTTTTAAAAATTGACTACAGACGAAACTTTACACGTCATTGAACTTTCTCAAAAGGGGCCTATAATTTGGAACCCTAAGAATAAAAAGTCATATTTAGTCAAATTATTTTCGTAGTTATAGGGTATATGCTGGCTAAGCACAGCTTTGATGCCGCTAATACTTCGACGTCCTCCATTGCTGAAAGCTCGAAAGCAACTGAACGCATTGCGAGAGTGTAAACACCTCGACGAGCTCACGCGCTCTATCGCGAGACACGAGCCGAGCCGCGAGCCGAGCCTCGAGACGCGAGTGTAAATCAGGTATTACAATTGTACCTAAGCCCATCATAGCGCTCTTATTACCTTGAATTATGTACGATATTCGTTTGAATCATTTTGTTTTATTTTTAGATAAAAAGTAGGTATCTCTATATGTACAGCCTTTTTTAAATTCCAATAATTTCTTGAAATTTTTTTATTACTTATATTAGTACTTATAATAGTTTCATTATTATGATTACATTTTTATATGGTTCAGTAACATTTATAGACTTCCTTTTTTATGGGACCTACTTTTAAATTACAAAAAGTAATTAACTGTTTTATACATTTTGATCGAGCAAGTATTGAACTTTTCTATGATTTCTATTCTTCATTTCGAGGTTGGTCTCATATTGAAAAGCAATCTATAAATGCTAGATCGTATTAAAATTCCAGTATGTATAAATATTAGAATTCAAACTTACTTAAATTAAAGATCCATGACTCGTGAGATAAGCATTTTGGTTCATCATCATCATCATTTTAGCCATGAGACGCCCACTGTTGGACATAGGCCTTCTCCAAAGATCTCCATACCAATTGCTATGGAGATCCTTATACATCAGGTACCGTCCGGTGGCTGCTGTCTCACACTGCGCTGAAGTGGTACTGGTTTCGAGTTTTGGTCGGACTGACATGGTGGTGTTTTCGTATAATGACTGCAACACTTGGATGTACCGATAGTCTTTTTGGCATCTCTGGAGTGATCTAAGCACGGCCCAAGTCTCGATAGAATCGAGAACAGTGCCACCACGCCCCTGTGCGTTAGGCGTTATGCTCTCGAGTTGACGGAGTCGAATAGCCGCTGCGGCGCTTTCCAGATTGGTAGTGCAACCGCTTTGAGGAGTTCGGCTGTAACTCCATCATCACCTGGCGCCTTGTTGTTTTTAAGCTGTTTGAGAGCCACACTAATCTCGTACAGGCTGACGTCCGGGACGTCTTCAGTGTAATGCCGAGTCAATTTGGCTCTTGTTGTGTAAAGCTGTCCGTAGAAGCGCTCGATCTCGGCCATAAGCTCAGGTCGGGAAGTAATGACTCTGCCGTCCTCTATCTTCAGCTTCGTCAGCAGACTCTGACCGGGTGACAGATCACTTGCGAACACTTTGGAGCCTGCCATTGTTCTGCTCGATGGCCTCTTTAATACATTCCGTATTAAACAGTGTATGTCGCGAGTCAGACACTTAGTTTGTTAAGTTGCCGACGAGAACCTTCAGAAGACTGCACCCATTCCACGCCATTCCTCCAGCTTATCTGTCAACTCGGTTACTTCTTTGCTTAGTACGGCTGGGTTTGCAAAACTTTGCACCTACCGTAAGGACAGCTTCCAGAACCCTGTCATTATAAATGTCTATATCCATGCAGTCCTCCAGGCAATCAAAGCGATTTTGCAATTCGAGTTGAAAGCGCTCGGGGTTTTGGATCTGGATTGCTTAGGGACGGAGCGTAGACTTCACCAGGCGATACCGTTCCGCTTTTATGTTAAAATGCAATGCGCCTCTTACCGTTCGGTGATCGTTCCCTGTGTTAAACGAATTGATCATTGAGTCGTCATTAAATATTGGGTCTTAGTCAACATGATGAAGTCAATCTCATTTTTTGTCACGCCATCCTGACTTTTCTAGGTAAATTTTCGATGCAGCCGCTTTTTGAAGAAAGAGTTCATTATTATATAGTCCTTTTCTGTCCATGTAATCGGCTAGCATTTGACCTCGATAATTCCGGATTCCAGCTTCAAATTGCCCTACTGTCAACTCATTATCGCCCCGCTTGCCTAGCCTTGCGTTGAAGTCTCCTATGACAACGGTGTAGTGAGTCTTGGAAGGGTGTATTGTCCGAGAAATGACGACAACGACATACATAGCTTTCACTTCCTCGTCGGGGTGGGTCGAGGTCGGGGCGTAGACCTTTAGCGAATACCGTTTGGTGATTCTGAGTATAAGGTATGCCACCCTATTCGACACACTTCCGATCTGTACCACGTTGTTCACTAGAGACTTATGGAGAATGAACCCGACACCACCTTGGGACAGGTCTTCGGCCTCCCGAAAATGGAGCAGGTTGCTGGATTTAAGGACCATCATGTTCTCACCCTCTTCTCGAACTACGGATAGTCCCAGAATACTCCAGTGAATCCTGCTCAATTCCTCCTCTAGTTCCAGCAGCTTCTCCTCGGTCCGCAGTGTACGCGCGTTATATGTTGCCAGGGTCAAGGTCGTTTGCCGGTGGTGCTGCTCGACGAAGCCGGGAAGTTTTTCGAGAAGATTCTCGCTTCCCGGATCGTCGAGCATCTAGAGGACCGGGGGCCGGACTTGGCAGTCAACCAGTTCGGCTTCCGCACCGGCCGGTCCACGGTGGACGCGGTGGCTCTCCTCAAGGGGTGGACTGAGGAGGCCACAGCTCGTGGGGAGACTGTTGTTGCGGTGTCTCTTGACATCCGCAACGCCTTCAACAGCCTGCCCCACGAGTGCATAAAGGAGGCACTCCGCTTCCACCGGGTGCCTCCGTACCTTCGCGCCCTCGTGGCGGACTATCTGCAAGGCAGGTCCATCCTCTACGAGGGGCCGGACGGTTGCGTCCATACGTGGGCAATGGCGGCAGGTGTGCCCCAGGGTTCCGTACTAGGTCCTCTGCTATGGAACCTGGGGTACAACTGGGTCCTGCGAGGCGATCTCCTTCCACGAATGGAGGTCGTCTGCTTCGCCGACGACACGCTTGTCGCGGCGAGAGCAAAAACGGGGGAGGAGGCGGCCCACCTTGCGTCGGTCGGCGCTTCACTTGTCGTTCGACGCATCCGCCTCCTAGGCCTGGACGTCGCCCTCGATAAAACGAGGGCCATGATGTTCCACGCCTCTCGTCGCAGGATCCCACCGGGGCTCCGAGTCCGAGTGGAGGGGGTCCGCATACCGGTCGAGGCACACCTTAAGTACCTCGGCCTGGTTTTGGATCCCCGATGGAGCTTTGAGGAGCACTTCAAGCTCCTCACTCCACGGCTATGTGCCGCCGCAGCCGCACTCGGACGGGTCCTCCCTAATGTAGAAGGACCAGGATCGGCGTGCCGTCGACTGTATCACGGGGTGATAAGGTCGATGGCACTCTACGGAGCCCCGGTATGGGCGGAGTGCCTCTCCCCCCGAACGGTGGCCCTCTTGCGACGGCCACAGAGGGTCATAGCAACCCGGGCCGTGCGAGCTTATCGCACGGTCAGCCACGGCGCAGCCTGCGTTCTTGCGGGCCAAACGCCGTGGGATGTTGATGCACGCGTACATGCAGAGATGTATCGACATCGGGTTGCCGCTAGAGAACGGGGGGGACGATCCGCTCCCGAGGAAGTGGAGCGGGTTCGTACCCAAGCGCAGAGGGAGGCTCTGCGTCAATGGGGTGAGGCACTCGCCTTCCCAGCTGCCGGCCACCGGACGATTGAAGCGATACGTCCGTTGTTGGAGGAGTGGGTAGGGCGCCGGCAGGGCAGTCTCTCGTTCCGCATGGTGCAGGTATTGACCGGACATGGTTGTTTCGGTCACTACCTGCATCGGGTCGCGCGTCGGGAGGAAACGCCGCAGTGTCATCACTGCGACACTCCCGACGATACTGCCGAGCACACTCTGTTGGTGTGCTCGGCATGGCGACGCCAGCGCAGCGAACTCAACGCTGCGCTGGGAGGCGGAGACCTCTCGCTGCCGAGCATGGTCGTGGCCATGCTCCGCGGCGAGGCGGAATGGGGGGCTGTCGCCTCCTTCTGCGAGGACGTCATCTCGCAGAAGGAGGCCGCGGAGAAGGAGCGGGAGAATGATCCTCAAGCCGCTCCCATCCGCCGCAGACGGACAGGCAGGCGAAGGCGGGCATTCGCGCAAGCAATGCCCGTCTAATGACCCTGCCGTGGAGGCCTGCGTGCACGGTTGGCCCCGTGTACGCCGCCGTAAGGCCCTCCGTCTGGGGATTGCCCTGGTGTTCTCGGGCAATCCCCCCTTGGCGATAGCCCGACCAGCTAGGTCGGGCTAGCCCGGGCGCGTTGGTAGTGGTAGTCGCAGTGTGGACCCTACCACGCGCGTCCATAAGGGCAGGAAGAACACCGGGGGGTTTAGTGGGTAGGCCTGGCACTCTGCCGGGAGAGCCCCACACACGCTCGTCGTCTAGCCAACGGCGAGTAAGGTGCGTCACGCATTCCCCTCGTAAAAAAAAAAAAAAAAAAAAGGGTCAAGGTCGTTTGACGGGAGTTTTTCGCCGTCCGGGGATTCTTCACCCCAGGTCTGCACCCCAGGTCCTGGAGCCAGGTCGACGACTGTCACTGTCGACACGGCCTCCGGGACCGCCGGGCACTTGGGGCCTTTGGGTAGTTCGATCCATTTTTAGGGAGGTTTTGGGCCTTCTCCCGCCACGCTGGCAGTACGGGCTGGTGGGGTGCAAGTAGCACTCAGGAAGTTTGGTAAGATTCACTACCAATTCCAGTGGAGTATATGATATGATATTCTTACAAGATTCCCCTACCATGCCACCGTAAATCGGTCGGTATAACAGTGCGTCTTGAGGGGAGAGGCAACGTGGCGAACGCATGGCCGCACCTCACTTTTTCTTCGGCGCTTCGACGGAACGGACGTGCTCTCTAGTGCATTATTTTATTTGTTAAAGTTTCCATAGTTTGTGATTAAATTACTCATTTAGCTTATTTTCGTTGTTCTTTTTTAAAAAAATCAATTACGCTCCTGGTTTTTAATATCAGAAGTGGGATAGATACGCGCTACTTTGATCGTTTGCCATCGTTATTTTTCTTTTTTTTTTTGAAATTTGTGCGTGGATTAGCGTTAATTTTTAGCTCGATTCTGATGATGACTGTACTGGTGTGACTGTAGGTTTTTTAATCGATTTTGTTGATTGGTTAAAAAAAAAAAAAAACGTGTGAGTTTAGTGAAGTTCCTTTTAATTTTAACAGTTTGTAAGTACTTTTAGTCTATTTCTTTTGTAGTCATGTCGGATCGCGAGTCTCGATCAGCGAGCCGTGATAATTGTAGTAAGCGCCGTACTAAAAGGCTGCTATCTCGTGAAGTTCGTGATGTTTATTCGAAAAATCGCGACCGTTCCCGTGACTCATGCGATAGATCGTCCAGACGTCGTTGTAGGTCTCCTAATTTTGATTATGCACGACGGCGTCGTGATGGCTCCTATGCCTCCCGCGATAGTCCTCGTCGCGATCCGTTAGAAGTAATTATGAAAAGGTTAGATGCACTAGAAGAGCGGATGCCTGCGCAAAAAGCATCAACGTCTGGTCCCGTCCCACATCGAAACTACACACCTTCGTTGACTACGGCGTCGGCGCCGGTCAAGGAGTCTGCTGCCGGCGTGGAGATGCGTGCTAACGGTGGCCTTGCTGAGAGCTCATGCGATGCCAGCGCGGACGCTACGGACAGGATTGTTGGTGCACTTTCCTCGATATTTCAAGTAAGATCTAAGCATTACTATATTTCTAACTTTGACCCAAACGTGCATGATTTTGATCAATGGTGTGCGGAAGTGGATCGCGGCCGCAAATTGAATCATTGGGATGATGGGGAATGCTTGGGGCGTATAGGTGGCTGTTTACGTGGTGAAGCTAAAACGTGGCTTAATGATTGGGTCACCAGTGACCGCACGTGGTCAAACTTTAAGACCGAGTTTCGTTTTTTGTGTCCGCGTGAAGTTGATATGGCCTCCGTACTGTATGACGTAATGAGTACCAGTTCGAACAGGTTTACCACGTATGCCGAATACGCACGGAAGTCCCTCTTGCGCCTTAATATTGTTAGAGGTCTCACGGATGAGCTGAAGGTCTCTATTGTAGTCCGTGGCATTTCTGATCCCCAAGTAAAGGCCGCAACTGCTAATGCAAAACTACAGCCAAAAGATTTGGTCGAATTTCTATCGGTATATGTCAAACCAAAAAATTTGTCAATTGCTACCAACAATCCTGCTCGTCCGTCACCTGGTGTTCCATGGAAGCCACAAAAACGCGAAGCGCCTAAATATGACCGATTGGTTTGTTTCACGTGTGGTAATGTTGGTCATAAGCAAATCCATTGCCCTAAGAAAGTTAGATTTGAATCTAATGTGCCTACTATGCACTCTCAAAAGACAGCCACTACAAGCTTGCAGTCGCAGTCTACTAAAAGTAATTATCAGTCGGTGAAAACATGTTCATTTTGTAAAAAGAACGGACATCTTGTCGAATCTTGTTTTGCAAAAGAGCGTATGGAGTCTAAATCTAAAGATATCCCCAAAAATGTAAATTTTTGCTCGGAGTTGACACCAAAAGAAACAACGTGATTCCCGCTGTTATTCAGAACCTACCTGTTGATGTTTTAGTTGATTCCGGCTCGGACATTTCACTTATTTCTGAGTCTGTTTTAAAACATTTTAGTTTCAATAGGCTTCCCACTTATCGCCGAATGCGTGGCATTGGTAGTCAAGATTTGGAGACAACGTCTTACGTAAACACTATAATTGAGTTCCCAGAATTGTCACTAGAGGTAGATTTATATTTGGTTCCGTCTAATTGTATCCAGGCTCCAATCTTGATAGGTACTGATGTTCTCAATCGTAATGGAGTCACCTACATTCGTACAAAAGATACTCAACGATTAGTAAGAATCGATTCTGTACAAAACGTGTCTATTGTGGAGGTCGATAAAATTAAAACGCCTTTGGTCGAAGAAGACAAAAAGCGGTTACTGAAATTAATTAACGAGTTTTCCAATACTTTCACCGTTGGAACGGCGACCTCTACCGTTAATACTGGCAGCATGGATATTAGGCTTAATAGTGATGCACCAATAAACTATCGACCATATAAGCTTTCGGCTGATGAGAAACAACGTGTTCGCAACATAATTAAAGATCTTTTAGAAAAAGGAGTAATACGAGAGTCCCAGTCAGAGTACGCGAGTCCTATCATTCTCGTTAAGAAAAAGAACGGAGATGATAGGATGTGCGTTGACTACAGAGCCTTGAATGCCATCACTATTAAGGAACGATTTCCACTGCCGTTGATCGATGATCACATTGATAGATTGGGCCGTTTTACATTTTTTACGAGCCTGGACATGGCAACCGGGTTTCACCAGGTCCCGATGAAGGATGATGATGCTATCAGCAAGACAGCGTTCGTAACGCCCGAAGGGCATTACGAATACTTAAAAATGCCCTACGGACTTGCTAATGCTCCTATAACTTACCAAAGAATCATATCCAGAACTCTGAAGCACCTGATGGACACCGGTAAGGTCCTAAGCTATATTGATGACGTCTTGATCATGTCCAATACTGTCCAGGAAGGCTTACAAACTTTACGAGAAGTGTTAAAAACGCTCACAAATGCAGGATTCTCAGTAAACCTGAAAAAGTGTACGTTCTTGGACACTGAGCTAGAATATCTGGGCCGACTGATTGGACATGGTCAGGTACGACCGAGCCCAAGTAAAACTGAAGCTTTAGTAAAGTCTCCGAGGCCCACGAATGTAAGAGAGGTGCGCCAGTTTCTGGGACTGGCGGGCTATTTTCGCAGATACATCGCAGGCTACGCATCTAAAACAGTCCCTATTACTAAGCTACTCAGGAAAGGTGAGCCTTTCAAGTGGGGTCCAGAGCAGGATGCGGCTCGTACTTATATCATTGAGTGCCTGACTCAAGAGCCAGTTTTAGCAATTTTCAATCCCGCACTACCCTCCGAACTCCACACTGATGCTAGTGCAGTAGGTTATGGTGCCATTTTACTTCAGGAATATGAAGAAAAGCGAAAGCGAGTTGTGGCTATTTTAGTAAATCCACTCAAGGTGCAGAGTCTCGTTACCACAGCTACGAACTGGAAACCCTTGCAATAATTCGCGCCCTACAGCATTTTAGGCATTATTTGATAGGCATTAAGTTTCGAATTGTGACAGATTGCAATTCTTTTAAATTGACCGAACGCAAAAAGGACTTAATACCACGTGTAGCACGGTGGTGGGTTTACATGCAAGATTTTCAGTTCACATTAGAGTATCGAAAAGGCTGCCTTATGCAACATGCGGACTACTTGAGCCGACAGCCCGCTGACGTCTTTCACATTCAAAATCAGCGAAATTGGGCGAAAATTGCCCAAACAGCTGATTTAGAGACCCAAAGCCTAATGCAAAAATTAAGAGATGGTCAATTAGATGCTACACGATTTATTATCAAAAATGACTTGTTGTACTATAAGTTTTCACCAACTGGTGAAGATTCACGTCTTCTCTGTTTTGTACCAAAAGGACATAGACTTAGCCTTTTGCGAGTATTTCATGACGATCATGACCATATCGGAACTGATAAGACCACTGATTTAGTGCTTCGTCATTTTTGGTTTCCGGGCTTGAGAGGCTTCGTACAAAAATATATTGGCCACTGTGTAGTTTGTTTGGCACATAAGAAAGTGCCCCGGGCCTCTAGTCAACCAATTGAGTCTTGGACTAAGCCTGATGTACCGTTCGCAGTTGTTCATATAGACGTTCTTGGCCCTTTAACCGAGTCGAATGGTTTCAAGTATGTTCTCATTCTCATTGACTCCTTCTCGAAATACTGTTTGCTTTACGCATTATACAGACAAGACACGGAAGAGTTAAAACGCGTATTCTCTAATGCCATTTCGTTATTTGGCACACCATGCACGATAGTCTGCGACCGAGGTAGGATGTTCGAAAGTATGTCGTTTCAAAACTGGGTGACTGAGTTGGGCTGTTCAATTCACTTTATAACGCCGCAAATGCACCGAGAAAACGGACAAGTCGAGAGGTACTGTAGGACAGTCCTTAATATGTTACGTATAGAAGTCAACAATAAGGGTGTTTTGTGGTCTGATGCGCTATGGAAAGTCCAACTCACTCTAAATATCACCAAGCAAGCCACGACACAGACATCATCGCTCCAAATACTAGCTGGCATTGACGGGACAACGCCAGTCTTAAGATCTTTAGTAAGGGACGTGGCTCTGAACAACTCTAATCCTAACCGAGAAGGATTGATGACGCTGAGAAGACAAAGAACTTCCGAGTTGCTCGCTGCTAATCAACAGCGCCAGGATGCTTATGTGAATGAGAGTCGTCGACAGCCTCGTGCCTTTGCTGTTGGCAGTTTTGTTTTTGTTAGCAAGGGATCCCAGAGCGCGGGCAAGTTGGACTCCGGCATGCGAGGCCCTTACAAGGTCTTGCGGGCGCTACCACATCACCGATATGAGCTTGAGCTGTTGGCTGGGTCATACGGGAAGAAGACACAGGCTGCTGCAGAACATATGGTGCAGTGGCGAGGCGAGTGGACTCCAGATACGTGTCAAGCGTTCTTCGGGAGTGGTAAGTGGCTGCCCCGACATTGTGGCAATCCTTGTGCCCCGACATTGTGGCAATCCTTGTGCCCTGACATTGTGGCAATCCTTGTGCCCCGACATTGTGGCAATCCTTGTGCCCCGACATTGTGGCAATCCTGGTGCCCCGAAATTGTGGCATTCCACTTGCTTGTATTGGGTTCTGAAACCTTGTCAATGGATATCAGACCGTTTTAATATTGCGCAGTAATAAAGTCATCATTGTGGTTGATTGAGATCCGGAACTCCTTCATCACGGTTGATGTTTTTATTCATTGCCATAGATTTGTTCTAGTCGCTTATTTAGACTCAATCGCTGGAGTGCACACCGGTGATTCTGTCACTTTAAGTGGCCAGTAACCAATTTGCTGAAAAATTTGCCTATGTGTTTCAGATGAGAATCTGACGTCAAACTCAGATGAAGACCTAACAGCAAGGGCTGATGAAGACCAGATGGTGGATGAAAGACAAGCTGACGAGGACGTTCAGCTATCAGGAACGGCCGTCTTACAAGATTCCCCTACCATGCCACCGTAAATCGGTCGGTATAACAGTGCGTCTTGAGGGGAGAGGCAACGTGGCGAACGCATGGCCGCACCTCACTTTTTCTTCGGCGCTTCGACGGAACGGACGTGCTCTCTAGTGCATTATTTTATTTGTTAAAGTTTCCATAGTTTGTGATTAAATTACTCATTTAGCTTATTTTCGTTGTTCTTTTTTAAAAAAATCAATTACGCTCCTGGTTTTTAATAATATATTATATATCAAACTAATAGTTTTTATTGAACCTGTCTGTACAAGATTGTTTGGCTCTGAAGCAGTTCATGAACAACAAGCCTACCGAACAAGCCGGATTCCGCAAAGGCAATAGTACCATAGACCACATTCATTCGCTGCTGCAGGTTATACAGAAGACCGAGGAGTATGATCTGCCTCTATGCTTGGCGTTTGTGGACTATGCGAAAGCCTTCGTCGATTCTGATTCTGTCGAGACTTGGGCCGCGATTAGGTTACTCCAGAAGTGTCGAAATAGACTGATCTGTACACCCAAGTCCTGCAGTCATTGAAACGAAAACATCACTATGTCAGTCTGCCTTCAGGACCAAAACTTGAAACCAATGCGACTTTAGCGAGGTTAGAGACAGGGCAACGTTATATCGTCGAAACTATTCACAGATGCATTGGAGTATGAATTCAAGCTTTTGGACTGGAGAAGATTCGGAACCAAATTAAACAGCGAGATCATGACTCACATTCGTTTAGTTGATGATTTCGTAGTGATTAAGACCTCTGTAGATTTCCATCAAGTGGGACTTAAAATGAATGTGAACGAGATTTAAAACGTGTCGAATTCCCATCTAGTAGTTGCCCACTCCTGTGAAGGTTGGATACTCGACATCGGAAGTTGTTAGCAAATATGTTTACCTGGGGCAAATAGTCCAGCTCGGTAAGCTCAACTTCCAGAGAGAGGTAAATGATGAATCCAACTCGATTAGTACAATGTTCAGAAAGCATTTATATCGAGCATCGGTGACGATATGGACTCGGCGAGGGCCTGCTAATCGGGAGGTCCGTGGTTCATTCCTGCCATGTACTAATTTTGCTTTTTCCGAATTTTTTGGGGCGGGGGAATCTCTTTATAATTCACAAGGGACTGTAGCTGTCAAGGCTGTCCTTTGGATATGCGGTAGGACTCGGGTAAAAACCCCATGCCCGGCTAAACAGGTCTCCGTTACTTTTCCACCTCCGGTGGAAGTACGCTCGGGATTAAACTGGTCATTCCCCGAATACACCCCTTAGGAACAGGCCCAGCAGTATAAACGAGCTGGGACTCGCCAAGGAAGGGGTGTCCAGGTTGCTCGGTTGCGATCCCCAGACGGACGACCAGGTAGGAAACGTAATATCTCCCAGCCGATTGTCAGTCGGTTAGGCCTAAATGCTTTCTGGCTGCTTAGGGTAGAAGGTGCGCACCTAAGAAGGCGCGCCTTCCCCTACCCAACCGCCTACTACGGAGCGGGGCGGCTTGAGAGTCCTTCTCCCGCGCCCGCTCCGCTGCAAATACTACAACGGTTGGATGTGGAAGTTTTTCGGCCTTTAAAACAAATATGGAAGATGGCCGTATATGATTCGTCATAACAGCTCATATACTTTCCCGCCAAGGGGCTTGAGCCTACCCTAAGTTAGGGTGTGTAGGCCTTACTCAACCACGCTGGTCCAGCGCGGATTGGTCGACATATGATTTTCGAAACAATAATCAGTTTGTCAAACTCAAAATAGAAAACGTCTATTAATACTTTTATATTGAATATACTCTTTCGTTTTCGCAATTTATTTATAATAAATTATTAGTCTGGGATTTGCATTCTTTATGACTACCTATAACATGTAAAAATAAACAAATAAATATTACATTATTTTACTATAACGTACTTTATAAAAATAACATGAACATATATATAATGAACATATCGTATGTTGTCATCATATGTTCTTAATAAAATGAACATATATATTCTTTTCGTAATGATTATAATGGAAGCTTTAACGTATATCAATAAAGTTCAAGGTAGCGTGAAAAATCGACGACTTTTGGGTCAACATGACGGTTACTAGGACAAACCTGCCGACTACTGGTACAATTGGCTCCTTTTTACTTTTTTATATTACAAAATATTATTTATGAAGTTTTTTTAAAAACCACTTATTCCTCTGAAAACTACAATAAATATTTTAGCAAGCTATCGAAGTATTAGATTATTAAGTCTACAAGGTTTACTGTAACACATCTCCAAAGTCAGCAAAGTTCAAAACCTGACGAGTAATGGGCCTTTTACCTTAATAGTAGAGTATACACCGAGGGGATAAAGCACTGTTTTATGTCACGAGTGCGTTAATGAATCCTGAACGTAACGAAGGACTCCAGATTTAACTCCCGCGCAGCGCAGCGCAGCGAGGGTGTTATGAGTTAATTCCCGAGCAAAGCGAGGGAATTAAGACGAGTCCTGAGCGCAGTGAGGAGTTCAAGCGCGCCCAAGACAAAAACAGCTTCATCCCCGAGGAGTGTACTCTACTTTTCTCACCTTTTGCGAGACAATAAAAAAGCAAGGCTACTAAAAACAGCGTTTCGTCACTCGACATTTTACCATCAGAACTTTTCTTCTATTTTGATATATTTTTATAAAATCTTTGCAGTTATTACGTATATTATTGCAGCGACTTACAATACTCGCGGCTTTTGTTTAATTTCAAATGTGTTCCATTCAGCTTGCCGTGGCCAGCTCGATTTTAGAAAAAGTTCGCTTTTCAAATTACGTTCGACGCGGCGCCGGCCCCGGCCTTCGAGTATTAGTTGATCTATTATTACGAAATTAGACTTTAAGGCTATTGCAATAAGAACTATGAAAAGTGAAAATATTACAACCCAGCGGGTTATAATGAGATTCAGTCCAACATTACACCCCGGGTAAAGCCAAGGGCTTTAATGACTTGCTTTACGTAAGGTTTGCATGATTATGTAATTTGGCATTGTCATTGCTTTTTTTTCTATCAACTCTTTTAATAAAAAAAATAATTTTTGGGAAAAGTTTTATGCTACATGTTACATATAACAACTAATATTATTCTCTACCAGTCAATCTTTCGGCCCAGCAGAGAATCAAAAAGGGTGACAAACATTTTGATACCATCATCACAGCTCATATGCGTTCCCACTGAGGGGCACGAGCCTACCCTAACTAGTTAGGGCGATTAGGCCCTAGTCAAACCACGCTGGCCCAGTGCCGATTGGTTGACTTCACATACACCTTTGAATTACTTCGCAGGTGTATGCAGGTTTCCTCACGATGTTTTCCTTCACCGTAGGAGCGTCAGATAAATGTACATATGAAATTCGTGAAACGAAAAACACATTGGTATACATGGCAACATTTTGATAACACTTCAATATTGTAATATAAAATTGTACATAAACATATAAAACCTTTATAAGAGTACATTAATTCATTAATTTACTATACATTTAGTTCGCTAGTTGATGAGAATGAGATTGGCGCACAGTCGGGCAACGGAGGTGCAGAACCCTATAAAATACAACATAATAAAAATTAGTTTGAGTGTAAATACGTTTAGATAACATTTTATCCTTAGCATTTACCTTTTATAGTGTGTAACAAAAACCCTCTGAACACTTAAAGGACAGTATATGTTTACTTATCGTCTTATTACAAATGAAGTCAAAAAGAGCAAATTGATCAAATAATGTCCACTATTAGATTGCTTTTAAAACTGATAAATTGGAAAAAAAGGTTTCTTACATCAGTATTTACAAGTAATCAATATGGGCATAGACGAGGGGGCGCCGCTGGCGCACAAACAGAAAAATAAAAATGTAAAAAATAATATAACATATTTCTACGAGTATATTGAAGTTGATGCCAAACGATGATCTCCTAGAAAGTCTTAAAAACTTAGCACCGGCTTCAATATAGAAATTTCACTGGAACTGGGTCGTCTGCTTAGGTACCTCCGTCTTACCTATTTCTGCCGCAAAGCAGCAGTGCTTGCATTGCTGTGTTCCGGTTTGAAGGGTAAGATATGGCAGTGAAATTACTGGGTACTGTGACTTTACATCTTGTGTCACAAGTTGGCAACGTACACTGTGGTTCTTGTGGGGGTTGCAGTTTTGCTGCGAATCTCACAAGAGCCACATGTATTATAGGTGACTGTTACCACTTACCATCAGGTGGGCAGTTTGCTTGTTTGCCAACTTTCTGCAATAAAAAAAAATATAATGTAGTCTGTATATTCTTATACTATTTTCAACTTTCAAGTGTTTTTAAGTCGGTATTTTTGTTGGTTGTTTTTTAATATTTATGATTAAATATTTATTTTCATTTTTTTATTGAAGAGTTTCAAAAATATACATATATTATATTAAATGAGCTTAAATAAGTTGTAGAAGTGTCATTTGGAAATTCTTGTTCGCGTTTTCAGCATGGCCCGATTTGCCGTTCGACGTCCGATCTGATAATTTCTATTTAGCCTCGTGAATAACTAAATGTAGCCTTGAACCGTTTGTATCGTTAGCTTGAACGGTAGCCCTTACCCCAAGGCTAGATGATCCAGATTGGGAAACCTAGTAGAAAAGTTACGTGGCATTCAAATCGATGTGGTATTGCAGAGCGAAAGTTGCGTAATGGCACTTTTACGTTTTTCGAATGCATTATAATGGATTGTTTTTTTTTTATTGAAACTTATATAGGAGTTCCAAACCAACCGAGTTGGAAAGTTCTAGGACCAGCTAAAGCTGGAGATTACCACTACCTCCACGCTAATCCCCCACAAGTGTTAAAATCCCACCCGTAGTTGGCCGAGGGTTGCCCCGGGTGGTCCGAAGTAACGGGTATTATCGTCTCTATAACGCCCATAACGGTGGAGGCGCTGTGGTCGGAGTTCGAGACCCACCATGTACCAATGTATTTTTCGTTTCGAATTTCATATGTACATTTATCTAACGCTCCTACGGCGAAGGAAAACATCGTGAGGCAACCTGCATACATCTGCGAAGAAATTCAATG
Source organism: Schoenobius gigantellus (assembly GCA_963935595.1). NCBI lineage: Eukaryota > Metazoa > Arthropoda > Insecta > Lepidoptera > Crambidae > Schoenobius > Schoenobius gigantellus. The sequence goes on from OZ012558.1 coordinate 11,143,395, forward strand.
ATGTATGTGAAGTCGACCAATCCGCACTGGGCCAGCGTGGTTGACTAGGGCCTAATCACCCTTTTTTTTTTTTTCGAGGGGAATGCGTGACCGCACCGTACTCGCCGTTGGCTAGACGACGAGCGTGTGTGGGGCTCTCCCGGCAGAGTGCTAGGCCTACCCACTAAACCCCTCAGTGTTCTTCCTGCCCTTTTGGACGCGCGTGGTAGGGTCCACACTGCGACTACCACTACCAACGCGCCCGGGCTAGCCCGACCTAGCTGGTCGGGCTATCGCCAAGGGGGGATTGCCCGAGAACACCAGGGCAATCCCCAGACGGAGAGCCTTACGGCGGCGTACACGGGGCCAACCGTGCACGCAGGCCCCCACGGCAGGGTCATTAGACGGGCATTGCTTGCGCGAATGCCCGCCTTCGCCTGCCTGTCCGTCTGCGGCGGATGGGAGCGGCTTGAGGATCATTCTCCCGCTCCCTCTCCGCGGCCTCCTTCTGCGAGATGACGTCCTCGCAGAAGGAGGCGACAGCCCCCCATTCCGCCTCGCCGCGGAGCATGGCCACGACCATGCTCGGCAGCGAGAGGTCTCCGCCTCCCAGCGCAGCGTTGAGTTCGCTGCGCTGGCGTCGCCAGGCCGGGCACACCAACAGAGTGTGCTCGGCAGTATCGTCGGGAGCGTCGCAGTGATGACACTGCGGCATTTCCTCCCGACGCGCGACCCGGTGCAAGTAGTGACCGAAACAGCCATGTCCGGTCAATACCTGCACCATGCGGAACGAGAGACTGCCCTGCCGGCGCCCTACCCACTCCTCCAACACCGGACGTATCGCTTCGATCGTCCGGTGGCCAGCAGCTGGGAAGGCGAGTGCCTCACCCCATTGACGCAGAGCCTCCCTCTGCGCTTGGGTACGAACCCGCTCCACTTCCTCGGGAGCGGATCGTCCCCCCCGTTCTCTAACGGCAACCCGATGTCGATACACCTCTGCATGTACGCGTGCATCGACATCCCACGGCGTTTGGCCCGCAAGAACGCAGGCTGCGCCGTGGCTGACCGTGCGATAAGCTCGCACGGCCCGGGTTGCTATGACCCTCTGCGGCCGTCGCAAGAGGGCCATCGTTCGGGGGGAGAGGCACTCCGCCCATACCGGGGCTCCGTAGAGTGCCATCGACCGTATCACCCCGTGATACAGTCGACGGCACGCCGATCCTGGCCCTCCTACATTAGGGAGGACCCGTCCGAGTGCGGCTGCGGCGGCACATAGCCGTGGAGTGAGGAGCTTGAAGTGCTCCTCAAAGCTCCATCGGGGATCCAAAACCAGGCCGAGGTACTTAAGGTGTGCCTCGACCGGTATGCGGACCCCCTCCACTCGGACTCGGAGCCCCGGTGGGATCCTGCGACGAGAGGCGTGGAACATCATGGCCCTCGTTTTATCGAGGGCGACGTCCAGGCCTAGGAGGCGGATGCGTCGAACGACGAGTGATGCGCCGACCGACACAAGGTGGGCCGCCTCCTCCCCCGTTTTTGCTCTCGCCGCGACAAGCAGACGACCTCCATTCGTGGAAGGAGGTCGCCTCGCAGGACCCAGTTGTACCCCAGGTTCCATAGTAGAGGACCTAGTACAGAACCCTGGGGCACACCTGCCGCCATTGCCCACGTATGGACGCACCCGTCCGGCCCCTCGTAGAGGATGGACCTGCCATGCAGATAGTCCTCCACGAGGGTGCGGAGGTACGGAGGCACCCGGTGGAAGCGGAGTGCCTCCTTTATGCACTCGTGGGGCAGGCTGTTGAAAGCATTGCGGATGTCAAGAGACACCGAAACAACAGTCTCCCCACGAGCTGTGGCCTCCTCCGTCCACCCCTTAAGGAGGGCCACCGCATCCATCGTGGACCGGCCGGTGCGGAAGCCGAACTGGTTGTTAGCCAAATCCGGCCCCCGGTCCTCTAGGTGCTGGACGATGCGGGAAGCGAGAATCTTCTCGAAAAACTTCCCGGCCTCGTCGAGCAGCACCACCGGCCGATACCCAGTCGGGGAATCCGCGGGGCGGCTCTCCTTCCTTAACAGGCAGAGCCTACCCACTTTCCATCGACTGGGGAAGCGGCCCGAGGCGATGCATAGGTCAAGCACCTCTCGGAACCGCTCCTCGAGGTGTCCCAAGGCGAGGGCCAGAACCCTGCTTGGGACACCGTCCGGTCCCGGCGCCTTCTTTTTGCGCCGGAGCCGTTCCCTCAACGTGTCAAATTCCACGTTCGACACGGGAGGGATAGCGACAGTCACTTCCTCCGGAGGAGCATCCGGGGGGACCATTCTGGGGGGCTGGAACGGACCGGGATCGGGGAACAGAGTCCTCAGCACCCGGTCCAGCAGCCCGCTGTCTATAGCGGAGGTACAGGGAGCGGAAGCTTTAAATTTCCCCCTCACCAACCGGTACGGACGCCCCCACGGATCGTCGTCCAGGAGTCGTATAAACTGCTCCCTGGACTCCTCCTTGGCCCTGCAGATTTCGTTCCGCAGGGCCTTCTTAGCTGCCGCATACACCCGACGAAGTTCAGCTTCCTCGTCACATTTCAGTAACCGGTACAGAAATTAGGACTTTATGCACGGTGTTTTCTATAATTTTTAACTGACTTCAAAAAAATATTTTACAAAAAATAAAAACTGACTTCAAAAACACTGAAAAGGTAAAAATAATATAAGAATAGGTACAGAAAACATCACACTACTATATTAAAGTCGTGCCAAACGATGATCTCCTAGAAAGTCTTAAAATTTGTCACCGACTTCAATATAGAAGTGTGATGTTGTCTCTACCTATTCTTATATTATTTTTAACTTTTCAGTATTTTTGAAGTCGGTTTGTATGTTTTGTAAAATATTTTTTATTTTTAACTTTTTAGTGAATGAAATCCTTTTAGTGAAATATACCTTAATTTAATAACAGCTCACCTTGGGTGAGCTGGTATCAATTTAGGGTTTCCCTCAATTTTCATGGGATCCCATCATCAGATCCTGACTTTGGTGACCTTGGAAACACTCCAGGAGTATACTCTATCTAATCTAAAATAATTTTGAAAATCGGTCCATAATTGGCAGAGTAATCACGTAACATACACACAAAACAAGTTGAACACACCTAAAAATTTAAGAGTTTCCTCGATTTTTATGGGATCCCATCATCAAATCCTAACTTTGGTAACCATGGGACCACCCTTGGAGTATACCCTATAGAATACACAAAGAATTTTGAAAATCAGTCCACAATTGGCGGCTTAATCGCGTAACATACACAAAAAAAAATATGCATCGAATTGAGAACCTCCTCCTTTTCTGAAGTCGGTTAAAAAGGAGGAGGTCGATGGTGGAAGGATCCTTAAGTTGGAAGGTGAGGTGCTATTAAATTCACTAAGAAAAAATACAAAATATTTTACAAAAAATAAAAACTGGCTTCAAAAACACTGAAATTAAAATAATGTAAGAATAGGTACAGACAACATCACACTTCTATATTGAAGTCGGTACCAAATTTTAAGACTTTCTAGGAGATCATCGTTTGGCACCGACTTCAATATAGAAGTGTGATGTTGTCTGTATCTATAAAATGGTACCTATTCTTACATTTGTTGTAACTTTTCAGTGTTTTTGAAGTCGGTTTTTATTTTTGATACGCAGTGTCGTTTACTTAAAAATTAGATTTTAATAAAATTTGTAGAGAATATAACCAATCGCAATCGCGTACTTCAAGACGTCTCATTATTGTTTCGCCTCTATTTTACACAAGCTTTACATCGGATACTTTCACGCTATAAGAAATAAGGCTATCTTCAATGGAATTTTTACCGCTGTACAATTTCAAATGTATGTAATATGTATAACTAAAGACATATTACTTCCAAGCCCCTCTTCAAGAAAAAACTTCGAGCGCATTTTATTTTTATTTACAATTTATTGTGCAAGATAAAATACAAGTAGGAAAGCATTATCACATTATACTACATTAAGGTGGGCGCAAAAAGGGTTTAAAACACATTGGTACGTGGCGGGGTTCGAACCATTACCTCCCGATTGGAAGGCGACGCCCTTATGCACTACGCTTTTATAGGTATGAAAATTTTATTTCAAATTTTTAACTTATTTCTATAATTTTCCAAATATCTACTTTTATACAAACCTTGCCCTAACAAATATCTTACACAACGAAAAAAAAAAGGTTTTTTTAATGGTAATTTATTATTTTTTTAATAAACAACAAACCCTCGATGCGTGAGTTCAACTAGCACTTGGGTGGTTTTTTTGTCAGTAATTTGTCATTTTTTAAACAATATGTATAAAATAATGTCTTGCCCCAAAAGTATAAGATACTATTAGATTTCATGAGCGTCCTCAAGTTTTTGAGGTAATATTTGTTAAAGATTTTTTTCCTCTGATTGACTCTATTGATCGTTATTTTAATAGTACAGGATGTTAATTTTTTACATTTGGCGGGTTTAACTTTAGACAGGGGGTTATTTGAAATCTTTGAATGCAGATGGATTTTATTGAAATCAAAAGTAAGCTTTCAGTTTTCTCATATTGTCTAATGAAGTATTATTTCTAATTTAATTTCTAAAATATTTCAAGTACTTTCCCTCAACCCACCGCCTTACCACTAAAATAAATAGGTAAATACATTTATTAATAGCAGCGTGTATATGACTGTTTCATATTTTACTTATACAACAAAAGATCGCACGAAAACCATACTACACATGGTATTCTCATTTCAGCACCTTCAATGAGAGCCAAGCTAATCTTTGAACTTGTTCACTGTAAAGAAAATATTTTACAAAACAATAAAAACCGACTTCAAAAACACTGAAAAGTTAAAAATAATATAAGAATAGATACAGACAATATCACACTTCTATATGGAAGTCGGTGCCAAATGATGATCTCCTAGAAAGTCTTAAAATTTGTCACCGACTTCAATATAGAAGTGTGATGTTGTCTGTACTTATTCTTATATTATTTTTAACTTTTTAGTTAAAGAAACCCTATTTTACCCTGTATTAGGATTTCTTAGTATTTATATTGCTGAGCTGGTAATATTATGTTTATTATTTTTAACTTTTTAGTGAATGAAATCTTTTTAGTTAAGGAAACCCTAAAATTGTGGTTTCCCTCGATTTTCATGGGATCCCATTATCATCTCCTGACTTTGGTAACCGTGGGACCACCCTTGGAGTATACTCTATCGAATACAAAAAGAATTTTGAAAATCGGTCCACAATTGGCGGCGTAATCGCGTAATATACACAAATAAAACATACGCATCGAATTGAGAACCTCGGGGGAGGTTCTCAATTCAAAAAAGGGGTTTTTTGAAGTCGGTTAAAAATCAACACATAAATATATTCTCAGTAGCACGAATATGGATAACAAGAGAACACAAATTTTATACATACCATTAAGATCATAATTTGTTTCCTACGTACGTAGCTACATTTACAGTTAGGTCGCCCCGAATCCCCGAGTTTCTGGGTTCTCAGAATTATACCGAACCGCAATTTTCAGTATCCAACTTTCCGTCTGGTGTGACAGTTTCATATTTGATGGCGCCGCTTTAGGAAATTGCGGGAATTCAAGCAAGCGCTTCTCTATATTTTTATTAAGATGTCTAATGTCTAGTCAGATATTTTCCCAGAGAGAAATAAGAAATATAATGTTGGACAGGCTAGGAGCTACTTAGCGACGGCTTCGTTATAATTTTAGTTCAGAGTAATTTTCACTCCAATAATTACGTATTAAGGCAGGACCATTAAATTTCAATTACACGAAACATGCCTGAAACCAACATTTGTGCAGGGCTTGGGAACGGTTCGAAAAATACCGCTTAATTGCGGTTTATAACCAGGTTTTTCGTAAACGCTCGCTCGGAGCGGAATATATTCGCGAGCGGTATATTGCTGGGATTAACCTGGTCAGAACAAAACGATACAGCGGCGATACGAGGGCGGGGCTTCTATGGCATTGGGTTGGGACCAAAGTGTTAGGTACTTGTTTTAGGTCCAACATTCGCGCGTGTCAATATTTTGTTTATTTACGTTCATTTGTGCATTTTCTTTCTCCTGTCTGCCTGTATCATCATCACAGCTCATATACGTCCCCACCGAGGAGCACGAGCCTACCCTAACTAGTCTGCCTGTATCTCTCTCTTCAATCGGTCCCTCAATGCTGAGGATCGTGACCCCTGTCACTAGGTCGACTCTCGGATTACTGCTTGGCATGAACGACGGTCTTGCGCCAGATGCAGTGCTTTGTGTATAGGCATCTTCAGCGTCTTTGCAACAAGGTCAGTCCAACAAGCCGGTCTACGGCCACGCGGTCTGCTTCCTTCCACTTTCCCTAGCATGATGGTCCTTTCTAAATTGTCAGGGTTTCTCCGCGCCATGTGGCCAAAAAACTGGAGGGCTCTAAGTATTAGCAGTGTTGATAGCCGTTCTCTTATTTTTAGCTCCTCCAATATAGAGTCGTTGGTCCGAAACTCTGTCCAGCTCACGCGCAGCATCCGTCGCCAGCACCACATTTCAAAGGCATCGATGCGAAACAAATCTGCAGCGTTTAGTGTCCAAGTTTCAGCACCATAGTAGAATATAAAGAAAACCAAGGTGCGTACGAGATTGATTTTTGTTCGGCGCCAAATGTTGCGGTCTATCCATATCTTGGTTAGTTTCGTCATCGCGTTTTTTGCCATTGCGATACGACGACGGACGTCTTTTTCACACGAGTTGTTGTTTGTGATAAGGGTATCAAGGTAGCTGAACTGCTGTACTATTTCAAACTCGTCCATGGCATCTGTTTGTTCCAATTTCTCAGCTCTCATCATGACTTTCGTCTTGCTACTGTTGATGGACAGACCGAGCACTTTTTGATGAGCACTGCCGGCCAGAAGCGTTGTGTCGTCCGCATAACGGAGATTAGATATCTTCTGTCCTCCGACTACAATTCCTCCCTTCCATCCTTCAAGGGCCTTTCTTAGGATATATTCGCCGTAGATGTTAAAGAGAATCGGCGATAAAATGCATCTTTGTCGTATCCCTTTCTTATATGCGAAGGGTTTGGATATCGAGTCTTCCAACTTTACATTGCACTTGCTGTTGCTGTATAGGTTAGGAATAAGAATAATGAGATGATGAGGTACTCCCATATCCAGCAACACGAGCCACAACTTTCGCCAGGACACGCAGTCAAAAGCCTTCGTGTAATCAACAAAACACAGAACAGGTGGTTTGTTAAATTCCTGGCATGATTCGATGATTTGGCGTAGGTTAAAGATTTGCTCTCGCGTGCCTTTACCTTTTACAAAGCCGGCTTGTTCTCGCGGAATTTGCCCATCAAGAAAATGTTTGATGCGTCTGTTGATCACATGAAGTAAAATCTTGCTGAAGTAAAAAGTGCACATCTAGGGTTGATCATGGAGTTACAGAGGAATCAACCAGATGGGCACAGCCGATAACAGAAAAGATTATTTTTTTTGCACTATGTAACAGACTTGTCAAAATAATTTCACGTGCGTCATGTTGATTTTCTACATATTAAGCATTGTTCGAAATTTTTATATGGTATTTTTTCACTAAAAATAAAAAGTGAATTTAAAGAAATGAAATTATGCCTAAATGTTCTTCCGGAAAATTCTGAGCATTGTGGTGTAAGCATATCAAATTCTGTCCAGTAGTTTCGGAGAAACAATCAAACAAACATTTTTTTTAAACTATTCTATCGTGTTCTGCTAATGATTTTAAGGCGACCTGTGTTTTTTTTTTTCTTAATATTTCGCAATTACCGATTTTTGTACCTCTATATACAGGGTGTAAGGGAACATGCGATCCAAACTATGGCTATGTTTTCTACTATAATAATGTAAATTTTATGCCATACACAATTTTTTTTAAATCAAATATTCCAAGATTTCATAATTTGCCAACGCGCAATGTAATACAATATCCGAAAAACTCGCTCTCGCCGTTACTAACAACTCAACACGCTCCGCGCGAAATAAACGGCCGCGGCCGGCGTTCGGCTCAACAAAATAATCGCCTGGTCAATCATAGTAGACACAGTACCCAAATTATCCTATTTGAAATGACTATAAAGTACCTGTTTAAGAATTTCTTCTTATTAGGTGCGGTTCCAATTACGCTCCATCCAACTGCACATAAACACGAGCCCGTCGCAGCGTGTCTTCGTGGAGGCGCGGCATCAGCGTGCTGTCCTCGGCGCAGTCCGTACGGAGTCCGTCGAACACTCTTATAATGCGAGATCGCATTTCCTCTGCACTATCACATTCACGATCAAAAATCCTTTCTTTCACATAGCCCCATAAAAAAAAGTCCAATGGGGTTAAGTCAGGAGAGCGAGGTGGCCAGGCTTGCGGCCCTAATCTTCCAATCCATCGATGGCCAAACAGTTCACTTAAACGGTCTCGAACGGGTCGTATAACATGCGGCGGAGCACCATCGTGCTGGAACCATGCTCTGCGATATTCGGCCAGCGACATTTCATCCAGCATGTCGACTAGTTGCTGGTTGATAAATTCTAAATATCGCGCTCCGTCGAGACGTTGCGGCAAAAAATACGGGGCCAAGAATTTTATTCCTAAAAATACCAGCCCATACGTTTACAGACCACCGAGTTTGATGCCCGGTTTGCTGTGTAACGTATGGGTTGGTTTCAGCCCACACGTGTGCATTCCTGCGATTCCATAGCTCGTTTCGCGTGAATGTGGATTCATCTGTCCAAACGACGTGTTGCACGAACCCGGGCTCCCGCACTTGTTGGTCAAGTAGCCATCGACAAAACGTTACACGACGATCACGATCTCCTACTTGCAACGCTTGCACCTTGTGTATTTTATACGGCCGCATTCTTCTCCGCTTTAAAATTTTGTGCACAGTCCAATGAGAGATTGTTGGTCCTCCCCCACGCCGCATTAACCTCGCAACTGAGCGTGTACCTAGGCGAGGATTCTGGCGAATAATGTTCATCACGCGGTTTTCAGTCCTCGATTCCAATGGTGGTCCGCCACCACTCCCAGAAGCTACTACTACCCTAGCTCCCCATAACATTGAAGAGCTAGAAAACAGGTTGATGAGGCGCATGGTTGCGCGACTCAACGCTAAGCTCGAGGGGTTAGAGCCTAGGCTAAACCTCGAGCAGCGCCTGTGCCCCTCCCTTGAACATGAAAGAAGAGCTAAGGTAGCACCCGCTCCTATGACTGCAGAGGTTCCCCCTGCGCCCAAGAGCACGGCTTTCCCAAAAAAGGGCGACAGACGACAGCAGAAGGAGAAAACTGCCGCTGTGAAACCCGCAGCGAAGGAGCCACGTCCACTACTGCCGGCCCCGTCCAAAACGGAGGAGGGTTGGACCACTGTGGTTAAGCGCGGTCAAAGGCGAAGAAGAAAGCAGGACGGCATACCGGCAACCACCACCACACCGAAGCAGCCCGCTCCGCCCTCAAAGAAGAAGGCACATCCTCGGCTGCCTAAACTGCGAGCGCCAAAGGCGGCCGCAGTGATGCTGTCGTTGCAAACAGATACCGTGGAGAAGGGCCACTTTTACGCCCAGGTGAGTGCGGCCGCCAGGGCCAAGGTAAGTCTCGCGGAGCTGGACATAGAGGGAGTCCAGTTCCGCAGGTCTTTGACTGGGGCAGCCATAAATCTCGTTAGGGGTGAGGAGAAGGAGGCGAGTGCGGCAGACTTAGCCGTCGTACTGAGGAGGGTAGTGGATCACTGCACCCACCAGTATGGTGGAATTGTTAGTCCATCCAACCGGAGGAATTGAAGGAGGCACTTGCTAAAACTGGTGAATGCCGGGTCGAGGAGCTCCGGGGAGATCCGCCAGGGCTGCTACACCCTGGGCACTTAACTTTTTTGTAATATATAAGTCATGTAAATATTGTTCATACACTTCATTTCATCATATACACATTAAATCCAATTTTCGTGACTGAATTTTGGCCATATCAGTCCGATATATGTTTATTGTTTGCACATCTTTTAAAACTGACGACGTTGACGAATGACGTTATGTTTTGTACGATTTCACTTATACTGGTACTCTCTCATGACCTCAGTCAAAAACTTTTGACTAGAGACTTTCTCTAAACATATATTTAAACTTGAGCTTAGAGAAAACCTCTTCTTAAGTCATGTTACTTTTGAAGACACTAACTGGTCTTCACATTCTTGAGTCACCAAAAAGTGACTTAAATGCGTTTAGTTTTAATATTTATTCATCGGGTCTTAAGAAATGGAGCGGATGACAACTCCTCAAAAATAAGCCGTATTGTCATGTATAATTTCGGGATACTTTCTTTGGAGTTTGTGTCATAGACGGTGAACCTTACTCCTTCTTTTGCTAGACATGTATGATTGCGAGACGTATGAATATTTCGAAAGGGGAGATCGTATCCAATTCAACCTCAAAATTTTCTCCGAGGCGAAAATTTCTCCGGGGCGGTGGGAAAATGTCAGGTTGCTTCGCGCTGACGGAAAGTCGCGAGACTTACGAATAAAATGTTCACTTCTCAATTGTAAATAAAAAGACAAAACTATCATACTCTACCTACACTAACTACATTAAGTCTACTAATTCTTTATTGTAACTAGGTATGAAAATATAATATTATTACCTTGTCTTTTCACATGTCGATCTTGTAAATAGGCACAAATTCTTGTAGCACTTATTGATTCACGAATGTTTGTAAAGCACTAACTGATTATTTATTTGAACTTCACTTTGTATAACGCTATTATTCACAAGCGATAAATATTTGTAATATTTATTAGTCCTTTATTGTATTTTTCTATATTTTCTTATTATAATTGTTAGCGTCCAACATTTGATCTCAATATTGTAGCTCAATGCCTACGTGACTGACAAATGTCATATAATTATTTTATTTTTCAAAAATCTTTCGCTTGACAACTATGTAGTTGTCTATTGTTATGGCCAGTATAAAAGCGGACCAGGGTCATTAGGAAGCCAGTCTACTACCAGCTCTGGTAGAAAATACAACCAACTCAAGGAGTAGCTAAGCTCCTTGGAACCTGCTGGTCACCAGCGCTCAAGAAAGGTGCCAGAGGAGTAGCTAAGCTCCCAAAGCTCCTACACGTCGGGACCACGCATCTCCGCCGGGACTTCTACGTGTGCCTGTTGTCGCCGCCGGCCCTACCAAGAGTCATGCACGAGTTGATCCTGAGTCTCGTCTGCTCCGGCCTCCTACCTACACACCACTGCCACCGGGTGTTCCTGTGCCGCCTACCTGACTGCTGAGTTGCTGAGCCTGTTCCTGCTCCAGCCATCTATCCGCCTCCGCGTCCTACCCTGGCCAGGCTAGATTTTTATATTCTTTTGTATATCTACTTTTAGGCTAATTTAGTTAGATAAGTCCTGTCGTGCCCTCCTAATATTATTCCTCCCTACGTCTGCCTTTTCTTGTTTCAATTTACTTTTGTAAATATACCGTCATAGCTTCTTCCACCTTTTTTTTTTGTACGAAGCCTTCCGCTTCGTGACAAACTAACAAACGCATTAAAAACGGAAATAAACTATAAACAAGTGAATTCGTTTAACTCAATCATAACAATCATAAGGTGTAGGACGAGAACCCTACAAATATGACATATTTTCACGTTTTTTCAGTAATTTTAAGATAATATTGTGAAAACAAGGTGGTAAGGATATGTTTTATTCACATTGTATTACTATTATATTTTAAAATGTCTAATAGCCCCGAATCTCCGATGTTATTTAAAAGGGACCTCTTCGCCGGTGAGCGCCTAGTCAGGCGTTGGATAAGTTCCTGGAATGAGGAATTTTGAATGACAGATAATGGAGTATTTAAGGTATTTCTATTGATAAAATCGTCTATAGATCACCCTCCTTAAGTTTGATCACTACTTCCCCGGAGACACTGTATAAAAGCTTGTAGCGAGATTTACCTTAGGCATACTTATTTAACTTATTTTGAATTCTATTCGTGATTCTAAGACAAAAATGTTTTTATAAAATATGTAAATTAACTTAATAAGAGCATTTATATAAAAGTTTGTTTTTAAAAATGTTTTAACTATTAATTTAATAATATTGTTTTAAACTATCTGTCAATGTAGAAGTGGATTGTAAAACAATTAAAAAGACCGAACACGAAGCCAAAACCCACACATTGAATCCATCGTCAATATCTTTATTGTCTGCTAGACGATTACCTGGGAAATTAATAGTTACCGAGATATTATTTAAGTTCAAAGTGACAATTATCCCTTCGGGGTTTTTATACCAAAGTGTGTGGTACATTATTTGTTAATTTTCGTCCAAAGGAACATTAAAGAACAAAATCAGTAATTTACAACGGGCAATGTATTTACAACGGACGCAGTCTACTATCGCCACGAGCCACCGACTCACGCAGAGAGACGAGATCCGTAGCGCGCGAGCGCGCGTTACATTGCGTAGTGCTTTTGGCAGTAGTTTTTTAAAATCTTAAAATAAATTTCGTTTCCCATCAATTTTTTTATATATACATATAAGTTAATTTTAATGGTCTGAATGCGTAGAAGCGGGCTTCGTTATGGATCTTTTTTACCCGTCTGTATGGAAAGGGTTATTACACTCTGTATGTACTAACGATGTGTCCGGATAGCAAAGCTTATGTGCTCATCTTTTTGATTGTCCGTCTATCTGTCTTTCCGTTTCATCAATATCTCGGCCCCGGGCCACCTAGTCTTCGGGTTTACACTAAATGATAAAGTATGAACTCTACTTTTACCTATTTGGAGAAATTTTTAGGTTTGACCCAAGTCAGGGTTATGCCACCTAGGGCCAAAAATCCTAATATTCATACCTATACAAATTCTATATAATGATGTAGCAACATGTTGAACTGGATTTTTGAAGCTGAGTATGGAAATGCCTATCTAGAGTTATATTACTTTTAACTCTACCTTACCCTGACCTGAACCTAACGACATCCTCCAAATTTGATATATGGCCTATATTCTTTTGACACTTAATATGAAAACGCATATTCTTACACCCAGTACTCCACCCTAAGATTAGCGTACCCTAGGCTAGGGTCATACCACTAAGGCCATTGACCCTAAACTCCTTAAAATTTGATATAATGGTTTGTAGGACCTCGCTAAAATTGTCTTTAATCACAATAATGATATGAGTTTTTCGTTTCGTGTGGAGGCATGTGACATATCTATGCACAAATCTATCTTCTGTAGTTTTCGATTTGCTATTAAGAATTAGTCAGTCAGTAAATTGAGGACATGAGGGAAATAACAGGATGTCTAAAACATTGACATGGCAATGATCTAAAGGGTTATAATAAATAGTAATCTTACGTATGCTACAAAATTTACATGAGTTGAAAACATACCGGAAGGTACGCAAAGGCGCGGAATAAATCAAGCAACTAATAGGTATACTTATAGGCATAACCTAATAGGCGGCTAAAATTACCAGTTCCACGGAACAGTATCCATTTGAAACATACTTATAATTACGAGCAAAAGACCTTGAACTGACATTCTAAGCGTTTCGCTTTTACATAACGAAAGCCATAAAATTATAGACTGCATCGACAATACTATATCGTTCCGTGCGCTGCCGCCATAAATAGTTTCAGCGGCGGAACTTTTCAATAGTATGGAATTAGGGTCGATACTTTGATCAAACCTTTGGCGGAAAAATGTTTACTACGGCATATAAACTAACTAGTACGATAACGTAACTAGTGCGATACAAAGAGGATTTACTCGAATTTCAAGATATTGAAATCTTTTAGAGCATTTTTAAAATACTGAGTAGAAAAAAAATTGTTGCTACCATTTATTTGAATTGACTGAAGCAGTAAGCAAAAAAAAATTTTGCCACCATTTTAAACATAAAAGTAACTACTTAAACATAAAAGCTGTTTAAGTAGTTGTCGAATTTTAAATCGGAAAGTCTGTAAACTCAAACACTTGTAACCAGAAAAGTTATGTACTCGTAAGTCCTGTCAACACCAATTCCCTTGCATAATTATTCTGAAGTTTGGTCATATAAAAATCTCTTCCGTATTAGAGTAAGTGTATAAAATGAGATGTGCATCAAAATGTTCAAACTGACGTGAAATTTCTTCACATCAGAGTTCCAGTTCCTCTTGACATCAACACCACGGCATCCTCGATATAAAAATATGGATCACTAGCTTTTGCCCGCGGCTTCGCACGCGTTAAATTCGGGGTAACACGGAAGATTTCCAAAAAAAAATAAGGCAGATATTTTTCGTTGGTAACAAAGAGTCTGTGTACCGATTTTTAGCTTCCTACCGTGAAAACTGCGAAAAGTCCCATATAAAATTTCACCCCCTCTTTTAAGGGGTTGGGGGCAGATTTCCAAAAAAAAATGATTGCGATATTTTTGTAAGTCACAAATACTCCGCATACCAATTTTTAGCTTTCTACCATGAAAATTGCGGAATGCTCCATACAAACTTCCATCCTCAATTTTAGGGAAGTGGGGGATTAGAAAGAGACAAAAAGTAGCCTATGTCACTCTCCATCCCTTCAACTATCTTCACTTAAAAATCACGTCAGTTCGTCGCTCCGTTTTGCCGTGAAAGACGGACAAACAAACACCATTCACTTTCCCATTTAGAATATAATATTAGTATGGATTTAATCGGCGTTTGGCACTTTTGGTTGCCTATATCAATACTTATTAATGCACATTGTCCCATTCAATACCTCGATTCACAAGTTTCATTAGACTAACTTAATGTCTAATCTATGTATACTTACTTACTTACTAATATTATAAAGCTGAAGAGTTTGTTTAATTGTTTGTTTGTTTGGTTGAACGCGCTAATCTCAGAAACTACTGATTCAAATTGAAAAATTCTTTTTGTATAATTGATGGTGTCAGTCGTTATTTTTCGGAAGTCCATTACTAATTGTTAAGGAGTAGGTATATAGCAAAACTTCTGATAAAAATGTCGGTAGTTGGTACTAACTACGCAGGCCAATGGTGCACCGCCCGCCCTCCCTCAATCGCATGCGACAAAGGAATATCAATAATTAGTACGGACGACTCGGACGACTCGCGAGCGCAGCGAAGGCGACAACATCCTGATGATGCCACGTGGAGTGGCGAAACGCGTCGAATCTAAGTATTTGCATGTTGGTGTGGTACTAATTATTGATATTCCTTTGTCGCATGCGATTGAGGGAGGGCGGGCGGTGCACCATTGGCCGGCGTAGTTAGTACCAACTACCGACATTTTTATCGGAAGTTTTGCTATATACCTACTCCTTAACAATTCTTTTTGTGTTGGATAGTCCACTTATCGAGGAAGGCTTCAACTAATAGGAGCTGAGCATTAATGAAAAATGTTGCAAAAACGGGAAAAATCATTATGGCAAAACATAGTTCGCGGGCACAGTTATATGTTATAATAATAAAAATAATATGACGTAGATAATTCTCTTACGCAGCTTGTCATACTAACCGACTTTACAAAAAGAAGGAGGTTATTTTGTTGTGTTATATTGTTTTTTTATAATCCACGAAAAAAATATAAACCAAAGTTTTAACTCTTATTTTCTAGGTAGTTTTCTAGTAGTCGATTAGAGTTTTTGCAATGTTGTAAAATCTAAAAATACAACAATGAAAATAAAGGTCTACAAAACTGAATAGTTTGATTTGTTCCAAAAATACTCGTACAGTCACCTTCACATAGTTATTTCGGGTATCAGAAAACGATAATAGGTCGGTCAACGACATTAATAAAATAGTTGTAATAGCTCTGTAACAGAATTATCTCGGTTTGAAAAATCCATATAATTTTCTAAATCTAACGATTTAGAAACGAGCAACGAAAGACCAGATAAAATGTATTATTTTTTTGTAACTGTTAATTTTTTTTCTACAATATTTTTGACAACAAGCAGCCACAATCAGGTAGTAAGCGCCAACATCCACCAACAGGAGCTATAATGTGGTACTTTTAAGGTTTACAAATATGCAATCCTTTTTTTAAAGGTGGGATAATTTATTGCGATGCGATGCTAAGTTAACTGGCGATGACATTAGACTCAAATGTAAGTAATGTAAGAACGCTTACAGAGGCACGTAATATACCTTGCCGTCTGCAGCAGAGTAGGATGGTAAGAGGTGGAACAGGTCTCGGGCTAGGGAATATTCCCGAGCTCGTTTCCGCTTCTTTTGCGAAGATTCCCCTCACTCTAATACCGTCATTCTAATGATGTCGGCTTGCGCGAGGCCTCTGTTGTGACTCAGTATGACGTATGCTTTGCGCTGATACTATCAGACCTGGCACTCCGAAAGTGCTAACTGTAGCACTGCAGTAGTGATGATACGACGGCGTATATTCCCGATGTGTGGCATGGTGCAATTAGTAACCGAAACGCCCGTGTCCAATCAGAACCTGCACCGTACGAACAGTTAAGCCGTCCTGCCAGCGCAAAGCCAATACCTCTAGCACTGGATAACAGCCTCGATCATTTGGTGGCCGGCACTTGTGTGGGCGAGTATCTCTGCTCACTGGTACACGGTCTCCTGTACCAATCGCCTTAGGAGGCGCAGCCTCCGATCTGTTATCGTCTCTCGATGTCAGTACAATGGTATCGAGATCCAATGGTAGCGAGCCTGCGAAAACGCTAGGAACTCCATGAACGTGGGAGACTGTGGGTTACGCTCGGCCGGTCGGTCGGTAGCGGATCCGTACGTACTGTACAACCATAGAACTTATTACACCTTAAAAGCGGTAATGGTACGTCGGGGTGAGTTCGTCCGGATTGAACAGGACCCGTTGGGGAGTATCGACTGCGGCTGACAGTTTGGAAATAAAATAGAAATAATAGAAATAGAAAACATTTATTCGACGGGGGCGTGGAACATAAAATGCAAATCGAAATCAACAACGAGGGTCTCGGATAAGATCGAGATATTTCATTCTGTCCTTAATTGGATCCTAGGAAAATCTGCAACCTCCAAAGAATCACAGCGTCATTGAAAAACTTAAACATAATAAATGTCTAGCCAGATAAACCAGTTCAAATGCAACAAACTCAAATTATCACAACCAATGTAAATGAAAGGCGGACTTGTTACAATCGATACTCTTTAAAAACCCAGTGTGACCCATATAGGAGCAGATCTGGTGTCACGGACAGGAGCGATGCAATGACTCCGCTTCGCTCCGGTCACGCGAGCGTCGGCGTCGCAAGCTTACCCGCTGCTTATATTAGCGTGGCACATATAATATTTAGAAAGGGCATTAGAAAATACTTTTTTATGCAACTTAATCGGCAAGCAAGCTAACGGCTTGGTGCTAAGTGATTAATGTAGCCTAATAATGTTTGCGTCCAGAGCGACCACTTGGAACCCGAAGTTCAATGTATAACGCAACTACAGCCCTTTTTTCGGGGGGATATGCGTAACCGCACCGTACCCGCCGTTGGCTAGACGGCGAGCGTATGTGGGACTCTCCCGGCAGAGTGCCAGGCCTACCCACTAAAACCCCTCGGTGTTCTCCCTGCCCTTATGGGCGCGCATGGTAAGGTCCACACTGAGACACCACTACCAACGCGCCCGAACGCAACTACAGCCCTTGTGATTCTAATGTATAATGATTAAATTCTTATAGTAGCTTTTCTGAGGTCATTTGAGTGCTCCTAACTATCAATTTGGACAGGAATGGCACAGACAGCTTCTTCCCATACCTCCTCCTACCCTCCCCCATGAGCAGGTAAAGAACATCATAACGACGAGTTTTGTACTTTCCAGTTTCCTTTCTACTATTTCTATCCATTGCAAAGTTATAAATGCAATGGCTCTGCTAACTTTAACTTTCCTTAAGGTCGACACAAAGACGATCAGTTCTTTAATCGGTCTATCTTGAGGAAGTGGTCAAAAGCAGAAATTGTCCTTAAGAGAACTAGCCTTATCAAGAATTCAGATCACGTCATAGGTATAAAAAGACAAAGGAAGAACGTCAAAAGGCAATTTGAAATCTTTCTAGTTTGAATTTTGGGAAAAAAATCCTTGTGTCTTCTCTAAGGCCTCAATTTGCCTATTTTCTCTTTACCGAAATATTAATTTTTCTTATGTTATAACCATAGAGATCGTGGTCCATGCCTTTGGAATTCTTAGCAACAAATTGATCTATTTTATTTTTATTATGTTACTTGTCACTTATTCTAGCTAGAGTGAGTTGCTACTTTTCACTTATTCTAGAGTAAGTTGCGCATTTACAATTTTAAGTTTATAATATCACCTACCTACTTATACAGAGTATAAGTGACGGTGTCCCATTTCTTTTAGCAGTGAGTTCGTACCATGATCCTAATTTAAAAATCACTGAAATTTTCTCTCGGAAAATTCATAACTTTTCCGAATTTTTTATTATTTTTTCCTACATTTTGTGGTGTAATATAACTAAGTTAACATTTACAAATCATATTCTGTCAAAAAATCATAATAAATACACAAAAAATTAACTTCGCAATGTAAAGTGTCTATTAACATTTCCATCATACTGCGCGCGGAATCAGCTGTTTGCCGCGCGCCATCGAACGTCAACGCACTGGTGTAAGCGGAACAAAAATGATGCCGGCGCCATACATTGCGTAACATAAATAAAATAAAAATGTAAACTCCTTTTTTTCGCTTTAAAAGCTTTTTCGGCAAAAAGAAACATCGGTAAACAAAATATTAACATTGGTCTGAACTCATGTTAAAAGAAAAGGGACACCGTCACTTATACCCGGTATAATAAATATATATTTCAAATAAACCTAAATACTTAATTTGAATCAATTAATTTCAGGCTTAGATATGAAAACGTCACCGACAGATAATTGTAATTTGGATTTATAATAAGACTGTGTAATTTTCAATTTATTGAATGTCGCGTTATAATAATGTATTTTCAATAACTAATTCCTAAAAGAGGCGTGTCAAATAATTTTGCAATAATTATCTATTATGATAAAATCAATATCAGTAATAATGTTAAATGAAACAGACAACCCGTCAAATATTTAATGAGTCTATTCATAATTACCTACTCGCACAATATCAATTAATTACTTGCTGTTGGCCTCGTTACTGATATTGCAAATTATTAGGCATTCAGTAATCAATTTCGAATTTCTTGCTATCACTATTCAAACATAATTGAACCAAGTTCTTGAAAATTGCAACGGAAACGGAAATAATAATAAAAAAAATTGTGACATCGGAGTAATTAATTTTGCTGTGACAACTTTGCGTTGTGTATTAAGACTGTAGACGAATATAATTGATATTCCATTGTTAGTACAAGTAGCCAGTTCTACGCCACTCAGAGCCCTTAAAAGCAATTCCTTGGTCGCTATAACGACGGACAGCCCCACTGTTTACGAGCCGAACTCAGCACGAGAACAGTAACGTACCACCGTCGAACCATGCCGCCCACCGACTAAGCTGAACGGCTAATAGCTACGAAACGTGATTAAAGAAAAACAAAAGACATCCGAGCGATTCGATGTTTGAATACTTTCCAAATTCGAATTCCCAAAAAAGGAACATTCGTTGAATTTTTATGTTTTCAATTTCCGATCGAAGTTTTCCCGCGAAATGATCCGTGTCGCGCTGTTCGTGTGCCTAATATCTCTAGCTGCATCCGCTAGGGAGCCTAAGCAAATAAATTTAACCAATCAAGGGACAATAGCTGGAATGTATCTAACGAGGTTCCGCACGAAGAGGATCGCCGCGTACTTAGGCATACCTTACGCTCAGCCGCCGATAGATTTCAGGCGGTTCACCGCGCCGGAATCTACTGATTTGCCTCAATGGGAGGGCGTTCGTAATGCCACTCAGTTGGCGCCGGATTGCATGCAAAGTGAGGCGAAAAGCGACGACGTTCAACAAAGGACTTGGAATAAACATGATGAGCTGTTCCTGAAGTTGCTTGATTCGCAGTTGGAAGAGCCGAGGAAAAAAGAATTTTCCGAAGATTGCTTGTACCTGAATGTCTACGTGCCGGCTGATGGTATGTTATTGACTTCAAGTTGTTTCTTTTTTGCTTTATTCGGAACTAGCTGTGCCCGCGACTTCGTTCGCGTGGATGTCAGAATATAACAACATCGTAATGTTATATAGCCCATAGCCTCCCTCGATAAATGGACTGTCCAACATAAAAGAAATTTTCCAATTTGAATCAGTAGTTCCAGAGATGAGCGCGTTCTACCAAACTCTTCAGCTTTAAAATATTTAGTATAGTATAAATAAAAACATTCTTCCATCAATATTATATAAATTAGAGTTATCCATAACATAAATAAGTCACGCATTAAACACTCAAACTAATAACAACATAAAAACTTTATTTTGTAATTATCAGTGTTACCGATAGCTGCACTAATTACTGGATAGCACAATTGCTTTAAAAAAAATATATTTTCCTTTTAAATATATTAAATTTTCCGCTCCTCGCCAAAAGCTTCATCTTAAGATTGATTGAGAAATAAGTTTAATTATTTCATTAAGAAATAAGTTGAATCAAATAATTTATTGTAATAATGAAATAAAAACCTAATTATTCCGTTATTTTATATCATAAAATATTAAAAATAATAAATACGATAATGCCTGTTCTTCCCGGAAGGTTAGGAAAAGGTATAACCCACACTGCACTAATAATATTTTTAATTCCGTAACAGGAATGAGCTGAGCTGTTGTACTAGATTCCTGATTATAAATGTCAATTTTATATCGTACGTAGCCCTCGCAAATTTATATTTGCAGCAGATTAAATAATTTAAGAATGCCTACAAATCTGAAAAGATTTAGATATATACGGCCATTCGTCAAAACGTTATTTTATAGTTGTCTCAAGTTAAGACCGTTAATGCTTAAAGCTAAAGAGATTTTTTTTGTAACACCATTAATGCTTAAAGCTAAAGATAATTTTTAGCTTATTATTAAGCTTAACTTTTATCTAGCTTTTATTATAATTCATCGTTAGTAATTGAGTACACATCGTGAGGCAACCGGCATAGAAATTCAATGGTGTATGTGAAGTCGACCAATCCGCACTGGGCCAGCGTGGTTGACTAAGGCCTAATCACCCTAACATAGGGTAGGCTCGAGCCCCTCGGTGGAGACTTATATAAGCTGCGATGATGATGATGATGAATTGAGCAAATTGTGTAAAGGCGTGAATTTAAAATGAGAAATCAGCAATTTGTTCTTCATACAAATAGTTTCACACAAGATACGATCAGATGAGAAATTACTCGTATAACGGTTGTTAAACCTAAAATAATTTAAACTCCAGAAATCAAAGAAATCATCAGACCTTACATAATCAAAGTGTACATTTTTTACTATTAACGGAAATTCATTAGTTCACACAAAAATTTGTTGTTTTTCAGTAATTAAAAATTAATTCATCACTTCGATCATGGAATAGTCTGTCTGAATCTCTATCTGAAAGAGATTTACTCATATTGGTATCGTGTAGTTTATTGTTTTTTTTTATTACTTTTAATTAGGTAATAACAATATTCTCTCAACTCTTATGATTTACGAAATTATGAAATAATATATATTATTATGTGTCGTATATATGTAATATGTGATATACATTTCTAACTGAATGTGACTGTTGGCAGCTAGAAGTTAGATCGGAATTTACGTGTTCGTTGAAAACCAGCGCCCGTTGAATGCTTGGCATTACGCCGAACGATTACCTTTTGGACGCAACCATAAAACTGGCTAGATATCTTTCCAGGTATTTTATTCCCCTAAGCTACGTATTGTATTTATTGTGGTCCAATAAACATGGGTTTCTTTCTTATGCAGAGAAATATCACTGGAAATGCTGAAAATAAATTAAACATATGCTTCACAGGCGTCTTTTGTTATTAACAACAAAAAGGGACAAAAATTCTAATTAAAAAATAATGTCATGTCCAAAAATTCAAGTATTTAGCTTTCTATATCCCTATTTCCTTACTGAAAACAAAATTGTCCTAACTAAAATTCGGTCGCTGCAGCCCAACTAAAGAGACTAACCACCTACGCGTAAAATGTTTGCAGAACGTTTTGCAGAAACACAGATAATTGTATTCACTATTCCTTCACTTGCATAATCTGGCGGAACGATTGACCAGAGTAAGTTTAGGCGAAGGACCCACCGCTTAGCGTACCTTCTTATGGACAGAGGAGCGTAAAGCCGAAATTAGACGGTTCATCAAAAGTAATTCATTTCTGCGATGAATAGTGCACGGTGAACAGTGAATTGCTTTGCTTGTATAGACGGTTCACTTTTGATGAAAGCTATTATTTAATTCCTCGTGGAATTCCCGCGAGAACACAACGCCCGTGGCGACGCGGTAGTATGAGAAATGCAACTGTGAGTGAGCGGTCGCTGTTTAGACGTTTCACTTGTCGTTCATTGCCGATGAATGATGAGAGATGCTAGTGAAAACAATCGGAAGCCGGACGCTTTCATCGAAAAGGCACATTCCGATGAACGTCTATTTAGACATTTCATTATCAGTCATTCATCGATGCATCGAAAATGAAAGCAAAAATGAACCGTCTAATTTCGGCTTAAGATGTCTGATTTTTTTTGAGGATCCATATCAGTGCCCTGACTACCATGAACGATGCTTAACTGCTTAAGAACATAGAGCAGGAAACGATAAGTGATCTCATTCGATTTGTTCAAACTATATAAGATATCGAAAAATGATGACTAATCGAACAGTCAAATAGCATCAATAATGGCTTATAAAAAACTGCATCTACCCAAAAAAAATCGACATTTCCAGTTTCCATTTATTAAATAAGGCTACGTTAGTACTATTAGTTATTCTGTGATATAATGACGAGATTGCCATAAGTATATCACTATGTTAGTGGCCACTGGCGAGGACAGCACTTTGAACAATATAAAAAAAAAACTGTTAAAAAGGTCATGAATATAATTAAAAGCTCATGAATATAATTCTAATTTAACATTATTTATGGAAAACATTTAACTTGCAAAGGTATTATTATGCGATGGGTAGGTACTTTATTGCCATGAAAAATCGATTTTTCGGATAGATCCGATTTATTTCATTTAGCATTACTTTATAATACAATTTGATTGGAGCTTGTAAGGCACTTGAGAATGATTGATCAGTTTTCTGATATCATACTAATATTATAAATGCGAAAGTGAGTTTGATTGCTTATTATGTCTTCACGCTTAAACCACTGAACAAAGTTTTCACGATATTTAGTATAGGGATAGTCGAGGATAGGATAGGTATAGGTAGACCTTGGGAATAACGTAGGTTACTTTTTATATCGAATTTTAATGAGTTCCCTGCGGACACAGACGAAGGCGCGGGTAGCAGCTAGTCTTATATATTCTAGAAATAATCGAGTATCATTTATTATTTCTATCCTTTACAAAGATTATTGCATACTTAATTATTATTAAAAGATTATTACTAGAGCACTTTCGTCTCTGATATAATACAGGGCATATTTCGCACTCTCCCAGCTCAGACTTAGACACTCTCGAATAATTAATTTAAGCATCAAAATTAACGTCACTTGTCAAATTCTAGTAGACATCTTTTAATTTTATTAAACATGTCATTTGCGGTGAGAGCGCTACGAAGGCCCCTTGCTAGTCTGTAACCCCATTACTAATAAAAATTACACTGCCGTTAAACACTTGTTTAAAATGACGTTTTCTATGGACATGTTTTTTTATAAAAAATGTAACTCTTATTGGTAAGGGGGTAGAGCTTCAATTTGTTACTGAGTTATTAATTTTGTGATCGTCTTATGCACGAATAGATACTACATATGACAATGACACAAACGTTTCAGATTTAAGTCGCGTGTATGTGTTTTCGAAAGCTTCACAGCATTCGTGGTGGCGCGCACTGGTGACCTACCTGAAATGTAATATTTGATTCGAATTTTAAATAAGCTTTATGGTTCATAGAGTTTATGTTTAATGTGTAATAAACGCCATCAAAGAACTGCATTCATCAGCTACTACTAACTAGCTGTACCCCCGAAATAAATGTTTCGCTTTAATGAAGCTCAGCACTGTAGTTTCCTTATTTCTGGATGGAGATTTCTTGGCTTCCTGTGGGAATTTTTAAAAATCCTTCCTTGGTGGGTT
Organism: Schoenobius gigantellus; assembly: GCA_963935595.1. NCBI lineage: Eukaryota > Metazoa > Arthropoda > Insecta > Lepidoptera > Crambidae > Schoenobius > Schoenobius gigantellus. Next base: position 11,167,618 of record OZ012558.1, read on the forward strand.
GCTCAATATTTATACTTCAGTCATTCACTCGCCAAAGCCAGATTCCATAAATAAAGATAGTCTACATTAGGTTCAACGATTTCGCAAGAAAAAAACGGAAACACGTGATTCAGTTGTCTCTTCTCGTTACGTGGAGAAAATCGACATCCATCCAGGTAGTCACGAAACAGAATGTCTGATCGCGTCTGACATTTCATTTAGATTAATAGATAATATTAAATTTTCCTATTGGATATTAGTTTTTTATGTTGTGGCGTCTTAGCATGACGGTAGCGGTTTTCCTAAGGAAGATCATTCTACACGTTTTCAATAATATAAATGATTTGGTAGCTATTGTTTGATCCTTGATAAACGCGAAGCAGCCAGCCAATCGATAAATCTGGTAATCTGTTCGACGAAAGATTTTTAAATTTATTAAAGGAGCTGTCAATTGATTGAGGTTTCGTGTATTTGTTACTTCCTTTACAATTGTATAACTAAGCTTTCGAGTATCACGTAAGTTTGACTCACCGTGACTCGGGTGTCTAGCTTTGACTCAAGAGTCCACACAGGCGTTAATAACATCTAAGCACTACAATTAATGCTAATAAAAAGTGCGTCCAGGCGAAAAGTCTTAAAAAATATTATCACGCTTCGTCTTCCTGAAAGGTTGCACAGAGATACACAATAAATTTAATCTACCTAGGAATATCGTAAAGCAATAGGTTGACCATAAGAGCTACGAATATTGCTATGGCAAGTTTGCGTACACTGTTTACATGTAACTAGGCATCATTCGGCATATCTTATAAAATTTTCGGCCTTAATGCATTGACCCTATTGTCAGCATCTAACAATATGTCAATGAAATAGGTAGGGAATGAAATTACTTGACCTGACCGTACAAACTATTCGCCAAATAATTAAAGACCCATGTCAATAGGGCAAACCTTTTGCTACTACCGACCACTAATTCCAGATTATAAACGTTATTGGGAATTTCATAATCAGAAAACTCAATAAGCTTTTGTCCAATATACTCGGTACCTCGTGGTTAGCAGCCGCGTTTATGACCGAGGCAGCATGCAATAAAAATAGCACTATTTTGTAGCACTAATACATCAATCACACCTAATCTGTATTTATAAAAAAAGGCTTTCGTGAGTGACTGACTGAGGCACTGGGGTATAAATAAATGTAAAGCCAAAATACTGAAGCTAAGCCTGAAATTCGATACAGGGATACGTTGGCGTATGCAGGCAACCACTAAGGAAGGATTTGTCAAAATCCTTCCTAACTGGGGACTGAGAAATCATCATCCAAAAATAAGGAAACTACAGTGTTGGGCTTTAGTACAGCGAAATTAATACTTTTGACAAACAAAACTACGAGGGTGGATTGAAAAGTTCGCGGTCTCACACATAAATATTCATTTTATTTATATTTTTCTCATGTCATGATTTTCACTTGTTATCTGGTTGTCAACGTGCAAAATTGTATTTCGGTAGCGTTTGTGGTTTTTAAATTATAACGAGATAAGTGAGTTCAAGTGTAGTATTTTTAGAAAATGGAGATATAATTGAGCTACGGGCGGTCATTAAATTCATAAAAACACCTTGGCGGGCAAACATTTCAATCAAATGAATAGATCAAAAGAGCTGTTAATAATTTTTTCAAGTTCTTGAAGAATCTTTTTTAAGAGTGGAAGCTTAGGAACGTAGGTGGAAAAATGCAAAAATAAAAATGTGTTTGTTCATTTTTTATTTTGTTTTCTTGACTAGGCCGCGAACTTTTCAATCCACCCTCGTATCTTGGTAAGCAAATAAGACTTTGGACGATGTTTTATAAGAGTCTGTATTGAGTCAAAAATTAAATTACTAAAGCGTTTACGGCTTATACTTGTTTTGTAATATAATAATCATTAAAATTATTACTACCAATAATAGTCCAAAACATTATTTACGCCTACATCGAAGAGATTTTCTCAGGAAATAGTTCGGACAATATAATAATACTATGAGGTTTTAATTCTACTTTCGGGTGCAAATTTTAACCCGAAATATTTTTTACGGTGAAGATTACCCTGTCACAATAGACGATGCTTTTCTGTATGAAAGGGCTTTGGTGACTAACTGAGGTAATGTAGAGGCCAAACTTTTAGAGTTATAGAAGTAGGAAATTCGGTACAGAGATACGATGGCTTCCACTAAGGAAAGATGTTTCAAAATTCACACAGAAGACTGAGAAATCATCATCCAAATAATAAGGAAACCACAGTGTCAAACTTTACTAAAGCGAAACGTAGTTCGCAAGCACAGCTAAGAATAAAAAAGCGCTAGGTAGTCACGTAACACATATCACGTCCGACGTTAAAAAAGCTAGAAATACTAGCACTTACACAAACTATTAGCTAAATAAAAAAGCACTCCACTCTCATAAGTGCTTCACAGATGAAACCTTTTTGTGTAAAGGGAATGCTGGTCATGTAGGCTTGCACAAATAGTGTCTAGCGCGTCACCCCTTCAATAGTGCTGAGAACTGCCGCGTAATTCACTGCTCCACTAAGATGTATTGTGTGTACTCGCTTTGTGTGATTTATTTCGATTACTTGCTTGACCCGCGACTTAACAGAATTAAGTTATGTAGCGAGTACGGTTGTATCACGCTTTCAATTGGAAACGCATTAAAGTTTATGTATAATAAATGTGCCTAGGCTATACAGGCTAGTTTACTATATATTATTTGTAAAACACCTGCAACCTCGCAGGATTAGATAGCTAATATCATAAGTAACAACGTTTGTTCAACGACTTTTGATAATTCGTTAGATTTTACTTTCATACAAAAATAAATATTAATTTAATATACCTCTAACGAGCGCTCCACATTCTCGCGAGAATCTCGCGAGAACGCGAAAACAACACGAGAAGCGTGAATGTGGATCCGATTCGCATGTTCTCACGATGTTCTCGCGTAGTTCTCCGACTTTTGTCGGTTTTTTGGCGCGAGACAAAGGCGCGAGAACTATATTGAGAACCTTGTACCAGGGTTGGAAAAAATCTATATTTTTTAAATAAAATCCAATTAATCATGATGTATTGAATAAATCCTAATTTATCATGTTTTTTTTTATTTTTTCGTTTTTATCGTTACTAATTCTAATAAGTAAGCAACTATTTTGCGGAAACGAAAGAGGAAGAGAAAAAATTAAATATTTACCCAGTTCTGAGGCAAGTATTTGGAGCGATTAGCCTCCTCAGTATCAGTGGAAAATTTTTTTACATTTGGCATTGTTCACTCGAAATTACGTAACAGACTAGAAAATTAGAAAAGCTGGAAAATTAGTTTTTTTAATCAAAAATTACAATAATGACACTGAAATATGAAATATCTGATTTACTCGGAAAATAGATATTCATAAAAATACAATTTTCTTCACAAAAATAAAGACATTTGATTAAATCACTGATTTTGTGCCAACGCTGCCGTGTACCTTCTCGCGAGAATCTCGCGAGAAGTGTGTACCCAAGAAGTTCTTACCGAGGTTCTCGCGTAGATTCTTGCCGAGACTCTCGCCGAGAATTTTGCGTGAATGTGAAGCGCTCATAACTCTTCGCGCACAGCACGCGTCGTCTTCCGTCGCACAGAGGGACACGCTCCATACAAGGGCGGTCATAAATAGTTAAAGTCCTGTTACTATCAATACATTGTATTATTTTAGTGACTTATAGTTGTAAAAGTGTTTTAGGAACATTAAAATGAAAGAAGTACATGTATTTACGGAATAAAAAACGTTTACTTCAGTAAAAAACAAATATAAACAATAACATACTTTTACCTAAATTTATCATGAACAAACACTTAAAAATTGGAATGTAAAACATATATTTTAAATAAAATAAGAGTCAAAACATTGATAACGTTATTTAATTATAATAAAATAATAGAAATAAATAAATTAAAATTAATTAAATACAAAAAAAACAAAACAACTAACAAAATACAAATAAATTATTCTTATTCTAACAATATTAAACATGTAACAATTCTATTACACTTTGTGACAGAGTATTTTTCTTTTTAGGGGGAAGTTTCCGAAGACTTGTAATATAAGGATCTGAATGTAATAATAGTCGTTGTATTAAATCTTGATTGGTAACTTCACGTGACATTTTTCGAGTGTGACTTCGTCTATAAATTTTGATATACTTATTTGTCGCTTCAGCAGCTTCTTCGGAAAGTTCTCCTATAGATAACAATGCATAACTTATAATATCTGATCCATGTACGAGCACCTTGTGGACAGAAGCAGGAAGACTATACCACGGATATTCCTCGACCAGGCTGTATGCTGTTTGTAATGCATAGTCTTTAAACTTGCATTCATTAATTTTATGTCCAGAAGATAACGTTTGTAATATTACACAACAACGATCTATGAGATCCTTATTCAAACCTGTAATTTCAGCAGATACAGCTGATTCCAAAAAAAACTTCCTGGCCGTGTTTCCGTCGTTAGACGTCCCGCTTCCACCACTACGCGGCTTGTCAACTATTAAACCTAATCGTTCCCTAAACTGGGACTGTACATATTGTTTTTTATTTGATAACAATTGTTTATCACTATCTAGCCTAACTTGCCATTTTTTTATGTCTAATCTATATGAAAGATGAATAAAATATTCGAAGAAACGTATCCAAGAATGTAGTGGTGATAATCCAAATTGGTATCTACTCTCTATTACAGGTTTTTGTAAACATTCGTCTATTTTATTCATCTCTTTAGGGGTAGCATTACATATATAACATCTACTTGTAGATGTTTCACTTAAAGCACTACAAATTTTACCATCTACCATTGAAAGCTGCAACTTATGAGAAACGACCAATTCACGATTGTCGATCTGAATAAAAGTAGGTTGCAAACTTTCAATTTTATCCTTAAAATAAGCTTCCTCTTGCAAAGACACTGCTGTGCTTTCTTTCAAAAATTGAAATCGAATAGGACGGCAGTACCTAGTGGAAGAGGGTCGAGGATTTTTCCATAAAATTTTACAATTATCTTCAGCTAATTTTACAATAATTTGAAGGGGTACATAAGATGTTACAAACAAACTACTATCTTCTAAAGTTGAATCTGAAAAAAATTGTTTGTATTCACTATGTCCAGTGCTGCCATCGAATCCCCATTTCCCAAGTAAAGAGATATTAGACAAACAATCATCAGGAATCTGATCTAAGACCTCTTTTTGAGATTCAAGGATTCGAGAAGCTGTGTGATCAAAAAGACTTTGTAATTCAACTTCAGCTGAAGACTCGGAAACAGTTATATTAGAAGGGTAACATCTCTGTTTCGCTTTAGTAATTTGTTGGTAACATGGTAATACATTAGGAGAAATCTTACTATTAACAAAGTTTTTAATTAATAAATACTGATGTTTTGTCAACTGAGCATCAGTCACAAGTGACAAGACATCATCAGTGCTAACTCTAGATATACACGAATCGAATGAACAGTCTGAAACATCAAGCAATGCACTCACAGTAGAATCATCAGACTTTGACAAATCAGCTACTCTCCGACGTTTAGTCCTTTTACTACATTGCGTAAAAGGTTTTCGAGGACGACCACGTGAATGACACGGCGACGTTTCAGACGGAGTACATTGCTTATTGTTTTTCACAAGTTGAATTTTTTCAATAACATTAAACCAATCGGAATTCTTATATAAAAGCTTGGTTTTATCCCTATTACATTTTTTCCAGAATCGAGCAATAGGTTTACATAAATTATTAACAATTTTCTCTAAATAATGAATATCAATGTTCTCAGCATCGTCGTTCAGAGTAGTCAACAAACTTTGTAGGACTTGACGACACTTTTCCGAGTCATTATCGGTATTGACAGTTAGCCATATTTCAAGAATATGCATTCTTGAAAACGAGCATATATATAAATTACCTAAAACAAAAAAAAAACGGTTAAAATTCAGTCACAAAACCTACACAAAGCACTAAGACTAAATAAACTAATTTCGTAGCAAATGCTACGAGATAATCTGGCAACCGTAGCACCCTTGTCATCGCCAAAAGGGCAGATAAGGGCAGCCAAGTTTTAATTTTCCTAAGATAAGAAAGTCTAAAGATTATGGTGCAATATACCTCCATAGTCGGAGCGAGTGGGAACATATTTAAAAGTTTATTCAAACTTTGAATATTAAAATATAATACTCCAAGAAAAGTCGCCTCGTAGCAATGACATACTAAAGAAAATATATACTAAGATACAATTAAAAAAAAAATATTAATTATTACATACCCTGTTCTTGGATATCCATTTCAGAAAAAACTCACACAGCACTCACAGGTCCCGCAATGACAACAAATGAAGTCACGCTTTTTAATGACTCACTGATAACAGTATTTACGATTGGCGATGCGCTCTCTTTGAATGCACAATAGATAATGAAGGCGCACTCTAATTACTGACCTATTTATAGTTTCAGAAGGTACCGCAACTATCCAATGTAACGACAAGGAATAAAATGTAAAACAAGAAAGCAGGTTTTTAAGATTTATGACCTATGGATGTCCCACAGTGCGTCGTCGCGTTTATAAAAGGAACATAGACTTATCAATGTCACGACAGTGCAATAAAAACTTGAAAATAGATTTTTGTTCAATTTATCGAGTTATCTTAAAACTCGTGAAACAAAGCAATCTAATCCTGCAATGTTGCAGTAGTTTAACAATTAATTCTGTAATCTCTACTCAGGGATTAAGCAATCTATATTCCTAGCAAATTTCATTAACAGGAAACACTAAGGTCGAGATAATTCATAAATAGGAATTTGTAAAATGCATTGCTGTCCCGAACAACTGGACTGAGCCATAGAGACAACTGCACCTTGGACCGAAAATACCTATGAAAATTGCACAAAATATACGTTACGTAGTTCCCTGTTTTCTCCGCCAAAACTAGACAGATTTAATAAAATTTTACATAAAAAATTAAAGAAAGGCTTTAATATTTAATCTGCTGTAATCGCTTATTATTTAATTTCTTATCTGTAGTTTCGTTACCTAAGTAGGTATACTACATAAAATAGTAAAAACGCACGTTTTTATGAGCATCGTTTACAATTACTTGTAAAAAAGCCAAACTTTTATGTGTTTACTTTAATTTTATTTATAGTTTTATTTATGATTTTATTTAGGTACTTATTCTTGAATTGGAAGACTATCTAATGATGTACTTATTCTGCGTGTACTTACATCTACATTTTATTTAGATCAAACGCCCATACAAATCTTGGCCACCTCCTTTAGCTTAAAAAAGTATTTCAGCGCGACAATCATTCTTGCCAAAACGTAGGCTTGTGGCTTTGGTTCCTCCACTATATTGGAACAAGATAATTATCTTACCTCTCATTGTAGCAACATAATTATTATTGTTGTATCGGGAGAATTAGCGTTGAGGGGAGATGTAACGATGTCTCACAAGATGACAGACAATCAGGTGAAGGTCACAAGAAGCGTCTGGATGCGGGCAGCGCAGGATAGATCGATGTGGGGATTCTGGAAGAGGGGATTTGCCCAACAACGGGTGTGATATGATTATTAACCGAGAGATGCCCGTTGTTGGACAACAATGCTAATAATTGTATTATGTATTGTATCATCAGCTGATGCTGATAATAATTTCCATTGTTGTTATGGTGACACGATAAACGTCCAACTAAAATTTGCTTATTAGTAAAGTAGTGTTAAATAAAAAAATAACTACTCAATTAGTGTTACATTCTGAACCCTGATTCATTTGCGGCGTATTTTCTCAACGAAAAAGGTGTGGATTCCCATTAATTTACGAGTATCTAATACGAACTATAAACGCATTAAATCCTTCGTTAACCTACTTTTACGAATCCAAGTGCTCCCCTCGATCTGATAAGAAAGTCATTTTCTACCCGTGTGCTGGGCGGCTTCGCTTCATTGCCATTCTGACGTTGGGTTGCCAGTACGAAAAATAATCCTATACAGCCAACGCCGATGTAATATTGAGTCAGCCTTATTTGAGTAGGTCAAGCAGTGAAACAACGCACGCATTTTTTTTTTGTTAATTAGAAGTTTTTCATTCTCAAATAATTAGTTGCTTGATTTGCATAAATTAACATTCGAGAAGGACTTCATGCAACATGTCATAGTTCTATGGATCATTAACGTAATAAAGTTGCCTCGTGCACAAAAATAATAAACGCATTTAAATTAGCTTTAGAAATAGAACTTTTTTCCAAAATGCCTGTCTACATGAATTAAATTTTCAAGATTAAATAATTATATGTGATGTGTATAAAATCCATCAAAATCGTATCGATACAAATATTATAACTCATTTCTTAGTCACACAATCAAAAAATAGAACTCCCTGCCAGCACACGTGTTTCCTCCTTCTTACAATCCCGGGTTCTCGTATATTTTCTCTACTGTACTAGCTATCTTTGCATTTGAACTCCACTTCCTATTCCTATCAGGTGGAATGGAGTCAATAATTTATTTCAAATACAGACGACTACAAACCACCGTATTATTAACACTATTAACGAACATAGTATGTTAGTAGATACTCAATTTCTACGAGATATTTTACATACAGAAAGCTTTAAATAAGGTGATTGTTACCGCAATCGAACAACGGGCAAACCTAAGGGCCAAAATATTCGCTCGGACCGACAATACTCTGCGTTTCCCAGCCAAATCTGCCTCATCCTCGGTGACCAAAAGTCCCTGATATTTGAAATTTTGTACCCGTTTCAAAGGAACATAATTGGTGGTACAAGCGAAGGGCACTTGGAACCAGCCCCGGACAATATATTCAGATTTAATTACACTGTGCAGTAGTCCAAAGGAGACTGCAGAGTTCAGTCGTCTGCACCTCTTATCTTGCCGATTTCTGCCGCAAAGCAACGGTGCCTGCATTGATTGTGCCCCGGCTTAACATTTCATTATTGCATACTAGCTGTGCCCGCGAACTACGCCTTAATTTATTTTTTCCCGACATCTTCAACAAATATCGTTAATGTACACAGAAATAAATACAAAACCTTAACAAATTATATACTAAAACCTTCCTCGAGAATCACGCTATCGAGTGGTGAAAACCGCTTGAAAATCGATGCAGTACTTTTTGAGTTTATCGCGAACAATCCCCTAATGAGGCCTACCCACTGGTAGGCCTAATTAGGGGAGAGTCCCACAGTTAAGCCCTACTCCCACTGCCGTAACTGGTTTAAAAAAAGGTGCAACTATAAATTAATACCTTCTCAAATTGCTTAAAAATAATCAAAACTATCAACTAAATGTTGGCAACACAGCCTTAAGCCCTTGCGTTCTTATCGCCAGCTCCATGTGCAATATATCATTGTTGTTTTAACATATCGCTTCGGCCCATAATCGGATCGTAGATAGTTCGTTTGAACTATTGCTGGACATGTACGAGTATACCTATTGTGATATATATTTAACTGAAATAACGAAAAAATATTTTTGTACTAAGAAAATTCATTTGTTCCAGTGCAATTTTAGGTAACGCTTAAAAAAATATGGCCGGAATTTTGTACTGTTTCATAACTATGCCAAATCTCAAACGGTCGCTACTGGTGCTGGTAGTTTTAAATTATAACAGCTTTCCTGTTTAGCTCCCTCACCATAGTTATTCATACATCTATACATGTACTGTTCCCATGACACCAAAAAGCTTTCATCCACAGCAATGCTCAGCCGACTAAGTACTTATATTGGACTTCAAAAGTCTAGGAAGAGACTAACCCCCATTACTTTCTTACCCCCACTGGGCAATTTATCGCATAGAAAATTGCTTAACTTACTACGAATGTTATGTATTTTTATGTCATAAGTCATCTATCAGGAAATTGATCGTGTAGAAAGCTGTTTATTACGCCACTAACTCAGCACATCTTCTCCTTGAGTTGGATGAAGTATTATTACCTATATGAAGGAAATTTACGGGCTTCTATACTTCAAAATTGCAAAAAATGCAATGATTATTATTATCAATAACACTGAAAATTACAACATTTTAGTCTTACTTAATCCAGTGCTGGACATAAGTCTACCCAAGATTTATATCGTCACCCACGATGCTCAGCACTGGTGGGTGGGAATAGCCAACACTTTTGATAAATAATTCTCTTTATTTATTATGTTTTACTCATAATTGCTAGATTTGTAGCGTGGATAAGCGATTTGCATTACATTAATAAAATCACATCAAATCGACACTACTCAAGAAAGGGTACTATACAGTTAAAGATTATTTGGATGATAAAACTGTTTGGATATGAGGTTAGCTCCACACATGATAATTCTTTTGATTGATATGTAAACAAAGTCTGATGTTAGCTAAATGTATAATGTAAACTGACACATCTACTTGTAATGGAAGTTGAGCTCAAAATTTTGCTTTGAGGTTAGCTTCCAGCTGACGACTCTGTAATCATACAGGGAGAAAAAAAATAGCCCTTGCTGGTTTTCTTGTTGGTTCTTTCTAGTACAAGGTCTCCCGCCGTAGTAGACCCGTAGCGCTAGGTTTTTAAGTTTCAAAAATATTAAAGTTGTTTGTTTTTCGCATATAGCTTCCAGACCATTTGCCCAACCTAAAAAAATATTTTGTGTCATTCTAGGTACTTGCATAGGTAGAAATTTAGGTATTTGTCGTTTCAATCAGTATTGGACGAAAACAAAATTAGAGATGAAAATTTTACTTTCATCATAATAACGAAGTAGTATCTGATGTGCATAGGCATTTTGTGTCATCTCTGTCCACGAGAATCTTAATTTTTAACCAGTGGCTAACATGACGCCCAACTAGCTTTGAAAGAATATTACAATTGGTAAAATAGGTGTTATGCGTTTTAGAATACTAGTATCTGTTGTTTAAACTATTTTGTGTTAAATTCATCCACGAGATGTATAGATATTTTATTATTTTACTACAACACCCTGTAAAATCCTCAAAATAAAATGCAAGTTATTAGAGTTCACGTGTTTCTAATTATTATTTTGTAACAAAACACTATTCATAATTTGTGTTGTTTTCATCCACGAAATCCTTTTATTTCAAAAAAATACCAGACTTCTTCGCACGAACGCCGCGAGCGCGGGGAAGCGCGCAGGCGTGGGCGGCGGGCACCGGCCAGTCACACCGGCCGGCGTGCTAGTAACACAAAGTATAGTACATTGCACTAGTAACACAAAGTACACGAGAAGATTAGTCTACGAGAGAAAAATGACATTACGGAGTAGACAAAATGTTTCTCGAGTTCCTAGTGCTACGCGTGTGTTTGTATGTTTGTTAATCAATCACGCTTTAACGGCCGAATGGAATTAGCTGTGATTACCAAACGAAGGTGAACAGGGGCCCAATTCAGCTAATAAGCTACAGCTGAATCGAAACTGAATCGTTGCGGTCGACCAATCGGAGCGCTTATATTGTCTTTCAACTGCTCGATGACGTGATAATGTGGCGTTCTGATTGGTCGATCGCAACGGTTCAGTTTCGATTCGGCTGTTGCTTATTAGCTGAATTGGGCCCCAGTGCGTACGGCGAGCGTCACCCGCCGCCGCTCGTCCGCGTCGCGCCGCGCGTCGACCCGCTTCGACCGTAACCATTGTTTTTGTGTTTTATTCATTCTATGTTTATCGTGCATGAAAATGACACAAATTTACAATGTCGACTTTTCATGCATTTATGATATTAAATGTGTAAACTCTAATTATTGTAATATTTTTTTGAAGCGTTTATAGCTTGGAAAAGGAAAATAGTTAATAATCTTAAAATTGCGTGATCCAACTTGGCACAAATTTATTAAATAGGCATATGTAAGTGATCTGAGATAGAAAATAGTTATTTCATTAACTGTAATTTTTTTTTCGTAGTGTACCTAAATACTGATTCTATGTCAGTTTGCTCTGGATGAAGATGACACAAACTAGGTTTGCACACTCCGCAGGCTCTCCTAGATATGGTACCGTAATTATTTTAAACTTAAAATAAATTTTGCCAGTTTTAATTTGAATAAAAATAATCAAACACAAATCATCGAATTACTGAAAATGCAAGTACCAGATGTGACACAAAACGAAATAATATGCTTCATAGGTATGACTGCATCCACATGCAAAAAATAAACAACTTTAGAATTATTGAAACTTATGACATCAAAAAAACCTAGCGCTATCGGTCTATAGCTTCTTTGACGTGCAAAAGTGATTATGTAATAATCCCATTTGAATAAACGATGTTGAATTTTAATTTGAATTTGATTTATAATTATTGCTAAAAGCCTTCGATTGGGCATAATGTGTGAGTATCAAACTTTTCCATTACTAAATTATGTAAAAGTTAAGGATGCTATTTGGTATTAAATTGTTAGCTGAATAATCTGGGCTACATACGTTACACGTTTATATTTTGTAATACATTGATTACGTATTTGCTTGGTTTTCCACTTTTACGTGCAAATAATAATAAATTAAACAAATAAGCTTACGTTGATCAAATCATAAAAAATTTCTAAAGATAACTACACATTCAGAATCCAAGTATACATATATGCTGCAATTTGCATTACATACTATGTACCTACTACCCACAACCAACAAGTTACACCCAAAGCTCCTAACAGTAGTAACATAAACCATTTCCTTGACCCATAATAATGGGTAAAGTAGCCTTCCGAAAGAGGCTATTCTCATTCCAATAGATCAGAACAATTGCTACGAATCTACGTAAAAATATCGAAGAAGATTCAAAGGCCTGAATATAAACCTGGGTATTTTGCCTACAGGAATGTAGGTATTCATGTATAAGCTTAGAAAATACACTCTCTTTGATCGGCCGGTATATTTACAGTAAGTAGATGAAAATGTCTTAATTGTCAAGCACTGTGTGTGTATTGTGGTTATATGTATTTTAGGCTTGTGTAGGCTTTTGCATGCCATGAGCTATTTGGTGTTATATTACATATCTCCAAATATCAATTTATGGATATAGCTTGCTTTAAGTATAACACTTCACACCCCTTTTCTGGTAGGATATTGCTAATAGGAGGTAATATCAAAATCTTATAACAATTTTCGTATCTATAATGGGATGGGAGTATATAATGGAGTAGTACCACAGATTAGATAATAGTTACTACGTAATAGTACTAAGTAGGTATCATGGATGTAACAGGTATGTTCATTTTCATTTCCTGGGACACATTACAGTTAGCCACCTACATGAAATTACTAAAATAACGCCTTTTATAATAAGCTTTACATAATTTCAGTTTTATAACTGCTTAGTCACATTTCAGAAATATATTTTTATCACATCTCGGTGGCGCTGTGGACTCGGCACTTGCCTTCCAATCGGGAGGTCGGGGTTCGAGACCCGCCATGTACCAATGTATTTTTCGTTTCGAATTTTATATGTACATTTGTCTGATGCTCCTACGGTGAAGGAAAACATCGTGAGGCAACCTGCATACATCTGCGAAGAGATTCAATGGTGTATGTGAAGTCGACCAATCCGCACTGGGCCAGCGTGGTTGACTAAGGCCTATAATCACCCTAACATAGGGTAGGCTCAAGCCCCTCGGTGGGGACGTATATGAGCTGTGTTGATGATGATGATGACATCTAATCAAAAAGAGCTACTAATCATCTAAGAAAACTTTTTCATCCCTTAGGGACCTGGAGTAATTTACCTACATTGAGAATGTGGATACCAGACCAGTGTTTTTTATATTAATTGCTTTTTTCTTTCTATTGTCTGATTGTCCCTAACTGAATGTAGGTAAATAAATAAACGTGTATTCTTAAGCAAATGGCACACCGGAGGTGGCACGCTTAGCGGCAAGAGGTTAGTTGGTCGCTTCAATCACTCATCCCAGTGAACAAACACATTGCACGCTATGCGCGCGGCCCCACCGCTCGCTTGGTGGGACGCTTGGCGCCTGGATAGCTGCTTAGCGGTTAGCGAGGCGAACGGACGCGTCGATTATTTGCTTAGATTACTAGGATGCATTGTGGAGAAACTGATTGATAATAGCCGTCTGTTTATAAAAACGAGCAATTGTGAACTCCTTCCCACACGTTACGTAAACAATTTATGTGTATTAAGAAATTGTGACAAGAAGTAACCGATATTTTACAATTGTTTTACAGTGATGTTATTATTATGTTTTACTTTTTTTGTATAAAATTTAAAATTCTCATTTAGTAGACGTCGACATATTAATATCACGTACTCAATATGTTCGATTACTTCGAAATTAAGAAGCAATTTTGTAGAAAAAATTAAGAGACATTTTACTATAACAAAATAAATGTCTATAAATACGCCTTAGATCACCAGGCGCGCGCTGCCAGTGTGGCCACTATCTATCGAAGCATTTTGACCGCTAAGCCTGCCTCCTAGCCAACCTCTAAGCCTGCCACCTCCGGTGTGGCCGTTGCCTTAGGTACTCATGGGTTTCACTTATTATCTTATAGAGGGTGATAAAAAGTAGAGTACATCTTGGGAGCAACACTATTTTAAGCTCGAGCGACGTACATACCTACTTTGAATTCCTCGCTGCACTTAGGATTCTAATTTAGCATGCCTCGTTACGCTCGGGTTTCTACTCTAGAGTCTCGCCTTAAAAATAGTTGTTCGCTCCCTTGGTAAGCAATCTACTATTTCGATATCGATACTGCTTAATACATATTATTATAGCGATAATGGCTGATTCGAAACGAAATGTAAGCAAGGACGTGAACCTTTTAAGTAAAATTTTACAATTTACTTTTATAATTTTGTCAATACGCTGTCTCCAAACAGTCTCATCTTATTTTGAGGTCAATAATACTCGTAGGTTGAGTACAATTAATAACCTTAAGTTAAAAAATTATATTTCCATCATTGTGATTTTCTACATATGACTATCATCATGTGCAGTTGACAAAAATGCTCGTTTAAAAAAACAAATAAAATATAACGTGTGCAGGTAAAAAAATTATTTTTACCGAACACGTTAAGTTTTTTAATTTAATTTCGGTAAAGCTTTATATTTATAATCTATGTTTCTGGGCAATTTTTTAGAGAGCTTCGTAAACATTACAACTTTAAAAGTTTCGCCAAAGCAACAATTTTAATTCTTCCACAAAATTAAGCTCCCCGACTAATTTCGCAGAAAAGAAAACTTCGAAAGTAGGCAAAGTGAAAGCAACCCCGATAATAACTGTTGTTGCTGGAACTTTTTTCATGAAAGCCTCGTTCCTTCTTTCACTAATAAGAACACAGTGATGACGTTTAACCGCCTCCGTGGTCTAGTGGTAGAGACCAATCGGTGTTAATCGGTCCGGGTTCTATTCCCTATGGGGAAGAAGTTTTTCTGCTCAGCCCTAGACAAATGCCATACGCTAACTTTTCCGCAGTCGTTCCTCAGAAAAAATGTATGGAGATGACATTAGCTGCGAAAAAAATAGCGTGAGGTTGTCGTAAGCTAATGTCATTTCCATACATTTTTTCTGCGGAACGACTGCGGAATAGAGTTGTGTAGCTCAGGAGTGATTGATGCAAAATAGATATAACCGACGCAAGAAGTGATTGCATCAGTATATCACCTCAGCTTAGAATATAAATGTGTATCTCAGTAACTCTTTCACTCACCTGAGATGTCCGAGAGCATTGAAACAGCATTGAATCAGTAACTCAGTAACTCTTATCCATTGATATACTACGTTTGGTAGTAAATCAATGCTCTTATCTTTCACTCGGCAGGGTTTTACGAATACAAAGGCCGAGAGCGTTGATAGTCAATGTAGTCCTAAACCTGTCAAGTATGAAAGGAAATCAGGTGACTGATTTTCATATTCACAACAATATTAAGAAAATTATTCAAAGTAATTATTATGAATACAAATTAATTATAAATCTTTTTAAGAATGCTAAGCTAATTATAATAAATAAATTAATAAACATTAATTCAGAAATTGACAGACACAGAGCACACATTTATTATCTTATTGACAAAATAAAGAAACACTGAGTCATTGAGTTAATTATCTAGTTCCTCAAGCATCAATGCCTTGGCAATGGCCTGAATTACTCAACTGAGGTCTGAGCTAAAGTGATAAACACGAGATATAGTCATATAAAATACTGATATATATCAGCAGCTCCAAAAGATACCTATCTCTCTTTTCTTCTCAGTGATATACACCGCGCGAGTCTACTTCGAAAAAGTTAGCGTGTGGCAAACTGAGGCCCTAGAGGCATTTGTCTAGGGCCTCAGTTTGGTTGGTGGTAGGGCTTCAGAGCCCACCTGGCTAGCTATCACCGTCTTACCTTAGTTTGTCGTCATAATAACATCGTGTATAACAATGTTGTGCTCCGACAAAATTGTTTAATAAGTTAAAAAATCAATGAATCAATATAATACAAATATCGACTCGGGCGGGATACGAACCCGCGTCTTCAATAAACTGTGTTGACGCCTACACGAAACTGCTCGAGGTGACTGATTTCCTTTTAATTTTCATGTAACTGCACTCACTGTCACCGCCCAAGTCTATTATTTTATATATCTCTAATATATAAAGCCATTTATTTTCCCATTTCGTGGAACATTTTAAATTACAATAGGCCTTCTGCTGAACATAGGTTGGAGACTGCCATATACAAATGTATTTTTTGTTTTTCGAATTTCATACGTACATCTGTGTGACGCTTCTACAGTGAAGGAAAACATCGTGAGGCAACCTGTATACATCTGTTAACGTACGAAATTATGTCGCCTATTACTGACTGCTAAACCACTTTGTATACCTACCTTTTTAGTAAACTGCTTGATATAACTGATTAAGTTGTGCTGGAATGGCTGAGACTGTACTAGTGCTAGTACCGACAGACATGGTCAAATTTAAGCATGCTTGTAATTATGCTGCTCTGCATCTGTTTTCATGTTACAACCATAAGCGTATACCAGTTTTGAGCATACTTCTAAATAATCACGATCAAAGCAAAAAAACGGACAGACGTGCTATTTAAAGGTACTTAGAGGGCACTGACAGATTGTATGCAAAAATTATAGGCATATATGCTTACGCTCTACTACCCGCGCGAAGCCGGGGGAGGTCGCTAGTATTTTATGATAAGAACTCGCGCTTTAATTAAGTTTACTTTAGAACCAGTAAGAAGCTTAATGGCTCAATCCAAGATTGTCTTAAACAAAATTTGTGCAACAACATTCCCTTGGCACACCATGGCTTCGAAATTAATAAGAGACACGCACCGTACATTACACACACATTCGCCATAATCTGCTCTCGTATTCAGAGCAGATGTCACCCATGATTCGTTCACCGTGATGGGCAATTTTAAAACATTTCCGCTTATGAAAATTACTCGGCCCAGAAAAGTTGTTATTTTCCCAAACTGCTGTGTGTTCGGCATACTGATATTGAGCATAATGATATAATGTTAATTAGTTTTGGCTATACCGAACGAGTTTAGTACAGAGGTCGAGTGATCACCTACTGCGCAACGGGTCGCGGGTTTGATTCCCGTACGGGACAAATATTTTGTATGGCCCACAGAAATTTGTTCCGGTCTGGGCGTATGTGCATGACTGTGATGTTCTATGTTTGTAACTGCACCCACGACACAGGAGAAAATCCTAGTGTGGGGCGAACCTGAATATATGTCGCGTATATATTAAACCCCGAAAAAAGTAAAAATATTTTTTGATAACCTTTCTATTATATCTTCTGTGCCTTTAGTGAGAACTAGTTTGCGGAGCAACCTATCCCAGCGCGGCGGGACAACTAAATCGCCTTCGGGAAATCTATGTTCAGAAATAGGTCTATTGTAATTAAAAGAGTTTTACGAAATAGGAAAATAAACAGTTTTTTTTGGGTTATAATAATAAACGTGGGTTATGACACTGAGCGCTGTTACATGAAAATCAAAAACATTCGAATTCATTCGATCGATTCATCCCGTCTATTAGTCAGTGTATAGCTGCGTAATGGTATTTAATGAGTTTGAATTTGGAACATAATAAAATTCAATTTAAAAAATAGTTTAATATTCCACGACCAATGAGGGCGAACGAAAATATTGTAGGAACTTAAGTCTGACTTCAAAAGAAACCGCGGGAACTACTTTTTCTGCCATTTTACTGCTCATGAATTAGGTCAACTGTAAATAAGTAATTTACAAAATGTCTTCGTGCAGCGAATACGAAACCAAATAGGACATTCTATGCATTTTATCTAAAGATGCTACTTATTTCTTTTCTTATTATAGATGCGAAGAACAGCAAAGTGAGTCACTTGGTCAAAGTTATTCTTCCCACTTCTGTTAAATGTAATAATTCTACTTGTGAATAATATTAGTACTAATTCTTCTTAAATCAATAGCAAAATCTCACAATAAAGACAGACAGTAACAATAAAGAAATATAACATATAAACGTGCCGTTGCCTATAGAATATGATTTTAACTGTGGCATGTGCGAAATCGTAAAGTTCGTGAAAGAGCTCAGTGTACCGTGCATGCTCGAGACACGCTAAACTGTCGCTTATTTGTTCGTTTGAAGCGAAAGATTTTGCCGAAACGTTTCCGGTGCGGAGCATTGAAGTGTGTTTTATACTCAGATACAAAGTAACGCTGAAGATACTTTTGTTTTATGACCTCAATGCTTTGAATGATACGAGCCCTGTTTTATATATATGTCAGGAGAGAAATCACCTGGCGTTCTGGGAAGCGAGAATCTGGGTGACATTGTACTCGTACGTATGTAAATAACGGAACGTTAACCTAATGACTAGAATTTGTATTCCTTTTACAAAGGGAATGAATTACGAGTGTTTTAGACGATGTCGCTATAGTTAGATACTTTACTTTAGTTCGCTGATTGATGAGGATTTTTGTCTAACAGAGAAACAACTGAATTTCCGCTAAGTATACTTAACGGAAGCTCAGTTGTTTCTCTGTTATTGTATCTATGTATACAGTAAGCTCCCATTCAAGCTTTACATTTACACTACGAAAGCGACATAATAACATTATTTTTTTTAATTTGACAATTAGTTGCTTACACACGTTATATACGGACGTGTGTATTGTCGTGGCAAGAGAGGGAGACAGAAGACACTCTAGCCACAATATAAAATGCATATTTAATTATATTCTATTGGTGTTGCCAGCGTAAAGACTGGTGAACTTCGTTCCATAAGGCTCCTGTCAGTTCGTTCTTACTGAACGAATACGAACTCTCACGCGGATATAAACGTCATTGCAACATTAAATCGTGTTAATTTCATAAAGTTTGATGGCGGCGCGGTTACTGTGCGGTGGGTATCACAAATAAGCCTAGTAATATATAACATTTAACCTTCACAACTTCAAACAAAAAAAAACAAAAGACATAAAAAGTTACAAGATGTTCAAAAATAATAGTCACGTAGTTTCAAGCGACGAAACCGACGTAGTTGGCTATAAAAATGACAGCCCAGCAGAGGCTCTTAGAATTAAGTGGGTTCTGAAAATCCTCGGTAATACCGCGTTTCTCAGAACTTGTGATCGGTTATAGGTCCATCGCCTATTACATAACTGCTGGAACGACCTCGCCTAATCCCGAAAAAGTAGCCATTCTTACTTAATTAAACTTACTCTTTGTTGTATTCTTTTAAGTCACTTCGGTAAGCTGATATTTAATTCATTAGAAGATGAAAATAAAAAATATACTGGGTGTAACTGAACACCCCAATAACATTTAAGGGGCATATAAGTTAGATACTAAATGGACATTCGGTGCGTGTCTGAGACCTGGAACCCCAAATACTTTCAGAGTTATTTGGTTTTAAACTGAAAGCAAAAACTTTCAAGTGACAACCATAATCAGCTTAAAGCCATAATTACCCTTAAAGTGACGCCATAAGACGCCTCATTGCCACTTCCAACACGGCAACGGATGACGAGATCAAAGACCATAATGAAAAGATGGCGTTCAGAGCCCTTACACGGGCAGCAATCTGGGTGCAAGACCAGCCACCAATAAATATATCATCCCGAACCCTATCCGGAACTAGTCCTATCAGTAGATTGTAACATATTGCAAATAATTATTATTTTATTAATATTAGATTATCTTTATATAGGCAACTATAAAATTGTTAATGCGCAACTCACCCTAGATTAAGTGAAGAGTACTTAGTAGTAAGCGTTTTATAGATCACATAATAATGTACCCAAGAATTCAGAAGGCACGGACCACGAGTCTGTGGAGTTTTAAATAAACTAAAAAAAAAAACCATAATCAGCTCTTAACACAAAAGAAATTTAAACACAAAATGACACGTGAAAGACGTGAGCGTAGTATTCCTCGTACGCTTACGTAGGGCTGTCGGTACTTAATACCAACAAATAATTTATTTAATTTGTATGGGAATAAAGTAGGTTTGTTAGCCCTAATATTTTTCCTACAGAATCTCTACTTCTGATGGATACATACCCTTAAAATGTTATTGGGGTATTCAGTTACATCCTGTATATAAAATATCACCACAGCTCACATACGGCCCCACCGAAGGGCTCGAGCCTATTATATAACGGTGGGAAATGCATTACGTATGGGAGGACGCAAGGTTATGTCGGACTCTCCGCGGCTCCTGGGGGCAGAACGCCTGCCAGAGAACCGCGGCCTACCGACTAAAACCCACCGATGTCCCTCACGTACGCCTTGGCGCGAGCACGTCCATGATCGTCGCATCCTCCTCATCGGAAGAGGATACGCCGAGAAGGGACGCTTCGTTTCCTGACAAGGTCATGGGAATTTGGATAAATACTTCCACGACCTCGTCGGCGTAAGGGGCTCGAGCCTACCCTAAGTTAGGGTGCTTAGGCCTTAGTCAACGCTGGCCCAGTGCGGATTGGTCGACTTCACATACAGTATTACATTTCTTATATGTATAATGTATATAAAAATATGAAGTCGGTGTCAAGAAGATGATCTCCTAGAAAGTCTTAGAATTTGGCACTGACTTCAAAATAAATGCGTAATGTTGTGTTTATTTTTATATTATACTAGGTTTTGCCCGCGACATCGTCCGCGTGGAAATCCTTTTTTATTGATTCTCTTTACAACTCAAAGTAAACTATCTCCATACCAAATTTCATCTAAATCGGTTCAGTGGTTAATGATTCCCCATACAAACTTCCACCCCCCTTTTCTCCCCCTTAAGGGATGATTTCTGCAATAAAAGCTATCCTATATCCACTTCCTGGTTCTAAGCTACCTCCCCACCAATTTTCAGCCAAATCGGTTGAGCCGCTCTTGAGTTATAAATAGTGTAACTAACACGACTTTTTTTTCTTTTACGAGATAGAAAAATATATAGATATATATATCTTAGATATATATATATATATATATATATATATCTCTTTTCGTATATATAGATTTGACTTGTAAATGTTTTCGAAGTCGGTTTTTGTTATTTTACACAATACGCGGGAAGAGCATCCAGATAGAGAGGAACCTCACAGGGGACCGAAGCCAGACGAATCTATTGTGTCCTTACTAATTTAAGTATCTTAAATACAAGACGCAATCAGCAGTGGCATTGTTAAGGTGGACCGAATTTTCAAACTTGTTAATTTTTGTCACGCACCAAAAATCATCCTTTCTGCTGATTTGTAATCTGAAGTGGCTTGTGAAGTACTTAGAATAACTTGGAACCTAAAAGTTATAAAAGAGAATTCAATGAAGGCAGGGATTAATAAATTCAAAGGCTTAGAATTTTTATAGATTTCTGTAAAAGAAATGACTGCAAGTGTACATTTACAACCGAGAAATAAAAATAGAACATTCAATTAAAACTAATATTGCAATAACTATCTCACAATAACAACATTAGGGTTATAACAATAACATAATAACTCCGTATTTTTTCATTAGCAAAAACTTTTTTTACAAGTATTGGTTACAAAAATTCATGTAACATGTCTAAGGCTAAAGTTAATTTGATTAAAAATGTACATGATTTTTAATATAAATAACTTTAGCCTTAGACATGTTGTCCTAAAAACTCTCAGAAGCTTATGCTTAATAATGTCTTGAAATGCTAGTTTTAATTCTTCTGCATGCTACCCAACTATAACAAGCATTTTATAGCTATCCACATATAAAAATACCTAGCAAAATATTTTAAGAACTAGAGACTTTTTAAAGCTATGACTCTGAACACAAAAATAACTAAGAATTTATTTTTGCGTAAATACTCTAAGGCCCCAGTCACAAGCGCGTTCAATACATTAAAATAAAATGCATAAACTCAAACTCAAAGTTCTTTATTCAATATAGACCTTTACAGGCACTTATTGACGTCAAAAAAACATAAAAATCTTCAACCAAGAATCTAGTAATTTAATCCTATAGAAGAATCACATAGAATTGCAATGTAAGAGATGGACTTAATGGAACAAAAATGACCTCGTATGTCACTCCCGTACTGTAAGTTCCTTTCTATGCGTTTTAGCGCAACTGACGCTTATAAATATCACAGTACAGTAATAAATTTAGTTAGTTTTAGTAACATAAACGTATTTTTTATCATTAAGTTATTTAATTATTTAAGCTTGGTTTTATATAATGACTCTAAGCTTTCCACCAGCAGCTTCCATCTAATATGGCGGCCGATGGTCGCCATGTTTGATTTCGACAACTATCATGTCTTAGGTGACACTCGCAAGATTAAAACGAATTGATTGACAAAAAAATCATCAAAATCAGTATTTAGTCGTGTTTAGCCGATATAGCACCACAAAGGAACGCACATACATACATACGTACGGTCATTATAGACTGGTGAATGAATAAACAGTTAAGTAAAAAGAAAAAATAGTTTGGTGAACGATTTTGTTTTGTTTCCAATTTTAATTACTTATTTGTAAAGGTTGTTACGCAGTCTATTTTGTCCATGACCCACTTTATTATTATCTCAAATATTTTTTTTTGTATATTGGCTCGCACGATTTGTACATTTGCCACTACATGATATTAATATTAGCTAACAAAGCTATATGATATAAACAACACACAATCGATCTATAAATAACGACACATACTCAACTACTAATGAGATAAAGAAAACTAATAATACTCGTATAGAGAGTATATTTTTCAATCATCAGATTTGTAGGTACGACTTCCTCATTCGTATAGGTACTTTATAGAAGTATAATACAATACGTGTATTATTGGTTTCCATTTACCTCGATTATATTATTTTGCAACGTAGGTACAGTCACAATTCAACACCAATAACAAATCGATGCTAAATATCGATTGCTGAAGTCTAAATTATGAAACAAAGTAGAATTAATAATTACGAATCCAATTAAAGTATACGTACCTAGTTGCAACGAAATTCCCTGTAAACGCCTGTCGCGTGAGAATGAGCACATGTGGCGATCTACAAAGGCTCGAGCCTTGGACATTATCATAACCGATACTTTTTTACCCGCAATGTACCTCTGACGTTAGGTAAAGTAGGTAAATATTATTCTACTGCTCACATATTAAGATTATTGATATTACGATTAATTACTACTTACCTACTTTTCTTATTATTTTGGCGTGCCCCCAACGCTGTTTAGTGTTACGCTTAGAACTCATCTTTTCATTTGTTTGTCCATTCTATGTAGAGCTCGATCCCTGGACCACCTAGATACTTTAGGTTTTTATTTTATGAGAGGGTATGAAATCTAGATTTACTCACATTTTTTTAAAGTGAAACTTTTTCTTTACGTCCGGCCCTAGGTCCGAACGACGACGTAGGTTTACGTCCGAGAGATGGTAATGCTACCTTGTTCTAAAGACCCTAATTTTCATATAAAAACTTTATATTATCATTTGTAATAGCTCACTGATCAGGATCAATAATTGTTGATGCTGAGTATGAAATCGCTGATACAACACCCTAAGACATGCACAATGTTACCTTGACTCTATTTTCTTAAAAAATTAATAGGTATATGACTTGTGTACGTTATTGAATTCGTCTTATGCTGCTGAGTATGAAACGCTTTAAAAACTAATCTTATTCTTTATCTAAGACTTTTCAACAACTTGGCACTAGTTTTCGCAATGTTTTCTACGATTATATACCACTAGCTTTCCGCTCGCGAGTTCGCCCGCGTAATTTTTTTCCGTGAGATTTTTTTTTCAGTAGGAAAATTACCCTATGTCCTTCCCCTGGCCTCGAACTATCCCTATACCAACTTTCATCAAAATCGGTTGAGTAGTTACGAAGCCTATTCAATACAAACAAACAATCAATTCTTTCCTCTTTATAATATTAGTATAGACTAGCTGCGCCCGAGGAGAACTACGTTTCGCTACGTTCAAAGAAAAAACTGTAAATCTATTTTTCCGCGGGAACTACTTGCTTTTGGGGTAATAAGTAGCATATTATGTTAATCTCTGTCGTAATCAGTCTACCTACAAAATTTCATCCAAATCTATTCAGTAATTTTTGCGTGAAAGAGTAACAAACATCTTTCGCGTTTACAATTATTAGTAAGGATTTCCCCATCCTCACATACTTATTCAACTTCTCCAAACTGTTCCCTTCTATACTGATGTATGAACGAGTAAGTTAAAATATGAGCCATTCTGATTCGATTCTAATAAGTAAGTTTATTCATTTTCAAGTACTTTAAATTGTTTTCCCCTAACTTATCCGCAAATATGGATTACGCGTCAACACCTATGTTATAGATTTTATAACATTTTTCAATGTATAGTTGCGATATAAATCATCATAAAAGCACATATACGACCCTATCGAGGGGCTCGAGCTTACCTTAAGTTAGGGTATTTAGGCGTTAGTCAACCACGCTGGCGGATTGGTCGACTTCACATACACCCCTAAATTTCTTCGCAGATGTATGCAGCTTGCCTCACGATGTTTTCCTTCACCGAAGGAGCGTCAGACAAATGTACATATGAAATTCGAAAAACAAAAAACACATTGGTACATAGTAGTTTCGAACCCCGGATCTCCTGATTGGAAGGCAAGTGCCGAGTCCACAGCGCCACCGACGCGATGCGATGTGATTGCAGTAAATGAATGAATGACTGAAATGTTTATTTGGGCCAAGCACACATATAAGGATATTAAAGTACAAATTTTATCTGTGCGAGTCCCAAAAAGGCTCTGCCTTTGGGTTTGCTGTTGCAGAAAGTTTCACAAGAGCGCTGTTATTAGCAATAAAAAATTAATATGCGAAACAATAAAGATATCGATTTGCAACCCCCATCGTGTGATATACTGCTTTAGATTTTCAGGCCTATGTGAGATCGTAATTTAAGTTTCCATGCATCTATTTTACAGTATCGGCGGCCTAAAGCCAAGCGTTCATATTGATTCCAATAAATCACTATAGATTCTGATCAAGCGTTGCCGCGATGAATAAATTTGCGAATAGATAGTATTTGTTTTGATGATAAGATCATCTATCTCATTTGAGAATTCGTTTTTCACACTAATTTCACTATAGAAAAAAGTTTGGATTGCGTGTAGCAGGTAATTTATGAAACTGCTGATTTCAAACATTCTTTCACGAGAATCAATTAGTCCCATGGGTTCACACTGCCTTTTGTTGAACTTTAACACTTACTGGTAGTTATGACTATGAGTTTTGAATCAGACCATTATTTTTCCATTTAACCCGACGCAATAACTTTACTAAGGTCGACAAGTTGGTAATATGATTGGGGCATGTGAAAAAAATGTGCTTTACTTTCTTTACTGTTTTTCTTTTCAACGTTGTTTGCCACATCATTGTATTAAATGTCGGAGCCATCTTTGTCTTGAAATACGCAACACTACTGCCAAATGTATGAGAAAATATCTTCTTTATTTCTTAAGTCAGTTTTATGTGGACACGAAA
Source organism: Schoenobius gigantellus (assembly GCA_963935595.1). Lineage (NCBI taxonomy): Eukaryota > Metazoa > Arthropoda > Insecta > Lepidoptera > Crambidae > Schoenobius > Schoenobius gigantellus. Next base: position 11,193,608 of record OZ012558.1, read on the forward strand.
ACAGTTTTCTACTAAGATAAAAAAAATAAGTATGTTTGTCGACTTGTTTATCAGTAACCTATTAATTGAATGCTTTTCAATTTCTTTGATTAGGACCGATACATACCTACATGGATTTGCTGTCTAAATGTTTTTGTGCATATTAGATTTGTATGATTTTAAAAATGTTGTCATATTGGCCAGATATTGGCACATAATATACGCAGACACATACATCCGTGGAACAAAAATGCTATATTTTATTTGGTTTTTACAAAATTTTCAATTTCTCACTCGCAAAATAGACGCCGTGCAAAACGACTCTTGGTGATATGCAGTAGTAGATACACTATACCACATATAACCAACCAGTAATATAATACTTAAAAACGTCTATACGTCTAAGTATATGAAAAAAATCGAACAAGTGCGAATTAGGCCTCACGGGGTTCCGTTGTTTAAAAGGTTCGGTGTGTTTGTTTTAATGAATTTATTTACCTAGGGTTATTCATTTCATTTCACTTGTCGTTCGACGCATCCGCCTCCTAGGCCTGGACGTCGCCCTCGATAAAACGAGGGCCATGATGTTCCACGCCTCTCGTCGCAGGATCCCACCGGGGCTCCGAGTTCGAGTGGAGGGGGTCCGCATACCGGTCGAGGCACACCTTAAGTACCTCGGCCTGGTTTTGGATCCCCGATGGAGCTTTGAGGAGCACTTCAAGCTCCTCACTCCACGGCTATGTGCCGCCGCAGCCGCACTCGGACGGGTCCTCCCTAATGTAGGAGGGCCAGGATCGGCGTGCCGTCGACTGTATCACGGGGTGATAAGGTCGATGGCACTCTACGGAGCTCCGGTATGGGCGGAGTGCCTCTCCCCCCGAACGGTGGCCCTCTTGCGACGGCCGCAGAGGGTCATAGCAACCCGGGCCGTGCGAGCTTATCGCACGGTCAGCCACGGCGCAGCCTGCGTTCTTGCGGGCCAAACGCCGTGGGATGTCGATGCACGCGTACATACAGAGATGTATCGACATCGGGTTGCCGTTAGAGAACGGGGGGGACGATCCGCTCCCGAGGAATTGGAGCGGGTTCGTACCCAAGCGCAGAGGGAGGCTCTGCGTCAATGGGGTGAGGCACTTGCCTTCCCAGCTGCCGGCCACCGGACGATCGAAGCGATACGTCCGGTGTTGGAGGAGTGGGTAGGGCGCCGGCAGGGCAGTCTCTCGTTCCGCATGGTGCAAGTATTGACCGGACATGGTTGTTTCGGTCACTACCTGCATCGGGTCGCGCGTCGGGAGGAAACGCCGCAGTGTCATCACTGCGACACTCCCGACGATACTGCCGAGCACACTCTGTTGGTGTGCCCGGCCTGGCGACGCCAGCGCAGCGAGCTCAACGCTGCGCTGGGAGGCGGAGACCTCTCGCTGCCGAGCATGGTCGTGGCCATGCTCCGCGGCGAGGCGGAATGGGGGGCTGTCGCCTCCTTCTGCGAGGACGTCATCTCGCAGAAGGAGGCCGCGGAGAGGGAGCGGGAGAATGATCCTCAAGCCGCTCCCATCCGCCGCAGACGGACAGGCAGGCGAAGGCGGGCATTCGCGCAAGCAATGCCCGTCTAATGACCCTGCCGTGGAGGCCTGCGTGCACGGTTAGCCCCGTGTATGCCACCGTAAGGCCCTCCGTCTGGGGATTGCCCTGGTGTTCTCGGGCAATCCCCCCTTGGCGATAGCCCGACCAGCTAGGTCGGGCTAGCCCGGGCGCGTTGGTAGTGGTAGTCGCAGTGTGGACCCTACCACGCGCGTCCATAAGGGCAGGAAGAACACCGGGGGGTTTAGTGGGTAGGCCTGGCACTCTGCCGGGAGAGCCCCACACACGCTCGTCGTCTAGCCAACGGCGAGTACGGTGCGTCACGCATTCCCCTCGTAAAAAAAAAGGGTTATTCATTTAATACTGTTGCACAACAACAGCTATTTACTAACAGTCCTTAACCAAATACTTAATCGATGTCTGGGACGGATAGGTCGACAAAAAGACTAACATGGCGTTATTATAACGGTTCCTAGTTAGGAATACGCAACCCTAAAAAATAAGATAATTCGCTTTCCGTGCGCGGCAGAATATGCTTGAACTTAATCCGTCGTGCTTATTAATACCTCTACACGATAAAAAAATCACCAGTGTTCAACGGTTGCTGACAATAATCCTTTAAGACTGAGTAAGCCTTGACGTAGTCTACTTAGCGATATAAATGAATTTTCTCTGGCTTTGGCTTTATATGTGTTTTTTTATCTTATTGGATTTGGTGCGTAGGTATATTCCAGAATCCAGAAGATGGCTCTGAAATAATGAAGACAGAAAATATAGCTTTTTTTATGACAATTTTTGAAATTACTTCGCAAGAGTAGAAAGGATGATAATATATAATTAAGCATGTTCCTCCACCCGTTATGAAGTGCTACTTTCTACAAGCACATTCAACGTGTTTGTGTTTTTCTAAAGCTGTTCAGGGATTTTCATCTGGTAGGTAGTCATCATTTCATAATGCTGAGATGATTTTCAATTTTCCTTGTGAAATAGGAGCTTGGAGATAGATCTTTAAATATTAGGGACAGATACAAAACTGTAGTTGAGTTTCACCTTACAACCTTCGTAATACCTGGTGAGTTAAGCAATATTTTTCATTACTTGCTATTTCATCATACGATACCCAAAGCCCAACGACTAGGGGTCACCTTATCTGGTTTTCCTATCCACTTTGCGCACAGTGAGAGAGAGAGAGAGAAAGGCGAATAGAATGGTTAATCAGTCCAGCGCATCTTGAACATACAGATAACAGATGTGTGGCGATCATAATGATCCACGTCACTTCCACAAGGACAACGAAACAGTTCACAAATCTTAATTCTTGGGCGAAATTACAGCTCTTTGCGCAATGTGTAGCATCTAAACTAAATCATCTATAATGTTTGCACCAATAACCAGACTCCTTTTCTTCAACGGCTCGTAATCTTGCTCAGTTCGTAGGTATCATCAATGCTATCCGTAATCGTAATCTTGCTATCCAATAGGTGAGCCTCAGTGAATTCTATTAAGGTTGAGATCAATAGGTGTTGGCTGCCGGTAGTAGCCGGTAGTACCTAAGATATACACGGTTATTTTTTATCACCCTGGAAAACTTTAGGGACGCTTCAGGACACATCCATTCATCATCATCATCATCATCATTTCAGCCAAGAGACGCCCACTGCTAGACATAGGCCTCCCCCAGGGATCTCCAAACCGATCGGTCCTGCGCTTCCAGCATCCAGCGGCTTCCCGCGACCTTCACCAGATCGTCGGTCCACCTTGTGGGGGGCCTACCAACGCTGCGTCTCCCGGTACGCGGCCGCCACTCGAGGACCTTTCCGCCCCAATGGCCGTCAGTCCTGCGAGCTGTGTCCTGCCCACTGCCACTTAAGGTTTGCAATTCTTTGGGCTATGTCGGCGACTCTAGTTCTTCTACGGATCATTTCTGATTCGATCCATTATTATATAAAAAATAAAAAACATGAAATAAAAAAATAAAAAATCTCAAAAAATGCTGCTCTCAACTAGTGCAGCATTTTTTGGATTTTTAAAAATATAAAAATATAAAACTAAGTAAGTGAGTTATTTTTTTTATTCATATTTAAAACATTCTAATACCATGTCGTGAAGCCTCCCTTAAATTTTCCAGGGTGATAAAAAAATAACCGTGTATATCGTTTACTAGATCTCATAAAAAAGTTAAGTACTATTGCCTACATAGAGCGCTTAAGCAAAACACAAAATTCATTTTGCCATTCCAAAGCATTATGCGAAACTATGGGGCTAAATATCTGGCTCCGATTCATCAAAGTCGAACTAAATTGCACACTTTTAGCCAAAGTCCGACGTATCACTGGTATTTTGTAATAATGCTCTGTAGAACAGAAATTGGATCATAAAAACTATAAAAGCGGAAACATAATAAAAACTTGTACTAGGTAACAAAAGATACCCATTATTTAAGACGAGATAATATTTTATGACATCAAGAGATTAGGGACTGCCCACTTGGGTTTGTTGTAGGACTGGGGCCCTGGTGTACCCATCCCCCATTGGACTTATTAGGTTGTAGGTCAACGAATAACAATGGTTGGTTTAATTCAAAATGCGGACGCACACTAAGAAGGGATTTAAAAAAATCCTGAAGGGATGAAATTGGGGTTGCAAGTTTGTATGGACAAATCTTTAAATTAGATACGCAACGATTTTGATAAAACTTGAGATTCATGCTCTTAAAAACATTTTATTGAACACGTGTTTCATGGTTTGTTGGAATTCACCCCCCTTAGGGTGCAAAATAGGGATTGAAAGTTTCTATGGAAAATATTTATTATTCGAGCTCCTAAATATAAATAACAGTCTTCTATATAATAGGCTACAAAATTGTTTTACGGGAAAACATACAATTAGCACGGGAAAACAATAATAGCGCGGGCAAAGCCGCGAGCGGAAAGCTAGTAATATTATAAAACGATACATCGATCGATGAGCGTCGGTTGTGCTGTGGACTCCGTACTGCTTTCTAATCGGGAGGTCGGTGGTTCGATCCTGCCATGTACCTATGTTTCCGAATTTGATTATGTACATTTGCCGACGCTCAAACGGTGAAGGAAAACATCGTGAGGCAACCTGCATACATCTGCGAAGAAATTCATAGGTGTATGTGAAATCGACCAATCTGCACTGGGCCAGCGTGGTTAACTGTGGCTTTATCGCCTTTTTTTTCTGGGGGAAATGCGTAACCGCATCGTACCCGCCGTTGGCTAGACGGAGAGCGGGCTCTCCTGGTAGAGTGCCAGGCCTATCCACTAAAACCCCCCGGGGTTCTCTCTGCCCTTATGGGCGCGTTAGATAAAGTCCACACTGCGACTCCACTACCCAGGCACTCGGGCAAGCCCGACCAACTGGTGGGGCTATCGCCAAGGGGAGATTGCCCGAGAACACCAGGGCAATCCCCAGACGGAGGGCCTTACGGTGCACGCAGGCCTCTAAGGCAGGGTCATTAGACGTGCATCGCTTATGCGAATATGGCCTAATCACCCTTTTTTTTTTACAAGAGAGAAAATACAGTCTTTACGGTATTCGACAAGGGAATTGAGCTGACTAGGCCACCCCTTGGATATGCAGGACTCGGGTAGAAGACCCACTACCGGCTAAAAACTCTCTAGATACTTATACCTCCGTGGAGACACAATCGGGATCGGCGTTGACCTAATCACCCTAACATAGGGTAGACTCGAGTCCCTTGGTGGGACTTGAACTGTGATGATGATATCGATATGCACTGTCAAAATATGTTGATAACAGCTATCTTGAAATTTTATCGAAATACTCGTATTAACAGTACTTAAAATAATTATAAATAATAAAAAAAGCATTTCTAAATATAAGCTTTTCGTACTCGTCAATACGAATCAAACGAGCCCAAACTCGATGGGGTTGTGTCGTTTTATTGCGGAGTTCTGCTCCTTACCATCATAATATTGCAAAAACCGAAGATAGGGATGAGTGGTGCACATTTTGTGGTGGGCCTATTTCTACTTGTCCAGCAGTGAACTGTTACAGGCTGATGATGATGATGCAGATTTTGCTTGTAAAAAAAATCATTTAAATTTAAACTCTCTTTTCTATACTATTTTACAAAATGATGCGTACCTAACACAACGATAAAAATTATTTCATAAGGTGGAATAAAATAATTCCGACAATAATAATTAAAAGTATTAACGGTAGGTAACTTCCTCAATCAATTACAAATTTGCGGAACCTACAATTGGAAAAATTAATTTGCGCAGGACGTAGCATTTACACTCGCCTTCCTAATAACAAGCGGAGGGTGACCGACTGACCTGTCTTTAATGACTCAAACACGGCACGGTCATAACGAGTAACCATAATAATGCAGTGAAGCAAATGGTTAAGCAAATTCCAGGCATTAATGCAAGAATGCCGTGTCGCTCCCGGCTCGTTAGGGTTGTCGCGTTCCGCCAATAGAACCTCTAAGCTTTGGCCAAGGTTAGACTAATGTTGTTAAGGCTTCTCATTAGGGTTATTTGGGATTTTATATAATATGAAAAAGGTGTACGTGGTTACGTACCTGTCTGTGTCCAGTGTTTCAGACAGCATCATGCGGGACTTGAGCCAATCTTGCCACGTTACGGCAACCCTACCAACAAATCGAAAGCTTTGAAAAGATAAGAGACTATCTTTACAGAAATAAAGGTAGAAATACTATAAAGAACATAAACAAGGCCCAAAAAATAATTAAAATAATGACAAGTTAAGTCAAACTAACCTTTTTTAAATATATGTACATCACGGTTATTTATATGGTTTAAAGTGAATATATAATATTAACACAAACCTTTTTATACATAAAATCCCGCAGATTTATACCGCCAGTTGACGCAAACAAGTGAAAGTCCTACACAGTGTCATGAATTTTTTTAATATGAATTACTATTTTTATTACATATTTATTTACTTATTTAGTTCGTTTAATTTTTTAATTACATTTTAATACAAAAAATCACATTAGTTTTAGTCTTTGCTGGTGTGCTAACTTACATTTTTATTTTGTAATAGAAAAATAAAGTTACAAAAATAAGTCCGCTTAAACTTTGTATAATAATTATGGCTTGTTCTGAGAGGAAGTTTCAATACAATTTCATATATTATATATATCACAGTGTTATAAATTAATAATTGTGAACAACCCTTGAAAACAATAGGTAGTCTCTAAAAATAGAACCACACAGCCAGCACTTAACGCGTTATTGTTAATAAGAAACTGCAAATAAAAAGTAGTGAAATTTTTGAATAAAAAAGGATCTAGCTAAAGTCTTCCTGAGAGGAAAATTTAGAAACACCTTGCGCTGAACGAATAAATGGTTACCTATCATAAGATTGAACATTTTTTCACCGAATTTCATTTAACCGAAAACTTTTCGACTATTTTCGTTTCGTTTTTTTTTACTTCGTCAAAATTACTTTTGCCACTGTATCATTTGACCTATTATTATCAATTCGATTTTTTTCGTTACTCCAACGTTTTATTTGATCGAAATTTTTTTTACCGAAGTTATGCTTAACCGAAATAACATTTTTCCGAACATGCTAACAAAGAAGCAAGCAAGCCTATAGCATGCAAGCAAGCATGCAGCATGCAACATGCAGTTTGATGCGTGGTCACAATGTCTAACCTATTATTATTCTTATTGTTGGGGCTATGCAACTTCAATGAAGCTGTAGTCACTGCGACCTAAAAGATCTATTGTGACTCGCTGCCAAGTTACAGTATCTCTTTTAGCCTGGCCGCCACCAGGAAATCCAAGATGGCTCTGGCTTTAAGAGTTTTCAGTTCCCCTGGGCTGATTAAGTGTCTTCCCAGGTGGATACTTCGTTTGTGACTTAGAGGTCCACAATCGCACAAGAGGTGTTGGGGTGTTTCACGCTCCTGTTCGCAAAATCTGCAAATATCAGATTCACTTAATTTCATGTGAAATTGGTGTCTGTTTAGCTTGCAGTGACCAGTTAAGGCCCTAACAATCGTACCGGTGTTCGTCCTACTGAACTGTAAAAGTTCAGTAGTTCGTTTTTGCGAGTATCCTTCTATCAAGGTTTTAGCGTGTACTAATCCTGGTTGGTTTAGCCAGTATTTTTTTGATTCGCTTAGAAGGTTTTCCTTAAGGAGTTGCATGGCATGACGTTTCGAGATGCCACAGAAAGGTTCTGGACCTATCTGTTGACCCTCCGCTCCAGCCCTTGCAAGTTCATCGGCCTTTTCATTACCGACGACACCTGAATGTCCTGGTACCCATTTCAGAATAACTCTGTTCTGTTGTCTCAGATCATTTAGTTTATTTACGCAGTCTGTCACCAGTTTCGAGTATATAACATTCGATTGAATAGCGTTAAGAGCTGCTTGGCTATCTGAAAAGATATAAATGGTTTGGTTTTTGTAGTTTCGTTGGCGATTAGCTTCTACACATTCTATGATGGCGTACACCTCCGCCTGGAATATAGTAGCGTGCTGACCAAGATTAACGCTTTTGTTAAAGCTCGGTCTGACACCATATACCCCGCATCCTACATTTTGACCCATTTTGGAGCCGTCTGTGAACCAAACTAGGCTTCCAGCCTTACAGAGGTTATGATCTTCCGCCCACTCCTCTCTGCTTGGTAGTTCCACTGAGTAGTTTTTAGTAAAATTACAGAGTGGAAGCATGACATCTGTAGTCATAGCTAGTTGTTTTTGTTCAAGCACTGTTTGTCGCAGTGACCTCAATGCTTGAGAGTACCAGTTTACCTTCCCAGTGCTTTCTATTCTATAAATGCTAGCTTTCGCCTCCTTCACTATAAATAGATGAAGGGGCGGTAGGTTCAGCAGGGCATTAAGCGCAGCTCCTGGGGTTGTAGACATGGCGCCAGTTACCATAAGGCAAGCTGTTCGTTGTAGACCGCCTAGCTTGTTGATAACTGTCACTTGCGTGACTTTTTTCCACCAAACCACGCAGGCATATGTTACCATAGGCCTGACGATCGCAGTGTACATCCACAGGGCGATTTTTGGGTTTATGCCCCATTTCGCTCCTGCTAAACGACAACATATTCCTAAAGCACTTTTTGCCTTTTGGATTACATTGTAAATGTGACTATTCCACGTCAATTTTTGGTCGATCGTAACGCCCAAATATTTGACTTCTGTGGAAAAAGGTATTTGAGTCCCCCTTAAAACAGGATTTACCAGCTTGTTTAGCTTGCGCTTTCTGGTAAAGGGAACTATCGTCGTTTTGTTTGGATTTACCGACAATTTGTTCTCAATGCACCATCTATCGATGATGTTAAGAGATTTTTGTAGTATAGATGAGACAGTGCTTTGGCAGGGACCAATGACGCATGCTACAACGTCATCTGCGTAGCCCTGAACATCTAAATCCTTTTCTGAGGCTTCAGTTAACAAGCGGTCAATAACAAGTGACCACAGTAGTGGCGATAGGACGCCTCCTTGTGGACATCCCCTTGTTGTTTTGAAGCCCTTTACGGTTCCGTGAAGACTTACACTGATAATTCTGTTAAGGAGCATCGATTCAATCCAACGGGTTGTTGTTTTATCAATCCCCTTGTCGCCCATTGCCTTGGAAAGGGTTTCAATGGTTACGTTATCGAAGGCTCCTTCTATGTCTAGGAAAGCACAGAGGGCTATTTGTTTATCTTCCAGAGCCCGTTCTATCTTGTCGGTTAGTTCGAGCAAGGCAGTTTCTGTAGATTTTCCTTTTAGATAAGCGTGCTGCTTTGCATGCAGAGGACGTTTTCTTAGTGGTCCGTCTCTAATGCACACGTCAATGACCTTTTCCATACTTTTCAGTAGGAAGGAGGTGAGGCTTATGGGTCTAAAGGACTTTGGCTGCGCGTAGTCCTTTTTACCAGCCTTGGGAATAAATCGAACTTTTACCATAGTCCAATTTTCTGGTATATATCCCCAGGCATAACTAGCTCTGAAGATCTTTACCAGAACCGGAGTAAGGATATTCTTACCCTGTTGCAGCAGAGCAGGAAAGATATCATCCTCACCCGCGGATTTAAAAGGTTTGAATGAATCTATAGCCCATTCAACTTTGTTAGGTCTGATATTCATCGCTGCTCTTCTCCAGTCTTCATTACTAGGCCTGGAGAGGCAGTTGTGAGGAGCAGCCCTAATAGCGATGTTAGACGCTAGTACTGATCCAGGGAAGTGCGTTGACGCCAATAGTTCGAGGGTCTCTTCCGCTATCTCAGTGAATGTTCCATCTGGTTTCTTTAGTAGTCCCAGTTGGTTGGTAGGCGATTTTGCTAGAACCTTATGGATTCGAGCTCCTTGAGGGAGTTTAGTAATCTCCTCGCAGAACTTTTTCCATGAAAGTCTTTTCGCCCTCCGTATTTCTTTATTGTAGGCAGTTAAGGCTTTAGAGTACGAGCTCCAGTCTTTGGTCAGCTTAGCCTTATTGAACAGCCTGCGTGCTTCATCTCTTAGTTTACTGAGTTTTGCGTTCCACCATGGTATTTTGTTGTTCCTCTTAGTTTTTAGAGGACAGCTCTCTTCATACGAGGCTGTTATGGCTTCAGTAACTTGATCCACAACATACTCCAGCGATTCAAGAGATCGTATGGTTTTAGGGATATCGCGGAGTCTGTCTTGGAGACTTCTCCTGTAATGGTTCCAGTCTGTGGCCTTTGCATCCCTAAAGGTAATGGTTTCGTACATGTTTGATGTTTTCAATACGAAAGTAATGTGTCGGTGATCGGACATTGAAACTTCGTTACTAACTTGCCAGTCGGTAATCGTCCTGGATAAATTGTTAGTAGCAAGAGTTAAATCAAGAACCTCCTGCCTTGATCTAGTTAAAAAGGTTGGTACGCAGCCCTTGTTAACTATTTGAAGACAGTTAGCTAGGATAAAGTCATATAATAACTCACCCCTTGCGTTGATACCTGAGCTGCCCCAGTTGGTGTGATGCGCATTCGCGTCGCACCCAATCAGAAGTTCGGCGTTGTGTTCGTTTGCGTACTCGACCACTTTCGCCAATCCTTCGGATGGGTCGTTCTTCTCACCAGGCAGGTAAGCGGAGCAGACGATGAGGCGTCTATTACCGCTCTTGGTATTCACGAAAGCTGCAATCAGGTCATCGGTGCATAGCCCTGGTATACATAAAAAGTCAACGTTATTATTGAATAAGATACACGCTCTTGGCTTGATTCCACCGACGTTATATACAACCTTACCAGCAGAACCAAGTCCGGATACCGTGTTGTTGTTCGCCAGCCACGGTTCATGTCTAACCTAACCTAGCTTAGCTCTTATCCTGTTTTATCCTCTAACATCTTTTCCATGCGGGGCGCTTCCGCCTCCCGACCACCCCTTGCATAACCTGGCTCATTCGTTGCCTTTGATGTAATAGCACAGAGGTTAAGTAGATATACAACATAATGTAACATTTGTAGCCAAATAATATTCGGTAAAATGTTGTTTTGGTGAAGTGAAAGTATATGGCAAATGAAAAACGTTCAAAAGAAACTTCGACCAATAGTAAAAGAAATATTTTGAAGATCGGTGAAACGTTGTCCGGTAAAATAACACCTATGGCAAATGATATTTCGATGATTAAAAAATATGGCAAACAATACATATGGCAAAAAAGACGTCGGTGAACCGTTTTCGATCAAATGAAATTCGAACAAGCAAATTTCGGACAAGTGATTGGTTCCCCAAAAAATTAGCGACCGTTGCGATTTAAATTATCTCTTCTAAGTCTCCACGAAGTATAAAACTCGTTCAAGCCATTGAGTATTCGATTTTACATCAAGATTCCTTTGGATATTTAAATCTTTCCTTTTTCTTAATAAAAAATAAACTAAAATTTCATGCTACAAATTAACAGATCATTTTATTACTTATTAATTTTAAAAAATGATACTACAAGTGATACTACCGCCGAAAACTCAGAAGAATTATTGTTCTGAGGCCGAGAGAATGCATTTTTGACAGGGCCTGTCAGTTCGTTTGTTTGTTATATTATAATTAATTTTTATTTAGAGTTATTTTCGAGAACAGCGTTTTGGATAATCCCCAATTTTATGGTAAGAATCTGACAGGACCTGTCAAAAACGCATTTTCTCGGCAGCCTAACTGTAATTTCATGGGTGTAATCCATGGACTTAATAATCTAAATCCATGGTGTAATCTGCTTGGTTCTATGACAGATTGTTTTATTGTATTTTTCACAGACTATAAAATGTAAAGTCATGTAGCTTGTTAGAAAAGAGCAACCCTTCGGTTTATGACATTCTGACCGAATGATAGATTTTTTTGCCGTTTTTAATGTGTGACGTGAATATGCTTCATATTCACGTATGCTATGAAGTACACGTAATCAACTCACGTACAATCACGTACACGTACTCACATTAAAAATATTTCTATTTCATTTCACCAAGTCCTCATCATCATCATCATCATCATCACATAGCACATATATGTATACAAACATATATACATAGCGGTATTAACGTACTGTAAGTCTTTTCGTGACGTACGATTTTAGTCTCCAACGGCCTTATTAATAAAAATTTTACTCCTTGGATCATCCTTAATCCGTGTTTTGTCTTGTTTTTGCACATGTCGGCTGTCGTTGTCAAAATAAGACAAAACGCCGAATAACAAACCGAGGATGATCCAAGGAGCAAAATTTTTATTAATAGAACTACCGCAAGTGACTACCGCAATACAAATTGACATATGAACAAAAATTTGACGACGCACCTATGTAGCCGGCTTCAAAAGTAGATAAGCATTTTTAAGCATTTTATTACCATGTCACACCAACTATTTCGTATGGTTACGCCTATATTGCATTGTTAATAGTTGGTGTGATTTTTTTTATTAACCTATATTGTGCCACTGCTGGGCAAAGGTCTCCCTTAATCCACTCCACAGTTCACGATCCCTAGCACTCTCCGGCCTTGTGAAAGAAACGCATGCAGGTCGTCACGCCAACGCTTTCTGGGCCTGCCCCGACGTCGATGTGATACAATAGTAAAATGTTTATCTACTTTTGAAGCCGGCTGTACAAAGCTCTATTAATTTATATTGTGGCAATTGCTTGAATACTAAAATCGTCGGGCTTCGACGATTTGCGCGGCGCTGTGATCAAATGGCCTAATCAAAGTTTTCAACTCGAAGTTCGTTGTAGAACGCGCGGGCTTCGGTGAGGCGGGGACGGTACGCTTCGACAAAGTTTCCTTAAAAACATCTCGTACTTTCTGCTAAACTGGAGCCCATCCAAAATCTGGATAAGCCCATTTCTCTTGACTGACCCAAGAGCATACTTTTAAGCCCAGTTTCGATTTGTTTTTAATCGGCTTGTGTTCGCAAGCAACCAAATTATGTATGAAATGTACAGTTTATTGCATAATAGCTGCCCGCGCAATTGAGCTAATAAGCTACAGCCGAATCGAAACTGAACCGTTGTGGTCGACCAATCGGAGCGCCTATATCGCCTTTCACCTGCTCGATGACGTGATAATGTGGCGTTCTGATTGGTCGATCGCAACGGTTCAGTTTCGATTCGGCTGTAGCTTATTAGCTGAATTGGGCCTCTGGTCTCGCACGGATACACTAAAAACCTTTTGTTTGACAATACAACAATAAAGGTAACCATAGATTTGGAGTAACCTAAATGTGAAATCTGTCAATTTCGTCACTTTTTATTTATGTGAAAAAACGATTATCAACCAATGTTAGAATGGATGAACATAATACTGGAATAACACCTGAAAACCGCATTTTTTGTCTTTTGTATGAAACAATCTTTATCAACCAAAGCTGATCTACATCTAACGATATCACTCGATGCCATTAAACGACGAAAGATGAATTGCTGTGGTAACACAAAATTAAATATCAGAGCTTCTTAGTGTACCTCAAGGAAATTCGAAATGTCAATCTTATTTTTGATCACATTATAATATATGACAAATGCGATGAAAAAAGCTATATACATTGTCATTCAATGTACTCCACGCTATTACTAAGCTTGAGCATTATGATCCTCTAAATCTCTGAAGATGCCGTTCCAATCTAAGCTGATCTCATAAAACGTATAATGTCGATTCGTACATTTTTCCATTTGTCAGAATATGGTGGCCTTTTATTGCTGTGCTTAACGTTCTAGGTAAGAAGTGATCGTAAAAATATTATGACGCTTTTTTATTAAATTAAACTTGCAAGTTTTCAGGTTTCGTGTGATAGTGATAGTCTCTCGATTCGATTTTAAGATTTCTTTCAACGCATACAATTTTTTCTTTAACATGAAAACGAATCTGGCAGACCTTCTTAGCAGGTTTGTACAGTCAATCAAGGAATCAAGGCTCCTTGAAATCTTAATATTGTATCGCACGAAATTAACCTAAATAAAATATAAAAAAATATAAATAAATGTTATGTGGTACACTCTACAGATAACTAATTGATACTTTTAGGTATGTTATACCAATTTCTTCACTATTTACGTGTTAAATATGCCTAAGTACAGTTATTACTTTAGAGCCCTTAAGCTCTGTAAAAGGATTTGGAAACCTTGATTCAACTAAAAATTGTTTTCTTTTTCTTCTCACAGACTACAAGATGGACACTTATCCGACAATGGTGTATTTCCATGGTGGGGATTTTTTACGCGGGAGCCCCAACAGCATCAACCCATTCCAGTTGGTCCTCAAGCAGAAGGTACCTTCTATTTTTTATATTTATCTACGCAAATGCGTGCTGCTAAAGTGGAGCATAAATGAAGCTAGACAAAAGAGATAAAGATAGTATGGTATAAATATGTATTTAAATATAACGAAAAACTTTATAATAATAAATAACAAATAAATAACGAACTAAGACAGTGATCTACAACCCTATGTAGCAGGATTGATAAAAAAATTTAAGCTCCACATATTACACCTATAAAGAATATTTATGAATAAAAATAATAAACAAACTTCTAATATCTAATCTAAAATTTATTTAGTCCCGTCATTTATAATTACAGATGTTTGATGAATGAAATTAGTATTTTTTTTAAATAGATACGACGACAAAATGTACTTGCTGGCCTGAATTGGCTGACCTTTATTTCAACTTTATTGCAACCAACTGCAACTTCTTAGTAATATCGCAGGCTTTAGATTATGTTGACATAATATCACCTTGTCCTATTGTTAAGACTCATTTACACGATGACATTTTCTTGTACATACAGGAGCAATAATTGAATGCAATAAATGTAGCGCAATAATTGATCTTCAAGAATTGTAAGCAACTGTTTACACGTGGATGTAGTAAAAAGGTTGCATACAATTATTGAATGCCAGTTTTGACAAAAAATAATTGCAAATGTCTTTTGTTTACACCAATACAATTATGTGTGGAAAATTATTGCTTTCAAGTTTTGACATGTCTAACAGAGACTTGTATGTGCGTGTACCATTTATTGGAAAGTTGCTTCAAGAATTGCACGTATTTGCGTTGGCGAACAGTTATTGAAGTGTTGAACGTTTTAGAAGAGGGTTTGTGTATAAAAAAATATGAGTCAAAAAGTAATAAAATTTGGTTCTGCTGATTTAATTAAGTTCATCGAGATTTATCGCAATCATGAGTATTTAAGGGATACTGAAAGTCTAAATTACAAGAATCGTGATGCACGTAATGCTGCACTACAGCATTTTACACAGGAATTTGGAGTTGAAGGTTTCACTAGTCATTTTGCACTCATGTTTACAAATGACCAGTTGAATACAAGAATTGCCTAAGAAATTATTATATCTGCTGTCTACACCATGAAAAGTTTTGAAACGAAACTTTTCATGGTGTAGACAGCAGATGCAGATCAAGAATGTGACGTGCTGTTTAACCCATTCAAGTCATTTATTGCTTCAATTTTATTGTATTCAACAGGCAAGAAACTTGCATCATATAAATGGCTCTTTACTCTTACAAAACCAATTTACGAGAATTTTTGGAAATTAATATTTACAGAAAAAACTTGACACATCCTTGACACAAATTATAAATCACCTCATCTAATATTGGTTTTTCCTACAGGTAATCTTCGTCACAGTGGCCTATCGCTTGAATATATTTGGATTCTTCTCAACTCTTGACACAGAAGCTCCTGGAAATTTTGGACTACTTGATCAAGTTGCTGCCCTTATTTGGGTGAAGAACAACATAGAGAATTTTGGTGGGGACCCTGAAAATATTTGTATCTTTGGTCACGACGCGGGCGCTGTTAGTGTTGGCTTACATCTTATTTCATCTTATTCGTCAGGCCTGTTTCAAAAAGCCATTGCTATGAGCGGAAATGTTCTGTCTCCAGGAACTGTAAGCATTGCTAGAAAGGAAATTACTACTGTTGATAAAGTAGCCAACGCATTCAGTTGCTTTCGTAAGCCAACTTTTCAACTACTAGATTGCTTAAGAAGAGTAAATTATCAAGCACTTTTGGATATAGGAGAACCTTTAGCAGAATGGAAGCCGATTGTAGATAGTGGATTCAGTAATGTGTCTGCACCATTTTTGCCAGATCTGCCAAGCAAAATGTTCAAAGATGACTATTTTTCGCCGGTGCCAGTTTTAACAGGCTACACTAACATGGAAGATGCGCTACTTCTACAAAAAGAAGGCGAAGATTCAGGAATAAGCCCGAGAGAGTTTGATGTAATGAGAGAAGAGGTTATACTCTCAGATATCACAGTAGATAACAGCTCGTGTTTCACAAACCAGCATCATATTCAAGACGCTGTAGCATTTTTTTATAAGCCTATACCGCCTACTACTAACGAAACCATTTTACGAAAACTCTTTTTAGATTTTTACACTGACAAAATACATGGCGCTACTACTTATGAACTTGCCAAACATATAAGCAAACAAGCTCCTGTTTATCTCTATCGCTTCGATCTAAAACCGTTTTCAGATATTGCGAACGAAGGCATTCCTGAATGGATAGAAGTGCCGCACAACTTTGATTTGATTTTTATATTTGGCATGCCCTATTTAGCATTACCGGAAGACTATCCAAAATGGGACTATAGAGACAAAAGCGTATGTGAAATAATGATGAAAATGTGGGCTAACTTTGCATGGTACTCTAACCCAACCAATTCAGGTGTGATCATAGAATGGGACCCATTCGAAATAGAGAAACCAGGCTATTTGATAATTGACCGTAAAAACTTTTCAATGAGCACATCTGAGACTATAAATTACAAAGCTTTTGAGTTTTGGACAGATTTTTATCCAAAAGTGGTCCAGATAGGCACTAAATGCTGCAAAGAGGCTTCAGAAGACTCTGGCACTGATTCAATCTTAACAACTAGAATTATACATAGCTTATTATCTTTGCATCTAATATTAATTTTACTGTCGTAGCATAATAGTATGTATTTTATTGTTGTATAAAGAAACTTATAATTGTTATTTTTATATAGTTTATGAGTAATAGAGGTAAGCAATTTCTTTAAAGTAACGTTATTATTAAATATGTGTAAGCTGTACAGAGAGAGTAAATAAAGTTTATATATATAATCTAGTTTCTGTTTCGAAATTATATGCACAATTAATATTAATGAAGACAATTATTTTTTTTATTGAAAAAGACATCAGGCGAATGTTTGTGCTCCAAAAAATAATGACTCTATCAATCCGTGGCAAAGGCTTACATACTATAGAAGAGATTTTAAAAACATTACCCTGTGCAGGAGTTCCCACTGCTGCTATTAAAGTTTTTGAGACTTACCTACTACTAAAATTACTTCGTTTATTAAGCAGTGATGAATTAAATTAGCTAAGGGCTTGCGCTAGGAAAATGCACAACGTGTCTTACGTCATAACCTCGACAATGACCTCTAGTGGCAGTAGTTCGGTTGTTAGTCCGGTTAACCGGACAAGTGCCACTTTTTAGTTGCAGTAGTTCGGTTGGTACGAAGTACCGAACTAACGATACTGTTCACGCTCGAGGAAGAGCGAGTGGCAACATTGCATTCTAGTCTGTGCAGTGAGAGCTTTTTTGGCGGCCGGCCGCATGTGACATGTCGAGTTGAGTCGAAATGTCACGACATTGAATTAGGTTAGGATGATGTCCGGGCATCCATAAAATATAATACACAATATTTAAGCATTATAGTGATTTGCGCGGCGCACCTAATATCGGGGTGCGAAAGCCCGCTTTGTGTTGTGCAAAAGAGTGCCCGCTTTGTGTTATCGTCGCGTGTGTGAGCCGTGGTGGCCTAATAGGCAAGTGTACCATCCGGTTCGGTCAGACAGCAGAACTTCAGGAGCCGCGACTTCCTTCGAGCTAGCTCAGGAAGTCCACCGGCTACATACGGAGACCAATCGGATCCAGGGTAAGTAATACCAATGTTTTCTATGAGCTGGTAGTAGGGTACAAAAATCAGCAAGCAATATAAGTCGGTGAATCGCCGACGTGGTGGTGTCTACCTTGGGCATCACCATTTCTTGGTAGCAGAGCGTGGTTCTTAGATTTGAGTATTTGATTAGTATTGTACAATTAATATTGTAATCTTGTTGGTTGTCCAAACGGGCAATACATATTAATTGGTTTTGATTGCTGATTTTAAACCGACTACAATCTCATTTTTGGACCGATCTCCTTAACTAATTGTCATTGTATATGAAAAATTGGGGTTAAATGCCTTTGTTGTTCTAGTTAAGTTCTAGCATTTACCTATATTTGATTTTGGTTTGTTTTTTCATATCTTTGTTTTGCCCTTGACTATTTTGTTTGTTAAGTTGTAAACTTATACTTGAATTTAATTTGTTGAAAAAAATTTGCTGCTAAATGAATTTGCTGTTGTTGTAATACACTATTTTGCTGTGTTAAGTTTTAGCATTTACATTTGATTTTGTTTTGTTTGCCTTTGAATATTATGTTTGTTAAGTTATTGACTTAATGCTTGAATTTAATTTGTTTGAGAATTCTGTTGTTAAATGCCTTTGTTGTTCTAGTTAAGTTCTAGCATTTACACTTGATTTTGGTTTGTTTATATATTTTGTTCTGCCTTTGAAGTTCCTCCCGATCTGTTTTATTGTCTGCGGTTGTCGGTCTGTTTGTCCGTGTATTATTATAGTGTTTATTAATTTTGGTGCAAAATGGTCCCGCCAGTCAGCCCGCTTAGTGGTGTCCGCGCGGGTGCACAAAAGATTTTGAGATGGTTTGCTAGTGCCGTCGCTTTGGTAGACCGACCAGACCGAGAACAGGCCTTGTTAATTCGGCATGAGGGAGTACCTGCTCGCTTGAAGGAATTGGAGCAGCTTTTCGTTGCTCATCAACAATATCTGCTCGACCACCCAGCGGAGGGTGCCGCTGAGTTGCGGGCAGTCGACCAATTTAATGCCGATTATGATCAGTGTTTTGAACAGGCGGATGTGATTATAAACAAGGCTCAGGCAATCCTATCCGTCCGGAGGGGTGAGTCGTGCACACCCGGGGAGGTCAAGCCTACCCCGGCCGGCTTGCTGGGCAGACTGCCCACTTTAGACATCCCAACCTTTGATGGGAACCTGGCTTCTTGGATGGGGTTCATTAACCTCTTTGATAGCCTGGTTCACTCGAGGGACGATCTGTTCCCTAGCCAGAAATTGGCCTATTTGCTCTCTGCCTTACGTGGAGAGGCTGGTGTGCTTGTCCAGCATCTACCTGTCAACGATGACAGTTATGAGATTGCAAGGGCATTGTTGACCGCCCGGTATCAGAATGTTCGCTTGCTAGCGGACACACATGTGGCTGCCATTTTAGGGCTGCCACGAGTATCGCGGGTCTCCTCATTGAGGAAGGAGATTTTGAACCCGCTGCTAAGCGCTATTAACGCGCTCAAACGACTTGACCTACCGGTGGACCAGTGGTCCTTCATATTGCTCCACCTCATCCTCAATAAGCTTCCCATGGAGATGAAGGGGCGCTTTGAACAAAGATACGGGGGCAATAGTGCCTCGTACCTCCCCCCCTTCTCGGATCTCCTCAGATTTTTGGAGGATGAGTGTCGGATGACCGACCACTTGGATCTGGTTCCTGTACCGGGACCGAGTACAGGCCGCTTTGAGGCGACCCGGGCAGCGCCACGGAGAGAGCGCCGCCCGTACAAGCAGTATACTGCAGTGCGGCAGAACTCTCCACACGGGGAGAGGCCGATGCCTTGCAAGTGTTGCAAGCGGGATGGCCATCGTTTGCCGGCCTGTCCCAAATTTGTTGGCCTACGCACCGAGGGGCGTAGAAATATGGCCAAACAGCGGAATTGGTGCTACCGCTGCCTGGGGGCTCATATGGCATCGGCTTGCCCCCACCCACGAGATTGTCACTGTTGTGGAGGGGCCCATCACCCCCTCTTGTGCTTTAATAATAAAGACACTCGTGAGGTGGTGAGAGAGAGGGACTCGCACACGGGCGGGGGCCCTCGTAGGTCACCCACATCTCCGAGGAGATCGGAGGGGCGTGCCACCCCTCCGCGGAGATTGGAGAGGCGCCCCCCCTCCAGTGAGAGGATTGGGCGCCCCACCCCCCTTACGGGCGGGGGGGATCGACGCGCCGCTTATGAGGCGCCACCGCGGGATTGGGCCGCGGTAATTAGGGAGCCACGCCGGGAGCCGATACGCTTCTCTCCCCCTCTGATGGAGAGACCTCGTTTATCACGGGCTCCCCCAACTTTCGCCCATCATGGGCACCGCCCGGCCCCCCGATGCCGCTTTGATCGGGGCCAGTACGTGCCGGATTGGGACCCGCTCGAGCGCCTTGAGCGCCCTACTCCTCCGCCGCGCACGCATTTTCCTTTGGACCCCCCTTCCCCCCCGTTGCGGGGAATGCGGGAGGATTTTCATTAAACCAACTGTCGGCTGCAACCCCCCCACAGGAGCAGGTGCTGTTACCAACAGCCTCCGTACAGGTGTGGGGCCCGAGGGGCACCTTTGTTTTAGTTCGCGCCCTTTTGGATACGGGAGCTCAGGGTTGCATTGCCTCCAGCTGGCTGGTCCGGCAGTTGAGTTTGAACACATCTCCATACCTTGAATCGGTACGAGGAATCGGAGACCTGCGGATCCCGGATCCGATCGGTCAGGTTTTGTTCTCCTTCTCCCCCCACTTCTCTTCAGCGCCCAAAATTGGCGCTACCGCGATTGTTTATGAGAAGGTTGTTGGTCAGCTTCCGCAACAGCACGTTTCGCGCGCTGTCGTTGATGCGACATCAGGATTGACCTTGGCTGACCCTTCCTTCCACCGAACCGGTCCGATTCACTTATTGCTCGGTGCCGATGTTCTAGGCCGCGTGTATTGTGGGAAGAGGAGAGAGTTACAGAAGGGTGGGCTGGTAGCCTTATCTACATCGCTTGGGTTTGTAGTGATGGGACCAGTTAGGCATAACCCACCATCTCCATCGGTGGACAGTTACATAACTGTTAGCTCCACCTTATCGGATGTCCTTCAACGGTTTTGGGAGGTGGAAGAGCCACCTACCGTGAAGCGAGTGAACCCCTTGGACGAGGAGTGTGAGTTGTTCTACCAGAACAATACAGGTCGCCTTCACTCGGGACGGCTGATCACTCGTTTGCCCTTTTTGTCAGTTCGCCCCTCACTTGGCAGCTCCCGGCCGTTGGCCGAGAAGCGACTGCTGTCCATGGAGCGTCGTATGAGTAGGAACTCCGACCTCAAACAGAAGTATGTCGACTTCATGCGAGAATATGAGCAACTGGGGCACATATCGGTCTCGCGACTGGACTGGCGAAACGAGGAACATAATTTTCTTCCTCACCACGCGGTTTTGAAACCTTCCACTGGGAAGATACGCGTTGTTTTTGATGGGTCAGCTCCTACGTCTACCGGAGTTTCGCTGAATCAATGTCTGCATGCTGGACCGAAGTTGCACCACGAGGTGGGTGATGTATTGACCAACTTCCGTCGCTATGCCGTCGTCTTTGTGACCGATATCCGGATGATGTTTAGGCAGACTGTGATTCACCCGGACGATAGACGATATCAGCTCATATTATGGAGGGAGGATCCCAGAGATCCCATGCTGGTCTACGAGCTGAACACCAATACATACGGTTTGCGTTCGAGCCCCTTTGTGGCAATTCGCTCACTTGTGGAACTCGCTGAACGTGAGCGGTTACGATACCCTCGCGCATCCTTGGTTCTCAAGGAGGATGCATTTGTGGATGATATTTGTACGGGCTCCTCTAGTGTCGAGGAAGCCTTGATTTTGCGAGATGAACTAATTGCTCTTCTCGGGGCTGGTGGTTATGAACTGAGGAAGTGGATGTCCAACTCACCTCAGCTTTTGTGTGACTTGCCAGACGACCACCAGCAGGAGCCTCATATTTTTGAGAATGCCAACACTCCAGATTTACTGTCTGTTTTGGGAATGCAATACAGACCTGTCCAGGACACGTTCACCTATCGATTGGAGCTGCCAAGCCCCAAGGTCTGGACGAAACGGTTGGTTTTGTCTACAGTAGCTCGTACCTTTGACCCAAATGGCTGGATTAGTCCCGTAGTGTTTTGGATGAAGTGCTTCCTACAGGAACTTTGGTCAGCCGAAGTGTCGTGGGATGAGCCCCTCTCGGGCCGTTTGCTGCGAGATTGGGAGTCCTTCATGTCGTCTCTCCCCGACATTAACCGTGTTAGTATCCCTAGACATATACTGCCTAAGGGACGGTTTACGGCCAGCCTTCATGGCTTTTGTGACGCGTCCGAGAGTGGATACGCAGCCGTCGTATATATCCGGACGGTCGATGATAGAGGAGCTGTTAAGCTCCACTTGCTAATTGCTAAGAGTAAGGTTGCTCCACTTCGGACTCGATTAACGATTCCGAAGTTAGAATTGTCTGGAGCTACTCTTCTGGTTCGTTTGATGAACCACGTTGTTGACACCCTGGGACGTAGTGTGGACTTTGAGTCGCTCTTTGCTTGGTCCGACAGTCAGGTTGTCCTGTGTTGGATTAAGAACTCCGTCCACTCCCTGGAAGTATTTGTGGCCAATCGGGTATCCCAAATACAGGCCTCGAAGGCCACGTTGATTTGGCGCCACGTGCCAGGTGAAATAAACCCTGCTGACTGTGCATCACGTGGCAGCGAAGCCCCTCAGCTTATTGACCACACTCTGTGGTGGGGTCCCGAATGGTTGTTACAGCTGTCTTGGCCTTCCACACCAGCTGTGGTGAAGGCACCAAATCCGGGCTTGCGTGTTCACGCTGTCGAGACTATGGCGGCTCCAGAGCGGGAATTTTTATTAGACCGCTACAGTTCTCTGGACAAGTTGCTCGGCGTGACCACTTGGATAAGAAGATTTATACGAAATTGTCGCCGGCCTCAGGACAAAGATTTGTGTCCGGTTCTCTCACCGCAGGAGCGCCAAGATGCTCTTTTGCATTGGGTGCGTATGACCCAGTCTAGAGCGTTTGAACCGGAACTTAAGATTTTCCGTACCGGGACATCCAAATTAAAGGGACCCTTGGTGCGTTTGACTCCCTTTCTGGATGATGAGGGATTGTTGCGTGTAGGAGGCCGATTGAGGCACGCCAACTTGCCTTATAGATCACGTCATCCCCTGTTGCTCCCCAAGGACGGACCATTGGTGCGATTGTTGATCATTGATCGCCATGTGAAGAATGCTCATGCCGGATGTAATGCATTGACCGCGCTCCTCCAACGGGAGTTTTGGATTTTGTCAGCGCGAAGAATAATCCGATCTGTTATCTTTCGATGTCTGCCCTGCTATCGTTTACGCCCCGAGACGATGCAGCCCCAAATGGGTGATTTGCCTGCTGATCGTGTGAATGAATCGATGACCTTCTTAGGAGTTGGAACTGATTTTGCGGGACCATTCACTATAAAAACGTCGCGACTCCGTAATGCTAAGACTGAAAAGGCTTACTTGTGTATGTTTGTTTGTTTGGCCACTAAAGCCGTTCATTTGGAGGTGGTGAGTGCGCTCACCATGGATGCTTTCTTAGCAGCGTTAGGCAGATTTGTCTCCCGCCGGGGACTGCCTTCTTTAATTCCGTCCGATTGTGGGACGAACTTCAAGGGCACTGATAGACATATAAGAGAAGTTTGTGAATTTTTAGATAAAAATAATATTGAGATCGGATCCACACTCTCCCGTAGGGGGGTAACATAGCGATACTCCCCGCCGTCTTGCCCTCACTGGGGAGGGATTTTTGAATCTGTTGTAAAGGCCGCCAAGACTCACCTTCGCCGCGTTATTGGGGAGACTATTCTCACGTTCGAGGAACTCGCGACGGTGTTTTCAACTCGCGTCCGTTATGTCCGTTGTCTACCGACGCGAACGATTTGCAGGCCCTCACGCCGGGCCATTTCTTGATAGGCAGACCACTTAACGCCCTGCCCGAGTATCCTTATAGAGATGTCAATCCAGGACGCCTTTCGCGGTTTGAGTTGCTCCAGCAGCTTACCCAGAGCTTCTGGCGCCGCTGGCACCTTGAATATTTACACATTTTGCAACAGCGCGTTAAGTGGTCAGATAAGACAAACCCACCGAGGGTTGGAGACCTCGTGTTAGTGAAGGACCCAAACCTGCCACCCTTACGTTGGCGTCGCGGACGCATTGTCCAACTTACTCTAGGGTCTGATGGTGTGCCCAGGTTTGCCGAGGTCCTAGTTGGGGATTCTGTTTTGAAGCGCGCGGTCGCTACTCTTTCTCGCCTCCCCTTAGACTGATTTGGCGGACAGTCCGGGACTGTCCGGAGCGGGGGGATGTTCACGCTCGAGGAAGAGCGAGTGGCAACATTGCATTCTAGTCTGTGCAGTGAGAGCTTTTTTGGCGGCCGGCCGCATGTGACATGTCGAGTTGAGTCGAAATGTCACGACATTGAATTAGGTTAGGATGATGTCCGGGCATCCATAAAATATAATACACAATATTTAAGCATTATAGTGATTTGCGCGGCGCACCTAATATCGGGGTGCGAAAGCCCGCTTTGTGTTGTGCAAAAGAGTGCCCGCTTTGTGTTATCGTCGCGTGTGTGAGCCGTGGTGGCCTATTAAGCAAGTGTACCATCCGGTTCGGTCAGACAGCAGAACTTCAGGAGCCGCGACTTCCTTCGAGCTAGCTCAGGAAGTCCACCGGCTACATACGGAGACCAATCGGATCCAGGGTAAGTAATACCAATGTTTTCTATGAGCTGGTAGTAGGGTACAAAAATCAGCAAGCAATATAAGTCGGTGAATCGCCGACGTGGTGGTGTCTACCTTGGGCATCACCAGATACCTTTTGGTGGCAATAGTTCGGTTAGTATATTAATACAATTTTATTGTAAATTATTATTTCATCTTTTATTGAACATGACATGTAAATAGAGCGACTTTGTACAAAAATGTTTTAGTCTAACTCTAAATATAATAATACTCGCAGTTCGCAAAACAAGATATAAAACTATAAGTAGACTTAAATGAATTTGTCGGTTCCAGGTACCAGTGGGGCTAGCACGCAGGAGAATCGAAATCCGAATCGAGGAGTTTGTATGGCAATTTTATTAGTTCTGCTACTCACCGCCGTGGCGCTAATAAAATTGCCATACAAACTCCTCGATTCGGATTTCGATTCGATTTTCGATTCTCCTGCGTGCTAGCCCCACAGGATAGCTGAATCGATAAAGAGGATTTTCACTCTGAAATCGCAGAGTGTGATCACGGGTCACGATCGCCAGGAGAAAACCACTTCATGGTTTATGCATTCCGTCCCCAAAGTTTTATATAATACATTAAAATAATGACGCAGCGACGTGCATCATATTGAAAATCAATCGATTTTGCTTGAAAATTAGACGTTTTAACTTCGTGATTTTTTTTCTATCGATAAAATATTATAACTTTATGTTTTCACTCAATCCAATCCCTTACAAATATAGTTAAATATCATTTTTTTTAAATGGGGTAGTTCACTATTCAATTTCAAGTGTAGAAATCAAATCGACGATTAGCAATTTAGTTTTATACCCCCTCTTAACTTGCGGCAATACCTATTTGAACTGAAATATTTTTGTACCAAGTCGCTCTTTTTAAGTCCTCATTTTAAAATGAAATAATAATTTACAATATATTTCTATCAATTTATTAACCGAACTATTGCCACTAAAAGGTGTCGTTAGTTCGGTGCTTCGTATCAACCGTACTACTCCACGAAAAAGTTGCATTAGTTCGGTTAACCGGACTAACAACCGAACTACTGCCACTAGGCCGACAATGATCCTTTTTTCATTGCGTCCCTATTTTCACGTCTCTATCAACCATTCTAGTGCTAGTTTGTAGAGATATGATGGCAGTACAAGGCAGTGTTCTCGATGTTGTGAAGGAGTACGTCTACTTTGGGAAAATTGTGCAGGCACGTAGAAACAACTTCGAGAAAGGGGTCAGCTAGGATGGCTATGCAAAATTGAGTCCGAGCTTTACGTCGCCTTTACTACCAAGCCTAGAGATGACAGCCTTCAATCAGTGCATCCTAGCCAGTGCTATCCCTACCTGTTACAACAAAGGACGATAGGGCTGGTCAACAAATCAAAGTCGCTCAGCG
Organism: Schoenobius gigantellus; assembly: GCA_963935595.1. Lineage (NCBI taxonomy): Eukaryota > Metazoa > Arthropoda > Insecta > Lepidoptera > Crambidae > Schoenobius > Schoenobius gigantellus. Next base: position 11,219,768 of record OZ012558.1, read on the forward strand.
AGCTATGGAAAAGGTTTTAAGTCTTTCTGAAGGATCGTATTTATTTTGTATACGACAGGGAAACTTTTAGCCTTCATCTCACCTGATAGTAAGTTACGATAAGACCGAAGGTGGAAGCGACCTGGACTCCTCGACAACTGAGGAACTGGCTATTTTACCTCTAATTGTCGTTACACAACAATGCTATAAACATTGTTACTATGGCGACAAACTTAGATAAGACGATAGTAGCTAGCCAGGCGGGCTCAGAAGCCCTACCACCAAGTCGAGCAGAAAAATTTCTGCCCCATGGGGAATCGAGCCCCGAATCTCCCGATCAACACCCGGTGGTCTCGACCACTATACCACGGAGGCGGGTAAAATCAAACAGATAACGAAATCTAATTACGAAGTTTCTAAAAGAGAACGCAAGTTATTGACATAGTCCACCGGATAAGCAAGCTGAAGTTTGCAGAACCGTAGGAAAACGAACTCTTGAGTGGAGATCGCCTGTCGGCAAACGTAGCGACGATCTTCACAGCAGCGTGGCTGGGATGACAGAAGCTGCGGATCGTGCTCAAAGGGCGTACAGAGGACTGTGTCCAGCAGTGGACATGTGCGAAATGATGGTGTTGGTAAATATTTTCGATGTACACACGCCGGCACATCAGACTAAACGTTTCTGTTGCAAAATAGTAGTTATTAACACGACATAAGGTGCCAAAGTGTTTACCTTGATGTGCTGTCGTCTGTACTTATAATGCCGCTAAAACATCTTGTGACACTACATCCCACAACAGAACCAGTGCTGTGGGAGAAAAGATACAACTTTTAAAGAATTAATAAGCTTTATAGATGTAAGCAATTCAACGCTTAGCAACAGTACCTACTACAAAATAATAATTAAATGGGTATGCTATTAATTATACAATTTGGCTTGTATAACATAATAGAGTAATATGTTTCGGAAGTGCTATTTTACATCAACCTCAATTTATTTTGGTTTTCGTCCTTGATTGTTACCTTCAAGGTCGATCAGTCACGCACAACCTTGTCACCAATTTGCTATGTGGTTCAATTTTGAACAGTAGGCCTGGTCACGACACCTTTGCCCAACAACTCCATTTCTCGGAAAACAATAGGTGTAATAATACATTCGTTAAAGTGGTTCTTATAATATGTAATACCTACAACCGAAACAGTTTTCTTGAGATTTCATATCGAACGTCACTTTCTATAAGCTCTTTCTAAGTCAACGTGAAAATGGATGATTGTATGGGCAACCATTTTAATCACCGTCGTGGTTGGTTGAGTTGAGACTACCTGGTATTTAATTAGAGGAAAAGAAATTTGTAGTTGAAAAATTAATAAATCAATAAAAAAAATCGTCTTGGGTGGGAATAGAATCCGCGTTTCAATATTAGATACCGTGTTGATGCCTTAACCACTGGGCCACCGAGCTCTTACCATCAGTTCCAATGAAATTTCTGTATTGACCTTTTTTTTATAGTTAAGCCAATTTTTTTTATGTCTTGATTTATTAAGCATAAAGAAAATGCAAAGTCACATAGAGTTGTTGTGTAGTCCAGGTGGAGCTTAGTTCCACCCTCCACCTTATTGTAACTTACTAACTTTTGTAACTTAATTGTTAAATGCATGAATGCGTGTGTGTTTATGTTTGTATGGTTATATATCTTTATTATTGTTTATTTTTGTCAAAAAAAGTTTGTCTCTTTTTATGTGTTTTTTGCACCGCCTCAAATTATCTCTCCTACCCTTATGGTTGGTGGAATGCCTTAAGGCATTAGGTCCGCCTATTTGTACCATATTTGTGCAATAAAGTGTTAATAAATAAAATAACTTACTTATCGTGAGATGACGCCGAGGAGTTTGCCTGTAATGTGTAAAAAAATACTAATTGTTTATTTGAATGTTCAAAATAACACAAAGTGACAAAGTTTGGTCATAAATAAAAATTGTGTCATTCACGGGGGTTGGCTATTGCATTGCTTTAATTGTCGCTTTGCCAGGTTCACAAACGAAAACATTAAGTACACACAGCAACACGCCAGACTCGACATGTTGCTACGTTGAGACCGCTCTTATGACGTATAGCGACGAACTTCGTAATGATAATGTTAAGCTTGACGTGTTGCTGACTGTTTTTTTTTTGTTGATTTTTATAATATCATTTATTTAAGATCTAACCGGTTATATAGAACTATAGGCTCAAAATCACCAAGGTTTGGATATGAGAAATTTTGAGAAAATTATCACGTTTTGTCGCGATATCGTGCATCGAATTTACGTATTACACCCCATTGAAAGTATCTCACAATGTACACGCTATTTTCAATAATTGCACTTTAAAAGAAGCGCGCAAAATATTCATATCTTAATATTTTTTTCAGGATTTCAAAGACACTGGGTGTATTATAACGTCATTCAGGGAACGCAAATAAAAACCTACATATTTTTGTTAAAAATATAAATTTGGGAAAGTTTAGATTTAAATACGGAAATAAAATAAAATATTAAGTAAATCATAATTAAATATGTACTCTACATTGTCGTATGTTCTCTTATTTTAATAAAATATTATATTTTTGAAAACATCTCAAAAATTCCTAGACAAAGTTCTGTTAATTTATCAAGGACTAAGCTTAAACGTTTGATTGTTTGTTCCAGGAAATTGTACGTAATTGTTATTAATTGTAATAATAAATAAATCCGATGTTTTTTTATCATGAATTGAATAATAATACTTTTTAACGTTGACGAAATGATCACTACGTTCCCGAAATGACATTAAAGAAACATTAAATTTATTTAATGTACAAGTATGCACTTTATTTTATGTTGACACTTAAATTTTAACTTATATTATATATCTCAGATAATATCTCTCAGACAGAAAAAGCAGCAAGAAAATCCATCCTTAGAAAATTCATCTTAGAATACGTTTTCAAAGCGAGAGCAATAAATTTAAAGTTATTCTAATCACTGTAACAATTAATAAAATGAATCTAAACATTTAAATAATATATTTAACGAAATGAAAGTACGTGAAGGTAAACACTTATGAAAAACATCAATACGTGAACGCGCGTCATATTCGGCAACGTTCGCGAACTGACGTTCCCGGGAATGATATTTCAAAGTTTTGTATTATTTTAAATAGTCGTCGGCCGTCTTGGGTGCCAATTTGCAATACTGACGGAAATAGAACAGCATTTTTAAATGAGATGAAGACAAATTATCTTTAGTTATCGCTAAGTTAATGATTTCGAGGCGTTCCCGCTATGATGTTCTATTGATGTACGATACCAAAATACAATCATAATTGAAATAATTTTCTGAAGAAAATCAATCGAAAACCGCCATAAAAGAGCCGAACGTTGTGTAGATTTGAAAGATTTTATCATGCGACTGCACAGTAAGCGCCTCGTTTGTTGTGATTGGCTACTATTTTTTGACAAAAATAGAGTGCGTTCACGAAATGACCTACACACTACCGGACAAAGTTATATGCAAGATAAATGTAATGTTATTTTCGTTGTCTTTTATTTATAACTGCGATTATTCTACTGTAATATAAATGTCTGAAATGAATCCAAATATTACTGAAAATTTAATTTTTAAATAAACATCATTATTTTATGAATATTTTAAATACGGAAATGCGTATTGGGACGCGTTCCCAAAATGACATTTTCACTAGTTTGATGATAAAAAATGTGTTAACATCATTTTGCAACAAAAGCAATTAAGAGTTTACATAAAATAAAGTAAATCTCATACTTAAAAATATCTTGTTATTAAAACACTAATTTCACAAGTTCCACTTGAATCTTTGAAATCGATCTTTGAATCTTGAACTTGTGAAATTAGTGTTTTAATAACAAGATACCATGGAGTTCCATCAAGAAATTACAACACAAAGCTTTAACTACTTAAAAATAGTTTTAATCCAAGTATTTCAAGGCTTTATTAGTATAAATGTTGACCGAACCAAATTTGCCACCTTGGTGATTTTCAGCCTATAAAATAATATTATAATGAATTTTCAAAGTGACAAAAAGTTCATTTTTCATGTGATACTATATTATAATTTTTTTCCAACATTACCAATCTTTTTTTCAATATTACATCTATTCTGGTATGGTATTTCCTTTTTCGACAGTAACTTTTTTGTACTAGAATTGTATATATCATCTAAACGTTGGAAGCTCAAACATTAATTTATTCGTGAAATTGTGAAGTAGCCAGGGAATGAATTAATGTTCATTGCAATATCTTTCACAACAGGAGCATTAATATAATAACGTCCCGGATCAAGATAAGATGGTGCCAGGCAGGCATATTTTCAAACCGTTTAAAAAGACTGTCGGAGCAGAAATATTTCCGCGTGTTATTGTGACGACTTTTCTTTTGTTTTTCTTTTTATCATTATCCGCTACAATATTTTACAGAGAATATCTTTCCTTTAATTATACCATAGACGAAGATTATCATCCTTGATTATAATATTTTACAGAGAATATCTTTCCTTTAAATATACCATAGACGAAGAATTATCATCCTTGATTATACTAAGGATACAAAGTTGTTGTATCTCTTGTACCGGCAATGGTACTACTGGCATAAAGGCAATCGAACTCAGATTTTTACACCATAACCACTAGAATAAATAAAAAACCGGCCAAGTGCGAGTCGGTCTCGCCCATGAAGGGTTCCGTACGATTTATGACGTATTAAAAAACTACTTACTAGATCTCGTTCAAACCAATTTACGGTGGAAGTTTGCATGGTAATGTACATCATATATTTGTTACGGGGGGGGGGGACACACATTTTACCACTTTGGAAGTGTCTCCAGCGCAAACTATTCAGTTTAAAACAAAATGATATTAGAATCCTCAATATCAATTTTGAAGATCTATCTATAGATACCCCAGTTTCAGTTCTAAGTATGGGGAACCCCCAAAATTTATTGCTTTTTTTTCTATTTTTGTGTGAAAATCTCAATGCGGTTCACATAATACATCTATTTACCTAGTTTCAACAGTATACTTCTTATAGTTTCGGAAAAATGTGGCTGTGACATACGGACGGACAGACAGACAGACATGACGAATCTATAAGGTTTCCGTTTTTTGCCATTTGGCTACGGAACCCTAAAAAAAGGAACTCCTTACTCCGTAACATCATAAAACAAGCAGAAGTTCTAACGTTATTTTGCACGTGTCTGTTTAAAGTAAGGAAAATTCTGTTGACACAGTTTACCTGCATAATAAGTTTTCGTGTATAAGAGCCATTACTCATAAGGGTTAACAGTTCGAACGCCTGCGATGGAACTGCCTCGGTATCTTCGCAAGACAGCGATATGTCATGCATATCTGCTACACATATTCCCTAAGTTCTATCATAAGTGCATAGGAGTGAATTTGGATTTACAGTTGATCGTGGAAACAGCAAACTAGGCAGTAAATAATCCAATCTGACAAATAGAATTGCAGTTTGTCGCCCGTAATACTTCAGCTGCTGGTTCCTGTAGCTGAAAATTAATATATGAGCAATAATTATTTAAATAAACGCATAAGTTGATTTTTTAGTTTTTTTTTAGTCCTATATAGGGTATTATAAAATGTTGTGATAATGACCTATGTTTAAATAAGCTGAGTTACACTATGAGCATAGAGAAATATAATATGGGAGCTTTAATATTGCGTCAAAAAACAGCTGCTCCTATATTTTATTTTGATTAGGTTTTGAACTTTAAGTTTTGTAACAGCTGTTTTTACACGATTTCAGAGTTGATGTAGATGTGAGTTGAAACATATAAGTACAAACTGATGAAATATTATCATTTTGATATACGCATGACGGTGCAGTCTGAATAGTCTGATACCTACATAATTTCGGAAGTACCTACTCTTAACATACTCATCACGATATCTGATGGCAAGCTTTTGTTCACAAACAGGAAAGCTTACATGGAAATAGATATGTCAAATCTGCATAAAACAATATTCAATCAAGTTTCTAACACAAATAAGAGAAGCAAACTTTAAACTAGCAACTACGCGTCAATTCCACCATTAACATGCATGCGTCAAAAAATAGTCAAATAACTTTTAGACATCAATCGACTGTCTCACAAACGTGTGAAAAAAACAAAAGATTAAACTGTAAAGAATCATAATAGTTGTATGAATCATGCCACAGTCACAGTTAATAAAAAGCCACTCTTAATTATAAGCACACTATCGGCCGGTTGTACCAAATTTACGTTTTACGATTCCGTAAAAGTAACAATATAAATACGTCAGAATTGCACCATAATATAGTTTCAATTGTAGTTTTACTTTATCCTTTACATTTAAAAAGGTTAAATGTACGACGCGAATCATATATTTGATAGTGAAACGACCCATTTTTTTAAAGCATTAAGTTGTTACTTTTTACGAAATCGTAAAACGAAAAACTTGGTGCGACCGGCTGCATGACTGAAAATGATTGTAGCGGAAACTATGGTACTAATTGCAGTTATTAACTTTTCTATTTTTTTTACCGGATTATTTAAATGTATAATTGATCAGAAATTAATATTCAAATAATCGCATTCTGGACTTTGTAATGTGTAATGTGGACAAACATAATGTGGTAACCGCAAATAAAAGAAAATTTACATCATTAATCCATTGAACTAGAGCTAAATATAGATAATTTTAATACCAAAAAACATTATGAATATCTATTAGCCTGCTGCCGATTATTCATGAACAAATACAGAACTAAACAAAATAGACTGGTATTAATTCTTTGAAAAACTTACATCAATGTGTGCTAAAGTTTATTCCTTTAAATAACATTAATTGAAGATTTGTTCCTCAAAAGTTTATTCAATCAACACAGTTTGATTTTCCTATATGCCGCAAGCCTTTGAGAAAAGTTTTAAACGAAAAGAAGAAATTTCCCAAGCTGCGGAAATTATGTGGTAATCCAGTGGTACAAGAAAGTTTCAAAATCTCAGAAAAGAGCAAAACAGATGGCATTTTCATCTGTTTCTTGTCTATTATAATCCATATACAGCAACAAGACCCCATGCCATACAAAATAACTGGCACTAGTGATTAGAAAAAAATTTAGTGAACATTTCCATTTCTTTTTTGAGACCTAATATTGGTTCACATAGTCGTCGTACGAATTAGTTATTTTATCTAAAAAACACCATTCGACGCATAGCTTCAACAATCGTTAAGAAATATTAGGGTTCCGTACCATAGAAGGAAAAAGTGAGTCACTAATTCATAGTCCGTCTGTCTGTCTGCCAAAACTCCTTTTTTCAGAATATCAAACTAAAAGTTATAACAAATGGGTACGTATTCAGGTTTAAGCTCTCTTTCAGCTATAAAAAAAAATACAAAAAATAAAAACCGACTTTAAAAAACACTGAAAAGTTAAAAATAATATAAGAATAGCTACAGACAACATCACACTTCTATATTGAAGTCGGTGCCAAACGATGATCTCCTAGAAAGTCTTAATTTTTTTTACCTTCGGTGAGCTGGTATTAATTTAGGGTTTCCTTCGATTTTCATGGGCTCCCATCATCAGATCCTGACTTTGGTGACCATGTGACCACTCTTGGAGTATCCTCTATCGAATATAAAAAGAATTTTAAAAATCGGTCCACAATTGGCGGCGTAATCGCGTAACACACACACGATAAAAAACATACGCATCGAATTGAGAACCTCCTCCTTTTTTGAAGTCGGTTAAAAAACAAACTTGTAAGTCAACGCAATCAAAAGATATGACAGCTTAAGGTCGAATTTCACCAACATTTAACAGGCTGTTATAGTTAACAAACAACCGTTTTTGACACTTATTGTATGAGTGAAATGTCAAAAACTTGTTTGTTAGTTAACTAACCACCTGTTTAAATATTGGTGAAATTGGACTTAAGTCGCATATTTTTGTATATTTTGCGATTTTACAAGAACCAGTAGAGATCGCGTTGTCCTAGAATTATGAAATCTGACAAGAAGCAAAATCTAACAGCACTACATGTTGAGGATAAAATCTGAAAACTGTAAATATTTAGTTAAGAATAAGTGCGCGAGTCGAATTCACACACCACCGGTATTTCTTTAATTATTAAAGGTAATAATTAATTATATAAGGGAAAGTCAAGTTCGGATGGCATACATCCTGTATTTTAAAACTTTCCACAGATACACATTTTTTCGGTTATTTTGGATTGGTGCCATCAATTTGGAAGCGAGCTTTGATAACTCCAATCCCCACGGGTATAATTAGCCAAGATATTGTAACACATCTCATCGACCTTTTTCAAAGCTAAGTCAGGTCAGTAAAATTCAATAAAAAAATAGTCACTGGTCTGGTCATGTAGGCTTTGTCTCTTGAATGAAATTACTCCCAATCAACATGACAACATGAAAAGAACTAGTCGTGGATTAATTATTATCACCAGCTATGTAACAGATTTTTAAATAGTTAGTTAGTATTAGTTAGTACTTCAAGAATTATTATTTTATTTTTTTAGGGTAACATAAAAATTAAAAAATTTTGTCTCGTATAACGTAATGTAGGTATACAATGTTTTGTTTATAAATAAAAAGAAAAATAAAACGAAATACACGCACTTCTTTATTATAGTAAAAAAAAAGCAATTTTGTAAAGCAAACGACTCAGTGATTATATATATTTTAAAGTTTTCAGCAGAGAGCCCTATGTACCGTGATTACCGCTCACAGATAACGATCCAAGAATAGATGACTCATTAAAGGTAAGTAGTAGCTTATACAATGTCGTATAGTACGTGTTGTGATTATTTAGAACCTTTTTATTGATATGTGTACTTTTTGAATTGTTTACGACTGACACTGTTACCTATATAATTTTCGTTTTTTGTCTTGTCATCTTGCCGTGAGGAAATAAAGTCGCAATTTTTCCTATCTTCATGTTTTATTGTGAATTAGTACACAATTTAGTATTGTAGAAGTGCGGGAGCGTCTATCGGCGGTATATTAACAAGAACAGTACGAGTGATGGCTTCTGTTTTCTTTAAACTATACAAAACGATGCAATAGTTCGATGTGAGAAATGGCAATGCGTATTTAAAATAATTTGCCAATGAATCTTACCAATTTGACATTGCCTAAATTCCGAATACAGTAACACAATAAACTATATTGATGATGACGAAATTATATACAGGATTACTTTTTATCACCCCGGAAAATTTAAGGGACGCTTCAGGACACATCCATTATTATATTTAAAAAAAAATACTTATACCGGGTGTAACGGAATTCCGAAATAATATTTAAGGTTGTTGCTTAACAAAAAAAAAATGTTTTATGACTATTCTACGTATTTTTATTATATGCCTACTTTCGATTTAATACTACGCTTAACAGTTAAGTGTATTAAATCGACAGTAGGCATATAATAAAAATACAAAGAATAGTCATAAAACATTTTTTTTGTTAATCACCAACCTTAAATATTATGTCGGTATTCCGTTACACCCGGTATAATATAAAAAAAAAATTATCATATTAAATAATTATATCATTTCTGTTAACAGGGTATAAAGATATCAATACAGTTGAAATTTCGATCGGGTTGGGTAGGTCCTCCCCAGTCTGGTAGCATCTGTGTCCGGAGTGCTCCTCCTCCAGCGTTGGACTGGCCCGTACTGTAATCTAGTTACATGGGTCATCCAGATCCCAGGTCACCCTTCAATTGGACCGACGGACGAAGCTTTACATTTGTTTACGTTGAGAAATGTAGAGGAGACCCACATAACACAAGTGATGGCCGCAGTCTCCTGTGGTAGATCTAATAATGTTGTTAATTTTATATTACTTTCATTATTTAGAAGTTGCTTTGGCCATCGAACTGAACAAACGTTCCACGCCCTCTCGATCAAAATGTATGAAGCAGTAGATTTTTTTTTGCGATTTCGGAGTTTAAATGGTTTAATGGCCAAAAAACTTTTGAAATTATAATAACAACTATCTGGAACACCTTATTTACTATGTATAAAGAAATAAATGCAGTCCCAAAAACTGCTTTAAGGGCGTGTTTCTATGCACCACAAACGAAGGTGTTTGTATATGGGTGTAAATAGATAAGGGTGTTAAAGATGCGGGGGTTGAAAGTAATGAGGGTGTGTGTAGGTAACAAAAGGTGTGTAGTTAAAAGTGGATAATTTTTGAAATTTTTCAATAAATCTACACTATTATTATAAAGAGGGAAGATTGGTATGGTTGGTTGTAACGAATCCAGCACTTAACCACCACTTGGCCAGCGTGGTTGACTAAGGCCAAATCGCCCTAGTTTAGGGTAGGCTCGAGCCCCTCGGTGGGGACGTACCTATATGACCTGTTGGTGATGATGATGATGTAACGAGAAATCTCAAAAACTACTGGATTGATTTCTAAAATATTTCACCATTAGAACACTACATTATCCCTGATTAACATAGGCTACAACATTGTTTTTCCCAAGGGAAAATATACATTTTCCACGAAAAAAAAAACAACGCGGGCGAAACTGCGTAAAGTAAAGCTAGTGTTATAAATAAAAAAAAACATTTACAAACAAATATATACATTCATTTAAAAACAAATATATACATTCTTGTCACACAGCCTATTTATGTTATAATAATGTTATTTTAGTATTCTATTTCGTGTAAATGTTGACGACCAGTTGACCACACTAATTATTCTGATACGTCAAACATCTTTATGAATACTCGTAACTGCGTCAGCGTCACCAAACCAGTAAGTATACCTTTCTATAGCCATTTACGTTCATTTCGTTAAAACGTACTGAACAGCAATGTATCGAAATGAATCCACATTACGAATCATTCCAATTCAATATTGTCATCTATCTACCTACATATAGAAGACTGTTATTTATATTTAGGAGCTCGGATAATGAATTTCATAGAAATTGGAGCAGATTTTCAATATTTTCCATAGAAACTTTCAACCCTATTTTGCACCCTAAGGGGGTGAATTCCAATAAACCATGAAACATATATATTATACTGAGCTGAGCACAGTTTTGGCATCACACGACGACTAACACCAAAATAATTTTTGTACCTATTTGTTTAATATTGTTTTCAGTTTATTTTTTGTGTTTTTGTCGTGTGGTGGCAAAATAAAAATTTTTCTTTCTTTCTTTCTAAACACGTGTCCAATGAAATGTTTTTCAGAGCGTGAATCTCAAGTTTTATCAAAATCATTGCTAATTTGAAAAAAAAGTTCTATACAAACTTGCAATAATAATAGTTCCATACAATTTCATCCCTTCAGGGTTAATTTGTTAAAAATCCATTCTTAGTGTGCGTCCGTATTTTGAATTAAAACAACTGTCCAAATTTCACGTTTCTACCATTAGCGGTTACGGCTGTGCGTGCGTCTATAGATGGGAACTTCTTCTTTTATACAGGATGACAGGAAAAGTCGACGTATTCCTTGAAAGGGGTTATAGTACAGGTCATAAGCAATAAAAAAGTCCAATTAACCAGGGGTCAAAAACAGTTGGTTATCTAGCTACGACGGTTTTAAAATTGAGATTTTTTCCGACGTTATTGACAATCGACAGTCGATAAATTTTTTATCTTTCTGAAAATCGACGTCAATTATTGAAAAAAAATGTATGACAAAAACTACTAAAACAACTTGCTGGTTTCATAAGCTTTTAAAAAAGGTAAAAATATTATTTACTTTTATTAGTAGTTTTTACAGAAATTAGCAAAAAGTTGCGCTGTAGGTCAAAATTCATAATTTCATCTTTGAATAAAAATTGTCTGGAAAATGCAAAAGTACGAAGTAGAAATAAAGGAAATTGCATTTTACAACACAAAAGACTGAAAAATACTAAACAACAAACCAACATAAATAAAAACATTTATAAGTCCTGTTCAAATTGTCTGCCATTGTTACGTATGCACGCACGCAGCTTACGGCGTACCTCACTCACTGTCACACGCGTTGAAAGTGATGTCTTAATGACTTCAGCAGCTGATACGATCCTCGCCCTCAAATCTTCAATGGAAGTCGCAGGTGTGGGGTAGACTAGATCTTTCATGTGACCCCAAAGATAATAGTCAGAGGGCGTCAAATCAGGACTTCTCCCCGGCCATGGAGTCGGGCCTCTTCTACCGATCCATTTTAGTGGATAATTTTCATCCAACCACTGTCGTACACCACGGTAAAAGTGAGCTGGGCACCCATCATGCTGGTTCACCATATTTCTTCTTGTACCTAGCGGAACATCTTCCAAAAGCATGTTCACTTACTCTCTTAAAAAAGTTTCGTATGTTGTGCCATTCAGGTTTTAGGGCAGGAAGAAAGGCCCAATTAAATTATCGTGTACAATCCCCATCCACACATTTAGTGAGAATCTTCTCTGGTGAGCCCTTTCTTTACTTTTTCTTGGGTTTTGACCTTTAGGGGCCCAAAAGTGAATATTGTGGTAATTTGTGATGCCATCGCGATCGAAGGTAGATTCGTTGGTCCACAGGATTTTCTTTAGATAATCTGGATCTTCAATCTCAGCATTGATTAAAAATCTGCAAAAATCAATTCTTCTCACCGGATCACCTTCTTCAATGGCTTGAACTGGTGTGTAATGGAATGGATACAGTTGTGCTGTACGCGATGCGGCAAACCAGGCTCTCCATTGTGATATGCCATGTATTCTTGCCACTTGCCTTGTGGACACAGTAGGATCTGTTCTGAAACTCCGAATAATTTCATCATCGTCCTCGTCAACACCAACATTACCAACGAGCGGTCTACGAAGATCGCGTTGTCGTCGTTGAACTGAGCCCGTTTCTCGAATGCGCTGATAGGATGCACCAAACACGCTCACGTGAGGCAAACGGCGATCAGGAAATCTGATTTGGTACTCTCTTTGTGCTTCAGCGGCGTTACCGTTACAAAAACCATAATAAAACAAAATATCTGCGTATTCTTCGTTTTCGAAAGCAGCCATTTCAAAATCGTATCGGTTTATTTGTTATCAAAAGTTTGTCCGTAATCTCAAAAGAAGTTTCAAACTTAACAAACAATTTCAATCAGGAGAACAAATGAATGATGTCGTCGAAACATTCGTAATCCTAATCAATCAGGTTCCAAAAACGTCCAAAACCTATGCAACCTCTGTGGTTAGGTCAATCTAAAGAGGTTACAGCTTTTTGGATAGCAAAGAGGTTTGCTATCCAAAAAGGATTGCAAACTTCGTTCTGCTTCAATCAGTTCAACCAAAAAGGCTGGATAATGACGTACTGCCATGATTTCTTTTAAGTTGCATGGAAATTAACTAAATAAACCAGCCTTAGACAATTTTGAACAGAACTTGTAGTATTATTTTGTAATTTAGTATTTTTCATTATTTTATGTATTAGAAGCAATTTTCTTTATTTCTACATCGTACTTTTGTCTTTTCTAGACAATTTTTATTCAAAGATGAAATTATGAATTTTGACCTACAGCGCAACTTTTTGCTAATTTCTGTAAAAACTACTAATAAAAGTAAATAATATTTTTATCTTTTTTAAAAGCTTATGAAACTAGCAAGTTATTTTAGTAGTTTTTACGCCAACTAATATACATTTTTTTTTTCAATAATTGACGTCGATTTTTAGAAAGATAAAAAATTAATCGACTTAATTGTCAATAAAGACATCTTATTTCCAAAATTATGTAAGTTTTTGACAACACTTTTGATTAATATATTAACTGCCCATTTTTCAGCTTTCCGCAATTAATCAATTTGTCATTGTAAATGGTGTAGGTTTAAAAAAAATTTTTTGTTAACAAGTCGGAAAGAATCTCAAAAATTTCAAAACCGTCGTAGCTCGATAACCAACTGTTTTTGACCCCTGGTTAATTGTTTTTTTTTTTTGTTGCTTATGACCTGTACTATAACCCCTTTCAAGGAATACGTCGACTTTTCCTGTCACCTGTATAATAGGCTACAAAATTATTTTTCCTACCAGAAAATGTTAAATTCCCACGGGAAACAATAATAACGCGGGCGAAGCCGCAAGCGGAAATCTAGTTCATGATAAATGTATTGGACTGGCGATCTGATGAAGGTCGCGGAAAGCTGCCGCTGGATACGGGAGGGGCAAGACCGATCGAAATGGAGATTCCTGGGGAGGCCTATATCCAGCAGTGGGCGTCTCTTGGCTGAAATGTTATTTTCATACTAGCTTTCCGTTCGTAGTTACGTCCGCGTTATTTCCGTCTTTCTAGTCGGAATTCTATACCTTTCCATTGTAAAGGATTGAATTTCCTAATTCATATCTGAAACGTCCTATCCATAACCCTTAACTGGTATCGGGGGTCAAAATACACGCCAATGCAACATATTTTTTAACATAAATTTGCAGTTTTATAACCTACACTCCGGCGCATCGAGCTAATCTCATCTCATTACGTCGCGGGGTGCGGCGGGCGACGGACGTTGATCGTTCTAATACCTATTACTGGGAACAGAGATACCTACGTACAAAAATCACCCCCGACAATAAGATATTTTGGTTGTCATTTTTTTATTATTTCATTGATCTCCTATAATGTTCCTATATTTGTTATAATGATTATACAGAGTGATCAATCCAAATGGGTCAGTAGGGAGAAGTCAGAAACTATGAGAGTTAGCGCGATCTGTTCTTAGAAACCATGGCGTCGATTTTGGATCAGTAATAATAATAGCAGTCAAATTTTTTTTAATTCTCATACATAACCGGGAATCCAACCTGGTCAATATCTCTGTAAAAAAATGTTTTAAATTCTGCAAGTTTTTTCGTTGTTATTGTTGATGGTGTGAATCATAAATTACAAGGAACACATTTTTAATGATACCTTGTTCAAATATTTGAAAAAAAAAACTCAAAAATAAGATATTTATTTCATTTATGTATTTTTAAACATTAAATAAATTGGCCCGCCCGCTGAACGAATATGTTCTATTTTTCAATAAACGCAATTTGTAATGCATAATATTGATGCATATAGATAAGATATGCATATGCATAAGTGGTCTCTTCAGATAAATTATTCGATTGAATCCACCATCAACAATAACTACGAAAAAACTTGCAGAATTTATAACATTTTGTATAGATATTTTGACCAGCACGAGTAGATACCACAAGGACCCCGAGATAAATATGTCTATCATTAAATGTCACTTTCTCGACACCAAACATTAGTTAACTCCTCAGAACAATTACTACAGCATAGAAGGAAGATTAAAACAAGAATTAATTGTGTGCTATTTGTCTCTTTCTAACATACGGCACAAAACTGTGTAAATGTAAGAGATGAGTAATATTTGTCTTTTGGCATATCACAAGGTGGTCACTAGATGAATTGATTGAATTGTCATTTTGGTTAAAAATTTAAATTGGTTAAAAATATAAACACGGCTAAATTCTATAGTACCTTGTATCGAAGATAGACCATCCGAGTTTGAACTATTTGAATTGTTCGTATAATATTTGTTTGTGCGTCCCGTGGCTAGTAATATTTTCATGATATTTTATTAATATTTAAGTGATTAGAAAGCAAGAATTCTCTAGGTATTTACAAATAGTGAGTGTTTGTGCACTCCGTAACACAATGTCTTGTGTAGTTTGGGGCTGCAAGTCTCATTCGTCGCGAAAGGAAAATAATCAAAATTTATTGACCTTAAATTGGCATTTTTTCTCATATTGTTACTTGAATGTGAGCTAATAAGTACACTTATATACATATGAAATATCGCTGAATCATTTTGTAGAAAAACAATACGTAATATTAACTTCACTTTTATGTTTTAGCGATTTTTAGAAAATTACTTTGAGGTTTTCTTGATCATGCGTAGTGTTGTAAAAATTTGTCGATATTTTTATTTTACAGATTTCCTAAAGACAATGTATAAAAAACATATGGATAAAGTGTATGGTTAGACGAAATTGGAGTCTAAAAAAGCATAGTCAAATTTGCTGAAGATATTTTCCATCAGATTAATTTTGTATGTACTTAGTAGTAAAACTATGAAATGGAGACGTCATGACGTAAGTCAAGTTATTTAATGAAAGGAAATCTTTAAACTAAAATATTATTTATGAAAATAAAAACGTATTTAATTTCTTAACTATTTCTTTAAGGAATCCTTGACACGGATGCCAAGAACAACCAGTTCAGATGATTTTTTTCTAAGAATTAAAATATTAGAGAAAGAAAAGAACTTGAAAGAGTCAAAAAGGTAAAATATCAAAACGCCGCCTTCGGAAAATTTACATTCTAACTAAGCCCGGCCGCACATCAAGCGTAATAAATCTAACGAAAAATGTCTTAACAATAAATTATGGTCAAATGTTAATGTTTTTAGTTTCATTTCCAAGCATATGTACAAATAGTAGTTTTAGCATTCACGAATTTATCCAAGGTTCAAAATCCATGAGGGTTAAATTTTCGGGTAAGTAAATTAAATATGAGATTAACCTCAAGTACCTACCTCTAAGCGTTGCGATAAAAAATGAATTAAATCTAAGCGATGAAAAAAAAGCAGTGTGTCTTCGATTTCCTTCCCATAGAATTTGTGAATCTCTGCAATAGAAAAATTCACTTAAATAGTTCAGGGTTCCGTACCTCAAAAGAAACACTGAACCATTATAGGATCACTTTATTGTCCGTTTGTCTGTCAAGACTATCTTGGAAACGCGTGAAGGTATCGAGTTGAAATTAAAACCATATTATTGGAAATCCTTGCCGAGTTTATTAAAAAAAAAGAAAAGAATGAGGAATGTTCCTCAACAACTTTAATAATTCACTTAACACAATCAACACTTAAACACAAGAACAACTTAAGCACAATGCAAACGAAAAATTAATAGCAAATACGGAAGGATGTTACCGCAACGGTGTTCGACTGTAGAATGCGCCTAAGAGCAACAGGCGTCGCCTTTTATAGTCTAGCTGCTAAAGTTTTTTTCTTTATTCCTAACACGGCCTTTCCTGACAGGAGACCGTCCTCGGGCTCCCATTTGAAATCTTCAACTCCTAGTCCAGTAGAGAAAGGGAAATTCCTGGACCCGTCTGAGGCTGAGTGTCGGTGGCGATGAACGGTGGATCAGGGGCGTCATCCGTGGAAGGCTGCATCCCGGACGTCCCAGGCTGCTGTCCATCGTCCCCAGGCGATTACAATGTTACAGCCTCGGGTTGGCTGTCCAGCTCATAGAACTCCTGCTCTGTGTCTGCACCTGTATCGAAATAATCGAGAAGACTGCTTTTTGTCCCTCAGACGGCAAGCAATCACTTTCTCGACAAAGGAAAATACTACACAGAACAAATCTCGCACATAACACCCGTGTTACGTGATATTATGAACGGGATCCAAAGTCACATACCTGATTGAGACATAGGCGCGACGTAAGCATAACTCAATCAGAAACTGTTTATGTAATAGGCACGACGTTAGCGCGTATGTTACAAGTCATAGGCACGACTTTAGCGTAACTTTGTGCATGTTAAGTTAGAGGCACGACATGAAGCATAACTTAACGAGTCAAGACAGAGGCACGACGTGAAGCTTGGCTTGGTTACATGGACAGAGGCACTACGTGAAGCATGTCCAATATGTCCATTTGTGCAAGTTAAGTTAGAGGCACGACGTGAAGCATAACTTAACGAGTCAAGACAGAGGCACAACGTGAAGCTTATCTTGGTTCCATGGACAGAGGCACTACGTGAAGCATGTCCAATATGTCCATTTGTGCAAGTTAAGTTAGAGGCACGACGTGAAGCATAACTTAACGAGTCAAAGCAGAGGCACAACGTGAAGCTTGTCTTGGTTTCATGGACAGAGGCACTACGTGAAGCATGTCCAATATGTCCATTTGTGCAAGTTAAGCTAGAGGCACGACGTGAAGCATAACTTAACGAGTCAAGACAGTGGCACGACGTGAAGCTTGTCTTGTTTACATGGACATGGACATTTACATGAAAGCATGTCCACATAAAATGTGTAGGAAAAGAGGCACTCCGTGAAGCTTATTCCAACACTTCTCAATAAGCACCATTCACCATCGAAGTAAGCAGCGCATCCATCAGGAGTTCACTCTCCGCACCACGGGATCATGTCTCTGCCGCTGCTTGCGTCGACTTCCCATAGGAGCCGGCCAGGAGCTGCAGCTCATAGCGCCCGTGCGGCAAGACTTTCATGACGCGGTATGGGCCGCGCATGCCGGAGTCCAGCTTGCCCGTTGACTGAGCTTGTTTTCTGACAAAAAAAATAAAAGAATTAAGTACAAAACCGCGAGGAGACCTTCTCCCTTGATTAACATAGACATCTTGATGCTGTTGCTTGCATCGCAACCTGTCAGATGCTCATTGTCTGCTCATCAAAAATAGAGAGAGCCTTCAAGTGCTACATCACGAACTAGGCTTCGGATAAGAGGTGTAGCTGCATCAATACCCACTAGAAGGTTGAGAGCGGAATACTGTGTGATTTATGTTTCGTTATGTTCAGCGCTAGCTGAAGCTTTCACATAACAGAAGACCACTTCTGTTGACGATGGTTTGCCTCTATACGAACCATGTTTAACACCGTTAACCGTTTTGCAGTAACGCTCAACCTGCCCGTTCGATTGATGCATCTCAGGTGTGATCAGATGAGCGTCACATCCCATATTTTAATTCAGTCTAGAAAATTTACGCTCTGAAACATGCGACCCCTATCGGCAACAATTAATTTAGGAGTTCCACACAAGGAGATAGCATTAGTAACATGACGTTTTAACTCAATGCTGTCTTGACGGTACATAGAGTAGAGGAGACAAAATTTTGAAAAAGCAACACAACTAGGACGTATCGATAGCCATCTACTTCAGGATATTTTTTTTTTGTTTTTAAAAAAAACGTTGCCCCACACTAGGATTTTCCCCTGTGTCGTGGGTGCAGTTACAAACATAGATTATCACCGGAAAACATTTCTGTAGGCCATACAAAAGATTTGTCCCGTACGGGAATCGAACCCGCGACCTGTTGCGCAGTAGGCGATCACGCGACCTCTGCGCTAACCGTGTCGTCAAAACGTCCCGTCGTCGTGGTCCCAAAGCGTCCATGTGAACCGTTTCAGCGGTACTGGCTTTTTCCAAGAATGTATGGGTTGAAACGGAGCTCGGGCTACTTTTTTATGAGTAATACATACCAAGCAATGTGCTATGTATTTTTGCACAAAAAGACGTTATCCCGGAAACCAAAAGTGTTTTGTAATCAAGTCAAATGTTTTATCAACCCCATGATGATCATGCTCGTTGTGAATTATGCGGAGCAAACTTAATCTGTGCCCTTTCGGAATAAAACACAGAGGACGAGAAGATTCACCAGTAGGTGTATAATTAACAAAAAGGAGATCGTTTTTGACAACGTATCGCCTTGCATCCAATTGACGGTCACGTAGTCTTTGAATGAATGTTTACGTTTCGGTATCGAAAGCTTGAGCGATATGAGCTCAATTCAATGGCTTCTGAATTGTGCACATATTGACAGGATTTCGACTTAAATAGTCGGCATGAGACATGAGTGACCCCTTTCGGTAATCTAAGTTAAAATTATAGTCCTGTAGATATACCCACCACCGGGCAACCCTAGGAAGTAAATCCTTTTTGCGTTGAGTAAGTTTCAACGCACTGCAGTATGTAACTACAGTGAATTGCACACCTATGAAATAATGCCTAAAGTGCTGGAACGCTTTAACTACAACAAGGGTCTCAAGTTCGTACGAGTGGTACTTACTTTCAGCCCCATGTGTCAATTTACTATAATAGGCAATCACTCATTTGTAACCACTCTCATGTACTTGGAATAGAACAGTCCCATAACCTATTGAGCTTGCATCTGTATGCACCTCAATTGGTAAAGAAGGGTCATAAATTGTGAGCACAGGCTCAGTAGTAAGGCACTCAATTTTTTCCTTACGAGCCGCCTGCTGTTCTGGTTCCCATTTAAATTCTACGCCTTTTCATGTCAATGCCTCAATACAAGCAGTCTTTTGAGCGAAGCTAGGTATATATCGCCGAAAGTAACTGGCTAACCCAATAAATTGACGACCCTGTTTTATATTAGTGGCTTCAGCAGTATCTACCAAAGCATTAACTTTTTCAGCGCTCGGTCTAACCTGACCCTTACTGATGGTACGGCCTACATTTTTCATTTGTGGCGAAAGAAAAGAGCATTTCTTTAAATTTATGGAAAATCCCGATTTAGACAAAGTTGAAAGTACCTACCCTACGTAGTATGTCTAACTTCTGGTCTATATTTTGACTTAAAATTAGAACTTGATCAATATACACGAAGATTTCACATAAATTGATAAAAAATCGATTTGATTGATTTTGCATTTATCGCGGACGCCCTTATTTGAGGGTCAGTCACGACACGTATTACAATTGCAGAAATCAACTCATCACTAAGCGCCCGAACCATACGCAAACCAAGGATGATATAAAGTCTATGCGCAAACGAAATAGCGAGCGGCGAGCGTACTCAGCGTACCTATGTAGGGTAGTTGTCGGAGTATGAACTCATGACTTCAAACAAGATATTTGCTATGTCAGGTGTTTTTGGGCATAAAGCCTTAAATTCCTTTTTGAAACTATCCCAAGTACGCTCGGTCGTCACCTATTCGTGCAGCCACGTCTTAGCGTCACCCTTTAAACAATTGCCTATACGAGACAAACACTCAAAATCACTCCAATTGTTTAAAGTTTTGGCGCGGTCAACTTCGTCACACCAATCATCAATATTATGCAAATTGCGAAATGTAATAATGTTGGCTTGATCTTACCACAGTGTTTATGAACCGAATAGCGTCCACAATACGATCAGTTACCGTTGAAGGCACGTTCGACTCACTGACCACACCGAGCGATTCCACACCCGTAGGGTTACATGTGCGAGGCACACTCGGTGGTGGTGGTAGAGAAGTCGGCGTCGGTGTACGCCTCGAACAGCGAGCCTGTGACGCAGATCGGCTCGGCGACGGTGTAGTCACACGCCTGCCTGGATCATGTCTTGTTGCTGGCGGTGACACAGGACGCCCACTCCCTCGCGAGATGACGGCGACGTGTTCTGTACTGCTACTTGACTTTCCAGCGTCCTTAGGTGAGCAATATTGCGTTCATCTCGCGTTTCAAATCACTATCCGGAGTTTGATCACGATACCGGCGTTGTCGTTTTATACGTTCACTGCGTTCGTTATCGTGGCTACGACGACTTTCGCGTTCACGGGAATCACGATTTCACTTAACCGGTTGTTTTCTTTCTTGTCTCGGACATGTAAAGCAAAATGCCTAGCCAGATAGAATCACGTTGATCCTATCCCACTTCTGATATTGGAAATCCTTGCCGAGTTTATTTAAAAAAAAAGAAAAGAATGAGGAATGTTCCTCAACAACTTTAATAATTCACTTAACACAATCAACACTTAAACACAAGAACAACTTAAGCACAATGCAAACGAAAAATTAATAGCAAATACGGAAGGATGTTACCGCAACGGTGTTCGACTGTAGAATGCGCCTAAGAGCAACAGGCGTCGCCTTTTATAGTCTAGCTGCTAAAGTTTTTTTCTTTATTCCTAACAATATAATTACTCAGTTCTACACTAACAACCTTATACACCAATAACAAGGGAGTCGTAAAAATTGACGACACACTGTCTAAGCCCTTTAGGTTTCTAAAAGGAGTGAGACAGGGCTGCATACCCATTCTGTTCAACATTTACGGCGAATACATCATGCGAAGGACTTGCGAGAATTGGAACGGAGGAGTGACGATTGGGGGCAAGAAGATCACTAACCTCCGATACGCTGATGACACTACGCTTTTCGCTACGATAACCTGGAGAATCTACTTGTGACTGGCATGGTGGAAGGAAAAAGGCCTCGGGGACGGAGCCCTATGCGTTGGTCCGACCAGATTCGCTCAGCACTCGACTCCAGTGCTTAATATTAAGACCAGACTCTGCACCACCTGTCTCCGCAGGATACTCGAGTACTTCGGACACGTTGCTAGGAAGCGTGGTGATAACCTGGAGAATCTACTTGTGACTGGTATGGTGGAAGGAAAAAGGCCTCGGGGACGGAGCCCTATGCGTTGGTCCGACCAGATTCGCTCAGCACTCGACTCCAGTGTTAGCGACGCCATCCGGTCTGCTGAAAACCGAGCGAAATGGCGGAATATAGTTCGCAGAAAAGTGCTACTACAATGAGATCACGACCCTCAGCATTGAAGATAACGACGCAAGGAGGAGGAGGACACTAACAAGTTCTAGTCCCTTGAAGTTGTGAAAAAATCAAACTTATAAGTTAACAAAAAAAAGTACGGCCGTTTATGTCGCCAAAAACGTATATTTCGACATTCTCACGGGCATCAAAATGTATAGGGTACTTTTCGTTGATCTAGCTAGAACTATGAAATTTGTGAAGTTATATAGTCTTACACTACAAGTCAGGGAAAATCTCAAACTCTACATTTGTAATTAAATCATAAAAAATTTAGTCTCTATTTAAAGTATAACCTACAATTTTATACGGGACCCTCCGTGGGCGAGTCCGACTCGCACTTCCCGCTTTTAGTCGCATGAACGGCCAGCCTGACCATACCAAAGAGACACAGCAGCTATTAGCTGGATAAGTTACATAAGAAAATCTACCCTTAATTATTTATGTTATATTTCTCGTAATAAAGACATTTTAGTATTAGGGATCTATTAAATACCTACTTAATATAATTATCGACGTTGAAACTAGGTGAGTGATGAGTACGACATCACTGGGAGAAGAACTGACAAGCGAGAATTAGTAAGGACCTACAAAATTTCGAAACATTTTGCATATACGTGTCTCTGTCTAACTTCTATTAGCAGCGCCTAATGTCAAAGTGAGTCAAATATATTAAGTTCAGTAGCTATTTTTGCTAGGTTTCTATGAGGTTAACTCATTCCATACTGTCAAAAGTGACTTTTTGGCGTAGAGGAATAGGCCGAGAAAATACTCTCGCGATGCTAGTGCTACGCGTGCAGGTTCGATTCCTGGTATGTATGTATGAAAGTTAAAAAAAATTGAATGCCATTATTATTAAATCTAAAATCAATGCCATGGTTCCTAAGAACAGATTTCGCTATTTCTCATAGTTTCTGATTTCTCCCTACTGACCCTTTTAGATTGATCACCCGGTATAAGAAAATAATACTAAGAGTTATTTATCCATAATTGTTAGATTTTTATACAACTTAAGTCTACTAAACTCGACTCTTAAAAATATTGTTAAAAAATGAGAGGTTATGATAGGTTTAAAAATAAGTTCCTTTTTGTGTTTAAAAATGTAATAAAAGTTGTTTGATACATAGATTAATAGTTGTTTAATTAAATAAAATAATAATTAACAAAAAAAATTAACTATTCATATGTTAATAACTTAATTCATCACAGGGGTCACATTTCACCCCCGATACCAACTAAGTTGCCCTTTTTGGCGAATCCAGTTAAGGGATAAACCACATTACTGCCATAGTTCATCCATTTCTTGACGAAAATAACATATTATACAGTATAAACTTTCACGTCCTGTATTAACTCCTCAATTACAATAAAATAAAATACCGAGAAATTAGTTTTTATGATGTAGGTATAATAATGACTATGTCAACGGATTTTCATATCCCAAATCGCCAAAAAAATATTTCATACAAACTTTCAACTAATATGACACTATATATAGCGGAACTGTTCTGTTTTATGAGTGCCCACTCATAAAACAGAACAGTTCCGCTATACCGGGTGTAACTGAACACCCCAATAATATTTAAGGGGCAATTTTATTTTATTATATAAGTTAGAATACTAAATGGACCTTCGGTGCTTGTCTGAGATCTGGAATCGCTATACTTTCAGAGTTATTTGATTTTAAACTGAAAGCAAAAACTTTTAAGTGACAACCATAATCAGCTGTTAAGAGAAAAGAAATTTTAACACAAAATGACACGTGACAGACGTGAGCGTAGTATTCCTCCTACGCTTACGTAAGGCTGTCGGCACTTAATACCAAAAAAAAATTATTTAGTTTGTATGACGTAAGCGTAGTATTCCTCGTACGCTTACGTAGGGTTGTCGGCATTTAATACTATAAAATAATTTATTTAGTTTGTATGGGGAAAAAAAGTAGGTTTGTTCGCCCTAATATTTTTTCTACAGCATCTCCACTTCTGATGGATACATACCCTTAAATGTTATTTCGGTATTCAGTTACACCCTGTATATAGTGTCATATTAGTTGAAAGTTTGTATGAAATATTTTTCGGCCCGATATAATTATTTATAAGAAAACATACAGTCAAGTTTCAATTTCCTAACCATTACCAAAAAGTTTCATACAAACTAGGTATAAATAGTTGTAACATCTATCTTCTATCTATACTATAAATATAAAAGGAGATATTCCCATCTATAGACGCACGGATAGCCGTAACCGCTAATGGTAGAAACGTGAAATTTGGACAGTTATTTTAATTTAAAATGCGGACGCACATTAATAGGGTAAAACCGGGATAGATGCCCCACATTTCGAAAGAGCCTCATAATTTCAAAACTAATTGTGTGCCTCGACTATTTCTTATGAATTTAGCAAGTAAATCCTTAACATCACTTTTATACTCATTTTTGTAGACCTAACTATGACCATTCGTGCAGAAAAAAGATTTTGTAAACCTATATTTTTTAGGATAGATGCCTGCCTATGTGTATAGATGCCCCGCCGTAAAAATGGTCAGAAGGATAGATGCCTTTGCAATAGGATAGATGCCATATGAAATAGAATAATTTATACATAAATGTTTATTAAAATTATATTAATTATAATAAATGTTTTATTTGTAACAATTAAACATATGCATTTGTCTAATAAAAAAAATTTACAGCAATTTTAACATTTTTAACCTACTAGACATTTAAATTTATCTGAAAATATGCACCTTAATGAAAAACATAATTTAGGTTGAGCTAGAAAGTGCTTTCAGTTGTCCACATCGTGAGCAATAGTTTCTGAAAAGTGTACAAATTTCGTGCAGCCATTTCTGGCATATTATACACTGAATCAAATCCTTGTAGCTGTCAAAGCATTCAATGCAGTAATTTTCGTCTGTGTCTTTAGGGCTTTCTTCTTTGTGTTTACTCTTTTTTTTCACGGGCAAGACTTTGGGGCTATTTTGCATGCTTCTTTTAATCTTCTTTATGTTCAAACCTTTAGTTTTCTTTCCTTTTGTTTTGTAGTAATTATTGGGTGAATTGTCTTCATTATGAGTGAACTGTATATCATTTTTCTTTTATGTGATTCTCGATTTTCATTTAAATAATTGTTATTTTCTTTATTATTACTTAATTTTGTCAAGTCATCATCGTCTTCTTCACTAGAGTAATTTATATTTTTTCGTTTTCCTTTCTTAACTTTTTTATCTACACCTTTGCCTTTAGTTTCTTTATTTGTTTTCTTAGCTTTTCCTCTTTGCTTAGTAGTTTCAGCCTTGTTTGTCTTGTCTAATTTAGATGATATTGCTTATTTGTTTCTTTTCGGAGGTATCCCTCTTTGCTTTATTTTTTCTGTTGAATTAAGAATATCTGCTGATTGCTTGGCCCTCTTACCCATGGTCAAAGAAATTTGTGGTATTGGTGATGCTTCAATAAGAATTTTTAAATGTGTTTCTTTATCTTGTATGTCATCTAAAAATTGGGTGATTGTATCATAACCAATATCAACAACACAAATATTCTCTAAAATCTCAGGATTCAATAAAAGACTTAGAGATTCTAAGTCAAATGAAGTCAGTGTCAGATTTGGGGTGTTTTATTGTGATCCGTTTCAGTATTATTTTCTCTAAGCTCGTGTTGTGAATTAGTTGAAGAAGAAGTCTGAGATAGGAGGGTTTATGTACTTCGTTGGTCCTTAACAGGCTCACGAGATTCTTTATTTTCTCTTTCACCGTTGTGCTCATATTGGCGATCCAAAAATTATTAACCCTATAAAAAGTCGTAAGCAATAAAAATAACAAATCATTAAAAAATATATTAAATAATACGCTGTAATATTGTATAGGGATATGGGGTATAGATGCCCCTAAGTGCAACTATACCTCGAAAAACTGGGGCGACTATCCTTTTTGATATGGACAGATGCCCTTTTGTTTTTCAAATAAACTAAATAACAAATCGCGATTATTGACACATAGATATGTAGTTAATGTACCAGTGCATTGATATGATAACAATAGAATAGAATTTCTCACTTTTTAAGAAGTTATGCATCACTAAATACTTACGTTTGAAATTTTGAAGCGTTAATCGCGTTCGCCGCGGAAATAATTGCACATACAAACGAGACGCGTCAGTTTCGCACAAGCAACTTACGGGGATTCAAGTGTACGCCGACTGAGCTTTAAGGATAAATTATAAATTCTTTGTTACGAGTTCAGGAAGTCAGGTTTCTGAAAATATGGCATCTATCCCACTGGGGCATCTATCTCGGCTTTACCCTAAGGGATTTAAAAAAATGTTAACCCTAAAATGATGAAATAGGGGTTGTATGTTTGTATGGAAAAATCTTTAAATAACAACGATTTTGATAAAACTTGAGATTCACGCTCTAAAAAATATTTCATTGAACACGTGTTTCATGGTTTATTTATTGGAATTCAGCCCGAAAATAGGGGTTCCAATAGGGGCTCCAATTTCTATGAAGTTTATTATCCGGGCTAAATAGGCTACAAAATTATTTTTCCTACGGTAAAATATAAATTCCCACAGGAAAACAATAGTAACGCGGGCGAAGCCGCGAGCGAAAATCTATAGTTATGTATAAAAAATTTCTAATTTCCACCTGTTTCATCAGGGATAACTATTCCCAAAAAAAATTATTTCCCACCAGCTAATATGGCTCTGGTGCCATCTGTCTGTGGTCATCCTTTCATTCCTTAGAAGGAAGCTTGCGACAGAATTACAATCGCCATGTGGGAACGCCACTCAATCTTAGTGCACTTACAAGTTTTTGTTGAAATTCGTTATTTTTCTGCTATCGGATTCTTGTCACTTTTTGGTTATTAAAGTCCATTCTCTGAATTAGGAAAAGAAATCTTAATATTATATGACATCAAAAAGCAATTTTATTGGAATGCCATAGAGGATATTGTTGCGCAAAAACAATCATAAATAAAACCCAGGTAAGTAGGTACAACACAAAAATAACTTACAAAGTGCCGAGTGCATACAGACGAGCATTGCCCGTATAATTCGTCAAAGCTCTCAGTAAATTACCTTCCCTATAAATTAACTCAGGTATTTCCTAACTAAGCGAGAACCGCTACGTCAGTCAGACGTGTCGTTTTTCCTTATTCTTATTATAAGTACTATGTTTGTTGTTTTTTCTCCGGCCAGTCTTGTTTTAACCGTTGCCCGGCGAGTTTGTGTGTTATTATAATAACTTATAAGCGAGAACTGTGAACCGGTATGTAGATTATACTATTATAGAGTAAACACATAAAAAATCGTTGTAAACTCCATGACGTGAGCATCAAATACCTACTACTTAATAGCAAGTGCAACAAGACGGATGTTTAACGCCTTTCAATCCGTTAATTAAGCAGTGAGCTTGCGAGATTTGCAGTAATCAAAAAACCAAAGGAAATACGTATCGAATTGGGTATGTACTCGTTTGGTTCAAAGTAATTTATTTCATTTATTAAGAATAAAACTGATTTGTGAGGTATCAAAATGAACGTTACATACTTATCTCGTTTCCTATTAACCTTGTATGTGCCATTGATTTGCTTTTATTTGTTGTTACTGAATGTAATGTGATAAATTACTTAGTATTAACCAATTTATTAACCAAAAACATAGGTACATTCATTGATAAGAAAATAAATGTCAATAAGCTAACGGTGATTCCTGACAAAAATTAAGACAATATTGGTGCCATAATTACGAAAGGTTATCTTTGTGTTAGTCAACCACATATTTAATCTATTTGGTGATTATAATTGAGCTAAGAATATGTTTCATTAACGCATACGACAGTATACGCATAAATAATTGTTTGTAAAATGTAATCTTCAATCTGTAAATTACAATCTGAAGATTATTTATTTAATTAGGAAATTCGCATAACCGTTGCTGTTAGCAAAGGTTAACCGAAACGATAATAATCGTTGAACTTTATTTTGTGTATTACTAGAGTTAAGAATTTACGGAGATATTCAACCGTTTTAAAAACCAAAAAAGGCTTAAAGTCATTATCTTACTAATAAGCCAATCGTAATGAACTAATGAGTAAATTTTATAAAAAATGTGTTTATAAACTAGATAAATATGTACAGAAATAGGGGATATGAGGGGTCTTCTAACAACATCTGATTCAAAAATCATAAAGAAAACCCATATTTTTTAGCAAATTCAACTTTATACAAGTTTATTTTTTAGTTATAACAAAAATTTTGTGTGCTTGTTCAGACAAGCAAACTGAACAACTTTCACTATGGGACCAACTTCGAAATCGCAAAAAAAATCAGCTGTTCCATACAAAAATGTTCAACATTCACTGAACCTAAATGTATGGAACAGCTGATTTTTTTGCGATTTCAAAGTTGGTGCCATAGTGAAAGTTGTTCAGTTTGCTTGTCTGAACAAGCACACAAAATTTTTGTCATAATTAAAAAATAACCTTGTATATTAGTATAGAATCGAGCTTTAATAGATACTTACTAAGTTATCGAAAATCATAAGCACAAATAGAAAGAGTATAAACAATTTGTTGCCAAACTATGATAGCAGTGGATACTGAAGCAAATCATTGAAGAGATTGGTAAAAAGCGAGGATTTTGTTGATAAAATGCCTACCATGATCGCTTACAGCAAGGTTGAAACAATATTGAAACAGAGACACCGCTGCTGCTGCGTATAGTGCCATCCCGCTCTCAATGCGGTTTGAATATTGTTTTGAGCGATCATGGTAGGGGGCTAATGACTAAGTAGCTTTGGACTTTTTCATCACTGAAAGGAAGGCCGCATCACTAGTACAATAAAGATCCTATTAAGTAATCATGAATGTTGAATTTATGAGATGACAGCAAGTAGGTAGGTAATTCATGATAGTCAACAGAGCACTCATTAAAATGATACGAATGTTATCTGAGGACCCTTGGCATACTTCCAGGGGCTACATGCATTATACGGGTTTTCCTGACGTGTTGAATAGCCAATCTGTAATGATGTTTTTACGTCATTGACGTCATTTCATTAATTAAGAATTCTTTTTAACCGCCGTTATGGTCTAGATTTTATTGGGTCTTTTGCGAATTGGGTTTTTCTTTCTTTCGACTAACATCATCTAGCTAGTGGTCTAACCATTGGATGAGGAAGATTGTAGTCAGTCATGCCAGTGCCACACTCAACAGGTGTGCAGATCAGAGTAAGATAATGAACCTAGCTTTTTTTTTTTTTAACGTGGGGAATGCTTTGACGCACCGTCCAAGCCCAAGGGTGTGTGGGACTCCACGACAGAGTGCCGCGGCTACCCACTAAACCCCACGGGAACACCTCTCCGGCCATAATTGGGCGACTGCGTGCATGCGCAGAGCGCTGAGCACACGTAAGTCTCCCGGCCTGGCCCATACCGCCCCAACGTGAAACGGTACGGGCTACCCTCTCCGCCAAAGGCATGGGAGCAGTTAGTGTTCCCTAACTGCCCCCACTGTCGCAGGGGTCGAGTGCAATGCAGGCGACGCGGTACCCATCCGCGTCGCCCGCCGACTCCCACTAGGATGGCGGAATAACAGCGTTGTAACCTCTCCTTCGCCGCCCTCCCCTCCGACTAATGAACCTAGCCTAAATAACGTGGTTAAAAATAGTGTGGATTATGTGAATACAACCTGTAAATAAGCTTGCCTCTTTTAATAATAGAATAATAAAAATCACAGATTTAATATTTTTTTCGTTGCAACTACTCGTACAAGTTAATTACAAAACTTTACCTAAACGCAATGTGCCCATAATGTATTCAGCATTCCTACGCTTAATTGCCAAAAAAAGTCTGGGCGACGAAGCCGACTGCGAGAGGATCGTCAGTTGCATCTATCAAGCGTTTGCTCCAACAATACAAGCGACTTTCAATAAAGAAATGGCAGAGCTCGACTTGTCCTGTGTTCTGATTGGCTCAACTCTGATTACCGCTTGAGAAAAATATCGAATTCGAACTTTTTTACGAGTTTTGCAAGAATCAGCCCCATGGTAAAGATCGCGATCTCGAAGGCCCTGGATGCTGAGGGACACGCATACCTATATGTGTTCACGCAATCCTTCCATATTTTCTTAGTTCTTCCTCTGCCCTTATAATTATATGAATGTCCATAACTCTTCTGGTAATATACTTGTTATTTTCATTGCAGACAATGGCGAACAGATTAGCACTATGTCTGGCGATGTCACTGACTCTGGTTTCGGGTCAGCGGCCATCGTTCGCTGGCAGCCGACCCATCGGATACCCGGAACTGATCACCAGTACCACAGAAGGCTTAGCAAATAGGTATGTATGGATTTTCTTGCTCCAGGAACATTTCCTACATTGTCACTAATAAATAACAATGTCGAATAGTATCAATATTGGAATATCGCTACAATAGTGTAGGATTTGTACCATGTTGATATGATGATGGTATGGTCAACCAAGCATTGTAGTCTACTACGTTAAAGTTGTAATTCAGTTTGGCGTCATAAAACAAAAAGGTTGATTTTCTATAACATTTTTATTATCTTTTAAATTGAGAAATAACTAAATTACTGAGGCATGATGTCAGAGTTATGTGGGGCTTCCTAGAAGTAGGTACCCAATTGGACCAGAAAACCATGAGATTCTACCGCGTTACTTTCTTGTTTGATAACTGCTAGACACTTCGCCAATGACGAGATACTTTTCATTGCTAAAAACAGGCCGAAAAACACGCTTGCCTTTCCGGAGTTTGTGCACAGGGCATACGGACCATCCCTGACACTGGCGTGGGGTCTAGTGGCTTATACAAGCCATGCTGTTGCTGCCATGTGATCATTCTCTTTCCTGCAATGAGGCTTGGCGATGCAAGACACCACCTTATGTCTGGTTTGACCGGATACAGTCTCAGCCTCTTTCTTACATACGGGGGTCATGTAGTCAACGAAGAGGCATCGGTAGCAGCGGATTGTCTTGGGGGGCAAAAGCCACCCAGACAATCCCAGACACCCAGTCTGCCAGTCTTCCTCCCTCCGATATGGTGGTAGCTCCTAATTAACCACTCATAATCAGCGCTAACGCTGCCGTGAATCTGTGCAATTTTATCCTTAGATAACCTGAGCAAGTTAGCTTACACGGGAAATTTAGTTACTGATGGTCCACTTCTTTGTCAACTGTATAATCCTCAAACTCTATTTGAACGGATTGTCGATGTCTATGAGCCTAGCCAAGTCACCATGGGGAACCTATTACTTGTCCGAAATTTTCATTTAACCGAAAACGTTTGACCGACGTCTTTTTATTATTTGTATTGTTTGCCATATTATTAGACCATCGAAATATCATTTGACATAATGTATCATTTTACCGAACTACGTTACACCGATTTTCAAAATATTTTTTTTTTACTATTAATCGAAGTCTCTTTTGAACTTTTTTCAGTTGCCAGATGATTTATTTGACATATTTTCGTTTCACCAAAACAACATTTTATCGACAATTATAAGGTTAAAACTTGGCTGGTTAGGTTACGTAATAAGTAAGGTTACATTGTAATCACACATCAATACATATTTCTTGCATGCTTCCCCGCAAGGAGAAAAACCTATGAGATATCACTGTGGGGTGCAGCCGCTTTGCGGGGGGGAGGGGGGAAGACCCCCGCACGGAAAACTTTTCTTGGGGTCGTGGGCGGAAAAATATCAAGGCTTCGAAAAATAGCTTTGAGTAATCAAGGCAACTGACCGATTATCCACTTTAACCCATTACGTTATGACAATTTAATATACTCGATTAAGTGCACCGTTAATTAAAAGAATAAACACGATTAACGAACAAGTTTCTTTGCAGTCTACATTTAATTCAAACTATAAGACATGGCATGGGCTTGGTGGGTAATTTGTTGCCCTGCTGGCCACTTGATTTTTTTTTATTTTTTTTATTTAAAGTTCCAAATATTCTAAAATGTATCGCAGAGTTACATATTCATTAACTGCTAAAGCCACTTATAGCTTATTTACAGCTAGAGTTCGGTCTATTTTAATTAAACTATTTCACACTTTAACAAATTCATGGTGCACTGAGTATTAAACAATTTGTTTTATCTGTCAAGTAACATACAGAGGTTATCAGGGCTATAATATATGTTCATGATTATCAGATAGCATAAAGTAGTTATTAACATCTTTGATTGATCCATAGTTTGAGAGGTATAAATCTTGAATGTGTTTTGGGAGGCTATTTATTATTTTCGCAAGCAGATAAGGATTAGTTCTCATGCCATAAACATTTTTACTTGGAGGTAATACAAATCTATGTGCATTGGGTAAATTTCTTAATCTAGTATTGCGATTGTACGTAATGTACGTTTAAACAATCATTAATATTTGTAATGAAATCGTCCATGAAAATGCAAAACAGAGATATTGCTACAACAGTATGATGACAAAGAGGTGGAGATATAATATGTAGATACGCTACAAAAGCTATGAGCGAAGCAAAGTCAATTGGCTCACCTTGGTCTCGCCTCACGTCAAGTCTTTTCGATCGGTAATGGGTGTTTTAAAGATATCAACGTCTTCGGAGACCCACTAGTGAGCCTACTCGGCGGATCCCTGGAGACGAAGTGTCACGAGTCGGTTGTCGTTCTCTTTCTCGCGCCGTTTTAAATCGCGTTTACCAATATTATGGAGAAGATTCTAAAATCCTAACAAATGTAAATAGAAGTGATTTTTAATTTACTTAAAATATTTTTTAACTACCTGTACTTTTCAAAAAAATTAGATTTATAAAGACAGTTAGTACTCGTTTGGATTGATTTTAAATGGACGTATTACCATTTTTTTCAGATTCGGAGAAGACGATGTCACCTCTACAACGCAAAGGCTGCCAATAGAAGCGAATGGGGACAAGAACCTGATAGACCGCCTCAGTAAACTGCCAGTGGACAAACAGCCGTTTTGGTTCATCAACTGGCAAGCGTACGAAGCGCACAGACAGAATCCGCAGACGTTCCCGCAGAAACCGAACGTATTCGTCGACCCAATGACGGGGAATCCCCAAATCAATCAGTTCAACCAAGGAAATGTGAACATGCAAAATGGCCAGTTCGCCAACCCAGCATTCAACCAACAACCGAACCAGTTGCCACCTACCAACATCAACCCACAGATCAACAACCGTAACTTCGAAACGGCGTCGAATCTGCCACTCAATACGAACCAGTTCGCTTACCCCAACTCCGCGTTCATCAACCAACAACCAAACAGATTACCGACACAAAGCAACGTTTATCCTCAGCAGAATCTATTTCATATTCGTGACCATACCATCCCGCCCAAATATGTCCCATTAAATAACCAGATTCACATGCTTAGTGGCCAGACGCAGGGTTTGACCACCCAAACAAGTCAACATCCACCAGGAAGTAACAATAACTACAGTGGTTATATCTCTAGTACACATATCCCAAGTGCGAGTCAGCACAGATAAACGACAAGTTGACGATATGATGATTTTGCCTAATCTGTGCAACCATAGATCATCGAGTTGGCGGGAAAAATACTTAATATTCTTTATAGTCCGTAAGCATTTATAGACAAAATAATGTTGTGTTTATTGTTACATTTTATATGCTTCGTGTAATCGTGTAACGTAAGATATTTGTAATAAAACACTCTTTTGAAAGTAATAAACCATATATTGACTTTTTTTAAATAAATAAAACTTAATCACTAAGCGTAACCTTACAAGCTAACCTCTGGCTAAGGTATAAATAGTATAAAAATAGCGAAATGCAATTATTGTTCTCACATTATGACTCTAGTCTACCTAACATCGATTTATACAACCCACACTGCGTTACATATATCACTACAAATACAGTTTGAAATAGCAATACGCACTATCAAAATTTGTGTAGTTGTAAAACACAGGCCCTAACGGAGCACAGCCCTAATATTCATAACATTGCAAAATTTGATACTATATTAATAAGAAAATAGTAGGTAGGCACTACAAGGAAATATATGAGCAAGTAATACAATTATTGCTTTAGTTAGCTTTCTACATCCAATGTATTTCTTACAAATAACGTGAACTTATTTGGCAATGGTGAATTGGTGATAATGAGCTATTAACACTACTACAGTCGTAATGAAAGTAAAATTAAATAAGGTATATAATAGTTCATTGGATATAGACTTTAATTAGTTCATTGGATGAAGCCGATACTCAATTATAGGTACATAATTGTATACAGTATAACGGTATATTGTACAACATTAAATTGATAGGGAACATACGCTAGAATACTATATCAAGCATAATACGTCGACTGCATTGAAAAAAAAACAAAACTTACTACGAGAATTTCAAAAAAGTGGTAAAACCACTTTTGCTCATCATGCACTAGCACGGAATTCCATAACTCATAAATACCTTTAACATTACATTTAACGAATCTTAGTTAATTTATGACTGGTTTTCTTTTAATTACACTAAATTATTGCATTGATTTTATTCACAGAATACATAGTACGAAACGAATTGTACTTTAAATTCTTAACACAATATCAAGTTTTCTAAGGACTTCATCAGACTAATGATACAACGGAATAATCGTAAAAAAATCAAAATAACAATAGCAGACATGTCTAGAGAATCGATTGGTACATGTAGACACAATAAATCATTACATACAAAAACAATATTGACAATTGATTTTTCAGTCAAGATCTTAAAATCAGAAAGACAGAAAGCGGTATTGAATTTGGCGTTGGATAGACGTTATGTTGTCACTTCATTGCTTTTCATGAATAATGTCGATTACGAGATTCAATTACTATGATATCATTCATATCTACGGGAAACCATCAATTCCCCAAGAAAAGTAACACTGTGACTTAGGTTTAGAAAAGCGTAATACCAAAATATTGGTACATCTCACAGTACCTTTGAGAGCTCCCTGCATACACACAAAATGAGCAACAACTCATAAGTACCGAAATCATAACACACAAACATACAAATAATCACACAGTGATTCAATTCAACACGATATAGACATTAAAACCTTTGGCTTAAGGTCCATAGCTGCATAGCATCTCTAAGATAACAGAACCGGCGTGTTTACAAATTATTGTCGATCATTACCAGTGGTTACGTAATTGTTAAGGATAATGTATTGTCAATATATGAACCTGAACGATTTAGAATTCATATTATAACAAGTAGACGTAACGGTTAAATTATATATATTTTTTAAGGATATTGGTCCTCTTAGATGGAAAGAAAACCGATAAATTACATTTGATAAATTCATATCTTATGACTGTAAAATTCATTTAAAACTGTGTTAAACTGTCCAACTAATAACATAGCCACTGGCAATAACTTAGCAACAAAAAAAACTCTTCATTAAATTATAACATTCAAACAAATTATGATACATAATTTGGCAAAATAATACTTTGAATCATTATTGTCATTACCGTTAGACAATGGACACTGATCCAAATCAAAATCACTAAAAATCCGAAACTAACAGACAACATTATAACATCATTGGTGTACTTTTAAAACAGCAGATATGTTTTTTAAATTACCGCGGAATCAAGATGGCGACGCATACAGCTAAAATGGCTGCCAAATCGAGAGTTCGTGTCGATGATCCATTACTTTTGGTGACGGAGGGTAGTCTGACGCTCTTGTAGTGGCACGAGTTGTCTGTGGTTACGTTACTCTCTAACTCTTTGTAGGTAGGGTAGCTCTGGATTTGTATGGGCTGAAAAAAAAGTTATCGTTCGACAAAAAAAATAAAATAAGGATTATAATAGTCTTACTAAATTCCTAATCGATTTTCGGTCTCAGCGGCCAAGTCTACTCAAACTAGAAGTTTGCGTGTGCGATAATATAGTTCACAAGACGTGTCTACGTAATTATACAAGTCCACTCTATGTTCCTACACTCGCATAGTCAAAGTACGGTAAACAAAAGACCGGAACGAGATCAGGATTAAAGGTCTCTGTATACGTAACGTGCTCAGAACGTGGACGGAGCGAGGACGGCATGGAGACGGGACGTGGTTTTGAAAACCCTGACGTGGAGTTTAATGCATACGCAACGTGACAGTGACTCGTAACTAACGTGCTAGTGTTGTGAATAGGAACGATGGACTTTTCATTTGAAGAATTGGCTATAATTGCTATTGCTTTAGATGACGAAAAAGCTATGGCTGCCAAGAGGAAAAGGAGATTATCTGTACATCTTACCTACATGGTAAACAAGAGAACAAGAAGAATTTCATTATGTTGTCGAATCTGAATCATTATTTTTTTCGCTTAACAAAATAAGATGGGTTTCTATCAAAATTTAAGTATTTTTTGTGTTCCAAATAGAAATTAATGAAATTCAGTGTAATATTATATCTCTGTTTTTAGAGGCTTGAAATATTGAGTTACTTCACATTGATTTTACATGACCTAGAATTTATCAATCTTGAGTAGGTGGTGCGAAAATATAATAAATAAAGTTATGAATGCAGTAAAAAAATTAAATGAAACTTATCGTTTTCAGTGAGTGGTAATTCGAATGCAATTTTACGGGTTATTGCCCGTGGTTCACCTGCGTAGTCCACCTATGTGTACCACGGGGAAAAAAAACTTCCCTTGGTTCACCAGTATGTCCATAAGCATTTAATTATAAAGTACGAAAGAAAATTGAGGATTGGCATTATAACATTTCATCAAATGACTGCTGTGTGTTAAGAGGCAATCGTACAGGCCGTTTTTCCATACAAACGTAGTCCCTGTTTCCTTCCTGGATAATGGCACTAGTTGCTCTATTTTTTCCAATAAAATTAATCGCCACTATAAGGATGTTTCTATGTTTTACTTTTTTTATTAAGTTAATTAATAAAGGAGATTTTAAACCTTCAAAAACCTACAAAATCGCCCTAATTTTCTTTTGTATTCAAACGTCCAGCAAACAAATTTAACAAGATTATATGAAAAAAAGCAAAATATAGGAACACAGAAAAAGTCTTGCTTTAATATTTAACGCAACAAGTAATTAAATTGGTCAATTTTTGCGAAGAAAACAGGGGACTACGAATTTATATTTTGTGTACTTTTTATAGGTATTTTCGGTCCGAGCTGCAGTTGTCCCTATCGCGCTAAGTTCGGACATACAGCGCGACAGGAATACATTTATATTTATACAGCAATACATATATATATATATATATAAGTACCTATTTTTGAATTCTCTCGACCTTGGTGTTTCCTCTTAAAACTAAGATATAATCAAAGTTGGTATAAATAATCGGTCGGATTTAGAAACGAGTCGCCTGAATTTAAAGAAACTGAATGTGTAGGGGGCTCAAGAAAGCTCGACTAAGACCCCCCAATAGTACATTGTTACCCCAGGGGTGAAAGTAACTTATTTAGTCCCGAGAAGGTGTTTGGCGCCCGAGCGTAGCGAGGGCACCAATAGTTCGAGGGACTAAATAAGTCTTTAACCCGAGGTAAACACTGTGCTTTTCATTACGAATACAAGGAAAGTAAAAATAAAACAATGAATTAGCTAAAGAAAAGACTTGTAAATTTTATTTTACATAAATCTACAATTTCTGTTTTAGCCCGCTTTCTCTTATAAAATCAGGCATTAACTCCATACCTGAATCAGATGAACTCATTGTGTTAATTATTAACACAATGCTATACAAATATAATTATCAGTTAATACAAATCTCTGTTATACGGAAGTATTAACAATACTCTACAAATGACAAAAAACAAATGAAGATCGCGTTGCCGCTTTCCCGGTTATTTTGTTTTTTTTTTCTATGCCCGGCCAGCTATTCAGCCATAATTTTTCATTTTCATAATTTAAAAAATGGTAAATATTTTACCCAAACCTATGTTATTTTAAAGAAATAGTTTAAATAAAATTAATAGAATATAAATATAATAAAGTCATTTAAAAAATATATTCTTTAAATACTTAACATTGTGTTATTTCAATTTTACACCGCGCTATAATTGAGTGGCTGTATAGAAAATCGGAACATGGTTTAATAAAAATGTGAAAAAAAGAATTAGTTTCTTTTTAAAATTTGACAGCAGCTGTCAGTTGAAAGTGATTCTCCCTAGGGCTGAAAAGTATTACTTTCAACCCGCACCTCAGGCAACTTCAGACCTACTTTCAGGGTATGAGTAATGAAAAATAATTTTTCATACCACCTGCTCGACAATGTTCAATTATAACCCCCTTGACTTGAATGTAAAGCAAGACATTATATCCCCGGGGATATAATGTTGTATGAAACTCCCAAGGGATAAAAGTGTTTTAAATTTGGAACATAAAATTCGTATTAAATTTTAGCATAGATGCTAGCTTAAGAAGGCAAAGGTTCTACGCCCATACAGCAGTAGCGTACATCCACTAGAGACAAATAAACATTCTACCTGTGTAAATAATGTTTCGGTAAAATCTAGATACATAATATCTTTACTAAAATTAATAAATATTTACCTACATAATACTGCAAGCTAAAATAAACAATAACCCTTCACTTTATTTTTTATTGATAAATACTATTTATGCTAAAAGCGCCATCTTTTGACGGCCATCATTACTTATCGGTAAAAACGAATAAAAATAGAGTAAAGCAAGAACACGAACTAAATGCTTTCATTTGGAAAAATTACACGGCATATTTAAAAATAAAGAATTTTTCTACAATTTGTTCCATAATGCGCACCAACGGTACTCCGTTGTATATTGTTTTCATAGCTAAAACTTTGCCGCCAACGCCATTATATTGTATTTAAAAAATGTAATAATATCTTGTTGCTTACGTTAAGTGCTTAGTGAAATGTGTTGTATTGTGGCATCAATAGTCTTTTTAGAAGTCTATTGAAGTATTATTGATTAAAGTTAAAAACGTATCTCTCTCTCCGAATGATTATCGGAATTAACAGATTTATAATTTTTTACTTTATAATATTGACGCCCGGCAAACAATAGGACTAGGTATGCCTCCTTTTGTCCGAATGAAATCGATCTCTTCGGGGGCAGACATGGTGTTTGCAGATTATTACAAATTGCCTTTACTAGTAGGTATGTATATTAAATAGATATGATAATAATTGTACAATACGATGAATCTTACAATGACAATCATTGACATCCTTCTAAAAAATTTTGTTTTTAATTTTAAGTCACGTTGAAAATAAAGAAAAATATAAATTAATGCGAGCAAGAGCAACCTCTTTATCGAAAATAATTGAGATAAATGCGAGTGGTGGACCACGGGAAAAATTGACTTCCGATGGTTCACCTAAGTGGACCACGGGAAAAAATTTCATCCTGTGGTACAACTGGGTGAACCAAGGGAAGTTTTTTTCCCCGTGGTACACATAGGTGGACTACGCAGGTGAACCACGGGCAATAACCCAATTTTACGCCACAGAAATTTTTTATGCTTCATGTCTAAATACTTTGCGTCTGCAAAATTATACAAAGCTGGTTATGAACGTACACACTCGATTAGTTTCGTCGTCCATTTTCATGTCTTGTGGCATCACTATATAGGTATCTGAAACGAGCGGAGTGAGTGTGCATACGCAGCGAAACCACGGACGGGACGGGGCACGTGCCGGGCGGGACGTGCTAAACATCGTCGCCGACGATATTTTTCCCGTCACGTGGGCGCCACGTTCCCGTCCCGCCCGTATGCTCGTGACGTATACACTATCGGATACATTTTCTATAAAACGATATTTCCAAAATTTCCCGTCCCGTTCCGTCCGAGTAAAAACACGTTACGTATGCCGAGGCCTAAGACCCACCGATTAACATGCATCCAAAAGCACATAGTAGGTACTTCGAAATGTTTTTTTCATTTTTGGCCACATATTGTAAATCTGACCACGGCCAACGTTTACTGCAGTAAACATTGACCGAGCGCGCACTCTATCTACTGCGCCATCGAACTCCTCGGGAAAATAATATATTATGCTGTTCAAGTCGATCTCAATCTCAAGATAAAATAATGAATTACAAGAACCTGCCTAGATTGCATATATGATATATAGTGATTATAATCCCTGTCGATAAACGAATCCAAAATGGCGGCGAAGAACGGATATTGCTGTCATCTGTCAATAAATCTGTCATTTTTAACCGACTTCTAAAAAAGGAGGAGATTTCTTAATTCGACCGTATATATTGCTTTTTAATAATAGATTCTTTATCGGCAGGAGATTAACCTAAAACTGTTCAGGTATATAGCATACCCAATGCATACAATCCCAAGAAGGTTTATATATCAAACGTATTTCTATGGCTTCCTATCTAAATCAGTTTCGACACAAAAGTATCAGAAGTCATAACGTTGATCTTGCAGATGATTCGTAGAAATAATTTCGTCCCGGAAAGTATATTGGACAGATCATGACTTCCATTTGCATTGAGAAACCCACTTAAAATTGTATTTTACTTCTATGACAAAGATTTTAAGATGGTTTTAAACAAAACAAAAATAGTAAAACTCTCACCGCGCCCCACGTGTCGTCCCGTTTCTTGCAGAAGGTCATGTGCATGCCTTTGTAGAGGGTCTTCTCGATTTGTTCGGTCAGCAGCGGCTCCGACCACGGCATCTCGTTCAAATGGGCCATGAAGGTTTTGTTCCTGAACTCCGACGGTTCTCTAATCACGAGTTCCTCTGCAACATAGTTTGTTTTCATCATATGGAGAGTGCTAATTAAGAAGTAATGGACTCTAACTTGTCTGGTTAATTGGAAGTGGTATGGATTTTTAACTATACGTATTTTATCCTCCTCTTATTCTTTTTCCTGTTTGTCGCAAGAGTCGCAAGTTAAGCGCAAGGATCGGAAAACCCAATCATAGCGGTAGCCTTTATCAAGATTATTTATGTTATTTCGGTAACCCATACAACAAGGGTTAACACGTTACAGTTAACCAGTGAGCCACCGCTATAACTAACACGTTGTAAAATGCAAAAAAAAATCAGGACACAAATTTTCTTGTAGAAGGCTATCCCTGTTAACATATTTAATTCTGTTCATATAATTATTTTAACCCTAAATAATATGTTAACCTATTTTCAATTGAATTTATTGCTTGACAACAAAGAATAACAGATTATTTCTGTTAAGTTAGCACTAATCGTATTATCCCTGGACTTTAGCGCAACTAAATCTCTGCAAGTGAATATGGGTTTAGGTTTTGAAATATTCACTCACTCATCAATCCAACGCCTTGGTCGTCGCCCTGCACGGCGGTTTCCTCTGAGTATTTCTTTTGCATGTCAAACTCAATTTGAGGAGGCATATTCTCCAGATTCCTGAAAGGCAAAAAGGTTGTATTTATCTAATCCTAATTAATAGACAGTAAGACTGCCGCGCTTACGAAAAATGCATTAACTACCTTTTTAATGCCGCACTAACTGTA
Source organism: Schoenobius gigantellus (assembly GCA_963935595.1). Taxonomy (NCBI): domain Eukaryota; kingdom Metazoa; phylum Arthropoda; class Insecta; order Lepidoptera; family Crambidae; genus Schoenobius; species Schoenobius gigantellus. The sequence continues at coordinate 11,261,587 of OZ012558.1, forward strand.
GATGAATGATGCGTTTTTGGTAAATACAATATTAATTTATATCTATGTTAGATGCGTTTATAAAACTGAAATAGCGAGTTTTAATAAAAATATTGAAATGGTCTCTAATAACTCTATTCCGCAAAAATCATACATAATGCGTTCTTCGTAAGCGCGGCAGAAAACCTTTACAACAATATTAGACTAAAAGATTTATAAAAGGCTTAAAAGCTAATAATGCAATAAGGAATCGACCGAGACATATTGATTATCAAGAAATCATTATCACAGCTCATATACGTCCCCACAGAGGGGCTCAAGCCTACCCTAAGTTAGGGCCTTTAGTCAACCACGCTGGCCCAGTGCGGATTGGTCGACTTCATATACACCTTTGCGCGGTTGCCTCACGATGTTTTCCAATGCCGTAGGAGCGTCGGACAAAAGTACAAATGAACTAAAAAAATGAGATAACACATTGGTACATATCAGGATCGAACCCGAGACCTCCCGATTAGAAGGCCAGTGCCGAGTCCACAGCGCCACCGACGATAGAAATCAAGAAATATTCAACACATTTATTTTTCTTTCATTAACCTAATTCAAATACATAGAACTGAACACGCCCTGTGTATATTTTGTAGCGAGTAGTGACGAAGCGAACCCCCGCTCCTTGACTTCAATTTAGTTAATCAGCTGATCGCACATATCCGCAGTCGCCGTACGCGCCGCATTATATAACGTCATCAGCATCCGTTTTTCTATAGCCGCACACCTCCCGCATTTTTGAAAATCGGCGCGTACGGTGCGGCCAAGTGTGCGAGGTTTCATATAATTTCATACAACGAATTCCAAAAATGCGGCGCGTTGGGCGCGTGCGGCGCGGTCATACTCGTATGTGCGTTCAGCTTTAATAGTCTTTTCTTATTCCGACAAAACAAAAAAAAACATGTGTTTAGAAATTTCCAAGATCTAACTGACGTAGCAAATACTATGCGATTCAACTAAGAAGAGGACCGACTTGGCGCCATATTGTGACGACATAGCTGTCAATTCAAACTAGTTAAGTAGGGTGAGCAAAAAAAGTTTTTCTTTAATAAAATTTACTAAGATTAAGTGAGAAAAACACATCAGATTTTTTAAAATATTTTTTTTTGTACTAAGATTGAGTAAAAAAAACATCAGATTTTTTATATATTTATTTATTAAGACAGTGAAAAAAAAACATTAATCAGAATCAATGGAAATAAAAACATAAAAAAGGTCATGGTATGGATGGTTTAAAAAAACTAATTATAACTAGATAATGAAATTAAACATAAAAAAAAATATTTACTAAATATTTTTTTTATGTTTAATTTAAGCAGGGACCGGAAAACCCCTTTATTTGCTTAAGCCGTTCGAAAGGGTAACCCATTCGTATGGTAACCCAGTGGGCTCGGTAAGCCGTTCAACAGGTTTCCCAACGATAACGATAACCCGTAAAATAGGGGTTACCACCCACAACAATAATTTACCGCTTACCTAATCTTAAAGGTTTTCAGTGTTTATGTGCTTAACCGCTTACTGTTCGGGTTAGGGTAACCCTTTCCCTCACGCACACCGAGCGATTGAAATAGCACTGCGGGCGCAATAACGCCGGTGTTCGGTGGCGACCTAGGGCATATATGCGGTGCAAAAGCCATCTACACGCGATATACGTAAGGTCTAAAATAACTTGCACAAATTAATCAGCGCTTAGAACGGTAACCCATTTGGGGTTTTTGATATCGGTAAGCGGTAACCCGAATTAATTCAATCGAAGCGATTAATGTGTATACCGGTAAGCTGTTTGAAAGCTTACCGTAAGGCAAAGGGTTAAAAAACCCAGCGTTATAAAATACCCGATCAAAACCCTAAGGTTACCGGCTATAACGGTAACCGGGTCCGGTCCCTGTATTTAAGGCATATTTTGAAACAAAGTAAAATACACCGTTCTTGTTGAGAATAAGTTTTTTTTGCAAACCGTACTTTTCAAGCGACATTTGACAGATGGAGGTCATTGGCTTTCCTATTCTTATGAATCTATTGAATCGCATTGTAGATTAGGTACTCCTCCTCGTACCCTATCACCATTCTTATATACTTCGGGGTAGATTTAATGCAACAATGTTTTTTAGATCGGTATTCGCTCTCATAACCTAATCACTTACCCAGACGACAGGAATATGTTCTCCACTTGCATCATGCTTAGCCCATAGAACTCTTTGACGCCGAACGTCTCGAAGAACTCCTTCACGGGCGTCATGGAGTAGCAGCCAGCTAGCTGCGTGCGTGGGTAGTATAGGACGAACGAGAGGCACATTTCCTATGAAGAAACACGAAACATCATCATCATCATCATCACAGCTCATATACGTCCCCACCGAGGGGCTCGAGCCTACCCTATGTTAGGGTGATTAGGCCTTAGTCAACCACGCTGGCCCAGTGCGGATTGGTCGACTTCACATACACCATTGAATTTATTCGCAGATGTATGCAGGTTGCCTCACGATGTTTTCCTTTACAGTAGGAGCGTCAGACAAATGTACATATGAAATTCTAAGCGAAAAACACATTGGTACATGGCGGTCTCGAAGTCCGACCTCCCGATTGGAAGGCAAGTGCCGAGTCTACAGCGCCACTGACGCTCCAACACGAAACATAGGTATCCAAATGTAAATGGGGAAATAACTTCAAAGCTTTTGAAGAATAAAATGCCTATGACACGTTCAAACTTTGCGTATAAAGCTGTGCACAAAAAGGACGACATGTAATCGAAAGTGCACACAGGGTCAAGGGATTTAATTCTTGGCCTATTTCGTTGACATATTGCTTGACATTGACAATGCATTAAGGTCGAATTTTTTTTTATTGCTACTAAGTTGGCAAACAAGCAAACTGCCCACCTAATAGTAAGTGGTAACAGTCACCTATAATAATACATGTGGCTCCTGTGAGATTCGCAGTAAAACTGCAACCCCCACAAGAACCACAGCGTACGTTGCCAACTTGTGACATCTGATGTAAAGTCACAGTACCCAGTAATTTCAATGCCATTATCTTACCCTTCAATCCGAAACACAGCAATGCAAGCACTGCTGCTTTGCGGCAGAAATTGGTAAGACGGAGGCACACGACCGGTAAGACGGAGGTACCCATGCACACGACCCTGGTACAGAGGGAGACTCTGTACCAGGACTCTCCTAGTCGCAAGATGTTCGAAAAATCGATTCCAAGATTTGCCTCGACGAAAGAAAGAGAAGACGATAGTGAGCTTTGTTAAATGTAGTAGGTAAAATAGTAAACTTACCTGCGATGCAGAATATCCGCCCAGTATAGGCTTATCCCGGGACGTGCTGTCGTATGTGCATTCAGTTATCAAAGTGTCTCCCTTCATGAACCTCCGTCCCCCGGGAACTATTCTCGACTGCTGGTAATGAACGTCGTATGAGTTTTCCTAAAAAAAGATATAAACTTGGTTCAGCGCTCATCTATTTATCTATTTACAGCTGCTGTAACAGTTGCAACGCGCCATCTAGCGTCAATAACGATAATTAAGTTTCAAATGCAAATCCGGTGCTCTCAATTATTTATTGCAGTGTCTCGTCTTAAAGTATTACTAGGCAACTTGCTAACTTGCGTATCGTTAGCTAAACACAATTAGCGCAAAGCACGTTTGAAACATAATGCGTGTCTGTTAAAGATTAAAACAAACAACCAAGACAAGACGACGGTTTAAACTGGTTTAAACACAACTGCATTAGTCAGGAATTTCCACCATTAAGTGATGTGTCACCATATAATTACTTATTATTATGGAAATGATAAAACTAGCTTTAACAACGCATAAAAATTAATTTTACGTATCTGATGGTCGATTTCACCAACCATTACTTAGCTTAGGTAGCCCCTAAGACGTATGCTGTCACTTTTTGTCTTTAATGAAAAGAATGTGACAGCATGCCACCTAAGAGTCCCCTAAGCTAAGAAGAGGTTGGTGAAAATGGCCATGAGTGCCGCATTTAGACAAGTTACGTTTTTAGTGTCATAACGCAAATCGCACTAAAATATTATTTTAGCGCCATCTATTGACACCTACAATAATTATTTCAAAATAACGAAGAGCGTCATCTAGCGTCAACGATGATTATTAAGTTTAAGTTTCTATGAGCTGCTTTAGGCCCTACCTCTTGCTTTGTGCAAAAGGAAAAAACTATTTTACATTTACAATAGATGTCGCTCATGCAAATATAAAGTTACCTCGGATATTTTGGGCAACTCCTGGGTTCCCCGTATGTGTTTTAGGGAGATCTTCCTGGCTGTGCCGTGAGCGTGAAGAAGAACAGAGACTATGTTTATTCCATGATCCGGTAGTGTCTGGAATCAAAAATAAAATATTCAAGATTCAAAGTTCTCTTTATAAATTGGTGCATTAATGGTTAATATTCTTAACATTTTGTTCAGAAAAATGCGTGTCGCATAATTTTTATTTTACTTAGCATTTTAGGTAAAATAAAAATTATGAGACACGCATTTTTCTTGTTTTACATACCAAATCAAAAACATTTTACATTGTATGACGTCAGGCCGAGTAAATTTTATTCTGAGTTATATTACGAAGAAGCGAAGCCTCCACTTATAAAGCTTAATTCGCTTTAACTCGGTGGTTTTCAGTTACTATTTCGACAAATCAAATACATAGATATGAGTCAGATATTTTTCATTACTCAACTGACGGACTTTATACATTTTTCGTTTTGCGCCATGCTATAATCTCATCGTCCTTTTTGTGGCAGAAGCCAATGAAATGAAAACTAAACGATGTTTATAAAAATATCAAACAGCTCGTTCATTGTGATAGATAGCGCAACAGTCGATGTTTTCTGAGAGACAGTCAACATAGTCTTGTCTTTTTACACGCAGGGAAGCTCTTGGACTTCATCTTGACCTGATGGTACGTGACGATAACGCTTATGATGGAAGTAAGCATCACCTGTAGGGTTACTCTTGCACCATTTCCGATGGATCGTCATTGGGATTGTGATTTTTCATACGCTTGAGTAACAACACTAGCGCCAAATTGGATCCGTATTTTGAGAAAATTTAATAATACTGAGTTTGGTTCACCCAAAATCCGCACAATACTGGGTCAATTTGGGGCCAATGCGCAAAAATAAGCGTACGAAACATCATAATCTCAATGCCGATCGATCGGATTCGGTTCAAGAGTAACCCTACTGGACTGCCTCACAACCGAGGTACCGGCTACGAAACACAAAAATGTAATAAACATTGTTATTATGGCGAGAAGTTCAGGTAAGTTAGGCAGGCGGGTTCAGATACCTTACTACCAACGGAACCAAGCAGAAAAACATTTGCCCTCACAGGGATTTGAACTACGGATCTTCTAGGAGTACTGGTCTCAATCAGAGATTTCGTAAATCTCTGGTCTCAATCACCAGCAGCGTCAATTACTATCAAATTAAATGAGATCGTTATAGTTTTCTTCATAGACAATAATCCATTAGATTCTATATTGCAAAATAATAAGATAAAAGTAATAAAATTCTATAGAATGTCACTATATGTGCATACATCTAAATGTCTCAATTCTCAAAACCTCATTGCCAAATATGAGGAAAACGGATACTGCTGTGGATATGAATAACCAATACATAGTTCAATTCATTGATTTTACAGTCAAAACCCCAGTTTTATGTCACAGTTTATTATTCAACTTATTCAACACAGTTTACTTTCCTTTGCAATACCAAACAGCTATCAAGACAACCTTAACGATATTTTGACTGTACGCGAGGTTTCGTCGAAACCGGTAGGTAGGTACACCATTTTCTTTGCCGACCATAATTTTTTTCGGTATTACACTAGATTCACATTGCAGTGAGATTCACATATTGAGACCTTGGCAAACAGATGTAGGATATTCTATGTTCTACGGCAGATGTAGGAAAAAATTTTACTGAACTGAACTTACTGATATTAAAAAATTTGAGTATTCAAGAGATCTTTCTATCAATTCATATTACAAACCATTCAGATACATTTTTTTACTAAAGAAATGTCATATTGACGTAAATCTATAAGGTTTATTAGTCGAATGACGAGTTCGTTCACATTGGGGCCGTCCATATATTACGTCATCGATTTTTGCTGATTTTCGACCCCCCCCCCCCTACAATCATCTTATCGTCATTTCCTAATGACTAAAGACATGACAAAATTAAAACATTTGCGGATTTGAAAAAAAAATATATAATATAACATTAAAATATTTTGTTATAGAATCATCTTTTATTATTTTGTACTTTGGCAATGTTCATTAATATTATAATATTATTCTTCCCCATTCTTTAGTTTTCTTTGGATAGCTCCCACGGAGTTTTCACCCATTCTTGCAAATCCTGGATCACGGGTAATATCTACGTATCCTCCCCATATTCATTTTGGCTCGATTCATCCATGTTGAAGTCTTCAACCCACTCAACGTCGAGTGCCTGTCCCGTTACACCGTCATGTAACTGTTGAAGGACTTCTATTCCTCGCCGTCCCAAGATTCGAGCACGATGACGAGGGGCCGCAGGAATTCCACTGTCCATTAGGTACTTGCAAAATATTTTGTACATTTTGGAGTAACTGGTATCACAAGAATGACGTCATTTTCGAAACGCCCCCCCCCCCCCCCTTCATGCATCATTTACCGTCATCCGCAGACCAACCCCCCCCCCCCCCAAATTTAGAATGACGTAATATATGGACGGCCCCATTGTCATAATTATTATAGTTATAAACATAATAAGTTCACAACAATCAACTGCTCACAAAATTTATGTGGGTTGTACATACATGTACGATGTACGAATAGGTAACGTTACCCGACACTGTGCTAAAAGAAACTTTACCGCGCGCGAACTCTTAATCGTACCTAATCGTACTATTCGTACATCGTATACTACACCGCCAAAGCGTTAAGCGTTAACGGTTGATGAGGTACGAGTAAGCGAGGTAACGTAACGTGCGCTGCAGTGTGTTCAACGCTCGTTGCAACGCTAACGTAGATAACTCACATTTTCAGTGCACTCCGGGCTACATATGCCCACAGTCCGATACTGGCGTTGTTTCGGTGGGATGACGTGCAGAGCCGACACGCCCACTCCCGCACCCAGGAGAGCCGCATCGTGAGCGCGCAGTACTGGTGTGTAATGCACCCTTATGCCTGAGCTGTCCAGCACTGGAACAATATTAGACAGATTATTGTTATCTTTTACTCACATGGGTACGCGATCACGGGGCCGAAGATGGAAGCGAGCTTCACTTAAAAACCAAGTCATATAAAACTTATTAATTTGTCATATATCGTGTGCCGCGACTATCACTTCGACATAGAACTTCAACTTTATTTCTCTATTGATAAATGAAGGGAGAATCCTTTCGAAAATTTATCAAACCAGAAAGTAAAATATCATCGTATGTCGTTCAGGTAAAATTTGGTACAGACATAGTTTGAGTCCCAGAAAAGGACATAGGATAGCTTTTATCGCAGAAATCATCCCTTAAGGGGGAGAAAAGGAGGGTGGAAGTTTGTATGGAGAATCAATAACCGCTGAACCGATTAAGATGAAATTTGGTATGGAGATTGAGTTGTGGGGAAGGATAAAGAATAGTTTTAATTCCCGAAATTATTCCTTAAGGGTGTAAAGGGGGGGGATTCGTAAAGGGAATCAATTAAAAAGGATTTCCACGCGGACGAAGTCGCGGGCGAAAGCTAGTAAGGAATATGGTAGTTGCCAGTTAAAATTGGAAGATACTTATATTTAACCAAACCATACAGAACCATTTTTCAACTAATAACACAAAAAAAATCACCTAATAACACCAAAGGTGTTTACCAAATTTCATCTCTTTACCAGATTTAACTTTCACGGTTTGACCCAAACAAAAAGGGCAAGCTAAATAAAATCGTTTAATAAATATAAATTCCACGTGAAAGGGGTTGCATTTTTGAACAGATTTTAAACACGTGTACCTATAATGATTTCCCCATTACCTATATTCACTATCAGAACGAATAAACTACATAGCATTCTCATTAAACCTTGCACGGTGCTTGTCAAATTTCCCCATCAAACGACATTAAGCCTTATAATAATCTCACCTTCGTGTAGCGCCTTGTTGTCGTAATGAACCTCCAGCATGTAGTAGGAAACGCCGCCTTTGTCACCTACAGGTATTCCGACGTTCTCCGGGAGGTATTCGCCTGGAATTAATGTGACAATGTCGGATTATTATAATGTGTTTTGGGAGCGACATGGACTTAAATTCCCCCGTGTGTTTATGAATCCCTAGTTCCATTGTAATTAAAAGCGGGTGTTTCAATAATTGTTCAAGATTTTAAGGTTCAATAAAACATGATTTTCTGTAGCAAAACATTAAAATGTTTATTATAGATTTAGTAATGGTGTATGAAACAAAATAATTATGTTGTATACTCTTTTGACAAAGTTTGCAGTAGCATTATGGGTATATACGAGTATATTGTTGTATTTCATTGATAGAGCCTCCTTATTTCTACATGCTTTGGTTGTCGCGGGCTTGTTGGCATAATCCTGTAACTTTAGATACCCCACCCCACAGCCATAAGTCTTAAGCCGCGAGAACGTGTCGTTTCCCGGTTTGGTGATCAGAATTACCCATACTGATCACCAAACCGGGAAATGACACGACCAGAAGCAAACTCGTGTAAGACGTCGTCCGCCTTCCGCATCCTGCTGAAACCACATGTCGTAAAGAGCAATATCTTCCAATTGAGGTACAAAAAAAATCAAATCCTATCAATTAAATAACACAAAATTTGGCTCCTGTTTAAAAAGTAACCCTGTATACAATGTGTAAATGAAATTGCGCAAAACCTGAAATTGGTTTGTTCAGAATCGGAAGACGAATCAATTCTACAAATAAAACCGTGGATCATATTTGTTTGTAAAAAAATTGACCACGTCGCATTTTAAATTAACTTAGCTCTATCGTCTCTATCTCCTATCGGCCGCTCGAAGGCTACCGCATTTTGCAGTACTCGCATCAGGCGCGCGACCATAGACTTATAAATTTACAAGATAAACAACAAAATAAAAAAAGGAAATATCTTCGTAAATAATCCGCGAAAATTAATAATTATATAATATGTAACAGAAACCCTGTGAACCCTTTTAGGGGCATGTTCAGGATCGATATCGGTACGATCGTTTCTGTGTCCTATGTCATTTTAAAAACGCTTCAATAAAAAAATCAAAAAAATAGGTAAGTACCTACGTAATCATTAATATTTTAAAAGTAACACCGATTCCATGGTCACCCCTTTGTGCGCCGGCGGCAACCTTTCGAGTATGCTGTAATTGATTAGGTTGTAAATACAGATGTTAGAATTTTTTTTTTAATGTATCAGTCTTAAAAACAATCTAATAATGGACAATATTTGGTCAATAATCGTTTTTTTTTCTAATGTTAATTTTGTTTTTGGTTAGTATAAAAGTAAACATATGTACGCTCCTTTAAGGGTCCTCAAGGTTTTGGTTACACATTGTATAATTCTTTTCTAATAAAAATAAGTTGGGTTCTGTGAGGTTTTCCACTATTATAGCACCTACTTACCTTTCGATCCTATCGCCCAAGCCGCGATGGGGGTGACGCAGGTAGCCCACTGACTCGGTCTGTTCGGCCCGAAGAACCCATCGCCCTCAGCCCACTCATTCCACAGCTGTTTATCGGGATCTTCGGCGCACTCGTAAAGAACCATGTGGTGGACCGGCGACGAGCTGTCCCTCTCCAACACTCTTCTGTTTTTAATCGGTCTGCTATCTATTATGGGTTGGTAGCCGACGATGTGATGCTTTTTGGACAGCTCGGGTGCCCTAAAAATCTTGCACCAGAACAACGTCGCCATGTTGTTGGGGATTGTGAGCTGTAAGAATATTAAGTAGATCTTAGCAAACGATTTATGGGTAGATGAATCAGGAAAACGTTTGAGTTCGAGAATTATTGTTTTACGAGTTGAGCGGCCTCACAGGACAAAATTTTAAATTTTTAAACAATCCTTTTCAGGTGTCATCTTCGTAATTAAGTAAAATAAGTACTTATACTCCCAAAATATTTTGTGAAGTTGAAATATAAATATTTTAATTTGATAAAGGATAACTGTGTTATTTTATTTGTGGTTATTTTTTGTTATGCAAGTTTCGAAGTAATATAGTGGGAATTTGTTTTTAATGAGACCTTTGCTATCAGAACTACTACCTAATATAAAATTGTCAATTTACTAGTTATAAGGACGCTTGGAAACCCTCTATTGACAGGCAAACGATTTAAATAAGCATCCCCTATAGGCTAATGATGACACAATTTTTTTCCGTTAACCAAAACGCGTATGTGCTCATTCATCATCATTCCGTCCATCTATCTGTCTGCTGTATATCTGCTTCTCTGTCAGTCTGTCAGTTCAATCGAGATCCCTGAACCACCTAACTCGGGGGTTCACTAAATATAGGTTATTATAAACCCCAGTAGAGACTAATTAAATTTTATTGTCATTTTTCGCATCCGGGGTTCGATCCTGTCATATACCATTGTGTTTTTCGAATGTCATATGTACATTTATCTGAAGCTCCTTACGGTGAAGGAAAATATCGTGAGGCAACCTGCATACATTATGTGAAGTCGACCAATCCGCACTGGGCCAGCGTGGTAGACTAAGGCCTAAACACCCTAACTTAGGGTAGACTTGAGCCCCTCGGTGGGGACGTTCATGAGCTGTGATGATGATCATTTTTCGCATTTCAAATGCAAGTGTCGGGGGAATGTAGGTATGCAAATTTCAGTTGCTATGTTAATTAATAAAGCTTATGTTTACTGTGAAAACAACTTGACAAACTTGAGGCGAAACAATCGCTCTGAATAGAGTCCACCCACCTATTTATTCCACGAAACAAATTTAAAAAGATTTACTCCAGTCACGTCGAAAATCAGAATAAAAATTCCCCTCAATGTTTAGCCGGTAAAGAAAAACATGGCGTTTAATAGGTTGGCGGGTACCTACTCAAGATGGCGGTCGTCACAAAGTGGCACCTGATAAATATTGATGTAACCGTCACAGATAACATCGACAAATGCTTTGTACTGAATCGTAATCGTTTCAATAGCCCTACGTTACTCTATGCAATGTAAACACTCGCAGAATCGAATTCTAAATTTGAATCGTTTAAATACTTTTTAGAATTAATGATCTTTTCCATATTATGGACATGCACAGTTTTGTGTTTGTATGGGAAGTTCCGGTGATTAAAAAGAAGTCTCACAGTGAATTTTAAAATCAAGTCCAGAATCTCTTATCAATAATTACTTATTAACAATAAAACATCAATAAGTCTCGCGTATTTTGAATTACTTACTTGAGATTACTAATTACTGTTTACTTTTACAATGTAGTAATGAATAGTCATTTAGATATGCAAAATACCACAACAAAAGCAATGTTTATTTATATCGTAATCAGGTTTTCATGTTGGACAATATTGTAAAAATCTTAGGTTTGTAATATGCCGTAGGTGCCTACTCGCATATTTACAGCATCCTAGAACTTGCGAATGGATTAGCATCTTACCTACGATGTTACGCCGCGGCGCACTTATTGCATAAATCGTCAATAATAGCTACAACTTATTTTACAAAATATGTTTTGCGATTGCCGAAGGAATGGTTAAACTTTGGCCTTCTACTACAAAAAAGCTCTAAACAATATTAGTGGAAGTTTTCTGCGTTGCAAACTCACATCGCGACGATTACAGCACTGTGAAAATTGAATACTACAAATAGGGCTCGGTAATGTTTAAAATTGAGAGAATATGTTATTTCAATTAGCTACGTTGCTTAATGTGTTTAATCAACGGGTTGACATTCACACCTTTTGCATTTTGAAAATGTTTGCCGTCTAAACATTTATTTTCACGCAGCTCTGCATTTCGCGACACGGCTAATTGTAATGTATGCACATACTAATAACTTGCAGCTAGAAGCTCAGAGTTATTTAGATTAGAGCGCCCGAGCGCTTCGAGCGGTGGTTAGGTTAATTTCAAAATAAAATGGAGGAAAAAGGCGGGAATGAGTGGAATTTATTCAAAAGACTCCGTAATTGCAAAGAGATGAATTCCAAGAAGCCAAAGATAAGTCATAATTTTATTATACTACGAATTTGTTATTTACCAGGTAATATTTGTCTGAAATAAAATGGTGATCAATGTTTTTGAATATATGAATCGATGGCAATGCATTTTGAATTGAAACAGACATTTTTTGGGAATTTAATTTGCAACATTAGAAAATTTTATTTGCAATCATATGGTTATTATGACAAAAATGTTGTGTTTTAATTGTTTTTTTTTGTAACCAATACACATTAAAACAGTAATTTTTATAGTACTTGTACTATAGTTGCCGGCACCTATTCTTTAATTTTGCGCGTGTACCCTCGTGTGCAATAATAATTATTACTGTAACACGTCCTCGTCGCCTTCCCTATAGGTACCCAATATTTGAAAACTCACATAGAACGGTCGGCAGAGCTGACCAGAGAGGCGTTGTTGGTTGCTAGGCAACATGTTATGTTAATGCAATACTGTTTGATGTGATTTTCGTAGTTTTCAATATAATATTATAAATAAAGTAACGTATGTTGTTTTTGAGGCTATTACATTACTGTTTTTCATTTATTTTTCCTTCTGGCCAATAATATTTCAGTATTATTATTTTTCATAGTATCCTCCATTCAAGCCAATATTAGTCATAATATCCCCCGTTCTTGCCAACTTACGTGCCGCGAACTATCCTACTACTATTGACTTCTAAAACCATGCAATATTTTCATAAATTTTTGGTTAAACTTAACAACAATTTTTATTGGAATATTTTAGTGGCAGTATTTGTATCGAGAATCAAATTACCATATTTTTCCTATACTATAAACGAATAATAATAGAAAAATCAGTCCATTTAATAATTCAATTTTTGCAAATTTTATCGCAATAATTCATCCTGTTATACTATTAAGCTGCTGTCAATCAGAAAGCGTGCTGCCTCCCTAGCATGACCACCGAAACACTTTTTTTAACAATTTATATATCGATATAAATTGATAAAAAGTTAGATTTTTTATTTATCTTACTGCTCTAAGATATGGGAACCAATACAACTGAAATTATATTATTAATTATATAGGTATGTCGTCCTTTCGGGATTTCGTCTATTCGGGCATTTGGAAACCGGTATTTTATGTTTCGATATAACGGCTATCGGCATTTAAAATTGTCGGTATTTTGAATTTCGTTGTTTTGGATGGCGGTATTTCAGTCATAGTTATGACTGAAATACCAGTCATAACTATGACTGGTATTTCAGTCATAACTCATATTAAAATACCAATCTCAGTCAGAAATTTCGGTATTTCAATACGTACCCACGTAGATACAAACACAGCGACACTTACATTGTTCAGTCGCACGTCCCAGCTCTTCAGCGGCACTTGTGGCTTGGCCACCGGCTGCAGCAGGCGGAGGGCCTTTGAGCCGCTCTTCACGTGCTTCGGAAGCTCGCCGTCAGAGCCTTCGGGGCCCAGCGCCCAAAGAAGTTGGACTGTGTCTTCCTGAAACGCAATCAGTATTGTTTATGGCACCTATTCAAACTTGGAACAGAGATGATTGGTTATTGGCCTCATCATCACCACCATCACCGCAATCCATACACGTTCCACATCTACGCACGAGTAGCTACGTGACACTGGCCAAAAGTGTTGTTGGTTGATTCCAGTTTTCAGAAAGGTAGAGAACACATGTATTTTAAACATACTTTAAAATATATATATATATAATTTCGTAGTGCTATTATTAAATACACATATTCTAAGCATAGAAACTAGAATGGAGAATTCGATTAATAAATGGTTGTTCACTATAACTTTGTAGAATTTTGTCAATTGTTGCGCTAGCTCGATCACATAACGGCTACAATAAAAGAAATGGGGAAACTTTGCCAAAGAAATATACACTTGTGGTCACATTTTTTTTCTAATCGTTGGGGTGAGTGAGACGGAGGATCCTTCTTTTTCTGGAGACATAATTCACTACCCACGGTAATTAGCAAAAAACGAACATGACATACATACAACGGAAGAGGAGTAACAAATCGATAAAATAATTTTGTTCGGTAAAATTAATCTATTATCTGGCTTGAGTAATGAAATGCTAATGATTTTAGATTTGAATATACGAGTATGAAACGATAGTCACTGTTGTAATTAGTATAAGATTGCTGGTTAACATTTGTTGGATCTTACTCATCTGTTAAAAAATCTGCAAAGTCTGTCTGTCTGTCTATCTGCAAACATTTCGGTGTACCTACTGTAACGATACAGAATATGATTAAATATTTTTTTATCCTATCAAAAATAATACGCTCCTTCGATTACAAAAATTATTTTGAAAATAGGCTCACAAATGGCGGAGTAATCGGTGAACATACACAAAAATACATACAGTCAAACATTTTTGATGTCTTAAAAATAGAACAGTCCCAAAGAGTACTCACGCCGATCACGAAGTCCTGTTTATCGCACGTGTCCAGTTGCCTCCTGAACTCCACGGTGGTGTGTGTCTCGTTCTGATAGCCGGATATCAGCTCGTAATTTTGCACCTCATCAGCCACCGCGAGGTCATCGTACTCCGGCCCGTGACAATCCTGAAAAGGGTTCAATTTTTTATCTTCGCTATCACGCTGTTTCTTTTATTTCGCCACCTCTGCTATCGCTATTTGACGTTCTTTTGTTTTTGTAGATGCCGCCATGGTGCCGTTAAATAGTGAAATGGACTTTTAGATTTTTCACGCTTTTCATTTGTTTTTTTCGTCACACTTCAATGCGTAGCGACACCTAGCGCCTGTTGGTTTTTGCAAGAAGCTCACGTTATTTGGTTACTCGCTCTGTGCTTTCTTAAAATTATACCTAATCGATGAAGGAATCGAACTTATTCATCGTTGTGTGATCAAAATAGTAATCGGTGATGACAAAATTTTGGTTTTATGTATGTAGGTATAGATTATTAAATAATATGAACATTTATTTTTCATTTTTATACCTAATCAAGAACTTGCGACTAAACATTGCTTCACAAACTAAAGAAATGATCTCATATTTTTCATTTTCTAGCTGACGAACTATTTTTTTTTCATACCCTGACATTATATCTATTCAGGATCTACCTATGATAATATTACGTACTAAATATTTATGTTAAATGTATTTCAATTAATTTTATTAATTAATGCAATTTTTAAATACACATAGAAAGTAAAGATGATTGTAGTTACGCGGGTCTCACTTGTCATACGGACGAGTATTTACGAAAAAAATCCCAAAATCATCATCAAGATAAATTGATAATTCAATGATAATAAAAAAATGCTAAACCGTTTTGTTTTAATAACGAACGGCAGAACAATCCACTCAAAAGGAAACAAAAAAGACAAGAAACGGATTAAAAAGTTGCAAGGGCAGCATTCCGCAGCAACGGAACGACAGATGATAACATGGAAATAGAATACAGCAGATGTTTTGCAAGATGTGTGCAATAAAGATAAATAATAATATCTGTGTTTTTTGCCGACAGATGTCGCCCGCACGTGCCCCGTCACCTGGCTTGCTTGTAATGATAGGGGGGTTCAACATACACCGAATGTCAGCTGGGTCTATCTCGGTCCTATTGTGTGAGCTTGTAAAGCCACGCTTTTGTGAGTGTTTGAGGAAATTATCTCTTACATCGACTAATTGAACTTCTTAGCCACAATCAGGAATATAAAGTATGTTTTTATTGCCACCTTTTGTCTAGCCCCTTCAGTTCCTGAAGTTTATCACTTACGATCTTCCCTAAAAGTTAAGGCACAAGGGTCCCAAGCAATGGTAATAATGTCAATAACGAAAGAACAACGAAAATTCCATGAAAGTCTTGTCAGAAATGCTTTTATTTTATCGGGAAGCGAAAAGTGCTAGTGCATAGTAAAAAAATGTCTTTTTAAAAGTATATTGACTTCACTTATGCAAGATTATTGAATTTATTTACTATCAAATTTATTGATTGTTTAACTATCAGTTAATAATATTGTAACATTCATATTCAGATTGAGAATAAGAAACCTTCCGTTGAATTGCGCTAACCAATGAATAGACTGCAGAAAATCTTACAGCCAGCGCTAGTTATCCCTTTACGGCTCCTCGGCACTATATCACCAGAAAGTTCCATTTTCAATATCGATAGCACCGTTTCCAAAGATATTGGACCATCAATCAATCGACAATGCTGTCTCAAAGAGATGCCATAAAATTATCCGGCGACATTTTAGAGTAGAAACTGCACAATGAGTAGCAAATTCATATCATTTTCATATAAAAGGGATAGAAATGTGCATGTGCAGTTGTAATGAACTTGGTAAAATCAAAAATGTAAATTTAGAAGATATCGAGCAAGCTACTTAACTAAGCCCATTATTATCGATTCCATGTTTTCATACTGTATTATTGAAATTGAATGTATCAAACGTTGCAGATCATTGAGAGATACCTACCTATGTAACGATTTTGCAATTATTTGATCTCAGGAAGCGGTTAGTAATGTGCTCGCAGATATCATAAATGTACACCTACATTTAGTGCTTCAATAAAACAGGATTTAGCTTGAACCAACCGATTATACTCGGCGAGATTCTCGTTCTCACGGTCATTCGGAAAAAAGTTTCTTATATCCTGAGTTTAATTGTCGAGTAGTTACTAAGCGCGATGTGTTCGTTTTATTTACTTGGAAGTTAATTTTACAAAATTTACACTAAGTCGATGAGTAAAGAGAATTTGTTATGCTTTGTAAGGGTTCACAAATCATTTAGCTACTTCTTAACAATTATGTCACACTATCAAAACGAAAATAAGAAACAATGTTAGTCATTGAAAAAAAATGCAATCTTACTTTCAGACAAAAAGAATCATATTTTATATAGGAACATAAGACATTTTGTAATAGTAATTGCATTCTTCTTTGAAGAACTTCGTTGAATCATTATTCGTGAGAAGGGGCATGAGCAAATTAGTATAGGTACGTTGATATGAATAGTGGCAGTAGGTAGTATACCTACAATTTAACATTACAAAACGACGAAGGCATTAACAGGAAATAGCAGATAAATAATCTATTATAATGACAGATCTAAATAAAAATAAATAATATTATCATAGTTTTTTAAGCTAACAAAATGATTGTATTTCATTTTATACAACCAACAAAGTATAGTCATCGTTAAAGTAGTTCATGTGCCATGTTGCTAAAGGAAAGCTTTGTACGTACTTACTTCATTAGAAGTCAACATCAGTGCTACACTTCCGAGAACTACATAAATGAATAGCAAACACCAAATGCAAACTATTAGTTCAACACACACGTCCAGAAATCCTAATGACAAAATTGCTGACGTTACATAACGAGGTAATTGTGTGATTTTAATTCAAGTTCAAACGGAAACATTAAAATTCTTTCTTCGTTCACACAAAAGAATAAGTTTTGAGAATCAACTTGATGGTTCGCGCATGAGAATCGAGACACAATGGGAACGCAATGTTAACCCATGCAAACGCCAACACCTAGAATTTTTTTTGTTGTGCGATTTCAAACTGTATTACTAAAGTATTATGACTCACAGGCCAGCTCTGGCGAAGAAACTTGATTTTGGCGAAATGTAGCTAAAATGTATAGTAATAGAATTCTACATCATCTTAGCGAGTGTACTTTATTGATTGTAATCTTGTGGGAATCGCGAAGACGCTTAGATAATATAAAAGAAACGTTAAGAAAGAATTTCTTATACTTTACATTAACAAAAATGATCTTCAAATAATAATTATGTTCAGATAAGATTTAATGTCAATAGATATTCAAATCAATTATAGTAAGTTACCACTAGATGTAAATGAAGATAAATTTGTTAATAGTAATACGATTACTGATGGTACAATTTTGTGTATCGTAATTCGGATATATTTCTAATTCAGTAATGGTATACTAATATTCCTAGTACATAACATTTGCGCATAGAAGAAATCTTCTACCATCCACTCAACTTACGATTACAGTGCATGCTCCCTCGTGTACTAACCAGTCTGGACTCCTGTGTTTATGTGAGAAGTTGGTAAGGACGAAGGAGATTAAATATCTTGGAGTGATTGTGGATGAACACCTCAATTTCCAATCGCACCTTCATACATTGGTTTCTCGGCTGCGTAAATGCGTGCGTGATTTATATATTTAAAACTTTGAGACACGCGGCCGATCGTCACATAATCAGAATGGTCTATTGTGCGATGTGCCAATCTCTGATTAGTTACTGCATAACTTCAAGGGGAGGTACTGCCAGAACTCATTTATTAGAAGTGGAGAGGGCACAGAGAATGATTTTTAAAACGGCAGCTGGTTTACGTTATCGATTTCCAACTGTTAAACTGTACAAGGAGTGGGATCTGTTAACGGTCAGACAAATTTTTATACTTCAAACCGTTCTCGAGAAACACCAAGAGTTATCTTATGATCCAGAATTAATGATGAGTAAACGTAGGAGAGGTAGGGTTTGTGTCCCGGAACCCACTTACACAAGCTTTTCTCGTAAATTCTTTCTTTTTCTCGGTTCATATCTCTATAATAAAATCAACCATTTGTTGTCTATATACTCCCTTCAGAGGTCCAGCTGCAGATCGACTGTGTCGGAATGGTTAAAATCTCTTGATTATAATGACACGGAAAACATCCTTCGCATCCTGGCTTAATACCAAACTAAATTTCGGCCCTATTAAAATAAAGTAATGCATACCTGCTAACCCTCTATCTACACTACTCAGTACACACATCTACACATACGCACATTCACACACTCACACACACGCACGCACGAACTCACACCCCGCATACACACACACACACGCACACATACTCCCTACAACACCAATTCGCCTGCAACCTTATTTTTAAGATGTTATAATTTCTCAAAATTTTTCTTTATTTTATTTTTTGTCTCCTTTTTACTAAAATGTGATTTGTAACTACATAATACATATACTTAATGTATCCGATGAGTGGGGGCCTGGTGACCTGTAATACAGGTATATTTTATACTTACTTCAGGCACCAGCCTCTTTAAAGTGTCATAATGTAATGAAATCTATTTAACGAATTGTAAAGAGGAAATAAAATGGATTTATTATTATTATTATTATTATTCCTTACTTTTTCTTTTGAACAGATATCAAGATATTATTAGACGATTTGTGATGCTTGTGGTGTCTTTGCAATACCTCGTCCTCCCTCTCAAAGTGCAGCTTTTAGGGTTATCTAAATATACGATTTTAACTTCAAACAACATTTCAAACGAGTGGTTGTAAATAAGCTTTGTAATTGTTTGTATAAATCATTTGATTTGAGAGTAAACCAGACACTTTCAATCAAATTATTCAGGAGCAAACTGAAATCAAAGTTAAATGTTTTCTTGGTTAAACTAAAAATAGCCCGTATGCAATACGTCTTTCTTGTAACAGTTGATACACTTCTTTGTGAGTTTTAAAATGATGTCCAACATAGATAGACAGTTAAAAATAATATTAACAAATGAATCTCTATTTTCACTGTTCTAATCAACTTCAAAAACCACGGTAATGATCAACTGCACCCCATGTCACGTAAAACAGAAATCACTCCCGAGTACTCGAATCATTAATAGTCCGCGTTTGGTTTTGGACCGTGTTCAATTGAGTTCATTAGCGAATTCTGAAATCAGCCAACTGTGTACGTGATGAAAATATTTCCAGCAAGAATAGCGAACATTTTCCAATTCAAATGATGACCTATGGCTGAATTCATATCAAGGACATAACATTTCGGTATCTTTAAAATAATCTGCTTTTCATATACTGGTAATGAGTAGTATATTTAGAAGGAAAAAAATCAGTGAGAGTATGATAAAGAACGATTCTAAGAAATCTTTTACTGATTTAAAGGGATCACTCACACCTATATGTCACAGTAATCTACCATAGTCAATAGCCTTCTCGTATTCCCCTTTCGCGGTCAACATATTCCCCGCACGTAAGCATTAAGTGCAGGTGTCTGACCGATGCACCTTGCTCCATGAATTACCGACGCCTTGTGTTTTGAGTTGACGACCCGGTGCACATTGTTAGCGGTACGATGACACTAAAAACATTGGAAATTCTTTTCAACAAAGTATAAAGTAACGAGTTATTATAACGAAACTAAAAAGTGCAATATAGGAACATACTGTGTATTTTACAAATAAAAGTTGAGCTTTGGATTCCTTTCTACAACCAGAGCGTTATTTATTATTCTTGACGGCGAAAAACATTCATATTATGAAAATAAGTTTTGAAGTAGAATTATTCAAGCATGCATGTTTATCTGATGATTTGGTCGTAAAATAACGATAAGACGATGTCTCCTAGATTTTAATAATTTCATTTATAAAGCATTCGAAGGACGTATTCAATTTCAATTAGAGATTCACCTTACGTCGATTTGAATGAGTGATATATATATACGAGTATATTGGGTTGAGTAAAGTCAATTGCGAGTTCATTTTAAATGCTGCTTCACTTAGAGAATTTCAAGTAACCGAATTATACGTGATGTGGGTTACGATTCTGTAAGCGTGGATTTAAAGTAACCAATTTCTAGGGACCGGAGAGCAAAACAAAAGTGTTAATAATGCAGGACTTCACGACTTCTCTTCACGAGTGTTGTGTAAAACCACAGTATCTAGTATTCAAGCATTCAATTCTAAGCGACAAATATTTACCGTCCGTTTTATAAGCTCTTTTCAACAAGCTCCGTCCTAAGTAAACAGTGAAATTGTTTTCTAAAAAGAATGTAATTTATTTACTGTGTGTTGCAAACGTTTTGTTTAAAAGTTTATTGTAATACGGTAAGCTCATTGTAATTAATTTTCAGTGTTTCTAAGACATAAATATTAATGAGCATTTTTAATTGTTTCTGAATGTCTAGCTTGAAAAAGATAAGGAGAAACTTTAGCTTACCTTTTTTTACATTGAGTAACGCGTTACGCATACCTCGCGCTTAGAGACGCGAGGTTATGTCGGACTGTCCGCGGTCACTGGGGGCAGAATGCCAGCCAGAAACCGCGGCCTAGCGACTAAAACCACTTACGCCTTGGTACGAGTACGCCGATCACCGCATCATGCTCCTCGTCATCTAATGAAGAGGATACGCCGGGAAGGGACGCCTCGTCACCGGACAAGGCCGTGGGAACCTTTTCGGACACTTCCATGACCTCGTCACCATCTGCTCGTCTACGGCGAGCCCCTCTCACCTCCCCAAAATGGGAAGGCCGGCGATGCTCCTGGGCATTAGAAGCATCGACGACTGGCGGTGAGCTGTGCAATGCAGGATTCGGGCTTCCCGGGCCCCCCGGGATCAATCATCAACGTCCCGCTGATCAATGTCAGGCGGAAGAACGCGGGCGAACTGCTGCCTGCTCTTCTCCGTCCTTCTGCGGCGGCAAGGGTTTGCCGCTGGGTCCTCCTCTTTTGCCCGCTCCTCTGCCTCCTTCTGTATGATGAACTTCATACAGAAGGAGTTTGCTGCGTCCCAGGCTTCCTCACTCACCTTTAGCTAACCTATCAGCTAATCTATTTTAATTGTGTATCCCTAATATTTATATCACTGAACTTTCATAAATGAATGAAACATTTATGCATTTTCTTAATTTATTAGAAACATTTTAAGCACGAACTCTAAAAGGCGCTGTCGCCGTGAACACAATAGAACAATAAATTAACAAAGTTTCGAATAACTTAAGAGTTTGCCATTTGCAACTTTCTTTTCGATAAGTAACAAGAAATTTGTTTACTGTGGATTGAATTACATTTTAAGGAAGAGTTAAGTGCAAATCGATATTCCCAGTTATAGGTAATTAACGAAAAGTTGTATAATTTAAATCAATTAAGTTTTAAAGGGAAGCAGAAGTTTAGCTCTAGCCAATTTATCTTCCATCCTACAAAGAGTAGCTGCGAAAATCTAATTATCTGAACTAGGCAATGTATTTTACCCTAACATTTAATAGATTTTCGGTCAAATGCAAAACGTTTATAGAATCTTTTTGTTGCTTAGCTGATATAGAAATATATTATGTTTTTCGTGGATATTATTTACATATAAATTACCGTTTAATATCAAAAATAAAACTTTACAAACGGATGTTTATTAATATCAAAATCACGCAATTTTTTTATTGGTATTTTCAAGGAGAGAGTCTGAAATACCAGCTATACATTCTTAAGCGACCTTCCAGGTTCCAAGGACAATGTAGTAAGAACAAAAAGCACGTAGGCTTGTACGCATGGCAATAAATCATAGACATTCTTTATTACACCTACTAATACCATAGGAATTTGAAGCTTAGACATTAAGTGAAGAATGTCGATACATGATTGCTGCCTGAGGCAGAAATAAATAGTTAGGTGATCGAACTGATGGCTGCTCCTCGTATAGGTTATCGCTAAATCCCACTTCCTGTCTCTCCTCAATAAATTTGAAAGTTATTATTATAATTAATATCAGAACCCTTAAAAATTTCGGTATTCGAGGCTCTTAACTTAAAAGAATTTAGATGCGTCAGGACTCCAGGCCATCCATAGTCGAAGTAAATTATCCTTTATTAAAATCATCATAAAAATTATCACTAGAAAAATATCAAGAATGCAAATTACTTAATAAACTGAGGTTGTTCATATTAGAGGAATGATGCGGTTCATTCAAGCAAATTCGAGCAAATTCAAATTACATTAGATATATTTAACTACATAATAGAAATATTTTCATTGTTTTTAAATATTCATTTCTGCCAATATACCTAGATCCTTTGTCGGTGGCTAATGTAAAAAAAATATATAAGAATTTTCAATAAAGAAATATATTTAAAACGTGACCTACCCAATCCCCTAAACCGCATTATTGGATCGAAAAACAAAAAAACAAAACTGTAGGAATAACGCTTAACAAAATTTCAAACTACAAAGGGTAGCAAAGTATCATTTAGAAATCTTTTATACAAAATGGTGGCAAACAAGCTCAAGACCCGCCTAATGTTAAGTGTAATACCGTCTAATGTTTGTATGTTACCGAGACGCTTGCGACCAGACTTATTTACAGGTAGCATAGCATGACCTTCACATGACCATCATATTATTTGTTTAAAATCAATACTATATGCTTCAACTTTGGTCTATTTCATTCTAGTTTACAATTTTTTTGTTATCTCTTAAACGAAGCTTACTTACTTAGACCTAAAAGCAATAAAAGTGTCTACCGAAAAACCATTTGTGGTTTTCCGCCCATAAGTGAATTAGGCCACCTCATGTAAACAAAACCTTTTTACAAGGAAGTCTTAATGAACATGATTGTGATTAGTAACAACACATGACCGGTGAACTTCGTACAAAATAAACTACACCTACAGGATTTTGTGAAGGGAGCACTCGTTTTTCTCTGCAGCTTCACAAGTCTCCAGAGTCGCTTAAATCAATCGATATCAGAGGATTTTCGTGAAATTGAGATCATATGTTTACACTAAGATCAGTTACTTTTCATCTGTATTGTGTTTACCCTGACTTGCAAACGTGTAAGCTAACATATACCTAGTATAATTAATCACTATTTTTGACATTGTCGCAATAATTTAAACAATACCACAACATTTCATCTTATACTATAAGACAACTATAAGACCGTTAGAGTACTAGAGTTCGTGTTCAATAAATACGGCAAGTGAAGCCTCTTTTTATGTAATATTATTTCAAAACGATGATATATCGTTGGATAAAGTAATCATACAATTTCCGATTCTACAAAAAAGTGCAAAAGAAACAAGGCACCTAACTCATTACTTTGTATGCGATACAATGTTGAAATATTAATTAGACAAAACAATAACTGCGAGCGAGACAAAAAAGGAGGTCAGCCAATTTTTAATTAAATTAAAAAGCTACAAGGAAATTAATTAGAAGTTTTCTGCAACATAAGTCAAACTCTGAGAGCCAGAGCTGACCGGTCTACAGTGGAAAGGAAAAGCTTACTATATACCTACATACGAGTACGTAACCCAATTCTCTGCAAGTCCTCGGTGAAAGGTATAAAAGAAGATTGAAATTTAATGAACGTACGTAGAATATGAATGAAAACCGAGAACCAAATCTGCTGAGATAGATGCAATTAAAAAGAAATTATAAGGATCTACAATCAACTTGTTTAAAAGAACTTAAAACTTGTCAGTGCGAGGTGAAACGCGGCCGCACTACACCACCGCCTCACTCTCCCAGAAGAAGGGTCCCCGATGGACCTGAAACTAGTCGGACAGTAACCGGCATACTTCGTGAGTATAGCCGTGTAGATATTACCTTTAAAGATCTACAAATTATCTGCTTTGTCTTTGTACTCGTTATTCTATAATGATACGAGTATATGGTATAATTGGCGTCTGCTGCAGACTAACGGACGAGGCTGTGGCGCTCCCCAACAACTCGTTGTAGTGGGTAACGGCGCAAGCCACCTTTAGGTATATGGGTAGTTCATACCCAGCAGTGAGCGTGATGGCAGCTGGGTTACTGAGGAATTTTGTTGTTCATGCGTGAATTTCGCAGTTTCATCTTTAGTAATTCCTTATCAGTTATGAATTCATAGTACACTCAAAACAAGGATTCCTTTTTATTCCGTCTTAACATTGGTATGTAATAATGCATAAGAGGAACATTTTGTTTTGGAAAGATGGGACAAGGGCATTTCGGTGAAAGAAGATATGAAACAGCTGTTGACACGCCTAGAGATAACATTTTTTCGGACTCGCCAACAATAAAGATAAAATCAAGATGATGATCGAGGATCGATCTGAGCAAACCCAACCGGATATCTCAATGATTCGCAACTGCGAGGTTGTCCAAAGCTGCGTATACCTTGGCTCCATGATCACGAACACTGGAGGGTGCGAGGATGAGATTCGTAAGAGATGTGCTATTACAAAATCTGTCGTTGATAAGCTGAAAAAAGTCTGGTTCAACCGCAATATCACCGATACCACAAAATCCCGCCTGATTAGAAGTTTAGTCTTCCCCATATGGCGCAGAAATATGGAAGGTTCGTCTGAATGATCGGCGTAAAGATGGCCTTGAAATGTGGTGCTGGTAACGACTGCTGCGTATCACTTCAAGGGCGTTTCGGAACCAATGTCTCTAACTTGGAAGAGCTTAACACCAAAGACAGACTATCGGCGACTGTGCATATACAATACTCAAATATTTCGGACACATTAGTCGAATTAAACACTCCATAAAACGATTCGTGTTCCAGCTACTAGTAGAAAGGGTTTATTAGCTTGCCATGTGTAATGCCATGTCTGGGTCAAGGCTAATGAGTATTGTTTTTTTTTACCCTCCTCCTTTTATTTTTGTAATGGTACACACTTTTAGAGATAATGTTCGTTTTGTGTCTAAATTTAAATTTGTTTTGTATAAAATACATGTTTGTTAAGAATATTGTTTTAATATGATGACTAGTGTTATATAGATGTTTTGTGTAAATGAGTGCGGAATACTGACATTGTGTATAAATATTTATACGATATCTGTGGCACGGAAGGTGGTCGATGAAAACCAGCGCCAGGTTCTGACTTGACATAGTGCTGATCGGCTTCCTTTTGTTGCGTACTGCAATGTTTGTTATAAAAGGACTATTTTTTTATCCGTGTCACGCTGTACGCAATAATAAATTTTCTTTATTTCTTTAGAAGGCAAAAGGTCGTGAGTTCGATCTCGAATGCATAAGACCTTAAAAACCTTAATAAATCGTAAGTACTATGAAAGTATGCGTAAGAATCCGTACAAAATCTCTATCTATAAGTACAATATTCATTAAATAACCGCCTACTGTTGCACCTAGCTTCATCTAATATCATATTTTGAAACACATCGAAACTGTATTTTTTTTTCAATATGAAAGGATCAATGAATAATCATTTATTTGGTCAAAAGACTTACAGAACTCAAAGTAATATATGTATAGTACAGTAACAATATAAAGAGAGAAGAGGAAAGAGCGATAAGAAAAGTTTCAGTTTTTGGCCAAAAAGGTCCCCCTCTCAGCGTATCCCTTGTTGGCATTTCGCCGTCGAAGCGCTGTTCTTCCGATGGGGCCTTTCATAGCGATAAAACAGAAACTTTATTGGACGCCTAAACATTTGAAATAAAGTTGCATGCTGAACTTAAAATGTCCGTGGTAGCACTCGTTTGAATAATAATAAATCAAATTAATACTTAAATCGCATAAAGCGCAACGCAGCGCAGTGACAGCACTATGTGAGGCCTATTCTGAGTCTGTTCCAAGATTAGCTCTATGTCTGATGTGATATGGCTAATGATTTTGCTAAACAATTTGTGTGTTAGTGGCTTCATGTCTTACTTAAGATCTACAATTTAGCCTATGCCGCCAACGATAGAGGGTTAATGTTTTCAAAACGAAAGCCCGCTCACGGCTTTGCGTACGGCTTTAAGAAAGTCCCGCATACGGGACGTAGATTTTCCCGGGATAGATCGAGCCGGAGTTTATCGATTCATGTCAAATGTATAGCATACGTGCCGGACCAACGTGCAACGGAGGGGGCGGGGCGCGCCCGGGACGGAACGACGGCGACGTGATGTACATTGTTTGGGACGATATTTTCCAATTTCTTGTGCTGATAAAAATTCATCACGTATGCGCTTTTTCTATAAAACATTTCCGATTCAAATTCCTTATCCCCGTTTCGTCCCTGTTCCGTCCGGAAAATACCCGACTCGTATATAGGAGGCTCAGACTCAAGATAAATACAGACAACATGCTCAGAAACATTTGAATATATCGCAATTATACCGAGACCTAAATCATCTCAAATACAGCGTTAAGTGCATAAAATTATTATGACCTCACAAGGATGTTCCTTGATAATTTTGTCGATGTCGAGTGGAGAGGAAAAAGTTTATGGCCCTGAGATATGGGACAGGTCTCTTTATTTTTAGTTGATTCCAACATTATCTTATTACGCCAGAGTTTACTTCTAAACTCAAACAGCTATAAAAGATAGTAAAAATGTTTCTGAATCTAATCAAACAAAATTCAAGGGACAATTTTCAAACCTGTTCTTACCTAAAATTCTATTCCTTTATACTTTCTATAGTTCAGACAGGAATATTTTATATTATCTGCACCACACGTCGAGCGATAAGCTCAAAATATATTTTGTATGAACTATGAAAATGTTTTAGAATCTAATATAAAATATATTTTATAAGGCGGGAGCACCACAAAGAAAAGTTTTCCAATTTGATAGATTAGTACATATTATAATGTTGTAGTTACTTACTTAAATTTACTTTACACATTATTCCATGACTATTTCACTTAAATCGATAACAATAAAACAAAAGGGGCGTTCGCTAAAGTGGTTTCATTTGTCTTCTACCAAATAACTGCTGGCGAGAAACATATCCCTAAAATCGTCGAGGAAACCGCTGACTATTTACTCCAGACGAACGGAATCAGATAGGATAACGGCAATAATGAAAATGCTGCCTCGCAAACAAAGGGAGGAACAGTGTCTAACAATCTAACATCTGGAATAAATTCACTAAGATGGCGCATCTGTATGTAAATAATGCGGTTACGGTCGATGCTGCAATCCCGGCTAAAAGAAAGCCTCTATATAGCTAGCTAATATATTGTGGTTTTACAAGGAAAAAATATTTAGCCCTAAACTGATTATCGCTGTTCATTTCATTCTTTCCGATGTCTATAAAATCTAATACGAGGTGATTGAATTTGACTCTGTGTGTGTTTGTGTTGTCCTCCTTTTTAAGATAATATTTTATTTAGTGATGTTTGGGAAGTGAGATAGGATTTTTATTACAAACAGCAATTCCAACATTTGGTTTAGCTGTTAGCCTCAATCAGACAATAAGAGTGTTCTAAGAATAATTACTAACATAACACGATTAAGGATCTCAATGAACTTATTTTGATAGGATCCGCTAGAACGTTTCCTCAAAATCTTAGGATCATAATTATTCTAAGCCCGATCAAAATAACTAATTTAATCGAATTAAGGACTTCGCAGGCAACGATGACATCATCTTAATGTTGTGTAATCATGTGCAATCAACACTGTTAACATAATCCTAAATTTAAAGTATCAAGCTACTACTGCCTACTACGGTCACTGTACACTGTATCACTGTATCTTAAAATAATAAGAGATTGCTAGTGACAAAGTTTATAGCAGTGACACGCTTCGATTCACGGACATTGACGCGCCCTAAACCACAAAAGCATTGTCTTTACATGGAAATTTCCCTCCAGCTCTGCGATATACAATTACGTTGCTACCATCATAAAATTTTAAAAAGAATACCCGGTGACAGTATTTTGTAAAAGGTTTCAAGTTCAGGGCTTCTCAAACTATAGATATATGTAATTTGAAACTGGACGTGTCCAGTTTTGACTGCCTATCAGAATAATCGTTCTGTGAACTTTCTTTTTGGGAAGAATTATCTAAATAATAGTAAATATCTAAAAGAATACCAAATAAAAAAGTTCAAAATATGACCTACACAGGAGGTCAAATTCGGTTACGATGCAAACTTGTAACAGCGATAATAAACAAAAGGCATGAATGTTAATTTACAATCAATCATTCTCTAAAATAACTCGATTATTCAATTTGAAGTATAGTCTTTACTTAAATACCACTTAAATGTCTTTTCGTTTAAAATAGTTTTATTCAGTGATTATCAAACCACTTATCTCTCACGGATAACATCAAAACAACAATAAAAAAAATAAACGCGACACTGCACCGCGTCAAAAAACCAACAGATGTTCACTCACCAGAACCTGAGCGTTGCCATTCCTGTCGTCAACCCATGCGACCACCAAATCAGCGCCTCTCATGTTTCTCGCCGAGTTAAAGCCCAGACCGACGTAACCTCGGGTTTTCGCTTCCAGCCTGAAGGTGATACTCGATTCCGAGTTCACCCATCTCAGCACCACGTCGCCGATCACGTCCAATCTTTCAGAATGCGCCCACGTCAAGCCCGACTCGTACGACTTCGAATCGAAAACATCTCGCCGATGTCTCACCCTATATTGATCGACTATTCGACTAGTTTTCTCACTTTTTATCTCAACCTGTAGTAGGTTCGATGCTAGCGAGTTCTGTTTGAGATTTACCGCGAGCTCATTTGGCTCCGTGTGTGGCTTAAATCTAGGCAATTTTGCATCACAGACTAAGATCGCGCTTAAGGCTAAAAAAAGTTTCAAGTACATTTTAGGGTTTTCAAAGGATTTGGATCATCACAGCACGTATCTGAAACAAAGAAAATGTCAATTAGCACACTTGATTTGTTGAAATATACATAATTATAACTGATATACTAAATGTGACTAAAAACACCCCAGTCATAATAATAATTTGTGTTTTTATGATGCGGATTGTAATATAAAAGTTTATCGTCATATTAACAAAGTTAATAACATAGTTGTGTTCCTATAGTTACATGTAGGAAGAAAAGGCAGTGCCTCGGGTGTTGAGTTCTGCAGAAGCACGTTGCCATCGTCGGTTTTAAAATCACTTACCATCAGGTAAGATGAAAATCCCACTACAGCGATTTTAAGGATTTTATTCCTAGTAGTTTGATTAAGCAATTTATGCAAAACAATTCATCTTTCTATAGTTAATTAAACCTTTTACAATACATGTTTTGTAAATTACATACTCTTTTGCTGCAGGTAGATAAAATAGACGTTAACACTTACTCGGAATAGTAAAAAACAAGTTTGGAAGCCTCTGATTAAGATAAGCGTGGTCTCGAAAAATTAAATCGAGCTCTGAATGAGTAGGATGTCAAACTGGTCGCATTTCCTGTGAGAACTCTTACTATTGTCAATAGATCAACAATAAATGTCACACGGTGGTGTGACGCTTATGACCAAAAGAGTTCACTGGTGCTCCAAGGCGCATTCATGACAAGTGAAGTACAAATAATATGAAGATAATCAATTATATAATTTAAGTGTATAGGTGATATAAATATAATATAAGTAAGAAATTTGTACATTTCATGCTTTCATCAATTTGCTTTCATCATGGCTTTCATCAATTTATCATTAAATACATCATAATATTTTAAAAGTACGATTTGCCTTGTGTTCACTTTAATCACAATAGCTTATTATTAATATAGTAAAAAATATTTCGCGTCGGTTCACCGTAGCGTCGGTGGCGCTGTGGACTCGGCACTTGCCTTCCAATCGGGGGGTCAGGGTTCGAGACCCGCCATGTACCAATGTGTTTTTCGTTTTGAATTTCATATGTACATTTATCCGACGCTCCTACGGTGAAGGAAAACATCGTGAGGCAACCTGCATACATCTGCGAAGAAATTCAATGATGTATGTGAAATCGACCAATCCGCACTGGGCCAGCGTGGTTGACTAAGGCCTAATCACCCTAACATAGGGTAGGCTCGAACCCCTCGGTGGGGACGTATATAAGCTGTGGTGATGATGATGATGAAAAAATATTTTGCTTCAGTGGCCATTTTTGATTTACAGCAATATTGCAATTATGCATGATTGCATTGTCGCGCCGAACTGATCCATCAGAACCAAAAGTGTGTTCCAAATTTCAGCTCAATCGGAAAGAAACTACCAAGTGAATCAAAATTTTACTTATGAGATTTGATCCAAACCAAAATACATAATATACCTAATAATTTTTCGTTATTATCAATTAACTTGCTACGTATGTACGTAGCAAGTTAATTGATAATAACGAATAATTCCTTACATTCTCACACGAATATTTCCATATGGAAATTATATCGACAATGTTTTGTTTTCACTAGACATAAACATAACTCGTGCAAGCGCGGAGTCGACGACGTTTCGTCTCAAAGGATGTATGAAAAATAAACGTGAGAATCTCGTTTTGAACAAAAAATCGGATGCACCATCTGTTCGCCCGAGGCACTATACAGGTCGCACACACAAAATTTACGACAGAATCCAGGAATAAATCACACGAGAGCATTTACTTGTGCAAATTTTTAAAACGTTACCTTTGTATTAAATCATACTCCGGACGGAGTAGAGCACAATAAATAACATTTAAACGGCAGTTATGCTGCGTTAAAAACAGACCTCACACAAGAGTTGAAAGTATTTATAACAAAGTTGAAGCATGATATTATAAAGACAGGTATTTTCAATAACCTAAAGATTGTGAAATATTTCGAGACACACGTGCTCATTTGTAATGATAATGTGTTATCAATCAGAGTACTGCTACCATTGTATAAAATAGATTTTCTTACTTCAACCATTACTCAACCTCTGAGTCTATCAATAATTATGAAAAAAAAAAAACATTTTATTCCTACTATAAGGTTGAACTTTATCGAAGTGAGAAGTAACAGGCCCCTAATCTAGCTTCGCCAGTAGTCGATGAAACGTTAAAACTCGTGTAATTTCGTTTTTGAAACGAGTTACGAACCAGGTGGAGCTCAAGAAAATTTTACGTTTCGTCACTTTAAAACACCAAATTTACCAAAATTACTGTCTTGTTTAGATATAGAGCGGAAATGCGACCGTCTTGAGCCAGTGAGTGCGGTCTAGAAACAAGATAACTGATCATTAGCCACTTATTGGGAGGAAACCGAAACCGGCGTCGATCGTTATAAAAATGAAGATACATCTTTTTTACGGTAGCGTCAAAATACCGAGCAACGTTGTTAGGGTAATTGGCAGAAGAATATTCGACATAATATGATGCAAACAATAATAGCTTTATGTATGATTCCATGAATATGAACTAGTTTACACTTACATCTCATCGTGGTAAAATGTGACACGCTTATTTGGACATAATTGAAAAGGGGTGTTTCTGATTTTATTTAAGTATAAGCAAAGTCGCATGATATTAATATTACCTGCCTAACAAAAGTTTATGCGTGTAGTGAAATAATATGGCATGTATTTTTTTATATACATAGGTAAGTATATAATCGGGAAAAGTAAAATTCCTCCATCCGAAAATTTTGGTGACGAACAAACCACTACGATATACGGTGGAGTCAAAACATTGTTAGACAACTCAATTTTACGTGACGTAAACTTCCAAATTAGGTGCTAACATCTCGGTCATGTAGGTATACAAAAATAGCACAGGTCACCCTTTTCTTTCGGGCGACCAATATAGCCAAATAGTCAGTTTAAGGGACTTAATATTTTTATTTTGATGGAAAACAGATTTGTAAAAATCTGGGTTTATTAGTAAAATTAGTCTAAAGTTCTTAGGCTTATATATATTGGATTCAATAGGAGTAGATAATTAATGAGACTAATGGAGCCAAACATTCCGATATCTAGATATACGAGTAGAATATGAAAATATGTAGCATACAAGCTTTGCAGCAGGCCCACAATAGCATGGGATGCGGATATTACGCGACAAGGGATTAATATCTTAATTTTTCTAACATCTTTTTTCTCTCTCTTTATTATAACAATGAAGCGAGATAAAATGAGTGTCCATCGCCTTTTCATCTACGTAACATAAAAAATCGTAATCTGTAGGACATAAAAAATCTAAAGCTTTATGAAATTCTATTAAGCAACGATTTAACCAAGCTACTCAGTTCCTAGTCATCATTGATTTTTGAATTCACATACGACGTTTCCGCATGAAGCCATACAATGGGAGGTATACGGTGCAATAAAACCAAATCCTCTGATACCTATCGAAGCGTTAAACCGCAGGCAAAAAAACGCGGCAGATCGTATTTCTATAGTTTTTACCTCATCTCGGTAAAAACCTTTCCAGCTTCGGTTTTAGATTTGTTGTAATTGTAAATAGTGTTCTGATCTAGGGTATGGAAACAAGACTATGGCGTGGTTTTTACATGCATTTTAATAGAATAGATATTTTTACATTGACTAATTTAAATTACATCAAAGCGGTATCAAAGGATAGCACAAATGAATTAGAATAACAAAAAACTAATGATACAGATTACTTAGAAACAACACAAGGGTGCATTTAGCTCAAGCATATCGAATATAATACAACAGTACTATTTAGGCTTTGTTTAATGCTGTGTAACACTAAAAACCATATCAATCTTCAAAAGTCACGGTCTGAAGATTAATGATGGAAAATGGTTTTGCTCCACGGACGCATTAGGCTGACGTGTTTTGAATAATCAATTAACTTCAATATTTTTACCGATCAATTATGTATGGATGTGATCCAATCTAATTGGGTGCTGGATTGTAAGCATTTTGATTTAATATAATCGAGGTGAGAAATGTGATCGTCAAACAGGATGAATAAATAATGAAATAGACATGCTAATTGGCGTATAATAATGTTCAGTACGCTATCCCCTATTATAGTTTGTTGATTAGCATTTTGGTACTCTATCTAATTTATGAATACTAAGTTCGATCGTGTTAGATTAGATTCATGTTGGTCACCATGATATTTATCGATATCAACCGTTTCAATTAACTTATACAAAATCTTTGTGAACTAGTTAATATATCTATTCCCTAAATTACAGAAATCAATGGAGAAGTAAAATTCATAAGACTGTTTAACAAGTTATTTTATAAATTAATATCAATATCATGGTATCCATCTTTTATTTACATGTAGGTATTATAATAAAGAAAGTCTGAAAGAAATATTCTTACATTTAGCTATATCAGCTCGCAATGAAAATTAGATGGGTGGATAAACCAATGATTAACTGCATTTGCGATTTATATAGCAATAAACTGTGTTCTTTAAAAAAAAAAA
Source organism: Schoenobius gigantellus (assembly GCA_963935595.1). NCBI lineage: Eukaryota > Metazoa > Arthropoda > Insecta > Lepidoptera > Crambidae > Schoenobius > Schoenobius gigantellus. The sequence continues at coordinate 11,295,637 of OZ012558.1, forward strand.
AAAGTAGACTTTTCTCGCAGCAACAATTCCTGGTATTTGAAATGGCAAGAGGTTGTTAGTTAGGGTCCTGAATCCTGAATAATTAGATTTTTTCATGACAACAAACCAACCACGCAAAGAATAGTTCAATAAAGGAGTATACAAAGATAACATCAAACGAATGCAAATTCCGAGTCATTGAAGAAAAAAAATTAAAGAATATCATTGTGCTGTGTAAAGATACAGATGTACCGAGTTCTTAAAAAAAATATTTTTATTTCGGAAAGTTAACATTTTATTGGGTAAACAACATTATAATTATAATAATATTAATTAGAATTGTCTCGCTGCTGATGGATAAACTAAATTATCCATATTTGTATTTTAATGTATATCCATACTAATATTATAAATGCGAAAGTGTGTGTGTGTGTGTGTTTGTTTGTCCGTCTTTCACGGCAAAACGGAGCGACGGATTGAAGTGATTTTTTAAGTAGAGATAGTTGAACGGATGGGGAGTGACATAGGCTACTTTTTATAGGCTATACCACATAGGCTCCTTCTAACCCCCCACTTTCCTAAAATGGGGGGTGGAAGTTTGTATGGAGCATTCCGCAATTTTCAAGGTAGAAAGCTAAAAATTGGTATGCGAACTATTTGTGACTAACAAAAAAAACGTGCATAATTATTTTTTTTTGGAAATCTGCCCCCAACCCCTTAAAAGAGGGGGTGAAATTTTATATGGGACTTTTTGCAGTTTTCAAGGTAGGAAGCTAAAAATCGGTACACAGACTCTTTGTTACCAACGAAAAATACCTGCCTTATTTTTTTATTTATTTTCGGTGTTACCCCGAATTTAACGCGAGCGAAGCCGCGAGCAAAAGCTAGTTATAAATAAAACGCAATTTTGAGAAACAATTTAAATGAAGTAAATAATTCAAAATTCTATAGGAATCATAGGACAACAAATAAAAGAATATTATTCATCTGGTTTTTGAGTCATTAAATCCTCAATTGAACATAATTGTTAGGCACCTTAAAACTTAATACTATAGCAAAATTTTATTTCACAAAATCTTAAGCTAATAATGTCAAAAATATTATTTAGTGATGTGACAATTTTAAGATCCTAATTCCCAAGTTAATTCTAATTTCACACGACCACGCATTGAAAGCTACTTATACGCATATGTTTGTATTTACTTACATCCAAAGTAATCAAATTCATTTTGTCGTTAGCTTGTAAATTAAATTGTAATATAAAAGGCCATACAAAAGTTACAAACAATCGTCTGTAAACTTGTGAAGGTGTACGATCTACATAACCAGAACATAACCAAATATTCGGTTGACGACAAACAATTATATGGCGCGTAGGACGCCATTTTAACGGAAACGTTGAAACAATTCGAGCTTTGCGATTGGTCGTCACTATCGGGGAAGCTCCTATTTTGGTTGGCGCCAGTGCAATGGACTTTAAATGATTATTTTGACACCTAGTAACATTTCTTATCATGTATCACACTATAAACCAAACGATTTCAGAAGCTTTGTAAATATTATACGTAATACGTAATACAGACACTCGCTGGACTCAATATTTAGAATTTACTGTGGATTCTGGTGGGTTATTGTCTGAGAAAAAATCTATCACGATCGCTTATAATTTGACAGCCATTACGCCGTGAACACAAGACTCCGCGCCGACTTCCTTTTATAAAGGAGCGATGGATGAACTGCGACTGCCTAATTGTAAGTGATCGCGATGGATTTTTCCTTAGACAATAACCCCCCAGGATTTATTCTTATAAAATATAAAAATACCAAAAATACTAAATCCAGAGGATTAATCAGAAGCAGAGACCCAGTGCAACACCAAGCTGTCGATACGACAGAAAGCCAATGCTTAGCATTTCAGGCTACATTTGAAAGATACTCGTACAAAAGTACGAATAAAAAATTAAACTGTGGTTAATGAGGGTCTTAAGGCAGTCAAGCGTAAGATGGATGCTTAGATATTAAACGCGCAGAAAGTTTCTACAATTTACATGATTTTAATATATTTTTAAAAGAAAGAAATAAAAATATGTTAACACTAACTATAATTTAAAACTAAATACTATCTTAAAATACTTATACCATAGACGAATCATCCTTGCTTATACTTAAACTAAATCTAAAATCAAATTATAAAACGAGTTCCTAATTAAGATAACGATTGAAATAAAACTGAGGATAACTGTTTTACCAAGCACCAACTCTTTTATTGGTATCTTAGGCAAATCGAAATATGTACAGCTCGTATCCGCATTTATTACAGAGGTATAGAGGTGTTGAGTGAATATATCAATTTGGCGGTTGTATGTGCTCAAGTGACTTCTTTTTGGAATCTATTCATCATAGCCATTTCCGCTTAATTTGACAACAGTATCGCCCAACCCTTTACTAACCTTTCTTTAACCCTTTACTTACCTTTCATTAACCCTTTACTTTGAAATTTTCTATACAAATTCCTAACATCAGAACTATTCAGAACCCTTGAGTTAAACAAAAGCATTCCCAAGAGCTCCATTGTCTAGTCAAAATCATATCGAATAAAACGATCTTGAAAATGTATGAACAAAACTGTTAATAAGTTTATTCATGAACGTATTTTGGGCCCATGAACGCACGATTAATATTGCTCATTTACTATAGGATGTGTTTCATCATCATCATCACAGCTATTATACGTCCCCACCGAGGGGCACGAGTCTACCCTAATTAGTTATGCTAGGGCGATTAGGCCTTAGTCAAACCACGTTGGCCCAGTGCGGACTTCACATACACCTTAGAATTACTTCGCAGGTGTATGCATGTTTCCTTAGGATGTTTGTATGTCCTTCATCGTAGGAACGTCAGATAAATATACATATAAAATTCGTGAAACGAAAAACACTTTGGTATATGGTAGGACTGATCGCGGGCCGATTCTACTCGGGGCACAGTCCAGTGCCGAGGCCACAGCGCCACCGACGCTCTTATGTTTTTCGGGATGTGTTTAGGTGAGATGAATTAAATTGTAGCTTTTCCTTTTCGATCTTGCGATATACAATGTAGGTACATACAGAAAATCTAATGGAAACATCTTTAATGTTTCATTTCATTTTAACAGGCGATAGTGAAAACGAAATTTTTAAAATGTTGGCAGACTTTGTTTAAATAGCGGCAAAAATACAAAAGTAGGCAAAAGTTTATTTCATGTTATGTCAGGTATGATGATTATAAAATGTTGGCATTACCGATAGCATGAAAATATTTAAAAGTTAACAAGAGCAAAAGCAACCAATGTGTGACTTTTGTAAAACTAAAATATATCATAAATTAAACTTACAATACACTGATTAGGGCAAACAAGCTATATGCGACTATTCCCACTCAAATCAATACCGCATCTAATAATATCACAGACGCTGCAACGCTTTGATTAATTAGATCTGCTCAGACTCAGGCTACACATTCTCAAGTAAATAATGGGAAATACAAACTATGAAATGCGATTAGTTAGCGAATGATAACACAATTGCATAAGCCTATTATCACTCATAATAATAATAAGAAGCGGTTGGATCATTGTTTAGATCAGGGTTTCTTAAAGTGGGGTCCACGGACCCCTTAGGGGTCCGTAGCATGTGTATCAGGGGTCCGCAGTGGTCAGTCTGTAAACATATTTACTAGGAAAGTGTGTAGTAATTGTCGAAGACAATTCCACAATTATTTAACGTTCTCATTGAAGTCAACAGCAGCTCTTCTCATTAACCAATTGTTAAGTGTAATGAAAGAATCAATAATAGTTTTTTTTATAATATAAAGAAGGCCTTTTTTCATTTCCAAAAATATTATTGACAGGGTCCGTGGAATTGTTTAAATTGTGGAAGTGGTCCATGACTGCAAAAAGTTTAAGAAACCCTGGTTTAGATAGTCTAGTATGTAACTAGTTTTACCAGAGATAAGGCACTAAGTCGTCTGCGTGGATATAATCGATCTTGACTATTTATGTGGTGTTTGGATTGCTGAGGAATTGCCGTGACTTGAAGTGTGCGCGACAAACATCCTATGCCAATAGTTTTAACGTTAGCGATAGCCATTCACAGTAAAAATGACTCCTTTATTTCCAGTAGCTCCCTAGAAGGGGTCTGACGCAGAATGCGCACTTCGCAAAATGAGCACTCACCTGAAAATGTAAATTTCGCAGAATGTGCATTTCTCACAAGGGGTACTTCTCATAATGTGTATTTCTCAAAATGAGCATTTCACAAAATGCGCACTTCGCAAAATGTGCACTTCGCAAAATGTGCACTTCAACTTATTTGACTTGACTGTGACTTAATACTATTTAAATAAATTATTACTTTGTAAAAGTGTTTATTTTATTTGAAAATACCCGGTACCCCCATACAGAACCGTATCTTTTTTATTTTGGGACTAACCTTTGTTACACAGCACATTTAGTCGTATCCTAGAAAAGAGCACATTTTGGGAAGTGCGCATTTTGCGAAGTGCGCATTTTGCGAAATGATCATTTTGAGAAATGCACATTATGAGAAGTGCCCCTTGTGAGAAATGCACATTCTGCGAAATGTACATTTTCAGGTGAGTGCTCATTTTGCGAAGTGCGCATTCTGCGTCAGACCCCCTAGAAGTAGTTCCGTGGTCGAACTAGTGAGACTTTTCGGGAGAGCATAAACTTCTGAATCTTGCTCTAATATTTTTAGACATTCGTAATTTGTAGACGGTCGTTCTTTTAACATAATATTCTATTTATAGTGCCAACCTTCTAAAAAAATAGTAGGTCTGTGTCGGTGTCCAAACGTGGATAGTAACGTTTTGGATCCATCCAATACTCTATGAATCTCGTGAAATTTAGAGATTTTAGATAGGTAAATAATTTTACCATGAAAAGACACTGCAAACAATAATTAAGTTCCTATCAAATTGTTTTAATTTTGAATTTGTGACATTGGATTGGAATGCTTTATAAGTTGCCTGTGTTATCTACGAGTATTACTCCTCTGAGGAGTATCTTACCTTACCTTAATAATGACTTACCACTTGGAAACGGAGCAAATGAGTTACGGATTTCCTATAGAAACCATTAACGTTCCTATTGGATGTCTCACTAGTTCCGCCATATAACTACTAGTTTAAAGGAAAATTACTAAAAATAACATAGGGCAAGACCAAGTAAAACTGACAGTACCAAAAAATTTCATATCTTAGTTTCGACGCTATCAAAGGTTTGAAGTTATCAAGAATCTGTTCCGTGTGGTGACGGATTTAGAATACATTTATATGTCACCGCATCTACGGGAAAGAAGAAGTAAAGTGTGGATGTCGTAAGAGCCGAAGGAATTTCTAAACGAACTTTTGCGAAAATTCGGAACAGAATCCTTCATTAACCATCCTAGTTAGGTTATGTTGTAGGCTAATTCCTCATTGTTTAAGAAAAGAACCGTGCCTAGCAGTAGGGTGGGTCCTATACGGGTCGAAGTGATATCAAAGTTATAATAGCTACAATTTGATCAAGATTCAAGAACCCAACTTCATATTTACAGCAGCGTGCATAATTCACAGAAATTAACTGCCGTGGGATTAGCATAAACACAAGCGCATTCTAATAATTTTGTCTTCAAAGTGTTAAAGCTATTTGAAATTCAAATTGTGAAGTCAAAGCGAACTGTATAATAGCTTACTCTGAATTAGATTTAATATTGTTGTAATAGATTTTCTTTATTTTTAATTATAAAACGATGCTGTCATTGGGTCTGATAGAAAGTAACTATTATGTCGAAGGTAAAAGCGAGCAACCACCCTGCCGACTGTTCTACCTAATTCACATTGCGGCGATAGCTCACTTAAAAGTTGACATCATATTATGGTTTGTTAGCAGCATGTATTTTAAATGAAATGCAAATCATTTCAACTTATTACGCTTCAATTTAAATTTGTATCAATTACTTAGATAAGCAAAAGGTCAAATTAATGACAAAGTTCACGGTGTCAACAAGAAACGTAAGACCTAAGCACGCTCTGAGCAAATCGAATTGTTGTTTTTCAATTGCTTCATTGACAATCGATCGGAACTGAAAGGACATGCTTATTTCAAAATTACGATACCGCGTCTGTCAAGCGCACGAGATCAACGCCCCTGCACCTGTGCCATCACGATCTGACATTCCACTAGTCCCAGCTCTCGGGATTGCAAATTCATTCTGAAGATCCACGAACAGATTGAATTAAAGCGAGTTTTGCGACATATTAAAGCAAGTCTTAGTGAAAACAGAACAAAACCTTCCGCTAAATGTACTAATATCAAACGTTAAAAGCTATAATTTAGACCATCAACTTAATAGACACAATAAAGCAGAATTAAACGATCAACGCGATTACAATAGACAACCAGTTACACGCATTCAGACCATCAAGAATTAAGTGCGACCAATTGTAAATTTCACGTACCACATATTATAAATCCGTGGTGTGAAATATTTTCTATTAAGCCGTTCGGTAGAACGCTTCAAATTTGTCATGCGGGGTTGATAATGATAAATTTACAATAGACGTTATGTTGATTTGACTGCCAAAATACTGCACAGGTGTGCTGGGTTAATCTCAGAATGAATACGACCATCGCCGCCGACACGAATGCATTAAGCCAGATGTATACAAAAACATTTGCACTAGAAAGAACACTGTTACGAAAGGCTCCGCGGAGCGTGAACATTCCACCGGCCAGTGAGCATGAGCCGGCTGGTGCTGACAAAAACATCAACACAATTCTATCTTGGTAAGCTTTCTCCAGAAGGCGTTGCTTCTGATTGTGGATTTCTGACGATCTGTTTTTTCAAGTCAGGGAAATTCCGCTCAGGAGCATTGAACTTTAGTTAATTATTATCAGTATTGCTGAATCGGGTAAACAATCTTCACTAACGTCACTCATATTGTAATACTATGCGAACAAGCTAACACTATAATATCTTGTTCTTAAGTGTGCAAGTGACATACTCCTAGACAAGTTCCTGTGAACAGAGACTTAAGGCCGGGTGTACACGTTAACAGATTGAAAATAGCAGGTATCAAATTATAGCGCAACACGAGCACAGGAGCAGCGCTAATGAGGGTTGAGGTTCCGTAGCAAAGCGGCTACAATGATTCTGTAATTAACGCACCATTCGGACCACATCATTCTAGCAAGACGGCCTTGTTTCCGATTGGAAGCGGTGCGGCATCGTAAATCGTTTACCACTTCAGGTCTTTTCCATTGATGTTGCCATAAAAAGCGTTTATTTCTGTGGTAGGGTGTCGAATCGTAGTGAATTAAAAAAGGGAATATACTATATATATATAGAGTTGTTTTATTCTATAATTTCATAACAACATATCAAAATTATATCAGGTTCGATTCAAGTATCTTTAAATATTAAAATAATGTAGAAAATTAACAACAGATCCAACTGGAAAAGGAACAAAAACCAGTTCATTTAATTTCAGTTAATTTCTGCTAAACAAAATTCTTCTTTCATTTTGTAATATGCATTATACGAATAATGTGGGTCTTAGATACTCTATTACACACAGGATCCATTCATTGACATTAGCAAATATTCACCGAATATCTTCAATTAATTGTTTTTTGATTAATTGAAGTGGATGTCTAATTAAACGACGTTGCATTGTTCTTTGAATACTTCAGATACTGCTTTTAATTATTAAAACTAAAAAATTAAAAAAACCAAGAAGCGGACATTTTTTATTCATACATAGTCTGTAGATCTGTTGCTAGTTCGAGCACAACGCTTCGCCTACCGGATCAGGGTTAATCGATACGTGTGACGCGATGCTCTCCAGATTCAGATCCGTCTTCAAATACTTTCAAACACTTCCGAGTGGGAGGTCTGTTTCTATTATTGTCTTAGTTCGTGGAACAAAAGATATACACGTTGATATTGAAATATTGATCTTGGACGGAACACCTTATGGTCGATAGTTCAATCGTAAATACACTCATCGATTTCAATCGATTCATTAATCTGTAATGGGGAAAAGTCAATAAGTAGCAATTCAAACGTGTAAAATACTTGCAATCTTGTTGACAGTTTGAAGATTTAAAAAATGCAAAGGGTCTTCTAAAGTCACTTGAGGCTTTGTAAGCATTCAACAAGTATTCTGAGCAATGGCAAGTGAAAAGTCACTTCTCGTCGTGTCTGACAATGTGTCATTTCGGACGCAAAAATAAAATCGTGGAGTGCATGAAATATCTATCAACAGTCAACTGCTCATGTCGTCATAAATACTACATATTTACTCAAGTTATGCTTCGCCCCACGACTTTATTTTTTTGAAACAATAGAAATCAAATTCACATAGGAAATCGTAAGATTCCAAATTCACTATTTTTGAATATTTATTCCGTGAATTCTGCCATGAGTGACCCTACCCACTCGTTTTTGATTTCTACTAGTAGAATATACGCGACATAAATACATTCTGTTATACGGGCGATTCATTACCGGTTTCTGAAATTAATGGGTTTTTGCATAGTGATTTTTATTTTTTTTGCGTGAAACGAAATCTAATAAAGGATTTGTTTTTAATGACAACATTTAATTTTAAAGATTTTTAAAACAAATCTGTTTCAAATATCTTTAAAATTGAAACAGTAGAATATAATTTTGCGCATGGTTTACTATTCGTGCTCGGAAACTTCGAAATCAAGATTCACTTCTAATGATTCCAAAATGCATCTCCTGATACCCAATATCCGACTGTAACTAGGACCTGAATAATAAATAATTTTTTTAGCTTTTTAGTACCTGCATTATCTACATCATCACATTATTTTTAATTCGTTTAACATAAAAATTTGTTCAACTTAAAAAAATAACCTATTTTTTATTTTTAGTATTTTAATATTTCAATCATTCGGTCTACAGAAAGGAGGTAAAATTTCAATTACTCAATTTGACACAACAACAAAAACAAACAGGGCAAGCTAAGAAAACCGTTTAAAAATAGTATATTTATAAGTCTTGCTTCTTAACTTTTCCTCAATGCTTAATTCTGTTGACCATTCTTCATAAAAATAAAATTAGAGATTGGGAACATTTTCTGTGTAAAGTTAGTACTGTTGCACGATATGACAATAATTAAAACCAACAAAATCATAACTCAATTCATTCTCAGTGAAACTGAAAGCTTCAATAGATCGACATTCAAAATCAACATTTGTACGAGTATTTTAGATCCCTTGTTCATATGCTTTAGTATGTGTCAATATTATATTTGACTCATGCGCTATATATTTGATCAGTGAGATACCTTTTATTGCCACACTACGTCTGCCGATCTTTCATCCCACGTGAATAATTGTTGCATACTAACAACGTCTTTTGCTCTCCGGAGAATTCAATTTAGTCTGACTTGAGTCAGTACGAATGGCTAAAGAACGCGTAGAATTCTTGTCGATATATCCAATAAATAATTAAATTCTATCTACATTGAAATGAGTTTTCCAGTCGCATATACAGTTTCAAGTTATATTACTGAAATAGGTAATGGATGCAATGAATGTAAAATATTATGTGCCTTTTAAGCTATTCCCACGGACTGCGTTTTGCTTTAATGTGATTATTTTATATTGTTCTTGCTTTCAATCCTTATTTCACCCATTTCAAAATTAATTCACAAACAAAAAGTTAATGTTCTTTTCCCAAGTGTTATCTACTTCTATACGTACCTACCAAAATCCACAAAAACTGATTTCTACGGTTTAAGATTGAGAAAGTAACAGGTAATCATGTATTTCATGTAATATCAATTAAATAAACAATCAGCGATGTACATTAAAGTGGTACCTTTGGATCTAACTTTGAATTGAATTGATCATGATACACGGGGCATAAAAGAAACTTACAATAATAGGATGGGAAAGGAAAGATGAAAATACATATAATTGTGTGAATCTGAGACATAAAGAGATTAATAAAGAAGTCGTATATTCAAGCAAATCGAAAGACCTAGTTCTTCGTATCAATTTGTGCGTTACTATGTATATGATCCCATCCATGTCCGCCATCACAAAATTTATTGGAGAACTGCGTGAACGGCATGTGCCGATTAGTCGATAGCCGTGACGCAACGGTTCGGTCTTGGTTCGTCGAATCCGATTAATTGGAGTTGGGCATCGGTGCATTCTGATCAAGCGAATCTAAAGCTCAAAATATGACCCGATGCACAGTCACATAGTCTAGCCGCTTGTCTACTTGTCATTCAGAATTCAGTTCCGAGATTCAAATCAAATAAATTTTGACGCGGAAAACCAGTGATATGTTTGATAGTTCCTTTACTTTGTGTGGATTTACTTCCTACGGAATTCCAAATTAGATTTTTAAATCCAACAGTAACTCAAATTCCAACTGTATGTAGTCAGCCTTATATAATATTAACATAGTTACATATAGAAGATAATGTATTGTGGAAGAGTATGGGTCCCTCCTTAAACAAAGAGGAACTAAAGTAGATAAGATTAGTAATTTTGCGATAATATACATAAATTATAGATATGTTAACAGAAAGAACATGGAACAAATCACAGTTAAGGCTTATCACATAAAATAATATTGTAGTATAACCAAATGCAAGTCAGACTGATGTAGGTATTACGATATTCGTTATTAGCAATTTTGCAATTGCGTTAATTTTCCGCTGTAGAATTTTCATTCAATCATTCGAACATCTCAATAAATTAAGGGTTTATTAAGACTACGACAAATGGAAATTTTTAACAAAAAAATAATAGCTTTTAATAATCACGTATTTCGCACAATACAACGTAAAATATTGTCGGAAATCTTTATAGATCACGTTTCGTTTGGTACAATATAGTACCTATATTTTCAAGTATACCAGTCATAATGTTGGTTTAGACCTACATTATTCCCATAAAGATATTCTCGATTCCTGAAAAACTTTGAAATCATTGAAGAAAAGTATCTTTATACAATTACCCATATTTGGTTTTCGTACGTAACATAAGGAAAACCACTTGTGAGTGAAATGAGTAATCCATTGAATGAATAATTTGCGGATACGCCGGAAAGTGAGTCAAATCGAGTGGAAGTGGAAGTACTGCAAGGGCGATTGAAGAAAGTTCTTTCTTCTGATTTTTTTACAGTGTACCTAGCAAATGACTCCATTCCACCAGATGGAAATGATGATTTGTAAATAATAGAAATGGAAGAGAAGCAAGTCAATCATTTCAATGAATATTTTCGAACGGGTACTTATTGTAATGTATGCTACTGGAAATAATGTAGAATCTTTACATAAAATACACACAGTAAGACGTACTTGAAGATATAATGTATTATACTAACTGAAACGTTAAACTAGTTTTCAATCAAGTAGGTTCTTCTCGTGTGGGTTTTAAATCTTACTTCCAGATTTCGTGAATCCCAAAAAAGTTAAACAAAATTAACACAATTACACACGATACGCGATAAGCGATACACGCTAAAGCTTACCTTAACAAAGGCACCGAGGGTCCTAATTCAACAGCAGAAGAACATTTAACCGTTGCAGTATACTGTATGGGAAATGATCCATTCATTGTTACTATTGAACAAATTTGTAATTTTGACACCTGAATCTAGACTTTAAGCGCTTTGAAAGTAAGTCCGTTCTCCAATAGTGAAACACAGGTCATTTAAAATATTTTGTTCCCAACATTGGCACGGGAACGGACGTTAAAAAAGGGGCACGACGGGAACACACCTGTCGGTAGAGTTGCCAGTTTTTGAAGAGAACGACTGAATGGAGCGCCGCCGCGGACTTTCTGGTACTACTTTATTTGAAATTCGAATTTGGAAGTCCTTTGAATATCCGAACTTAAGAAGTTAGTAATATTATCTACCTATCTATATAAATAAAAATATGAATAGCCGAAATGTAGGCATGTGCGCGTATAACTTCCGAACGAGTGCAACAAATTAGATTGTTCTTTTTGTGTTCTTTATTGTCAGGACAATATTTGTATATAAGAAAAATAAAAAAAATGTACCATAATTATTTAAATCTCATTATATTAAAAGTCAGTGAGTGAATGAGATAAGACTGTGAAATATCTTCAATATATTAACAAAACATTGACAGATTAACGTCCAGTTTTTCAGCCAGCAGTTAATAACTTTAAACAGACCATACTTCATAATGTCAATCTATTCATACTGAATCAAGTTTTCGAAAATGTTCACGAAAAAATGGCGGTACCATGTTCGTCGGGTCAGCTACTTTTTAATAATATTCAGTTAAACACTAGTAGTTACACTACGAAATAAAACCTTACTTTTAATAAAGACTGATGCAATTGTGCAAACTTACATAATCTATAAAACATATTTTTTTACCTTTAAATATCTACCTAAAGATATTCAATTTACATATGGTAATTTTAACTATTCTAATTATTTGTTGGGATATAAACGAATTTTTAAATTTACTTAGTACCACAACAGTTTTAGAAGTGACGAATTAAAGCAGTGCCTCTAACAAAAATCTTTCTTTTTAATCACAGAATGCTTGGAAGATTATTATTGCATCTAACATTAACATCACTTTTTACTCATTCCGACATCTTATTACAATGTTAAATCAGTCAATTTGAATGTTTGTTATAAAATTAAAAAAAGCAATAAACAGCACAATAAACTAAATGGGTTCCATAACATAATAGCTGTGTCGTTCACATTACAATCTCAACGTTTAGTTACATCATAACCAGTCCGGTGACAGATCAGTCAACAACTCCTGCGCAGACGCACCTACGAGTTTTTTCAACTTGCGACCGTTTTTATCATGGGAAGATGACTCTTACGGGTGTATAATAAGCACTATTGATACACCTGAAAATGTTAATGAATGATTCTGAGAACAATGCAATTCTGCCGAAACCAGGCATGATAAAGAGTTGTCTGCATTACAAATTAAAAATTAAGATCTCGGTATCGCATAACTTCAACGCATTAATTAAGACAAAACGAGGTATTCAATCTGAATATCAATAAGTTTTATATAATGTGTTCGCCTTAAATGATCTTTTCTAAATGTATTTTTTAAATTTACTAAATACTGAAATTAAAATAGAAAAAAGTAATATTCGATAGGTAATACGAACTATAACAAAGTTGAACAAAAAGAACGCACATTTCATTAGTCTCAATCTCAAGTGAGGAGAGAACAAAAAAGACGCTTTCAAAGATTTGAGCCGGACGTTTTATCTTGTCAGTTGGAAGCTGCGGCGCAAGTTCATCATGAAATGAAATCTCGGCAATCATTCATCATCAACTGTGATTTGACCAGCGGCTAACCTGCCGGGAGGCGAGCTCCCGACGTAAGTGGTTATTACGAGAAAAAAAAGTCTAACTGAGCATTCAGTAACAAAATCTAGACTTTGTGAATTAAAAAGATCCCAGAATATTTGCCAACAAGTATAGTAATTGTGATAGTAATATTAACATCAGAGACATTCGCACATAATATGATAGCTAATACTTAAGAATTACAAGCAATCAACAACAAGCTTTTTTAATAAAATAAAACGTTTCAGATCCAAAAATTTTCAGAAAGCAATAAGTATAAGGAGAATTGCGATAAATAATATATTTATTTAATATAAAAATTGTGATCAAAACGTACTTAAGTTTTCACTTACATAGAAAGAAATTACTTTTGAAAGCAAAGTAGTCAAAATGCAAAAGGAATAAAATATAAAACAGCTGTATTATATTTAAGTTTTTTATTTCATTTAAACATTTTAAACAAGTAAGTCAATCAATAAAGATATTCTACAAAAGCCTTTATTTGGTGTATATTAGTGTGATAGTGAATTTAATTGACTACGATCACTACTAAATATAAGAAAGGCGTAGGTATTAATCGTTTCTTGTCGTCAAAATTTATCGCTGATCCTCACCATTAAGTTAAAACCTATTCATTCATAGTCACCCTTTATAAGGTTAATTATTTGTCCAAATAATACCTTTCGACTGTTCAATAAGTACGTTTATCTTTAAACGATAAACCCGTTTACCTTCATAATAATTTTCGACACGCAAAATGTAAAAATAACATGGAAAAAAAGAAACAGTAGCCCTATAATAAGAACGCATTATGTTCCTTCGAAACACATGTCGAGGATATCCGGCGTTCGGACTTCGAGGGTCATTACAGCGTGTAATGAAGAACTGGTCTCGTACATGACATACTGGTAGTTTTTTTAAGATGAAACAGATCAGATGGCATCGCAACAGGAATCGTTCATTAACAACATGAAAAGTTTGTAACAAAACTGGATTTTAGATGGGTTTTGAAATACCTAATTTCAATATAGTTTTGAGTTCCTATGTTCCTCACATGATAGATCCCTTCGTTCTACCTTTAATGATCTCCTCAAATGCCCCGCCCACAAATCTGATATCATACACTCTTCTTTCTTAATCCAGTCAATCCTGTTATGGAATGTTCTCCCACTTGACGTCAGAAACTCATCAAGCAAACTAAGTTTTAAAGAGAAATTACGAAAGCTGTACCATGAGAATCTTTTTACTCCTGTTGATTAAGGATATGCAGATTATCTTCGAAATATCATTTTGAATGTCATTTTCGTTTTATAGTTTTGTAAATTAATAGTAGGCACATATATATTAATTAATTTTATTTGTAATATTAATGTATTAGTATATTATGTATATAGCATTATGTATATATACCATTATCCAGTATTTTTTTCACCATTAAAGTACTACATCTACTTCCTTTTCTCTGCACCACCCAAAGGTTGACTGGCAGATACTGTCTTTGGCATTAAGTCTGCCTCTGTACACAAATTGTACTGGAAGTTTAAATAAATAAAAATATTCTTATTAAACCATTGTTAAACCATCAATTCACACCATCCATCTTTTCTGTCCAGGATTAATCCTAATTCATTCTTAGATTTGCAAGGTTTTTCTATAGAGTCTATAGCTATAGAAAAGGTATGCACTTCAAAAGATGATCTTTGGATTGTAATTATTCTGTTCCTGGTGTATTTTTGGTTATACTCTAATAAAACCCCCCTAATAAATCGCCCCCTACGTTTAGATTGGGCTCGTAGCAAGGCTTCATTCATGCGAGTATGCGAGTTCGATTTTCTTTGTTGGTTTCCTCTTCAACTCGTACGCCAACAAAATTTTTTCTCACATTTTACAGGTTGTCTGACAGAGAATGCCTAAGTTCGACTGAAATGATGCTGCTTTTAAAAGGTTGTATAAATGTTTAAGTATCAAATATTTTTGTTGTTTTTGTCACATCTATGGCAACACAGTCAGTTGTCATGTCAGTTAAAAAACTTCGTACAAGGAGATGTATCATTCAGAGTTCCTATAGTCTGCGCACAGCATTTATGTCGTATGCCTAATTACGATAATTATTTCGGCGTATAGAATTACATGATAGCGGCATCTGACAAATGGTGAAGATCATTCAAGTTCACGACATGAATAAACTGGTCACGACATGTCTTCAAAAAAGCTCAAACATGCTGTTAGAGTGACTCACAAAACATCTGACAGTAATGTTAGTATACTCATTACTTGTTATTTATTGTGTACGCACACTACAACTTACAGCTAACTCGCAATTTCTCACAGCCAAATATGCTATATTTCATAACGTCTAATCCCACGCTATAATTGCAATTAAAGAAATAAATTATAAGGTGTTTATAAAGTTTTAAGTTTGTTTGATCCTTTCCTAACATATATAAATGTGTAAGTGTGGATGTTTGGATGTTTGTTGCTCAATCACGCAAAAACGGCTAAACGGATTTAGATAAAATTTGGCATGCATGTAGCCGATTCCTTAAGTAGTTTCCGAGGGAAAATTGAAAATTGTTTACGAGCTAAGCCGCGGGCAGACAGCTTTGAAAGAACAATGGCAGAAAAATGTCTGGATTTTTTTCTAGCGTCCCTAAATCTCTTATATAGCAAGGAAATTAAAATAATTTTTTAAGGTTTTTGAAATATACACTTATTTTTGTACAAGCCGGAGTTCCTTTTGTTTTTATAAAAGTATATCAAATGTTAACTACTATTTAAATGGCGCACAATGTATGGCGTATGCTAGACGTTCAATATTTATCACATTCCATTTCAATATTTATTGATGGATCTAGACGAATCTACACGTTCAATACATGTCGCGTCAGTATCACGGACTCACGGAGTACATAATCACTGTCAGTATCTCTCTAATCTGTGGATGTGTAGATACGGAAAATATACGTAAACCGTGTTCCATCTAAGCGCAGATTTGCAGCATTATCAACATTTTTAGCATCATCGCGTTTCATTAGATTTTGACGCTAGCAGGGCTAGCATCGTATGTTAACGTAATGCATTCCATTTTGAGGTTAGGTTCTCTTTGTGAAAAATAGCGCGACTAAAAAATGTTCACATTTCTTAGAAGAAAAGCAAAACATGGTTAACATTTGATATTGACGTGAAAAAACGGTGACGATTAAATGGAAAACGTGGGATCGCGATAAATATTGATGACAGGGCTACACAATCAATATTAAGGAGTTGGATTTCAAAATGTCTAGAAATTCTGTGATCCGTATTTATTCTGTGATCAATATTTTTCACGATATTTGGATCACGATCCAGGATCGCAACATTTATTGATCGTGTAGTATATGATATTGATGGATCGCGATCCGCCAACTTCATATAAATGATTCCGTTGTCAATATTTATCACGATAAATATCGTGATAAACATTGAACGTGTAGAATACGCCTATAAGTTATTTTTGATTTTGATATCGCTTCTATCGGGTCCGAAAAGAAATCGACTTCTTTAGGGATCCCGGTCCGAATAGCCATTCCGTTTTTTTAATTTGTTTATCCCGTTATTAATTAGAAAATATAAATGTATATATATAAAATACCATAGCCGTAGATAAAATAACAAAACACTGTACCTACCTACGTTCTAAAAGAGCTCACAGATGAATAATGCGGTGCATAACCTAAAAAAAATTAAATACCAATATCTCTTTTTTCCGGCTTTATTGAATAAAAATTATTTTACATATAGATTCTAAAATTAACGCCGAATCTTTTAATATATTTTTCATTACGGGACGCTACAATTTGATCCCAGACATTTTCTTCTATGGAGACCTGCCATTGTTCTTTGGTATGCATGTCACCTATACTATGGAAAAGGACATGTACTTTATATTCCTTAATGATCTCTCAAATAGTTCCCGTGGGAAGGTTAAAAATTGTTGACGAGCGAAGCTTTAGACACAATTCTGAAGACCCCACAGACAAAGTCGCGGACAGAAGCTAGTAATTATAATAAGTTTGACTTACGATGACTTAGATGATTGTCCCCTTGAGAAGTTTATTCCATAGAAGGGACAAACAACTGTGCAATAATCGTTATAGCGACAGAACGTAGGTTCGACAAACGTTATTAGTAGTGCGTCACAACATAACAGAGAAAATCAGTTGAGCATAGATAGTAAGAAAACGAAAGAGCATGAATTTTACCAACTATCAATCGTATTTAGCGTCAGAAACCTATGTTTAATGTATAATTTACTGTTCAGGAGACGCATTTTTGAAACAATAGAATTCAAATTCGCATTCGAAATCGTAAGATTCGCATACGAATTTCCGAATTCGCTATTTTTGAACATTCATTCCGTGAATTCTGCAACGAGTGGTCCTACCCACTCGTTTTTCATTTCTACTAGTAGAATATGCGCAACGTATAAACGTTCCGTTTTACATGCGATTCATTGCTGCTTTTTTAAATTAATGAGTTATTGTCATGTTATTGCGTACCGGATTTTATTTTTTCTGCGTGAAACGGTTTCTAATGTAGAATTTGTTTTAATGACAATACTGAATTCGAGTGATTCAAAAATCTTTAAAATTGGAAACAGTAGAAAATAATTTCGCATGTGATTTGTATTCGTGTTCGAATTCGAGATTCATTTCTAATGATTCAAAAATACGTGTCCAGCTCCCACATATTTAAACGATGTATCATTAATCTAATGTCCTTAGGATGATGACTTGATTTGGTTTCTTCAAATCTAATTACACGATCACTCGATTAACTTTTATTTGACATAATTTCGATTGCGAAAACTATCGTCGTTTAAAAGCTATTGTTCCATAAGTAATAAAAGATTTATGTGCTATTAGTTTTAATGGAGGATAGTTACGAAAAAAAATATGAACTCAGTGAGAATCTTCGTAAGCTGCTTTTACTGACAACATACGAATTTTTCTCTTGTTAGCGTAAGCCTTAAACACTCCCACGACATACCATACCTTCCTGGGAACATTTTTGTTTGAGTTCAACTCACTTTTTTCAATGGATCACTTGGAATTATGCAGACCGCTCAAAGTCATTGTGAATTTGAATTACACGATGGTAATGATTTGTTTACCACAATTGCATAGTGACTTAAATAAGATTATGGTTATGATTATCAGAATCTATGATGACAGATAGTACATTATATTAACGTTGGTACTACATTGATAAATTTATGTAAGTAATCCATAATTGGTTAACTGCTGTCATTGTTCCATTTATAAAGGAATAGCACAATGACCAGACAGGTGGGTTTAACGGCATGATACTATCTCTCGGTCAAATTTCATTAGAACTTATACTGTGCTTAAACTTTTTATTGGCCTACTTAGAACATTATCGCATCACTTGATTTCTGCCCGTCAACTGTCCTACAAAGACATACTTAATACTATCATGCCCTATGATTGAATTTGATGATAAAGCTGGCGCCGGGCGAAATATGATAGAAAGAAAATTAACTGTTGTTTGTTACTTTTATAACAGTCTTGGTGATACCATATATTCTTCTTTCTTTTTTTGTGAATACGTGTAATAATTTACGGTTACAGCTATAGTTCTTACAAAACCTTAATGAATAAAATTCTTACCTTTTCATCATCACTTTAGCTAAGAGACGGCTATTGCTGGGCTTAGGCCTTGGAGAATAATCTTTAAGCCGGTCAGTTCTGCCCTACCCGCATATAGCAGTTGCTCGCGACCTTTATCAAATCTTCATTCTAGAGTCTGACACATGAAACATGAACCTGACATTTTTTCAAGTAGCAACACTGATACTATGTCCCCATGTAGTTTAGTTCAACATGGTGATTTTGATACTTTGTAATAAACAATTTCATAATATTTTTTTCTTAATTTCTGTCGAAATATTACAGATATTAAGTAATTTTAACATTCATTAAATCCAAATACAGAGATTTCTTATAAAAGGTTCATTGTTGGAAGTTCATAGAAACTAAACATTACCTAATATTTAATTTTAAAAAAGTATAAACTCCTTTTCTTCCTACTATATTCAAGGAAAAAAAGACAATCCTTTCACAAATTTAACATTCTAAATTACTACATAAATAAAAAAATATTAGAATATTTCAAGAATCAAAATGTATTTTACCTTCTGTAGACAGTATTACCAGATCTAGAATTTTTGAATTTGCCGCTTTTTTCCAAGCTCATGTTTCGTGTGTCAGACTCTACCATATAGAATCCATCCTGTCCAACCAACTGCCGTCAGTTTTATTTGAAATGTGCCCTGCGCACTACTAGGTACACCACACCAATTAAGTTTCGCAATAATCTCATTTTTTTTTGGACTGTGTAACCTTGGTTTTCCTGCGGATCTCATCGCTTTTGAGTTAATGACGAAGGGAAACTAAAAATGAAACATAATATCCGTTTGGTCAGACCTACTGGGGATACTCTACTGAGGTCTTCGGAAATCACGCCTCAGACTTCGAGGGTGTCAGCCATCACTACGATGTCATGAGCGAAACCAACTTGCGTCATGTACTCGCCGTTTATGTTAATGCCAAATCCTCTCCGGTACCTACAAAAGCTTAAATATGTATATCCGCTAGCGTAGCTTTGAAGCTTCGGCGATATAACGTCTCACTTTATCACGTCTCGCTGAAACTGTATTGGTTTCGAGTTTTGGTCCTTATACCACTGGCATAGTGGTCAAGTATCTGCAACACTAGAACGTCTATTTGGCACCTTTGGAGTGACCAAATCCGTGCCTTTTTACTCTCAAACCAAATATCTAAACCAAAAATAAAGTAGTATAAAGATTTTGTGTTTTAATCTCTGAATATCTGCTACTGCTGGAAGTATCTGCAACACTAGAACGTCTATTTGGCACCTTTGGAGTGACCAAATCCATGCCTTTTTACTCTCAAACCAAATATCTAAACCAAAAATCAAATAGTATAAAGATTTTGTGTTTTAATCTCTGAATATCTGCTACTGCTGGAATCATTGGAGATGCCAATCTAACGGACTCGTTAGAGTCGCTGGGATCACGGAGGGACTTCGGTTCTCTCCGTGTGTTCTACCGTCTCTTCAACGGTGAGGGCTCCGAGAACCTGTACGACTTGGTACCAACGTCACCATTCTATTATTGCACCACTCGACATCGCAGTGGGGTTCATCCATAAACCTGGGGCCTTATTCTGCTAGCGTTAATGCATTTGCGGGGTGCCAATAACGCTTCAATAGCATCGCTTTTTGAGACAGTTATTGTTCATAATCATCATCACAGCTCATATACGTCCCCACCGAGGGGCACGAGTCAACCCTAACTAGTTAGGGCGATTAGGCCTTAGTCAAACCGCGCTGGCCCAGTGGGGGTTGGTTGACTTCACATACACCTTTGAATTACTTCGCAGGTGTATGCAGGTTTCCTCACGATGTTTTCCCTCACCGTAGGAGCGTCAGATAAATGTACATATGAAATTCGTGAAACGAAAAACACATTGATACATGGCAGGATCGATCGCGGGCCTCCCGATTCTACTCGGAGCACAGTCCAGTGCCGAGGCCACAGCGCCACCGACGCTCACCGAGTTATTGTTGGTTAACCGAATACTAACTAAAACATTTTGTCACTATCGACTTATCACGAAATTGTAGTACAAATAAATTGCAGCAGAAAATGCGCATAAAAGCGACAAAAACAGTTTTATGGAAACGCTATCACGACGCGACATCGACATTAAGATTAGCGGAATTAGGCCCCTGGAAGCAATACCGTCTAGTACGGTTCGCTTTCAGTGCTCATTTTTACCACGAAGGTGCCGCCTCTGGAACGAGCTTCCCATTGCTGTTTCCCGAACTCTTCGACATGTCCCTGTTCACGAGAGGTTTTAAGAGAGCTTTATACTCAAAGCCGGCAGCGACCTAGCAATGTCCCTAATATTGGCGAAGTGCATGGGCGGTTATCATGATTATAGCTATCTTATATAAGAAATTAACAAGCATACAAAAGGATTATAATTACACAAAAAGAAACTGGTAAACAGAAATTATATAGCATAAATGTACCAAAGCCATTTGGAAACTAAAAGGTTTCAAACATCCTTCTTATTCCGTACAGTGATGCTAGGTATTTTCCTAGAAGTAATATAAAGCCCGAGTCGCATATACTTCCTACAATGCCGTTTTGTTTATGAGTCACACTTGTTAGGTAGGTATGCAATAGAATCTAAAAATATAGTGAAGATTGTAGGGGTCGAGGCCAAGCACTAGTAGGTAAGTCAGAGTCACTGAGAATGAATTATCATTTAGTTATGTTCGGTAAAATTTAATTAAATATTACTGACAATTGCTGAAAGTCATTAAAATGTAAAGCAACAAAATTTAATTAGAAGCTTTGCATAAATCTTCTAAAATAGAATTATGATCTACCCACATTAAGGCGCATAGTAACGTCAATCATAAAAAATCACTGCAGAAAAAACCGGTTCTCTTCATAAATATTGAATAAAAAAATCTTTAAAAAAGATATGCTATTATTCAACGCATTCTTTAGAGGATGGTCTTTTTAATTTTTTGATAAATTAATTAAAACTTGGTTAAAATGTGACCCAAACATGCCTCGATTTTAAAACTATAAACCTAATCGCTTCGTAAATATTAGGTTAAATCACATACTTTCGATTTCAATATATAAAGTGAACAATATTCTAGGGGATGGTCTTTTTAGATTTTTCTTATTCGCCTTTATTAATTTTTTATTTAATTAATTCATCTTACGCGTAAAGGTTTGCTTGAATATTCCCCTCACTCTCACTCACTCACTCCTATGTAATCAGTGCGGGACGATCGACGCAAGGTCATTGGGAGCACTATGCGCCTTAAGCTGTTTGCGAAATGGCAATATATGTCGCTGTGTGTTACTCTCGCAAAAACACAAAAACGGCGAGACCACGGCAATAGTATACTATACTATTACCGTGGCGAGACCGAATCCAAAGAAATTTTCTGTGTGTGTTTGATTAGGTCCAGGGAAGGTTTATATTTATACGTATAATTAGACCCGGTAAGTGGCGCTGTAGTCGGGCAGGACGTCTGCCAGGGCCACTTCTTAAATAAAACATTGTTTTATTTAGGATATTATCATTTATAGTTAAAAGCGTACATCTACCTAACAGTCGTTTGATTTTTAGTAATGCCAACGATCTTGGATCTCGTATCGTCCAGGACTTATTATTTGAGTGTAAATGTGAGAGCGAATGAGGGGAATTAATGGGAAAATATTATTCACTGTATTTGCTAAAGAGAAAGTGCATGCCGTGTTTACTAATATTAGAAACTACACCGTGCGCGCTTTTTGTTATATTTTTAACATTATAATAGTCCTGTGTATGTTTCAAGTTGTGAACCAAATAAATAAATAAAAAAAAGTGCTAAAAAGAAAGCTCGAAATTCGCCATGCGTTTAGGTTACAGCCTTAAAATCGAGGCATATTGATGATATTGTGTTGCTGATACTTTTCCTTAGATGAAATTATAATTCTATCATTAAAATAATACTACAACCGTAACATCAAACATGTCTTAGGGAACTTTTTATTTACACTTTTTTATTACATTTTGAAGCAAACGGTTTTTCTTGTGTGATTTTCTGTTATTGAAACAACTAGACAAGCTCCTAACTAGCCACACCGTACATTACAAACAGTCCTGTACAAGTACATCGCGATGTACTTTTATCTTCACGTAGATGGTCTGGTCACCCTAATACGCAGGAAGTCGCTGTTTTAGCTAATAGCTCATCTAGATGTCGCGACAAGTACCTTCTTACCAACATGCAACGTACGGTATTTAATCTTCCCATGCTCTGAATCACTTGAATAAGGCAAACAGTAGGCAGCAACTAGCCTTAACTGTTCTTTTGTGACAAATACTATAGAGATGAATTTGACCGAATTAATTCGATACCGATTCGCGTTACTTCTTATGATGATGAAATACCTATACACAAGTATATCAGTGTTTTAAGTAATAAGGCTAGCCCTTTTGTGTTTCACTGGAAATGCTAATATTTGAGTGACTGAGAGTATGAAAGTGATCAGGACCACAGACCACTACACTACGAGAATTTAGCCTAAGGCTAGGCTAAATGCTCTAAACTACATTATGAAGCTTCGACGTAATTTGGTCCCAATCAAATCATCAGCTTTACTAGTTTGCTTAGAGATAAGTGTTGTTATACAACACCTTGTATGATTAAAACTCATACTGCATCTGGCTGTAATCTAAAGACAATAAAGTACAATAAATACGATAAAAAATATTTTACAAAAAAACCGACTTAAAAAACACTGAAAAGTTTAAAAATAAATTGGAATAGATACAGACAACATCACACTTCTATATTGAAGTCGGTGCCAAACGATGATCTCCTAGATAATCTTAAAATTTGTCACCGACTTCAATATAGAAGTGTGATGTTGTCTGTACTTATTCTAATATTATTTTTAACTTTTCAGTCTGTTTTTGAAGTCGGTTTTATTTTTAACCGACTTCAAAAAAGGAGGAGGTTCTCAATTCGATGCGTATGTTTCTTGTAAAATATATTTTTTTTTTAAGTGAACGAAACCTTGATTTATTTAACAGCTCACCTTTGGTGAGCTGGTATAAAATTAGCGTTTCCCTCGGTTTTCATGGGATCCCATAATCAGATCCTGACTTTAGTAACCTTGGGACCACTCCAGGAGTATATTCTATCAAATACAAAATAAATTTTGAAAATCGGTCCACAATTGGCGGAGTAATCGCGTAACATACACACAAAACACCTTGGATACACCTTAAAATTTAAGGGTTTTCCTCGATTTTCATAGGATCCCGTCATCATATTCTAACTTTGGTAACCATGGGACCACTCTTGGAGTATACTCTATCGAATACAAAAAGAATTTTGAGAATCAGTCCACAATTGGCGGCGTAATCGCGTAACAGCCACACAAAAAAAACATACAAAGAACGAGAACCTCCTCCTTTTTTGAAGTCGGTTAAAAACTAAGGAGAATCAAGACATCTGTGATGAGGATATTACAAAAGATCGGGTCACCGGAACCTCCCAAACAGACAATTAATATTGATTCCAAAAGTAGGTTTCATTTCCTGATTGAATGTAGGTGAGTAAGTGTCCTCGTCTCCTTGGTCAGACTATCTTCTTGGTGGCCGGTCCAGAGTTTTCTTTTCAGTATTGTCGACACATTGCTTTTCAAGATTGCGAATTCCTCTTCGTTTTGTACAACCGAAATACGAAACTGCATATGGTGGACCAACAGTAATATTCATATCACTGACAAATGAATAAAACCAATAAAGAAAAAATTACGTCTCGGGCGGGATTTCTTTTTTATTGATTCTATTTATTTTTCAATTTATTTAGCATTTTTAAAGAAAATGCAAAATTCTATATAAAAATTTATATCACTGTTGTCGATGGCCTGCTGCAGTGCCGAATTGATAGAGAATTTTGTTTTTTTTTTCACTTTTTCTGTCATAATCGTATCGGAGGGATTATTGTCTAAGAAAAAATATATCACGATCACTTTGAATAATATGCTAATCATTGCGGCGACAATACAAGACTTTGTGTCGAC
This sequence comes from Schoenobius gigantellus, assembly GCA_963935595.1. NCBI lineage: Eukaryota > Metazoa > Arthropoda > Insecta > Lepidoptera > Crambidae > Schoenobius > Schoenobius gigantellus. The sequence continues at coordinate 11,320,702 of OZ012558.1, forward strand.
TGTCTAAAAAAATAACAATAAGTATTGTATGCATTTTGACTGTCAAAATCGAATATGATCCCGATTGATTTTTGTTACGCAATCAAGAGGCGGGATCCCGCCGTATGAAAAATTATCTATCAAGGTACAGAATGAGACCGTGTGCATTATTATATACTTAGATATATTGAAAGTATAGTATAAAAATATTTATGGGGTCTAGTTAGGGCAAAAACAAAGATGAGACTTGGTTCCTTTTGGCGTGCTTTTTCAAAATATCAGAAACTGCCAATTGTCATTAAGGCGCAAACCTCGGCACTCGGTTTGATTACGTCAATGGATAGTTTTTGCCCTCGACCCTATGGGGGGCAAATCTATGATGTGTCATAGTAGGTACTCTCAATAGTTCTCGGTACAATGGTTTTCATACGGCTCTTTAAGTAGGTTCTCTGGGTCTACCACTCCTAATTGCAGTTCATGATACATAAAGGTGAGAAATAGGTACCTTACTCTATTATAACCTACCTGGTACCTACCTACCTACGCAAAAAACAGGTCGAAGCTAGTCATTTACCTACGTATTTAAAATGCCAATTTAAGTACACTATTAGCACAGAATAAATAATAGTACTATGCTATTAGTTAGAAACATATTTATAGCGAGTTAGTTCCAAAGAGCGCCGGTGGCACTGTGGACTCGGCACCATGTAGGCAATGTATTTTTTGTTTTTCGAATTTCATAGTAGGTATACCTACTTATTATTTTGTCCAACGCTCCTACGGTGAAGGAAAACAACATGAGTATTCATGAGGCAACCTATATAGATAGGTACAACTGCGAAGAAACTCAAAGGTGTATGTGAGGTTGACCGATCCACACTGGGTCGGCGTGGTTGACTAGAGCCTAAACACCCTAACTTAGGGAAGGCTCGAGCTCCTCGGTGGGGACTAGTGTTGCCAGACGTCCCGCTTTAGCGGGACATCCCGTTTTTCCACCCACTCGGAATGCGTCCCGCCAGTACCATGGGTGTCCCACCCAAAATCCCGCATTTTGCAGGCACACATACTAAAACCTGAGCAAAGCGACGCACGAGGTGGGGGGTTGAGGGGTGAGGTTGATGACGACGCGAGCGTAACTGGATACATCAATTCACCTATTCAAGTTTGAGTTGTAATTTTTGATCTCATTATATCCTGCTAAGAATGGATGTGCAAATACATAAATATAAGTCATGTTTTGCATTTTAACTTCGCCCCGATTTTTTCGTCCAAGCTCCGCTTTTTTTGTTCTAAAGTCCCGATGTTTCGAAAATAGATCTGGCAAAACTAGTGGGGACGTAATAGGTGTAAAGATGAATGACGAAGTTCCTAAAAAAATAACAAATGAACGAGCTAGATTGGCAATGGAGAGGGCTATGCTCAAAGGGCAATGGAGAGGGCTATGCTCGGGGTTTCTCTACGTGATCACATCAGAAACGATGAGATCCGTAGAAGAACTAGAGTTAGCGACATAGCCCAAAGAATTGCAAACCTTAAGTGGCAGTGGACAGGACACATCGCTCGCAAGACTGACGGCCGTTGGGGCGGAAAGGTCCTCGAGTGGCAGCCGCGTACCGGGAGACGCAGTGTTGGTAGGCCCCCCACAAGGTGGACCGACGATCTTGTGAAGGTCGCGGGAAGCCGCTGGATGCGGGAGGCGCAGGACCGATCGGTATGGAGATCCTTGGGGGAGGCCTATGTCCAACAGTGGGCGTCTCTTGGCTGAAATGATGAGCTAGATTGTGTCATGTTCTAATGCCTACGTATTTTTTGGATAAAATGTGGACCTAGGTACTACTTACTTTATAATTGAGGCCCTAGAACCTAGATACGTAACATGTCTAGTACTTTGTGTGGTCTAGCTAAAATTCAAGTTGTTGGTTGGTGTGTCAGGTTTGGATCTTCGTTAGGTACCTACCTACCTATACTTAAAGCGATCAGTTATGAAATAAATTAATTACATTGTTAATTTCTTTACATTCATAACATTTATAAAATTTCCGTAATACATAGTTAAGTAAGTCGACCTGACAGTAACAGCAGCAAACTATCTACCTACATATAAAAGGAATCATTCTACCTGTGGCCCGTAGTAATGCGCTTGTAATAACAGAGGCCTAAAGCTACACGCTAACTTTTCCGCAGTCGTTCCGCAGAAAAAATGTATGGAAATGACTTTAGCTTACGATTACGACAACCTCACGCTATTTTTTCCGCAGCTAATGTCATCTCCATACATATTTTCTGAGGGACTGCAGAAAAATTTGCGTGTGGCATTTGTCTAGGGGGGCAGCGGTCTGCGGTTTTTGTAGTGCAAGTGCTTATGTGCTGTCAAATTTACCTACCTGGACTACCTAACACATCACTACCTACATCACTAATCAGCCTTCCCCGCCGCCTTGAAGAAAGGTTATTAATAACTAGCTTTTTCCATCCTATTTATAAATATGTTTATTCTACAGTTGGCAAGATTTAATAAATTTTGTAATAGTTTTAGTACTAACCTATTGTAATCTTTGTTTTTAGTTGTTTTTATAAGTGGCTTGTATGTAACATGTTCTCAGCCAAAGGACTTGTATCCAGACTATGTAATAATAAAAAAAAACAATTGTTATTTAATTAATTAGCAATGAACTTAAGAATTGGCTGTATGGCTCCTGTCTTCGCCTGTCTCAAAAAAGGAACGAACAGTACTACTACTTAATTAGCACTGAGTTGTTTATGTTATATTTAGAAGATGATAATGTATCACTTTTTGCGTTAAATTGTACTGAAATAATTTTTTATAAAATCTTATTCACTTTCCTAACCTAAACACCGAAACATTATTATACATTCGACTGCTTATTAGCAAACAGTCTGGCCTACCTTCACCTGATTTATTTTACAGCAAAACAATTTTAATGACACAAACTACTCTTGAAATCAGGCAAGACTTCGGATTAGAAAGAAAAGATTCGGAAGAAAAAACTCAAGAAGATCCTTTCGGATTAAATCAGTGACGGTCGCCGGCGAGGCATGCAAAAAATAAACCAAAATTAAAGATACTTACTCGCAAATTCGTTGCACAATATTATCACAACGCAATGTTCTGTCACTAAAACTTAATCAGATCATCAAATATTCGGAACAAAAAGAGATTTGGCACCTTAATTCCACTTGTTTTTATTTACTATCGTTCGAAATTTGACAGGTCGCTCGAGGACGCATGCGCAATGACGTCCGCCCGACAAACGAACCGCGCAAGACTGTTCGTTCATTCGGCTTGCTTGATTCTGATTACCGACTGAACGAAGCGGAGGGAGCGGTAAAGAAAGAGATAGGTGATGTAAGTTCGCTATGAATGAACGAGTAGGCAGGAGGTTGAATGAATGAAAAATGGGGAAGAGCTTTTGGGGTTGCTTGCATATTTTTTATGTTGATAACTAAGATTAGGTAAAAATGCGAGGAAATTGAGTATGATGAAAGTTTTTTCAGGCAATTTCATACTTTAATCCTTATTATTTTTTTGGATGGCGTTGCCATCCCGTTAAAGTGGGAATTCAGGTAAAGGTTCTCATGGTTTCTATGCAGTTTCGAATTACGAAATTCGTGCACATTTAAAGTGTGAGAAAGTAGAAAAAGGATGGAGTTCAACTGTATCTATCTTTTTAACCGACTTCATAAAAGGAGGAGGTTCTCAATTCGATGCGTATGTTTTTTTGTGTGTATGTTACGCGACTTACGCGATTACGCCGTCAATTATGGACCGACTTTCAAAATTCTTTCTGTATTCGATAGAGTATAGTACTCCAGGGGTGGTTCCAAGGTCACCAAAATTAGGATCTGGTGATGGGATCCCATAAAATTTTAGGAAAATCCTTAAATTTTTAGGTGTGTCCAATGTGTTGTGTGTATGTGAAGCGATTACTCCGCAAATAATGCACAGATTTTAAAAATTATTTTTGTATTCGATAGAGTATAGTCTTGGGGTGGTTCCAAGATCACCAAAACCAGGATATAATAATGGGATCCTATAAAAATCGAGGGAAACTCTAAAATTTTCAGGTATGTCCAACGTGTTTTGTGAGCTGGTAAATTAGGGTTTCTCAATTCACTAAAAAGATAAAAATAAAAATTATTTTACAAAAAATAAAAACCGAGTTCAAAAACACTGAAAGTTAAAAATAATTAATGATTAAACGAACTTACCTGTACGTGAAGTTCAATCATAATTATACGAAGGCTTCGTCCGAAGGGATTAGCAAATAATACTTGTAGTAACGCCTAGTGATACGCCAGTCACGCACTTTATTTGAGGGTATAAATAAAATTTAAAATGAGTCTCACGTCAACAAGGTGGGCGACCTATCCGCTCGCTTCATTTAGTTTAGAGTAGCCGCATCCGGAATATTTCACACAAAAATGGGGACTTGTAGTTGGGAGGGAGGGTTGCTAATCCCTTCGGACGAAGCCTTCGTATAATTATGATTGAACTTCACGTACAGGTAAGTTCGTTTAATCATTAATTATACTCGGCTTCGTCCTCGGGATTAGCAAATAATACTTGTAGACTTTTAGAGATAATAGTGTGAAATATTTTGTTTATTCCTGAATTTTCATTAATTTATGTTAATAAGAATAAACATCAATCATCATTTGAATTACTCGTATTATTAACAATTGTTCTGGCAAAATAATTATTTCCATTAGTATTGACATTACTTATGGTTCTATTATAGAATCGATAGAATGTGCTTGAAGAGCCGCTCAATCCAGCGGTTCGTCTTCTTTGATCTAGGCCGACACCTAGGTGATGAGCCGCGGATGTAGCGGCGTGCTGTGCGCGGTAAATATGTTTAGATCAAAAACGCTATCGCGCAGTGTGTTCTTTATTCACTGACTTAAGGTTTGGGAACCGAGAGCATTACAAGGCTTTTTAGCACTTATGAAGAGAAGGAAAGATTTCAATACTTTTAATATTAATCTAGGACAATGTTTGTACTTTGTGTGCTGTCAACAGCGCAATGAGAGTGATGAGTTTTTTCGAAAGTTTTTCAAAAGACAATGTTTCATTGGCGTAAAATTGGCTGACATAATTAATAACTATTGAAGTATCCCACATATTTGGGCAAGGGAGGGCGTAACCGAAATATTCCTTTAAAATATCTTCTTACTCTGTCATCTTCTCGTAAATTATTTTCCCCTAAGCAGGGCGAGCGTGGATCTATAGGAGTTAAGCGTGCCATATTGAGCTCCCTCTTCATAATAGTTTGTTGAAATAAATTATTTGTGGAATTGAAGGATTATACAAGTCACAATTATTGTCGTTACAGTAATTGAACCAGCGCCGTAAATAAACATTATATTGTTTAAAGGAACTTTGGAATATAGATGCTAATATCGGCGGTACACTCCACGCCGTCCGCATAAGTTCCCCGCTATACAATGACAGAGAACGGGGTGAAAGCATAAAAATTAAAATCGGCCCAGGAAATGCATCTGGGTCCCTATGCCAGGAGACATAATCAGTGCATTTAGTATTTATTTGACTAGCGAATAAGTCTACTTGAGGTGCCCCATACGATGAGACAATTTCCTGATATGCCCAGTCCGCTAACTCCAATTTTTTTTTTTTTTTTTTTAATACGTCGCCCTACACTAGGATTTTCTCCTGTGTCGTGGGTGCAGTTACAAACATAGAATATCACATGCACATACGCCCAGACCGGAACAAATTTCTGTAGGCCATAAAACATTTGTCCCGTACGGGAATCGAACCCGCGACCCGTTGCGCAGTAGGTGATCACTCGACCTTTGCGCTAAACGTGTCGTCGATTCTATGTCAGGATGTACCCGCCTTGATTCGGCAACTGCCGTTATATTATCTGATAAGCTAATGTAATAAGCCATAACATACAAATTGCGACATTCACACCACTGCCATAGTTGACGAGTGATGTCAGTGAAGTGGGGGAACTGAATACCCCCCATTGTATTGATGTAAGAGATTACTGTAGTGTTGTCGATGCGGAGAAATTTGACAACTAGGTACTTACATTTTTGGCGAACACTTTTAATCTTAGAAAAGCAGCTAGAATTTCTAGGTAGTTAATGTATTGTGTTCTCTCCTGAATGCTCCACAACCCGCTAACCTTCTCTTTGCCACGTACATCCCCGTATTTGAGGCGTCTGAGAAAATTTCCAGATCATGTGTATCATGTTTGATTTTACAAAACGGTATTTGTATTGCGTCATTCCTAGGGATATTTATAAATTTATCATAATTATCATTAATGATGATTTTAAGTTTAATTTTTAGTATAAGGCTAGTGTATTCTACAGCCGGGCAAACTGAGACTAGTAATTCGACTATTTGTGCGAATTGACGTATTTTAACCATTTTTTTTTTTTTATTTCTGATTTGTGATCTGGAAATTTTTAGTCTAGATTAGAACGAAACCTTAAAAATGTACATATATTACTAGGTATCATTAAACTTTTGGCCTCGTTAATTAAAATCAAAGAGAGGTAATTAATTTTTTGGTTTGTATATTTGGCCAATAATTATCTAAATAATTAGTTGATTTTAGGTCCGCAGAACGGAGTAATCGGACAATTGGTTTTATTGCCTTGATGGTGCAGTACTCAAGCCAAATAGTTCTTGTTCAATTTGAAATCTTAAATATTTTCTTGAATTAGGGTCAAAAGGCATCTTTTAAATCTATTTTTGTCATGAAACAATTTTTTGTTTTAAATTTTAGCACTGAGCGTAAATTTTAAATTTTTAAATGATCTGCTTTTATAAATTTATTAAAGTTTTTTTTTTTTTTACTCTGCACCCTATTTATTTATCGCCTTTGCAGTCTTAATAATTTCTGACAGGTTTTCGCCTAATGAATGAATAAAAAATGGTTAAGTATTTTGAAGCTGGTCTTTCATGTCCTTTTTAAGGGAAGACAATAAAATTCCGTCGTATGACTGAATCCGGTATTGTAAGTCACAGAGAATACGTTCTGTGTCCATCAACATTTATATTAATTCTGGGTCACTTTTATTTTTCGAGGTCAGCGAATTAATAGCTTGGTTCAAGCATGAAATAGCCGTAGAAACTTATTTTTGCCTAATTTCGATATTTTTATAACGTTTAGCGTTTATATCGGAGATAGCCACCTTAATTTCGGCATTCAGTACCTACGGGAGCATTAATTAGTTTGCAGTTAGTCGGCGAAAGGTATTTCACATTAATGTGTGTTCCAACTTAACTGCAAAGTCTTTGTGAATGTTGGCTCCAAAAGTATTCGAAATAGTTGGATCCTCGCCCAATATTTCAAGTATTGTGGTGTTTAGCATCGCATTAGCTGACCCAGGCTCGTCGGTATCCGTCACTTGCTCAGGCGCGCCGGCGGCGGCGGTGGTGGCGGTGGTGGCGGTGGTGGCGACCACCACGGGGGTGACCGTCATGACGGCACAGAAGATATAAACGGCGGGCGTAGCCACTTCGGCGGGTTCTGGGTCGAGGTCGACCTGCATCTCCGAACGTGGCTCAGAACCAATAATCCCATCGAGCAGTAGGCCAATTATAAATCTTTCATCGTATGACATGGCATAATAAATCATGAAATGCTTCATTTCGTATTACCGATCTCCAATGATATCATTACTATGGCATAATTTCGATGATGTCAATATCATATAACGAACGAATGATCAAAAATCTGACCGAAAATCATAATTTTCGCTTTGCACTATGATATCATATGATATTATTTGAAAACCGTGAGATCGTAATAGGCCTGCAGGTTTAAAACGTTGTTATTACGTTCTTGCTCTGAAAACCACCGATATCTCCATTAGTCATGAAACAGACCAAAGTACTGTTCGCGAGACTAATTTATAGGGTAGTACAGCTCCAAAGAGAAGTACGCAAACCCGGATATGTAACCATTGCCACTATGAATACACCGATATCTCCATTAGTCATGAAACAGACCAAAGTACTGTTCGCGAGACTAATTTATAGGGTGGTACAGCTCCAAAGAGAAGTACGCAAACCCGGATATGTAACCATTGCCACTATGAATACACCGATATCTCCATTAGTCATGAAACAGACCAAAGTACTGTTCGCGAGACTAATTTATAGGGTGGTACAGCTCCAAAGAGAAGTACGCAAACCCGGAGAGGTTACCATTACCATAAGGTAGTACAGCTCCAAAGAGAAGTTCGCAAACCAGGATAGGTAACCATTACCACTATGTATATACTGTATTTGTTCTTTAGTATATAATCATAAAAAGTAGGTGCATGTTACGATTGGATAATTATTATTACTGCTAATCAGTTAAGGAACAATCCTAAAATACTGTTCGCAAAATTATTATTGGGTAGTGCAACCCCAAAGAGAGGTACGCAAGCCTAGTTTAGTGAATAATCACTGTAGCAATAACTATTATTTAGTAAACTTTCTTCTAAGAGATATAGTGTCATAAAAATTCATACAAAATAAGCCCACTAGGTAGGTATGAAATAAATCTTATTTAACAGTTTTCGTAAAACTATTTCATTGGATTATAAAACTTCATTTCAGAGGAAACCAGTAAAAAATAAAAACGTGACAAATTTACCATTATAGGTATAATTCGTCATTAACTAATTAAGTTTCTCTAGTACTTATGAGAATATAACAAGATGGCTGACTTATCATACTTCTGCCCGTTATCAAACGAGCATTGTACGGGCAGCAAATAGAAAATGACATTTTCGGCCATAGTCACTAATAAATGCACTTATTCACACAACGACTAACCTTGAGACTCCGCGTACGGCATCTTCGTAACACTTCGAGTTTTTTAAACTTACACAACAGATTTGACAATCCTCCTCACTTTTCCGCTTAGGCATTATAAATAAGCACTACCTCACTTAAAGTAAAAACTTTTAAGACGCGAGAGTGTGATCGTGGCGAGCACTAAAAAGCGAATGAAGCGAGCGGATAGGTCGCCCACCTTGTTGACGTGAGACTCATTTTAAATTTTATTTATACCCTCAAATAAAGTGCGTGACTGGCGTATCACTAGGCGTTACTACAAGTATTATTTGCTAATCCCGAGGACGAAGCCGAGTATAATATAAGAATAAATTCCTTCCATACTGATTAGAGCGAAAGACGTTTTATTTTAAGTTAGGCGCTTAACACATTACTACTACGTACACCGCCGCATCGCGCTGCGGTGTACGTAGGGACGAAATCGGCATGCGGCTGCGGCGGCACGGAACCGTACGCCACCGTACGGTTTGCGCCGTGTCTCCGTCCGGAGCTGCGATGCACGACGCACCGCATCACCGCAATATCTAATGTCGAGACCTACTACGCGTATGCACGTCCTTTCTACGCAATAATCCGTACGATACTGCGGCACAATGTGGCATACCCCGCGGACTGCACCACATCACCGTCCGGGAGTGCGGTGCCGTAGCGCGCGCCGCACAACCGCACGGACATGCGGTGTGAGTGTGTCATACCCTGCGGTTTTTGTATACAAATTAAGATTCTTCAGTCAAAATTTAAAACCACCGCACACCGGAGCGGTGTCCAGTGCAATATGTTATGCGCCTTATTTTGGTGTTTGCCTCCTTGGGTAAAATTTTCTACAAAGACTGAAATAATTTTTTTACAAAAACTAAAACCAACTTCAAAAATACCAAAAGTCATAAACAATAAGAATATATACAACATCACGCTTTTATATTGAAGTCGGTGCCAAACAATGATCAATGATCACCTGGAAAGTATTAAAAACATAAGAACAATTATTAATGTGTTAGTTAGAATTTGGCACCAATTTCTACATAAAACGTGATGTTCTGTGCGTATTTTTTTTTTTTGTAAAAACGTCGCCCCACACTGGGTTTTTCTCCTGTGTCGTGGGTGCAGTTACAAACATAGAATCACATGCACATACGCCCAGACCGGAACAAATTTCCGTAGGCCATACAAAACATTTGTCCCGTACGGGAATCGAACCCGCGACCCGTTGCGCAGTAGGTGATCACTCGACCTCTGCGCTAAACGTATTATTCTTATAGTACTCGTATTTATGACTTTTGGGTGTTTGTGAAATTTACGTTAAAAAATTTACCAACAACATGCACAGTATTTCGTGTACCAAGCTGGCCTGCGTAAGCAAAAGTGTGCAGAAGCTCATATAAGTCACTTAACTTATAAAATGTACTAAATTCTGGGAAAATTTCGCACAAAATACAGCTTCTTGGAAATACTTACTTCGGTTAAGTTGTTGCGTGTAAGAAACCGGTATTAAACATGTGACTTTATGGAAAAACAAAACCATAACAAACATAGGTAGGTATATAGCGTCGCGACCTTTTAAACTACGGAAATCTACATTGCACGTGGCCTAACACGCACTTGGCCAATATACTCGTATCTATATAAATAAAGAATCAATGTACTTATGTATGTTGTCCTCTATGCGTCCCGAAACCATTCATCAGATTGTAATGAAACTTTGGTAGGGTATTCTGGGGACGTCCTAGCAAAAAAATAATAATTTACGTGGTATTGCAATGCATGCCGGGTGCAGCTAGTTTTTAATAAAACATACCCTTAGAGCTTCCGATAAAGTCGCATTTCATTTAGTTTGAGAAAGTGCTATGGCAAATATAAGTTAATCACGGGTGTTTTCGTACACTAGAATATGTTTAAGATATTTAGATCATTGCCAGTTTATAAAAAAAATGTAAATATGCAACTATTTTTACACTGCATGACCACATTGGTGTTAATCAGTCGCACTTACGAGTGTTTCAAATTAATTTCCATAAAATTTGTTTAAAAGACTAAATTTTGAAAAACATTAGGTATAAGACAGTTTTTGCAAAAAATAAAACCGACTTCAAAAGTTTTCGAAGTCACTTTTTATACTTACTTATTTTGTGAATTATTTTTTTATTTTAATATTTTTATTGAATTTGTGAATTTAATACCAGGTCACCGAAGTCACTTGAATGAGTTCAACTGGGGGTCAATACGTGCCTATTGTATTCAAAAAACTAACCTCTTACTCCTAAAAGATAAGGATCCTTCCACCATCAGTTCGGCTCATGATTACCAGACGCAAATCTCTGAATAGCTTCCGAAAAAACATGAAACACTTAAGACGTGCCTATTAAATTTAAGGATTTCCCTCGATTTTCCTAGGACCCCATCATCAGGACCTGACTTTGGCGACAATGGGACCACCAATCGGGAAGTAAACCCTCTCAAACGAAATAGTACATTGTTACCCTAGGGGTGAAAGTAACTTATTTAGTCCCGAGACGGTGTTTGGCGCCCGAGCGTAGCGAGGGCACCAATAGTTCGAGGGACTAAATAAGTCTTTAACCCGAGGTAAACACTGTGCTTTTCATTACGAATACAAGAAAAGTAAAAATAAAAGAATGAATTATTATTTTTTTTTTTTTTTATGTAAGGCCCGGCAAATGACCTCCTCCCGCCTGATGTTAAGCGGTGAAAGAGGCCCAAATGAGTTGACAGATAGAGTAGGGACGACATCCACTATCCTACCTGCCCGCCCCTTGCCGGCCTAAAAGATGCTTTTTCACACCTCTTTTGAAGGAACCCATGTTGTAGGATGGAGGAAACACGTGCGCAGGTAGAGAATTCCAAGTATGGGATGAACGACAGAAGAAGGAATCTTGGAATTTCTTGGTACGGTGTGAAAAGGAGGACACAGTGTACGGATGACTCCGAAGGCCCTTACGCGTGTTTCTGTTAAGGAAAGGAGAGGGAGGGATAAGGTTAAAGAGCTCCTCAGAGCATTCCCCATGGAACATTCGGTAAAAGGCGCTAAGAGAGGCGATGTCACGACGAAGTTGTAGAGGCTCGAGGGTGTTAGTTGCCTCTACATCGCCAATTATTCGAATAGCGCGACGCTGCAATCTGTCCAGAGCATCGGAGGAGGTACTGAGCGGAGCCGTCCCAAAGGTGCGAGCAATATTCCACGCAAGACCTAACCTGAGTTTTATACAACAGGCATAGTTGGTCCGGCGCAAAATACCTACGCACCTTGTTTAGGACACCGAGTTTCCGTGAGGCAGCAGTTATAACGGATTCGATGTAGTCTCTGGGGTTCAGATCGCAGCGAATGTTCATTCCCAGCAAGGTGATGTTACTCTGTGTGTGAAGGGTTGTGCCCTGAAAAGAAGGAGGGGGGAGGAAAGGTGACCTTTTCGCCGAGAACGCGCACACCTGTGTTTTCTTAGCATTGAACTCGACAAGATTGTTGGAACCCCATTCGGAGATGAGGTCCAGCGTCCTGTTGAGCTCAATGATAAGATTCTGCCTCTCCCTATCAATATTGCCACGAGCAGCCCCTGAGCTTCCGTGATATCCCCCATGCACTGTACTGTCGTCTGCATAGCAATGTATACTTCCCAAGGAAAGCATGTCATTGATATGCAGAAGAAACAATGTTGGGGATAGAACGGAGCCTTGTGGAACACCAGCATTCACTGCCACGAACCGCGAAGCGCAGCCGTCAACGACAACGCGAATTCTACGCTCGTGGAGGAAGCTGGCAATCCACGTACAAAACTGAGCGGGCAATCCGTATGCCGGAAGCTTGGAAAGGAGAGCCTTGTGCCAGACTCTATCAAAAGCTTTGGCGATGTCGAGACTAATAGCCACAGACTCGCCGCGCTTATCGATAGATTCACCCCATTTGTGCAAAAGGAACGCTAGAAGGTCACCTGTTGACCGTTTAGGACGAAACCCATACTGACGGTCATTAAGCAACGAGTGACCTTCCAGGTAACGGATCAGCTGGGTGTTAAGGATCCTCTCCATGATTTTACACAAAATGGAAGTGACGGCTATAGGGCGATAGTTAGCCGGATCAGAACGATCTCCCTTTTTGGGAACCGGCTGGACATTGGCCTCTTTCCAAGATTTCGGCACACAACCAGCAGAGAACGACAGACGGTATAGACGCGTCAGGACCGGAGTCAACTCCGCTGCACACTTCTTAAGTACAATCGCAGGAATGCCGTCTGGTCCACTTGCTTTTCGAATATCAATCGACTGTAGCTCCGCCCGCACATCTCGCTGTCTGATGCGGATATCGGGCATAGTGCTGCCACAATGGGACAGTGTCGGAGGTTGTGCACCACAGTCATCGATACGGGAATGGGCCGCGAAGAGTTTTGCCAGGAGGTCGGCTTTCTCCTGCGGCTGATGAGCAAGTGAGCCATCGGCATGTCTCAGCGGTGGCAGCGAGGGTTGGCAGAAGTTTGATTGCACAGCTTTGGCCAGGCGCCAGAAAGAACGGCTACCCGTAGGGTGCGCTAGCAGTTCCTGACTCACTTGTGCAATGCGCTGAGCGTCCGCTCTAATGTAAGCCCTCTTACACAACTTGGTGGCATTATTATAGGCTGTTTTCAGTAGGTTAGTATTGGGATCCCTAGAAGCTCGACCTCTGATCCAAGCGCGGTAAGCTAGCTGTTTGTTTTCAACAGCAGAGGCACACTCGCGATTGAACCAGAGGTTACGTCTCCCTCTACTGACGAGATTGGAATGTGGAATATAATATTCCATTCCTAGTATGATCTCGTCAGCAACAGAGGTAGCGCAGGAGTCCGGATCCATCCTATTGAAACAGCGCTGCCACCAAGGAACAGATGCGTAATAATCCCGCATACCGTCCCAATCTGCTGACGCATAGTGCCACAGACGGCGTGCTGCAACCACAGGCGACGGTCGTGACGCCTGAGGCACTGAGACTGAGACTGATTAGCTATAGAAAAAACGTGTAAATGTTATTTTACATAAATCAAAAACTTCTGCTTTAGCCCGCTATATCTTATAAAATCAGGCATTAACTCCATACCTGAATCAGATGAAATCATTGTGATAATTATTAACACAATGTTATACAAAATAATTAACAGTTAATACCAATCTCTGCTACTTATATCACAGAATATATAATAGTAGGCTATATGGAACTATTAACAAAACTCTACAAATGGAAAAAAGCAAATGAAGATCGCATTGCCGCTTTCCCGCTTATTTTGTTTTTTTTCTGTGGCCGGCCAGCTATTCAGCCATTATTTTTCATTTTCATAATTAAAAAAATTGTAAATATTTTGCCCAAATCTATGTTATTTTAAAGAAATAGTTGAAAATAAATTATAATAAAATAATTTAAAAAATATGTTCTTAACATTAAGTTATTTGAATTTTACATCGCGCTGTAATTGAGTGGCTGTATGGAAAGTCGGAACATGGTTCAATAAAAATGTGAAAAAAGAACTAGTTTCTTTTTTAAAATTTGACAGCAGCTGTCAGTTGAAAGTGATTCTCCTTAAGGCTAAAAAGTATTACTTTCAACCCTCTCCTCAGGCAACTTCAGACCTACTTTCAGAGTATGAGTAATGAAAAATAATTTTCCAAATCGATGAATAAACTACAGAGTTATGAGCTAACAAACATTTAAAAATAGAACAAACAATCGAATTACCGACCTCTCCTTTTTTTGCGAAGTCGGTTAAAAAATATCTAGAACAGTCCACCTACTCCAAGCCTCATAATAGTTCGCGACCATACCAAGGTCCGATAAAAAGGTGCGGGGAAGCTCTTTTATTTGTGAGCGGATATCCTGGGCAGGGCTGTTTCCGAGCACACGGTTCATTAAGAGACGGCGACGCTATAAAAAACTCCATAGCACGTGTTACCGAGCAAGTGGGGTGGGATGAAAAAACCCGTGCAATGCTATTTAAAACAGTGCCCCGGCATAAGAGCACAACTGTGCCCTTCCTTATAGGACGCAAGCGATTATTTAGAATTAAGACGATGATTTAGTTTAAACGTTTTTTCGTCACAGTCCAGACTCACGGATAAATATATGGATTAAAATAAAGGGGTGATGATTCCAGGATATCTATTTATGATTTGTTCTTGGTGTCTACCGAAACGAGATCACGAAAGAATTCGAAAATAGTTACTTACGGAATCGAGTTCTTAGATAAAACAATTTTGTGATTGCAGTGCTATTTAAATTTTCACGCAAAAATACGTAAAGTAAAAACTGAAAAGCATCAAAATCAGAGTCCCGTGTGAATTTCGGGGGATCAAGTATTTGGGATGATGACTGAATTCAAATTTTTGCGTCTCGTCATTAAATATTAAAATACCGTGGAAAAATATGCAGTCCTGTGAAATTAGAATTAAAATCGGCTTAGAAATACATTAGATACAAGCATTTTAAGTTGTTAATTTGAAGGCGATTAGACAGAGAGATCCGATATCAACCGTGACGTCATTGTTGAGTACGCGGCCATATAAACTCCTTGTTAGTTGCCGTTTTGCTAGAATGAGATGGAGAAAAATCTTTAATACTTTATATCTTGGTTGTTTTTATAGTTAATCGAAAACCGATTTTTTCTTTCTTTTTATTATATGAATGAGCTTCTATTAAAGCAAAAAATAATTTTTCGTCATCTAGCCACGTCCGGGCTCCAATTTGCATGCTAATTGCATTTGTGAAGGGTTTATTGGTGCCAATTGCCAAACTCCTATTTATGTTATTTATTTTAAAAAATATGATGGCAATAAATATTTCCATTCATATATTAAGGAGTTATGTAATTGCACCAACACCATGGATTTTTTTTATACGACTAAGTTGGCAAATCAGCAGGATGTCTTCTATAGTACTTACATGTGATTCCTGAAAGACTTTTTATATTTATTTTTATTACAATAATTCTACACATGTAACTCACACTGAGACCTTGTCATAAACCTAATTGGTTTATCTGGTCCGATCGAGTTGCTCCTAATATAATCAATGGCAAAATGTCTCCTTCTAATAAGGAACTATGCCGCCTATGTTCCTTTGTTTTGTAACCAGTGGCAGTGTATGAAAGATCTCTAGCATTCCGAGATAGGTGGTACTAGAAAATGTTACCCCTACTGTGGACCAAAATCCTAGCAATTTTATCAAAGTAAAATGATGAAATGTCGTCATCATTCGATTGAGAGGATTGAGAAGTCATCTTAAAATAAAATACTTTGCATGTCAATCACATGAAAGCGTCTTGTATCATTGTTTTGAGCCACAGAACATTTGAATGGAGTGTGCAAACAAAAAATCCGGCTCCCACTCGAGAGAGCCTAATAAAAAAAGGTTTCCCTCGGGCCTTACTACTCCAAACGCAATTATTAGCTCCATAATGGGATCGGGAAGTGTTTGCTCTGCGCTACTGAATATTGGAACATGCTTATTTTCGGGGAGTAGTTTGTTCTTTGTTTTCGCAGACCCGACTTGATTTTGGAGCTGGGTAAAGTGATTGACAGTCCTTTTTTAAGAGAGATACGTTACACGTTTGAATAGGATCTCAAGGCGAGTGATTTGTTTTCGTTCGGGTTGTGGGACTTCTTGCTGTCAATGACACTGCCACTGCCTGATTTCATAACCTCTCCCCTCGGTCGAGCGTCGATGGCGCTGCCACGTTGTGGACTCTGCACTGGCCTTCTAATTAAGAGGTCCAGGACTCGATTCTGACATGTACCAATGTGTTTTTCGTTTTCTCGAATTTCATTATTTATATTTATCAGACGCTCTTACGGTGAAGGAAAACATCGTGAGGAAACCTGCATACTTCTGCAAAGAAATTCGAACATGTATGTGAAGTCGACCAATCCGCACCGGGCCAGCTTGGTTGACTAAGGCATAAACAAACACTCTAACTTAGGGTAGGCTCGAGCCCCTCG
Organism: Schoenobius gigantellus; assembly: GCA_963935595.1. Taxonomy (NCBI): domain Eukaryota; kingdom Metazoa; phylum Arthropoda; class Insecta; order Lepidoptera; family Crambidae; genus Schoenobius; species Schoenobius gigantellus. The sequence continues at coordinate 11,337,494 of OZ012558.1, forward strand.
GTGAAAACGTATATGAGCTATAATGATGATGAAGATGAACCTCTCCTCTGACTTCCACTCCAATGAAGATCATCCTAGTTTAGGATAAGCCCAAATCACCGGCATCCGGAGACTTTCTATTTTATAGTGTGCTGACAGTGGAGGCCGTATTGGTTAGGAATGTTAATATTAAGGTTAAGTATGTTTTTGCCGTTTTGTACTGAAATATTTAACCAATTTTTTGGTGACTTTGTACTGACCACATACAACGTAACTTCAGTCATTTGTTTCATAATTATCTGCTGGTCTATTTGGACAGCTCGAAGTAGATGACCTATTCAAGGTCGCTCCGTTTATTGCGTTTGCGCCGCTTTGTTCGCGAATTATGTAAATTGGCACAGACAATTAGGATTACGGGTGAACGGCATAATAATGATAGTGGACTCGTCTAATTTTAACAGAATTTGAGGGAACTCAGTGTTGTAATGTTCAATAAGGTTTAATTTGATAATAAGCCTTCAGTTGACTGTCCGCGGTAGGAATTTTTAATGCATGTGAAGGTAAGGCTGTTAGTAATACTATGATGTCATATTATTATAACATTTTTATTTTTATAAGTTAGACCTGCAGAAGAATATATTGTTGTGAGAGTTAGACATCAAAAATTTACTGCGAGTGGTAAGTCAATACTGACATTTTCTTATTTTTATAAGTTAGACATCCAAAATATACATAATTAATAATTATCTAAATTTTACTGCATGCATTTCATTCATCAACATTAAGGGGTCTATCTATACTGGAAAAGAAAATAGTGTTGCCATTTAATATTTTACAGTTGTTTATTTTAGATGAAATGTTTAAAGTTATTCAAATATCTTACTATAATTTATGTTTTCTGTTAAAATTTATTTGTCGCAATAGAAAACTCTATCTCTCCCACTGTTGATAAATAAGAATAATTATTGGATTTTTTTTACTTTCTTCAGTAATAATAATAATATAACTCACGTATCATTTTGCTGACTTTTAACGTCAGATTTTGTTTTTCGTAAGTCTGGAAATCAATGTCATCAACAATCATTTAACAACTTTTATGGTTGAATAAAAAGTACTTGTAGAATTTTTTTTTATGACTGCATTTTCTGTAAAATGTAGTAGACGCAGATTCGCATCATCCCCAAAGTGTTCTTTTTTTTGTATTGAATTATTTGTTTTTCACGAACAAAATTCTTATATTTCGGTAACATGTAAGTTTAATTATTTTAAATGTTTAAACATTTATTTAATGGTATCAACATAATATATTACTGCTAATCCTGATTACAGGCAAAACCTACCAAAGTTATGAAAATCAACACATTTCACTATCTGTCAATAATTTTAACAGGATGTCGATTCTGTAAAATTCGAACAATAGCTCGCATCTCACTTCGATATTCACGCTCACTTCGCATAAGATACAAAATACCCTTACATAGTCATTATCACGAGTTAGTAGCGATAACATTCTAATAAATAACTCAGAAGTAGTTTTTATCACCTTCAGAAATAATTTTATAGTAGATTTTATGCCGAGTGCATAAAGCAAGTCATTTTTATCCGAGATCGTTATATGCCCGAGCCCGCAGGGCGAGGGCAGATGAAGAAGTCGAGGATAAAAATGATTTGTGCACGAGTTAGAAACTCTGCTTTTCACTTCGATTGAGAGAAAATAAAACAGTAACATAACATACTATAAATTTGTCATAAGTTTTCATATATATTTGCCGAGATTTTGGCGGCAATATTTCTTGCACCACTTTTTGTGCGTTTATTTCCATTAAAGTATTAGGAGTAAGATCTAAATCTTCTTCTTCACTTGACATTTTTCAAATTTAGTTAATTCAACAATAACTGAGAAAATTCAATACGAAAATTTCACGACTTCTTTTTTTTTTTTAATTTTGTTTATCCCATTTGGGAAAGGCAAAGGCGTCAACCATACAGCCTAGTCTGTATGCAATAAACTATTGTTATTCATTCTTCTTTTGAATTCACAAATCGCCAAACGTAGAGGTTACATATTCATAAATTGCTTCAAAGCATTTTTCAATGGAAAGAAGTTTTTGTAAAGAGCGCGGTAGATCTTGCTGGTGTTTCATTATTTTTGAAATTTCTTCTAATAAAATGTTTCTTTGCAGGGCAAAAATTGGACATTCGTAAAAAAGGTGATGCAGAGATTGAGGTAAGGTGGTGTTGCACCAGTTGCACGATGGGGAAGAAGTCATGCCTAGCCGGTACAAATGGTCATTGAATCGACCGTGCCCAATTCGCAAACGGCAAATAATAGTAAAAAATCTTCTGTTTATGTAATTGTGTCTATTGAACCAGGGTTGTTTTATTTTATTATTTATTTCTCGATACCACTTCCCTTTTATGAGCAAAGTACTGTTCCAGTGTTCTTCCCATAGCTTCAATATTTCTTTCTTGATTAGAGCTGTACAATCAGTATATGAAATTGATATGTTTTTTATAGGTACGTCTAGAGTGTTCATAGTTTTGGCCAGTTTATCTACTTCCTCGTTTCCATATACACCGATATGAGCTGGAGTCCAAAATAATATAATGTCTATTTGATAATTTATTTTTAAATGATGTATCTGATCTCGGATATTATATATTAAATGATTTGTGACTGATGAAAAGGAAGGATTTCTCAAAGCCATCAACACACTCATGCTGTCAGTAATAATAATCCATTTTTTGTATTGGCTGAACTGTTGAATGTAGTTAAGAGCTACAATTATAGCATTCGCCTCAGCAGAAAATATGCTGGCATTTTGGCACATTTTAAAACTATGTCCAGTTTTACTACCTGCATCATACATAGCTACTGCAACACTTACATTCGTCTTTGAACCATCTGTATAAATTGATCGATAATCATTATAAGCCTGTAGACTTTCGTAAACATCATATTTATCTTTAAAATCTTTATGTAGGACAATATGAATGTCACAGAATTTACTAGCATATGAGCCACTATAACAATGTAAAGTAGTACTACAAAATATATTACATTGTTCTTTTAAACTTATAAAATGTGAGAAATTCTTTGAAAGAAAAGTGTTAGTGGAACATACATTTAATTTATTTAAAAGATCATTATTCGAACGCGATAAGAGTTTAAAAAGAAATTTAAGTTTTAAAAATTCAAAGCGAATAACCATTGGTGGTAAATGACATTCGACCTGCATAGAATTTATTGGGGAAGTGTTCATAGCACCTAGTATTAATCGTAAGTTCTTATTCTGTATTTTATCAATAATATCTATGTATTTTGGATCGGAAGCGTAACAAAAGAAAGCATACTCAAAATGACTTCTGACCAAAGCTTTATAAAGCATTAACACAATTTTAGGATCAGCACCCCATTTCAATCCAGTAACGGACCTAATTACATTAGTGGCTTTTAAAGCTCTGCTCACCAAGCAATCAACATATAAATCCCACGTAAGATTTTCGTGAAAAATAACACCCAAGAATTTAACTGAATTATCAATAGGCAAAGTATGATTGCTGTATGTAATATTAATTAGAGGTAGAGAACTGTATTTTGGGCAAAATATTACAACTTTACTTTTTAAAAGGCTAACATTTAAATCAAGTTCTGAGAAGTAATCTGCCAGCTTCACTAGATTATTATTTAATGTTAATTGAATATCTAATACATTAGTACCTTTACAATAAATGACAAGGTCATCAGCAAACTGAAGATTGTTGACTAAATTATTATTAAGAATGGAATTTAGTTTTCTTATATACAAAATATACAGAATAGGACTCAAGATGCCTCCTTGACATACACCTTTGCTCGAAAATCTAGGGCCTAAAAATTTATTATCTATTTTGACATACACTTTTCTATCCGTGAGAAAAGCATATATCCAATAAGCAATTTTTACAGGTAAGAAAGATAATAGAGATTCAAACAAAATACCATGATTAACGTTATTAAATGCACCTTCTATATCAAAAAACACTGCTATTGTATACTCCATATTCTTTTGAGCTGTAGTGACGTCCAAAAAAAAATGTGCTAAGCTTTCTTGAGCCGAAAGTCCTCGCCTAAACCCAAACTGGTTTAAAGGTAAAATTCAGTTCTTTTCTATGAAGAATTCCAATCTTTGTTTGATTAGCTGTTCAAATAATTTACCAGCACAAGACGTTAAAGCGATAGGACGATAAGAATCGGGATGAGATGCAATTTTTCCAGGTTTTAAAATAGGAACCAAGCAGTCCATTTTCCAATTAGGAGGAATTGTGCAATCTTGCCATAAAATATTATAAATTTGTAAAAGCTTATAAAGATTGTCAGTGTTAAGTAGCTGAAACATCTTGTACGATAAACTATCTAATCCACAAGCAGTGTTTTTTCTAGATTTCAGAGCTGCAGTTAATTCGTCAAAAGAAAATGGATCAGTGAGGAATGACTGATTATCTGGTAAACTATTGTCCTTCACAATTGGCCTGTTATTTTGCACAAAGTCAGGCGTGTATTTACGTAAAAAATCACTGACCCACGAAAAATCACTATTTTGCTTTTTATATGTTTTATGTGTAAGTTTTCTCATGTTACCCCATACTACTGAAACTGGTGTCAATCGATTTAATTTTGTACAGAATTCTATCCAACTACTTAGTCTTTCTCTCTTAATCGTAAGTTTTTTAGCAGCTTGTAATCTTTTGAAATTAATATATTTTTCTTGAGAAGGATTATTCTTAAAATCAAGATAGGCTTGCTTGCTTTCCTGGACAGCTTTAGCGCAATTACTATTCCACCAAGGAATTGTTCGATATTTTGATTTTAAGTTTTGAGTAGCAATGTTACGTGATTCGGACCGAGAGGTACGAGAGGGAATTGACTTTTGTGCAGCTGTCAAAATGATTTGACAAAAAGAGTTGTATGAATCTATTGGATTACTAATAGGGTTACATTGAAAATTATCTAAATCCTTATTAACAATTGAAGAATACAACTTCCAATCAACTAATCTATGATTAATGCGATTGTTAAAATCATTTTCATCCTGAAAATTGTTTTGAGAGTTAAAACATTGTGAACTACTATTGAATGTAATCTTAGTAAATGTTGGCAAATGATAACTGCCCAATGGATCGTCGTGTACTGACCATTCGCAGCGAAGAGCTAATGAAGGAGATACCATAGTCAAGTCCAAACCATTGGGTCTCCAAGAATGAGAACCGACAGTTGTGACCTGACCATCATTCAACAGGACTAAATTGCATTCATCTAAACACTCAAGAATATCCTTACCTCTGGAATCCGATAACGGACATCCCCAAATTGAGTGATGAGCATTGAAGTCACCAGCTATAATCGTCGGCCTATGGAGAGAATTCAAGAAATGTTTAAACTTATTTTTAGAGAAACTGGGAATACAATTTGTTGGACAATATATACTGGCTATTGAAATAGTGTTCTGATTTAGTTCTAAATGTATTACAATTGTTTGAAGAGAGTTGTCAAAATAAGATGTTACTTTTTGATATTTTAATGATGTATGGATTAAAATAGCAACACCATTATGCTTGTTGCCACAGTCATTACGTTCAATATGATAACCTTTGATTTTAAACTGCTTCTGAGGCTTTAGCCATGTTTCACATATAATTGCGATATGAATAAAATGGTCATAAAGAAATTTCGTAAAAATAAGTTGATTGCTTAATAAGCTTTGAGCATTCCACTGTACGATATTCAATTGATTGGGGGTGAATTGTGGGGATTTAATTGCTTACCAAAAGTATTTTTTAAGACCTCTAAAACACTTTTAGAATTTATAGAAGTATTTTGAGTATTATGCAAAGAAACACATTTAGTTATGATTTCAACTAATAATGAGAGACACTTGCTGTCAGTATTGAGCAGTGTAAACAAATCTACATTATTTTTTGTCTTACTTTCTAATTTGGGAAAATTTAAAGGATTTGTAATATCTGCATAAGAAGCAGGCTTATATTTATTTCTATTTTCAATGATTTTCTGTTTTTTAACTGGGCATATTGGAGACACACTAGTATGATTGCCATCACAATGAATGCAAGTAGCTTTTTCGATAGAAACTGTACAAGTCTTATAGTTATGATTTTCTTTACATATACTACATTTTTCAGAATTTTTACAATATTTTGCCAAATGTCCGTATCTCAAACATTTGTAACATTGCTTAACTGGTGGTATATATTGAGACACATCATGTCTCCAACCACCAATATCTATATGATTTGGCAAAATGGAAGTGGCAAATGTCACTATTACTGTAGTTGTAGGTTGTAATATAAAACCCTCAGTCACATTTATTTTTTTCATTATTCTTTTTATTGTTATTATTTTTTTTGTACTTGTTATCATAGTAAATATTCTCTTGTTTGATATAATGGTAGGTACATTTCTTATAACTCCGGACACCTCAGTTGTAGCAGCAGGAATACTGGCTTTGAATTTGTATTCTTTCAAGAAGGTATTATTATTTAAAAAGGCATTCGCCAAGTCTGGTTTTTCAAAATAAATACCTATCTTAAACTTATTGATATTTCTTAAAAATTTGACGCCTTTGTTAAAGCGCTTTAAACAAGTTGACAAAGAAAGAAGATCTCTTGTTCCAATTGGTTTCTGGATGTCTGATGACTCAACAAAAACCACAAATTCAGTGCCGCTAATTTCTTCCGGATATCTGCGTATATAGTCAGTAACATAATAAGGCTTGTACCTATCTGCATTGCTTATTTCTTCATCACTGTCCGAAGAGGACATATCCGTTTCTACCAACCTTACCTCATCTGTCTCCCTATCTGCATCACCAGACTCCGGTTCATCCTCCTTTTTTTTTCTTTTTCTCGAACTCCGCTTCCCCATATCTGCTTATAATATTATTTAATGCCTATATGTTATATACCTCTTTTGTTTGTGTTTTATTAAGTAACTGACTACAATTAAAAAATTACAAATAAAATATTTTAAAGAGCCCGCCTTTACTATGTGAAGTTCCCGCGCTTTTTTTCTTCACGACTTCTTTCCCGCTACTTTACTTTTTTAAATTTTTGTGCATGATTTTCGGGCAAAGAATAAAATATATACAGCCTACTCTTAAATTATTTTGGAATATTGTTTTTTTTAGTGATGAATATGTCTTGATATTTAGTTACTTTTTCGTATTATCTTATTATAAACCAAAAATGCAAATAGGGAAGGATATATTATAAATTAGCAAGTTTTATCCGTGCACAATTTATTATGTTTGGCTGCATGGTCTAAATGGTCACTGCCTTAGTATAGATACATTTAAAAAGCTACTTTTTTGCCCTTGTGCATAAAGTTCAACTTTATGTCGCCTAGATTCTGCATAAAGTAGTACTTTTTCGAGCATGAGAAGTGAAAAATGTATTTTTAAACTATGATAATAAATTTTGCCTGTTTTCACTCACAAAATAGCAACGTTTTATTTGACACTTTGTTTCGAGTTCGTGTGCGAAGTGAGCTTCCAAGTGATAAAGGAATTCCCTTTACGGAATGCCACTTCATACGTCATCCCATACTTATAATGTCAAAATCTCACGGTCACTCTAGTTCCACTCGCTGCGCTGCCACGCTCGCAAGTGTAGCGCTGTAGCACAAATTACTTAATAGTTTTTAGTAACTTCGAATCTACATTCGAATTTTGAGAATGCCAATCTAACAACTCACTGCGGAATCAGATTCGAAGTTTAAAGTAAGGTTTTACAGAATCACACTACAGCACCCGAATCTTTTAGGAATAAAATACTAGTTAGAGTACATTTTTGTACCTAGTTGCGTTTATCATAATTCAAATGATGTTTCTTTATAAATTCCCGGTGTCGTGCTTATATAAATACTTTCTATGTGAGAATTAGGTAAGTATATAGATTAACTTGTAAATCTTATTTAGTGAATATGGAAAATTAATAAAATCAAAAAAGAAAAAAATCGTCTCTGGCTGGAGTGAATAAAGATGAGTTTGGCTTAACAAAGTCCAAAAGAGATCAATAAGTTAGAGATTTCATCAGGGCTGCGCTGGTAAGAGCTTGGTGACCGCGAGGTCTAGGCGTCAAATGGTAGTTGCAGATGCGGCACAGATTAGATAATATAGTTAGTTACTACGTGATGCGGGTTTAAATCCCACCCGACCCGAAATTTATTTCTGTGTTGATTTTATTCGTTTTTAAGTTTTTTTGTTTTTTTTTTACCGAGTTACCGAGGTTAAAATGTTCTGTACGCAAAGATTCTTAAACTTGATGACTTTAGGTTAGAAAGAGAAAAGTAATGAGACGGTGTTGAGGTTATCATCAATTTCTATAACCTGCCAACAGACAATCTCTTCTAGAGAAAAAACAAACGCTTATTTAATCGCAGTCGTTCAGGGGTACAAAAAATTACGAAAATGACAATAGCCTGATATCATCTCCATACAAGCTTTCTTTTAGAAGTACTTACATCACTTCTGTTATAGTGCACATTAAACAAATATAATGTCTTACTCGAACTAAAAAAAAAATAGTAATGTTTCGTCGAATCTATTTTTTTTACATACGTCGCGGAAGCTCTTGGCCTTTATCTCATCATCATCATCTGACGGTAAGTGATAATAAGCACATAAGACACCTATTTCTGTGTTCTGTGATAATAAGGCCGAAGGTGGAAGCAAGCTTCACCTGGACTCCTCAACAACTGAGGAACTGAATATCTTACCTCTAATTTATCGAAACACAACAATGCAATTAACATTGTTATTATGGCGACAAACTTAGGTAAGACGGTGGTAGTTAGCCAGGCGGGCTCAGAAGCCTTAGGACTAGCCAAACTAACAAGAAAAAAAATTGTCCCCCATGAGGATTAGAAACCCGGACATCCCGATCCTATGGAGGCGGTTAAAATAATATACTTGTTGTTAAACCACTTTAAGGGGATTGTTAAGCTGTAAATTTTCATACAAAAAGCGATAATGCTTTTCTCCCTCGTTACATAGTCCAATTTTCATAATTTTTGGAAATGTTTTAGATATAATTAAGATCTAGGTTTATACGTTTTGATTTTAAATAAATATTGCTCAGAATATAAATTATTAGCATCTAAATATCTATATTTTACACTTAGAAACTAAGTCGAGCATTTTATCTTTTTTTACTCAATTATACTGAATTACAAAAAAAAGCAAAACGTCTAATTTCGTAAAGGTTTAGGGGGGTAAAACCGTTATCGCCCGAAACAATATTTCAATAAGAAATGTAGTCACTTGCCTCGGACTTTCAACTCTAAGCGGTGTGCAACAAACTCCGTTTTTGAAAATGCATACTCGAGCCATGAATTGGCACTTCACAGTCCTCTTAAGGATATAAGTCGCAAACTGTCTTCCAAATTAAGGCCAATATTTTGTCGACACTAATAAGGATTCCGGGAATATTTGCGTGGCATACTCTTACGCAAATACTTTAATGTTTCTCTTATTATTTAATCGTATCGTCACACAAAAAGGTTTAAACGCGCCAGCTCACATACGACACTGAATGGAGTTCCTGTAACAATTCCCGCAAACTTCCAAAGAATTCGACCTTCCGTCCACAATGGCTCCCGTCAATGACTACCAGGGTCCAGGTAAAAACTCTCTCATTCAATATCGCAACATAATGAAAGGAATTTCTCATGTCAAGAACATTCTAATGTTTGGTTTGTTCGTACGTATAGATTGAAGCCTTTTGTGAGTCGTCCTTTGATGTACAGATTTCTCTTGTCTGCTAAAAGTCAGCTTCGCAATTTTAAGTTTTATGATAGTCCAGAGAAATTATCATAGATTTCATAGTTACTGTACCATTTTATGTATGTGCTTTAAATAAGTAACTTTTATATTACACAAAAAATAAACTATAGTGTTGCAAATGATGTTGGTATAAATTTATTTTCCAGTCCGCATCTTTGAATGCCTTTCATCAGAAATGGGCCTTGACCGGGATGAGAATTGTTCGATGTCTAAAATAAATGTGGAATTCATTACATCTGTTCTGCTGTCATTGTAAGTATCAAAGCATCCAAAGTGAGAATGAAATTAAAAAAATTTAAGACATAGGTAAGGAAAAGCAATAGAATAGTTAAAATGTCTGATATTGATGTCTTAATATCTCCTTCTTTGGCACTAAAACATGGCTATGGATATCCAGAACCGGCAAAAATTCACGCGACTGAGATAAGATGCTGTAGGCGACTATTAATGATACTTTGGACAGCGTTCCGAACTAATATCTCTACTTCGAGAAGTCGATTGTGTATTACGAATATTGATTCTTTGATCTCCCCTTTTTCATGTTATCCACATTTCTGCAGAAATGTGGACTATTAATTGCGACTTGGGATTCAAGGGAGGGCAGGACACAAGAGAAGACACTGCAGATCACTCACACGATGGAACGATTTTACTCGGACCAGATTGAAAAGTGGAGAAACATTGTAAAGTTGAGAATCGCGTCCGATGAAATTTGGTGCAGCGAATTAACTTTCCTTCAATAGTCAGCGTAGGGCACAGGGCTGGCCTATCAGCAAATCTTACCAGTAATGTAAAGAACAAAAACCTCGTTGCATTAATAAAAGGTACACTTACCTAGCCAGTCTCCAGACGCGATCCAACACTGCTTTCCCTTTTACGAAAGGCCACAAATAGGTACTGTATATGCTTGCGGATTATCCCGGGATGGTTTTAGTGTCGAAAATTACAGTTGATTATTTAAATGCGAGCACACGATGTCTCAGCTCAAGACAGCGGCGAAGGCGACAATCACCGACTCGAGCGCACAGTTGCGCGTAGACAATATTATGACGTCGTTCTTCAGCTAGAGGGCGCGCGACACACAAGCAGTACGTGCCGTTGATAGGTACACACAAGCGTAGATACTATCCAGATACCTAGCATAGGCTTTATATACCAAATTAACACAACGAGTATTTTTTTTATTAAAGGTAATTATTTTATTAAATAACTGGCGCAACCAAAATTACTATCAGTAATATCACAACCATCTATTCAGCTATATACGACCACTCTAACAAGAGCATCGGTGGCGCTGTGGCTTTGGCACTGGACTGTGCCAAATCGGGAATCGGGAGGCCCGCGATCGATCCTGCCATGTACCAATGTGTTTTACATTTCACGAATTTCATATGTACATTTATCTGACGCTCCTACGGTGAAAGAAACCATCGCGAGGAAACCTACATACACCTGCGAAGTAATTCAAAGGTGAATGTGAAGTCAACCAATCCGCACTGGGTCAGCGTGGGTTGACTAAGGCCTAATCGCCCTAACATAAGTAGTTCGGGTAAGCTAGTGCCCCTCGGTAGGAGCGTATAAGAGCTGTGATTATGATGATGATGACGATAACAAGAACATCCAACTGGATTGAATGGAGACATACAAAGAAGGGATAAGTTGATAAAATAACGGAATGGTTGCCGTCATTTCTAATTATACTAATTTGCATCCCGATTTATTAATTGAAGCATTTTAAAAATCTTCTAAAACTCCCCCGGTTGTCGAAACGAAATAAATACTTCGCCAATGATTGCAAAGTTTCCAGCCGATTTCATTCACCTTCAGCCTATTTGCAATTGAAATTTATGATAACACCGACACACGACGTGCTTATATTCAACACGAAAGCTGTGTGTCAATTTTTAGTGATGTAAATTGAAAATGACACATTTTCATGCCAACATACAATTTTAATTTTGTGTATTATATGTATGTATGTAGCTGATATCCAGACTTTATTTATAAATTAGTATACTTATCGTAGCTGTCTTTAGTACTTATACTTAATGTAAGTACATACCTTATGTAGGTAAGTACATGACTATTAAAGAAATTCTAAGCTGCTGTGCTTTGACTTATTAGGCAGATAGGTCACTGAGACCGCGTTGTATTTTTTTTGTTATTATGGCGACAAACATAGGTGAGACGGTGGTAGCTAGCCAAGCGGGCTCAGAAGCCCTACCACCAACTAAGTCGAGCAGAAAAACGTCTGCCCCCAGTGGGAATCGAACCCCGGACCTCCCGATCAACACCCAACCCCTCAACCACTAGACCACGGAGGCGGTTAAAACTAACACTTTTAATACTTTAACTTAACTTTAATGCTACTAAATACCCAATTTAATTCAAAACAATTGTATCAATATTCATTTTAGAATGTTTGTATGTTACAAATATTGCAATAAAGCTAATAATACAACATTATTTTGCTAAAATATGGTTATTGGGTTGTTACAGTGAATTTCCCCGACATATTCAATCGAATATTCAACTGTTTGTGTTAAAAATACTTGATAATGAGCTTGTACAATAGTACAACTTGGATGCGAATGGCTGTGTTAAAAAGTTGGATGATGTATTGAAACTTGGCTTTAGAATACTAGCCTTTCGCTCGCGACTTCGCCCGCGTTATTTTTGCTTTCCCAAGGGATTTTTTTCCCGTAGGAAAATTACCCTATGTCCTTCCCCTGGTCTCGAACTATCCCTATACTAACTTTCATCAAAATCGGTTCAGTAGTTTCGAAGCCTATTCAATACAAACAAACATACAAACAAACAAACAATCAAATCTTTCCTCTTTATATTATTAGTATAGATATAGATATCTAACAGAGGAAGACTCTGTACATGAGTTCTTGGTGGTTGGGTGGCAGAAGGCGGGCTTTCATGGCCCTCTCGATGCTACCCTGAGGGGAACAAAGACCTTGATTTCCCCGTCTAAGGTGTACTTAGTATCCGGGGTACCTCTCCCTCGGCGTTTTGGCTCGGCCAGTACTGCCAGCTGGTCGGGCTGTTCAGGGGTGACTGATAGAACATCAAGTTTTTAATGGTTCTAATTCGAAAATATTTTCTTACCTGGTTAAAAAAGGCCACTTGCTCTTGCTTGCGTAGCAAAAGGAAGTGACTCGTGAGATATATAATATATTTCCAAACAATTTGAAGGACCTACCGATGACTATATTTAGAAAAAAAATTAACCAACTTTTGGCAGATAAATTATACTATAGTATTAGTTAATATTTAAATGATTATTTTTAGAATTTAGATCATTATTTAATATTTTATAATTGACATAATGTATATATTTCAAGTGATTTAATTACTTGTGATTATTGACATTCACAAGTACCTATATTTTTATTTTATGACACAATATTTAATTAAAATCTGACAAAATGAGAATAACGAAAAACTTTCGAAGTTTCGTCGGCGCGGTGCTCATATCTGTTTGTACTGGAGTCCAAAATAAAATACTGCTAAGTAGTTGTCCGAATTGTTTTAAATCGATTAAAGATTCGTTCAACTCCCCTTTACCTAGAAAAAGCCAGCAGGGCGAACTTATGTCATAGAGATCATAGAACAAAGAGCCCTTTCTGTTTACTACAGCTGTAATAATTATATATAACTCTGAATTCCCACGGGATCGGGACGTATAAACTACGTGCTGCAGTTAGTTGTTGTTGTAAACCATGGACGATAATATGGTCTAAGGTTGTACAGTAAGTGCCAGGTCAAGCTTTACATTTCCACTGCGAAAACCGCACCTATTACGAGGAACATAAGAGCAGTCCACAGGTCAAACAGCATAGCTTGAGGCGGAGCTTACTGTACTTATAAATAAAAAATTGTTTTGCTAATGGACGTGACTGTCTTGTCTATAGTGGGACATTGTGATTTTGATGTTATATTTCCAATTTAACAAAGTGCCTACCGACACATAGCTAATATACAAAACTTTCGATGTTATCCTGTAAGGACAGATCCCCTCGCAACGGAAAATGTCAAAAGGTCGAGCTCTGAATCATTCCGTCTGGATTGTATGCCATTATTTACACGTCTGAGCTAAAATGGCGGCGATCACGAGGCTATAACCTTTTTGACGGTATTCCTGCAGACTGAGAATTTTTTTCGTCGAGCTTCATGAGCTCGTGCTAATAATCACAGCTTAACTCTAAAGAAAATAATACACTCATGCGAATTATCTAATCCAACGTACCACGAAGTAGCTAGCTACTCTAAAAAAAATTTTAACTTCTCGTGCTCGCAAAGTTCGTCTTTATGTCGTTTATAGGCTACATAAAATGGTTTTTTATGTTCTAGACTTCTAGAGCATAAAGTAAAATTTTCTTTTAGACAAAGATTCTTAGGCCCAACAGCCAACACGCTCAATAAAATTCACAGAATAACTTGAGATAATTTATTTATTTGCTTAATTTACTTATTTGTCTAGTGTTTTCTACCTCAAAAGTCACGAAACCAGATAAAACTAGTAACCGGTTATTTTTAAAACGCATCGAATTATTTTTATTACTTGGCAGAATGAAATATGTACCTAAGCCATCGCCATGTAAAAATTAAAAAAAAAAGTTTACCGACGGGAATTGGCTATTATTTAAGTTCTTTAATTTTTTAACATTGTGTTACATATTTTTCGTTAATATTTTGAAGTAATTGTTTAATTTTCTCGCAATCGAAGGGAAAAGCAGAGTGTAAAACACTGGCATAAACAAGTCATTGTACCCCTCAACTTACTATCCATATCGTGGATATAATCGTATTGGGCTACAATGCCTCATTTTATGCCCTTGTTGTACAATCTACTATATTTTTAATTTGCGATATTAAAGCTCTTGGGCAAAAAGTTCAAAGATGTAGGCAAGCGTCACTGCTTTCTCATCCACAAATGAACCAGTTATTTCGTCCCTAATCATTGAAACAAAACAAATGCTCTAAGCATTGATATTGTGGTCGAACCTCCCGACCCGGCAAGGTTAGATAAGGTTGTGGATAGCTATTCAGGTGGGATCAGAAGTCCTTCCAAATTAAACCAAACAGAAAAACGGGGAAAATCCCCGATCTTGAGATTTGAATTAGGCGGATAATCTACTTATTAGTAGTTGGTATGGTCGCAAGCGTTTAAGTTACAGTGCCAACAAGCATTTTCTGTCACCTATTTTGTACGAAAAATAAATATAACATTTATCTGTTTCTTGAACCAGAAAACTACAACCACACGATCACTAGATAACCATCAAATTTGATATACACTCCATTCGAATACCACATTATAATATCATTGGTTCTTTGTCATTCTGACTTATTTCTCATACCAAATGGATACCACTATTTTAAAGTGACACTAAAACAAAACTAAACAGAGACTGCGTAGTGTCATTAATAATTACAAAATAAAAACAAATACAATATCGTATGGATTGTTACATTTGTGAAAATGAACCGATGACGCAAAGTTAACTAAACAGTAAACAAAACCATCGCTCCTCTCAAACAAAGCCTCTTGAGATGACAAAGTAACAATTATTGACCACTTCACTCCTCAAAGCTTCATGCTCATTATAAGCGAGTGCAGCAATTCAACCCTTATCTTCGAGTTGTTAAAGCTCAACGTTCAGCGGATTCACTGGTTCTTGGGTATCCCTTTAAAAGTGTCATCTTTACAAACAGAAAAAGAACACTCGAAACTATTGTTTGAAGATGCTTTGCGTAGTTCAGCCTCTTTGTTCTCTTGTGTGCGATGGAATGAGACGTAGAATAGTCGACTACTTTGGCTGTTATTTATGTGTTCCAAGAAGAACACTATTTTTATGTTACTCGGTATATTTGACTCGTTTTCGTTAAAGATTGCTTATTGGATTGGAATCTATCCAATGAGTGATATCGACTTCGAATTCAGGATAACAAATTATCACAAATAACACAGAACGTTACAATAGTATGAAAGAAAGAAACTTTTATCGGCCAAAAAGTACATACATATAAAGATATTGAACAATAAGGCGGGTTGGCCAAATGGTATGACCACATTACAATAGGGTAGTTGACTGATATCAGAATTGATTAAAATATTGTTTATTTCTAATAGTATTTGGCATAAGGTTCCACAATATACCGATTTTAATAAATAACAATGAATGATTACTGTAAAATTTTAATTTGAAAATGCTAGAAATAATCTTTTTTTATCTCACGCCGTAAACGCTTTGATATCCTGTGGTCAGGGCAGTGACGTCACTCATATAGTAAACAAAGAAAGGACATTGCTCTGCGTCCATACATTGTTCGCCCCAACACCAACAGCAGTGTGAGTAGTCAATTGACGAATGTTTTAAATCAATTTACGTTGTAAGATATGAGAAACTTAATTTATACAAATAAATAAATGTACATACCTACATAAAATCAACTCAATTCTATTCAGTCGAGCAAAGGTAACAATAAACATTTCTATATTTTACTTCATTTGGTTTTGTTTCTAAAAGTACTTTTATATATTTTTGATTTGTCCGTCGAGTACAAATATTTGTTATAAATATGCATATATAATTATAACGTAAATCAAATCTTTGTTGGTCATGGGGCGATTTTCGACATTGTCCTTTGATTCAACAACTCGTCGTTGTTTTTGTGAGGTTATTTCGCCTCGGTGCTTTGTTTACTATAAGACTGACGTCATTTGATGTATACCACAGATAATCAACAGACTGTCATGGCTGACCGTGTTTTCGGTCCAAAATTGAAAATCTTAATTTAAAATAGATTTTTTGCACTTTTTAGCCATCGAAAAAAATAATATTCATGTGCTATGGTCTAATACAACAATTATGAACATTTTAAGCCCTACTTTAAAAAAGGGTCAACTAGCCTATTGCTTTAATGCATTCAATAGATTTCTAATGTAACATCAACTTTTAAGATGAACCAAGCTTTGTTTTTGCTACGCGTCGAGAACTGACTCTACAGATAATAATATAGAGATAAAAATAAATAGAGCTTTTATTTTTCATGTATCGAAATTACGATTGAAGTTATCTGGACAGAGGGACGAAAACAGTATGCCCCTCCCGGGGAAACATTTTTCCCTGCTGTCAAATTATAAAAAAAAATTCTTTTGATTTTTTTTTAGTTATGCTGAAACATCTTTAAACTTTCTATTACATACTTATGTATACATACTTATATTACATACTTATATTTTTATATATACTTTCTATACTGCCACATCTTTTAACTTTTAATAAAAATGTGTGCAAAAATATTATCAATGATTTTGAAACATGACTATAGGTACTTATGATTATTATTTACAATTTTTTTTTCTCCAATCAGGTTTTTATATTCCTTATATTTGAAATGAAAAGCAGAGTGTTTACCTCGGGCTAAAGTTCCTTTCGTCCCTAGGGTAACAATTACAATAGTGCTACGTTTGTCTGAAAATAAAAAATCCACAGATGTTCACGTGCTTTTCTCAAATTAACAGCGTCATTTATGAGAATTAGTCTGAGTGTATTTAAGATTTTGATAAACTGACTCAAGTGCGATAATAATGATGTAAGGTGTTCCCCGGAAAATACTTTACTATCACTTACTTGGTATAGCCTGACGAACAAAGAACAAGGATTATCGCTCTCCACCGACCGACGAACCCACATTGGGTCGATGTGGTAGGAAATGGCCCGATTCCTCTTCTTGTAGAGGCTTATAATCGACATAATACCTACTGAGGGTAAAATGTATGATTGTTGAAAATTAAAAATCTTTTAGACCAATATCAGAAAAAATAGTTCGGAGAAAATTTGCTTCAGCTGCATGTGTCAAATCGCATTTCGTCGCTATGGTCGCAAATTTAGGGAAAAACTCTTTTAGTTGTTTTTCGTAAGAAAACCTCGTAAGTATGTAATACAAGTCTACGTAAAACAAAACTCGGATGCGGGAAAAATTAAAATCGACCGAAGAAATTTTTGTAGAAAGCCAAGTTAAACACTTGGCTTCCTACAAAAAACTTCACTTTACGGGTTTTTTTTATCTCTTGTAAAATTTGGAGTAATTATTTTTTTGTAGGTCCATGGAGTAATGCACATGCGAGGTTTTCGCAGCCCGCCGAAGATTTGAGCTCCATCTCCCTTTCATTCGCGAATCACTCAACCCACAAGAAAAACAGGAAAAAAAAACTCAACAAACACGTATAACGTTCAACCTGACGGATGCAATTCACAAATATTTCCGCCTATCGGAAAACAAAACGGGCTGGTCCATTTCGCTAATAGAAAAAATGTCCGCGCTTGCTTGACAGTGTGACAGACAAACAAACGCTCCACAATTCCGCCATAGACACCCGTCGGCGGGCGTATTTCCGAAATACTTATTGTTTAGCTCCGAGAGGACCCGGCGACGGATGTGGCTAATAATAGATTTGTGGGGTGCTAATGTTTTTGTTCGGGGTGTTTAATGAAGCGACCGAACGTCGAGCTTATAAACGTCAGACATTTTGTGGTCGATTTTTTAGACAGCGGCCGGCCTTGGCAGCTGACGTGTGCCTTTTGTAAGCCCATAGTGAATTATGTGCCTGCAACAGGCAATTTATTTTTTTAGTAGTACAGTAACATGAATCTCTATCTATAAATATATGGATTAGCATTGTTCTTAGTGCGTACTTAACGCCAAGTTTCTAGACTCATCTACATACATGTCTTATAGGCTACATGCATTTATAACTCAACGCTGCGCTGGGAGGCGGGGAACTCTCGCTCCCGAGCATGGTCGTGGTCATGCTCCGTGGCAAGGCGGCTTGGGGGGCTGTTGCCTTCTTCTGCGACGATGTCATCTTGCAGAAGAAGGCTGTGGAGAGGGAGCGGGAGGCAGATCCTCGTGCCGCTCCCCTCCGCCGGAGACGAATAGGCAGGCGAAGGCGATTTACTTAAGCAATGCCCATCTAGTGACCCTGCCGCGGAGGCCTGCGTATACGGTTGGCCCCGTGCACGCCGCCGTAAGGCTTCTCCCTCCGGGGGATTGTCCTGGTGTTCTCGGCAAATGGGGGGGCCCTTGGCGATAGCTCGGCCATTATAGTCGAACTAGCCCGCATTACAGACTAGTCGCCGACTACAAATATAACCGAATAGGTACTCGGCTTTTCCGACTAGTGACCGACTGTGAGTACATCACTTTTTTATAGGCTACATGCAACGGTCGGTCAGACAATCCTTACTCACGTAAGTACATCTTACCTCAGCCATAAGCAGAGGCGAATTTACATATTTTACACCTATGGGCCTAACGAAATTTCCGTCGAACCGATTGAAAGAACTTTCAAAATTTGCTTAGGTTTTACATTAACAACTTTAAAACATAAGTATACAGTACAATAGATTTATACTGATCACTGAATTACGCTGAAGAATCGTACCACAACACAAGAATAAAATAAAAAGAATAACCAATGCAATAATACTAAAACACAAAAGAGAACAATAATGTTGGTTGCGTGGTTGGGGCACGGTTACTATTACCGTGGTTGGGGTATCGATAGGAAGACCACAATCACATTTTCAAAATGGCGGCTACTGAAATGATATTATTTCCGAATTCCAGTTTTATATTACCGCCTTGCCGCCCCTAAATTTTGCCGCTATTGGCCGAAGCCTTAAAGCATTTAGTACATTGTAAAACTGTGCCCACGTAGTGCCATTAGCTAAATCCGAACTTGGTTATTGGTAATTTATCAGTATCTACCGTGCCGGCGATTACTCTAAACATCATATACAATGATAAACATTAGCAGTTAATTCGCTGTCTAAAAAAGAAATTTTTCAGTATTGTTCAAATGAATGTACCTAAGTAGGTACTTAGGTACATTACTCAAATACCTCAAAATACATCACCTCTCTTACACCAATTTCGACAGTTTATCTAAATTTACAAAATTATTACCAAAACCCAAACTCAGCACACTACGGTACTTCTCATTATTATAAATATTAATTGGTAAGACCATTATCATTTCAACAGATAATATTTCCCACAAAAAGCCTGTTTCAAAGTTCCGACGCAAAACGTAGGAGTGAAAATTGTTGCTAGCTCTAATATAAGCGGCGCGGCAATAAATTCTTCTAATATAGAGGCGGCAAGGATGAAACATAATTAAAATGCTGCTTTATCCAAACTAGGTTCTGATAAAAATGAAAACTAAGAGTAGGTATAACGACTAATAAAATCATTGTAATGTTTTAAGACCAATAAGGCTACTTTTAATCTAATGTATAAATATAAATTTATCACCTCAACTCGGTCTTGTACCCATTGGACCTTCAAGATTCGACCCAAAAGCAAAAAGTGCTTATTGGACCTCATTTACAGGGCCCATTCGACCTTCCTAAAAATATTATATTCAATGCGGCCATTGGACCTCTTTTTTGAATTCGACTGGTACCTACTGGACCTTCAAGATTAGACCCTATTGCAACTGTACCCATTGGACCTTATTTGTATGCCCCATTCGACCTTCCTAAAATATTATATTGAATGTGCCCATAGGACCTTTTTTATGGGAACCATTGGACCTTATTGACAGTTTTATTCAAAAAAGTACAGTCATATAGAAAATTGAAGACTAAAATAAAATTAATAGGAGCTGTAATAGAGCCAATACCATTGAAAAGTAAGTAAATACCATTGAGCTGTTCTAGCCTATGTATGTACCTACTTCTATCTCAATCGGCACAGCCACTAATTCCGAGCAAAAAAAAAATATGGAGAAAACCGGACGTCCTCACTCTCACGACATTCGTCCTGCTCTCGCCTCTTGTATTGTAGCGCAACGATCAGTGGCAATATTTCTTTCTCGTTCTTGTCTATTGTTTACTTTCCAAAAAACTACCTGAAGGCTTGAAAAAAGGCTACTTTAAAGGAGTAACAAAAAACTGAGTTATTGTCAACTATTGATTTTAAGTAATATGTAGGTAGGATTAGAAGTTACATTCCTCCTATATTGGTTCTGTCGACATCGCACTTTAACATAATATTAAATCAAAGACAAAAATCTTTATACAATGTAAACCTTCACAAGTATACTGTTGATTGTCAATGTACATTTGATTAAATAAAATAGTTAAAACTAAACTAAAAAAACACCCATATTATAGTTTTAAAAAATGGGAGATCAACTCAGAACTGAATATTAACATAATAAACATATTAACATAACATAATTAATGACATGTAATTATGTTGATTATTCCCCCATGATCCAATCTGGAGGTCGTAATTTTTTTCTATTAATTTTTAATTGTATGCATGCTTAATCTGTTTTTATATAAATAATTTTTTTTTCAATCTTAAGGTAGATTAAAATCGATAGAATAGTATACTAACTAAACTGAAGTCTTTTTTTACCAAAAAGTAAATAATTTAATATTTTAATATAGGTTATAAATCACAGATCGATTAAATTTATGTGATAATATGTGATTTATTTAAAATATTTTTATAATTTTTGTTTGGCAATTTAGGCTAACTTATAGTTATAAAAAATATTCTCTATTGTCGTTAAAAGTAAGGTAAAAAAGGATCTGTGGTTATGTGATTATAGTAAGTTATCTATATTTTATTTCTTTTTGATTTGTTGCTGATGATTAATATGTTGAATTTTATAAATATGTTGATTAAATATTTTGATTTATATTTTTTGTTTTTATTTCTTTAACAATTTTACTTTTCTGCATGACTGTATGTGACATTCCAAAAGAAAAGAGTCAAATAGTCCAATGGGACACGTCTTTTTGATAAAAGGTCTGATGGATCCAATGGTGTAGGTAATGTGTAATTTTGAAGGTCCAGTGGGTACCATGTTTTTGATAGGAGGTCGAATAAGACGTATCGTTAATTTTGAAGGTCCAATGGGCACCAGATTTTTGATAGGAGGTCGAATAGGTCCTATCGTGTAGGTAAGGTCCAATTATGAAGGTCCAGTGGGTACAAGACCCTCAACTCGTTTCTTGAGGAATCGCAGTAAATATGTTTTTAATGTTCTTTAAACTAATTATTTAAAGTGGTGTAAATAATTTAAATGACACTACTAATTAATTATTTAAATGACAAGTGTAATAAAATAACACTAGGCGGTATCTATTAATATTCACTATTTTGAGAGGCATATTTTTATCTGTGGGCGTCTACTGGTTAAACGATGATTATTATTATCAGATATTTCAAATACCAACCTGTGTGCTGTTCGTGGATTTTAGATAGGTCTTTTAGCGAAGTAAAAACTAAGTAGGTACTTATTTCAAGCTGCTATTCGCGAAATTCGTTTTGCTTGAATGAGTTTTTATATTGTAGGTTTACTACGGATTCAACCCTTTCAAGTTTAAATTTTGCAGCAATAAATAGCCTGGAACGGACTGACTAAAAGAGAGAGCATACTTACTATAAGAAAGCAACGTATTGTTATCATAATAAGTAATAATAGTGAAACTATATTGCACACAAAACAAAAATAACAAAGGAAATAATAAGAGAAATGTAACAATAGGCGGCCTTATTGCTAAAGAGCAATCTCTTCCAGGCAACCTCGGAAGTGGGAAATACATACAAAGAAAAACAGACTATATTCAATAGGAGGAAGGGTGCAGAAACTAGAATTAGAAAATAATTTGGTACGGAAAGGAATCAGTGTCACCAAAGCAACTAAGGAAGTGACTACGAACTTGGTTTTTAAAAGACTCTAACGTGCGTGCACTTTGAATATTCACAGGATAGAGTTCCATAAGCGGACGGCGTAGGATGACATAAATGAAGGACAGGATATCAACTGAGGAACATTAAAATGAGATCGCAACGTCCGAAGAAGTGGGCCGAAACGAAAAACAGAAATCCCAATATCACGGCCTCAATGCAGACGCTGGAGCAAAGGAGAGACTTTGGTTCTCTCTGCGTGCTCTATCGGCTCTTTAACGGAGAGTGCTCTGAGGAACTGTTTGCAATGGTGACTTATTCACCATTTTACCACCGCACCACTCGCCATCGCAGTAGATTTCATCCATATTACCTGGAACCGATCTCGTCTAGTACAGTTCGGTTTCAGCGTTCATTCCTTCCACGTAGGTGTAGGCTCTGGAACGAAGGTAATATTTGGCACCAACTTCAATATGAAATTTCTCACAAATTTTAATAATTCTGTCTCACAAATTTTAATAATCAAGCTAAAACAAATATTAAGAATAACCCTAAATATTTCTGGTCATTTATCAAATCTTTAAGATCTAATAGTACCGATATCCCAGACGAAATGTTTCTAGAGAACCTAAAAGCTCAAGGTGGACAACAAATTAGTAACCTTTTTTCAGATTACTTCAACTCTAATTATATTAGTAATTCGTCAACGCCGTATAATTTTGCCACCACAAATACTGCTCATGCTTCCCTTGGTTTGTGCTACGTGTCCAGAGATGATATCCTTAAAGCCCTTAAATCTACTGACACAAATAAGGGACCGGGACCTGATACTATACCACCGATATTCTTCAAAATATGCGCATCACAATTAGTTGAGCCACTTTATCAAATTTTTAATAAATCTCTTACAGCCGGAGTTTTCCCCTCACAGTGGAAAATTGCCCACGTTACACCGGTTCATAAAAAAGGTGATCTGTCAAATATAGTCAACTTCCGACCGATTTCGATTTTATCATTTGTGGCCATGTTATTTGAATCCTTGGTACAAAAATAGCTGTATTTCCATTTGAAACCAATATTTAACACCCAACAACATGGTTTTTTGCCTGGTCGTTCGTCGGCCTCAAACCTTATAGGGTACGTGGATGATATAACGGCAGCTCTAGAGAATAATAACGAGGTCCATGCTGTATACACCGATTTTTCCAGAGCTTTTGATGTAGTTGATCACAACATACTTTTACAAAGGCTTTCTAATGCCGGAATATGTGGATCATTACTTAGATGGTGTGAATCATATTTAAGAAATCGTTCCCAACTGGTTATAGTGCGTGGTTTCGAGTCAAAAGCAGTCTCAACCAAAAGCAGTCCCTTCGGGTGTCCCACAGGGCTCGCACCTTGGTCCTCTCTTCTTTCTTATATTTGTAAATGATTTATGCTCCAACTTAAATTCGGAATATAGAATGTTTGCTGACGATTTAAAATTATATCGGGAAATTAAATGTTGCAATATTGCAGGACGATCTTAATAAAATCTGTCAGTGGACTAAAGAAAACAAAATGATCTTGAATCCTGGCAAGTGCTTTTTCATAAAATTCTCACATAAAAGAAAATTCGAAAAAAATATTTACACAATTTAGCGGGTCCGTTCTTCAAGAAGTTGAAAATATTCGCGACCTTGGTGTTGTTATGGACCGAAAATTGGACTTTAGAGATCATATTAATAATTTAGTTAAGAAGGCTTCTAAATTAACCGGATTTGTCATACGTCAGACCAAAGTTTTTAATGCACCTGAAATTCCAAAATTACTGTTCAATAGTTACATCAGGAGCTTACTTGAATATTGCAGTCCTGTTTGGAGTCCATTTTATGCAATTCACATTAATAGAATCGAGAGCATACAAAAGAGGTTTCTATATCAACTGTCTTTTTCAAAAAACCTTTGCCATCAGTTACCATCTTACCAATTAAGACTCGAGCATTTCAACATGACCTCGCTCCGGCATCGCCGCTTAACCGCAGATATGATATTTTTGCACAAAATTATCGCTGGTAAAATTGATAACCCTGATCTTCTCAATAGGTTAAGTTTTTCTATACCTAGAACTGGTAGTCGCCTACATAACCGTGTTGTCTTTTACTTGCCTGCATGTCGTACTAACTATCGTCAATTCTCGCCATTAATTCGCATGTGTTCTCAACATAATAAAATTTGTCATGATTTCGATATTTTCAATGCATCAGCCAATGCTATAAAAAAGTCATTGATGTTGATGCAATGATTTTGTGTTTATAAAAAAAATTTTTTTTTCTCTCTCTGGTAATGTAATTTGTAAATTGTTTACTGAGTGTTATTATTGTATTTTATGCGCATGCTGTGTTCACTCTTAGAAGGTTGTTCAATTCACATGTTCTCTATTGTAAATCTTTATTTTTATGTTTGTAATGCTTGTAACAACCAGTTTGTGAACCAAATGATAATAATAAAAAAAAGGAATTGTTATGTTGTATGTATTCTTATATTATTTATGGTCTCGCGCCCATTGGTGTTTTGAAGTCGGTTTTATTTTTGTAATGACATAGGATAACGCTTTAGGTTGATTTTCAATGATTAGAAAGTAAAGAATCCGAAATCCGTAAATACTTATGTAGTTAGGAGCTTATGTAGTTAGGAGCTAACAAATTCACGAAACCCTCCGTGGACGAGTCAAACTCACAATTGACCGTTTTTTATTGTTAGTATTAGTGTGTCGATATTTATTTCTACTACAACGTAATTTATTACAACTAAAATATAGCTTTCTATCAAATTCATTACTTACTTCGTTATGTTATTAATAAAGGACGTGCACATACACTATTGAATTACTCATCGGGAATTGAATTGGTAAGGTAATCGAGTCAGCAACGGTCGGGTTACGCAGCATCAATATATTCTGCGTATCTCAAATATTTGTGCATATCGTCTGACTCAAATCCAATTAAGGCTGTATGTTTCCTTAACTTGGTATCCTAATTTTTTAGACACAAAACTGGGTGACACACACTTTTAAACAATATAATGCCAATGATAGAAAAGAGCTTCACCTAAACCCTTCAGCAACTGAGGAATTGGCTATAGTAAAAAGCCCTAATTGTCGGAATGCAACGTTGTTATTAATTATGGCGACAAACTTTGATAAAGTGGTGGTTATTAGCCAGACGGCTTCAGAAGCCCTTCCTACCAAACCATGCAAAAGAGTTTGCTTTCGTTAAAAATCAAACCCAGGATTTTTAGATCTGAAATTGGTGGACAGAATGTTTGGAAAAAAAATGACGTGTTGATTGAAAGCTGGTTACAAAACAGTGAAAAAACCTCCATTTTTACATTTGGTTACGAAGCCTTAGTTACGAATGTGGCTGGGGGCTGTTAAATTTGGTTCGAATTTTACGCTATCTGTATACTTATTTATAAGTGGTAAACAAACGTACTGTCACCGTTTGTATGTATGTGTCTAACAATTGTCACTTGAAGTCAGTGCGTTAATTGCCAACGAAAAATATGCTTTCGACGCATAAAGTACACTTAGACGAGAAAAAGAACATTAACGTGAAACGTAAAATACTACACGGAAAATACCACTTTTGCAAAATACTCCTACCTAGTATGCGATATCATGTCGATGCTGTAGCTAACGCCATCTATACAGCGTCTGGGAAAACGTGGTTGGAGTAAAAGATGCTGTAGCTAACGCCATCTAATCAGCGTCTGGGCAAAACGTGGTTGGAGTAAAAGAAGCGGAAGACTTGCGATTTGATTGCGAACAAGACGACACGCGTCAATCAGCGAGATTACCTATACGAATATTTATGTACACAAGTTTTACGAAATAAATTGTCATATAATATAAATAAACGAATCATTGGATAAAAAGGAACCTGTCCCCAACAACCAACTTAGATTTCAGCAAGCTAACTCTTTTCGAATATAACCATATATTTTGCAAACAGAAGTAAAGCATAAAGTTTGAAATTCGGTAGCAGTCTTCAGTTAAGATAATTCTAAAATAGGGGTGTTCTTTGTCGCACCTTCAGAAGAAATATTGTTATGGGGCCAAGAACGAATCAGGTTTTAGGATGGATATTGAAAAATAACAATAGTAGCTTCATTTTAAAAAATAATGTGTTTAGTTTTTACAATAACTTTAATAAGCAAGCGGCACGGCAGGGCGTCATTCGGGACCGTTGAAAAGTATACTCGCCTTAAGGTTAGAAACGTGATTATAATATACGAGATTAATATAGAGTTTGGGTCGAACGTTTTGCATATTGGCAAGTATTTAAGGCGCTAGTTGTGGAATGTTGGCGCTAATGTTGGAATTAATGAAGTAAAGCACCAACGACGGGATTTTCAAATTTGGAAATCGAAGTAAATATAAATGAAATCTTATTAAACAAAACAACCAATCAGCGTTAAAACGGAACTTTGTACCTATAATAGCTACCACAATCTAGACTTTCGGCTAGGACGTGCCCGCTTACAGTGGGTCTCAAAAAGAAGGCTCAATATTACTCAGAAGGCATCGGGGAGGACTATACTCGGGATTTCTCTACGCGATCGTATCAGAAATGATGAGATCAGGAGAAAAACTAGAATCCCCGACATAGCCTTAAGATTGCCTTAAGTGGCAGTGGGCAGGACACATAGTTCGCGGACTGACGGCCGTTGGGGCAGAAAGGTCCTCGAGTGGCGGCCGCGTACCGCGAAAATCCCTTTACAAGGTGAACCAACGATCTGGTAAAAGTCGCGGGAAGCTGCTGGATGCAGGAGGCGCAGGACCTATAAGTTTGGAGATCTTTGGGAAGGCCTATTTCCAACAGTGGGCAGTCTCTTCCTAACTCATATGTGGTATCTACTCTCTTCGTTACGTTTGCATTAAATAATATAATGGGAAAATATTTGGCGATAATTCATAATAGAATATATTGCTTATCTTTAAGACTTTTTAAGACCTTTGTGGACAATGGGTGCCCAATTGCGGGATTGATTTGCAAGGATTGCAAAGGCATTTGCTATACACGATTACCTATTGAAACGCATAACGTGTTTCGTCATAAACTAGAAATGCATAATTTTAATAGCCATAATCGTCACTTGCCCTAAGTCTTCATACCATAACTTCATAACGCATAATATTATAAGGCCTAAATATGTAAGGCATACCCATGACAAGGTATAATTTGAATAAGCATAAGTAACAAAATGTATAATTTATGGTTTCCATAATATTTCAAAGGCATAATATTCAAAAGACATACTTACATATATTTGAAAAGCATATTGACAAAATCCGTAAAACCATAACGAAAAAATACTCATTCACCATAATTTCAAAAAGCATTCACTTGTTATGCATAATATATTAAATTTATTTTCTTATGTTTAAATCGTTTACTATTGCTTTTTTGTTTTTGAACCTTATGTATTAAGATGTAGTTCACATTGAAAATATGATATCACTTAATAATATGAAAAACTTTAATTTACGGTTAGTGTAAAAAGAAGACGTCATAATATTAATATACTATATCATTTGCATGCATGCAGATATACAGCACGCATGCAGCCATGCAGCATGCAGCAGGCATGCAGCAGGTATGCAGGCGCGCAAGCAGGCATGCTGCATGTAAGGCTTCTGCTATAGCTTCGACAATGCGGGGTTCTGGCGGTCCCACGCATGCCAATCGTCGCAGATGGCTTTCGCTCACCACCACAGCCTCGGTTTGAAGGCCGGCTTCACCGGCCAGCCTCAGCCGTGGCGGCTCGCTCATAGCCACCTTCTTCAACATGCGGGCCGCCTCACCCCTCCGTGCCTTCGCGGTGCATATGGGGTAGGGCAGACAAGACTACGTGAAGTCGGGGTTGACTGAGTCGGTTTCAAGAAGCACTAATTTTTTTTTAATAATTAGTAATCCTCGTATTGAGAAAAATACTATCCAGATTATATCAGATTTACGGATTAAGTATCAGTGACAGTTATCATCTTCAAAATCAATGTTATTATGTACTACTTATGTATGTTTGTCCTCCTCTCCTCTATGTGTTTCGAAACCATTCATCAGATAATTCTGCATTATAATGTTTATGCCTATTGATATGTTATGCCAAATATTGTTATGTTTTTGATTTTTATGCCATATGATGTACCTATGCCAATCGAAATTACGACAATCAACAGTATGCGTTTCAAAGTGTCACCGCTATACAGACAAGGCAAATTTATCAAAGTACGGAAACCATATTCATCTATGTATTTTATTTTAATTTCAAGTTCTTGGAGATTATTTCATTTTGTTATTATACTTTTGGTATTCAACAAGATATTACTAGCTCTCAATGGAAAATTAATATTGATATTTAAAGTCCTTTACATTTTTGAAGTGATCCAGATAAAGCTTGTGAACAAGATAAATTACATGCCAAATTCCTATAAATAAATTGAGTGGCTGGATATCTGCCGGAAGACATCTTTATCGTTCAAAGAATTTCCTGTCATCGAGACCAAGGGACCGTTTGACCAAACCCTAATTTTCGTATAATTTACTTCTTCTGAATGGTTTTTTATATTATTATGTGTTTAGTAATATATCAGTGACAGAAAGAAAATATATCTTTGCATTTTTAGTTGTTATTTTATACTTAAAGCCAGGAATAAATTTCACAAATTATTAATGTGTGAAAAATGTATTGACGTCATATGGATTGCGCAATTTATATTTTTTAAATGTAAGAGTTATAAAACCTTCAGGACCATTACATTGAATTCCCATAAGACCATAAATATGATTACATAGATAGAAGAATATGCAAAAGAAATGTAATATCTATCAATAAGATTACAGCTTTTAACAAACTACCAGGTTCACGAAAATTTCAAATATTTCACAAACTCTACTTAATGAGAGTAAGTTTCACACTGTAACTCCAATGGATGATTAGTTTGACAACGCACATTACCATGCAGTATTAAAGACCTTTGAGTCGAAACAAGAGACATTATTTTAAAACTTTCTGGTTGTTCACGCTTAGGTATTCTGAAGTTTAGTTGAATAACTCTGAAGTTATATGCCCTCGTTGAGACAATGATAATGACGCAATTTAAACACATTGACAAGATAAAATAAATAGTTACACGCAAAGTTGTAATAACTTTGAAATTAAACAAGATATAAAAGGACAATCAATCAAAAAAGGTCAAATATAGTTAAGTGTGTTAATGATTAAAAGAACTTGAGATCACCATCATTATTTTCAAACATCAAATTCAAACAAATTTAATGACAAATAAAAAATATAACAAAATAAATACCTAACTAAATACACCATTCATTAAGCGTTTCTCTATCCCGCCGCCCTATTTTCCAACTTCGGTTGCTAGCTAGAACTGACATTTTTGAAAGAAACTTAATATCCATTACTACTATTATGAATGCCGCTGTAACATAAATAATCACTTAACTAGTAATGGATATAAAGTTTCAATATTTTATTAAAAAATGAGAGTTCAGTTCTAGTTTTACCAAAGGGAGACTCTGTACCAGGATCGTCTACCTGGGTACCTCCGTTGCGGCACTAGGTCGGTAGATGACCAGCCCTCCACAGGTAGATAGGGTTCGAAATAAATAACCACGTAGGGAGGTACTGTTATTTATTTTTTGCCATAAGATTCTGTGGCCGCCTCACGTCTTGATTGAAGGTAAAAGGTAGGTAATTGGTGTGACACTGGCCTGAAGGTCCGCCGTAGGTGCCTGACCGCCGCAGTCCAGATTCGAAGACCGGTTTCGCTCCGACGCTTCCCTTTCGCTTTAAAATTCAGTTGCGATTTTCTTCAGCCAGCGCTGGTAGTTGGAAGGTGTACGTGCCTATGCGACACTATTCTGTGCGAAGTTCCCCAGCGGGATTTCAGCAGAATTTTATACTTTTGAAAAGATCGCAAATAGCAGCTCTTGGATCGATGGACACAGCCGTCCCGTTCAATGCGTTCAAATGGTCTCACGGTCGGGAAATCCGACGGCTGCCGAGCGCCTGCTCCGCGTAGACCGTCGCCGCGTCGGCTGTTTTCGCCAGTAATTGGAGATGCGCGAGCGCATCATCGCGAACCATTGCGACCGCCCGTACTTGAAGGTTCCGTAGACTAATATTTTTTGTTCAAGAAAATATTTAATTTAATTTAAAGTTTTAGGTATTTTGACATGATGTAGTTAAGAAATAGCTTTAATGTTTGTTCTTTAAGTTAATTAATAATTAAGTTTAATAAAAATGGTGATTATGTAGTTTTTTTTTATATTTTGATATTTTTATTTACGTTGTTTAAGTACAACGTTACAGTACCCCCCTTTTTAGGTAAGGATTTTTGTTATGAAAAAAAAAAATCCGCTTCAACTACTTAACTACTAACTAGATTTACAATGACTACATACACTTTCATTTCCTTTCATAATTCCCTTTTAGTCTTTCAGTCCTCCTCGTTCATTCGTCCCTTTTATTCTTTCATTCATCACCTAACAATCCAGCAGTTACTTACAATTTAACTATAAGTAGGTAACTGTGCCTAGCATAAAGAGTATTATACATATGTGAGTCTAATACTCAAGTAGTCAGTATAAGATGTTAGGAGTCGTTATTTATTTTAAAAGTAATTTAGAATAGTTTTAATAATACCATAGGCTTAGAACCAGGTAATATTATATATTATATCAGTGGTAGGGTCTGAATAATATATAACATAATTAGAACGTAAAGTAGGTTACGCTTTATTAGTAGTAGTATAGGCTTATTTTCACTGAGTTACTATCCGCTCATTAATAGGTAGCTCTTCCTAGGGGTAGGGCCTGGAAAAACTAGTAATACGTTTGTAGGTACGCATATTTAGGTGTGGTTGAGGCTTCTTTAGAGAGTTACCAACCGCTCTGTAGAAGGATTATTTCAGGGGTAGGGCCTGAATAATCAAAATAATCTAATAGTAGTAATGAATATAACGGTTTGTCGATGTAGTGTTTATAGTAAGTAGTTGAAGAGGTATCATTTAGTTAATAGTTTTAAAAAATAGTTTTCAATTAGGTTATAATTATTAGCTAGGCTAGTTTTAGTCACTCAGAAACAAGATTAAAATTTAAAGACTTAATATTTATGAAATTTAGATGTAGTAATATTACAAGATTCCTTCTATCGCCTTTTACGATACCCAATGGAAGATATGGGGAAGTGGTATTCTTTATGAGCCGCCACCACACGGCTCGTGTGTGACATTTAGGTAGTTAGATGGTATTTTTTAATGTTATAAAAGTCCTTCTATCGCCTTTTACGATACCCAAAGGAAGAAATGGGGAAGTGGTATTCTTTAATATTATGAGCCGCCACCACACGGCTCGTGTGTGACATTTAGGTAGTTAGATGGTATTTTTTAATGTTATAAAAGTCCTTCTATCGCCTTTTACGATACCCAAAGGAAGAAATGGGGAAGTGGTATTCTTTAATATTATGAGCCGCCACCACACGGCTCGTGTGTATAGTTTAAGGATTCAGTTAGTTAGTTAGTTTAATTATACCATGTTTAATATAATATTCTTATTGCGGCGAAATTAATAAGGTAAGTTAGGTTAGGTTAGATTATTTTTTATGTTTTATAGTTAATAAGTTTAATATCCTTTATGTGATAGGACCCTAGTGGTTTTCCTGACATATCAGCTAAATCATATACCAAGGGAGATTTTTTATGAATGATTTTACATTTTATAAATTTAGGTGCTAGTTTTTTATTAAAATATTTATCCTTGTCACTTTGGTAGAACGTTCTACGCTATATAATATCACCGACCTTAAATTCAGCAGGCTTTCTACGTAAATTATATTGTTTGCAATTTCTACTATGAGCTTGTATGAGTAGCGCTTGGACTTTATTAAAGATATTAGAAAGTACTCCAATATTCTCAGCGTATGAATCGCGGGGTTGGAAAATAACATCACCGATGTTCTCAGCATCCACATAAAATGAGCCACAAGTGACTAGTTCTCGCCCAAACACTAGGAAAGAAGGAGTGTAACCTGTAACCTCGTTTACGGAACTATTTACAGCGAATTGTATTTTTGGTACAATTAGATCCCAAATACGTTGATCGTTAGAAATGAACGTGGATATAGCTGTCATTATAGTTTTGTTGTACCTTTCAACCGTGTTAACGTGTGGTGAATATTTAGGAGTGAAATGTAATTTGGGTACCTTGTACTTTTCAAGCATTTGTTTGAGCGTAGCACTAACAAATTGTTTTCCATTATCTAAAATTACTGTAGAAGGAATCCCGTGTATTAGAAATACATGTTCTTCTAGAATTCTAGTTACAATTTCGGCCGTAGCGCGCTTAATTGGAAATAGTAAGCAGTACTTACTAAAACAACAAGTAACAACAAGGATATGTGAATTTTGTTTTCTAGTGGTTGGTAGAGGTCCCACTAGATCCACGCTAATAATTTGGAATGGTCTTGAGCAGTGTTTAGGTCTTCCCATTTCACCCAAAGGAGCGTGATTTTGATGTTTGTGTGCAATACACGTGTCGCAAGCAGTGACACTTCTCACGACATCCGCGTGCATACCTGGCCAGTAGTATGTTAAACTTAAGCGTTTAAAGGTTTTAAATATGCCAAAGTGACCGGCTGTAGGTTCAGAGTGATTCTTTAAAATTATTACTTGTCTTGATTCATTAGGAATCACCTCTTTCCACTCAAACTCTTTATGTAAGTGATTGTTAGATCGCATGAATCTATATAAACGTCCGTTTTTGACAATGTAGTTAGGGAAGGACGTAGGAGAATTTTGACAACCATGCCATAAGTTTAGGTACCACTGGTCATTAGTTGTAGGTGCAGCTGTAGGTGTCGAAATAGAATTAGCATCGATGGTAGATATCTGGTAAGCACGAGATAACGCGTCAGGAATAACATTATCACTGCCACGGCGATGTTTGATTTCAAAGTTGAAGGTTGATAGTCGAATACCCCAACGAGCGAGACGTCCTGTCGGGTTATTGATGTTAAGGAACCACTTGAGTGCCGAATGGTCTGTGTAGACAGTGAATTTAATACCATTATCCAGATAACATCTCCAGTGCTCCAGAGTCGCCAACACGGCAAGGGCCTCTCTTTCGGTGATGCTATAGTTTCTCTCAGGTCCTGTCAATGTTCGACTAGTATAAGCTATAGGATGCTCAAATCCGTCTATGGTCTGAGTCAGCAGTCCTCCAATACCATAATTGCTAGCATCAGTGTGAACCTCAAACGGTAAGTCAAAATTAGGGCACGATAAGATTGGGGCTGACACTAGAAGTTCTTTCAGTTTAGAAAAGGATTTGTCTGCTTCTTCAGACCAAGCAAAAGGATTAGATTTCTTGTTGGTAGAAGTAAGTTTATTGAGCGGACCAGCTATTGTGCTAAACTGAGGAACGAATTTTCGGTACCAAGAAGCTATACCTAAAAACCTTTTGACCTCTCTTTTATTAGTTGGTGTAGGATATTTAATAATTGTGTCGACCTTTGAAGGATCAACACGAAGGCCTTTACAATCAATAACATAGCCCAAATATTTTAATTCTTTACGAAAGAATACAGACTTTTCAATATTTATAGTAAGATTAGCCATGGACAGTTTTTGATGTACTTTTTTAAGGAGAGATGTAAATGTTTCGAATTCAGAATTTACAATTACGATATCATCAATGTACACAAACACAG
This sequence comes from Schoenobius gigantellus, assembly GCA_963935595.1. Classification (NCBI taxonomy): domain Eukaryota; kingdom Metazoa; phylum Arthropoda; class Insecta; order Lepidoptera; family Crambidae; genus Schoenobius; species Schoenobius gigantellus. The sequence goes on from OZ012558.1 coordinate 11,371,807, forward strand.
AGTTTTCAAATTCAGGCCCTTGAAACAATGTATCAACAAGTCTCTGTTGTGTAGCGGGTGAATTTGTCAATCCAAATGGCATAGTGACGAATCTGAAGGTTCCTCGACGAGGAATATAGAATGCTGTCTTATCACGGTCATTTTCAGCAATAGGTATTTGCCAGAAAGCTTTAGAAAGATCTATACTACTTAGGTATCTAGCGTTCTTCAGGTTATCTAGGATCTCTGATATGTAAGGTAACTTATAAGCATCTTTTTTCGTAACAGAGTTCAGTTTGCGACTATCGAGACAAAACCTGAGAGTACCGTCCTTTTTCTGTGTCAGTAATACCGGCGATGACCAAGGGCTCTCGCACTCCTCAACAACGCCAAGAGCTAACATCTCGTCGAGCTGTTCAGATAAGATGCGCTGTTTTTCTGGAGAGATACGATAATACCTCTGTCTTATAGGTAAGGAATCGCCAGTATCGATGTGATGCTCGACAATTTTTGTTCTGCCTAAATCACGCTTTTCTGTTGAAATATTTTTAAACTTTTCTATTATGTCATCGACGGTATAACGTTGTGCTTCAGTAAGTTCGTTATAAGAGTGTAAAACATTTGTAGATTCCCGCATAGCTGTCACGTCACTAGTATTATGTGAATAATCATGGAAAGAAATTGAATTATAAAATTTTGGGAAAAGGTTAAATTTGGTCCAAAAGTCAACACCAAGAATTAGATTTGATTTAACGGAAGGTATAACATAAGATTTTAAAATGTGAAATTGATTTTCAAAGTGTATAGGGATGTAAATATAACCAATAGAAAATAAGGTTTCACCTCCAGCAGCAGTAAATGTTTTAGTAACATCTTTATTTAGTGTTAGACCTAGTGGATCTATTTGTTTATGAAAATTATTTCCTAAGATAGTAACTGAAGATCCAGAGTCCAACAAACCGGCAACTGTAGTGTTACCTATAAGAATAGTTGCATATGGACGTACATCATTGATTGCTTTATTACTAATGACTGCTGTAATGAAATAACTAGAAAAGAAAATTTTTAAAGTCAATAACCAATTTTTCCAATCTAACTTATCAAATTTTTTAGAAGCTTCAGTTTTAGTATAAAAAGCAGTTTTATTACAGCAGTCTTCACCAATCAGTTTTTTTTTGTTGTGAATCAGAGTGACATTTGGGACAATCAGGATATTTGAAATTATTGGTCCCACATTTAAAACAAATGAGAAATCTGTCTGCTCTGCATTTACTCAATGGATGGCTTGAGTTACGACATCGTGGACAAAAAACTTTATTTGGGTTAGAACTAGAGTAATTTATAGCAGCTATGTTCAATTTTTTATCTGTAGGCTTAAAAGAATTATTAGTGTTACTTTTGTAATTATTATATTTAGAGTAAGATGATTTATTAATATTTTGATTATAGTTATTATTATTATATGGGTTCTGATTATAATATTTAGGTCTGTTAGTACTAGCTTCATTAAATTTTGAAAAGGCTAGGTCAGGAGCTAAGGTCTCAATTGAGGCTTTAGGTGGTTCTCGAAATTGAGAAGTCAGAGATTGTATTTTTTCATAGTCCTTACAAACTTTCCTTAAGTTTTCGATAGTATCGATAGACGATGAATTGGATGCTAAAACATTAGCATAACATGGTCTAATGTTATGCATTAAAATATTTAATTTTTCATGCTCTGATATTTTATTACTAAGCCTAGAAAACAATTCGGACATTTTCGCAAAGTAAATGGTTATATTTTCTGTATCACCTTGAGTTCTATTCCGAATCTCCGACAGAAATCGATAATCATGATCAAAGTGACTAAAGTCTTCGATCAATAATGAAATCAGCTTATCCCAAGTATCGACGGAATCCTTAACACTACGGTACCAATGCAAGGCATCGCCTGTAAATATTTCCGTAGCGTAGGTCATTAATTTAGAAGACGTTATGTTCCTAGCAGTGCTAAATTCATTCACTCTCTGTACGAAAGCGTGAACACAAGATTTACCATTGTACTTTATTTTTTGTAAATCATTAATGTGAGCGCGGTCACAACTTATAGATGCATTCGAAATCGGTTCGAGCGATGACGATGTTTGTGCAGTTTCCGCTACAGGCTCAGAGTTAGAATGCGCAGGTTTCTGTATAGCATTTAGTTTATTCATTAAACTTACTAAGTTCTTAGAAGCATGTTTTACTTTCTCGGCATATTTCGAATCTGAACAATTTATGCGTTTCATACGATGGTACAAATGATTACACAATGCCCTAGTACGTTCAAAAAGGTTCTGATCATATTTCTCATCTAACAATTTTAAACGAGATATAAGTTCCATTAAGGAACTGTTCAAGCCGGCAATATCTTCTTCAGGTTCTATGCCTGATTCACAAATATCATTGGTAGGTATTAAAGGCGTTAGCTTGTTTATTTGTTTACGGAGTTCAAGTACGGTTGACGCAGGTTCCTCACCCCTAATGAGGACTTCATAAGTTAATTCGTTTTTATTTAAAAGAAAGAACTTTATTGGATGAGTTCCCATGTTTTCAGAAGTGTACAAAATCAAAAGGAAAACAAAATAAAAATTAAAATGAATTTTTTTTTAAGTATGCGGTGTTCTTTACAATTTTTTTTAAAAAGCTCACTAAACTACGCAAAGGTGATAAAAGCAGAAGAACGAATGCGAAAAAAATCAGTCGTTAAATAAAAGAAAATAAGAAACTGAAAATCCTGCGAACTGTTACGTATAACAATTTTTTTTTAAATTTTATGTTTAAGTTTTACAAATTAATAAAATATAATTTTTCGAAACAATTATTATGGACACACAATTATAACAACAATAGCCAGGCTTATCAAAACTTAAATAATAGATAACAACTCAAGGAAAAGTTATAACTTGCCTTATAAATTGCTAGTAGGTAGTACCTTTTACACAATGAAATACAACAATAGTCACAAAATTTAAATACTCGTTTAATTTTAAGATTTTTATTCCTCAAAATAATACCTATATATTTTTTGGTTGTCTCTAAAATGCCAACAATGATTTCTATATATTTTTTTTTACTATTACCTTATATGTATCAGTTAACAAAAATGCGATAGAAAGGTTAATAAAAGCAAACAGAAAACAATAAAATAATGAAAATGCGGAAAACAATTAATCACAGTAAGCGGGTACGTACCAGTTCACAGATGACTGAATCACCGTCACGTTCACAACACTCATCAAGATGACTTCTCCAACGGCTAGACTTTAGGGGAAAATCAAAACGTGATTAGGCCACTAGAAAACACACGTTATAGGCGCCACTGCGGCACTAGGTCGGTAGATGACCAGCCCTCCACAGGTAGATAGGGTTCGAAATAAATAACCACGTAGGGAGGTACTGTTATTTATTTTTTGCCATAAGATTCTGTGGCCGCCTCACGTCTTGATTGAAGGTAAAAGGTAGGTAATTGGTGTGACACTGGCCTGAAGGTCCGCCGTAGGTGCCTGACCGCCGCAGTCCAGATTCGAAGACCGGTTTCGCTCCGACGCTTCCCTTTCGCTTTAAAATTCAGTTGCGATTTTCTTCAGCCAGCGCTGGTAGTTGGAAGGTGTACGTGCCTATGCGACACTATTCTGTGCGAAGTTCCCCAGCGGGATTTCAGCAGAATTTTATACTTTTGAAAAGATCGCAAATAGCAGCTCTTGGATCGATGGACACAGCCGTCCCGTTCAATGCGTTCAAATGGTCTCACGGTCGGGAAATCCGACGGCTGCCGAGCGCCTGCTCCGCGTAGACCGTCGCCGCGTCGGCTGTTTTCGCCAGTAATTGGAGATGCGCGAGCGCATCATCGCGAACCATTGCGACCGCCCGTACTTGAAGGTTCCGTAGACTAATATTTTTTGTTCAAGAAAATATTTAATTTAATTTAAAGTTTTAGGTATTTTGACATGATGTAGTTAAGAAATAGCTTTAATGTTTGTTCTTTAAGTTAATTAATAATTTAGTTTAATAAAAATGGTGATTATGTAGTTTTTTTTTATATTTTGATATTTTTATTTACGTTGTTTAAGTACAACGTTACACCGTCTTACCTATTTCTTTTGCCGCAAAGCAGCAGTGCTTGCATTGCTTGAAGGGTACCCGTATGGCAGTGAAATGACTGGGTCATCATCATCATCATCATATCAGCCAAGAGACGCCCACTGTTGGACATAGGCCTCCCCCAATGATCTCCATACCGATCGGTCCTGCGCCTCCCGCATCCAGCGGCTTCCCGCGACCTTCACCAGATCGTCGGTCCACCTTGTGGGGGGCCTACCAACACTGCGTCTCCCGGTACGCGGCCGCCACTCGAGGACCTTTCCGCCCCACTGCCACTTAAGGTTTGCAATTCTTTGGGCTATGTCGGTAACTCTAGTTCTTCGACGGATCTCATCATTTCTGATGTAATCACGTAGAGAAACCCCGAGCATAGCCCTCTCCATTGCCCTTTGGGTGACTTTGAGCCTTCTTATGAGACCCATTGTAAGCGGCCACGTCTCAGTTCCTTATGTCATCACTGGCAACACGCACGAATTGAAGACTTTCATCTTGAGACACTGCGGTAGATGGGCCGAGAATATGCTGCGTACCTTCCCGAACGCTGCCCAGCCGAGTTGGATTCGCCGATTTACCTCTTTCTGGAAGTTGGACTTACCGAGCTGGACTATTTGCCCCATGTAAACATATTCGTCAACAACTTCCAGCGTAGAGCCTCCAACATTCACAGGAGTGGGTACTACACGGGAATTCGACATTATTTTAGTCTTGTCCATGTTCATTTTAAGACCCACTTGTTGGGAAACTCTACAGAGGTCTTCGAGCATTGTGCCTAGATCCTCCACGGTCTCAGCCATGACTACGATATCATCAGCAAAACGAAGGTCAGTCATGTACTCCCCGTTTATGTTGATGCCGAGTCCCCTCCAGTCCAAAAGCTTAAATACATCCTCCAACGCAGCTGTGAACAGTTTCGGCGATATAACGTCACCCTGTCTCACACCACGCTGAAGTCGTACTGGTTTCGAGTTTTCGTCCTGAAGGCGGACTGACATGGTGGCGTTTTCGTATAATGACTGCAACATTTGGATGTACCGATAGTCTATTTGGCACCTCTGGAGTGATCTAAGTACGGCCCAGGTCTCGACAGAATCAAAAGCTTTTTCATAGTCCACAAACGCCAAGCATAGTGGCAGATTATACTCCTCGGTCTTCTGTTTAACCTGCCGCAGCGTATCGATGTGATCTATGGTACTATAGCCTTTTCGGAATCCGGCTTGTTCGGGAGACTGGAAGTCGTCGAACCTGCGTGCGAAACGATTCGTGATGACCCTCGAGAATAGCTTATAAACATGACTCAGGAGCGTGATGGGTCTATAGTTTTTCAACTGGGCCCTGTCGCCCTTTTTGAAGAAAAGTGCCACCACGCCCCTGTGCCATGCTTTAGGCATTTTGCCCTCGAGTGACGGAGTTGAATAGCCGCTGCAGCGCTTTCCGGACTGGTAGTCCACCCGCTTTTAGGAGTTCGGCTGTAACTCCATCATCACCCGGTGCCTTGTTGTTTTTAAGCTGTTTGAGAGCCACACTAATCTCGTACAGGCTGACGTCCGGGATATCTTCGGTGTAGTGCCGGGTCAATTTGGCTTCAGGGTCTGTAGCCTGAAAAACAGGTGCCTGTGATGTTACGTAAAGCTGTCCATAGAAGCGTTCGATCTCGGCCACCGTGTACCGTGACTTTACATACTCTGATGTTACAAGTTGGCAACGTACACTGTGGTTCTTGTGGGGATTGCAATTTTGCTGCGAAACTCACAAGAGCCACATATATTATAGGTGACTGTTACCACTTACCATCAGGTGGGCAGTTTGCTTGTTTGCCTACTTCGTTCACTCTCGCTATAAAAGCGTACTAAAAACCACCAAAACGTAATAACTGTTTGCATGGAATATGCCTCAATTTAAAATTTTAAGAGTAATTATTTTCTCGCAGTCCATGATAAAAAGTAGAGTACCTAACACGTGAAAAAAAATCATCTCGACTCTTGTATCCCTTAATCCGCTCAGGATTCTATTCTAGAATCCTTCAGTCCTTTCGGGATACAACTTCTTCTTATAATCTACTTTTTATCATGGACTGCGAGAAAATAATTACTCTTAAAATTTTAAATTGAGGCATATTCCATGCAAACAGTTATTACGTTTTGGTGGTTTTTAGTACGCTTTTATAGCGAGAGTGTGCAACCTCTTTGCACGTTTTCTATTTTTCTTACTATAATCCGTATATTAGCGCATGTTCCAGAATTCAATTATTTAGCCCGACTTTGCCAATGCTTTTCCGCATTCGTAGTCACGGGATGATTGAAGTTAGTGGGTATCATAGCATGAAATCAGATTTACTATTTTACTACCGCTATCTGATACATTTATGTCCGTTTCACGCAAACAGAGTTCACGGTATCTACGAGTATTGTTCGTAATACAACAAAATAAATTGAAAAACATTTTTAAAAATTCAAATTCAATATCCTTTGTTCAATTGGGATTTCACAATCACTTTTGAACGTCAGTGAAGCTACGCCATTGGTTCACAAGTTACAAAAGAAGCTTTTATGCTCTAATAAGAGGAAAATAAACTTATGAATTATGATACAATTTTTTGTAATGATATAAAAGCTTGTGGAGATTTACCTATCTAGATCCATAAATTCACTATTCGCGAATTTGAGCGTTGTTGGCTTAAATACGAGAAATTTCCTAACACTATAAATTGATTTTCTTTCGTTTACCTAAAAATTAGAAATGCATGTGCTTAATTCCACAGAATATGTAACAATTTTTATTCGCATTATGGTAAATTTTATTGATGTTTGCTTTTTATTGTGTTTAGTAACTTAATGTAAAATGATTCACACAAACATCACACAAACCTCAGTGGTTTCAGAATGTGTCTTTACATTATTATTTAAATGTAAGTTGTTTTTAGATAGTTAACAAATAAAAAAAATACAATACCTATTTAACGTGACCTACTATCATAAAAATTGCGTCATAAGTTTATTTTCCTCTGGCTAGAGCATAAAAGCTAGTTTTTAAAAGGTTTTTTACTTTATTTTATATTTTTTAATTTTTTGACCATCTTGAATTTATTTTTTTACATAATGTGCTGTATTTTACAAGTCAAGCTCTTGCATCTAATACCCATATCGGGGAGGGTTATACAAAAATATTTAATCCGCCATTTTTTATAGTGGATACCTTGGATTTCATTTTTTTATACTTTACTGTATTCTACAAGGCATGCCCTTTTATTTGATACCCATATTGCGGGGGTTGTACAAAAATATGTAAACTGTCATTTTGTTACGGCGGCCGTCTTGGATTTTTAACAATAATAAGTATGCATAATTGCAATGTCATTAAAACTAAAGATGTATATCAAATTTCAGCTCAATCGAACACTGGCAAGAGCTTCAAATTTAACTTGCAAGATTTGACCTAAACAAAAAATAAATCTACACTATTATTATAAAGAGGAAAGATTTGTATGTATGTATGTAACGAATAAACTCCAAAACTACTGGACCGATTTCAAAAATTCTTTCACCATTAGAATGATACATTGTCCCTGAATTATTTTTCATCCCCCCATCTCGGAAAGAGTATTTTTGCTATTCGATATCTTGTAGTGCTTTTTCTAGCTGAATTGTAGAAATATAGGGAAATCTTAAAGTTAAAGAAAAAAAAACAAACTTATTCCTTTAGTCCGATACAAAATGAAAAGCTTTATTCTGGTAGGTACATGGTTGTAATTCACTTATGCATAATGTTACTGAAGTTAACAAAATCCCGCAATGCAAAGCACTTAACTAAATTTTTATTTTTTATTCAGTTCGCGTCTAGCGCTCAGACAAACGCCAGTGTCGTATCGTAGTAAACTTAACTTCTTGTATCTACCCACCTCTCACCTATTGCAAAAATTGTGCCTTTGGTCTTTTTTTTTAAATGGCCCCTGCAGTTAAATGCGTGGATTGTAGTAAGGGGGTGACAAAAAAGCAAGCAGGCATAGAATGTAGTAAGTGTCGAAAGTGGCGTCACTCAAGCTGTGCTGGCATACCGTTGGACCAATTTGCAGTGCTCGCCAGTGCCGAATGTGTCGACTGGGTCTGCCGAAGATGTAACAAGAACCCAAAACGTCTGTCTGTAATACTACCTGAGGAAGAGTGCAGTACCCCAACAACCCCAGCTACTGAGGATGCTGATCCCGGCAACTTGAAGCTAATGGCAATAATTAAAACGGAAGCCTCGAAGCTGATCAAAAAAGAGCTTGCCGACATACAGTCAGCACTCCAATTTTGCAGTGATAAGTCAGATGATCACGATGATGAGTTCACTTCGGTTAGGGAGCAAATGAAGAAGATGGAATCAATGATGTCCACACTCAAGCATCAAAATGAAAACCTAGTACTACGCTGCTGTGCCCTCGAACAACGGGTTAATGAGCTTGAACAGGAAAAGTTTAAAAATATCGTGGAGATAGCCGGCGTTCACCTTACTGAAAATGAAGACACTCGAAAAATAGTCCAGACTATTTCTGATAAGATTCAAATGCCAATGGAGGATGTGTCAGAAATCAAGAGAGTGAAGAAAACGTCTCGCGTCAAAACTGCGGCGAAGGAACAAGTTGAAGTCGACCGCTCACTCATAATGCTGACAATGAGGAATGAGGAAAGAAAGAAATCCTGGGTTGCGGCAGGGCGTAGTGCGATGCTGACCATGTCCGTAATTGATGAAACCCAAAAAGGGAAGATCTACATCAGAGAAGCGATTACCAAACCCATCAAAAATCTGCTGTGGGAAGCTAAAGAATTACTCAAGGACTCCCATAAATTTGTGTGGTGTAAGGAAGGAAGAGTTTTGGTGAAGAAAAACGAGAAATCAAAAACCCGTCAAGTAAGAAGTTCATCTGATATTGAGTTTATTCTTAAAAGCGAGTGATACCTACCATAGGCAGGTTTTTTCTGTATAAATGGATGCCTCTCCAGAGACTCTTACTTTTGAACACTCAAATTTAAATACCGTACATGATTTCGTTAAAATGTTACCATCTAATAAACATAACCTGTCCTTTATACACATAAACATACGTTCCATGATCCAAAATTTTTCTAAACTAGAACAAATTATAGAAAGCTGCAAAACATCTATAGACATAATTGTAATCACTGAGCCTAATATTAAGGAAGATATAGTTTGTTTATATAATTTAAAAGGGTACACTATAAACCATAAATTGCGACATTCCAGAAAAGGTGGCGGTATCATACTTTATGTTAAAAACAACTTAACTTTTCACGCATCCACTCACAACCGCAAACAATACACTTACGAATGCTTATCAGGGCAACTTATCACGCCACTAAACACTTCGATACATATAAATTGCATTTATAGGCCACCCGACACTAACAAATGGTTATTTTTGAAGGAGCTTCGTAAATTTTTTGAAACCGTCGATCGATCAAATAATATTGTCTTAATAGGCGACATAAACATTGACCTGAAAAAAAATAACTCGACAGCCCGTAACGAATACTTAAACCTTATGCTCGAAAATGATATGTCACAATGTATATCGGGCTACACACGAATCGCGAAAGTCAAGAATCTTATAACTAAAACATGCATCGATCATATTTTTGTTAGATGCCCGACCTGCGTACTGCACTCGGCAGTGGTCAACACTGTATTAGCTGATCACTGTATGACTGCGCTAGCGTTATCGTGCGTCGACCGCATACAGGATGATGATTTATTGAAGCTAACCATGTACAATGAAAAAATACTTTTTAATGAACTTAAAAAAATTAACTGGACGTGTGTAAACGATATGTTAGACCCTGAATTAATATACAACTTTATTGCTAACTCTTATACCTATTGTTATGACAAAGCGAAGCGCGTGTTATACAAGAAAAAAAATCAACCAAAAAATATATTTACTGTGGCAATTAGAAAGTTAGCTATTAGGAGAGATCGAGCCTTCAGGGAATGGAAAGCTGATCCCTCTAACGCAGTTCTTCGGCTTGAATACAACAAATTACGGAATAAAACAAATAAAGAAATTTATAAGGCCAAAATAAAAAATATTCAAGAACGAATAAAAAATTGTGAAGGGGACCTGAAAAAGCTATGGCGAATTATAAATGAAGTCACTGGCAAGATAAGCAATAATATAGAAGACATAGTCCGAAAATACATGGGCTGTAAGTCAATGGTGGACGTAGCTAACGAGTTCAGCCAGGAATTTGCCAAAGGTGTTGATAAAATTAAAGTAGATTGTGACAAAGACTTATTAGATCCAAATAGCTATATACAGCAAGCAGATAAAAGTATGAGATTGAACGCTGCCACTCATCCTGTGATCGAAAAATACATTCAAAAATTAAATAATGATAAGGCACCAGGTTGTGATCATATAAGAGTAAAAGACTTAAAAACAATAAGTGAGGAAATTGTGCCCGCAATAACCTCTCTTATAAATCAAAGTATTAAGACGGGGTTGTATCCTAATCAACTAAAAATAGGTATGGTCAGACCAATTTATAAGAGAGGTGCTCACAAGCTCTGTTCTAATTATAGGCCAATTACTATCTTACCGTGCATAAATAAAGTCGTAGAAAAATTTATCGGAGACCAGATTCAATGTTATTTCAAAAGAAACCAAATAATCGGATCTCAGCAATATGGCTTCCAGCCTGGCAAGGGTACACTGCAGATGCTTGACAGTTTTTGCGACGAAATTAATAAACACCTTAATGATAAGAAGCAAGTAATTGTTTGTTTCATTGACTACAGTAAGGCCTTCGATACCCTAATGCACACGAAATTAATAGATAGGCTTGAGCAGTCTGGTATCAGGGGGCCCTTGCTGGGTTGGTTTCGGAACTATCATGAGAATAGAAAAACGTTTGTTAGGTTAGGAGACACAATCAGTGAAGAAGTATTAGTCAGGCAGGGAACCCCTCAAGGCTCGATCTTGGGCCCTATTGAATATATTACGTATGTAAACAACATGTCTAATGTTATAAAAGACTGTACAATGTATCAATTTGCAGACGATACGGCCATTGTTGCTGCACACTCTGACATAGATTATGCACAAAAATGCATACAAAGTGACCTCAACAATATTAGTAGATGGTCTCATGACTCGGGTCTAATTCTTAATGCAGAGAAAACTAACATTTTACATATTACATCTCCTTATAACATAAAATCCATACCACCCAAAATTTTAGCTCATACGCACGAATGCCTACATAACCCCGAGGCTAACTGCAGTTGCCCTAGTATATCTTTAGTTGAACATGTAAAATATGTAGGACTAATAATAGATAATAGATTCAACTTTAAACCTCATGTAGATTCAATATGTAAAAAATTGTGCACCTTTATAGGGAAATTCAATGTCCTGAAACATCGCCTACCCTCTTCAATCCTCATTCTCCTTTATAAAACTATGGTAGATCCGGCTATCTCATATGGAATAAGCGTCTATGGAAGATCATTCCCCTCCTACATGGACGAAATATATAAACTTCAGTTCAGGCTACTTAAAATTATTGCACCAATTCAAGTAAAAAATAAATTCAAAAATAACCCTCACGATCTATTCACACACTATAACATTTTGCCCGTACAAAAACGATTCGAATATACCATCTTAAAACAATACAACAATACAAACAGCACTTTCACACTAAATAAAATTAACCACAAACAAAAACAAACCAGATCTATGACAGAACACAAATTTACTCTCCCAACTAATCGAAACAACTACTATGGTACTCGCATAGCCGACTATGTTATACCCAAACTATTAAATTCGCTCAGCACTGACATAAGAACCACCTTTCAAAGCAAGTTGTTCATAACGAGAATCACAAAGTTATACAAACCCAATTGCAAAGAACCGAAAAATTAACGGAATTTATTTGTAAGTTTTTGTAACAACCTGTATAATGCAATTGTTAAGGGATAGTGCCGAGCGCTCGATTCAACTATTAACTTCAACACATTGCGCGTAATTAAGTGTGCATTGCTCGGGGTCTATGACGTTCTTGTTGCATCGTCAAAGGGACTGTCGTGTTCGCCGAGTAGTGGACATCTTCCTCGCGGCGCGGCGAGGTGTATCTACGCTAACCAGCGGCCTATATGAATAAACATATATTATAACTATCTTACTCTTACTTAGCTATACTCCGTTGATCGAGTGCAACGCTTATTATTCCGCTCCCTCATTTGAACGTGTTACAACAGCGAAATTAAAATTATATAATTAAAAATAATAGATATTGTTAGGTTATAGTAAAATAATATTTATTAAATTAATAGTAGTAATAATTAATAAGTTAATTGTTAGTAGACTTTAGCTTAACATTTTAAAAACATGTACTTACCGAATTTTAATGATTATGATACCCACATAACTGATTTGTAATCTGCCAGGCGCGGCACATCATAAACCCCATAAGGTTTAAGTGCCAGACTGTCAAATTTATTGTGATGTTAATTTATTAAATAAAAAAAAAAAAAAAAAAAATTTAATACAAGCCAAGGGCAGGATGGTTCAGGTTTGTTTGATCAATCTCGGCAGGTAAAAATCAGGTACAAATTGGGTACAAAACTACAAAATGAGGGGCAATAAAGTACACGAACAAATAGTTATAGGTTTCCTTTTTTTAAAAGAAATTAGTAGCCTTCCCCGGAGCGGTTGTTAGTGGATCGTACCTTCTATGCTAAATCTTGCAATCACGGGTCAGAGATATGATATTCCAGTTTCTTAACTTATTCTCTGTTTCTAATATTATTTGTGTAATTCCACAGAATTCCTCCTTGATATTAGGTTATTAGGTAGGTTAGTTGCAGCGGAGCCCTACGGCCTCCGGGAACTGCCCTGGAGATTCATAGCACAGTGTTATGTTAAAAATATAATTAAATATGCCTATAATCTTAGGGTGAGTGGGTCTAACACTGAGTTCTGAAGGAATCCCAGTCAATACATTTGAATTTCATGTAATAAACATTGCAAGTTAATTCCAAACATAATTTTCAATGAATTGTCAAAGTTTCTTATTGGTTACTTAATAAAAAGGACATATGGAGGGGAGAGCACCTATTTTGTGTATAATTACTGCTATTAAGAAAAAGAAAACAGCTTAATTTGTGAGTTATTTGCCAAAGTATGATGTGAAACTCAATATAGTGAAAATCTAGAATTTAACATGAAATTCACAAGTGTTACTCAATATATGCATTAATCCCACTAAAATGCCGCTTACTATCAGGTTTTTTTAATGAAATAGGGGATGAAAAAGGCGAATTTTGGAAATGTAATATGTTTGATTTAATAATCAATATACCCACTAATAAAAATAAAATTAACAAAATCTGTTTTAAATCATGAAATATAATAAGTTAATTAGATACCTTAGTGTGGGCGGAGTATTATCTATCGATATAATTTATTTATTCAACTAATTCAATGAATCGCGCGCCGGCGATTATAAATATGATTGAGCTTTTACTCTTCAAGCTGAAAACAAAAATAACTGACTTTGGAAATAGCTTTTCAAATTAAATTCACACGGAAAACGAGAGAAATACCTATGGATTTTATTCGCAGAAATGAATTTAAATACTCTAAGATCTTCGAATCAATAACAAATTTCTTCGGTCGATGTCTCACAGACTAACCAGTTCGGAGATCATAACATAGACGAAAGACGCGTTCAAAGACTAGGGTGAAAAATGGGCGCGTTCTATTTACGCACATACTAGAATCGAGGTCCGTTCACCGAATGTTAAGCGTCGTATTGGCGACGGAACCTTCCCTAAAACCAAATTCATTTCACAACATGTGTGTCATGATGTGTCAAGTCAACATACGGATCTTTCGAAATTCTACAATATACAATAAGTATTTCCAGCCAAAGTTATAAGTTTGGTTGGAAAACAAAACGTAATGTAAATTAACCATAAACAAACTGTGAATGCTTTCCGAATTCTATTCGACGAAACCATAATTATATGATCTGTAGCTTTAAGTGTACTTTATTATGATATGTCTCAAAAAATGATCAAAATAAACGGTCTAAATGTCAAATTCCGAATTTTGAGAAAATCAACCCACCTAAAGGGGAGCACGGGATTTTGGGCGAAAAAAAACTATCTTTGTAAATAAGGCCAGGATAAACGCGAGATTTATTTTGTTTATGCCAAAATCGAATAATGACCAAAGATAATTGCAAATGTCAATGACGTGACGTGAAACGACGTTGACGTTGACACTTGACATTGACATTGTGAAATTCATTGACAAAGTTATTGTAATTACGATTTTAGTTGTGAAATTTGTGTTAAAACTACAGTGAAAACAAAGTGTTTTTGCAAAATTAGTGTTTTATGAAATTTTAAGAAAAAACGGTGTTACAATCTGACCGCCAAAGTCTTTTTTATCCGCTTGAGGTTAAAGTAAATTTGAATTAAGAACATCCCGTGCACTAGGTATGTGATTTCAAAACATCATTAAACCTATTTACTTCCATCTCCATGGTGCCGAATTTATCATAGAATTTTTTTTAAAGTTGTTAAAAACTCAGACTCTGAACCTCCTTGGTGTACCTACTTTTGTTCTTAATTTGCTTTGTTTCATTTCCTCGCTGAGGAGGGATGAAAAGTTACGTGTTGCACTCGAGTGCAAAGATTTATCACCTTGTGCTCTTTTGATTCCCTCGCTAACGCTCAGGATTCTAATTTTTGAATCACTCGCTTGCTTGAGTTTTGAATCGCACGCGGTTAAAAAGCAACTTTGCACTCATGTATAACAAATAACTATTTCCTACAGGAAAATATAAGACACCCATGGGGAAACAAAAACAACGCGGGCGAAGCTGCGTAAATTAAAACTAGTAAACAAATAAATAAACAAACAGCGCAAGTTAGTTTTGTAACTTTGCTGTATGAAAAAATCAATTTTTCTTGGAATAGGCCAATGTACAGTAGGTAGTATTTTGATCCAATATAAAGTACTTCACGAAGTCTACGAATAATAAACTAGCCACTTCCTCAATTTTCAAAGCTTATTGAGGTACCTAGTTTAAGGAATGAAATCTTCCAAAATAGTTTACATTCTATTTTGGAAGATTTCATTCCATAAACTACACAATAAAAACATATTTCGGATAAATAGGAAAACATATTAGAGAGCAACTCTATTAAGCTTTGGGTAAACAACATAATATAATTTGTATTTATATGAATATCTGTAAGCTGCTCTAGAACTCTCCGACGCAAAGAAGATCGAGCGTAGGTAATCCCTCTCTGTAGCAACGCGAACATTCGAGCGCTGAAAGGTGCTGAAAGGTTCGATGGCGAAAAATGCGTACCTTCTCACAGTCGATTGGTAATCGTTTATCGGCAACACCCTTTGACGTGCCTACTCATTAACCTTGCTAAATTTCACAGCACACGATTGCGCAATTAATTTGCTATTTTTGTTTTTGCACGCGCGTTTTGGAGAGGACGAAGCAGATATCGCCCGGGACTGTTGCCGTGGCAACGGGGGGCGCTGGGCGGCGCGCGCCGCATCCACGGCAGATGTGACCCCGCAGCCACTGAGGCCGTGTGTCGCTTGATTCGACCTCAACATTACGTCACGACGATGAACATCTGACATCCGCGAGCTGTCAGTGTCAGTGGCAACAGCGAAACGGTTGACGGAGTGCAAGTGTTGTGTGTGTGAGCTGGTGGTGCGATGTCGGGAGCTAGTGTGACGTGTCTGTGACCTACGCAAGGGGAGGGGCGGTATTCACGCTTCACCATGCCTTTCGAGCCGAGGACAGGTAATTCTTTCAGAGCTGTTTTATTTGTGCTTACATTGCCATTGTTTTGAATTAGCCTTCTGTAAAGGACGTTGTAGTTGATTTCAGTTTAAGTACTAATATTTGTCGCTTGATAGAATGATAAAATGTATTTGAGTACTGTAAATAGCTCATACTGTATCCTAACAAATTATGAATATAGTGTGATGAGTTCAAACAAATTAAACAGTTAACAACCACGTTTTGCAAATTTGTTGCGTAATTTCATCAGACTATTGAAAATACTGACTAAAATAAGAAGGAAGATGTGTTCTTATAAAGGTGATATATTTGAATTACGCTAACAATAAACAATGAGATGCCGTTTGTTATTCATGTTAGCTCCGAGTACCTATCCTTTTATGAGCTGACGAAGGACCGCATGGAGACAATAGATTTCACATTTGTTGTAGGTATATTATTTGTAAGAATATGGCTTCGTCATCATTGAAGTTTCGTATTTGGCTACTTTGGTATGAAACTTACAGATTATTTCCTAAAGAAAAAAACAAAGGTATGATGAAGTGCAGCATGATTTTTCAGTTCAACAGCAATAAGGTAAAAACCGGGAATCTTCTTAAGCACACCATTTATATTCGATTAGAAAAATAGGGGAGTGTAGTATTTTACTAAACATCGGAAGCGATAATTCGATATAGCTCATCAGTAATTCGCTGAAAAAGTTGTTCCTTCATATTCGGACAATTGGAAGACATAATAGCATAGACACTTATTATCAGCACAATATACCAGAGGGAGCATTGTCGGTAGCGCTGTGCACTCGGGACTGGCCTCCAATCGGGAGGTCCGTGGTTCGATGCTGCCATGTGTGTTTTTCGTTTTTCTAATTATGAAATTGGAAAACCGACCGACGCTCCCACGGTGAAGGAAAATATCGTGAGGTAACCGGTACACATATGCGAAGAGTTTCAAAGGTGTATGGGAGTCGACTAATCCGCACTGGGCCAGCGTGGTTGACTATGGCCTAAACACCCTAACTATGGGTAAGCTCGAGCTCCTCGGTGGGGATGCATATGAGCTGTGGTGATGATACCTCTATCATACATATTTCTGCAACCATGCAGCGGTGCGTGCATTGTTGTGTTCTGGAGTGAGGGGTAATACAGGCAGAGAAATTACTGGGTACTGTGACTAATTGACATCCTATATCACAAGTTGGCAACGTGTATTATATCCTTGTAGGGGGTTGTAGATTTGCAATTCTTACAGAAACTACACTACTGTGGGTGATTCTAGCTAATTACCATCAGTCTGCTTGTTTACCGACTTAGTTGTATAAAAAAAACAATTGAAATGATTTCTTCTGAAAGCGAGTTCTGAGAGCTTTGTATTTGTAGGTGTAGAATCAACTTTTTTTTTCATTCCTATTCCTTTATTTGCAGACGTCCTGATTATATTCAGGATGTATGTACATACAAGGTTAATATGTTTCCTTTTAATTAGAATGTTTTACTTTGTTTTGACGTCAATAAGTGCCTGTAAAGGCCTATGTTGAATAAAGATTTTTGAATTTGAAATTGAATTTACAGAAGGTTATAATTATAATAGTAGCGTGTGAATGACAATCTTGGCGCCGATTCAGAATGATTCTTTGCTATTGGTTACTACTGACCACGGTTCATTTGAAATGAAGTAAATAGCATGGAAGGTTCACAGTGAATACCAGAGCGACTCTACCTGAGTTCTTTACGTGGGTGTATCTTACCGATTTCTGCCGCAAGGCAGCAAGCTCGCATTTGTTTTCTGCTTTGAATGGTAAGACAGTATTACAAGTTGGCAATATACTGGGTTCTTGTAGGGTTTCATATTTCCGAATCTTACTGGAACTGGACGTGTACTTTAAGTAACTGTCGACACTAACCATTGGATGGGCACATACCATTTCGGTCTGCTTAATTTAGAACCTTGTTGGTGAACTGCTCCGAATATTTTTTATGGACAGGATAACCCCAGTGGGTGCTTTCACATGACATCAGGCTGTATGAGCTGGAATAGTTTTTCGTCGCAAGCTATATAGTCTTGTGTACGTAGCTTGAAACGTTATGATCCGAATATCCTGCATGAGCGAATGTAATGCAAATAAAGTGATTTGATTTTAACTGCTGAAAATTCTTTTGTACGAAAATTATACACATTATTTTCAGGTGTTATTGAATTTACTTCACTAAACTGGCTTATTGATTGACTGACTAACCACCTAATCTCACTCCTTTTAAACCGACATGAAAAATAAGGAAGTTCTCAATTCGATGCGTACTATGTTTTTTTGTGTGTGTATGCTGCGCGACTACTCCGCCAATTGTGAACCGTTTTTCAAAATTCTTGAAAATCAGTTGTATCGGTTTGTATTCGATAGACTATATTCCTGAAGTGCTCCCATTGTCACTAAACCCTTAAATTTTATAGGTACGTCCAACGTGTTTCATGTTTTTCCAAAGCTATTCGGGTATTTACGGCTGGTAATTATGAACCGAGCTGATGATGGTAAGATCCTTTACTTTTAGGAGTTAGAGAATAGTTTTTAAACGAAATAGGCATATTGACCCTTTGTCGTGTTCTTTCAAATTACTTAGGTGAGTTGGTATTTGCAAAATTCACTATTCACAAAAAAAAATAAAAAAAAATACAAAAAATAAAAACGGATTACAAAACTATTATAACAATACAGACAACAGTACAGTTCTATATTGAAGTCGGTGCCAAACGATGGTCTTCTTTTTTTTCTCGGGGGGAAGTTTTGCATGCACTTCAAAATAAGAGAATGATGTTGTCGGTATTATTTTTAACTTTTAAGTTTTTATATTATTTTTAACCTTAAGTGCTTTTGAAGTCGGTTTAATTTTTTTATGTTTTAATACAATGCGGCTCGTTTTTATGATTATCTCGTGAAATTAATAAAAATAATTCTTTGTTACCTTAAACAGTATTTTTGTGACGCTACCTAGCGTAATAATATGCTAATATACCTACTCGGTCAGTGATTATGATAGAAATTGGTTTTTATTTCTATAAAAATGTTATAAAATCTGTATTATTAATGCACTATCCTTACCTAATATGTTGAGCTAGCTAACATTTGGCTTACATTTTTACAAGTTTATGGATGCAACGATACCTACGCCTACGAGTGAATATCAGTATTTACTCGATACTTACATTTTGGAACTGAGTGGTCATCCTATTTTGAAATTCAAATCGAACGCACCGTCGTGGTTTAATGATGGAAACCATTCGGTATTAATCTAGAGGTTAGGAGTTCGATTACCTATTGAGGCAGACATTTTTTCCGTTTGATTTGGGCGGTGTTGGGGCTTCTGAGTCTACCTGACCAAACTAACACCTCCTTAACTAAGTGTCAATGATAATGTTATAAACATTGGTGTGTTAAATTATACTCGTACCTACGTGAACCAGTTCCTCAGTGATGAGGAGTCGCAAATGAAGGTCGTTTCCATCTTCGGCCTTATCTGCACTTAACATTAGCTGTGATGAAGGTCAAAAGGCTTCCCTGTTTTGCGTAAAAAATAACTACCTGTAGGGATACTTTCATAATATTAATAATAGTTAAGATGCGCTAAATGTAGGTATTTTTATAACATTAACTCTTTTTTTTATTTATATTGTAAAAAAATATATTTAAGAATTATACAGAGTGTAGAAAAATAATATTAATTTTTTGTTTTATTTATTTTGTTGATTATTTTTTAACTAACAACGCAGCTATGAGAGCCTGCTGTGATGATATTTTTTTTTGTGAATCGAGTGATTATGTAATTTGAACGTAAGTATCCTAGTATTAGGTTTTGGGCACTTGCCAGGCTTGTTTGTGCTTGTCTACGCCGTTCGCCATATTTGTTGACGATATAAATGTCTTTACTTCGTTTCGTACGAGTATCTTTCTTCGACTGACGAGTGCCATAATTGTTGTTATTACTAAATTAAAATTGGCAGTGCAAAAAACCGCGCAAATGTGATTTGGACCCGTGCCTCGAGCTTATCTTATATAAATCTTATTTAAATATGAAGAATACTAGCTGTGCCCGCGACTTCGTCCGCGTGGAATAGTAAGTTTTGGCAGCATTTAGATTTTTTTTAGGCAATTGTTTTAAAGATCTTGATATAAAGTAGCCTATGTTATATAATTAGCTATCTATTAGTGAAAGTCCCGTCATAATCGGTCCAGCCGTTCCGGAGATTAGCGGGAACAAACAGACAGACAGACAAAAATGTTTTAAATTGTGTTTTTGTTATTGGTACCCGATATACATTCATACCCATTTAGTAAAAACTTCTTATTTGACATTACAAACAGACACTTCAATTTTATTTATTTGTATACTTAGATGTATAGATTTAGATAATATTGTACGGAAGCCTCGGGCTCCGCAACCGGAAGAATACGACCGGGTAAGATTCCCGAACGGAGTACATGTTTTTTAAAATATATGTATACAGTTTTTCTCATCACTAAAATCGACGACATGGTTCCTAAGAACAGGATGTTTGTATAAGACATACAAATATCTGTTCTTAGGAACCATGTCGTTCATAGGAGCCATAGTTACAAACTTGCCTATACTGACCGATCTAAATGTGCCACCCTGTATAAGTTCCAAACTATGAACACATTTACGGATTTTAGATTTCTCCTTATGTGTTATCCAAAACATTACCTCTTGCCAAATTTCATGATTCCAGGTCAACGCCAAGTAACCAATAGGTTTTGATTCCCTCGTGAATCGCGTTGACCTACAAGTAAGATTATTTGGCAGCTGAAAGAGATCGTAGATCCGAGTATTTTCAGTTTGGTAGCTGGTCGCGTTGCTGAGAAAAAAGGGTCTTGACAGACAGAATGACAACCGAATAATGACAATGAACAGATGGACAACGAAGTGATTCTAGAATTCCGTTTTTTTTTCTTTTTCACACATGTAATCGTAATATGCAAGCTGCGAAGAATGCTTTAAAATCGTCAAGTTTGTGATGATATTTCCAATTTGAGGATTTAAAGTTTTCACAGGTTGTTAAGGTGAAGCAACGTTAGCCGTGGTCAACCCCATGATGGGTGACCAAAATACGAAACATCTCGATCTCCTCTGTGGTTCGGAAGGCACGTTATTGTTGTGACCCACTGTTGTAGGTCCTGCGCCTGGGGGTCTACAATGAACACACGAAACCCGAACGAACTCCGTAATTTCGGGCTGTTTCTTACCACGAAAATACTGCGGACACGTCAACGGAACGAAATCGGAGTTTGACGTTTGCTGTTACAGATAGCTTACTATGATCACCTGAACCCGACACGAAAATTGGATTTTGACATACAGATTTTCGGGCGTTGAACCTAACTTCTCACGAGAACTCAAGTGCTCCCGTAAGAGTTTCGGATTAACATTTTAATTTAGAAATAAGTGAGTTATTGACAATTTTACAATCAGTTTGGGTTTTATTTGACTACTTAGAAGGTGTACTTAAGTATAATAAGTTAACTATATAATATTTGTTGAAGTTATGGCAATTAACTTAAATTTAGTGCGAGGTGCGGGTCATAGGAAACACTTGAAAGTATACTATAACTTCATGTGAACAAAAGCAAAAAATAACTCCGAAACACTTAAAAATGTAATCACAAAAAACGTAAATAAACAAAAGCAGCAAAAGCTATTTAGGTGTATAATGCTGCAGTAGGAAATATCCCATTAACATCAAAATGTTATTAGTGGAACGTGACATTCTAGATTAGGTTGGTTTATCACTTGCCGGGGGCCACTTTGCCACAGACTAAGAGCCCGGGCTGTCATGGCGCGTTAAAGTGTAATCACAAAATGTTTTTGTTAAAAATTGGCAGTTTTAATAACATATCCAGCTTTCCGCTAATCATTACTTTAGTTTATTAAATCAAAACTGTTAAAATACAAATAATTTTAATTATTTTTCTACTACCTTTTTCAATCATTCGTTCACGTAACTTGTCAATGCGTCCGTACTAAACCTACGAATCCGAAAATAGTTCGTGGTAGCTACGAGTCACGTACTTCGTTCGGGTTACGGACGGGTCCGAAATTATGGACGAACATTTCATAGTAGACGTCCTGATCTCGCCACGACGCGATCGTGTCGGCGAACTGTTACTCTACAAGTCGCAAGTCAGACCCCACATGGAATATTGCTGCCATCTATGGGCGGGAGCACCTTTTTACCAACTTACACCTTTTGACGCGGTACAAAAACGAGCTATGAGACTAGTTGACGATCCCATACTCACAAACGGTATTGAACCCCTCAGTCTCAGAAGAGATTTTGCCTCTCTGTGTATGTTATATACCGCTTGTTTAATGGGATATGTTCCGAGGAGCTGTTTGACATGATGCCTACGGCCACGTTCTATCATTGCACAGCTCGCCATCGGCAGGGAATTCACCCTCACACCCTTAAACCAAAATGTTCCCGTACGGTACGGTTTCAGAGGAACTTCCTCCCGCGTACGCTCAGGATGTGGAATGAACTCTCTGTGGAAGTTTTCTCAAGAGACTACAGCATGGGGTTCTTCAAAAAGGTTATTAAAAAGTTTTTAAAGGGTCGGCAACGCGCAAGCGATACCCCCAGTGTTGCAAGCGTCCATAGCCTACGGTAACCGCTTACCATCAGGTGGACCTTATGCTTGTTTGCCACCTTAGTGGTATAAAAAAAACCGTCGCCTCGGACTATACTATGTAATAAAAGATAAAAATTAGCGTTGTGTGTGATTATTAATAACTCATGGCAGTTCTACTTTTACGATTTGCTAATTTCGCAATATCACAAATTTTGCGGTATTATATGTCCGATACCGCATTTTCGCGGTATTAAATATATACTGCGGTATTGCATGCTCTATATGCGAGTCAAGAAACAAAGAGTACACCCGTGTTTGTGCAGTCACTTACTTGTGCACTATAATATCTCCCGCACCAATGACTAGCCTCTGTTGGCCGCCGTGACCGAATATAACATTACTAGCAGTGCTTGCGACTTCGTTCGCGTGGATGTCCGAAAATAACAATATCGTGATCTTAATATAGCCTAAAGCCTTCCTCGATAAACGGACTATCCAAATAAAAAAAATATTTTTTCAATTGGAACCAGTAGTTCCTGAGATTAGCGCGTTCAAACAAACAAACTCTTCAGCTTTATAATATTAGTATAGATATTATCGAACCGAATAGAACATAACATTATTATTATAGTAGAAAAGTAATGTGAAGCCTATATCGCTTAAGCAGATAAATGATCGGTTTTCCGTGTAAGATAGTCATTACAGATCAGTGATCTATTCGATTATTGTGCTGTATACAACAATCATCCACATTCTTTTATTAAGTTCTTTGTCTGCCTTTGCATGGACTTTATGAGAACCTATTGACATTAGGGTTGTTGTACCAGAACATACGTATAATACTTATGTTTAGGACAATTTTCTTGTCCTCTGTTTACTGTTTCTCGAAATGAACATGATGCTTGTTGATTTCAATTACATGGTTCGTTTTTTGTGTATCTGTTAAGTTGGTGAGTAGTTCAATTAGGTAAATGTTCAGATAATGGGATATCAATCTTATGTACAGTAGGCATATTTTAATAAGCCTGGCATACTTAATTTCACAGTGAGCGGACTAATTACTAATAGTATTGATTAAATGAAGAAATTAATATCCTGTATATTCATTTGTGGAAAAAAAAGACCGTGGTTGGAGGAAAAGTATTTTTTATCCCCCCATCTCGGAAAGAGTATTTTTGCTATTCGATATCTGACCGCCAAAGCCGTTTTTATCCGCTTGAGGTTAAAGTAAATTTGAATTTAGAACATCGCGTGCACTTGGTATGTTATTTCAAAACATCATTAAACCTATTTACTTCCATCTCCATGGTGCCTAATTTATCATACAACTTTTTTCAAATTTGTTAAAAACTCAGACTCTGAACCTCCTTGGTGTACTTTTGTTTTTAATTTGCTTTGCGCGCGCCGTTTTGTTTTGACTTCGTATTGCTATAAATAAGAAACTCGTATTATAAGAAAAAAATCGTATTATTTCAAATCAAATCAAATCAAATCTTTATTGCTGACTAAGGTGTGATACACATGTTGTTATAATTAGAGTTCTTGATTACCTAGTCACCCTTTTCAGGTATAGCAATGTTGGTCAGGGCTCCCTATCTACAATTTATGTTTTACTATTTCATTTAATGTATAATTCCTCACTTCAATACAGATAAATCGAACTAAAATTATATAAAATTATGTCAATGAATGCAAATTACCAACAAATTAAATTATTACCAAATTAACATTTAGCCAATGCACGGTATAATTAGGTATGTGATGATGTCATATTTTTTTAATAATAATAATATAAAGTTAATAAATTTAATAAAAGTTAATATACATAATATAAATATTTTTCTGTAATACTTACCTATCATGATGTTGTAATAAATATGCACCTAAACTGAAATAAAAGTATCTTGTAATTGTAAATATTTTATTTTTCATTTCCTCGCTGAGGGGGGATGAAAAGTTACGTGTTGCACTCGAGTGCAAAGATATTTCACCTTGTGCTCTTTTGATTCCCTCGCTAACGCTCAGGATTCTAATTTAGAATCCTTCGCTTGCTTGGTCATCAAAGTTGAGCACGCGATTAAAAAGCAACTTTGCACTCTTTATTTATTGGAAAACTTTTTGTTGTTACTTGTTTTAGTAATATTAATTATAATATAACGTATATTATTCCTTAGAACTGTAAAGCACTATTCCCGTCACTTACCTTAGCAAGAACTTTCCTAAGCCCCAAGGTTGCCTGGTAGAAATTGCTACCTTAGCAATAAGGCCGCCTATTGTCACTGTGTATCTTATATTGTTATGTCCTGCTTATTATGAATGTTTCGTGTGCAATGAAGTATTCAATCAATCAATCAAAAGTTTAGTTTCCTCAATATTATTGATGGCAAATTTTACTGAAAGGAAACATTCCTTAATTTTCAACAATAATTAAAACTGCATTGAAAGATTTTTCAAAAATCACCTGCTTGAGCCAGGAATCGAACCGGTGAAATGTGTAAAAAAAAACATTTTTATTATATGATATTTTATTTTATGATATAGTTAACACTATTTAATGAAAATATGCATATTTTCAGCTTCCTCACAATAAACATAACATACTCGTATTTCATACTTGAGAAAAAATATTATCACCTCTGTTTCAAGTGTTTTTTTATTATTATTTGGAAGAAGTTGCGTAGCAGTAGGTATGGGATATAATGTATAACTTGTATAATAAGACTACGAACATTTTAAGCTCTTACTGTAGTATTATATTATCCGTGGCTCTACCATAACTAAAAAGGTCGAAATTAATTCTGTCTTACTACAGTTTTTTAAAATCTGAATCAGAGAGACGATAACTGAGCATTCCATGGATTCACCGTGCGGGTGCCGGGTCCATCGCGCTGCAGAGAAAAGAGCCAAGAGCAGTGCCTGGGGCTTACGAACCAGGTGCAGGTAACTAGATACTTTACAATGCATCAACATTTACCTTCACCACCTCGGCTCCTCTCTCTGCCTAACCATATTTGATACGATTCCGTGAGTACCGCCTTTGTTACGCGCTTTAATATTGAGCTCACGGATGTTCTAGATAAGCCTAGGTCTTTCAGCAATGTGTATTAGGATTTTACCGAAATACCTCTCGCGCCTACTTCTACTGCATATAAGTGAACATAGGAGCCATTTGTATCATGTGATATCATCGGTAAGATCGTAGTACCTATTTAATTTAAATGTGTGGTCATTGGGAATGTTATTTTCCCAAGGTACGGTGAGTTCGATGAGTAGCACGCGCTTTAGTTATAATATTAGCATAATAATTAATATAGTATAATAGAATTAATTACGCTTGGCCTTAAGTTAATCAATAAGCAATATAAAGGGCGATAATCCCACCCGTCTAACACACTCAACCCATCTGCCATTCTGGCGCTCGCTGCATAAATAAATCACGGCTGAAATCATTTAGTGAGCTTATAATGCTCTATAATATCAGTGTCACCTGTCGTCGTATTGAAATAGAGAGAAAATGCTTAAAATACCTCAATTATTTTGAACTATCTGTCCGTCGGGCTTTACACGGGTGTATTATGATGAAAATAAATTCTCCTTACGACCACGTAATGAAAGAAAATGAAAAATAAAAACTGAATAAGTTTAAAAACAAAACTTGGCCAGAATCATCATCATCATCATCATTACATCCCCACCAGCTCATACACATCCCCACCGAGGGGTTCGAGCCTACCCTAAACTAGGGCGATTAGGCCTTAGTCAACCACGCTGGCCAAGTGCGGATTGGTCGACTTCACACACAACCTGTAAAGAAATTCTTTCTTCACAGGTGTGTGCAGGTTTCCTCACGATGTTTTTCCTTCACCGTGAAATCGTCGAATAAACGTACATAAGAATTCAAAATTTGAAAACACATTGGTACGTGGCGGGGTTCGAACCGCTACCTCCCGATTGGAAGGCGACAGCCTTACGCACTACGCCATTGGCCAGAATACTGAAAGCCAATCTTTTCCGCCAATGTTTTGTAGATTTCCCGACTATCATCACCTCAATTACTTTTTATCAGTATGCGGAGCTATTAAAGTTCAAATTTTTTACTTCTATTTTATTTTGTTTATTCTTTAGGGAAACATACAAATGACAACTTTTCAAACTTTTATTTATTTTGCTGAGTTTGGTTGAAAGTTCGACTTCTGGGGGCCTAGACAAAGTGACCATTCAAAAACGATTACGAAGTTCGATAAGAACACACTGCATTGGATTTACATAAATAACATCTATACTAATATTATAAAGCTGAAGAGTTTGTTTGTTTGTTTGCTTGAACGCGCTAATCTCAGGAACTACTGATTCAAATTGAAAAATTCTTTTTGTGTTGGATAGTCCATTTATCGAGGAAGGCTTTAGGCTATATAACATCACGCTACGACTAATAGGAGCTGAGCATCAATGACAAATGTTGCAAAAACGGGTAAAAAATATATGGCGAAACGTAGTTCGCTGGCACAGCTAGTCGCTAAATAACGTGGCGAATCGATTAAAGTCATCGATTATTTTGTTGGTAAACAAATTGATTCGCAACGAAACGATAAATTACCTAGCGAATTGTTTTTTGGTAACTTTCATATACTACTCGAAACAACTCATTTTTCATTAAAATTAAATTAGAATATTAATTTTAGTCGTTTAATTTACCATTTCCTTTCAATTTCTCAGTTTTGAGTAGATACTTAGATAGCCGATATGTTGTTTCTTACAGAAATAACAATTCGACACAGCTATCGTTAATCCTTACGTTGGCCAGGAATTTGTTTTCGTTATACTCAGAGACGATGACGAATTTAGTTATCATTTCGCTATGAAACGATTGCTACTTGTCTAAGCCCCTAGGTTTTGTGTCCAAAATTAGGGACAGATTAAAATCTCGCGCGGAAATGCCTAATTTTGAACACAAAAACCAGTTCCGTTTTTAAAGTAGGTACTCATTGATTATTGTAAGCCTTGCTTTGACTCATTGTTGTACCCTTAAATTTAATTAAAACCATTTAAACGTGTTTTTTGCATGATTTATAGTTTATGTTAGAAACCCCTAAAAATGGCAAATTTTAAAAACTTCAAGGACCAGTCTGGCCTCAAGATGACAGATATTTAATTAAACTTAATGGTAATCGTAGCTCAAAAAAAATCCTCATACATGGACGGAACAGCCTACTGTATAAATCCCTTACTAGTCTAAATTATGTGAGTCCCTAACAACACATTTACAGTTTTCAGAATTTTTCCCTTACATGTGCTGTAAGAAGCGTCGGTGGCGCTGTAGACACGGCACTGGCCTTCTAATACGGTCCGGGGTTCGATCCTTCCATGTACCGCCAATGTATTTTTCGTTTTCGAATTTCAATGTACGTTTCTACGGTGAAGGAAAACATCGTGAGGCAACCTGCATACATCTGCAAAGAAATTCAAAGGTGTATGTGAATTTGTCCAATCCGCACTGGGCCAGCGTGGTTGACATAACAGCCTAGACACTAACTTTGGGTAGGCTCGGGCCCCTCGGTGTGAATGTATATGAGCTGGGATGATGATGTACTGTAAGACATGCTTATTCCTAAATTGCGTGTTAGTGATGTTGCTTCTGTAAATTACATAATACAGCCCAGTCTGCTTAATGTTCAAATCTGCAGTGATGTGTTTTTAAAGACCTTTTACAGGATTTTATCAACATTAAAAATATATAATTTTGCATACTTGCCTTTTTTATATAAAGCTTTACGTTTTACGTTTACGTAAAGCCCTGAAGCCTTACGATCTATTAAAAGATAACAATTTCATGAAAAACCAAAGTGAACGGTTCAGCTCTTGGAAAGGTTGTCTGGATGTCAGCGCTCACAGCCGTATTTCATAGGCACATTTAAAAGTCTGATCAACTCAGTCAAGGTTGAAATTTCGAAGGCTTTAATCGGCTTGATTTTAGATAGCTTGTTTTCAAGCGTTTATTTTCAATTGAGCTTAACGCTTAATTTTTACTGATTCGTTAGTTAACTGCAGTCTTTTTAAACAACAGAATTGGAAAACAGATTGTCGGCCTATTTTTTTATTATTTATTTGATAATTATATCATTACAGACTCGTGGTCCGTGCCCTTTTAATGCTGTATTTTCTTTTTGATCTGTTTATAACTTAATAAGTCCGACTACTCTACTCTATATTCTATTTGTAAGTGGCCTATTTGTAAGTGGCTGAAGTCGACTATCGAGTATATGTCTCTCTCAGGTGCGTTAAAACCAAACAAACAAAGAGCTAGAGCTAGAACAAGATCATTCCTTCCTGATCTTTTAGTGTAAACGAAGGCTCGTTTAGAGTGTTTACACCAAAAGATCAACGAGCAAGAATGAGAAACAAGAACTAGAATCCTTGCACAATAGATGTTTAGATCAGCCGAATCGCTTACACACAAGAACGCTTTGAAGTAACCGCTTCGAGGAGCGAGCGCATCCGAACACGCAAGAACCCTCTAAGCAACTAACTGTTCGCATGCTCTAGGGCCGTTTACATCAAGCAAGCGAGCATTCCTAGAATATTCCATAGAATCATTAAGAACGCCCATAGAACAACGAAAGAATGCTCTACATCTGTTTACAATAGAAGAATTTAATAGAATGAGTATTCGCTCGTCTGATGTAAATCGACCTAGATTCGCAAATATATTATTTATACTATGTGCCTGCGAGCTGAGTTTCGCTTCAATAAAGCTCAACACTGTAGCTTTGTTCTTTTAGATGGGGATTTCTTAGCTTCCTGTGGGAATTTTGGACAATCCTTCCTCAGTGGGCGCCTGCATAAGCCAACGAATCCCGCTGTACCGACCGTACCGCTTCTAGCTCCAGTAGTCTAATCTCTACGTTGATACCGGAGTCAGTCACTCACCAAAGCAAATAAATACAGATACAATCCCTACAAGAAGCACTGTATTGTACGTTGACTACGTTGCCAACTCATTCAGTTAGTACCCAACTTAACGCTATACAGGGATACTCTTTTATTTATTTAATCTTTATCGCACAACATAGGAAAGATGTACAAAAGGCGGACTTAATGCCAGAGGCATTCTCTACCAGTCAACCAGTGAGAATGTGGGAAAAATTATAGACGGTGTACGAGTCAAAGAACTCAACTTAAAGAATGTTTGATGGTAGATAACTAATATAAAATAACCTTAATTACTTAAACAGATTAATTACTTATCACATCCATTATTTCATAAAAAGTAGAAAAATAAATAAAAAATATTAAAAAATACTTTTTAGATATTTTAGAAAATTATACATGAGTTGTTTTTTTATGTGTAAATCATTCTTCTGCCGTGTCCTGAAGCCTCCCTTAAATTATCCGGGGTGATAAAAATGTAATCCTGTATAGAGGCATATAGGCAGCTTATACTCTTTGTGTAAGAAATGGCTCTTGCTTAGCAGTGGAGTTGGAGTGAATTGATAAATAGGGTCGACGTGTTATGATATGGTAAGTATAACAGATAATATTAATTGGGCCTAAATGCATGTGGTGATTTTAAAAATAAGTTTTTTAGTCATTTGCTTTGTCTGTTATTTAGTACATGATCCGCATCATCATGCGGGTTTTTTACGCACTCACGCGCCTAGTTGCGTTTCCAAAATCAATGTCAAGCCCTTTCTAAATCACGCACGGCACTGCGGGACTCAGTGTGCCCTGCCATACCTTGGGTCTCGCCGCACCTACGCGCGTGGGTGCGTCTTTCTCTGCTTGTAGGCGCGTGATCTGCATGAAGGCGCGTGGATGCGTTTTCTGCGTGTACACAAGCAACGTTAGAACACGCATTCACGCGCTACGCTGCGTGGTGCGTGGCAGTGTGTTAATCGCCTTAGGGTTAACTTTTCCAACGAAGCTAGCTACACATTATACGAGCAATCACATAATTTCCTGATAATGAGATACATATTAATATTTATATTTCTGGTATTTTTAAATACATATTTTATCGGTATATTAAACAAAATAATGTATTTAGAAAGTATTTTCCTTAACAACTCGCTTACAAAAATGTTTTCGTGTACGTCGTGGCCTTTACTTAGTACGCATTTTCGTACGGGGTCATTAGCTACGATAAGCCACACGGTTGTCGTGTTTGGCCGCGGGGTTCCGTACATGTAGCGATATATGAGCGAAGAGTATCGGATAATATTTCTGAACAGGCTTTTCCTTTTCTCTGGGTATGTGTTTTACAAGTGGCTATTATGTATTATTTAGAAATTTTTAGGTATTATAACAAAATGTTATTATTTATCGAAAACGTAATCTAAAGCAAAATATACGAATATCTTGCCGGCGCCGCGCCGTGCCCTTAAAATGAAAAAATGGCATCTGTCCCACAGGATTTATTGAATTTGAATATAATGGTAAACTTTAAACAAAAAAGTCGCTTCGCACTTGGATTTTCTCCTGGGTTGTGGGTGCAGTTAGAAAAATAGAATATCACATGCACATACGCCCAGAGCGGAACAAATTTCTGTAAGCCATACAAAACATTTGTCCCGTACGGGAATCGTACCCGCAACCTTTGCACTAACCGCGTCGTCAAACTGAAAGAACACAGTAGTTTCATACGATTGACATCAGGTGCCGGACACTCTGTCAGTGGACTTTACACGTAGTCAGTGGTGCGACGAGGGTTGACAGTAAATTCTGCTATTTCGATGGATAAATTTCATATTTCGGTACAGTAAGCTCTCCCATTCAAGCTTTACATTTACGCTACGAAAACCGCCACTATTACGAGCGACATAAGAACGGTCCAAAGGTCAAAGAGTATAGCATGACAAGGAGCTTACTGTACCTATATTGCCTAATGACAAGTAATGATAAATTTTAATATTATATTCTTCTTATAAAATACATTCTAAGAAATAACCGACGAACTCTTAATAACGAGTAGGTAACAAGCTATAGAAATGCCGCAGAGGTGGTTTAATATTTCCTCCATTTTAATGATTCAGTCGCTTCCCTGGAAAAATGCCAACTGCTTGGATTCGTTTTCGCAAACTTTATTATCTAAAACAAACTTAAATTGATCTCGTTTGCTCGGAAGTTGCTGTGATGATAATACATCTCAATTATTATAGTGGGTTTAACAACAATAAACCCCTTTTCGAAAAATATAATACCTATTTAATGATTTAGGTATGTATTTTTTTCCATTATGAATGTCGATAAGCAAAGATGATAATTCTTTGTCTATACTCTATCTATACTAATATTATAAAGAGGAAAGATTGTTTGTTTGTTTGTATTGAATAGGCTTCGAAACTACTGAACCGATTTTGATGAAAGTTGCTATAGGGATAGTTCGAGACCAGGGGAAGGACATTAGGGTAATTTTCCTACGGAAAAAATTGTCGGGAAAAGTTTTCCTACAGGAAAAGTTACTTATAATGCAAACAAAGTTGCATACGGTCAGCTAGTTAGTAAATAAATATGCAATTTATTAGCAATTATGCTAATTATGTAAATCCTCTTTCTCTATAATTTTTTTAAGGGACCGTAGCTCCATATTTCCGTATTTCCTTCGCCTATACTGTTTGGCTGGATGATATTCCTTTGTACTTACTTTAGTTACATAACTTCTTCGGAACTTATTATAATATGCAAAAATATTAAGTAGGTATATGAAAAGCAGTTGGCTCTCCTTGAGGGGGCGCTGCATCTTTCGGTACGCGGCCGTCACTCAAGGATCTCTCCGCCCCAACGGCCACCAGTCCTGTGAGCGATGTGACCTGCCATCGGCACTTAAGTTTAGCAATACTTTGGACTTCAGTTCGATATAGGCGCGGGAAGCCGCTGGATTTGAGAAACGCAGGACCGATCAGTTTTGGGATCCTTAAGGGAGGCCGAAGTCCTGCAGTGGCTCTTGGCTAAAATTATGATGATGATGATGACGTAAAAGGCACAGCGTTAGGTCACTTTAGTAAAGTAAAAGAAATTTGTAAAAAATAATATATTAAACATTTCTCCATTCGCGTGTTTGCTGGAAGAATTTTTCATTTATGAATAAGCAAATCCTTTGCGCATTTTCTATTTGTCTTCTGTATTGTTTGTGCTATCCAATTTTATGTGTATAAAAATTGTTAAATAAATAAAAAATATACTCTGACGACAGAAGCAAAAAGTGTGTATGTGTACACATATAATTTTATGTCACCTTTCCGTATAAAATCGCTGGCACGGTAATATATTACCGCGTCGCTGGTGTTGTACCTTGTCTGTCCGTCGAATAATTTTCTCAGAATCTACCACAATGACTTTGTAGAAATTTCGTAAAGGTATACAATTCTCATCCTTTATAGGATCACTCTTGTGCCTACCTGTCTAACTGTCATGAACAATTTTCTGCGAATCTTCGATGTCGATTATCTTGAGATCGGAATACATATAATCAAACCACCTAAACATAGAATTTGAACGTTACATAACGTTTTAACAGTGTTGCCTAAAATCGGTCTTGGTCTTGCAGTCTTGCGAGAGCGAGACTCTTGCTGCAAGACCTAAAGCAAGACCAAGACCATGACCTGACCCATGCAAGATTTTAGCAAAATCGGTCTTAGTCTTGCAGTCTTGCGAGACTCTTGCTGCAAGACCTAAAGCAAGACTAACACCATGACCTCACCCATGCAAGGTGTAGCGACTACATAAGTGCACGTATGTAGATAAAGCACACCTTTAGATAAATTAAGATGATAAGTTAAGGCAGCAATCTGCACGCGCCATATTAGTATATAAGCGCTAGTTTTACTTAAATAAATCAGACTATAACAACACCTGAGTCTCATTATATCCGTTGCCAAATACATTGGCAAAGTGGTGACCCACGACGACTACGCTACGACGCTCGCGCCACAGTTGACTTCGCAACAAGAAAATAAACAACATGAACCAACCAACTTGCAAATCGAGCTGCGGCCAACAAGAAACACTGGAAGTAGCGGCTGGCACCACAATTTTATCCCGCATTCCGGAATTTTGGAGGTATCAACCTAGATTATGGTTTACACAACTGGACGCCATATTAGCACCACAAAAACAAGGCGACGATTATAAGTATTTTGCGGTTATAGCGAAGCTATCTAAGGAAGAAATACTACAGGTTAGTGACCTTATTAGCTCCCCACCATCCACAGAAAAGTATAAGGCCATCAGGGAACGCTTGATAAATTGCTATGAGGAATCAGAACAGCGTCAATTTCAAAAATTATTGTCTGAAATGGACCTCGGCGATCAAAAGCCATCTCAACTTCTACGCAAGATGCAAGTTCTCGGAAAAGGAAAAATTGGTGACGAAACTATCAAACTTCTATGGTTGAGACTTACCACCATCAGTTACCACAGTCCTAGCTGTCACAGAAGACATAGATATCGACAAGATGAGCCAGATCGCCGACAAAATTATAACAAGTTCAAAACTTACCGAGGTATCAGTTGTAAACGAAAATATAAACAAAACCGACGAAGGCGCAATGACATGCGTATTAGCACAGTTAGCAAAAATACAATTGGAACTAAGTGCAATTCAGTGCGATCGCAAAGACTATCAACGCAGCACTCAGAGTTATTATAATCGTCAGCATTTCCCATCGAGGTCAAATTCAAGAGCAAGCAGTCGGGAAAGAAAATACTATTGTTTCTATCACGATAAATTCGGAAACTATGCAAGAAAATGTATCAAACCATGTGATTTTAAACAAAAATTTAAATCAAGGGACCAGGGAAACTAATTAAAGCACAGACTACGGCGGGTCTCTGTGCTATTCACCCGTCCAACCGCCTCACTCTTACCGACCGAAAAAGTGGTATGAGATTTTTGATTGACACGGGCGCAAACGTCTCAGTCATTGGCAAACCACAGAGACATTCTTTTATACAAAATGAACAATACACGCTCTATGCCGCTAATGGCACAAAAATCAAGACTTATGGTGAAAAAACACTTACCTTAAACTTGGGACTACGGAGACGTTTTTCATGGAATTTCATTATTGCCGATGTGACGCAACCAATTATTGGAGCAGATTTTTTAGAGCATTATAAGCTATTAGTCGACATAGCGGGTCGGAAACTTATTGACAGGGTAACTGAGCTGACAACGCCGGCAACCCTGATCAAATCGACGCAGCAAACAATTCGTACTATTGACGTCAGTATGAACCCACGCATTACTCAACTCTTAAAAAAATATGAGGATATTACGAAACTTTCCTCCATGCGCACTCCTCCAAAACACAAGATTGAGCATCATATTATTACTAAAGGACCGCCTGTATCAGCACGTGCAAGACCATTGCCTCCGGATAAATATCATATTGCTAAAAGAGAATTTCAAAATATGATGGAACTGGGCATTTGTCGCCCATCAGATAGCCCGTGGGCTAGCCCTTTACACATGGTTAAGAAAAAGAATGGTGAATGGAGACCATGTGGAGACTATCGGATGCTCAACAACGCGACTATACCCGATAAATATCCACTTCCACGATTAACCGATTTTACTTATATATTAGAGAAAAAATATATACTCAGCAAAATTGATATCCGGAAGGCCTATCATTGTATTCCAGTCAAGGATGTGGAAAAAACTGCTATTATTACTCCTTTTGGATTTTTTGAATATTTAAGAATGCCCTTTGGTCTACGCAATGCAGCGCAAACGTTCCAACGATTCATGGACTCTCTATTCAGAGACTTAGACTTCGTTTTCGTGTTTGTCGACGATTGCCTGATTGCTTCGGAAAACGAGATTTTGCATTATCAGCACTTGGATACAGTTTTCAAACGATTACAGGAGAATGGAATAACTATTAACCTCGAAAAATGCGACTTTCTCAAAAGCGAAATAGATTTCTTAGGTTATCATATAACGAGCCAAGGAATACGCCCGACTGAGGAAAATTACAAAGCAATTATAGAATTTCCTAAACCAAAGACAATTAAAGAATTAAGGAGATTCTTAGGCATGATTAATTTTTATAGAAATAACCTGCCGCACGCCGCCAACTATCAAATTATTTTAAACGATTATCTGCGCGACTCGAAAAAGAACGATAACTCTCCTATTCCTTGGTCAACAGAGGCTGAAAAAGCTTTCGATAAATGCAAGGAAAGCATAATAAATGCAGTATTAACAGTGCATCCCTCACGCACCGCCCCGCTAGCACTTATGACAGATGCCAGTTCTACCTGTGTTGGCGCGGTTCTACAACAAAAATCCGGACCTAACTGGGAACCATTAGGGTTTTTCTCAAAAAAATTAAGTGAAACTCAACAAAAATACTCAACATTCGATAGAGAATTGCTTGGAGTATATATGGCAGTCAAGCATTTTCAAAGGTTAATTGAAGGAAGAGAATTCACAATTTTCACAGATCATCGACCTTTGACTTACGCATTTTCCCAAAAACCATCATCAAACGATACGCCACGGCGAATACGTCAATTGGATTTTATTTCACAATATTGCACTAATATTCAACATATAAGTGGACGTGATAATATTGCTGCAGATACACTATCACGTATTGAACAAATTGATATGCCATCGCCGATTAACTATGCTGATTTAGCAAGATGCCAATCTAATGACCAAGAATTGATACGACTCCGTGACAATAAAAGTTTAAAATTTAAAAACATAATGCTTCCGGGTTCTACAAAAAGCATCAGCTGCGACACGTCAACTGGGAAGAATCGTCCTTATTTGCCAGAGAAATTTCGAAGACAAGTTTTTGACGTAATTCATGGACTGAGTCACCCTGGGAAGAAAACTACCAGAAAAATGATAACTCAAAGATATTTATGGTCTTGTATGAACAAAGATATTAATAACTGGTGTAAAACATGCATAGCTTGCCAAAAATCAAAAGTGCAACGCCACACAATATCACCTGTCGGCAATTTCATGCCATCGCAACGTTTTGAACATTTACACATCGATATAGTTGGTCCATTACCGGTCTCTCAAGGAAAGCGATATTTAATTACGATCATAGATCGTTGTACTTCATGGCCAGAAGTATATCCTGTGGAAGATATCACTGCCGAAACGGTAGCTAGAACACTATATGAAGGATGGATATCACGATTCGGATGCCCGTTACGCATTACTACGGATCAAGGTCGACAATTCGAATCAAGAATTTTTGAATCACTTTCACAATTTTTAGGAATACACAAAATTAGAACAACGCCCTATCATCCACAATCAAATGGAATGATAGAGCGATTTCATAGAACCTTAAAAGCAGCTCTAATGACAAGGGAATCTAACGCTAATTGGATGAAAGAAATTCCTTCAGTTCTACTTGGTTTGCGAAGTTGTTTGCGCGAGGACACGGGATTTAGCGCAGCAGAAATGACATATGGCGCATCTATACGTCTCCCTGGAGAATTTTTCGAACCATCACATCAACTTTCTACATACGAGGAATTTGTTAAGAAGATTCAAAAGGAAATTACTCAGATGACATCAATACCAAAACGTCAGAAGCATAACAAAGCAGTTTTCTTACACCCCGAACTAAAGGAATGCTCACACGTATTTGTGCGATGCGATAGAATCAGAAAAAGTCTTACACCACCCTACGAAGGACCATTCCCAGTAATAAAAAGAAGGGACAAGGCATATATTATTAGGATCAAAGATAAGGAAACATTGATATCAATAGATAGATTAAAGCCAGCATTGGTCATCCACAATGAAGCTATGAACGTGCCAAATTCGAAAAACAGCCACAGCTATTCAAACACGTACACCACAAGGTCAGGACGGACAGTTAAGCCCATAGTACGGTTCTGTATTCGCTGACGCAAGAAATAGTCAGCACCAATGCAGTGGATAACGTAGCGCATTAACCTACACTATAACCCAAGCAGCGTACCGTCACAACAACCGTCAGCAACATTTATATTCTACTGAATTAGCAAGGTTAAGGTTACTAATGTTTATTGTATTATTGTGGCTTACGATTGAGTATAGGGTTATTTATAAGAATTGTTGTAATTTTTTGTAAAGGGGGGTGTATATGTAGCGACTACATAAGTGCACGTATGTAGATAAAGCACACCTTTAGATAAATTAAGATGATAAGTTAAGGCAGCAATCTGCACGCGCCATATTAGTATATAAGTGCTAGTTTTACTTAAATAAATCAGACTATAACAACACCTGAGTCTCATTATATCCGTTGCCAAATACATTGGCAAACAAGGTTTTAGCAAAATCGGTCTTGGTCTTGCAGTCTTGCGAGACTCTTGCTGCAAGACCTAAAGCAATACCAACACCATGACCTGACCCATGCAAGATTTTAGCAAAATCGGTCTTGGTGTTGGTCTTGATTTAGGTCTTGCAGCAAAAGTGTCGCAAGACTGCAATACCAACACCATGACCTGACCCATGCAAGATTTTAGCAAAATCGGTCTTGGTCTTGCAGTCTTGCGACACTTTTGCTGCAAGACCTAAATCAAGACCAACACCATGACCTGACCCATGCAAGATTTTACAAAATCGGTCTTGGTCTTGCAGTCTTGCGAGACTTTTGCTGCAAGACCTAAAGCAAGACCAACACCATGACCTGACCCATGCAACATTTTAGCAAAATCGGTCTTGGTCTTGCAGTCTTGCGAGACTCTTGCTGCAAGACCTAAATCAAGACCAACACCATGACCTGCCTCGGTCTTGCAGCAAGAGTCTCGCAAGACTGCAAGGTCAAAGACCGATTTTGGGCAACACTGTTTAAACGTAACATTCAAATTCTATGTTTAGGTGGTTTGATTATATGTATTCCGATCTCAAGATAAACGACTTCGAAGATTCGCAGGCCAGTACATATAAGGTCATTTTTTGTGAGACTTTAACAACCTCCGTGGTCTAGTGGTTGAGTCTATCTGGTCGCTGCACTAGCCACCTCCGCCTTGCCGACCTGCAAGGTGCTTCTTCACGCCTCTTTTAAAGCACCCGGGATTGTTAGGGGGGACACGAGTGCTGACAGATAGTTTCTTCTGATCGTGCGACAAAAAATGAGTAACCAATATTCTTAGTTCGCGTTGGTGTGGTAGTCATAGTAAGACGGTGACAGCTCAGGCCAGAGGGTTAATTCCCAATACTCTACAGCTGAACCGACACTGCCCTATGAGCATGGAGCTGAGCCGTTGCTTTCAACAAATCACAACGCCATATTAACATGTCATCTAACATTTTAAGGTCAATCTATGCGCTCTGAATGGTTTTTGGCAATCGTGCAGTTTCAATTGAGCTGTAATTGATTAATGGATTTGCCCCTTAGCACGAGTAGTCCTTAAAACTCTCGCATTAAAACTAGACTTCCTCAGATTTAAATCTTCATTCCGCTGAAAACAACGACGAAGGTATAAACACGACCTAAACTAATGCATATTGAGTGTGACTCTATATTAAATCGAGCGCCATTGTATCGATCATTTTTCTCCAGAATAGGGCAAGATAAACGCACAGTTCCGACGTTTCATCAAATCAAGTCGAAAAAGGGCCCTTAGGGAGGCGCGATATACTCGTAACGTCGGTGATGAAGCGTAATGGAATTTCGAATGGATACTTTTCGTGTTTATGCGGAACTGTTTTAGGTAACGCGACGAAATTGGAGGCGCTCAGTTGCTCCCGGACATAATAAATGGCAATTCTCTGAATTTTGATCTGATATAATTAGTAGATTTTTAATTAAAGGAGGAGGTTCTCAATTCGATGCCTATGTATTTCTTGTGTGTACGTTACGCGATTGCTCCACCAATTGTGAACGGATTTTCAAAATTCTTTTTGTATTCGTTAGAGTATACACCTGGGGCAGTCCCATTGTTACCAAAATGAAGATCTGATGCTGGGATCTCAGGAAAATCGAGGAAAACTCGTAAATTTTATAGGTACATTCAACGTGATTCATGTTTTTCCGAAGCAATTCACGTATTTGCGTCTGGTAGTCATTAACCGAGATGATTACGGAAGGATATTCTTAATACTTAGGAGTATGCGGTTAGTTTTTTAAATCAAGCGTCGATGGCGTAGTGCGTTAGGCTGTCGCCTTCCAATCGGGAGGTAGCGGTTCGAACCCTGCCACGTACCAATGTGTTTTCAAATTTTGAATTCATATGTATGTTTATTCGACGCTTTTACGGTGAAGGAAAACATCGTGAGGAAACCTGCACACACCTGTGAAGAAAGAATTTCTTTACAGGATGTGCGTGAAGTCGACCAACCCGCACTTGGCCAGCGTGGTTGACTAAGGCCTAATCGCCCTAGTGTAGGGTAGTCTTGAGCCCCTCGGTGGGGACGTATATTATGAGCTGTTGATGATGATGCGGTTAGTTTTTTAAATACAATAGGCACGTAACGTATTGTCATTTTGTCGATTAAAATAAAAAAAAAACAAAATAAATACCGACTTTAAAAGTTTAAAAATAATTAAAGAAAACACACAATATTACATTTCTATATAGAAATCAGTGCTAAGCGATGCGTCCTAGAAAGTATTACAATTTGGCACCGACTTCAAAACCTATAGAAATGTAATATTCTCTGCATTCTTATATCATTTCTAACTTTTAAGTGTTTTGGAAGTCGGTTCTTATTTTTTTGTAAAATTTTGTGTTAAACTTTCGCTACGTAAAGAATTTGAATAAGGTATGAAAATATGAAATATTATCGTACAGATAGAGCTACAAAAGAGTACCATACACGATCATTATCAAATCTAACGATATGTTTTTATATTTGTTGAAATCGTTGAGGTCACAGGAGAAAGAAAACGACAAAAACCATTAGCATCACAGCATATGGTAACTTGATTGCCGTACCTGTTGGAAGAGAGAAAACGAGGTCACCACTTAAAATCAGTTATGTATATATATTTTTTGGTGTATATATGTATTTTGGTATGTTGGAGAGCTCTCTGGCGCAGTCGTACAAGGAGACCCGACCCCAGCTGAACTGGGAAGAGGGTTAGACAAAGAAGAAAAAGAGAAGTATTTTGGTGTTACCAACGATACTTATTGTTATTTATACGAGGGGAAAGGAAGCATGTTTTTAAACGGTGAAGTCTAATATCCGTATTGTAGCTCTAAGCACTAGTTACGTGTATTGGAAGTTTTAAGGAATTGTTTTATTGTTGTACTGTTTTATATAGCACATACTCGTAATATTCATTTCTGAAAAATTGTTCATGTTGATGTTTACATAGGCTGCTACTTATGTATCCGGAACTGGCCACACACAAAAAAATATTTAAAAAAGAACAATTACATTTGAAAATAGAACTCTTTAGTCGTAGAATGCAGCTTGTTTTATTATTCTCTCTATTGTTTGACAACTTTGCCGCCATTTTGATAATTGCGCGTCACCGTAATTATGGAATTAAGTCGAGAACATTTTCGTGCGATGATTTACTACGATTTTCGGCGTGGGCTCAGTCAAAAACAGTGCATCGATCAAATGATTTCTACTTTTGGTGATGAAGCACCATCAAAAACCACCGTATATCAATGGTTTAGTGAGTTCAAACGTGGACGGTCTTTGCTCTCGGACGAATTTAAGGAAGGTCGGCCAAAATCAGTCGTTGTGCCACAAAACATCGATGCTGTGTGTGAACTAATTATGAAAGACCGTCATGCCACATATCGTGAAATAGAGGCGTCTTTGGGCATCAGTATGACAAGCATTCACAAAATATTACATGAACATTTAGCCGTAAAAAAAATTTGTTCGCGTTGGATTCCTCACAATTTGACGTCTATACAAAAACAGGCCCGTATCGATTGGTGCAAAGAAATGTTACAAAAATATGACCGAGGTGCTTCAAAAGCTGTTTATAATATCTATACAGGTGACGAATCGTGGATATATGCGTATGACCCAGAAACAAACCAGCAGTCGACGGTATGGATGTTCCAAGATGAGCGGAGGCCAACAAAAGTTGTTCGTGCAAAAAGCACTTTAAAACAGATGGTTGCTTGTTTTTTTGGAATCAATGGACATGTTGCTACAGTGCCATTAGAAAATCATAGAACTGTGAATTCTGAATGGTATACAACCATTTGTTTGGCAGAAGTTTTTGATAATATTCGAAAAAATAACCCACAACGAAGAATTATCCTGCATCACGACAACGCGAGCTGCCACACGTCAGTCGAAACAACACAGTTTTTAGAAGCTCAAAAGATTGAATTGACCGGTCATCCGCCATACAGCCCCGATTTAGCTCCCAACGACTTCTATTTATTCCCTTTTGTGAAGAATAAATTACGAGGTTTACGTTTTTCGACACGTGAAGAGGCCGTCGATGCATTCAAAATGCACGTTTCGAAGATACCCCAAACAGAGTGGAAAAAGTGTTACAAAAATTGGTTTGAACGGATGCAAAAATGTATTGACTATCAGGGAGAGTACTTTGAAAAACAATAAAAACATAAAAAAATACATATCTGGTTTTTTATTTCATATTCCGGATACATAAGTAGCAGCCCTCGTAACAGCTTTGAAAGTGCAAACCGAGAAAACATTTATAAAAATAAAAACATACTTCAAAAACACTATTAAGTAAAAACTAATATGACAGTAGGTAAACACAACATCA
This sequence comes from Schoenobius gigantellus, assembly GCA_963935595.1. Classification (NCBI taxonomy): domain Eukaryota; kingdom Metazoa; phylum Arthropoda; class Insecta; order Lepidoptera; family Crambidae; genus Schoenobius; species Schoenobius gigantellus. The sequence goes on from OZ012558.1 coordinate 11,414,061, forward strand.
CATTTTTATTTTGAAGTCAGTACCAAATTTTAAGATTTTCTAGTAGATTAATCATCTCTTGGCACTAACTTTAATATAAAAATATGAAGTTGTGTGTTTTCTCATACTATTTTTGACGTTTAAGTGTTTTTGAAGTCGGTTTTAATTTTTTTTATCTCTTTAGTGAATTTAATATCAGCTCATCGAAGTAACTTGAAAGAATGCAACTAAGGGTCAGTAGGTGTATATTGTATTAAAAAGGTAAGGATCCATACATCCTCAGCTCGGCTTATGACTACCAGCCGCAAATACCTGAACATAGCTTCGGAAAAAACATGAAACACATTGGACGTGCCTGTAAAATTTAATGGTGTGCCTCGACTTTCCTGAGATACCATCATTAGATCCTGACTTTGTTGACAATAGGACCACATCAGGTGGGTGATTTTGTAACTCATCGGCAAACGGCGGAATAATCGCGTAGCATAAAAAAAAGCATTCGCGATGTGGTAGGACTAGATGGAATATGAGAACCTCCTTCTTTTTTGAAGTCGGTTAATAAAATATACCTAATTAAACTTTGGGCACTTATTATATGTGCAAACATCCCAAACAATCAAGATACCTGTAAATATATATAAGCAGAGGAAAAAAAAGGAGAGCTATCACGAGAAAAACAGCAAGATAGTCGAAAGGTCATTTTTTTGTCTCCTCTTTTAAATTTCCATTTACGATACATGGACCTAGAAAAAAATCTTGTTTTCAGGTCCGTGTTACGATATTGGTTTATTCAAATACAGGTTAAATTATTGAAAGATATGCTTATAGGCGTCGTCGGTGGCGCTGTGGACTCGGCACTAGCCTTCTAATCGGGAGGTCCGGGGTTCGATCCTGCCATGTTGCAATGTGTTTTTTTGTTTTTTAAACGCCTTCAAAAAAGGAGGAGGTTCTCAATTCAATGCGTATGTTTTTTTGTGTGTATGTTACGTGATTACGCCGCCAGTTGTGGACCGATTTTCAAAATTCTTTTTCTATTCGATAGAGTATACTTCAAGGGTGGTCCCAAGGTCATCGAAGTTAGGATCTGATAATAGGATCCCATGAAAATCGAGGAAACCCGACTTCAAAAACACTGAAAAGTTAAAAATAATATAAGTATTGGTATAGACAGATAGATAGATGGTGCCAAATTTTAAGACTAGGAGATCTTCGTTTGGCACCGACTTCAATATAGAAGTGTGATGTTGTCTGTACCAATTCTTATATTATTTTTAACTTTTCAGTGTTTTCGAAGTCGGTTTTTATTTTTTGTAAAATATTTTTTTTGAATTTCGTATGTACATTTATCCGACGCTTCTACGAGTGAAGGAAAACATCGTGAGGCAACCTGCATAGATCTGCGAAGAAATTCAAAAGTGTATACTGTATGTGGTGTCGACCAATCCGCACTGGGCGAGCGTGAACTAGGGCGTGAACACCCTAACTTAGGGTAGGCTCGAGCCCCTCGCTGGGAGCGCATAAGAGCTTTAATGATGATGATGATGCTTAAGGTACTGTAAACTCATTGTCAAGCTATACTGTTTCACTATTGGACCGTTCGATGCTTAAGGTACTGTAAGCTCATTGTCAAGCTATACTGTTTCACTATTGGACCGTTCTTATGTCACTTGTTATAGACAGTTTTCGTAGTTTAAATGTAAAGCTTGAATGGGAGCGTATTGTACATACAATATCTGTATTCAAAGAGGAAGAACGAATTATTAGTGTAAGTTGAAATAATAGGTATTATTTATTATCTAGATTAATTAAGCAGAACAAAACTCCCAAGGATAAAGTTATAAATGAAATTTACTCGTGAAACATGCCCGAGTACCCCGGCTGAATACAGCGCATTTGTTAAATTGGATTTGCGAATTTTGGATCCGCTGCCTACACTATCACGTGACAATGCCCTGATCGTAACTTTGTAACTCGAGTAGGTAGGTACAAAGCGGGGGGCGTCGTTGTACTATCTGAGATGCGTACGGTGACCTGCGACAGCAATTAAAACAAACCAACTTCATTTGACTTTCAAACAAACCCACGTTTCGGAACCGCGTACGTGACCATTTCGACCTTGCTTGAAGACGAGGTCATCGCTCGTTCCCCTCTGCTGTGCCTTGATGAGGGGTGCAAGAAACCCCCCAATAAAACCCGCGGGGCTTAGAGCACCCTTTTGATCAACGGACAAAGCTCTGTTGCACCCTTATAACATGAGTCGCCTTATATTGAGTGTAAATCGTGGAACAAATCCTCTCCTTCTTAGGGGTTGACACAGGAGCCCAGCAGTTGACACAACAAGAGTTGCTTAAGAATGCAGATAGGGCAGCAGAATCTTGTAGAGGATTGCTTTATGCAATAAAGTGAGCTTGATGCCACATGTATCAAAGATTAGAGGATAGAAGAGTTGATTTCTTGTAACTCAAATGATAACCATAGAAAAAAAAACCAAGATAAAAATTGAATAAAACTGCGATCAGCATTTCTCTTAAATTATGTACAGGGTGTAACTGAATACCCCAATAACATTTAAGGGTATGTATCCATCAGAAGTCGAGATGCTGTAGAAAAAATATTAGGGCGAACAAACCTACTTTTTTCCCCATACAAACTAAATAAATTATTTTTTAGTATTAAGTGCCGACAACCCTACGTAAGCGTACGAGGAATACTACGCTCACGTCATACAAACTAAATAAATATTTTTTTGGTATTAAGTGCCGACAGCCTTACGTAAGTGTAGGAGGAATACTACGCTCACGTCTGTCACGTGTCATTTTGTGTTAAAATTTCTTTTCTCGTAACAGCTGATTATGGTTGTCACTTAAAAGTTTTTGCTTTCAGTTTAAAATCAAATAACTCTGAAAGTATAGGGATTCCAGATCTCAGACAAGCACCGAAGGTCCATTTAGTATCTAACTTATATGCCCCTTAAATATTATTGGGGTGTTCAGTTACACCCGGTATAAGGGGTATGAAATTCGTACAGAAATTTTGAAAGGCATATTAGAAACCTATATTTATTTATTTAAAGCATACTCCCACTATCTATAAACTTCTACGGTCTCATGGGAAGGTATTTATGTTTTGCAGTAGAATTCTGAGGGCCTGGACTGTGTTCAGGCATTTTGTTACTTTCCGGGAAGAAAATTTTTCCCGGGCGTTAGTTCCGCTCCGCGTCGAAAATCGTATTCAAAAATTACTCTTATTTTCAAAGAAAGTATGCATCTCGACATTAAAATATGATTAAAAATACAATCGAATGTCAAGCTGTTTCAAAAAATTTTATATTAATGCAGATTTGATTTGATCAAAATTAAATCTGCACGGTGTGAGATTTCGTATTAAAAATGATTTCACACGTGATTCAAAGTGGCCACAGCACGCTAAAATGGCAGCTTTATATTAAAACCCCTGTTATTAATAAATCTTCTGACCGAGAAATAAATCAACAAAAGTAGAGTTTAATTTAATAAGTGAATTTCCTTGGTGAAATGGAAATTTACCGCTGTTTTGTCCTTTTTACGCCTTCAGAATTTTGGTTGAATCATGTCCTGAGTGCCCTCGAGTCAGACGGGCGTTGGCACAAACATTTGAATTGCGAAAGGTCGCTTCAATTATCTGCAAACATTCAAATCAGCTTTAAGTAAAACGCTTTGGCATTCGTTTATTTCATTCGCCTATTTAACGTATGTAATGTAATTTTAGTCAAAATCTTTATTCATGAATTCAGTTGTTTTGTTTTCATTATAAAGAAACTATATTACCACATGGCAATAACAAGTAATCGAATGCAGTTGAATAGCAAAGTATAAGTCTAAAAATCGGGGGATGAGAGGAGAATTGAATTTCGAACATTTTTAATTGACATAGACACTTTTATGACGAATCACATTGACGAATTCTTAACAGAAAAATAGTTTTTTTTTCTTTATTGATATGTATAAATTGCAATATTCTTTACCTATAATTAAACAAGACTGACATCCAGTAATTCTATTATGCATAGTTATTGTAAATAATTTATTGTAATTTAATTCATTTATTATTATTTTTTACTTGACATTATTATTATTTTTACTTGACATTATTACTATTTTTTAATTGACAATATTATGATTTTTTTTTCTCTTACTTGACATGTTTAAGATTTGGAATGGATTATATAAATTAATTAAATTAAACTTGAATAATATTAAGGATGTTATTTATATCAAATTATGATGACTAGAGATTATGTATAATACTTACATTTAAATTCTTGCTTGTGATTTTTATGACTGTGATGATATCGAATTAAATATGTAGCATGGAGTAGGTATTAATGGTTTAGCAATACTTTTTAATTCAATATGTAATTTGACATAAATTTTAAAATTTGCACACTATGTAATAGTAGAATATGAGGTAACCTTTGTAATTGACACCATTTTATAATTCACCATATTCTAGCAAATAAAATTATTATTATTATTATTTATTTTTATTGTTTCGAAGTATCTCGTGGTCCCACTACTTTGCCGCACTGGCAAGACCACGACCCCATACCACAAATCTCCACTCAACATAGACCTCCACACCTATCCACGTGTGATACCAATAAAGGATTCTAGTTAAGCGATAAATTCCTAAAATATAAGACTACTAGCTTTTGCCCGCGACTTCGTCCGCGTGGAAGTCCTTTTTTATTAATTCCCTTTACAATTAAAGTATTCTTCATCCTTCCCCACAACTTAAACTATCTCCAAACTAAACCAAACCAAATTTCATTTAAATCGGTTCAGCGGTTATTGATCCCCCATACAATATTCCGACCCCCTTTTCCCCCCTTGAGGGGTGATTTCTGCGATTAAAGCTATCCTATGTCCTTTCCTGGGACTTAAACTATGTATATACCAAATTTCATCAAAATCGGTTCAGTAGTTTTGACGTGAAAGCTCGACAGATAGACAGACAGAGTTACTTTCGTATTTATAATATTAGTATGGATTAATTTAACTTTGTATGTGAATACGTTCTAACTACAATGGCCAGTATGCCAGTACAAAGAGAAGAAAAAACTATAAAAACGCTGCAATGCGCAGCAATTCACCAACCAGAGCAACATAATATCTCCCATATGCTATATACTATAAAACTGCTCCCTACTCCCCTCTGTGACAGTACTGTAGTACAACTTAACTGTTCAACTGGTTGTACAAATGATACACCACCTGTACATTTGTCCAACTTTATAAGATACAAGCATATATAGGTACCACTAGGACTCGACGCTCTTCACTTCTTATATCAATACTATACTTACGTTACGTAAAGTGTAGAATACTTACTATCTATACTAATAATATTATAAAGCTGAAGAGTTTGTTTGTTTGTTTGCTTGAACGCGCTAATCTCAAGAACTACTGATTCAAATTGAAAAATTCTTTTTGTGTTGGATAGTCCATTTATCGAGGAAGGCTTTAGGCTATAAAACATCACGCTACGACTAATAGGAGCTGAGCATCAATGACAAATGTTGCAAAAACGGGTAAAAAATATACGGCGAAACGTAGTTCGCTGGCACAGCTAGTCTATAATATGCATAAAGCTGAGGTGTTTGTTTGTTAAGTTGAACGCGCTAATCTCAAGAACTACTGATTCAAATTGAAAAATATTTTTTATGTTGGATAGTACATTTATCGAGGAAGGCTATATAACATCACGCAACGATTAAAAATGTTGGAAAAACGGGAAAAAAATATATGGCGAGACGTAGTTTTTAAAAACAAGCTTTTATTTAAGCTTTAATAATTAGACCTTGGTTACTATATAGAATTAAATACTCGTCAATACGAATCAAACGAGCCCAAACTCGATGGGGTTGTGTCGTTTCATTGCGGAGACCTCCCAGCTCCAGCATGAGATCAGCTTCATGTCATCATAATATTGCATTATCTCGCGATATTCAATTCAATCGGAAACCGGGAAGTGGGTCAAATTTAACTTGCAAGATTTCATTACAGACTCCGGCACAGGTGAAAATGAATATAGATAAATTATATGCCAGTTGTTTCATAAGAAGATATAAACAATGTAAGTTATAAGAAAATTGCAAACGTTATATTATAAAGTTAAATATAGACATGTAAAAAGTATCTAATTATAATCTGTTAAAACATGAAAGCAATATGTAAACTAAAATATACCATAACTAGTTCAGTAACTCATAGATAAATGGAAATTTTAATAAAATTGTAACCTAAATTGTATTCTAAAGTATTGTAAATTTTTATATGTATTATGTAACGTATATAGTTGGTAAAATTGTAAACGTTATGTTATAAACCTAAATGTAGAAATGTAATGTAAAAAAATGGCATATTATAACTAAATCTGTAACCCATAAACAAATAGAAATTATGCTCACATCTAGTAAATAAAAATATAGTAACCTAATTTGTATTTAAAAAATATTGTAAATTGTTAATAGTACTCTATAATGTAAATTAGTAAAGATATTATTGTCAGTAAAGAAATAAAGAAAGAGACACCCCATCCCGCTCCCATTAGAAATAGTAAACAAGTAGTATAAGTAAGAAATATGACGGATGCAAGAAAGAAAAAGTATGCGGTATGAAAGTGCGAGAACTGGTATGAAGGGATTAAGTAATAATAAAGACTCTGATTAAGTCAGAAGAGTAGTGGGAAAAAAAGTAAATAAAAGCTTGTAAAAAGGTAATAAGTTCCTTACATTGGTGGCAAATGCTCAATACATTTTCATGGTTTCTCTTTTATGAGACTGGAAAGACAATTTATTGCGATATCTATCTGCGCTCTTGTGGCAGACGTAGATAAAACGAGCGTTGGAAAGACTTAAAGGCCATTTATTAGAGCTTGCAAAAATGTGAATACTAAGAAAATCGTTTATAGAACGTAATCCTATTGAAGGTTTAATGAAACCCCGACGATGAAAAGTAGTTGGATGAGTCATATCGATTGTAGGTAATTTTTTAAATAGAAAAGCTTGCTATTAATGTAGTTGTAATGTTAAAATAATATTGGTGAAAACTTTGTTTTAACAAGGTTCAATAATCGTTATCTGTTGTTTTAGTTTTCTAGTATTATTGTTATGTGTTATTTTACTTTTGCTTTTAAGTAGAGCAATAGTATTCTGAAGTCGTTCGACGAATAATGTATGCTGATGTAAGTAATTTTTGTTTTGGGGTTCGGGTTTACCTTTAGTGTTTTCGATTACCATAATACAAGGTCGTGATCTCGCTATATTGATGCTAGTTGCTATGTAAATCGCACAGCCCTTGTAATGTTTCATTTGTGCCATTATTCATAGCTGTCTGCATGAAATTACGAGTCTATCCGAATAATATCTCGAAGCCGTTTACCTATACACGATTACACAGGGGGATGCCTTGCGTCATTGTTTCATATTAACGCGATATTATATTATTAATCGGAGCTGGATGTTTGTATGAGAATTCAACATTTTGTTTTTTTTTAATTCGTTGATAATGATTGCTTATAGATTCTTTTGTTTCGAAGTATCTATATTCAATGAACGACATTATATTCAACGAATTTTCTAAAGTTAAAAAAGTAGTTGCAAACAGCTGATAACCATCTTGTTTTCGTTTTTTTGTATAATATAATTTTTACCAATTCTGCACTACATTGAACTGCAAGGAAAACGGGTCAGTTACAAAAAGCATATCTTTTATTTATGGTAAATACCACAAATTAACGAGTATAAATACCAAAAAGAAATAAAAAGGTTTAGGATTTTTTATACTTGTTATTAAACAAATTTTTTTGTATAATTTGTTTAAAAAATTCTTGCTCCAATATTAGAACGTACAGAGGTTTTTGTTACTGATCCGCTTTCTTTGCTTCCCAGTATATTTTTACAAAAGAAATCGACTATTCATGGCAATCATGTAAGATGTCGCGCCACCAAGGAATTTATATTTTAATTACTTTTTTCATTAATAATATTTCGTAAAACTATTGTATATCATAATAATTATAGGACCATAATAATATGAATGGTTATTGATAGCTTTAGAGTGTTGTTTTGCTTGAATTAAATTTAAAAAAAGAATCGGGTCTCCCGCGATCTTCCAAACATTTTAGCCATTTATGCATTTAAACATGAAATCTTATCAAATTAAATATAATACCTTTCTTCCTTATTATTTTAGCTATCCATGCGTATTTTCTATTTTATTGTGGATAGTATATTATGCATATCATCATCTGCAATTTTGTTACCTTGCACGATTTTGGGGACGCATGCGTGAGGGGTTGTGCAATTACGGACGTTTCTATTTTTTTGACATTTGGTGGCGTACGTGTGAGTGGACGAGGAGTTATATTGTGAAAAACGTAATATTACATTATATATATAAAAGGATTTTATACAACATTAGTTTGCCAATATTAAATGACCCTCCACAATGAAATACGTATCGCTAATTACGTACTAATATGTCATTAGAAAGTCTTCAAAATGTCGCCATAAGCACGGTAATAGTATATATTACCGTGGCATTAGGTACGTTATGCATAAAAGGTAAATTAAAAAACCGCAGATAAAAAAGAACCCCTTGAAGTCACAAAAGCGATATCACAAGTCTCTGCACAACGCAATTCAACTGTAAATTCCCTCTCGACAGAAAATACGATCGTAGGAATATTACTCTTTTTACATTGCTGCCAGCACACTTTGATGGTATCTGTTCCTTTGCTTTGACTTCAACAAATATTTCATTGAGATAAAAAAAAACTCTCTCTTGCTATAAAATGACAACGATAAATTCTGTAGATTATGTTCCAGTTGCACCATTTACGGTCTTCATTCATCTTCCATAAAATCAAGACTTTTATATCTAGTGTGAGATTTTTAAACCGAGGCAGCTTCAGTTATGATTTGTTGCTGAAATTTTCTAACATTTTGGCCACTTATAAGTTTTCGGATAGATATGGTAGTTAATGCTCCGTTTAGTCAAGCAGTAATATTGCATAATTGCATAATATAGATTTATAAGCCAATATTATAGCCTTACTTTATAATAATTTAATATCATAATAATAAATGTTTATTTTAGACATATACGACCCATATTCACTTACATACAAAAAAATAATAATTACATGTACCTGTCAAAATTATAAATAAAATAAATTAAATTATCGGTCCACAAATAAAGTGCCGAGTCGAGAATATTATATAATCCAGAATATAACAAATTAAAATATGAAGTACCTATATAAAATCAAAAATAAAATGTCAACTCTTTAATTTCACAACATTGCCCAGTTGTAACAGTTTAATGGCCGGCCTTTTTTTTATACAACTTAGTTCTCAAACACCTGATGGTAAGCTACAGTCGCCTATGGTACATGTGGTTCCTATTAGACTTGTAAATCTCCAATCGTTACAAGGACGCTTATGTACGTTGCCAAGTGTGTCATAAGACGTGAAGTCACCGTACCCAGTAATTTCACTCAATCAATTCTCGTACAGAGCGGGAAAGCGGACACATTTTTTTAAATGTCCGTCTGGGAGATTATTCTGAAAATATATTGCTTTAATATGTTTACTTTCTTTTACGTAATCAACAACTTGCGACATTACATTAATATATCGATTTGAAATGTCACATAACGTCATAGGTAGGAACATTTTCTACTTGTGACGTAGCAAGCTCCACTCTCCAAAACTATATTTCTATTTATTTTCACGAAACAAACTAATACTTGTCTGATATTTGTTTTATCTAACTGACGTGTTGTTTAGATTAAAATATTATATTTTCATCTATTGAAATAAGAAGTCCTTACATACAACAATAGTAACATAACCCAATCAAAGTGTCACACGAGATCCGTCATAGTTTTGAATAAAGAATTCTTTCAGCTTTAGTAACAAAAGCGTGAATTCCTAGTACAAAGCGATCCATTTTCTGTGTCAATATTTGTTTGGGCTTTGTGTTATTCTATACGTTAGCTAACTCTGTTTGTGTCGTTTCGTTCTTGTTTATTTTAATCAAGAGCCGTTTTCATGTTGTTAGCATTCGTTTTTCTATTGATGGTTTCACGGTTTTAACAATAAATAATTTGTAGTGTGGTTACTAACTAATGTTTATTGATTTCTTCTGATCACCGCTAATCTGCCGCCATTGTCCTTTGAACTTTAAAGGTATTGTAGTCTAAAGTGGGAAATCAGGTAGCCTGTTCTTGGATTTATATCGATTTTACAGTTATTTGTTGGCTTCCCCATTGGAACTAAATAATTGCTGCACGCCATAGAAAAACAAAAACTATATTCTAAATATGGGCAGTTGTTTTGGATCTCTCTTGTTTTTATAAAAGAAAGAAAGAAAAAAAAACATTCTTCTTTGTTTGATAATAACTGTGTTATGGTCTTATACAACTTTTAGAAACAACATTTCTTATCCGAATAAGTGTACAATTTACATTAATTTACACTTAAGCTTTACATCTTAGCCTAAGCCTAATTTAGCCGAGGAAAAGGTGATGTTTTGGCAAATTTTGAGGTTTTTTGTTTTAAATTCATTTTTTTATTTATTTATTTATTTATACACTTTATTGCATATATAGTAAAAATTTAACATTAAAACAACTTGGCAATCAGTAAACTTATCTCTAACAAATATTTCTTTCAGTCAACTCATGAAAGTTGAAGTGTGAGATGAAAGATAAACATTTATATAGGGAATATAATTACGAATTTGTATTATTTTTATAAATATGGTTAGTTTTTTATTATTTTAACTATAATTGTGGTAAGCAATATTCTAATAGTGATTTCATCGCATACAAATGTGTACAAAAATATTGCGAGCGCTATACTTGTAGGTACAGTAAGCTCCTTATCAAACTATACTGTTTGACCTTTGGACCGTTCTTATGTCGCTTGTAATAGTGGCGGTTTTCGTAGTGTAAATGTATGGCTTGAATGGGAGCTTACTGTACTCGATACAATAACATTTTTCTAAATCATAACAGTGTAGAGTTGCTTCTTTGATCTTTAGCTTACTAGATCATTCACAATATATTGTTAAATATACCCCGCTATCAATCAAATGTTGATACTTTTATTAATAGGAAATTGTTACCTTAGGGACGAAAGGAACCTATTTAGCGCCCGAAATGGTTTGGCACACGGGCATAGCGAGGGTGTGGCATAAGTAGTTATTTCGTTCGAACTCTGCTTTTCTTTTCGAATATAAGGGATATAAAAACCTGGTTAGTTAGAGAGGATGTGATCAATTCATTTTATATGTAAATAATTAGCACTCTACAAAACAACTGGTGATCGAATTGCCGCTTTCCCGTCTTTTTATTATTATTTTTTGTGTGGAAATCTGCCAGCCAGTATTTATTTGTCATTGAAAATGGTAAATATTTGGCTCAACTCTATGTAAAGAAATTATTAATTTAGTGAAAAATATATAGTAAATTTAATGTAATATTACAAAATTAATGATAATATTTTGTTACAGTAATTTTCATTAAAAGGTATCTAAATGATCTAAGAAATGTATAGATGTGGCTGTATAGAAAATTTAGATATGGCTGAATAGAAATGTCAAAATTTTATAGAAGGAAAATCATTTTCCAAGGAGGGAAATACTGTTTTCGTCTCTTTGTTCAGATACTTCAAAACTTAGATAGATAGATAAAAACACTTTATTTTGCAGACTACAACACAATACATACACAGACAGTAAAATAGGCGGCCTTATCGATAGCGATCTCTGCCAGGTAAGCTTTAGGTTGGAAAAAGCATACGTTTTTAGGTTGGTGGTCAGAACATAAATATATAATAAAAAATAATAATAATATAACTAAAAGTCTAAGTACTAGAAAATAACAATAAATAATAATAAAATAGATAGATATATATAATAAAATAAATAAAAAGATAATAATAATAAAACAATTTTTAAATAACCTTTGGGGGTGGGGGGGACAAGCATGAAGAAATTAATAAATATTTTATGCAGTACCATTTTATCGAACCAGCTAAATGGCTGAAGTCTCTTAAAATAGATTTATATCCAGTAGCTAATAAAGCTTTGTATTTAAAGCGCTATCTATCAACGAGGAAATTGTTCAAGCCTCGTTGTACAATAACAATATATCCGAGCGACCGCCGCAGTACGGTTCGCTACGCGTGGGTTATTCCGACTCCATGACGGGATTCGAGTCTTTGAGTCCGGTTCGTTATCGGATCCGAAACCTGTTAACGGTTCCGACTCCGCTTATCGAGTCCGGTTCCCGGCTTATATGGAGTGTTCGGCGTCGACACCACTAAACAAGCACAAGCACTAAACAGATTTTGGCTCGGTTAACTAATCAACGATTCCGACTCCGCTTACCGGTCCGGGCTTACGAGTATATTATATAAGCCGCAAATAGTTCGTCTTTGAACTGTTTTCTTTGTTTATAAAGTTATAAGGTATATTATATAATGTAGATAGAAGTCCACATCACGAAAGAAATTACGTCGTATAACTCTTTTATAGCAATGAGAGGCCTCGATCGTGACATGCGAAAATAGCGATAATAAACATTTGCTTAACCGCTCCGGATCCGATAAGCGAACCTGGACCTGTTATAAAATCATCGGAACCGTTAAGGGATTCGAGTTCGCTCGCGGAATCGAATTATTTGAATACACGTTTGGAGAAAGGAAACGTAGAATAGACGAGTCGCCACACACGGATCCGGATTTACCCACGCCTAGTTCGCTTGTTTCTCTCAGCGCAGAGGCGCATCGATGCCGCCCTGCCAGGTCAATCGTAAAGAAAGCATCCGCAAAGTTGGAATTGTCACGATGTTAACGTTTTAGTGGGGCTAGAGGGAAAATAAGAAAGAAATATCTAGACTTCAATTCAATGTGCTTATGTTAATGTACTGGGAGTTACTTTGCACTATTCATTGATAATCAATTGACTAAAATAATATAATGGCTATATACTTTTAGGTCTACTTTATTATATTTTTGGTGGTCAACAGTGGAGTATAGAGTTTGTATAGAGTATAAAGTGTCATGAGAGTCTATTCGCGTGAATCATCCCCCCACAGACACCATGCTCTGTTGGAGTACTATACAACCATTGATTATATAAACTATATACAACTTAATGGAGTTGGCGTACGATCAACATGCGAAATAAGTTCTTTGGGGGAAGAAAAAGCGGTTATGATTTTTTGATGTTTTTTTTGTACCGTAAATATATTTGTTTATTATTATTACACAAGAAACTTCAATCTTCTTTTTTTCATTTGATGTTTTACCTAAATTTACATACCGTCCTATTGTATTGGATTTACTGTTTTTAGTCACGGTAAGTAGAGAAATTATTTTTTTACCTTATATTCTATTCCCTCATCGGTTGTAAATCTTAAAGCCTTCTTTAATGATTGTAAAAACATACTCTAGATTTACTGTGTAATATGATTTTGTCAAGATAAGTTGGTGATCTGTATAAGCATTTTCAAATTAATATCCACTTCTATATACTTTTAACGTTAAAACATATTTTTGACTCGACACATTAATTCGAGTATGCTCACGAAGACGGGTATCAAAAATACGTGAGCTGAGTTAAGGGGAAACCGCATACGGTCCTTATTTCGCACTGTCATGGCGACAAACAATTTTTGTCTTTATACCACTTGAATATAAGGTTTACGAAATCAATTATAAGCAATTACGTCTGGCAGAGATGCTTTTACGGCATTAATATAAAGCGGGCCTCGCCGTTATATCTGCGCATTACTTTTCTTAGAATTTATGGGTGCGCTTATGGAGTAAGTTTTTCCTCGGGGCTTTTAGCTTTACTGGAAGATATAAGCTTTTGTTTATATTTATCCTTGAATTTATGCAAGTAAACTTGTTTGTGTTTTATGCTGGTATATTACCCAAAATTTCGTTTCAGAGTTGCACCTGCTTCAAAAATATATTGGTGGCTGTTAATTTGTGACTTTTTGAATATTTACATATCGCGTCATACTTAAGAAAAGATGCTCTTTGTTTGATGGGCTAAGGTCGATTGCATCCTTTTGAAATATGCGTCGTAAACAAAATGTTTGGAAATGGTGCAATTCGCCCATTTTGAGATATTTTACCAGAGGGAGACTTTGTACCAGGGTCATTCACGAGGATACCTCTATCTTAACTATTTCTGCCGCAAAACAGCGGAACTTGCATCACTGTGTTTGAAGAGTAAGATAGGCAGCGAAATTACTGGGTATGTCACAAATCGGCAACGTATGTACACTGAGGACGTCCTTATTGTACACATCTTACAAGAGCAACAGGACCATTAGGTGGACATTAAACTAAATGTATGTTAAGTTATTTAAGGACGACTTTTCAATAGAGGAATAAGTGTATAATATTCTATGTTGGTGTTGTTGATTTCATTAAACAAAATAACTAAATATTATGAAAATTTGACAACCTTTGTATGAAACATATGTTAAATCACTATATTTGTTCTACAGTTAAGAGTTATCTGACAGTGGGAAATTATGTCTTTCCTCAGGACTTAAACTATGTCTATACCCAATTTTATTAAAATTCTGTGATTTGGCATGCAAGCGTATATAACAGACACACGTGAGTTCTTTCATATTTAAAATATTAGTAGGGATTATAGAAAGTATTTATCATTATCAGTCTGTGAACTTTACGTTTTCGATACTACAGGTGCAGTGTTGTGTCTAGAGACATTATCAAAATATAATTTGCAAAGAAAAAAATATATACATACTTATATTATAAAGATGACGACTTTGTTTGGGGTATAACAGTATTAATGTAAAAAGTACTTACAATGTTTTCTTCGCCTTCTCATCGTACTTTTGTGGATTAAGAGTTATGGGAATGTTTTTTAATTATAATGGGAAATTCTATCAAGTGAATCTTGATAAGTTGATATAAAGGACTTATCAATTAAATCCATGGTTGATGGTAAAAAGTGTAACTTCTTAACTTGTTTAGTTAGTTTGTTATTAGTTCGGGGATCATTATATTAGACATTTTATTTTAAATTATTCTGATGATTCCCTTGGATTAAATTCTAAAAAAAAATGTTTTTAATTAATTAAAATCTATTTAGATTTTGCAAAAAATAAAAACTGACTTAAAAACACCCAACAATCAAAAATAACATTACATAGGTACATCACAATTTAATTTTGAAGTTGGTGCCAAGCCTTTTAAAAATGTAATACATAGCTAACTGATGTAGTTAGTTTAAATTCGGTACCTACTTTAATATTAAAATACGATGCTGTATGTATTTTTATGTCATTTTGACTTTTTGGTAATTTGACGTCAGTTTTTATTTTTCGTTATTTATTTTTTGTTTTATTGTTTGTTGATGGACACTCAGTCACAATTTTTTTGTCTAGTACTCAGCGTTTCGGCCATTGTACACCTTTATGGCATATTAACTGTGTTTACGTTAAAAAATACAAATGCTATTCAGATTTGTGAGTTACTAAATGTATATCACTGTAGCCCTTTATAGGGCTACAGTGATAATAGTAGGTATACATCACATCACAGAAACCGTCCCTTACTCTGTCCGCACAATTCTTCAGATCAGAATAATAATATGATTTATTATATAAAGCTTTTAATCGAGTTCGTGTTGATACAGGGTGTTTGTAAGTAATCCACCATGCGAAGCCTGAAGACGCCACGATAAGACCACTCCACACGTGCCCTATATACGGGTGCTGATTGAACGGAACAGACATCTCAAATGTCCCCATAAATTCCAAGGAAAATAAACGCTCGCGGAGTGAGGCTGCGAATGCCGTCACAAATTAAATTGAGCTGGCCCAGGCTCTACCGAAACACGTTATTGTGCGCCATCATCCCACCGAATGGTTCGTAGCAGATTTTCCATCGATAAATTTATTATTCAGTTTTGGGAGTTTACGTGAATGCGTGTTAGGAATAACGAATTTAGTATTTTCTTGTGGAAATAATTTATTTGGGATCAAAATTGCATAAAGAGCCTTGTAAACGATCAAACATGTTTGTCAAACTTGCTTGACAATCTTTCACGTTTATATTTCCTTCAAACACATCAAACACGTAGTTTGTTTGTCAAACGCGCCAAACACAGCTCTATACGAACAAACAAGTTTGTCAAAGACATAAATTTGACATACATGTTTGATCGTCTA
Source organism: Schoenobius gigantellus (assembly GCA_963935595.1). NCBI lineage: Eukaryota > Metazoa > Arthropoda > Insecta > Lepidoptera > Crambidae > Schoenobius > Schoenobius gigantellus. Next base: position 11,430,312 of record OZ012558.1, read on the forward strand.
CATGGGCCTTTATTAAGATTAAAGGTAGTCCAACTTTAAGGATATAATTATAAATAAACGAATCAATGCGTGTAAGCCCATGTACATTTAAAGCGGTTTGCGTACACTTTTCGGAGCATAATATTTTAATTAACGTAAGGGTTTTTTTTATTCATAATTTGTGGCACATCTGCTACAATGATTTAACCAACTATTAGTGAAAACTTTAAAATGCTAATGTATAAATTAGGGACAATTTATATATTAAACAACATTATGATTAGATTGATCAATAAAACTGTATTTGTACATTGTCTGTTTATTTATGTTTATGTGTAGTTTATGTATTTCATTATTAAAGTCTATATTTTAAATTTAAATAGGTTTCTATAAGTACTTTCATTCGGAGCGTGTTCGGTGGCGCTGGGGATTCGGCACTTGCCTTCCAATTGGGAGGTCCGTGGTTCAATTCCACCATGTACAGTAAGTGAGCTCCTTGTCAAGCTATACTATTTGACCTTTTAACCGTCTTTATGTCGCTCGTAATAGTGGCGGTGTCCGTAGTGTAAATGTAAAGCTTGAATGGGAACTTACTGCACCAATGTGTTTTTCGATTTTTCGAATTTCATATGTACATTTGTCTGACGCTCCTAACATCGCTAGGAAACCTGAATACATCTGCGATGAAATTCAAAGGTGTATGTGAAGTCGACCCATCCGCACTGGGCCATCGTGGTTGACTACGGTCTAAAACACCCTAAATTAAGGTAGGCTCGAGCTCCTCGTGGGGACGTATATAAGTTGTGATGATGATTAGATTACATACATTCAAATGTATATAGACTTAAAACTGCTCAAACCAAAACATAAGATTTGTTATTTGAGTTAAGTTTAAATTTTAACCGAATTAAATTTGATGCTCGTTTCCGCCTTCGACCTTATCATCACTTACCATCAGCTAACATGAAGACCAAGAGTTTGCCTGTTTGTGTGAAAAATAATAGCATCTCCTGATGATAGCCATGAAATCAAGAAGGTCACATTGACTTATCAATTAACATCAAAAAAAAAAACGCAGAATACGAGTATAACCCACCTCGAAACAACCATTGCGTTAAGACAACAAGGAAACTGCGTCATAGTTTGTTCGTCGGCTGCTACTATTTACATTGGTTGGCCTACTTAGCTCAGACATTTGTAAGTGGAAGCGGTATAAAAAAATATAAGAAAGACGTACAATAACGTTGCGAAGCAAACACTTTTATTTTTTAAGAAACAACAAGCCAGACATACTTTTGTATTAGATATATGTATGAAACGATTTCAAACCGATTTAGAGTCTACCCTGAGTAAGAGTGTTTAGGCCTTAGTCAACCAGTCTGTGTGTGTTCCATCATCAAAAATGTGTCTCAAAAATCAAATTATATCGCACCACATCTATACTTATATTATAAAGTTGAAGAGTTTGTTTGTTTGAACGGGCTAATCTTAGGAACTACTGTTTCGAATTGAAAAATTCTTTCTGTGTTGGATAGTCCATTTATCGAGGAAGGCTTTAGGCTATATAACATCATGATATTGTTATTTTCGGATATCCAAGCGAACGAAGTTGCGGGCACAGCTAGTCAGTAATAAGTGTAAAGGGATTGGCTAAGAGCATCATAAGCAAATGTATCTTGATAAAATACATGCTGATGGATTGTACAAGAAACGAAGTTGAAACAGGGGCACTTTTCAAATATTTAAAGTTAAATCTATATATAATATTGACATAATACATGCCATTCTATCAAATCCAAAATCAGATACGGCTAATACGGTTCCTTTGCCTTTTTTGCTATTCCAAAGTTGCGGGTTTAAATTGCCAGCAAAACATTTAAGTGAGATTGTAGTAAGAATAAAAGATACCATGGGGGCCATGGGGCTGACATTGCGATTTCAGCCCCATGGTATAAATTTATTAAAAGCCTCAAAATAAAAAATATATAAAAAATAACTTGGTCAAAGATCGGTTTATTCCATCTAGTACTACCAATAGTTTGACTATCAAATTGTTTGGACGAAATTATTCCAAATTGTTATACTGGCTATTCGGGTAATGTATCGTCATAATATATGTATCGTCGCTCCCTTTTCTGCCGTGGATGTCCATCTGACCAGCGTGATGTAATAGCGCAATAACAATTCCTCCTTTTCCTCCTCACAAAAACCCGTGCCCAATAGTGGAATATATGTGGGCTTAAGTCATGTTTAGGTCGAGCGTTTTAATGGTGTAATTGCCAACCTGAGTAAGAGTCTCCATTCGATCCGTCACAGGCATCAATCAACCAACGTCATGTTATACTTCGGGTCACATATTTTGCGCATTACGTCACCAGAGCTCGTATTTCAGTTTTGATCAAGCGCGCATTTCACTTTTGGTTAATTGCGAATCTGGCCATGCACGTATTTGGCAGTTTGCATAGCTCAATGCGTCTATTGGCCTTTTGCGTTTTTGGTCAGGTGCGTTGAACCCGCTGTCAAGGCACTTCGCTATCAGTATGATCAGCAATGCGTAAGTAATCTATACTAATATTAAAAAGAGGAAAGATTAGATTGTTTGTTTGTATTGAATAGGCTTCGAAACTACTGAACCGATTTTGATGAAAGTTGGTATAGGGATAGTTCGAGACTAGGGGAAGGACATAGTGTAATTTTCCACAACCGATCCATAGTCACACCGTATTACCACACCAGTGTGACTATGGTTCAATTTATTTATCCGTTGTCACACCGGTGTGTTTATGGATAATTTTCCTCGATCCATAGTCACCTTGTCCACATCTCGAACAAACTGTCTTTAATTTTGAGTTCATATTTCTCTTTATTTTCCCATGTTACCTGTTTCAGTATAGGTATGGATATATATTAGGTCCTTACATATGAAATTGGCGTTAAATATAAAATTCCCAAGGGAAAACAAAAATAACGCGGACGAAGTCGCGAGCGGAAAGCTAGTGTTATACATATATGGGTATTGCAAACTTTTTCAAGGACAACAAGGACCAATGTGGACCACATGCATATCTGCCATCTCAATGCTATAAAATATCCGACGGAGTTTTAAGACAAGGCATTTGAAAAATCATTGGTTGCAGCTTTTCTATTCTGCAGAATAAAATTATTACATTCTAGCTATTCTAAGTTATTGTAGGTTCCTTGAAAAAAACCTTCTGATCTATATAGACCTATATCGATAGCATGCAAGATATCGTTTTACCCGCCGCTTATAATCTCACCCCGATCACGCTGTTGACTGCCCTCGAAGTAAGCCAGAAAAATAATGTCACCCCTTTCAGCGCTCTCTCAGCTAAGGGCGCACCCTTATTGCCTTGCAAACTAAGGCTACTTTCCGACGATCTCTGTGCAATGTAGTCGCACGTGACCTACTAAGCTTGGCAAGTGAAAAGAAGGGGGTAATAACATCTCCCTACCATAACATGGGGTGGCATTAATTTGCGAAGAGCGGACTGCTAGTAGTTCAGATAAATTGGGTATAGTGTAATTTGTATGTAGGAGTTTAGATAAAGTTAGACGTTAGCAACACATTTCTATTGTATCTTTTTACGAAAGTTATTAGGAGCAATTCGAATTAATTTCCAACTTAAATAGAAAAGTTTACTTTTTGTTTTGTTTCCTGTATCGTATAAAAACTAGCTTTTGCTAGCAAATCTCGTTTCGTTTAGGCTACCTTATTTAGATTCTCGTCATGCAATGGGGTTGGGGCCCATACCTGATGGCCCCCCATCCGATATCTATGAATATATACCTACCTTGGGCCTATAATTAGACCATCAAACTGAATAACTGTCACTATTAGACCAATACTAAAAACGAGGAAAAAAAAACAGCTACTTCTTAGGAAAATTCAAGGCCTACTAGACAGAAATATATGGCACAGTAGATTTTTTTTTCGGGATTTCAGAGTTGGCCAAATAGTGAAATTTGTTGAACTTGTTGGTGTTAGTAACAGGCCTTGGGTAGTGCATATCCTCAGGTACACGGTGTATATTCATACCATAAAATTAGAATTATTAAAAAATGTAGGTATAAAAGCAACTAAAATGTATATCAAGAATCTTGACTTTATTTCGTGGATACAATATAGGATATCTTACTAATTTCAATGGATTTTAAAAAGTGAAAAGACTTGGAAAGGCTTCTATATATCAAGATACTAGCTGTGCCCGCGACTTCGTTCGCGTGGATGTCGGAAAATAACAACATGTCGTAAATTTTTCCCCATTTTTGCAAAGTTTTTAATTGATGCTCAACTCCTGTTAGTCATAGCGGGATGTTATATAGCCTTAAAACTTCCTCGAAAATTGGACTATACAGCACAAAAGGAATTTTTAAATTTGAATCAGTATTTCCGGAGATTAGCGCGTTCAACCAAACAAACAAAAAAAAACAAAGTATCAGTAAGTATAGAGAGTACCTATAGATTAAGACAACGGTAGGTACGAAAGTATATTATTTGCTCCATACTAACAGTGTAGAGTTATCAAAATCATTTAACGGTGAAGGTTCAAAGAACAATGGCAAACTCACTAACAAATTTTAGTTGTTATATTTTTCTAGTGTACCTGCATGAACAATATGCCAAACTATAGAGTTTTAATTCTTTAGTAAAATAATACCAGGATAAATATTCTACGAAGTCTGGACAACAAGTAATAGACGCATAAACTTCCGTCTTATTAATAAACGTAGACTAAGGCAGGAGTAACTTTACTCCGAGTATTAAGTCAGTAGTAAACATTTTTTTTTATTAATAAACACGGAGTAGGGAAGGAGTAAGCTAATCCAACTCTACTCTCGGAGTAAATGTTATACCTGCTAGCTACCTAGTTTAGCGACAGATTAAGGTTGGAGTAGCGTTGTCTTTGCGTAAATCTATATAATTTGTCAACTTTGACACGTATCTTGTCATTAGATGGCGACCGTTTTATTTTTCACAGTCGAATTGAGCGAATTTGTGTTTATTGTTGGTGTGGTTAATTTTGTATTGTATTAAAATGAAAAGTGACTATTATTTAGATGATTTGATGTTGATCGACTAAATCGAAGAAATTGAAAATAGCGCTCCACTAATAAGAAGTGTTAAGTTTTTGCAATATTGCGATCACAAATCGCGGACAAAATAACCTTGAAAGACAATCTCAAACTGAAAAAGGTGAAAATAACAGAAAAAACTGTCATCCCATGTATTTCTGTCTGTCACACGATGCTCAAATCGTTCACCGACTCATTATTTTTACTTTTAAATTGCAAGGGTTGCCATAACATACGCGTTAATCCGAGAGTAAGGAAGGCTTTGTTAGTCTAAGCTTACTCCGTGTTTATTAATAATGTTATAAACACAAAGCTACTCCTAGCTTAAACTGGTAGTAACTACTCCGAGAGTACGTTCGGATTAAAGAGGGAATAGGCGATTTTTATTAATAAGGCTGTAAGAGGTTATTTCTTAAAGCCGTAAGTAACGTCGTCGAGAATCGCAACCCTTTGGCTAGCAGTAGTCAGTACCCCTAGTATGAGTTTTCTCAAAACCGATCGAGTGATCGTCGTCGAGTAAACGATAACGTTGATCATCATCGAGTCAATTGGTAGTATGAGTTTACAATTCGATCGCGCGTCTTCACCATATCGAGCTCACGATCACTCGTTTGAACGAACTTCATATTGCTTATTCTCTATCCGTCTTATTAATAAACGTAGACTAAGGCAGGAGTAACTTTACTCCGAGTATTAAGTCAGTAGTAAACATTTTTTATATTAATAAACACGGAGTAGGGAAGGAGTAAGCTAATCCAACTCTACTCTCGGAGTAAATGTTATACCTGCTAGCTACCTAGTTTAGCGACAGATTAAGGTTGGAGTAGCGTTGTCTTTGCGTAAATCTATATAATTTGTCAACTTTGACACGTATCTTGTCATTAGATGGCGACCGTTTTATTTTTCACAGTCGAATTGAGCGAATTTGTGTTTATTGTTGGTGTGGTTAATTTTGTATTGTATTAAAATGGAAAGTGACTATTATTTAGATGATTTGATGTTGATCGACGAAATCGAAGAAATTGAAAATGTCTTGTTTTTGCAATATTGCGATCACAAATCGCGAACAAAATAACCACAAAATAACCTTGAAAGACAATCTCAAACTGAAAAAGGTGAAAAAAACAGAAAAAAACTGTCATCCCATGTATTTTTGTCTGTCACACGATGCTCAAATCGTTCACCGACTCATTCTTTTTACTTTTAAATTGCAAGGGTTGCCATAACATACGCGTTAATCCGAGAGTAAGGAAGGCTTTGTTAGTCTAAGCTTACTCCGTGTTTATTAATAATTTTATAAACACAAAGCTACTCCTAGCTTAAACTGGTAGTAACTACTCCGAGAGTACGTTCGGATTAAGGAGGGAATAGGTGATTTTTATTAATAAGGCTGTATCTCTTTCACTTTATATGTACTAAAAAGAGACATGTAGCATTCATTCATAACTCGACGTTTCACTAAAATTCGGTGATACCACTTTTGGTATATTTTTACATTTTAGTAGATTTAAAGCATGGATATTAAGCATTTAGTTCGTAATTCCTAAGTATGCTCACGAAGACGGGTATCAAAAATACGTGAGCTGAGTTAAGGGGAAACCGCATACGGTCCTTATTTCGCACTGTCATGGCGACAAACAATTTTTGTCTTTATACCACTTGAATATAAGGTTTACGAAATCAATTATAAGCAATTACGTCTGGCAGAGATGCTTTTACGGCATTAATATAAAGCGGGCCTCGCCGTTATATCTGCGCATTACTTTTCTTAGAATTTATGGGTGCGCTTATGGAGTAAGTTTTTCCTCGGGGCTTTTAGCTTTACTGGAAGATATAAGCTTTTGTTTATATTTATCCTTGAATTTATGCAAGTAAACTTGTTTGTGTTTTATGCTGGTATATTACCCAAAATTTCGTTTCAGAGTTGCACCTGCTTCAAAAATATATTGGTGGCTGTTAATTTGTGACTTTTTGAATATTTACATATCGCGTCATACTTAAGAAAAGATGCTCTTTGTTTGATGGGCTAAGGTCGATTGCATCCTTTTGAAATATGCGTCGTAAACAAAATGTTTGGAAATGGTGCAATTCGCCCATTTTGAGATATTTTACCAGAGGGAGACTTTGTACCAGGGTCATTCACGAGGATACCTCTATCTTAACTATTTCTGCCGCAAAACAGCGGAACTTGCATCACTGTGTTTGAAGAGTAAGATAGGCAGCGAAATTACTGGGTATGTCACAAATCGGCAACGTATGTACACTGAGGACGTCCTTATTGTACACATCTTACAAGAGCAACAGGACCATTAGGTGGACATTAAACTAAATGTATGTTAAGTTATTTAAGGACGATTTTTCAATAGAGGAATAAGTGTATAATATTCTATGTTGGTGTTGTTGATTTCATTAAACAAAATAACTAAATATTATGAAAATTTGACAACCTTTGTATGAAACATATGTTAAATCACTATATTTGTTCTACAGTTAAGAGTTATCTGACAGTGGGAAATTATGTCTTTCCTCAGGACTTAAACTATGTCTATACCCAATTTTATTAAAATTCTGTGATTTGGCATGCAAGCGTATATAACAGACACACGTGAGTTCTTTCATATTTAAAATATTAGTAGGGATTATAGAAAGTATTTATCATTATCAGTCTGTGAACTTTACGTTTTCGATACTACAGGTGCAGTGTTGTGTCTAGAGACATTATCAAAATATAATTTGCAAAGAAAAAAATATATACATACTTATATTATAAAGATGACGACTTTGTTTGGGGTATAACAGTATTAATGTAAAAAGTACTTACAATGTTTTCTTCGCCTTCTCATCGTACTTTTGTGGATTAAGAGTTATGGGAATGTTTTTTAATTATAATGGGAAATTCTATCAAGTGAATCTTGATAAGTTGATATAAAGGACTTATCAATTAAATCCATGGTTGATGGTAAAAAGTGTAACTTCTTAACTTGTTTAGTTAGTTTGTTATTAGTTCGGGGATCATTATATTAGACATTTTATTTTAAATTATTCTGATGATTCCCTTGGATTAAATTCTAAAAAAAAATGTTTTTAATTAATTAAAATCTATTGCGATATCAATATAGATATAAGTATGGGCAATAGGGATGCGAACTCCTCATATTACTTAAATCTACTCGCATCACATAGTCTTTTACCAGCGCACACACTTCCTACTCACACTAAAACCTGTTTAGATCACGTGTTTTTAAAAACGAAACAACAAGCTCTCTGTTATGTGGCTGAAACATCTATAACTGATCATGACACTATTATGTTATTATTACAGACTAATATGAAACCTAAGAAATCTCCACGTAGAGTTATAAAACGCATTAATTATCAAGAATTAAAAAATGACTTGGATAGTGTAGAGCTGGATACGATTTATTATATTACAGATGTAAACATAGCTACTTCATTTTTATTAAAAACCATTAATGATGCTCTATTGAGAAATACCACTATAATTAATACCTCTAATCGCAAAACAATTAAAAAACCATGGTTATCATCGGGAGCACTGAGATGTTTACGAAATCGAGACAAATTGCACCAAAAATGTAAAAAGAATCCAGATAATGAAATAATCAGAACTACTTATAAAAGATACAGGAATCATTGTAATGAACTTCTTAAAAAGCTAAAAAAAGAGTATAATAAGTCAGTGCTAACCAATGCATCTAATACAAATAATAAAAAACTTTGGAGTGCAATACAATCTGTAACAAATACAAATAAAAATAGGGACGCTCCAACAGAACTAATAAATAGATCGGATCCTACTTCCTCAATAAATGCAGTAAATTCATTTTTTGTTAATATTGGGAAAGAGTTAGCAGAAAAAAGTTCGGCCAATTATATGCAGGATATTACTCTCCCTGACATTGCACATCCACACTCTCTAGTACTACTTGACACAGACCATCAAGAGATAGAAACCTTAATACTTAACCTAAAATCAGACTCTGCTGTAGGAAGAGATAATGTTTCGCCAGCATTTTTGAAACAGTTTGGAACACGTCTTATCCCTCCTATTACGTATATTTGTAACCTAGCCCTTAAAACGGGTAAATTTCCAAAAGATTTAAAATTAGCTGAAGTTCATCCTATCTTTAAGAGTGGTGCTAGGGACTGTGTCGACAACTATAGACCAATATCTATATTACCAACTTTATCAAAAATAATAGAAAAGGTTCTAAACAAACGTTTGACCAATTATCTAGAGAATAATAAACTACTATCACCTTCACAATTCGGTTTTAGATCTAAACGCTCGACTAATGACGCTGTTCAAGAACTTACTAACTACATTGCTACAAATCTAGACTCTAAACAAAAAGTAATTGTAATATTTCTTGATCTAGCCAAAGCTTTCGACACGGTCTCTATTCCACTCTTACTTAACAAGTTAGAAAAACTGGGCATACGTGGTGTTCAATTACAGCTTTTTGCGGACTACCTGTCAGATCGCTATCAGAGAGTTAAGGTTGACGAATTATGTAGTAATGATCTTCCTATAAAATACGGTGTACCACAGGGTAGTGTACTTGGGCCCACCTTATTTTTAACATACATAAATGGTCTTTGTGATCTTAATATATCTAATGGAAAGATCATTACTTTTGCCGATGACACAGCGCTTTTATTCCGAGCTAACACTTGGTCTGAAGTATTTAAATTTGCACAAATGGGCTTTAACAAGGTAATCAAATGGCTTAAGGAAAATAAACTTACACTTAATCTTTCTAAAACTAAGTACATTACATTTTCTATGAGAAAACATTTTATACCAGAACTAGAGTCACTTTCTATTAAAGCCCATTGCTGCCCTCAAACTAGTAAATCTTGTTTATGTCCCGATTTGATTAAAACTGATACGATTAAATATTTGGGGGTGATGATAGATGCTAACTTAAGTTTTCATCATCATATTGATCTACTTTCATCTAGGATTCGTAAATTAATTTTTGTTTTTAAAAATCTACGCCATGTAACTAGTTACAAAATCATTAAAATGGTATATGTAGCGCTCTGTCAGACACTACTTACATATTGCATCACCGTTTGGGGTGGAGTGCCTAAAACAACAATGATACAGCTCGAAAGAGCTCAAAGGGCGGTCTTGAAAGTAAGTAAATCCCTACCTTTCATTTATCCTACAAACGACCTTTATAAGCAATGTGAGGTTCTTTCCGTTCGTAAGTTGTTCATATTACATACAATTCTCTACAAACATTCTACAGTACAATATGATCCAACCGTAGAAAACAGGAGACGACGAAACAACATTTGCACTACTGAGAACTTCAAAACACGATTCTCACGCAAGTTCTATTGCTTTCTGGGAGGGTACCTATATAATAAATTAAATGCAATTCTGTCCTATTACTCATCTCCGTTACGAGAATGCAAACAGCGCTTACAACAGTGGCTTCTAAATTTAGACTATAAAAGTACAGAGAATCTATTAACAGTGATATCATAAAAAAATGTTTTGACATTTTTTTATGATATCATACGAGTAAGCATAAGCACACGCTCATACATACAAACACGCACTAACGCACGCACACATACTAACACGCACCCACACACACACACACACACACACGCATGCACGCACGCACATACACATATTCATTCTTGCATGCAGATGTATAGTTTTTATTTGTTATAATGTTTTCATTATTAAATTTGTTTATAATATTTAGAGCAAAAAAAAAAACTACCTAATAATAATTCTTACAAATATTTTAAATAGTATAGGTACGAGACAGAGAACCATAGTAAATAAGTAAGATCATTAGTCCGAGGGTGAGGGCCTGGCGATCCGTCACACAGGGATTACCCTAGTATGGACACCAGTCTCTCACAAGGGTATTGTAATTTAATCATCTTTTATAATGTACCTTATTATTTTTTACTTACCTTTGTGATGAGAAAATAATAAAACATTATTATTATTATTATTATTATTATTATTATTATTTAGATTTTGCAAAAAATAAAAACTGACTTAAAAACACCCAACAATCAAAAATAACATTACATAGGTACATCACAATTTAATTTTGAAGTTGGTGCCAAGCCTTTTAAAAATGTAATACATAGCTAACTGATGTAGTTAGTTTAAATTCGGTACCTACTTTAATATTAAAATACGATGCTGTATGTATTTTTATGTCATTTTGACTTTTTGGTAATTTGACGTCAGTTTTTATTTTTCGTTATTTATTTTTTGTTTTATTGTTTGTTGATGGACACTCAGTCACAATTTTTTTGTCTAGTACTCAGCGTTTCGGCCATTGTACACCTTTATGGCATATTAACTGTGTTTACGTTAAAAAATACAAATGCTATTCAGATTTGTGAGTTACTAAATGTATACCTACTAATATCACTGTAGCCCTATAAAGGGCTACAGTGATATTAGTAGGTATACATCACATCACAGAAACCGTCCCTTACTCTGTCCGCACAATTCTTCAGATCAGAATAATAATATGATTTATTATATAAAGCTTTTAATCGAGTTCGTGTTGATACAGGGTGTTTGTAAGTAATCCACCATGCGAAGCCTGAAGACGCCACGATAAGACCACTCCACACGTGCCCTATATACGGGTGCTGATTGAACGGAACAGACATCTCAAATGTCCCCATAAATTCCAAGGAAAATAAACGCTCGCGGAGTGAGGCTGCGAATGCCGTCACAAATTAAATTGAGCTGGCCCAGGCTCTACCGAAACACGTTATTGTGCGCCATCATCCCACCGAATGGTTCGTAGCAGATTTTCCATCGATAAATTTATTATTCAGTTTTGGGAGTTTACGTGAACGCGTGTTAGGAATAACGAATTTAGTATTTTCTTGTGGAAATAATTTATTTGGGATCAAAATTGCATAAAGAGCCTTGTAAACGATCAAACATGTTTGTCAAACTTGCTTGACAATCTTTCACGTTTATATTTCCTTCAAACACATCAAACACGTAGTTTGTTTGTCAAACGCGCCAAACACAGCTCTATACGAACAAACAAGTTTGTCAAAGACATAAATTTGACATACATGTTTGATCGTCTACATGGGCCTTTATTAAGATTAAAGGTAGTCCAACTTTAAGGATATAATTATAAATAAACGAATCAATGCGTGTAAGCCCATGTACATTTAAAGCGGTTTGCGTACACTTTTCGGAGCATAATATTTTAATTAACGTAAGGGTTTTTTTTATTCATAATTTGTGGCACATCTGCTACAATGATTTAACCAACTATTAGTGAAAACTTTAAAATGCTAATGTATAAATTAGGGACAATTTATATATTAAACAACATTATGATTAGATTGATCAATAAAACTGTATTTGTACATTGTCTGTTTATTTATGTTTATGTGTAGTTTATGTATTTCATTATTAAAGTCTATATTTTAAATTTAAATAGGTTTCTATAAGTACTTTCATTCGGAGCGTGTTCGGTGGCGCTGGGGATTCGGCACTTGCCTTCCAATTGGGAGGTCCGTGGTTCAATTCCACCATGTACAGTAAGTGAGCTCCTTGTCAAGCTATACTATTTGACCTTTTAACCGTCTTTATGTCGCTCGTAATAGTGGCGGTGTCCGTAGTGTAAATGTAAAGCTTGAATGGGAACTTACTGCACCAATGTGTTTTTCGATTTTTCGAATTTCATATGTACATTTGTCTGACGCTCCTAACATCGCTAGGAAACCTGAATACATCTGCGATGAAATTCAAAGGTGTATGTGAAGTCGACCCATCCGCACTGGGCCATCGTGGTTGACTACGGTCTAAAACACCCTAAATTAAGGTAGGCTCGAGCTCCTCGTGGGGACGTATATAAGTTGTGATGATGATTAGATTACATACATTCAAATGTATATAGACTTAAAACTGCTCAAACCAAAACATAAGATTTGTTATTTGAGTTAAGTTTAAATTTTAACCGAATTAAATTTGATGCTCGTTTCCGCCTTCGACCTTATCATCACTTACCATCAGCTAACATGAAGACCAAGAGTTTGCCTGTTTGTGTGAAAAATAATAGCATCTCCTGATGATAGCCATGAAATCAAGAAGGTCACATTGACTTATCAATTAACATCAAAAAAAAAAACGCAGAATACGAGTATAACCCACCTCGAAACAACCATTGCGTTAAGACAACAAGGAAACTGCGTCATAGTTTGTTCGTCGGCTGCTACTATTTACATTGGTTGGCCTACTTAGCTCAGACATTTGTAAGTGGAAGCGGTATAAAAAAATATAAGAAAGACGTACAATAACGTTGCGAAGCAAACACTTTTATTTTTTAAGAAACAACAAGCCAGACATACTTTTGTATTAGATATATGTATGAAACGATTTCAAACCGATTTAGAGTCTACCCTGAGTAAGAGTGTTTAGGCCTTAGTCAACCAGTCTGTGTGTGTTCCATCATCAAAAATGTGTCTCAAAAATCAAATTATATCGCACCACATCTATACTTATATTATAAAGTTGAAGAGTTTGTTTGTTTGAACGGGCTAATCTTAGGAACTACTGTTTCGAATTGAAAAATTCTTTCTGTGTTGGATAGTCCATTTATCGAGGAAGGCTTTAGGCTATATAACATCATGATATTGTTATTTTCGGATATCCAAGCGAACGAAGTTGCGGGCACAGCTAGTCAGTAATAAGTGTAAAGGGATTGGCTAAGAGCATCATAAGCAAATGTATCTTGATAAAATACATGCTGATGGATTGTACAAGAAACGAAGTTGAAACAGGGGCACTTTTCAAATATTTAAAGTTAAATCTATATATAATATTGACATAATACATGCCATTCTATCAAATCCAAAATCAGATACGGCTAATACGGTTCCTTTGCCTTTTTTGCTATTCCAAAGTTGCGGGTTTAAATTGCCAGCAAAACATTTAAGTGAGATTGTAGTAAGAATAAAAGATACCATGGGGGCCATGGGGCTGACATTGCGATTTCAGCCCCATGGTATAAATTTATTAAAAGCCTCAAAATAAAAAATATATAAAAAATAACTTGGTCAAAGATCGGTTTATTCCATCTAGTACTACCAATAGTTTGACTATCAAATTGTTTGGACGAAATTATTCCAAATTGTTATACTGGCTATTCGGGTAATGTATCGTCATAATATATGTATCGTCGCTCCCTTTTCTGCCGTGGATGTCCATCTGACCAGCGTGATGTAATAGCGCAATAACAATTCCTCCTTTTCCTCCTCACAAAAACCCGTGCCCAATAGTGGAATATATGTGGGCTTAAGTCATGTTTAGGTCGAGCGTTTTAATGGTGTAATTGCCAACCTGAGTAAGAGTCTCCATTCGATCCGTCACAGGCATCAATCAACCAACGTCATGTTATACTTCGGGTCACATATTTTGCGCATTACGTCACCAGAGCTCGTATTTCAGTTTTGATCAAGCGCGCATTTCACTTTTGGTTAATTGCGAATCTGGCCATGCACGTATTTGGCAGTTTGCATAGCTCAATGCGTCTATTGGCCTTTTGCGTTTTTGGTCAGGTGCGTTGAACCCGCTGTCAAGGCACTTCGCTATCAGTATGATCAGCAATGCGTAAGTAATCTATACTAATATTAAAAAGAGGAAAGATTAGATTGTTTGTTTGTATTGAATAGGCTTCGAAACTACTGAACCGATTTTGATGAAAGTTGGTATAGGGATAGTTCGAGACTAGGGGAAGGACATAGTGTAATTTTCCACAACCGATCCATAGTCACACCGTATTACCACACCAGTGTGACTATGGTTCAATTTATTTATCCGTTGTCACACCGGTGTGTTTATGGATAATTTTCCTCGATCCATAGTCACCTTGTCCACATCTCGAACAAACTGTCTTTAATTTTGAGTTCATATTTCTCTTTATTTTCCCATGTTACCTGTTTCAGTATAGGTATGGATATATATTAGGTCCTTACATATGAAATTGGCGTTAAATATAAAATTCCCAAGGGAAAACAAAAATAACGCGGACGAAGTCGCGAGCGGAAAGCTAGTGTTATACATATATGGGTATTGCAAACTTTTTCAAGGACAACAAGGACCAATGTGGACCACATGCATATCTGCCATCTCAATGCTATAAAATATCCGACGGAGTTTTAAGACAAGGCATTTGAAAAATCATTGGTTGCAGCTTTTCTATTCTGCAGAATAAAATTATTACATTCTAGCTATTCTAAGTTATTGTAGGTTCCTTGAAAAAAACCTTCTGATCTATATAGACCTATATCGATAGCATGCAAGATATCGTTTTACCCGCCGCTTATAATCTCACCCCGATCACGCTGTTGACTGCCCTCGAAGTAAGCCAGAAAAATAATGTCACCCCTTTCAGCGCTCTCTCAGCTAAGGGCGCACCCTTATTGCCTTGCAAACTAAGGCTACTTTCCGACGATCTCTGTGCAATGTAGTCGCACGTGACCTACTAAGCTTGGCAAGTGAAAAGAAGGGGGTAATAACATCTCCCTACCATAACATGGGGTGGCATTAATTTGCGAAGAGCGGACTGCTAGTAGTTCAGATAAATTGGGTATAGTGTAATTTGTATGTAGGAGTTTAGATAAAGTTAGACGTTAGCAACACATTTCTATTGTATCTTTTTACGAAAGTTATTAGGAGCAATTCGAATTAATTTCCAACTTAAATAGAAAAGTTTACTTTTTGTTTTGTTTCCTGTATCGTATAAAAACTAGCTTTTGCTAGCAAATCTCGTTTCGTTTAGGCTACCTTATTTAGATTCTCGTCATGCAATGGGGTTGGGGCCCATACCTGATGGCCCCCCATCCGATATCTATGAATATATACCTACCTTGGGCCTATAATTAGACCATCAAACTGAATAACTGTCACTATTAGACCAATACTAAAAACGAGGAAAAAAAAACAGCTACTTCTTAGGAAAATTCAAGGCCTACTAGACAGAAATATATGGCACAGTAGATTTTTTTTTCGGGATTTCAGAGTTGGCCAAATAGTGAAATTTGTTGAACTTGTTGGTGTTAGTAACAGGCCTTGGGTAGTGCATATCCTCAGGTACACGGTGTATATTCATACCATAAAATTAGAATTATTAAAAAATGTAGGTATAAAAGCAACTAAAATGTATATCAAGAATCTTGACTTTATTTCGTGGATACAATATAGGATATCTTACTAATTTCAATGGATTTTAAAAAGTGAAAAGACTTGGAAAGGCTTCTATATATCAAGATACTAGCTGTGCCCGCGACTTCGTTCGCGTGGATGTCGGAAAATAACAACATGTCGTAAATTTTTCCCCATTTTTGCAAAGTTTTTAATTGATGCTCAACTCCTGTTAGTCATAGCGGGATGTTATATAGCCTTAAAACTTCCTCGAAAATTGGACTATACAGCACAAAAGGAATTTTTAAATTTGAATCAGTATTTCCGGAGATTAGCGCGTTCAACCAAACAAACAAAAAAAAACAAAGTATCAGTAAGTATAGAGAGTACCTATAGATTAAGACAACGGTAGGTACGAAAGTATATTATTTGCTCCATACTAACAGTGTAGAGTTATCAAAATCATTTAACGGTGAAGGTTCAAAGAACAATGGCAAACTCACTAACAAATTTTAGTTGTTATATTTTTCTAGTGTACCTGCATGAACAATATGCCAAACTATAGAGTTTTAATTCTTTAGTAAAATAATACCAGGATAAATATTCTACGAAGTCTGGACAACAAGTAATAGACGCATAAACTTCCGTCTTATTAATAAACGTAGACTAAGGCAGGAGTAACTTTACTCCGAGTATTAAGTCAGTAGTAAACATTTTTTTTTATTAATAAACACGGAGTAGGGAAGGAGTAAGCTAATCCAACTCTACTCTCGGAGTAAATGTTATACCTGCTAGCTACCTAGTTTAGCGACAGATTAAGGTTGGAGTAGCGTTGTCTTTGCGTAAATCTATATAATTTGTCAACTTTGACACGTATCTTGTCATTAGATGGCGACCGTTTTATTTTTCACAGTCGAATTGAGCGAATTTGTGTTTATTGTTGGTGTGGTTAATTTTGTATTGTATTAAAATGAAAAGTGACTATTATTTAGATGATTTGATGTTGATCGACTAAATCGAAGAAATTGAAAATAGCGCTCCACTAATAAGAAGTGTTAAGTTTTTGCAATATTGCGATCACAAATCGCGGACAAAATAACCTTGAAAGACAATCTCAAACTGAAAAAGGTGAAAATAACAGAAAAAACTGTCATCCCATGTATTTCTGTCTGTCACACGATGCTCAAATCGTTCACCGACTCATTATTTTTACTTTTAAATTGCAAGGGTTGCCATAACATACGCGTTAATCCGAGAGTAAGGAAGGCTTTGTTAGTCTAAGCTTACTCCGTGTTTATTAATAATGTTATAAACACAAAGCTACTCCTAGCTTAAACTGGTAGTAACTACTCCGAGAGTACGTTCGGATTAAAGAGGGAATAGGCGATTTTTATTAATAAGGCTGTAAGAGGTTATTTCTTAAAGCCGTAAGTAACGTCGTCGAGAATCGCAACCCTTTGGCTAGCAGTAGTCAGTACCCCTAGTATGAGTTTTCTCAAAACCGATCGAGTGATCGTCGTCGAGTAAACGATAACGTTGATCATCATCGAGTCAATTGGTAGTATGAGTTTACAATTCGATCGCGCGTCTTCACCATATCGAGCTCACGATCACTCGTTTGAACGAACTTCATATTGCTTATTCTCTATCCGTCTTATTAATAAACGTAGACTAAGGCAGGAGTAACTTTACTCCGAGTATTAAGTCAGTAGTAAACATTTTTTATATTAATAAACACGGAGTAGGGAAGGAGTAAGCTAATCCAACTCTACTCTCGGAGTAAATGTTATACCTGCTAGCTACCTAGTTTAGCGACAGATTAAGGTTGGAGTAGCGTTGTCTTTGCGTAAATCTATATAATTTGTCAACTTTGACACGTATCTTGTCATTAGATGGCGACCGTTTTATTTTTCACAGTCGAATTGAGCGAATTTGTGTTTATTGTTGGTGTGGTTAATTTTGTATTGTATTAAAATGGAAAGTGACTATTATTTAGATGATTTGATGTTGATCGACGAAATCGAAGAAATTGAAAATGTCTTGTTTTTGCAATATTGCGATCACAAATCGCGAACAAAATAACCACAAAATAACCTTGAAAGACAATCTCAAACTGAAAAAGGTGAAAAAAACAGAAAAAAACTGTCATCCCATGTATTTTTGTCTGTCACACGATGCTCAAATCGTTCACCGACTCATTCTTTTTACTTTTAAATTGCAAGGGTTGCCATAACATACGCGTTAATCCGAGAGTAAGGAAGGCTTTGTTAGTCTAAGCTTACTCCGTGTTTATTAATAATTTTATAAACACAAAGCTACTCCTAGCTTAAACTGGTAGTAACTACTCCGAGAGTACGTTCGGATTAAGGAGGGAATAGGCGATTTTTATTAATAAGGCTGTATCTCTTTCACTTTATATGTACTAAAAAGAGACATGTAGCATTCATTCATAACTCGACGTTTCACTAAAATTCGGTGATACCACTTTTGGTATATTTTTACATTTTAGTAGATTTAAAGCATGGATATTAAGCATTTAGTTCGTAATTCCTAAGTATGCTCACGAAGACGGGTATCAAAAATACGTGAGCTGAGTTAAGGGGAAACCGCATACGGTCCTTATTTCGCACTGTCATGGCGACAAACAATTTTTGTCTTTATACCACTTGAATATAAGGTTTACGAAATCAATTATAAGCAATTACGTCTGGCAGAGATGCTTTTACGGCATTAATATAAAGCGGGCCTCGCCGTTATATCTGCGCATTACTTTTCTTAGAATTTATGGGTGCGCTTATGGAGTAAGTTTTTCCTCGGGGCTTTTAGCTTTACTGGAAGATATAAGCTTTTGTTTATATTTATCCTTGAATTTATGCAAGTAAACTTGTTTGTGTTTTATGCTGGTATATTACCCAAAATTTCGTTTCAGAGTTGCACCTGCTTCAAAAATATATTGGTGGCTGTTAATTTGTGACTTTTTGAATATTTACATATCGCGTCATACTTAAGAAAAGATGCTCTTTGTTTGATGGGCTAAGGTCGATTGCATCCTTTTGAAATATGCGTCGTAAACAAAATGTTTGGAAATGGTGCAATTCGCCCATTTTGAGATATTTTACCAGAGGGAGACTTTGTACCAGGGTCATTCACGAGGATACCTCTATCTTAACTATTTCTGCCGCAAAACAGCGGAACTTGCATCACTGTGTTTGAAGAGTAAGATAGGCAGCGAAATTACTGGGTATGTCACAAATCGGCAACGTATGTACACTGAGGACGTCCTTATTGTACACATCTTACAAGAGCAACAGGACCATTAGGTGGACATTAAACTAAATGTATGTTAAGTTATTTAAGGACGATTTTTCAATAGAGGAATAAGTGTATAATATTCTATGTTGGTGTTGTTGATTTCATTAAACAAAATAACTAAATATTATGAAAATTTGACAACCTTTGTATGAAACATATGTTAAATCACTATATTTGTTCTACAGTTAAGAGTTATCTGACAGTGGGAAATTATGTCTTTCCTCAGGACTTAAACTATGTCTATACCCAATTTTATTAAAATTCTGTGATTTGGCATGCAAGCGTATATAACAGACACACGTGAGTTCTTTCATATTTAAAATATTAGTAGGGATTATAGAAAGTATTTATCATTATCAGTCTGTGAACTTTACGTTTTCGATACTACAGGTGCAGTGTTGTGTCTAGAGACATTATCAAAATATAATTTGCAAAGAAAAAAATATATACATACTTATATTATAAAGATGACGACTTTGTTTGGGGTATAACAGTATTAATGTAAAAAGTACTTACAATGTTTTCTTCGCCTTCTCATCGTACTTTTGTGGATTAAGAGTTATGGGAATGTTTTTTAATTATAATGGGAAATTCTATCAAGTGAATCTTGATAAGTTGATATAAAGGACTTATCAATTAAATCCATGGTTGATGGTAAAAAGTGTAACTTCTTAACTTGTTTAGTTAGTTTGTTATTAGTTCGGGGATCATTATATTAGACATTTTATTTTAAATTATTCTGATGATTCCCTTGGATTAAATTCTAAAAAAAAATGTTTTTAATTAATTAAAATCTATTTAGATTTTGCAAAAAATAAAAACTGACTTAAAAACACCCAACAATCAAAAATAACATTACATAGGTACATCACAATTTAATTTTGAAGTTGGTGCCAAGCCTTTTAAAAATGTAATACATAGCTAACTGATGTAGTTAGTTTAAATTCGGTACCTACTTTAATATTAAAATACGATGCTGTATGTATTTTTATGTCATTTTGACTTTTTGGTAATTTGACGTCAGTTTTTATTTTTCGTTATTTATTTTTTGTTTTATTGTTTGTTGATGGACACTCAGTCACAATTTTTTTGTCTAGTACTCAGCGTTTCGGCCATTGTACACCTTTATGGCATATTAACTGTGTTTACGTTAAAAAATACAAATGCTATTCAGATTTGTGAGTTACTAAATGTATACCTACTAATATCACTGTAGCCCTATAAAGGGCTACAGTGATATTAGTAGGTATACATCACATCACAGAAACCGTCCCTTACTCTGTCCGCACAATTCTTCAGATCAGAATAATAATATGATTTATTATATAAAGCTTTTAATCGAGTTCGTGTTGATACAGGGTGTTTGTAAGTAATCCACCATGCGAAGCCTGAAGACGCCACGATAAGACCACTCCACACGTGCCCTATATACGGGTGCTGATTGAACGGAACAGACATCTCAAATGTCCCCATAAATTCCAAGGAAAATAAACGCTCGCGGAGTGAGGCTGCGAATGCCGTCACAAATTAAATTGAGCTGGCCCAGGCTCTACCGAAACACGTTATTGTGCGCCATCATCCCACCGAATGGTTCGTAGCAGATTTTCCATCGATAAATTTATTATTCAGTTTTGGGAGTTTACGTGAACGCGTGTTAGGAATAACGAATTTAGTATTTTCTTGTGGAAATAATTTATTTGGGATCAAAATTGCATAAAGAGCCTTGTAAACGATCAAACATGTTTGTCAAACTTGCTTGACAATCTTTCACGTTTATATTTCCTTCAAACACATCAAACACGTAGTTTGTTTGTCAAACGCGCCAAACACAGCTCTATACGAACAAACAAGTTTGTCAAAGACATAAATTTGACATACATGTTTGATCGTCTACATGGGCCTTTATTAAGATTAAAGGTAGTCCAACTTTAAGGATATAATTATAAATAAACGAATCAATGCGTGTAAGCCCATGTACATTTAAAGCGGTTTGCGTACACTTTTCGGAGCATAATATTTTAATTAACGTAAGGGTTTTTTTTATTCATAATTTGTGGCACATCTGCTACAATGATTTAACCAACTATTAGTGAAAACTTTAAAATGCTAATGTATAAATTAGGGACAATTTATATATTAAACAACATTATGATTAGATTGATCAATAAAACTGTATTTGTACATTGTCTGTTTATTTATGTTTATGTGTAGTTTATGTATTTCATTATTAAAGTCTATATTTTAAATTTAAATAGGTTTCTATAAGTACTTTCATTCGGAGCGTGTTCGGTGGCGCTGGGGATTCGGCACTTGCCTTCCAATTGGGAGGTCCGTGGTTCAATTCCACCATGTACAGTAAGTGAGCTCCTTGTCAAGCTATACTATTTGACCTTTTAACCGTCTTTATGTCGCTCGTAATAGTGGCGGTGTCCGTAGTGTAAATGTAAAGCTTGAATGGGAACTTACTGCACCAATGTGTTTTTCGATTTTTCGAATTTCATATGTACATTTGTCTGACGCTCCTAACATCGCTAGGAAACCTGAATACATCTGCGATGAAATTCAAAGGTGTATGTGAAGTCGACCCATCCGCACTGGGCCATCGTGGTTGACTACGGTCTAAAACACCCTAAATTAAGGTAGGCTCGAGCTCCTCGTGGGGACGTATATAAGTTGTGATGATGATTAGATTACATACATTCAAATGTATATAGACTTAAAACTGCTCAAACCAAAACATAAGATTTGTTATTTGAGTTAAGTTTAAATTTTAACCGAATTAAATTTGATGCTCGTTTCCGCCTTCGACCTTATCATCACTTACCATCAGCTAACATGAAGACCAAGAGTTTGCCTGTTTGTGTGAAAAATAATAGCATCTCCTGATGATAGCCATGAAATCAAGAAGGTCACATTGACTTATCAATTAACATCAAAAAAAAAACGCAGAATACGAGTATAACCCACCTCGAAACAACCATTGCGTTAAGACAACAAGGAAACTGCGTCATAGTTTGTTCGTCGGCTGCTACTATTTACATTGGTTGGCCTACTTAGCTCAGACATTTGTAAGTGGAAGCGGTATAAAAAAATATAAGAAAGACGTACAATAACGTTGCGAAGCAAACACTTTTATTTTTTAAGAAACAACAAGCCAGACATACTTTTGTATTAGATATATGTATGAAACGATTTCAAACCGATTTAGAGTCTACCCTGAGTAAGAGTGTTTAGGCCTTAGTCAACCAGTCTGTGTGTGTTCCATCATCAAAAATGTGTCTCAAAAATCAAATTATATCGCACCACATCTATACTTATATTATAAAGTTGAAGAGTTTGTTTGTTTGAACGGGCTAATCTTAGGAACTACTGTTTCGAATTGAAAAATTCTTTCTGTGTTGGATAGTCCATTTATCGAGGAAGGCTTTAGGCTATATAACATCATGATATTGTTATTTTCGGATATCCAAGCGAACGAAGTTGCGGGCACAGCTAGTCAGTAATAAGTGTAAAGGGATTGGCTAAGAGCATCATAAGCAAATGTATCTTGATAAAATACATGCTGATGGATTGTACAAGAAACGAAGTTGAAACAGGGGCACTTTTCAAATATTTAAAGTTAAATCTATATATAATATTGACATAATACATGCCATTCTATCAAATCCAAAATCAGATACGGCTAATACGGTTCCTTGGCCTTTTTTGCTATTCCAAAGTTGCGGGTTTAAATTGCCAGCAAAACATTTAAGTGAGATTGTAGTAAGAATAAAAGATACCATGGGGGCCATGGGGCTGACATTGCGATTTCAGCCCCATGGTATAAATTTATTAAAAGCCTCAAAATAAAAAATATATAAAAAATAACTTGGTCAAAGATCGGTTTATTCCATCTAGTACTACCAATAGTTTGACTATCAAATTGTTTGGACGAAATTATTCCAAATTGTTATACTGGCTATTCGGGTAATGTATCGTCATAATATATGTATCGTCGCTCCCTTTTCTGCCGTGGATGTCCATCTGACCAGCGTGATGTAATAGCGCAATAACAATTCCTCCTTTTCCTCCTCACAAAAACCCGTGCCCAATAGTGGAATATATGTGGGCTTAAGTCATGTTTAGGTCGAGCGTTTTAATGGTGTAATTGCCAACCTGAGTAAGAGTCTCCATTCGATCCGTCACAGGCATCAATCAACCAACGTCATGTTATACTTCGGGTCACATATTTTGCGCATTACGTCACCAGAGCTCGTATTTCAGTTTTGATCAAGCGCGCATTTCACTTTTGGTTAATTGCGAATCTGGCCATGCACGTATTTGGCAGTTTGCATAGCTCAATGCGTCTATTGGCCTTTTGCGTTTTTGGTCAGGTGCGTTGAACCCGCTGTCAAGGCACTTCGCTATCAGTATGATCAGCAATGCGTAAGTAATCTATACTAATATTAAAAAGAGGAAAGATTAGATTGTTTGTTTGTATTGAATAGGCTTCGAAACTACTGAACCGATTTTGATGAAAGTTGGTATAGGGATAGTTCGAGACTAGGGGAAGGACATAGTGTAATTTTCCACAACCGATCCATAGTCACACCGTATTACCACACCAGTGTGACTATGGTTCAATTTATTTATCCGTTGTCACACCGGTGTGTTTATGGATAATTTTCCTCGATCCATAGTCACCTTGTCCACATCTCGAACAAACTGTCTTTAATTTTGAGTTCATATTTCTCTTTATTTTCCCATGTTACCTGTTTCAGTATAGGTATGGATATATATTAGGTCCTTACATATGAAATTGGCGTTAAATATAAAATTCCCAAGGGAAAACAAAAATAACGCGGACGAAGTCGCGAGCGGAAAGCTAGTGTTATACATATATGGGTATTGCAAACTTTTTCAAGGACAACAAGGACCAATGTGGACCACATGCATATCTGCCATCTCAATGCTATAAAATATCCGACGGAGTTTTAAGACAAGGCATTTGAAAAATCATTGGTTGCAGCTTTTCTATTCTGCAGAATAAAATTATTACATTCTAGCTATTCTAAGTTATTGTAGGTTCCTTGAAAAAAACCTTCTGATCTATATAGACCTATATCGATAGCATGCAAGATATCGTTTTACCCGCCGCTTATAATCTCACCCCGATCACGCTGTTGACTGCCCTCGAAGTAAGCCAGAAAAATAATGTCACCCCTTTCAGCGCTCTCTCAGCTAAGGGCGCACCCTTATTGCCTTGCAAACTAAGGCTACTTTCCGACGATCTCTGTGCAATGTAGTCGCACGTGACCTACTAAGCTTGGCAAGTGAAAAGAAGGGGGTAATAACATCTCCCTACCATAACATGGGGTGGCATTAATTTGCGAAGAGCGGACTGCTAGTAGTTCAGATAAATTGGGTATAGTGTAATTTGTATGTAGGAGTTTAGATAAAGTTAGACGTTAGCAACACATTTCTATTGTATCTTTTTACGAAAGTTATTAGGAGCAATTCGAATTAATTTCCAACTTAAATAGAAAAGTTTACTTTTTGTTTTGTTTCCTGTATCGTATAAAAACTAGCTTTTGCTAGCAAATCTCGTTTCGTTTAGGCTACCTTATTTAGATTCTCGTCATGCAATGGGGTTGGGGCCCATACCTGATGGCCCCCCATCCGATATCTATGAATATATACCTACCTTGGGCCTATAATTAGACCATCAAACTGAATAACTGTCACTATTAGACCAATACTAAAAACGAGGAAAAAAAAACAGCTACTTCTTAGGAAAATTCAAGGCCTACTAGACAGAAATATATGGCACAGTAGATTTTTTTTTCGGGATTTCAGAGTTGGCCAAATAGTGAAATTTGTTGAACTTGTTGGTGTTAGTAACAGGCCTTGGGTAGTGCATATCCTCAGGTACACGGTGTATATTCATACCATAAAATTAGAATTATTAAAAAATGTAGGTATAAAAGCAACTAAAATGTATATCAAGAATCTTGACTTTATTTCGTGGATACAATATAGGATATCTTACTAATTTCAATGGATTTTAAAAAGTGAAAAGACTTGGAAAGGCTTCTATATATCAAGATACTAGCTGTGCCCGCGACTTCGTTCGCGTGGATGTCGGAAAATAACAACATGTCGTAAATTTTTCCCCATTTTTGCAAAGTTTTTAATTGATGCTCAACTCCTGTTAGTCATAGCGGGATGTTATATAGCCTTAAAACTTCCTCGAAAATTGGACTATACAGCACAAAAGGAATTTTTAAATTTGAATCAGTATTTCCGGAGATTAGCGCGTTCAACCAAACAAACAAAAAAAAACAAAGTATCAGTAAGTATAGAGAGTACCTATAGATTAAGACAACGGTAGGTACGAAAGTATATTATTTGCTCCATACTAACAGTGTAGAGTTATCAAAATCATTTAACGGTGAAGGTTCAAAGAACAATGGCAAACTCACTAACAAATTTTAGTTGTTATATTTTTCTAGTGTACCTGCATGAACAATATGCCAAACTATAGAGTTTTAATTCTTTAGTAAAATAATACCAGAATAAATATTCTACGAAGTCTGGACAACAAGTAATAGACGCATAAACTTTAAACTTAAAGAGGTTATTTCTTAAAACCGTAAGTAACGTCGTCGAGAATCGCAACCCTTTGGTTAGCAGTAGTCAGTACCCCTAGTATGAGTTTTCTCAAAACCGATCGAGTGATCGTCGTCGAGTAAACGATAACGTTGATCGTCATCGAGTCAATTGGTAGTATGAGTTTACAATTCGATCGCGCGTCTTCACCATATCGAGCTCACGATCACTCGATTGAACGAACTTCATATTGCTTATTCTCTATCTCTTTCACTTTATATGTACTAAAAAGAGACATGTAGCATTCATTCATAACTCGACGTTTCACTAAAATTCGGTGATACCACTTTTGGTATATTTTTACTTTTTAGTAGATTTAAAGCATGGATATTAAGCATTTAGTTCGTAATTCCGTAAAGAATTCTTGCAGTTTTTGGAGATTTTACTAATATGAAAAATATAGATATAAGGGCCTACGTTGCCCGAGGACAAAACGGACAAATAAATAAATGAAAAATAGGGTACATCAGTGCAAAATAATCTAGGAGGTGATTATAACTTTACACGCTAAAAAAATCTATTAAAACATAAATGTATTACTTCTTCCGCAGATTTTATTACACGAATGTAATATGGACTTAATTTATTTTAATAATGTTTTAGTAGATATTTTCTAAACTTTTAGTAGAAACGCAGAAAAAAAGGGGCCACACCGTTTTGAGTGTTCTATGGTTTTGAGGTTATGATGGGGGTAGCTTGCTACATATATTGATCTGTGGTTATGAATGTGAATTGTTAATTTTATTTGTTGATAATGCAAAAACAGACAAAAAGTAAGTTTAATTATTGACGGTGTGTTCATGCATTTTTATTTATTTAAATATGATGGGTTATTTGTATCTAATACAACCAATTATTCTTATTTTATAGGTTTAAGTCATAAATATGAACCGTACTAGTGCATCGTACGCAATTCAAGAAAATAATTGAATATGTGTAGAATTACATACAAAGAGAAATCGAAGATCTCTAGAAGCTGCTGAAGTTATCTAAGGCAGGTCAACTACCACTCAAAAGACCAATTTGCCGGCGGCAACATGGAAATAACAGGGAGGAGGAATATGGAATCCTTCAAACGAACATAAAAAGCTGTTAATATAAAGATAAATTCAAGACGAAGAAGCAGAACCATTATTCGTGCAATAGGAGGAAATAATATTAAACAAATAAATAACTTGGATTTCAAAGTGTGTGTTTACAAAGTTATTCAACTTTAGTCATAATAGATAGTTGTCCTTTTATCAAAATAGAAACATTTTATATTTGAAAAGTTTAAATTGTATTACATTATTTAAATGGGTGAATCTTGGCACTACCATGATCTTAGATCCAACATAACCTCACTTCATAAACAATGTGGAACAGCAAATAGGACTTGATTATGGGTGTCCTGTGGTACTTTGATGTAGTCTTCCTTTTTAAGGTATAGAGGTCGGACCACAATTATTCCCATAAAAGCCAAATCAAAAAGCAAACCTACTTTTCCACTGATCCTGGTTTGATGGGCATATTTTTAAGCGACAATGTTATTTTTTCAAGAATTTGTCCTACTACTTTTTCATTATTCAGTTAATTTAAGGAAATATTCCTTTGTATTTGCTTTTGTATACAATAGTGTAAAATGGTTTTTTTTATTCTATTCTTTTAGTAGAGGCGTTGTCCTTAGCGATTTCATCAATTTCATGTGATTGGAAAATATGATATGGATAATATTTAAATTAAAATTATGTTTCCAGTCTTTGTAAAATTAAATATATTATTATTTACTCTGGTTTTTTATTTCATTATGAAAACCCGTGAAATTAAGAGACCCTTGCCCAGCCAGCAGTGATATGTATGTATATGATCCGATGTAGATTGGAAACCATGAAACACTGGTAGTTTATTAATTGTTTTTATGAACTTCATAAAAGAGGAGATTCTCATTCACACCGTTTTCTTTTTATACATATATAATATATATTGAGTAAAACTCAATATTAAACACGTTAACCACTATTCCCATATGGTATGGTAAAATCTCAGTGAAATCTTCATTATTCTTGAAGTCGGTAACAGGATTATGAAATTTATACAATAAAAGTTAGATTTACTTTTTAATGAATCTTTATTTTTTTATGATACAATCAACCATTTATAAATTACATTTCTGAATGAAAATATTATGCCACTTTTAATAACTTACACAGAGTACATAATATTCTTAAATTAACATAAAGCCACCTTTGTGGTTTAAATATTCCAAGCAATAGCCATCTACAATTTACCTACTCCTCAAAAATTAATAGTATTAATTCTTTAGTTACATTTTTCCTTCATAAAGATAAGTATTTATTATTTTTCATATACAATAGGTTCCATGTCTGATCCTCTGATTTTTTAAACATGATGAAAATTGTCATATACTTTCATAAAGATTCAGTACATAAAATACCTAGTTATGTAATTTTTAATATCTTACACACAGTTTCTCTAAACTTACAGGAACCACTGGATTTGTGAATCTTTAGCATACTATGACAATTTAATAAAGCACTTCAATAAGTGTGAAGTTTATAATCATAGTAGGTAATCTTGAGTTCGGTGCTTGCTTATACCATTTGTACATTGACAAATGAATTCAATGAATTGACATGTTTTGTATAGTTATGTAAATGTTCTATTTCATTTTATTTTATGGAGCAAATATGCTGAGTGGTAGCCATCTTTATACCGTACTCCAGGCAAACCATATAAATGAAAGCTGAAACAAAAATTAACAGTAATTAGCTAAATTTCTTCATAACCTATGTAACAACAAATGTAACTGAATACACACGAATAGCTCAATGTATGATTAAATGTTATTTATTTTTGTCATCAAGATAAAAAGTATCCTACTTTTATGAAATAATTATGTAGTATGGGGCATATAACACAGCACCAAATCTTATAAATGGAAACATGTTGTAAGTATGTACACCTTCTCATAATTATTATTATAGAGAGAAATGATTTAATGAATTATTACAATAAATATCTTACCAACTTATGAGTCATACTGTCCTTCAGCAAGAAAAATAATTTGTTTACTATATTTTTGGTCACTAAGGTTAGGATGATTTATTAGAAAATGCAGCGAGTTATTTATTGTCTTGTCTTTATCAAAATGTCTTGTCAAGTCTTTCTTCTCAAATATCAGCAAAGCATTTACAACACCTACAACAAAGCACCGTCTATATTAGTAATAAAATAAAGTTAACACATTACACAGGAGAAACATAACCTCTTATGGTCCTACCTTTTATTACATATTTACGACCGTTGTTTTAACTCCCGGCGTTCTCGAAAATGTCAGCCGGTTTTGTCAAACTTTTTCACTAATGTTATTGCCAAAGAAATATTAATTTGGCTTTTAAAACTAGCTATCACAATACCTCTCACTGAATTTTTCGTATCGTCACTCGATACGAAATTTCGTCTCGAAATACTTCGTGAGAACTGTCAAAACAGCAACTTATACTGCCAAAATGCAATTTTCGAGCGCCAACGATAGACGATTTCGTAAATCGAGGCCTCGAATTGACTCATACTGCCAATATTAGTTCCTGCTATTGGACGCTAGGGGCGCTACTAGTCAATGTATGGAGAAGAGACGATACGATTGATCGAGCTCGATGTCGATGAAAACTCATACTAGGGGTACAGTAGTCATGATAGGTGATCTCAGTAGTCCAGTAGCAGTCGAGAGTTACTCAATAGCACGAAAAATCAGCAGCAAATACTTAAGTACGCAAAGCAACGCACAAACAAAACAAAACAGCGAAGTTCGGACCAATCTCTAATCAGTCTGTGGTGAAATGTCAAATAGACAATGCGGTCCGTATTATTATTTCGCGTCTTGGATCAGTTGTGAGCGCTCACGCTAGCTGTGACTTAAGTTATCGCCATTATATAATAATTTTCTACGTTACAGTGATATTGCTGTAACGCGTAATCACTGTAATAGCGCTGACATGAGAGATCTGTAATACTTATTACTCTCAACGCAATACTAATTCGAACCGGCATTGACAGGTAACCGGCAAATCGGACCGCAGTGATTGTCGAAGGAACTCATAGTTAACTTTTAGTCATTTGTCGTACAAAAAAATGTAATTTTTTTCCAGACTCTTTCACATTTATGTGTTTTTTGAAATCATAAGATATCATTTTAAGTACATTTGTAATGTTTGAATTTGTGGACGCTAAATGATTCTTTCGGATATTATTCTGCCATTGTTCTTTGCAACATGGATCCTATCCATGAACTATCCAATTCCATTTTTTGACTAAAACTACCTATTATAGTACAAATTTTAACATCCTGTAACTTCTCAGTTACAACGAAAACTAAAATTCTGAGAATTCAATTTTCAAGATGCATAACAAAGACTATTCTAAGCAGTATCTAATTTAAAATCGGCAAAAAAACACAAATTTTCAACTAAAATTATACCCTGTACAGGAACAGCCTGTCTAATGTGAATGAGATGTCTCACAAAACTTTTTACAAGTAAACATATAGCCAAGCTGAAATTCCCCGTCCCTAGCGAAAAGTAAAGTTTTCTACAAACTTTAAAATGCTGTAGCACCCTCTATGAAAAAAATATCAAATTTCCAACCTAATCGGCCACTTACGTCATCAGGGGTAAAAAGTTCCCTTTTTTATATCCATCATGTATTTCGTATCATATAATTTAATCAATTCAATATAACATAGTACACCAACATAATATTTATGAGACAGCATTCAAAGAAATAAAAAACAATCGAAAATTATGTGTAAGTGTTTAACTCTATCTCGTTGTTCATCAACAACAACAAGTGACTACCATTTTGGTAACCACAACAATTATTTTACACCAAAATCTTTCACCTTAAAGAGTCATGAACCAATGGCTTAGATTAAAAGTTCAATAAATCATTCAAGTGTAAACCCCCCAATTATATATTTTGTTAAGCCACCGAGCTGGAGACGAGAACAACAAAGTAAACAACGATCCGTATTGAAAAATAACTTCTGCAATTGTCAGTTACAATTTTTCGAACCACCTTTATGCCTACCTAACTTTCAAAGCGAATTGTTCTCAGGCCAAAAAAAATATATTCAGTATCGGTTCAACGTCTGTCGAGAAGAGATATTTTATTTGCCCGCTTCAATTAAAATGGTTAGACCTTGTTTCTTTTTTTTTGTTGAGTTTAGCAATTCATGTTGAACAAAGATTAATCATCCATTTGATTGTGGTTCCATATTTTTATGCTTAACTGTTAAATACTTATAAAATAAATACTTATATATTTCACCTTTGCGTATACATACACATAATAAAATATGTGGTTATAATAAAATTGACACAACTTTTCTTGAATTATGTTTTTCAGTACATAGCAGTCAACACACATCACAGGTAACTTAAAACCAATTTTCAATTGATTTTACATCTTGCATTTTAGATTATTATGCATATTAAAGAAACTGTCTGTTTTGGGTATTTTTCATCGTACATAACAGATATACATAGCAGTTGTATGCAATTCATACATTTCAGTCTGATATCTATATCTGGTAAGTATTGAAAAGTATTTTTTATTATAGCTCATTTACGTCCCCACCGTGGGACTTAAATAGGCTTTAGTCATTGAAAAGTATTGCAATAATTTATTTATTTGAATTTAAAAAATGTCAGTCCACATCATAGCCTCTAGACAAAACAATTATTGCATTTGAAAATATTTGCTAACGAGTAGAATGGAAATGAACTGGAGTATGTAAGTCATAATGTTATTCCTATACACCGTTTTCGCGCAACGAACATTTTTTTTTCGCTTTATAGGAAATACTGCCAGAGGAACTACTATAACGTTCAAAGTCAAAGTCAAAGTCAATATACTTTATTCAATTAGGATTACATAATCGCTTTTGAACGTCAATGCAGCTACGCCAATGGTTCACAAGTCTACGGCGGGAGACCTTGTACTGGAAAGAACCAGCAAGAAAACCAGCAAAGGCCATTTTTTTCTCCCTGTATTATTACAGAGTCGTCAATTGAAAGCTGACCTTCAAAGCAAAAGTTTGAGTTTAACTTCCATTACAAGATTAGATGTGTCAGTTTTTTTCTTAATGTGTCGTTACCAAAATAATATTTGTTTACATAAATAGTTATACACATGATTCTTTATCTTTAGGTTAACACCAGGCATTAGCATCATTCAAATAATCCTTGACTTTATAATATCCTTTACTCATTAGTCTTTTTTACATGCGCTTTAAACTTATGAAAAGGCAAATCAGTAACATTTTGTGGGACTTTGTTGTAAAAAGTTATACATTTCCCCATAAAC
This sequence comes from Schoenobius gigantellus, assembly GCA_963935595.1. NCBI lineage: Eukaryota > Metazoa > Arthropoda > Insecta > Lepidoptera > Crambidae > Schoenobius > Schoenobius gigantellus. The sequence goes on from OZ012558.1 coordinate 11,462,893, forward strand.
GAGCCTCTAGTTTTTTGAAGCCTGTATGTTGGAACGGCAAGTTTATTTTTATTTCTTGTGTTTAAATGGTGAATTTGGAAATTGGTTTCAAATGTATTATAATTTTTATGAGCATAAATTAAATTTTCATAAATGTATTGTCCTGCTAAAGTCAATATATTAATTTCTCTAAATAAATCTTTTAGAGAATCTCTTGCTCCTAAAATATAAATAGCGCGAACAACTCTTTTTTGGAGTACAAAAATACTTTCTATACTAGCTGCCGATCCCCACAGTAGTATTCCATATGACATGACACTGTGAAAATAACTAAAGTAAATCAATCTTGCCGTTTCAACATCAGTAAGTATCTTTTTTACTGCATATGCAGCAGAACTAAGTTTGTCTGTTTGCCAAGGACTCGATATGTGGATCCCATTGCAACCTTGAATCTAGTGTAATACCCAAAAATTTTGTAAAGTCGATGAATTCAACAACTTGATTATTCATTTCTACAATATTATCCACTTTCCTTACATTTGGTAATGAGAATTTAATACATTTAGTTTTATTTGAGTTTAATGATAAATTGTTCATTGTGAATCAATGCAATACTCTAGAGAGAGTACTATTTACAACGTCAATGTTTTCGTTTCCCCTGTCAATCTTAAATATTAAAGAAGTATCATCTGCAAATAGTACTGTATCGCAAAGATTATAAGTGAAATGTGGGAGGTCATTAATGTAAATTAGGAAAAGCAATGGTCCCAATATCGATCCCTGAGGCACGCCCATGACTATAAGTGCACCAGCAGACTCAATTTTGTTAATAACAACTTTCTGGGCCCTATTAGACAAATAAGACTCAATAAGTCTAATTGCCTCTTCGGAGACATCATAATGCTTGAGTTTATTTAAAAGAGTCTGGTGACTAACGCAATCGAAAGCCTTCGACAGGTCACAAAAAATACCAATTACATCTTGTTTACGCTCCCAAGCGGCAAAAATATGTTGGAGAAGTGCAACTCCCGCATCTGTAGTGCAACGACCTTTGGTAAACCAAATTGGTTTTTATGTAAAATGTTATTACTTGTGAAATGATCTGTTAACTGGTTAGATATAATTTTTTCGAATATTTTGCTAAGTGCTGGTAGAATCGATATTGGTCTATAATTGGAGGGATCATTTTTATTTCCAGATGTAAATAATGGTATTAACTTGCTATTCTTCATAAGGTCGGGAAAAACACCTTCATCAACACATTTATTAAATATCAACGCAAGTTGCGGGGCAAGTTCCTTTATTACAGATTTGACTATGTGGATCGAAATACCCCAAAGGTCTTCAGGTCTTCGTTCATCATCATCATCATCATTTCAGCCAAGAGACGCCCACTGTTGGACATAAGCTTCCCCCGAGGATCTCCATACCGATAAGTCCTGCACCTCCCGCATCCAGAGGCTTCCCGCGACCTTCACCAGATCGTCGGTCCACCTTGTAGGGGGCCTACCAACACTGCGTCTCCCGGTACGCAGCCGCCACTCGAGGACCTTTCCGTCCCAACGGCAGTCACATCTACGAGCGATGTGTCCTGCCCACTGCCACTTAAGGTTTGCAATTCTTTGGGCTATGTCGGTAACTCTAGTTATTCTACGGATCTCATCATTTCTGATGTGATCACGTAGAATAACCCCGTTAAGTCAACGTCATAGTAGTGGATACTATAAAGTTAACTTGTGACAATCCTGAAAGAAAGTGTACGATGATAAAGTGTAACCAATCTCCTATAAATTATGTGGATGCCAACTCTATATCTTTGACATATGGCATCCTTCGTACGAAGTTCGTATGTCGATATTATAAATATGGCGACCACTCAGGCCGGGGTCGCGGGCATTTCCCGACATAATTCCCGTCCTATTTTCGTCTGTCCCAGCTTAAGCGAGCCTCGAATCGCCTCTTACTTAACCTCCTCCGCGTCGTGTTACCCGGAAAGAAATGGACACGTTCAATGATCAGTATCTGAAAATATTTAATTCCCGTTTTCCGTTAGATTGAACAAGGCTTAAAGCGAGGTTCGACGTTTGTATTTCATCACGAGTAACGATTTGCCGGCTTACAGAATTCACGTTTATACAGCATGGGTTATGTTGGTTTTCCATTTTTTTAATACGACGGTGAAGCTCTTAATCCTCATCTTACCTGATGATAAGGTTGAAGGTGGAAGCAAGCTTCACCTGGACTCTTACCTCTAATTGTCGGAAGACAACAGTGCTATTAACATTGTAATTATAGGACAAACTTAGGTAGGACAGTGGTAGCTAGCCAGGTGGGCTCAGATGCCTTACTACCAACCAAACTGAGCAGAAAAACTTCTGCTCTCATGGGGAATCGAACCTCGGACCTCCCGATAAACACACAGTGGTCTAAGCCACTACACCATGGAGGCGGTTAAACGACGCTTATTCTCTAATCTCTATACATAAACAAACGGTGAACGAAGGCGGTCCAAATTGCTCTAAGGCAAATCAACCCGTGACTTAAATTATTTTCTGTCAGTCAAATAAATTTGCTTTGCTTTAAAATATTTTACTACTAATCTAGCCAATATTTTTTCTTTAATGTCTAATATTTCATAAGGTTTCAAAATTATTATCTTATTAGCTTCGCTCGGTCGGCTCGAGCGCTATAAGTCTTCTACAAAGCTACTTTTTAATTACCAAAAAAATTTTATGTGCTTGTTCAGACAAGCAAACTGAACAACTTTCACTATGGGAGCAACTTTGAAATCGCAAAAAAATCAGCTGTTCCATACATCTAGGTTCAGTGGATGTTGAACATTTGTATGGAACATCTGATTTTTTTTTTGCGATTTCAATGTTGGTCCCGTAGTGAAAGTTGTTCAGTTAGCTTGTCTGAACAAGCACACATTTTTTTTTGGTAATTAAAAAATAAACTTGTATAAGTACATTGCAGAATTAAGCAGAAACCTTTTTGACGATTACTGCTATGTTGCCCCTTAAAAGCAAAATCGAAATATTCTTTAAACAAAGAATATTTTGATTTGAAGCGGGGAAATTTTAAATTTTATTAAGGTCATGTAAAAATTTACCTACGGTTAAATATTTTTATTATAAAAACTTTGCAGTTAAGTCCAGGCAGTTCATTATCAAAAGCTAATCAAAAAAAAACTAATTATACTAAAGATACTCGTAAGTTAGAGTTTCTTTTGATTTTGATTTTAGGGGACATAGGGTATAAAAGCGTTGGTGGCATTGTGGACTCGGCACTGGCCTTCTAATCCTGGTTCGAATCTGCCATGCACCAATGTGTTTTTCGTTTTTCAAATTTCATATGTACATTTATCTAACGCTCCTACGATGAAAGGAAACATCGTGAGGCAACCAACATACATCTGCGAAGAAATTCAAAGGTGTATGTGAAGTCGACCAATCCGCACTAGGCCAGTGTAGTTGACAAGGCCTAAACACCCTAACATATGATAGGCTCAAGCCCCTCAGTGGGGACGTGTATGAGCTGTGATGATGATACCTAGATTAGATATTAGATGGACCTGTGGTGCCCTGTCGTCGATCTGGAAACCTCATACTTTCTGAGTTAATCAAATTTTAACTGAAAGCAAATCTTTCCAGTAACAGTCATAGTCCAGCTGACTATGGAATGAAAACAAAATGGCGTTAAAGTGTGTACGTAAACTGCTCCCACAGTTAACGCAATAACAGGCTCAACAAACATCTATTCTATTTTAAGTGTAGAGCCCTCGGTCATCCATTAGCCACGATACCTCGTTCGTGGAGAGTCCTTGAAACTCATTCAGCATATATTTTTGTTCATCCCACCTTGTCTATTTTTGAAGTTGGGATACTCTAAATATCGTTATAATACCCACACAAAACAATATTATAAAAGCGACCATTATAAATAAACTGTCCCAACAGTTTATTTATAATGGTCGCTTTTATACTGGCAGGGTAATAAGCACCGTGGAAGTGTTTAATTGTGTTCAGGTATCGTATTGATAGAATGATAGAGAGGATAGTTTGAACACTGTTTATTACTTTGGTTAATAATGAGTGCACGCTACGATTGATGAAGGTAAACTAACTAACTGATGGGGCTACCACGACATTGCAGCGCATCAGGAATGCTAGCAGCAGTTAAAATTGACAGTGACGTTATGCAGCACTGAACTCGCTTCCAACTCACCGAAGACACTAAAATAAATTATAATAATTATAGTAATTGCTTGTACTAACATAGTTTGCAATGCATTTTATTCATTTACTAACTGCGACTCTACGAGTACATTCGTGCGAAATGGAGTGGCTTCTGCACAAAGTGAAATTTAGCAGATTACAACAACACTATAAAAACAACGCCATTGAACACAAGAATATAAGACAGCCACAAGACAACTTCATATTATGACATTAGTATAACTTATATACAAAAAGTCCACAACGAGACCACGATGTTGATACTCTTAGATAAACATTTCATCTATAACATTTTACTATCTAGAAAGTGGAAACTTCTAATACAATAGAAGTATTATATAAAAACGAAAACAGTGAGAATCTGGAGGCACTTTGGGGAGAATGACACGTCACTTATTTGAGGATCTTCATGTTTATAGGGCAACCTTTGCCGCATTAGCCGCCCGACGGGTCATATACCGAAATCTTCCATTAAGGTCGCTCGGGTTTGGAAGATATTTTTTTATCTACGAATTGCTGCTTCAAAACGTCACATCTTAATTAAGTTGCGATATAGAAGCGGCCAATTTTTGACTGTCCGTGTGGTGGTTTATAAGAAAATATTGCACATACGTGTTTTTTCGTTTTTAGGGTTGTGTACCTGAAAAGGAAAAACGTAATCCTTACAGGATATCATTGTTGTTCTTCCATCTGTCTGTAAAGGCCCTTTATCTCGGGAACGTGTGGAGGTATCGAGTTGAAATTAAAACCATACACTCAGGTGTACAGTCCCTTGAAGTTGTGAAAAAATCCAACTTCTTAGTTAACCTAAAAAAAGATACGGTCGTTTATACACGAAAAAAAAGTATATTTCGACAATCTGAGGAAAAACCAAATTTTTAGGGTACCTACTTCTCGTTGAACTAGAATCATGAAATTGGGCAAAAGCATGGTCTTATAGCATATCATCAATCATCAACGTCCCCACCGTGGGGGCTCGAACCTACCCTAAACTAGGGCGATAGGGCCTTAGCACAGAAAATATAATGCTTTAGTCAACCACGCTGGCCAAGTACGGGTTGGTCGACTTCACACACAACCTGTAAAGAATTTTATGTATGCAGGTTTCCTTGCGATGTTTTCCTTTAACGTAAAAGCGTCGAATAAACGTATGTATGAATTCAAAATTTGAAAACACATTGGAACGTGGCGAGGTTTGAACCGTTACCTCCAGATTGGAAGGCGACGGCTGTACGCACTACGCCATCGACGCTTCTACTAAGTATAGCATATAGGTACTAAGGAATAAATCTGAAAAGCGGAAGTATGTACAGCCGGCTTCTATTGAAGCCGGCTGTACATATTTCCGCTTCAAAAGTAGATAACCATTTTGGTACCATGTCTACTATTGTAGATAAGCATTTTTAGCAGATTTAGTACCATGTCACACCAACTACTCCTTTTATTTAGTATGGTAACACTTAAATTGCATTGTTAATAGTTGGTGTGACATGGTGCCAAAATGGTTATCTACTTTTGAAGCCGGCTGTACATGGTTAGGAAGTAATAGAAGTTTGTACGAAATCCTCGATGCGCGAGTCCAACTCACACTTGGTCGGTTTTTTTATACAATTAACAACTTCCGACGATCATCATAATAGCACCTATACGTCCCCACCGAGGGGCTCGAGCTTACCCTAAGTTAGGGTGTTTAGGCCTTAGTCAACCACGCTGGACGACGATACCTCCAATGATTTGAAGAGTCGTATGACGTCACACGTACGAAAAATTCTTTATTACCACAGATAATATCTGACTTGTGACTTAGCCCAACCTCATTTCATAATTTTAATTCGATTTTTTTTGCAGTTTATTTTTATTATTTCGACAATGCACACATCGATATTTTTATTCGATTAACTCAGTCAGCATGCCTTTTGCGTAAGTGATAGATAAAGACTACAAAACTAATGTGTAAATAGATTGAGACGCCTAAAGACAAATTTTTAGTTTATTGTACACAAAAATGTACAACATGACATCAATAACAAATAAATAAATATTACGAAATATTGTTATAAATAATTGACGAGTTTATAAAACGTGTATTAACTTGGTGTCTCCCATTAATAAAATGGAATCTCCTACACAATTTCAGGTTGGCTGGTAGAGATCTCTTTAGAGATAAGTCCACCATTGCATCATCTGTTTTTACTTGTGTTTCCCCATGTGTGTTTTTTTGCAATAAAGAGTATATAATTAATCCTTTAAAAATAGCGCATACTGGTTACCCATTCAATCGATATTCACCCGTTGAGTCGCGGCGATATCCAGCGATATTGCTTCTCAGGCGACATGGGACGAATGGATGAAGAAATTAATTAACTACTCGCTGATATATTTGATTCAACGATAAAACCGTTCCGAGAATGCCACCGAACGTAGGATAAAATATGTCGTGCTTTTGCTCAGAAAACTTCGTCACGAAAGAGCGAATAATATGTACTATTACTCGTATATGCGAGGCTGCGATTAATTTCAGTTCCATTCTGGGAATTTGGAAATGGTTTAAATGCTTTTTGTACGGCTGATGACGCAGTATCATTAGCGAATATTTATATTTGTAAGTGAACCATGAATTTGTATTGAATACACTCGCTAGTTATTCATTAGTAGTTTTCAAATCAACCTAAAATATTTTTTAATTACATATTCGCAATGTAGGTTAAGGCACTCAGGAGTATGCCCATGGTATAAATTCTGCCTTTGTTCACAGTACATAAAGAATCAGTAAATACATATAAATTTACTATTTATTGCTTACTAGCTGTGCCCGCGAACTACCTTTCGCCTTAATTTATTTTTTCCTGACATCTTTAACAAATATCGTTAATGTACACAGAAATAAATACAAAAACTTAACAAATTATATACTCAAACCTTCCTCGAGAAATACCCTATCGAGTGGCGAAAACCGCTTAAAATTGGTACAGTAGTTTTTGAGTTTATCGCGAACAGACAGAAAGACAAACGCGGCGGGGGACTTTGTTTTATAATATGTAAGGATTTTACACGCGTAAAAACAGTTGGACATATTGAAATAGTACTCATTCTTATTAGTGTATGTACATACATACCTATGTTTAATCTATTAGTTTAAACATAATATTAACATCATACCTATTTAATTAATACAATGAATATAATATAAAAAAAAATGTGTGTCAAGAATGAATTTATTTATCTGAATTTAAATGAAACAATTATAGTTTCTGCATTTTGGTCTGTGCAAAAACTTTATAATCGAATTTGTAACATAAAGGTCATTGGGCGGAATACGACCCGGTCACGGACATTAATGAAAATGGTGTCAAATGAAAGAGCAGAAATTCACTTGACATTATCAATGGTTATTTTTTTTTAAATCCATGGGAGAACAAAGTTTGGACCAAAAATATTTAAAAAATCGAATACTTTATTTAAGTAATATAAGTTGTAGTTCACTAAAGTGTTTTGACGAGTGCATGTGCGTCTCGAGATATCAAATCGGAAGGTATGTATGTGGCAGGCATACGTTTACTCCCTCTCTCTCGCATATTAGGTTGCGTCTCGCTCGTTGTGTTGGCGCATTGTTTCCAGTGTTGGATTTCGTACTATGATAGTAGTCCAATTTTTTGGTAAATACTACTTTTTTAACATCTATAGACATACAACAGACATACAACATAATTTGGTAAAGCCTTTTCTGGTTGTTTGCGACGAGTAATAGACGTTGTGGGGCCATACCCAGCTACAACGTCAGATGCGTCAATTCTGGGTCATCTGTTACAAAGTTGAGAATCCACTTGGCATGGCTTTCTTAGATCGGGTGACATATTTATATTAGATCGGATTTCGAGATGCAATTCCTTTAATTGAAAAATGTGGTTATGTGCCTCATATGTCACCAACCAGAGGAAGGACGACGCTAGATGCCAATAAGTCTCGGATAATAACAATGTGTCGATGGGTAATCGAGGCCATAAATGGCCGTTTTAAAAAAGATTATAAAATGTTTCGACATATATATTTCATTGTAGCTATGCGAAATATGATGACGGACTTCAAAATCACGGCGGCAATTATTTAAAGCTATCAGGCGTCCATATGAAAATAGTGTATACGTCGAGCAGTTTATTAACATTATAAATTATAATATAATATGAACAGAGAGAACGAACTAGCACAATACGTAATTGAAAACAACATAAATAGACAAATCGTTTCATTCATGCCATTAGATGGAAACAATCCAGATTTCCGAGATTTCCCACAGTTTACTTATGAAGAACTGATACTATTTACATTGGGCAGTTATCATTCAAGAATGGCCAGGTCATACTGCCATGAACACATGAGACCAAATGGTGTCCACATGATAGAGCTTTATCGGCACCGAGGCTTAATAAACAATAAAATATTAATAAGGGGACGTATTCAGTCGCGACATGTCAGAGCGCGACAATATTACACATTTATTTTAATCGACCCAACGAGACAAGGAACACAAAGTATTGAAGAACACTACTGCTCCTGTATACATGGCCGCCGTACCGTCGGGAGCTGCGCGCATATTGCCAGTAAGGTCAGTCGGGGCAAGTGCGCCAACGGGGTAAGTGCGCCACCCATAAAAATATCGAAAAGTACAGATATTACACAACTAACGACATCTTATATCCATATAACAAACTAAAACACAGTTCCACTTCACACTCACAGATGGCTCTGTACACCTTAACATGAAATATCCGCCATTTAAGTTTTAGTGTCATTTAGACCTGTTACCAGAGATGACTTAATATTACTAATCCACATTATTCTTTAATTATTTAATGAATTGCGGCAAACCAAAGAGGTGAGTACAAAGGTTAGATGTTTTTCTTCAAATCTGTATTAGTATTTTACTCCTAATTCGTGAAATTAATGTTTTTTTATACAATTTAAAATCTTGACCTCAAAATATTCGAGTGGGTAAGTGCGCCCAAATTGTTGGTAGTATGGCGCACTTGCCCCGAGTCAGAAGTCGCCAACTTTTATGATGCAGATAATGTTTTTTGAAAACTTACTAACTAAAGTGCTTACTAACTAAAGTGGGTCACATGATGGAGACGGTGAATGAGTGCCATTGGGTAGTGATAGATACCTCGTATTTAGGTCCGTCCATCCGTCCGTCCGCAGCTTAACTAAGAGATTCAAGTTTTAGATAACCGTTATTTGGCACGGATACACAAATTAATTACACCGACAAAGTGGTCAAGTAAATCATATTTTTTTTTAGGGTACGTAATGTGATGATGATTTTTTTATTTGCTTAGGTCATTATGTGAGGTGTCGTTAGATAGGTCTTAACTCTGAAACTAGGTTGGCCACTGACCACTCGATAAGAAGCTGGAAAACTGCCGTAAGGTCCACATTCAGATGAGTAGTTACCATAATTAGCCCTAAAATGATTACCTATGTCCTTTTTTCAGATGGCTCGTAATTACCAAAGAAAAAACCCATAACCCTTCTTGGTCTAGCTAGAGAGACTTCATGTCAGGCAATTGACGCTGTCCGATCTGAGGGCCTATTACCGATCTCATGATATTGCAAATGATACCATAGTGCAAAACGAAAAATACGATTTCCGGTCAGATTTTTTATCATTTTTTCATTATTTAATGATGACATCATTGAAATTATGCCATAGTGATGATACCATTGGAGATCGGTAATACGAAATGCAGCATTTCATTACTTCTTTTTCTCAAATTTATACCATGTCATACGATGAAAGATCCATAATTGACCTATCTGGACATGAAGCATCAAAATTATTACCTATTTTTGTTTTTTTTTCACAAATAAAAGTAACAAAAAAATGCTAATTTTGTTTATTATTAAAATACTATTATTCCAGCAAAACTATACGCAAACATTTTTATTTATATAAAGCAGTTTGAATTAATATAATAGGAAAAATAACTTTAAAATGTTTAGCGCCCCTAATGACAAATCTATGGCGCACTTGCCCCAAATTTATTAAGACAGCTGTTGTTGCTTATGGGACTAGATTATTAAAAAGAAACAAGATTAATGCGTTTAGTTGGCAATGATCAATAGAGTACACCAATTGTTTTTCTTGTAACGTAATTCTTTAGCACTTTTTTTCATACAGGCGCACTTGCCCCATTTCCAGGGGCAAGTGCGCCTCTATCCATGTTTTCCAATTTTCGATAAAATATTGTAAAATTATTGATAGATTTGATTGAATCGACATTTGTTGCAATTTCAAAATACTAAATTTTGTCAACATGCTAAATGTTCACTCATAAGTCATCATTTAAATATTTTATTGTGGATCGAAATCATCTATGAAAAAATTATGGCGCACTTGCCCCGACTGACCTTATAGTTTATTTTTTATCCTGGGCTGGGCACCAAAAACAAATCTATGCCCCTGCGGTATTTTAAATGAAATCACAGTAGACATTGATCACGCCGGATAAATAATGTGAACTATATATACTTGTATTTTTAAAGAATTCCCACCATCCACAAGAAAGCGAACCTTACCGTGATAAACTAGAGACATATATCTATATATCATCACAATTTCATTTCTGTCCGCCGTTGGTTTTTGTTCCATACAATTTGCCCATTGACCTTTCTCTACAAGAAATTTCTAATCAGGTTCCTACTGCCATCTAGTGACATTTCCATGTATTAATTACCTTTTTTTATCTAAATTCAGAAAACATTGAACGCGCCTTGGGTTATAGGTTATAATAGTTTTATGTATATCGTGTCTTTGATTATTTTCAAATTTAGTTCAGGAACTTTAAATTCAATAAATATCGATAGTTTACTTCGTTTTTTATCTATGGCGCTGTCAAACTAGTAACAAGTAGCTCCGTATTATTCACGTTTAAAAAATAGAAAAAGTCATTAATTGAAAATATTTTTTATGTATTTAAGATAAAAGTGTCTTGTGTAAACGTACCTGTGTTATATTAGTGATCTATTCAGGAATTAAATGTGAAATAAAGGAAAACAGGCCTATGCAAGAAACGGTTTGAAATATTGTGAGAATGTATATTATAATGGACTGAAACAAGTATTTATATCAGATTTATCAAGAACGATAAAGATTAAGTGATTTACGTTCAAAAACAATAAGTAACATCAATAAAATCTATTTTGAATTTAAAGCAATCAGTTAACATTCAAAAGATTCATAAGTAGATAATTATTGAACCTTATTATATTACGGTGAAGGAGCAAAATAGCAGTTCGATATCATTGAACTTAAACGCCATCTGGCTAAACAATATCCAAACACAAACTGCAGATCAAGAAGTAGTATAATTGCTTTGATTGTAAAAAGCTGCTTTAATTATAAGACACTAAATACCATTTTATTAACAAAGCCGCACTAACGCCATCTATCAGAACATAGTATAAACTCTGCTTTCTCCGAATGAATGACAGTACTTTGCAATTTACTTCACATTATGCCGATGAACACCTAACTTCATGCTAATAACCATGTCAATGAGCAAGTCAATAATTTCAACTTGAAGTGTAATGTCTCCGTGGCGCATCGGATAAGAAGCTTGACTACCAATCGACGGAACGTGGTTCAAATCACTGTTATGTATTTTTTTTGGTTTTCGGAACATTGACAACAAAACAAACCTATAAGAATAAAAATATTTAAATGTAAAAAAAAGAAAAAAAAAGATATTTTACACTTTTATATTATTTTTTGCATGTTTGACCGAGAATTAATAATTATCGATTAAAAAAAAAGAAGATCTGACTACATAAACATATTTATTTTATAAACTATTAAACTTACGACGATAAAATGGACAATATTACAATGAGAAAACGAATTCCGAGATCACGATCAGTTCTTGATCTGTCAACAATGCAAAATGATATATTAAACTCTACCATAATCGACTCAAGTATGCTCAGCATACAAAGCGAAACACAATTTGCTAATGAATTATCATACAATGAGTATATACAAGAAAACCAGTCACTTAAGAATGCACTAGTAATTGCGGAAAAAGAAATAGAGAACCTACTTTTAGAGAACAATTCCCTGAAAAAGACTGTAGATGGGCAACAGAAGGAAATAAAAGTACTCAAACAATTAACAACAAACATAGGACAAAACAATAGAAGTACTCCAGTTCGTCGAAAAATATCCATTATAAACACACCTTTAAAGTTGAATACTACGGTTTGGAATAATAGTGCTACACACGAAGAAACTCAAACTACGGCACAAAAAGAGATAGAGGTAGACGCATCAAGCAAACAATATAGCGTAGGAGATAAGTCGATGGACGAGGACAAGGAAAAAATTAAAGTATTTATTTTAGGTGATGAACAAATAAAACATTTGTCCAATAGTCTACATGACAGCCGCAAGCATATATCAGATGAACCGTATTCTTTTATTACCGTGGTGAAAGAAGGTGCCACTTCTTCCCAAATCTTATGCAGCTGCGATGATGTAAAGAAAACAATTAAACAAAATGATGTAATTTTATTAGCAGTTGGTAAAAATGATAAAAACACAAGTATTTTATTCTCCGAATTAGGTATTGCATTGTATAAATTAAGAGAGTTTAAAGTATTTATCGTAAATATAAAAGATAATAGGTATTTTGACGAGAGTGCCTTAAATCATGGTTTGCGTTTATTGATTAAGAACTATAATAATTGTCAACTTATTGAATTAAAAGACATCAACTACAAATATAATAAATAAAAATATATTCGAGATTTATGCTTTAAAATCAACATAGAATTAGATTTTATTCAGTACAAAAATATGTATTTGGCACCACAAAAAATTATGAAAATATTAAAAAATAGTTACACAGTTACACGTAAAAAAGCTCAGCAAAATACAACCCAAAAAAGCTTAGTACAGAAAACAATTCCCTATTATTTTTCTAATGGTACAAATAAAACTATTAATTTAAGCAGTCAGACTCTTTTTCGTTCCAATAGTAGAAATTACAATACTTCATCAAAATATAGCGAGTATTCTCAGTAAACAAGATATTTTTACGGTAGCTCGAAATGAGTTAGTAAAAGACATTGGTGACATACATATTATTTGCCTATCAGAAACATTTATTAAAAGAGGCTCAGAAAAAAATCTCAATATTAAAAACTATAAAATTGCTGCAACCTTTTGTCGCGATCAACGAAGAGGTGGTACATGTATACTCTTGAAAAATACTTTACAATTCAGGATTTTAGATATCATTGAAGCTTCAGCATTCGACTTTGAATGTTGTGCAGTACTAGTACTGGATTTCAATATCATAGTTTTATGTGTGTATCGTACACCATCCTCAAACATAGTAATATTTCTCTCAAAACTATTCTCGGTATTAAACAGACTCACTCTTAGAAATAGGAAAAAAATTATACTAACAGGCGATTGGAATATAGATGTTCTAAAGGACAATAAACACACACAAGAACTAATTGGTCTATTATCAAACTTTAATATTGTTAACCATATACATAAGCCTACGCGGAAAAATACATGCTTAGACTTGATTGCTAGTAATATATCGGAAGAACCTCGGGCAATACTGCATAACTTGTGTTTGTCAGATCACGAAACAGCGCAAACAGTCACATTTAATCTAGCGCAGCACTCAAAAATACAGAATAACACATACTGGTTTGAATAGAAGAGAGACCTTTGCATAGACAATGTAAAAAAAATTATAAATTGTATAAAATCACTATCGTTTCGAGAGGTATTAGAAGAGTCAGACGCTGAAACAGCCTTTAACAAATTCCATGATAGTGTTGTACTTTTTTTCAATTTATGCTTTCCACTGATTAAAGTAAAAAAAGCGTTACAAAATAGTTAAAAATAGATGGTTATCAAAAGGTATCAAACGATGTTGTATTCGTAAAAGACAATTATATTTAAAAATGCGACTTGCGTCATCGAATAAAAACAAGCATAAACTAAACTATCTTAAGTATGAAAGAATACTTAAGAAATGTTTATTACAAGCACAAAAAAACATGAATACACGATATATTTCCAACTCCAGAAATACCTGTAAGGCATCGTGGGAAATAATTAAGGAAGGTGCACAAACTAATATTGAAAAAGTTGAAATAAATAAAATAAAATTAGATGACATTTACATAAATAATCCTAATGAAATTTGCTCTGAATTCAATAAATATTTTATTAATTTGACAAATACATGCAGTTCTGACAAAAATATTGACCATAAAAATGCTTTAAATGATATACCTTTCCATGATAGGAGCATCTTTTTACTACCGGTGGACGAGAATGACATCAACAAAATAATAATGGGTCTAAAAAATACAAATACAACTCATTAAGAAAATTAAAAACTTTATAGCAACACCGATAGCTCATATAGTAAACTTATCAATGACTCAAGGGCATTTCCCATCAAAATTAAAATTATCTGTTATAAAACCACTACACAAAAGTGGTTCAACTGACTCAATTGAAAACTACAGACCTTTAGCAATACTACCAATTCTTTCAAAAATATTGGAGAAAATAATGAACAATAAAATATATAACTTTGTAACTTCTATCTTCTTCTATAAATATATAACTAGCTTTAGAAAAAATAGTTCTACTACACTTGCCGTCTATCACTTGATTAAAAATATTTCCCAATATTTAAACGATAGGAATTATACGTTAGCTATTTTTTTAGATATGAGCAAAGCATTTGACTTTGTTTCGCATTCGTTATTACTCGCTAAATTAGAAAGGTATGGTATACGTGGAAATGCTCTAAAATGGTTAGAAAGTTATTTAAAAAATAGAGAACAGTGTGTAGAGATTACAAAATGTGATGGTAATAATAAAAACATATACAGAAGCAAATATATGACAATCAAGGTCGGTGTACCGCAAGGGAGTGTAATGGCCCCTTTATTATTTTCATTATATATAAATGATTTGCCTAATTCTATTAATCAAAAATGCATTATGTTTGCAGATGACATTACACTATTGATACATGGTAAAAATTACACAAATATAGAAACAATTGCAAATGAATCTCTTAATAAAATAATAAAATGGTTAGAAACAAACAACTTAAATATAAATTTAAATAAAACGAAGTACATACAATTTAAAAACTATAATAGTAGAATTGAAAACATCACTGTAAGTCACAAGGAAGATACGATTGAAGAGGTAAAAAGGACAAAATTTTTAGGTGTAAATGTTGATGAATACCTAAACTGGAAAAATCATATAGATACTATTGTTACAAAATTAGATAGATTTGTGTACGCTCTAAATAGAATTAGACTAACCACGTCAAAAGAAGCAGCATTAACGGCATATCATGGATACGTTTCGTCTGTTCTAAGGTATGGTGTTATTTTGTGGGGCAACTCAGTTGATCTAATAAGAGCATTTCGAATTCAAAAAAAATGTATAAGATCAATATGTGGCGCTAATTATTTAGATAGCTGCAAACCACTATTTGAGGCACTTAATATTCTTCCACTTCCTTGCCTATATATATTTGAAATGGCAGTATTCGTAAAAAATAATGGAGCTCTATTTCAAAAGAATAGTGTATTTAACAGTAAAAAGACTAGAAATAACAATTTATTATATGTTCCGGTACAACCATTAAAATTATTTTCAAAAAATGTATACTGTATGGCAATAAGAATTTATAATAAAATACCAGAACATATTAAGCAATTGACATTAAGTAAATTTAAGAATAAATTCTTCAATCATCTTTTAAACAAAATGTATTACTCAATTAACGAATACTTAAATGATTCAATAATATAAATGTTACTTACCTATATCAATTTAATATTTTTGTAATTATTATTTTCTTTATCTACTCTGAGCTGTGTATAACTGTGTAAATTGTACGTAAATTTATTGACATATTAATAAAGTAAATTAAGCAATGACATTTATTGAAAATTTAAACTGAGTTGACATTTAGGTATAGCGAACACTTTTAAAATTGACATTTATAACTTTGTTTATTTGACATTTTTGTTAATATGTAATCACAATTTGAACTTGGATTAATTATTGTACCCAAATGATAAATTATAAAAGTTTTGCATTTAATGGGACTAATCATAATGTTTCACATTAGAATAAGTATTTGCACGTCGAAAAATGACAAAATATGTTGGATTATTAGCTTCTTATATCATCTCTGTAACCATATTTTTGCAAATAAAATGATTTATTATTATTATACATTTATTCAAAAAAGCATCTTTAATTTAAGTTTTTTACAATATATAGATATAAAAACACAAATATTATAAAAAACTTAAATCTAGGGTTCCACTGGCAGCGGAGCATGGCCCAAGCTACCGGTGGTTAGGGCTACAGGGAGAGGAATCTCCGAACGATACGTGCCGTGTCAAGAATCACCGCCTTCTGTATCTATTATTATTATTATTATGGTTATTAGTCTATGTTATCTCAGAATAGTTAGTCTGTGGACTGGCCGAGCCGAGACAGCCATATTTTCTGTTTTGACGTTGACGGTCGAAAGCTTGTGCCTGTTGGCTATCTACAAATTATTTTATTAAAACAAATCTGTAAGTATCACACCGTGAAATAGTTAATTCTTCATTTTGATTCTTTTAATTGATTGTCTCGTATTCAGCGTAGCGTTTTAACCAGATATTCATTTTCAGCAAGCATCGATATGCGAACACCTAATCTTCCATACAGTTGGATTTACTCAATTTAATATAAGGGCCTCTAACCCATTTTACGTAAGTTATGTTCATGATTATATTATTCCTATGACGCCTTTTCGATATTTCAATCCTTGCCTTCTACATTTTCAGCCGTTCGTTCGCATGATTTTGGAGCACGCATGACATAGTGTAGCGTCATTAGAATAGACACCAGCCAGCAATCTACCAGCACAGCTAGGCAGACCCACTTTCCTCCGACAGGTACGTTACCGTTTTCTGAGATCGATTCCTGTGGTAGTGTGTAAAATTTGTTCTTAGATTTCATAATTTTAATTGTAAGGTTATCCTACATGATTGCCAGCCATTCTGTGAACTTTGACCTTTCGAATTAACTTGAACCACATTACTATAATATTCCTAATATTCTCTGATCGGTTACCCCTACTTACTTGTATTGCATTTTTTAAAGTGATTGCTCATACATATTCGTGTAATATTTCAGGAGGAATTTCCTTACCCCGTGATTATCGCATACCCCGGAGTCAGACTCAACTACTGAACCCGGTTACCCCGACTTCTCTTCTAACATCGGTGTCTGGCGGCCCGGAGCCTGTATTGTCTCCGGAGCGGGATCTCCTCGAATATAACAGCTGAGTCCACTCCATACAAAAAAGTTAATTATAAAACCAACCGTCCTTAGGTAAAGGCTTTTAGCGAGTAAATTACAGAGTGCGTTAACGATCAAATCGTGCAAAGAACCTGTACCATATAGTTAAATAATATTTAGTGATACAAAACGGAACTTCATATCCCCACCACTGATTGGCAGCCGTAGGCTACAATCAGTGCGCTCCCTAATATTGAGTTCCCTTGGATAAGATAAAGAAAATTATTCTGTCGGCTTTGCCGGATTAAACCACATATTTTGACACTTTACTCGTTTCATTAATCTCTTTAATATTAAACAACCTTAATTAAAGCTAACTCAAAAAAAAAGAGTATTATAAACTTCTTATTCAACTTAAACACTTTCAAATTGTTTTCGTAAAAAAAGCGTAAAAAACGCAGCCGTGCTCACGACCTCGGATAAAAATCAATGAAAAATATAAATTGGTGAGTTGCTAACTCTGAAAATGGACCGTGAATATCGCAAGGAGCCGAAGTCAAACTTTTTAATATCGTTGTTTATGGTAGGTGACGCGCCGCAGGGAAGTTTTCTTTGAATAAATTCCCAACTTCGACTATATTATCAACGTCGATTAATCTTTTCGCGGACGTTTTAAGTTTCGCGTACACCAGAAAATATATATTTTTGTGGTAAGTAACATTAATTATTTCGCCAGAGCGTAGGCACAAATACATTTATATTTCTCATCGGCATATAATACTATTGGCGGAATATGTATGTTCCAAATATTTTCAGGTATTTATTGATAACATTTACTGTACCATATGGTATCTAATAATTTACAAAAACTTAAAAGAACACTTATCCTGTATACATTTTTCAACTATGAATGTTCTATCTCTATTTATTGCTAAGCTTACCCCCTTATTTCACGGGCTCGCTATGACTTCGAAAACATTGTTGAGATAGCGAGAGAGAGATAAATTTGAGAATCACAATACCTGATGCGGACAAATTGTTTGTTTGTTGAAAAATAATGATGTGATCGCGGGAATGTAAATGATAATATTTTATATACGTACTTGTTTTGTTTCATTGCTAATTGCTGTGTTTTTTCGAATCAACTTCAAACAGAAAACAAAACAAGAAATGGCTCCGTCTCTAAATATCATATATTATCAAAATATCATAATCGCAGAGCATCATATTCTCAAAATATCATATTCATCACTACAGTTCATATACGACGCGTTCCCCACTGGGGATTCGAGCCTACCTTAAGTTAGGGCGTTTAAGCCTTGGTCAACTACGCTGCTGGCCCAGTACGGATTGGTCGATTTCACATACACCTTTAAATTTCTTCGCAGGTGTATGCAGGTTGCCTCAAGATATTTTCCATCACCGTAGGAGCTTCGGACAAATGTAGCAGGTAATGTGGCAGGTTCGAACCTCGGACTTACCGATTAGGAGGCCAGTGCCGAGTCCACATCGCCACTGACGCTCTAAATATTATATGAGCAAAACATTTATATATACTTTTATCTTTTAGTAGGTTAATTCGAGCGCGTTTTTGATATATTTTATGTTTGGATAAATTTTCTAATTTGATAACAGTGATCAAAGGTGCTTGTTGCCGATGACCACATATAAGACCGGATCCTGGCCTTATAACGGGGCTTTTACGCCGGTAGCACACCTCCGCCGCGAAACTGTAGTAGCGAAACCGCTAAACGATTCTCCTGCGTTGTCGCTTGTACGGCGCGCGAGCTCTGGCGAGCTTGCCTGCTCTAACGCGGATATTTAACTATGGCGCTGCTCTCTGTCGCGCGCGGTTCCGCCTGATCTGCTCAAACGCCGTCTACACCTCCGCGTTCGATTCGCCGTTTTGTTTGTTCCTGACTATGCGACGCGGAAAGAATTGCGAGAGAAAATTTTACGACTATGAGCAAGAGAGTTAAAATTTTAAGGAGAGTTCTGGGTGGTGATTTTGTAACTCATCGACTGATCTGCATCTACACTGTGGTTCTTGTGGGGGTTGCAGTTTTGCTGCGAATCTCACAGGAGCCACATGTATTATAGGTGACTGTTACCACTTACCATCAGGTGGGCAGTTTGCTTGTTTGCCAACTCATTACAATACTCGGAAACAAATAAAATTTTGAAATAAATACTCAAATAAATACTGCATTTTGTGACACAAATTCAAGTGCCAGCGAAATTAAATTGATGCACCCCACGTTTTATATTTTCAATAATAATAGTTCCGAAGCCAATCATTTATTTTCTACTTTTTACGTCAACTTTTGACTAAATTTTAAAATATTTTTTATGTAAAACCTGTTTTTTAGTTTTTTTTATTTAAAACATATAAAATAATCGAATACAATAAAGCTACCACACAAAATCAGGTATTACTAATTAATTACCCAACCAGTTGGCTATCGCTCTCCTCCGCAAAACCGCCGAGGCTCGCCAAATTAACACCATTAAGACGTTAGATCTAACCTTATTATTTCCCACAAAAACACGTGGAGCTAATGCGATTACGTCCCAAACGTGTGATTACACATCACGTAGACACGCGCGCTTTCCACAGCGACGATAAGCATTTACAGTAGGTAGCGCCGAATCCATTTTATGCTTAGTTGTAAATGGTTGAATAGATCAAGTGGAAAAATAGATAACGTCTATCTTCTCATAAATGTTTGTTTATTCACGTGATGTGTGAGTGGATAAATATTGTCAACTGTTTTAGATAATGAAGAATGTATTAATTTCACAGTTCTATTGCTGACCGTGAATATATGTTCGAAGTTACTAATTAATAGCTTCGAACACACATTCTTTAATAATAATTTATTATGATAACAAAAACACCAGCAAACATACATTTAAGCAACATTAAGACAATATAAGAAAACAATTATAAAATAAAGTGTATGTAGAGTGCAATTTGTGCCCTTAAATCCCTGTACCTTATACGAACTAGTGATTTGTCCACATATCAACCACTTAACATTCTTGCAACACAACAAGCTCTCTAGATTTTAAGATCCAAATTTTAATGTGTGAGCATGAGTGCTTTTTGTTGGTGAGCTGATGATATAATAATTATAATTAGTTTGGAGAAATCCCACGTTGGTCTTTGCTTATTTGCTTTTTGATCATCGGTGGCACTGTGAGTCAGCACTGGCCTTCCAATCGTAAGGTCCATGGTTCGATTCTGCCTTGTTCAAATGTGTTTTTACAATTTCATAATGTACGTTTTTATGACGCTCCTACTGTAAAGGAAAAGATCATCTGCGAATAAATTCAAAAATGTACGTAAAGTCGACTAATCCGCACTGTATCAGCGTGACTGAAAAGGCCTTGACACCCTAACTTAGAGTAGGTCGAGCCTACCCTGTTTTAACCACAGATTTCAATAAAATATCTCTTCGGACATCACCAACGTAAGCGTCTCTACATTATGTACTTGCTTCATTTATAAATCATTGTACATAATTAAAGATTTCTGTAATCGTAAAAATCATGTTGGGCTATGGAAATAGCACTGTAAAAGCTAAAAATATATAATGAAATGATTTTTTTTATATTAATGTTGCAATAAAACACCAAAATATACCAGGGGTACAAAATGTCATTTTAAATTCATCGCAACATAGGTATTGCTAAAAACGACGATGAATGAAAAAGAGTGAGACATCACGGGTCGCCTGGCAGATGTGAAACATCAAAATTATTCAGCCTTCACCACTGGTAGATACATACTATCATTAAGCGTGGTGACGCGTCGCCACGGCATGCGTCGCCACGCCAACAGTCGGTCTGACCCGCCGCTTTAAATGTTTCACATCAAAAAAAAATCACAAACAGCTACCTACTACGCGTTCATTGTGTATTGTTTAGAATGAGTACTATAAATCAGGATTACAAGTGGCAATTCTGTTCGAAGAATCAATTCATCACAAGCCAGCAGTTACCTATTTATGGCTGCAGATAGATTGAATGATAAATTTATAGTGGTCGTGAGGCAGTACCTTACGCTTGCCGTCAGACCGTACAAGATTGGATATCCGGATACGTTCGAAATTATTCGAATTTCAAACGTCCGGGCATATTTATTCGGTGTTCTTTGCGAATTGAAGAAAATGACTAGTTGGGGTACTCATAAGTTCTATAGAACAGATGGGTGATGTTTGTAACTCATCGGCAATAGGCCATCGTATAGATTTGATAATTCAGTTTGATTAAAACTGATTTTTAATATGTTTAACATTCTGTAACGTCCTCGTCTGAGTGATCTTGGTATATTTGTTGAATAATTCAACCAATACTTACGAGTATAGCTGATGAGCATAATTCCGCTTTTCTTCATTAAATCATCCAGTTTGATAATGATTGCCGGTCAATCGATGAGTTACAAAATCACCACCCTGATCATTCAAAGCTTACTTGAATGCTTTCTATCAAGTCTTATTTGAATAAAGATTTTTAATTTAGATTTTGCACATGGGGCAGGATAGGGTTGGAAGGAAGCATCGTTGAATTATTATAAAACACATTCGATTCTGTGAATTTAAAAAAAAATATATTTAACACAGTAGGTGTTATTAATTAACCGATTTGAAAAATTCTTTTTTTTCTGATAGTAGATATACTTCCCGGTTTATCCCATTGTTGCATCTGGTATTTAGCCGAGCTGATGATGGGAGGATCTTTGACTTTTGGGAGATAAAAGTTAGTTTTTTACAATACAATACAATAGGTATTCATTGGCCCTCAATTGTATTCTTTCAACTTTGTTCGGTGAGCTGGTATTAAATTTACAAAAAGATTAAAAGAAATAAAAATATTTATTTTATAATGAAATAAAAACCGACACAGAAAAGTAAAAAATAATACTAAAAAACACAGAAAAGTAAAATATTCACACCAACATCAAAATAAAATGTAATTTTGGTACTCTTATATTATTTGTGACTAGTTGTGTTTTTGAAGTCGGTTTTTATTTTTTTATATTTTTTTAGTCTAGATTCCATTCTATAATCTTGTTTAGTCTATTTTAAATCTAAGTACACAACAAAACTATGTACACACCAGACCTAAAAAGAACGTAATGGAGAGATTAGATTTTAATGTTTAACCACAATTGTATGAACTAAACAACAATTATAAGAGGGCAGAATTTACTACGGACAGTCATTTAGAATGGTTTCTGAAATTGAAGTAAAGCCTCTCGGTGCTGGTGCCATCTTGCCGTAATAGCAGAAAGGGAATGGATGGGTTTGGCTAACGGCCAATTAGAACTGGTTTCACCGCAGAACATTTTAGTACACATCGTGTCATATACAATGCGATCGATACACTCTTGGAGCGTCGTCTATGTGGACTCGGCACTGGCCTTCTAATAGAGAGGTCCGGGGTTCGACCCTGCTATACACGGTGTTTCAAAATAACCAATAAATAATTAATTCTTTATTCAAAAATTCATTGTTAAAATGTCCCATCTCTAGCTGTTTTTACTTAATGTCATTCAACCCAAAATTGACTATGATTTACATGCCAATTTTGGGTTGAATGACATTACGTCTAAACAGCAAGAGATGGGACATATTAATAATGCGTTTTCGATAAAGAATTGATTATTTATTGGTAATTTTGAAACACCGTGTATACCAATCCGTTTTTCGATTTTCGAATTTCATATGTAAATTTTTCCGACGCTCCTACGATGAAGGAAAATATCTTGAGACAGACTGCATATATCTGCGAAGAAATTCGAAGGTGTATGTGCAGTTGACCAATCCGCACTCGACTAACTAGTCTCGAGCCTCTCAGTGGAGACGTATATGAGCTGTGATGATGATTATGATGACTCTTGGAGTTTACATAATAATGTCTGTGAATAGGGTCTTCTTAATTCTGAACGAGCCCTTCAAAGGGGCGAAGAGATTTTGAGTATTGAGAAGCCAGTAAATTAGACACTGTAGAGTGTTTATTTATTTATTTATTTATTTATTATAGCACACACATACAATATGGGAAAACACATTTAAATCAATGAGCAAAAGGTACTGCATATTTCTGTTAGAAATTTCTTCCTGCAGACCCGAGTCAGTGACAGGAGATTTTAATGGGTAAGACTAGTTAGTAATTAATGGGTAAGTGTTACGACTGTCAAGATAGTTTAGGCCCTTAGAATGGTACTAGATAATTCCGCATTAGGTGTTACTTGAAACTTTAATCAGATCCAAAAAATCTGCCAAATAACCATTTTATTCTGGAAATAAAATTATCTAATTATTGAAGAATCACTCTTTAGTTTTAAAATTTTCACTAGGGTCTTCCAATAAACTAGCCGCATACGCAGGTTAAAATAGCCAGTATAAAGATAATACCTTATTAAAATGTATATTGGAATTATTGTTGTTATATATTGGAAAATAAATTGTGAATTAATTCAGATCAAGTGTATGGAGTTTAATCTTTATAATACTCGTTATTAAAGTTAGTGACCATCTAATTTGTTTTCTTTTGTTTCAGGTAAGAACGTGGTAGTAAATCGACTATGTATTACCTTCTTGAAAAATGTAAGCATTTAATAACGCAGCAAAGGTAACATAACTGAGTTTTATATACCTACTTATTAATAAAATCCGTTGGAATAGATATAGTAAGACCTCGTTTACGGAGACGCGGGGCGTCGCGCGTCGCGTGTGGCGTGGCCTCTCGCGGCGCGTCAGACGTTTTTTCTGTCTACAGTGGGGCGGCGCGTGAAGCGGCACTCATAATCGCACGCCTAAACACAAACATATGGCAATATACGATGTTGTTCATAGAGATGCGAGACGGGAACACCGACGGACGCGGCGGTGCCATCCGCGGGCTCGGCCGTAAAAAACGCGCCATTTCAAGCAAAGGCGTGTAAAATCGCTTCTCCGTAAACGCACTCATACAACGCCATATGTTTGAATTCTGTGCGGGCCGCGCCGCGCAACGCCCCACGTCTCCGTAAACGAGGCCTAAGTTGTACGATTTAAAGTGCTTAATGAAAATATCTAAATGCATCGTTTTACGTATACCTACCTATCGATTTTTCGTGTCGATATTACTCTTATATATGTCATAATACCCGTCATGTATTTTTGAATTTCGAATAGATTTTACTCCTTTGGAGTGGAGTTCCATAATAATGCCAACATATTTTATTTTTCTAAAAGATTTCGTTTAGTATGTGAGTAGTGGATGTTAAGTGACATGTGATGGGTTGCCATGAAAAATGAGCACTGCTGAGCGGGCGAAGCGGGTGTAAACAGAGTGATCAGCGATGCGTCTAAAATGAAATGTTGCTTTAAACAAATAAAGCAACTATCTCATTTAGTTACATGGCTAGTCGCTCGAGACATCGTATTAATGCAGTCTCATAAAAACAACGTATTATTATTGTTAGCAGAAACTGGATTGATTTGAATGATTATGTCCTAAGAATGTAAATAGGCTACCTTTAGACCCGAAGGACTCGTTATTTGATAATAATTATTAGTTGGATATAAATTGTATGGATAATACTATAGATTTTGATTACAGTATATTTAGATTAAGGATCTACTACATTTGATTATATCCAACGTTTTCAGTTACATAAAAACTCTGTATGAAACGAGTAAAATATAATCCAAATAGAGAAATTGCCTACAAAGTAGTCGGAACTTTTTTATAGATAGCCACTGGGACTGACGCTTGAGGAATCAAATCTGCAAATAAACAAAGTTGTGCCACTTGAAGAGTTTCTTTGAAGAGCGATGATTCGATGAAATGCTATAAATAAGTATGAAATGGCCTTTCAGATCCCTGCTACCCTTTTTGTAATATATTTATAGTAAGAAAATTATATTTTATTAATAGTATACTGCCACATAAATACGTAGGTGTACTGAAATTATGATTGACTTATTTTTTCATCACCATCATCATCATCACCATCGAACGATTCTTTTCGATTAAAACTTTCGTGTGCATTTATTAAGTCAGTAACATGATAAAAAGCAATGCGTTTAAAAACTTATTATAAATTATTATGAGAATAATTGGATTATCCAAATCATGTGAACGGTTGGAGAGTCAACTTTTTTCTTTTCATTTTACTTGTATTTCCAGGGACTAAACAATTAATTGTTAAATATCATAGTTAATTAGATTCTTGGTTGATTTGATCTTTGCTTTTTGTTTCATGTATTTGAGTGTGGCACATGTTCACATTAACGTTACGTTACGAACGATAAGTAAGTATACGTCAATGCATTTTCAACAATCATTCTGCAAATAATTGTACGGTTCTGACATCAAAGTCATACAAAAGACGCCTTGAACCACACATTAGCAATAACTCATTCGATGCCATACACTTTGAATCGCAGTTTAATGAGTTGGCGAGCTTCAAAGCTCTTCGCCCACCCAGGCGACGATTCATCCGAAGAACATCGCCCGTGCTAATTACATTCATTCTGGTTATTTGTTCGCGCGCAATCAGCAAACCGAATATTGTGGGAAACGAACGAGTGCACGTTACGCTACGAATTTAATATCCGTTCGGCACAGCTGAATTGCTTACAGTAATTTGGGGCGACGACGCCGCGGGAGAAAGGCTTTTCATATTGAAAGGCTGAATAATATTGCTCTAACACACTTAATGTAACCGCAAACGTTACGCGGACAACTTTTATTTATGAAGGGAAAACGCTCGGAATGCTTTGGATGCTTACGTTACGATTTAAAACGGAAAATGATTTGCGAAAGGTAAATTATTATGGCAATGGTAATTGATATTGTTTTAAGAGAAACGCGTAATGCTTCACCGATTGCTTCCTTCAATATAAATATATGAAAGCTGTAAGGCATACTTCTCAATACAATACAGTATCCGGCCGAACTTTGTCAAATATTTAATTCAAATTCAAAAATTTTAAATCAACTTAAGCCTACAGGAGCTTGGTGGTGCATTGGCGCGTGCGCTCGGTGAACGATTGCTAATGTTAAGCAACGTTGGCTGTCTTATGATGGGTGACCAAAATACGAAACATCTCAAGTTCCTCCGTGCTTCGGAAGGCACGTTAAACAGCGGCTCCTGTGCCTAATCTCGCTCCGGTCGTGTCGGTTGACCGTCCCATTGGACTAGGCGAATGAAGGAACAGAGAGTGCACTTGCGTTTGCGCAGTCACTTGTGCACTATAATATCTCCTGCGCAGATGGCTAGTCTCTGTTGAGATTGGCCGCCGTGACCGAATATCGGTTAGGAGGACATTATTATTACAGGCAGCTTTTGACGTCGAAACAAACTAAATTTCCAATTAGAAGGAAAATTCGTTTTATGTGCATGCGATTCAAACATAATAAAGATTTCTACATATACAAATAGGAGGATAACAATTTGACTCTACACCTGTTCGGAAAAAGAGCACTTCAATCTTTGGAAACAGAATCGGTGTACTTGAGTTTCGTAGAGCGTTCTCTATCACACACGTTTGACCTTGAAGTTTGGCCCTAATGTCTTTAACAACTCTATACATATTAGGCCTTACTAATAACCACTGTATAAGCCTGATTTAGTTAAACAGTGTTTTGTCACGTTCACTCGAATGACATTTCAAATTCGAACAAAAGAGACAAAACACTACTTAACTATACAAGGCTTATTCAATGGTTATTAGTATGGCCCATTATGTATAGAGTTGTTAAAGACATTTAACAATGTGTGATATCTCTGCCACCATAATAATATATCCATATTCGAGCAAGGTTATTAAAGTGTATCACGAAATAGAGATCGGCTTGCCAATATGTCACTGATATTGGTAAAGAGCATGGACGGCGGTTACCGTATTTTTATCTTACCATCCTTACCATCAGGTGGGCCGCATGCTCGTCTGCATTTTACAGCATTTAAAAAACCTGAAGGTAGTTTAGCCGGAATCGGCTTCTGTATCGATTGCAAAGAAAAAACATTTTTTTTTCAAATTATATTACAAAAGTGGTTTTAATTTTCAAATCACAGCGACCCGCCCGATCAAAATTCTAAACAAAGGATTATGATACGTCATAATGCAAGGAGATAAAAAAATACGAATTTAATTTTCATATTTGTAACAAACTTTTATTCAGGGTGTGCGGTATTTGTGTTACACGTTGTATATTCCCACTTAGACAATTTGATAGTTCAGTTGGCCAAAATCACCCGAAAAAATTATACAGAGTTACTTTATTATTACTCCGGAAAATTTAAAGGACGCTTCAGGACACATCCATTATTATTATAATTATGTAAAATTAAATAAAAATACTGCACTAAAGCAGTGCAGTATTTTTTGTATATTTTAGAAAATTTACATATAACTAAATAGGTGAGTTTTCCTTTATTAATATTTAAATCATTCTACTGCCGTGTCCTGAAGCATCCCATAAATTTACCAGGGTATTAAAATGGTATATCATATAAAAAATATATACTGGGTTACTTTTTAAGCAGGAATCAAATTTTGTGTGCGTGTTCAGACACGCACTTTTACTACCTATGCGACCAATATTGAAAACTCGAAAAAAAACATCCATTCAATTCATTTAGGTTTAGTGAACGTCGAACATTTGTATGGAACAGTTGATTTTTTTCGCGAATTCAAGATTGGTTGGGACCAATCTTGGGAGTAAAAGTTGTTCAGATTACTTGTCTGAACAAGCACGCAAAATTTTGCTCCTGATTAAAAAGAAACCTTGCATAACAGCCTAGTAGATATACAGGATTACTTTTTATCATCCTGGATAATTTAAGGGACGCTTGAAACCGAAACAACACTCGAAGCTAAAGCTACTATAAGCTCGATGTGTGCTACTTACTGCCGTATTACTGTCTCTACTTTTATTTTTTTTCAATTTGGGATGCTTCAAGTAATTTACCTACTTTAATAGACTTGGTAAATTACAATTGCCGCTGTTATACAGTAAAATGGAAACCATTCATCCATTTATAAGATTTTTTGAATTCTAACATGTTCAGTTAAACTTCGTCTATACAAGAGAACATTACGAGAGCTCAGCTCATTTAAATTGTCATTTCAACGTTCTGAGTCCGCGCAGTAAGCCATCACAACACAATATCACTGAAGTTTGTCGCCACGGCCACAATGTTAGTGTGTTGCGGCTTTTGGTGGAAATATAAGTAGTCAGCTCGTCTCTAATTGGGAAAACTAGCCTCACCAGTTGTGAGAAAAAAATGGAACAGTTAAATCGATATAGAAGTTGTTCTCAAGCGAAAACGGTACTTTAAGATGAATTTGTCAAAACCATAGACATCCTCTAATAAATAACTAATAGGTACTAAATAACTGTATTCTCATTTTTTAGTTTTAGGCTAAGTAGCTTAAGAGATACGGTTTGAAAGGGAAATGATGGTCAAATTTTATGTTATTTATTTTATTGTGCATTTTATGTATTTCTTTATACACATTTATTTTTTAATTACCAAAAAAAAAAATATGCCAGTTCAGACGAGTAAACTGAACAATTTTCACTATGGGACCAACTTTGAAAACTTTGCAAAAAAATTAGCTGTTCCATACATCTAGGTTCAGTGAATGTTGAATATATGGAACAGCTGTTTTTTTTTGCGATTTCGAAGTTGGTCCTATAATGAAAGTTGTTCAGTTTGCTTGTCTGAACAAGCACCCAAAACTTTTTGGTAATTAAAAAATAACCTTGTATAATTATAAATCTAATATCTAATATATAAAATTCTCGTGTCACAGTGTTTGTTACCAAACTCCTCCGAAACGGCTTCACCGATCTTTATGAAATTTTTTGTGTATATTCAGTAGGTCTGAGAATAGGTCGTAAACAATTTTTATTACGGCGAAACGTAAGTTCGCCTTTATTATGGCGAAACGTAGTTCGCCGGCACAGCTAGTATGTATTATAAAAGTATTTAAAATTTGAATACACATAATTAGCACTTCTGTGAATTATGTGGGACAGTAACGCCATTTTTGAAACCTTATGAAAGTAACACATGCGTGTTTCGGTCACAATTGTTACTTTAGATAGACAAAGAAATAAATATTGAACCTAAATTCAACTGAACAACATTGAAAACAAAAACCATAAATACAGTAGAAAACAATGTTTCGTGTTGATTCCATAATAGCATTTATGTCGAAATCAACAAGGCTGTTAGCCGACATCAGGCCGCAGCATATGCTGCAAATGACGTCAATCGCAACACAATTAGTACCGCCACTAATTAGGGGTACGGACAAGTTTGCAAAGGTTATGTCGGGGTATAATTTGCCCCCATGTCTTGCGCGGGGGTGTAATTTGATTATTTTGCTGCCCCACTTTGCGACGGGTTGACGGTGTCGCAAGTTACGTAATTGTGTAAGGAGGTCGCTCGTGCACGATGTAAGCTGTTTGCATATTTTAAATCGGTTTTTAATTATGAGGACACGCTTTTGAAGATTTGTCTTCGATTGTGTTAAACACGCATTGCTCGTATTTAGGGTTACATAATCAACAAGGAACCCTTATATTTTTACCATGTCCGTCTGTACGTTTGCCTGTCCCACCGCGGTTAAGCTCAGACAGCCTTATTAATAAAAATCGCATATTCCCTCCTTAATCCGAACGCACTCTCGGAGTAGTTACTACCAGTTTAAGCTAGGAGTAGCTTTGTGTTTATAACATTATTAATAAACACGGAGTAAGCTTAGACTAACAAAGCGTTACTTACTCTCGGATTAACGCGTATGTTATGGCAACCCTTACAATTTAAAAGTAAAAAGAATGAGTCGGTGAACGATTTGAGCATCGTGTGACAGACAGAAATACATGGGATGACAGTTTTTTCTCCTTTTTCAGTTTGAGATTGTCTTTCAAGGTTATTTTGTGGTTATTTTGTTCGCGATTTGTGATCGCAATATTGCAAAAACATGACGCTATTTTCAATTTCTTCGATTTCGTTGATCAACATCAAATCATCTAAATAATAGTCACTTTCCATTTTAATACAATACAATATTAAACACACCAACAATAAACACAAATTCGCTCAATTCGACTGTGAGAAATAAAACGGTCGCCATCTAATGACAAGATACGTGTCAAAGTTGACAAATTATATAGATTTACGCAAAGACAACGCTACTCCAACCTTAATCTGTAGCTAAACTAGGTAGCTAGCAGGTATAACATTTACTCCGAGAGTAGAGTTGGATTAGCTTACTCCTTCCTTACTCCGTGTTTATTAATATAAAAAATGTTAACTACTGACTTAATACTCGGAGTAAAGTTACTCCTGCCTTAGTCTACGTTTATTAATAAGACGGAGAGATTCTTAATTCTAGAAAGCTGTTATTTTGGCACAAATCACGCCGACTATGTAGTAAAATAAAATTTAAAAAAAGGGCGCCTCCCCTATATGTATGTATAGTGGGGATATTTTTTTTCTCGTCTACTCGTAACTTATGGTCTTGTTGTATTGGATAAGTCTTTAAAAATATTGTGGGTGTTTTTTATATGTGACTTTGCATTTTCTTTAAAAATGCTAAATAAATTGAAAAGTTATGAATAAATCACTAAAGAAAAAAATCAACAGTGAATAAAAACTACTACTTACTTAGTTGTCAAGACAAACCTATAAAATTAATTTTCTAAGGTGTTTACTTGATTCAAATTATAAATCTTAAGTAATATAAACAACTATATTAAATTTAAAATACCTACTCTAAACTAATGTAAACTAAATCTAAACACTGTTTTAACAAATAAAACACCCTATTTCTAAACACATACTCGTAAAAAATATTAAAACTAATGTTTGGTACATAAACAAAGAGGTCATCTTGTTATTTTTATAGGTTTTCGTACAAGTTTGTGACAAAGACAAATGTGACCAAATAAGCCATAATTTAGAATGAAGACGTCCATTAACATGACGTATTATTCTTTGTATATTTTCCTACTTTTTATAGTATGTGACAAGCCTTAAACTTTTTCATAAATTAGTTTTCCTTTCAAACTGCAAGGTTTGAAGTAATACGTATTTTATGGAATAATAAAAATTCAATTTTATATTAAAACTAACTTTCCGCTCGCGGCTTCGCCTGCGTTATTATTGTTTACCCGTGGGAATTGATATTTTCCCGTAGGAAAAATAATTTTGTAGCCTATTTAAGCCCGGATAATAAATTTCATAGAAATTAAAGCAAATTTTAAATATTTTCCAAAGGAACTGTCAACCCCTACTTTGCACTCTAAGGAGGTGAATTATAATAAACCATGAAACACGTGTTTAATGAAATATGCATGAATCTCAAGTTTTATCAAAATTGTTGCCAATTTAAAGATTTTTCCATACAAACTTGCAACCCCTATTTCATCCCTTTAGGGTTAAAATTTTTTAAAATTCCTTCTTTTTTTTATGGGATAGGGGGCAAGCAAGCAGACGTATCACCTGATGGTAAGTAATTACCATCGCAAATGGACACCCGCAACCCCAGAGGAGTTACAAGTGCGTTGCCGGCCTTTGAGGTGGGAATACGCTCTTTTTTTGAAAGTTTGAAGGTCGTATCGGTCCGAAAATACCGCAGGCGACAATTCGTTCCAAAGTTTGACTGTGCGAGGCAGGAAACTTCGAGAGAAACGCACAGTTGTGGACTGCCAACCATCTAAGTGATGGGCATGGATTTTTTGCCGCGTGGAACGATGGCGGAAAGAGGCGGCAGGTATAAGTCCGAACAATTCCTCGGAGCATTCCCCGTAATAAATACGATAGAAGATGCATAGCGAAGCGACATCTCTACGCAGCGCCAAGGTATCAAGCCGATTTGAAATTTCCTGGCAGTCGACGATTCGAGTCGCTCTCCGTTGAATGCGGTCCAGTGGGAGAAGTTGGTATTGGGGTGCCCCAGCCCAAAGATGAGAACAGTATTCCATATGAGGCCGAACCTGCGCCTTGTAAAGCTGAAGGCGGTGCGCCGGAGTGAAATACTGTCTCGATCTGTTGAGCACACCAAGCTTCTTAGAAGCTAATTTAGCTTTACCCTCTAAGTGGCCACGGAACTAGACTTCGCTCGATATGTCGACACCAAGGATCCCAATATTGGCTGAGGCAGTTAGGGGAATGCCCTGAAAGCGAGGAGATACGACAAATGGTATTTTCTTTGCGGTGAACGCGCAAACCTGTGTCTTTGAGGGGTTGAAATGGACTAAATTAAGACGACCCCAGTTAGAAACTTTCTCTAATGAAGTTTCGATTTCAGACACAAGTTTATTCCGGCACTCAATGACGTTTTCCCGAGAAGAGTTCGCACGGCCGTTATAGAAGGTGTCTTTCGTGCTGTCGTCTGCATAACAATGAATGTTGCTGATTTGTAGCATATCATTGATATGCAGAAGGAATAGTGTAGGTGAAAGCACACATCCTTGGGAGACACCAGCATTTACAGACAGTGGGTCTGAGCATTCACCATCAATCAAGACCTTAATGCTTTTGTCTGCTAGAAAGCTAGTGACCCATCCACATAATTTCTCGGGAAGCCCGTATGAAGGAAGTTTTGAGAGGAGCGCTTTGTGCCATACCCGATCGAAGGCTTTCGCGATGTCCAAACTAACTGCCAGTGCCTCCCCCTTCGCTTCAATTGCCTCTGCCAAATGATGTGTCAAGTAAACTAGAAGATCACCAGCAGAGCGACCCCTACTGTGGGGTGTAAGTCCACACTTGTTGCTATGCTATGATGGTTTTGATGATAAGATGCTAAGTATGCTATGCTGGGGTCGGATGATGGGATGCTTGAAAGAAATCGACCAGTTTGAGTGACGTCTAATTACGTACTGCTTTATTGTGAATTGCTTGTTTGCCTAAATAGCGGCGCGCGGCGTATGCAAACGCTCAGTAAGCACATTTGTTAAACACATACTTATTTAAAGTAAACAAACTGATGCTGTACGATTGCTCGTACATCTTGCCCACCAGAAAAAACAGAAAAAAAACAATAACTATAACATGGTTGGTAGACAAAACTTATATAAATTTAGTGCTGTTTTAAAATCTATATGATATAAAATGATGTTTAATGATACAAGGTGAACCAATAATACTTAAACTATGTTACTCTAAAATGTCTAATTGCTTAATTGATTAATTTGCTAGTATATTAATTCTTAACACTATCACACCACTCATTCACTGTCACTATGCACTTCAAATTTGACTGAATGCGGCACTATGGGCGACGTGCCCTTATCTAGGCTTACTTTCGAACCACTAAGTTCACTCCGCGCACTCACACACACATCGTTGATGCTGGCCGCGGGCGTGGCCGCGGGCGGCGCGCGGCGCGCAGGCGTCACCTGCGCCGGCTGCGCCTCTGCTGCTGGTTGGCTGTCGGATCGCGCTAGTTGGCGTTTTCTCTTGATGACAATAATGCTGATGATACCTACTACTAGAAGCACAGCTACGATGATATATGATACAGCATATTGATGTACATCATGTATCGTCACAGGCTGGTTTGATTGTTCCTTTAAATTGTCGATTTGAGCCTTTAAGTTTTGCCAATCTATAGGTGCTATGGTGGAGAAATGTTCTTGTAATGGTATAGTAGTGTTTATTATTTTATTTAGTATGGACAGCTCAGGAACTTCAATATTTTCACTGGTGTGCAAATTGCTTAAATAATGATTATGTCCGAATATAGTAAAGGAATCGGAAGCAAGTGTACAACCTTGACCCAGAGTGATGACACCATTATCGCTGAGTTCTTCGACCGTCCAGCCAGCTGTGCAAAATATACGTACGTTGCATTTGTTGCAACATGAGAATAGCCAGGAATTCCTTGCGTGTAATTTGACCCATTTATCGCTACAGGCTGATGTCTCCACTTTACAAGGCGAAGTATGTTTATCGTGAACTGTTCTTATGTCACACATTGATTGCATGCTATTTAAATTATATAAAACATGATCTATTGAACAGTAAAGCTTGGAATCAGATAAATGAAAACATGCTTGTTTGTCATTTTCAGATAACAACATGACTTTGTTCTGCTTCGTGCTATATACAAGATATGGCGATGCTGGAATCGACTGGTACATAAGCGTCTTTCTCTTCTGAGGAACAGATATAATATTATGTAATTCGAAATTTTCATTGCTCAGTATAGGTATTTTGATTTCTATAACTAAATAATTTTCTGTTACTCTTGCGGAGGCCTTTAATAGCTTATACAAATCTTTCACGTAAATGATGTCAACTGGAACAACGAGATCCCCCTGTAGATGTGCAGTGATTATAAACAATTGTTTCTTCAGTTGTTCCGGGGATAGCAGGTGAGTGTCGATGTGGCCTTGACGTATGTCGGTCACTGTGCTAATAAGCGTGTTTTGTATACGTCGGATATTTGATATTATGAGGTCAGCAGTCAGCGCTGAAGACATCATATAATAGGCGTTTTTGATATCTAGTCTTATATTTTCAACGTTTTTCGAAATATTGTACAAATGTTCTTGTATTAATTTACATTGATTGCTCATTACTTTTTCATTTCGTTTAAGGATGTTATATTCGGCTTCAATCACAAGAGTTTGATTTTTCATCAGTAGTTGTAAATGATTTTCATTCGATCTTATTTTGACAATATCTTGTTCATATTGCTGAGCAAATCTGTTATCCAAGACACCAAAAAGGCTGTTTGCTAAATAACCAACTCCATCTATCAATCCTCTTTTTTGACGATTTGACTGTTTATACATGAGAATTTCATTGTAATGCTCTATCTCTTTTATATCGTGATCCATTTGTGAAATAATACCTCTGAACTGTGGATTATCTACATCATTACACAATGAACTCACGCATAGGGAATTAAGATGAGATACATAATTTTTTACATGCTTCATGCTATTCCAATATGTTGACATGTTGTGATAAACAACTAATTTCCACTCATCTCTTATAAATTGTACGTCTGAAATCTTGTCAAAAAGAAGACTTTGGTTATTCCTCAAATTCGTTATTTTGTAAGGTTGTTGCTCTAATTGTAGACTAGGGGTTATGATTATCATAAATATGCATAAAATGTTGAACAATATATTAGTTATACCTTTACGTGTAGTTTTGCGTTTTTGATTTGATTTTAATGTTTCACTTGGTGGTTTAGGCTTTTCCTTTTCATCTTTTACAGGTAGTAAAACAAGCTTGCTTATAGGTCTCTTGATGATGTTGTTTTGAGTTTTTATGCTGACAACTCTAACGTGACCATCCGATCCAGGGTGAAGGTCAACAATCCGACCAATGGCCCATTTTCCGGGAGGGATGTTGTCCTCTTTTATGATCACAATATCGTTTGTTTTCAGGTTTTCTACTGGTGTTCGCCATTTTGATCTTGCTTGCAAATTCTGTAAGTATTCAGATGACCAAGATTTCCAAAAACTTTTATTCATTGCTTGCACTAATTGCCATCTTTGTGATAAATTTATGTTTTCGGGTTCTGCTTGTGGTCTCGAGAGCAGCGGTCCTCCCACCAGGAAGTGCCCAGGTGTTAAACCGTTATCATCTGGATCTTCTGTTAATCTACACAGAGGCCTTGAGTTCAGACATGCCTCGATCTGATACAATAATGTGCTAAATTCCTCATAGGTAAGTTTTTGTTCACCTATTACTCTTTTAAGATGGTATTTCAGGCTTTTC
The DNA here is from genome assembly GCA_963935595.1 of Schoenobius gigantellus. Classification (NCBI taxonomy): domain Eukaryota; kingdom Metazoa; phylum Arthropoda; class Insecta; order Lepidoptera; family Crambidae; genus Schoenobius; species Schoenobius gigantellus. Next base: position 11,499,221 of record OZ012558.1, read on the forward strand.
ACCGCTGCCTCCCATAAACCGCCTGCTGAGGGCCAAGCTGGGGCGTTGAAATGCCATTCTACCTTCATCATGCTTAAGGTATTAAAACAATCTGTATTATTTATTGATACAAATATCTCTTTGTACTCTTGTTTAAGCAAGCGATTAGCGCCAATAAAGTTGGTGCCGTTGTCACTATATACGTGCTGGGGCGTGCCTCGTCGAGAACAGAATCGACGAAATGCAGCCAGAAATGCTTGAGTACTAAGATCCGATACTAACTCTAAATGAATAGCTTTAGTGGCAAGGCATACAAAAACAGCTATGTATCCTTTTGAAGTACGGATGCCACGACCTTTGCTACATTTCAGCTCTACGTGTCCCGTAAAGTCTACTCCAGTATGAGTAAATGCTCTTGAAGGAGTGACTCTGGCTGATGGGAGATCGGCCATAATTTGGTGCTGATTTGACTGATTATATCGTCTACATTTGACACACTTCCTTAATTGCTTTTTGACAGTATTTACTCCGCTAATGATCCAATATCTGTCACGTAAGTATCCCAGGGTTAATTTTGGGCCACCGTGTAAAGTAGTTTTGTGTGCTTGATCAATAATAAGCTCAGTGAAGCGACTATGTTTTGATAAAATTATAGGATGCTTAGATGTATAACTAATGCTAGAATGCTTGAGTCGCCCACCAACTCTTAGAATGCCATTTTCGTCTAAGAATGGATTTAAAAATGTTAAAGTGCTCGAGGGTCTGATGGAACAATTTTTGTGAAGTTCATTAATCTCTGTTTCAAAATACTTTAATTGTTCGTGTTTAATAATTATATTGTAAGCTTGACCCAGTTCATGCGATGTCAATGCACCTCCTGACGTTGCAATTGTTCGTTGTTTACACTTAGAAATGAATCGTGAAATCCAAGCTAAAATTTTTGCGACACGTGTTATTGAGCTGTGTTTACACAACAACTCGGTGATAATTGATTCATTATTTATTTGAACAATAGCTGTTAAATTAGGTCGTTTCATTTCAATTTTTGGCTCGGGAAAAGTTTTGGTTGTTTCTATGGTGGGACTAAGGAGCCACCTCGGCCCTTTCCACCATAATTCCTGCTTGGTTGCCAACTGAGTGGCTGTTATACCACGTGTGGCACAATCAGCTGGGTTTTCCTCTGATTTAACATGACCCCATTGACATGCTGGTATTATCTTTGTTATTTGACTTACTCTATTAAATATGAATTTGCTCCATTTATTTTTATTACTTTGCAGCCACCCAAGAACTACCATGGAGTCTGTCCACGCGAAAATAGTGACGTTTTCATTGGGAACAGATTTCAAAACCTTTTTAAGAAGCTGAGACAATAAAAGTGCTCCACATAACTCTAACCGAGGCAAGGATGTTTCTTTATTCAATGGTGCAAGTTTTGTTTTTGCCGCAACGATGTTTGATGTGTACTCGCCCTTATCATCGGTTGTTACTGCGTAAACAACAGCAGCGTATGCTTTTTCTGATGCGTCACAAAAACAATGAATTTGATAACTATTTATTGTATTGCCAAGGTATCGAGGAATTACAAAATTTTCAATGTTAGTAAAATCGTCTCGTAATTTTAACCATTCTTTTTGTATTTCAGATGGTAAATTTTCGTCCCATGATATGCCGCAATTCCATGTTTTCTGGAATAATAGTTTTGCTCTTATTGTTATAGGGGATAGCCATCCCAGCGGGTCATAAAATTTTGATATTTCAGAGAGCAGATCTCTTTTTGTATGCTCTGATTTCTCAACTTTTTCCAAAATATTTTTAAAACTAAATGAATCACTTTGTGAATCCCATCGCAAGCCCAAGGTCTTTCTTGTTTCGGAACATTTAAAATCGAACGGAGTGTTCAATTGATCTGCTGGTAGATCGTTCACAAGTTCTGGAGTATTGCTGGACCACTTGCGAAGATTCATCCCTGCTCCCTTTAACATTGATATGAGTTGATCTCGCAACCTTTTTAATTCTACTATACTACTATGCCCTCCAAACAAATCATCCATATAGAATCCTTGTTCTACTACTGGAGCTGCTAACGGATATTTATGATCATCATCTTTGGCGAGCTGCTGGAGAGTACGCATTGCTAAATAAGGAGCTGCTTTCGTCCCGTACGTCACAGTTGTTAATACATACTCTTTGAGCGGTTCATGTGGCGAGTCCCTCCAAATAATTCGCTGCAGATGATGATCTGCTTCTCTGATCATAATTTGTCGGAACATTTTCTCAATGTCCGCTGTTATCACATATTTATACTGACGCCAATGGAGAATGAGTTCCATGAGATCCTTTTGAAGGTTAGGTCCACATGCCATGACGTCATTTAAGCTTTTGCCTGATGATGATTTTGCTGACGCGTTGAAAACCACTCGAAGTTTCGTCGTGGTTGATTCTGAGCGTAAAACTCCATGATGGGGAAGATAAAATGGCAAATGATTAACTTGAGGAGCTTGAATCATATGACCTAATTTTCGATATTCCTCTATAAAACCTTTATAATCGCTTTCAAGTGCGCTGTTTTTGATGAATCTCTTCTCAAGTTGCTTAAATTGGCTGATGGCTTTTATTTTTGATGAACCAAGCTCTTGCTCATACCCTGATAACATAGGTAGGGCAACCTCATAACGTCCATTCTCTAAGCGCCTTGTTGTTTGAGTATAAAAACTCTCGCAAAACTGATCCTCGGCTGATAACTGCTGTTCTTTGCTATCGACATCTTCCATCTCCCAATACTTGGCGATGTCGTCCAAATTATTGATAACGACATGACAATTAAATGTCTTGATATGGACGCTGCCTGATAAAATCCAACCGAGCTTAGTTTGCTGTGCTATGGGAGCTTGATTGGGACCCTTGATCAGGCCGCTCATGATGATATCTGAGTAAACGCTGGCATCTAGAAGTAAATCTATTGACCTTGATATGTTGTACTCAGGATCTGCTAAATTTATATTCTGGAGATGTGACCATGATTGCTTATTAAACGTTAAATTAGGCAAGTTATTGATGACCTTTGTAATTACAAGAGCTTGGGTGGAAAACGAGTAGTCTTCATATATTGATAAGCATTTTAAATTTACAACCCCTTTGCTTTGTTTCGACCCTTCACCAATGCCTCTTATAGACGCATGATGACGTTGGCGTTCGAGTTTTAGCAATTGTGCAGCATTTTCGGAAATCAATGATATCTGGGAACCTTGGTCGAGTAAAGCTCTAAGAGTGATATAAGTGCCATCTGAAGATTTCACTTTTAGTTGTAAGGTAGTGAGAAGAATCTCTTCATCTTCACTGGCTACATGATTAACATTATGTTGTTTATCTGTTTTGCTTGATGTTGTAACCGGCGTCACGAATTGTGACGTAGATGGGTTCACTGACTTAACGTATGCCTCGTGTAATATGGTATTGTGCATACCGTTGCATTCTTTGCATCGTTTGAGCGAAAAACATTTATTGCGATGTATGTATAAACAGTTCTTACAAATATTTAATTTAATTATTGATCGTAATTTTTGCTCTGAATTTAGATTAATGAACTCTGGACATTGATACAATGCGTGACCTTGTTTACAATAAGGGCATTTAGATGATGTCGATGTTGCGAATGCTGGATATGATTTTTGAAAATTATGTTTGTTAGATGATTGATTTTGTTGGTTATTATGATAGAACTGTTTGTTTGGTGGTGAATTTGATTTTTCTCGCTTATTAATCGTTTCGAGAGCCGTGAACTTACTCTCTAAAAATGAAAAAAACTCATCCAGAGTGGGGAGCTCTCGAGGGGACTCGCGAGCCTCCTTGTAGTCTGTGTATGTCGCCATGTCTAGTTTTTTACAAATCAAATGAACTAGCAATGGATCCCAAGTAGCAGTATCGACCCCTAAGTTGTGAATCGCATGAATACATTCAGATGATATGTCGTACAACCTTTTCAGCTCGAACGACGATTGTTTTTGTACATTAGGTTGGTTAAGAAAAACTTCTATCTGTTTTGAAAATAATAACTGAGGATTGTTATAGCGATGGTATAAAAGATCCCATGCTGTGTCATAATTATCTGCTGACACATGAAGATGCTGGATCAGCCGCTCGGCTTCTCCTCGCAATTTCCCTTTCAGATGTTGCATTTTCTGTGCTTTTGTAAGCACTGTGCTTTTATGGATTGCTTCAGAAAAAAGATCGTAAAACGTTGGCCATTGGGTATATTTCCCCGTAAAAATTGGTATTTCTAACTGAGGTGTACTTTGATGTAAATGTAAAGAGGATGATAATTTTCTATTTAACGCCCGTTTTATATTCTTAAATTCTAGTTCTATTTTGCTAAATTCTGCATCGTAATTGATATCATCACCTTGCAAAAAGTTATCTATTTGTAGGTGAAGGTTATCGATGGTGTTCCACCGTGATTGGACATTGCGGAGCTCGTCTTCCAGCTCCCATTTTTCTGAAATGTCGTCTAAATTAATGCTGTGTATAAGTCTATTAAAGGCCCTAAAATTTGTTCTTTGCTGTGTCAACAATTCATCAATTTTGTCTGACCATTGCGACGCTTTATTTTTGGAAGTTGGTGGATTCTCTGTCATTGACCTATGACCTATGAGCAATTTTCGCAGTTTGCTATAAATCTCTGAAGTCTTTTGATATATGTTGTTCGTAAAGTATTGTTCATCGGACTCAGAATATTCTAAAAGTAAACGATGATTGTTTTCAAAATCTGCCCACAAGTTCTCTAATGCTTCTAGCCTTGTTTTGATATACTCCTGATTTTTGCGACTCTCTGGGTCTTTCCCAAAATTAGTCTTTATCTTGTTAATATTTTCATAATTTTCAGCTTGACGGCTGAGTAAGGCGTCCATGATAATGAATTAAATAGACAAAAATATAAAAGGAACAATCTTACTTGTTGAAATGCTGTTGGCGAAACAACTTTGTGTCACTCTGACCTGCGAACCTCCCGGCTGCCGGCGATGCTGCTGGATCACAAGCTTTAAGCTTGTAAACCAATCTTCAACTTGCTCAGTGAAAACGTAACGCGAGAGTCCTGCTTTTGATCAACCCGCGCGCTAGATCAAAATGCTCGAAGGACCAAAAAATGTGGGGTGTAAGTCCACACTTGTTGCTATGCTATGATGGTTTTGATGATAAGATGCTAAGTATGCTATGCTGGGGTCGGATGATGGGATGCTTGAAAGAAATCGACCAGTTTGAGTGACGTCTAATTACGTACTGCTTTATTGTGAATTGCTTGTTTGCCTAAATAGCGGCGCGCGGCGTATGCAAACGCTCAGTAAGCACATTTGTTAAACACATACTTATTTAAAGTAAACAAACTGATGCTGTACGATTGCTCGTACACCTACGAAAGCCGTATTGTTGGTCACTGAGCAGCTGGTGAACCTCTAGGTACCGGAGAAGCTGGCGGTTGATTAGCGATTCCATTATCTTTGAAAACAAAGGGGTTATAGCTATCGGCCTGTAGTTGGACGGATTCGAGCGGTCACCTTTCTTAGGGATCGGATGCACTAAAGCTGTCTTCCATGAGGTTGGGACTACGCCAGATGAATACGAGAGCCGAAATAGTCGCGTTAAAACCGGTGCCAACTCTGGAGCGCACGTCTTTAGCACGATAGGAGGGATACTATCAGGCCCACTCGACTTGTGGATATCTAGGGTGATTAGTGCTTGACGCACTGAGCTTTGGTGGAACCGAATATCCGGCATAAAGCTCGTGCACCGCGGTATGGTCGGTGGTTCCTGTCCCCCGTCATCCAAGGTCGAGTTGGATGCAAAGAGTTTCCCTAAAAGATCGGCTTTCTCTTTAGCATCATGGGCTAACGAAGTGATATCCTTGTGCAGTGGTGGAAAAGATGGCATGCAGAAATTTCCCTGAATAGCTTTGGCGAGAGACCAGAACGCACGAGAGCCCGAAGGAAGATGCTCTAGCCTCTCGCCAATTCTACTGATGTGCTCCGACTTCACTCTTGCAATGTGCCTTTTTAAGGATCTGGAGGCATAGTTATACTGCTTTTTCAAAGTGCTGGTATTTCCATCCCGAGACGTCACCGCGTTTACCCAGGCTTGGTAGGTTTCCTGCTTCCAGCGAGAAGCCTTTTTGGAGGATTGACCAAACCAAGGTTGGAATCTGCCACCAATGGGGATAACTGAGGATGGAATGAAAATTTCCATACCTTGCAACACCACATCGGCAACAGACTCAGCGGCGGAGTTGGGATCACCCGGCATAAAGCAAACCTGCCTCCAAGGGTAGGACGCAAAAAAGGACCGCATCCCATCCCAGTCTGCTGACTTGTAGTGCCACACACGGCGACTACGTGCAACTCGAGGTCGTTGCAAGCACGTGAGTGGCACCGAACTCCTAATGAGGCAGTGATCTGAGGAGCCAAGAGGGGCGCCGACAGATATGAGGTAGCCGTCGGGATGAGAAGTCAGCAGAAGTTCCAAAAGTGAAGGTTCATGGCTCTCCACATCAGGAATTCGCGTGGGCGTACTAACCAATTGTTTCAAGCCATATGCAAGAGCGAAGGCGTGAACTGATCTCCCCGCATGATCGGTCTTGCTTGAACCGAGCCATTCGGTGTGGTGAGCATTAAAATCGCCAAGTATCACGATCTCTGCGAGTGGGATCTGCTGCTGCACAAAGTCTGCAGCCATTTGAACGTGCTCGATGAGTCGGTCGGTTTCGGTATCACCGCTATGGGACCTATAGAGGCACGAATAGACGCGGGGATGGTCGTCGCTGTCTACACGGAGCCATAAGGTGGAGAGGTCCCTACTTTCAAGGTGACCGAGGCGCCGAGAACATATATCGTCTCTGACGTACACGCACACACCGGCCTTAGGTGCGAAGATGTGTTCCAGTCCGTACCCTGGGTAGGAAAGGTAAGAAGTGTCCGCCGGAGACGATATCTGTGTCTCGGTCAAAAAGAGCAAGGCCGGCTTTACTGTCTCGAAGTAGTGGTGGACAGCATTCAGGTTGGAGTGAAGTCCCCTGATATTACAGAAGTCCACAGTCAGTGTGGCAGGGGGTGCCGTGGGTTTGCTCTTGCCCCAGGTATGTTTGAGCGCGGTTTTGCCCCCCAAGAATACGAGGGGCGGCCTAGGCGTCTACGTCCAGGTATATTGCGTCCTGAAAGTGGACGTCCAGAGAGGGATTCTCCAACGCTAGCGCAGTTGGTACCCTCCTGGGGTAACAATCTGTTTAACCGCGCCATCATAGGGGAGGGGGGGGGGGTAGGGGGGTTGGGCGTTTCTACCACTAGCGGTTACGGCTGTGCGTGTGTCTATAGATGGGAACATCTCCATTTATACACGGTTATTTTTTTATCACCCTGGAAAATTTTGAGGGACGCTTCAGGACACATCCATTACTATATAAAAAAAATTAAAAAATGAAATAAAAAATGACAAAAAAAAACTCTTAAAAATGCTGCTCTCAACTAGTGCAGCATTTTTTAGATTTTTAGAAAATTAATATTAAATTAAGTAAGTGAGTTATTTTTTCATCCCTATTTAAATCATTCTAATACCATGTCATGAAGCTTAAATTTATAGAGTGTATAGATAATACAAATTAAAAACATCAAAATAAAAAGAGATTTCTCAACAAAATCTCACTCACTTCGAACCAAGAAGCCACTTATATTACGCTATAATTAACCCCTCTTCAGTGGAATGAAAACGAAACGAGAACCTTTTTTATCAAGGGAAAAATCTATCTTCAGGAGAGCAGGCACAAGTAAACAAAAATAGTAATTAGGACTATACGAAAAGATATATAGTCGCATGACAACGTGACGATTAAGGGCCAACCCTAATTAGCGAGCGCGGAAAGGGAAAAAAGTGTCCATTCGTAATGAATTCCAATTAACATAAAGGGATTGTGGAAATCCAATTGCTAGGATTAATTTGTCAATCTTTTTTTTTCAGGAAAACGTCGATTGGTCGGTTATATAAATATTTATTATCCATAATTCGACACGTTTGTATGAGTATGTTTGCAAGAGACAGCTTTTAATTTTTTTTCATGCAAAGAACTATAAGTAGTTGAAAATTTTATTTGCATGAAGTTTGAGTAAAAATAATAGGTGTAAAATAATTCTTTTTTGGTTTGTTACTGTTCGTACTTATTCTACGGTTTGTGTAGAATTTAGAGCACATCTCGGGTTAAATGAAAATAAATAGTAATAACAGAAATAAGGAGCGTCGGTGGCGCTGTGGACTCGGCATTTGCGTTTCAATCGGGGGGTCGGGGTTCGAGACCCGCCATGTACCAATGTGTTTTTCTTTTCGAAATTCATATGTACATTTGTCTGACGCTCCTACGGTGAAGGAAAACATCGTGAGGCAACCTGCATACATCTGCGAAGAAATTCAATGATCTCTCGAACCCCTCGATGGGGACGTATATGAGCTGTGATTATGATGATGAAATAGAAATAAATAAATAAATAGAATCCTTTATTTACGAATATTTACAATATAAATAAATAAATTTAAAAACCAATTAAAAACTAAGAATTACAATATTAATGAATTGGGTAGCAATAGTGTTAGGTACATTTAATTTTGTAACTTTTCAGTTTTTGTGATAAGCAGAACAATGCGTATTGCAGGGAATTTTATTGTTTTACAAGTATATACCTAGACTACCTTTCCGCTCGCGACTTCGCCCGTGTTATTTTTGTTTTCCCATAGGAAAATTACCCTTTGTTCTTCCCCTGGTCTCGAACTATCCCTATACCAACTTTCATCAAAATCGGTTCAGTAGTTTCGAAGCCTATTCAATACAAACAAAGAAACAAACAATCAAATCTTTACTCTTTATTATATAAGTATAGATATATAGTTTACCTTTTAATGTATAATTCAAGTATACAAAAATTCCTTTGTCAAAGCACGCTTAGCACAATACTGATTTGTGTCGTCCTCAAGGAAGTGTTCTACATGTCATAGTCTAACTTCTTGTAATTTCATAGACGACAATGAAATTGCTCCGAACATTTCTCAATAATATGAAATAACGTTTATTTCCATGCTACCAAAATTTTTAAACATGAAAGAGAAAAATTCGTCACGCGAGGGAATCGAACCCGCATCTCCAATACACCGTGTTGACGCCTAGACCTCTTGGTCACCGGCCCCGACGAAATCTTTAACCTTTTGATCTCTTTTTGAACTCTGCTAAGCCAAAATAGTTTTTATTCACTTCTAGTAACTTCGTATATTCGCCTATGCCTAGCAGTGGGCGTCGTGCGGCTGAGATAATGAACTTCGTATCAACATCCAATTCAGAAATCCTTACATATTTCCTGAAAATTGGTTAAGAATAAAGAAAAGTAGTATTGTACATTTTGTATACTTTTGAACTGCATTTTAAAAAATGAGTAAAATCAGCAAAGAATGCTAAGTTCTATATAAAATTGATAAGTTTTCTTTATTCTTAACCACAGACTTATAAGTCTATAATCTTAACTATAGTCTATAATTTTAACCGCCTAGATAAGTGTGACTGTTAATTGGAGCGAGTCGGGCAAAGGTTGACTCATATTTTTTTTGTGAAGAAAATTTAAAAAAACAGCTCGAAGTCTGGAGTTGCTCACAATCGACTTACAAACGGTTTTAATATCTTAATTATCTATGGATTTGTTTAGGAGATAGACTTATGACGTATTTTGTATGGAGCTTAAGTTCAATACCTATCGCTAGTAACGAAATCCACAAATTGATAGAATATTGAATCCGCCCTAAGTCACTCAGAGGGAGACTCTGTACTTTGGTACCTCCGTCTTACTTATTTCTGCCGCAAAACAGCAATGCTTGCATTGCTGTGTTCCGGCTTGAAGGGTAAGATATGGCACTGAAAGTACTGGGTACCGTGACTTTACATCCTAAGTCACAAGTTGGCAACGTACACTGTGGTTCTTGTGGGGGTGGCAGTTTTGCTGCGAATCTCACAGGAGCCACATGTATTATAGGTGACTGTTACCTCTTACCATCAGGTTAGCAGTTTGCTTGTTTGCCAACCTAGTAGCAATAAAAAAAAGTCACTATTGCTAGGCGAGAGTTAGCGCATGTGTTAAGACCCGTCCCGTAGCTGGTCGGGCTGTCATTGGGTCGTCCGCAGAATGGGGTTTGCCAAAACCCTGGGTGGCTCTGATTATGAGGTCGACATCGAGGTTGATTTATTGGGTATGCTCCGCACTTAGCAGGGAGAGTTCAATACCCACCAGTCCACACACGCCTCATCATCATAGCTCATATACGTCCCCACCGAGGGGCACGAGCCTACCCTAACCAGTTAGGGCGATTAGGCGTTAGTCAAACCACGCTAGCCCAGTGCGGATTGGTTGACTTCACATACACCTTTAAATTACTTCGCAGGTATATGCAGCTTTCCTCAATATAGCACTACCGGCTCGTAAAAGGGCGAGTATTAGCGACGATCGAAATCGTACGCGTCGGTGGCGCTGTGGACTCGGCACTTGCCTTCCAATCGGGAGGTCCGGGGTTCGATACCGCCGTAGCAATGTGTTATTCGAATTTCATATGTACATTATTTGTCTGACGCTCCTACTGTGAAGGAAAATAGTTCCGCGAAAAATTTTAAGATAAGTATGTGAAGTCGACCATCCGCACTGGGTCAGCGTGGTTAACTAAGGCACGGTAATAGTATATACAGTATGTGAACTCGGTCCCTTTTCGAAATTTAATACCTACGGCCACTCGCCATTGCTTGGTGCGTTGGCCCGCGATAGGGCCGCGCGCTCAAGTTTCTGCCTAGATTTGTAATATACTACTTCAGAATGCCTATAGAATTACTTTGTCGATATAAAGGAATGAATTAAATAGGTTTTTATGCAATAAAATATTTCAACGTAGCTAACATGTAGGCTGCCTAAAATGCCTCCGATATAATAAATTAACAAAAATTACGCAAATATATCTTATTTATTTCACTCACTTACTAACCAAATAGGCGAAAGATCGCGTGAAGAACCGAGAAAACCCATTTTTGTGAAACGTCATGCTTATATCCTTACTAATATTATAATATAAGTACTAATATTATAAAGCTCCATTTGGCTTGTGCGTGTAACTGCCCTTGTAGATGCGATCCAGTTGCGATCCGGTATTGAGGCGCGTAGGCATAGCGCGTGTTCCGACTGTTTTTATGAAGTCATTCTACTGTATATATTATTACCGTGACTAAGGCTAAACACCCTAACGATGGTAGGCTCGAGTCCCTCAGTGGGGACGTATATGAGCTTGTAACGATGTTGCCATACTCTAGATATAGCAACTCGTTGCATTCCCGCCTAACTTGACTGCATTTTAAACTTTATATTTTGTCTCAATGATATTATGTTTTCCCGCCACTGATTTACGGACATCGAGACGTAAGAAGTAGCGATGGCCAATTTAATTTAAATTAATATTTTTATCTATAAAACTGTCTATAAAATCAGACATTGCAATGCTTATATCGCGTAACGAATATACTTACTAAACACTTATGTAGTGCCTTTTATTTCTACTAATTGTTACGATCAATACAAAATATATATCGGTGACACGATCCTGGTGCTTCATTTATCTCCCTACCACTGCACCACTGCGTCGCTGAACCTCACAACGTTACAAGCTATTTTGATGAGATCGTACGCGATGCATACGATTCCAAACGCGGGATTCAAAAATACGACCTTTGAATGTCATCGATTATTTCATTATTGTATGCGTTCCGTTTCATTAGTGAAACGATGTAATCCAAAGCCTTAAAGCCCTAAGTGCACAGGACACATTCCTCAGGAACTGCTGAGCTGAGGAACGAATGTTCTCGAATTGCGACCACGTATCTAAAGACGTAGCGTGGGTAGCCCTCTATAAAAATGGCCAACCACGTAATAAAGACAGCAGCAAACTGCTCCATAAAAATGCTTTTTACCCCAGTTAAATATTTAAACCTCTGAAGAGGTTACAGTTTTCACTATATTGTTATTTTAGACGAAGGCAATGTATTTCGGTTTAGAAGAGAAAAAAGTTAAAATATAAGTTAATCCATTTTTCTCGTCATTCCAAATGAGAATAAGAATAAATTTACAATGATTTCTTCTATACTTTGACGTTATAGCTATCAAATGGACCCACATTAGGTAGACTGAGCGGTTAATATCGGTTAAATAGTTTCGAAGTTTATCCCGGACAAACATTGTGGCGCGAGATTTTTATGTAAGTACACATGTATTAGCTGACCCAGCAACGCGTTGCTGTGGCTGAGTAATTATAAAATGTACTTTGTTTAAAATTACGTAAATTAAGGAACAATATTATAGTGAAAAAGGCTGTAGCATATTCAAACAAACATTTAATTCGTTATAATGAATGATTTATAAATTTTTTAGCTTATTTTACATTTAAAAAGATGCAGTCACAAATTAAAACAAAAATTTTAATCGATATAAAAACAATCCTATCATTAATGTTGGACCAAATTACACGCATAGTAAACCAAATTTCATTAAAATCAGTTACCGCGAAGTAATTTACGAGTATATCTCGAAAAACATCGTGACGTGTGATCTAAGTGCTTTGTTTTGTCCCTCTCCTTATTGTTTGTTCAGAGCCAAATGTATTAACTGTCTGTGGATACTTTATTGGTTTCAGATATAATTTGTTAGCTTTTTTCCCTAAAGAAAATAATAAATGTAGAGGACCAATGACATACTGAACATCCTAGTGAATGACCCATGAATAGGCTACTGATTGGTTAATGTGGTTTCTCAACCTAGACACCAAAGTGTTGTGTAATTAAATTAACTTACACCGCGATAATTATGAGTATGTTAGAAACTCATCTTTTAGATACCCAGAAAAACATCGTGACGCGAAATTAAATTTAGGTACAAAAATCCGTATTTAATTTTCGGAAATTTTGACCGTTTAATGTTATAACGAGAAATACTAACATAAACTTGCTACATTACAAATAATAAACGGAATCATTAAATTGATAAGATGACCACATAGACAAAACAAATTTGTTTTTCTTTTACATAAAATAAGTTACTTAAAACATGAATTGGACATAAAATGCTATATGTATGTACTATCCGTATGTACTTAAACAAATTTCTTTTATTTTCATTATTGAACTGTTTGAATATAATTGCCATATTAATTTTGTTATCACAATCTAAAATAATACAAATAGAAAAATTTAATTACAATAGTACATTGTTACCCTAGGGGTGAAAGTAACTTATTTAGTCCCGAGACGGTGTTTGGCGCCCGAGCGTAGCGAGGACACCAATAGTTCGAAGGATTAAAAAAGTCTTTAACCCGAGGTAAACACTGTGCTTTTTATTTTGAATACAAGGAAAGTAAAAATAAAACAATGAATTAGGTAGCTAAAGAAAAAATCGTGTACATTTTATTTACATAAATCAACAACCTCTGCTTTAGCCCGCTTTCTCTTATAAAATCAGGCGTTAACTCCATACCTGAATCAGATGAACTTTGTGTTAAATTAACACAATGTTATTACACTATCTACACTAATATTATAAAGAGGAAAACTTTGTTTGTTTGGTTGTAATGAATAGGCTCAAAAACTACTAGACCGTTTTTAAAAATTCTTTGACCATTCGAAAGCTATATTATCCACGAGTAACATAGGCTAAATTTTATTTTGTAAAAAAATAGGATTCCGTAAGATATTTGGGTTTTTCGGACACAAGGTGTAAAAAATCAACCAGAAAAGTAACTTATTTTGCGTACGCTGCCTAAACTATAAAAGCTAGAACCATAAAATGTTGTAATTAATTGTAGATCTTATAAATATCTACAAAAAAGTCCGCGACACACAGTACCTATCTATGTCGAGTGAGGCACAACAACCATTTTTTTTTTGGACTACATTTAAACGCATTTATTTTTCTCATGTTATTAATCCTTATCAAAATAAATTATTTCATCACTAAGTACAGTTTATGTAGATAATATTTGGTCTTTGAATGATTAAAATTGGACGTTTGGTTTTGAAGTTATGGCGAAATTAAAATATTATGATTTCTGCTGCACGGCCCGCTGCGAAGTGAGCGTCACTAAGGCGGGGGTGCGCGTGCGGGAGGTTATGGAATAAAATGGAGGAAAAAATTAAACACTGTGTTAAGCATTTCGATGGCGAAACGTAGTTTCGCGGGCACTGCTAGTACAAATATAATTAATGGTTAATATAAATCTCTGCTATACGGAAGTATTAACAAAACTCTACAAATGGAAAAAACAGATGAAGATCGCATTGACGCTTTCCCGCTTATTTTGTTTTTTTTTCTATGGCCGGCCAGCTATTTAGCTATAAATTTTTCATTTTCATAATTTAAAAAATGGTAAATATTTTGCAGAAAGCTATGTTATTTAAAAAGAAATAGTTGAAAATAAATTAAAAAATATTTTCTTTAAATACTTAACATTATGTCATTTCAATTTTTCTCCGCGCTGTAATTGAGCGGCTGTATAGAAAGTCGGAACATGGTTCACTAAAAATGTGAGAAAAGAACTAGTTTCTATTTTAAAATTTGACAGCAGCTGTCAGTTGAAAGTGATTCTCCCTAGGGCTGAAAAGTATTACTTTCAACCCGCTCCTCGGGCAACTTCAGACCTATTTTCAGAGTATGAGTAATGAAAAATACATACTTGCATGTATAGAAGAAGAGCGAACGGAGATTAGACTGTCATTCTGAAGACATCAATGGCCTTACCACAAAAAGTTTTAAACACTGTTTTAACATGATGCTGTTTCATTTGTTTTCAAAGGAAAGATAGAGACAGCGTCATGTTTAAACAGTTTTTAAGTTAAGACAGTGTTTAAAAACTTTTTGTGGTAAGGCCGAATATATCGTTGCATTGTTTCCGAGTAAACAAATGAACAGCGAATTGACAGTTTCATTAAAACAAAGACTTGAAATGTTTCCCGCTAACTGTGGGGTACTCAAACCGTTTTCATTTCATACTTTACTACATCACTGAGCCACATTGTTAGCATACAATAATGTTATCTGATATTGAATCTCTTTGGTACTGGTAATTGGAGTGTTATTGCGATACTGCGGCGCCTCAGTTTACCTCTCGAACATAATACGGCTTTTAAATTGTAATTGATTATTATTCGAAACGATCCCTTTGTTTCGATAACAGTTTCGAGTTCAGTTCGCAATCTGTAATGTACTTATTTCATTTGTTTTCCAATATTTTTTTTATTCAACTAAGTTGGCAAACAATAAGAATACTGCCTACCTGATGGTAAATGGTAACATTCACCTACATGTAGCTCTCGTGAGATTCGCACCAAATCTGCAACCCCCACAAGAACCACAGTATACGTTACCAATTTGTGACATAAGGTGTACTTTACACCTTATGTCACGGGATTCAATAATTTCACCGCCATATAACTTACCCTTTCCCTTTAAACAACCGGAATACAGCAATGGAAGCACTACTGCTTTGCGGCAGAAATAGGTAAGATAGAGGAACCCAAGCAGATGACCCCGGTACAGAGTCTCCAGTAAATGCTATTTGTCTTTTTTAATCTGTGACTCAACTGGATCTCTGGAACTCGCTGAAGCAGTGGTGTTTGAATTCAGTGTGACCATCACTTATTTTTTTAAACAACTTAGTTAACAAGCAAGGTAGCACAAGGGTCGCGAGAGTATTTTCTCGGCCTATTTCTCTACACCGAAATGTCACTTTTGACAGTAGCGAATGAGATAGCTATTGTTTGGTGTCGAGAAAGTGACAGTTAATGATAGACATATTTATCTCGGGGTCCTTGTGCTACGCCTGCAGCAGGCGTAGCATGGGCAGCCAAGACGGGACTTGAGTCACGCATTATCTCACAATTTCAGTGACATAATCTCTATGTCTTAAAGAGTAGCACGGCGGCGCGTATTAAGGCTGCGGTCCGATAACAGCGCTCACAGTGCTAACGATTATAATCGCCTGGTCCAAATTAAAAAGAGCACTAAAAGTGCTAACAGCGCTATCAGCATGCTTACGATTTCGGTCCGGGGTTTTAGCGTATCAATTTTTCAAACCAAATGTCGAGTTAAAATTTGGTTTGGGTAGGTCCTTTTGCTTTTGACAGTTCGCATAAAGTTTTTTTTTTTTTTTTTTTTTTATGGATGGCCCGGCAAATGACCTCCTCCCGCCTGATGTTAAGCGGTGAAAGAGGCCCAAATGAGTTGACAGATAGAGTAGGGACGACATCCACTCTCCTACCTGCCCGCCCCTTGCCGGCCCAAAAGATGCTTTTTCACGCCTCTTTTGAAGGAACCCATGTTGTAGGATGGAGGAAACACGTGCGCAGGTAGAGAATTCCAAGTGTGGGATGAACGACAGAAGAAGGAATCTTGGAATTTCTTGGTACGGTGTGAAAAGGAGGACACAGTGTACGGATGACTCCGAAGGCCCTTACGCGTGTTTCTGTTAAGGAATGGAGAGGGAGGGATAAGGTTAAAGAGCTCCTCAGAGCATTCCCCATGGAACATTCGGTAAAAGGCGCTAAGAGAGGCGATGTCACGACGAAGTTGTAGAGGCTCAAGGGTGTTAGTTGCCTCTACATCGCCAATTATGCGAATAGCGCGACGCTGCAATCTGTCCAGAGCATCGAGGAGGTACTGAGCGGAGCCGTCCCAAAGGTGCGAGCAATATTCCACGCAAGACCTAACCTGAGTTTTATACAACAAGCATAGTTGGTCCGGCGCAAAATACCTACGCACCTTGTTCAGGACACCGAGTTTCCGTGAGGCAGTAGTTATGACGGATTCGATGTAGATGAAGTGATTTCATTCCAGAGCATTAGCGCCGTAAGTTCCATAATATGACGTTAACGATGACGTCATGTGGCTCTTAATGCCGGCTAACATTAGCGCGCTAATAGTAACTCTTATTGATTTTCGGAACACAGCCTTAGTATGACTGACGTGATAAAAATTTCTTGACGCTCCTCAAGGGATACATGTCACTGAGTCTTATCACAACTTACTTGGCAGCTCGTGCTCCGCCTGCTGGTGGTAAGTGGCTACGGTTGTCTACACTATGTTGAAGTTTGTGCCAAATTTTAACTCATTAGTAAGTTCTAAAATTTTAAAGAATTTCCAGATCATCACTTGGCACCGACTTTAACAAAAAATATGGTGTTGTGTGTAGGTATTCTTATATTATTTTTGGCCCTTCAGTATTTTCGAGGTTGGTTTCTTGAAGAACCTTCCTTTGAACTTAATAAATAATTAGAATCCGGATTCAACCTTTTTCAAATTTAGCGCTTGGTAAAATATTTTGATGCCATTTTTGATATCAATAAACATTCAAATGTTTTTGATTGCTTAATTATACGTGTCCAGTATTTATAACGTACATTTCGGGCATTGAAAAATGTCTTATCTAACAAAGCAAACATATATAAATATTAATAGGATTATAAAATATGCAATAGAATATTATTTAATTTTATTCTGGAACTAGAAACTTAAACATTTCACCTTATTCTGTGTGTAGAGGATTGCGAGCCTTCTCAAACATCACAAATCATCCTTGCGTTTTCTCATACGTCGGTTAGGTTAACGATATAGCTTTGTTTGGGCAAACAAAATGAAACGCACAGGAAAGCTGATTCTCTAATACTTTCCAGCCGATTCAGTTCGTATATAGAGCTCATTTATTTTCCTTGGTGACACAATAACTGCTCTTGGCTTAATTATTTTTTGGCTACTGTATAATATAAAATCAAGGAGTTATTTTTTTGTGTAGTTGGTCATTTTTAGAGCAAAATATGTAACTATAATTTCTAGTTCTCGTGTGTAGTATGAGGAATACCAGAAAGGTGGGTCAAATACTCATTTCCGTTCAAGGCAAATTTTTTATATGGTAATAAGACTAGAGCATTTATGAAAAGTTAACATTCCAAAGAAAAAACGAAGACCATAATTATAAGAAAAGTTAAAATAAAAATAAAAAAATATGACAATAATAACAACTTTTTGAAAAATAGAAAATTTTCAGATAGTTCCTCTCTCACTCTCACTTTTACATCGAGAAAGGCCAACGATCTCTCCATCTCCATTTCATAAGTGAACCTTATGTTCGGATGTATGGAATTTAGGTATTTTAGAAATTGTTCTACTTCCAGCTGGCCACCTTTCATAAGTAAGTTTTCATAAAAGGGTAAGTCTGCCATTGCTGAACATTTGCTGGATTCAGGAACCAACCACTGGATAGAACTGCACAAACCTCAGGTCCTCTCCACCGATCGTCACTATTATTCCAGAATAGCACGAGAAGCGGTTGAAATTAAGAAACATAAAAACTTCAACCGGGAAGATGGATACCGTTTATCAACTACCTGGAACCCTGTTATTAGCAAGTTTAGGCAGTGCGGTACTTGTAAAAAACGTCAGTGTGTAGATGTCGTGAGTGTGGTATGTATGTCGAGGTACCGACGATACTGATAAAAATTCTGAAGATCAAGTGGAGGGTAGTCGTGAAACCCGCGCTTTGCGAAGACGTCGCTGAGCCTCGGCAGTCATCCCGTGACCACGGCCTGATGTAATTCGGCCGAAACGTCGGCAAACAGTAAGTCAATATAGTTATTGTTTACCGCGAAATAGACCCGAGTTAATTGTATTAAAATAAATAAAGTAATCGCAAATTATAACACAACGTAACAAAATCAGACCCTACTCGAAATATTTTAGTGAAATGTGAAAGGAACAAAAGGAACATTACAAAGTGAATTATTTTAATAAACTATATTAAAAATTATAATAAATTCATTGTCTTAAGTGTAATATACACACGCAGATGCTGCGAAGTTGAAATATTATTAAACAAGGAATGCTGCTGCTCCCAGGTAAATCGACGCAAAACCATCAATTTCCATCTTAAATGGCATTTGATAAAAAAATTATTCAAGCAAAAAGAATATACGAGAATAAAGGCTCGTCAGTTTCCAAGCGGAACCCGTCATTTGAATACACTATTACTCGGTCCCATTCATTTCCAGTCTATTGTCTTCGATCGCTTTTATGGGAGAGAATATTGTTTTATTATTGCTGATGTGGGCGTCCTGATATCACCGCTGACACCACAGCAACATTTTGTGACGCTAAGTGCAATGCAATCTCCACCAAAATTATAAATGCACGTAATGCTGTCTGTTATTTTTTTGCGCCTAAATTTTTGTAAGTACCAGTTTTGGTATTGAGATAGATTAAGCCTTGAGGAAGGACATCATCATTCATCACTACAGCTCTTATACGTCCCCACCGAAAGGCCCAAGCCTACCCTTAGTTACTCAAACATGGAAGGGACAACATTTCTTTTGTGTCTGTCTCATAAAAGTAACACTTTTTGCTGACAAAAGTAAGGATCGTGAAACGCCAACGTACAGATTGCACAATGAATAAACTTTTTCCACAAACATCGCTGTTACATAGTATTTTAAAAGCTGAAAGTGTCTTAAAAAAGCTCCCATGTATAAAAATCGAGTCTTGATCACCAACGAAGCTACGAATAACGGTGGTCGAAGCTTCACAGTTCATGTAGCAATAACTATGACAATTTTAACTGTAGCAATCTACGTAGCAAGTAGCTTCGTAGTCATAAACAGCCTTCGTAGATTGTACAACGTTTTACGAAAAGACCTCAATTGCACTATATTGTAAACTAGCATTTGCCCGCGACTTCGTCCGCGTGGAACGGATTTACAAATCAGAACTAATCAGTTCTATAGTTTCAGACTTTATTACTATTAAAACAAGCAGAATAATATTTCCTCTTTAGCTTTTAAGATTACATAAAATTACCAACTACTACCGAAAGTATTTTTATAGTTTAATTGTTTTTCACAGAGTTACTAATACTGGTAGCTTTGTATTGTACTTAATATCTGCAGATACGTCTTTGACATTTTATAAAATATTCGTTTTGTAACATAAACGTTTCCGTAGTAGTCCTAACACCATCTCGAATAGTTTCGTTGATAAATGGGGGACCCTAAGTCTTAGGCTAAAACCATAAGATACTGTGATTTTATTTGATTAATTGTTTTAATTAATTGAAATAAGTAACGCTTGTTCTAAGACATTGTAACTAACGGTTCAGGTTGGACCTGAAATACAATTTTTACGGTCTTATTACAACATTTGGTCTAAGCTCAATATAGGGTATAATATACACAGGTCAAATATACACAAAGGTCTAATACACACAGATAGAGACAGCGTCAAGTTTAATCCAGGACAAAGTTTAGACCATGTTTTGTAATAAGACGGTTATTGTTTACCAGTCAGTACTCAACTTCATTAAGTAACAGTCAACTAAAGCAGCAAAAAATCTAACTTGAGCCGATCAGAAAACAACCGAGCAATAAGAACGTCACCATTGAATTGAACATGTATAAAGGTAAGAAAAGTAATAATTATTCATGAATGTGACGACGAAGCTATCAAGGAAAAAATAACGCAAAATACATTATTGTACCCAGAAATGTGAACGGCGATCGGGACGAGTGCAATTATTGTGTTGTTACACGAACGAAAATAGGCCATGAGCAACAATAGAGGACAGTGCGTCAACTTCGCGAGGTCCGTGATGTAATTCACCGATGATCATTCACGCACCGCCAGCGGGGTGGCCGTCGACCCGGAAATTATGACGTCATTAATTTCGCAGCGCCCGATCTCGCACAGAATTTTACAGTGAAAAAATACGCAGATATTTTTCATTGTTGGTTCCCCGCTAAGCGGTCCTGCTAGGTCACACTAAACCTTAATTTCTAAGGCGATTTCGCAGTTCGGTTTTCAACACTGCAAAAGCGCGTAGATGCATAAAGCGGTGGCAACGTAAGCACCAATCTGCAGCAAACAATGTTGGCGATTTAATTAGGGGCTTAGACAGTAGCCCCTCCACTGGCGTAAAGGAAAGAAGGCTGCGTTTTGTCGACATCGCCTACGCAAATATTGATGAGGTGCAATAATTGCTTCGTATTACAATGTTATTTACAAGTAACATTAATTAGCTTCATCCCTTATTGCTTGGGACCGCCAGTTACGGAAAAAAAGATGAAATATGGTTTCTTTGTATTTACGTAATAGCGCAATTAAGACTTTATCGGATTTCGTAAGAATCGTTATTTTTGACGAACTTAAACGGACACTCTGTTTTTAAGTTATTTGAACAATTAGCTTATAAAAGAATGGATGAATAGTTGAACGCACAAATAAATGATATTTAGAAGAGACAATAATAGAACGCAATTGGACGTTTCATTTTGGGCAGACAATTAGATTAAAATAGAATAATTATTACGTACCTATGATAACAGTGAAAATCTCTGTCTTGGATTTTTTTTGTTTAATTCAAGTAAAGGACCGTTTTCAAATTGTATATTTATATATCCTGCTATTGATAAATACTCAAGCATACTGATTCTACAATAATGACAACATTTTTTTTATTGTAGATATAAAAAATATTTAATCAAAAAATCTTTTAGGAGGTCGTGGTTTACCTAACCTCATCTTTATCACCATCATATATTTGATGCAGGGAAAAAATATAATATGTCGGTAATTATTTTATCATTATGATTATATTGAGTCTACTCACGTTATTATTAATAATCAAAGCTTTATGCTCCTAAATGAGCAAAAATACGCAACCGTAATAACCTTCAGGAGGCCTTTATTGTACACAAACCCCTTGACCCTTTTGCATTTAAGGGATGACATCAATATCACTTGGGCACCCCTTTGCAGAGTATGCAGAATGTATATTATACATTTTGAATGCGCAGAATTGGCATTTTACCAAAAATTTCCTTCATCATGGAGGAAGATATTAGAGGAGTTAACAGCAAGCTAAGAAATTAATTATAATTCATATATTTAAATAAAAATTAATCGTCGAAACGTATGTTCGCGCAAGAATATGAGTATGAAAACGACTCTACCAAATTAGTTGATTCTTATTTTGTTGCGTTTGGTTTGTATAAACACAAGGTTTGTATAAACGAATTATTTGAAAAATCATACAAAAGATGTGAAAAATATTAATTTATTTAAAATATCTCTAAAATATAAAGATCTCGTGTCACAGTGTTTGTTACCGAACTCCTCCGAAACGGCTTGACCGATCTTTATGATTTTTTTTTGTGTACGCTCGGTAGGTCTGAGAATATGTCGTAAACTATTTTTTATTATGGCCAAACGTAGTTCGCCGGCACAACTTGTTTTCATATAAAAGTGATGAAATCGAGAGATTGACAATTAGGTTGGGTATTACAAATTGATGGTTTCTTACATTGTTGTTTAGTTAAAATGTTTTTTGTATACACCCTTGCGAGGCCAGGGTGAGCAGCTAGTTTCATATATTATTATCACCCATTAAACCTGTATCAAACTTCGGAGTTTTAGTTTATACCATATAAAAACTCATGCAAAAACAGTAAAGCTGACTGACAATATTTTACAGTTAAAAACAGATACAAAGCAATTAACAAACTAAAGTGTTGTATGGAAGAGCACATAGCAAGCAACAAAGGCCGGAATTCCTTCGGCGAGCGTGCACTGAAACATTTTGCATCGGAGCTGGGCTAAACGTTAGACAGATTAATATCTCAACCTGGCGAGCTTTCTAAACGGACATGATATAAAATCAGCTGCAAATAATTTAGATACAGATCAAAGTAATTTAGTGTTATAGCTATTTAGTGTTATAGTGTCTTTATATAAGATATACTACAAGTTTTATATAATACTGGCTATGCCGGCGAACTACGTTTCGCCATAATAATCACCTAGGGGTATAAAAAATAGTTACGACCTATTCTCAGACCTGCCGAATATACACAAAAAAATTCATAAAAATCGGTCAAGCCGTTTCGGAGAAGTTTGGTAACAAACACTGTGACACGAGATTTTTATACCGGGTGTAACTGAACACCCCAATAACATTTAAGGGGCATATAAGTTAGATACTAAATGGACCTTCGGTGCTTGTCTGAGACCTGGAACCCCAATACTTTCAGAGTTATTTGATTTTAAACTGAAAGCAAAAACTTTCAAGTGACAACCATAATCAGCTCTTAACACAATAGAAATTTAAACACAAAATGACACGTGACAGACGTGAGCGTAGTATTCCTCTTACGCTTACGTACGGCTGTCGGCACCGAATACCAAAAAATAATTTATTTAGTTTGTATGACGTGAGCGTAGTATTCCTCGTACGCTTACGTAGGGCTGTTGGCACTTAATACCAAAAAACAATTTATTTAGGTTGTATGGAAAAAAAAGTAGGTTTGTTAGCCCTAACATTTTTCCTACAGAATCTCTACTTCTGATGGATACATACCCTTAAATGTTATTGGGGTGTTCAGTTACACCCTGTATATTAGAAGAAGACTAGCTGTGTCCGCGAACTACGTTTCGCCATAATAATCACTTAAGAGTATAAAAAATAGTTTACGACCTATTCTCTATTCAGAAGATAGAGCCTTATACAGGTTTAATTTTCAAGCATCAAAAGCCAAATTTTGTGAGCTTCAGACAAGCAAACGCGGGCGAAGCTGCGAGCGGAAAACTAGTATTATATACATAGATACATAAAAGAATGAACAATAAATAAAGTATCATATTAATATAAAATCGAGAGTAAGTGAGCTCTTAATCTACTTTTAAAAGTAGTTATAGAAGTACTTTCACGGATGTTAGCTGAGAGAGCATTCCACATTATTGCAGCGCGTACAGTAAAAGAGTTGTTAAAGAACTTCGAATTACACTGAGGGACATCAAGGGGCTTGGGAGTGACACAGGAATGCACAGGACGAGGACCAGGTGGTAATACATGGAAATGGGACCGCAAATAACCAGGAATCTGGGAAAAGTGAAGAATTTTGTAAGTGAAATACAAAGGATGTGCATGGCCCTGCGTTGACGTATAGGGAGTAACTGAAGTTCCAGATGCCAATTCTATTAATAAGTTACAGCCGAATCGAAACTGAACAGCTGCGATGGACCAATCAGAACCCCACAATATCACGTCATCGAATAGTTGAATGGCAATATAAGCGCTCCGATTGGTCGACCGCAACGGTTCAGTTTCGATTTCGAATATGTGACATAAATGGCCATATCTTTTTCACAGGTAAAATTGACTCGAATATTTAAAATAAATTTCAGTTTGATATCCCCACGGGATCAGGAGAAAAATGGTTTTGGCTGATAGACAGATAAATAAGAAAAAAACTAAAAAAAATAAGTAAAAATTTTCGTACAAAAATAGGTAAGAAACAAATACCTATAGCCAATGGGCGCCTCTATTTCAATGAGCCACAACTCTACCCAAGTGAAATAATTAAAGTGTTTGCTTGTAAAGAACAACGGTTGATAAATGTGGATGGATGTGGCGAATGAGGTGTTCCGCACAAAGTGATGATCCATCATCTCTGCCAGTCTTTTCGGGACCTCGGGGGCTTGGCGCGGGAAATAAAATAGATCAGTATCGGAGCGCAACATTGAAGGGTAGGGTGTTTTTTGCGAGTCGTTATACTAAGATGTTGATATTATTGTTCGCTGTAAGCTTCTAATATATTTAATGAAGAATAAAAACCGATTTCAAAAATACATAAAAGTAATAAAAATATAAGAATACGACGACATTACATTTTTTATTTTGAAGTCGGTGCGGATGATCTATCGACGATTGTAAGTAAAATTAGGCCCACAATAATGAAAACCGGTACGCAATAACTCATTAAGTAATTTATAAAACCGGCGATAAAACGGAACGTATATACGTTACGTATATTCTATTAGTAGAAATCAAAAATGAGTGGGTAGGACCAATGCTTGCAGAATTCACGGAATGATTATTCAAGAATAGTGAATTTGGAAATTCGTTTTCGAATCTTACGATTTCGAATGCGTATTTGAATTCTATTGTTTCAAAAATGCGTCTCCAGTTCGATTTTTGCCGGTGTCATAGGGCTCGTTTAACCACCCTATCTATATCACTGATACGTCATCGTGCTTGAAAAGGGGCTAGCCGTAGTCAGTCACCTTAATTAACTATCGAAGAGTTGGGTAGTGCATTGGCGATGCATTCGGGTCGCGATTTCTAAAATTAAGCAAGGTCAGGCTTATGATGGGTGACCAAAAATGTGACACACCTCGAGCTCTTCTGTTCTTCCGAAGGCGCGTTAAAAGTGAATTATGCACCTGATCTCGCTTCAATTGTGTCGCCTATCATCCCATACTGCGAGTGAAGAAAATGCACATTTATGGTTGCTCGGACACTAGTGCACTATAATATCTCCCGCGCAGATGACTAGTCTCCGTTAAGATTGGCCGCCGTGACCGCATATCCGTTATACGATGCATCAGGGGATGTTATGTTATTTTTTTTGTACCGCCCTTATGCAGATGACTTGCAAATCTTTTCCCAGATATCTATTACGACTATTTAGCTGCCTCATATAATCGTTTTGATATTAGGAAGAAAAATAAATAAAACTTAGAGAGACTCAAAACGAAAGGATGACTTTTATATCGCTTGAATCCTTTAATTGTTATCGGCGAGCAACGAACAGCATCTAGGTCTTAGCAAGTTTCTAATCCTGCGTTTAACGATCCATCAGACCAGTCCGGTTGCCATGACAACCGGAACTAATTACTTATCGATCCGATGGTGATGGATGCGCTAAGAGCATTCTTTAAGTGAACTGTGTCACGCTGTTTTATATGTTGCCTTGCGGTTCTTTGGCTTTAATTGGACCGTTAAAGATTTCTTTGTTCAAGTTTACTATCAAATAATGATTGACCATGATATGTTCTTACAGTACCTACTTGGGATTTCTTAATCGTAGGAAAATGCGTAACGTATACCTTGCGCCGAGGAAAACGCAAGGCTATTTCAACTCCCCGCAACCACTGGAGCCATTCAGTGACCGCGGCCGTCCGACTAAAGACCAGAAAAACCCATCATAAACGCTATGGCGCGAGCACGTCCATCATCGCCGCATCCTCCTCATCATCGGACGAAGAGGACACGATGACAAGCGATGCGTCGCTGCCAGATGGATGCCGGACCATATAGTCATGGGAACAAAACACTTCCACGATCTCATCGGCGTCTACTTGCCTAGGGCGAGTTCCTCTCAGCCTCCTCAAAACACGAGGGTACTTACTTGGCCTGTGTGTAACGGGTATAACTGAGCTCCGAAATAATATTTAAGGGCCATATAGGTTAGATATTAGAGGGACCCTAGACAGTAGTAGTAGTAGTAACTAGTAGTAGTAGACGTTTATTGCTTACAGTCAACACAAATATTAATAAAACATACAAACAGAGACACAGGTTTACGATACACATTACGTCATTTTGTTTGCGTGCTGCAACCAGCAAATGGTCGAGGCTCAGCGACGTTGATGTCACAGGACATAGCGCTGATTATCAGCCAACTACTGGTCTTGGATCTGAAACCTCACTTTTCGAGTTATTCGATTTTAAATTGAAAGCAAAAACTTTAAGTGGCCGCCATTAGCCAGCTGACTATGGAATTAACACAAAAACTTAACTGACAAAAATATAACTTTCCAAGTTTCTTGGAGGCTTTCTCTAGAAGGCTCTATTAATTTCCGAAGAGGTGTAGAGTCAACTTTTCTTATGTGTACACAAATAACTAATAGTTAAATATCTAAGAAAAAAAATATTTTATTTAGATTCTAACCTAGTACATTAGATTTTTTGTTATTATTTGACGTTAATAAGTACCTGTAAAGGTCTACATTAAATAAATATTTTTAAGTTTTAATATTTTTGAGATTACAACCTGGGTACTGTAAATAGACCTTATAGTGTGACCTGTGAGATCTTAAGTCACAATTTGACAGCGTACCTACACCGTAGATAATTTAGGGGTCGAAATTTTGCAGATTTGAAAAAAATAACCTTAGTATCAGTTAGGGTAGTCACAATCAGGTGGGCAATCTACATGCTTACCAACTTTGTTGTATAAAAACTTTTAAAAAAATTATCACAGAAACTTCGTTTCATATTTTTCTGTTTAATTACTGACGAATGCCTCACAAAGATTCAAACAAAAGACTGAATTTCAATAAGCATAAAGCAAGAAGCGCTTGCTACTTTCAGAGCTGCAGTATTTTATAAAAGATTTCTGTAGCATTTTAAGAGCGGGCGGGTGGAATGTTAGTGTTAATAAATTTTATTACTTCATGAATCACTATCTGACCTAGCTATTACTACTTTCGAATGACATTAAAAGTATTGAAAATTTTACACCAGTTCAATAAAAAAGAAATCAAAGTAATGTTCCATTATATCCGACTGCAGAAATTGCAAATTGGCTCTGCTAACAATTTAACCTCTCGCCGAGTTAGGTTAAGACACAAACGTTGAAATAAAAGTTCTAACCCGGCTACATGGCCCCAGTTACAAAGTCACCGGCGACGCGGCGTGCTAATCTCTTTCAATTTGTGCGCTCGACAAATTGTACTGTTTTCGTTTTGTTCCACGGCCTCTTTTTATTGTTACGATTCGAGCTTCGAGTTGAGCTTTAATCTCTTGTCTGGTGTCTTAATGTTGGGGATTGATACCGCTGCTGGGTTTGGGATATTGCTGATTCTGTATTATAGCTCTGCTCTTTTGACATGACTCCATGCTGCAGATCGCTATTACAACGTCACCTTAAAATGTATAAAGCAATTGAACTCTTAAGGGTTTAAAGTCTTGAATCCAAGGTGGCTCTTCGTTTAAATAAGGTTACTAATCGTTTCATCGCAGACAGAAGAGTAGATTACTGCAGAGGCTGAGAAGTTAGGGATTGCCGGACGAGTAGAGCTTTCAAGGACGAGCGCCAGCGAGGCCTTGACAATAATTACGAGTCCGGCAATCCCATTCCCGCCGAGGTATGTATAGTGCTTTTCTCAATAATTGTGAGGAAATAATGAAAGACGTAATACTGGAAACAAATGAGTATAATATGAATAAAATAACGATTAAAGCAATTAATTAATTAATTATAGAAGCCTAGCATTTAGTAATACTAATACTTTTTTAATTTTTAATTAGTGCAAAGAAAACAAAGTCCAAGTCCAATTTTTTGCGTAAAATATGACTGGGCTGTACCCAGTCATATTTTACGCAAAAAATGTAATACTGTAGATTATGGTTTTTTTTCTCTCGCAGCGAAAATTAAGCATATTTTCGTGTGATTTTATACCAACATTTTAATAAAATTGTTGTCATATTCATATATATGCTCAAAGAGTGCATTTTTTATAATGTGGTAGCAATTGGCTGTATGACAAGTTACATAATTCAAGTTATAGATGAATTAAAAATTTGAGCAGCGGCCAGAAATGAATTTTCATACTTACTTTTCTGACCTAGGCCGGTAAAGTAATGCACGAGCCAAGAATTATAAGCTTCATGTCTTCTTCTTACTACAATAGTTCTTACATTTCCGAGCTGTTAATAATCGCATGTCATATCTTTCTTGCAAAGCGGAAAGCATGTATTTTATATGGTAAACAATAAGAATGTGCCTATAACGATGTCATAGTCCTTATCGTCAGATCTTTCAGTGTATCCGGCAATTTAAAGCTTTGTAACTTGGTGGTTTTTATAAAAAAAAATATCTAAACTAGGTTGAACTGTGGCTGATCTAAGAAAACAGCAATTGACATCTAATAATAAAAATGTCTGCGTATTCCCTAATGCGCCTTGCCTGACCCAATTACCTAGGCCGCGCTATTGACAATATCCTTCCTCACCAAAAGATAACCATGAAGTGAGTATATTGTAATTTATACTTACATCTTAACCAGGACTAGAATACCAACAAGTAACATACAGACACATTGAAAGCATTGACGTAATTATATATTCGTACCTCACCTTTCTGTTACCAATTTAAATTTAATTAAAGCAGACAATAAATAATAATATTGTTTTCGTATGAAGGTAAGTATACACTTTTTGTTTTTCATTTTAAATCTATACTAATATTATAAAGCTGAAGAGTTTGTTTGTTTGTTTGTTTGTTTGCTTGAACGCGCTAATCTCAGGAACTACTGATTCAAATTGAAAAATTATTTTTGTGTTGGATAGTCCATTTATCGAGGAAGGCTTTAGGCTATATAACATCACGCTACGACTAATAGGAGCTGAGCATCAATGACAAATGTTGCAAAAACGGGTAAAAAATATACGGCGAAACGTAGTTCGCTGGCACAGCTAGTTATAAATAAAGATGCAATGCAAATTAAAAAGTGAAAACTAGCTTCTCAAATTATGTCATAAAGTAGCTATTTACATATAGTTAGATATAGTAGAAAGTTAACCGTTTTTTAAATAGATTCCATTTATATGTAACAACATAGTATAGTAGCAACCACAGATTTAGAGTAGGCTAGATACCACCTGTTGCCCGGCGCAGCGTGCCCCGAGACGCCCCGAGTTTGAGCAATGCTCAAACTGACCGCGCTTCTACTTTAGTTGGCATTCTAACGTAACGTTGACGAGTCCTGTGGTTGAAAACGTAAAAATGCCAAATGCGCAAATTGTAAACTGTAGAAACTCTTCAAAAGTAGTAAATAGTGTCAATGGAGATGTATCCTATCATCGGTAAGTAACTTTGTTTCACAAATAGCTGTAATTCATTTTAAAATCAATTATTTATGATTTGTTGTGATATTCGCGTGATACTACTGCGATAAATTCGTATTTGGGAATGTTGATATATTTATTTTACATTGCGGGTTTGGCTTTGAAAGACCATCATCGGGTGTTCTGGCCGTACGCAATGAATTTTAAACGACAGAATCACTTCAAAGTAAACAAGTTTCGTGGTACAAGGGCCTTTATCATTCGTCTGTCAAATTTTGCGATTAGTGATGTACAATGGTTACTTTCAAATCGATTCAAGCAATCGAGCCATCAATTCGGTTTAAGAACAGTGATAATTGAGAGACCAATGAAAATGCATTTTCGAATTAAGTATAGATAGGGCATGATTGTTTTCAGTTTTCCAAGCGATCCCATTGTAAAAATAAATGGATTGAAGCGACAGGTAATAGAAATTGGTTTCCTTCACCACACAGTACAATTTGCTCAATCCACTTCAATAAAGAGGACTATGTAATCAGCAAAAAGTTAAGACGATTATCCGGAACAGCATATCCGAAAATTTTGGTGCTGAATACGACACAAAATGAAGAAGTAAGTGGATAAGTGTTCTATGCTAATGACTAATGACATATACCTGCTACTGATAATTATGACATTTATTAGTAATTTTGAGATTCTATTCTATTCTTTAATGAGCCTACTTGGTCAAGTCTGAATCAAGTGCGCTAAAAAAGAAATAATATTCTATTTTACAGAAAGTTTACCACCAACGAACAACAAATGAAAATACGTCATTTTCTGATTTAACCAGAAAAAGGAAGCTATTACAGGTAATTTAGGGATCAAACACATTTTGTTACATCATATCAATTTTATTATAGGTACATGTGAATGTTTATTAGTGTGTCTGTGTCTCAATGTTTGTTAATGTGTATGACGGATTTGGATTAAATTTGGCACACAGATAGTTTTTAAACGCGCATCGTCTCTCGTCGAAGTCTGTTAGCTCACTGAGCGAGCGCGGCGCATCGCGCGTTGCGATTGAAACGATTCTTTTTTGTGTGTACATCACTAAATGACTCGCGTGACGTCATAGTGAGTGGGGATACGGAGGCACGCTCGGTTCTCATACTATTTAATGAACATGTGGTATCTAGCCTACTCTAAATCTGTGGTAGCAACATATACAAATTGGAAACTAATGCTATTAAAAAAAAAAAAATTTGAAAAGTAAAACCATTATTGTTAGCCGCATGTGTAAGCAAAACCATCGAAATATTTATTTATTCGGAATAATAAAGAGCTCTGCGAATAATTTTGTTCGCATTGATTTGTGGCACGATTGAGAATTGAGTCGAATATAAGCGCAAACACACTGAGCGATTCCTTTGTGTATTGTTGGCTTAATGAATGAATCACAGTTTTAATTATTGTTGGCACAATGGTGCTAAGCGTATAAAGTAGGTATCTTTTGAATGAATTAATTATAATTGTTTTATTTGATCACATTTTTTTACGGAAAATACAAAAGAAATACAAATAATTCTATTCAATAAAGAAAAAGAACTATCTATAAATAGCAACTATAGCCAAACAGGGCTTTCTCTCAGCTATATTGCCTTTGTGGTGTATGCCACAAAAAGAAAACAACTTGTCATTACTTATGTACAATTTTTTACGCCTGATTTAAAAACGTAACTAATTTATATATTCAAGATTGTAGTATTTTCAACATTTAAATAGAAATTAAAGTAATTTTTGAGAAATTATATAATAATAAATTGGCAAGTAGGTAATTTTGTACACGTTCATGTCAAATTCTTCATTTTGTCTCACCTTTCTTTGATAAGAAGCTTACAAGTCCAGCGGGAAATTAAGTTGGAGAAATGAAATAATTTAACTTCTAATCTAACCAGCTGACTTATTAACTTTCATAATCAAAGTTAAAACTTTGTTGTTGAGACATTACTTATGAACGTCGAGAGAATTGCCATAGACTTTATACTCGTAATATCTTATGTGTTGCACCTAGTAGTTTTTACATAAAATACAATCCATTTTTCATCAATTCCTTTGATCACAGTCAATTTCATGTTGATTTCTCATCTAACATCACTTTCATATACGACGACGGTTCCAATTTGTCTTTAAAATGTAAATAATAGAGGGTTCATATTAAGTATCTATTCGCAAATTTTCTAAGAAATTCAAATGTTTTCATCGAAAAATTTGGCGGCAACAAATCACAGCGAAACACTGTAAAGTGAATTGGCGAAAAACTTGCAAGCAATTAAAAAATATAGTATTTATTTTTTTTCATATTATTAAAAAAATGACGAATAAATCAATAAATAAAAAAACTACGCTTGGGCGTCTTTATTGAAGTTTCTTTTTTTCTGTTTTTTTTTCTTTATTGATTTATTTACATTTTTTCATTTTATTTAGCATCTTAAAAGACTAGGTGACTCCTTGCTACTCAATTTTGTTGCACAAGAAAAAACAAAAGTTCTACCATAATATGTGCGGCAATTAGGTTTTGATAAAAAACAATCGAAAAAATTCTTAACGTTATACGTGTGTGTAGATTATTGAATTTATCCAGTTATCTCATTCAATCTTAAGCCGGCGACCTAATTCGCGGAGTTTGCGGCAAAAATAAATAAATTCGACATCCGAATCCACTTTGGCGGGAAAATATTCTCAGCAGCCGCAGTACGTAGAATGAATCCTTTATAAGAGTCGGCAGTAATAAACAGAAGCCAGTCGCAGCATATTGTATGTCCGCTCAGATAATCCGATGCGGGCGTTGAGAAAAGGGTCAACTTTAAGCGATCCGCTCCTTTCGTACTTTGTTCATTTCATGGTTCGATTGTCGGGAATGAATTAAGACGAGGTTTCCTAGAAAATCTACTCGTGCACGGCGACTGCTTTATTGCAAAGTAATAAAGTTGCTTTATGCATAGCTTCTAATGTCGCTTACGCGCGGTGACCGACGTAAAGCGCTACTTTTTACACGTTTTAATCGATTTTTGGAAAACTGGGGTACAAAATAAAAATTGTACTTTAGCGATTTTCAAGATAATAAAAATGCACGTCTATTAGTAAAACTTTTGTCATTTATTATTTAAAATATTGAACAGAGTGATCTTTGGATTTGATTTCTATCGAGTGAAATATGATTAATCATGTTTCTGTCTTTGAGAATGTTTAGATGAAATGTTTAGAAATGTCACGTTTGAATTTTAGAACTGTGTGTTTAATATTTGTGGCGGTACAGTCAATCGAAATTGTTTGAAAGCGGGAAGTAGCGCCTTAAGAGATTTCGGTGAACTCCTCAACCATATTCATGGTTGCGATGATGTCAGAGCACTCTTAGTTTCAGACTTCAGTAAAACTAAAAGTTTGCCTTGTTCGTCTAGTATTCATGGTAGTTCGATTTGAAATTGAATTGATTGAGCAGAAATTTATTTAAATGTCGTGCTCGGTATGTGGTGACATGAAATTGTGGACACAAATATAACACTTTTCCTTACTATGTCTGATTTTGGAAATGCATCTTATATCAATAAACTTAAGTAATTTGATAAATTTTTTAAATAGCCAACTTCTCCATTTTTGATGAATCCGGATTATGTCAGCCTTTCTCAGCCAATTAGAAGTAGGAAGTGGTATCACGTTTGGTTTTCTTGGATTTTCAAAGATAGACAGACGAATGATAAAGTGATTGCAGTATAAGGGCTTCATTTCTCTTGTGAAAATACTTTGAATTTGGGGGATAATTATTAATTTATTTATCTGAACATCTCACAACAAAATCGTAGAATTAGCGGACCTAATGACTTAAGGAATTTTCTATCCGCCAACTATGAAGGTTTTGGGCAGTGTGAGGTAATTCAACATACGTAAACATAATATTTATTGAAGGAAATTATTATAAGCAGATAATAAATCCTATTGCTTGGGAATTCGAAATTCTTTTCCTCATTGTCATACAGGCGAGTGTTAGGAAGACGATAAGCTTTGTTCCATTCAATGAAAAAGAAAAGTGAGCAAACGACACAGTAGTAAGTGCCGTATAGTCCCCTGGGGGACTGAGGTGGAATAGTGAGTGCTGTATTTTAGTCCCCTAGGCGACTGGGCTAGGGGATTTTGTGCTTTGTAGGCATGACGCGAAGCACAAATGAGGTGTTAAGAGGACTGTGAAGTGCCAATTCATGGCTCGAGTATGCATTTTCAAAAATACAGTTTGTTGCACACCGCTTAGAGTTGAAAGTCCAAATAAAGTGCCTATATTTCTTATTTAAATATTGTTTTGGGCGATAACTGTTTCACCCCCCTAAACCTTTACGAAATTAGACACTCTCATTAGATTCAGTATACCTTAATCTATGTTTGTACGTTTTGCTTTTATTGTAATTCAGTATTTAGTCAAAAAAGATAAAAATGCTTGAGGTAGTTTGTAAGTCTAAAATATAAATATTTAGATGCTAACAATTAATATTCTGAGCAATATTACTTCAAAATCAAAACGTACAAACCTTGATCTTTATTATATCTACAACATTCCCAAAAATGATGAAGATTAGACTATGTAAAGAGGGAGAAAAGCGTTATCGCATTTTGTATGAAAATTAACAGCTTCACAATTCTTTTAAGATTACGCTCCGTCACACTCCGTACTGGCTTCCTTCGTCGTATCATCACTTTGGCTCCTGCAATCAGAATGCAAGAGTGTAGCCTCTAGCTCATGTTGCGTTGATCATGAACTACCCACTTCTAACAATATTTTTATATTGCCTACCTCAATACCTTAACATATTTTGTGTTGCTATTTCAATTATTTCCTATTTGTGTAGCATTAATAGTATTGATTTATTTAATTGAAACACGTCAGATTCATCATCATCATCACAATCACAGCTCATATACCTAGGTCCCCACCTAGTGGCACGAGCCTACTCTAACTAGTTATGTTATTACCTACCTCAATACCTTAACATATTTTGTGTTGCTATTTCAATTATTTCCTATTTGTGTAGCATTAATAGTATTGATTTATGTAATTGAAACACGTCAGATTCATCATCATCATCACAATCACAGCTCATATACCTAGGTCCGCTCCTAGTGGCACGAGCCTACCCAGCTAGTTATGTTAGGGCGATTAGACCTTAGTCAAACCACGCTGGCCCAGTGCGGATTGTTTGACTTCACATACACCTTTGAATTGCTTCGCAGGTGTATGCAGGTTTCCTCACGATGTTTTACTTCACCGTAGGAGCGTCAGATAAATGTACGTATGAAATTCGTGAATAGAAAAATACATTAGTCAGTTACATTGGTCACAGTTGGCAGGATCGATCGAGGGCCTCCCGATTCACAGGGGCACAGTCCAGTGCCGAGACCACAGCGCCACCGACGCTCAGATTAACCTCAGATTAAGAATATTTAATAACAATTTGTTATAATTTTAGAAAATCATGACAAAGGCACAAGTACTAGTACTTACTATAAAGTATCACCATACTATTAGTGTTAGAAATAACCAGTGCTGTGATATAATTTGATCGAGCATCATGCAAAGCGCAAAAGACCAATGCAACAATTCTCGTTTAACCATACTAGTGCTAGAAATAGCCTGTGCTGTGTTATAATCTGGGTCAAACAGATTATTCGGGCATTCGCTGCCCATTTGTTATTTAAATCAGAAGCAGAAAATTTTGATGTTAGTGAATTTAATTGTAACCCTGGTTTCGTGTACAAGCTGAAAAATAGGTTGCGACATTATCAGCTCTGAGGGTCTATTACCGATCTCATGGTTTTGCAAATGATATCATATGATATTATAGTGCAAAACGAAAAATACGATTTCCGGTCAGATTTTTGATCATTTGTTCATTATAATGATGACATCATTGAAATTATGCCATAGTGATGATATCATTGGAGATCGGTAATACGAAATGCAGCATTTCATGACTTTTTCTCAAATTCATACCATGTCATACGGTAAAAGATCCATAATTGGCCTGCTGTTGTCGATAAACGCTTACAAAGCATTGGTATAGCTTAAAATATCGCTTCTAGATGTCGAAGTGACTTGAGAGTCTTGAGACGTCTAACTCTAAATATTGTTTCGCCTTTGAGAAACCGTTGTAATTCGATAGAAACATTCCAATTAGAAGCGAATAATTTCACGTGATTGCGCAACCGAAAACAACCCCTGTCGCTCAGTGACACGTAAATGACATTACACTTCAGTGAGGTTAACCGATTTCTTGCTGTTGATGATTGTATCTGTGACTGGGATTCGCTTGATTTTCGTTAGATGTTACGTAAAACGTTTACTATAGGCATTAAGATGTGCAGTGGTAGATGGTATTACGTTAAAGTTTGAAGAAACACATTTTCAAAGGTAATACAAGTGACAAGTGAAAAGAAATTAAGAAGTCACATATTATATACTTCTTTTACTTAATTTTCATTACTGTGAAAATAAAGATAATAGTACATTGTTACCCCAGGGGTGAAAGTAACTTATTTAGATCCGAGACGGTGTTTGGCGCCCGAGCGTAGCGAGGGCACCAATAGTTCGAGGGACTAAATAAGTCCTTAACCCGCGGTAAGCACTGTGCTTTTCATTACGAATACAATGAAAGTAAAAACAAAACAATGAATTAGCTAAAGAATAAACGTGTAAATTTTATTTTACATGCTCGCGAACTACGTTTTGCCTTAATTAATTTTTCTCGACATCTTCAACAAATATCGTTAATGTACACAGAAATAAATACAAAAACTTAACAAATTATATACTAAAACCTTTCTCGAGAATCGCGCTATCGAGTGGTGAAAACCCCTTGAAAATCGGTGCAGTAGTTTTTAAGTTTATCGCGAACAGACAGACAGACAGACAGACAGACGCGGCGGGGGACTTTGTAAGGATAAATCAACAACTTCTGCTTTAGCCCGTTTTCTCTTATTAAATCAGGCGTTAAGTTGAAGTCAAGGTATATGAGTGTCGTAATAATGTATAAAGTAATTTGAGATTATAAATTGTAATAGTTTCATTGAAACATAACATGGCGCTGCGTATTTGCAAGAATTAAGGTGAGAAAACTGTTAGAACTATATTGCAAACAAGGAAACGAACAATATTACGGGATTAAAACCTCCACAACCAGTCACTACTTTAGCCGCCGAAGCATATACAAAATGGATGCAGATTTATAATATTTATAGAAAAGCTTCCGTAATTAACAAAAAAGTAAGCGATGTTCAATTGGCAATCTTGCTTCATTGTATGGGCGAACAATGTGTGTAAAATAACACATTTAATTTGTCAGAAGAAGACAAACATTATTATGATAAGGTGGTCTGCCAATTTAATTATAATTTTTTACCTATTAAGAACGAATGTGTAAACTCGCATATTTTTTTCACGCCAAACCAAAAAAGCAATGAAAAAATCGATGCGTATATAACAGAGCTGAAAAAATTGGCAACGGAATAATTTAAATGTCATAGATACTAATATATAGATGTTAATAACTAACTCCGTATCAACGTCCAATTGATAAATCTACACATTTCTTGAAAATTGTTTAAGAATAATGCAAACTTACGATTTTATACATATTTGTGACTTAGCAATTTCCTTTAAAATGCTAAATAAATTGAAAAATGAACAAATCAAATTCGCTTGAATTTTCTTGTCCTATACATAATTAAGAACAAGACTTAGAACATTTTTTTTAACTTCTCTACTCGGAATTTTTGCCTTCAAAAAGATACTTAATACATTTAAGCGAAGGCTATATCTACTAATTTGTAAAAAAACTTTACGTTCTGTTTGACAAAAGTAAGTAAGGTTGTCATCATCATTTAAAAACTTTAAATCCTTGTAAAATATAGTAACACAAAAATACAGTTTGCATAGTTGGGTCAAGAATTCAATGCTGTAAATTTCACAAAAATTCTATTCATCCGAGAAATTAATCGGAAACCTTTTTTTTAAAACATTATTTTTAAATTTCAAAGCAGGTGCAAGCTTGTAAAATGTACAGTAAAATTATTACTTTGACTATAGTATGACTTTTGCCTCAATTAGTTCAATGGTGGATTTACGTCCAAATATAACTTCATTTGAAGCAGGTGTGCGTTTCAAAATAATCTTTATTGAAATTCTCCACAATAACGCTTTGTCAACCATCTTATTATTTAACTTATCATTAATGCGGGATCTAACGGTATAATATCTCAGATCTAATTAAGGTTAAAAACTAACATTAATAAACCAGTAAATGATAAGTATTAGCTTCTTGATTGCCACTAACGTCTTAGCTTAATCTCAGAGCCGCTCATAAAACATATTTACTGCTAAAGATAATCGTAAATTCTGTGTACGAAACTACAATAACAGGAGAATGTATTTCACCTTTAGATCTCACGTTGTTTGTGCTAAAATTTAATTGAGCTTACGCGTACTTGGTTTAAGGGCGTCAAGAGTCACACCTGGATGATAATCAATAGCACCTCTTAGCGAAGATTGTTCCTCACATTCGGTGTCCTTTGTCTGGAGTCGGAACAAGTTGTCGCCAAATGATCATTCGAATTTAGGCTTTATATCATGAGTACGAGGAAGACTCACGGAGTGTGATGTAAACAATGCTATTGTTGTATAAGTACATCGTTTACGCACAAAGCTTATATATTGGCAAACTATTTTGGTATTCTCGTATGGGATGGTACTATAACTACAATACAACAGGTACAACAATGGTAAATTTGAATAAGATTAGTATTATTGCGGAAGTGGATTCTGGGATTGGGAGGAAGAAACGTGGACTAAACTTCATCATCATAATCACAGCTCATAAACGTCCCCACCGAGGAGCTCGAGCCTACCCTATGTTAGGGTGATTAGGCCTTAGTCAACCACGCTGGCCCAGTGCGGATTGGTCGACTTCACATACACCTTTGAATTTCTTCGCAGATGTATGCTGGTTGTCTCACGATGTTTTCCTTCACCGTAGGAGCATCAGACAAATGTACATATGAAACTCGGAACGAAAAACACAGTGGTACATGGCGGTCTCGAACCCGGACCTCCCGATTGGTAGACAAGTGCCGAGTTCACAGCGCCACCGACGTAAAACGACTAAACTTAGTCTTGATTTAAACCAGAGGCCCAATTCTACTAATAAGTTACAGCTGAATCGAAACAAAACAATTACAATCGACCAATCGGAGCGCGTATATTGCCATTCAAATGTTCGATGACGTGATACTGTGGCGTTGTGATTGGTCGATCGCAATGGTTCAGTTCACTAACCTAGGCAAGACAAACTTGAAAGCTCACCAATTTAAAATTAAGTACAAAAGAGATCATGTCAAAGAGGTATGGAAAGAACTGTACTAACAATATAAAATAACCAAAAAATTATACAAATAAATCAAATTGAAGTGTCTGTTTGTAATGTCAAAATAACAAGTTTTTAACAAATGGTAATGAATGTATATCGGGTACAAATAACAAAAACACAATTTAATTTTTTTTGTCTGTCTGTCTGTTTGTTCCCGCTAATCTCCGGAACAGCTGAACTGATTTTGATGGGACTCTCACTAATAGATAGCTAATTATATAAGGTATAACATAGACTTTATCAAGATCTTTAAAAAAATGCCTACAAAAATGAAAATGCTGCCAAAAGTTACTATTCCACGCGGACGAAGTCGCGGGCACAGCTAGTCTTACATAAAAGTAGAATAGAACAGTAACAAATGTTACTGATACTCTATGACTGCAAGAAACTAAACAGGAGCTGGGCTGGTCATATGGCCAGGCTGACAGATAATCAATGGACTGACAGGATAACATCTTGAAAAGGTCCAGCAGGCGTTAGGAAAGAGGGTAGATCAGTGACCAGGTGGACAGATGACATCATAACAGTGGCGGGTGAATATCGGATGGAGATAGCGAAAAATAGTGAGAGATTACAAATAAATTTATTTAACCAACAAATACAAAAACAATAAATAGAAAACTAAATTTAAATACCTAGTATACAAATCTAAAATAATATTATAAACTAAATTAAAAACACTAATTAAGTGAGAGATTGAAATCTCTAGAGGAGGCATTTACCTTCGAGAACGAGGGGTTCTTGTTAGCAAAGCCACATAAATAAATAAATATGTATTTTATATAGTTAACCTGAACATTATAAGTACAATGTATACTGTGTTTGTGTTTTATGTATTTGTTTGAGTAAGAAATATAAAGCTATTTTATACGGTTTATTATAATTACAATAAATTCCCTTCAGCCATATTGATAACTGACTGTTTGATAACTGATTACTTAAAAAGATTATGTAGAAACGTCACACATTTAAAATACAAATGGATGTGAAAATCGTTGCTAAAATATACTTGTCTGCGGGGCACGCTACGGAAAAACAGTTGCAACCGTAATATTAAAACGGAAATAATCAACATGCTAGAATAATATTTTCCTGGCATTCAAATTTGCAAGACCGGGCTCAGCAAAGGGCTAAAGCCGTCAAAGTGTTTTATGATACGGCAGAAGAGTATACTTACTGTATTTATGGCATCTCCCAAACAAGATAATTTAATTCCGCCCAAATGCCAAAAAGCGTGTCGCCTGCTACATTTAAACTGCCTTCCTGTTTGTTAACTTGCATATTTACATAATTTTCTACAATCAGATCTCCTCGCGTTTGCTTAAAGTTTCTATTGCGCAAATATTGTTTAATGAAATGACACTCGCCATACCTCCTTGGGTGTTTGAGTTGCCTATTTGCGTTTAGGAATTTCAATTCAGAGAACTTTTTAACTTATCCCGCGGAATAAAGAGGGTCTGTAGTATAAATTTACAGTATCTTTTCAATTAGTAAATTCAGAAGTATTACTTTATGACAGCAAATAACACATAACCTTTACTTTTTGCTCTATTGGAAATGTTGTCTCTATTTGAATGCTTTGTGGATAAAAATTACATTAAAATCGTGTAATTTAATAAGTCATTACTTTTTCTATGAGCAAATCTATACTAATATTATTATAAAGAGGAAAGATTTGTATTTTTGTATGTTTGTATTGGCCCCGAAACTTTTTAATTTTTTTATTTATCCAATAACAACAACAACTACTGCACCGATTTGAAAAATTATTTCACCATTAGAATGCTACATTATCCTTAAGTAACATAGCCTACAACATTATTTTTTCTACGGGAAAATATAAAATTCCCACGGGAAAACAAAAACAACTCGGGCGGAGCTGCGTAAAGTAAATCTGCTATATAATAGGCTACAAAATTATTTTTTCTACGGCCAGCCTACCTAGCACGTCCACCAAAACACGATATGATAAAGTGGTTTATCGCGGTAAACTGTCAAAATACAATAGACTTTCGTCGTATTTTGACAGTTCACTGCGATAAATCGCTTTATCATATCGTGTTTTGGTGGACGTGCTACGGGGGCTGGGCTAAAACTAGTTGCCTGGACAGATTTGTATGGGAAAAGAAGTTGGTTTCTGTTTTCCTCGCATTTTTTATATTTTTTCCCTCCATAAGAATCTTCCTTCAGCGGTATGGTGTTAATTTTCCGTTTTCAAGGAATTTCGATTTACTGTACAAATATAATGTAAAATACACAGTTTTTAAATCGATATGATATTATTAAAAATATTATCTAAACATTCTTAAAGACAGAAACATGATTAATCATATTACACTCGATAAAAAAATCCAATGATTACTCTGTTCAATACTTTAAAGTAGGTGTGACTCAGAAAATACAAAAATAAAAGAAATAAAAATTTTGCCAATAGATGTGCATTTTGATTGTCTGGAAAACTGCTAAAGTACGTTTTTTTTATTTTGTTCTCCAGTTTTACAAAAATCGATTAAAACGTGTAAAAAGTAACGTTTTCGTTCGGTCACAGCGTGTAAGCGATATTAGAAGCTATGGATAAAACTTGCTGAGTTTCTTGTCAGTTCTTCTCAGAACAAGGCCTCCTGGTAGGCTCTTGAACCGATGGCATCAAAATTGACGTTCATAAGTGTACAAATTGTACCTAAATGAATAAAGAAGTTATGACTTTGACAACTATAATTTCCGTGCAATAAAGGAGTCGCCGTGCACGAGTACCGAAAACTCACCTTAAGGAAAATATGAAAAAAAAAACAGAATCGGTCCACCCGTTCTCGAGTTTCGCACTTAGCGACACATTTGGCGATCCATTTTTTATATATATAGATTGACTTTCTACGTTAAGCCTTATCGTCACTTACTACCTGAAGAGTCGAATGCCAAGAGCTTCCCTGTTTTGTCTAGAAACTAAAAAAACAACCTACAAATGGATATTCACAAAAACTGTCACACCATCCCAGCACATCCATCAGCATATATCCACGATAACAAACAATAAAATCAAATGTCACTTCATAAATATTGTGAACTGCCGTAAATTTCAGCTTTTACGAAGCCAACCAGACTTTCGGTCAAAATGCCGGGACGAAAATGGAATAATGCCTGTTTCATGACCCCATATATCCTAATTCCCCAGTTGTTGGAGTTCGTTGTGAAGACGTCTGTAGGCATAGTGAAAAAGTAAATTGTTATCTCACGTATGTAAATTGTGTAGCTATGTCTTATTTGTGTGATTATATAAGAATTCCGCAGAGTTTTTTAAATTATTTGTAGCTTCAATGTAAGTAAATATGCTCATTTCATCATCACCATCACAGCTCATCGAGCCTTCCCTAAGTTAAGGTGTCTAGGTCTTAGTCAACCACGCTGACCCAGTGCGGAATGGCTGACTTCATACACCTTTGAATTTCTTCGCATATGTATGCAGGTTGCTTCACGATATTTTCCTTCAGCGTAGGAGCGTCGAATTAATATACATAAATGAAATTCGAAAACAAATAACACATTGGTAAATGGCGGAATCGAACCCCGGAACTCTCGATTAGAAGGCCAGTGCCGAGTTCACAGCGCCACCGACGCTTCATGTCGTTGTCATTTAACCCTACTAATAATATAAATGCGAAAGTAACTAATAATATAATAATAATAGTTAGTTTTTTTATAATATTTGTATTTTTATATTTATATTATAAAAAAAATATATTTAAGAAAAAAAAAATAAAGAACATAATAATAATAATAATAAACCTTTTATTGTACAAAAATTGTATAATGGGATACAAATGTAAAAAATATATATATGTACAAATAGGCGGCCTTATTGCTAAAAAGCAATCTCTTCCAGGCAACCTTAAGACAGGGAAATAAGAAAAAGGACAATCAAGGGGAAGGGTGCAGAAATAGGAATAAATATTGCTTGTGTGATAGGAAAGGGACACAAATAACAGTATCGCGGTTAAGGATTTGTGGATAGGAAGTGACTACGAACTAAAGATTTGAAAGAATCTAGCGTACGAGCGAGCTTAATACTCTCAGGGAGGGAGTTCCATAGCATAGGAGTAGGTCAGAAATTGAGTAGAGGGAGGCAGAATGTCCAGGAATAAAATGTAATTAGGTCGCAAATTACGACTCGACGAAGTGGACGGAAAAGAGAAATGAGACTTAAGATAAGGTGGAGACATTGGATGAAACAGAATATTGTAATGAAGGGACAAGACATGTAAGTCTCTTCGTTGTCGGGTTCGAAGCCATTTGAGTTGAGAGCGATAGTAAGAAACATGATCAAATTTTCGTAAGTTAAAAATAAATCTAATGGCCACATTTTGCAGACGCTCCAGCTTGTCGAGAAGCTCCTCAGACAGATCCACCCAGGCACAATCAGCATAATCGAGCAGAGAAAGCAGAAGTGATTGTGCTAGTTTTATTTTAGTACTAATCGGGGGAAAATTACGAAACCTGTTGAGTGAACCATAAGCAGCGAAGAGCTTCTTGCGAACAGCTTCGACTTGCGGTCGCCAAGATAAGCATTGATCAAAAACTAAACCTAAATTTTTAACACATTTGCTAAAAGGAACAATAGTACCGCCATAATACTACCGCTGGCAACAAACTCTAATCAGTCCTTGAAACAAAATACGGACTGCCAATAATAATTCCACATA
This sequence comes from Schoenobius gigantellus, assembly GCA_963935595.1. Classification (NCBI taxonomy): domain Eukaryota; kingdom Metazoa; phylum Arthropoda; class Insecta; order Lepidoptera; family Crambidae; genus Schoenobius; species Schoenobius gigantellus. The sequence continues at coordinate 11,543,103 of OZ012558.1, forward strand.
AACCGCAGAACCGACAACCGTTGGGGAAAATTAGTTCTAGAGTGGACACCATACGTCGGCAAGCGAAGTGTAGGACGCCCTCAGACTAGGTGGAGCGACGATCTTCGCAAGGTGGCTGGCAAAAGCTGGAAGAGAGTAGCCGCGGATCGTGCTCAGTGGCGTGCAATTGGAGAGGCCTATGTCCAGCAGTGGACGTGTGTGGGCTGATGATGATGATGATGATGATGAATAATAATTGTTTGAGATTTTATAGGATTAATGATAAGTCCATATGATTTACTCCAGTTGTCAATCAATTTGAGATCGCTGTTAGTTTCAGCGATAGCATGCGAGAGATTTGATAAAAAATATATTTAAAAAACTAAAACAATACTTATAACTAAAATAAAGACTATACAAAAAATGCATATCAAATACACACAGATACACAGATAATGTCATGAGTTCATCAAGCCATTACCGCTTACACTTATCTGTGGGCAATACATGGAACAATGGCTTAAAACACTGTTACAGAGCCGAAATAAACAGAAAAGAAAAAAAAAGTTTTGACTGACTTGACTGTACCACAGAATAGATAATAGTACTAAAGTACAGAAGGATCACTCTCGAAGAAAAGCTAAGTTTAGGTATGAAAATATACCTACTCTTGCGACCTTCAACTGACTTCACGGGAAATTGAAATTTATTGCAGGACACGAGCGTTCTAATTCCGTTACGCGTCGCAGACCCGATACCGAGTTGGCGACAAGAGCGCAGGGTTCCCACTCACCGATATATTTACGAAAATATTAATTAATTAATAAAGATAAAAGTGTGTATTAATTAATTCAACAAAATATATTTCTTGTCTATCTACTAATTTCTTAGTTTCAGATTTTGTATTGGCAAAAGAATAACATGTTTGTCAGTTCAGAAAATTGTTTTTGATGAACCAATTAAAGAATTTTATCGCAGGTAGGAAATTAGAAGAGCAAAGAGAACCACCGGTCGCCGTCGTTGCCGTTGAACGCGCTTCGATGCGGCACCATAATTGTAAACTAAGGGCTGGGAGCTTATTTATTGTACAGAAAAGTGAGTGAGTAACAAGGTACTTCGAATGAAATAAAAAACAGAAAAATAAAGAAAAGGAATTAAGTATTTCTTATTTTATTACAAAAAAATCTTACAATTGTTTTACTTTTAAGTATTGTTTGATTGATTTTTTTCCTGATTTCAAATTTCGATTATTAAATTTGAGGGTTGAATATATTCGAATCCTTACAAACAATCTTATTAAATAGTCCACAGGAAAACACGAACATGGCAATGTAGGTAATTGGATTTCTTGTAGTAACTGAAACAATTCATTTCCAAGACTTTGTAAATGGTGCTCAAAATTATGTGTAAATACTGTCTCTAATTTCTGAATATACTCATTCATTTCTTGAGAGGGCATCTTTAAACTTCCATAGAATGATTTTCTTTTATTATAAGCTTTATAGTGAGTAAAACAAGTATGGTCCATATATATCATCTACCTACTTGACTGCGTAATCATAATAAGCATAAGCATAATTTATCAAGTATAAAAACTATTGTATTTTTTTTAACTAAGGTATTTTTACTATTACACTTATTTCGCATTCATTCCTTTAAAAACGCCCTAAAACACTTACCTATTTTTAACAATTTTATCCTTTTCATGTGGGTAGGTACCTACTATTATTACAAAGAAGTTAGGATGTGATGTGAAAAATAGTCAAATAGCTTTCCTTTCAATATCTTTTAGTATGTTAAAAAATTATAATTTTGCATCCTTTTTCTTCCGTTTATTTATACACCCATAATCACAACAGTACTTACCTATCATATAGATGACGACGTGATTGTTTCGAATTCATTGTTCGTTACAAAAATCACCGAGAAAATCTTAACTATTACCACCTTAGATCATTTAACCTATGGATGCGGTAGGTACGCAACAAATCGCAGTGTAAATTTTTCTGCCACTTTTCGCGGGAGGCGAGGTAAACACGCACGCACACTACGAAAATGTAGAATACACTTACAGAGACATTGCTCTTATGTTTACGAACACACACTATGAAAATATTACCCTACAATGAAGAAACACACACACATCGACAAATTAACGTGTATCTACGCAATCGCCCCACCACAAAGAATGAATGTCCCTAGAGATGTGACACAAAGAATGAGTAACTATTTGGGTCGTCGTGAGTGAATGATTGAAATGTAACCGTGCGTTTGCACTGAGAAACATAAAACATGTAATGTTTTACAACTTGTTGTACGATACAAATCTCAAAATTTGTTGTGTATGCTTTTGCGTTGGGGTGTTGACAATAGAAACGCATTCACAAACATTGACAGAAACATGTTTTAAAAAAAATGTCTTTATGTAGATGTTTCGTCAGTGCAAACGCACGGTTACAATAAATTGTATTTTTATAACTATACCCTGTTCGGCTAGAGTTGATAAAAATACAACGAAGACAGGGTTTCCTAAATTAGTGCAAAGCGAGGCCGACTAATTATTATTAAAATGCTTTAATAAGTTTTTTGTGTCAAATACAGCAATTTTATTTCCTGTTTAGCTGATCGACTGAAATGGGGGGGGGGGGGGGGACAAATTTATATTTTTCGCTAACGAAACACAGTAAGCGCTCCGATGTGTAATCATAATTTTTATCAGCTCTCGGGGAACAGACTATTGATTTGATTTCTGATTTTTATTACTTGTTAGTATCCCACTTATACTTTTTCAGCATACATTTTATCCTAGATGTTGACAAAAAATTCATAAATAATAATAATAATATAAGGCTACTTACGACGTCACAGTTTTCTATTGAAGTCGATACCAATGATCACCTTGAAACTCTTCAAAAATATAAGAACAACAGATACTTAAAATTTGGCACCAACTTCAATATAAAACTGTGATGTCATAATATAGTCTTGTTTTATTATTATTTATAGCTTTTTGGTGTTTTTGAAGTCGGTTTTATTTTTTATAATAGTGCAGTGGGGTGCAGTGGGAGGGTGGGGGGATACCGGGAATGTATTAGATGTTTTACGTGAGTATTGTTACTATACCAAGAACTGATTTCTGATTTTATTACATATCTACATAGTTATAAACATGTTTAATAGGTAGGTACTTTTTCGTTTAGCTTTGCTCATATGGCAGCAATTTGCTATATCGTGCAAGTAAAAAGCACAAGATAGCAACTTACTGCCATACAAACAAAATTAGTATTTTAGAAAACCTTTCATTTGCGATAGGGCCCAACGTGTTATAACGCTTGGGACGATATCGGGCATTTTCCTTTATGTTGCACCAAAAAATGTGAGTTGAAGTTAATTCGTATATAACGTTAATTCTACCATTTTAGCTTAGTAGATATTTACTACTATGAAAGTTTTTATTTACATGCAGTAAGACATGTTATTCATTTGTCATACATAACGTGACGTTGAAAGTGTTTTTGTTTACATTGGCCGTACAAACTTCAAAGCCACTAAAATAAGAAGAAAAAGCTTTATTGTGTGATTTTAATAATGATGTGGCATTATTAAAATTTTCTCTGTATATTGCACGATAATCACTTGCTTTGTGCTCTTTACTAATGTAAAATAATAACTAAAAGTACAAAAAATAGCTCATTTTTTGTACTTATGACCTTAACTACAACATAAAATTTAGAGGACATTACATGTCATTTTTCTAACTGGAGTATTAACTTAATTGCATTTTGTAAAATACCAATATAAATTATTTAATAGGCTTAAAATTAAGTGAGACGCAGTCGAAAAATTGGTTAGAGTAAGTAATTGTATAGGAAAAGTTTTTTAAAACTACAACGCAGAGTTAAAGCAAAGTAATAAGTAATATTTTCTTGATATTTTTTTGTTCAATTAAATTCCACTTGAATTTCTATTTTAATCTTATACTACCTATAACTAATCCATGCACCGATATTAACATTATCTGGTTAAACAATAAACAAACTTCGGAGTGAATGATAAATAAAAGTATGAATAAGCATCATTCACTCACGTTGTCCCAGCACTAAGCAAATGTCCGTGTCACAGATAATATAACGCCTGTGTATTGTGTTGAGCTACCATCGTACCATTGTATTTTTCTATCGTAACGGTATAAAAATTACTTCCAAATTGTAAACAAATAAAACACGTTGATGTATATTTTATACTTACATGTGATAGGAAACGCCATGATCTCGAAGATTTGATTAGCTGGATCGCCTTTTGCAAGAGGAAACTGCACAATTAACCATTTTTTTGGAGCTCTTAGTGCGACACGAAAACGACACCAAATGGCAGCGGCCGCGCGTCAACTAGTTTTATATAACGTGTATGGTCATATGGTCAGCGTAAATTGGCAGAGGGGTTCGCCCAGCCTTGCCGTCTCCCGTATGAATGCTCTAAGATTACCACCTATTACGTGCGACGCGGCTAGCGTGCGAGCCGAGTGGCAACCCTCCGCCATATACCGGCTGGCCGGGGCGCCCGGCCAAATGTACCTAAACTGCGGAGTGAGACCCCCCTGACTGTACGTAAAATTTGAGAATGACATTTTAAAATTGGCTTAATTTTTGATTAAAATCATCGAGGGTAGAAAAACTGTTAATTATTCTAGATAACTAACATTCAAATTACCTTCCGAAATAAGAATTGCCCAATAAAACAAACAGTCAACAATAACAAGTATCCAATAAAAATGATGACTACAGCTACAGCTACAACCGCACAGACAAGTAGGTAAAGGAGATGTCCACAAGTGGGTTTTTATTAATTATGTTAACTAAAAGCAATAATTTATATACCATTGGAAAGAGGATCGAAACAGCATTTCAGTCATATAAAAAATATGCTTTTAAGTACCTCCGATTTGTATTAAACTGTGGTGAAAGTTTTGAAATCACATGCTTGAAATCTATCCAATTTACCCATATTAACTTCATATAATCTCCGAAATACAATGTATTACTAACATGTCAATGTATTTTCATATGAAAATCCATTTTATTCATGTTTTTAAGGAAAATCTACAAATCTTTTAATCAACTGTCAGTGATTGGCTAAAGTCTCTAGCTCAATGCTCAAAATTAAAAAAAAAAGATTTGACAGTTTAGTTTGATAGTTTTGGCACTGACTTGACACTGTGGCACTTCATGATTTATTAATTAATTATTATGTTGTTCAATTAGATTTAATGAAAAATAGGCCCTAATAGGCAGATTGTCTAAGAAAAAAATCCATCAAGGCGATCGGCCTTTATTTTGATAGTCAACTTCAACACAAACCATAACCACAGACTAGCATAAGTGTCATTGTATTTACAAATACAGATTACAAATAGATGTTTTTTGCAGATAATATAACACAGCTTTCGATCATTAAACAAAACTGTTGCCATAACTAAAATATACAAAAATTAAAATATTTCCAAAACGGAGGGGTATAAAGTTATGATTTTCACGGTTTTAGGACACTAAATATTAAACCTTTATAACAGGCATAGTTTCGTTTCATTTAGTTAGCAAAACCCAGCCTCCATACAAAAAGAGGACATCTCCTTTAAATTTCCGTTCAGTCACTGATCTATCAAGAAGTAATAACATTTAGCGAAATTATAAAATATACTTATTTTCTTTTTGCAGACGCAGCACTTCTGTTTTTCACACCGACCACTGCGGGAGCAGGCTGTTCCAGGGCAGAATCCTTATTAACGCGAGGCCCTGGTGATTGGCAGAGTTCTTTGCCTTGAGATCTTCAATATCGCTTAAGGACTTACCATTGGAATCAATAGCAATTATGCGACCCGACTTAGTCCAGCAGTTGGAAATTCCAAGTTGTTCTCTGGTAGACATGAAAATTTTGTTCCGAAGCCTTGTCAAAAATTCGGAGATGGTGATACCTGTACCCTGATACTGTCACGCACCGCATCAGAGTTGAACTTCACTAGCAATGGCCTAGCCTTGTCTTGTTTGAGACGTCCCAGGCGTACTGACTTTTGTACAACATCTGCAGACAACTTCAGTGAACCAAGATGATCTGAGGCCAGGTTTATGAAAGTTTGAATAGTATCTTCATCATTACACTCGGGTACACCATGAAGCAATAAAATATTGCACCGGCTTCTCATTTCTATGGCATCATTGTCACTAGCAATAGCTGCCACTTGCTGCTCAATGGTCTTCAGTGTCTCTGCAATGAAGCTGCGAAAGCTATCAAACTCTGCCGCTAGTGAGTTAACTGTTGGTGATTGTGCACGAGTTTTCTTCAAATCGCTTTCAAAACTCTCCATCCTGGATGCAAATGACTGTTGTAGTGTCATTTTAATGCTTTTCATGTCTTCGATGATTGTGAAAATATCTTGCAGTGATTGTGAAGTGATGAAACTATTTATCTTGCTAATTAGTAGACAGATGTAAAGGACAATATCTGCAGGTATTTACGCACTCTAATACATAGTAAATATAAAGAAAAATTTCTAAAAACTTGTATTTTAAATATTAAATGAAAATTAAACAATTCCGAGCTATGTTTCCAGTTTGCACACCTACCCCCAAAAATCAAATAATCAAATCAAATATAAATGCGAAAGTAACTCTATCCGTCTGTCTGTTACGTTTTCACGCTTATGCCACTGAACTAATTTTAATGAAATTCAGTATAGAAATAAATAAAGGCCATTGGATTGACATTGGCTAGACTTTTTACCCCGAATTCTAATGAGTTCCGTAGGGATCGCGTGATATAATTCCACACCAGACGCATGCAACAGCTAGTTTTTATGTGTGTGTTTTTGTGTGTGTGTATTTATGTGTATTTTTGTGTGTGTGTATGTTGTGTGTATTATTTTGTTATTACACACCCAGTCTACAACTGAAATTAAATTTCAGTCTCCGCATAACTTAGGAACTTAAGGCAATTATAATTTATAGTGTTGTTTACAATTGTAATTATTCGTAGGTTAAATAATAAGTCTACGATTTACTTTGTTACACAAATATTTACTTGTCTGAATACCTTGCAGCAAAAACAAGCTAAGTTAAAATACGCTAATTTAATAAATAAGTACCTTCTCATTAATAAAATTAGTGTAAAATTTGAATGTGCTGTGCGTATTTTGTACACTCGCAGCTTCGCCCGCGTTATTTTTGTTTATCTGTGGGAATTTTATATTTTCCCGTAGGAAAAATAATTTTGTAGCCTATGTTCATCAGGGATAATGTAGGATTCTAAATGTTAAAGAACTTTTAAAATCGGTCCAGTAGTTTCGGAGCTTATTCAATGCAAACAAACAAACAATCACATCCTCCTCCTCTTTATAATATTGGTAAAGATTATGATGCTTTGTTTGACTTTAAGTTGGAGCTCTATGAACGTAAACATTAAAAAATTCGTTTCATTGCCTTGATAGCGATTGCTAAGGTTAAGCAACGTTCACTGTGGTCAGTCCTATGATGGGTGACCAAAATAAGAAACATCTCAAGCTCCTCCGTTCTTCGGAAGGCACGTTAAACAATGGGTCCTGCGCCTGATCTCGCCCCGGTTGTGTCGGCTAACCGTCCCATCGGATCGGACTAGGCGAGTTAAGGAACAGAGTAGTGCACTAAACTTGCGTTTGCGCAGTCGCCTTTTGAGATTAGCCGCCGTGACTGAATATTAGTTAGGAGGATATTATTAGATGTTGTCTATAACTGTAATTCAGATGTAAGTGCATGAAAAAAACCCTTTACTCACGAACCTGAAAAAAAGAACGTTGTTAAATCAAGAGTGAAGCATGCAAATGACAGCACATTTGTATGTGTGCGTGTCTTGCCCGTCGAGAAACGACGGCGGTTTGTCTTACCTGCCCTGCGAGCATGGACTTGTCGATCGACATATGATATCGAACGACAGAATAATCTGTCCTTTTCACTCCTTAGGAATATCTGTCAAATTTATCGATTTTTGACGAGTATGTCGATCTTAGCTGTCAATTTTTGTTTATCGAGAGTTCCATGCTCGCAGGGCTGGTGCATCTGTGTGAGTGTAGGTAGTGATATAAACAAATGAAATTGTCTGACCTCTGCATTTGTTTAATGCACTACTTTCGTTTTTTTTTGTAGGTCTTTACTTTTAATTATTTGAGCACTTAACGAAGAATTCTCTGAAAATTCTGTTGCCTCTTTAAAAGAGTGTCTTCAGCGTAAAACGCGGTTTCTGATTTAAATACAAACTTCGCGAAAACATTATTTATAAATTATGATTCATAAATATGCAATGGCCGAGGGAAGATTTTAATCGTATTTTGTTTCGCGGTTCTTCTTTGAGATGGCCAATATCTCTGCGACGATAAAACGAGAATATAAATGGACATTGCACGTCTATTAAGGTTCGGTAAAATGTTGAATGAAGTATCCAAAATACTCGTAATTACACAAGTAAATAAAAAAACACTCATTATTTCATCATCACAACGTCAACCCATATAGGACCCCTGATGGGCACGGGTTTCTTAGACGAGAAAGAACTGACGCAAGCTAGACCGGTTACTTAGTGTAGGGTTTTGTTTCAAAAAAAGTGTAATTCTGATATAACAATATAACAATCTTTTCATATGACACCTGTTCGTTTTTAATAGCATATTAAGAGCTCTACCTGAGGGAGACTCTATAACAGGGTCGTGTGCTTGGGTACTCTCGTCTTACTTATTTCTGCCGCAAAGCAGCAGTGCTTGCATTGCTGTGTTCCGGTTTGAATGGCACTGAAATTACTGGGTATCGTGACTTTACATCTTAAGTCACAAGTTGGCAACGTACACTGTGGCCCTTTTGGGGGTTGCAGTTTGCTGCGAATCTCACAGGAGCCACATGTACGAGTATTGAGTATGTTCGAGTATAGGTGACTGTTACCACTTACCATCAGGTGGGCAGTTTGCTTGTTTGCCAACTTAGTAGCAATAAAAAAAAACTCAAATCTTATGCAAGCATGAAATGTGCAAGAAAGCATGCTTGTACGTAAGCAGTATGTAAACAAGCACGCAACATGCAAGCAAGCAAGCATGCAACATGCAAGAAAGCATGCAGCATGCATACAGCATGTAAGCAAGCCTGCAACATGTAAATAATCATGCAGTACGCAAGCAAGCATGCAACATGCAAAAAAGCACGCCGCATAAAAGCAAGCAACCAACTGCTCTTCAGGTCGTGGTCGGCTTTGTCTCTCCGTATGTATGCGGTTTTGAATTACAATCGGGGTAAGACAAACAAAACTACGTGGAGTTGGTTTTGCAGCAATTCTTTTCTGTACTTTTGTATAAAATAGGTACTTTTTCAAATAATAATTTAAATCAATTTATGAACAAAATAATATTTTTATAGAAAACCAGCTTTGCCCGCGAACTACGTTTCGATTTAACAAAGCTCAACACACACACACACACACACACACACACACACAGAGAGAGAGAGAGCGAGAGGCATAAAAAATACCCAGACCTACCAAATATTCATAACAATCGGTCAAGCTGATTCGGAGGTGTTCGATAATAAACACTGTAACATAAGATTTTAATTTGATTAGTATAGGAATTGCTACCACAATGCGACATATTTTAATTTGAATCGGTATTTTATAAGTGCCTATACTCGTACGTTTACGATTGGATAACAATCATCAACATCAAAAACTTTTACTTTTCTTCGGATTCAAACCACAGGATGTCGGATTTCGTTTTCGGCTGCCCATTAGATCAGACCAGTAGGGTTACTCTTGAACCGAATCCGATCGATCGGCATTGAGATTGTGATTTTTCGTACGCTTATTTTTGCGCATTGGCTCCAAATTGACCCCGTATTGTGCGTATTTTGGGTGAACCAAACTCAGTATTATTAAATTTTCTCAAAATACGGATCCAATTTGGCGCTAGTGTTGTTATTCAAGCTTAGCAAAAATCCCAATCCCAATGAAGATCCATCGAAATTGGTTCAAGAGTAACCCTACTGCACTGCAGCCAGTGTAATTTAATTAGCTTCAGTAAACTATGGACCATAGAAACTAATATTGTAATTATCTCCACATGCAAAGTTGTTCCACGTATGCAGGCTTGTTGGTTTTGCGGCCACAACTCAAACTGCTACACACGCCAGACTAGGAGCTTGCTGCCATGCTGTGATACTGAGATAACATTGGTCGTGTTAATTCAAATTGTCATGCGAACATTGAATAAGTGCCGATAGTGAGGGCATACTTGTTGCTGTTGAATAGAGTTATTGAAAAGAAATGACGGAATTAAGCCGTCCACACAAGTTTCACGTTGATATGTTTGTTCTATAGTATACTTAAACGAAGTTTAAACAAATAGGGTACAATGATCATCGCCAATAAACAACCTAATTGGGGAAGTAGATACTTCGACCGTTCACAAGGCTGCAGCCAAACTACACTAGGGCGCGGTCAGACTAAGAAACCTTATTTCATAGCTCATATCTCAAGTTATGAGATAATAATATGAACTTCTGCAATATTAAACTATACTCTAGCCACGATCAGATCAAGAACTATAAACTATGTGAACTAATAAATGGTAAAGTACAGTAGTCGCGTGTATATGTGTGTATCGATAATACGGCATCACTGAGTATGTGTCGGACTAGCGAGTAACTATCTCCTCGCACAACTATATTCTGGAGGGTTATTGTCTAAGAAAATATATATCGCGATCGCTTACAACTGACAGTCGCCGTCCATCCATCGCTCCTTTATAAAAGAATGTCGGTGCAGAGTCTTGTGTTCACAGCGGAATGGTTGTCAAATTGAAGGCGATCGACAATAACCCACCTGACCATCAGTTAAAATAGTTGTGCTATAAAGATGCAATATTCTGAAAAGCTGAGTCAATATCTCGTAGCTTGCGATGTGAGCGGACAGCCAGCCAGGTTAGAACCTTACGGAATTGACATTCAGTTGCTGATCAACACAAAACGAATTAATTTCTTTTAAATTAGGTATATATTCAAGTAAGTATTAAAGTGGCCTTGTAACTAGTATTTCAATAGCTCAGTTTAACAGCTGATGAAAGAAAACGTAGGCCGGAGTTTTGAAGTAAATAAATGATTCGTGGGAGTTTTCTATGCTGTAACACCGTTTTTTCTTAAAATTTCATAAAACACTAATTTTGCAAAAACATTTTGGTTTCACTGTAGTTTTAACACAAATTTCACAACTAAAATCATAATTACAATAACTTTGTCAATTAATTTCACAATATCAATGTCAAGTGTCAACGTCAACGTCGTTTCACGTCACGTCAGTGACATTTGCAATTATCTTTGGTCATTATTCAATTTTTGCATAAACAAAATAAATCTCGCGTTTATCCTGGCCTTATTTACAAAGATAGTTTTTTTTCGCCCAAAATCCCGTGCTTCCATTTAGGTGGGTTGATTTTCTCAAAATTCGGAATTTGACATTTAGACCGTTTGTTTTGATCATTTCTATAGACATATTTTAATAAAATACACTTAAACTTATAGATCATATAATTATAGTTTCGTCGAATAGAATTTGGAAAGCATTCACAGTTTGTTTATGGTAAATTTTTCATTACGTTTCGTTTTTCAACCAAGCTTATAACTTTGGCTGGAAATACTTATAGCATATTGTAGAATTCCGATAGATCCGTATGTTGACTTGACACATCATGACACACATGCTATGAAATGAATTTGGTTTTAGGGAAGGTTCCGTCGCCAATACGACGCTTAACATTCGGTGAACGGACCTCGATTCTAGTATGCGCGTAGATGGAACGCGCCCATTTTTCACCTTAGTCTTTGAACGCGTCTATCGTCTATGTTATGATTAGTCTGTGAGACATCGACCGAAGTAATTTAATATTGATTTCTTGCGAAATCTTAATTTCTACATTATCTTAATTTCTGCGAAGAAAATCCATAGGTATTTCTCTCGTTTTCCGTGTGAATTTAATTTGAAAAGCTATTTCCAAAGTCAGTTATTTTTGTTTTCAGCTTGAAGAGTAAAAGCTCAATCATATTTATAATCGCCGGCGCGCGATTCATTGAATTAGTTGAATAAATAAATTATATCGATAGATAATACTCCGCCCACAATAAGGTATCTAATTAACTTATTATATTTCATGATTTAAAGCAGATTTTGTTAATTTTATTTTTATTTGTGGGTAAATTGATTATTAAATCAAACATATTACATTTCCAAAATTCGCCTTTTTCATCCCCTATTTCGTTAAAAAAACTTGATAGTAAGCGGCATCTTAGTGGGATTAAGGCATATATTGAGTATCACTTGCGAATTTCCTGTTAAATTCTAAATTTTCACAATATTAAGTTTCACATCCTTCTTTGGCAAATAACTCACAAATTAAGCTGTTTTCTTTTTATTAATAGCAGTAATTATACACAAAATAGGTGCTCTCCCCTCCATATGTCCTTTTTATTAACTACCCAATAACAAAACTTTGACAATTCATTGAAAATTATGTTTGGAATAACCTTGCAATGTTTATTACATGAAATTCAAATGTATTGACTGGGATTCCTTCAGAACTCAGTGTTAGACCCACTGACCCTAAGATTCAAATTCAAATTCAAATTCAAAAATCTTTATTCAACATAGGCCTTTACAGGCACTTATTGACGTCAAAACAAAGCAAAACATTCTAATTTAAAGGAAACATAAATTTAACCTTGTATGTGCATACATCCTGAATATACCTACTCAAGATGTCTGCAAATACAAGTAGTAATGAAAAAAAAAAAAGTTGAATCTACACCTGTTCGGAAATTGGGAGAGCCTTCTCGAGAAGAACAGGCAAGAAACTCGAAAGGTCAAATTTTTTATCTCCTCTTTTAAATCGCCATTTACAATTTTGGTTTTGTTACATAGTCATTGAAACTTTTTAAAAAAAATACAATCGGTATGCTTACATACACTTAAAATGTCAAAAAATAAGTTATAGACGTATACAGTAATCATAATACAATAAATAATGTTGTTACCAAACATTTGATAACTTAGTCTAATTCAAAATCAGTGTCAGTTCTTTTCTGCCAACAACATTTGTTAACATCAATAGCTATACACAACAACACGATTATTGACATTATAACGAATAATAACTTCATATTAACACCAGGCATTGGCATCCTTTAAATAATCGTTGACTTTATAATATCCTTTACTCATTAGAGTCTTTTTTACATGCGCTTTAAACTTATGAAAAGGCAAGTCAGTTACACTATGTGGAACTTTATTGTAAAACGTTATACATTTCCCCATAAATGAGCCTCTAGTTTTTTGGAGTCTGTACGTTGGAACGGCAAGTTTATTTTTATTTCTTGTGTTTAACTGGTAAACGTGGAAATTGGTTTCAAATATATTATAATTCTTATAGACATAAATCAAATTTTCATAAATGTATTGTCCTGCTAAGGTCAATATATTAATTTCTCTAAATAAATCTCTTAGAGAATCCCTTGTTCGTAAATTATAAATAGCGCGAACTGCTCTTTTTTGAAGTACGAAAATACTTTCTATACTAGCAGCCGATCCCCACAGTAGTAGTCCATACGACATAACACTGTGAAAATAACTAAAGTAAATCAATCTTGCCGTTTCAACATTAGTAAGTTGTCTTATTTTTTTAACTGCATATGCCGCAGAACTAAGTCTGTTTGCCAAGGACTCAATATGTGGATCCCACTGCAAACGTGAATCTAATGTAATGCCCAAAAATTTGGTACAATCAATGAATTCAATAATTTGATTATTCATTTCCACAATAGTATCCACTTTCCTTACATTTGGCAATGAAAATTTTATACATTTAGTTTTATTTGAATTTAATGATAAGTTATTAATTGTGAACCAATGCAATACATTAGAAAGAGTACTATTTACAACGTCAGTATTTTCATTACCTCTGTCAACCTTAAATATTAAAGAAGTATCATTTGCAAATAGTACTGTATCGCACAGATTGTTAGTTAAATGTGGGAGATCATTAATGTAAATTAAAAAAAGCAAAGGTCCCAATATCGATCCCTGAGGTACACCCATAGTTATAGATGCACCAACAGACTCAGTTTTGCTAATAACAACTTTCTGGACCCTATTGGACAAATAAGACTCCATAAGGCTAATTGCTTTTTCGGTGACACCATAATGTTTGAGTTTATTTAAAAGAGTCTGGTGACTAACGCAGTCGAAAGCCTTCGACAGGTCACAAAATATACCAATCACATCTTGTTTACACTCCCAAGCGGCAAAAATGTGTTTGAGAAGTACAACTCCAGCATCTGTCGTGGAACGACCTTTGGTAAAACCAAATTGGTTCATATGAAAAATGTTATTACATGTAAAATGATCTATTAACTGCTGAGATACAATTTTTTCGAATATTTTACTAAGTGCTGGTAGAATCGAAATTGGTCTGTAATTTGAAGGATCGTTTTTATTCCCAGATTTAAATAATGGTATTAACTTGCTATTCTTCATGAGGTCGGGGAAGACACCTTCATCAATACATTTATTGAATATCAACGCGAGTTGCGGGGCAAGTTCTATTATAACCGATTTGATTATGTGGGTCGAAATACCCCAAAGATCTTCAGTTTTTTTCGTACTAATCATACGAAATGTTTTTAGCACAGTGTCAGCGTCAATGTGACAAAATTTGAAAACCTTGTTGCACCTCTCTACACTCTGCCTTAGGAGAGCTACAGCTTCATCAGAACACGAGTTGAGACTACTTGTAGTTTCTATGGGTATGCGAGAGAAGAAGTCTTCGAATGCATTGGCAACTGCCTTGTCTGATTTGATTGTTTCATTATTGATTTCTAATGAGAAAGAATTTGCAGTACTTTTAAGTTTACCTGTTTCCTGATTAATGATATTCCAGGTGGTTTTTACTTTATTTTTAGATAAACTGATTTTGTTACTTATGTACATAGCTTTTGCGGACATGCACACTTTCTTAAATGTTTGAGAATAATTTCTAACATAATTTATGAAAGAGGGGTCACTAGAGGTTACTTTTAAAGCGTAAAGGTCAAACAGTTTCCTTCGACTTTTGTATATACCCGGAGTAGCCCAGTCACTGAATTTCTTACTCCCGTTTTTGACTTTAATGACCTTTTCCTTGAATATATCATTACATTCATTTTTAACTACATGGAATAAATTATTATAGAGATTATTGGCGTTCGTCCCCTCGATCGACAAATTTGCAGTTTGATTAACAAGATTTTTTTTAAATTTCTCTATTCCGCGTTTGGTTATAGGTCTACAGGTAATCTCACGTATAGAACAAACATGATGGTGCTCGAACGAAGCTAGTTGACCGCTGTGGTCAGAATTAATGCAGTTAATAATTAACTTATCTTGTACATTACAGTTACAAAAGATGTTGTCTAAGCAAGTAGCAGACGTAGCTGTAATTCGGGTTGGTTCTTGAAAAACATAATTCAAGTTAAATGACTTAAATAAATTAATAAATCTACTAGATAATTGTGATTCCTCTAAAATATTTATATTAAAATCACCGCATACAATGATTTTTTTAGTTTTGCTAGATACTATTCTTAATACATCTTCCATACTGGATTCAAACTCTGAGTAATTTCCAGAGGGGGGTCTGTATACACATATTATAATAAAATTATCAAGTTCCACACATGACAGCTCAATGATTCGTTCAATGGAGAGAGAAACTATGTCTTTTCGTTCTTTAAACTGTAAGTCATTATGTAAAATGATTAGGGATCCACCTCTAATAGCTGTTTTTCTAGTGAATGAACTCACAATTCTATAATTATTTAAACTTATTAACAACTCATATTTTTTTAGCCAATGCTCAGTAATACAAAGTATATCTATGTTTTCATAGTCTAAAAATAAATTTATTTCTAAGTCTTTTCCAGAAAAGCCTTGAATATTTTGATGAAATATCCGTAAATATTTGGGCTTTCCTTTGGTCAGTACCTTGCAAGAGGCTACCTCTTTTGTCTTAATATTTAATTTAAATTACTTGGAACTTGTTCCAAGACATTACTTTGAGTGTGTTGCTCAATAAAAGCATTGTCAGTAGCCAAATTCTTGGCTAAACATAAAAAATAAAAGCTTAGCGAACCTGCTAATTGTTTTTTTTTTGAAAAGGTAGACAGATATAATCTATCTTTTGTCAGATAAATCTTATTAGGGGCACATGTCAACTTGTTTATATCAATGATATGACATTTTTTGGAGTAACAAGTCAATACATCTAGTGTCAGATTTAATTTGTATCTCATACTATTCTCATATTCAGATAAGTGATGGTGGTAGGGAAATGTATACATAATTATTTTATTTACTTCCAAATTTTCAAACTTCGAATAAAATGTTTTTAATTGAAATTTGTTTAAATTGCCCCTATTTCCCATTAATATTATCAGATTATCATTACTATTAAAGTTATAATTAGAAATTTTATCTACCACATCTTGGAAACTGGAGCCAGGCATACAATAATTTATGACACTTTGCCCCAGCTGGGTTGATAGCAAGTGACCCATATTCTTACCTATTTCATCACAGAATATAACACATTTCGATACGGGCAGCCTGGTCTCACCCGTAACTATTGACTGACGTACCTTACTGAGCGCAGAAGATGTATGACTGGGTACACAATTATTGTTATCCAAATTATTAGTTATATTGCTATCCAATATTAAATTATGGTTACTGTTATCTATAGTCTGTTTCTCCAGAAGGGAATGATAACGATCTTCATTGAATTGACAGAGTGTGGCTAACTCTGTCACTGACTTAATAAGCTCCTTATTTTGGTTTTGAGCACTTTCATAGTTTTTTGTTATATTTGACAAAGAATTTTGTAAATAGCTAATGTTATCAGTTAGGTCTTTTATGTCCCTGTCATACTTACTTCTGCTTTCTTTTAGTTTTACATCAAAAATGTCTAATGAATCAATTAGACATGCACGCTCTTTTCGTAACTTGATATTTGATATAAATACATTATGCTTTTTAATGAGGTATTGTGTTTTTTTAATAAATTTATTGATTTTACAATATTTCCTAAGTTTCTTTTTACTGTGAAAATAGAGTGGCAAATGGTTTTCTGTTGCAGGTGAAGCTTGTGCAAAATTTTGACAACTATATGATTGCATGAGTTCCTCATATAAACTTAGATTATAGGCATATTTAATTATATTTTTAACATAACACTGTGCTATGAATCTCCAGGGCAGTTCCCGGAGGCCGTAGGGCTCCGCTGCAACTAACCTACCTAATAACCTAATATCAAGGAGGAATTCTGTGGAATTACACAAGTAATATTAGAAACAGAGAATAATCTAAGAGACTGGAATTTTATATCTCTGACCCGTGATCGCAGAGACTTAGCATCGAAGGTATGATCTACTAACAACCGCTCCGGGGAAGGCTACTAATTTCTTTTAAAAAAAAAGGAAACCTATAACTATTTGTTGGTGTACTTTATTGCCCCTCATTTTGTAGTTTTGTACCCAATTTGTACCTGATTTTTACCTGCCGAGATTGATCAAACAAACCTGAACCATCCTGCCCTTGGCTTGTATTGATTAAACATTAAGTTAAGTGCTTTGCATTGAGGAATTGTGTTAACATATGCATAAGTAAATTATAATTATGTACTTACAAGAATAAAGCTTTTCATTTTGTACCGGACTAAAGGAATAAGTTTGTTTTTTTTTTCTTTAACTTTAAAATTTCCCTATATTTCTACAATTTAGCTAGAAAAAGCATGACAATTTGGCGCCCGAATATACAGCAGGTTTTGTGGCATTATATGGCCCATTATTCTGGTCAAATGCTCAGATAGTGTTGATCCATCTCGGTATGTATCTTTAATAATTTTCTTTTTTTAACGTAGTGTGTTAGTTAAGCTAAAACTCAAAAACGGCTCGACCGATTCTTACGAAATGTTATGTATATTTGAATAGGTCCAGGGAAGGTTTAAAAGTACAACTGGACCCAGTAGGTGGCGCCGTAATCGGACAGGAGAACGTCTGCCGGTCTCACTAGTTAACTACACTTTAGTTATAAGATAAATAACAAGAATTCTATGCAGGTTTGGTTCAGATGGGTATAAATAAAAACAAATTTTAGTTACATTTGCAAAGGTGAATATATTTTAAGATTTTTTGTTCATAGTTTGAGTATATAACATAAATAATATTGTAAAATTAACTTATCATATAGAATAGAGCGTAGTATATTTTTACAAAAATGGAGCAAAGACCAATTAGTTTTAATTTACTTAACAAAGATGAACTAGAATATGAGGTGAAAATCAGGGGTTCGAAACCAGCTGACACGGTGATGGCTCTGAGAGCACAGATCCGTACTCTCAATAAAGATCTGCCTTCTGATGAAATACTGACTTGTGATCTTGATGTCAATATTGAATTAAAAGTAATTCAAAAGAAATTAGATGATCTTGAGAAACTCATCACAAGTACTTCAAGTAAGCTGTCATCACTTAAGATGTTAAATAGAATTCAAACTCTTGCACACCACTTATTCCACAGAATTGGTCGCTTGTCTTCATCGGAGTATGATGATAATCTTACTTCTTTAATTACTTCTCTGAATAATAAATTAGATAGCATTCTTGTAAAAATAGATAATATTTGTCATAATTTTAAAAGTAGCTTGGCACCTGAACAACCTATTGAGCACTCCACTGCAACTACACATAATACAGCTAATGATTGCTCCGTGCATAAACTGAATATACGCTTCAATGGCAAGACATGCATTAAAGCTTTCTTACAACGCCTCGAGGAATTATGCTTGTCTCGTGGCCTTTCAGATTCAAAGCTTTTTTGTTCTGCGGCTGAACTTTTTACTGATGAAGCGCTGTGCTGGTATCGAGGAGTAAAGTCGGACGTTCACAATTGGTCTGAGCTGAAGACCTTGCTTCTCGAGGAATATCTTCCATCTGATTATGACCATCGCTTGATGCAGGAAATTGGAAGTCGTACTCAGGGCCCCGACGAAAGCATTGTGAATTATCTCAGCATTATGCAAAATTATTTTACTCGATTATCAAAACCAATCTCTGATGATGATAAATTGAACATAGTCATGTTTAATATTAGACCATTTTATACTACTCAGCTTGCTCTAGCCCCAGTGGAATCTTGGACTGATCTAAAGAAAAAATGTAGGTTGTTAGAAGGTGCAAAGGAGCGATCGGTGCATTTCAGTGAACCTCCTAGGGTCACCACATCTTCTCTGGCTCCCGATTTGTGTTATAAAAGTAGTAATAGTAGTAGCAGCACTAGCAAGACGTCACCAAAAGTCTCTTCAATACAGCCAGCAAATAATACACAAAATAATCTTTTTTGTGTCCGCTGTCGGAAAAATGGTCACAGCTTGAGGTATTGCAAGGCGCCTTGGGTACTTATTTGTTATCGTTGTGGAGAAAAGGGGTTCAATGCAAATAATTGTCCAAAGTGCACTTCTTCAAAACCTTCAACCGTAGAGATTCCAAAAAACGCCAAGTAGTGAACCGATGGCATAAAACAGTATATTTTTATAATAAACATTGTAATTCTGAACAGTCAAGGCAGAAATACAATGAATTCTATAATAATGTAAATAAAGCTAGTAACATACATATGCATAAAGGTAAGGTTACATCGGTTCACGCTACTACTAACGCCACCTATAATGATACCAGAGCTTATCTGAAGATTAATATTTTTGGCTTGGAATTCAGAGGATTACTAGATTCAGGATCACAGATCTCCATTGTGGGAGGGCAAGCATACAAATATTTTAAAGATTTCGCTACTTTACATAAGTCTGAGGACTTAGACTTTATAAAAACTGCAAATGGTTCTACTTCACGAGTAACTGGGTATTTATTTTTACCTGTATCAATAGAGAATAAAACTCGTGTTATTAAATTTTACGTCGTCCCTGGAGTTGCTACAGAGTTGTTATTTGGCTTAAATTTCTGGAAGGAATTTAATATTGCGCCAGATATTTTATCATTGTTAGAGGATAGCGGACATTTATATAAAAATAATAATCAGGTGTACACAGTTATGTCAGGCAGCCGTGCTTAACATGATTTTGAAACTTTATCTAAGCTTGAGCGTAGGCTGGTCAATGACGTCATAAAGCAATTTGATGACATTTCCGCAGAAAAGATAGGCCTAGGTAGGACACACTTAGTGAGCCATAAAATTGATACCGGTGACCACCCATCTATTAAACAACGGTATTATGTAGTCTCACCCGCTAAACTGGCAGAATTAAATAAACACCTAGACCAAATGGTGAAGGATGATGTTGTGGAGCCTAGCGGCAGTGCATGGAACAACCCCGTTACTTTGGCGGTTAAATCAGATGGGTCATCACGTTTCTGCTTGGACAGCCGAAAACTTAACGCCATATCAAAGCATGACGCTTACCCTATGCCTTATATTAGCCATATTCTGGACCAGCTCAAAAACGCTAAGTACTTATCTTCTATTGACCTTAAGTCTTCATATTACCAAGTTCCTTTGGACTCTATTGAGTCCAGAGAGAAAACTGCTTTTACTATTCCCTGCAGAGGCTTGTTTCACTTTAAGGTCATGTGCTTTGGACTTACTGCAGCTCCAGCTACGCAGCAGCGGTTGATGGACCGCCTCTTTGGCCCCGAGTTTGACAATAAGGTGTTCGTATATGTTGATGATTTAATTTTACTTACCCCTGAAGGCCCAATGGCCTTCCAGGATCACCTCCAACTCCTACTTAGGGTAAAGGAGAGACTTAAACTAGCCAACCTTACTGTCAACATGGGTAAATGCCAGTTCTTCAGGAGACAGCTGAAATTCTTGGGTCATGTGGTTGACGAAAATGGTCTGCGCACGGATCCTGACAAAATTAAGGCTATAGTAGACTTTCCTATTCCCACCTGCAGGAAAGACGTCAAACGTTTCTTGGGAACTGCATCTTATTATAGGCGTTTCATAAAAAATTTTAGTCATAGAGCTGGTCCCCTTAATGCTCTTACTTCTACCCGTAAGAGCGCGCCCCTTTCAAATGGACGACCGAGGCAGACGAGGCGTTCAACGACCTAAAACTCGCACTGTCTACTTCTCCGGTTCTGGTATGTCCTGACTTCTCGAAAGATTTTGCTGTCCATTGTGACGCTTCTGATTTCGGGTTAGGAGGTACCTTAACCCAGGTTGTAGATGGACAAGAACATCCTGTTGCGTACTGTAGCCGTTCACTAACACCCGCTGAACGTAACTATTCCGCTACTGAGCGAGAGGCATTGGCCGTGGTACATGTCGTTGAACACTTCCGCCCTTACCTTGAAGGTGGTCGACAATTTAAAATTATTACCGATCATGCTAGTCTAAAGTGGTTTTTAAACCTTAAGAATCCGACAGGACGACTAGCGCGTTGGGGGTGTAGGCTATCGCCTTATAATTTCATTATTGAGCATCGTAGTGGATCTCAAAACAAAAAAAAGCACTAACAAACTCTGTGGTGACTACCAGTGGAAAGAGGTTGTACCAAAGGAGCTTAGGGAGGATATTATTAAAAGTAACCATTCTGAACCAATTGCTGCGCACTTAGGCGTTGCAAAAACATATAAAAGATTAAAATTACGGTATTTTTGGCCCGGTATGCATAAAGATACCGAGGAATTTATTAAAAATTGTGCCACTTGCAACTCATATAAACATAGCTCACTAGCGCCACCTGGCTTTATGGGGGAACCCAAGGTCTGCTGTCGACCATTCCAGTGCATCAGCATTGATCTAGTTGGTCCACTGCCGATGTCTCGACAGCAAAACACCTTTTTACTAGTAGTTGTGTGCTGTTTTACAAAATATTGTTTATTATTTCCTTTACGGCATGCAACGGGCAAAGTTATAGCGCAAAGGTTAGAAGACCATGTATTTCTGGTTCACGGAATACCACAGACTGTGATGTCTGATAATGGCTCGCAATTTATAAGTCATGAGGTTCAGGCATTATATGAAAAATACAATATTCCGCAAGTACATTTGGGTCCAGTATATTGTCCACAAGTTAATACGGTGGAACGTTATAACCGCACAATAATCACTGCAGTTTCCTCGTTTGTTGAGAACGATCATAGAACGTGGGATGTTAACATACATAAAATACAATTTGCCATGAACACCTCAGTAAATGAGTCTACTTCTTATACTCCTTTCATGCTAGTACACGGTAGGGAAGCTGTCACAGATGGTAGTATTTACCGTGATTTTGAAGATCTCCAAGAGTTGGTTGTGGTACCACGCGATACTCATGCGTCTAATATTGGCCACCTCGGTGACATTTTCATCAAAGTCCGAGAGTCATTGCGTAAGGCCCATGAAAGGAATATAAAATACTATAACAACAAACGCAGAGATATCTCTTTTAATGTTGGTGATTTTGTGTGGAAGCGTACGTACAAGCAGAGTTCTGCTAATAAATATTTTACTGCTAAACTTGCCCCTAAATATGAACGTTGTAAAATTATACGTAAGCTTTCTCGCCTCGTCTATGAGCTCGAAGACGAGAACGGAAAATACATAGGAAAGTGGCACATAAAAGATTTTAAAAATTTAGACACCTCGAGTGACTAAATTCCATGGTTCCATTACCTACTTTATATATTCACTCTTAGAAGAATAACTGTTTTTATAAGCATTTAACACTTAGGCACCGCGGGTGCGGCGGCCACAGAATACCCACCCCGCCATTCTTCCTGGCGTCTCGTAGAACCCGAGTGTAGGATAACGCGCCATATAACATCTGGCGGCGTTTTTGCATGTGTCTGTTCCTGTCGTTTTTTATTGATTTGCCTTGTTACTTAAGTTTCCATATACCTAACATCTTCAAAATTAATATTACCATTACATAAGTACATTAAGATCTAAAACACAAATCTTATACGTGTCTTAGTTCATGATAAGAAATAGATAAATATATTATTACTACCATTATATAAAATGGATATTACTTCTTTAGTATCTGATACCAGAATTAAAGAACAAGTATGTACTTATTATAACTGTTATGTGGTTAGATAGATGCATTTAGCACAAGATCACAAATATAAACGTGTCTTGTTCATTATTTTTTATATGTATTCTACTCTAATCAACAAAATTAATTTTGAATTCCTCACAGGAGCGGTTTGCAACTCTAGAAATAAGCCTTTGCTATATTCTTATAATGGAGGAAGTTACATCTAGCTGGAAACGTAGGAAAATCAATATCGACGATCAGGGGCAACGACACATGCAACTCATTTTTTTTATTATTTCCTTTTTTATTGTTTTTTTTTACTTATTATTTGACGATTAGAGTCAAAATGTCAGTAATAACGACATCTACCGGTGGTTGTTGACATTACTTGCTATACACTGTTAGTGTCAAGATATACTTATTTAACAACGCCATCTCGGCGTCGGTCCTGACACTACAGTTTTCTTTATTACTTACTTATATTTGATGGGCATAGGATATAATGCCTTTTACCTATTTATCACAGCCATATAGGTGCTAGCAGAAGTGGTTTCGCTAGATTTTGCCACCTTATGGGCGAATATTTTTTTTACAACCATGTAGGTGCTAGCAGCGGTAGTTTCGCGCTAGATTTTGTCACCTTATTGGTGAATGTTGTTTTTTTATTACAATCTTTAACATACCATATTAATGGATTTACGTAGATTTAAGGTGCATGCATGTTAAATATTCTTTATTTACACACGTTTATATTTTTAGAGTTTTATGTTTTATCTTATACAAATAAATAAACTTATAAAAAAAAAATAACGTTAGGCGTAATTGGGTACAGAGTTTATCACGAATGAATAGTTTTTAAGTACCTAATTGATTCTATTTATGATAATTCTGTTTGGTTGGTTAGGAGGCTGACGGGGCGTCAGACGAATTCCTTACGTGAATTCTATCGTGGTTGGGGGGATACTGTAACACCGTTTTTTCTTAAAATTTCATAAAACACTAATTTTGCAAAAACATTTTGGTTTCACTGTAGTTTTAACACAAATTTCACAACTAAAATCATAATTACAATAACTTTGTCAATTAATTTCACAATGTCAAGTGTCAACGTCAACGTCGTTTCACGTCACGTCAGTGACATTTGCAATTATCTTTGGTCGTTATTCAATTTTTGCATAAACAAAATAAATCTCGCGTTTATCCTGGCCTTATTTACAAAGATAGTTTTTTTTCGCCCAAAATCCCGTGCTTCCATTTAGGTGGGTTGATTTTCTCAAAATTCGGAATTTGACATTTAGACCGTTTGTTTTGATCATTTCTATAGACATATTTTAATAAAATACACTTAAACTTATAGATCATATAATTATAGTTTCGTCGAATAGAATTTGGAAAGCATTCACAGTTTGTTTATGGTTAATTTTTCATTACGTTTCGTTTTTCAACCAAGCTTATAACTTTGGCTGGAAATACTTATAGCATATTGTAGAATTCCGATAGATCCGTATGTTGACTTGACACATCATGACACACATGCTATGAAATGAATTTGGTTTTAGGGAAGGTTCCGTCGCCAATACGACGCTTAACATTCGGTGAACGGACCTCGATTCTAGTATGCGCGTAGATGGAACGCGCCCATTTTTCACCTTAGTCTTTGAACGCGTCTATCGTCTATGTTATGATTAGTCTGTGAGACATCGACCGAAGTAATTTAATATTGATTTCTTGCGAAATCTTAATTTCTACATTATCTTAATTTCTGCGAAGAAAATCCATAGGTATTTCTCTCGTTTTCCGTGTGAATTTAATTTGAAAAGCTATTTCCAAAGTCAGTTATTTTTGTTTTCAGCTTGAAGAGTAAAAGCTCAATCATATTTATAATCGCCGGCGCGCGATTCATTGAATTAGTTGAATAAATAAATTATATCGATAGATAATACTCCACCCACAATAAGGTATCTAATTAACTTATTATATTTCATGATTTAAAGCAGATTTTGTTAATTTTATTTTTATTTGTGGGTAAATTGATTATTAAATCAAACATATTACATTTCCAAAATTCGCCTTTTTCATCCCCTATTTCATTAAAAAAACTTGATAGTAAGCGGCATCTTAGTGGGATTAAGGCATATATTGAGTATCACTTGCGAATTTCCTGTTAAATTCTAAATTTTCACAATATTAAGTTTCACATCCTTCTTTGGCAAATAACTCACAAATTAAGCTGTTTTCTTTTTATTAATAGCAGTAATTATACACAAAATAGGTGCTCTTCCCTCCATATGTCCTTTTTATTAACTACCCAATAATAAAACTTTGACAATTCATTGAAAATTATGTTTGGAATTAACTTGCAATGTTTATTACATGAAATTCAAATGTATTAACTGGGATTCCTTCAGAACTTAGTGTTAGACCCACTGACCCTAAGATTATAGGCATATTTAATTATATTTTTAACATAACACTGTGCTATGAATCTCCAGGGCAGTTCCCGGAGGCCGTAGGGCTCCGCTGCAACTAACCTACCTAATAACCTAATATCAAGGAGGAATTCTGTGGAATTACACAAGTAATATTAGAAACAGAGAATAATCTAAGAGACTGGAATTTTATATCTCTGACCCGTGATCGCAGAGACTTAGCATCGAAGGTATGATCTACTAACAACCGCTCCGGGGAAGGCTACTAATTTCTTTAAAAAAAAAAGGAAACCTATAACTATTTGTTGGTGTACTTTATTACCCCTCATTTTGTAGTTTTGTACCCAATTTGTACCTGATTTTTACCTGCCGAGATTGATCAAACAAACCTGAACCATCCTGCCCTTGGCTTGTATTGATTAAACATTAAGTTAAGTGCTTTGCATTGAGGAATTGTGTTAACATATGCATAAGTAAATTATAATTATGTACTTACAAGAATAAAGCTTTTCATTTTGTACCGGACTAAAGGAATAAGTTTGTTTTTTTTTCTTTAACTTTAAAATTTCCCTATATTTCTACAATTTAGCTAGAAAAAGCATGACAATGCCGAATAGACAACTATTTCGGTTTTTGGAATATTTTTAGGTACATACAACATCATGTTTAGAATGTTTGCGAGAATAATAAAGAATTTTGGTGAGTTTTATGCACATTACCTACATGTTTTCCGTTCTATGAAACAACATGGTGTCGGTACCAACTTCTTTTTGTTTTTCATTGCGTAATATATTACAGCCAATAGGCCTATATTTAGATCAAATTTGATACTTTAAGCGAATATTAATTGCGTCCAATCATCAGCCTATATCAAGTATCGACACGCGTCGAATCGGGGGGGTTATTGTCTAATTTGACAGTCGCCGTTCATCCATCGCACCCTTATAAAAGGATGTCGGCGCAGAGTCTTGTGTTCACGGCGCAACGGTTTTCAAATTGAAGGCGATTGTGACAGATTTTTTCTTAGACAATAACCCACCTGATTTTGTGAAAAGTTCAATGGCGAGAAGGGGTGTAAAAGAAAGTGTGGGGCGGGTATTCGTTGGACAAAATGATAATAAGCATGTTTTGAGTAATCGCAGTTTTGTTTATTAAAAAATTCAATTTCGTTAATCGTGAGTCCGTCCGATAAAAGTAATATCGTTAATCGTCAGGGTTGTTTTATGGAAGATTGAACGGAAGTTAAAGTTAATTGAAAAATCGAAATAGTATTATTTTATTATAACTTATGCAGCTGTATGGAGGTATATGAATGGAAAATGAGATGTGTCAGTCTTACTGTCCGTTGCCATTTTTCAAAACAAATCTCAAAGTTAATCTCCGTTATACAAAAAGGAAATTTCGTTTACTAACGATTAAAGTATTGATAGTATTGTGGCATGCTATGGTTTTGTGTATTAACCGCGTGCAGAAAGTTTCCCGATGACTGTCCCTCCCGCTTTGGACGGTTTATTCCTTGATCCCCGAGGCCCCCATCCCGGAAGACCCCGAATACAATAAAATTGATTGCCAGCGTCTCGCGCTCGCCTAGTTAGTACCGCAACCGTACCGCATACTACCATCGACGGGAGACCTCATGACGTCATCGGCAAACTTTCGGCGAATTTCAAATGAATTTCAAAATAATTATTTTAGTTAGAGACTGAATAAATTATAATCGGTATATATATTATTTAATACTAAAAAAATACCTCATTAGGATTTAAACCTTCGTCTTCATCATACTGTACGTGACTATACTTGGCCATCGAGTTATACTTATTCAACGCGTACGAAAAAGCTGGCAGAAATAATTATTTTCTATCTATTTATACTAAATTTTCATTTTTTATGAGGCGTTAAAATGCAATCATTCGTAAAAATTTTCTTTGTTACTAATTGAATCTCTTCATTGTTGCAGGTACATTGTAAGCCACGAAACATGGACGGGAGTCTAGATAAGTTTAAAATACCGTGAAGTCATGACAAGTTTGAGAGTGATTACAAGAAAATTGACTGGCTAGCTGAAAATGAAGTTCGTTTTTTTTTTATTTTAAAGTGAAAATTAATTAGTGTATTTTTTTCAGTGCCATGATAAATGTCTCACTGACTACTAGCAAACTGTGCCTGGCTTGAAATATTTTTATAATGTTTTTGTTTATTTTGGTAATCGCTATTTTTTACGTATGAATGTAAATGTCTTTCACTCATCAACATTCAACTAATTAAATTAATTTGGTACATGCTTTCAATGGTATATTGTTTACAAACGGCTTCCAGGAACGACTTGTAAATGAGATAGCTATTTCATTTAAAGTGATTTCCATCAACATGATTAATTAGACTTGAGGACCAGTTCATACAAGCCACATTGTATAGCAGTTGGGTCATATCGAATCTCTATCTTATGTCCGCAAAGTGAAGCATGTGCTCAAACGAGATTTGAGCTAAGTGCATCGGGACCACAATTTGTAGCGTTGCAATTTTCTTCGCAGACACTTCTCCCCGTACTACCACAGAATAAGTAATAGTACTAAAGTAGTATTAAGACCACCGCAAAATAAAACCTAATCCAGTGCGGTAACTGAATTTTCATATACAATTTTGAGTTATTGACTTATCTCAATTTATGTAGAGCTAAAATGATAATGGACCTTGGAAAAGTGGACCTTTAGTTATCATTATTCAATTCATCCAGCATAAAGCTATTTAACGATGGTATAGATTTTCCTTGCTGTTATGGTGTTATTAAAATGGGAAGATCACTATTACTTAATATTAGGGAAAAGTAAAGAAAATAAAATCTTTATTATAATTCATTTGCAATCTCATGAAATATAATATAATTGCGTCGCAGATTATTCGTGGACTGGGTGTAGTCAAATGAGTAGACTAGCTATTAGATTAACTGCATATCGATTAGATATCCAGTTAATTATTTAATCCTTAACAATTAATAGATATATTGCTTAACCACGGACGTGAAAGGTGCCATGCCATGTGCTTAACCTTACCTATGCATTACACTTTCCTAGCAACTAAAATACAAGTTTCTTACTTCTTCAAATTTGAATTACAAAAACTGCAATTATTAATATTGTAATGTTTAATAATGTCGGAGATACGCTGGACATGTCTTCCAAGAAAAAGATATTTTGGGGCACCTCCCAATATGTTGGCCTAGTGCGCTTAGATTAAGAGGGTCAATATGCATTCAGGAATTTAATTGTATCAAATAGAATGTCACGCATCACCATCTGTTACGAATGATTGTTGCAACGTCAATTCAACAAATGGATTGCAACCTGTGTGGTGATGTTTAGCCTAGGAGCTTAGGTACTGCCTACCGAAGCCATTCATACAAACAAACTGTGAGTTAGTAGCTTCAAGTATATAAGCTGAATCCATCGATAACCCATCGTCATGTGCAGTGCTAACAACAGAGTTTTTGATCTGTTCCTCGATAAAATGTTACTACTACACGTAATCTTTGATGGATCAATTCTATAAAATTTTATTACATGCGCCTCCACCGCGTGCCGTTCTGAGCTGTCTGATACTAGTACAGTTGTTTTTTTTCGTCATACGCTTTGCATCACATGTCGCGTCTCAAGTCGCAGTGCAAGTCGCGTCGCAGATCTTCATACGTCAATCCTAATAAATAAATTTTAATGATATGGGCAAGGTACTCTTGTGATTTATACGTTCCTTATAAGTACATTCAGAAAATTGTATATCTCTACCTAATATTATAAATGCGTAAGTATGCCTCTGTCTGTTCTTTCACGACTAAACCCCTGAACAAATTTTAATGAAATATATATTTTTTTGGTATGGAGATAGCTTTTCCTGATTTCGAACGTTGATGCTCCTACAGGAGGAAATAAAGCTCCGGAGGAAGGTAGGTAAGGGTACACTAGCGGAAAGCTGCTGGTGGATCGTCCTATGGCATACCCAAGCTGTGAGCCGTCTAGAATCGCACTATTTATATAGCATTTGAAGCAAATAAGAAACGTATTCGTTCCCATGTATTTTGACAACACCTTGACAGCTGTCAGATGTCAAAATTTATGGTAACTGTAACGGTCTCGCGCCCACTCATAACCAGAAACTCATAACTGGAATAAAATGTGGCGACTCATAACTGACTTGAGGACCCACTCATAACCATGGTTATGAAATATATTTTAAACTTATAAAATATTTAATTTAGAGGAGTAACTCATAACCGAACATAAAAAAAGCAAATACCTAAACTGTGAACTACTTTGAAGTACATTTGAGACCAATAGTGCTTACTTACTATTATATACTTGCATACTAATTTTAAAGTAGGTACTTTTTGTTTTATTATTTCATACTAAAAAGAAATGTTTAGTTACAGTACAAACGGCAACACAGTCTTAACTGTCATTTCAAGACGCAATACACAAAAAATCCAGTACTTACCCGTAGTACTACTCACGTGTCCGGTAGTACTACGGGTGATTAATTTTGCCTGTAGTACTACTTATTATCTTTGACAATCAAAGAACACCATGTGGGTAACTATCGGTTTTTAATATTTATATTATTTTCATGAAATTAAGGAACGCTTTAATAAAACTATTTTTAAAGCAACTTTAACGCAACCTTCAATTGCGAGTCATTTCATGTTTTAACCGACTTCACAAAAAGGGGGATTTTATCATTTCCATTGTATGTTCTTTTTTTACGTTTGCTACCTCATTCATAACTGTCATTTATTAACCGATTTGAATATTCTTTTTTTGTTTGAGGGGGTATAGTTCTCGATTAGTCTCATTGTCACCAAATCCGGGATCGGGCAACAAATATACCCGTAGTACTATACTAACAGTAGTACCAACGGTAGTACCATGGGTAAGCACTAAACAAATCTTAGCGCGAGGAAGGCATAAATAGTTTCTCTCTGCGACATCTTCAACAAAAATAACAATATTGAGAAGTGATTGACAATTGGTTTGTCCTGAGACCTTTAGACATCTCATCTGTTAAACCTTCGTGGTTTTTTATATTTTTAATTAGAACACCCTGGCCACTTTTGACAAGTTTATTTTTTGATGTATATTTGAAATTGTGACAATTATCATATTATTGTGTGTTGTGATGTTACCAAATTAATACAGTCAACTTGTCTCTATAAAATATTCCTTTTATTTGTATCTACATCCACTGTTATTCTTCTCTGCTATAAAATCATCTACTCTTTCAAACGCCGCATAAGAGAATACCATCTATCCAAGTCCTAATTATGATATATAAAAATTTAATAATATTCATATTATTTGTGTAATAGGTATTTCTACATATTTTTTATTTAGTATGTTATATAGTATGGTTTTATTTTATATTTTTTTTAACTATTTGATTGCCTTCTAAGCTGCTATACACGCAAATTCTAATATATTACAATTTCTCCTTTCGCTGGTCTGATGGAAAAAATTTCATTTATGAAACAAGCACATAGTTTTTAACGGATTTCAAAAAAATAGATACAGTCGAACATAGAACCTCTTTATTTTTTAAAGGTTAAAAAAGGAGTTTAAATTTGACCTGTATGTTTGTATGTATGTTTGTCCGCGATTATCTCGCGTTTGGCTGAATCGATTTTGATGCGGTTTTCAGAAAATTTACATTTAAATTAACTAAAGAGATTGAAAAGAATTTTCTTTACAAAAAATAAAACCGACTTCAAAAACACCAAAAAGTCGCAAATAATATAAGAATACAAACAACATCACAGTTTTATATTAAAGTCGGTGCCAAGCAATAATCACCTGGAAAATTTTAAAAAACATCAGTACCTACTAGTTAAAATTTGGCACGAACTTCAATATAAAACTGTGATTATGTTTGTATTCTTATATTATTTATAACTTTTTGGTGTTTTTGAAATCGGTTTAATTTTTTGTAAGAAAAAAAATTTTTTTTCGATCTGATCTTAGTAATTTTTTTTTTGTAAAAAATGCATTTTGACTTCTGTATTCTTTGTGCTGTCTAATTTTAATGCGGGAGAGAGATTACACACCGCAATAGGGACTCTCACCTTGCCGACCTGCAAGATGCCTCTACACCTCTTTTATACCAAGCTTTTTACTTTGATTTAAAATATTACTCACCCTTTTTTGTTAATGTTGTTAATAATTTTTAAAGCGACTGTACTTAACTGTGTAGTTGTGTTAGTTATGAGTTTCGTCTTCTCACAACAGCAGTTATGAGTGGGACCTTTACGTATTGGTTATGAGATTTTTGGTTATGAGTGGGCGCGAGACCACTGTAACGATTTGGTTTTAGTTAATACATTCGTTAATAATGCTATAAGGCCCTAGAGTTGCAATCGCACTTTTAACCAAATAAGAAACGTGTCCATTGCCATGTATTTGACAACACCTTGACAGCTGTCAGATGTGAAAACTTATGGTAACAGTAACGATTTGGTTTTGGTTGAAACGTTCGTTAAGAGACTGAGTAATGCCAACGACCTTGAGACATGAGTTTGTACTGGATTACGGGCGCGCTGCGTCATTGAAGTTGAGCGAAAAATCGAAATATATATTTCTTATAAAGACACTAGTGACTTATTTGAAGATATGAAACATCAATATTATCAAATTAAGTTTAATAAGTTAATTCCCTGAAAATCATTAATTAACTCTGATTTTCTTCTGGAAGCTGTTTTTGATAGGTGTCTTTGGCATTTTAAATGAGAAATTTTCATTAAAATTTGTTTTGGGGACATGGATATTCTCAGAAATATTTTCAAGAGTAACATATATATTTTTACTTGGGCATATTAAATAGGTTTTGCTAAAAAAAGTTTTAAGTGGGGCTCGCCAAGATCAGCTCAGAGTTGTCAGCCTCTTAATAGTGCGATAAGGCCCAGCTTAGCTCATTGGCATCGGAATAGCTTATACACCGCCACTAAAAAGGTATATAAGTGTTTCTAGAGCTTATACAGTTTAAACATTCGTAATTATTGATATAAGGTGAGGTTTCCCGGGCTTTATTGCAAATCTACTCGTGCACGGCGGTTGCTTTATTGCAAGATAATATCATACAGTCATACTATACTAATATTATAAACGCGAAAGTGAGATTGTTTGTTACGCTTTCTCGCCTAAGCCACTGAACTAATTTTAATGATATTTGGTATTGAGATAGCTTAAGCCGTCGGGAATAACATAGACTACTATTTATCCCGAATTTTAATGAGTTGCAGCTAATAGTTAATAATTTCATAAAGTTATGAAATTATCAACGAAGACGACAAATGAATTGATCAAATAGTCAACAAATCGAAAAGAACGAAAGTGTTACTTTTTAATAGCTCTGTGGTAGGACTGAGGTTACTTTTTATCCCAAAATTTAATGAATTCCCAAGGGAACGCGTGATATAACTGAATCATATGTAGATGAAGTAGCAGGCAACAGTTAGCAAACAATAAATTTTATAAGAACGTTCTAGAACATAAACATTTATGTGCAACAAATTATTATTTGCAAGCTCTTACTTTATAAGTTGTCATAGAACGTAGTAAGAATATTGTTCATCTTTCAGACACACTGATGTCGCACGTCGGATTACAGAACATCATCATAAAGCCTGTCAAAAACACTATGAAAAGTCCAACTTCTCTTGCTGTAATGTGCCATTCAAATATAATTTTTTGAATCGCAATTTTAAACGATAACTGTGTTGATAACAAGATATTTCCGATTAACCTTTTCGTCCGTTTAATTTACCGTTATTTCACACAATTCATTCGAGTGAAGTCAAGTGAATGACTGCCCGCTCTCGCTCTTAAAGACTTGAACTGAATCGCTGTTGACATTCAGATAAATTTAAATGTCGATGTTCAAGAATAGGTATGAACTTAAGTTTATGTTGCCTTAATTTAATTTTACTTACATTGTAGTTTTGTTGTTTTGAGAACTCGGGTTTCAAGATAATTTTAAGAACTTAAACATGGGTGCGTTAAAATTAACTATTACGGTTAATTTATTTTATTATTTATACTAAACTAGCTGTGCCCGCGAACTAAGTTACGCTATAATAATTGTCCAAAAAAAAATTCTGGTGAGCCACCCTTATCACTTAGGGGTATAAAATATAGCCTTCGACTTGTTATCAGACCTACCTGAAACACGAGAACACTGTAACATAAGTTTTTTATATATTAAATAATCATTAGACACTACCGATCAGCTTTCTAACTCTAAAGATTTTTCTTAAATTATATCATCACAAATATTTGCATGCTTTTGATTATAGCTGAATCGATTGATCACCATCCAAATGTTGTAATTCCACCTCCAAATTCATCCAAATCCAAATATAAAAAGTGTTATCAACTCTAAACTAAAAATAACCGTAATAAAGTATGAACACGACCAATATTATCTGACCATACTGAAGTAGAAAAATGAACACCTGTACCAATCCGCTTATATTTTTTTTATGTATTATTTATTCCTATTAATATATTTAGCTCCACAGAATTCCTCCTTGATAATAGGTTAGTTCACCTGGCTGTAAAGCCAAGCAGCGGAGCCCTACGGCCTCCGGGAACGGCCCTGGAGATTCATAGCACAGTGTTAGGTTAAAAATATAATTAAATATGCCTATGATCTTGAGGTCAGTGGTTCTAACACTGAGTTCTGAATGAATCCCAGTCAATACATTTGAATTTCAGGTAATAAACATTGCAAGTTAATTCCAAACATAATTTTCAATGAATTGTCAGTTTCTTATTTGTTAGTTAATAAAAAGGACATATGGAGGGGAGAGCACCTATTTTGTGTATAATTATTGCTATTAATAAAAAGAAAACAGCTTAATCTGTGAGTTATTTGCCAAAGAAGGATGTGAAACTTAATATTGTGAAAATTTAGAATGATTTTGCTGTCCACTGTGACGCTTCTGATTTCGGGTTAGGAGGTACCTTGACCCAGGTTGTAGACGGACAAGAACATCCTGTTGCGTACTGTAGCCGTTCACTAACACCCGCCGAACGTAACCATTCCGCTACAGAGCGAGTGGCATTGGCCGTGGTACATGTCGTTGAACACTTCCGCCCTTATCTTGAAGGTCGACCATTTAAAATTATTACCGATCATGCTAGTCTAAAGTGGTTTTTAAACCTCAAGAATCCTACAGGACGACTAGCGCGTTGGGGGTGTAGATTGTCGCCTTATAATTTTATTATTGAGCATCGTAGTGGATCTCAAAACGTCGTACCGGATGCACTATCGCGTTCTGTACCAGTGGCAGCCCTAGACGCATTTACATCCAGCGATGCTTGGTATAACAATATATTAAAACGTTGCCAGGATAGGCCGCGCGCGTGTCCCAATTTTCAAATTATTGATGGTAGGCTTTTTAGATTTACAAAAAGCACTAACAAACTCTGTGGTGACTACCAGTGGAAAGAGGTTGTACCAAAGGAGCTTAGGGAGGATATTATTAAAAGTAACCATTCTGAACCAATTGCTGCGCACTTAGGCGTTGCAAAAACATATAAAAGATTAAAATTACGGTATTTTTGGCCCGGTATGCATAAAGATACCGAGGAATTTATTAAAAATTGTGCCACTTGCAACTCATATAAACATAGCTCACTAGCGCCAGCTGGCTTTATGGGGGAACCCAAGGTCTGCTGTCGACCATTCCAGTGCATCAGCATTGATCTGGTTGGTCCACTGCCGATGTCTCGACAGCAAAACACCTTTTTACTAGTAGTTGTGTGTTGTTTTACAAAATATTGCTTATTATTTCCTATACGGCGTGCAACGGGCAAAGTTATAGCGCAAAGGTTAGAAGACCATGTATTTCTGGTCCACGGAATACCACAGACTGTGATGTCTGATAATGGCTCGCAATTTATAAGTCATGAGGTTCAGGCATTATATGAAAAATACAATATTCCGCAAGTACATTTGGGTCCAGTATATTGTCCACAAGTTAATACGGTGGAACGTTATAACCGCACAATAATCACTGCAGTTTCCTCGTTTGTTGAGAACGATCATAGAACGTGGGATATTAACATACATAAAATACAATTTGCCATGAACACCTCAGTAAATGAGTCTACTTCTTATACTCCTTTCATGCTAGTACACGGTAGGGAAGCTGTCACGGATGGTGGTATTTACCGTGATTTTGTAGATCTCCAAGAGTTGGTTGTGGTAACACGCGATACTCATGCGGCTAATATTGGCCACCTCGGTGACATTTTCATCAAAGTCCGAGAGTCGTTGCGTAAGGCCCATGAAAGGAATATAAAATAGTATAACAATAAACGCAGAGATATCTCATTTAATGTTGGTGATTTTGTGTGGAAGCGTACGTACAAGCAGAGTTGTGCTAATAAATATTTTACTGCTAAACTTGCCCCTAAATATGAGCGTTGTAAAATTATACGTAAACTTTCCCGCCTCGTCTATGAGCTCGAAGACGAGAACGGAAAATACATAGGGAAGTGGCACATAAAAGATTTTAAAAATTTAGTGACTAAATTACATACATAGTAACATAATACCTACTTAATTTTCATTTTTATACTCTTATGAAAATAGCCATATTTTTATAAGCATTTAACACCCCGCCATTCTTCCTGGCGTCTCGTAGAACCCGAGTGTAGGATAGCGCGCCATATAACATCTGGCGGCGTTTTTGCATGTGTCTGTCTTTGTCGTTCGTTATTTATTTGCCTTGCTACTTAAGTTTCCTAATCCCTTTTTTTTTCTTTTTTTTACGACAGGAATGCGTTTGCGCACCGTCCAAGCCCCCACAGGGGCAAGGGTGTGTGGGACTCCGCAGCGAGCGACTACCCACTAAACCCCTCGATATGCACTCTTTGGCGCCTAGCGCAGCCACGTCCAAAGGACGCGCCGCTGCCGAACGAGGTCGTGGGAACCCTTACAGACCGACCATAACCCCGTCCGCGGCACCTGCCCACCAATGGCGGGCCCCTCACGCCCTCTCCAAGATGGAGATGGAGAGGAGTTCCCGGGGCATACTCCGGGTGGTAATTTTTTACTGTGGTTTTCTTCCACGCGGCCCGACGCTCAGTGCGCCAGGCCCCCGGCCCCGCTCAGTGCGGGGTAACGGGCTTGCCCGACGGCAGACCCCACTGGATCCACCGCCGCGCACACGAGCCGAAGCTCAGCGGCGCCAAAGCGCCGACCCACCGCAAAAAGCGGCCACGGTGGCCACACGAGGTGGCCCGCCGAGTAGCACTCGGCCATCCCACGCCCCCCTCATGGGGGCCGCACAAGTGTGCCGAAGCCACACGTTGATCGGGTCAGCCTCAGTCCTTGGAACAACGACACGCCGGAGCTCTACGAGTCTCCGAGCCTCGGAACAACGACATGCCGAAGCACAACAAGGACCCGCACCAACCCGATCAAAGGGGCAACGGCAACGCGCCATGACCCGCGAGCGGGTCCCCAGGCGACACACAACCCCATCTTCAAAAAGAAGGGGAGGTGACGCCCCACATGGCCACGTGAAGTGGCCCGCCGGGTTAAACCCGGCCACACCACGCCCCCTCCACGGGGCAGCTGTCAGACTCTTAGCCCGCGGCAGAAAATCTGCCGGGTTGCCCAGGGTGCACCACGAGGAGGTGTTCTGACATCGCACCCCAAGTTTCCATATACCTAACATCTTCAAAATTGATATTACCATTACATAAGTACATTAAGATCTAAAACACAAATATTATACGTGTCTTAGTTCATGATAATAAATAAATAAATATATTATTACTACCATTATATAAAATGGATATTACTTCTTTAATATCTGCTAACAGAATTAAAGAATAAGTATGTGCTTATTATAACTGTTATGTGGTTGGATAGATGCATTTAGCTCAAGATCACAAATATAAACGTGTCTTATTCTATATTTTTATGTGTATTCTATTCTAATCAACAAAGAAGAATGGCAAACCCAGGGTCGCATAAAATATCAAGTTAAAGTCGATGAAATTCTATGCATTATATTAGACAATTATAGTTGTTCATTTCCTATAAATATGATTTTTTGTAAAACGGGAATAATGAGAAAATCGAAAAAATAAAACTTGTATCAAAACTCAACCACACATGCAATAACGAAACGCATAGGTAAAGTATAAACAAATAAGTTGCCACCTTAAATAATTAAATAAATATATTGTTTAAAATATTTATAAGATTGAACTATTTAATACGTTTTTTTAAGTTTTATGTGATAACAATTGATAAATAAACGGAATTCGATATTAATGAGTATTAAAGACAAAGATTTATTTTAATAACTTATTGTCAATAAATCTTAATAATATAATTTATTGAAACAAATATCAAGATTATGCCTATTACTTCGGTCGGTGTGATAACATCGTTTGGCTGTTTGTCCATGAACCGCACCCTTACATTACAACAATCATACATCATGTGGATAGGGTACCTACCCACCCTATGTTTTGTTGTCAATTGTCATCTGTAATACCTTTTTATATGATTTCGGCTGTGTCGGTAACTAAATAAGTACCTATAATTACCTATTTTTCAAATCAATTCTAGTATTCTATTTTTTAAATCATATATTATATGTATGTAAGTTCACTGATATTTGTAGGTTATACTTATTGCAGCAAAACACGAAAACCCCATTTTAAAAAAATATGCTGCAATTACCTTTTTTTTTAATTGGACTTAGATCTATCTTTTAAGGGTATTTTCATTAAGAAACATAACTCCTAAGTGCGACACTGAAAATACACGGGGTTCTGCCATTCTTCTTTAATTTTGAATTCCTCACAGGAGCGGTTTGCAACTCTAGACATAAGCCTTTGCTATATTCTTATAATGGAGGAAGTTACATCTAGCTGGAAACGTAGGAAAATCAATATCGACGATCAGGGGCAACGACACATGCAACTCATTTTTTTTATTATTTCCTTTTTATTGTTTTTTTTTAGTTATTATTTGACGATTAGAGTCAAAATGTCTGTAATATCGACATCTACCGGTAGTTGTTGACATTACTTGCTATACTCTGTTAGTGTCAAGATATACTTATTTAACAACGCCATCTCGGCGTCAGTCCTGACACTACAGTTTTTCTTTATTACTTACTTATATTATATTTGATGGCCGTTCAAAGACTAAGGTGAAAAATGGGCGCGTTCCATTTACGCACATACTAGAATCGAGGTCCGTTCACCGAATGTTAAGCGTCGTATTGGCGACGGAACCTTCCCCAAAACCAAATTCATTTCATAACATGTGTGTCATGAACTCATGATGTGTCAAGTCAACATACGGATATTTCGAAATTCTACAATATGCAATAAGTATTTCCAGCCAAAGTTATAAGTTTGGTTGGAAAACAAAACGTAATGTAAATTACCCACAAACAAACTGAATGATTTCCAAATTCTATTCGACGAAACCATAATTATATGATCTGTAGCTTTAAGTGTATTTTATTATGATATGTCTCTAAAAATGACCAAAACATACGGTCTAAATGTCAAATTCCGAATTTTGAGAAAATCAACCCACCTAAAGGGGAGCACGGGATTTTGGGCGAAAAAAAAATATCTTTGTAAATAAGGCCAGGATAAACGCGAGATTTATTTTGTTTATGCAAAAAGTGAATAATGACCAAAGATAATTGCAAATGTCACCGACGTGACGTGAAACGACGTTGACGTTGACACTTGACATTGTGAAATTAATTGACAAAGTTATTGTAATTATGATTTTAGTTGTGAAATTTGTGTTAAAACTACAATGAAAACAAAGTGTTTTTGCAAAATTAGTGTTTTATGAAATTTTAAGAAAACACGGTGTTACACTGCACGGCAAAATAAATACGTAATGCGATTAATCTTAATAAGCCGAAAATAGAAATTTGCTTCCGAGAACAGTCTCTCGATTACGATATTGTCTCTTGCAAGAGATATGATAAATCTTCAAAGAATTTTCCATGACGTAAACACCTTCAGAGAAAATGGGACATCATACTTCTCTGAACAGCTTTTCTCACAAAGGATAAAAATATTTACTTTTTCCTCGAGTGCTTATAAGCATCAGGAGGATGTTTATATTACAAAGTAATTCTAATCAAAGTGTTTCCTTTAGAAATATGTATATTAAGATACTGAAAACTAAGTTTAGTTTTAGTGTAACGTACAAGAATTAAAATTTAATTATACATGGTTTAGTTTCAGTCAGGAGCTGAACTTAAAATATAATATTAAAAAGAGTTTTTTGTTGTTGCTGTTTTTAATCGTGATAATTATTTTCTTCCAATAATTTGCATTTAAAAATACTACACAAATTCTAATTAACGTTTTTGTGTTCTACAGTGGTTATTATTTTACTACAATGTACAAAGCCTAGCTAATTGCTCGCTTTTTTTTCGAAATACATTTTTTACGGGATTATAATAAATATCAAAACATCATGTTTTTAGCTCTTTAATATACAACAAGTAAACTCAGACAGGTAGGTACTCTATCTCCGGACGCATGAGTAGTGGTGTCGCATTGTGGTCCGTGCCACACGGTGCGGTCACGTATTTCCCCCGAAACAAAAAAGAGGTAAGTACTATATCTCACCTCATGGTTAAGGCCGAAAATGGAAGAAAGTTTTATTGGACTTCTTAACAATCGAGAAACTGGTTCTCCTACCTCATTCCGACAGATGGAAATTAAATAACTAGTCTTCAGTGGCTAAGGAGTCCAGGTGAAACTTGCTTCCGCCCCTTGACCTCATAGTCCCTTCCATCAGGTGAGATGAGAGGTCAAGAAAAAAAGAACTGCAGCGTGATTATATTACAATAAATCGAAAATACTATAGGCTTAGTTGGTTAGATAAAAATGAAAAGACTCTCTTTATCACTAAATAAAATTCGCAGTAAGCGTTGAAGGAGTTACAATACACAATAAAAAACTTTCCGTGATAAGTATTTTCTCTACCAGTTTTTAAATGAACTGGATTTAATTAACAGTTTACCGCTCCGAGTTCAGAGAGCCGCAGCCTTTTGTGATTTATCGGATCGTAATGCGAGAAGATTATAGGCATTTAATTTTAAAACGAATGCGGCTGCAGATTCCACCAGAGCGCTTTTAACATTGGAAAAAATTCTCTAAATATTAAAAGAGCTCAGCAAGAGTATTTCTAGAGTAAAATATTAAAATCATTTTACTCATAAGCACCACGATTGTCCATATATGTATTTTTTAGATTACATACTTAGTTGACAAACACACACGATGCCCACATTAGTAGTACTGCCCATAATAGTGCAGATTGCGCCAAACTTCTAGTTCGCTCTGGGCCTTACCATGATCGCTTATAGCAAGGTTAAAACAATATTGAAATAAAGACACCGCTCTTGCTGCGTATAGCGCCATCTCGCTATCAGCGCGGTTTTAATATTGTTTTGGGCGATCATGGTTGGGGGGCTGAACACAGCACGATTCGCGTCGTATAAATTCTGTCGAAATCTAATATATAAAAATCTCGTGTCACAGTGTTTGTTATCCTCCGCAACGGCTTGATCGATTTTTCGTTTTTTTTTGTGAAAATTTGGTAGGTTTGAGAATAGCTGGTAGGTTATTTTTAATACCCCTAGGTGATAAACATTTCGTATCTCCAGATTTTTTACATTTTTAATTTCATGGCTTCAAAAATACTTATAACACCAAATTTGCACCTCTCTTACACCGACCCCCATTTTTCATAGAGTTTAGGTATAATGAAATTAAATTATGGTGTCTTTGTCTGTCTACATCCTTACATATTAAAAAACAAAGTCCCCCGCCGCGTCTGTCTATCTATTCGCGATAAACTCAAAAACTACTGCACCGATTTTCAAGCGGTTTTCACCACTCGATAGCGTGATTCTCGAGAAAGGTTTATGTATATAATTTGTTAAGTTTTTGTATTTATTTCTGTGTACATTAATGATATTTGTTGAAGATGTTGGGAAAAAATAAATTAAGGCGAAACGTAGTTCGCGGGCACAGCTAGCAAGTTATAAGTGATGGATGAATGTCACATCACTGAATATTTTTTGGCACAATAATATTTTTACTCAAAAATGCATGTAATGTGGTCATTATTTTGACAACCATGTTTGAGTAAAGTCGACCTTGCCGTTTTGTTTCAAGGAGCGGCCGGCAAAGATTTGCTTCTAGTTAATAAATATATTTTTTATTTAAATTACTTTCTGGTTTTATTTAGATTAGGTACTTGCATTTTTGAGTAAAGCACTATACAAGCCTTGGCCCACAATGACTGCTTCGCTGGTCACGCTATGATTGCTTCGAGCTAGCCTAGCTACGCTCTAGGCCTTCCAGCTTGGCCATCATTGCAGCCCTTGCTGTCCTCACAGTAAAGCTCGTCCATTATCTCAGCTCGTCCATCAAGTGCTGCACGCTGACCGCGCTGTCGGCCTGGAGCTGCGCTACGCTGCACTGTCGGCTATCATCAGCGCGACCAGTAAAGTAGAAATTATAGATCGCGGCAGTAATGTACTATACAGGGTGTAACTGAACACCCCAATAACATTTAAGGGTATGTATCCATCAGAAGTAGAGATTCTGTAGGAAA
Source organism: Schoenobius gigantellus (assembly GCA_963935595.1). NCBI lineage: Eukaryota > Metazoa > Arthropoda > Insecta > Lepidoptera > Crambidae > Schoenobius > Schoenobius gigantellus. The sequence continues at coordinate 11,585,312 of OZ012558.1, forward strand.
AATATTAGCGCTAACAACGCTTCTTTTTTTTCCCATACAAACTAAATAAATTATTTTTTGGTATTAAGTGCCGACAACCCTACGTAAGACGTTTTTTGACGTCAATAAGTGCCTGTAAAGGTCTATATTGAATAAAGATTTTTGAGTTTGAGTTTGAGTTTAAGCGTACGATGAATACTACGCTCACGTCATTAAAACTAAATTAATTATTTTTTGGTATTAAGTGCCGACAGGCCTACGTATACGTAGGAGGAATACTACGCTCACGTTTGTCACGTGGCATTTTGTGTTTAAATTTCTTTTGTGTTAAGTGCTGATTATGGTTGTCACTTGAAAGTTTTTGCTTTCAGTTTAAAATCAAATAACTCTGAATGTATTGGGGTTCCAGGTCTCAGACAAGCACCGAAGGTCCATTTAGTATCTAACTTCCCAAGTAGCATTTATCCTTAGTGATAGTTATGAGAAATGCCTTTTTGTCATAAAAAAGTTATATTAAGGAATTTGTATATCTTGTAAGTTCTATGTCAGTTAATTGTAGAGCTCCTTGGTCTTAGAACTATATGGTGTTTGTTTTAACCTAAAAGCCTTTTTCAAGAGGTTAATATAACGCAATCATAGATTGTTTTCCAGAGCTATAAGCCCTAAGTCTTCTAAGTTCCGAAAAGGTTATAATTGGGTTGTTTTTAGGATAATCAAATGCCTAAATATGACGTGAAACGCATTGTTATATCTCAAATGTGACTCTTTCATAACCTACTTTACTAATAACTTATTAGCTATCTCAAAAACTGTTTAATAACTAAATAGCATTTTGTGGCTACATATGGTTAGGAAAATCACTTTAAGGCGTAAAAGATAGCTTTATAGCATAATTTATAAGCTTTTATTAATGATTATAACCTTTAAATACATAAAGAAACTACTCAGTCATCACCGTAACTTCAAAGTTATATGGAATGCCCACTTACAAATATACAGGATGTCTTAACAAAAAATAGCGAAAAGTGAACATTATAAAAGAAATTCGTAAAACATAGTACAGCGAATCATCACATAAAAGGTAGTTTTACGTTGGTTAAGTACTTATATATCTAGGTCCTGTTATTTGGGGAATAATAAAACGATCGAATAAAAAAACAGGTAGAGACTGATGATGAGATACTATTTTAATAACTTGAGCGGTATGAATTTGAGTAAGTGAAAAATTAACTAAACTGACAACGAATATTAATTAATAATAAAATCCAGAACGAGCTTACAAAAAGTGGGTTATGAATAATCGATTTTGGATATTAAAATTTTAAACGTGCGACTGAATTACTATAATTGAGCGACTAGAAATACAGAGAGGGCATCATTTTATATAAAAGACTAAAGAGCAGGGGGACGGTGAGGCGCAGCCCTCCTGGTCACAACACAAAATAGGGGACAAAATTGCCTACTGTAGGTTAGGTTAGGTTCAGAACATGACCATACTTAGCGGAGCGAGCGAAGCGAGCGCAGCGTCATACCTACTATTCTATGGGAACCTATACCACCGAAATCACATCATTAAGATCTTACAATTTTTGACATCTTCTAATTCTTAAATAGGTTCAAGGTGCGGCACAAACATAATAAATACGCAACCCAACCTTTTCCCATACATTTTGAGATTAGGTTTATGAAATTTTTTTAAATTAATATCTCGATAACGACGCATCACCGAGAGGGGGGAGTGATACAAGGGGTACATCCCCTCCTCCTCTCGTTATTAATTTTCAAAAATTAATAACAATTTTTTTTTATTTGAACCAAAGTACTCTGCTCAATGTGGTAATTTTCAAAGTGGTTTTTCTATTCGAAAAACTTAATTTAAGATAAAATGCCGCTCACCATAAATAAATCATTTGCCAAATACTGAAAAAAATGCAGGATCTAATATTTGTTTGATTGTCACTCCAACAAATATTAGATCGCTCAAAGATTATGAAGGTTCTCATTTTGTATTTGAAGGAACTCGAATAAATGTTTATAAGTTACTGTTCTGTTGATTTATCGTCATTCGCAGTCAGTCGCTCACTTAATACAATCACCCAAATTAATTATTTTTGTCTCTTAAAATTTTCATTTACAGTCACTCGTTTAAATAGTCAGAGGTCATCTAATTGCGGCTTGTCCGGTTGCTTTTTCAGATGACTCGGGTGCGCGACCCCGGCTTCTCGAGCCTTCGATGCCGTTTACCTCTCGTCTCCGCGGTGTCGATGTCCCTCTCCTTCCCTCCCTCTCCATTACAGTCGTGGTAAGGCTCGGTACTAATTAGGATTACCTATTTAATGCCGGGACTGTGCGGGTTGGTACCACCACTCTGCCTATTTTGGTCGTGAAGCAGACCTGCATTTCGATTGAAGGGTAGAGGCAGCCGCTCCTTCATGCCCCTTTCCCGTCCCTTTTGTGGTGTGGAGTCGCGGTGATAATCGAAACTAGTGGAGTTTAAAGTCTCAGTGAGGTCGTTGGGCGTGAAGAGTTGACGTGCCAGTCAGTAGGGGACCCGAACCCAGGAATATCCTGCCTGGGAGGCTGTCCTGCACAACCGGCGAAAATTCCGTCATGCGGTCATCGTGCCGGAGTAGGAGACCGGAGTGGATCCCGATGTCTGCGTGCGGGGGGGCACCGGGGGCCCTTCCGTGCCGCGTGTCAGCTCTTCACACAACCCGCGCCCCCACTTTGTACTACGTTCTGCTCTTTCTTCGTTTGTCATCGTGACTCAGCCCCACATTTAATCCCTTCCCCAAAATGCTTAACAACAATATAACAATATGAAGATCAACAATAAGAAGAAGCGAGCTCCTACGGCGGACACCCAATCCACATTTAAAATGGATTTCTGCAACATCAGGGGTCTACACAGTAATCTCGAAGCCGTCCACCACCATCTTGAGACGGCTCGGCCTGCCTTGCTCTTCTTAACGGAGACGCAAATTACTGCCCCTGACGATGTTTCGTACCTGAAATACCCGGGTTACGAACTGGAACACGCATTCCTACGTAAAACCGGGGTGTGCGTATACGTCAGGGGTGATGTTTGCTGTCGCCGCCTTCGGGGCCTCGAGCATCGGGACCTGTCGTTACTATGGCTGCGCGTGGACCATGGGGGTCTTACCCGAATCTACGCGTGCCTTTACAGGTCCCATGCCAGTGAATTAGGGTCAGCTCAGCTTTTTGAGCACGTTCAAGAGGGGATTGACCGAGCGTTGGAGCAGTACCCATCTGCGGAGGTGGTGGTCCTTGGTGACTTTAATGCTCACCATAACGAGTGGTTGAAGTCCCGGACCACTGACCTCCCGGGTAGGACTGTCTTCAACATGGCTTCGGCCTATGGCTTCTCTCAACTGGTGGTACAGCCCACCCGTATCCCAGATATAGAGAGCCATGAAGCCTCCTTGTTGGATCTACTGCTGACTACGCGACCTAGCGGATACAGGGTTGTGGTCGATGCTCCTCTTGGATCATCGGATCACTGCCTTGTCCGTAGTACTGCCAGTCTTGCGCGACCCCATCGCGTGTCTGCGGCTGGCAATCGTGCAGTTTGGCGGTATGAGTCAGCAGACTGGGATGGACTCCGAGAATTCTTCGGATCCTACCCCTGGATGCAGCTCTGCTTCGCCTCCGAAGATCCCGATACCTGCGCAGATTGCGTCACTGAAACGGTGCTGATGGGAATGGAAGTTTTCATACCCAACGCCAAAATACCTGTTGGCGGTCGCAGTCGTCCCTGGTACAATAATACCTGCAGGAACACTGCCCACCTCAAGCAATCTGCGTACATCGCCTGGGACAATGCCAGAAAAAGTCGGGATCCTGACGTGACGGAGAAGAAGCGACAGTACAACGCTGCTTCTAGATCCAACAAGAAGGCTATTGCTGAAGCCAAGGCGGAACACGTGGCCAGGGTTGGCGAGCGACTAGGAAGCTATCCCAGTAGGAGTCGTGCTTTTTGGTCGCTGGCCAAAGCTGCGCAACGTAATTTCTGCCAGTCCAGTCTCCCACCACTGCGTGTAGCTGATAGCAGCCTGGCCCACAGTGCAAAAGAGAAGGCCAATCTCTTGGTCCAACTCTTTGCCTATAACTCGACAATGGACGATGGAGGAGCCACACCACCTAACATCCCTCGGTGTAAAAGCTCACTGCCTGAAATACGCATTACACAACGTGCGGTCAGGCGGGAGCTTAAGCTCCTGAACGTCCATAAGTCGAGTGGGCCGGATGGCATCCCAGCAGTGGTGCTGAAGACGTGCGCCCCTGAGCTGACCCCCGTACTAACGCGCCTTTACCGCCTTTCCTATCAGAACAGCAGGGTTCCATCTTCGTGGAAGATTGCTCACGTCCACCCAATTCCCAAAAAGGGTGACCGATCCGACCCGTCAAATTACAGGCCAATAGCAATAACGTCCTTGCTCTCCAAGATTATGGAGCGGGTCATCAACTCCCGCCTCCTACGGTACCTGGAAGAGCACCAGCTGATTAGCGACCGACAATACGGCTTCCGTCACGGCCGTTCAGCTGGTGATCTTTTAGTTTACCTGACCCACCGTTGGGCGGAAACCTTGGAGGGCAAAGGTGAGGCTCTCGCCGTGGGACTAGATATTGCTAAGGCGTTTGATAGGGTCTGGCATAGAGCTCTTCTCACGAAGCTACCGTCATATGGAATCCCCGAGGGACTCTGCAAATGGATAGCCAGCTTCTTGGACGGTAGGAGCATTAAAGTCGTCGTCGACGGCTGCTGTTCCAAAACCATGCCCATAAACGCTGGCGTTCCACAAGGTTCGGTGCTCTCCCCAACCCTGTTCATTCTGCATATTAATGACATGTTGTCCATTGAGAACATACATTGCTATGCAGATGATAGTACGGGTGATGTGCGGTATACCGACCACCAGAATGTCCCTCGGATTTCGTTGCAAGAAAGGCGGTCACAACTTGTGTCTGAAGTCGAGGACCCTCTAGGGCGAGTCTCCGAATGGGGTGCAGAGAACTTAGTTAAGTTCAACCCCACGAAGACACAAATTTGCGCATTCACTGCGAAGAAGGACCCATTTATCGTAGTGCCTCAGTTCCAGGGAGTTACTCTTCGTATGTCCGGTGGTATTGGGATCCTCGGTGTGGAAATTTCGGCCAAAGTGCAGTTTGGGAGTCATTTGGAGGACAAAGCCAAATTGGCGAGCAAAAAACTGGGCGTCCTGAACAGAGCCAAGCAGTACTTCACTCCTAGCCAGCGGCTGATGCTTTATAAAACACAAATACGGCCGCATATGGAGTACTGCTCGCACCTCTGGGCAGGAGCTCCGAAATATCAACTCGACCCTCTTGACTCCCTGCAAAGGCGTGCATTCCGCATCGTCGGTGATCCCAATATCACGGCCTCAATGGAGACGCTGGAGCAAAGGAGAGACTTTGGTTCTCTTTGCGTGCTCTATCGGCTCTTTAACGGAGAGTGCTCCGAGGAACTGTTTGCAATGGTGCCCTCGTCACCTTTTTATCATCGCACCACCCGCCACCGCAATAGAGTTCATCCGTACCACCTGGAACCGATCTCGTCTGGCACAGTTCGGTTTCAGCGTTCATTTCTTCCACGTACGTGCAGACTCTGGAACGAGCTCCCAGCTGCGGTGTTTCCTGAGCGCTACGATATGTCCAACTTCAAACGAGGTTTAAAAAGAGCACTTCTCTCCAGGTAGGCAGCAACTGAGCTTTGCCCTTGGCATTGCAGATGTCCATGAGCGGTGGTTACCACTTACCATCAGGTGGGCCACTTGCTCGTCTGCCACCTTTAGCAATAGAAAAAAATACTACCCTTTATGTTTCACCCTTTCCCTATGAGTTTTTACCAATTGTATTACAAAATAGTTCATTCTTTTTAGCCGATACAAATGATGAAGAAATAGAAAGTATTTATTTATTTATTCCTTAGTATATTAGTGTACAGGGCGGACTTAATGCCAAAGGCATTTTCTGCCAGTCGACCTTAGGGTGAATCTGAGAATCATGAGGTAGATGTAAAAAATAAATGTGACTAATAAATTCGATGAACACTATTATAAAATAAAATTACACATACTATAAATATAACATAATAAATACACTATACTATATACACAAATACATATTATAAATAAATATATATATATATATATATATCGCCGAAAAGTATGATAATTGAATCTGCAGTAATAAAAGAATGGGAAAAATAGTAATGTCGTGTGAAGGTCAATGGCAGTCAACCTACAGAAAACTACGTAGTCTCCTCTTGAATGCATACAGACTACAATCAGACATTCTTAAATCGGGAGGAAGAGTGTTGCAGGAGAGAATCGATTGCACAAAGCACGAAGAATGAAAAACATCACAGTGATGAGAAGGACACTTCAGCAATCGATTGAAAGAAGATCGAAGATTCCTATCGTGGGCAGGGGCGGATCGAGAACAAACATTTAGGGGGGGCGATCATAAGATCTGAAGGTATTTTTTGAACTTTATTTTTTGAAGACCGATTAGACGGTTTAGCTCTAATGAACATTGACTGGAATGTAAAAATAAATGTTGATAGCGTAATCGATCGATATGCGAACAGCAGAAAGCACAGGCTCGATTTCGTCCTATAATTTTATATTCTTTATGTTTTATTTTAATTATTATAAATGTTATTGGATTTTTATTTTACAAAATGTATATCTAATAAAAGTTAAATATTTTGAAAAATGATACAATGTATTTTTCTTCGGCCGTCCTCAGGGGGGGCGATCGCCCCGATCGCCCCCCGCTGGATCCGCCCCTGATCGTGGGAAGTACATAAGTACTGGAAATGGAATTTTAAATATGAGGGAGAATGTGGCGAATGAAGCAGAGAAAAAAGAGTAGTTATCGCCCTCATCTTTCTCCGTTGTTGAATGGGCATCCATCTTAGAAGACGGCGATGAGTAGATACATGATCATACTTACGAAGCTTGAAAACGAACCGAATGCAGTTATTCAGAAGTCGGTGAAGTTTATTTAAGAGATCTGCATTCAGGTCGAGATAGCACACATCGCCATAGTCGATTAACGGGAAAATCAAGGTCTGGACGAGCATCGCCTTCGTTTTAGGTGGTAGTAAATTCTTGAGCCTATAAAGTGAACGCAGTATTCCTGTTACCTTCTTGCAGATATTGGTAACACGGTGACCTTCGTGGCTTCAATTCCCGTTCTGATATCACCGGTCACTTTCAGAATCAGGGCAGATGTAGTGCTGTGCCCGGGCCTAAATCCTGTTTGTACTCGCTCAAAAGAGCACTATCATAAATGAATTTAGAGAACTGTTTATGGACACAGGCTTCGAGTACTTTGGAGAGGAAAGGGAGAATGGAAATCGGTCGGAAATCATTGAGTTGAGAAGGACTTGATGTTTTCGGGAGAGGACGTACATAAGCCTTAAGCCACAGAGAAGGGAAGATACCAGACATCAGGAAGAAATTTACAATGTGAGTTGTAATTGGTAGGACATGATTAAGGATAGGGATTATCATTTGGCGGCATAAGCTGTCACAGCCTACGGCTGTGGACTTGATGGACAGGATTATTTTTTTAATATCATCAGGAAAGGCTTGGAAACAATCAGAAGCCTCAAGGCAAGTCCATCCACGAGCTATGATGGTATGCCAGCCAAGGTCTTAAATCATTTGAGTACCTTAATTATTCCGACCTTAACAAATCTATTTAACAGATGCTTGAGACTTGCAAAATTTCCTGATGTACTGAAAAAGTCTGTTCTTATACCGATTCATAAGGCTGGGAGGAGAGATTGTGTCGTTAACTAAAGGGTAGTATTTAAACGAGTGACTATAAATTAAAATTTTAAGAGACATAAATGATTAATTTGGGTTATTGTATTACTAAGTGAGCGACTGACTGCGAGTGACGATAAATCAACAGAACAGTAACTTATAGACATTCATTCGAGTTAGGTACGTCAAATATAAAATGAGAAGCTTCAAAATATTTGAGCGACCTACCTAATATTTGCTTGAGTGTCAACGTTACGTCCTGTATTTTTTTTTCAATATTTGGCAAAGGATTTATTTATGGCGGTGTGTGTCTGTCTGTTGCATCATAATTCCCGAACCGATGAACGATTTTGATTCTGTTTTTTTTTTGTTTTAAAGGTAAATTAGTCGGAAGTGTTCTTAGCTATGTTTGATGACTATCGGTCCAAGATGGCTGCCGCCATAAAATGGCGGATTACATTTTTTTTTACAACTCCCTCAATATGGCTATCAATATGACCAACAATACAGTTTTCGCAGGGGTCGCTCAGCTGGTGATCTTCTAGTTTACTTGACACATCATTGGGCAATTGAAGCGAAGGGGGAGGCACTGGCAGTAAGTTTGGACATCGCGAAGGCCTTAGATCGGGTCTGGCACAAAGCGCTTCTTTCTAAACTTCCTTCGTATGGGCTTCCCGAGAAACTATGTGGATGGGTCACTAGCTTTTTATTAGACAGAAGCATGAAGGTCTTAATTGATGGTGAATGCTCAGACTCACTGTCTATAAATGCTGATGTCCCCCAAGGATGTGTGCTGTCAGCTACACTATTCCTTTTGCATATTAATGATATGCTGCAAATCAGCAGCATTCATTGTTATGCAGATGACAGCACGAAAGACACCTCATATAACGGCCGTGCGAACATTTCTCGGGAAAACGTCATCGAGTGCCGGAATAAACTTGTGTCTGAAATTGATACATCATTAGAGAAAGTCTCTAACTGGGGTCGACTTAAGTTGGAGTCTGTTTCAACGCTACAAAGACACAGGTTTGCCCGTTCACCGCCAAGAAAATTCCATTTGTCGTGTCTCCTCGCTTTCAGAGCATTCCCCTAACTGCCTCAGCCAATACTGAGATCCTTGGTGTCGACATATCGAGCGAAGTCCAGTTCCGTGGCCACTTGGAGGGTAAGGCTAAATTAGCCTCTAAGAAGCTCGGTGTGCTCAATAGATCGAGACAGTCCAGCGCACCGCCTACAGCTTTACATGGCGCAGGTTCGGCCTCATATGGAATACTGTTCTCATCTTTGGGCAGGGGCGCCCCAATACCAGCTTCTCGCACTGGACCGCATTCAGCGGAGAGCGACTCGAATCGTCGATTGACAGGAAATTTCCAATCGTTTTGATACCTTGGCGCTGCGTAGAGATGTCGCCTCACTATGCATCTTTCATCGCATATTTTACGGGGAATGCTTAATATCTATAATGTAAATAATTAAATAAATAGATATATTAATTGCATTGCAAATAAGAATGTAAAAATAAAGTAGGTAGGTGCCTATTTAACTAGCAGTAGGTACATATAGAATCTGAAAAATAATAGAAGAATAATAATAAGCATATCCTTTAGTTTTGTAAACACTCTGTAGGTACACCACGCGAAATGTCGTTTTTTAATAAAATGCAATCTAAGCTTTTTTGGCATCTGAAATTACTACTTAGTCCGTCCGCGGTAATATAGATTTACTATCAAATCTTACTAGAAATTTTAATGCGTAAAGGGTTGCAAAAATAACTAACAGTTTGTGATAAGGTTATATAAATTACCTAGAGGTTATTTTTAAGTAAATTTCGTGCGTTAATAGTAATTCAAGCTATTTAAGAGTTATTTGTAAAGCTAGTAAGCCTTTCATTGAAGGCAGCCATTTTTATGAGGCTTATTGTGGCAAAATTTTCGAAAATATCAATTTATTTATTTTATTTGCTGGTGATAATAAATTTAAAATACATTTTAACGTTTATAAATAATTGTGTGCTAGATTGGAGGTAAAAAATGTATTTAATGTATTTTTTTTACACTACGTATGACTATTAAATATTTCAAATATGCCTGATAATTAGGGCGCGTGTATTTTATAAGCATATTATCCCATAATTTAACATGAAACTGGTATTCGCAATAGAATTTATAAACACGTGTAAATTTTACAGACATTTTGCTCCGCATATAAATACGCTACGTCATAATAAAAAAATAGTATTACAAATGGAAGCCATTTGTCTGATATGAAATAAGTTTTAACTAATATATAACCCGTCTCTTGTAAAATATTTTTAAAACTTACTAATAAGCTTTTGCTGGTACTTGACAATAACCTAATTCTGGAAAATGACTGCTGCGATAAAAACTGATTATGACTAGTCCATGACTAAGCTGAGACTTCATAAAGGTTATAATTAGGTAATACTGAATTTAACCAGGTTATGAAATGGTTAATTTACGGTTACATGAAGGTTATCAAGCATGCCTTTAGGTAATTTGTCTAGTCAGTATAGAGTAAAAATAACGTCTGCACTAGGTTAATATGGAGGGCCTTTTTGGTCATTAAGAGTTTATGCGGAGTTTATTATCACCATATTAGGACCTATCGTATTTCTTTGAGGAAATCCATAGAAAGGTTATATAACCTATCTGTAACCTTCCTATAACTTAAATTGTTACTTGGGTTATATACCCCTTAAATGTTATTGGGGTGTTCAGTTACACCCGGTATAAGCATGCGGAGGAGGGACAGTACCTCTGCTCGAGATAATTTCAGAGCGGACTAGAAGTTTGGCGCAGTCTGTACACGTGATTTCTGTAAGACTTGCAAATCTGCAACCCCTTTTTTTCTCGGAGGGAAATGCGTAACCGCACCGTACCCGCCGTGTTGGCTAGATGGTGAGCGTGGACTCTCCCGGCAGAGTGCTAGGCCTTCCCACTAAAACCCCCCGGTGTTCCCCCTGCCCTTATGGGCGCGCTAGATAAGGTCCACACTGCGACTCCACTACCCACGCGACCGAGTAAGCCCCACCAACTGGTCGGGCTATCGCCAAGGGGTATTGCCCGAGAACACACGGGCAATCCCCAGACGGAGGGCTTTACAATTTAGAAAAAAATAAGCAAATTTTAAATTTATTCTGTCTCATTAACATAATACTATCTTAGCTGTGAATCTTAATTCACAGCTAAGATAGTATTATGTTAATACTATCTTAGCTGTGTTTTTCTATGGAAATCACTTTTTAGTTCCATCTGTCATCGTTAAAAGTGCAGCTCACTGCTAACTGTCAAAACACAACAGTATGTTAGCTTTGGTATGCAAAATGGTGGTTGATATTCAGGTGCAAATGTAATTGCAGGGCTGTATTAACTGTTCTATAAGTAATTGTATACTGTTTGTAATTCATTATCATCATCATCATTTTAGCCTAGAGAAGCCCACTGTTGAACATAGTTTTCCTCCGAGGATATCCAAGCCAATCGGTTCAGCGCTTCTCGGCATCCGGCGGCTTCCCGCGACCTTAATGAATTTTTCCTGTAGAATTAACGAAATTTCCCGTGACACCAAAAGTATAATTAGCCGGTTAAGATGATAATCTGTTTTTTTAACATTTTTGAGAATTACCAGTTACACCGTTCTATTTTACGACTGCAATAAAACAGGAATTATGTAGAAATATGTTTATTCTAATAAGGAAATTTGTGTTTTTTTGTTGACAAAGAAATGTAAATATATTTACGACTTTAACTCACCAGGTAGTATATTAATATTAACTTAACAATATTGCAAACTACACAAAACATAAAGATATACGAGAAACTATTATTAAGTAACAATAAAATTGTACCGAACCGAAAGTATTCTATTCTAATGGATTATTTGTTAATTAACTACCTAGCCAAAATACGACATAGACAAAAGAAATATAGGCAGCCAATCAGCCCATATGTCACTGACTTTCAAAAAAATAGCTCAATTCGCGTGTCCCGCCGCGTGAACAAACAACGTGCCGTCCCTCTTGCGCCGGGACACGCACGTCACATGAACATGGGAGACTTGCCTTTCGCAGCGTTTCATAAAATAGCATGCGCAGTCGTCCGGTTTGTTCAGCCCGCTACGCAGCGACCGACGACGCCCTAACCTAAATTATTAAGAGCGAGAAGACACTACCTATACGTTGTTATAGCCTGCCTGCAGTCTCCTGTTTCAATATTGTTCCAACCTCGCTCTAATGCCCGATTTACAAAGACATTTAGCGAAGTGAACAGTAGCGAGTGGCAAGTGGCGCGAGCGCCCGGGACAGCGACCGTTTACACTACAGCCAGTCAAGTGGCATTTCCCATTCGAGATGGAGAGTCAACGACGCGCTACACTGAAAGAAATTTTTAGTAACAAATAACAAACATTTGAGTAACCTATTACATAAAAATAGTGACTTCACAACTAATGTTACTAGTAACCAAATTCAGTTTTGTAAAAACAGTTATGTTATCTATAGCCAAACAAAAATAATTACTTACCACCAAATATATAAACCATAAGTTACCAAAGTGTTTCGAGTAAATTACTAATATAAGTGTATTAATAACAAAACTTTTAAGTAAGAATAGACCACATCTATGTTTACCATTTACGAAACTGTTTTGTTATAAATAACTGTTTCTTCAATATTAGCATCACTAAACTGTTATCATAACTAAACTATTTTGCTATCTGTTACTAAACTTTCGATTAATTATAACTAGATTCTCAGATTAGTATAGCATCAATATATTGTAATCATGACCAAACTTGTGATTAAAATATAGCTAGAGTTTCAGATTATTTACAACATCACTGTTATGTAATCTGTAACTGAACTTTTCAGTTAATAGTTACATTACTTTTAGGTTACTATAGCGGTTTTTTCCTACAGGTTTATAGCTTGTAGCCAAAACTAATAATATGAGAATTTTCAGCAAGAAAGGCAAGCGCTGTTGAAACTCCTCATATATTAATTTCGACTACAAACTTGGGACAAATTAAAAACTAAATTGATTTGTTCAAATAAGTGAGCATTCATTAATTAACAAATTAATTAATTACAGAAAACTTTTAAGTATATTGATCAACAAAAGAAATAATCACAGAACTATAAATAACTACGCCTCAACACTAGGCACCATCCTCTTTTGGTACCCTTGTCCAAAATATTGTTGGAACTGCAGCTGGCAATGCTACCAGCATGGTGGCATTGGAGATCGTGGTCAATTCGACTAGTGACTTGTACAATTATTATTCGAAATCGTCAAAGCGGCATAGTCCAGTAGCTCTTCATAAGACTCTGTAAAATAAAAACATGTTTAAGTTATCTGCATTAAAATAAGAAGCAAATGAAAGAAATATATCACTGGGGCATAAACACCAGCTCCCTTATTCGCTACCTTCGGTTGCTCCGAACTCTGAACTCCGAACTGTCATTGTGATATACTACTGAGTGTATTACACATAAAACTACTCGCTGAAATAGCAATGGCAACGTGAGTTTTGTTATGGCAGGGTTTATTATAGCAGTATGATATTGTGTTCAAAATGACAATTCGGAATTGGTAATTGAAGTAAGTGAATAGCTGTGTACACATTAGTCGCACAACTGTACGAAAAACGGACAAACATTTTCTTATAAAATCAAAAAAGTTTTTTTCTGTTCACTCACCATCCAAAAATTTGAAATAGTCATTTCCAAGCCCCACAACCTCAGTTAGTAGGAAATTTTTTCCGCAGGTTCGTTTGCTTCGGGGGGGCTGCATTCATGAATACGGCATCACCATACAGTTTTGACTCTTCATGTGTACCATATTTCTTCTCTATTTTGAAAAATATCACAAAGTTACCACTAAATGCCACTTGCTTTCTGCGAACTAGTGCGAACCGCAAGGCCGGTAAAGCGAAATGAACATTATGTTCCTGCGTGTCATGTTTGATGTAAGTTCGGGCGGGAAATTACATTTTTTTTTTGTTACACGCAGCATCACTTTTATTACCTCTGACAAAACTATTTTGTTCTGGCTTACAAAAACATTGTTGTAATCAACATTATTAAAACTAGTTGGTTTCAATCAAATATTTAATTTGTTTATAGCAACTTTGCAACACGATCTTAAACAATACTATTCAGTTGTAAACAATTTTTAGCTATGGTAATTAATAGCACAATAATTATGTAAAAGCTTAATTAAAGTTTAACCAACTGTATGTTAGAAAATACTCTAAGTTTGTTCAATTATAGCAAAGTACTGTTATGTTACAAGGTACCGAAGTCGAATTTGACAGTAAATAACAAAAACTTTAGAAGTTCATAACCAAAATTAAATAACTGAAATGATTTTGTAAATTGTAACAAGCCAGGTGATCTAAACATAAATGAAATTAATTTAAAAGTTAACAAAGTTTTGCTAATCTTTATTTAACTCAACTAGTTTAGTTAATTAGTTTTTTCAGTGTATACTACGAAAAATTGTTAATATTATGGAGCAAATTGAAAAAGAAGTTTTATACCATTCAATTAAACCAAAACTAATTTTGGAACCAAATGGATTACTCAAAGACCTACTTTTGGCGCTAACTAGTGTTTTATTGCTCAAAGTACTTGTTGTTGAAGATCGGAAGGAATATCGTGATTCAATGAGAATGACAGAAGAATCGTCCATTTGGTTACTGAACAAAGTTGAACCTGTCATTCCATGATGTTTTACATTCCATAAACACTCATGTCATTATGTATTCTTGTACAAACTTATAAGTCGTGTCCTCGGACCACTTTGCCATTTTAAAAATGAGCTAGTTCCCGCCAAGACGCCGTTGAATTATGCACTGTCCTATCTATGGCCGTTTACACTGAGCCAGTGGCGAGTCAACTGTTGCACGGGGGGATTGAGCGGGCGCGCGAAGGGTGTCACTTGCCCTAAAAATATAATGGCATTCTATTCGGATCCACTGTCCGGTAACTTGGCAAGTAAGTTGACGCGCCACTGTCCGCGTGGTTTACACGATTCTACTTGTTCACTGTCCTGTCTCACTGTACTGTCCACTGTCCTAATGTAAATCGGGCTTAAGGGATGGTCCAGTATGGCCTCAGATCACTTGGGCCTCAGCCTTAGGCGCGCCATATATCGTAGTTTATCTCTACCGTCAACCCGCAGAGGGTAGCGTAGAGGCATACACAAACTACAGCTTCTTAAATCAGCTGAGAAGAGATGACAACTGGTGAGTGTAGTCCCGATTGATTCACGCGAAGCTATCCTCGAAGGAGAGATCAGTGCCCAGCAGTAGTGGGGCGCATATGCATTAAAGTAACGAGGCTAGCAATAGCCGGACTACGTAAATTGATGGCGCAGTTACCAAAAAGCCAATGGTATCACAACAAAGCCTGTCAATTAGAACGGCAGGAGTTAGTCTACAATAGCACGCACGGATGTGACATTGATGTTCTAGTTCAGAAATTAGCTGTCACCATGCCCTGAATACGTTCGCTCCGCACGTTAGGGGTACTCTCTAAGCCTGTAAGCTGGTAATTAATGTTTGTTCTGTAGACGCCGCGAGAGAGTGCGCGCACATTTCACTTTGGTGAAGTGGCAATGTACGGCGAAATAACTACTCAAAGCTTTGATCACAGGCTCATAATAACCGCAATTGAAAAAAGTCTTAGAGATCAGATCTTTAATTTTTAAATTCTCATATTACGCAAAGTAATTCGTTTTCACTATTTTAAAATTGCTTTAATTCAATTTCAAAATAGTAGCATAGAAGCCGTAGAAAGACTTTTTATTATGTGTTGAAAGAGTAATCGTTTGTGGTTTTTCTAATAGAATGATAAATTATCAAGGTATTTTGCATCCAGGTATATATAACTATCCTCCATACCAAGTGAACTTTCCAAGCACTTTAGCTCAGCTGCTCTCAATCATTCAGTATACGTCAATACTTTGTCATCCGTGTAGAAAAGGAAAAAAGGTCAAACGGAGGGTCGTAACACTAAATCTCGAGAATTTGTAATTACAACACCGTCCCTCAAGGGCCGCAGCCGGGTAAATCCTTCAAACTGGAGCACAACTAATCCCAGTATTGATTCTTTGTGGCTGTGATAGGTGAGCTGGCTTTCTCACGAGGATTAGTTCCATGCGGTTCCATGCGTTTATGGCGCAATCCCGGGAAAAATAAATGTATACTTATACGAGTATATAGCGCGGAAATTACAATTATAATAATAGCGCAGGGTTTCTATGCATAATATTATACCCTTCGTTCACTCTGATCAAGATCTATAATAAGACGGGATGTAAAATAAAACCGTAGCTGAAGGCAAAATATCCTGAGAAAATTTAACTTCAAAGAAACATTAATTTCTTAACTTCCCAACATAACATAAAGTGCTCTAAATGATATCAATACATCGCTTGTCTTTAAACGCACACACAACAATTTACGCAAGATATTTTCACACCAAGTTGAGGTGGGTACTGTGAAGTGCCATTTCATGGCTCGAGTATGCACTTTCAAAAATACAGTTTGTTGCAAACCGCTTAGAGTTGAAAGTCCGAAGCAAGAGCCTACATTTCTTATTGAAATATTGTTTCGGGCGATAACTGTTTTACCCCCTTTACGAAACTAGACACTTTTGGTCTCATTAGATTCAATATACCTTATTCTATGTTTGTACGTATTGATTGTTTTGTAATTCTGTATAATTTAGTAAAAAATATTAAAATGCTTGAGGTGGTTTTTAAGACTAAAATATTGATATTAAGATGCTAATAATTTACATTCTGAGCAATATTACTTCAAAATCAAAACGTACAAACCTAGATCTTCATGATATCCACAACATTTTTAAAAATTACGAAAATTGGAATATGTAAAGAGGGAGAAAAGCGTTATCGCTTTTTGTATGAAAATTTACAGCTTCACAATCCTCTTAAGGCAAACGTCTTTTGTGTAACCATTTGATAAGACATCAACAATAACCATTTGCAGGGATAAAACAAAGCCTCGAATGGATGGTGGAGCAATACTTAAAGATCGCTCTAGACTGAGATCTTCTTAAGCTTGCTTAATGACGCGAGGCAAATACAATGGAGCTCATTTTCAAGTGAGCATACTTAAATGGATTTAAGTACAACTTGACTGAGAGTAAGTAAGAAGGGATATAGAAAACGCTGGTGTAAAATAGTGGATGCGTTTTTGTTAAAGCTTGTAATCGATGTGTTAACCTTTTGTGTGCATGGTTTCAGTCATCAATTTTGTATGCACTACCTATGTTGAAATTGTCATGGTGTAGAATTGTTCCTTTTAAATTTTGCAAATCTTAATCCAAACTTAAGCAAAAATTAGAAAGCGTGAGTATGATTTATGTTATTTACCGTATTCATTTGTATACTTGCTAAAGGTTCCTGGGAAGCCATTAGTTTAGTTTTATTCCTATTATATCTGTCGAAACAATGAAGAACTTACTGAATGATTTGAAATGTAAGAAGTATAAAATAGCCAAAGTATGCAAAATGACTCACCTAAGCATTTTCAAACCCTTGCAAAATTTTGCACTTCAAGTAGAAACTTGTTAGTACGTATAACTTTACAAAACTCCGTATCTTCGTTTTACAATTTTCCATGAGAGATACTTAAGACGAATTTCAATATTTTATCAAGTTTTGATATTAAGTCGGTACTTGTTCCGTTCGTTGCGTATCTGGAATCTGAGAAAGGTTGGGTCTTTAAATAAACTGCGCGGCCTGTTAATTTGTTAAACTTCAGAAAATTAAATTGGCCAGATTTAGGGATGAAGTTAATGAGTAGCAAATAACTGAACACTCTGATGGAAACAGAACAGACATTCCAGTGTTCAGTACCTTTCATTCAGTGCGTTAACTTTGTCTCTCAATTAATAACACAAGTTTTTTTGTGTTGGGATTAAAGCGTTGTACCTACTTCCACCGTAAAACTCGGAACTTGCTTACCTTCTTTTGACTGCCTTGGTAATTGACTTGCCGCAGGCATGGTACAAGTTCGTACTTCGCATCTACTCATTTATTCAGTGTAGCAAACACTTTTTAGATGCCCGAAAAAAGGCGTAGTCAATACTGCTCTTAAATTAAATACTATTCTACGAGATAAATAAAAAATCTAATATTATTCCACAGACGTCAGCAGCGTTATATCTATTATGACGCGTATAGATGTATTTATACTTACGAATTAAATAAACATACCTACCTAGTCATATTTATATTAAAAATAATAGGTGGTTAAAGCGTCAGTACGGTAAGTTGAGGAGGCGGTTTCCATTCTCGCCTAAAACGGATGTTTTTTCTTGTATGGATTTTTCAATTTATTGACCATTTTAAAGAAAATTCTAAGTCACAAATATGACATATTTTTTATAAGTACACAATACAAACAGAAAAGTTAATTCTTTACCCTTATATATTCAGGCAATAAACGGACAGTGCATAAGATGGCCCGACGGTAAAACCTCTTTATGGGACTCTTATGAGGCTGGACTCCGACTTTGCAAGTTTATGCCATTACTACATTCCTTAGACCTTGCCTTTGTAATATGGTCGTAAAACGGACACTATATTCCTGGTAAAGCTACCTGAAATATTGCTGTGTAAATACGATACACCTAAATTTGATGGGCTCACATGAAATTTCGTATTAATTCAGAGCTCGGCTAAACTCTCAGCTAATGGAAGTCTGTAGTATGCAGGGGCTCTTAAATCTTAATTGATTATATTTATGTCAATTTAGTCTATGTATACAAGCCCTATTATACATATTATACAGTGTGCCAGTGTGACGTAGCTGTAGTACTTGCCTCCTTCGCATTTTCTGAACTCCGTTTTTATCAAATCTTCGCGTTCTCTGTTTTCTTGTTGGGATAAAATATTGTTGTATTCGTAAATTATTTCCGGTTTGTTTTCTATTGTTTTCGGGGTTCTTTCGGTTTTCTTTTTGATTTCTTTAGTGTTCGAAATTGTCGATGTTGGTTGTTTTCTGTGTTCTGGTATTGTGTATTGTTCTGGAGTTTTCATATTCTGAAATATTTTATTCCATCCTATGCGGTTAATTATATCCATTCCTATTATAACATTTGGACTTGATGGGAGTTTATACATGTTGTGTATTATTTGCGTGTTGGCGATGTTCATTGGCAACGATACACTGTTCGTGAGTTCGACTTCTGTATTGTTTGCAAGAACGATACTGGTTGCAGTTTGTTTGAATTTGGCTAAGTTTTTCTTAGCTAATTCTCCTATTTCGTTGTTGATGAACGACGAGGTGGAACCTGTATCTAATAACGCCTTAAACAGTTTCTCCAAATATTATGGTTTCTATGTATATTCTGTTATCCTCTCTTGTCGGTATTTCGGCTGTACACATTTTTTCTTGATTATGTAATTTTTGTCGATGACGCTGACCGCAGCAGTTAACACTTAGAATTCCTAATCTTCCGCAGTGGCTACAGAAGATCTGTCCTCTCCCGCGACATTCTGCCCTGCTGTGTCCTGCTTTACCGCATGCCCAACAACATGTCCTTTTATCGTAATTGTGCATGTACCTTACTGTATTTTCTGTTCTATTGTTCGGCGTTTCGTGTTTCTTATGTTCTTGTTTATTCTGGTTATAGAATGCGGCTCGCGAGTTATATTGATTGTTGTTGGATGTACTTGGTGCATCTCTCCCGATATTTTCGGTGTATTGATGTGAGAATGCTGCTCTGTTTTGATTATGTGCAAACATTTCCATTTTATTCTTTTCATATTCATTACATTGTTGAGTTAGGTCTTTTAGTGAAGTTATATTTCCCTTTTTGATATACATTTTGTATTCCGGTCTCATATTTTCATATATACGGTCTTATTCTTCGTTTTTGTTGTATTTGTCGTATCGTTTCATTAGTTGTTTCATTTCGCATTTATAATTAACAAAGCTTTCTCTAAATCTCTGCTTCCTGGTAATAATCCTTTCGAGTAACTTCTCCTCGTAACCATGAGGATAGTAATGCAATTTAAAATCTGCTTCAAAGTCCTCCCATGACTCCCATTCGTCGTGTGAAGCATGGTACCACACATATGGTTGGCCTCTGAAGAGTGTATCCAATGAGTGGATAATACGGTTTTTTGGTATATCGGTTATTTCGGTTTGGTTGCTTAATATTTCTAAGAAATCTACGGGGTCTCTTCGCTCGTCAAAGTAGATATTCCAGTCCTTGAATATCGCTGTCATATTAATGCTCTTTTTCTCTGTTTTGATGTCCTCCGGTTTTTCGTTGGCCATTCCTGTGTCGATTGTTTCTTTGTAGTCTGACTTATTGGTGTCGGATTCTGGTTCGGACTCTGGTTCTAAATCGGATTCTTCTTCTGGTTCGGATTCGACTTCTATCGACTCTTCTAATTCTTTATTCAGGATTATTGTCCTTAGTTCCTTAACTGTGAAATTCTTTCCAGTGTCCTCGTGTCTCGTAGGTAGTTCCTTGTCAGTGGCTATTTTAAGTAGTTCTGATTTCCGTAATTTCGAAATTAGTCGTATTTTATCTGACATAAATATATTTTTATTTAATACGGTTCCTTATTTAAATTTGTGTGTGTCTCACCACATCTACAACCCTTTTTCCGTGAGTTCGTTGAGCGCCAGTGTTCCTACACCTCAATAACCCAAAGTGAATCCACATCTTTTGCATTATTTGATGTGGATGAATGGGAAATTGACAAAATAATATCAAGTCTACGTAGCGATTGCGCTGTCAGTTGTGATGGAGTATCTAGCCACATTCTACAGTCATCAAAAAAGGTAATTGTCCCTCTATTAACCCATATTTGTCAACTCGCTCTTACCACCGGTGTCTTTCCTAACTCATTTAAGAGAGCTATAATCCATCCAATCCATAAATCTGGAGACAAAAATATTATCGCTAACTACCGACCTATATCAGTTCTAACAGCAATGTCCAAAGTTCTGGAAAAAGTTTTAAATAATATACTGATTAGTTTTTTGGAATCACGACAAATAATTGCTAAAAATCAATTCGGCTTCAGAAGAGGTATCAGTGCAGAGGATGCTGTGGATTCCTTATTGGATAGTATAGTAGGGCATGTGGACGGAAAGCGGAAGTGTATTGCCATATTTCTAGATTTGTCTAAGGCATTCGATACCGTGTCCATTCCTTTACTGTTAAAAAAACTAGAGCAAATCGGTGTACGCGGTGTTCCACTTCTGCTTTTTAAAGACTATCTTCAAGATAGGACTCAATGTGTTAAAGTGGGTGACTTGATGAGTGACCCTGAGGCGCTTGTCTTTGGAGTACCACAAGGCTCAATACTTGGACCTACACTCTTCAATATTTACATCAATGATCTATGTAAGCTTACTATACCTAATTGTAAAGTGTTCACTTACGCTGATGACATAGCACTAGTTATAGATGGAATAAACTGGACAGATTCTTATTTAAACGCGGAGACAGCTGTATTCACAGTTTTGTCATGGCTTGATACTAATTTGCTTACACTCAATTTTGAAAAAACAAAATTTATAACTTTTGGTCTAAATAACAGGTCGCTGCCACCCGATAATGAGTTAATAAGCAATATTGCTATCCATCAATGTAAAGGACCGGTGACATGTCAATGCTTAAAAATACAAAAAGTCACAACTCTCAGATATTTGGGTATAATAATAGATCAACATCTTAAATGGGACCACCATATTAAATCTTTAGTAGCTAGAACCAGAAAACTAATATATGTCTTCAAAAATTTGAATAGAATAGCTGATGAAAAAACTCTCAAGGTAGTATATTTGAGCTTAGTCCAGTCTATTTTATCTTACTGTATAATTGGGTGGGGCGGCGCTGGTAAGACCATACTTTTACCACTCGAAAGAGCTCAGAGAGCAGTCCTGAAGGTAATGATAAGAAAACCTTTTCGTTATGCTACCACCCAGCTCTATTCTGATACCTCGGTGCTCACTGTAAGACAGCTCTTTTTAATGCGCACCATACTTCGAAAACACTCGCAACTACCATTTGATCCCATGATTCAGAGCAATAAACGCAGATCGGACATTGTCTGCAGAACACCACTGCACAGGACTGCTCTGGCAAAGCGGCATTATACTGTCATAAGTTGCATACTTTACAACAAAATAAATAAAATTATATTTATTTACCCATGTATAAAAAAGGAACTAAAAAGTAAATTACACAATATGCTCTTAAATTTAACATACTCCGAAACAGAAAAACCAAAAAGCTTATAAATAAAATCTGGAGATAATTACATAATTATACAACATACATACTTAATAGCATCATATATGACGTACACATAAACACACACACGCACGCAAACACACAAATACACACACGCATACACACACACAGACACGCACGCACTCCCTTACAATCTGCTGCTTTGTATAACAATTATTTATCTCTTCTATATTTCATATTATTATTCTATCTGGCGGTTTGAGAGGCTAAAACGTAGTAATAGATACTGTATCTTGTCTAGATATTCATGTTTTCGTAATTTGTCTATTACACGAATTCCCAAAAAAAAGACTTCGTCTTGTTAGGGAATTACTATTTTCATTTCTAAAATTACACATTTATCGTCTAGTGCCTATGTTAAAAAAAATATAATGTTATTGATCCGGAGCAGAAGTGCTCCGTTTCTCACTTGAACCCGCTACTGGAATACTCAACTCTCGAGATACAGGCTAGTACCTAGTTCGTGGTTGGGTGGCTAGTAGTGGGTGGGTGGTTCAAGTTAATTTAAGTAAATTCCACTTTTGTGATTCTAGCATAAGAGACGAGACAAAGTTATTATTATTATTATTATGATCTTTATTTACCTTCTTTCTTAAATATACATTTTTTTACAATATTTTATTATTATTATACATTTTTTAAATAATTTTACTTGTTTGCAAGATTTTATTAACTTTCACCTGTCCCGGTAATGAAATCTTGCAAGTTCCGGTTGACCCACTTGCAACCGGAACTTGCAAGATTTCAAGGTGTGGTAATACGGTGTGACTACGGATCGGTTGTGAGCAAAACAACCACCACTGTTTGGCGGCAGAAATAGGTTATCCGCCCTTGATGTGGCGGATTGAAATATGTCGATGTTTGTTATTCTTCCTTACATATTATAAAACAAAGTCCCCCGCCGCGTCTGTCTGTCTGTCTGTTCGCGATAAACTCAAAAGCTACTGCACCGATTTTCAATTAAGTTTTTGTATTTATTTCTGTGTACATTAACGATATTTGTTGAAGATGTCGGGAAAAAATAAATTAAGGCGAAACGTAGTTCGCGGGCACAGCTAGTTTTTTACATTATAAAAGCCGACTAAGAAAGATTACCGCAATTACCCCACTGCGAAAAGATGAAAAACTCAAAACAACACTTTACTATTGAAGGTTGGTTGATTATACCCATGTGTTGTTGGCTATATGAACTTAGAATAGGTAATCCATCAAAACTCGTAGGTACCTAATATATACATTTCTCAGAAATGGAATTGTAGTGTTTACCTGAACTGTATTGATATTTTTATTCTTACCATTTGTTTCTATTTTATTTATTTGTTTGACATCATAAATACAATAATTTATTTTATAAAAGGAGAAGTTCCCATCTATAGACGCACGCACACACAGCCGTAACCGCTAATGGTAGAAACGTGAAATTTGGACAGTTGTTTTAATTCAAAATACGAACGCCCACTGAGAAGGAATTTCAAAAAACTTTAACCCTGAAGGGATGAAATAGGAGTTGCAAGTTTGTATAGAAAAATATTTAAATTAGCAACAATTTTGATAAAACTTGAGATTCACGCTCATTAAATATTTCATTGAATACGTGTTTCATGGTTTATTGAAATTCACCCCCTCAGGGTGCAAAATAGTGGTTGAAAGTTTCAATGGAAAATATTTAAAATCTACTCCAATTTCTATGAAATTTATTTTCCGAGCTCCTAAATATAGATAACGATAGTCGCTGTAAAATTATTTTTCCCACGGAAAAATATAAATTTCCCACGGGAAAACAATAACAACGCGGGCGAAGCCGCGAACGGAAAGCTATAATTATGATATAAATTTGTAGAGCTGTAAAAATGTTTGCAGTACTTAATAGAAGTAGGTACATTCATTTTACCTTTGAATCCCACTATTTCTCGTATGTTGCTGAAGGCTGAACTCTTACACAGAACTAATTAAAACGACCGTCTCATTATATTAAGTTCACAGTGTATATACTCGTAATATTGGTTCGCCTGAATCAGAATCAAGCTCTCACAGAATATACCTTTGGGCCTTTTACGAAAGCAAACTTCAATCAACTGAAACTCGTTTTGATATCGGGTATAAAGATTTATTCAGGGAGAATTATGTGGACTAGGGAATTGCTTGCCTATCGTTAAGTATTTTTATTGCCGATTAAATTTAATTTGCTGTTCGTTTTACTTCTGTCATTATGAAGGGATGCCTGCGCACGGGAGCTTTAAAGCTATTAGCTTTTAGAATTTTATCGGCCGAATTGAGGTAATTTTTCATGTGCCGTAACAAATCAGGGATTACTATTCTATTATGTTTTTAAACTTGCGTGCGGCTAACAACGTATTACCCGTCAAATATTAGGTGGTTACTTACAACCAGGGACAAATATAATGGCCTGTAGTGCTTTTTCTTGCTAAATTGTAGAAATATAGGGAAATCTTAAAGTTGAAAGAAAAAAAACAAACTTATTCCTTTAGTCCGATACAAAATGAAAAGCTTTATTCTGGTAAGTACATGGTTGTAATTCACTTATGCATAATGTTACTGAAGTTAACAAAATTCCCTCACTGCAAAGCACTTAACTAAATGTTTAATTAATACAAGCCAAGGGCAGGATGGTTCAGGTTTGTTTGATCAATCTCGGCAGGTAAAAATCAGGTACAAATTGGGTACAAAACTACAAAATGGGGGGCAATAAAGTACACGAACAAATAGTTATAGGTTTCTTTTTTTTAAATTAGTAGCTTTCCCCGGAGCGGTTGTTAGTAGAGCGTACCTTCGATGCTAAGTTTCCGCGATCACGGGTCAGAGATATAAATTATTCCAGTTCCTTAGATTATTCTCTCTATATATGTACAATTCCACAGAATTCCTCCTTGTGTTAGGTTATTAGGTAGGTTAGTTGCAGCGGAGCCCTACGGCCTCCGGGAACTGCCCTGGAGATTCATAGCACAGTGTTATGTTAAAAATATAATTAAATATGCCTATAATCTTAGGGTGAGTGGGTCTAACACTGAGTTCTGAAGGAATCCCAGTCAATACATTTGAATTTCATGTAATAAACATAGCAAATGAATTCTAAAACATAATTTTTAATAAATTGACAAATTGTCTTATTGGTTAGTTAATAAAAAGGACATATGGAGGGGAGAGCACCTATTTTGTGTATAATTATTGCTATTAATAAAAAGAAAACAGCTTAATTTGTGAGTTCTTTGCCAAAGAAGGATGTGAAACTTAATATTGTGAAAATTTAGAATTTAACATGAAATTCGCAAGTGTTACTCAATATATGCCTTAATCCCACTAAGATGCCGTTTACTATCAAGGTTTTTTAATTAAATAGGGGATGAAAAAGGCGAATTTTGGAAATGTAATATGTTTGATTTAATAATCAATATACCCACTAATAAAAATAAAATTAACAAAATCTGTTTTAAATCATGAAATATAATAAGTTAATTAGATACCTTATTGTGGGCGGAGTATTATCTATCGATATAATTTATTTATTCAACTAATTCAATGAATCGCGCGCCGGCGATTATAAATATGATTGAGCTTTTACTCTTCAAGCTGAAAACAAAAAGAACTGATTTTTGTAGTCTCGCTTTTCAAATTCAATTCACACGGAAAACGGGAGAAATACCTATTAATTTTATTCGCAGAAATTAAGATAAGATTTAGAAGATTTCGATTTAGAATTAAATCAATAACAAATTAGGTACTTCGGTCGATGTCTCACAGACTACTCATAACATAGACGATAGACGCGTTCTAAAAACCAACGCTCCACCTGCGCACAGATTTGCGTTTATGTGGAAGCGACGGAGCCGAGGTCCGTTTGCTGAATGTTAAGCGCCGCATTGGCGACGGAACCTCTCCTAAAATCAAATTCATTTCATAACACTCGTAAGACTCTTAACTTGCTTCAAGATGTGTCAAGTCAACATACGGATCTTTCGAAATTCTACAATATGCAATAAGTATTTCCAGCTAAAGTTATAAGTTTGGTTGAAAAACAAAACGTAATGAAAAATTAACCATAAACAAATTGTGAATGCTTTCCTAATTCTATTCGACGAGACCATAATTATATGATCTGTGGCTTTAAGTGTATTTTATTATGATATGTCTCTAGAAATGATCAAAACAAACGGTCTAAATGTCAAATTCCGAATTTTGAGAAAATCAACCCACCTAAAGGTAAGCACGGGATTTTGGGCGAAAAAAAACTATCTTTGTAAATAAGGCCAGGATAAACGCGAGATTTATTTTGTTTATGCAAAAATTGAATAATGACCAAAGATAATTGCAAATGTCACTGACGTTACGTGAAACGACGTTGACGTTGACACTTGACGTTGATATTGTGAAATTAATTGACAAAGTTGTTGTAATTATGATTTTAGTTGTGCAATTTGTGTTAAAACTACAGTGAAACCAAAGTGTTTTTGCAAAATTAGTGTTTTATGAAATTTTAAGAAAAAACGGTGTTACAGGCCCTGTAGCCAAAGTATCATATGCGTTCGTTTCGTTAGAACGTATCGAACGGCAATGTAATGAGAATGATTCCACACGAATCATTTTTATTGATTGCCGTTCGATACGTTTCAACGTTAAGCGAACGCAAATAATACATTTTGCTACAACAGGAGATGCATTTTTGAAACATAATAATTCAAATTCCAAATCTGAAGATTCGAATACGAATTTACAAATTCACTATTTTTGAATATATGTACAGTCAGCAACGCGTCAAGCTTTACATTTGCATTACGAAATCCGCCGCTATTACGAGTGACATAAGGGCAGTCTCAAGGTCAACATATAAAGCCTAGCGTGTTGCTGTGTGTACATTCCGTGAATTCTGTAACGAGTGGTTCTACCCACGCCTTTTCTTATCCTACCGTTCCTTATACGTCTCATTTTACGTGCGGTTTATCGACGGTTTTTTATATTTAAGAATTCTTGGGTACAAGTTTTTATTTTCTGCGTGAAACGGAATCTAATATAAAATTTGTTTTAATAACAACACTGAATTCGAGTGATTCATAAATCTTTGAAACCGGGAACAGTATAAAAGATTTCTCACATTTGTATTCATGTTCGAACTCAAAATTCACTTGTAATGATTCAAAAATTGCGTCTTCAGACCAAAATCGCTTTAATGACCTAAATGCATCGCCGCGGGACCAGCATAAAGCGCTCTACACACAGAGGCGGATGCGGGTCGGTAGCGGAACTGCAGTACCTAAGCGATTTACTTGAGCCGCGCCGCTTCCGCGGGCGGTTTCTGTGTAGCATGTTTCTAGCAGCACGAAAATGATAAAAAATCGGCCGAGTGCGAGTCGGACTCGCGCACGAAACGTTCCGTACCATTTACTAGGTAAACAACAGTAGGTACA
Source organism: Schoenobius gigantellus (assembly GCA_963935595.1). Taxonomy (NCBI): domain Eukaryota; kingdom Metazoa; phylum Arthropoda; class Insecta; order Lepidoptera; family Crambidae; genus Schoenobius; species Schoenobius gigantellus. The sequence goes on from OZ012558.1 coordinate 11,612,863, forward strand.
CAAATTTCATATTTATTATTACAGTTAATATACAATTAAGTATTTTGTGAATATTTCAAGTGCCTACCTGTTACCATTTATTGATATCGAGCAAAAAAGGGCAAAAATATCGCCTTTGTTGTATGGGAGGGAGCCCCCCCCCCTTTTTTTTTTTTTTCTCGGGGTGAAATGCGTAACCGCACCGTACCCGCCGTTGGCTAGACAGCGAGCGTGTGTGGGGCTCTCCCGGCAGGGTGCCAGGCCTACCCACTAAAACCCCCCGGTGTTCTCCCTGCCCTTATGGGCGCGCAAGGTAAGGTCCACACTGCGACTCCACTACCCACGCGCCCGGGCAAGCCCGACCCACCGGTCGGGCTATCGCCAAGGGGGGATTGCCCGAGAATACCAGGGCAATCCCCAGACGGAGGGCCTTACGGCGGCGTGCACGGGGCCAACCGTGCACGCAGGCCTCTACGGCAGGGTCATTAGATGGGCATCGCTTGTACGAATGCCCGCCTTCGCCTGCCTATCCGTCTGCGGCGGATGGGAGCGGCTTGAGGATCTGCCTCCCGCTCCCTCTCCGCGGCCTCCTTCTGCGAGATTACGTCCTCGCAGAAGGAGGCGACAGCCCCCCATTCCGCTTCGCCGCGGAGCATGGCCACGACCATGCTCGGTAGCGAGAGGTCTCCGCCTCCCAGCGCAGCGTTAAGCTCGCTGCGCTGGAGTCGCCAGGCCGGGCACATCAATAGGGTGTGCTCGGCAGTTTCGTCGGGAGCGTCGCAGTGGTGACACCGCGGCGTTTCCTCCCGATGCGCGACTCGATGCAGGTAATGACCGAAGCAGCCATGCCCGGTCAATACCTGCACCATGCGGAACGTGAGGCTGCCCTGCCGGCGCCCAACCCACTCCTCCAACACCGGACGAATCGCGTCGATCGTCCGGTGGCCGGCAGCTGGGGAGGCGAGTGCCTCACCCCATCGATGCAGAGCCTCCCTCTGCGCCTGGGTACGAATCCGCTCCACTTCCTCAGGAGCGGATCGTCCCCCCTGTTCACTAACGGCAACCCGATGTCGATACACCTCTGCATGTACGCGTGCATCGACATCCCACGGCGTTTGACCCGCTAGAACGCAGGCCGCGCCATGGCTGACCGTGCGATAAGCTCGCACGGCCCGGGTTGCTATGACCCTCTGCGGACGTCGCAAGAGGGGAGGGAGCCCCCTTAAAATAATTATTTTATTTTGTTTTTAGTATTTGTTGTTATAGCGGCAACAGAAATACATAGTTTGTGAAAATTTCAACTGTCTAGCTATCGCGGTTCTTGAGATACAGCCTGGTGACAGACAGACGGACGGACGGACGGACAGACAGCGAAGTCTTAGTAATAGGGTCCCGTTTTTACCCTTTGGGTACGGAACCCTAAAAACTCCGCTCCACTACCGTCCCGCTTGCCGTCTCTATGTGTGGAGAGCTTAAAAATGAGCTGACAGCGTCGTCCTCACTGTTTGTGACGACCCCACTCAAGAGATAAGCCAAAGTAAAAGCTCCTAATGGAATACCCATCTGGGTATGTCGTTCTCAGTCAAATAGTAAATAATGGTTGACCAATCAGCACTATCTTAAAGGCAATTAGTTAATTAACCTGTATCAACTTGTTCTGTATCAGATTTCAACGTAGAAATTGCTGCCCCGCTGTTTAGATGTCCTGGTTGTCCATCCGATGACGCACTAAGAATACTTCTGACCACTCCTTTAATTTCTTCCCATCTTCGTCGTCGTATAGCTAACGCTTATATTCTTTCTGTGAAAAGTACAACATATTTGATAATTGCCAAAATGGTTTCCGTAAAAATAGATCGACAATTTTTGCTGTATATAATTTCATACAGGAAACATTAGAAATTTTAAACACACAAAAATATGGAATAGGTGTACTCTTGGACATGACGAAAGCTTACGATAAAGTTCTATTTAGTGTCTTACTTGAAAAATTGTATGACATAGGTATAAGAGGTAAAACACACGAGTGGTTCGCATCATACTTACATAATAGACAACAGTACGTAGAAATTGAACACTTTGATTGGAATACAGGACAAATAAGTAATATAAGATCAAAGGTACTAGATGTAAACAACTCAATCCCTCAAGGCAGTGTTCTTGGGTGTGTGTTGTTTTTGATTTACATCAATGACCTCCCCAAACTATTTCAAAAAGAGACTTGTGTGCTGTTCGCCGACGACATCTCCATATTGACTTCATGTAAAAACAACACAAATCTTAATAAAAATCTCACATCAATTCTTGATAAAGTTTGCTACTGGATGAATGACCATAATTTAGAAATTAATTTCAAAAAATCAAAATTAATGCTATTTAGACCATACCAAAAACAACCCATTGATATAACTTTAAATCATAATGGTACCGCCTTAGAGTGCGTAGATACCTTCACGCTTCTCGGATTAAACATTGACAGTAAAAATAAAATCAAAACTATCGTCGTTTACTTATGCCCTAAGAAAACTTAAGAAAGGTACTGATTTTGATTCGGCTATGTCTGCTTATTATGCTTACGCACACGCGTGGCTTTCCTATGGCATAATTCTCTGGGGAAATAGTACAGATTCTATAAACGTCTTTCTGCAACAAAAGAAATGCATACGAATTCTAGCAAACATAGATTATACCGATAGCTGCAAACCATATTTCAAAAAATATAAAATTCTAACTGTACCTTCTTTATATATACTTCAACTTGTTAAATTTATAAAAAAATATCCTAATTATTTTACAAAACAGTGTGATATACCAAGACGATATACCTCTAGACATGCAAATAAACTTGTATTACCTCAGTCTAAACTAAAGTTGCATAGTACAAGTCCAAATCTGATGGCAATAAAGGTGTTCAACAAGTTACCTTATAATTTAATAAACGAGATTATAATCTGAACGAGTTTTTTAACGATAAATTTGATAGTAATTAGTCTCACTTCCAAATTTAAATTATTTTTATTTAATTTAATTTATTTTTATTTCATTTATTTTACTATCGACATTTTAATTTTGAATTATTTATTGAAATTAACTGGCATAGTATTTAAATAAAATGACATGATATATTTTATGTATGGACCTCTTTTGACCTATTTTAAATATGAATATTGACATTTTTCATTTAGATATTGACGATTAAGAATTTTATATTTTAAATAATGATTTGACATGTATTGTTTCTACCTGTTTTACTTTTTAATGACATGATATAAATATGTTAAATAATGTAGTTTAAATGTAATGAAGGCGCAATGGACTTTAATAATGTAATCGGATAAACTAGTTCCTATTTGAATTTATTTATAGTGGATAATTTTTATAAAAATGTAGCAACATACCTACTAAGTTGTTGTGCCCAACAGGGTCCAAAATTATCTGTACCATCCTTTGTAATTTTGGATACAATAAAAGTATTGAGTATTGAGTATAGTTAGTCATAGTTGAGCCAATCAGAACACAGGGCATGTCAAGCTCCGCAATTTTTTGTGGAAAGTAGCTTGTATTGGCCTCGATTGCTCGGCAGTAATCGTCAATTGAATATGGTTTTAATTTCTTTTTCTTTCTCTTATCAATAACTTAGTCAGTCACTAAAGCCTTTTATAATTCCAGATTTAAATACTTTTATATCAAAAAATGTTATGAGAATATAGACGAAACTAAGATGATGGAAATAATACAGACACCAGATTGGCTTGCTTCATTGTTCATGAATAAAAATCTTCCGATCCGTGATTAACTCAGCTTCTATAAAATTTTCCTTTTACGGGTCGTGGAAAAGGAACTCGCTCAAAGATAACAGATTCCCTAAAACCATTTTGACGAATAAAATTACGGACGGTGAATCCGCGACGACGTGGTCAGGATTGATTATATTATAGGAATAAATATATTTTTGGGATATCCAAACATTATTTATTGCTTTAATATAAAATTCTAAGTACTTATAACTTTCGGCCTCAATATCTCGTTTCTGAGATAAATTTCATTTTACTTAAATTTATTTTTCTACTATATCTGAGGTGTAAAAAGCCCCATAGAAATTTAATCTCTGCTCTATCGCCCCACCGAATGTTTCCTTCTTTAAAGAGAGGAAAAATCTTTCTCTGAACACTCTGATTAGCTTTATTATGTGCAGGGTATGTGGTATCCGGAAGATGTCCGGTGGTTGCTATTGCATCAGAATTATCCCACTAAACATTTAACTGCCTCTTGTTTTCTGCTCCATTGGTTTAAACGGTCAATAGACCTCAATTTATGTAGCTCATCATCGTGCCACTGCCATAAAATTTATACCCAACCTTCTTTTTGAAGAACAAACAAAACGTTTTTACAAAATGAATTGGAATAGATTCAGAGTAAGTAGCATGTTTTACTGTAATTTATTCAGTTAAAATTTTAGGGAATAAATTAACAAAAAGTAATGAATTTCAATAATATCTATTTTCATTTTGACCAGTCAAATTTCTCGCTTTAATATTAGAAATATATGATGTTAAATTAATTTAAGGAGCGTTTAATAAAATGCTAAAAGTAACATTAAAGAAACCAATAAAAACAATATTGCGTTCAATCAGAATTATCAGTTATAAAATAATTGTGGATATAGTGACTTATTTATCGTAATAAATATAACAATACAGTGATGCGCATTCGATGCCGAAGCAATTCCAGATTTTCCTTCAGTTCAAGTGGTCTATTAGAGCTCTGATATAAGGATTCAGGGGATTGCGAAGGGATAATCCCTGCTATGCCAGGAGCGAAATTGGAATAACGACTTAACACGCCTGAACCAAATTTCATTTCACGTATCGATGTTTCGTTATTAAACTTTCATATTTCCTTATCCCAACTTGTGCCATCTTGTTGACCTTTGGTTCTTAATCTGTGCTTAAATATTTAATACAGCTTTGTTCATACAAATTTTGTAATTATTAACTCTATAAATTTTAACTTGTTTTTTTTTCGGTTTTATAGATAAGTAAGTATATAATTTTTTTGTAGTTGCTTTGCTAAAAATGTTGTTGAATTTTGATAGTTAATGCTAAAGAGCTCAATTTATTACAAAAATACTGGCACATTTCTCGATGTCGAATTGAAAAAAAAAGTGAACTTTCAGGCATTTCTAATCATTCAAAGTCCCATCATTTACGTTTCGAACTGAACTTTAGTACACGGTTTAGTTTAAGTTATTTTTATATAAATAAATAGTGGAGAATAGGAAAAAGCAATAGGAGAAGTTTGTGTTTTTCATGTTCTCTCTTCTGGAACCTGTTTTGTCTTCTGGATGATGCGCATAAACGACTTCGGGAGTTATTAACCTAAATCCTCTTCTAAGCCTTTGACACATCGTAACGAAAAAATAATAAAAAATCAGAATATTTTTTTTAAACTATGACCATGACAATTTTCAGAATGAAAAGATGCTTCAAAGGTCATAGCAGCCAAGCCATAAACTCTTCATCAGAATTAAAAGTTTTTTGATAACCATTTCCCAGTTAGACAAACTGCACACTATTTTCTCCTTGACGCTACATTTTTTTGTTTCTTGTTCTCCATTCGCGATTGATTTCACATCAAATGGAAACATTACAGATTCAACAATAGCTATTGTTTTATTTACATCAAACTAAATTAGTGTTTCGCATTCACAACCAAATCACACAACACAGTGTTGTGTGATTTGGTGCAATGGACTTATGGCAAATGTTAAAGTCTAATTAATTAAAAACGATTACTGTCTAATTAATAGTTTTTATCTGTATTATATAACATTTTGCAGCTTTGTGCGTACCATGAAACGTTGAGTATATCATTAAAACGATCGCCCCTAAAAATGACATGTACCTACATCAAAATTTTCACTACTCACTGACTAATTAACATACCATCACGCCTGCATTGCTATGTGAACGGCATCTACCTTCCTTACATTTCGCTCACTTTTTTTCTAATTGTGCGAATTACACAATAATAATTTGCTTATAATATTTTTCTTTGTTTGATTGAATTGTATGTATTATAGTTTTATTATCGTAACATTTGTCACAAAATTAAAGTAAGATTTAGTAGGTAGGTACAAATTATCTATCCTGATAAATACCGCACTGAGGTTGGTGCGTCAATTGTAGTTGATATTAAAATATACGACGAAACAATTTTGCATACAACTGTGAAAAGCTCGTTTAAAATTGAATGCCACGTTAGCTTTGGGTTATATCAGTAACAAATGGATTCGCTGAAAGCGTTTCATCAACGTCACTGACATTGCAGATTAGTTTGGTAGCCCACCGCGGCCTTTTCGTGGTTTTTGAAAACGATTGGTCGTTCAAAAAATCATATCTGTAAGGTTTAAATATTTTGAAATGTATTATGCAAGCAACAAGAAAAGAAAATTAAGCGTTAATTGACAGTATAATGCTAATAGTTTGTTTGTATCATTGAAGTACTTAATATAATAAAAGTACGCCTTATTTTTTTATCAAAATATGATTCCAACATTTTCGGATTCAGATTGAAGATTGCCACAAAGGTATTGTTTATTATTTGTTTCAGTCAAGAGACGTAGGTTCTGAGCTCCCCGTTCTCATAATGAGATGGCGCAGGTGCTGTGTGGATATACGACGTATCTCCTATCCTTGGATAGGATACCATGTTGACCTGTCGCGTACTATAATAATTCTTTTTTTACCAGACTATAGTACATTATATTATATGGTATTTAGTATTATGAAGTCATATTCTACTGTTAAACAGTGAGTAAATTAATTATGTTAGAAATAAATGCAACTCGTAATGCAACTTGCAATTGTTAGCTATTTCATTTAGAATTTACGAATGTATTGTACATACAAGTACAGTAAGCTCCTCATCAAGCTATACTTTTTGACCTTTGGATCGTTCTTACGTCGCTCGTAATAGTGGTGGTTTTCATAGTGTTAACGTATAGCTTGAATGGAAGCTTACTGTACCTAGTATAATATAAAGAATAATCATTAAAAGCAAAATCGCATGTCATTCTAGAGTTAACAAAATGGCATAACAATTTAAGAGTTAATGTTTGGTAAAATTAATGTTATGAAATTGATTGAAACACATACAAAAAAGAGGAAAAAGCTACAGGAATAATATTAAGTAATAAGTCAAACAAGATACCAGAAATCTTAATTTTATCAGTTTAACCAGTACTTTTGCTAACAATTACTAAAGTTGACCGTTACTTTTAATGGTAACTAAATCCAGATGAATACTATACGTAGGTATATTATAACTCTTTAAATTTTTCTCTTTTCGTATTTCCCTGATGTAGGTTTGACATCCGTGAAAGGCACGGAATATGAAAATATGCCTTCAAAATTTCGCCAGCTAATAGCTACCCTTGAACACTACACATTGTTAGCATATTTATAATCAAATTATAATTTATAAGGGACGCAAGTAATTCTCGACGCTCAGTACTTTCTTCAAATTTATGGATGTATTTTATGATAAACTGATTGTACGAGCCTATGTTAAGGACGTACACTAATGTCAAATATGGAATGATGTCAAGTTTGTGATGTTTAGGACAGGAACAGGAATTGAGTTATAGACACATGTTTGCCATGAGCGTTTATTTTGCACACTGACGTAATAATGCAATGCATTCACACAGGGACATTGGACACGTAAATGCCTCTATACAAAAATATAAATGTGCGAGTTAGCTCGTACACTGATTTAACAGTCACAAAAACATATTAAAAATTTACGTATAAATGACCAGGTTAACACCAGATTTTGTAATAAGATCGATAGTGACCAAATTATAAACTACATGGGTTAATAAAGTCGCGAGGAGAAATTATAAACAATAAGCATACTGTACAGCCTTTACTGCGATAATTAACTTAAGGTAATTAATAAATAGCATAGCTTTAAAAGGTCACTTAATCTAAACACGCTTACAATATGCATGTTGGACCCATTCTCAATAATTAAAGCCAGCGGAGAGCAAAAAGGCTCCGCTAGATCTGTAGCTCCAAGATTAAAGGATTATTAATTGGAGTGAAACGTGTAAAGGTCTTTGGATTACTGCTGAGGACGGCTTTGGATGTCCTCTTTGTTACTATATGGCCAGAGGTTAAACAAGGATGGGACGAAATAGTTCAGTGTAATAAATTAAGTCATCAACTAGATTGCAACGTAGAAGACAAGAACCTTCGAGTTAACGTTATACGAGTATTAGTTATTATTATATTATTACAAATGTCGAGTACAAGACCAGAGAAAATCTATATATAATCTATAATAATATTATAAAGAGGAAGATTTGATTGTTTGTTTGTGTTGAATAGGCTTCGAAACTACTAGACTAGGGAAGGTAATTTTTCTAACATTTCTAAGGTAATTTAACATAGGGTAATTTTCATACGGAAATAAAATCCCACGGGAAAACAAAAATAACGTGGGCGAAGTCGTGAGCAGAAAGCTATATTTATATGTATACATATTTATATAATTGTGTACTTAGTATTAATCTTTATAGTATGTTGTTACTTGTAAAAAGGTTCGTTTAGTTTTTCTTCCAATTCGTACACCATCAAGAAAGACTTTCTCACATTTTACGGGTAGACTGATAGAGAATGTCTCAGGCATTTAGTCCGCCTCTGTACACTTGATTTTGGTGTACGAAAGTTTAAATAAATAAAATAACAGGTCGGTGTGGCAGATGAGGAGAGACGACCGTAATATTGATCATATTATGGAGTTATTTGCCAACCCCACTATAAAAAAACATTAATGTGGATGGATAAAACTAGGTATTTTTTTAAACGACCTAAAAAAAGGAGGAGATTTTCAAGTCGACGCGTATATAATTTTTGTGTGCATGTTACATGATTACACCCTAGATCGATGTTCAAAATTCTTGTTGCATTTGAAAGTGTATACTCCTCCTGATGATCTACCATTGTTCAAAAGGTCAGAATCTGATGATGGGATTCCAGGTAAGTCAAGAGAAACTCAAATCAAAATTATTATCAGTGGGAGATTCAGTACCAGGGTCGTCTGCTTGGGTATCTCCCGCCTTACCTATTTCTGCCGCAAAGCAGCAGTGCTTGCATTGCTGTGTTCCGGTTTGAAAGATAAGATATGGCAGTGAAATTAATGAGTATCGTGACTTTACATCTTATGTCACAAGTTGGCAATGTATATTCTGGATCTTGTGGGGGTTGCAGGTTTGTTAACGTAATAACGTTTGTTTTTTTTTGGGCTGCAAAAGACCGTAGATGCGAGTAGGTATTTTACATAAATAGCAGTTGATTCTTGATCTTCTGTTGATCTTTACGTGTTCCCGAGAAAAGGGTACTATGTTTTCGTGTACTATGTTTGTATTTCCTTGTGTTCAATAAAGACTAAATGCTCTTAAGAGTTCAAGTCGCCCGCATATTCATGATTGAAAAAAGTTTCTGGAATAAAATTAATAAATGTTCTTACCTAACTTTACCTGATTGTGTAGAAGTCACTTATTAAAATGGAATGTTTTTTGTGACATTTCTAAAAATAAACATTTAAGCCTTTGTTGAAGGTTTCAGCTTTTCCGGGGATTATTCAAAAATTTCGTAGGAAGTGAATTATCATAAATCCAATAAACTCAATTGGATCGCGAAACTCAAAAGAAATTTTACGTCAACAAGAGGGTGAAGGAGGGCCCATTTCGCGTTATTGAAAATATCTGACTGTTCTTGTTGTCGGTTTACCAATTTATATTTTCTGCTTTCCTGTGTCCCCGATATTATGCACTGATTATTATAGATATTGTTTTCGTCGTAAAGAACTATGTTTTTTTAGGGTTCCGCACCTCAAAAGGAAAAAAAGGAACACTTATAGCACCACTTTGTTGTCCGTCTGTCTGTCTATCCATCTGTCTGTCAATACCCTTTATCTCGGGATCGCGAAAAGTTATCGAGTTGAAATTAAACCATATCTTATCTTATCTTATAATGGGAGGGCCCTAGGGGTCCCGCATTTTGACCCTTAAGAATCTTTTGTACTTTCCCAATTTCTTCGTTCATTGATTGCTATCACCAATTATGGACCAATTGTGTTCACTCATGAGTCTCACAATTGGTCCAGGGGGCCAGGGGGCCTTGAAGTCTTCGAGTTCGGGATATCCAATCCCAAAGAGACTCATTCTCCTACGACAGAATCTTAGTGGCAGAATATGTGTTCCATGCTCTCCTCTCCCTCACTGCAGGCCCTTCAGGTCTCTGTGTTGCTCAGATCAATTTTTGCTAGTATACGATTAGTGCCAAAGTGGTCAGTCAGAGCTCCCAACAAGAGTCGGATTTGCATTCTGCCTGAATTCATTAAGAATTTGTTAAAGTTATTTAGGCCCATGAACCGCTTGGTGTGCGCCATTCCTTTCTGAGTGGCCCATTCATTTTGGTGTCTTTGCTTGATCTCTGATGACAGAGTTGACTGAACAGTATACTAGACTCACAAAAAGTTCCGGACCTACAAAGTTGGTTTCCAATCCTTATCTCGCGAGACCATGTCCATATCAGATGTACTGTATTTTTCTTCGCAAGCTTGTTTAGTACATTGATGGTATTCAGGACCAGTTTAGAGTAGACTTTATATGACATCAGTGCCTTTAGCACCGCTTGACTAATCACTTAAGATGTATATGTTGAGTATTGCGCCTTTTATCAATGTTTTCTTGCGCACAGACTAGGATTGCATAAATTTCTGCTTGAAAAATTGTAGCAAGCTTGCCCATGGTAGCTAGCTAGCTTCAAAGCCTTCGGAATAAATTCCTGCACTTGTACAAGTGTCCACTTTGGAACCTGTATACCAAATCATGCTATTCCTATCAGGAGGCGCTAGTTCTTTGTTCCAGTCCTCCCTTGTTGGGATATGTATACTGAATGACCTCCTAAAGATGTACCTGGGTATCATCTTGTCACTGACCATTTCCAGTAGCCAATCCCCTTCGTCTTTGCCAAGTGCTGTGTCTCGTGTGGGGCTAAGTTGCATTCCACAGATCCACAGTCTGTAATCTGTGGAGCGCTTTCTTTGCTTCACTACGTATGACAATGTGCATATGGTGTGAGATCCAAAAATCTTTCCAAGGCTGCCGTTGGAGTGGTTCTGAATGCACCAGTGCAGTGATTGCCATACAGGCAAGTCTCTGAATCTTATTCAGTGCCGTTTTACATGTGGTTAGGTTTGTCCTTGGCCACCAGACAATACTTCCATAAGTAATAATGGGAAGTACCATGGTGTTATATATCCAGTAAAGTATCCTCGGTTTAAGACCCCAGGTTTTCGCGAAGGTTGATCGACACATATTAAAGACTCTTTGTGCCTTTATTAGAGTATCTTTTACGTGCTTTCTCCACGTAAGTTCTTTATCTAGTACTACTCCCAGATATTTAACCTCCGTGGACCATGGTAGTACAGAATGAGGTTCCTCATTTCACTGAGTTTCCTTTTCCTCGTAAATGGTATAACCATCGAATTAAACTATATACTCAGGTCTTCAGTTACTTGAAGCTGTGAAAAAAATTAAAATTCTAAATTAACGCAAAAAAAGAAACTTATAAATGTTGAAGTTCAAATTGTTAATAGAACTGAAAGTGATTGTAATTGTAAAAACTGCCTCCATAGTCTGGTGCTTGAAGCAATCTGGTATTGGTCTGAAGGTCCGAGATTCGATTCCCTATAAGGCAGAAGTTTTTCTGCTTGCTAGGGTTGGTGGTAGGATAGGGCTTCTGAGCTCACCTGACTAGCTGCTACCTACGTAGTTACCATCATCGTATCTAAGTTTCTCGCCAAAGCATTGTTGTGTTCCGTCAATTAGAGGTAAAGTACCTTTCCCAGGCCCGATTTCACCAACAGTAATGTAAAACTAGAAAACTATACCATGTATATAATAATCTACATTTTATCCTAGGATAATCCATTTTTACCAATTTGGTTTAACTATTATTCTGAATAGAGCTTTATGTTATCTGTGACAAATTAAAATTTAACGAATGAATGATAATGCAGCGAAATTAAATAGTCCATTGTCTCCGTATATCACATAGTCTATTATCTGTTTTTTGAACAAGTAGAACAAGATTATACGTCAATTACGACAACTGTCATAGTCGATAGCATGTCAGTCAGCTGTTTGACGCCATCTTTCTTATTTATCTTAATATTAAGCCTGTTATATAATCAAATTCGGCAGTATGCAACCTATTCTCGAATAACAGCTTTATTCATAATATAAGTATTTGGTCAAATTAAAATTGACATATCTGAGAGTAACTCCTAACTTTATTATTATTATTGGTATAAAACTTATCTGACTTTGCCAAAATTGGGCCTCAGTGTGTGTAAAAAAAGGATTATATAATGCATTATAACGATAGTGTATATTCAAACCTTTTTAGGGACGCTGTTAAGGTTAACTATATATGGATTCCGAAATTCGCTTACTATGAATACAGTAAGCTCCTTGTCAAGCTTATACTGTTTGACCTTTGGACCGTTCTTATGTCGCCCGTAACAGTGGCGGTTTTCGTAGTGTAAATGTAAAGCTTGAATGAAAGCTTACTATACGTATCCAATTTGACGCTAGTGCTGCATGCAACACGAGCAAGCCTACGGGCGGGTACGTATTCACGTGTCTAACAAAACAAAGTGCAAAGTGTAACGTTGTTTGCTAGTTGGGAATTTGAATTGGATACGGAAGCTAGGGTTCGTTATGTAACCGCCTGACGTCTGTGCCATTGAAGTATTTATAGCGATACTTTTAACTGATACTACGTGCATCCTCAATTTTAGCAGACTTCAGACTTGTTAAAGAGTGAGTTAAGTATCTGAGTAAGTGTAAATTAATAAGCAGATAGCATACCCAAACCATATACGCGAAACACCAACTCTTCGTATAAGCCATTGCAGTATTTATAGCAGTTCCTATATTTGGTACTATGTGTATCCTAATTTGAGCAGACTTCAGTCTTGTGAGTTAAGTGTCTGAGTAAGTAGTTAGCTAATAAGCAGGTAGTGGGTAGGTACCCACTACCTGCTTATTAGCTGTAATTTTACCAGGACGGAGACTCTGTACCAGGGTCGTCTGCATAGGTACCTACGTCTTACCTATTTCTGCCGCAAAGCAGCAGTGCTTGCATTGCTGTGTTCCGCTTTGAAGGGTAAGTTATGGCAGTGAAATTACTGGGTACTGTGACGTGACTTTACATCTGATGTCACAAGTTGGCAACGTACACTATGGTTCCTGTGGGGGTTGCAGTTTTGCTGCGAATCTCACAGGAGCCACATGTATTATTGGTGACTGTTACTAGTACAGTCAATGAAGGCAAAATTCAGCTACAACCTCCGATTTCGTTGAATCTCCATAGGTTTGGATGAAAATTTGGGATTGAGTATGTTTTACCCTCTACTTCAAAAGTGACATATGCTCGTCTTGCGCCTTTTGCATTTTAGGGGTGAAATCCACCCCTTTTGTTAAAAATGGGAAAAATGCAGATTTAACCATTCTGGCTAAAGTAATTGTGTTTAATTAGATAAAATAAATATTTTTGAATATTTATATGCATGATTTATGATTTTAATCAATTTTTCAACCCTTTTAGCAACCACCCCTTAAATCAAAAATCATGAAAAAATATTTTTTTGTATTTCTGAGTTTTAAAATCGCATATTATCATTACATAAACAGTTTGTTTGATACTTATGATATAATTCTTGGTTAACAGTGAAGTTTCACCCCTTAAAAACTACCCCCTTATTGCAAAATCACTGTAAAAATTGGTTTCAAAAACTTTAAGCTATTAAATAGTACATTACTGAAGTGAAATCTTATTTACAGAGTATTAAAATATTTATTTATTGCGAAATTTTTCACCCTTAAAAACTAACCCTTGTCATAATAATAATGGAATAATTTTTTATCAGCTTTAATTAGTTAGAATCTTTTTTAATAGTTAAGATAAATTTTATTAATATATTGTAAACTTTATTAATATTATGCAATTCACATTCTTCAAACTACGACTTCAAACTACCCTTTGTGCAAAAAGTGATGAAAAAGCAAACTTTAAAGTTGGAAATAATTTTTTAATATTTTTTGACTCGTGACATATTTTTTGACATGAAACTTTAACTTATTATTTAAGCGAAAAATGTATTAAAATAAATATTAAAATATATGAAACGTTTATTCATCTTTTATTTAATTAATAAATAAATACATTTTTATTGTTGCTCATCACAGCTCTCTTCACCAACTTCTTCATTTGTTGGAGGCCTATTTTGGCAATTATCACCGCTGCATGATCCGCAGGTTAAATTACAAAAAAGCCCCACCCTACGACACCCACAAGAAGCACCGCAACCTTTTTTGCAACTGTAAAAAATCATTTTTCATAGCTCTTCTAGAAAGCCCCACCACGTTTTCAAGCCGATGTTTACCGTTCCTTTCACTTTCTCTACCTTCAAAACACACATACACACACCCATACATGTGTATTTAGTAAGCATGTATCTATTGACACGTTTTCCTATAATATATGCATACCAAATCCTTGCTCCAAAACTTTTTCCAAAAAAATATAATTAGTCTTTTTAACAATAACTCCGTTAAATTTTTAAGATATCAGGTTCATCCAAAAACCATTTGAAAGGTAATTTCAAGAGCTATAAGATCGTCTTAAATAAGATTTTTTAAAGCCCTTATTTTTTTAAAGATAAAGGGTTAAAGGGTCCCGGTTACATGGTTCTCGCAGTAAAAGTTAGGCTTTAAACGTCGCTATCTTGGTTATTTTTTATCCCATAAAAATAAAAAAAAGCTAAATCTTTGTTATAAAAAGAACTCAAATTTAGTTCTTTATCATTTTTTACAAATATCCAATATTCTTGAAATTATTTTCAAAAGAAAATGAAATTTACGAAAATTTGAAAAATTTCGATTTACTCATAAAATTTTGATTATTCAAATCATACATTCTTTCAAAAATAAGCATTTTAAACCGGGAAAAACTTTGAAGTCATCACTTATGCTGAAAAAAAGAAAATTCTTAAAGGATAACCATAAATTTAAATTTTTGTGGAAATGGCGAAGGTTTTATTTTTCGTTTTTTCCAAAAAAATTCGAAAGTGTCATCATATTTTTATCATAACTTGTTCAATTTTGATGCTATTAACTTTTTACAGTGCTCATTAGAAAGGTATTTCCAAGTACTTTAAAAAGTGTTCAGGAAGTATATGTCCTAAAATGCACCAGTTTCCCGTTATTTAAGTTTGAATACTTAGATTTAAGTACTCGCCGAAAAAAATATACATACAATTACCTATAGCTCACTTTGAATTTATATTAGAAGGTTTTTCAAAGTAGCGATTTATTTGTTTTTTATGAGCTTCAATTTTGGTAATGACACATTTTTTGCCAAAAACTCATAGCTTTCGAGTTATTTATGAAAAACCGCTTTAAAACATGTATTTTTATCACGAAAAATCACAATCTTTGATCTTTAATAACTCAGAAAGTATTGATTTATTCCAAAAACTTTATATATCAAATTTTGCTTAGAATTTGTCTCTCTATCGATTCCTGGGGCTATTTATTAAAATAATTTGGCATCCACCCCCAGGGCAAAAGCGCAAGTTGGCACTATGTCACTTGCGCCAATACTCACCAATTTTCATGAAAATTTTCATGATGGAGATTCAATGGAATCGGAGGTGAAAACCTTCATTGACTGTACTATACCACTTACCATCAGGGGGGCAGTTGCTTGTTTGCCAACTTATCGCAATAAAAAAAAGGTACACAATGACATACTTTTACATATGTTAGTACTCGTATTGTATAGTTATTAATGAGCTCATTTTCGGTATTTGTGCACCTCCCATGATAAGCACCTGCGTTCATCCTTCAATAGGCTACTTATAATAATATGTCTTCCCCATCACTCTACTATAATGCAAGCCTCATTTTTGCTTAAGCTATGATTCTTTGAAACCTTTTAGTATCAATAAATTTACTAGTGGAACTCTGCCTGCTAATAGGCTCAATTTTAAATTCTAAGCTAGTAAATTTATTCACCATCAACTCGAGTTAATTAGTTTAGTCAATTATAAAAATACCACAGAACTATCTTGAGATAGCACGATTTGTATGGAAACTGCGCGGCGTAACGTTTTGGGTAGGCACTTTGACATCACGAGTGTAATTTAATGATGAAAAGCAGTAAGTAATTAACAGCTTCACCTATTTTTCGTGGTGTTTGAATACTTAGAACAGTTTTGAACAACAAGGTACTACAACTTTCTTTGTAAAACCTGTCATCACACCCGGAAGCGGACTGACGTTATTAGCGGTGAGAATTGAGGGACTCTAGCCCTTATACCATAGCCCCAATGCTGTTGGTATTGGGGTGAACAATGTATGGACGCAGAGCAATATCCTTTAAGATTATTTTCAAGTTTGAGGCGACGAAAAATACCACCATAGGTTTAAATTCTATAACTTTTCAGATTTCACACTACTTGCATGAAAGAATTGACTTTATGTTCACCTGAGAGCGAGTGTCAAGCTTATTATGCATGCGAACTCGTGTATGACCTACATATTCAGATATGTATAGTTTCCTCTACTAAATGCATTTTCGCCGCTCGTCAAATGTTAATAGACTGAATAATACCAGATAGATTCATCCAATTCTAAAAATCTCGTGTCATAGTGTTTGACCGATTATTATGTTTTTTTTTGTGTTTATTTGGTAGATCTGAGAATAGGTCGTAGGCTTTTTTTCATATTCTTAGGTGATAAGGGTGGCCCTCTCCAGAATTTTTTGAACAATTATAATGGCGAAACATAGTTCGCGGGCACAGCTAGTGATTAATAAGATGTACATTTAGTTATCACAAAGATATAGTACTCGTAATATCTAATTTAACGGAATGTATTAAATTCTATGAAAATGATAATTATCTATTGCCTAACGTTTATTGCTGTTCTACGAACGATTGTCATTGTTTTTTTTAATCCAGATTTAAATTACATAAATAAATAATTCATTCATAACAATCATTCCGCTACTGTGTTAGTGCAAGGGTCAGTGACCGATTATAATAAATGTAGGAGGCCATCTTGCTTAATTTTTATTAAGTTTGAAAACTTTACTATAATAACTATTTTAGGATAATCATATTCTATTTTGAGAGATAGTCATCTTTATTGTTGGTAAGATAATAATAATATAATAAAACCATTTTATTTTCCTCTTTACAAATCGGTCAATAGATTTCAAAAAAAGAGGAGACAAAAAAAATACAAGACCTTCCGAGTTTCTTGCCTGTTCTTCTCGAGAAGGCTCTCCCAACTTCTGAACAGGTGTAGAGTCAACTTTTTTTTTTCATTTGACTTGTATTTGCACACATCTTAATAATGGTTAGGGTATGTGTACATACAAGGATTAAATAATTCGTTAATTAGATTCTTGTTTGAAGATTTTAATGTTTTGTTTGACGTCAATAAGTGCCTGTAAAGGTCTATATTGAATAAAGATTTTTGAGCTTTAAAGAGGCTGGTGCCTTAAGTAAGTATAAAATATACCTGTATTTTACAGGTCACCAGGCCCCCACTCATCGGATACATAAAGTATATTATGTAGTTACATAGATAGGGATATAGTCACTATAATATGTTACCAACAATATGGGAACAAAGCTTTTAAAAGCTTCCACTGGAAACTCTGCTTACTTTTGCAACATTTAAAATGCATCCAAGTCCACTATTGACAGTTCACTTGACTCGAAAACCTGCTCCATTTCGCTAGAGAACTTAACAGTCTGTTGAATCTGAAAAAAATTGAACCGTATTCATTTATGAAGGCTAAAAAACAAACTTTCCGATATTATATCGAGAGGTTTCATTTGAAACAGTTTTTATTTGTCTGATGATGCTTTTTTAGCAATTGTGCTTGTGTTGTATGTGTTTTAGTCCGTAACACATCTTTTTCTCATAAATTTGCACTAAATACGTCAAAAACAATGCCATAATTACAAAGTGAATGTGCTCTAAAAAATAATAATTTTAATAAGAAATAATAAACCTAACAACACAGCATTAATCATATTTTAAAACGAAATCGAGTCAAATTTTTGACTGACAGTATTAGACTCATAATTTTTTGTGTTTTAATGTAATTTTTCGGTTTTTGAAGTAAGCTTTTTAACCGACTTCAAAAAGGAGGTTATCAATTCGACCCGTATGTTGTTTTTTTATGTCTAGGTACGAGTATGTTACGCGATTACGCCGCCAATTGTGGATCGATTTTCAAAATTATTTTTGTATTCGATAGAGTATATTCCTGGGGTGGTTTCAAGATCATCAAAGTCAGGATTGGATGACAGGATCCCATAAAATTCAAGGGAATCCCTTAAATTTTATAGATATTTTCAAAGTGTTGAGTGTATTTGTGATAACTTCGCCAATTGTGAACCGATTTTCAATTTTCTTTTTAAATTCAATAGGGTATACTCCTGTCAAAGTTAAGATCGGATGACAGCATCCCATAAAAATCAAGGGAATCCCTTAAATTTTATAGGTACGTCCAACGTGTTTCATGTTTGTTCAGAAACTATTCACGTATTTGCATCTGGTAATCATGAACCGAGCTGATGATGGAAGGATCCTTAACTTCTGGACTTGACCGGCCTGACCTGAATTGACCTTGCACCTCAATTTAATATAATATTTTAAGACTCTCTAGAAGAGCATCGTTTGGCACCGACTTCAATATAGAAGTGTGATACTGTCTGTACCTTTTCTTATATTATTTTTAACTTTTCAGTGATTTTGAAGTCGGCTTTTTTAATGAAATATTTTCATTTCTGTGAACTTTTTAGGAAATTTATTACTTAGTATTAGAATTTGACCCATCATCATAACAGCTCAAATAAGTGCCCACCAAGGGGCTCGAGCCTACCCTAAGATAGGGTTTTTAGGCCTTAGTCAACCACGCTGGCCCAGTGCGGATTGGTCGACTTCACATACACCTTTGAATTTCTTCGCAGGTGTATGCAGGTTGCCTCACGATGTTTTCCCTTACTGTAGGTGCGTCAGACAAATTTACCTACATTATTAAATTCGAAAAACGAAAATCACATTGGAACATGGCGGTCTTGAACCCCGGACCACCCGATTGGAAGGCAAGTGCCTAGTTCACAGCGCAACTGGCGCTCGAACCGAAGAATTTGAGCCATGCTGCAAGTAAACACTGTAGTGCTTTTTCTTGCTGAATTGTAGAAATATAGGGAAATCTTAAAGTTAAAGAAAAAAAAACAAACTTATTCCTTTAGTCCGATACAAAATGAAAAGCTTTATTCTGGTAGGTACATGGTTGTAATTCACTTATGCATAATGTTACTGAAGTTAACAAAATCCCTCAATGCAAAGCACTTAACTTAATGTTTAATTAATACAAGCCAAGGGCAGGATGGTTCAGGTCTGTTTGATCAATCTCGGCAGGTAAAAATCAGGTGCAAATTGGGTACAAAACTACAAAATGAGGGGCAATAAAGTACACGAACAAATAGTTATAGGTTTCCTTTTTTTTATAAAAGAAATTAGTAGCCTTCCCCGGAGCGGTTGTTAGTAGAGCGTACCTTCTGCTAGATGCTAAGTTTCCGCGATCACGGGTCAGAGATATAATATTCCAATTCCTTAGATTATTTTTTTCTCTCTATATATGTACAATTCCACAGAATTCCTCCTTGTGTTAGGTTAGTTTGTTATGGTTTCTAGCTATAAGGTCAAGCAGCGGAGCCCTACGGCCTCCGGTAACTGCCCTGGAGATTCATAGCACAGTGTTAGGTTAAAAATATAATTAAATATGCCTATGATCTTAGGGTCAGTGGGTCTAACACTGAGTTCTGAAGGAATCCCAGTCAATACATTTGAACTTCATGTAATAAACATAGCAAATGAATTCTAAAACATAATTTTTAATAAATTGACAAATTGTCTTATTGGTTAGTGAATAAAAAGGACATATGGAGGGGAGAGCACCTATTTTGTGTATAATCACTGCTATTAATAAAAAGAAAACAGCTTAATTTGTGAGTTATTTGCCAAAGAAGGATGTGAAACTTAATATTGTAAAAATTTAGAATTTAACAGGAAATTCGCAAGTGTTACTCAATATATGCCTTAATCCCACTAAGATGCCGCTTACTATCAGGTTTTTTTAATGAAATAGGGGATGAAAAAGGCGAATTTTGGAAATGTAACATGTTTGATTTAATAATCAATTTACCCACAAATAAAAATAAAATTAACAAAATCTGCTTTAAATCATGAAATATAATAAGTTAATTAGATACCTTATTGATTTTTTGCACTTATTGATACAATAAATCCATTTAATTTAATGAATCGCGTGCCGGCGAGTAAATATAGTATTTTTTCCTTAGCTTTACTCTTCAAGCTGAAAACAGAAAGAACTGACTTGTCAGGATTCAGGGTGGATTTTCAAATTAAATTCACACGGAAAACGAGAGAAATACCTATGGATTTTCTTCGCGGAAATAAATATATAAAAACTTTATGATCTTCAAATCAATAACAAACTACTTCGGTCGATGTCTCACAGACTACTCATAACATAGACGATAGACGCGTTCTAAAAACCAACGCTCCACTTGCGCACAGAATTGCGTTTATGTGGAAGCGACGGAGCCGAGGTCCGTTTGCGGAATGTTAAGCGCCGTATTGGCGACGGAACCTCTCCTAAAACCAAATTCATTTCATAACACTCGTAAGACTCTTAACTTGCTTCAAGATGTGTCAAGTCAACATACGGATCTTTCGAAATTCTACAATATGCAATAAAACAAAACGTAATGAAAAATTAACCATAAACAAATTGTGAATGCTTTCCAAATTCTATTTGAAGATTCAATAATTATATGATCTGTAAGCATTAAGTGTACTTTATTACGATATGTCTCTAAAAATGATCGAAACAAACGGTCTAAATGTCAAATTCCGAATTTTGAGAAAATCAACCCACCTAAATGGAAGCACGGGATTTTGGGCGAAAAAAAACTATCTTTGTAAATAAGGCCAGGATAAACGCGAGATTTATTTTGTTTATGCAAAAAGTGAATAATGACCAAAGATAATTGCAAATGTCACTGACGTGACGTGAAACGACGTTGACGTTGACACTTGACATTGACATTGTGAAATTCATTGACAAAGTTATTGTAATTACGATTTTAGTTGTGACTATTGTGTTAAAACTACAGTGAAAGCAAAGTGTTTTTGCAAAATTAGTGTTTTATGAAATTTTAAGAAAAAACGGTGTTACAGTATCCCCCCAACCACGATAGAATTCACGTAGGGAATTCGTCTGACGCCCCGTCAGCCTCAACCCCCTAACCAATCAAACAGAATTATCATAAATAGAATCAATTAGGTACTTAAAAACTATTCATTCGTGATAAACTCTGTACCCAATTACGCCTAACGTTATTTTTTTTTTTTTTATAAGTTTATTTATTTGTATTATATAATAAATAAAGCTTTAAATATAAACGTGTGTAAATAAAGAATATTTAACATGCATGTACCTTAAATCTACGTAAATCCATTAATATGGTATGTTAAAGATTGTAATAAAAAACCACATTCACCAATAAGGTGACAAAATCTAGCGCGAAACTACTGCTGCTAGCACCTACATGGTTGTAAAAAAATATTCACCAATAAGGTGGCAAAATCTAGCGAAACCACTTCTGCTAGCACCTATATAGCTGTGATAAATAGGCAAAAAGCATTATATCCTATGCCCATCAAATATAAGAAAGTAATAAAAAAAACTGTAGTGTCAGGACTGACGCCGAGATGGCGTTGTTAAATAAGTATATCTTGACACTAACAGTGTATAGCAAGTAATGTCAACAACCACCGGTAGATGTCGTTATTACAGACATTTTGACTCTAATCGTCAAATAATAAGTAGAAAAAAACAATAAAAAGGAAATAATAAAAAAAATGAGTTGCATGGTGTCGTTGCCCCTGATCGTCGATATTGATTTTCCTACGTTTCCAGCTAGATGTAACTTCCTCCATTATAAGAATATAGCAAAGGCTTATTTCTAGAGTTGCAAACCGCTCCTGTGAGGAATTCAAAATTAATTTTGTTGATTAGAGTAGAATACATATAAAAATAATGAACAAGACACGTTTATATTTGTGATCTTGTGCTAAATGCATCTATCTAACCACATAACAGTTATAATAAGTACATACTTGTTCCTTAATTCTGGTATCAGATACTAAAGAAGTAATATCCATTTTATATAATGGTAGTAATAATATATTTATAATGGTATGAACTAAGACACGTATAATATTTGTGTTTTAGATCTTTATGTACTTATGTAATGGTAATATCAATTTTGAAGATGTTAGGTATATGGAAACTTAAGTATCAAGGCAAATCAATAAAAAAATGACAGGGACAGACACATGCAAAAACGCCGCCAGATGTTATATGGCGCGTTATCCTACACTCGGGTTCTACGAGACGCCAGGAAGACTGGCGGGGTGGGTATTCTGTGACCGCCGCACCCGCGGTGCATAAATAGTTTAAATGCTTATAAAAATATGGCTATTTTCATAAGAGTATAAAAATGAAAATTAAGTAGGTATTATGTTACTAGGTATGTAATTTAGTCACTCGAAGTATCTAAATTTTTAAAATCTTTTATGTGCCACTTTCCTATGTATTTTCCGTTCTCGTCTTCGAGCTCATAGACGAGGCGAGAAACATTACGTATAATTTTACAACGTTCATATTTAGGGGCAAGTTTAGCAGTAAAATATTTATTAGCAGAACTCTGCTTGTACGTCCGCTTCCACACAAAATCACCAACATTAAAAGAGATGTCTCTGCGTTTGTTGTTATAGTATTTTATATTCCTTTCATGGGCCTTACGCAATGACTCTCGGACTTTGATGAAAATGTCACCGAGGTGGCCGATATTAGACGCATGAGTATCGCGTGGTACCACAACCAACTCTTGGAGATCTTCGAAACCACGGTAAATACTACCATCTGTGACAGCTTCCCTACCGTGTACTAGCATGAAAGGAGTATAAGAAGTAGACTCATTTACTGAGGTGTTCATGGCAAATTGTATTTTATGTATGTTAATATCCCACGTTCTATGATCGTTCTCAACAAACGAGGAAACTGCAGTGATTATTGTGCGGTTATAACGTTCCACCGTATTAACTTGTGGACAATATACTGGACCCAAATGTACTTGCGGAATATTGTATTTTTCATATAATACCTGAACCTCATGACTTATAAATTGCGAGCCATTATCAGACATCACAGTCTGTGGTATTCCGTGAACCAGAAATACATGGTCTTCTAACCTTTGCGCTATAACTTTGCCCGTTGCACGCCGTATAGGAAATAATAAACAATATTTTGTAAAACAACACACAACTACTAGTAAAAAGGTGTTTTGCTGTCGAGACATCGGCAGTGGACCAACTAGATCAATGCTGATGCACTGGAATGGTCGACAGCAGACCTTGGGTTCCCCCATAAAGCCAGCTGGCGCTAGTGAGCTATGTTTATATGAGTTGCAAGTGGCACAATTTTTAATAAATTCCTCGGTATCTTTATGCATACCGGGCCAAAAATACCGTAATTTTAATCTTTTATAAGTTTTTGCAACGCCTAAGTGCGCAGCAATTGGTTCAGAATGGTTACTTTTCATAATATCCTCCCTAAGCTCCTTTGGTACAACCTCTTTCTACTGGTAGTCACCACAGAGTTTGTTAGTGCTTTTTGTAAATCTAAAAAGCCTACCATCAATAATTTGAAAATTGGGACACGCGCGCGGCCTATCCGTGCAACGTTTTAATATATTGTTATACCAAGCATCGCTGGAAGTAAATGCGTCTACGGCTGCCACTGGTACAGAACGTGATAGTGCATCCGGTACGACGTTTTGAGATCCACTACGATGCTCAATAATGAAATTATAAGGCGATAGCCTACACCCCCAACGCGCTAGTCGTCCTGTCGGATTCTTAAGGTTTAAAAACCACTTTAGACTAGCATGGTCGGTAATAATTTTAAATTGTCGACCACCTTCAAGGTAAGGGCGGAAGTGTTCAACGACATGTACCACGGCCAATGCCTCTCGCTCTGTAGCGGAATAGTTACGTTCAGCGGGTGTTAGTGAACGGCTACAGTACGCAACAGGATGTTCTTGTCCATCTACAACCTGGGTTAAGGTACCTCCTAAACCGAAATCAGAAGCGTCACAGTGGACAGCAAAATCTTTCGAGAAGTCAGGACATACCAGAACCGGGGAAGTAGACAGTGCGAGTTTTAGGTCGTTGAACGCCTCGTCTGCCTCGGTCGTCCATTTGAAAGGGGGCGCGCTCTTACGGGTAGAAGTAAGAGCATTAAGGGGACCAGCTCTATGACTAAAATTTTTTATGAAACGCCTATAATAAGATGCAGTTCCCAAGAAACGTTTGACGTCTTTCCTGCAGGTGGGAATAGGAAAGTCTACTATAGCCTTAATTATGTCAGGCAGCCGTGCTTTACATGATTTTGAAACTTCTATTATTGTGTGTAGTTGCAGTGGAGTTCTCAATAGGTTGTTCAGGTGCCAAGCTACTTTTAAAATTATGACAAATATTATCTATTTTTACAAGAATGCTATCTAATCTATTATTCAGAGAAGTAATTAAAGAAGTAAGATTATTATCATCATACTCCGATAAAGACAAGCGACCAATTCTGTGGAATAAGTGGTGTGCAAGAGTTTGAATTCTATTTATCATCTTAAGTGATGACGGTTTACTTGAAGTACTTGTGATAAGTTTCTCAAGATCATCTAATTTCTTTTGAATTACCTTTAATTCAATATTGACATCAAGATCACAAGTCAGTATTTCATCAGAAGGCAGATCTTTATTGAGAGTACGGATCTGTGCTCTCAGAGCCATCACCGTGTCAGCTGGTTTCGAACCCCTGATTTTCACCTCATATTCTAGTTCATCTTTGTTAAGTAAATTAAAACTAATTGGTCTTTGTTCCATTTTTGTAAAAATATACTACGCTCTATTCTATATGATAAGTTAATTTTACAATATTATTTATGTTATATACTCAAACTATGAACAAAAAATCTTAAAATATATTCACCTTTGCAATTGTAACTAAAATTTGTTTTTATTTATACCTATCTGAACCAAACCTGCATAGAATTCTTGTTATTTATCTTATAACTAAAGTGTAGTTAACTAGTGAGACCGGCAGACGTTCTCCTGTCCGATTACAGCGCCACCTACTGGGTCCAGTTGTACTTTTAAACCTTCCCTGGACCTTCAAATACACATAACATTTCGTAAGAATCGGTCGAGCTGTTTTCGAGTTTTAGCTTAACTAACACACAACGTTAAAAAAGAAAATTATTAAAGATACATACCGAGATGGATCAACATTATCTGAGCATTTGACCAGAATAATGGGCCATATAATGCCACGAAACCTGCTGTATATTCGGGCGCCAAATTGTAGTGCTTTTTCTTGCTGAATTGTAGAAATATAGGGAAATCTTAAAGTTAAAGAAAAAAAAACAAACTTATTCCTTTAGTCCGATACAAAATGAAAAGCTTTATTCTGGTAGGTACATGGTTGTAATTCACTTATGCATAATGTTACTGAAGTTAACAAAATCCCTCAATGCAAAGCACTTAACTTAATGTTTAATTAATACAAGCCAAGGGCAGGATGGTTCAGGTCTGTTTGATCAATCTCGGCAGGTAAAAATCAGGTGCAAATTGGGTACAAAACTACAAAATGAGGGGCAATAAAGTACACGAACAAATAGTTATAGGTTTCCTTTTTTTTATAAAAGAAATTAGTAGCCTTCCCCGGAGCGGTTGTTAGTAGAGCGTACCTTCTGCTAGATGCTAAGTTTCCGCGATCACGGGTCAGAGATATAATATTCCAATTCCTTAGATTATTTTTTTCTCTCTATATATGTACAATTCCACAGAATTCCTCCTTGTGTTAGGTTAGTTTGTTATGGTTTCTAGCTATAAGGTCAAGCAGCGGAGCCCTACGGCCTCCGGTAACTGCCCTGGAGATTCATAGCACAGTGTTAGGTTAAAAATATAATTAAATATGCCTATGATCTTAGGGTCAGTGGGTCTAACACTGAGTTCTGAAGGAATCCCAGTCAATACATTTGAACTTCATGTAATAAACATAGCAAATGAATTCTAAAACATAATTTTTAATAAATTGACAAATTGTCTTATTGGTTAGTGAATAAAAAGGACATATGGAGGGGAGAGCACCTATTTTGTGTATAATCACTGCTATTAATAAAAAGAAAACAGCTTAATTTGTGAGTTATTTGCCAAAGAAGGATGTGAAACTTAATATTGTAAAAATTTAGAATTTAACAGGAAATTCGCAAGTGTTACTCAATATATGCCTTAATCCCACTAAGATGCCGCTTACTATCAGGTTTTTTTAATGAAATAGGGGATGAAAAAGGCGAATTTTGGAAATGTAACATGTTTGATTTAATAATCAATTTACCCACAAATAAAAATAAAATTAACAAAATCTGCTTTAAATCATGAAATATAATAAGTTAATTAGATACCTTATTGATTTTTTGCACTTATTGATACAATAAATCCATTTAATTTAATGAATCGCGTGCCGGCGAGTAAATATAGCATTTTTTCCTTAGCTTTACTCTTCAAGCTGAAAACAAAAAGAACTGACTTGTCAGGATTCAGGGTGGATTTTCAAATTAAATTCACACGGAAAACGAGAGAAATACCTATGGATTTTCTTCGCGGAAATAAATATATAAAAACTTTATGATCTTCAAATCAATAACAAACTACTTCGGTCGATGTCTCACAGACTACTCATAACATAGACGATAGACGCGTTCTAAAAACCAACGCTCCACTTGCGCACAGAATTGCGTTTATGTGGAAGCGACGGAGCCGAGGTCCGTTTGCCGAATGTTAAGCGCCGTATTGGCGACGGAACCTCTCCTAAAACCAAATTCATTTCATAACACTCGTAAGACTCTTAACTTGCTTCAAGATGTGTCAAGTCAACATACGGATCTTTCGAAATTCTACAATATGCAATAAAACAAAACGTAATGAAAAATTAACCATAAACAAATTGTGAATGCTTTCCAAATTCTATTTGAAGATTCAATAATTATATGATCTGTAAGCATTAAGTGTACTTTATTACGATATGTCTCTAAAAATGATCGAAACAAACGGTCTAAATGTCAAATTCCGAATTTTGAGAAAATCAACCCACCTAAATGGAAGCACGGGATTTTGGGCGAAAAAAAACTATCTTTGTAAATAAGGCCAGGATAAACGCGAGATTTATTTTGTTTATGCAAAAAGTGAATAATGACCAAAGATAATTGCAAATGTCACTGACGTGACGTGAAACGACGTTGACGTTGACACTTGACATTGACATTGTGAAATTCATTGACAAAGTTATTGTAATTACGATTTTAGTTGTGACTATTGTGTTAAAACTACAGTGAAAGCAAAGTGTTTTTGCAAAATTAGTGTTTTATGAAATTTTAAGAAAAAACGGTGTTACAACACTTGAGTAACTTCAAACAATACGACTGATCTGCCCCTTAGATAAAAGCCACACGCTTATTACCCGCAGTCGTTCCGCAGAAAACATGTATGGAAATGACATTAGCCTGTGAAAACCTCAAGATATTTCTTCCGCAGCTAATGTCATCTCCATACATTTTTTCTGCGTAACGACCGCGGAAAAATAAGCAGGTTTCTGTTTAACTAGGGCAGGGGTTCCCAACCTTTGACTCTATGCGCCTCACCCAAGATTATGCTATCATACTACGCCCCCCTAGAGGCCGAAATGGCTTCATAGTAGTCAGTGCACAGCGCAGATCATTTTCCTCAATATACTTTATACAAATTCTGGAGCCGCTCGCTGCGCCCCCCCCTTGGTTCAATCTACTCCCCCCAAGTCGGGCGCGCCTCACTGGTTGGGAAACCCTGAGCTAGGGGATCTGATACCTATGCGGCAAGTCGCTAGATGCGAGCAGCGCTGGATCGATCAATGTCGAAGGGCCTTATTCAGATAGTGAACATGAAACGTTTCACGTTTCACTACGGTTTTTTAAAATAGAACTGACGAATGTGTAAAGCGCAGTTATTTGTGGCATAAAATAAAGCCTATTATGTATGTATTCGTATATTAATTTTCAATAAATTTTTTGTTGATTAAATTACAATGTAACTAGCTCAGATATAAGGCTTGATTCAGGATTAAATCAAATTAAAATAATCTTAGCTTTAATATGACAAAACAGCTATATTACCAAAACTTTATACGTTATATGGGGCAGACTATGTTCTATTAGAATTTTTGTCATTTGTAAGAAATAAATAAGTCATGCATTTTATACATATAAGGGAGTATAGTGTCTCTCGCTGTTTGATGGCGTAGCCTTTAAAGAAGCGTAGACAACCAGGCCAATTTAAAACGCTGTTAACGTATAATTTAAAATTTGCATCGCCCTATTTCTTCTAAGATTAGTCCCGGTTTTTTACATGAAAGAGCACATTGTTTCAACGTACATTTTCATGTTATACTTTTGTCGAAGCATAGAGTAAAATTTTGCCAGGATTGCTTCGCAAAATAGCATTTTAACAAAGGATGACTCTGCCTTATAGCGTACTAGCCACCCGCAGAAAGTTTTCCGATGACGTCATGACGTCACGCCACGTCACGCGTCGAAGGTTAGTACCTACACTAGCGGTACTAACTACGCGAGCGCGGGACCCGGGTGATGATTTTGTAACTCATCGATTGATCGGCAATCGTTATCGAACTGGATGACTTAATAAAATAAGCGGAATTATGTTCATTAGCTACAAGTATTGGTTGATTTATTCAACAAAATGTACCAAGATCACTCAAACGACGACGTTACAGAACGTTAAACATATTAAAAATCAATTTGAGTTAAACAGAATTATCAACTCTATACGATGGCCGATTGCCACTGAGTTACAAAATCACCCACGCGGTCAGCGTACATGAGAGGGCTGTCATCGGCAATTGTGAATAGGTGATACCAAATGTAGCATTTCCTGACTTCTTTATCTCAAAATAAATACCATGTCATTCGATGAAAGATCCACAATAGGCCTGCTGGTCTATAAGTAACGTCAATATTGCAAGATCGATCTTCACAATAAAACAGTCAATAAACATTGAGAATGTCGTAGGTCGGGACTTACGGTAGGTATATTAATAAAATCATTTGTGATATTTTTTCCATCTGAAATCATTTGTGATATTTTTTCTATCTGACGCTCCTACGGTGAAGGAAAACATCGTGAGGAAACCTTCATACACCTGCGAAGAAATTCAAAGGTGTATGTGAAGTCAACCAATCCTCACTGACTTTTGATTTTGACGTGTGACTAAGGCCTATTCGCCCTAACATAACTAGTTAGGGTAAGCTCGTGCCCCTCGGTGGGACCTATGAGCTGTGATGATGATTTTTTCCATAATGGGTTCCCGTCCGTAAAGTTTTAAGTTACTTTCACTGTAATTTTACTTGGTAATCATTTAAGCTCCAACCAAATTAATACGAAATTTAAGCAACTCTCTTAACATCGCTTTGCCGACTGTTTGATGAGCGAGTTGAGTAGTTTGCACAGTGCAAACATTGTTTAATACAATTAATACAAGATTAACGTCTGTCTACGATTCTATTTGCTGTAACTTCGAGTTAAGTTAAAGCGAGCACAAAGACGTATCATTTTAATATAGCATGTATCATTTTATTACATGTCTTACCAGAAAAAATCTGTATTGTTTTATAAAAGATTTAAATTAATCTATCATTAGATTAATGAAAATATACAAAGATATCAGTTAAATTATGATTAATACATTTAAACGAGGGGCACGAGACTACCCTAACTAGTTAGGGCGATTAGGCCTTAGTCACACCACGCTGGCCCAGTGCGGATTGGTTGACTTCACATACACCTTTGAATTTCTTCGCAGGTGTATGCAGGTTTCCTCACGATGTTTTCCTTTATCGTAGGAGCGTCAGATAAATGTACGTATGAAATTCGTGAAACCAAAAACACATTGGTACATGGCAGGATCGATCGCGGGCCTCCCGATTCTACTCGGAGCACAGTCCAGTGCCGAGGCCACAGCGCCAACGGCGATCGTACCTACCTCATATATTGTAGATTTATTGCTTATTCAAAATACTTGAAAAAATACATGACCAATAAATAGATAACATTTTATTACAAAAGTTCTTTTTTTTTTGTTCCAGGTAACTTACACGTTGGAGATCTTTTCAAGATATTCTGATTACAATTCAAGAGGAGCTCTAATGGTAGGCAGTCAGTGTGATTTTACTAGGAGCTCGAATTCAGAGCAAACAAACGCACAAATATCGACACACAATCTTATTGAGCAATGTTCACATTACAAATATAAGGTAATGAGGGGATAGTATAATTAAAACTCGCCTGTAAAAGAAATTGGTTGTGTAAAAAAACTATTCATTAACTTGTCATTGGAAAGAAATCCATGCAAATTCATAGAAAACCTATTCTGTTTTTGAACTCATTTCGTAGTAGTTCTTATGTAAAAATATTTAGTAGACATGTTCATGAAAATAAATGTGTAAATTCTGTTACACACTCTTCATTTTCTTATATTTTTGCAAAAGTATAATTGAAGTCGTACTAAAAGTCATAGTAATTGTGATCGAAGTCATATTATATTTGGAACCCTAACGGCCTAATTAATAAAAATTTTACTCCTAGATCACCCCGGAATAGTAACTCCGTAATTTGTCTTATTTTTTTTATTTTTCGTTTTCCAAATTTTTTTTGACATTATGACAGCCGACATTTGCGAATGTGGTTGATCCAAGGAGTAAAATTTTTATTAATACGGCCGTAAAGGTTTTCAACTTACAGTACGATCAAAAATTTTCTTCCAGCTCGAACACTTGTTTTAGCCTCAATAAGCATTGAAAAATAAATTTCTTTTAAAATAAAATCCCTTCTCAAAAAAGTGACTGAAAAAAAACATGGAAGAAAATAGTGCCTTACCTTTTAATTCAGCCACAGAACTACTGAGATTGCCTATTGATCATCGATATCTATCGATGTAGCGTTGTCTTTGATTCTATACTAATTTGATTAAGTTTTCTAATTAAACAGATTTGTCCAATTTAACTGGATTAAAATATTCATTATACGATACAATTTTTTTCTCAAAATTTTAATTTCATGTCTAACGACTCACAAATACATCTCTAGAACGAAGCTTGAAGAATCCAGTTGACTGGCTATGTGTAGTCAACCCGATTGCGCAGCGTTTGAGTCGGTCAAACCGTTGACCTACTTCAGCACTTTAGATTTTCCTTATCTTCACACTGTGTCCGTTCGGCTCTGACAGATGGCCCCAAATGTGCTACGTGATGGAGCCGCCTTCACGTTTCAAGGGACGCGGACCCAAATGTGTGAAATGTCCTCTTTTATACATCCCTACCCACGAATACGTCAACTTGAATACGGTACAATAACTCAATTTTCCGCCGAACAAAAAAGCTATGGTATATCGTTATTTTTGTTATACGATTTGTGTTAAAACTATTATATAAATGTTGTATAAATATTTATATATTTCAGATAATGTTATGAAAAGTTCTACATCAATTTCATTTACATTCTAAAAGTCTTTGTGGAAAGAAATGTAGGGATGTTATATGATGAATAAAATTATTTGATTTATATACCTTAATTACAAGTACCTAAAACATGAAGTATTTCAAGTCGAAGTCATTCCAGATTCTTTTTCACAGATTCTTAAATAGACATTCTTTACTCAATGTATGACTTAGGAATCATCACGACAGTTATTTTGAAATAAAATCCAAGCAATCACATAATTAAGAAGCTTTGCGCCAAGTTAGAAAGGTGGTGTCAGTGCAAGCTGCTATAACTGCATATAATGGTTACATTGACTCAATTTTACGTTACGGCATTGTTCTTTGGGGAAATTCTGTAGATATTCGAAATTTATTTATAGTGCAGAAGCGATGCATTAGAGCAATATCTGGAATTAAAAGTACTGATTCATGTGAACCATATTTTAAGGTAGGTATATAGTATCCTTCCAGTGCCGTGTTTGTCTATTTTTGAAATATGTTTATTTGTTATGAAACATGACTATCTATTTCTAACGAAAGAAGATGTTACAGATAGAAAAATACGTTCTCAGTATAAATTTCAACTGTATAGACCAGCGGTAAAATTATCAATTGCATCCCGAAATTGTTTTATAATGTGTATAGAGATATTTAATAAGTTGCCAGATGCCTTTAAAAATAAGAACCTTAGTTTAAGTATCCGCAAAAAACGAATAAAAAACTGGCTACTAGATAAATGTTTTTATAGCCTCAAAGAGTTTTTGGAAAATAAATAGTTTGTTAGAATTATAAGTTATAATAACTATCTAGTATCTAGTATATGGTTATTATTAGAAGTAATAATAACCATATATACTAGATAGTTATAATATTCACTTAATTATTGTAAATATTCAGTTTTAGTTGTATAATCATTTATTAGTTGTATCATTATGTGAATACACCTGAAAAGGTAGGATTTGGCAGAACTTCTCAATGTATAGCACTTGTAACTGCTGATTGATGTACCCGAATTTATATTCGCAATAAATCATTCATTCATTCAAGTAAAAAACATATTTTTTATCCGCGTTGTATTGGTCGATAACCCAGCACCTGCAATTTTGTTACACCTTTTCACAAGAAATATAACATTGTTTCTACAGCATCACTTTTTAGAATAAGATAGGTAAGCCAAGTAACAGCTACATTTCTTCGATTTATCAAATTCAAATAATGATTTGTTTAGATCGGTTGCAAACGATTTATATTTCAAAGTTGAAATAGTCCCAATGCAAATGGGGTTTTGCTTTGAAGGCGGCTTCATTGGCAGAGCAAATTATTTTACGGATCCATCAGTAATTTTGTTGAATCATCTGTATTTAATTCATAAGCGTCAGGCGAAGACATTTGTATACTCCCTAAATATTTGTTCAAGATGTTATAATAAATTCAATTAATTGTAAACTAAGTATTGTCAGTGCGATGATTTTAATGCGTGAGTTATAAATAAAGGACAGTGCGTGCTCTATGTCCATACATTGTTCGCCCCAATACCAACAGCAGTAAAAAATGCTTTTCGTATAATTAGACGTTAGTAAATATTGTACGTCCACATCAATTACTACGGACAAGCTTCGAAATCGAATTATATATCAAAATGAATCAGATTTTGAGGTTAGTTGAAGTAACATTTCTCATTAGAGCAATACTCATAGTCCATATCTATTATTCAATCATCCAATTATTAAAATAATAATTATTGCAATCAATCAAAGAACGTTATTATAGCCACGTAGTAAGGAACAAGAAATCGCGAAATTATAAAGCAAGCCAAAAACACAACGAACTAATATGCGACAGCGCGTGAGTAGTCAATTGACGTATGTTTCAATTTAATTTTCATTGTAAATTGTGAAAGAAGTTATGAAAAACATATGTAATTTATACAAATAAATAAATGTCCATAAAATGTCCATAAACCTACATAAAATTGATTCAATTCTATTCAGTCGAGTAAAGGTAACGATAATTAATGATTAAACGAACTTACCTGTACGTGAAGTTCAATCATAATTATACGAAGGCTTCGTCCGAAGGGATTAGCAAATAATACTTGTAGTAACGCCTAGTGATACGCCAGTCACGCACTTTATTTGAGGGTATAAATAAAATTTAAAATGAGTCTCACGTCAACAAGGTGGGCGACCTATCCGCTCGCTTCATTTAGTTTAGAGTAGCCGCATCCGGAATATTTCACACAAAAAAGGGGACTTGTAGTGGGGAGGGAGGGTTGCTAATCCCTTCGGACGAAGCCTTCGTATAATTATGATTGAACTTCACGTACAGGTAAGTTCGTTTAATCATTAATTATACTCGGCTTCGTCCTCGGGATTAGCAAATAATACTTGTAGACTTTTAGAGATAATAGTGTGAAATATTTTGTTTATTCCTGAATTTTCATTAATTTATGTTAATAAAAATAAACATCAATCATCATTTGAATTACTCGTATTATTAACAATTGTTCTGGCAAAATAATTATTTCCATTAGTATTAACATTACTTATGGTTCTATTATAGAATCGATAGAATGTGCTTGAAGAGCCGCTCCATCCAGCGGTTCGTCTTATTTGATCTAGGCCGACACCTAGGTGATGAGCCGCGGATGTAGCGGCGTGCTGTGCGCGGTAAATATGTTTAGATCAAAAACGCTATCGCGCAGTGTGTTCTTTATTCACTGACTTAAGGTTTGGGAACCGACAGCATTATAAGGCTTTTTAGCACTTATGAAGAGAAGGAAAGATTTCAATATTTTTAATATTAATCTAGGACAAGGTTTGTACTTTGTGTGCTGTCAACAGCGCAATGAGAGTGATGAGTTTTTTCGAAAGTTTTTCAAAAGACAATGTTTCATTGGCGTAAAATTGGCTGACATAATTAATAACTATTGAAGTATCCCACATATTTGGGCAAGGGAGGGCGTAACCGAAATATTCCTTTAAATTATCTTTTTACTCTGTCATCTTCTCGTAAATTATTTTCCCCTAAGCAGGGCGAGCGCGGATCTATAGGAGTTAAGCGTGCCATATTGAGCTCCCTCTTCATAATAGTTTGTTGAAATAAATTATTTGTGGAATTGAAGGATTATACAAGTCACAATTATTGTCGTTACAGTAATTGAACCAGCGCCGTAAATAAACATTATATTGTTTAAAGGAACTTTGGAATATAGATGCTAATATCGGCGGTACACTCCACGCCGTCCGCATAAGTTCCCCGCTATACAATGACAGAGAACGGGGTGAAAGCATAAAAATTAAAATCGGCCCAGGAAATGCATCTGGGTCCCTATGCCAGGAGACATAATCAGTGCATTTAGTATTTATTTGACTAGCGAATAAGTCTACTTGAGGTGCCCCATACGATGAGACAATTTCCTGATATGCCCAGTCCGCTAACTCCAATTTTTTTTTTTTTTTTTTAAATACGTCGCCCTACTCTAGGATTTTCTCCTGTGTCGTGGGTGCAGTTACAAACATAGAATATCACATGCACATACGCCCAGACCGGAACAAATTTCTGTAGGCCATAAAACATTTGTCCCGTACGGGAATCGAACCCGCGACCCGTTGCGCAGTAGGTGATCACTCGGCCTTTGCGCTAAACGTGTCGTCGATTCTATGTCAGGATGTACCCGCCTTGATTCGGCATCTGCCGTTATATTATCTGATGAGCTAATGTAATAAGCCATAACATACAAATTGCGACATTCACACCACTGCCATAGTTGACGAGTGATGTCAGTGAAGTGGGGGAACTGAATACCCCCATTGTATTGATGTAAGAGATTACTGTAGTGTTGTCGATGCGGAGAAATTTGACAACTACTTATATTTTTGGCGAACACTTTTAATCTTAGAAAAGCAGCTAGAATTTCTAGGTAGTTAAGGTGTTGTGTTCTCTCCTGAATGCTCCACAACCCGCTAACCTTCTCTTTGCCACGTACAGCCCCGTATTTGAGGCGTCTGAGAAAATTTCCAGATCATGTGTATCATGTTTGATTTTACAAAACGGTATTTGTATTGCGTCATTCCTAGGGATATTTATAATTTTATCATAATTATCATTAATGATGATTTTAAGTTTAATTACTTAATGCGCTCGAATATTTTAGTGTAAGGCTAGTGTATTCTACAGCCGGGCAAACTGAGACTAGTAATTCGACTATTTGTGCGAATTGACGTATTCAACATCTTTTAAGAGTTAACCATTTTTTTTTTTTTTAATTTCTGATTTGTGATCTGGAAATTTTTAGTCTAGATTAGAACGAAACCTTAAAAATGTACATATATTACTAGGTATCATTAAACTTTTGTCCTCGTTAATTAAAATCAAAGAGAGGTAATAAATTTTTTGGTTTGTATATTTGGCCAATAATTATCTAAATACTTAGTTGATTTTAGGTCCGCAGAACGGAGTAATCGGACAATTGGTTTTATTGCCTTGATGGTGCAGTACTCAAGCCAAATAGTTCTTGTTCAATTTGAAATCTTAAATATTTTCTTGAATTAGGGTCAATACTTATTAAATAAAAGGCATCTTTTAAATCTATTTTTGTCATGAAACAATTTTTTGTTTATGTAAATTTTAGCACTGAGCGTAAATTTTCAATTTTTAAATAATCTGCTTTTATAAATTTATTATTATTATTATTATTTTTTTAATTCAGGGTGAAACCATGTTTACCATTTGGCTTAGGTACCAGAGTATACTTGATAAAAATTGCCCTTCAGTTTAATCATTCCTGGAGGTGCTAGGCGTCGGTGCAGGCGCCTTTTTTTGTTTTTTTTTGTTTGTGGTTTATGCAATGAAG
Organism: Schoenobius gigantellus; assembly: GCA_963935595.1. Lineage (NCBI taxonomy): Eukaryota > Metazoa > Arthropoda > Insecta > Lepidoptera > Crambidae > Schoenobius > Schoenobius gigantellus. The sequence continues at coordinate 11,649,596 of OZ012558.1, forward strand.
TTTTTAACTCTGCACCCTATTTATTTATCGCCTTTGCAGTCTTAATAATTTCTGACAGGTTTTCGCCTAATGAATGAATAAAAAATGGTTAAGTATTTTAAAGCTGGTCTTTCATGTCCTTTTTAAGGGAAGACAGAATAAAATTCCGTCGTATGACTGAATCCGGTACTGCAAGTCACAGAGAATACGTTCTGTGTCCATCAACATTTTTATTAATTCTGGGTCACTGTTATTTTTCGAGGTCAGCGAATTAATAGCTTGGTTCAAGCATGAAATAGCCGTAGAAACTTGTTTTTGCCTAATTTCGATATTTTTATAACGTTTAGCGTTTAGATCGGAGATAGCCACCTTAATTTCGGCATTCAGTACCTACGGGAGCATTAATTAGTTTGCAGTTACTCGGCGAAAGGTATTTCACATTAATGTGTGTTCCAACTTAACTGCAAGGTCTTTGTGAATGTCGGCTCCAAAAGTATTCGAAATAGTTGGATCCTCGCCCAATATTTCAAGTATTGTGGTGTTTAGCATCGCATTAGCTGACCCAGGCTCGTCGGTATCCGTCACTTGCTCAGGCGCGCCGGCGGCGGCGGTGGTGGCGGTGGTGGCGACCTCCACAAGGGTGACCGTCATTACGGCACAGAAGATATAAACGGCGGGCTCGCACTGAGCGTAGCCACTTCGGCGGGTTCTGGGTCGAGGTCGACCTGCATCTCCGAACGTGGCTCAGAACCAATAATCCCATCGAGCAGTAGGCCAATTATAAATCTTTCATCGTATGACATGGCATAATAAATCATGAAATGCTTCATTTCGTATTACCGATCTCCAATGATATCATTACTATGGCATAATTTCGATGATGTCAATATCATATAACGAACGAATGATCAAAAATCTGACCGAAAATCATAATTTTCGCTTTGCACTATGATATCATATGATATTATTTGAAAACCGTGAGATCGTAATAGGCCTGCAGGTTTAAAACGTTGTTATTACGTTCTTGTTCTGAAAACCACCGATATCTCTATTAGTCATGAAACAGACCAAAGTACTGTTCGCGAGACTAATTTATAGGGTAGTACAGCTCCAAAGAGAAGTACGCAAACCCGGAGAGGTTACCATTACCATAAGGTAGTACAGCTCCAAAGAGAAGTACGCAAACCAGGATAGGTAACCATTACCACTATGTATATACTGTATTTATTCTTCTTAGAGATATAGTTCATACAAAAGGGGTATAAATAAGCCCACTGAAATAAATCTTATTTAACAGTTTTCGTAAAACTATTTCATTGGATTATAAAACTTCATTTCAGAGGAAACCAGTAAAAAATAAAAACGTAACAAATTTACCATTATAGGTATAATTCGTCATTAACTAATTAAGTTTCTCTAGTACTTATGAGAATATAACAAGATGGCTGACTTATCATACTTCTGCCCGTTATCAAACGAGCATTGTACGGGCAGCAAATAGAAAATGGCATTTTCGGCCATAGTCACTAATAAATGCACTTATTCACATAATGACTAACCTTGAGACTCCGAGCGGGAACGCCTGTCGAGCAAGCTGGAACGACTCCGTGTACGGCATCTTCGTAACACTTCGAGTTTTTTAAACTTACACAACAGATTTGACAATCCTCCTCACTTTTCCGCTTAGGCATTATAAATAAGTACTTCCTCACTTAAAGTAAAAACTTTTAAGACGCGAGAGTGTGATCGTGGCGAGCACTAAAAAGCGAATGAAGCGAGCGGATAGGTCGCCCACCTTGTTGACGTGAGACTCATTTTAAATTTTATTTATACCCTCAAATAAAGTGCGTGACTGGCGTATCACTAGGCGTTACTACAAGTATTATTTGCTAATCCCGAGGACGAAGCCGAGTATAACCATTCATATATTTTACTTTATTTGGTTTTGTTTCTGAAAGTATTTTAATATATTTTTGTTTTGTCCGTCGAATACATAATATATTTGTTATGAGTGTTATAAAATATGCATATAATTGATGCATGATGTAAATTAAATCTTTGTTGGTTACGGGGCGATTTTCGACATTGTCCTTTATGTGAAGATCCATAATTAATATCTTTTATTAATTTTAACCTTAAAGTTATTACCAAAAGAAAGGCGATGCTCTGTTATCATACTATTTTTGAAATACGATGTTAATTGCAAAACGTTTAATAGCTTAAGTCTAACTAACTTTTATTAGTGGAAAAGTGATAGGTTTACTAACGGAAAATACCTTACAAATTTCGAACACAGACCTAGACCTTATCTGGGAGTACTAAAAATCTAGACACAGAATATGCGTCATATAATAATTATGAATAATAATGCCAATCCCTCAGCACACAATTTACTTTTGGCTGAAAAGTCCTAATCGTTGTTCAAGAGTGCCATCATCAAGGCTCGACAAAATGGGAAAGAACAAAGTTTTGGTGTTGACAAACTGCTATACAGTATCCATACTAATATTATAAATGGGAAAACTGTGTGTGTGTGTCTGTTTGTTTGTCCGTCTTTCACGGCAAAACGGAGCGACGAATTAACGTGTTTTTTTAAGTGGATATAGTTGAAAGGATTGAGAGTGACATAGGTTACTTCTTGTCTCTTTATAACCCCCCACTTCCCTACAATGGGGGGTGGAAGTTTGTATGGAGCATTCCGCAAATTTCAAGGTAGAATGCTAAAAATTGGTATGCGGACTATTTATGACTTACAAAAAAATCGTGCATCATTTTTTTGGAAATCTGCCCCCAACCCCTTAAAAGAGGGGTGAAGTTGCATATGGGACTTTTCGCAGTTTTCAAGGTAGGAAGCTAAAAATCGGTACACAGACTGTTACCAACGAAAAATACCTGCCTTATTTTTTTGGAAATGTTCCGTGTTACCCCGATTTTAACGCGAGCGAAGTCGCGGGCAAAAGCTGGTAAATTATAATTACTGTCGTTGTCCATTACGATTTCATTCTTTTCGCTTTCCATTAAGATTATGCCATTAATCGCCATGTCTCATCCAGTGTCGGTTGAAAGGTGATTTATATTTAGATGACATTATCCGCCGATCGTAGCCAGACCCCTCTAAGTACTTTATGATGCTCCTTCAGCAAGACTATGACGGGAATAGCTGGCGATGGCATAGTTATTACTATCAAGATTAATGTTTAAATCTATTATTCATGAAGTGTTTGTTGGAGTTTTTGGATGAGCTTTGGACAAATATTGATATTTTAATTTAATGGTGAGCGCCATCTGCTAGTAGAATGTAGATAATGATGTCACTGTCTCGTCTTAAGCCCAGTCGTAACAAGGCTCATGAATAAATTAACTATAATTTGAATATTATGCTAAAATATTGCTGATTAGCGGAGTGAAACGTAATGTCAATAATGTCTACTGCTGACAAGAAGAAGTATATAATAAGTACCTCTCGTCGAAATCGCAATGATTACGAGTAGTTTTTAAAAAAGGTACAAGCATTCGAACAGACACCATTTTATTTACTACAAATAATAACCTACTTAGTAACGCAATTTCGCCACCATAATCATCATCATCATCACAGCTTATATACGTCCTTACTGAGGGGCTCGAGCCTACCCTATATTAGGGTGATTAGGCCTTATTCAACCACGCTGGCATGGTGCGGATTGGTCGACTTCACATACACCATTGATTTTCTTCGCAGATGTATGCAGGCTGCCTCACGATGTTTTCCTTCGCCGTAGGAGCGTCAGACAATTAATGTACATCTGAAATTCCAAAAACGAAAAATGGCGGTCTCGAACCCCGGACCTCCCGATTGGAAGGCAAGCGCCGAGTTCACAGCGCCACTGACGCCATAATAACAGTCCATTAAATTTCAATAAATAATAGGTGTATGTGAAGAGTAAATGGCGTAGTGCTACTTTAGTACTATTATTTATTTTGTGGTAGTGGTGAGGAGCGTCGGCGGCGCTGTGGACTCGGCACTTGCCTTCCAATCGGGAGGTCCGAGTTCGAGACCGCCATTTACCAATGTGTTTTTCGGTTTCGAATTTCAATTATGTACATTTGTCTGACGCTCCTACGGTGAAGGAAAACATCGTGAGGCAACCTGCATACATCTGCGAAGAAATTCAATGATGTATGTGAAGTCGACCAATCCGCACTGGGCCAGCGTGGTTGACTAAGGCCTAATCACCCTAACATAGGGTAGGCTCGAGCCCCTCGGTGGGGACGTATGAGCTGTGGTGATGATGAGTGCGTAAGGCCCTCGCCTTCCAATCGGGAGGTAGCGGTTCGAACGCCGTCAGTCCCGCCACATACCAATGTGTTTTCAAATGTTGAATTCCTAAGTACGTTTATTCGACGCTTTTACGGTGAAGGAAAATATCGCAAGGAAACCTGTACACACCTATGAATAAAGAATTCTTTACAGGTTGTGTGTGAAGTCGACCAACCCGCACTTGGCCAGAGTGGTTAACTAAGCCTAATAGCTCTAGTTTAGGGTAGGCTCGAGGCCTTCGGTGGAGGCACATAATGAGCTGTTGATGGAATTAGTAGATACTTTTTAGTTGTCACTCAAACTGGTCGATTTCCTTTAAGCACCACATCACCTGACTTCATCAAATGTTCAAATGTGGACTTCACAAAAAAATATGTCAGTAAATTAAAATTAGAACTGATACCTTTACTTCTACAAAGTAGGTATTCAAAATTTAGTATTACATGTAAATGAAAAATAAATGTAAAAAAAATGACATTAAAGTGTTGTAATAAGGAAAGTAGGTATACTCGCAAATCAAAGCTAGAATCTTGAAGCGTCCAAGAAGATGAAACGCCGACCTACGGTATACTTAAACTGTAACAAAAATGATTTTTCCTGATTTAATTCTGCTTGAACAGCAGGTGTTCATTACGCAAATCCATTAACATCCCGCAGCTTAGGCCAAGTTCAAACAACTCAAAAGGATATCTTAAATTATTCCCGTTTCGACCCTCATCATTAAAAGTTGGGACAGAAACGTTCGCTATCTCCATATTGAATTATTATTCTGTTGTTTATTAGGAAATGCCTAAGTCAATGTTACTGTGCTTAGTGACTGCTTCGTTCTTGAATAATATTATATGTTCCACTCCGTGAAGAAGTATTTGTTACTTTAATTGTTGACACTCATAATTATCTTTATCTGCCTTTATTGTTATTGTTATTTTAATAGAATTTATTAAAGCTACCCTTAATACGACGACACTCAGTGGGTAGGCCCCACGACCATCAGGTAGACCGACGATCTGGCAAAGGTCGCGGGCAGCACAGGACCGATAGTTGTGGAGATCCATGGGGGAGGCCCATGTCCAGCAGTAGGCGTCGTGCAGCTGAGATGATGATGATGATGATGATGATAATGATGACCCTTAATACGGTAAGCCTAAGTTTACAATTAGCAATACTGAACAAATAAATCTTTCTTCAACTGAAACTTAAGACTCGCAGCTTATTATTATTTTTGTCAAGGATCATGCTGATGTTTTCTCAAAAACAAACAGATGATGGGTTACAAAAGACTTCTCATACCATCATGGACCTTAAGTTTAGATAGTAGAATAATAAAAAAACTAACAGATTTAGTTCCTTCCATTAAATTACATATCAAGACAACGACAATGTGAATATCGAAAAGTTTATTGGGTATTTCTATTGGCTAATCAATGAGACCATCACTCTAAAGGTAAAGATTTTCTAAAGTAAAGACTGAAAATTGTATTTTAAAACAGAGATTATTTCAGTGATTACACATAGCTAGTTATATTTCAGAGATTGAAATATAACAAGCTGTGGCCGCAAACTACGTTTCGCATTATTAGCGCTCAAAACTGTTATTTTTTTATGGGAATCTCTCGGCTTTCTGTGGAAACTTTGTGAAATTCTTCCTTAGTGGATGCTTACATTAGCTAATGAACCCCTTCATCGAGTTGTATGCTTTTAGCTCCAGTAGTATAAGCTCAAGATTGATATCTCAGTTACTCTAAATTATTTTATAGATACAGATTAATCTGCAGAATACTTTTACACAAATAAATATGACTTTGACGCTGTTCAAGTTTCTTTTTTCATTTGTTCATCAGATTTACAGTATTGTTTGTAGGAAGTAGAACATATTTAACATTCAAGTGAGTTCTTCCGTATTGCACAATGTACACTACAAATGCACACACAACTTTAATTCATTAAATGTGCACAAAACACAAGGCTAGATGAATGAAAAAAATTAATGCTTTCATAGAAGCTCATTCATATAATAAACAGAAATAAAAAATCGGTTTTCGAATAACTATAAAAACAACCAAGATTTTTCTCCATCTCTTTCTAGCAAAACGGCAATTTACATGGAGTTTATATGGCCGTACTGAACGATGACGTCACGTTTGCTGTCGGATCTCTCTGTCTAATCGCTTCCAAATTAATAGCTTAAAATGCTTGTATCTAATGTATTTCTAAGCCGATTTTAATTATAATTTCACATGATTGCATCTTTTTCTACGGTACCTATTTTAATATTTTATGACGAGACGTGAAAATTAGAATTCAGTCATCATCCCAATTGCAATAAATTCTCGTATCTATACATAATATATTGTCGTATTGTATGTAGAATTGATTTGACGTTAACATCTGTAGTGTGATTCTGTAAAACTTCACTTTAAACTTCGAATCTGATTCCGCAGTGAGTTCTTAGATTGGCATTCTCAAAATTCGAATGTAGATTTAAAGTTACTAGAAACTATTAAGTAATCTGTGCTACAGCGCTACACTTGCGAGCGTGGCAGGCAGCGAGTGGAACTAGAGTGACCGTGAGATTTTGACATTATAAATATGGGATGACGTATGAAGTGGCATTCCGTAAAGGGAATTCCTTTATCACTTCGAAGCTCACTTCGAAGCTCACTTCGCACACGAACTCGAAACAAAGTGTCAAATAAAACGTTGCTCTTTTGTGAGTGAAAACATTCAAAGTTTATTATCATAGTTTAAAAATACATTTAAAATTATTTCTGAAGGTGATAAAAACTAGTTCTGAGGTATTTATTAGAATTTTATCGCTACTAACTCGCGATAATGACTATGTAAGGGTATCTTGTATCTTATGCGAAGTGAGCGTGAATATCGAAGTGAGGTGCGAGCTATTGTTCGAATTTTACAGAATCGACATGCTGTACTGTAAAGTGTAACTGACTATGTTTTTTTATTGTATTATTTTCACTATTTATTTAGTCCTATATAATATGACAATAGTTTAGTGCACTTTGCTACCTTATTTTAAAGTTGTACATTTGCTACCTCATTTTGTTTGGCAGCAAAGGTGAATGAGCCCATTATACGAGCACCTTAAGCCTACCGTAGGAATAATCTTGTCCCTTATACAGAATTGTTGCTTTAATTAACACTAATTATGTAAATTGTTGTGAAACATAGCAATTAACTACTGTAAGCTATTATTCTGACTAAGGAGAAGGTAATGTTAGTAAATGTTCAACAGTTTTGGTTAAGTAAAAGGGTCCTTGTGTTGGAATATCGATACCAGTTAGCAAATTAATTATAAACTAGAATATATTTGTAGGGATATATTAATTACAAGAATTGGTTAACATACAAAGGAGTTCGCGTTGACAATGTTCAAAATGTAAATATTATTTTACTAGCTGTGCCCGCGAATTACGTTTCGTCATTATTAAGTTTAACACAATAATAAATATTGAGGTCAATATTCTCGATAAAAACTATCCTTTTTTGAGCAAGACCAAATTACATACAGATGACCAAATTTCATCATAACCTTTTTTTTTCGGGGGAAATGCGTAACCGCACCGTACCCGCCGTTGGCTAGACGGCAGGCGTGTGTGGGGCTGGCCCGGCAAAGTTCCAGACCGACCCACTAAAAACCCCCGGTGTTCTCCCTGCCCTTGTGGGCGCGCATGGTAAGGTCCACACTGCCACTACCACTACCAGCGCGCCAGGGCAAGCCCGACCAAGTTGGTCGGGCTATCGCCAAAGGGGGATTGCCAGAGAACACCAGAGCAATCCCCAGACGGAGGGCCTTACGGCGGCGTGCACGGGGCCAACCATGCACGCAGGCCTCCACGGCAGGGTCATTAGACGGGCATTGCTTGCGCAAACGCCCGCCTTCGCCTATCCGTCTGCGGCGGAGGGGAGCGGCTTGGGGATCTTCCTCCCGCTCCCTCTCCGCAGCCTCCTTCTGCAAGATTACTTCTTCGCAGAAGGAGGCCACAGCCTCCCATTCCGCCTCGCCGCGGAGCATGGCCACGACCATGCTCGGCAGCGAGAGGTCACCGCCTCCCAGCGCAACGTTAAGTCGCTGCGCTGGGGTCGCCAGGCCGGGCACACCAACAAGGTGTGCTCGGCAGTGTCGTCGGGAGCGTCGCAGTGGTGACACCTCGGCGTTTCCTCCCGGCGCGCGACTCGGTGCAGGTAGTGACCGAAGCAGCCATGCCCGGTCAGTACCTGCACCATGCGAAACGTGAGGCTGCCCTGCCGATGCCCAACCCACTCCTCCAACAACGGACGGATCGCGTCGATCGTCCGGTAGCCGGCAGCTGGGGAGGCGAGTGCCACACCCCACTGACGCAGAGCCTCCCTCTGTACCAGGGTACGAATCCGCTCCACTTCCTGTGGAGCGGATCGTCCCCCCCGTTCACGAGTAGCAACCCGATGTCGATACACCTCCGCGAGGATGCATGCATCGACATGCCATGGCGTTTGGCCCGCTAGAAGGCAGGCCGCGCCGTGACTGACCGTGCGATAAGCTCGCACGGCCCGGGTCGCTATGACCCTCTGCGGACGTTGCAAGAGGGCCACCGTTCGGAATTTCATCATAACCTATATCATAATAGTTTGTTATACGGCTATTTCTCAATAGTTTTAACTTTAGAAGCTACTTCAAAACTGGTGACTACTAAGATTTGGGATTACGTGGGATCGCTACGACTTATGGAAAATCCACCGGAGTCAATTGCCCCTTAACGAGTGGTTACAATATTCTATTTATCTGTGAATTTGGTTACTGGCGATAGATATCTGACATTAGCTTCATTCATATAAAAAATCGATTTCAAAAACACCTAAAGTTCAAAAATAATATACACACAACATCACATTTAATGTTGATGACAGTCGGTGCCAAATATTAAGAATTTCTAGGAGATCTTCGCTTGGCTCAAGTTGGCTCCGACTTCAATGTAAATTATATTTTTTTAAAGTTTGGGTTTAAGTTAATAAAGTTAATGTTGTGTGTATAAATTTTTGACTTTTAAGTGTTTTTGAAGTCGGGTTTCATTTTTTATTTTTTGATTATTTTTTATTTTTATCTTGTTAGTGAATTTAATGCCAGCTCACCAAAGTACCTTGAAAGAATACAGCTCTGGTTCGATACGTGCCTATCGTTTTGTTTTTTAATAAACTCTTACTTCTAAAAGTGATGGAAAAAAAATAAAAAGAATTTGGAAAATCGTCCACAACTGGCGGAGTAATCGCGTAACATACACACAATACTTTGAAGTCAGTTAAAAATTACGTCAAAATTCCATATCTAGTAAACAGATAGACAGCATATGGAAGCCGGTCGTAAACCTTTCTATTGAGACTCACTCCTTATGGAGACCTTCATTCACTCGTTCCATTTGTTTAGGATTAGATCAGCCCAATTTTATTGTCATGCCGACGAATCTGTAGGAGGCATATCTTTCTTTTGCAATTAATTTGCTATGGTATTACATCGAAAAACCACATTGACATATAAACTGTCACGCGTTTTCTTATTTAGCCTACATGTCTTGCTCCCATCATTTGTCTCATTTAATGAATAACTGTCCACATAGTAACTCTCTTAATCGAGGAAGATGGTGACTGCTTGGATTTCACTTGATTGTTGGTCAACTGTTACAATCAAGTATTATATTATAAATAATGTCGATATTTTAACAAAATTTTCAACGAAAATATATTCGTATATTTTCCTCATAGTACAGGCACGGCCTAGTATGGGGATTTTTTAAACTTAAACTTTGGGTATGAATAAGTTTCAATTCATTTCATATTTTTGATAGCACACCAATGAAGATTTGGAGCAAATATGCAAAAAACTGACCTGAGGGCTATGTCTAAAAATGAAAGTGATACAAAACAACTTTAGATCTTTTATCACTACGATTAAATCACTTCTAATACTAAGTCATCTTCAGAACTATCTTTCAACGTTACTGAACTGTGTTATAATTAAAAGGAACTTCGGATGTTTTATCACCATGACATTTTTTTATATCTTCCTAATTAGCCATCTGATTCCTTGAAACAAAAATCTAATATTGTAACAAGAAATCTGTCTAACTGTTTTCGCCTCCTTAGAAAATAGATTTTTCTATTATGTCATAGAGACAGCGTTTGAAAATTTATCAATAACGACATTTAGGACTAACAGAATGTATTTGCATAAAATTGTAAATTAAATAAAGTATTAAAATTGCATTATATTTTTAACTCTCCGAATACCCCTGAGCTAGTTGGAGGTCATCGAAGCTTTACGGTGAAAATATGATGTCAGATTTTTATCAGTGGATATGACAAAATCTCCGATAATTCTGAATCATCTTGAGAACTATGTCTGAACATTAATGTTTTACGTAACTTTTGTGTTTTAACCACCACGGTCAAATTACCGCTGATAATAACGCGAGATCAATATGTGAAGGATCTATACCCTACCAATATCGTCTATTTACTTACTCCAATAATCATAAAAAAATGGTATATTGTTTTACATAGACACATTAAAAGCTACAGCAACTATCAAATATTAGTAATAGTTTAATAACAGTATTTATACTATAAATCGATTCATTAACATGAAAAATAAATAATAATATAGTTTAAATCCGCTAAAAAAACTTGAATTTCCAACAAGCTATCTAACATATTTCCAAAATTGATTTCACTCCGTCGACGTTAGACTTCGCAGCTGTTTATCTAAAAATATTTCCTTGTTCACGTCCTTACGAGACATCTTCACTCTTTGTTCGAAATAAGCCTAGTCTGTTGGCGGCGACTTCATCAAATCGACGGTATTTTTGTATTTGCCAGTGGGAATATTCGTACGCTTTTCCCCATTATCGGGTATTAGACGCCAGAATGTCCCTTATTTCGTCTGCGGATTGAGACAGCTTTGGATTTAATGTGGTGCTTTGTTATTATTAGTATTAGGAGTACTTTGATTAGACACTTTGAGCTCATGCTTTGGTGTCATGTTACGTGCAGTTTTGTATTGTTAAAAAATGTATCATTTACGATAAAAACGATTACAATGAACTCTGTTGACTAAGGCCTATTTAACACAACAAGTAAAAGTAACTTACTTGAAACTTTACTTGTACAAGTAAAGTTTCAAGTAAGTTATCTAAAGTGACGTATTTTGAAGGAATGACACTAAAAATACGTAACTTTAATCAGTGAATAAGCTTACTTATTACATTGAGAAATAGGTCATAAATCAATTAAGTACGCATTTATTTAATATAGGGGTGCTGACTGAGTATAAAAAATCGAACTCTAATAAGTCTGTCTGTTAGGAACAATTTTCTTAGCATTCCATGGTTTCGCCGTGTGGGTGCCGGCTCCATCGTGTTGCAAGGAAATGAGTGCAAGGCTGCGCCTGGGACTTATAAAAGATATCACGCATTTATTTTTTTGTGTTGTTTAAATATAAAAAAGTACTGAGGTAAAACGAATTAAGATTATGGAATGGGGACTTAATATGACATAAGTTAGTACAAAATTTACCTATAAGTACTTGACGTCATGCAATACTTCAAATCAATATATTGTCACAAGTATAAAAATGGCACACTTTACACATTGTCAACATTATTTGTTGACTTTTTTCTTTCAAACTGGGTTTGGTTTGCATTTACGAGTAGAATAAGATCCTAATTGTATTTTAGAATTTTAAACTATGCGTAGGCGTCCATAATGGCGCGTCCTTATCTTGTTTTTTTTCTTTTCACTTCTGGCTTGCACGGCTTGTGCATTAGCCACAGACTACATAAAGCCCGTTCCAGTTAAGCACGGATTTGCAACATTTTCAACATTTTTAGCATCTACGCTTCATTTGCCTTTGGTGTTAACATTTCGTGCTGGTTTCGTATGTTCCACATAAACATTTTTGCCACGAAAGGTTAACATCAAATACCCATGCTAATAGATGGGTCCTTCGATACCATTTTTTGACAGCTTACAAATTTGACATTTGAACACTTTTTATTATGAATCAAAAATATTTTTCATTGGATTTCGTTATTAAATTGAAAATATTTATAGTTTTAGCCGATTTTGATTTATATTATTTGAAATATTAAGTTACTGGACTAAGTAGGTGAGACGTCAAAATTCAGAACGAAAAATCAGTTCATACCGTTTCATTTGTAACAATTAGCGTGGCTAAAAATGTTAACATTTCTTAAAAGAAACGCATAATGAGGCTAACATCAGATGTCAGCACCAGCAAAGTGGTGATGGTTAAATGGAACACAGCTTTTGAGATATGCATTAGCTATACTTGTTGCTTTTCTTTGCCAAAGAGCACGGGATTGGCACTGGAGAGATCATATAATATGTGCGATCAAATTGTAGGTAGAATGTAACTAGACTATGTACCTATTTTGTGACAATAATTATGTATAGGTGTATTTTGACGTCTCGTGGGTCACTTACTCAGGGCTTCTCATAATTCAAATTCAAATTCAAAAATCTTTATTCAACATAGGCCTTTACAGGTACTTATTGACGTCAAAACAGAGCAAAACAATCTAATTTAAAGAAATTATATTAACCTTGTATGTGCATACATCCTAAATATACTCAAGATGTCTGCAAATACAAGTAGGAATAAAAAAAAAAAAAGTTGACTCTACACCTGTTCGGAAATTGGGAGAGCCTTCTCGAGAAGAACAGGCAAGAAACTCGAAAGGTCTAAATTTTGTATCTCCTCTTTTAAATCGCCATTTACAATTTTGGTCTGTTACAGAGTCGTCAATTGGAAGCTGACCTCAAAGCAAAAGTTTGAGCTCAACTTCCATTACAAGAATAGATGTATTAATTCACATTATATAAGCTATCTCTGAAAGAAGTGTGTGAACCTAGCTTATAAATTGCTCGCACTGAACGTTTCTTTGAAACAAAACGCAATACATTGTTAAATATTAGAATTGAGAGTTCAAACCCAAGCTTTTTTGTCCGTCATGTAATCAGACACTTTATAATATGCTTTTTTAATAAGTACATCTTTGATTGCAACTTTAAATTTGTTTAAGCTAAGTTCATGTATACAACTTGGGATTTTATTGTAGAAACGTATACACAGGCCTCTATAAGAATTATTAATTTTTTGGAGCCTGGTATTCGGTAAAGCTAACATATTCTTTTGTCTAGTATTAACTGAATGAATATCACTATTTTTACAAAACACATGAATATTCTTACGAACATATATTAGATTCTCATAAATATACTGCGACGCTACTGTCATAATACCAATTTCTTTGAATTTTTCTCGCAAAGAATCTCTCATTTTAAGGTTATAGATTGCTCGAATAGCCCTTTTTTGCAGTACAAAAACAATCTGAATATCGGCAGCATTTCCCCACAACAAAATACCATACGACATCACACTATGAAAGTAAGAAAAGTATACAAGTCTTGCTGTATCAACATCAGTCAGTTGACGTATTTTCCATACAGCGTGAGCTGCAGAACTAAGTCTCTTTGACAATTTATCGATATGTGGGCCCCATTGCAGCTTAGAATCAAGTGTGATCCCAAGAAATACTGTGGTGTCCACAGGGTCAACACCTATATCCTTTATTTTTACAGTGGTGTGAACCTCTTTGACATTGGGTAAAACAAATTTTATACATTTTGTTTTCCCTTCATTAAGTGACAGGTTGTTCACATTAAACCAATAAACAATTCTTGAGATAGAATTATTTACATCGTCATTAATTTGCACACCTCTTTTAATTTTAAATAAAAGTGAAGTATCATCTGCAAATAATACCATCTCATGTCTATCCTGTACAAAATCAGGGAGGTCATTGACATATATAAGAAATAGAAAAGGACCAAGAATCGAACCTTGCGGAACTCCCATTTTAACTGCAGAACCTTGAGACCTTTTTCCATTGATGTCTACTTTTTGAATCCTCCCACTTAGATAAGAGATTAGAAGATCTAGTGCAGTGTCACGAAACCCATAGTGGTGTAATTTTCTGATGAAGATTTCGTGATAAACGCAATCAAATGCCTTGGACAAGTCACAAAAAATGCCTAACGCATCGTGTGAGTCTTCCCAGGCGTCGAATATATGTTGTATTAACTCAACACCAGCATCGGTTGTTGAGCGACCCCTCCTAAAACCAAATTGTTTACAGTGTAGAAGATTATTCCTATTAAAATAACTTTGCATTTGCTCCAACATTATTTTTTTAAAAATTTTGCTAACAGTAGGTAGCACAGAGATAGGTCTAAAATTACTGGGGTCTGATGTGCTACCAGATTTATGTAAATGGAATAATTTTACTTAGCTTCATTAGATCAGGAAATACACCACAGTCAATGCAATCATTAAAAATGTTAGCAAGTATTGGAGCTATTGTTTCAATTACGGATTTAGTAACATCAACGGAATTACCCCACAGATCCGCAGTTTTCTTTTTATTTAAAGTTTTAAATGACTTTGTTATATCAATTCCACTAATGTGTACAAATTCGAATTTATCATTACAAACTTTAACATGATCCTTCACTATAGATTGGGGGATGAATCCAAAGACTTTGTGATTGAGACTGGAATATCAGTAAAGAACTTTTCAAATTCTGCAGCTACTTCTGTGTCAACTGTTACCTTCTTACCATCAATATTCAAACAATATTGATTATTAGTAGTTTTAGCTTTTCTAGTTTCATTATTTATAATATTCCATGTCATTTTAATTTTATTATTACGGTTTTTTATTTTTGAACTTAAATAATTAGATTTAGCAAGCTTGCAAACTTTTTTGAACACTTTGGAATAAGTTTTTACATAAAGTTTAAATTTATCACTAGTATTGAATGAGCGTTCATTGTAAAGTTCAAAAAGTTTTATTCTGCTTTTGTGAAAATCTGGTGTAGCCCATTCGATAAAGCTAAAGTGCCATCAACCGATTAATACCAGCGCTTCTGTGGCATACACCACAGAAGCAATAGCTGAGAGCACGTCCTATTTGACCAGTTTTATAGTACCTATATAGACAAATGTAAGTTGTTTTAAGGATTGTTTGTATTTCTTTTTCGTTTTTTTCTTATGGTTTTATGTATGGTCAAATATAGAATTATTATTATTATTAAGTTGTTGCTTATGTAAACAAAAAAAAAACAATTCTTCCCCACTGCTCAACTCGGTTGCTCAACTCAGTAAAGTTGAGCAATGGGTAATTGTTCAACTATGAGTGGTTGAGCAGTGGGTAATACCAATGGCTCAATTGTTAATAGCTCAACTATATTTTATTCTCTGTAAATAAAATCTCAAAATCTCATAATATATTTCATCCACTACTAAGCAATCTTAAAATTAAAATAAATATCTATTTCTTTCTTCTTACAAACGAACTTAAAACAAACTGTTATTTCTTTCTTTTTCTTGAATCTCTTATCTTAGTTTTTCAAGTGCGTGCTCAATTGAGATTTTAGCATTAATTAGCTGTTTTTATATATAAGTAATTATATCATCATTATCTATGTACTTCTTTCTTCTCTTGTTCGCTGTTTTATCTACATTAAGCTCGTCAATGTTAGCTAGTATTTTTAATAATCGTTATAATGTCTTGGTGCATTTATTTATAGATTTGTTTAGTTTTGAGTGCCAACCTTCGAGCACATTGTTGGTTCTATGTCGCTCACCCACCATACTGATTATTTTTATAAAATCCTTTTTCTTTAAAGTGTTTTCGACATACGTTATAAAGGGCTGCATTGCAAGTTTCATATTTTCATATTCACTTTTAATGTAATTCCAGCCTTCCAGTATTTTCTCCTCACCTATTAGTGGCAACACGGAGCAGAGACCAACGATCCTTTTTTCATGTTTTGTTTTCTGACAGCCCAATTTTTTTGCGTTTCGCCAAATCATTTTTGTCCAATGATAGTATCACCCTTTAATAATCACAGTAGGCCATACTTCTTTTATTGCATTCATAATCCCAATTTCAAAATCGCAATGAAGCTTAACAATATTGAGTTCTGGTAATTGCGATCTTCGAGTCATATCTTCACCATCCATTTTAATATATTTAATGTAATAGTTAGCGGAAATGAAAAGCTTGTTGCATGAGTAAAATTATATATTTACACAGTAATAAACAAACAAAATACTCTCGTTACATCAATAACATGACACTTATAGTGACAATGACAATTATAAATAAGTTTAGTTTAATCATTTAGGTAGATTATATGTTTGATTTTAAAAATACATTGACCTACAGTTCACCTAAGTTGAGCAAAAATAGTTGAGCTATAGAGCATAAAATATTCGGTCATAAAAGCTGTCCTACTGCTCAACTGCTCAACTGGTTGAACAATCGAGTTGAGCAGTGGGAATGAAACGAAAAAAACACGTGTGCACTTTTATTTTTAATCTGAAAAAATTGTCCGTTTTGCTATTCCGCATAATTAAATTACTTGCTTTCCGCCCGCGGCTACGTCCGCGTGGGTAACTTAATTTTGGCTATTCTTTTTTTATTTTTTTCTGTTCTCTCTAGGATACGTATACCAAATTTTCGTAATTAAAAATTTCTGAAATCATGGAGTGGGTACATTTTCTAAATCTAGCAAGTACGGATTTTGCCACTAAATTTTCATTTGCCTCCTTCGGGGATCGGGTACCATAATACTTCCACATTATTCTATCTTTCTGAGTAATCAAATACTTATTACCAGCTATATACCTATATCTTATATACCTATAAGAAAATTTAAAAATGACAACTTGACTGATCCCCATTATCACCAGATTCACATTCAATCTATCGGAGGAAGATTCTGTATCAGCATCGCCTGCTTGTGTACTGTAGCGCCCTACGCGCGCTTCGGGATCGTTGGGAACTTGGGACGTTAATTTAAACCATATATATATATATATGTATTTCAATTAACGTCCCAAGTTCTCTATTACTCAACTCTCTTTACAATGTCTCAGGTTACAATGTGTCAGGTACTCCTGGTGATTGTCTTTTATTCGACTAGAATTCTAGAATATTCTATATTTAAAAGTGTGACATTCCTTGCCATTGAGCATATCTACGCAATGAGGTGGAATGCAGTGCCATAGACGCAAGGAGGTCACCACAGTACCTCCGTCTTACCTATTACTGCCGCAAAGTATTGCTGTGTTCCGGTTTGAAGAATAAGATATGGCAGTGAAAATTACTGGGCACCGTCACTTTACATCTTATGTCACAAAGTTGGCAGCGTACTTGTGGGGGTTGCAGATTTGCTGCGAATCTCACAAGAACCACATGTACTAATGATCCCATTCACCATTAGGGGGACAGTATGCTTGTTTTACAACTTAGTTGAATAAAAAAATATGCATTTATCATACAATCCTATAACCCCGAAACCCAAATTTAGTTTTGGACCTTCCCTTCGCAACAGGAATATTATTCCAAAAACGTATATTTTAAATGGGATAATTATTTTCTATATCTAGAGGTTGACTTGAAGTGATTTCTTAAAAAGGTAAGCTCGCTATTGTACATGCTTATTAATATATATTATGTCTTTGAAATGTTATGTTGTGTTCAAAAAATAATATACGATTTTACATTAGCAGTAAATGGACTGTCGCGAACCTCAAACCTCCTTGCCGCGCTGCCACTTAGCTATAAGTCATTTTCGGTTTTACTTCAAAATTCTAGTGCTATTGTCAATCTTTTTTTTTGGTATATTTAATATTGTCATATAGTCAACATAATTATATTTACATTAGTTTTCCGTTTAATCTCGTAGTTTTATTTATATACAGTCCACTAACAAAGCTCACCTACATGGAGTTTGACTCTCTTGTGGACTTTTCCAGTTAAACTCCCTTAATGCCATTTACCACCAGTAGTCCGCGGCCCATTCAGATATTCACAAACCTTTGCACCGCACAATAGCTGAATAAATAAGTGGTTCAAATTCCAAGTCGTTTGAAGTTCATCACACATTCATGTATGCGCCGTTTGTTCAGGTTTACACAATGGACTTGCGGACATCCTTGATTAAACTGAATGGTCTGTGCGAATATTTTTGCTTGCCCTGAAGGAAATAAGCCCATATATTATTACAGCTAAATTGAAAAACTTTACTCACCTATTGGTTAGTGGTACAATCGTACATAGTACATGTGGTTCCTAAAACATTCGCAAATCCAAAAAACCCTTTTTTTTCTCGGGGGAAATGCGTAACCGCACCGTAGCCGCCGTTGGCTCAACAGCGAGCGTGTGTGGGGCTCTCCAGTCAGGTGCCAGGCCTACCCACTAAAACCCCCCGGTGTTCTCCCTGCCCTTATGGGTGCGCTAGGTAAGGTAAATCCAAAAAACCTTAAAAAAAACAATATACGTTGCCAACTTGTCACGTGTCAAGTCAAGTAATTTCACTGCCTGCCCTTTAAACTTGAACACAGCATGTAAGCAACGCTGCTTGGTCACAGAATTTGGTAAAATTATCTTTCATCCTAACAACTCATATACGTCCCCACCGGGGGCTCGAGGCACGACACATTACCTCCCCAGCCTCTATTCGCTAACTTCAGGGTTTTATGTATGGTCAAATATAGAATTATTATTATTATTAAGTTGTTGCTTATGTAAACAAAAAAAAAACAATTCTTCCCCACTGCTCAACTCGGTTGCTCAACTCAGTAAAGTTGAGCAATGGGTAATTGTTCAACTATGAGTGGTTGAGCAGTGGGTAATACCAATGGCTCAATTGTTAATAGCTCAACTATATTTTATTCTCTGTAAATAAAATCTCAAAATCTCATAATATATTTCATCCACTACTAAGCAATCTTAAAATTAAAATAAATATCTATTTCTTTCTTCTTACAAACGAACTTAAAACAAACTGTTATTTCTTTCTTTTTCTTGAATCTCTTATCTTAGTTTTTCAAGTGCGTGCTCAATTGAGATTTTAGCATTAATTAGCTGTTTTTATATATAAGTAATTATATCATCATTATCTATGTACTTCTTTCTTCTCTTGTTCGCTGTTTTATCTACATTAAGCTCGTCAATGTTAGCTAGTATTTTTAATAATCGTTATAATGTCTTGGTGCATTTATTTATAGATTTGTTTAGTTTTGAGTGCCAACCTTCGAGCACATTGTTGGTTCTATGTCGCTCACCCACCATACTGATTATTTTTATAAAATCCTTTTTCTTTAAAGTGTTTTCGACATACGTTATAAAGGGCTGCATTGCAAGTTTCATATTTTCATATTCACTTTTAATGTAATTCCAGCCTTCCAGTATTTTCTCCTCACCTATTAGTGGCAACACGGAGCAGAGACCAACGATCCTTTTTTCATGTTTTGTTTTCTGACAGCCCAATTTTTTTGCGTTTCGCCAAATCATTTTTGTCCAATGATAGTATCACCCTTTAATAATCACAGTAGGCCATACTTCTTTTATTGCATTCATAATCCCAATTTCAAAATCGCAATGAAGCTTAACAATATTGAGTTCTGGTAATTGCGATCTTCGAGTCATATCTTCACCATCCATTTTAATATATTTAATGTAATAGTTAGCGGAAATGAAAAGCTTGTTGCATGAGTAAAATTATATATTTACACAGTAATAAACAAACAAAATACTCTCGTTACATCAATAACATGACACTTATAGTGACAATGACAATTATAAATAAGTTTAGTTTAATCATTTAGGTAGATTATATGTTTGATTTTAAAAATACATTGACCTACAGTTCACCTAAGTTGAGCAAAAATAGTTGAGCTATAGAGCATAAAATATTCGGTCATAAAAGCTGTCCTACTGTGGTTCCTAAAACATTCGCAAATCCAAAAAACCCTTTTTTTTCTCGGGGGAAATGCGTAACCGCACCGTAGCCGCCGTTGGCTCAACAGCGAGCGTGTGTGGGGCTCTCCAGTCAGGTGCCAGGCCTACCCACTAAAACCCCCCGGTGTTCTCCCTGCCCTTATGGGTGCGCTAGGTAAGGTAAATCCAAAAAACCTTAAAAAAAACAATATACGTTGCCAACTTGTCACGTGTCAAGTCAAGTAATTTCACTGCCTGCCCTTTAAACTTGAACACAGCATGTAAGCAACGCTGCTTGGTCACAGAATTTGGTAAAATTATCTTTCATCCTAACAACTCATATACGTCCCCACCGGGGGCTCGAGGCACGACACATTACCTCCCCAGCCTCTATTCGCTAACTTCAGTTGCCAAATGCTCAGAATTGTGCACAAACATTGTATTTCCAGTACTAGTTCAGTGAAAAGTTTTGCTATGATGCCGTTCAATTATATTTATAAATGGTAATTCAAAATAAAAGTTATGGGTTGGAACTTTAACTAATAGGGGAACACTCCACAGCACCTGATATGATTTGAGCTGTTTTAAGATAAATTTCCGTTCTTTTTGGCGCCTGGCCAAAGCTGTGCAATCAAACTTCTGCCAACCCTCGCTGCCACCGCTGAGACTTGCCGATGGCTCACTTGCTCATCAGCCGCAGGAGAAAGCCGACCTCCTGGCAAAACTCTTTGCGGCTCATTCCCGTGTCGATGACTGTGGTACACAACCTCCGAAACTGTCCCATTGTGGCAGCACCATGCCCGATATTCGTATCAGACAGCGTGATGTGCGGGCGGAGCTCCAGTCGATCGATACTCGAAAAGCAAGTGGACCAGACGGCGTTCCTGCGATTGTTCTTAAGAAGTGTGCAGCGGAGTTGACTCCGGTCCTTACGCGTCTATACCGTCTGTCGTTCTCTGCTGGTTGTGTGCCGAAATCTTGGAAAGAGGCCAATGTCCAGCCGGTTCCCAAAAAGGGAGATCGTTCTGATCCGGCTAACTATCGTCCTATAGCCGTCACTTCCATTTTGTGTAAAATCATGGAGAGGATCCTTAATACACAGCTGATCCGTTACCTGGAAGGTCACTCGTTACTTAATGACCGACAGTATGGGTTTCGTCCTAAACGGTCAACAGGTGACCTTCTAGCGTTCCTTTTGCACAAATGGGGTGAATCTATCGATAAGCGCGGCGAATCGGTGGCTATTAGTCTCGACATCGCCAAAGCTTTTGATAGAGTCTGGCACAAGGCTCTTCTTTCCAAGCTTCCGGCATACGGATTACCCGCGCAGTTCTGTACGTGGATTGCCAGCTTCCTCCACGAGCGTAGAATTCGCGTTGTCGTTGACGGCTGCGCTTCGCGGTTCGTGGCAGTGAACGCTGGTGTTCCGCAAGGCTCCGTTCTATCCCCCACATTGTTTCTTCTGCATATCAATGATATGCTTTCCTTGGGAGCTATACATTGCTATGCAGACGACAGTACAGTGCATGGGGGATATCACGGAGCCTCGGGGGCTGCTCGTGGTGATATTGGTAGGGAAAGGCAGAATCTTATCATTGAGCTCAACAGGACGCTGGACCTCGTCTCCGAATGGGGCTCCAACAATCTTGTTGAGTTCAATGCTAAGAAAACACAGGTGTGCGTGTTCTCGGCGAAAAGGTCACCTTTCCTCCCCCTTCCTTCTCTTCAGGACACAACCCTTCACACACAGAGCAACATCACCTTGCTCGGAATGAACATTCGCTGCGATCTGAACCCCAGAGACTACATCGAATCCGTCATAACTACTGCCTCACGGAAACTCGGTGTCCTGAACAAGGTGCGTAGGTATTTTGCGCCGGACCAACTATGCTTGTTGTATAAAACTCAGGTTAGGTCTTGCGTGGAATATTGCTCGCACCTTTGGGACGGCTCCGCTCAGTACCTCCTCGATGCTCTGGACAGATTGCAGCGTCGCGCTATTCGCATAATTGGCGATGTAGAGGCAACTAACACCCTCGAGCCTCTACAACTTCGTCGTGACATCGCCTCTCTTAGCGCCTTTTACCGAATGTTCCATGGGGAATGCTCTGAGGAGCTCTTTAACCTTATCCCTCCCTCTCCATTCCTTAACAGAAACACGCGTAAGGGCCTTCGGAGTCATCCGTACACTGTGTCCTCCTTTTCACACCGTACCAAGAAATTCCAAGATTCCTTCTTCTGTCGTTCATCCCACACTTGGAATTCTCTACCTGCGCACGTGTTTCCTCCATCCTACAACATGGGTTCCTTCAAAAGAGGCGTGAAAAAGCATCTTTTGGGCCGGCAAGGGGCGGGCAGGTAGGAGAGTGGATGTCGTCCCTACTCTATCTGTCAACTCATTTGGGCCTCTTTCACCGCTTAACATCAGGCGGGAGGAGGTCATTTGCCGGGCCATCCATAAAAAAAAAAAAAAAAAAAATTAAGATAGGTATACACCAAGGACTTTTGAATACAAAATATAATAAAATACGAGTATGTGCCAGCGCTTGTGTCAGTGACAAGATATATCAACGGAATAGTAAATGTGAATGTGTCATGTTGTTTGTTTCTTCAAATGACAACTTTTAATTTGCAAGTTATCTACAACGAAAGCTTTTTGCCGATTCCATGAATGCACTGAAAAAAATGGTAGCTTATCAAGTTAAAATTTTGCTTGTTTGAGTAAAATATAATAAAATTAATCATCAACATTTTTAAAACTACAAACCACAAATGATTATGACAATCAATTTTGAAATGATTGAACGCTTAACAAGAAAAACATATACAAAACAATAAACTTTCTTGTTTTATTTTGGTGACGTCACCTTTGTAAACATTTATAATTGTTAATTATAATAAGATAAAATGATTAATCATATCAAGCTTTGCGACTTGCCAAAAAAGTGATTAAGTTCTTAATAAAATCCACAAACATCATAGTGAGATTAAAAAGTAAACTTACTACGGCCAACCAACTATACTTTATTACTGTAATCATGCACCTTTGTGCGCTCGTATATAAATAAGTTGCATGAATGAAGGTAACACATTCTTGACACATATTATCAATTTTTTTTTCAGTGTGGGTTATATGGGACTTTGGTAATCCTTGAAGCTAGAGTCAAGTCATTTTAATTTAAAACAAAGTAAAACTTAATTAAGAATTTTATCCTTATAAAGGTCAACATCGGCGATCAAAGGTTTTTTATGAAGACGTAGGCAGAAGGTTTAGGTACGTCACAAATACGTATTTTTGGAAGACATGACTAAGTGTTAAGCATGAGTCTTACGCACCAGCGCGCTCTCCTAAAGGTATGAAACGTGCCACGCATTTCCCTCGAGATCGAAAGAGGTTAAATAAAGGGATAATTATAATGAATTAACATGTTCAGTAAAACTCCTGCACACCTATATTTATTAGCATCCCAGTCATATCTGCTAAATATGTCTTGTATTTTAAGACTTTCCAGAAGATCATTACTTGACATTGTCTTCAATATAAAAATGTAATGTTTTGTGTATTCTTATACTGTTTTTAACTTCTAAGTGTTTTTTAGTTAATTAAATAAAAGCTCACACCACCAACTCTAAAGAATGCAAGGACAGGTCAATACATGATTAAAGTATGTGGTCTTTTTTTTTTTTTTTTTTCGGGGGGAAATGCGCAACCGCACCGTACCCGCCGTTGGCTAGACGGCGGGCGTGTGTGGGGCTCTCCCGGCAGAGTGCCAGGCCGACCCACTAAAACCCCCGTTGTTCTCCCTGCCCTTATGGGCGCGCATGGTAAGGTCCACACTGCGACTACCACTACCAGCGCGCCCGGAAAAGTATGTGGTCTAATAAAAGTCAGGTACTTTATACATTTAGTCAAGTTGTTCATACAATGCCTAAACACCTTACATTCTATCTGAATTTTGAATATATCTTACTGTAAATTTGTACATTAGCACCGGATATGAAATCAACAAATTAATAATTCAACGCTTAATGGATCCCATTAATTCCCGACATCGACACAATTATTTGACAAGTACACTTCAATCATTAGGGAACTACACAAATAGAGCTTAAGCTTTGACACGTCATTGTTACGATCCATTAGTTTATTGTTTTCGCCTAGAACTCTACACTCGGGCGACTTTGTAGGTAACATTGCCACAAGATTATTCGTAATACATTACGAGACACTACTCCACTACTCAGCCTGATTGATGAAGTCTTAAGCAAAGGATGGTGCCGCTATATGTCTGTATGTAAACAAGAGTTTATAAATACAAGAATTTAACTGGCATTCAGTCCCAACTGTTTTTAAGTCTTTTTATTCTTATCTATACCTCTAAAAAAGTCTTTGTCCTGAATGACTGACTGACTGACTGACGGATCAACGCACAGCCTAAACCGCTGATCGTAGAGACTTGAAACTTGGAGGGTGTGTTCTTTGTATGACGTAGGCATCCGTTAAGAAAGGATTTTTCGAAATTCTATCCCTAAGGGGGTGAAAAAGGGGGGCAAAGTTTGTATGGGACAACTAGATTCCTTGGTCCAATCTACTTTAAATTTTGCATAAACATTCGTTAATAGAATCGATGGATAACATGTTTCGTATTTTATTGAAATTCACCCCCTAATAGGGTGAAATGGGGTGGTAAAATGTGATATCGACATTATTGTCGTTTTCATGGTTTTTTGGGTCGTAGATTACGAAAATAACATCGATGTCAAAATCCAACATGGCGGACGCAAAATACCATCATCCCTTGATGGGGTGCAATGGAGTTGAAGAGATACGATTCTGTATTATTTATCTTAATCGTATTTAATGTATATAATAAAATCGTAGGGGTGCAAAAATCTGTAATTGCGAAATATTAAGAAAAACAATACACAGGTCGCCTTAAAATCATTAGCAGAACACGATAGAAACGTTTGAGTAATTCATCAACTCGTCCCACATGCCTACGGCCCATTTGGGAAGAGTTGCAGAAAATCAAAATAAATAATATATTAATACCGCAACTCGTCCCACGTTACTATCAAAATGAGAAAAGGTACAATCAGTAGCAAAAGTGTGTAGAAATAAAAAAAAAAACGAATTAGTTATGAAATATTTAATCATCGCACCATGGTCAAATACATATAAACAGAAAAGATTAAATCAACAGCAATTAACCCACGAAGTAATAATGAACATTCATACATGTTTAATAATAATGAACCTAAAATAACAAAATAATCGTTGAACTTTGTTACTTGTTCGTTATTTGTTACTTTTCTCCACAAACATCTCGATAAATGAAATTAGCAGCCCTTTATAGGGGTAATAGGAAAAACAGATTGTATTGCTTGCCTTTTCAAAGTCTTTGGGGTCCAATCAGGGATTTGACTCTTAATTAATCTCAGCATATTATGAATTTTGGAACTTCCCATATCAATATGTAATGTATATAAGGGAACGTAACCAAACTACGTGACCCACTTTTTACATTTTTTACCCCCCTCCCCTCCCCT
Organism: Schoenobius gigantellus; assembly: GCA_963935595.1. NCBI lineage: Eukaryota > Metazoa > Arthropoda > Insecta > Lepidoptera > Crambidae > Schoenobius > Schoenobius gigantellus. The sequence goes on from OZ012558.1 coordinate 11,675,288, forward strand.
TCGGTGACCACCAGTAGTATATGTCTAACCCCCCCCCCCCCTTGTTTTCACGTGGTAATTCATAAATTTGTTTTTAAATTATTTTTTGCAAACAGAAAGGTAAAATAAATATTTTAGCTTATATTTGTCTTTATTAATATGACGCATAATGCCGCGTGACGCCAAATGTGCACGCTATTAAAGCAATAATTAAACGTATACATGTTTTAGCAGTGATTAAACGCAGATATTGTAAGGACAGCTATATCCCAAGTAGCAAAATAAGTCATACAGCAAATGATGTATGACTTTTAGTTGTAAGACAATCATGTGAATGTAATTAATTTCCATTCAAATCCCTAAAAGTAGTAAGCACTTTTTAGTCGTCATAAGTCCGTGTCGTATTAGTACGTTCTGTAAACGTTAACACGAGTAAATTATATTATCATTATGTATTGGTTACTGTCGAAACGTCTTCAAAACAATGTTACACGACATTTTAGTCATATTCTTTTTGGGTCGCTTTAAAACGTTATGTAAACGGTTACTCGATCTAATTATACGATCATTATAATTATTTAAAGTCGGGTAAACTATTTATAGGTCTGTCCTGTCATCATTTACTTCAAAAGAAACCGCCATAACCATTGTTTACTTACTGATAATCACCGGGAACACATCACTGGTCAAAAGATTTTATTGCACCTTCATTCTTTTCCTAGGTCTGTCCTACTTCAAAAGTAACCGCCATAACCATTGTTTCCCTATAGATAATAACCGAAAGTCATATATTCCATTCGTATTAATTTCGGATAACACTTGAACTTGTGTTATTTGTATAATGAAACAATAAACTGATGTCCTAGAAAAAGTATTTAGTAATTTATTGAATTGATTTGATGTTGTAACTTTCTTATGAATAAAAGTAGGTAAATACTACAAATTAAAAAAATGTACATCTTGTCTTACTAACTGTACCAAACGTTGATTAAGTTTAAAGTTCCACACAAAAAAAAAATATGGGACGAGTTGAAGAATGAAAATATTATTTATTTTGATTTTCTGCAACTCGTCCCAAATGGGCCATAGGCATTTGGGACGAGTTGACGAATTACTGAAACGTTTTTAAAAAAAATTGTTTGTTTGTTTGTGTAAGTATATTTGTTTGTTTGTTTGTCTGTTTGTCCGGAAAGATCTCCGTAACTACTGGAAAGAATTTGATATGGATTACACCACAATGCTTAGAATTTTCCGGAAGAGCATTTAGGCATAATTTCATTTGTTTAAATTCACGTTTTATTTTTCGTGAAAAAATACCATATAAAATTTTCGCACAATGCTTATGTAGAAAATCAACATGGCGTACGTGAAATTATTTTGACAAGTCTGTCACATAGTGCAAAGAAAAACTTAATCTTTTCTGTTATTGGCTGTGCCCATCTGGATTTCGCAAACCAAGAAGTTTAGGAAGTTTAAATTGTCTTTTTCTTATGTATTACCCTGGTGGTAAGGCAAAAGGATCAAGCCATACAACCAATGTATAAAGCATTTCTTATGACAATGTCACGTCACAAATATACAATTTTTAGATTGGTTTAATTCTTGACCAATTTTCTCAAAATCAGTACAATTTTTGAAATGTTGAAAAGTATTTTGAAAGTTGCATATGTTTTTACATTATGACTAAGGAATCAAACTCTTTCATCCATTTAAAACTATTAAAACTAATTGATTGATAAAAAAAATATCTGACTGCAATGATTCTGGGTTACGCGTACGGAACTATTATCCTAATATCTAAAATGACGGATCACATTTTTTTTGTATACACCTAAGGAACATGGATATCGAACCAAGGACCTAAAGAGTAGAACACATTGAACCTAGCCACGTTTACCTAATTTGACATGACTGCCAATAAAAGTTCGTTTCCAAACCCAGCAATATGGATATCAGATGAAAGGCCTTGATGAGTAGAGCACTATGAACCTGGCAACATTGACGTAAATTCAACATAGCTGCCGCTCAAAAAGGCGGATAAAAATTCGTTTCCAAACCTAGCAATATAGGTATCAAATGAAAGGCCTTGAAGAGTACAGCATTATGAATCTAGGATAATCGCCCTAAATTCAACATGGCCGCCGCTCAAAAAAAACGGTTAAAGTTCGTTTTGCAAACCCAGCAATGTGGGTATCAAATGAAAGGCCTTAATGAGTAGAGCACTATGAACCTAGCAACATTGACATAAATTCAACATGGCCGCCGCTGAAAAAAGGTGGATAAAAGTTCGTTTCCAAACCTAGCAATATGGGTATCAAATGAAAGGCCTTGAAGAGTAGAGCATTAGGTACCTAGGAAAATCGACCCAAATTCAACATGGCCGCCGCTCAAAAAGGATAAAAGTTCGTTTTCGAACCCAGCAATATGGGTATCAAATGAAAGGCAGAAAGAGTAGAGTATTATGAACTTAGGAAAATTGCCCTAAATTAAACATGGCCGCCGCTCAAAAAAAATGGATAAAAGTTCGTTTTCAAACCCAACAACATGGGTATCAAATAAAAGGCCTTGATGAGTAGAGCACTATGAACCTAGCGACTTTGACATAAATTCAACATGGCCGCCGTTCAAAAAAGATGGATTAGAGGTCGTTTCTAAACCTAGCAATATGGGTATCAAATTAAAAGCCTTAAAGAGTAGAGCATTAGGTACCTAGGAAAATCGACCTAAATTCCACACGACCGCCGCTCAAAAAAAAGGATAAAAGTTTGTTTTCAAACCCAGCAATATTGGTATCAAATGAAAAGCTTTAATGAGTAGAGCACTATGAACCTAGCAACATAGATATAAATTTAACATAGCCGCTGCTCAAAAAATGGTGGATAAAAGTTCGTTTCCAAACCTAGCAATATGGGTATCAAATGAAAGGCCTCAAAGAGTAGAGCATTATGAACTTAGGAAAATTGCCATCATTTCTACATGGCCGCCGCTTAAAAAAATTGATAAAAGTTCGTTTCCAAACCCAGCAATATGGGTATCAAATGAAAGGCCTTGATGAGTAGAGCACTATGAACGTAGAAACACTGACATTATTTCAAAATGGCCGCCGCTCAAAAAAGGTGGATAAAATTTCGTTTCCAAACCTAGCAATATGGGTATCAAATGAAAGGCCTCAAAGAGTAGAGCATTATAAACTTAGGTAAATTGCCCTAAATCAAACATGGCCGCCGCTCAAAAAAATGGATAAAAGTTCGTTTTCATACCCAGCAACATAGGTATCAAATAATAGGCCTTGATGAGTAGAGCACTATGAACCTAGCGACATTGACATAAATTCAACATGGCCGCCATTCAAAAAAAATGGATAAGAGTTCATTTCTAAACCTAGCAATATGGGTATCAAATGAAAGGCCTTGGAGTAGTAGAGCATTAGGTACCTAGGAAAATCGACCCAAATTCAACATGACCGCCACTCAAAAAAAATATAAGGATAAAAGTTTGTTTTCAAACCCAGCAATATTGGTATCAAATGAAAAGCTTTTATGAGTAGAGTACTATGAACCTAGCAACATAGACATAAATTTAACATAGCCGTTGCTCAAAAAAGGTGGATAAAAGTTCGATTCCGAAGCTAGCAATATGGGTATCAAATGAAAAGCCTCAAAGTGTAGAGCATTATGAACTTAGTAAAATTGCCATAATTTCAACATGGCCACCTTTAAAAAGGGTGGATATAAGTTCGTTTCCGAACCTAGCAATATGGGTATCAAATGAAAGGCCTTAAAGAGTAGAGCACTATGAACCTAGGAAAATCGCACAAAATTCAATACGGCCGCCGCTCAAAAATAACGGATAAAAGTTCATTTTCAAACCCAGCAATATGGGTATCAAATGAAAGGCCTTGATCAGTAGAGTACTATGAACGTACACTATAAACGTATTGATGTAAATTCAACATGGCTGTTGCTCATAAAGGGCGGATAACGGTTGCTTTTCAAACTCAGCAATATGGGTATTAAATGAAAGGCCCTGAAGAGTACCTAGAGTATTACGAACCTACGAAAATTGTCCTAATTTCGAAATGGCCGCTGTTCAAGAAAGGCACAATAAAGTTGAATCATTGAATCATTATGGAATAAAATGGACGAAAAAACTAAATACTGTGTTAAGCATATTGATGGCGAAACGTAGTTCGCGGGCACAGCTAGTCTATTTAAACATATAAAAGGAGATGTTCACATCTATAGACGCACGCACAGCCGTAACCGCTAACGGTAGGAAGGTGAAATTTGGACAGTTGCTTTAATTCAAAATGCGGACGCACACTAAGAAGGGATTTTAAAAAATGTTAACCCTAAAGGGATGAAATGGGGGTTGCAATTTTGTATGGAAAAATGTTTAAATTAGCAACGATTTTGATAAAACTTGAGATTAATGCTCTTAAAAATATTTCATTGAACACTTGTTTCATGGTTTATTGGAATTCACCCACTTAGAGTGCAAAATAGGGGTTGAAAGTTTCTATGGAAGATAAAATCTGCTCCAATTTCTACGAAATTTATTATGCGGCTACAAAATTATGTTTCCTACAGGAAAATATAAATTCCCACGGGAAAACAATAATAACAAGGGCGAAGCCGCGAGCGGAAAGCTAGTTCACAATAAAATAGCTCTTTGTCCTCATTCAGCTGATAAGGCTCAAGACGAAGCTAGCATTATCTGGATTCTTCAGAAGATGGCTATCTTACCGGCATTTGCTGGAATGCAGCAAAACTGTTAACATTGTTACTATAGCGACAAATTAAGGTAAGATGGTGATAGCTAAGCAAAAGAAAATCAAGCAGTTCTGGACCAGCGATTTCCCCAATCCTAGCCCACCGAGGCGTTTATATATAACCCCACTAGCTGTGTCCGCAAACTACGTATCGCCTTACTTACAAACTTGTGCGTTTATAATATTAGTAGTAAGGGGTTACCTATTGAAACGCATAACGTTTTTCGTCATAAACTAAAAATGCATAATGTTAATTGCCATAATTGTCACTTGCCATAAGTCTTTATATCATAACTTCATAATGCATAATATTGTAAGGCCGAAATATGTAAGGCAAAACCATGAAAAGGCATAATTTGAATAAGCATAAGTAACAAAAGGCATAATATTCAATGACATACATTTGAAAAGCATAACTGACAAAATCCATAAATCCTAATAAGGTTAAAAAAACAATATTAAATATTTTTAAACATAAAACAACAAATTTAATCTGTTATGTATAGCAAGCGTTTGCTTTTTGAAGTTATGGTGAATGAGTTCATAGCGAACATAGTTTAAAAATAGAAAATAAAAAAGTTCTAGTTTACGATAAATGTTAAGAAATCACGTAATAATATTAATATATTATATCATTTGCATGCAGACATGCAGAATGCATGCAGGTACGCAAGCTGGCATGCAAGCAGGCATGCAGCATGCAAGACTTCTGCCATAGCTCCGGCACTGCGGGGTTCTGGCGGTTCCACGCATGCTAATCATCGCACATGGCTTTCGCTCACCACCGCAGCCTCGGCTTAATGGACGGCTTCGCCGGCCAGCCTCAGCCGCGGCGGCTCGCTCATAGCCACCTGCTCCTCAGCATGCGGGCCGCCTCACCCCTTCGTGCCTTCGCGGTTTTGAATAAGACTCTAGGGGTAGGGCAGGCAAGACTACGCAGAGTCGGGGTTGACTGAGTCGGTTTTAAATAGCACTAGTTTTTTGAATAATTAGTAAGAGAAAAATACATTCCGGATTATGTCAAAGAAGATTTATGATACCTATTTACAATTATTATTCTTTATAAAACTATGTCTTTAGTGAGTTATGCAATATGTATACTTAAATTGTGTCAAACAAAATTATGGATAATAACAATTATGCGTAGTACAATTATGCGTTTTAAAGTATGCTTAATAAAATTATGGTAAACCAAATAGACCTTTCAAAGATTATGAATTTTTCATATTATGCCTTTCGACAATTCTGCATTATGCCTATTGATACGTTATGCCAAATATTATTATGCTTTTTGATTTTTATGGCATTTGATGTATGCCAATCGAACTTATGACAATTAACAGTATGCGTTTCAAAGTGTCACCGTAGTAAGGATATTTACAATTAAATCAATACTAATATTGTAAACACGAAAGTGTCTGTCTGTCTGTTACCACTTCACGCTTAAACAGCTGAACTGATTTAGATGAAATTTGGTATAAGGATAGTTTGAGTCCCTGGAAAGGACACGGGATAGTTTTTATTGCAGAAATCATCCTATAAGGGGGTGAAAAGGGGGAGGTGAATGTTTGTAGCGGGAATCTATAACCACTGAGCCGATTTAGATAAAATTGGGTATGGAGATACGTTAAGTTTCGGGAAAGGATAAAAGCAGATTAGATAAAAAATAAGCTACTCAAATTACTAATTCCACAACTATATTTTTCCAGTAGGACAAACCAACAACTCGCTAACCAACCTGAAACCAAACCACAAACACACGCATCTAATGATTTTACACCCACAACCAATTACGTAGATTGGTCCCACACAAAGGGAGATCGTTGTCCTTGGCAATTTATGGGCAGCTCTAAGACAATGGCGGTCGCACTTCTTGCCCGGGACAAAGTGATCAGCGCGGGACAAAGGATTGCAATTTTAGAATGGCCTCTTTCATGGCGAGAGTAATTCTGTTGTCAATTTTTAATGTTCATAATGAACAGCCATAATGGAGACGGCGACGGTGGCTATTTCCGTGATCGCGACGGTGATTACGTGAATTATCGTAATCGTGAATCGCCGGGGGGTAAATGATATCAGTTCAGTGGTGGTGAATAAATAGGACGGTTCGATGGGCTTGAATAGGGAATTTTGATTGTTTGTTGAGATATTTAATGTTGACTAGCCTGGTCGTGGTTCGGAGTTGAAGTAAAAGATGAATATTATTTTCCATAAATTAAATCTTCGATCATTCTAAAAATAAAAATAATCCTATAAATCTCATTTTATATTTCTTTGTAACGCGTTATTGCTTTCTTAGCCATAGCCTTATCCAATCATGAACTTAATTAAAATAACTGTCCATAAAATCTGCTAATTATCTTTTTAAAAGAAATTACATTAAGAAAAGTATCCATAACAATTATTGTTCGTCTTTTGCTACCGATTTTATTAATATTTCAGACACACTGTCGCCACAAAGAGAATATTTAAGCGCTGATGGCTTTTTTGGGCTTGATAATGTCGAAAGCAGTCCATACGCCTCCTCTCCAATAACCGCTATTAATGTTGCCAATTTTTTTTTTCTTCTGGGATGCTATTTGCCACAAAATTCATTTTCAGGCGCTCTGTATATGCCGCCCAATTTCCACTTTTCGCGTCAAATTCGCTCAACTTTCAGACAGATATTTTTTTTTATTTTCCTCGTCGCCAATGCTGAATAAAGCAACTGTTCGGAATCACTCTCATATATTAACTGACGTTACACAAAATGTTATTTTTACCTTACAGCTAAGTTAAAATTATATGTAACACTATTTTTATTCATTACTATAGCTGCCAAGACAGACTTCGTTCTGTCTAAAGTTACTTACTCTGTGATTTGTACAGAAAAAGAATGGTGTTTTGTTTTATGTTTTTTCTCTTCATAACAACCTTCCTTGCGCCTAGGAAACATGAAAAAAAAATAGCCGAATCGGTCCACCCGTTATCGAGTTTGGCACTTAACAACACATTTGGCGATCCATTTTTTATTTATATAGATAGATTTTATAAAATCTACGAGTACTATGATCGTTTTCAGTCACGGACTTTGAATGTTTAGCAGGTCAAAGATTTCGGTTTCGTCGTATTAAAAAAACAAATGAGTGCTATGGAGCACAACAAACTGTAAAAAAATCGGTAGTTCATGTTTCGGTATTTTACGACTAAATACAAAAATCGTCAACCTTCTATACATTAAAATTGTTTGACTCTACATCTAACAAAGTTTTATATAAAGGCAAACGTCATAGCGTTTTAAAGTCGTGGTAATTACCGAAAAAAGGTATAAATCAATATAGAAAAAAGTCATCTCGGGCGGGGATCGGACCTGCTTCTTCAACATACCGTGTTGACGCCTTGACGACTCGGTCACCAAGACGACGAAATTCTCAACTGCATTGATCTCTTTCGTACTTTGTTAAGCCAAGGAAGTCATTATTCACTGTTGGTAACTAAGTATCTAGATCAATTTTTCATCGAGCAAATTTTATTACAGATTTCTTGAAAATTAATTTAAAAAATTCAGTTTGTTGCATAACTTCATTCATAAGTTAGATGAAATAAATTGGAAAATGAATAAATCATTATCATTTCAGCCAAGAGAAGCCCACTGTTGGACAAAGGCCTCCTCCAAGCATAGGCCTCCTTCAAGCATAGTCCTCCTCTAAAAATAAAACAATCTCCTAAATAAGGAAAAAACGTTATTCTTATATGTCACTTATCAGCACACAACACAGCAGCAGTTAAGCAGGTTAAAAAAACCGACCAAGTGCGAGTCGGCCAAGTCATACATACTTATCTCAATTACTGACTATGTAGGATATATTTACGGTTTTCAGATTTTTTTCCTTAACATGTGCAAGACCTTACTTCTCGCTAAATTTCATTATTCTAGCTTAATGAGAAACACCCTATATGTTTTGATTCCGTTCTGAAATCGCGAAATTTCCGAAAATATGCGACATACGTATGATTCTTGCACAGTTGAATGAGACCATAGATCCAAATATTTGATATGGACGAGATGGACAGACGGACAAACTGACAGACAGACAACAAAGTGATCCTATAAAGGTTTCGTTTTTCCTACTGAGGCACGGAACCCTAAAACCACTTGGACGGATTATTTAACATAGCTTAGATGCATATGCTCGAAGTTACGAGTACATTCATGTCAGTTCCCGCCCATTCAACTGTCTTGTTCGCTTCGCGTCCGTATTCGGTGTACGTTGCAGTAGAGAGTGTATTTGTGCTAACCACCGAACATAAAAAAAACAGTGGAAGTGGCATCTGCTTCCCTAGACAAAAGCCACAAGATAATTTTTCCGCAGTCGTTCCGCAGAAAGAATATATACAAATGACATTAGTTTGTGATAACCTCACGTTATTTTTTCCGCGGCAAATGTCGTCTCCGTACATTTTTTCTGCGGAAATACAAGCGTGTGGCTTTTGGCTATTTCAAAAAAAAAATTGATATAGATTCTGTATAATATACAACTTTAGAGTATTCATTAAATAAATTACAGTTTTGATGGCAGTTTAATTTGTTAATTTACTTTTTATTTCTTTATGTTTTAATTTAATTTAATTCTCTATCTCAAAATCTCAAAACCACTTAACCAATTTCGATTAAACTTAGTTTTCTAAGTTTAACTGTTACTATACCTAGTAGAACCAAAATTTTTTGTAATCCAACTCATAGTTTTTGCGATACGCGCGAACGGTCATACATACAAATATACATAGGTACACTCGAGTACAAAATGACCGATATGGTCAAGTTACAAAAATAATATGTATACATTGATTGACAGTTCGACAGACTTTATTTTAGTATTAAAGTAGAGTTGGTAGAGTATACATATTTTTGAAATGAAATGAAATAAAATTTGGCATACATGCTTAGTAGCTGATGACTAACATTATACAAAAACTGTGCAGTTTTGATAATATTATAATCTCTTAAAATTTCTTTTACTTTACTCTCTCATAATTACCTACATACGGGTCGAATCGATTACCTCATTTTTGAATGTCGGTTAAAACCGCAACAAAATAAAGCAAATTGTTTTCTGATGATGGAATATACTGTTTCTCTATATGATAGGGACAGCAGTCCCTATAGGTAATAATTGTTTAGCCCTTCCAGTGATACTAGCAGTAGGCTTCCATTGTGTACCGACCGGGCTACAACGTCAGTCGCTCGGCGACCGTGGCGTGAATTTGACGTTCTCTCGCGGTGCTCTGTGATGATTCAATTTTTTTTCTGAACTTTCATTGGCCTGGATGCTAGTCCTTTAGGCTATAATATCAAAATGTTATGTTTTAGCCGGTGACTCTGTATGTATTGAAGCTTCAATTCATACTTTTTATTACGGTTTTTGTTATTTTTTTTAATTGACATTAATGTGGAATGTTTTATTTGATAACACTCCCCTGTGTAGGAGGTGAATGTGTGACATTTTACAAGAATTGAGGTATGTATATTATAATTTGAATAAATTATTTATTGACTTTCTTAATATTCTCGTGTTTAATATTTTAAAATCAATAATATTTTGTTAGGATTTTTTTTGCGAAATTTTCAGATTAGAAATAAATGCTGGATGCTCCATGAAAATTGACTTTATATTTTAGCTTCATTAACTGTTCAAATTTGAAAACTTCGTTGGTTGAAATATTTATTTCCAGCGCACAACTGTTTTAAAATTAAAAACCAATTAAATAAGTACCACAATTGAGGCAAGAACAGAGAGAAAAAAATTATGCTTTGTTGAATTTCAATTTGTTTCAGAAGTTTGCTTTGGACCTATTATTATGAAACGTACCTATTCGTATTTAGAGAGCTCGCTTGAGTTGCTATCAAACTTTATACGTTTGATGTTTGATGTGTAGGATGCATAAAATAAGTAAGCACATTCTAAAATATTTCACTGAACGATTTCATAAATGGGCTTAAAAAGCTGTTCCCGAAAAAAATTTAACAAAAAATTAAAATCGACTTCAAAAATACTCGTACTTCAGAGACAAAAATAATTTAAATAAAAGTCGCCCCACACTAGGATTTTCTCCTGTGTCGTGGTTGCAGTTACAAACATAGAATATCACATGCATGCACATACGCCCAGACCGGAACAAATTTCTGTAGGCCATACAAAATATTTGTTCCGTACGGGAATCGAACCTGCGGCCCGCGACCCGTTGCGCAGTAGGCGATCACTCGACCTCTGCGCTAACCGTATCGTCATATTAGAATACACACAGCATCACATTTTTATATTGAAGTTGGTGCCATTTTTTTAGGACTTAGTACTGAGATTTTTTGGCATCCTCAAGTTTATAGAGGTAATGTTCACTAGAGAGATTTGTTTTGTTTTGTTTGTATCATAAACATTCAGGATATTTATTTTCTTAATTTACCGGGGTCGATTCCCGGTTCTCATAGGCTATTTTAAAATCTGTGAAAGTAGTTTGGATTATTTTTAGAATGAAATCTTTCAGAAGAATTTTCTATCTACATTATTAAATGTACCTACTACCTTCTTTCCATTCTAAATTCGAGGATTGACTGGGGGCGACAGAGGGGCGTCCCACAGCGGGCCACTGCGACCATTGCCGTAGGTATATATTACATATATTATGTCAATGACTGCGACCTGTACAAATCTATTCTTTCCCTCCGTGTGACATCCTCGTGGGACGACCAGTACATACCCTGACTCCTAGCTGTGTAAGAAGTTTCTATCTGACTATCCCTGCACGAATAGGTATTTTTTTAATTATTCCAATTGTGAGATCTTTAAAAATGGTCTGAGATAACACCACTTGGCTTCTATTGACTTTGTTTGATCGAGACAAGCACGTTTGAAATCACACACATCGATTGGGCGATTGATTGGCTGAGCGGCAAGGGCTTCGGAATTTACCAAAAATCTGCTGTATAAATTATTTCGCCGCTGTGATTGATTAGTTTATTTGGTTATCACATTTGCCTCTGATGTGCCGAGTTTTATATATTTCGCAGAACGTTTGTTTGGTCCTGTATTGAATAAGATGTTATGATTGAGTGAATATAATAGACGCCGCTGTATTGTACAGAGAATTGTAAAGATTATAATTGGCAACATATCTGTGGAATGATACGAGCAATGATATTTCAACGTATTTCTAATAAGATGCTTATTGCTCTCAGAATAAAACCTTTTATAATATTTGAGCTTACTGCTAGTACATTTTGCTATTTAAAAAACTTCGCTCTGTATTAATGTTAGGGTGCGTCTAGCAGAACAAGGAGAGAATTATTACTCTGAAGACTCTAGATAGAAGACCTTAGAGTGTGGACCCATTACCACGTGGCGCGGAACTGCCACCGTGTAACGGCACAGCGATATTACCGTCGCACGACATCGTACCGTGACACGGTGCCGTGAATGGTGCGGTACGTGCGCTAGCTCGCGGCAGCAAGACGATCAGTATTTCATCTGGACTGACGAAAATTATCAAAAATATTTTAATGTTCATCAGTCCAGATCAGTATTTCGTCAGTCACTGGGTTACACGATCAGCTTGGCGTTTATCATACCAGACTGATAGATCAAACTGATGAAACACTGATGGTGTAACCTCCCTCGTGAGAAGGTACACTCGTGATTACGCAAACACTTGAGAATAATAATGTTAACTTCTGCAACTAGTATTAAGTTATGATCAAATTAGACAATATGATCAAAATACTTGACGAAGTACGAGGGTGGGTCAAAAAGTTCGCGGAATGGAGGGTAAAAAGTAAGAAATAAAACACAAAACTATTTTTCCTTCTCAATGTATTCCCCCTTAACTCTAATACATTTATTAGACCTATCAATTAATTTATTAATACCTTCGAAAAAAAATGATTTCTCTTTGTCGTCAAAATAGGCCGAAATTGCGCTCTTCACTTCTTCATCGCTGGAAAATTTCTTCCCTCGAAGCTCTTTTTTCATTTTTGAGAACAAATAATAATCACTTGGGGCTAAATATGGGCTATAGGGAGGATGTTCCAAGATTTCGAAGCCCACTCTTTGAACAGCAGCCATCGCAACTTGCGCCTTGTGCACGGGTGCATTGTCGTGCAAAGGGAGCACACCTTTAGTAAATTTTCCCCGTCTTTTTTCTCTCACAGCATCTCGCAGACGTTCTAATAGTGTAGCGTAGTACTCTCCAGTGATAGAGACGCCCTTTTCTTTATAATAAATAAGGAGGATTCCCTCTGAATCCCAGAAAACAGTAGCCATGAGTTTTCCAGCCGACGGAGACACTTTGAATTTCTTCGGAGGTGGTGTGCCCTTTTTGTGCCACTGCATGGAGTCTTGTTGAGACTCAGGCTCATAATGATGAACCCAAGTTTTATCTCCAGTCACAATTCGGTTCAAAACATCATCCTTTTGTTCACCACAGAGCGCTAAAAATTCGCGACAACACTCAATTCGCCGCTGCTCCTGGTGTGGCGTGAGCATTCTCGGCACCCATCTTGCACACACCTTTGACATGCCAAGATGGTCGTGTAGGATGTTCAAAATGGTTGTAGCTGATACTCCAATCATTTTTGCAAGCTGTTTCTTCTTTAAACGGGCATCTTCCGATATGATTTTTTCAAGTTTTTCGACGTTTTCTGCCGTGGTTGCCTCGACAGGCCGCCCTGGCCTCGGATCATCTTCAATCGAATCCCTGCCTTGCTTAAACAGGTTGTGCCACTTGTAAACCATGGTTTTACCAGGGTAAGAGTCCCCGTAAACAGAAGACATCTCTTCCAAAATAGTCTGGGGAGGTTTTCCTTGTTTGGTAAGGAACTTGATGACTGCGCGAAACTCAATTTTCTCCATGTTGCAAATTTTCTTCCGGATTGACTTGTTGATTGATGTGTAGCTCAGGTAATTTTGACCTATTTTTTTTAAACTTAGTATTATAAATAATGAGTGTCACAACTAGTGCAGGTAGTAGAAAGTCACCTTTCCCCCCTCCATACCCCTCATTCCGCGAATTTTTTGACCCGCCCTCGTAATAAGCATAACAATAATAGTCCAATATTATTATTATGCTTATTACTTTATCAAATATTCATGATATACCGCATTTGCTTAAAAATAGTAATAACGAGTGCAATTGCCATGTAATTAATGTGTAGGTCGTTGGAATAATTAAATTCGTCTACGTCCTAGTGGATCCAGTCAATGGCTCTTAGTGGACTGTGTGGTCTCCTCATACTAACACTTTTGCACTGGTATCGCTTATTTAAACACAAATTAAACTCTCAAACACAAAAAAATACCAGTAGTAAATGGGTACAGAGTGGTCATCACCACTCAACAGAATGTCATCATGCTATATAAATCTGATAAATGCATGTAATTGATTTTGAACCATAAACTGTACAACGTTTCATTCAAAGATGATTGGAAAAATGTAATTTTGAGGTAGCCTGATGTGCTGTTGACAGTACCTAAAGATAAATAATAATAAAACAAACACAACACAGTTGTAAACTGTACTACGTTACTTTCAAAGATGATTGAAAAAATGTAACTTTGTGGTAGCCTGATGTACTGTTGCCAGTACCAAAGGATAAATAGTAATAACACAAACACAACGCAGTTGTCCAATCTTTTTCGGCGACACCCCGTAAAAAACATGGAAATGACATGCGCATTGCACGTTCCGAGGGTAAAATCTCGTCAGAGCTATTTATTTTTACGTAACACCTGCGCCGAAATAACGGAACGGAATGGAAAAATGAGGATGCTAGTTAATTTTTTCGAACATCACACCGTCGAAAGGGAGAGCGAGCATTGGCGTGATCATTTATTTTTATGTCGGGCATTAAAGGAGATGTGGAAATGAAATACACTCAGTCGGTGCTGGTGTTTTGACGTTTGGACCACGTGAAATGCCTCGTGGAATTTCGGACTGATTTATACCTACATACGAGTAGATTGCGCCACTCAAATCATAGTTGAGTTTACAGCTTTTTTATTTTTATAGAATTGGGGTCCTTTTATGGGTTGAGGGATATAACATTTTCACCAAACTATAGTAGGTAATAAGTTTTATATCGATTTTTAAGTGTTATATTGTTTCTAATCTAATTCTTTTTGTAACCCCATTTTTACTGTTTCGTAGCTTAGCAAAACACTAATTATGAATTTAGAGAAATTCCATTTGTCTGTTTAAGTAAAACACATTTTACAATAAAATAGGTAATGTAACCAGAGAAAAATTATATATCATTTGAATGGTAGTATTTAGCTAAGTAAACTAATTTGTGCCATTGTGTTGGGTGCTATTTGTAAAGTTTGAACAGACAATTAGTTATTTCAGATTATTTTGGAATTGTGAAGCTTCGTTGAAAATTTATGAATATGATTTGTATGTTCTTGTGACAAACTTAGAATCAATGAATAAATATTAACTACCTACCTGCATTATCATACGCAGTATTTTATTTTTAAGCAGTGCGTTGTGCTAATGAATGTACTCACACAAACTAACTTAGATTCAATATATAAAAATCGGTCAAGCCGTTTCGGAGGAGTTCGATAACCAACACTGTGACACGAGATTTTTATGTATTACAGTAACATTTGCCCGCGACTTCTTCCGCGTGAAATCATTAATTTGGGTAGGTAATTCAAAGTTTTTATCCAATCTGCTTAATTATTCTTCCTCACAACTCAAACTATTTCCATACTAAATTTCATCAAATCGGTTCAGCGATTATTGATTACCCATACAAATTTCCACCCCCCTTTTGACTGCCGTAAAGGATGACTCCTGCGATAATAAAACTATCCTATGTCCTTTCCCGGAACTCAACCAATTTCCTCTAAATCGGTTCAGCATTGCAGTTCAAGCCTGAAGATGTAACAGACAGACAGACACACTTTCGCATTTATTATTATTACTATTACACACTTTATTTATTTGCAGACTTAGTTTTACAACTAAATGTAGGCAAATGGTGGACTTATCTCTACAAGAGATTTCTTCCAGTCAACCATGGTAGTGTAAATAATACTATGGTGAGTGCTATTTTCTTGAGCAAAGATAGTACACATATAAAATACTCGTATATAAACATATACACATAAAAAGCTAAACTACGCATAATATTACACAAATATTACACATATACCCACAGAACACAGTTCAGTTCTGTGTGTGTAGGAATATGCACAGAACACAGTTCTGTGTTCTGTGCATATACCTACAGGTTGTAAAAAACAAAACGCGAAACCGAAACCCACGTATTGAGCCCATGGTCAGTATCAATTTTTTCTTGTAGACCATACCTGGAAAATTAACAGTTACCGAGATATTTAGGTTTTAAAAGTGACAATTTTTTCGGGGTTTTTATACCAAACTATTTGGAACATTATTTTGTTAATTTTCGCCCGAAGAAACATAAAAGAAAAAATCGGTATTTATTAGCAAATATTTTTTTTTAATTTATAACGCGTAATGTATTTACAATGGACGCTGTCTTTTCTCGCCACGAGCTGGCTCACGCAGATGCGATATCCGGGGGGTTATTGTCTAAGAAAAAATCTATCGCGAACGCTTACAATTTGACGGTCGTAGCCCATCCATTACTCCTTTATAAAAGGAAGTCGGCACAGAGTCTTATGTTCACGGCGCAATGGCTGTCAAATTATAAGCGATCGTGACAGATTTTCTCTTAGACAATAACCCACCCGGAGCGCGCGAGTGCGCGGTACATTGCGTAATACTTTTTGCAGTTGTTTTTTAAAACTGTTTAGTGTGGATAAAAATATTAGTATGGATTGAATAGCAAATAAGATATTAATAATCAAAACAAATACGTCCCAGCAACTAGCTATACAAATAAACATTAAAACTAAAGTTGGAATGATGTTAAAATCAAAACTGAGACGGGCTTGTGCGCCGTAACTGCGTGGCTTGAAGACAATCTCCTGTCCTTGAATGCAGAAAAAACAAAATATCTATGCTTTTGCAGAACAGCAGCATCAGAACCGAAGAGCATCGAGGTAAAAATCCATTCCTATCCCTGTAACCGATTTCCTGGCCCTAATGTCGCATCATGCGGCTGTCTCTTACTTGAGCGCGTTAGTGTCGTTAAATATTTAGGTGTGCTAGTTGATGATAAGCTAAAATGGAATCACCATCTCTCCCTTATGGCTGGAAGAATAAGAAAACTCATCTACCTGTTCAAAAATCTCAGAGAAGTTGCTGACTACTGCCTCCTATTAAAAACATACAAAGCGCTATGTGAATGCTTGATTAGTTACTGCATTTGCGTATGGGGAGGAGCAGCCAAAAAATATATTATACAGGTGGAACGAGCACAGAGAGCTGTCTTAAAAGTAATGCTGTATTTACCTCGACGTTTCCCTACTTTGTCTTTGTATGATAAAGTTAAGGTGCTTACAGTTCGCAAGTTATTTGTGTATCATTGCGTGAGAAGGTATCACCGTACTACAGCCCCATGTCATCCTCATTACAACAAAAGAACCTGTCGATTCCCAGTAGCATTTGCCAAATATAGGCATACTCAAAAATTATATGACTACTTAGCTCCCAGGGTATATAATTTAATAAATAATAAACTCGTGGTAAACAAACACATCACCGATTACCAATTTAAAAATGTTGTCGGAAAATTCCTTTTAGATGCTGATCCATGTACTGTTGAAGAATTCCTCAAACCCTAATATTCAGGCAAAAAAAAAAAAATTAGCATGCATCCACATACAAAAAAACACCAACGACCCGTTCATACAATAAAGATACAATCACTGGCACATGCAAATACGTGCACACGCACACGTACGTACACACAAACTTACTCACGCATACGCTCACCTAGACACACAAACCCACACACTCACATATGCACAAACACATGTACACACACTCACACACACATTCAAGTCTATGTTGCACAAGCACAAGTAGATTAAATCGGTTGCTGCTAAAAAAATAATAATAATAATGACATTAACAAAAAAATATAAAAAAAAACTTAGCGATAGTATACATACAATAGGTATACAGGTACAGTAATTATAAAAATTTTGTTTGTTAAGGTACTTTATATTTCGTTTAATTTAGCAGTTTATTTTAAAGATTTATATGTTATACATCGATGTTAATAATAATGGGAAGGTACTGACTCCCGAAATACAGTTCACACTAGTTCAGGAGTCAGGACTCAACTAAATTGTACATTTGAACATAATAAATTCTTTCTTTCTTTCTTTCTTTCTCTTTAAAAAACTGCGAATTAGGTAGTTGACACCAACATCACGTAAAAAGGCTAGGATTTTACTCGGCGGAGGTTGTGTATTTGTAGGTACGAAAACTCACCGCGGAATTTCAGACTTGTTTTTACACCAACTAGCCGTAAATTGACATTGTTGGTAATGTCAGATTGGCAGCTGGGAAATTGCGCCCGTGGCTTGAAAGGCGAGCTGTTTATTTATCGTCCGCAATAGAAAATTCTTTTAGAGCTAATGGGTTTTCATCGGTTATTCAGCTTTTAGCGATTTGCGGTGAAGACTGTTTGCCCGGCATTGTCTGTTTAAAAGCCGGGACGGGAATTGGTTAAAACATAATTGTTAAGGTAGCGGCGTAGTTAATACTTTTTATAAAAATATCATCGTAATAACTTCGACTCACTTTTTTTATTGGTACTAAGTTGGCAAACAAGCAAACTGCCCACCTGATGGTAAGTGGTAACAGTCACCTATAATACATGTGGCTCCTGTGAGATTCGCAATAAAACTGCAACCCCCACAAGAACCACAGTGTTGCCAACTTGTGACATCAGATGTAAAGTCACGGTACACAGTAATTTCAGTGCCATATCTTACCCTTCAAACCGGAACACAGCAATGCAAGCACAGCTGCTTTGCGGCAGAAATTGGTAAGACGGAAGTACCCATGCACACGACCCTGGTACAGAGTCTCCCTCCGGTAATTTAAGGCCCACTGCCTGCCATGGGTCGCTCCTTTAGGCGATACTTCGAAAATACAAATTTTCATGTTTCCGTTCTTGTCATGTTTAGATAAGTCATATCTTAGTTTATTTAGATACTACAAGAACCAGAAACATGATTTCAATATTTTGCCTCGATATATTTTATTTTTGAAAACACCTAAAAATAAGTAACTTTAGGACTAAGTACCAACAAACGAAATTAAATATTTATTACGAAATTCCTAAAATAAGTAGACATTTGTATTCACAAACGTAAAGAAGTATTTTTTTTGTAATCATCATTATAATATTTCTAAATAAAATAATTTGTATCTTGTCGCTTACGTCGATATTTCTATGACTCGATTCATAGAAGTGCAGCGCGTTCACGACTATTAAACGTGGGAAGCACAAGCAGTGGGACATATCTAATGGAAATATCGCTCGAAGTGATAGCGATAATATTCAAAGTTGACTTAATATACCTACAAATTGTTTTTACAATACACCCTACTTCTTTCATCACCTTTGCATTTGTAAGAAAAAATCAGATCAATCGGATTGTTATGAGTTGTTGAAACTTTATTTTATACGAAATATTTTTTTTTATAAGGAAATATAGTAGCAAAATAATTATTAATGTGTTTTTATCGCAGGACAAAATTGTGTTAAATAAATTATCAAATTATTTATTTAAGTGTATAATCTTGAAATATCAAATTAATAATTCACTATTTCGATTAATATCCAATTTAACCTTCATTCAACTATCAGGATGAACTTCCTACTTAAGCTCGTAGAATATTCTCTATGTTACTTGATATTTCGGAAGCGCAGGCAGTTTGTTGCAGAATAGGAAGATGTTCGACTGAAATAACTTTGTGATTCGCTAATGTTCATCCTGAATACTGAAGTCCTGAATACTGAAGTTTCTCCGTCAAGATTTCATCAAAACTACTATTCTGTAAATTTGCATAGTGAATTATTAATAATCTTTCAAAGAACTTTCTAAGCGAAGATCATAACTGACATTTAAGCCTTTATCTGCGACGTATGGTTGCGATTACATAATACGAGTATATTGGAAGTATGTTATTGCTGCAATAATAAATTAATTATATTCCAATTTTAAAAACTATATGTCAGTCAAATTTCATCAAATACTGATGTGTAGCTGACAAGTAGTAAATATTAAAAAATTAAGAGTCTTAAATATGCACCCTTGGTCTGTGGCCCTTTTGCCAACTTTCTTATTATGCCTACTTTTCGAACAGTTAGTACAAACATTCCTATTGTGGGTAATTTTTCATATATTTATATCATTGCTTACCTTTTCGTCAGCTTTTGTATATTTTTCTACTTTTGTTCCATCTTTGCCCACTTTAATCAAACAATGCATCAAAAGACTCATTTTGCCATCTTTCGGACAGTATGAAACAAAAGTGAAAGAAAAATATACTTACATATTTTTTTCTTTTACTAAGATTACTTAAAGTAAAAAAAAAACTTATTTTTCATAACTTGCTTAACTAACGTGGTACAATTCGATAAATTTGAACATACAATATTATATATTATATTAAATAATCGGACTTTGGGTAGTTGCTCCTATAGGCTCATTATGTAACTGTGATTGCTAACAAGAATTGTCATATTTAAACGAAACTTACTCACAATACAAATAAGTAATGTATATAAAGTTTCCCTCGAAAATATCAGTTCTACTATCTATACACTAGGCAAATTAAAGTCTTTAATCTAGATAAGAAATGAACCATCGAATTTTTATACCTACGCCTATGAATGACATATTAAACATAAATTGTCAAAAAAACCCTTATCAGCTAAAAATATGACCTATTCTTGATGATGATATATTTACGACTTATTCTTAGACCTAACGAATATACTAAAAAATATTATAATATCGTTTCGCCATTTTGTATTATTTGATTATCAGTTAAAGAGGTCATAATCATTTCAAAGAAATCACATGTCACTGTAATGAAACATGTTAAAATAAACCACTTTTCTTATCGATTGTACAAATTGATAGCAATATGGGATATAACAATGGAAACAATGCATTTGTTGGCAAAGTAAAGTAGATGATAACAAAAAGTCATAAAGTTGGCCAACTGGGAAAGTTAGCGATTTGGAACTATCAGTATGAACGTATAAAAAATTACCCAAAATAGGAGTGTTTTTATTAAATATTTAAAAGGTAGGCAAACCGTGAAAGTTGGCAAAGGGGTCACAGACCCACCCTTTCTGACATAATGGGGAAGAACCCCAAACCACAGAATAAATAATAATAGTACTAAAGCACCCAGACCAGATACCTTGTCGTCTATAAGACTACGGAGGTATTTAAAAAATGTAGCAGATAGAAAATAAAGAAATGAAATAAGATGTTTTAGGCATCATGTTTAAAGCTCAGTTTAGGTTTTTCTATATAAACTGCTATTGAAAACTTGCCATAGATACGGGCGAATAGTGCAAATCGATCGCAGCTCATTTGTGCCCATTGTCGGAAATGGGAAGATCAATGACTATGATAGCAGATTTTTTAGTCAACTTTCACGACAACCACGAGAAGAAAGGAAGTGGCGATACATGTTTTTTATACAACTAAGTAGGCAAATTAGCAGACTGTCCACCTTGGGGTAAGTGGCTGGCTACAGTCGCATATAGTACAGTGGGCCAAAAAGAAAGTTTATCACGCTAAGGTTAAAATTCAATTTTATGACCGATCGCTTACGTGACTTCTGTAAGATTTGACATGTATTCTAAGTCCCTCATGGAAGGAATATACTTAATATAAAAAAAACTATCATGAAAATATAAAGCAAAATGTAGGTTAATATAAAACTAAATCAAAGTACATACTCTTATTTTTTCCATACGACAGGGATGCTCTTGGATTTCATCTCACCTGATGGTAAGTGATGATAAAGCCGAAGGTGGAAGCGAGTTTCACCTGGTCTCCTCAACGACTGTGAAACTGGCTATCTTACCTTTGATTATCGGAAAACAACAATGCTATTTACATTATTATGGCGAAAAACTTAGGTGGTTACTAGTCAGGCGGACTCGAAGCCCTTCCACCGATTAAACCTTTGAGAAAAATTTCTGCCCCCATAGGGAATCGCACCTCGGACCTTCCGATCAACACCCGGTGGTCTCTACTCTACCACTAGACCACAGCAAAGGCGGTTAAAAGTTTCTTAATACAACAATTAGTGATATAGATATTTTCATAGTTCATCTTCGGTTTGTTAAAGTTATCCCTTTAATACATACATTTTCTTTTGAGAGTTGAGAAATTCGCTTTACTGCAGTTAAAATATCCTATTATGAAACGTATAAAATAGCAGTCGTTAGACAACCTGATGAGACCCTAACTCATAAAGGTCACGATGAAGTGGTAAAATGTACTTTATGAGGCCTACGCGACCCTTCCGAGATGAATGGTGTAAATAAAAACACAAACAAAAGAAGCGTCATAATAATATTTCACAACGTAAAAGTCCCCCGCAACAAACACAAACTACTTTACAATATTTGCGTTTTATTGAGTAGGTTTATGATACTTAATGATTCACGATATTTTTTTTTTAAATTCCAACTACTCGTAATTGTGTAAATCCTTTGTCTGTTCAAGGGGTTAACAAACCGATAAGTTATGGTTTTTTGATAAAGACACAATGCAAAATTATGCGAGAATAATATGTTATTCTCTTACTTGCATAAAATAAGAAATATGCATGCAACCTAGCTTTCCATCGAAGTTTTTTTATAGACTTTAAAATACTACATTCAATAAACGGATTAAAATAAAATATTTTACACAAAATACAAACAGGCTTCAAAAACACTATAAAGTAAAAAAAGATTAAACTTACCATCACACACAAGAAATTTAATGTTGAATCAACAAAAATAATGTAGTTAATAGTTAAAATACTGAACCGACTACAAAGTAAAAATGTGATTTGTATTCTTCTATTTATTTTTTACTTTTTGTGTTTTTGAAGTCGGTTCTAACATATTAATATATTAATCTTTTTAATAAATTTCATTACACTTCACATAAGCAACTTAAGACTACAAACACGGGTAAATACGTGATGATAATATTAAACGAACTAATATCCCCTAACTCCTCATCCTGAAGGATCATGGCTACTATATAGAATGCACATACTTAATAGCTGCGGATGAAATGTGAAAAATGTAGAACGTGCCTATGAAATTTAAATTTCCGTCTATTTACCTGGGATCCCATCAACAGTTTTTGACTTAGTGTGTTCACGCTCGAGGAAGAGCGAGTGGCGGCACTGCATTCTAGTCTGTGCAGTGACAGCTTTTTTGGCGGCCGGCCGCATGTGATATGTCAGTTGAGTCGAGTCGAAATGTCATGACATTGAATTAGGTTAGGATGATGTCCGGGCATCCATAAAATATAATACACAATAATTAAGCATTATAGTGATTTGCGCGGCGCACCTAATATCGGGGTGCGAAAGCCCGCTTTGTGTTGTGCAAAAGAGTGCCCGCTTTGTGTTCTAATCGCGTGTGTGAGTCGTGGTGGCCTAATAGGCCTTTGTAGTGCTCCGGTCTCCACCGGTGGATCCACTGCAGAACTTCAGGAGCCGCGACTTCCTTCGAGCTAGCTCAGGAAGTCCACCGGCTACGGAGGAGACGGACGGAGACAATTGGAACCAAGGTAAGTAATACCAATTTTCCAAGAGCTGGTATTCGGAGAATAAAATTCAGCAATACAAGTCGGTGAAACGCCGACGTGGTGGAGTCTACTTGGGGCACCACCATAGTGATAATGCAGGTACTAGGGCTACAATTGACAGAGTAATCGCGTAACATATTCACACAAAGGAACATACAATCGAATTGCAAACCTCCACCTTTTTTAAAGTCAGTTAAAAATATCATCAGTCTGTTAAAGTGAAATATTTGTGTCACCTTGATGACGGTCAAATCGTTTTATGTATATATAAACTAGCTAAGCCCGCGAACTATGTTTCGCCTTAAAAGTTCAAACTTTGAACTTATAACGTAGGTAGCCATTGTAACGTAGTTAGGTAATAGGGTTGGCTCAGCGGAGTTTAAATAAGGTGAGTGATTACTACTAACAATTTATTCACTCAACCCAGGGCGTGAGTCTACATCTACAGTTACAAAAGAACCGTTGTCACTGTAACTGTCCTAATGGAATACCACTTCCCTGCCGTGTGCTCTTTCCGGTGCGTGTTGACCTTGAGAAGATCCACTGCTGCTCCGCAAACGTTTAGCATGTGGTAGGCAGTCCCGTGGTAAGAAACCCTGGAATCCCGCAAAGTAGACATTTTACAATATGTACGTGCGCAAATGTCAAACTGACTGCTACATGTCGTCGAAGATGTAGGCACAACCAGCAGAGTGGCTACCATCAACATTAAGCAGTGATCAGTGATGTTGAAATGAACAAATCAAATTAATTTAAATAATACAAATAACCTACTTTGAATCTACTTTGCCGCGGAAACTATTTACTTTTTCGGGATAATAAGTAGCCTATACATTATGTCCCTGTCATAATCCATCTACCTGCAAAATTTCATCCAAATCCATTCAGTAGTTTTTTTATTGCAATTAAGTTGGCAAACAAGCAAACTGCCCACCTGATTGTAAGTGGTAACAGTCATCTTCATCAATATAATATACATGTGGCACCTGTGAGATTCGCAGCAAAACTGCAACCCCCACAAGAACCACAGTGTACGTTGCCAACTTGTGACATCAGATGTAAAGTCACGGTGCCCAGTAATTTCACTGCCATATCTTACCCATCAAATCGGAAGACATCAGCAGTGCAAGCACTGCTGCTTTGCGGCAGAAATGGGTAAGATGGAGGAACCCAAGCAGACGACCCTGGTATAGAGTCTCCCTCCGGTAAAGGTAGTTTTTGCATGAAAGAGTAACAAACATCCATACATAAAAACTTTCACCTTTATAATATTAGTAAGGATTCCTCGGCGTAAATATTCCACATTCGGGACCTCTTGCTCAACACGCTGGCAAGAATCTAATAAAACTTATTCAACATCTAAGCCCCGCCGAAGTTTGTTTTATAAGATTAAAGAAGAAGGCGTATAAATTAATAACAGTATATAGTTCGTGGATTTGGTTATCGAGCACGTTGATACCCTAAATTTGCCCAAATAGCTATTACTAAACTTTTTCAATTACAACTGCGACGAAGTACACAAAATGGCCGCGCCTGGCAAGTGCGATAGTTCGCAACTCGGCGCAAACTAAAGAGTTGATCGGACCTTTGTTGACCATTTGGCATAGTTGATGAACTCGAACTATACCGGCATATTTAGTGTCGGCTCGATATCAAAAACTTTGTATAGCAATGAATAATTATAATGGTTTTTAGAGTGAATGAATTGGAATCGAACATAGTTGAATTTGTTTTTAGAGTTCCGTACCTCAAAAGGAAATAAGGAACCCTGACTGACCTGAATCACTTCGTTGTCTACCTGTCTTTTTTTTTATACTACGATGCCGGCAAACAAACTTACGGCCCGCCTGATGGTAAGCAGTTACCGTAGTCTATGGACGCCTGCAACACCAGGGGCATCACAAACGCGTTGCCGACCCTTTAAAAACCTAATTACTCCCTTCTTGAAGAACCCCATACTGTATTCCCCGGGGAAAACCTCGGCAGCTCGTTCCACAACCGGAGCGTGCGTGGGAGGAAATTTCTCTCAAACCGCACTGTGCGTGACCACTTAGGCTCCAGCATGTGAGGATGAAACACCTGCCAATGGCGAGCGGTGCGATGATAAAAGGTAGCCGTTGGCATCATGTCGAACAATTCTTCAGAACACAACCCGTTGTACAAGCGGTAGAACACACATAATGAGGCAAAGTCTCTCCTCAGACTTAAAGGCTCAATACCGCTTGTGAGTTTGGGATCGTCAACAATTCGCTCAGCTCGTCTTGGACCGAATCAAAAGGTCCAAGTTGGTATCGAGGTGCTCCCGCCCACAGATGACATACTGCTGTCATATGAGGCTTACCGTCTTACCATCCGTCTGCCTGTCTGTCATTAAGACTCCTTTTCTCAGGAATGCGATTTCACCACAAGAGAAACAAAACCTTAGTACTTACCGTTGATCCAGAATTATGATATTTGGCAAGGAGCAATGTCTTGCAGCGCATATTAAGAAAAAATCGATAAATCGAAAATATGTCAAGTAGTTAAGAAGTTACGAGTATATCTATACTATACTTACTAATATTAGGTCCTTACATATGAAATTGGCGTTTTGCCGTACTGGCCACTTTGATCTCAAATATCTCCTCTATGGTTAGGAATTCCAAATTCAAATTTAAACAGCTATTTACTCATGTGTTTGTGTTTCTAAAATTATAATTCACTTGTTTTTTGCTCAATTGTTTTGGACTTTTCAATCAATTGTTTTGTTTTCAACTTTTTTGGAGTCAATTGTCAATTTGTTCGCGATCTCGATAGTCTGAATATGAGATAGATTCCAAAAAAAGTTTCCCTTTGCTTAAGCGGTAGGTAAACGATTTATAGTTCATTTTCAGGGTTCCGTTTCCAAAGGGTAAAAAAAGAAACCTTATTCATAAGACTCCGCTGTCCGTCCGTCTGTCTGTCACTACCCTCCCACTTCGGACTTATTAGTATTCTTCCTTTCCTGTCAAAGGTTCTCGAACGCCTTCCCTACCAACAAGTCAATTCATGTACTCAAACATTGCACTCTCATTTTTTCTCAATTTTCTAAATCAAATGTCGTCTGCAAGAGATCGCTTTTGCCTTCAGTAATAACTGTACCCTTATAATGTGATAGTAAAGAATTTATCGATCTATCTATGCCGATATATTCATTGTGCCGAGAAATCTGGCCGCAGTTCAGTGAATAGCTACGGTGAAAATTCGATTAAATAATATCTTTTCGTTTCCGAGGAATCGAAATGTGCCCTGGATTGGACGAAATTGTAAGCGTTAACTAATACTATGTTTTGGATGCATTTATTACATTTTATATTGCATGAAAAATTCACACAAGCAACATTACAATATTTCTTATAGATATAAATGATTTACCAGACTGTTTAAAACATGATTGCATATTATATGCTGATGATACAACAATAATCGTAAAAGAAGCAAATAGCTCAAATTTTGAAAATGACATTAGTAATGAGCTAACAAAAGTAACGAACTGGCTTAAAAATAATAATCTGAAAATGAATACGAATAAAACAAAAATTGTACAATTTCAATCATATAATAATAATAGAACTCCACTTAATATTATATGTAATGGTGATAAAATTGAAGAAGCTGAACAGGCCAAATTTTTGGGTATAATGTTTGATAGGCATTTAAACTGGAAAGACCATATTCTTGCCATTTGTACTAGGCTGGATAAATTTGTTTATTTTTTAAGAAGATTGCGACAAGTTGTATCTAAAGAGGCATCTCTAAAAGCATATCATGGCTACGTTTCATCTGTTCTTTCATATGGCCTGTTAATTTGGGGCAATTCTGTATTCGAAGACAAGGCGTTCAAAATTCAAAAGAAATGTGTTCGAGCTGTCTGTGGAGCATGGCCCTTAGATAGTTGTAAGCCATTATTAAGTTCTTTAAGACTCTTACCATTGCCGTGCATGTACATTAAAGAGGTGTGTCTTTTTGTTAAAACACATCCACATTATTTCCAACTAAACAAAGATGTTACTGGAAGACCTACAAGATATCCTTATAAGCTATATACACCCCAATGTAATCTAAATATGTATAAGAATAATGCATATTACATGGCAATCAAGATATATAATAAATTACCAAACAATTTGAAGGACCTACCGCTGACTATATTTAGAAAAAAAATTAACCAACTTTTGGCAGACAAGCTATACTATAGTATTAGTGAATATTTAAATGATTATTTTTAGAATTTAGATCATTACTCAGTATTTTATAATTGACATAATCTATTTGTTTCGAGTTATTTAATTACTTATGATTATTGACATTTAAATTATTTATGATTATTGACATTTAAATTAATTACGATTATTGACATTCACAAGTACCTATATTTTTATTTTATGACACAATATTTAATTAAAATCTGACAAAATGAGAATAATGACATTACTTAGCTGTTTTGATGTATTTCTATAAATGATAAATTATGTGAAAATGTCATTAAAGATTAAATAACAATTTATATTTGCATGCTTTTAACATAAGCGGAATATGTGACACTTTATACACTTGAAGATCATATTGTAACACCATGTTCTAGCAAATAAATGATATTCTATTCTAATATATATTTTTACTAGCTGTGCCCGCGAACTACGTTTCGCCATAATAATTGTCAAAAAAATCTGGAGAGGGCAACCTTTATCACCTATGACCTATTTTGGGACCTACCAAATATACGCAAAATATTTAATAAAAATCGTTCAAGCCGTTTCAGAGAAGTTCGATATCAAATAGTGTGACACGAGATTTTTTATATATATATTACTCATGTCTACAACAATGAGCAATAAATTATCTTCAAGTTATGGTCTGAGGAGTAATTTAAAGAACTTATCTTGCTGAATTTGTTAACTCAAAAGGCCCCTGTAAACGATGTTTATCTAATTTACGTGTTTGACAAACTTATGTTTGTTCGTGTAGGGCTGTGTTTGACGGGTTTGACAAACGAACTACGTATTTGATGTGTTTGAAAATAATCTGAATTGACGTCGTGTTTGATGAAAACGTAAAATTTGTCAAGCAAGTTTGACAAGCATGTTTCATTGTTTATAGACCGTAGATACGTGATGAGGTGGTTGCATATCGCTTCCAAACTGTCAATCTAAGTTAATTGGTGCAATTTTGATTACTATTTACTTTTAAAACATGCCATTGGGAACTGTAGCACGGAGATAGAACGATATTTTTTTTTAAGATTTCCGGGAAAATTATGGAAGTCAAAGCTTAAGCATAACATGAGCTTTCATTTGCTCATAGATATTTATAACTGTTTCCTGTAAGAGCCAATAAGCCACAAACTTATCTTGACTGAGCAAAAGAAGTCATCAATTTGTAAGTCCCATTAATTATTCCCATAAATATGATTCGACTGTTCGATATTGGCACTGTTTGGCACTGTTATTGGATTTTTGTTGGCTTGAAACATTATATAAATTACTACAATAATAAAATAAGTTCAATGTCTCTTTACTTGTTCTTATTATTTCATTATTAAGTCAGATAAAAGGGGGCCTGGGTACCTACAAGTGCACAATGCTCGCAGTGAATTTGTGAAAAAATATGAATAAATGATTTGATTTGAGTATATTTGTTCTATTTGTTTGGGTGGCGTAAGTATAAGCTTTTATTTGGTATGGATTCTTAACCATAATCGATATCTGGCATCGTTAAAATAAAAATTACTTTGACCCTGACAAAATGGCGAGACTCCACAACTTCAACAAATAGCTAAATTAAACAGGTAACAATGTTTTACAAGAGAATGAAAATATTACCAATTATTACAATTAAAATTGTTTTCTTCTTCTTCTTATATATAAAAATGAAACGCTGTGTGTTAGTCTCGCTAAAACTCAAAAACGGCTCGACAGATTCTTACGAAATTTCCTGTGTGTGTTTGAATAGGTCCAAGGCAGGCTTAAACGTACAGTTGGACCCGGTAGGTGGCGTTGTAATCGGGCAGGACACCGTCTGTCGGGCCCACTAGTTATAGGTACAATAAATCTTTACAAACATGTTTTGTTATGGTAGCTTATTATGTAACCGACTAACAAAATATAACATCATCAATAATACTGATAGAATTCCTTATAGGCAATTATATTTTTTATCCTTTTTTAAAAGTAATAAAAGAATATGAGAAACGAGTATAGGAATTAAGTAGCCCTTTGCAGCTCTTTTCATTGCTAAATAACATATTTTTATCAAATCCTCCGGAAGGGTAATCAGTATACTCAGCAACAGTATTCCCACATCCTCTCTACATACAAATTTGTACATTTGGGGGTCTCAAAAATTCTAACTCTAAGGTTCCATATAACTTCTCAGGTCTCATTCTGACACACAACACAGAAATTCTGTGAAATCCCTTAACTACAATAAATGTTTATTTTATTAAATAATGATATTACTTCGCAGTGACAAAACGATCCAATGTCATTATTTTGAATTTTAGACTTAATTGACGTTTGCATATGTAATCAATAATAGCTTTATGGGTGCGGCCATAACTTCTACTCAACCCGTAACTTATTACAGAGTCCGCCAAAGATTCATTAATACAATATAAAACAACATAAAACATTCTTAATCTATATATTAGGTCCTTACATATGAAATTGGCGTTTTGTATGGGAGGAACATAAAGTCGATTTTTTAAATATAATATATTTATTCAATCAAAGTATGTACCATTGCTATCTATGCACTTTTGCCATCTCATAGGTAGTTCATCGATCCCTTTACTAAAAAAAACCATTCGGACGGGAATCAATAAATTCTTTGAAGGTGGTTTGGACTGCCCCATCGGAGTCCAATTTTTTCCCTTTCAAGAAGTTATCTAAATTTCGAAAAAAAAAATGGTAATCTGATGGAGCAAGGTTCGGAGAATACGGTGGATGTCTGAGACATTCCAGTTGAAGCTCCTCTAATTTGGTAGCCGTCGCAGTGTGTGGTCTAGCGTTATCATGAAGCAGCAGTGGCCTAGAGCGATTGACCAACCTCGGTTGTTTAGCAGCTAGCTTTTCCATCATGGTTTGCAGTTGCTGACAATAGACATCTGCCGTAATCGTCTGGCCAGATTTAAGAAAGCTGTAGTGAACGACACCAGCGCTTGTCCACCAAACGCTAGCAAATAACTTTTTTGGAGTCAATTTTCGCTTGGGGCATGGTTTGGCTGGTTCGGCAGGGATCAA
Source organism: Schoenobius gigantellus (assembly GCA_963935595.1). Taxonomy (NCBI): domain Eukaryota; kingdom Metazoa; phylum Arthropoda; class Insecta; order Lepidoptera; family Crambidae; genus Schoenobius; species Schoenobius gigantellus. Next base: position 11,706,058 of record OZ012558.1, read on the forward strand.
CCATTGCGTTGAGTGCTTCCGATTATCGTACAGGACCCACTATTCATCACAGGTAATGATTCGATTTAAAATCCCTTCATTATTGTGCCGGTTGAGTAATGCAACGCAGCAGTCAACGCGCGTTTGTTGATTTGCTTCACTCATATCATGAGGTACCCACCTTTCAAGCTTTTTCACCTTCCCAATTTGCTTCAAGTGGATTAAAACAGTTTTATCACTCACACCGCAGCCTGCAGCTAACTCGGACGTGGTTTGTGCTTCCACAATAGCCTTCAATTCTTCATTATCAACTTTGGTCTCCGGCCGTCCACGGGGCTTGTTCTGCAAATCGAAATTTCCAGAACGAAAACGTTGGAACCAAAAACGCACTGTGTTTTCTTTTGCGGCACGGTCGCCATACACATCATTAAACCTTCGAGCCGTTTCTGCAGGAACTCGTAAATAACGCGATATTTCAAGTTTTTTATTTTGTAAACTGAGTGACGCAAAGAAAAAAAAAACAATTGAGGAAAAAACAAGTGAATTATAACTTTCGAAACACAAATACATGAGTAAATAGCTGTATAAATTTGAATTTGGAATTCCTAACCATAGAGGAGATATTTGAGATCAAATTAGCCAATACGGCAAAACGCCAATTTCATATGAAAGGACTTAATATTTTATATAAGAGAAGAAGTTCCCATCTATAGACACACGCACAGCTGTAACCGCTAATGGTACCGTGAAATGTCGACAATTGTTTTAATTCAAAATGCGGACGCACACTAAGAAGGGATTTTAAAAAAAATTAACCCTAAAGGGATGGCATAGGGGTTGCAAATTTGTATGGATTTTTTTAAAAATTAGCAACAATTTTGATAAATATTGAGATTTATGCTCTTTAAAACATTTCATTGGAAACGTGTTTCATGATTTATTGGAATTCGCCCCCTTAGGGTGCAAAATAGTGGTTTAAAGTTTCTATGGAAAATATTTAAAATCTACTCCAGTTTCTATGAAATTTGTTTTTCGGGCTCCTAAATATAAACAACAGTCTTCTATATAATAGGCTTTACAATTATTTTACGAGAAAATATAAAATTCCCATGGGAAAACAATAATTAATAGTATAAGGTCATTAAGTAGTAAGTACCATACTGAGTAGCTTTAAGATCTAATGTAGGTACACTTAATTTGCAAATAAATAAATAACTAATAACGCGGGCGAAGACGCGAGCGTAAAGCTGTTTATTATAAGGCAACTTATATTCAAGTATGAAAAGCATCGGTGGCGCTGTGGCCTCGGCACTGTGCCCCGAGTAGAATCAGGAGGCCCGCGATCGATCCTGCCATGTACCTGTGTTTTTGTTTCACGATATTCATAAGTACATTTATCTGACGCTCCTACGGTGAAGAAAAAAACATCGTGAGGAAACCTGGATACACCTGCGAAGTGATTCAAAGGTGTATTTTAAGTCAACCAATCCGCACTGGGCCAGCGTGGTTTGACTAAGGGCTAATCTCCCTAACATAACTTGTTAGGGTAGGCTCGTGCCCCTCGGTGGGGAAGTATATGAGCTGTGATGATGATGATGAGAAGCTTAGCATGAAAAGATCTCAGTTTACTATGTACTCTATGTGGGACTTCCAAGTAAAATGTTTATCTATAACTAGTCCCAAGGTCCCAAGTAGGTATGATGATATTGATCCGTCAGTTCCAGAAGACGTATGTCGTTCTTTTACGATTAAACAATTCTCAGTTAGGCAAACACAATAAACCCTAAAATAAAAAAGTACTCTTGAAAAGTTCGACGGGAAATCGTCTTGAGTAGTCTTCAATGAAGCGCACGGATCTCCACTTCAGAGCTGCCTGAACGTGCCAACGCTACGATTTTTAAAACTTCGCCAGATCTCAGCCATTTCAACAAGTTAATCAATTAGTCCTTAAGTTTGCGCCGAGTATTCCCTAGTACCAGACGACGGGCATTGCCATTTATTTTCTTTAGTGAGATAGGTAGCGAACGCAGTAATCACCTACTGGTTACTTGGTATATTGCATAAATTATTGTGGTGTTTTGCAAAGTTGGTGTGTCACAGTAGTAGTAATATGAGAATTTGAAATTTTCGATACTGTTGGTATTCTCCGTTTATGATATTAAATTTTGAAGGGGATCTTACGCGTGTCATTTAATAAAACAGCAGCCACAAGACACGGAATTGTACTGAACGATTTATTCATTTAATTTATTTTGTTACACAAAAGAGGTACGATTGGTGGACTTAAGATGTGCGGAATTTCCAGATGATGTTTTGTTTAAGGGGAATTACGATCATTTTGGGGTTGGGTACCGCTATATTATTATAATGTCATATTTTTGTAGTATAAAACTGGTTCGTTTCTAATCATTTTTATTCAAATCCATATTTTATTACACAAAAGAGGTACGGTTGGTGAACTTAAGATGTGCGGAATTTCTAGATGATCTCTTATTTGAGGGGAATTACGATCATTTTGAGGTTAGGTTGTTGTTACCGCTATATTATTATGATGACATATTATTATTGTAGTATAAAACTGGTTCGTTTTTCATATACTAATCATTTTTATTCAAATCCAGCATTTTGATATTCAGATAGGTATTCAAATTAATTGTAACAAAACCGTTTTAATTTTTTTTTACAAAATTACCACGTAATTAATTACTTGATACTGCTATCATCATTATCATTACTTATGTATCACACACTAAAATCGTCGCAAATGGAAACCACAATAGCACAGATTAAAAAACCCAGACAAACACAAACAATTACAGGACCCAAATCGCATAAAAATAATGTAATTAGGTTTTCAATATTTCCAGCGAAACAGTCATTCGAAATGAGATAAAGCGTTTGTACGATTTTATTCAGATTACACGGAAAGAAAATTGGATCACGCGATTGGCTCCTCTCTTACTCAATTAAATAAAGTCGTATCTGATACGCGTAGGAATATCTTAATTGAAAGTGGCACATTCACTACATCGTCGTATTCGAAGCGAGCTTCACATTTAATATTCCGTGCGTAATTTATAAAGTTTCCATCTCTGCCGCAGGGGAATCCTGTATAAAATTACGTTAAAACCTCTCTCCACATCGGCGTGATAAAGACAAATTGTGGCGACGGTCTCGCGTCCGAAAAACGACCATTCAGTTTTTGTGTAGCCACTTGGGTAATGAATAATTTTGGTCAGCCCTTACAGGATCTGAGTATGGAACGCTTGAAATAGATAATGTTAACGATTAACATTATAGTGGCTACCGTAGAAAGTTGTTTCAATAATAAGAAATAACAATTTTTCTAAATTGGTGTTGATGACCGGGGTTGATAATGGTGCAGCGCTAAATGAAACAGTCAAAAAGAGGAGCACTCGGTGCGTTTATTTAGATTTATGTCAGTAGCAGTTGCAATAGTTTATTTAAATTTAAGACAAGTGATGAAACAGTTCTCTTATTTTAAACACAAAAGAAGTTTTTGAGAAATGAATAAATTATTATAGTAATCCAATACCGGCTAATACATTCCCAATACCGCTCATCGGCATACACATTAAGATTAAGATTAGAAGTGTATTTCCTGGTAATACTCAAAACATGGAAATTTGCACCATTAAGCCACCAGATCTACGGATATTAATGATACCAATCTTGTGACTTTGACTTGAGGGGCAATTCCGCGAATAAACCAGCCGCGCTGTTGCATTCAAGTCGAATGTTACATTATCGTCAGTAAATATTTGAAAGCAATCTATCTTTACACTCGGTCTAGGTGGAACAGCTACTGGGGATCCAAAATTATATCTATACTTAATATTATAAACCTGAAGAGTTTGTTTGTTTGAACGCGCTAAACTCAGAAATTACTAATTAAAATTAAAGTTATTTTTGTGTTGGATAGTCCATTTATTGAGGAAAGCTGTAGGCTATATAACATCACGTTACGACTAATAGGAGCTAAGCATCAATGAAAAATGTTGCAAAAACGGGAAAAAATTATGCGGCGAAATGTTGTTCGAAGGCACACCTAGTGTCATATTGTATACGAGTATATACTAGCTACTCCCGTGAACTACGTTTCTATTTAATAAGCTCAACACTCAAAAAAATGTGGAGAGGGCCGCTCTCATCACCTAGAGGTATGAAAGATAGCTGCAGTGCAATAGCCTCATTTTTAGGTGATGACGAAAATTTCATTAGGTAACCCTACTATCAAAGAAGAGATGTGACATATCTAATACTGTAATAGAAGTTGAGCTGAAACTTTTGCCATGTGGTCAGCTTTCAATTGACAACTCTGTAACAATATAGGGGAAAAACTTGCCCTTGCTGGTTTTCTTGCTGGTTCTTTCCAGTACAAAGTCTCCCGCCGTAAACCTTTGAACCATTGGCGTAGCTTCTTTGACTTTCAAAGGTGAAATAATCCAACTTGAGTAAAGTATATTGAACTTGATATTGAGTGACTACGAAATTAGTGTAGTGTTGGACGTGCGGTTGAAGGCCAAGGAGATCGACTGCATTTGCACGTCATTAATATATTCTTCCGACCGATCGGTTTGGAGATCCCTGAAGGAGGCTTATGTCCAACAGTGGGCGTCTCTTGGCTGAAATGATGATGATGATGAATATATTCTTGCCGTACCGTTACCATGCCATGCCGTTGCCGTGAAAAAACGTTCATTGGTCAAACATATCGGCCCAATTCTAGTTCGACTGAGGTTTATTGGTGGAATTGACCCTTGGGATCGTAACGACTTAGCGCGTCCCTTGAGTGCCAGTTTGAAAGGACTCAGTTTTTGCCCGAATTCGGATTGAGGAGATTCAGACCTCGGCTTCAGTTTTGCATAAACTTCTGTGTGGCTTATGCATAAAATGAATGATGTAAAAAAGTGTTATTCAAGCCGTATTTTTCTTGGGTTCCGTACCTGAAAAGGAACACTGAATCCTTATACCACCTCGATGTCCGTCTGACTGTCCATTATCATCATCATAACTCATATACGTCCCCACCGAGGGACTCGAGCCTACCCTAAGTTAGGGTGTTTAGGCTTAAGTCAAGCACGCTGGTCCAATGCGGATTGGTCAACTTAACATACACCTTTCAGTTTCTTCGCAGATGTATGCAGGTTGCCTCACGATGTTTTCCTACACCGTAGGGGCGCCAGACAAATGTAGGTACATATGAAATTTGAAAAACGAAAAACACATTGGTACATCGCGGTCTCGAAACCCGGACCTCCCGATTGGTAGGCAAATGCCGAGTCCACAGCGCCATCGATGCTCATCAAGACCCGATGTCGAACTGAAATTTTTAATTTTTAACTATCAAACTTGTAAGTTAAAGCGATCAAAAGATATAACTGATTATATCACATATTTTGCGATTACAAAAAATTTTTTTTTTTATTCAACTGTGCTTATGAAACTTAATATTTACGTTTTGACGTCTGTATGCTAGTTAGCTTATTTCTTGCGAACTCAATATAAATTACCTCTTGTTTCAGATTACTTTGTTTACTTATAAATCTGTTTTCCCAAGTTTCGAAATACTGTTTGTCATTTAATTACTCGGAGCTCCATCTTTAAATAAAGATATTACGATGGAATGAAAAAGTTGAGTGCTGTCCTTAATTTTGTTCTGTTAATTAGAATGAAAATGAATAAATTACAGCACTCGTGAGATTTATGAAATGCTCTGAGATGATGCTCTCTAGAAAAAATATTCATGAAGTCTTTATTTTACTGAAACAATACGCCACAAGGCATCTATGCTTTGTGACAAATGTTTGTTTTAATAATTATTTATCCTATTTAGCAATATTATCATAATTGCTATCGATATCCTCTTCTTCTAATCTTATGTATACTAATATTACAAAACTGAAGTTTGTTTTTTTGAACGCACTTATTTTAGGAACTACTGATTCAAAGTGAAAAATATTTTTTGTGTTGGATAGTCCATTTATCGAGGAAAGCTATAGGCTACATAACATCACAATGTTGTTTTTTCCACAAATCCACGCGAACGAAGTCGTGGGCACAGCGAATTATTTATTAAAAACCGTTTTTACTGATAATCGTTCAATCGTGGTAAAATAATATCTGTTTTCGATTTACGACCGGTTTCAATATTCTATCTATCTGTGGATTTGCTTACTGGAGATAGAATTTTAACGTATTTTGTATGGAGCTAATGTCAAATGCCTATCGCTAGTAACCAAATCCACAGATAGATAGAATATTAAAAGCGGCCGTTAGCTACGTGCTACTTGCTACGATGCTACGTTATCAACATGCCTCGTAGCACGTAGATTAATAAAGGTGAATATTTTATGAGCGAACGAGTTTTATGTTTGGGTTATAGCGTTGCCGTGTATTTTGTAAAATTAAATTACGATAGCGTTGGCTTCCGAATAATTATGTGGCTATCAGCTCATTAAGCCTACCAAAATAATTTTTATGATTTCCGGTGCAATAGCATTTTATACACTTGAGTAAATTATTAGTTATTACTGCCCAACTTTGCGATAATATTTATTTTGTAGAAACACATAATTGTTGCGGTACGTGTTAATTTATACTATCCTTATTTTGGGCGCTTATTTGAACTCCGTGTAGAGTTTACACAGGTTGGCAGGTTACTGATCGTAGAAAATGAAATATAAAGATTAACGGCTGGTTGCACCAAGTTTTACGTTATACGATTTCGTAAAAAGTAACAACTTAATACCTAAAAATGGGTCGTTTCACTATTAAATATTATGATTCGCGCCGTACATCCAACCTTTTTAAACGTAAAGGATAAAATTAAACTACAATTGAAACTAGATTATGGATTTATTTTGTTACTTTTACGAAATCGTATAATATAAAACTTGGTGCAACCGGTCGTAAGTGTATGATAAAAAAAGAATAGTTAAAGGAACAAATATGTTACTTATTCCCGTCACCAGTCGCTTAGGAATAACTTTTTATCTTAACAAAAGCACGTTTTCTCCAGCACACTTTGATCGTTACTTTTTTGTTTTCTCTTATCAAGTTCATTTGTGTGACTGAGTGCCGAATCTGTAAAGTAAGTTAAGCAAAGTTTGAGCAGACAGACTGTCAACATTTACAATTGTGTTTCTTTGTGTCAGAGCAAATATTTCAAGGCGAAAGCCGCGGATAAGTGACAAAAAATATGCTTATGTTTTTTTATGCAAATAGAGAAACTCATTCAGCGTGTCTTTCGCAATTGTCACGTTTACTTTTGTACTTTAGTAATAATAACATAAACATTTTAAAAGTGAGTTTCCGACGCAATATGAATGCTTGTTTTCTTAATATGTAACTAGAACCACATAATATATGTAATGGGTAGATGTGCGAAGGCTCTCCTGAGTCGCCCCTACACTAAGGTTAGATAAACTACCCCACTGAAAGAAAAGTACTGAACTGAAAATCATCTACCTACCTTTCCGTACCCAAAGGTAAAAACGAAACCCATAAGTCTCCGCTGTCTGTCCGTCCGTCTGTCTGTCACCAGGTTGTATCTCTTGAACCGTGACAGCTAGACAGTTGAAATTTTCACAGATGATGTGTTATGTTGTCGCTATAACGACAAATATTAAAAACAGAATAAAATAAATATTTAAGGGGGGCTCCCATACAAAAAAAAAATGTTTTTTTTTGCCGTTTTTTGCTCAATATTAACACCAATAGAATATTTAGATTTATATTCTCTTTAAAATAAATACTTAATTCAAATAAAAATCTAATGTTGTATAGATAATGAATGGTACGGAACCCTTCGTGCGCGAGTCCGACTCGCACTTGGCGGTTTTTTTTATGAATAACTTAAAATATTTATGGATAACTATTACATTATATTGCTAATTTCAACAAATCGTACTTTAATTTTTAGATAATATAGGTGGCAAACAAGCATAACTATGATCAACCGGCGTGACAGCCTTAGCTTAGGACGCTTCATTGAGTGCACACAAAGATACAGGTCTCCTAGATACAGGTCTTTCGGGTGCAGATGTTTGAACAACAATTGCTTTCAAGAGGTTTTTTTAAATACTATGTACTGCTACTTATATTTTACCAATAAAATTATTGTTATTATCGAGTCATCTGTGTGTTGATCACTTGGGTTTATAAACTCTCAAAATGGGTTATGGCGACTTATTACTCTCTTGCGGGGACATGATATGATATCAATTGGCTTGGTTGCGATCTTCTGTAAGTTAGAAGTATTTTTATAGGTACACACAACAGGAAAGCTCATCTCAACTGATGGTAAGTGACGATACGGAACCGAGCTCCACCTGGACTCTTTAAAAACTGAGGATATGGCTATCTTACCTCTAATTGTTGGAACACAATAATGGGATTAAATCAAAATCAAAATCAAAATCAAAAGTACTTTATTTCATAGGCCCTTGCGGGCTCTTAAAATCGTCAATTTTACACATTTTACAAAATTATTAAAACATAAAAAATATTCGACTAAAATCAAGCTAACCCGTGCGCTAGTGGCAAGTACATCCGCGGAGTTGTTGCCGCGCATGTAATCGCCAAGAGCGACCCGATTCCGAATGTAGGGGCTAACATGAGAAGAATCGGGCAAGAAACTCATGTGCCAAAACTCTTTTAAAATCGCCAAATGTCTTACAAATTGTGAATATTACAAAACTATTCAGAGAACGAGCAATTCATTTCTTTTACCGCCACGCTGCCTTATCATTCAAAAAATCTTTAACACTGTAATAAGCCTTTTTGCTTAACTGAGCTTTAATTAAAATTTTAAATTTATTTACTGACAAGTCATGCATGTTACATGGCAGCGTGTTGTACATTCGTATACAGTGACCTGCAAAAGAGTTGCTTATTTTATGGAGCCTATATGTGGGCATTGCTGCTAGTCTTTATTTCTTAAATTTAAATTATGATAGTCACTATTTTTACTGAATTTGATATCTTTATTCTTGTGTGCATACAGTAAGTTTTCATAAATATATTGTGAATGTACAGTCATAATATCAATTTCTTTGAATTTTTCTCTTAAAGACTCTCGGGAGCCCATCCCATAGATCGCCCGAACAGCCCTCTTCTGCAGTACAAAAATGCAGCCAATATCGGCGGCATTTCCCCACAGTAGTATCCCGTATGACATAATACTGTGGAAGTAGCTAAAATAGACTAACCGCGCAGTTTTCACATCTGTTATTTGACGAATCATTTTTACGGCGTATGCTGCAGAACTTAGTCTGTTCGATAGGCATTCAATATGAGGACCCCATTGTAACTTAGAATCTAAAGTTATACCCAGAAATACAGTTTGATTAGCCAGCTCTATTTCCTCATCCCTAACCTTGACTTTGGCTTTAACTAATCGAACATTTGGCATAGTGAATCTAATGCATTTTGTTTTACTTTCATTTAACAACAAATTATTGGCGCCGAACCAGTGAACGACCTTGGAGAGTGCAATGTTTACTTCGTCAATATTAATTTGTCCACGTTTAACTTTAAATACTAAAGACGTGTCATCTGCAAACAAGACTATCTCATGGTCGTGTCTTACAAGGTGAGGGAGGTCATTAATATATACCAGAAATAGAAATGGACCTAATATTGAGCCCTGCGGCACCCCCATTTTTACAAATGATCCAGGTGACTGCTCTCCATTGATGACCACCTTTTGAATCCTGTCACTTAGGTAAGAAGTGAGAAAATCCAAAGCGGTACCACGGATACCGTAATAGTGTAATTTCCTGATTAACGTCTGATGTTGGACACAGTCAAAAGCCTTCGATAAGTCACAAAAAACACCATAGGCATCCTGCGACTCCTCCCAGGCCTCATAAATGCACTCTAACAATTTTATTCCAGCATCAGTCGTGGACCGTCCGCGGGTAAAACCAAATTGTTTGATATGCAGTAAGTTATTATTACTAAAATGTTTCTGTAATTGCTTAAGCGCGGTTTTTTCAAAAATTTTACTGAATGTTGATAGTACGGATATAGGACGAAAGTTAGAAGGATCTGAAGTACTACCAGATTTAAACAATGGAGTTATTTTGCTAAGTTTCATCAAATCAGGAAACACACCACTATCAATACAGTTGTTGAAAATTAAAGCTAAATGTGTAGCAACTATTTCAATAACATTCTTTACCATATATACAGATATTCCCCAGAGATCGGCAGTTTTTTTAATGTTCAACGATTTGAAAGTGTCTATGATGTCACGTTTACTAATATGGTTAAATTTAAATACAGTATTACAATAAGGAACATTTTCTTTCAACAAGGATTCTGCAATGGGGGTGGAAGAGCCTAAAGTGCTTGTCAAATCTACAGGAATTCGAGTAAAAAATTTCTCAAATTCATTAGCAACATCCGAGTCTGAGCTAATAAATTTACCATCAATTTTAAGTTTATAATTATTTGCTGAAGCTTTTGTTTGGCCAGTCTCTGCATTGATAATTTTCCAAGTAGATTTGACTTTGTTTGTACTGTTATAAATTTGAGCACTAATATATTTAATTTTCGCAGTTTGACAAGCCTGCTTAAAAATTTTTGAGTATGACTTAACATAATTTTGAAAAGATTCAGTTCTATTAAACTGTCTTTCTGAGTACAGCTCATACAATTTTTGCCTACTTTTGTGTATTCCTGCAGTGGCCCATTCGCTAAACACTGGATTAACAGTAACAGTGATCTCTTTGGTTTTGAAAATTTTGTTAAATTGGTTGCAAAATGTCTCAAAAAATAAATTATACATATCATTTGGTGACATATCCGGTGATAAAAAAGGAAGTTTACAACATAATTCAATTCCAATACGTTTCAATCTGTCAGCAGTTACTGGTCGACATATAATTTTACGTTTATTGACTTTGATTAACTAAACTTAGGTAAGACGGTGGTAGCTATCCAGGTGAGCTCAAAAACCCAACCACTAATCAAAGAAACTTGCGTTATACGGGGAATCAAACCCTAGGTATACCTTTAGTGCAATACCGTGTGGTCTCAAGCTTCACCTCGGTGGCGTTCATGAAAACTTCCTTAGTCAGCTGCGCATTGGCGCGAGCGCTAAGCGAACGATTGCTAAGGTTAAGCAACGTAAGCTATGGTCAGTCTTATGATGGGTGACCAAAATACAAAACATCTCAAGCTCCTCTGTGCTTCGAAGAGCACGTAAAACAGTGGGTCCTGCGCCTGATCTCACCCCGGTCGTGTCGGCTAAACGACCCATCGGACTAGGCGCGTGAAGGAACAGAGAATGTACTTGCGTTTGCGCAGTCACTTGTGCACTATAAGTACCTAATATCTCCACCGCAGATGGCTAATCTCTGTTAACATTGGCCGCCGTGACCAAATATCGGTTATGAGGACATTATCAGTGGTAAACAATCTTGCAACACCTACATTTTATGAACGAAACGTACCTACTGTTCAAACAATTGTTCTGTTGACCAAATCTCTACTCTCAATCCATTTGCTCCGCGATTTATGTGGCACGCCTCATATAAACACCAGTAATTTATGTAATTTGATATTCTCGGTGGACTCGTGTAACGGTCTGATTCCGCGTATGTTTTGCTTAATATCTGTCCATATTTCGCGCAAACAGCCATTAACGCTCCCATTCGATATTTTTAGGTAATTCCGCGTTGAATATGAATCCCGGCTCAATAAATGAAAACGCACGATGAAAGTATTGTCTCTGAAACATATTCACGAAGTACATATATTCGACGGTATTGTGTCTAATCAACGCAAATTATTGACACGTTTTGATCATCAAACATGTTATATTAACATTTACATGCCAGCTGCAATAAAAAAATCTATAAATGTCATGTCACAAACTATTTTATAATCGTTTTAGTCAGTATAATTTCTTTATTATTCAGTTTCAGGTGTATAATGTGGACTTTTGTCATACCTAAATAAACTCAAATGGTCTTATTACAAAACCTGGTCTCATTCTAGTCTAAAGTTAGTATTGGTTTAAACCTAGTGCAATTTCTTAATTGTGTTAATAACATAGATAGAGACAGCGTCAATTTAGTCCTGGCTTAAACCAAGACTATGATTAGACCATGTTTTGTAATAAGACAGACTAGATGCAAAGGACAGAAGTGGCTATGGCCTGTACCTAAATTATGATAGATTGTATTGTAAGGATGTTGTTTATTTCTTAATATCGTGAAACAGCTGAACAAATATGGAAGAAAATCGACAAATTTATACATATATAATACAATAGAGTGGAGGATACGTTTGCCCTCAAGATTTAATAAATACTTTTTCTAAGTAGGGATAGTCACTTTGTTACGATAATAAGAGGCTACGACTACGAGTAACGTTGACGAGACAACCAGTTTGGTTATGCCGCAGTACTCCGTTATAATAGCAGTGGCTAATCCGCTGGTGTCGTTTACCCGGCTCAGGCTTCCTCTGTCTCCTTTTCACGGTAGCGGGCATTTACTCCGGTAGAAGGAAATAAGTTTTGAGACGAAATCACGACTTTTTATTTTTACATCTAAATCAGTGTCGTCCTTATCTGGAGCACTAAAATATGACCTATATTACCGGAGGCAGACTCTGTACCAGGGTCGTGTGCATGGGTACCTCCGTCCTACCTATTCCTGCCGCAAAGCAGCAGTACTTTCATTGCTGCGTTCCGGTTTGAAGGGTAAGATATGGCATTGAAATTACTGGGTACCGTGACTTTACATTTTAAATCACAAGTTGGCAACGTACACTGTGGTTCTTTAGGGGTTGCAGTTTTACTGCGAATCTCACAGGAACCACATGTATTATAGGTGACTGTTACCACTTACCATCAGGTGGGCAGTTTGCTTGTTTGCCAACTTAATTGCAATAAAAAAGGCCTATGCCAGGTTTGATACGTTTTCAAACATGTGTAAAGAACGCAATACATAATAATATGTAACGACTTTCTTTTTCGTGAGCAGTTTTCATTATTTCAAGAAATTTTTTAAATTCCATTCCATTTCATTTTAATATTTTACATTCCAAAATAAGATAAATGATAAATGGTGCTCGATTTTGCTGTTACGTTGCCTATCACATAAATTTCTTTACATTTCCTATAGAATTTACAGTGGATTATATTCGGAAAGGTTCGGATTGTGCTTGTGGTGGAATTCTTGAAATAAAATTGATTACTGCCTACTAATTTCTTGAGCTTATAACCATGGCAACAATATTAATTATATCATAATGTTTCGATAGTTAGAGGTAAGATAGACACTTCCTCATTTTTTTTACGTACCTACTTAAAGATACTAAATTGTTTATTCCTGAAATCGCATTTACAATTATTACATCGAGACTTCCCGTTGAGTAATTATAGATACTATATGTCGTTGAGTATATCCCGTTGAGTATTGGGAATGACTCGCAACTTCACATTTGCTTCCCAAAAGCTTGCTTGCGTCCTCATCTTAATCATTATTTATCATTAGGTGAGATGAACGATTTTTTATACAAACAGATAAGCGCTTGGGCTTCATTTCATGGTAAGGTAACGTTCAATCACAGTGACGGTAAGTGACAAGATGGCCGATGTTTTAGAAGGCTGAAGCAGCCAAAGGCCGTAGCTTCTGTTGCTTGCAAAAAAACTATGTATTATAATGACCTATATTACCGGAGGCAGACTCTGTACCAGGGTTGTGTGCATGGGTACCTCCGTCCTACCTATTCCTGCCGCAAAGCAGCAGTGCTTTCATTGCTGCGTTCCGGTTTGAAGGGTAAGATATGGCATTGAAATTACTGGGTACCGTGACTTTACATCTTAAATCACAAGTTGGCAACGTACACTGTGGTTCTTTAGGGGTTGCAGTTTTACTGCGAATCTCACAGGAGCCACATGTATTATAGGTGACTGTTACCACTTACCATCAGGTGGGCAGTTTGCTTGTTTGCCAACTTAATTGCAATAAAAATGGCCTTATGCCAGACTTGATTCGTTTTCAAACATGTGTAAAAAACGCAATACATATGTAACGACTTTTTCGTGAGCAGTTATTATTATTTCTAGAGATTTTTCACATTCCATTCCATTTCATTTTAATATTTTACATTCCGAAATTGCGACTGTAAAAAAGACAGTAACAGCGAACTTAAATCTTAATTTCTTGATACTTTACCTAAGTTTTCTCAACAATAGCATAATTTTTTGACTGAATGCCAGGTTTTGGCATCTTGTGTCTCGTCTTAACTGACATTGTCAGTTATCTGACAGCAAACATGACAGTAAATGTTACATTTGCTTCGCCCTTTGCATTTTTTCCGGTTTTATTCAATTATATTTGAGCCAAACCGCTCTTTGCTTGATATAACTATTTTAAGCTGAATAATAAAAGAATTAGGTACAATTATCACAAACAAAACAAAGGAAAGACGCAACAAGATAACAAACAATTTGCTGTGACAACGTACAGTACGTCTAGTATCGGAGATACGGCTTAAAAATGATTGTCACAGCTCTCTTTGTGCGCTATTTCGTCTTGCATGGCCCTCCATGCAAAGTACCACCGTGCAGACATAATTTTAGTGTTTAGAAACACAAAAAAACGTATTTATGTACCAAACTCACATAAAATGTAAGGTGAGAACCTAAACTACAATAGTTTTCGAGTAAACTGTGAAACAAATGTCAAACATGTAACTCATACTGCCGCACTATTCGAATACGTACTTATTGATCGAGTAGTTTATTACTTTATAACTCATACTGTCAATTCTAGTTCATTATAGTTTCCGATAGAGGCGCTGGTGTGAAATGTATGGAAACAAAACTATTCGATTGTTCGAATCAGAAACTATCAAAACTCATACTAGACGTACTGTACGTCTAGTACGAGTTTCTAAAACGAGTAAACTACAATAGTTTTCGTTAGCTCGCCAAACTGTCAGTTTACGATGTAAACGGTAGTATAAGTTGCTCGTTTCGAATTCACGTTTAAACGATAGCGAGTTAGTTTTACTCGATTAGACGAACTTCACATTATATAATCATATCTCTCTTAAACACATGTGAATGGAAAGAGACACGCGATTCTGTCACTGTGACGTTTTCTATGCCGTTTTTATTATTTTTAAAGCGAGTTGAATGAAAGAAAAACATTAAAGTTTTTATTTGTTGTGTTGTAAATTATATTATTTTATAATGTCGCGGACAAGTCAGTCGCAGTTTATTTTAATGAAAATAAATTGTGTTAAACACTTTAGGAATGAAAATAGAAATAAAAATCTCGGTTAAATTATGTGTATTTATTAACACTTTTTTAAGGAATGGTGATTTAAGGCGGTAGCGCTGAGTAAAGTGTGTATCGGAGATACGGCTTAAAAATGATTGTCACAGCTCTCTTCATGCGCTATTTCGTCCTGCATGGCCCTCCATGCAAAGTACCACCATGCAGACATAATTTTAGTGTTTAGAAACACAAAAAAACGTATCTAAGTACCAAACTCACATAAAAATGTAAGGTGAGAACCTAAACTACAATAGTTTTCGAGTAAACTGTCAAACAAATGCCAAACATGTAACTCATACTGCCACACTATTCGAATACGTACTTATTGATCGAGTAGTTTATTACTTTGTAACTCATACTGTCAATTCTAGTTCATTATAGTTTCCGATAGAGGCGCTGGTGTGAAATGTATGGAAACAAAACTATTCGATTGTTCGAATCAGAAACTATCAAAACTCATACTAGACGTACTGATGAGAGCGTGACAGACATCTATTTTAGTTTGAGTGATGGTCTGGCTCTATTAAAAACGCAAAAACATCTTCAAGCCGATTTACTTTCACCTACACCAGCAAACAATTATACTCACCCACCTATATTATTATATAAATTAATATATAGGTACAGTCCTAACCAATTAATGATCGCAGCAGCCAATCTCAACAGAGATTTGCCAGTTGCACGTGAGAACAAGTAACTACGCATACACAGGTGCGCTCGCGTTTCTTTCACTCGCATAGTCCGATAGGGTGTTTAAATGTACTATCAGCGATACATCAAACTTTACATTTGCGTTACGAGAGTCATCACAATTTTGAAGGTCATATAAAAGCGGTCTCAAATTCAACATGTATTCTGGCGTATTGCTGCGTGTACCATAGAAAGCACGGGGGTATTTGAGATACTTAACACCTTTTATTTTCAACTTGCAATAATATTTGAATGTCGATTGCATACGTCACAGTGCCCTTGCTTAAAAATTGAAACGCTCACAATGCGACTTTATTAACTCTTCCGTTATCAAAATTGCACGAGCCACCTTGATCCCCTGTGATAGCGTGTTCGCGTAAGGTTTATCATACATCATAAATAATCGCTTTAAATAATTTCTGTGGTACTCCCACGGGAGCGATCATGTTTGTTCACTCTTCGCCTATAATCCAGTCTTAACTCAACGTTATTATGATTGGAACTTGCGCATATAAGTTGTTACACATTTTCATATAAACATACAAACTTAGGTATTATAAAAAAATGATATATTTTTAGGCGATCAATATTAACAGAGACATCACATGCAGGGTTAACATTTTACAAGACAAGTAGTATGCAGAGCGCACATATACTGGAATAGCTCACCGACAAAACCGGAAATAGATTAGGTGTGGAACCTTAAACTTTTTCCGGTAGATCGTAACGGTAAACATAACCAGGGCGTTATAACGATACCTAATGCATACTGTTAAATCTCGTATTATAACGTTATTTTCATTATTTAAGGCTATGTATATATGTCTTTAGTTACCTTGTACGTTTCATGAATTTATTTCTATGTACGGCGGAAGTATGCCGGATAATAATATCGATATTTAGTATAGTATTCATAACCGTCATTCGACTTACCGGTAACTGAGTAATGTAGCGGTACTAAATGATACTTATTTTGTGATTTTGCTACCGCTTACAAGCTAACTAAACTTTTATACATGTTCATACCACAAAACCCCGATATTTAAGTGTATAAAAGCTTAGGTAGCTTAGGCAAACCCAGGTTAAGGCGTTTTGATCGAGTCACGTAAATCACCGCCCGGGACGTCGTCTCTACCTTCCCATCGCTCGCTGTTGTCTAGTTAGCACTGTAATTTTAGGTATATTTATTTATTTATGTATACTGCAGTAGATTGGTGAATAAGGCGGACTTGATGCCAAAGGACCTTAGTTTGAATCTGAGAATCATGAGGTAGATGTAGAAAAAATAAATGTTACTAATAATTTGATGAACACTATTAGTAAATATAATTAAAAAAATATATAATATAAAATAAAATATACACTATACTATACATGCAAATACATATTATAATACTATATCTTAATAAATATAGATGAAGAAGGTAGTAATGTAGTGTGTAGGTCATTGGTAGTCAACTTAGAGAAAAACACGTACTTGAATGCATACAGACTACATTCAGATGAATTCATCAACATTGTTCACACAATTGTGATAACTATTGTGATATTGTGTTGCATCCAATGGTAACGGTATTGGTCATGCCTGAAAATCAGTGCTTTTGGCATTGATTCAGGACAAAAACAATTAGCTGAGGTAATTACC
Source organism: Schoenobius gigantellus (assembly GCA_963935595.1). Classification (NCBI taxonomy): domain Eukaryota; kingdom Metazoa; phylum Arthropoda; class Insecta; order Lepidoptera; family Crambidae; genus Schoenobius; species Schoenobius gigantellus. The sequence continues at coordinate 11,723,698 of OZ012558.1, forward strand.
TTTTTGGATTGCATTCATTGTAATTCCGTAAATGATATATGTTCTATGTGTGTGTGTGCGTTCACATAAAGCTTTTCTTTCCTTATTCCTTTCTTTCATTCATAACAACAATCTTATGATCCGTTACTCGTCAAAAACCCTGTAATTTTTAACAAAGTTTGTTCGATTAGATCACACTTTTAAGATTTTAATAGAAGTTTTGCAGCGTTTTACCCTATCGTTACAATCCTGTTACAAAAGATCTTATTGGGTCAAAGTGAAACATGATTAGGGTCTCGGAAAGTAAGATAAGCGTGTTTTGTGACCCATTTCAATGTGCAATCCGAAACAAAATTGCGTCCTTACGATAGTGTAGCTGAGTTACATGGCAACTCTGTTACACTATCGTGTTTAAGGGATCTTCCAATCTTATGAATCTGAAGTTTCGAGTTAAATAACAGCAAATTGATCGGTAATATTTAGGCTTTATATGGATAGTTACTTACTACAATACTTTTTTACAGAAAAGAATATTACTGTAAAACTAAAAGTGGGCTTTAAAAGTTTCACCATGTAGTTAAGTCTCAAAGTAAAAGAATTTATAATTAGAATTTATTATTGTATAGATGATTCCAGCTTTGAGAATCTCATAGTTTTTCATATCGCGACAGTTAATCATTTTACTAGAAGTTAGAAACTTTAAGTGGATCAGTAGGTATGCAATAATCTATCATAAACATTACAAAAGGTCGTTTTTTGCCTTAACTAAGAATATAGATAATCTAATTTTCCTTCAGCTTTCCGTTTAAATCTACCACTGGATATAAGTCTCGTGATTTTTTCAATAGGAATCCTAGATCCCTCCATTCTAATGTTTTCTATAAGGACTACAGAATGGAGTTCTTCAAAGTTCAAGTTCAAGGCCGGCAACACCCGAGTGATGCCACTGGTGTTGCAAGCTTCCATAGGCCGTGGTGATAGCTTACTACCAGGCAGTCCAAATGCTTGTTTGCCATGTCTGTGACTTAACAAGATAAAAAAACATCCGATCTTGTGCCAGTATGAATCTTTTCCGACCCACAATCTTAACTGGGTTGTATGTTGAAATTGCTAGTTGAAGTTCAATGTTTCTGTTGCCGAGACATAAAAAATGGAGGTTTTAGCTACAACTGTCATCTATACTAATATTATAAAGAGGAAAAATTTTATTGTGTTTGTTTGTATTGAATAGGCTTCGAAACTACTGAACCGATTTTGATTAAAGTTGGTATAGGGATAGTTTGAGACCAGGGAAAGGACATACGGTAATTTTCCTACGGGAAAAATCTGACGGGAGAAGTTTTCCTACGGTAAAAATTTGTTATAATGCAAACAAAGTTGCATACGGTCAGCTAGTCGTTTATATCACATTTATGTATCTTTCTCCGCCATTTTTGAAGCCGTGCTACAAAGAAACACTTCTGCAAGAAGCCTTGCAAAATTCAGTTTGTTAATACTTCAATACTATGCTACTTATGAGAAAAAAGGATTTTATGAAAAATATAAAATTACTAGAATTTCTCATTCAAATTATAATCCTTTATATTAGACCATATGCTTCATAGTCAACCTGGATGATTATGTTATTGACAACAACTTGAATAGTATAATTCGTAATTTTTATTGTTAGTCTCCAGAAGAAAATCTCCAGGTTATATCTGAGAGTTGAAACGCTATTTAGAACAGTATTACAACAATTTCAGAGAACCATCCTTTTGTTTCCTTCACACTAATTTGTTTATTATTTCGTACGCTCACTAATTGAGTTGCGCCGAACATATGAAAGGATCAACGTATACCCATATTAATTAAAACTTCACAAAAACCTTTAATCCCGAATACGTTTGCATATTCATTAATCTTTCATTGTTTCCCAAAATTTAATATCGTCAGCGCTTACACGGACTAGCGTACAAATGGATATTAATATCGTGACAGCGATGCACGTGGGGTCAAAATTTCTCGCGTGTCGCAACCACAATTGCGGACAGGAATTTGGGTGACAGCCACGATTGAATATTACTGGAATTCTGTATACAAAATGTAAATACATATAAGTACTCTGTAGTCTGTATAGAAAATTTTACTATTGAGGATCTATTTAACGATTTTCACATCAAGATTAAAAATTGATTAACAGAAATGTATTATTTCTTGCGGATATCGTGCTACATATAAATTAATGCTTATGAAATTTACAGGGTATTCAGTAACACACCCACTCGTTAAAAAATAAAAATTGACATTTGATCTCGATATAACAAAACGCCAGACACAAAATCTAATTTCAATATATAACACTCACTACTAGTAGGTTGATTTGCTGAATGACGTCTACATTATATCTAAAACTTTTAAAACAATGTAAAGAAACAGAAAAATAAAGTTAAAAATCCAATACATTAGCAAATACCCTCACGAGGTCACTAAAGAATCAAAATAAGATATAGAATAAGATATAACAAAACGCCAGACACAAAATCTAATTTCAAAATATAACACTACTAGTAGGTTGATCTTCTGAATGACGTCTACATTATATCTAAAACAATGAAAAGAAACAGAAAAATAAAGTTAAAAATTCAATGCATTAGCAAATAGGATGCTCACGAAGTCACTAAAGAATCAGGGTGCTATCGTAAAGCTAACAAGCTCTGTCGGGCGGAGTTCGTAACCAGGGTGGACATTCAGTTCAAACTTTCAGAAAGTTCCTTAACGAAGGTTTGTTTAATGGTGGACAACGATTCTGCAGTTCTTTGCAGTTGAGAGAACTAAGGCATCTGAAACGTCTACGTTACTGCTATATAAAAATAGCAAAAAGAATTAGTGAGAAAATGCAACAAATTTATTTACACACATTTCTATTCTTTCCAATACCAACATTTCTATTCTTTCCTCAAATGGGTCAATGCTTCTGCGACATTCTCTTACGAACCAAGATGGACGCACGACTGACTTTGTGATAGGCAATATTCATTTGTTTAGAAGTATTTTGTACTCGTTAGTATACTGAAGTCGTTAAAATATTGCCAACTTTATCAATTGGCGTGGCAGGACGTAGGCGCGTTCCGTTTTGCACAGACTCGCAGCATAACATTTTTAGCATTTAGCTTTTGACACAGACGAGAGATTATGTATCTACGCTATTGACGCTAGCAGGGCTGGCATCCATGGTATGTTAAGGCGAGGTTCCGATCCGATGCTTAGATGGAATGCTCAACAATTTAATGGCATTATTTTGTATTGTTTTGTTTTGTATCGATCTGTATATTGTATGTTTCGATCTTATGTATTTTTTTTATTTTATTGTGTGTTTTTTATAATTCTGTATTAATTGTTTACCATCTTTCACGCCACTTAGGCACGGTCAGAATACCAGCGCTGCATCAGACTTGTCTGATTCAGCTTATGCTGAGGTCGGGTCCTAATTGGCCATTATGTGTATATGTTTTTTCGTATATTTTATTGTGCTTGTGGTCAATAAATGTTTTCTTTCTTTCTTTCCTTCTAATGATTTTTAGCAAAGATAAGACACCCTGATACGAAATTCAAGTTTGGATCAAGTATCTACATGATATTGCCATCTTCTTAAGTATACATTCTTAAGTATACAGCGAGTAGTCCTAGCTAATTCCAGTGGTACACCTCATCACCAGCCTCAGTGTACAACCCGTACATTTTTGGTCCTTCGAGCCGGATTTGAACCAACGACCTATGGATCAAAAGATTATAAATCATTAAGGTTCGTATAAACAGTCGTATCTCAAGTACGAGGTCGATCTTGAGCTATTGTTTTTGACAGAAATGCCATACATTAAACGTCAAAACTAAAGATCGAGCTCTGACTTGAGATGCGACTATTATTACGAGCCTTAGTGATGAATATCGCTTTTCAGTTGAATATAATACGTGAACACGTTATTTTTTAATGGCATACGTTAATGTTGAGTTTTAAACATTTGTAACAGGTACAAAAAATGAGCCGCAAGGCGATAGCCTTTCAAATTAAATCAAAAAATCTTATAACAGGGGTTATTCAATACTTTATACTTTAACAATAGCCACCGAATACCGCGCTTCAAGTTACTATACGCTGCGTGGCTTACTTCAAATACCCGATATCGGCGTCCACTCGTAAAAGAGAATGACTGTTGCTTAAATAACTTTACGTTGGCTGTTTCTTTACGAATCGAATTAAAACTTTTACAGGTAGCTTTAAAACACATTTTGTATCGATATCGGCCCGTCAACAATTACAGCTGAAGTTTGCAAAACTGTCTTATTGGCTATAAAAGAGCCGGGGGTTTTCTTTATGAACCCATACAATTTTATATCGGTGGGGATTATAGGTGCCACGTGGTTAACACGTTGCTTAATCACGTATTTGCTTTTTGTAATAAACATTTGACGAGTTCTATATTTGGAGCTGATCATGCTATAGGACTACTCTTTGATCGATCGATATCGTGATTTCCGATTCTATAACACTTTTGGATCTGTATTATCTAGTATAAAAATCTCGTGTCACGGTGTCTATTATCTTGTCTTGAGGCTTTGTATGAACGACTAACACATGATCTTGAAATAACTTACAAAAAACTCAAAGAAGTTTGAAAAATGTCAAACTATTATATTTATTCAAACACCTATATTGTTCCTACGTTGCATTAGTTGCTATTAATCATTTATTTATGCACATCATTATCATCATCATCACAGCTCATATACGTCCCCATCGAGGGGCACGAGCCTACCCTAACTAGTGAGGGCGATTAGGCCTTAGTCAAACCACGCTGGCGCCCAGTGCGGATTGGTTGACTTCACAATTTCACATACACCTTTGAATTACTTCGCAAGTGTATGCAGGTTTTCTCGCGATGTTTTTCTTCACTGTAGGAGCGTCAGATAAATGTACATATTATAAAATTCGTGAATCGAAAAACACATTGGTACATGGCAGGATCGATCGCGGGCTTCCCGATTCTACTCGGGGCATAGTCCATAGCCGAGGCCACAGCGCCACCCACGCACATACATATTGTTTATTTCTTACGAAAATTCTTCCAGCAGTACTGCCACAAAACTCCTCTCACATGACCCTGTTTGAGCTCTTATCTTCGAATATATAAAAATCTTGGGTCACAGTAATTATTATCGCACTCCTCCGAAACGGCTTGCCCGATTTTTATAACATTTTTTGTATATATTTGGTAGGTCTCAGAATAGGTCGTAGGTTATTTTCATTCCCCTAGTGTGTGGTGGCCTTCTCCAGAAATTTTTGAATGTTGACCTTTATTAAAGCGAAACCTAGTTGGCGGGCGCAGCTAGTCTAAATAAAAATCTCGTGTCACGGTGTTTGTAACTGTTGAGGACCGAACTGATATATATAAACCTATATTGTCGTTATTGACAGTGTTTTGAATTTGTAATAGAAAGCATTTGTATGGTTGCTATGCGTTTCTATTGTGTCAGAGGATAAACAAATATTTCGAACCACAACACGGTTATTTATTTTCCTACATTATTCTGGCGACCGATTGACTATTTACGATGGAAAACCTCAAGAAATTACGTTCAATCTCTCGTAGATTTTATTCGTTTGCGGAAAGAGACTTAGAGGACGCATTTGGGGAAAATTCCACGAAAGATGTTCATGCTATGTTCATGATCGCTAAGCAAAAGGCGGAAGAATTGTTCAGAGTAGATGATCAGATAAGGGACCTGTGGCTTGCAGACACGGAAGCGAGTGAAGAAGATATATTCGCTGATCTACAAACCGCAGAGACTTACAAATCACGCTGGGCAATCGTAAGTACTAAATATTGTCGTACTCATGAAGAGAATAATGGTAGCATTACCAGTGATGTAGCGTCAGTAAGAGCGCGTTCACATGTAAGTGGCGCCTGTTCTCAAAAAATACAAAAGCGATTTGTATTGCCCAAAATAGAGCTACGCAAATTTGATGGCGAAGTCGGTAATTGGTTGGCTTTTTGGGGGCAATTTTCCAAAATTCACAATGATGTAGACATTGATGACAACGACAAATTCCAATATTTAGTACAAGCTACTGAACCGGGAACAAAGGCCAGAGAACTGGTTGAAAGCTTTCCCCCGTATGGTAAAAATTATAAAAAAGCCATTGAGCAACTAAAGGACAGATTTGCGAGAGAAGATGTTCTAAAAGAGAATTATATGAGAGGACTCTTACAACTCATCATGATGCGTGACAAAGAAATGTCTTTATGCAATTTGTACGACAAACTAAGTACCCACATTCAGGCGCTGGATTCGTTAGGCGTAACCTCTAACAAATACGCATTTATGCTTACGCCAATGGTGGAATCTGCAATCCCGACTGAGACCTTAAGAACTTGGGAACGGTGCAAAAACCGGTCAGAATCGAATCAATTGACAGCCCTAATGGCATTCTTAAAAAGAGAGGTAGAAAGCGAGGAGCGAATTGCGTTATCACGTACATTTTCAGAGAGTAGCTCGAGTAACTCGCATAGAATGCCAACAGCATCGTGCTTAGTAGCCAGCGACAATAAGAAGATGAACGGCAAAGTACAGAAAGAGTCAACTTGTATTTGGTGTGACAAGAGCACACACACTTCATTAGAATGCTTCAGAATTTCGAAAATGTCATTAGAAGAAAAGAAGGACAATTTAAAGAAAAAGAATGCATGTACAATTTGTTTAAGAATTGGCCATTATGCCAAGAAATGCAAGAGTTTTCCAAAATGTTATGTTTGTCTGAAAAGGCACACCGTACCTATGTGTCCCGAAATTCACAAGAAGAACAAGCAAGAAAATAACATGAATATAGAACAACCGATAAGTAGTAGTAATAATAACGTTCCACAGGTGTCCACATGCCAAAAAAATAACACTACTCTATTGCAAACAATACTACTTAATATAAGTTATAATGGTAGGAATTCATTTGCTAGAGCGTTATTTGACAGCGGCGCACAAAGGTCGTATATTAAACTAGACTTGGTTGAGAAATTAGGTATGAAGAGTGTCGGCGATGAAGAAGTTGGCCATTGCTTGTTCGGCGGTGCACAGCTAAAGAAAGGTACGCATTGTGTATATAATTTTGATATTTGTAGTAGTTCTAGTAATTTTAAGTTTTTTATGTCAGCTTTAGGAATGAAGACGCTTACTGGACCTTTACCAAAAGTAAATTGCCCGATGACATTAAACAGACTTCGTGACTTAAACTTACACATTTCTGATGTTGGTTCTGATGTGACTGACATAAGTCTATTAATTGGAGCAGATGTGTATGGTCACTTATTAACGGGTAAAATAGTACAAGTGGTTGGAGGGCTATTTGCAATTGAGACGAAATTAGGTTGGTGCCTTCAAGGGCCCACATCATCAAATTCTTTGTTCAATATCTCAAACTGTACATCGATCAACTTCAGCGTTGAAGATTACTGGGAACTGGAGACTTTAGGCATTAAAGCTCCACGTGATAGTGTTACTGATACGGGAGATATTAACACTTTGCAGTTTTTCAGAGACACATTAACAACAAATGAGGAAGATCGGTACGAAATAGCTCTTCCGTGGAAGGAAGGATTTCCAGATGAGTTCGGAGACAACAATAAAAGCGTGGCACTAAAAAGGTTGAGTTCTACGACGAACAGGTTAGAAAGTTTACATTATTTATCAAAATACGATCAAGTCTTTAAAGACTGGCTAGCGGAAGGAATAATAGAGGAGGTCAAAGGGAATAACCGGGGGTTGTACTTACCGCACCACGCGGTGATAAAGGAGACCAGTACAACCACACCAGTACGTCCCGTCTTTGACGCTTCAGCTAAAGATAAGTTTGGGAATTCACTTAACTCTAGCCTAGAGAAAGGAACAAATTTATTGGAGGTAATACCTAATCTACTTATTGACTTCCGATTACAACAAATAGGTATTACATCTGATATACGAAAAGCTTTTCTCCAAATTTCCATTAAACCAACTGATAGAGACTATTTACAATTTCTTTGGTGGCGTGATTTACATAATCGCAAAGAGCTGATAACTTACCGTCATAAACGAGTAGTTTTCGGGGTGACCTGTTCACCTTTTCTTTTGGCTGCTACAATTAATCACCACCTAGATAACATAAATGACCACAGAAAGCCTATTGCACAGAAACTGAAAAATTCATTTTATGTGGACAATTGTGTCACCAGTGTTGGGTCTAAAAAAGATTGCGAGGAATTTATTAAGGCGTCAAAAGAGTTGATGAATGAAGGTAAATTCGATTTACGCGGTTGGATCACTGGACCATCGGAGAAAGAGCAGGTAGTAACGCTGTTAGGACTTAAGTGGGAAACTAAAAATGATACCTTGAATGCGAATTTACAAATATGTGACACAGATATTGAAAATTTTACTAAAAGACGGCTGTTGTCTTACGCCAATAGTATTTTCGATCCCATTGGTTACACATGTCCAACAGCTTTAGTACCTAAACTGATTTTACAAAAGTGTTGGAAGCTAAATCTAGATTGGGATGATAAGCTGCCCGATACTATGACGAAAGAGTTTCGTGTATGGCTAGAAAAAATTAAATGCATCAACGAAATTCACTTACCTCGCCGGTTGACTACTTATGATGTACATTGTTGTAAAAACTCTATACATGTATTTTGCGATGCGAGTAAATATGCGTTTGCGACTTGTATATATTTAAGAAGCGAATTAAATAATAGCGTTAATGTACAGTTAGTTTTAGCAAAAACACGTGTAGCGCCAATTAAAGAAATTTCATTGCCGAGACTCGAATTGATGTCTGCCGTTATAGGTGTGCGACTGTACCAAGAGATACACAAGGTATTTTTAATGCATAACATAAATTATAAATCTTACTTCTGGACAGACTCGTCAGTCGTTTTAACGTGGATTAAGACTGATAGAGCTTGGCCTGTATTTGTCAAAAATAGAGTAAGAGAGATACGGCAAACAAGTCTTACGGGTCAATGGTATCACGTGCCCAGTGCTATGAACCCCGCAGATTTACCTTCTCGGGGCTGCAACGCGTTACAACTACAAGAGTGTCGGTGGTGGGAGGGGCCGCAATGGCTTAGTGAAGATGTATCCAGTTGGCCTATTATGCAACATGAAAGTCCAAATATTTTATTAAGTGTACCAGTAAGTACAGTGGAGCAGAAATTTTCGGACAATTTTACTCATTTTTCTAAATATACGAAGACTGTTCGAACCGTAGCATGGATTTATAGATTTGTATATAATTGTAAAAATAGTAGTAATAAATGTACATGTGATGTAAGTTTTGAAGAGTACACGAACGCGGAAAAAGGATTGTTCAAGTTGATGCAAAAGGAATACTGTTCCGTGGATATTATGAAAAGCAAGTACAATTTAGAGTTATTTAGGGACTGCGATGACTTACTTAGAGTACGAACACGCCTAGTACTGAGTAGAAACGAGTCTGATTATTTTAAATACCCGATATTACTATCGGGCGAGTCAAAAATTGTTCAAAGCTTGATCTACCAAAAGCATTGTTTCTTACAGCACGCTGGCACTGCAACTGTGTTAAGTAGCTTACGCGAACAGTTTTGGATCTTGAATGCCAGAAAGTGGTCAAAGAAGATTGTTCGTGAATGTACACTATGCAGAAAATTTAAGGCCAAAGCAGCGACGGCGCCTGTAGCACCACTGCCGGAAAATCGAATAAAAAATTCTAAAGCATTTGAAGTCACCGGCATTGATCTTTGTGGTCCACTTGTTCTAAAAGGAGGAAGGAAGGTGTGGATTGTGCTGTTCACATGTGCCGTGTATCGAGGTGTTCATCTGGAATTGGTAAATTCACTATCCACCGAAGCATTTTTGATGGCTCTACGTCGTTTTATTGCCAGAAGAGGCAGAATCAGTGTCATTTATACTGATAACGGCACCAATTTTGTAGGCGCGTATAACCTGCTCCAAGAAATAAATTGGGACGAGATTAAGACTTTTTCCACCGCTCAGAGCATTGAATGGAAATTCAATGCACCGAGCAGCCCTTGGTGGGGGGGTTTTTGGGAGAGGTTGATGCGGACATTGAAGGAATTGTTACGTAGAATGCTTGGCAAGTCCACACTCAATTACATTGAGTTGTATAGCTTATTATGTGATTGTGAGGCTACAATTAACTCAAGACCACTTACTTACCTGGCCGATGATACAGAGCGGTTAAACCCATTGACACCAACATGTTTCATGCAAGATATTTCGGAGTCTTCAGTACCTGACCTGGATTCTCTGGATGCAGGCAGCATGAATGTTAGACATCGGTACTTACAACAGTTAAGAACAGACTTCCGAACTCGTTTCCGCAATGAGTATTTGAGTAGTATAGTACAAAGGCGGCAACCAAGGCTACATGGTAGTATTAAGGTGGGTGATATTGTTCTTTTGGACTCGGACAATAAACGTCACCTGTGGCCAATGGCGAGGGTGCTGGAATGTTTTGAAGGTAAGGACGGTCATGTGCGAGCTGTCAAATTACAAACTGAGCGCGGTTCTATTTTAGTTAGACCAATCCAAAAATTGTATCCAATGGAAATAGAAAGCTTTTCAACAGAGGTTGATTCCTAATCCTCTTTCATGTTTTTTTGGCGCGGGAGGATGTTGAGGACCGAACTGATATATATAAACCTATATTGTCGTTATTGACAGTGTTTTGAATTTGTAATAGAAAGCATTTGTATGGTTGCTATGCGTTTCTATTGTGTCAGAGGATAAACAAATATTTCGAACCACAACACGGTTATTTATTTTCCTACAGTAACCGAACTTCTCCGAAAGTGCTTGACCAATTTTTATAAAAAAAATATGTATATTTGGTAGGTCTGAGAATAAATAGGTCGTAGCCTTTTTTATACCTCTAGATGATAAAGGTGACTGATTTATTATAGCGAAACGTTGTTCGCGGGCACAGCTATTTATTTATATTAATTAGCAACCAGAAGGAGACATATTACCAGAGTCGTTTGCGCCGATACCTCTATCTTACCTATTTCTGCCGCAAAGCAGCGGTGCTTGAATTGCTGTATTCTGATTTGAGGCAGACACAACGCACGTTGGGGTTGGAGGGATTGTAAATTTGCAAATGTTACCGAGCCACGTCTACTTACTATAGGCGACTATAGCCACTTACCATCGGGTGAGCAGCCAGCCATCTTAGTTGTATAAAAACAGTATTTGGCAGATTTTAAGAGAAAATCTCAGTGCTGCTTAATTTGCCCCATGTGAAATCGAACCCCGGACTTCTGAAATAAAATCAGGTGGCCTCATCCACCTAGAGAACACGGAGACGGTGTTATTTTTAAGAAAGTTCATTTTTTTCTTCTTCAATACCGTGCCTTGAAAAATTCGCTCGAGTTTATAAAAAGACAATGGCAGGCGTTAAACGTTCAATTGAAACAATGAAGACTATGCGGGCAATTATTGTAAAGTAATCGCAAGCATGAACTAAGGTAATGTTTGAACGAGTTCAAAATATTAGAATACCCTGACATTTACAGAATAAGAAGATTAATCAGTCAAAAGTCTATGTGCTAGTTGAATCGATGTAGTGCTGTGTTCACCCATCAGCAGTCATAACAACGAAGATAAGTTGAATCCTGAAGTTGAATCTATGTGTGTGTTTGACTGCTGTCAAAATAAATATCCTTCGAATCAGGTAACGAAGCAAGGCACGCCGAAACAGGCAGAATAACACCAAATCAGTCAATGTTTAACCCGGGGGAAAAAATTGTCTATGAAAAAATCTATCACGATCGTCTTGAATTTACTAGTCATTGCAGCGTCAAAATCAGACTCTGTGTCAACTATCTGATCAAAAATAGTAGTGGATGCACTTTGACTGTCAAAATTTAAAAAGATCGCGATAGATTTTGTTACGCAATCAAGGGCCCGTTTACCAGAACGAAACTGTGTACCAGAGTGGTCTGTATTGGTTCCTGTTTCTTGCCTTTTACTGCCGCCAAACAGTAGTGCTTGCATTGCAGTGCTGTTTATCGGTTTGATGGGTAAGACAGGCAATAAAATTACTGGGTACTGTGACTTGTTATCTTATGTCATAAGTTGCCAACATATATCGCCGTCCTTGTGAGAGTAATGGTACCTGTAAGTTTACATACATAACAACCTTTTTTAGAAGTTTGTACTTTTTATATACATATATGTAAAATTGACAATGCTTTTTTGATAGTTTTTAACCGACTTCAAAAAAGGAGGAGGTTTACAATTCGATGCGTATGTTTTTTTGTGTGTATGTTACGCAATTACGCCGCCAATTATGGATCGATTTTCAAAATTCTATTTGTATTTGATAGAGCATACTCCTGTGGTGGTCTGAAGGTTACCAAAGTCAGGATCTGATGATGAGATCCCATGAAATTCGAGGGAAATCCTTAAATTCTATAGGTACGTCCAACGTGTTTCATGTTTTGCCTGAAGCTGTTTACGTATTTGCGTCTGGTAGTCATGAAGCGAGCTGATGATGGAAGAATCCTTTACTTTTGGATATGACTGACCTGACCTGACCTTGGATCTGAATTTAATACCAGCTCACCATTAGTTTCAACTTTCAGTGTTTTTAAAGTTGGTTTTTATTTTTTGTAAAATATTTTAATTTGTGTGATTGTCTATGTCTGTTCTTGTCAAGTAAACGATGCAAATGAAGTAGCCCTCTTTAGTTTAATTTTAATGATAGCTAGTCCTTCTAGTTATTACCTTGAACCAGCACACAATCGTCCGAAACACTTAGTATAAAAAATGCTTATGTAGTATGTACACTGGTCATCGTAGACGTATAAACAGGCTTGAATTAAATTGTATTTATTTTTTTTTTGTGCTCTCATTTCCTGAAAAGGACTGCAAGAAGAAAATTGTTATCCTTTCCCCTGATTAAAACACAAAACCGTTCTCAGCGTTGACATTTTCAAATTAACCGTAACTGCTGCACTCCAGTTTGGCGTATCCAGAGGGACGTGCCTCGAATCAGCAAATATTGGAAGCAATCGGCAACGGTTTGAAGCTAGAACTAACCAAATGTAGTCTTTGGCAACAAAACAAAACTCCGTAGAGCAACGTCATTGTAACTTTATTCATTCCCATTGTCGTGATATTCTAAGTTTGTTGGTATGGTATCATTACTGAATTCAGACTGCTTGAGTTGCGAATGTGATAATATTGCGTGAGAAGTCGAGAATAGTTAGAGTTATATCAAAAATATGGGTCAACGCTAGCATAGCTATAAAATATTTTGAACAGCAACACAACGATTAGGCATGACGCGGTAAAAAGGAATAAAACATGGAATAAGAGCGGGTAAAGTTACGGAAAAGGAATAGAATGACAGTAGAAAGCACCTGCTCTGGACTCACACATTCTGAATGGAGAAAAAAAGTAGTCGTGAAAAATGGTGGAATAAGAGAGAAACGCTAATTCGGTATCTAGTTATAACTAGAACACTGAAGCTTTTACAAAGTGGTGCTATAGCACTAGTTATAGCTAGTCTTATAATCAAAATATGTAGAAACTAATTCACAAAGTATGATTTTTTTGCGTCAAAACCATTGTATTTAATAATTTTTCTACAGAGCGTTGTATGAATGTAACACATGATCATGAAATTACTTACAAAAAATTCGAAAGAAGTTTGAAAAATGTCGAACTATAATATTTATTCGAACACCTTAGTTGTTCCTAGGCTGCATTCGTTACTATTATACTTTTATTTACAATATATATTTATTTTTACATAAAATAAATATATATTGAGTATGTATCTAAATATTGTTTATTTATTACGAAATTTCTTCCAGCAGTACTGCGACAGGAGATGCGTGCAGTCTTTTCTCACATGATCCTGTTTGAGCTCTTATCTTCTTTTATATAAGAATCTCGTGTCACAGTGATTATTATCGAATTCCTCCGAAACGGCATGACCGATTCTTTTGATATTGTTTTGTATTATATATTTATGTATATATTTGGTAGGTCTGAGAATAGGTCGTAGATTATTTTTTATACCCCTCACCCTAAGTGATAAGGATGGCGCGCGCCAGAATTCTTTTTTGGACAATAATTATGGCGATATGTAGTTCGCGGGCACAGTACACTAGTTAGTTTATATTTTGAATAAAATGTCACTAATGTATGCATGTGTGTATCTAGCTAATAATTTATGAGGGTTTGTGTATGTTACTGAAGTAAATAAAGGAACCTTTATTTTTAGACAGACAACATTGCATATGAAAGGCAAAACTCTGAAAATGTTATAACAGTCTTGTTTAACTGTCAGCGAAAGGCAGTCGTGACATTAATGCGAAATATAATGGACCTAATATTTCAACCAGAGGCCTGTGTCTCTCAGTATAAACGGAACTTTCATTTCTCATTCGGTCGCATCTATAACCTCTAATGTAAACTCCAAGCATAGCCTTTCCTTCACGATTAGGCGGCTTTATAATGCTACCTCGCCGTTCTGTAGATAATCCATCACTGACAATACCGAAGTAGACTTAGATCTTGATATACTGTGGAAGATGGACCAAGAATGCTGTTGTGGTTTCAACACTTCATTAAGAAGGCACAGTAACTTCTACTAGCGCCGCCATTCGTTTTTTTATTAATTATGATTAATTAAAGACCTTCAACAAAAAATAGATCAGTCAACTACTCAACACAGATATTTCAGATTTTTTGAACTTTTCAGGCATATATTAAATGTATAGGAATAGTCATAATCCGAATTATCGCTAAAAGTGGCCACATTGAGTAATAATTGATCTATTTTTTGTAGAAACCTCTTTAATTTATCATAATTAATAAAAAAAACGAATGGCGGCGCTAGTAGTAGGTACTGTGGCCCCTTAAATTATATTATTATTGACAGTAATAGATGACAACGGAAATTTACGACTGCAACGCAACGTTTACAATAATAAAAATTTGCGAATACGTAATAATAATATATATTTACAAAGGGCCGTACGAAATTCCCATTAAACTCCGACCATTTGGATTTTACGACGACAATAAAACAACAGAACAGCCAATGCTACTGGGTTGTAAGGCCTATCCAATCTGCCCTCAAAAAGAAAATACAACGGAGTTTAATAATGATATAGCCAATAAGTTGGAAAAATAATAAATAAATTCAAGAAAAAAGTTTGACTCAGTGGGATTCAAACCCGCGGCTTCAGCGATCAATGTTGACGCCTTGATCAATTAGGCCACCGATCATTTAGCTGCCCTGACGAAGTTTCAACTGTATTGATTTCTTTTTCTATACTTTGATAAGCCAAAGTAGAGTTAATTAACTGACAATAACTACATATTGATATCCAATAAAGAAATTCCACACGAGTCCCATCCGGGACTTCCCGTTGTCCCAGAATCATATTTGGCAAGAAGCAATGTCTTAAAAAAATCTGAAAACAGTAAAATGTAGTTAAGAAAAAGATAAGTTTGTACGGAACCCACGTGCGCGAGTCTAACTCGCAGTTTGCCAGTTTTTATATTTTTTTTATACCACAAAGGTGGCAAACAAGCCACTGTGAGTCAACTTTTGGTAAGTGATCACCACCGCCTATGGACACTTGCAACACCAGTGGTATCACTCACGCGTATCAACCTCGAAAAATCTATAGCACAGGTGTTATTCCATCAGAAATAACAGAGATGAGGTGTTATTCAATCAGAAATAACAGAGATGAGGTGTTATTCCATCAAAAATAACAGAGGAAAACACAGTTTTGTGCAATCGTATATTTCGAGGAACACGAGACTGGTAGGAAAATCACATCTGGGTGAAAAGTCGCAGCGAAAAACCATACTTTATTGTTTTGGCACTTTGCCGGCACGTCTCGAAAGGTACAGTCACGTTAAAGGATTTGAAGACCTTCGCTTTCGCTTTGGAGCCGTACACCATATGGAAAGGACATGTGTTTTTTAAATTACTAGCTGTGCCCGCAATCTACCTTTTCGCCATCATAATTAAACAAAACCGGCCAAGCGCGAGTCGGACTCGCCCATGACCCTTCCGTAGGATTTATGACGTATAAAAAAAACTACCTACTAGATCTCGTTCAAACCAATTTTCGGTGGAAGTTTGCATGGTAATGTACATTATACATTTTTTTTAGTTTTATCATTCTCTTATTTTAGAAGTTACAGGGGGGGTCACACATTTGACCACTTTGGACGTGTCTCTGGCGCAAACTATTCAGTTTAGAAAAAAAATATATTAGAAACCTCAATATGATTTTTGAAGACCTATCCATAAATACCACACACGAAAACTACCTACTAGATCTCGTTCAAACCAATTTTCGGTGGAAGTTTGCATGGTAATGTACATCATATATTTTTTTTAGTTTTATCATTCTCTTATTTTAGAAGTTACAGGGGGGACACACATTTCACCACTTTGGAAGTGTCTCTCGCGCAAACTATTCAGTTTAGAAAAAAATGATATTAGAAACCTCAATATCATTTTTGAAGAACTATCCATAAATACCACAGACATATGGGTTTAATGAAAAAAAAAATTTTGAGTTTTAGTTCTATGTATGGGGAACCCCCAAAATTTATTGCTTTTTTCTATTTTTGTGTGAAAATCTTAAAACGGTTCACAGAAGACATCTACTTACCAAGTTTCAACAGTGTAGTTCGTATAGTTTCGGAGAAAACTGGCTGTGACATACCGACGGACAGACAGACAGACAGACAAACAGACATGACGAATCTATAAGGGTTCCGTTTTTTGCCATTTGTCTACGGGACCCTAAAAACACACATCACTTACAGGTATAAGAAATAGTTTACGCATGCAATTTTGTTTTTTAAGCTAAGCTCTTTGTTTAGCTTTGTCGTTGATTCATAGGGATAAAAACAAAAAAATATATTATAAGATTAACACTTAGACTATTATCAAATTATTGATTTATTGTTTGTAAAGTTTATACAAGTTTAACGTATGTTAATATCATTTAAAGGTACTTAGATCAATCCTTAAAGTATTAACAATTCTGTTTAATTTTAGTTTTTTTTTAATATATTGAGTTCATAGCGTAGAGTGAAAATGACCTCTCTAAAGATATCATTTTTAACCTATAAGCCTGCAAATTAAAAGCCACGTCAAATTCTTTCACGCGACAGTACCTAGTATATAATGATATGCACCGTCACGTCTGCTGGAGGTAGGGTTTCTTACAAGAATTTTGTCAGGGCTAAGAAAGTTTGGAAGTAATTAAGCTTGCGAGTAAGATTTAACTTTATTGTTATACGTGTAATACAATCACATAAAACTGTATGTAGTGTAATTACTCATAATAAAATAAGTTAATTATAATTGCACTTATTGTATATGTGAGGCTAATTGAATAATATCTATTTTAAATCCTTTAAGAATTATCAATTCAAATGTAATTATCAAATAACGTAAAATGGATTTTAATAATTTCTTGCTATTTTTTGTTTCAGGTAAAGGATTATTAAAGGAATTTGAAGGAAACAGCTGAAGGTTTGAGAAGTATTCGTATCTTTCGAATATTATATTTATTAAGTATATATAGCTAATCTTGTTTTGTCACATAGGTTTTTATAACTATTCACCAATACATAGACATACAACACAGACATATCGGAAATATAGAGTTCCTCAATAAAGAAAGGTACCCTGGTTTAAAACCCGGTTAGACTAATATTGTACCATCCCATTTTATCCTTGCAAAAAAACTAATTTGTATGAAAACTGACAACAATTTTGTCAGTAGTAATTGATGAGCACTTCGCCTTAAAACTGAGGCTCTCTTTATGTTCATCACCTATTTTACTCCCTTCAGTTTTTACTGTTGTGTCATTAAGCCGTGTCATTTAATGTCCTTTCTCAAGGCCTAAACACCGCAATTGAGTTTTATCACTAATGTAATTTTATGCCATACAAGTTTATTTCGCGCATCTGTTTCGGAAATTTATCTAGAAAGAGGTGAAAGACCTATAAAATAACATTATTATTTAATACATAAAAATGTCGTGTTCTCTGAAAGTGCTTCACCGATTTTTATGAAATTTTTTGTGTATATTTGGTAGGTATGATAGGTTAATATTTATTGAACCGTGGCAATAATCATTCTATATCTATCAAAATCAACACTTGATAAATAGAAAATACTAGGATCGAAGCTCTTCATACATTGTAAAAGTATGATGGGCAGATAGTATATTTATGAAATGAATGTTTGTTACTCCAAGATATTCACAGAAACTTTAGCCTGAATACTGATTTTCAGAGTGATAAAAAATTGAAAGCACGTGCACATGGAACGAGCAAAGAAAAAATCGAACGCTACATTTGAACAATTGTAAGCCACCATCTCTCGCTTGGAAACAAGAGAGGTTTACACAAAAACTTGCAATAGAAATTGTCGCGAAAATCACTATTTTATACATGTCTGTCTAAAACTGCAAAAGGTAGTGAGCATGTTTTCAGCTTCTACATTTGTAATGCTGAAAGAGTATATACGAGTATTCGTATTATACGATTACGCTTATACTACGTTAATAAGTTATGACCATAATAATATTTGCTGTCAATGTAGTATCATTAAAATAACTTCACAATGACAAAGTTTAAAAATAAGAATACAAGGAGTTTATTTCATTCTCAGGGAGTTCGGCTTTCTTGATTTTATTTTAACTTAATTAGTGAATTTCAAGTTGCATACTACATTATTTAGATACTATTTTCTTACTAATCATAATTGATCATTTTCATTATCTCCTTTCTGATCTCAAAGGCTATATCTATTTTTACTACATTAATTTCAAGCGGTCATATTCGATCATTTTTTTTATTGTCTCCTTGACGGTTTCTAACGCTATTACTAGAATTGTTTTTCCTATAAAATAAAAATAATTTTCCTAGAATCTGGTACTGTTAACGGTTTCTTAAAAATTATTTTATTTCTACAACATTATATTGTATATATGTTAGAAAATAAGAAACATTGGATACTCGCCAATTTGTATTAACTACAAGTAATTCTAGATTTATATTTGTATCAAGAAAATATACAATCAAGCGAAAGTTATGGTAAATTTTAGGCTCCAATTCCAAGAAAAATGTTCATCACAGACATCTCGAAATAAGTTTCATATCGGTGTTGACCAAAGTTGGACAGACTAATAGACCACTTTGATAGTTGACATCACTCGGAAAATTTATTGCCACTATCTTCTTCTTTCCAACTTTTTTCAACTCAATATAGGTTTCCAATAAATCTTTATTTTTCTTCAATATTTCAATTGTCAATATAAGTAAAGCAAAATGTGAATGAAGACCTATTTGTTTTTGTCATTTATGTATTCTACTTTTACTTTTTCTTTTTTTGATCAAATTTATAATGGAATAAACAACTAGTGCCAATAATTAAATTGTGACTATGGTGGACTTATTATATTGTTTTAAAGGTATCTGGACTCTAGATGCTTCTAATTCTTAGAGAGTTTAATTATTACTTTTGATGATTTGCTGAATGAATTTCTCATCATTGAAATCAAAACTTCATCATCATCATAATAGCCAAAAGACGTCCATTGTTGGTCATGAACCTTTCCCAGGGATCTCTAAAGCGATCGCTCCTGCTTCTCCCGCACCCAACGGCTTCCCGCGACCTTCACCAAATCGTAGGTCCACCTTCCAACTCTGCGTCTCCTGGTACGCGGCCGCTACTCGAGGGCCTTTCTACTCCAACGGCCGTCCATCCTGAGAGCTATGTGTCCTGCCTACTGCCACTTAATGTTTTCAATTCTTTAGGCAATGTGGGTGACTCTAGTTCTTCTTCGGATCTCATCATTTCTAATGCGATCGCGTAGAGAATCCCCGAGCATAGCCCTCTCCTTTGCCCTTTTCTGATGATATCGTAGTCTTGTTGAGACCTTGTAAGATATGGGCACAATGCTCGAAGACGTGTTTAGAGTTTCCTAACAAATGAGTCTTAAAATGAACATGAACAAGACTGAAATTACGTCGAATTTCCATGTAGTACTCATTGCTGTGACGATTAATTGAAAGTTCTACAGTGGAAGTTGTTGACGAATATGTTTACTTGGCGCAACTATTCCAGGTTGGAAATCAAAACTAATCCCAGGCAAAGGCCTGATAATAAAATTCCAGTAAGTATTTGATTCGTATTGGGATTTTATTACTTTTTTACCGCCATTTAACATTATTTCTTCACATGCAAAAGTTCGCGTGTGAAGTTTTTAATAGGCTAGATGAATGAAAAAAAAATTGTTTTAATAGAAGCTCATTCATATAATAAATAGAAAGAAAATCGGTATTCGAATAACTATAAAAACAACCAAGATATAAGTTATTAAAAAATGTTCTTCTCTTTCTAGCAAAACGGCAATTTACATGGAGTTTATATGGCCGTACTAAACGATGACGTCACGGTTGCTGTCGGATCTCTCTGTCTAATCGCTTCCAAATTAACAGTTTAAAATGCTTGTATCTCACGTATTTCTAAGCCGATTTTAATTCTAATTTCACAGAATTGTATCTTTTTCTACGGTTTTTTAATATTTTATGACGAGACGTGAAAATTAGAATTCAGTCATTATCCCCATTCAAGTTTTAAAAACTTTTATTATCAAAAGTCTCTTGTACGTATTTAGATAACGTTATCTCTTTTCCATTCATTGAAACTTAAAGAATTTAGTAGTTCGGTTCCCACAGATCTAACATTAGCATGTATGATTTCGTATTCACAAAGTACGAGTAGTCACATTCACAGCTAGGCTTGAGTTGTTGCTTCAACAGTCGGCATTTCAAATGAGAATTCAGCCGTGAAACTACTGATGTCACTCGTCTTGTCCAAAGGTCTTTAGTTTCAATGTATTATGATGCGTTAATGTCAATGAGCTATCCATTACTTTTGCCCTAATTGTTATAACTTTAAAATGGTGTATTGGATAATCTAAACGAAAGAAGATTTGCAATCCTTGAATCACGTTTTATAATGCAACTGTAGCCACTTTCTATGAGGTGGGCAGCCTGCCCCATTGGCAACTCAGTTGTTTAATAATAAAATTAAAACTGAATATTTTTTCGAAACATCGTTAGATATTGGGAGATAAGACTGGGAGAATCGAAATACCATTTATATAGCCTGCTTCATTGCCAACTCAGTTGTATAATCTAAACAAGTAAAATTATTTAAAAAAAAAAACTTTTTTAATACACGCTTTTATATCATCATAATATTGCATTGTCACGCGATATAACATATGCATGCAAAATTTCAGCTCAATCAGAGACCGGGAAGTGGGTCAAATTTAACTTGCAAGATTTGCATTACAGACACCGCGACAGGTGTAAATAAATGCTTGTAAAATATAAAACTTTTTAAAATTAAAACTGAATGTTTATTCGAAAAATCGTTATATTGGGAGATAAGACTGGGAGAATCGAAATACCATTTGTATATCTTATGACATTTTCGTTATAAAAATTTCTTAATAAATGTCAAATCACGGGAATAATAATATAAAGTTATATATATCATTCAATATAATGAATATCTTAATGTATATCATTGTTATAAAAATAAACCATTGTCTCTAAACGGCTTCACTTCGCTATAAAAATAATGTACCATAAAACAGAAGGTGGGACACTGCCTAAGTTTATATCTGTCGTATATTTCATATAATCCCCTTTAATATTTACCGTGTCCATAAATCTAAAGCATGTACGGTACAAGATAAAGCCCGAAGAGCTTAACTTTTGAAGTGGAAAGAGCCTACTGGGAACAAGTGTCAATTTTCAGAAAAAGACGTGCCTTTGCTACATCTTGAGTTCTTTGCTAAGCCACATTAGTTAGAAGATTTAAAGCAGTCTTAGCACCGTGAAACTTGTCATTTTAATACATTTGTTGCTCAAAAAGTGATATTTTTGTAGTGATATATCGTACGGAATATTTACTTTAGTTGCGGCGAAAGCAAAGACAGGTAAGGTCCACTTTGCTTCGGTTAAACAAACAAAAATTTTAATTTGTTATGTTGTTTGTAGGTTTTAATTTTCCAAGCTGAAAAAGCAAAGGGATTCTAGCACATACATCCACGTCGTTTGTGTAGTTTTTGATACAAAAGTTTCCTGAATTATATAAGTGTATCAATAAGAGCGTCGGTAGCGCTGTGGTCTCGGCACTGAACTGTGCCACGAGTAGAATCGGAAGGCCCGCGATCGATCCTGCCATGTACCAATGTGTTTTTCGTTTCACGAATTTCTTATGTACATTTATCTGACGCTCCTACGGTGATGAAAAACATCGTGATGAAACCTGCATACATCTGCGAAGTAATTCAATGGTGTATGTGAAGTCAACCAATCCGCACTTGGCCAGCGTGGTTTGACTAAAGCCTAATCGCCCTTACATAATTAGTTAGGGTAGGCTTGTGCCCCTCGGTGGGGATGTATATGTGTGATGATGATGATAGTGATGGTGAAATAAATGTTATATTTCTTGCGTATTTTTTTATACAACTAAGTTGGCAAATAGGCAAACTGCCCACCTGATGCTAGGTGGTAAGGTAACAGTCACCTAGAATACATGTGGCTCTTGTGAGATTCGCAGATTCAAAACTGCAACCCTCACAAGAACCACAGTGAACGTTGCCAACTTGTGACATCAGATGAAAAGTCACGGTACCCAGTAATTTCACTGCCTTATCTTACCCTTCAAACCGGAACACAGCAATGCAAGCACTGCTGCTTTGCGGCAGAAATAGGTTGTTGTTAACTTCTCGCAGGTGATGCGTAGCTCTCGCCACTGTCGTGATTTAATTATTTAGCCATAGAGTTTTTCGTTATGCTCTCAATTCAAGTCTTCACCCGTGACATAAGACACTGCTTTATCCCCTGCGTTCATTATATACTATTATAATTCTAGCCGAATTTCGATCACCGCGGCAAACTCAACAGAGACTAGCCATCTGCGCGGGAGATTTACCATAATACGTATAGAAATTCGAGTGCACTCTTTGTTCCTTAGCTCTCTCGGAACAAGATCCGGCGCAGGGCCCGGCGCAGGGCAGCATCTATACAAATAAATAAAATTGAAGTGTCTGTTTGTAATGTCAAAATAACAAGTTTTTACTAAATGGGTATGAATGTATATCGGGTACGAATAACAAAACAAAATTTAAAAATTTGTTGTCTGTCTGTCTGTTTGTTCCCGCTAATCTCCGGAACGGCTGGACCGATTTTGACGTGACTTTCACTAATAGATAGCTAATTGTATAAGGTATAACATAGGCTACTTATCAAGATCTTTAAAAAATTGCCTACAAAAATCAAAATGCTGCCAAAAGTTACTATTCCACGCGGACAAAGTCGCGGGTACAGCTAGTCTGTAATAAAAAAGGCACCACAGATGTCAATTTATCACTCATGATTACATTACTGCAGGTAATCTATATAAATAAAAATGGATATTCGAAATGTATGTACGCCCATAACTTTCGAACGACTGAACCAAATTGGATGATTCTTGGTTTTATGTATCCCTTATTGCTAGGACAAGGTTTGTGTAAAAGGAAATATTTGAAAAATTATTACAGGGAAATAAATTAATTTAAAATATGCTCACGTAAATGTGACGAACTTGACAGATTGACATTCAGGCTACTCCAAATCTATGGTCACTGTTGTTTGTCAATAGGTTTTTATATATACCCGTGCGGGACCGGGGCGGGCAGTTGCGACACACCACACACTCGTTGGATTAAATTGCGACTAGTTCGCATTTCATACGTGCAGTTCCGTTCAGTAAAAATAGTGACTATCATAATTTAAATTTAAGAAATAAAGACAAGCTAGCAATGCCCACATATAGGCTCCATAAAATAAGCAACTCTTTTGCAGGTCACTGTATACGAATGTACAACACGCTGCCATGTAACATGCATGACTTGTCAGTAAATAAATTTAAAATTTTAATTAAAGCTCAGTTAAGCAAAAAGGCTTATTACAGTGTTAAAGATTTTTTGAATGATAAGGCAGCGTGGCGGTAAAAGAAATGAATTGCTCGTTCTCTGAATAGTTTTGTAATATTCACAATTTGTAAGACATTTGGCGATTTTAAAAGAGTTTTGGCACATGAGTTTCTTGCCCGATTCTTCTCATGTTAGCCCCTACATTCGGAATCGGGTCGCTCTTGGCGATTACATGCGCGGCATCAACTCCGCGGATGTACTTGCCACTAGCGCACGGGTTAGCTTGATTTTAGTAGAATATTTTTTATGTTTTAATAATTTTGTAAAATGTGTAAAATTGTCGATTTTAAGTGCCCGCAAGGGCCTATGAAATAAAGTACTTTTGATTTTGATTTTTGATTTTGATTTTGCAGTGTGTCAGATGTGATCAATTACACAGATGTAAGCGGCATTATATGTCCGGCTTAGTTACGTAAAGGACAGAACGAACCAGTTGTCACGGAATTAATGAAATATTAATGAACTTTGGAGTGAACGCTTTAGGTGGTACATTTCCCTGTGGCCAGGTGGTTCGACCGCATAGTTCGATCAATCGGATCAAGCGAACTTTTTTTTCCACTTGATGCAATTTCAGAAGCGAACCACGCGGAATACTAGATTTCGGGACCACGTAGTGCGAGTCCCATTAGTCCAACCACGATTCACAACCAGTTCATCTGGTTCGATTCATCGAAACATGATTCATTTGCTTTACTTGATGAAAGAAAGAAAGAAAAGTTTTTTTGGACGCACACATACACACACGTACACAAATATATACAATTGATGGAATTACAATGAGTGCAGTCCAAAAAGGTCATTGCCTCAGCTCAATCAACGCAAAAAACACTGATTTTCAGGCATGACCTACCGTTACCATGGAGGCAACATATGTATGATGACGTTTTAATCAATTTCAACAGGTGAAACAAACAGGGGAACCAATCGTTTCACCAATTACACTAATGAGACACTGATTATAGTTAATTTACAAAAGCAGCGGAGGTGCTGTTGTCTAATGATTGGGAACCACCTTTTTACAAGAGAGAAAATACAGTCTTTAAGGTATTCGACAAGGGAATTGAGCTGACTAGGCCACCCCTTGGATATGCAGGACTCGGGTAGAAGACCCACTACCGGCTAAAAACTCTCTAGATACTTATACCTCCATGGAGACACAATCGGGATCGGCGTTGACCATTCCCCGATTGTGCCCCCTGGAGGGTTGCCTTGAATCAAGTCTAGAATTTCGAAATTGATTCTCTTCTTGTTGGAAAACGTTCTCTCCAGTTTGGTTGGTGATATGACTTCTGAATCCACGTGGTTAAGTGACCACTATATTGAAACAGTTTAAAAATATTTAGATTAAATGTTTTGTATTCACCATCAGATGAGCAAAGACATAATCTTTCCCATTGTGTTTTGAAAATGATTTACTCAAAATTCTAATGATCGAAATGAAATTAACTGAAAATGTGTTAACGAAATTGCGTATGTGATTTCAGCAGAATATTGTGTATGTAACGTGATGACAGCGGGCAGATCTGTGTTGGATTACAAACTTTGCCATGTGCTTCCGACATTCTGATGCCTTTGATACAGGCTTGACGTTTGAAACAATTTTGGGGTGATTTTCCATCAACAATATGCTAGGGAGATGAGCATTAGGCGAGGAATAATTTATCAATAATAATACCACTTACTTATTCTTACATACGTAGTATTTTTGTACATTCTGTGTAATAATTATCGGGAATTTTTCAATAAAACAAATAAATACAAATTATTAATCTCAATTTAATTTATCGCCTTCAAAGTAGGCCCCATTGCTTGCAATACAACATCTCCACCGCTTCACCCAGTCCTCCATACATTTTTCGTAGGCTACTTGCGGTATGGCCTTTAGCTCATTCAGCGAATTTTCTTTTATGGCTTCTATCGACTCAAAATGTTTTCCTCGAAGTGGTAATTTTAACTTAGGAAATAGAAAAAAGTCAGACGGAGCCATACCAGGTAAATACGGTGCTTTGTCGAGAACTTTTGTTGAATTTTTCGCTAAAAACTCTTTCACAATAATGGCTGTGTGTGATGGTGCATTATCATGGTGCAGCATCCAAGAGTTGTGTTGCCACAAATCTGTTGTACGTTTTCGGTGGATACTCTCACGCAAACGCTTCATGACGCCTAAAAATATTCTTTATTCACTGTTTCTCCCTCTGGAAGGAATTCTGAGTGAACCACACCACGGTAGCCAAAAAAGACTGTCAGCATCACCTTGATTTTGGAGCGACTTTGCCGCGGTTTTTTGGGTTTCGGCTCGTTTTCGAGACGCCATTCTGAAGACTGTTGGCTTGTTTGCATGTCGTACTCATGTCGGCAGTTATTATATACGTTTCATAAAGGTAGGATCCGTAGAAGCTCGGGAAACCATGTCTTCAGCGACATGTTTTCGCTGCGCTCTGGGAAAAAAATTGAGCTCTTTTGGAACTAGTCGAGCGGCGACGCGTTTCATGCCTTAAATGTCAATATGAATGTTGTGGACGGACTTAAAAGATATGTTCACCTCACTAGCCAACTCTCTCAGACTCATACATCGATTTTCGAGCACTAGCTTCTTGATTCTGTCGATGTTTTCTTTGGTCGTAGCGGTTGAAGGTCTACCATAACGAGGCAAGTCTATTACTACTTCTCGGCCTTCTTTAAAAGCCTTATACCATTCATATGCCCTTGATTTTGATATGCACGATTCACCGTAGGTTTTTTGCAACATTTTTAGAGATTCACCACATGAAATATCATTCGAAAAACAAAATTTAAGGCACACTCTTTGTTCAACAATATTTTCCATTGTAAAAATCACCGAGGACTCAAAACTATGACCAACAAAAGTGCAGTTTTAAACAAATTAAATGACAGATTTCACTCATATTTTGCGCGGTAAATCAGAACAGTGATACCAACATGCAGTAAAAAAATAAAACGACCTCTTTTACGCGGGTATTTTTATTGACATATTCCCGATACTTTTTACACAGAGTAGTATTTGAAAACTCATTCTGTTTTTATTTTTTTTATATAATTTCTCCCATTGTCTGGACATTTTAGGAAGTGAGAGGCCCCTCTTCACCATCTCTCTGTGCTATCACTACAAGATCGATGCACAGCCCGTCTCGGTCAACATCGGGCGATGGCATCACACCCTATCGGTCAACACAGGGTGATGGCAACACCGTCTCGGTCAACACCACTACACAATAGGAAAAGTGACCGCTATGCTCATTTACACACCGTGTCGAAGCTTCGCGACACATTCTCATGCTGATCGAATAGCAGCACATTTTCACTATCAG
Source organism: Schoenobius gigantellus (assembly GCA_963935595.1). Lineage (NCBI taxonomy): Eukaryota > Metazoa > Arthropoda > Insecta > Lepidoptera > Crambidae > Schoenobius > Schoenobius gigantellus. The sequence goes on from OZ012558.1 coordinate 11,751,138, forward strand.
TGTAATTGGGGAGGAGACAAATAGAGAGATGAGTTCTTAGAACTAATATAAATTCGTTATTCGTTACATCTCGTTTTTGGTGAAAAAAATATATTGATTTTTAAAATATCCTCTCTGTATTCGTCGCGTCTCCGCTTTGGTGGAGCTCGGGCTTAAGAGATAAAATTTCGACGAGGCAATTGTCGAAGCGATTTCACGGGAGAAATATTAAAATATGAACGGAAAAAGAATTTATAAGTATCGTTAATGCCAGGTTAATGGCTCGAGCTTTCCCCTTAAATGTTTAAAATGTTAAAGTTTTATCGTTAATATTAAATATGCGACCGTGTTGAGAAATTAAAATATGATTTCGATATTGATATTACTATTTAACGGCTAAGAAAGTAATACGCCTATTTAATTTTTATATCAGGTATACCTTATTATGAAATGGGCGTATTACTTTTTTGTATGCCTATCCATTATTACTATTTAAATTAATTTTATGTGTTTACTGTCGCATATAGTTCAATTATGCAGTCGTAATTTTCTTCAAAAACTATTCAACGGCAAATATAAACAAATATTTGTTGCATGTTTCCCCTTTATATAAATTCTCTAAGAACCTAAGTGCGTACTGTGTTTAGCTAAATTTATGTCTTGGGTTCATTCCACGATCACCGCGTTCAAGGAAATAGATACTTTTTCATAGTTTACGGTCCATATAACTAGTTCAGGAAACGTGTACTTTATCACCGGCCCAACTGAATGGATTTATTCTAAAAGGGCATTTGAAAATAGATAAACATCACTTTATGTGTTTACTTGTCAAATTAAAGAGCAGTGGACTGGAGCTGGACAAGATTGTTCAGCAGTGGACTGATGCTGGGCATGATTGTTTAGCATTGTGCTGGTGTTGGACATGATTCCCAGCAGTGGGCTTATGTTGGGCATGACTCCCAGCAGTGGACTGGTACTGGACAAGACTGTTCAGCAATGGGCTGGTGCTGGGCATGATTCCCACTAGCGGGATTGTGCTGGACAAGATTGTCTAGCAGTGGGCTGGGCTAGGCAAGATTTCCAGCAGTGGGTTGATGCAGAGCAAAAGTGTCCAGCAGTGGGGTTGTTGATGGATGATTTATAACAAAAGTTTTAGTGATTTCTCAATATTTTTATTTACTATAATTGAAGAGAAAAGCAGTAGGTACTATCGCGCGCAGTTCCGCCTGATCACCGCTACGCTCATTTTCGTTTGCACTAGCGCTCTCTAGCCCCACCCCGTCGACCTCGAATAGACATGGAATAATGAAATAAAAGATTCTTCTTCGGCCTGCCGCCGAGCCGCCGAGCCGCCGAGGAACCCCCCAACGCCGATTAGAGAGAGAAAGAGTATTTCTTTTCTAATAGGCCAAAACTTAAGGGGGCATAGCACGGCGCTGCTGCACGATTCAAGCGAATAAATTTTTAAATGGTCAGGCGGAAGTGCTCGCGATAGTACAGACAAAAGAGCTTAAAAAATATAAACTTATTATCTTTATGCTTTATCAAAATCATTCGTTCATTGATTACGATAACGATCCAATCGAAAGTTGCAGAATTCCATTCTTTTATTATCGAGTCATCGGGTTCGATTACGATTACCGATTAATCGAAGAGTTATAAAATCGCATCTCTCAACTCTATTTCATATTTAGAACTGAAATCGAATGCACACTTAAATTTTATGCTCACGATCTAAGCATGATATCTAAGAGCATTCATACTAATGATATTTACTTATTGTGTAGAATATATTTATCTGCTAGTAAAATAGATAAACCAGTAAATGAAGCCAGCAAGTGCACTGCAAGATAAATGGCAGATCGCAAATGGTGTTACAAACTAGTTGTGCCTACGAACTACTTTTCACCAGTAAAAATACTAATATCTCTTTTAAACAGTGGGAGTTGGTGGTAGAAGTGTGACAATTTTGGGTAATAAGAATTTACATTACTAATGAATTAAATATGGCTATACTTTCCGAAATATAGTGAAACAAGAATTAAATAAAATGTTTATAGAATCCAATTTTATCAAGCCATCACTACAAATACTCATAACTAAAATAGTCATAACAGTAGTGCTTTAAAGTATGGAAGATAAAATTAAAGTGATATTTAATCATCACTTGAATTTAATCTTGGTCAACCATTTGTGGTCATTGTCAGGCTTATTGATTCTGTGGTATTTATTAGTCTTGTTCAATTACAATTGTTTGTCTTTTAATAACGCCTTAACCGTGCACATACCTAATAGCATTTTAGAACACGTGCTCCAGTTTACTACAAAAGGAGATGTTTCAATTTCGGCCATGAACATGTACAGTACATTAAAAAATGTAAAAAAATGAATAAAACTACTACAAATTACATTGCCTGTTATTTTCAGCCGTTAAACCGTGTACAAAAATATTTTATAGCATCCAAATAAAACCAAGCCTGGCAATAAAGGATGCCATACTGTTTCTGTAATCTGTGGCTGTGTTCTGTGAATAAGCGCGAGTACACACGACCGACAATCAGTAACCGATTTTTTGTGTGGTAACGTATACATTTACGAACGTTCCATTTTTCATCGATAATCGGGGTGGCTGCGATACACCGATATTTTTATGACCGACTTTTTGTAGTTCGCGTGCGTTGCAACGTAAAAATCCATGTCTCATTTCCCACCGTCAATAAATCGGTCACCGATAGTCGGTCGAGTGCGAACGCGCCAAGTCTGTCAGTGATATATTTCTTCCCTGCGTTCCGTAAAACGATAAAAGTGATAATATCGCGAATCCGACCAAAGTCACAACATAACCTACTGATTCAATAGCCCTTATATTTTGTGACGATTTAATTTGGTCGGATTCGCGATATTATCGCTTTTATCGCAATTCGGAACGCACCACTTGACTTAATGACCTGTTATTTATTATTTTGGACTTTTGTATGCTGCTAACTTGTTTACAACATAATTAACAAATTGCCATAAAAGGGGATCAAAAAAAAAACTTGTTTACCACGGCTTAAGGATTATTTCAACGAACTACGATATAGCTCTAGCGACTTGGATTTTGACGATTATCATCATTTCCTTTAGCTTTTAGAACGGTGAGTGTTCTTGTGTAAATGTGTAAAAAAGTTAACAAATACTTGACCACAATAGTTTCAAAACGTATTTAAGTTTTATCTTAACGATTTAATTGCGATTTCAAATAAATGTTTATTACTCTTTTTAGTTCATGTACATAATAGATATTAACGTTTAATATTGGTGGGGAGTTTAACGATAACTACTACATGTGTGTTTATTTTCAGGCTCACAATAACTCGCTGTGTGAATTGTGACTCCCTTTTCAATGAAAATGGTAACCAACATCTTTATCTTCTGACTGATATTGGAGCAGAATTAGTTTCCATCATGGAGAAAAAATGGGTCATGAGGTAATTAGTGTTTACTAATCACCCTTAATTTTTCACAATATGTATAATATTAAAGTGTATCGGAAAAAATGGTTCTTGTTTTTTTAATATGACATTGCTTCATTCTTTTATTTTTAGATCGATCTTGCTGGTGTTTTGTCTGAAAACTGTTTTAATTCGGCATTACAAGAATTGCAGACTGTATCAACAACATCTCACACACATCAATTGCCTGAAGTGCAGTCAGCACCAGTATATCATGACACATATGTTTGTGTTTGGTGCAGGTCAGTCATCATATCAGAGAAGAACTCGATTCTCTTTTAAGAAGGCCCAGAGAGAAATGAAATCACTTCAAGTATATATCCTATAGTGGTCAGTTGACTTATGATAGCATTGCCTACAATTCTTTACAAGATGTCACACATGTACAGTAAGCTCCCATTCAAGCTATACATTTACGTTACGAAAACCGCCGCTATTACGAGCGACATAAGAACGGTCCAAAGGTCAAAAAGTATAGCTTGACAAGGAGCTTACTGTACAGTAAGCTCCTTATAAAGCTGTTTGACCTTTGGACCGTTCTTATGTCGCTCGTAATAGTGGCGGTTTTTGTAGGGTAAATGTATGCTTGAATGGGAGCTTACTGTACCTACAAACAAATCTGTATCTCAAAATATTAATCATGTATTTGTGCAAATTATATTCATTTTATAAGGTTTTTGTTCTACTAATAGATTCCAGATAATGCATATATCACGTTGGGTCCGAGTTAGATGAATTGTGCAGCAACACATGAAAATTGAATCAACATCAAGTCAATATTAAGTCAGTTACACCAACTCATAATATTAATGTATGTGTATGTTGTGGAGTAGCACTAGTCAATGGCGATCACATGCTCCGCCAGATGGCTCTCAGTGGAATGTAATAGCATCAAGAATTTTTCCCAGAGAGGTATGGGGTAATTTAAAAAAATCATGCATGCATGAGTGATTTAAAAATTCATGGAATATTGTTTTGATCTGAATTTGTTTTTTGTATTTCTTTAGATAGCAGAGTTTGCTATGCATGCTGGGTGTCTGCTCAGCGGAATGCTCATCAACAGACTGTCCAAGACGAACAGGGTGACTAGAGTCCACTACAATAAGATCAAAATAGGAATAATTGTGTTTGGTGCAGGTCTTCATTGATTTGAAGGCGTACACATTTATTGCGACCTGGACCTGAGACAGATAAATTGCCACAAGGATTTTTCCTAGAGAGGTAACACAGTTTAATTTAGTCTAACCAAAACACTAACATTGCCAAATAACTAAAGAAACACTGTACTTATACTATACTTTTGAAATTCACTTTGCCTAACATTAAGTTCGTAATGTTTTTAGATGTCAGTTATTAAGGAATGTCATTTATTTCACAGATAGAAGATAATGCACTTGCAAGTAGTGAGTGTTGGACCCAAGCTCAACAAAATATACTTCTTCACAATGTGGCACAGGAGGACAATATACCCACAGATTATATTGATTTGGATGAGTTCACACATACGCCTGATTCCAGTAGCCAGTGTTTTATTCCTGGGTGTTTACAACCGGAAAGATTAAATGTTCCAGATTATTTAAGAAAGAGAGTTGACCACAAATAAAATATTTATTACTAAAACTGCTAGACTGTGCCGAACATCAGTCAGAGTATAATTGGAACATTTTGGATGAACATATATTTAGTAATTCTTTCAGTAAAAATACTTTGGAGGCAATTATAAAATTAAGTATCTAAGGGGGTAGATACTTAACTTTAAAATTGCCTCCAAAGTATTTTTACTAAAAGAATTACTAAATATAATATGTTCATCCAATATGTTCCAATTATAATATGCAATAGAATTTTGAAAATATTGATTTGATGAGTGACAGTATTTTGGTACTTTGGATGGGCTCGGCATCATTTCTAGATGGAATATTAATAAATGAAATAGAATAAACATTTTTAAAACAGTGTTTTATTTATCAGACTGAACCCTAACACCTAACACACTTAACTACACTTAAAAGGCAATCACTCGACTTCAACTTTAAACCTTCCCAATAACACAGGACATGCAAACAACTTTTAACAAAACTGAATATAATCAACACAATCTGCCTGTTGTGTACCATATTATTTTTATTATAATATAAGGCTTCTTTAGCATTCACATACTTCAATTAGAACTTTGGTTATTGGGTTCAAGTTATGCACTAAAAATAGAGTTAAGTACACTTTTCTGAGTGCTGGATGATTACTTGATCTTTTACAGTTTTGCGCTATAACTTTTAATAGAAGCACAAGCTGCTTTTCTGTAGACATATTGGCTAAGGTGGTTTTGAATAACTAGTCCTATTTCATCATAAACACTTTTTACTACACTTGAAAGGCAATCACTCGACTTCAACTTTTAACCTTCCTAATGACACAGGACATGCAAGCCACTTTTAACAAAACATTTAATATAATCAACACAATCTGCCTATTGTGTACCATATAATATAATGCTTCTTTAGCGTTCACTTACTTCACTTGGAAGTTTGGTTATTGGCTTTTGGTTATGCAGTATAAATAGGTCTAAGTTCACTTTTCTGAGTGTTGGGTGATTACTTGATCTTTTGCAGTTTTGCACTAAAACTTAATAGAAGCTCAAGCTGCTTTTTCGTTCACATATCGTAAGGTAGTTTCGTATTCGTAATAGTCACAAGAACTGTTTAGTCATATTTCAGGAAGCTCATAAAGAAATCCGTTGATATAGGTATTGATAATTAATTGTATTTATTTACGTTCAATTCAATTCAATTATAAGAATACGGAATTGTTTGTAAACTCCGTAGTGTCGTGTGTGTTAGTTTTTTTTTTATTTTCCAATTATTTTTTGACGTTACAGTGTTGTCATTATATTGATGTTATAAATCTGTCATTGATCATCAAAAAGTATAATGTACACGAAAACAACAAAAAAATTACAAAAATTAATTGCAAAGTAATGTTTTATTTTTATTTCCCTAGCATAAAAACCACTGTACATACTCATAGCCGGGACTCCATACAAACCTGAAACATCTCCTTTGGTACAATTATTTTCGTCTGTATGTGTCGTCGCTCTCTTTCTTCCGGATGACAAATTATGAGCCCAGCCGACTTCGAAAGTTCACCGCAATTACACCTCTGACGAGATGGAAACTTGAAACAAAACCCAACGTACATTAACCTTCCAGTACGCACGCACTGATCTATGGGAGCGATAAAAACTTTTTCAAATTTTTTGGCAGCTTTACCTCTGTGTCCATTACATTTCTATGCGATATGCATGTTTAGTGCTGATGACTCCAACTGGTCCGTGAGACCGACGCGGGTATAATTATCTACACTTCCACACTATTATTAAAAAGAGGAAAGGTCGTATGTATGTAATGAATAAACTCAAAATCTTCTGGACCGATTTCAAAAATTCTTTCACCATTAGAATGCTACATTATTCCTGATTAATACGAGTATAGGCTACAAAATTGTTTTTCCTTAGAGAAAATATAAAATTCCCACGGGTAAACAAAAACACCGCGGGCGAAGCTGCCTAAAGTAAAGCTAAGTGTTTTATTACTTAGCGTGGGTTTAGAAAGGCTAATCTCCTGGTTAGTATGAGGTAATAGGCCAATTCGTCCAAGTCCAAGGAACAATCCGTGCGCAAAATTGTCACGTGTATGAAGTAACGGTGATGATTTTGACGAATTTTGTAATAAGTAACAATATGCAGAATAAGTTACAAAGTTCCATTCAAAAGAAGATTTTTATCACACAGCATTGAAGTTTTCATCTCATATCACAATTTCCCAGCTCTTTTTCTGAAATCGCTCGTAAACAAGATACACTCTTACTTCATTCGCCGCCGCACACAGGAACACTTGACCTGAGCCCCATTTCCACGCTCAGTGAGGAATGCGATTCATACATACTTTAAAACACATTGCAGGATTCAAACGACTTTTCTGCGAATTGAAAAATTCCATCTCGGGTCTTAGTGCCGAGTAGTCATTTCGTCGAAATATGTACCACTACTACTTTAAAAATGAATTTATGTTTCTAGCAATACTTACTCGTAGGTCAGTTTGATAAACATGTTTAATTTAATATGGTAAATATTATGCTGAATACCAATTACTAACTGGATCAAAACAGCAGTGATATTTTTAATGTTTGTATATTTTTAATGAGTATTGTAGGATTTGTTTGGTGATAATCATTTTTGTTACATACGCGCGTGTCCAGAAAATATTAAGAACTATACTACTATACTATCATCGCTTGAACTCATTCCCGTTCTAATGCTAGGCATTGTTATGAGTAATGAAATCTACTATGTCACGAAATTAACTACGTCACGCTGGTCTGATGATTTGGTGAAGGATTATTTGGCAATAAGTCTTCCACCTCTTCGCAGAGTTATAATAACGGTCAAATTCCTTTGTCGATTTTTACGAAATCCATCGGAAGATAGGAAGTGGCAACATAATGTGTATTTTATTTAAGCCCTTCATTGCAAGTACAATTAAGTAAATGGCATCGTCATACTGTTTTCACTTCCCTGATATCTAGTAGCAGTTGTTGACTTCGGTTAAATTAGTACCTATGATTAAACGAACATGGAAACCATGAAGGGATCAACACTAGCTGTGCCCGCAAACTACGTTTCGCCATATATTTTTTTCCCGTTCTTGCAATATTTTTAATTGATGCTCAGCTCCTGTTGCGCACCTGTGGGCACTGTCGAGTTTTCTTTTTTGCGTGACCGAAGGAGTTTAACGCATAGTTACTTTGTCATTATTAATATTTCCTATAACAATAAGCTAGATGACAAAAAATTTTTTTTTGCTTTAATAGAAGCTCATTCATATAATAAACAGAAAGAAAAAATCGGTTTTCGAATAACTAAAAAAACAACCAAGATATAAAGTATTAACGACTTTTCTCCATCTCTTTCTAGCAAAAAGGCAATTTGCAAGGAGTTTATATGGCCGTATTTAACAATGACGTCACGGTTGATGTCGGATCTCTCTGTCTAATCGCCATCAAATTAACAACTTAAAATGCTGTATCTAATGTATTTCTACGCCGATTTTAATTCTAATTTCACAAGACTGCATCTTTTTCCACGTTATTTTAATATTTAATGATAGGACGTAAAAATTAGAATTCAGTCATCATCCCAATTATAGGCGCGTTCCAGATAACCACGGATTTGCAACATTTTTAGCATAAACGCGATTCATTAGCCTTTGGTGTTTACTTTTCGTGCTGGTTTCGTGTGTTTCATTTAAACTTTTTAGCCACGGAAAGTTAGCATCAAATACCCATGCTTATAGATGCGTCCTATGATACCACTTTTGACAGCTTTTAAATATGAGATTCGGACTTTTTTTTCATTAATCAAAAAGATTTTTCAGCACGTTTAAAAAATAAAAAGAAAAATATTTTTTTATTAAGTTACGGAATCCTACTACCTACCTTTTATCCCAATTCCTTAAGTAGTTCCCGAGGGAAAATTGAAAATTGTTTACAAGCTAAGCCGCGGGCAGACAGCTTTGAAATTTGGTATTCATGTCACCAATGCTATGGAAAAGGACATGTACTTTTGGTGGTGCCCCAAGTAGACTCCACCACGTCAGCGTTTCACCGAATAAGGAATTTTGGGTTGATTGCTGATGCCGCCACTACAATCAAAGAATTTCACTACTTACTTGGATCCGTTCGGTCTCCGTATGTAGCCGGTGGACTTCCTGAGCTAGCTCGAAGGAAGTCGCGGCTCCTGAAGTTCTGCTGTCTGACCGAACCGGATGGTACACTTGCCTATTAGGCCACCAATACCCGAACTCATTAACGAACACAAAGGCTTTGCGGAACCTCGCACCAACAATCACTTGGTGCGCCGCGCAATACTATTTGTTGAATGCTTAAATATTGTGTATTTGTGTATTATATTTTATGGATGCCCGGACATCATAACCTAATTCAATGTCATGACATTTCGACTCAACTGACATGTCACATGCGGCCGGCCGCCAAAAAGGCTCTCACTGCACAGACTACAATGCAGTGTTGCCACTCGCTCTTCCTCGAGCGTGAACATCCCCCCGCTCCGGACAGTCCCGGACTGTCCGCCAAATCAGTCTAAGGGGAGGCGAGAAAGAGTAGCGACCGCGCGCTTCAAAACAGAATCCCCAACTAGGACCTCGGCAAACCTGGGCACACCATCAGACCCTAGAGTAAGTTGGACAATGCGTCCGCGACGCCAACGTAAGGGTGGCAGGTTTGGGTCCTTCACTAACACGAGGTCTCCAACCCTCGGTGGGTTTGTCTTATCTGACCACTTAACGCGCTGTTGCAAAATGTGTAAATATTCAAGGTGCCAGCGGCGCCAGAAGCTCTGGGTAAGCTGCTGGAGCAACTCAAACCACGAAAGGCGTCCTGGATTGACATCTCTATAAAGATACTCGGGCAGGGCGTTAAGTGGTCTGCCTATCAAGAAATGGCCCGGCGTGAGGGCCTGCAAATCGTTCGCGTCGGTAGACAACGGACATAACGGACGCGAGTTGAGAACCGCCTCAATCTTATGAAACACCGTCGCGAGTTCCTCGAACGTGAGAATAGTCTCCCCAATAACGCGGCGAAGGTGAGTCTTGGCGGCCTTTACAACAGATTCAAAAATCCCTCCCCAGTGAGGGCAAGACGGCGGGGAGTATCGCCATGTTACCCCCCTACGGGAGAGTGTGGATCCGATCTCAATATTATTTTTATCTAAAAATTCACAAACTTCTCTTATATGTCTATCAGTGCCCTTGAAGTTCGTCCCACAATCGGACCGAATTAGAGAAGGCAGTCCCCGGCGGGAGACAAATCTGCCTAACGCTGCTAAGAAAGCGTCCATGGTGAGTGCACTCACCACCTCCAAATGAACGGCTTTAGTGGCCAAACAAACAAACACACAAAAGTAAGCCTTTTCAGTCTTAGCATTACGGAGTCGCGACGTTTTTATAGTGAATGGTCCCGCAAAATCAGTTCCAACTCCTAAGAAGGTCATCGATTCATTCACACGATCAGCAGGCAAATCACCCATTTGGGGCTGCATCGTCTCGGGGCGTAAACGATAGCAGGGCAGACATCGAAATATAACAGATCGGATTATTCTTCGCGCTGACAAAATCCAAAACTCCCGTTGGAGGAGCGCGGTCAATGCATTACATCCGGCATGAGCATTCTTCACATGGCGATCAATGATCAACAATCGCACCAATGGTCCGTCCTTGGGGAGCAACAGGGGATGACGTGATCTATAAGGCAAGTTAGCGTGCCTCAATCGGCCTCCTACACGCAACAATCCTTTATCATCCAGAAAGGGAGTCAAACGCACCAAGGGTCCCTTCAATTTGGACGTCCCGGTACGGAAAATCTTAAGTTCCGGTTCAAACGCTCTAGACTGGGTCATACGCACCCAATGCAAAAGAGCATCTTGGCGCTCCTGCGGAGAGAGGACCGGACACAAATCTTTGTCCTGAGGCCGTCGACAATTTCGTATAAATCTTTTTATCCAAGCGGTCACGCCGAGCAACTTGTCCAGAGAACTGTAGCGGTCTAATAAAAATTCCCGCTCTGGAGCCGCCATAGTCTCGACAGCGTGAACACGCAAGCCCGGATTTGGTACCTTCACCACAGCTGGTGTGGAAGGCCAAGACGGCTGTAACAACCATTCGGGACCCCACCACAGAGTGTGGTCAATAAGCTGAGGGGCTTCGCTGCCACGTGATGCACAGTCAGCAGGGTTTATTTCACCTGGCACGTGGCGCCAAATCAACGTGGCCTTCGAGGCCTGTATTTGGGATACCCGATTGGCCACAAATACTTCCAGGGAGTGGACGGAGTTCTTAATCCAACACAGGACAACCTGACTGTCGGACCAAGCAAAGAGCGACTCAAAGTCCACACTACGTCCCAGGGTGTCAACAACGTGGTTCATCAAACGAACCAGAAGAGTAGCTCCAGACAATTCTAACTTCGGAATCGTTAATCGAGTCCGAAGTGGAGCAACCTTACTCTTAGCAATTAGCAAGTGGAGCTTAACAGCTCCTCTATCATCGACCGTCCGGATATATACGACGGCTGCGTATCCACTCTCAGACGCGTCACAAAAGCCATGAAGGCTGGCCGTAAACCGTCCCTTAGGCAGTATATGTCTAGGGATACTAACACGGTTAATGTCGGGGAGAGACGACATGAAGGACTCCCAATCTCGCAGCAAACGGCCCGAGAGGGGCTCATCCCACGACACTTCGGCTGACCAAAGTTCCTGTAGGAAGCACTTCATCCAAAACACTACGGGACTAATCCAGCCATTTGGGTCAAAGGTACGAGCTACTGTAGACAAAACCAACCGTTTCGTCCAGACCTTGGGGCTTGGCAGCTCCAATCGATAGGTGAACGTGTCCTGGACAGGTCTGTATTGCACTCCCAAAACAGACAGTAAATCTGGAGTGTTGGCATTCTCAAAAATATGAGGCTCCTGCTGGTGGTCGTCTGGCAAGTCACATCATCCGGATATCGGTCACAAAGACGACGGCATGGCGACGGAAGTTGGTCAATACATCACCTACCTCGTGGTGCAACTTCGGTCCAGCATGCAGACATTGATTCAGCGAAACTCCGGTAGACGTAGGAGCTGACCCATCAAAAACAACGCGTATCTTCCCAGTGGAAGGTTTCAAAACCGCGTGGTGAGGAAGAAAATTATGTTCCTCGTTTCGCCAGTCCAGTCGCGAGACCGACATGTGCCCCAGTTGCTCATATTCTCGCATGAAGTCGACATACTTCTGTTTGAGGTCGGAGTTCCTACTCATACGACGCTCCATGGACAGCAGTCGCTTCTCGGCCAACGGCCGGGAGCTGCCAAGTGAGGGGCGAACTGACAAAAAGGGCAAACGAGTGATCAGCCGTCCCGAGTGAAGGCGACCTGTATTGTTCTGGTAGAACAACTCACACTCCTCGTCTAAGGGGTTCACTCGCTTCACGGTAGGTGGCTCTTCCACCTCCCAAAACCGTTGAAGGACATCCGATAAGGTGGAGCTAACAGTTATGTAACTGTCCACCGATGGAGATGGTGGGTTATGCCTAACTGGTCCCATCACTACAAACCCAAGCGATGTAGATAAGGCTACCAGCCCACCCTTCTGTAACTCTCTCCTCTTCCCACAATACACGCGGCCTAGAACATCGGCACCGAGCAATAAGTGAATCGGACCGGTTCGGTGGAAGGAAGGGTCAGCCAAGGTCAATCCTGATGTCGCATCAACGACAGCGCGCGAAACGTGCTGTTGCGGAAGCTGACCAACAACCTTCTCATAAACAATCGCGGTAGCGCCAATTTTGGGCGCTGAAGAGAAGTGGGGGGAGAAGGAGAACAAAAGTCAGTTGCGCTTGTTGTATCAGTGTGTAAGCTCGCGTGTACGCATCGCTCCGCATATAACTCGCTCGAACATAGTTACCAGTTAATCGAGACCCCCAGCTTGCGGTCGTTAGCACTGCTTGTCGGTGTCTCATACGTTTGCTGGTCTGTTGTATTGTCTAGCCAGTTTAGCCAGGTGTCTGAAAGTTAAGGGTCGCATTGCCAGAAATGGAGCACACTTCAACGGTTTCTCACTGCGGACGCTGTCGGGAGGTGGTGGACGATGGGGTGCGCTGCTCCGCGTGCTTGAAGCACTTTCATTATGCCTGTGGTGCTATAAGTGAACAGGGATATCGCAAGTTGGGTGATCGCAGATCTTCATGGAAGTGCAGCAGTTGCAAATCATCCAACAAGCCTTCTACCCTTCCCATGAGTGCTCCTGCATCGCCTGCTCCACAAAGTTCCCTCACCTTGGAAAATGTAATGCAAGAGTTGAGCAAGATTCAAATTACTATGACGCCTCTAATCTCTCTGGCTTCTGATATCCACGCTATAAAAGAGGATATCAGCGAGCTCAGAACAGTCACCAAGACCTTCACGAACCAAATTAAGAAATTGGAGGCTAGAGTGGAGGTAGACGGACTGAAGGATGATGTCGTTACGCTCAAGCAGCGTGTGAGTTTCTTGGAGGACGAGTTGGCGGTGAAGGATCAGTGGCTTCGAGCGAACAACATCGAGATAAAGGGAGTACCTCAGAGGGCAAATGAAAATTTATTTGACATAGTCAGTCAGATTGGTACTAAAATTGCGTACACCGTTTCGAAACCAAATATCAACTTCGTGACAAGAGTTCCTTCTCGTGACAAGGGTACCAAGGCCATTGTGGTGTCGTTTGTGAACAAGTACACTAAGGAAGATTTTGTGGCTGCAGCCCGTTTGAGTACACCCCTAATGCCTTCCGACATTGGTATGCAGGGATCTCATCGAATTTATGTCAATGATCACCTGACGGCCCGCATGAAGCAATTATTATCAAAGGCAAAGTCGCTAGCGAGCGAAAAGAATTTTCAATTTGTTTGGGTCAAGCACGCCAAAATCTTCGTTCGGAGGGACGAGACCTCGCCATGGTTTACGATATCCAAAGAAAAGGACCTCACAAAGTTCAACGAAGGCCGCTCTTAATTATTTATTTGCCAAGTGTGATTGTTAAGAGTATTTATCCATTTTATGTTTGTTCTTTTCTGATACGTGCATTTATTTTAGTTCTTTATCTTTTTTGGAATCATGTTATTTATATGCATTGTTTATGTTACACGCATTTCATGATTCTCAATAACTGTATCAGCGCAGCGGGCCGCGAGTTGCGAACCCCTGCTTGCATATCGTTAACTATACTTCGCGAGTTTTTGTCAACCAATTTTAATTGTTTGAGTACCCTGCAACACTTTGAAATGTTGATGTTATTTTACGTAAAGTTTAATTTGTTTATAATTACGTTAATGTTGAGATTTATTGGCATTAGTATTGTGTATGTGGTGACTGTCTTTTACCTGGGTATGTTTAATGGCTCATTACTCGTGGTAAGTTCATTTTATTGTTATATGCTTGTTTCTATAATTTATTCAGTATTAACACATAGTTGTTGTTTTATCGTTATAAATGGCTAATAATGGGAAACTAAGTGTTTATTATCAAAACGTACGGGGGTTACGTACTAAGACGGACGTTTTCCTGCGGAATCTGCTGCTCAATGACTACGATTTAGTAGCCCTAACTGAGACATGGCTATTCGACGGGATTTTAGATAATGAATTATTTGACGATCGATATGTAGTTTGGCGACGTGATAGGGACTATTGTAGGACGGGTCAATCCCGGGGTGGTGGAGTGTTGATTGCTGCTCGCCGTAGTCTTTTGGTGACTTGTAAGCCTCAGTGGCAATCTAGTGCGGAGGACTTGTGGATCAGTGTCTTGTTCAACAGTCATTGTAATAATCGTAAATTAGCATTACGGCTGCATCTGTGTGTTATATACTTGTGTAGTGAAAATGAAGGCAATTCCCATACGACTCAACTTTATAACTTTATGGGAAAACTAACTTCCGTTAGGGACGATAATTCTTTAGATAAATTTCTTATAATCGGGGACTTCAATATGAGCTCGATAGTATGGGAGCAAACCGATAGCGGACTACAAGCAACTCAGTTATTAGGTGATGCCAATCTCGATTTTATATCTATGATTAATGCCTGTTGCTTAGACCAATTCAATAATATTTCGAATAACTTTGGTAGAGTATTAGATTTAGTTTTATCGAATGACTTTGTCTCGGTCTTTAGTAGTCGCGATCCACTTGTCCCAGAAGATCCGCACCACAAGGCGTTAGAAATTTCACTTAATTTTATTGAAGCCAACCCCTTAAAAGTGCCGAAACGCGTTATGCGTTTATACACGGTTATTTTTTTATCACCCTGGTTATTTTAAGGGTGGCTTCAGGACACGGTAGAAGAATTATTTAACCATTAATAATAAAATTTACTCACCTGTTTAATTAGATATTTATTATCTAAAATATCCAAAAAATACTGCACTGGTATGGACACTGAGTGAAGTTGTAGGCAAAGCATTGAATGAACGCGAACTGGCAACAACGTCGCCGATTCAAAGTCATCACTGAGTTGATCACAATTTCACCTTCCTACTTTACGGGCTTAGGACCGGCAAAACAAAGTTTTTAAAGAAAACAAACAGTACTAGGTAGGTATTACGGTTATGGTAGGTTGTTTTGTCGTAGTTAAAAAATTGGAATCAACTTTAAATACTTACCTACCTAAGAAACAATTTAAATCAACTTTAGTTCTAATAACAAAAGAGTTCTAAATTTAAAGGAAGTCCTCTAACTCATACAGTCGTGCACGTTTAAAACTATACATGACCACAACAACATATCACTTTGGTTAGTGTTTAACGTCTCGAAATGCAGTTTTCGCTTCCAAGTATTACGTTTGCGGGTTCACTTTCTTACACCAAACACTTAATTTCACTTCACAAGTAAAGTCTACGGTCTACCGGAGTAAGGTCTGTGTATTCGCGAGATGTGTTAACTTGAAACTAAAATTCCGAATGCGCCCGATTGCCGCGCGTCAGGCGCGGGCGCGACATCGCGATACGTTCACACGCGGCGGGGTCAAAGGCGAACTAAAGCCGGCCGGCTCGTACCGACAAGCGACAGCAAACAACAAAACGCCGCCGCCGGCGCTCGGCGCCAGCGCCGACTGTCTCTGTCTTTCACTATTGTAGTGTCTAGTGCAATAATAACTCTTATTTCAAACGAGTTGTAGATTGATCTTGCTTGAATTAATAATGCGACGTTGCCGCATTTTCCTAAGCCCGTAGTAGTAAATGCTTTATTCATTCATAATCTTACCTTATCTTGTAGTAAACAAGAACAATGTCTATAATTTGATATTATTGGCGGATAAATTTTAAAAAATATAACCACATGTTTTTTTTATTGATATGAGTCGTCTAGCGTCTACCGAGCTGCCTCTAAAATTTTCCAGTATGATAAAAAAATAACCGTGTATAATCGTGCCGACTACAATTCATTACGAAGCAGGCTGTCAGAAATTGACTGGAAGCAGCTCTGGTGCGGTACGGTTGATGCGGCAGTTGATACTTTTTATAGTATAATTTTTGGGCTAATTAATGAGTTTGTACCAACAAAACTGTTTGCACAAAATAAGTTCCCACCATGGTATAACTCGGCATTGTTAAAAATATTAAAAGAAAAAATCAAATTTCACCGCAAGTTTAAAATCTATGGCAACAAACACGATGAACTCTCATTTAAAATACTTCGTGACAGAGCGAAGCAGGTTGAAAGTGAGTGTTATAAGGCATACATTTCCCGTGTTGAAAGCTCCATAAGGGACAACCCTAAAACGTTCTGGTCATACAATAATAGACTGCGTAAATCAGCATCGTACCCTGCCTGTATGTCTTATCAGGGACTATCCTATCATGACGGTCCCTCAATTAGTGAATTGTTTGCTAAATATTTTCAATCAACTTTTTTGAATTCGGACATGTATGTCCGAACCTCACTCTTATGAAGTCCCTGATAGAATCAATTACGATAGTACCACAGTTATCAGTGGTATTTCCTCTGTAGAAATCGATCCTAAGGAAGTGTGTAAACTGCTGAAATCCCTGGATATAAGTAAGTCTGCCGGACCAGATGACCTACCTGCATCATTTTTGGTGAACTGCGCCACTGAACTGGGTCATCCCGTGTCTATTTTATTCACAAGATCGCTTAAGGAGGGTATCATACCCAGCATGTGGAAATCGGCTTTTATAACGCCAATTTATAAGAAAGGCCCCAAAGATGAAGTGGAAAACTACAGACCCATCTCCAAACTATGTCAGCTTGCCAAGGTGCTAGAGAGAATAGTCTATGACCAAGTGTATAACAGTCTGAAGTTAAGTTTTAGCCCGCATCAGCATGGATTTTTGAAAAAGCGATCCACAGTGACCAATCTGGCTGTTTTCACTGAATTCTTGACTGATCAAATGGACCAGGGCAATCAAGTAGATGCAATATACACTGATTATACCAAGGCATTTGATCGTCTAGATCATAAGATGTTGTTATTGAAGCTGTTGAGGGTGGGCATTAGAGGAGACCTTTATAGATGGTTTTCTTCATACATCGAAAAAAGGTCTCAAGCGGTAGTGCTCAACGGATATACGTCTTTTTGGTCATGCATACCATCTGGAGTTCCGCAGGGGTCCCTTCTTGGTCCTTTACTCTTTATTATATTTATTCACGACATAGGCCAGTGTTTTTCTCATTCGCATTATCTGTTATTTGCTGACGACATGAAGATTTTTAAGGTTGTCAATGACATGAACGATGCGATCGAACTTCAGCATGACCTTATGAATTTAGACACCTATTGTTGTATAAATAAACTCGATTTGAATGTGTCTAAATGCTTTTCTATAAGTTTTACCCGTAAATTAATTCCGTTTCACTTTAATTACACTATTAAAAGCGTTCAACTATCCAAACATCATGAAGCTAAAGACTTAGGAGTCATTTTTGACTCTAAACTCTTGTTTGATAAACATATTATAAATTGTACTAATAAGGCATCTCGCTCACTTGGGTTCATTATGCGCTTGGTCAAGCCCTTTCAGCAGATGAAAACAATTAAGATTCTTTATTGTACTTATGTCCGCAGTCACCTTGAGTACGCTAGCCAGATATGGAACCCCCGCTACGATTGTCATATCACCAGTATTGAAAAAATTCAAAGAAAATTCACGCGTTTTTTAAATTTTAAATTCAAAATTCCTCATATTCTGACCGTTGTTCTAAATTTCACTTATTGCCGCTATTTCTAAGACGCAATACTGCAGATATTGTGATGCTACTGAAAATTGTAAGAAACTTAGTTGACTGTCCCGGTCTTTTGACTAAAATTACTTTCAAAATACCTAGTAGGGCACCTCGCGGCAGCAGATATGAGCCATTCAGCATTCCCGTTGTGCGTACAAATTATAGACAAAATAGCTTTTTAATAAGAAGTTGTAGAGCTGTTAACGATTCTGACGCAAATATTGACATCCACTTTGACTCAATCAATTCTATTACTGGAGCACTATCGAAAACTGCCAAATAGATATGCACTACACAAAACTACACAATTTTATTCGAAACTCTTGATACCTATATGCGGTAGCTTATCAATAGCTTTAAGACATTATAAGCCGGTGTTAATTTTATTTTAAGAAGCTGTTAGCTATCCCAAAATGTAAAAATAAATAAATAAATAAATAAAACCTGACCGATCGGATCCGGGATCCGCAGGTCTCCGATTCCTCGTACCGATTCAAGGTATGGAGATGTGTTCAAACTCAACTGCCGGACCAGTCAGCTGGAGGCAATGCAACCCTGAGCTCCCGTATCCAAAAGGGCGCGAACTAAAACAAAGGTGCCCCTCGGGCCCCACACCTATACGGAGGCTGTTGGTAACAGCACCTGCTCCTGTGGGGGGGTTGCAGCCGACAGTTGGTTTAATGAAAATCCTCCCGCATTCCCCGCAACGGGGGGAGGGGGGTTCAAGGAAAAATGCGTGCGCGGTGGAGGAATAGGGCGCTCAAGGCGCTCGAGTGGGTCCCAATCCGGCACGTACTGGCCCCGAACAAAGCGGCATCGGGGGGCCGGGCGGTGCCCATGATGGGCGAAAGTTGGGGGAGCCCGCGATAAACGAGGTCTCTCCATCAGAGGGGGAGAGAAGCGTATCGGCTCCCGGCGTGGCTCCCTAATTACCGCGGCCCAATCCCGCGGTGGCGCCTCATAAGCGGCGCGTCGATCCCCCCCGCCCGTAGGGGGGGTGGGGCGCCCAATCCTCTCACTGGAGGGGGGGCGCCTGTCCAATCTCCGCGGAGGGGTGGCACGCCCCTTCGATCTCCTCGGAGATGTGGGTGACCTACGAGGGCCCCCGCCCGTGTGCGAGTCCCTCTCTCTCACCACCTCACGAGTGTCTTTATTATTGAAGCACAAGAGGGGGTGATGGGCCCCTCCACAACAGTGACAATCTCGTGGGTGGGTGCAAGCCGATGCCATATGAGCCCCCAGGCAGCGGTAGCACCAATTCCGCTGCTTGGCCATATTCCTACGCCCCTCGGCGCGTAGGCCAACAAATTTGGGACAGGCCGGCAAACGATGGCCATCCCGCTTGCAACACTTGCAAGGCATCGGCCTCTCCCCGTGTGGAGTGTTCTGCCGCACTGCAGTATATTGCTTGTACGGGCGGCGCTCTCTCCGTGGCGCTGCCCGGGTCGCCTCATAGCGGCCTGTACTCAGTCCCGGTATAGGAGCCAGATCCAAGTGGTCGGTCATCCGACACTCATCCTCCAAAAATCTGAGGAGATCCGAGAAGGGGGGTAGGTACGAGGCACTATTGCCCCCGTATCTTTGTTCAAAGCGCCCCTTCATCTCCATGGGAAGCTTATTGAGGATGAGGTGGAGCAATATGAAGGACCACTGGTCCACCGGTAGGTCAAGTCGTTTGAGCGCGTTAATAGCGCTTAGCAGCGGGTTCAAAATCTCCTTCCTCAATGAGGAGACCCGCGATACTCGTGGCAGCCCTAAAATGGCAGCCACATGTGTGTCTGCTAGCAAGCGAACATTCTGATACCGGGCGGTCAACAACGCCCTTGCAATATCATAACTGTCATCATTGACAGGTAGATGCTGGACAAGTACACCAGCCTCTCCACGTAAGGCAGAGAGCAAATAGGCCAATTTCTGGCTAGGGAACAGGTCGTCCCTCGAGTGGACCAGGCTATCAAAGAGGTTAATGAACCCCATCCAAGAAGCCAGGTTCCCATCAAAGGTTGGGATGTCTAAAGTGGGCAGTCTGCCCAGCAAGCCGGCCGGGGTAGGCTTGACCTCCCCGGGCGTGCACGACTCACCCCTCCGGGCGGATAGGATTGCCTGATCCTTGTTTATAATCACATCCGCCTGTTCAAAACACTGATCATAATCGGCATTAAATTGGTCGACTGCCCGCAACTCAGCGGCACCCTCGGCTGGGTGGTCGAGCAGATATTGTTGATGAGCAACGAAAAGCTGCTCCAATTCCTTCAAGCGAGCAGGTACTCCCTCATGCCGAATTAACAAAGCCTGTTCTCGGTCTGGTCGGTCTACCAAAGCGACGGCACTAGCAAACCATCTCAAAATCTTTTGTGCACCCGCGCGGGCACCACTAAGCGGGCTGACTGGCGGGACCATTTTGCACCAAAATTAATAAACACTATAATAATACACGGACAAACAGACCGACAACCGCAGACAATAAAACAGATCGGGAGGAACTTCAAAGGCAGAACAAAATATATAAACAAACTAAAATCAAGTGTAAATGCTAGAACTCAACTAGAACAACAAAGGCATTTAACAATAGAATTTTTCAAACAAATTAAATTCAACTATTAAGTCAATAACTTAACAAACATAATATTCAAAGGCAAACAAAACAAAATCAAATGTAAATGCTAAAACTTAACACAGCAAAATAGTGTATTACAAGTTTACAACAACAGCAAAGTCATTTAGCAGCAAAATTTTTTCAACAAATTAAATTCAAGTATAAGTTTACAACTTAGCAAACAAAATATTCAAGGGCAAAACAAAGATATGAAAAAACAAACCAAAATCAAATATAGGTAAATGCTAGAACTTAACTAGAACAACAAAGGCATTTAACCCCAATTTTTCATATACAATGACAATGACAACTAGTTAGGGAGATCGGTCCACAAATGAGATTGTAGTCGGTTTAAAATCAGCAATCAAAAACCAATTAATATGTATTGCCCATTTGGACAACCAACAAGATTACAATATTAATTGTACAATACTAATCAACCACTCAAATCTAAAAACCACGCTCTGCTACCAAGAGATGGTGGTGCCCCAAGTAGACTCCACCACGTCGGCGTTTCACCGAATAAGGAATTTTGGGTTGATTGCTGATGCCGCCACTACAATCAAAGAATTTCACTACTTACTTGGATCCGTTCGGTCTCCGTATGTAGCCGGTGGACTTCCTGAGCTAGCTCGAAGGAATTCGCGGCTCCTGAAGTTCTGCTGTCTGACCGAACCGGATGGTACACTTGCCTATTAGGCCACCAATACCCGAACTCATTAACGAACACAAAGGCTTTGCGGAACCTCGCACCAACAATCACTTGGTGCGCCGCGCAATACTATTTGTTAAATGCTTAAATATTGTGTATTTGTGTATTATATTTTATGGATGCCCGGACATCATAACCTAATTCAATGTCATGACATTTCGACTCAACTGACATGTCACATGCGGCCGGCCGCCAAAAAGGCTCTCACTGCACAGACTACAATGCAGTGTTGCCACTCGCTCTTCCTCGAGCGTGAACAACTTTATATTCCTTAATGATCTCTCAAATAGTTCCCGTGGGAAGATTAAAAATTGTTAACGATCGAAGCTTTAGACCCAATTCTGAAGTCCACGCAGACGAAGTCGCGGGCAGAAGCTAGTATATATATAGTTTATTAAGTTACGGAAATAAGTAAGTGAGGCGTCAAAATTCAACACGAAAAATCAGTTCCTACCATTTCATTTGCAACAACTAGCGCGGCTAAAAATGCAAACATTTCTTATTAAAACGCAAAACGAGGCTAAGATCAGATGTCAGCACCAACAAGGCAGTGATGCTTACCTGTAACATGGTTTATGGATATTAAAATTTGGAAAAAACAATTCAAAAAGCGCCAGAATAGTTTTCCGGTTGCTCACAGATATTTTTCACCAGCTTTGCGAGAGCCGCTTGTTAGCCGCGCTCAGGCGCGCACCCCAATTATTGGCACCTCTATTCAGAGCTGCGCGGAACCAGTTCCATTCCTCTGCAGTTTTGGTCTAGCTGGCTATGTATGATTGAGAATTCGCAATCTATTCGCAATTTATTATCTATTGGAACAATTTACAAATTTGGATCACATTTTGGCCTGGGTAAATTGATGTAGAAAATAAAATAATGTTATTTGTTCGTTTACATTTCTACTAGTTAATAAATTTCGCCTTTGCAGCATACTTTACAGCATATATGCGTAATTTACGCGTTAACTAAGATAGTTCTGCACTTAAACCTTCTTTATAAATCACATTTTATTATTACGCATTACTAATAATCATCACAATAATCACTTTTTGTGAGAAAAGGAATATCGTTTATGCGATGGATAGCCTTGATCACAGAGAGTTATGCTTGATCGTATAACATAAGTTATCTTCAAATTAAATGCAAGTGCACCACAACTCGATAAGCTCGAAGTACCCTATATTTTTATTGGAAAACATTTTCGAGCAGTTTTTTCAACAATGGCCGTCGAAAACAATAAAACGGAAAATTAAGCGGACTACTTGCTGGTTACAACTTCGAGTTTAAGAATAAAACCGGGATTTCATTTTCTTTTTACTGTAGACGCTGGCAACATTATTATATCAACGATGTTGTGACAGTGCGGTGTTATTTCACAATACGTGCGCTGTAAGTTTTGTGATGTGAAAATAACGTTGAGGTAAGGATTTTATGAAGTAGGTAAACAGCTGGAAATATGAAGATTGAAAGATAAATGAAAACTTTAAAAGATATGGAGGGAAGAGGAGAGAGGAAGGGAGTTGTTGTTGTTGTCGGACGTATTTATAGTTTGCTCGAGCTGGATATTGCCAGACTATGAAATGTCTCAGCTGCTGACCGGCCATGGATATTTATAATGAGAAGCTATATGAGACAAAATTGACTGATAGCAGTTTGTCTAGAATGACGAGTAGGATGTCCCACTCAGGATCTGCTTGAAGGATCGATATAAGTCGATATGGAAGGATTAGTGCACTTAACGGAAATGGTTAGTTCAGAGACGAACTTCGACAGATCCAGGAGTTTGCGGAACAACGGCACAATAAGCGAAGCAGGTCGAAGAGGATGAGGTTTGATTAAAGAAATAAGCTTGCATCGGAGCTGTAATTGTGAACATCACCCCAGAGGGGGAAAGTACACATAGGGAGCGGGTAGACAAAAAAAATGTAGAATCATGAATTCCGTGCAATAGTGTGCAGTTGAAGATTCCGTTTGTGTTTCCCATGATGGTGTTAGGACTACACACTTGTTTGCCGAACAAAGGAAATAAATTCATTGGGCAATTCCTTCGGTGCGGCTTCAGGGTCAATCTTGAAAAAGAAGCTTATTAAGAATATATATAATCATCATATTCTCCTTGAAAGGTGAGGTGTACTAATACATACAAACTTTGTCAAAATATATATTACTAGCTGTGCCCGCGAACTACGTTTCAACATATCATATTTTTTCCCGTTTTTGCAACATTTTGCATTGATACTTAGCTCCTATTAGTTGTAGCGGGATGTTATATAGCCTTCCTCGATAAATGGACTATCCAACACAAAACGATTGTTTTAAATTTGATTCAGTAATTCCTGAGATTAAAAATTCGGCTTCTAATTTTGCCTGATTTGATTTTGCTTGGTCGTCGGATTCGTAACTAGCAGACGCGCTTGTGATCTACTAGATTCATTCTTATTTGTTGAAGTCAAGCTCTCTTTTTACTTTTGAAATACGAAACTGAAATCAATGTCATAAGTAGGTAAGTACATATAGTAATTTTAGTTAAAGATGCCTCTAATGACGTGAAAAATTTGAGTTAGCGTATCACTAGTCATTTTTCTAATTTGCCAGTTTCCCTAATTTGCAAGTTTTCTTATTCACCAGTTTCGATGGGTTGACATTTTGTTGAGTTTGTCATTTTCCTGCTTCATCAGTTTCCTCATATTCTAGATTTTCTAGGCTGGCAAAATCGTGAATTCGTCAGTTTCCTTGTGTGCTAGTTTACTTATTCTTCAATTTTTCTAGGTTATCCTCATTACTACACTGACCTTCAAAAGTAGGTACCACACTTTTAAAATTGCACAATTTTTACAATTTACCACAATTTTAAAAATCTTTTAAAATAGGCAAAATATATTTTCAAAATAAAAAGTATTAAAAAGACTCATGTATAAAAAACTATAACTTCCGAGAAACCTGACGAAATGAGCTGAAAATGATTTTTGTTTGAATCCTTTATCTTTTGTAGTTCAGGGAAAAATTTAATTTTAAAAGTGTAGTACTTACTTTTGAAGGTCAGTGTAGTTTGTCAGTTTCCGAATTCGCCCATTTGGAGACCTTTAGGTCAATTTTTTTTATAATTGTGCAATATAGCGTACTTATCCATCATCAAAGAGACTAAAAGTCTTCCCAATATAGTACTGGAGTCAAGAGTGGTTTAAATTATCAAATTGACTGACTTGGATAAGGAAACTAATGTGTTGAGAACATGACAAAGTACCAAAATTGACAACCTAAAATAACTGATGAATAAGGCAACTTACGAACAAGGAAATTGGCTTACTAAAGAAACAAACAACTTGGTGGAACTGGCAAGTAAGGTAATTGGCGAATCAAGAAATTGTCGAATAAGTAAACTGGAAAATTAGCGAAACTGATAAATAAGGAAAATTACCAGTTCCAGCGTACAGGCTCCAAAAAACTAGAGGCTCATTTATGGGGAAATGTATAACTTTTTACAACAAAGTCCCACAAAGTATAACTGACTTGCCTTTTGATAAGTTTAAAGCGCATGTAAAAAAGACTCTGATGAGTAAAGGATATTATAAAGTCAACGATTATTTACAAGATGCCAATGCCTGGTGTTAATTTGCAGAAATTATTAATGATAATAATGTAAATAATCGTGTTGTTGTGTATAACTATTCATTAAGTAGTATTGGCAACGTTGTACTATGAAGAGAACTGACAAATCTAAATTTGTTATGGAAGTTGAGCTCAAATTTTTGCCTTGAGGTCAGCTTCCAATTGACGACTCTGTAACAATACAGGGAGAAAAAAATAGCCTTTGCTGGTTTTCTTGCTGGTTCTTTCCAGTACAAGGTCTCCCGCCGTAGACTTGTGAACCATTGGCGTAGCTTCCCTGACTTTCAAAGAGATTGTAAAATCCAAGTTGAATAAAATATTTTGATTTTGATTGATTTTGATTTTAGTGATACGCTAACTCAAAAATTTAATAAGACGAGAATACACTGTCTAAAACATAACATTGTTTACTAATATATGTATATCTATAACGATCAATAAGCAATAAAATTCAATTGATATATAATATAATATTTCGTGGGAGTGTTATCATGGCCAAAACACTCCCTCAAAAAGCAGACAAATATGGGTTCCTGTCCGTGTTTTTTCTGCTTTTTGGCAGAGTTTTTGGGTGACCCCAACTGTATCGTAAATTAAAATACTCTGTTCATCTATAATTGATTGCGTGTCATAGAGTGACCTCTTTAATGTTATCTGTGTTTAAACATGAATCGGTGCTACAGTCGTTAATGAATCCAAAAACGTATAAATAAAATACAAGTATTTCGCACGTTCACTTCCCACCTGTTCTAAAATTTGTAGAAACCTGCGATTCTACGATGACAGCGGACTGGCTACAGCTGCCTTAGTGCCGATGACCCATATATGTCCTAGAGCGGGGCTGCGCAAGGCAATCGTAATGTAGGACGCCCGGTCAAGTGGGGCGACGTCGTATACAATGCAAGGCTGTGACCGGAGATCGAGCGGATTGGCGCGACCGTAAAAGTGGTAAAAGCAGGCAAAAGGCAGCTGTTGTCCAGCTGTGGACTAAAGAATATTATCTATAAGTATTTATTGACTGAATATTTATTTATTTATTTAAATCTTTATTGCACGTTACAAGAAAACGTACGTACAAATTGCGGACTTAATATCGTGTCTACTTTCGTTAGAGCAATAAGGAAGAGACCATTTTCTTCCCTCTTTCACTTTGTGATTACTAAAAATATTACATTCGTTTTTTTTCTCTTTTTAGAGTTCCGTCCGTAAAGGAAAAAAAACGAAACCTTTATATGATCACTTAGTTATGCGTTTGTCCGTCTGCCCTTCTCTGTCTGTCAAAACCCTTATTCTCGGCAACACATCAAGCTGAAATTTATATCTCATAAATCAACACGTTCAAAAGATATGACAGTTTGCATTGCTGTGTCCCGATCTTGGAATCGCGAAATAAAATCAGTTGTTCCACACATTTGAGTTCAGTGTGTCAGGTTGCTTCGCGCTGACGGAAAGTCGCGAGACTTACGAATAAAATGTTCACTTCATAAATGTAAATAAAAAGACAAAACTATCATACTCTACACTAACTACATTTAAGTCTACTAATTCTTTATTGTAACTAGGTATGAAAGTATAATATTATTACCTTGTCTTTTCACATGTCGATCTTGTAAATATGCACAAATTCTTGTAACACTTATTGATTCACGAATGTTTGTAAAGCACTAACTGATTATTTATTTGAACTTCACTTTGTATAACGCTATTATTCACAAGCGATAAATATTTGTAATATTTATTAGTCCTTTATTGTATTTTTCTATATTTTCTTATTATAATTATTAGCGTCTGACATTTGATCTCAATATTGTAGCTCAATGCCTACGTAACTGACAAATGTCATATAATTATTTTATTTTTCAAAAATCTTTCGCTTGACAGCTATGTATTTGTCTATTGTTATGGCCAGTATAAAAGCGGACCAGGGTCATTAGGAAGCCAGTCTACTACCAGCTCTGGTAGAGAATGCAAACGGCTAAGGAGTAGCTAAGCTCCTTACACCGGCTTGGAACCTAACCACCACCGCCAGGCCTCCGTGATTATATCACTTCGTGCCGGTTCCTTCACGCGTCTCCACCGCGCCTGCTACGTGTGCCTGCTGCCTAACTGACCACTCCGTCGCGCCTTCTACGGGTCCCTGCTGCCGCCTATCCTGAGGAGTGCCGTTGGAGGTGCTCTGGCCCTCCTACCTACACACCGCTGCCACCGGGTGTTCCCGAGCCGTCTGCCTACAGAGCGTCTTTAGGACGCTCCTGTGCTGCCTACCTGACTGCTGGGTTGCTGAGCCTGTTCCTGCTCCGGCCATCTATCCGCCTCCGCGTCCTACCCTGGCCAGGCTAGACCTTTCTAGATTACGTTGTACATAGTTATTGTTATTTAGGTTAAGTTAGTTAAGTAAGATCGGCCGTGCCCTCCTAATCTATATCCTCCCTTGATCTCTGTTGTTTTCTCTTGTAAGTATACCGTGTTAACTATCTAACTTGTTTTCTTTTAGCGTCCTCCTCTCTTTTTTTGCACGAAACCTTCCGCTTCGCGACAAGTGGACGTTGAATATTTGTATGGAGCAACTTTTTTGTTCCGAGACTTCAAAATTGGTCCTATAGTAGTAGTTCTTCAGTTTACTTGATGTTACGGTTTAAAAATTCGGCTCCTGTTTCATAAGTAACCTTGTATGGGTTGAATGACGACGCGTTCAGAAGGCGTTTCATGTAATACATAGCGATTACCACAGACTGCACTAACGTATTATCGCGTTCTATCTAGTAATCCCTAAATCTTACCTAAAATACACCCCCTGAATCCAATACTTTCATCGTGTCACCTTTGATTTTAAAATATTCTTCTTTATTGTACACAATCAAAACAAAAACAAAATAGTTACAATCAATTGATGTTCCAGGGCGAGCTTATCTCCTTAAAAGATCTCTTCCAGCCAACCCTAGATCATGTATGAAATGATATTAGCGGGAAGATGGTGTAGGTACATTTACATAAAAAGACTATATTATATACAGATATACATAATGAACGATATAAAGTATCATATTACGATAAATTCGAGAGTAAGTGAGCTCTAAACGTAGTTATGGAAGAAATTTTACGGATGTTACCTGGGAGAGCATTCCATATTATTGCAGCGCGTACAGTAAAAGAGCTGTGAAAGAACTTCGAATTACACTGAGGAACATCAAGGGGTTTTGGATTGACACAGAAACGCACAGGACGAGGATCAGGTGGTAATACATGGAAACGGGAGCGCAACTAATCAGTGTTCTGCAGACAGTGAAGAATTTTGTAAATAAAACAAAGGATGTGCATGGCCCTGCGTTTCTTGTGTCAATATTCAGACTTTTCTAAAAATGGCTATCAGCTCTAGCAAAAATTTGCCGATTTTACAATAAATGACGTCGTAGCCAAGCACAACAAATTTACACAACAAGCATTAAGTATATGAATAACAGTATTAGTATTCACTACATACCAATTTAGTCCAAACACACAACAGGCAAACGCGTGACATAAACTTTTCCAGAGCGACGCTTACTATGCGTAAAAAAATTTATGGCGCCCCCGGAGCAGCCCGCTCCCTAAAGCCCGCATTTAGACTGTCGAAAAGTTGAGGCATTCCAAAAGGATTGCAACGGACAGTCACGTCAGCGGAATATTCCCAAGAGACCGTGAACTGAAACAATTCAGAGTCCAATGAAGCATGTACAAAGTTGTGTTCTGAAGTTAGACAAACCATTGTGTGATGCTAATGCTTCCTAGAACGACTATGGAGGATTTTTGGGAAAAGTGTGTTTTCTCTTCTCTCTCCGTGCCTCTTTCCATATCACCTGCGGTTGGTCTTCTGAATATATTTGCGGCAATCGACTATGTCGTTAAATCTACTGGGACTAAGTTACACCGTTGGACGTCTTCTGGTTTACTTTCTTGTGTCAATTTTTAGAGCGATTTTAAATGGCACTTACGAATTACAAAAGGATGGTAAATGATTTCTAAATCCAACAGCTCACTGTCTGTATTAAATCTGTATTTATAAACACAAATTGTCGAATGTATGTACGCGCATGACTTCAGAATATTTGACGTATGGTTGAATTATAGTTCCTGTTTGATGGTTATCTTTTTTTGTTATGTTTCTAATTGTCAGGACAAGGTTAATATGAAAGATAATATTTTGAAACAAATTTGCTTAAAAAAATTAATATAGTGAGCAAGTGAGTGAAACTGAAAAATCTAAGAACTAAAAAAATGTTTGTCAGCTCTTTTTTCATTTCATTTTATTCCATGTTAGCTCAGAGATAGTTTAATTCCATTTGCTATATTAGTTCAATCGTGCAAAGACGGATGCGGATCGGTGAGAATTTAGCAAAACATTGTTTAATTTAATCATTCTACTTTTAAAAACAAAACTGTCACTTTGTAATTATTGTTTGCAATTTTATTGTTCTGCGTCCCTCTATATAGTTCCACTGAAAACCAGCGTCACGACATTCCTGTGTCGTGACACAAGCTGAGTAGAGTCCAATTCGGTGTCATTACTAATAAATATTGTATCTGTGCACTTATAACTGTAACTACCGAATAAATATTTTTTCTTTCTTTTTTTCTTTCTAATTTGCGGTAATATTTCATCAAAAGCCATTTTCTCCTTTGGGAGTGCAGAAAGTTTAATGTGTTCTCAAATATTAAGGAAATTTATAGTCAAACTAGATATTACCGCGAACTACGTTTCGCCATAATATTTTGTTTTTTAAAAACGTCGCCCCACACTAGGATTTTCTCCTGTGTCATGGGTGCAGTTACAAACAGAATATCACATGCCCATTCGCCCAGACAGGAACAAATTTCTGTAGGCCATACAAAACATTTGTCCCGTACGGGAATCGAACCAGTGACCCGTTGCGCAGTAGGCGATCACTCGACCTCTGCGCTAACCGTGTCGTCAATTATTAAATAACATAAAATGGATTTTAATAATTTCGTACTATTTTTGTTTCAGGTAAAGAATTATTAATTTGAAGGAAACAGCTGAAGGTTTGAAAAGCACTCGTATCTTTGGAATATTATATTAAGTATAATCTTGTTTTGTCACATGGGTTTCTATAACTATTCAGCAACACATAGACATACAACATAGACATATCGGAAATATAGAGTTCCTCAACGACGAACCATTTCTCAGACCTACCAAATATACCTACACAAAAAAAATAGATTGTATATTTTTTTTGTGTAGGTCAACCCGTTTCGGAGGAGTTCGATAACAAACACTGTGACACGAGATTTTTATATATAAGACTAGCTGTGCCCGCGACATCGTTCGCGTGGATGTTGGAAAATAACAACATGTCGTACCTACATTTTTTTCCCGTCTGTGCAACATCGTCGTAGCGTAATGTTATATAGCTTATAGCCTTCCTCGATAAATGGACTATCCAACATATATATTTTTTTAATTTGAATCAATAGTTCCTGAGATTAGCGCGTTCAGCAAAACAAACAAACAATCAAACAAAAAACTAAGTAGTATAGATTTGATATTATCGCATTCTTAATTTAATTTGCCTGAGAACATAAAATGTAGTCAAAAATCCCACTTTTAAAATGAAATGATAGTATTGCGCAACGCTTAAAAATAAAGCTCGAATCCCGCGGCGTGCATATTTAAAAGACCATTAACGTCACAGTTGTGGTCCAAAAGCTGTGCTTAATAGCGAAAGGACTGCGCCAGTGAAATGACGTTTCTTTGTACAGAAAATTATTTTCACATACCATATGAAATATTTCAAATACAGGGTAATCGGTTGAATTGTTACCACTCACCACATACTTTGTCAAGTAGTTCTTATGATTCAAATGATGGATGGATGAATTGAAACTGCTAAAACAGGCACAAAGCACCACATGATAAAACATGACTTCCACGGCAAGACTCATAAATGTTGTGTAATTATGATATCATAATAAGATATCATTCTTTCGAATACTTGTCTTTTACGCGCGCCGTGCGCCCTCTTGTTATTCATAACAAAAACGCGATGACAGTTGAGTTGTTGCCTTCCCAAAGCCAGACGTACTAAGACTAACTGACCACGGTACTCGCGCACCTACCTAGAGAAGTGAAGTGATATTTGTGCCTAAAATAGTACCTAGAACCTAATCGAAGAAGCCCAGAGTCTGCGTATATCCTATGGTCGACCTAGGTAACACCGAAATCTAGGAATAGCGGTAAAGTACCAGAATTGACTACTTGAATAACCTTACAGTTCAGCCCAGCATATTGAAATTATATAGTATGTAGTTTTCCCTAACAATCATAATTACTTGAGTTACCATACAAAATACCATACTAGAGTTACCATACTGCCGCCACAGTATTACGTTTTCTACACAAATAGACGCACTGACGGTAGCAGTATAGTTATGAATGAGGAAAGAGTATATATAAGGTAAGGAAAGAGGTATAACTGGGCTAATCCAGCTTTATATATTATAGATCCAGCTTTATATAGTATAGATTAGTATAAGAGTATTGTAGACTATTTTTAGTTGAAACACCTCCTCTCCTCTAACCGGCTCCGTAGTCTAGTTGTTGAGACCACCGGGGTTTGATCCGTAGTTGAGGGTTCGACTCCCCGTGGGGGAAAAAGCTTTTCTGCTTTGTTTGGTTGGTGGCAGGGCTTTTAAGCCCGCCTGGATAGCTACCATCTTATCTAAGTTTGGCGTCACAAAAACAATGTTAATAGCATTGTTGTGATTCGACAATTTGAAGTAAAATAGACAGTTCCTTAGTTGCTAAGGAGTCCAGGTGAAGCTCACTTCCACCTTTCGCCTTATCGTCACTTAAGTGAGATGAAGGCCAAGAGCGTCCTTGTCGTATGTGGAAAAAAAAAACAAGAGCAGGATGATTTCTATATCTTAGATTTTAGCTAAACATTAATAAACTTTTGTGGGGTTGGCCTTATTTTTTTGCATTCTTTGTCTATAAATGCGAGTGTGTTAGAAATCAATATTGACATTATTATTTTTTAAGCGCTCGTATAATGCTATGCAACAAAGCAGACAGAAAACAATGTTGACTAAATCGTGTTAATTGAACGATGTGTCCCAAACGCGTTCCGCACGAAATCCCGTAATATCATGGAACCCTGCCCTCAAGAACAAGTTACGTACAACAACAAGTTACGTACGTTACGAACAAGTGCTAATTAGTTACGAAACTTTGCTAATAGCTTAATAATTTTCCCCAAGTACCAGTTTAGACGGCAATAAATTTGTCCGCCGTGACATATTATCTTGGGCTATCGAGCAACCTTGTATCGCGTAATGTTATTTGTTAGGTTGAAAACATAACGCAACAGTGATGTGCTGAACCGTTGAAAAGTACTTAAGTCCGAGGATACGGATACAAATACAAATTATTAGTCTCTAGATCCGAAAATACGGAAATCTTAACACCTTTACTTTGTCAGCAGTTGTCACATCGAAACTATAGCTGTCGGTTCCATATGTTTTTTCAGGATTTGCACTGCTGAATTTTGTTTTTTTTTTATTATCGTGGTATATCATTTAATAAGTTTCTTAAAATGCGAATCATTAATATTAACTTATCTTTTAGCAATTTTATGTAATTAATTTCGCCTTACATTCCTTTATAAATTCTACAAAAGATCTGCCGCAAAAAAAACAGGTATATAGACACGGATACATATATTTTTTAACCAAAAAGATCCACGAATATGGATACAGATTTGGATATCTGGCACATAACTTGTACGGCGGCGTAAGTTACGTCAGAGTAACGAGTAACCCGCCCCTCTAGACAAACGCCACACGCTAACTTTTCCGCAGTCGTTACGCAGATAAAATGTATGGAGATAACATTAGCTGCGGAATAAATAGCGTGAGGTTGTCGCAAGCTAATGTCATTTTCATACATTTTTTCTGCGGTATGACTGCCGAAAAGTTAGCGTGTGGCATTTGTCTATCGTCGCTGTCCGATATGTACTTGAATATACTGTTTACATTTTCAAAATCGATCTTTGGCATACTCATCAACAATAAACGGTCATGTATTGTCATGCTTTTTCTAGCTAAATTGTAGAAATATAGGGAAATTTTAAAGTTAAAGAAAAAAAACAAACTTATTCCTTTAGTCCGGTACAAAATGAAAAGCTTTATTCTTGTAAGTACATAATTATAATTTACTTATGCATATGTTAACACAATTCCTCAATGCAAAGCACTTAACTTAATGTTTAATCAATACAAGCCAAGGGCAGGATGGTTCAGGTTTGTTTGATCAATCTCGGCAGGTAAAAATCAGGTACAAATTGGGTACAAAACTACAAAATGAGGGGCAATAAAGTACACCAACAAATAGTTATAGGTTTCCTTTTTTTTTAAGAGAAATTAGTAGCCCTCCCCGGAGCGGTTGTTAGTAGATCATACCTTCGATGCTAAGTCTCTGCGATCACGGGTCAGAGATATAAAATTCCAGTCTCTTAGATTATTCTCTGTTTCTAATATTACTTGTGTAATTCCACAGAATTCCTCCTTGATATTAGGTTATTAGGTAGGTTAGTTGCAGCGGAGCCCTACGGCCTCCGGGAACTGCCCTGGAGATTCATAGCACAGTGTTATGTTAAAAATATAATTAAATATGCCTATAATCTTAGGGTCAGTGGGTCTAACACTGAGTTCTGAAGGAATCCCAGTCAATACATTTGAATTTCATGTAATAAACATTGCAAGTTAATTCCAAACATAATTTTCAATGAATTGTCAAAGTTTTGTTATTGGGTAGTTAATAAAAAGGACATATGGAGGGGAGAGCACCTATTTTGTGTATAATTACTGCTATTAATAAAAATAAAACAGCTTAATTTGTGAGTTATTTGCCAAAGAAGGATGTGAAACTTAATATTGTGAAAATTTAGAATTTAACAGGAAATTCGCAAGTGATACTCAATATATGCCTTAATCCCACTAAGATGCCGCTTACTATCAGGTTTTTTTAATGAAATAGGGGATGAAAAAGGCGAATTTTGGAAATGTAATATGTTTGATTTCATAATCAATTTACCCACAAATAAAAATAAAATTAACAAAATCTGCTTTAAATCATGAAATATAATAAGTTAATTAGATACCTTATTGTGGGCGGAGTATTATCTATCGATATAATTTATTTATTCAACTAATTCAATGAATCGCGCGCCGGCGATTATAAATATGATTGAGCTTTTACTCTTCAAGCTGAAAACAAAAATAACTGACTTTGGAAATAGCTTTTCAAATTAAATTCACACGGAAAACGAGAGAAATACCTATGGATTTTCTTCGCAGAAATTAAGATAATGTAGAAATTAAGATTTCGCAAGAAATCAATATTAAATTACTTCGGTCGATGTCTCACAGACTAATCATAACATAGACGATAGACGCGTTCAAAGACTAAGGTGAAAAATGGGCGCGTTCCATCTACGCGCATACTAGAATCGAGGTCCGTTCACCGAATGTTAAGCGTCGTATTGGCGACGGAACCTTCCCTAAAACCAAATTCATTTCATAGCATGTGTGTCATGATGTGTCAAGTCAACATACGGATCTATCGGAATTCTACAATATGCTATAAGTATTTCCAGCCAAAGTTATAAGCTTGGTTGAAAAACGAAACGTAATGAAAAATTAACCATAAACAAACTGTGAATGCTTTCCAAATTCTATTCGACGAAACTATAATTATATGATCTATAAGTTTAAGTGTATTTTATTAAAATATGTCTATAGAAATGATCAAAACAAACGGTCTAAATGTCAAATTCCGAATTTTGAGAAAATCAACCCACCTAAATGGAAGCACGGGATTTTGGGCGAAAAAAAACTATCTTTGTAAATAAGGCCAGGATAAACGCGAGATTTATTTTGTTTATGCAAAAATTTAATAATGACCAAAGATAATTGCAAATGTCACTGACGTGACGTGAAACGACGTTGACGTTGACACTTGACATTGATATTGTGAAATTAATTGACAAAGTTATTGTAATTATGATTTTAGTTGTGAAATTTGTGTTAAAACTACAGTGAAACCAAAATGTTTTTGCAAAATTAGTGTTTTATGAAATTTTAAGAAAAAACGGTGTTACAGTATCATGCTCGCCTAATGGTGCTTGCGCATATCTATATGCTGTAATGTATGTTTGTCACTATACGTGTAATATGCTTATGAAACATGCCTGGGCAACGGTATTTATCACAGCTGAGTGCAATAATATATCGCCTGAACCTGACATAGGCAATTTGCCAAACAACAGGGAACTTATTTTGCTTTGTACACACATATGGTATCTCCTAAAGTGACTACAATTTTCTCTCAAACATGCTATGATATACGACCATTTCTTAAGCTGCTAATACGTCATCGTCGTAACGCGATAATAAGTGCAATTATTTTGACTTTAGGCAAGACAGAAATTTGATGGAAAGTGTCCGGTATCAGAATGTTGAGGAGTTTTTTTTTAATAGCTCAAAAATAAATTGATGTAGGTGTGTTTCACAGTATTTTTACTCAGGCAACATTGAAAGAGACCAAAATGTTGGACTGTGCTCGCCGTGACAATCTTCTACCTAATCGTGTACAATACATAGACCGTATCTCTGATTGTGAATAATAGTACCTATCCAATCCAATCGGATACAAGTCCATAAATAAATTATAGAGTATTAGCTTTCCGCTCGCGACTTCATCCGCGTTATTTTATGTTTTCCCGTGGGAAAATTACCCTATGTCCTTCCCCTGGTCTCAAACTATCCCTATACCAACATTCATCAAAATCGGTTCAATAGTTTCGAAGCCTATTCAATACAAACAAACAAACAATCAAATCTTTCCTCCAGTATAGAAAACAACGGAAACTAAATGATTTATTTAGTTTCTATAGAATAAAAAAACGAAGTATATAGGTATAGAATAAAAAAGGGGATTCTTATCCGATTGGATTGGATACTACGAGTATGATAATACATTTACTTCGAAAATAGTTCTGAAGGTGAAGTTTTCTTATGAAAAAGTTTGGCGAGTTCGAAATTTAGTTTTGGAGGAAGGGTAAAATTGTTGGTGGACTTGAGTCGGCTAGTATCCCTAAATATATTATATTCATCTTACAACGTTACTAGTTATAATCTAGAAAAATATCTTTGTAACAATTTTAATAAACCCATACATCTTCATAAGTATACAGTAATAAACTCTTTTCTGTTAGTTATGTATGAGAAACCTAAAATTTGTCGTATTTTATATAAAAAAAACGGCCAAGTGCAAGTTGGACTCACACACCGGTTCCGTACAAACCTGTCTATGTAGGTATATAAGTTCTTAACTAGGTACATATTAAAGGTATTTTTTTCCACAACATGTGTTATTTTTAATTGTATGATTCTATATCAACAAGAAGTACTTTATATTAGGTTTTGATTTCCTTATGAAATCACAATATATGTGACATAAACGGTCATATATTTTGATCGTGTTGAAAGCTGAAAGATACCATAGCCCCGAGTATCTTTACATAGTATAAAACAAAGTCGCTCCCGCTTACGTCTGTATGCTTAGGTCTTTTAAATTACGCAACGGATTTTAATGCAGTTTTCAGTAATACGAGTAGATAGAGTGATTCATCATTATCATCATCATCGCCTCAGCCGCACGACGCCCACTGCTGGGCATAGACCTCCCCAATGGATTTCCACAACGATCGGTCTTATGCTGCCCGCATCCACCGGCTTCCCGCGACCTTTGCCAGATCGTTGGTCCGTCTGATCGGGGGCCTGCCCACTGAACGTTGCCTGGTACGTGGTCGTCATTCAAGAGTCGTTCGACCCTAACGGCCATCGGTTCTCCTCGCTTTGTGTCCCGTCCACTGCCACTTCAGCTGAGCGATCCTTCGAGCAATATCGCTTACTTCAGTTCTCCTGCGGATCTCCTCATTTCGGATCCGATCACGCAGGAAACCCCCAAGCATTGCTCTCTCCATTGCCCGCTGAGCGACCTCGAGCCTTCGGACGAGACTCATAGAGTGATTCAAAAGGAAGGTTTATATGTATAGCTACCGATCCACTCCAACTTCGCACGGGTAATATAAAATAATTATCCACGATGGCAAAGCCGCGGGCGGGTCGCTAGTTTCATATAAATTTTAGTTTAATATCTTTACGCGTTCCTGAGACAATGTGCTTGACAGACAGACAGGTGCATGGACACTCAGACAACTAAGTGATCCTATAGGGTTCCGTTTCTTACTTATGATGTAAAGAACCCAAAAAAAACATTGTAATATTAAGAGTAGAATAGTGAATTTAAAGTACATTTTTGTCGCCCTTCTCTTTCTTCCTTGTATGGAGGGTATAAAAGCCTACTTAGGAAGTTTTCCGCAATTACAAATAAAACCCTTATTATAATTTAAAAAAACCTTTTTTGGGGCGAGGAAATCTGTTACATAGTCAAGGGTCTAAGTTGACTAAACCGCCGAGCTGAGTATACCATAGACCTGGTCCACCATCCCTGCTAGCACTTTACCTAGGGAGGGGTCAAAGGTTAACTCATTTGTGACCTACCAGACGGGCAACCAGGTCAGACCTATAATAAGTTTCAGTTAGATGTCAGTGTGACTGGAGTAACCTATATCCAGTTGCTTAGGGTAATTAAAGAGCACTTACGAAGGCACATCTCCTTCCACCCAGCCGCTTGTGGTGGAGCGGAGCGGCAAGATCCTCTTCCCGCGCTCGCCCCGCAGCCACCTTCTGCGTGATAACAACTTCACAGAAGGAGGCGACAGTGCCGCATATCGTCACGTAGGTCGCTATCTTTTTAACGACGTTATTATTATTTCATTATTTCGGGGCTATTTGCGTCACTGCGACCTGCAAAGATCTATTGTGACTAGCCTCTAAGTAAGACTTATTAGGCCTTACATGTGCTCCTTTAGCTGGGCACTGTCTAGGAATGATAAGATATTCCCAGCTTGGATTGTTTTTATATCGTCTGGGTCGAGAATGTGTCACCCCAATTGTCGGTTTCTTTTGTGAATAAGGAGTTCACAAAAGCACAGGGGGTGCATTGGTGTTTGACGACGTTAGCGCGAGTATGCATCGTGCTGGGGTCGCCAGACCAGGCACTCCACAAGGATGTGCTCAACGATGTCGTCGGGAGCGCCGCAGTGATGAAATAGTAGGTTGATCCACCCCTAGTAGATGAAACGCTTGCCCATCAGTGATATATATGTGGGTTAATGTGATGATTATGGTGTTAGCATTTTAAAATATCGATAAAAAATATTTTAAAAACACTAATATAAAATAATCAAAGAATAGTATTGCTTCCTTGTATCCGCCAAAGACGAAAACCATTTTAATGTGTACACTTCTTTTTACAACCAAATTAAGTCCGTATAACGACTTATTAACATATTTAAATTAAGAATGAGGACCCAAAATTATTAGGGACACCAAGTACAAACCCTGCGCCAGCCATGGGAGGGTTTCATTACTTTTAATTAAATGAGCTAAGGGGGTTCCGAAACACGTTGAAGTTGGACGTCATTTAATTACATCACATCCAAATTGGTTCTTGTTGATTTTTACATGGAAAGATCCATCGAAATGAAATATCCATATTATAATGAATATGTAGCTTATATATGTATAAAAATATAATTTCTAAAAGTGTCAAAATTTATTAAAAATATTAAGGTAAGGTTGCGAACATTGGACCAGCGCTCTGACTGGACTACTCCAATAATTCGGAATGGATGATTGGACTGGTCCAATGATGGACACTATTTTATATCTAGTTTCCATGTGTTTGTCGAACCGTTTAGCTCAGTGGTTTTGAGCGCCGGCTCAGATGTAATTATGGTAATTTAAGCCCCAAATTGGAAGAAAAGTTAGTACATCATATTTAAAAAATTGAACGTTGTTTATATGTACTCTTGCTTAAAAAACGTATGCTACTCAGAGATCTTTATTATATGTGAGTTAATCACCACAAATGTTTGTTGCCGCTTATCTCAAATGAAAATAAAGACTGATATCAAGAAAATATTATAGTATCATTATTTTGGTTAACCTGAAAGGCTCCATCGATGGACCATAGGAGAAAAAGTTTTTGGTCCAATCAACGTCACGGTGGCCCAAGCAAGGCGACCATCGAAATTTATGTTTTTTCGTTATTGCATGATATTTATTTAAAACAATTACTTTGGAATTCAACTGTAAGTATTAAGAGCATATATCCTTTTGACTGACTACTTATTTTGCTTCGTATGAGGTGTAGTTTAGAACTTATGAGTGTCCAAAGTTAAGTGGTTCAATAGTGGCAACCTTACTCTACTTTTGGGTTTTTAATTAAAAATCAACAAGAATCGTACAAGAACTAAATAATTTTAGACGAAGCTGCTTTGCTTAATATAGAAACATTAAACGAATGAAGAGATGCAACAATTTTTAAAAATTCAACAATTTTGAGTTTCATTCAAATTTTGCAGATGAAACTGATTCTCCAACTGGTGGAGAAATGCATAGCGCGCCATTATCTCGTATCTCGGACACACTTTGGAAGTGGCACAGCGATGCTCAGCACTTTTAATGGACTTTTGCCAAGCAAATGGGCGGCAGCTTTATGCATATCATATTAAGCCCTCGCCAAAATAAGTTTTATTTATTTACGGCAGGGAAACTCTTTGCCTACATATCACCTGATGGTAAGAGACGATATTATGTATGAAGATGGATGTGAGCTTAACCTAGATATTGTTTTTACAAACATTCATGGTAAATCAATACAATAAAAAAATTAGTTTCGGGCGGAAATCGAACCCATCTTCAACATACCATGCTTACCCCTTAACCTCTCCGCCACCGAGCTCTTACCAGCCCCGATGAAATTTCAGCTATATTCATCTCTTATGTAACTTGGTAGTCCAAAGTAGATTTCATTTACTGTTAATAACTACGTATGATTTAGGTAGCTTTACGGATTTTTGTAAATTGGTTAAGAATAAAGCAAACTTACAAATTTTATATTTGTCACTTTGCATTTTCTTTAAAATGCTGAATAAATTGAAAATGAAAAAATAATATAGTACGTAAGTCATAAATATAAAATTTGTTTTTACAACTTTACTAAGACGTAGCTTTTACATGTTCACAAGCCTCACCACCAAACCAAGCAGTAAACTGATCCTCGTGAGGAATAGATCCTCGGAACTGTTTTATGAATATAAGTAATGTATGTAAGCAAAATATTTAATCATGTTCGGTAACGTTGGGTTAAAAAATTTGTCACTTCGACAATAACTACGTTAAGACAAGAAACAATGGATAATGGCAATATCAGAGAATGCGTATAAATCGTGAGTTACAAGACATTCATAACTGACTTACTGGTAAGTTACTTTTCTCCTCCCCAGCACGAAAAGGATGCTTTTGCTGCCTAAAAACTAGCAGTAAAACGATTTTTGCTGCGACCGTGAAGTAAAGTGATTTGAATTTCGAACACTACCTTTTGGAATTACATATTATTCGGCTTAGAAAAGGCAAATGGTCCGTTCAGAAACACATTTCGGCCTAGAAATTTAACTCACAGGAATAAAATTTAGTTTTTATTTATTGAAATTTAAGTTTGAAAA
This sequence comes from Schoenobius gigantellus, assembly GCA_963935595.1. Classification (NCBI taxonomy): domain Eukaryota; kingdom Metazoa; phylum Arthropoda; class Insecta; order Lepidoptera; family Crambidae; genus Schoenobius; species Schoenobius gigantellus. The sequence goes on from OZ012558.1 coordinate 11,792,048, forward strand.
TTGTACTATTGCTATTTTAAATTGTAATATTCAAAATACCTTACTTAAAAATATCATGTTTGGTTTTCATAAAAATGTCAACCAGAGTAATTTCCGAACGCAACATCTATCTATTTAAAATAATTAAAGTTATAAAATATTATTTAGCAGGTGTCAAACTTTTTGCTACATTAGGTCGATTGAACTGTTTTCGTAAATATAAAAAAAATGAGTGCGTCGAGCGATTAAGATATAGTTCTTATTAAATTCTGAAAAAATCGCAAATTCCGAACGCGTATTTGTAACGTAGTTTCACATTCTTATACACCCTTTTACTCGAATAAGCCCCACACAAATTTTGTTCATTCAAAACTAATATAAATGTTTGACGTTGTAATCCCAACCAAGTTCCCAAGTTCACAGTAAGAGCAGAATTGTATGAAAATCAGTAAGGACTATTCACAGCCTTAGCACGTGATGCGAGCTACGTGTTCCGAAGTATGTTGCAGAGTGCTCCTGGGATAGCCCAAAGAAGATCCCTAAGTAAATGTTTACAGAAACTTCGTCAGACGTGTCCAGGAACTATTATGGGAGTTAATGAACTAAGCGCTGTGGTCAGGGAGCCGCATTGCGTCATTTTATGGGCCAAAGTTGCCTTTTTAAAAAGTTATAAATAGTGAATTGTGCATTTTTGTAGTATATGGTGATACTAGTAAACTAAAATTTTAAACTATTGTTCAATTTTGTGGTAAACGTATTTACATAAAATATTGTATAGGTATAATATGTAGGTAAGATATTGGTGTATGTATCGAAACTAATTTTTTTTTTTTTACTGAACCTCTTAATCGATGCAAAAAATTAACTCACTATTAGTATATACATACGTTTCCGGAAAACTTATACTTTTTTATCCAACACGCGTTAAACCTGTGATTTTTTTATTATATATAACTTACTAGCTGTGCTCGCGAAGTACGTTTCACCATTTTTTTTCCCGTTTTTGTTACATTTTTCATTGATGCTCAGCTCCTATCAATTGTAGAGTGATGTTCCTTCCTCGATAAATGGAGTATCCAACACAAAAATAATTTTTCAATTTGAATCAGTTGTTCCTGAGATTAGCGCGTTCAACCAAACAAACAATCAAACAAATTCTTCAGCTTTATAATATTAGTAAGTATAGATAAAAAAAAAACGAAACTTAACTACATCATACGTAAAGTTGTAAATGAAAATGCACTTACCTTGTTTTTTTATTCTATTGTTCCAGTACTCTACAACAAGCAATGACCGTATATCAAGTCAGATCAATATTACAGAGTCGAAAAGAAAAACAGCAATAAATACCTATTTGGATAGTTATATCACTGTAAAACTACACTCCGACCGAACAAGAGAAAACAAACATAGGTATTTCCAATACTGGGAACGCAATATCGCAAGTTATTGGAGTCTGCTCCCAGATAATGGAAAGTTTTTTCAGTTTAAGGCGCATAGTGTTCCCAATGACCTTGCGTCGATCGTCCCGTACTGATTACATAGGAATAGGAGTGAGTGAGTGAGAGTGGTGGGAATATTTAAGCAAACCTTTACGCGTAAGATGAATTATTTCAATGAAAAATTAATAAAGATGAATAAGAAAAATTTAAAAAGACCATCCGCTAGATTATTGTTCACTTTATTTATTAAAATCGAAAGTATATGATTTAACCTAATATTTACGACGCGATTAGGCTTAAAGTTTTAAAATCGAGGCATGTTTGGGCTACATTTTAAGGAACCAAGTTTTAATTAATTTATCAAAAAAAAAATTAAAAAGACCATCCTCTAAAGAATGCGTTGAATAATAACATATCTTTTTAAAAGATTTTTTTATTCAATATTTATGAAGAGAACCGGTTTTTCTGCAGTGATTTTTTATGATTGACCCTACTATGCGCCTCAAGCGTGTATGGGTTCTCCAATGGCAATGATACTTTTATACTTTTTAACCGAATCCAAAAAAAGGAGAAGTTTCTCAATTCGACGTGTATGTTTTTTGTGTGTATGTTACGCGATTACTCCATCAATTGTGGGCTGATTTTAAAAATTGTATTAATTAATTTTATTTTATATTTAATAATTTATATATTATATTGAATATTTATAATTGAATAATTTTATTTTATTTTCGAAAGAAGGTACTGCTGATAATATGGTCGCACTTTCACTAAAGTTAGGATCTCATGATGAGATCCCAGGTAAAACAAGAGAAACTCCCAAATTTTATACACGTATACCACATTTTGTTTTATCTTAAGCTAATATATTCAGGTTAAGTTAAGGTGTTAAGCTGATAATGGAAGGATCCTTTATGATTAAGAGTTAGGGTATAGTTATTTTGATATTATGATCACGTATTGTCCCATGCTTATATTTCTTACTAGCTTCTGCCCGCGACTTCATCTGCTTGGACTTCAGAATTGGGTCTAATAATTTTTAATCTTCCCACGGGAACTATTTGAGAGATCATTAAGGAATATAAAGTACATGTCCTTTTCCATAGCTGTCTGCCCGCGGCATAGCTCGTAAACAATTTTCAATTTTCCCTCGGGAACAACTTAAGGAATCGGGACAAAAGGTAGCCTATGTTCTTTTCCATTGGCTACATGCATGCCAAATTTCATCCAAAACCGTTCAGCAGTTTTTGCGTGATTGAGTAACAAACATCCAAACAACCACACTTTCACATTTATAATATTACTAGTAGGATAATTTCTTCGGTGAGCTTATGAGCTGGACTTAAAATCACAAAGAAAATTACAAAAATGTAATGTAGTCTGTACCTATTCTCATTTTTTAAACTTTTCAGTGTTTTTGAGGTCGGTTTTTATTTTTTGTAAATTTTGAACGAACAGAACGTTACAATTACTTACGATTATTTATTTTTTCAGAATTTAATAAGAAATTAACTGATATCTACTACATTACATTTAAAATATTGACACGAGCCAGAAACTAAAGAGTCCTCCTTTATGACCTATCTACGCCGAATGGAAATGTTTTGCTTATTATTTTTTCGACGTTGTGATTTTTTTAAGCTATGCGTTGCAAAGCATAGCTTCATCAGATCCAGACTTTGGTGACAATAGGGACACCTCAGGAGTACTCTATCGAACACAAAAAAAATGAAAATCGGTCCATAGGTAATTGGCGGAGTAATCGCTAATATACAATAAAAACATACGCATCGAATTGAGAACATCATCCTTTTTTATGGTAGGTTAAAAATATAAAAATATGATTTTTACGAAAAACAAAAAAAAGACAAGTAACCCCCAACATTACATTTTTATATTGAAATCTGTGATAAGCGATGATCTCCGGAAAAGATTTAAAATTAGGCACCAACTTCAAAATAATAATGTGATGTTGTTTATATATTCTTATATTATTCTTGGCTTTTAAGTGTTTTTGAAGTCGGTTATTATTTTGTAACAATGTATTTTAGTGTTAATAATTATTTTACCGTTTAGGTTAAAACACCAAAATTAGGTGGTATTCCGATCTGTTATATCTTTGAAAAGATTTTTTTTTTCAAACAACACAAATGAACTTGATGACTGAAATTGAAACTTAAGTCAGGAACATAACAAAACCACGGAAAAAACACTTCATGTAGGCACCACTGTCATGGCGTCCGTGCACTACAATAATCATATAAGACTATTATCCATTAGTAACTTAATGTTATTTCTTATACTGGACGAATACTAACCATTGAATTAAAAATGGACGTGTTTTAATCCACAAGACAAGGAATTGCGTTTAAAAATATTTGTAAGTAAGTAATTTTGTATGTGTCGAGTCCACAGCATCGGTAGCGCTGTGGTCTCGGCACTTGCCTTCCTATCGAGAGATCCGGGGTTCGATCCTGCCATATACCAATGTGTTTTTCGAATTTCATGTGTTCATTTTGTCCGACGCTCGTACGGTGAGGGAAAATATCGTAAGGCAACCTGCATACATCTGCGGAAAAATTCAAATGTGTATGTGAAGCCGACAAATCCGCATTGGAACAGCGTGGTTGACTAAGGCCTAACCAACCTAACTTAAGGTAGGCTCGAGCCTCTCGGACGTATATGAGCTGCGATGATGGAATAATTTTGTGAGGGGTGTCGAATAACACCAGTACACTAAACCCATTATTATGTAATACGACAAAGCTATATCGCCGAATAACTGCCATCACTCACCAGCGCGAAGAATGGTCACGTCGTCGTGTCTACTGGATATATTTTCTCAAAATGTCAGCAATCGTCGACGGGAGGGAAACGGGGGACGCCTGTCCTCTACCCGTACGGATATAGCGTCACTTCCACTCGATTAGAGCCCAGCCGCCTAATGGATCACCGTGTCCTTGGACCCCGCCAGCGCTATTATTCATACAATACCGCGTAGCTCTGCGGAAAGAATTTCTTAATTCAAAAACGCCGCGACAAACGAGTGTTTGAATTATCAATTGCCAATTGCTTGAATTACGCGTTAAGTTCTAGAGACGTTGCTAGCAAATGACGCCATTACATTTTTTTATTTAAAATTTTATTGCAGGTACACAGAACATTATAAATAGCTAACTAATAACTAACTAAAACTAATACAATACTCGGTTGTTAAGAAAATAATAAAACATGTGTGGTCTATTTCTAGTCGAAGTCTGCAATGGTAGGAGCACTTCTACTATAATCTATACTAATATTATAAAGCTTAAGAGTTTGTTTGTTTGTTTATTTATTTGTTTTTTTGTTTGTTTGCTTGAACGCGCTAATCTCAGGAACTACTGGTCCGATTTGAAAAGTTCTTTCAGTGTTAGATAGCCCATTTATCGAGGAAGGCTTCAGGCTATATATCATCACGCTAAGACCAATAGGAGCGGAGCACCAATGAAGAATGTTTCAAAATCGGGGGATTTTTTTCCCTATTGAGAGCTTCCGCTGCGTAAACGGTTAGAGTTTCGCAAAAATCAAGTATGACAGAATTGTTCCCCTTTAAAAGTTCTAAAAAAAGTCCGCGACAGCATATGTCTATCTTTTAAGGTTAGCTCACTATAACCTTTTTTATGCTAACCAAATTTGTTCTAAAATAATACATTATTTGCGAAGGTGTTTTTATAAACATGATATGAATCCTTATCCAAATAAATACGTTATTCATCACAAGTATTTAATTTAAAACAAAATTGCCCTTTACATCATTTGATTTAAATGAATATGTTAGGAGATATCGCAGTTTTATTTAATATAACATCACAGCAAAATAATGATCGAGTACTGCGCGCACAATATGCAAAGCCGGCGGGCAGTCATGAGGGGGAAGGGCGGTGGCCCCAGTTAGCTATACTTCTGCCGGAAGAAAACAAAACTTAAAAAAATAGTGTACGCAGAAGTACTTTAAAATAACATTAGTTTAGTTTTTTTGAGAATAACCTACAATCTACATGATATAAGATTATAAGACCCAGTACTTGCTCCTTGACTGCTCACTGACTTGACTGACTTAAGGAGCAGTACTTCCTGTAATTATTTTTCTAATATTTTCTCTTATACAAACCTTGTCCTAACAATAACGAATACATAAAACCAAGAATCATCCAATTTGGTGCAGTCGTTCGAAAGTTATTGGCGTACATACATTTCGAAGATTCATTTTTATTTATATAGATTATATTGTACAATAAAATCAGGCAAAAATATTTTTTAACAAATTACATGAAGAGATGCCTTTTTTAATCTTGAAAATTTTTATGTCAAGTCAGAAGCATCAGTTTCTGTATTAAGATATTTCTGATACTGTGTGTTGACATTCACTATTTAAGATAACCATTTTCGATAGCTAAGAAATGAATTTCAAATCAACATTTATAAAACAATGAATGATAGAATAATGGACAAAAGTGCTTCAAACTATTACAAATTAGCTAACAATGAAGTAAATTTTAAATAGCTGAAATTGTAAACTGTTAAACCTTTTGATCCATGTTACTAATCTGAAAATTATGACAATATTGTGTTAATTCTCGTGCAAGCTTTTTTTATTTTCTAAGGGTTTTATTGTTGCGGGCTCTAGAATATAAAAGACCTGATAAAATTTAGGAACCCTAGAATTTGGCGAGATTAACCTTTACGACGTGAAGGGACAAATGGAGTGGTGTATCCAACATTCACTCACTTTGGCAAAAAGGAATTTGGAGGTTTTGTTTAATAGCTTTCATGCTTTTTGAATCATTAAAATGTATCAGTATAATAATAATTGGGATGATGACTGCATTCTAATTTTTACTTCTCGTCATTAAATATTAAAATACCGTGGAAAAAGATGCAGTCCTGTGAAATTAGAATTAAAATCGGCTTAGAAATACATTAGATACAAACATTTTAAGTTGTTGATTTGAAGGCGATTAGACAGAGAGATCCGACATCAACCGTGACGTCATCGTTGAGTACGGCCATTTAAACTCCTTGTAAATTGCCGTTTTGCTAGAAAGAGATGGAGAAAAATCTTTATTACCTTATATCTTGGTTGTTTTTTATAGTTATTCGAAAACCGTTTTTTTTTTCTTTCTGTTTATTATATGAATGAGCTTCTATTAAAGCAAAAAAAAATTTTTTAGTCATCTAGCCTATTATGCTCAGCACTCGTTCCGATTCCGCCAGGACAGTCCTGATTTCGATCATAATCTTGTCCCGCGTTGCGACACCCTATCAGTTATGTCCTGATTTTTATGATAACAGGCAATGATGCCCTAAACAGCATTTGAAGGAGATAATATGGGACTAGGCTAGTAGTAGTATTACCTCCTTCGAATACTTATGTTAAGTAAGTATTTTCCCATATTTAACTTAAATGGTCTGATGATAGACATCGTTACTTTGCAGGTTTAATGAAAGCAGAATTGCATTTTTTGAGCTATTGAATAAAATTATGAAAACAAAATGTTATGTGAGAGTCTGATGCCTGAGATACGAGTATATATCCAAAAGGAACCTGTAGTAAAAATTACCAGGCCCTCCTGCCACGCCACCGGACGATCGACGCGATACGTCCGGTGTTGGAGGAGTGGGTAGGGCGTCGGCAGGGCAGCCTCACGTTTCGCATGGTGCAGGTACTGACCGGGCATGGCTGCTTCGGTCACTACTTGCACCGGGTCGCGCGTCGGGAGGAAACGCCGCGGTGTCACCACTGCGACGCTCCCGACGACACTGCCGAGCACACCTTATTGGTGTGCCCGGCCTGGCGACCCCAACGCAGCGTGCTTAACACTGCGCTGGGAGGCGGTGACCTCTCGCTGCCGAGCATGGTCGTGGCCATGCTCCGCGGCGAGACGGAATGGGGGGCTGTCGCCTCCTTCTGCGAGGACGTCATCTCGCAGAAGGAGGCCGCGGAGAGGGAGCGGGAAGCAGATCCTCAAGCCGCTCCCATCCGTCGCAGACGGATAGGCAGGAGAAGGCGGGCATTCGCACAAGCGATGCCCGTCTAATGACCCTGCCGTGGAGGCCTGCGTGCACGGTTGGCCCCGTGCACCCCGCCGTAAGGCCCTCCGTCTGGGGATTGCCCTGGTGTTCTCGGGCAATCCCCCCTTGGCGATAGCCCGACCGGTGGGTCGGGCTTGCCCAGGCGCGTGGGTAGTGGAGTCGCAGTGTGGACCTTACCTAGCGCGCCCAAGAGGGCAGGGAGAACACCGGGGGGTTTTAGTGGGTAGGCCTGGCACTCTGCCGGGAGAGCCCCACACACGCTCGCCGTCTAGCCAACGGCGGGTACGGTGCGGTTACGCATTCCCCCCCGAGAAAAAAAAAAGGCCCTCCTGCCACGGCTATGTCCACTATCCATTGATGGTTTATGGTTTGAGTAAATTGAGTAATTTGCAAGCAATACAAATAACCGCGTGTGTGTATATGTGGGTGGGTATATGTGTCTGTGCTAAGTTAAATATTTCGCTTAAGATAGGAGATATATTTTGTTGAGAATTCATAACTAAATATAAAAATGATGCGGAATATTGATTAGCGCTGTCCATATGCATGGAAAAATAAGCAAATTAAAATGAAGCAAAAATTGCAAAAGCTCTTTTATTTTTTTCCCTTAGTCAGAGTACACATAGGTCTGAACTCCGACTGTCTCCGATGACCGATCGATTGCCCCATTTTTTGTCCTTAAGGTATGCTCGTCGGGAACACTGGGTCGTTTGTCGGGGTCAGGCTAATTATCTAGTCGGGTCACTTTGTGCTGTTTTCGAAATAGTCTGCACCCCTTTTCATCTCATTCGCTTAATCTAGCTTTAGGAATATGGCTAACGCTAGCTAGACTAATAAGACAAGATTTTTTTAAGTTTATAAAATGGAAAATGAAATTTGAGTCAATAATATCAGCTTTGTTATAATTTAATGAGTCAATTTGTTATTCACTCACTGTCGATTCCTTGGAAATTCCTTGCCTGCCAAATGAACAAAGCAGTATCGAAATCAAATTTCTATTGGAAGTTCAATGTTTGTAATTTACCTGTTATAATGCTGGTCGGGAATTCTTAGTAAATTTAAATCATTCCATTTAACTTGTGAACTTTTGGTAATTTTATCTGAAATGTAGACTGTTTGCCCTTTGCGATCTACTTCGATTTATTATTCAACAATTGATTTAGATAGTTGATTTCACTATGTTTCGTAGTTATTTTGAACTGTATATAAACTAATGTAGATTTTCCGACCGATTAAGTTGTAAAACAGGTAATAGAAACTTAGTCACGAAATGACGGTTGATACGAACTTTGATAATTATCTACGTAAGTAATATGTTTTGTACACGGCCGGTTCGTTCGGGGTGCGGAAAACTCTTCGCCCTTAACCGTAACCAAACTCCGGGATGTACTTACGTCCGTGATACACGGAGTCTGAATCGCACTTTAGAATTACCTTAACCTGAGTAATATGCAAACAATCTCACTATAGCAAGTGTCCCATACAGCACCTGAACAGCAGCGGAGAGATGACTGCTCCTCTGTGGTGAAAGTCCAGCTATGGACCCTGAATATCTTCTAGGAACACTTGCTCACAGCACAGTGGACGTGACAAATAACTATACACTTATACAGAGCCCTAAATAGGATACCAACCAAGACACCTGATTACTTAAATAAGGTAATAATTAAATTCGCGAGTCGGGCGCATTCACTCGTGCGCACTGTCACCGACCTATCAATACGCAAGATAGTGTACGGCTAACTTCACAAGGTCTGAAGCGAATCTAGCGCATGCCCTAGATTTCCGAACATAATAAAATTTTGTGTATTTATAGGTAGGTATTGTGTATTGCTGTGCTTAATTCAAATCATGTATAAATGCAGATCTATAAGTCATATTTTTCATTGTTTTTATTTCATACATTTTTTTTTCTGAAAAAAAATACATCATTTATTTTGCCTTATTCTTGACATGTAGTTATTAAGCCATGCATCGCACCTTGCATAGCTTCAATAGACGCGAGTTATACAGAAGAGACGTGGCGCAATTGTGCCCACGCCTCCAGGAGACTTCCCGTCACGCTAAGGGGGCTCCCATACGACAAACGTGATTTTTTTGCCGTTTTGTCTAATGTTGTATAGATAATGGTACGGAACCCTTCGTGCGACTCCGAGTGCGAGTGCGAGTCCGACTCGCACATACCCGGTTTTTATTTTTTGCAATGTCCTACTAGGATGGGTGTCAAAATACGATAAAAATGTATCGTATTTCGACAGTTCACCGCGATAAACCGCTTTATTATATCGTGTTTTGGTAGTCATGCTAGGGAGGCAGAAGGAAACTGCACGTGAGTCGTGTGCTGGGGCAACTCTCTCTTACTCATTTCTGCCATATAACAAGTGCACCTGTTTATTATTAGTATGTTTCGGTTTGATAGGCAGCGATGTCATTAGGTAGGTAAAGGTTCTGAGGCCCAATTCTACTAATAAGTTACAGCCGAACCGAAACTGAACCGTTGCGATCAACCAATCAGAACAACCACATTAACACGTCATTGAACAGTTGAATGGCAATATAAGCGCTCCGATTGGTCGACCGCAACGGTTCAGTTTCAATTCGGCTGTAAGTTATTAGTAGAATCAGCAGGCCAATTATGGATCTTTCAGTATATGACATGGTATAAATTTGAGAAAAAGAAGTCATGAAATGCTGCATTTCGTATTACCGATCTCCAATGATATCATTACTATGGCATAATTTCAGTGATGTCGTCATTAAATATTGAACAAATGATAAAAAATCTGACCCGAAATTGTATTTTTCGTTTTGCACTATGATATCATATGATATCATTTGAAAAACCATGACATCGGTAATAGGCCCTCTGGTCTCTGGAGCTCTATTTTTGAATCGCTTGTCAGGCGTTAATTGCTCATCGAGCGCCGTCTGCGTTCGATTTCTACTGATTATCGTTTTGTTTTCGAAGAAAAAGAAAACAATATTGTTTTTTGACGCAATTTTCAATTGATTTTCGTCGCAAAAGAATCCAAAATCAACAGAAATCGAGCAAAGACGACTCTCCACGAGAACTCCATATCAGACTTATAATTCAAAATACTGTGACATTACATTTTATGACGACACAAGTTGGCACACTCACATTAGTCCTTATATGGATTGCATGAGAATCTTAATAAAAAGGTAAACTAAAGATAGTACAAAATAATTCTGATCCTTCCCTCTAGTCGAATTTATAAATGGTGCAAATTTCACACTCCGACCTCCTACTTGCAAGCTCAAAACTAGAAGCTCTGGCGCAAATTATTTAATAAATTTTCCACTCCAGCTTATCAATTTTAACGTTGATTGCACTCCCCACGTCGCGATATCCTAAATGGATATCCCTTATAGGATGGCAGCAAGATCCATCAACCGTAGCTTCGGCTGACGATCTACAAAACAAGTTTCTGGAGCGGATATTACAATTCGCGGGTGGCGCGGAGTTAACCCGTTCGCTACCGGCTTGGAATGGTGTGAAGATTTACAGTGGTGGTTCCTATAACATAATTTTCTCGTGGGCGTCTTACCTTTGGCAATTAGTATTTGAAAGCAGATAAAATTTTGGGATGAGAATCATGTCAGTTGTGATGTTTGTTAAATAACACTAGATTTGTGTTTAATGAATAAGCATAGCATTTCATAACCTTTTTCAGTCCATGGACCTCTAGAAAATCAAGCACGATTTTAAAACCTCTTAATGTATTGTAGGAAAGCAAATCTCTAACTACAATAAAAATTAACATTTTAATAAAAAAAAAACGTTAATGTAACACAATTAGTCAAATTTAGGTTTTTTATTACTATTCAGTTGTAATCCCAATTTGAGTTCTACTTTTAAGGTGTTTCTGGATGTATTTATTTATTATTGTTAAATGGTCCTTAGTTAAAACCAAGGACCCCTATACATATTTTTTTTATTGCAGAAAGTTGGCAAACAAGCAAACTGCCCACCTGATGGTAAGTGGTAACAGTCACCTATAATACATGTGGCTCTTGTGAGATTCGCAGCAAAACTGCAACCCCCACAAGAACCACAGTGTACGTTGCCATCTTGTGACACCAGATGTAAAGTCACAGTACCCAGTAAATTCACTGCCATATCTTATCCTTCAAACCGGAACACAGCAATGCAAGCACTGTTGCTTTGCGGTAGAAATAGGTAAGACGGAGGTACCTAAAAAGACGACCCTGGTACAGAGTCTCCCTCCAGTACATATACCCGCGAACCACAGAAGAAAGGCTAACATATAGAAGATCATTTTAAACAATAATCGAACATTTATTGAACAGTGGTTGTATGTACCAAAATGGAATCAAAATTTTCAAAATTACGCCAAACGAAACAACATTCCATATTTAAGTTTCCATAAAGGTTGAATCTTAAACTATAAAAGAAAATAATAAGTAGATATTTATTTGGTCACACATTATCCCTAATAATATTATCAGAGGTAAGCATCATTCCATTGAATTATAAATGGAAATCAAATACTAGTCTTATGAAGTCCACTGTTTGTAATTAACTGGTAATCCGGAGCTTCAGTTCTTCCTCAAATTTTCCATTATTCAAGTTGACTTTAAACTTTCTGTGATTTGATTAGGGATGTTGATTGTAAACTCCTCACAAAGTTGGACCGTTTATTATTCAGCAGTCTCCTTAGAAGCATGTAGTCTCGACTTTATTACGCAAACCGTTTTTAGGGTTGCGTAGCCAAATGGCAAAAAACGGAATCCTTATAGATTCGTCATGTCTGTCTGTCTGTCTGTCCGTCCGTATGTCACAGCCACTTTTCTCCGAAACTATAAGAACTACACTGTTGAAACTTGGTAAGTAGATGTATTCTGTGAACCGCATTGAGATTTTCACACAAAAATAGAAAAAAGCAATAAATTTTGGGGGTTCCCCATACATAGAAATGAAACTCAAAATTTTTTTTTCAAAAAAAAAAAATTTCTTCAAAAATCATATTGAAGTTTCTAATATTTTTTTTTTCTAAACTGAATAGTTTGCGCGAGAGACACGTCCAAAGTGGTAAAATGTGCCCCCCCCCCCCCGTAACTTCTAAAATAAGAGAATGATAATACAAAAAAAAAATATATGATGTACATTACCATGCAAACTTCCACCGAAAATTGGTTTGAACGAGATCTAGTTAGTAGTTTTTTTAATACGTCATAAATCCTACGGAACCCTTCATGGGCGAGTCCGACTCGCGCTTGGCCGGTTTTTTTTCTCTAATCAAATTTATATCATTCTCTTTAATAACCTCGCGTCATGGCTTTTAGCTACATTTTGTATAAAATTTCCGTTTCGGTAAAGTAGTCCTTGATATAATTCGAAAATTATACAACCATACTGATACTGAGATATCACATTATATTAACAGAATCAGGTTATATCACAGAAGATTAAATCATTTTTTTGCAGTTAGATATGTCTTTATGGACTAACATTTCTTTGGTTTTCCTTAGGGAAAATGTTACGCCAGCTAAAAATAAAATTGAAATCGCATAAACGCACCAAAAATATCGTAACTGAATTTTAAATGGAAAATAATTCAGAAAGAAGTATTGATTGAAGTCGGGAAGAAAAGGTAAGTGCGATAATCAGTGTTTAATCAAGATAAACTAACGCTAAGCTTATAGTGTGTGCCTAGTTTTTATTTAGGCCTGAGCTTTACCTCAGATTTTCTTTAAATCAGTGATAGAACTTGATTTGAAAAGACAATTTTCTTGAAACCGACAAGAGACTGAATTTTTGCTTAGTCTGGGTTTAAAATATGTCATGGAATAACATCTATAAGTTACTTTAACATAAATCTAAATGTAAATCCAGGTGGTGTTGAAACTTTCAACACCACCTGGATTTACATTTAGATTTCAACTTGAAACACAACATTATCGGTTAATACTGAAATTAAGAAGCGCACATATGAAAGACCCTAAAATAACTATCATGATCATAAAGAAATAACAAAAAATATATTTTACAAAAAATAAAAACAATAATATTAGTAAGATTTTATCAAATTTATTGCATTTATTGCACGTCGGATATAATATTATTATCGAACCGAACGGTCACTTACAACTATACAAATAAATAAAATTGAAGTGTCTGTTTGTAATGTCAAAATAAAAAGTTTTTACTAAATGGGTATGAATGTGTATCGGGTACCAATAACAAAAACACAATTTTAAAAAAAATTGTCTGTCTGTCTGTCTGTTTGTTCCCGCTAATCTCCGGAACGGCTGGACCGATTTTGACTGGACTATCACTAATAGATAGCTAAATATATAAGGTATAACATAGGCTATTGTTTGTCAAAAGTTACTATTCCACGCGGTCGAAGTCATGGGAACAGCTAGTCGGTAAATATTATATGAACTAGGAAATATGTAATGGAATTCGAACCTTTCACAAAAGATTTGTGGATAATCCAAGCTTTCCAATAACTCATCAAGTTATAGCTGCACAAACACGATATTAGGATCCTTGTCAAATTAACTGCAAAGCCGCTTTTCCATTGGATTTATGGGGTGTTTGTTCAGTTTTCAACTTATTGTCAATTGGGAAAAGGATTATAGTGCACGCTGGGTTCGGAATTCCGTTCTATTTTCTCTTGAAGTCTCGATTAATCCGTCGCGAGGCCAGAGATTGTGACCATACTTTGTATTTGTTTTGAAACAGTTCTCTTGTTACTTTGCAGGCTACATTTTAAACTATATTTATACAAGCTGACACAGACTGACATTGTACTGCCATATAAGTTAGGTTTGTTTGTAGATTTTTGTTATTATTATTATTAGAAGAATGTTCCCGTTATGATGACATGTCAGAGAGATCGTTGAAAGATTTGTCAAATTTTTACAATTAAATTGTTTTTATTGCTCCCGAAGAGGAGCTATTAGAAGGCTCACCATTAAACGGTGACAATATCTCAAAAATTTAGCATCAGCTATCTAGTCAATAATTCTCCTGTCTTCAAAGCCGAAGACATACAGTTACAGCATTTCAAAATTATATAAATTTTAAAATTTCGTATAATATTCTATAAATTATATAAATTGCGAAATAAATTTAGACGTTTTTGGTTATTATCTCTTCTCTAAGTATATATAATATATAATAAAATCGTAGGGGTACAAGAATCTGTAATTGCGAAATATTAAGAAAAAAAATATACAGGTCGCCTTAAAATCATTAGCAGAACACGATAGAATAGTTTTTAAAAAATTGTTTGTTTGTTGGTTTGTTTGTTTGTTTGTTTATCTGTTTGTACGGAAAGATCTCCGAAACTACTGGACAGAATTTGATATGGCTTACACCACAATGTTTAGAATTTTCCGGAAGAACATTTAGGCATAATTTCGTTTGTTTAAATTCACTTTTTATTTTTAGTGAAAAATACCATATAAAATTTTCGAACAATGCTTTAGGTAGAAAAACAACATGGCGCTATGAAATATTTGAAATGTTGAAAAGTGAAGATACCCTTTTCTTTTTTCTTTTTTGAAAGGTGTTGTATGTTTTTACATTAGGACTAAGGAATCAAACTCTTTCATCCATTTAAAACTGTTAAAAGTAATAGATTAATATTGATAATTTAAAAAAATATCAGACTGCAATGTTCTGGGTTACGCGTAGAGGAACGGGACGGGACTCTTGATCCTAATGTCTAAAATGAAGGATCACATTTTTTTTGAATCCACCAAAGGAACATGGATATCGAACGAAGAACCTAAAGAGTAGAACACATCCTAGCCACGTTGAATTAATTTGACATGACTGCGGATAAAGTTCGCTTCCAAAAATCCAAACCCAGCGATATGCATATCAAATGAAAGGCCTTGATGAGTTGAGCACTATGAACCTAGGAAAATCGCCCTAAATTCAACATGGCCGCCGCTCAAATAAAACGGATAAAAGTTCGTTTCCAAACCCGGCAATATGGGTATCAAATAGAAGGCCTTGAAGAGTAGAGCACTATGAACCTAGCAACATTGACATAATTTCAACATGGCCGCCGCTCAAAAAAGGTGAATAAAAGTTAGTTTCCAAACCTAGCAATATGGGTATCAAATGAAAGACCTTGAAGAGTAGAGCTTTAGGTACCTAGGAAAATCGACCTAAATTCAACATGGCCGCCTCTCAAAAAAGGTGAATAAAAGTTAGTTTCCAAACCTAGCAATATGGGTATCAAATGAAAGGCCTTGAAGAGTAGAGCATTAAGTACCTAGGAAAATCAACCTAAATTCAACATGGCCGTCGGTCAAAAAAAAGAATGAAAGTTCGTTTTCAAACCCAGCAATATGAGTATCAAATGAAAGGCCCTGATGAATAGAGCACTATGCACCTAGCAACATTGACATAAATTCAACATAGCCGCCGCTCAAAAAAGACGAAAAAAATTTCGTTTCCAAACCTAGCAATATGGATATCAACTGAAAGGCCTAAAAGAGTAGAGCATTATGAACTAAGGAAAATTGCCCTAAATTAAACATGGCCGCCGCTCAAAAAATGGATAAAAGTTCGTTTTCAAACCCAGCAATGTGGGTATCAAATAAAAGGCCTTGAAGAGTAGAGCACTATAAACCTAGCAATATTGACATAAATTCAACATGGCCACCGCTCAAAAAAGATAGATAAAAGTTCGTTTCCAAACCTAGCAATATGGGTATCAAACGAAAGGCCTTAAAGAGTAGAGCATTAGGAACCTAGGAAAATCGACCTAAATTCAACATGGCCGCCGCTAAAAAAAGGATAAAAGTTTGATTTCAAGCCCAGCAATATAGGTGTCATATGAAAGACCTTGATGAGTAGAGCACTATGAACCTAGCAACACTGGCATAAATTTAACATAGCCGCTGCTCAAAAAAGGCGGGTAAAAATTCGTTTCCAAACCTAGCAATATGGGTATCAAATGAAAGACCTTGAAGAGTAGAGCATTAGGTACCTTTTGTTTTTTTTTTTTTTTTACGATGGGAAATGCATTACGCATACCCCGCGCTTGGGAAGGCGCGGGGTTATGTCGGATTCTCCGCGGCCCCTGGCGGACGAGATGGTATGTCCACCAGGGAGTGCAATGCCGCGGCCTACCGACTAAAACCCATCGATGCCCCTCACATACGCCTTGGCGCGAGCACGTCCATCATCGCCGTGTCCTCTTCATCTGAAGAGGACACGCCGAGGAGGGTCGCGTCGCTGCTGGACAAGGTCATGGGAACTCTGACGAACACTTCCACGACCTCGTCGGCGTCTGCTCGCCTATGGCGAGCCCCTCTCACCCCCCCGAAAGGGGGAGGCCGGTGATCCCCCGGGGCATCCAGGGGATCAGCGACTGGCGGCAACCGATGCAATGCAGGGCCCGGGCTTCCCGACCCAGGGCCCCGCTGGTTGCCGTCAGGAGGAAGAAGGCGAGCGTAGTTCCGCCTCCTCCGCCCCGTCCTTCTACGGCGGCATGGATTTGCCTCGGGATCTTCCTCCCTGGCCCTCTCCGCCGACTCCTTCTGCGTCATCACGTCCACGCAGAAGGAGTTCACCGCGTCCCACGTCCTCTCTCCCTCCAGCATGGCACAGACCACGTTCTGGAGGGAGAGATCATCGCCTATTACGGCGACCAACTCCCGGCGCTCTGAGGAGAAAGCGGGGCACACCGCTAAGGTGTGCTGCGCGGTGTCCTCGTCGGCGCCACAGTGGTGGCACTGGGGGGTTGCTTCTCGACCGATGCGGTGCAGATAGCGGCCAAAACAACCGTGGCCGCTGAGAATCTGCACCAGGTGGTAGGAGAGCGACCCATGGTGCCTGTTCGCCCATGATGTGAGGAAGGGGTGCATGGCCTCCAAGGTCCTGGACAACGTGCCAGAGACCGAGGCCGAACCCCTCAGCTCCTCGAGCTCCTCATACCATAGGCGGAACGCCTCCACTGTGGCCTCCTCCAGGGCGGAGGCCCTCTCTCTCGGCGCCAAGCGCCGGTCGCCGTCTCTTGCGTCCACCCGAACGCGATAGGCGGCCGCCAGGACGTGGGACGTCAACTCCCATGGGGGAGTGCCGGCCAGCACACATGTCGCCGTGTGGGACACTGTGCGGTACGCCCGAATGGCTCTTAACGCCATGGCGCGCTGCGCCCTGTGAAGGGAAAGAAGGCCGCCGCTCAAAAAAGGTGGATAAAAGTTAGTTTCCTAACCTAGAAATATGAGTATCAAATGAAAGGCCTTGAAGAGTAGAGCACTATGAACCTAGCAACATTGACATAAATTCAACATGGCTGCCTCTCAAAAAAGGTGGATAAAAGTTAGTTTCCAAACCTAGCAATATGGGTATCAAATGAAAGGCCTTGAAGAGTAGAGCATTAGGTACCTAGGAAAATCGACCTAAATTCAACATGGCCGCCGCTCAAAAAAAAGGATAAATGTTCGTTTTCAAACCCAGCAATGTGGGTACCAAATGAAAGGCCTTGATGAGGAGAGCACTATGAACATAGCAACACTGACATAAATTCAACATGTCCGCCGCTCAATAAAGGTGGATAAAAGTTCGTTTTCTAATCTAGCAATATAGGTATCAAATGAAAGGTCTTCAAGATTAGAGCACTATGGACCTAGCAATATTGACGTAAATTTGACATGGCCACCGCTCAAAAAAAAACGGATAAAAGTTCGTTTCCAATCCCAGCAATATGGGTATCAAATGAAAGGCCTTAATCAGTAGAGCACTATGAACGTAGCAACATTGACGTAAATTCAACATGGCCGCCGCTCAAAAAAGACGGATAAAATTGCTTTTCAAACCCAGCAATAGGGGTATTAAATGAAAGTAGGCCCTGAAGAGTACTTAAAGCAGCCATGCTCTAAGTGAGTTCCGCGGAACCCTAGGGTTCCACAATACCCCTATGGGGGTTCCGCAATAATTTAGAAAAAATCAAAACACCCCTCTCTGGTCGTACTTTTATTATGCTTATTAATAAAGAATACACTTTTAAAAACTATTGTTTTATTTTAGGGTTCCGTCAAATATTTCGCTTCTCAAAAGGGTTCCGTCACCAAAAAAGTTTGAGAACCGCTGACCTAGAGCATTACGAACCTACTAAAATTGTCGTAATTTCGAAATGGCCGATGCTCAAGAAAGGCAGAATAAAGTTGAATCATTATGGAATAAAATGGAGGAAAAAACTAAACACTATGTTAAGTATTTTGATGACGAAACGTAGTTCGCGGGCACAGCTAGTTTTTAAATAAATCAATAGAAATTAATTTATATTCCATTTCTGTGTTATTCCTTACTTATTAATGTAAGGTATATGAATTTATTTTATGATCTATTACCACGCATTAAATTACGCACTTTCCCACCTTTCTTCTGTTTTCTATCAATTCTTTCAATTCAATTCTTTCAATCGTTGCCTGGAAAAGATTGCTGTGCAGTATGAAGCCGCTTATTGTTGCTTTTTTGTGTGTAGTGTTTTTTTGTGTATTATTTGGTGTCAGAAACACACGAAGAAGATACCAAACTTTTCCTACATACCTGTAATAGCCGCTTTGTTTCTAGTAGTTTTAAGAGAATACTGTTATTGTTAGTTGACAAGTCAAAGCATAACTTCATGTAAAAAAATAAATTCATGAATATGTTCGAGCTCCGGACTATATTCTTTTTTTAAATTAAGGTTGGCAAACAAGTAGGCCGCCCTACCTGATAGTAAGTGGCCAGCTATGGTTAGGGTTGCCCGGCGTCCGGATAAAGCCGGACATAGTTAGGCTTTTTAGATGCGTGTCCGGCTAAATTAAACGGTGTATGACCACGTGAGTGGTCAAATTTTAACCACTAACGTAGTCGTTCCTGTCCGCGATGCGTGTTGTGACCCAAATAAGGGAAAATAGCTGCAATTTTTGACAGCATAATATCTCATTTCTCGGTTCCAAAAGGTCAGGTCTTTAAATGATGAAAAGACCTCTATTTACATAAAAAAATAACATTAAGACGAAAAATCTCATAAATAAGAGCGTCCGGCATACCTGAAATAATGTCCGCCTTTTTACACAAATGTCCGGCTAAGCTGACTGGTCTTTCAGGCTTCTCGGTGTTCGGAGCTGGCAACCCTAGCTATGGTACATGTGGTTTCTGATATTGCAAATCCACTACTAACGTACATTGCCAACTTATGATTATGACATAAGATGCCAAGTCACAGTACCCAGTGATTACACTGACATCAGAATAGACATTTAATAGCCGGGCTAGATTACATGACGTCGAGAGACGCTCACGTCGAGTTTACATTATGTGGAGGGCAAAAATAGAACTCCACATTTCGTCGCAAAAATACAGTCCCTCGGGAGACGCTCGCGAGCAATCCCATTCTGTGATGCTGTGTTCGCGAATGAAACTATAAGCTAATAACATGCAAACTCCGCTTCAAATTTAAAAGAAACGTCAGTGTAATCTGTGCCCATATTATGGATTTTAAAACATTGTTTTTCCTTCCTGCATTTGCAGATATCTCGATTATGGTTGGAATACACAAAATATGTATATATGTTAAATAATAATCTTCATAAGTACTTGAATTTTGGATTTGCTCATGACGTCAACAATTGCATGTAAAGCCTTATAATGAATAAAGATTAGATGAAGTAGGAATGATGTTTAAAATAACCTGAAAATGTAACACCATTTTTATAATAATTTCATATAATTCTGTAAAAAACCTTTAGTTTTTACACATAATTCACATGTAAAATCTTAATTACAACACGCTTTGTTAATAAATGTCACAATGTCAATGTCATCGTAACTTTGACAGTTGCAAGTATCTACTTTTAATCATTGTGCAATTTGTGCATAGAAAAAAGTAAATAAAATAGAGTTCGCGTTTATC
This sequence comes from Schoenobius gigantellus, assembly GCA_963935595.1. Lineage (NCBI taxonomy): Eukaryota > Metazoa > Arthropoda > Insecta > Lepidoptera > Crambidae > Schoenobius > Schoenobius gigantellus. Next base: position 11,812,458 of record OZ012558.1, read on the forward strand.
CTGGCAAAAAAAATGTTTTTTTTTTTATATAGTCACGTGGCCTCCTTTGGTAGGTCGATTTAAGAAAATTTTTTATGTAACATTTAGTCCGTTTGTTATTATAACTTTTAAAAACATTTAAATTAATAGATCAAACTAAATAAACATATTTAATAAGAGACTTTTAATATTAATTAAATTTCACATTCTTAAAACAAAAAACAATAGAAAAATAACAAAAGAATTAAAAACAAAAATGTCACAATTTAAATTAATTTTTGAAATACACGTACATGAGCTGTTGATGATGAACGTGAAATGTAAATAATGCAAAGTGTATGTGGTTCTATTTTTGTAGCCATTTCACAGAAATGAGCTAAGAAAAGTTATTTTAGATTATACTTTCATTGTTCCACGGAACAAAATGTCCTAACTTATTCTAGCATCTGTCCCTCGATTTCGGTGGTAAATTGTTTTCAATAATACCCGTAGCTTATGCCAATTCTTGAATTTCGGGTGGTGTTAAAATATCACATCATCACTCGATGAATACATAAAAAAATGTATATAGCAAATATAATATAATCACTTGATAATAAATTGACAATTATAGACAGACAATGTAAATAGTAAAGCCTCGCACAAATAGCGATTTATTTATTTTTTATTCATATAACGGAGCTTTCTATTTATCGCGCCAGTTCCAAATTTAAATAAAACTTAAGTGAGTTACCTCTTTAGTAATCATATGCTCATCCCATTTTCAAATTACATTGCCGGCTGCTCGATCACGCCAGATAAGAAATTGCTGGGCGCCCTGTGGCCTAGTACAGTAAATATATTTCCACGTTTTATCCCAAGATATGGTCATTGATACTCGTAGTAGCATGTTTGAGAAAATGTCTATTGTTGTGCTATTCTATGGAATAATTTTGTTTTTTATACCCAACTTTAAATTTTAGCCTATTTTTGACATAGTAGCGACACATCTTCAAAAATGTGGAAGAAAAAATGGTACACAATTATCATTCATCAGTACTATATACGACGAAAATCTAATGAAAATCATGGTTTTTGAGCAATTAATTTCTTTATTATTGGGGGCATCACCTCGGGCGTAAACTCTCGGAAAGTAATATCCCGCTTAAACTAAATTAATCTGTTTTGATTATAGACATAAAGGGTGGACTTGTTTTGGGTTCTTTACAGCCCGCATTATGAAATGAAATTAAAGTATTAGCGTTTTCTCAGAGGCATTATCAGGAGTCCATTACAAAATAATGCTAGAGCTGTGAAATTTTAAGTGAACTTTAAGAATTCCAGTAAAAGGTCCATTAAGCCCTTTGTTATAGAATAATGGAGATACAGTGAGTTCAAATAAACTGTTGACTTTCAATAAGCTAATCAAGCTAGTATTAAAATAGATTTCAATAAGCAAGTTAGTATTAAAAGAGATTATCCAATGCTACCCTGTGTGATGAATTAGCATGGATAGATTAACATACAGCTGACAAATTCATGAATGCTTCACCATCACGGTCGTTTGATATTGTAATATATTTACTAAGGGAGAGTTTTAGGATATTCTTCCCCAAAGAAATTAATGAAAAAGGAAAAAGGGGTAAAAAGGGGTGGAAAGCTGGCATATTCTTTTTTAATTACCACCATATCGATAGTATCACAATAGTGTTCGGAAATAAGTAAAAATGTTAACCCTATAAATTGTTAAGGAGTAGGTATATAGCAAAACTTCCGACAAAAAATGTCGGTACCAACTACCGTCATTTTTGGTCGGAAGTTTTGCTATATACCTACTCCTTAACAATTAGTAATGGACTTCCGAAAAATAACGCCTGACACCATTAATTATATCAAACCCTATAAATGTAATAGAGCCGCAACACCCATAAGTTTGATGGCATAATCATGCCGGCAACACTTAAAAGTTTTCGTTTTGCTAAAATGTTTTACTCCTAAGCGTAACTGGACGCTAAAAGCGACCCCACAAACCAGTTAGCAGTTAAACGAATGTACATTAACTTGCTTTTAGGGTTATACGAGGATAATACAAGTATATCAGGTTTGCTTAGGAACTTTTATGTTGAGCGCCAGATCCACACCTACATCATGTCAAGTCACTATGTTTACTGACGTGTCGAAACCCTTAATACACATTTTTGAGTATTTGAGTAGTTTATTTTAAAAAGAGTTAAAGTGGACGTCTGCTGAAAAAGAAACATAATTACTAAAGCCACTTAAAAATGAGGCTGTCGTTTATTTATTCAGACCACGTTTCAGTTTTTTTTTCAGGCCACGTTTTTTTTTCATAGCTAAACGTGCATATCGGATGATTTTCGAATGCTGAATGTTAAGCTCGTTATAGACAGAACAGAATGGAACAGAATCCGGATTAGTCACAATCACTGACGCGTATATTTACCACTGGGCATGAGTTTGTGCGATTGTGGCAATGACGAGAAGGATCATTTCCACGGTTTGTCGCGGTATTGTAACGAGGTGTTATATCAATCTCAAGATATAGCAACAGTTGATACTTAGTTATTAACAACCCTCTACCACCCATGACCCTACTCAACCAATCCGTGTTATACGGGCCGAATCATCGGGAGATGCGCGCGGAACCTGCGAATCGCACTCTGCCGCGCCGCACTTCTTGTAGTAGTAAGTAGTAGTAGGGAACAAAGGAAATAGAATTATAAATTTTATAATTCTACATCCTTTGTTCCTGTGTCTCTTTCCCCTGTTAGGGTCGGACAAACACACGGCATGCCTTCGGTGTCTGCCGCAAAGTCGCCGTGTGCCCACTGTTGTGGTGCCGCCGGCTTCGTCTGCCTAATGTCTCCTCATCTTTCTTCGGGCGGTTGCCCTCTTCCTTCTTCACTTCTCTAGCCTATTCGTGATCATAGGCCACTGATGCACGAAGTCCCGTAGCCTCAGGAAATTCGTCTACGTCCCTACGAGATCATGGTAGTAGACCGGAACAACCTCAAGCGCCTTCACCTTATCTAGTAAATCCCAACGCGCTGCACTATATAATGTGCACTACCACAGTGCGTGGTGTAGGTCTTCGACCTCGCATTTGCAGTAGCACCTGCTGCTGCCCACCAACTTCTTATTGAAGAGCCTACCATTAAAACAGCCATGCCCCGATAGCAGCTGTGAAACTTCGTAATCCGGTTCGACCCAGGTAAACCTGAGCCGGTCCGCCACGTTCGGGAAGAAACGATAACTCTCCCTCCCCTTGTCGGATGTGTCCCAGCGTTTCTGCCATGTGGCAAGCACAAATTTTGATGTTCTCAGCTTTACCATGCGCATCTCCTCCTTGGTACTCTCGGACTCGCGCGCCCCACCTAGTCTGCCCGCCCGGATTACCTCGAGGTCGGCCGGTGAAACACCGGCCAACACAGGTAATGCGGCAGAGCTAGTGGAGCGATACGCCTTGGTCAGAAGGGTCAAAGCGGCTCTCTGAGTGCGCTGAAGCGCTGATCGCACAACATGTAGGGACCCATGTTCAAACCTGCACGCCGTGGCGTAGGTTAGTGTGGCAACGTACGTACCCCTAATAACACCCCAAGATGTAGTCGACACACTCGACATCTTGCTAAAACAAGACTTCGCCCTCTCCCTTATCAATCTCGCATGCTGCGAGAACGAAAGAGTGCGTTACCTGCGGGCAACCCATTGATGCCGCCTTCGACACCCGCGATGTGGTGTCGTGTAGTTATTATAACAGTGAGAACAGACTGCTTTGGCTTAACAAACTTCAAAAGAGATCAAAAAGTAAGATTACGTCGGGGCTGATAAGAGCTCGGTGGCCAAGAGTTCTAGGTATCAACACGGTATGCTAATGACTTTTATACATTTTTTTTATAAAATTTTATAATTTATTTAGCAATTTTAAAGAAAATGCAAAGTGATACATAAAATATATCAGCTCATTGCATTTTCGCCTAACCTTGCAGCATTTCAAATTTAGTGTTTGTCGGGCTTTTTTATTTTTTCTCCCGTCACTCCATTGTGGCATCGAGACTCACGGCGTAGCGCCTCGATGTCGGCAATGGAGTGACGGGAGAAAAGAGTGCAAATTATGCCAAACTGAATATTATATCTACACATATAAAAGCGTCTAGATTAAGATAGCACCTCATTACAGTGTGTTCTGTATAAAGTCCTGCGTAGAATGGATGGGACACTTAACAACCGGGTCCAACAGTGGGCGTCTCTTGCCTGAAATGATGATGAGGTAGACCTATTACGCGTTACTGATAAACTAGGTAGAGTGCAATAGCAAGCTCTACGGATAATGGTTTGTGGAAATATTTAGTATGCATTGTATGAAAGTACAAATTTATTGTTTTGAATGTATATGTATACAGTGTGTAACAAAATGCCTGTGAACCCTTTTAGGAGTATATTCAGAATTGATATACAATAGTTTTTTTTTTAGAAAAGACTATAAAAACTAATCGTGTACAATAGGGTGTCCCAGCCTATAAAGGCGAAACTTTTTTTTCGGTTTTAGGTATGCATACCCTTTATATTTTTTCTATTTCATCCTAATAACTAAAATAAATAATATTATTGCAATCGGATAATGATAACCCGTGCCGACTTGATGTCAAACTTTTAACAACATATTTGTATGGCAACTGTAGAAGACATTTTCGAACCTTTTTCGAACCTTTTTCATATATTTATCAAATATTTATTAGTAAAAAAAGATTATTTATTACATTTTCTTTTCAAAGTTTTCTTTTTACAAGCAGGGTATACCAGTCTGTCTTCCTGTACGCAACGTACCTAGTAAAAATTGCTTTTGTTCCTCTTTAACAGTGATTTTTCCATAGAAATATTGCATAAACTTAACCGTTCTTTCTGCTTTATCATCAACGGCTCTCAGTATCATCACCTATTTCTTAACTCGTTGACAAGTAGCATTATTAGACCATGAAGTAGGACACTCGTTGAGGACGAAATTAACAGTCATTAATTTTTAAACAATTGAACAAGGCTTTGCTTTTGATGGAAGAAGAAGAAGAAGAAGAAGTGAACCACAAAAGTCTTCTTGCGAGGGGATATAGCTTTTATATATAAATCAGCTTTTATAGCTGCTGCCCGCTCTTTTCGTTTTTCCGTACGGATTCTTTGAATGCAGGACTTGCAAATGGAAAATTCGTCAGTATTGAGCCCAAGTGCGTCAATAGTAGCTTTAATAATAAAGACAGAAGCTCTCATGCTTAATTGACACCTATCTCAAGCTGTTACTTACTTTGGAGTGATAAAATTTTTCATAATTGAAGTTTTATTTGTTTCTAACTGTGCGCTCTCGATTAGGTTAAGCGAACTGACTTATAAATCCATTACTTCGGAACCAGATTATGAATTTTCTTGATAAGATGACATCGAAGCAGTTAGGGATACATAATAATTGGTCCAACGTTTTTGTTCCTCGATTTTTCTAAGACGCGTTTTTTCCTCTTTGTCGGACAATTTTTTGTTCACTCCAGCTAAATGACCAGGTCTGCCAGGCTCTCTTTAGCGCTGCTCTATCTCCATTTATCTTTATTAATTGAAGTACGTCGACATGTGCAATGTCGAACAAATTGTCTTTTGTAACTAACTCTTCTTGACGCTGCTCAAATATAGTGCTTTGATTGCATTTTTTTGAAAATCTCTCCAAGCTTGATATAAGGTAGTTAACTAGTTTTTTAACACAGTTAAAGCTTTAGTCGATATATTCGCGCCTTCTACCAATAAATAACGCACTCACGTATAGTTATGTAGATTCGCGCTTTCATTGACACATAAATTCACTTCACGAATATAAAATAGAACAGAACTTGCTAATACTTGTCCATTAGAGGGCAGTTTTGAGGGTAATTTAATATATTACATCCCCTATTAAGAATATCCTTTTTCTAGAACTGCGTAATTCCACTGACATCTTCTTTGAACGAAAATAATGTATTTACTAATTGACCAACGAGAAATAACAAGCCCTTCGTTACATTAACTCCGCCACGCGCGACGCGCCAAAGTATGCAAGTACTGACATAATATGTATCGATTCAAGTCGGCACGGGTTGCTTTGGTTTTAGGTACATAATAGTACATTACTGCAGAGGCCGGGAAGTTAGGGATTGCCGGACGAGTAATGCTTTCAAGGCCGAGCGCGAGCGAGGCCTTGACAATAATTACGAGTCCGGCAATCCAATTCCCACCGAGGTATGTAGAGTGCTTTTCGCAATAATTGCGAGGAAATAATGAAAGACGTAATACTGGAATTAATTCTGAAATTCAATAATACCATATAAATATAAACCTTTCATATTAAAATATTGTTTAATGTTGTCTATTGATTCAAATATTTATAATTGCCGTGATCTTCGTATAATTTAGCTATAAGATCTGTAAATAAAACAATAGTAGGTACCTAATAATAATAAGACTCCTCTCTCTTGTTCAACGATTGCGTGCCCAACGGGTCCATAATGATCTTATTTTTTGTGAACCACCTATTTTATACATTATGGTATGCATAAAAAAATTTAAATTGAATTGAATTGGAAACAAATGAGTATAATATGAATAAAAAAACAAATCAAGCAATTAATTAATTATAGCAGCCTAACATTTAGTTATACTTTTTAATTTTCAATTAGTGCAAAGGAAACAAAGCCCATACAGTCCAATCATATTTTACACAAAAAATTTAATACTGCAGATTATGACTTTTTTCTCTCGCAACGAAAATTAAGCATATTTTCGTGTGATTTCATACCAGCATTTTAATAAAATTGTTGTCATATTCATAATACTTACAACGTGTCTCATATTAACTCCCCATACAAATTATAATATTCATTTAACCGAAAAGAATTTGTCAACTTGTCATATCAATTGAACTTAATTGTCAAATTTTTGAAAATTCAGCTTTAGAACAGTTTTAGGTTGGCACTTTTGATAGTTTTAACTAAAATTAAATATTATAATTTTTATGGGGAGATATAAGACACGTTGTATATGCTCGAAGAGTGCATTTTTTATAATGTGATAGCAATTGGCTGTATGACAAGTTACATAATTCAAGTTATAGATAAATTAAAAAACATTAGAGCAGCGGCCAAAAATGAATTTTCATACTTACTTTCCTGGCCTAGGCCGGTAAAGTAATGCATGATCCAAGAATTACAAACTTTGTGTCTTATTTTAACTACAATAATGCCTACATTTCCGAGCATGTTTGAGAAAATTTTTATTTACATGTGTTTTGACACCATTCGAAAATAATAAGAGGGTATGCGTTAAAAAAAAGACTTTGATTTTTTTGTACACTGTACAATAATGTATCCTCTTTTTAATATGTTTTTTCTTTAGTGGAGCACACCTGTGCCCCAGGGCACCATTAGAGAATATATTATATGGGTACCGTACTAGGGTTAAATCTATATGTAGGATAAAATAAAGTCGTGTTAGTTATTTCACTATATATAACTCAAGAACGGCTGAACCGATTTGGCTGATAATTGGTGGGGAGGTAGCTTAGAACCAGGAGACGGACATAACTTTTATTGCAGAAATAACCCCTTAATGGGGAGAAAAGGAGGGTGGAGGTTTGTATGGGGAATCAATAACCGCTGAACCGATTTAGATGAAATTTGGTATGGAGATAGTTTGAATTGTGGGGAAGGATAAGTTGTTTGTAAAGGGAATCAATAAAAAAGGATTTCCACGCGGACGAAGTCGCGGGCAAAAGCTAATATATCATATAACGTAATACATACAGGCTTTCTTGGTGTAACCGCCTCTATGTTCTAGATAGAGTAGAGTGATATAACGGTAGAGTTGTGAGTGATAGAGCTTTTGAGTGGCTTCATTCTTGTGTTTCGTCAGTTAGAGGTAAGACTACCAATTCCGTAGTTACCATCAATAAGATGAACGCTAGGAGCTTCCCTTTGCAAGTAAAAATTACGTTTAGTTGTAATCTAGTGCTTGCTAAGAGAGTAGGAGGAGCGTCGGTGGCGCTGTGGACTCGGCACTTGCCTTCTAATCGAAAGGTTCAGGGTTCTGAGACTGACATGTATGTGTTGTTCGTTTTTCGAATTTCATATGTACATTTGTACATATGAAACACTCTTACGGTGAAGGAAAACATCGTGAGACAACCTGCATACATCTGCGAAGAAATTCAATGATGTTTGTGAAGTCGACCAATCTGCACTGGGCCAGCGTCACTCTAGCATAGGGTACGCTCGAGCCCCTCTGTGGTGACGTATATTAGATGTGATGATGATGATATTTTATACGTTTACGCCTCTTCGTTATCAAGTTGCGAAAATCAACAATCAATTTTTCTTTAATTATTGATTCTTCACATACCCAACTGAATAAAATATCTCGTTCGAAATCATTTCGTTTAACCTTATTGATGTGGCGCCTTACATTGATTTTGTTTATACTATTGTTTGAGACTGTGAAAAAGCAAACCGAGCTGTAAATATCGCGGGCGCTACACGGAATGTTCCAAATTTGCATAGAAATAGTTGAGGTCGATTATTGGATAATATTTTTGAAATTCTCTCGGACGGATAGGGATAAACCCACTTTCCATATTCCAATACGAAGCATACGTGTGCAAGCGAAACTATTTAAATGAGGGGTTGTATTGTTATTAAATGTTCGTACGATCTTACGATATACACCTGGTCTTTCGGAAGTAGGATTAATCATATTTTTAGTGTAAAACATATTTTATAGGGAGCGTAAACAAGATGTGATCGGTATATTTTGTGACCTATCTAAGGCGTTTGTCTACGCTGGTCATCAACTCTTTTAAAACACTCAAGTATAATTGTGCCTGTGAGGAAACAATAGGACTTTGAGTCTTGTTTATACAGTAGGATCAAGAAAATTATCACTGAACGAGTCTGGTTGTGCACCTAAAATTATGGGTGTGTCTCAAGGATCGATATTTGGATCTTTGTATTTCTTAATTTTCATTAATGACCTCCCAAACTTCAATAGTAATCTGTGCGATGCATTATTATTTGCACATGATATTTCTATAACATTTATAAAATACTATGACTATTAATTTCTTTAATATTTGACAGACGAAGTGAAAATACTGACATTGTAAACACAGTTGCACTCTCTTTAAAGTATTGCATTGATTCACAATGAATGATTTGTCATTAAACTCAAATAAATCTTAATATTTATCCTTGCCAAATGCAAGGAAAGTCAAATCTATTTTAATCGTATATTATTTTAATGTAGAAATGACACATCTGATAAAGTTGATAAGTTATTTATGGGTGTGCCCATTCTTCTTATTAGATGTAATTTGTAATGAGTGAGCAGTAACTATTTGGTTAAGAATTGGACGATTTAATATAGAACGATTCCAATCTAATATTTTGCGTTTTTCGCATATAATCGTACCTCTCCTTTCTGCACGTTGATTTTAAGAGCGGTATTGCGTATGTAAGTATGTAATACCGTTTATCCCTTTGTATGAGCAATATAACTGGAAAAGTAATAGAGTCGCAAATGGGTGCTTATGAAGTTATGAATAATATGTGAACAATATAGTGACTTCAAGTATAAGTGTCAAAATATACGAGTAACATTTTTGCAAAATATTACCATTAAATCACAGACAAATGACGTTATCTTGAGCTCCTGCGCGTGAGTGACTTTGTCAGAGTTTAGTGGAGCCAGGCACGGTTACGGCAGTAGGGATTATAGTTCTGGTACTGCAGGATTTTGAATTGCCAATTCACAAGTTTGGTCTCAAAAATGCTTAGGCTACAGAAACACGTCAGGTCCTACACCTCAGCGTACACCTGGATATGGTGACTTTTCAAGTAGGTATAAGTATCAAAATATACGAGTAGCATTTCCGCTAAATACTACGATAAAATTGCAGACAAATGACGTTATCTTGAGCTCCTGCGTGTGAGTGACTTTGTCAGTTCAGTGGAGCGAGGGATGGTGACAGTAGGGATTGTAGGTACTGGTACCACGGAATTTTGAATGGCCAATTCACAAGTAAGTTTGGTCGCAAAAGTCTTTAGGCTACAGAAACACGTGAAGTCCTACACCTCAGCGTATGCCTGAATTAGGACCGCAACGAATGTAGCGTATGCTCCGATTTTGGCGTAACTGAAGTTCCGATTTTGGTGTAAAAAAGTGACTGCGATAATCTCGCTATGATGGCATTTTTGGTGTTGAATATAGCTACATTTTCTTAAGGAGGCGCAGTCACTGAGAAATTGAAAGTCAAAGAACAAAAGCGTTCATCATCCAGCACGCTACAATAAATCCGGTTAACTGTTAATGTCGATATCTTTTTCGGCGATTCGGCAAATGCGGATTTTGTATTTTTATGTTTACAAATGGATTCACGTCACGTGTGCCGCCGAGCACGAGAAAACTGATTTATTTATGAAAATGTTCGCAGTGACATGAAGTACTGCATTATTATGTTGTTCCTATATTTGGCTTTATTGTGTGAAGCTGAAAATGTTATTTTGATATACAAACTACTGTTTGCTGGCTTCATTAGTGCTGTTTATTTTTAGTCTGACGCTATAAGAACCCTCGCCGTCACATGTGAAATAGCATTGTTTTAGCCATTAATCATCATAACAGCTCATATACGTCCCCACCCTAAGTTAGGGCGTTTAGGCCTTAGTTAACTACGCTGGCCCAGTGCGGATTGGTCGACTTCACATTTTCCGTTGAATTTCTTCGCAGATGTATGCAGGTTGCCTCACGATATTTTCCTTCACCGTAGGAGCGTCAGACAATGTACGAGTACATATGCTATGAATAAGCCATGAATAAGACAACGTTTTGTTACTACAAAACCTTATTTTCTTATATTACGTCGCGATTCTCTTTTCGACGAAAAAATTTGTCGTTCATTACAAATTGTTGCTGCTTGAATTCTCGCCAACTAACGGGCGGTTTCAATATCCTATCTATCTGTGGATTTGGTTACTAGCGATAGGCATTTGATATTAACGTTAAAATTCATACAAAATACGTCAAAATTCTATCTTCATTAAATAAATCCAGACATAGATGGGATATTGAAACTAGTTGCAAGTCAATCGGCATGATACTAAAAGATTAAATCAAGCATACCCTGGTTATCTTACCTATGCTACCGCCTTCTGAAGTCACCTGATTGGGCTAAACTACTGCCGCAGTGTAGTTACATCTAAGTTCTTAAGGTACATCAGTATTGCCTCACCTTGTTTGTACTGACCAAAGTATACACTTCAGTGAACACGGCTTTGAGGGTGTTAACTGGGATGCTACCGCCGATATGGAGGCGAGGCGTGTCTGATGCTGCCAAAGACCGAGCTTGGGAGACGGAGGAGCGCTTTTGCAGAAAATAGTGGATGACAAGAGGGTCAAGACGGACAGGAGTATTGGTTGTTTTGAGAATGACGTGGAGGGTGCTTCACGCTTTGTAGCACGGTTCACTGTTTGAGGGCTTGTGCGGGAAGGATGATGCATGGAATACCCTGCGAAAACAAGGAACCTATTTACTAAGCTCAGAAGAACACTTCTCAGAAGATCAAAGTACAAGAGAAAGTATTGAATGAGGACAGAAGCTCACACTGAAGCCTTAGCTGCGAGCTGTTATGAGGCCGCTCTCGAATTACACACTTTTAATCGAACTAAGAGTTTACAAATTTTTGAAATGTTGTCTTGAGCAGCCGCGCGTGTTGAGAGTGTGATGCAGACTGACTGAAACTCTAAGGGGATCTCGGAGGGTAGATCAGCACTCTGGCAGTAACTATTTAGTTATCTGTGCTCTGGCTTACAGTGCTGGAGTATAACAGAGCGTTGCCTCTCTTTAGGGAAGAAGCCTACATGACGACCTCTACAAAACTGCCAAAAAAGAAAAAATTGTAGGGAGTCAAAAAGTCGAGTGGGTAGTGGAGTCGCAGTGTGGACCTTACCTAGCACGCCCAAAAGGGCAGGGAGAACACCGGGGGGTTTTAGTGGGTAGGCCTGGCACTCTGCCGGGAGAGCCCCACACACGCTCCCCGTCTAGCCAACGGCGGATACGTTGCGGTTACGCATTCCTCCCCGTGAAAAAAAAGGGAGTCAAAAAGTGCAACGCGAAGTTGGAATAGTCATAACTGATGATAGGATGGTTCGAGTATCAGTTATGTCAGAAAACAAAGTTTTTAGAATGTCTAAATAGACGTTAAATTAAGTTGTAAGCTAAAATACGATAATTTACAATTCAAAACAGCCTTATAACCCAAGCTCTATAGTATATTTTATGTTATTTTACGAAATATAATTTTCTAGTCTGTAGTTGGCTTGCGCATATTTCCGTGGCGTTCATGTCAAATATAACGTGACCTATTTGGAGGGAAAATATTTCGTCGTAACTTCCAAAAGTTAAATGAATCTGCTTTGGTACGCTCGGCTTATTGCGAGCCCACGTAGCTGGGGGAAGTCAAAGATATTTTTTGCTTATATAGAGAAATGGAATTACATTTTTAACATTGTAAGGCTAAATGCTAAAAAAGAAAGACAAAGAAATAAGTATACGAGTTGAAATGCAAATTCTGGTGGGGCGAATAATTGTGATATCTTTTGCAACGTGTGTCAAGAAAGAACTGAATTTGCGACTTTTGTAAAAGAAGATTTAAGAAGACATTAATTTTGCTAGTATGCTATTTAAGTATCTAACGGCCGAATACTCAAACGATACTTAGATATTTATGAGCTGCTCAAATAGTTGAGAGCAACTTAACTCATACTCAAAACAAACATAAACAGCTTCTTAATTTTAGAGACGGTCTTAACTTTAAAGTCTTTTTATCAACAAAAATGAACCAAAATCGTATACTCAAACGTCAATTATCATTTGACATGTGATTAATGCCACATTAAATGCATTAATGTCGCTCTTATTTTAAGGGAGCTGCGGACGTCGCTCAAGTGGCGCGTAAGGAGTTATGATTGAGATTTTCTTATACATAGTTACCATTACTATTTTTCTAAATATGTTAAAACTAATAAAATTAATGTTTTTACAAACCTATTTGGTAAATGCAATTGAAAGTTGATCGTACCTTCCTATCAATATGTACTTTTTTAATTATAAAACTAATAGTAGAAATAGGTTTTTAAAAACAAGCTTTTATTTTAATGCCATAAAAAGAGGAAAATAAATTTTAATTTATAGAATAGAAAAACATTTAGTAATTCATCACTGACATGTTACATTTTTTATGAAAATATAACAATAATACAATACTTATTTAACTTGATCTTGATATTGGTAATTCAAGAAAAAATACATTTTAGATAAATCTTGTGACAAGCTTTTATATTTTCGAATCTAACGAGCCCAAACTCGATGGAGATGTGTTGTTTTATTGCGGAGTTCCTATAGCTACCTTCCACCTCCAGCATCAGACCCTGGTTGTCATGTAGGATTAAAGTACTCGTCAATACGAATCGAATGAGGCCAAACTCGATGGGGTTGTGTCGTCTTATTGCAGAGTTCCTATGGCCACCTTCCAGCTCCAGCATCAGACCATGGTTACCATGTATGATCAAAGTACTCGTCACAACGAATCAAACGAACTCAAACTCGATAGGGTTGTGCAGTTTTATTGCGGAGTTCCTATGGCCACCTTCCAGCTCCAGCATTAGACCCAGATGGTTACCATTTAGGATCAAAGTACTCGTCAATACGAATCAAACGAGGCCAAACTCGATTGGGTTGTCTCGTTTTCATCACAGTTTTATATTGAAGTTGGTGCCAACACAAAAGATAGGTAAGGATTTATTCAAAACCATATTAATTTAATATTAAATCATAAATTATTACATTAGTTGAAAAGTCACTAAAAATATACAGAAGAAATGGCTGTATATGCTTAAATCCGTCCATGTGCTTAAATTCTTAAACTTGGAAAACTTAAATCTACAAATGTAAAAAACATGGCGAGATTTAATTTTTGTTTGATATTTTTATATTTATGTCTTCGTGGATTTTTGATCATATGTTGTCGATTCAGAATCAAATTTTTTTTTAGCTTAACAATATAAGATGGTTTTCTATCGAATATGCGAAAAATTTATTAATGTGACCAGTGTACAAATATATGTCTCTCTTACAAAAGCAGCCGTTATCAACGATTAAAAATTGTTTCAGTATTTCATTTAAATCCAAGACCTCCTTAAAATTAGGAAGACCTTTAGTAAGATTTTATTTAAGAAGCGTTTGAGTATTTGGCCGTAAAATTTATAAGTACTTGTCATAATTAAAATCATTATTATTTATTTATTAACATTGCGTACGTCAAGCCTTAAGTTTCTCTCTAGTATCATCACAATATCCTTTCCTACCAATATTGACTACCTCATTAAATAATTAGGCGAAGTTAATTTGAGATTCAATCCAATAAAGTACTTGTTTTTAAGTTTAAAAAAAGACATTAACTTATACAAGGTTATTTGTTCCTTTTGTCTTTTTAGTGAACGCACTTTTATATGTTTTTGTCAATGCGTGCGTATATTAGTATTTACATAGATAATCTCTTTAATAATAATAATAATTTATTTGGAACAATAACACATACAGTGATTCACTTATAATTACGTTAATAACTGCATTAGTTATAAGAAACTGTGTCGCAGCACTAACGCCCTTACATTCCGAAAACGAACTTATATATAAATTTAATTTGTTACAGGTGGAGTCGGAGCTGATTCCAGCGTTTCAGTGTCAGCTCAAGTGAGTTTAGAACTTTACTTTTTTATAATAAAATATAATGCTCTGAAAACTACGAAATCATTTAGGGTCTTATTATTTTAACCATAAACAAAATCATGCTAAACACTAGATACATTTTTAAAATTTATTACTCAAAAAAATTAATCGATATTTGTAAAAACTTAAATGGGCGAAAATTGAGCAGCGTAAATATTTATAAGTGGGAATTGCCTTTAGTTTTTCAAAACTGTCCTTTTAGTATTGCATGATTGACATTTTTTTTAACATTTGTAGAGGCAATGGCAGTCACTTACTAAAATCTTATGATTAATTTCATTTAAAATAATTGAAATCACAACTGTAAAATTACAGAATATGTCGTTTTATTTTGACTAAAGTTTATAAGTGTATAAAATTGTTAATTGTTTTTCCAAGCTATCTCCGATAGAATATCCTTCACTTCAATTTTTTAACCGACTTCGATAAAGGACGAGGTTCTATATACGTTTGTATCTATCTATTTTTTTATGTAGCTATGCTCGCCTTTTACTTCGTCATTTGTGGGTCTATTTTCAAAATTCTTTTTATAATCGAAAGAGTACACTCTCAAGGTGTTCCCATTGCCACTATATCCTGATCTGATGATGAAATCTCAGACAAATCGAGGGAAACCCCTAAATTTCATAGTCACGTCCAGCGTGTTTCATGTTTTTTCTTACGATATTCAGGTATTTGCGTCTGGTCATCATGTTACTGAGCTCTTGATGGAAGGTTTCTGGTAGATTAGGAGTTCTGGAATAATTCCTTCAAGACTGTTTAGTTAGAGTGAAAGGCGTTTTATTTTTAACCGACTTCAAAATAGAAGGTTATCAATTCGATCCGAATGATTTTTTTTTTATGTTATACGTTATTCTGTTGTTTGCCTTGGCTCAAATTCTAATACGCATGTATCCTCCTAAGCGCTATTCGGTCACAGCGGCCAATTTCAAAAGAAATTAGCCGTATGCGCAGAAGATATTATAGTGCACAGGTGACTGCGCGAACTGCACTCTGTTCCTTCACTCACTCGCCTAGTCCGATGGGACGGTTAGCCGACACGACCGGGGCGAGATCAGGCGCAGGACCCACTGTTTAACATGCCTTCCGAACCACGGAGGAGCTCGAGATGTTTCGTATTTTCGTCACCCATCATAGGACTGACCACAGCCAACATTGCTTGACATTAGCAATCGTTCGCTGAGCGCACACGCCAATGCGCCACCAAGCTACCCGCGTGTATTAAATTAAATTAACAAAATGATTGAAAAAAAAATCAAAACCGACTTTAAAAACACAAAAAGTCATAAATAATAATAGAATACATACAACATTACAGTTTTATATTGAAGTCGGTGTCAAAGGTGTCAAGCAATGATCACCTTGAGTCTTAATATAAGAACAATTAATATGGTTAAGTATTTAAAATTTGGCACCAACTTCAATATTAAATTGTGATGGTGTATGTATTTTTATATTATTCATGAGTTTTTGTGTTTTGGAAGTCGGTTTTTTTTTTGTGTTTTTTTTTGTTATATAGCGCATAAACTTTTGCTTAACGAGTAGGAACCTGTCGTTGAATAGTTCACAAGTTTGTGTGTAAGGTACAAGGCTAACACACAAAACCGACTCGAAGTCCGGCTGTTCCCAGTAGTCTTACCAGTAGTACTACTGGGAATTTCCTTCCCAATAGACTTACTAGTAATACTACTGGGAGTTTACTTCCCAGTAGACTTACCCGTAAAACAAAACAATACACTCATGTAGACCTAATACTCTCATGTAGATGTACACCTGACCCTTGAATGCCCAGTGTCAGGGTAATCCGGGGATGGGGAAAATTCAGTTATCTTAATTTTTCGAGTTATCCCGGGATAGCCCGACTGGTCATATGGCTAATCCTCAGATGGGTGAACTACTCGTATAATCGTGCGCATTAGGTGCCACCCTTTTTACGAGGTGCAATACTTTTGTGCAGCTTACCTGCCGATATGTAGTCGACAGGCGTATCTAGGACTCTCCCGCGGAGTGCGGAACATACCCACTAAACCAATCTCGACAACCATCTAAATTCTAATCCATTATCGGGATGATTCAGGGCCTGGGATATCCCAATTCTCCGGACCACCCCGTGAGTTAGGTGCCGACCCTTAGCGCGCTTATTACACCTGGGGTGGCTATAGGAGGTGGGTAGCATGAGATGCTAGACCTAGAGGCATCTAATGGAACCACTTTGAAGACTTCCACACTATAATTCTTCGTGACACCGAGGAAGGTAGAGCTTCCGAAATCGAGAAAATTTGCTGAAACGCTTGGTATAGAAAGTAGGATCTCCACAGCTTAAGGATGTGTTTTTATTCTGTAAAGGACAAACGCTTAGCCAAATATTTATGTTAAAACCAGTAGCGTACCAATGAATCAAAAGTACTCGTATGAAGCGCTAATCGTAACAAAACCTCATAGTTATCGGGATATTTGCAGCGTAAATTTATGACAGAGGGCTTACAAGTGCTAGGACGTAAATTTGATCGATTAAGCTACAGGCTCAGAGACTCGACTTTAGCTGACAGACCGCCCTAGCTGAATAATGTTTTGTAAAAATTATACCCGTTTCTTTCATCTTTCTGATCGTCGTGAAAAAAGCTTGCCCAACACTAATCTAAATCGATCTGCACCTACCTCGAGAATTTTCTTCTTCAGATTATTTCTTAATCCTCTCTTCTCTCTAAATAATTCGAATTTTAGTTATTCGAATGCAGTTACAGTTTCCAACATCACATTGAAAGTTTTACCCAGCTCACATTCGAAACAAATTGCTTTACCAATACGCAAGTTAGTGATAAATAGTGCCCCAGACGATGTGATGCTCTGCTATGTGGGAATGGGGCAGATAGCGTTGGCGAACTGGCATGTTTCAACGTCGACCGCAGACATTGACCAATCGAAGTATTTCAAAAGTTGAATGGATTCATTTTCTACAGCAAACTGGAAATGCTTCATCTGTTCTGACTGCTATTCGCGTAACTACTGTGAGTTGCTTCTCATTTATTTGTTTATTTTAATAATTAAACATCACATTTGTTGAACTTTATACAATAAAGCAACATTATGACCATAACTGTATTCCGATTTGAAGGATAAGATTTGACGCAGTACAGGCAGATTTACAGAAACCATAATTGTTATGTATAGTGACACTATAACTTAGAACGCTTGCCGTCAGGTAAGCAGCCTACTAAGTTATAAAAAAATATTTTTTTAATTTCATTCAACTTGACTTATACGTTTTTATATATGTACTCACAGGTGAAGTGAGATTGACGTAAATTGTTAGAGCAATAATATTGTTAAATGAAACATTTCTAAGCCAGTGGACAAAAAGTAACGTTGTAAATTTATTTATTTTTACTCAATGCCGGGAAGATCTCGGCCTTCATCTCCCTTGACGATTAGTCACGATATGGCCGAAGATGGAAGCAACCTTGGACTACGTCGTCCTTGGATAATGGCAATAGTTTCTGTATTTTTTCCAAACAAAAAAGAATCTATGGCCACTATAAGCATGTCCCTTTGTTTTCCTTTTTTTATTAATTTAATTATTAAAAAATAAATTCAAACTTGAAAAACCTAAGATATCGGACGAGATTAATAAAAAAATCAAAACACAAAAACACAGATAAAGCCTTTCTTTTTTATATCTTTCTATTTATCTCCATGTTAGGTATCTTTATTATCTATGTACAGTATGTCTCCATTGCATTAAAGCTCACTTGTTCGGGCAAAGCCGCAACAGCAATACATTTTACAATAGCTTGGTGATGTATCGACTAGCCCGCGACTAGTTGGGAAAGCCGACTAGTCGGCTATACTTGTAGTCGGCTACTAATCGGCCCATTTTCTACTCGTATTTAAGATTATGGTTATAATTTAAAAAAGATGATGGTTCAAATCCCGCCTTAGACGAATTTTTTTTTATTTATTCTCTTTTTTGAAAAGAGCATGATAAG
This sequence comes from Schoenobius gigantellus, assembly GCA_963935595.1. Classification (NCBI taxonomy): domain Eukaryota; kingdom Metazoa; phylum Arthropoda; class Insecta; order Lepidoptera; family Crambidae; genus Schoenobius; species Schoenobius gigantellus. The sequence continues at coordinate 11,831,265 of OZ012558.1, forward strand.
ACACCAAGAAACGCCGGCTCGTACATATACATACGTAAAATTGGTAAGTAAAAATGCAATGCAAACAAAAACTGTGCTGGTGGCCGGTCAGTACCTACGGGCCGAAAGCGTTATCACGAACATTGCCGATGTCACCCGAACTCAGCCGAAAGCAATGATTGGTCTGGCCGATTTGTCAGCTAGTCGGCCTAAGTTATATTTATTTATTTATTTATTTATTTATTTATTGTTAGTTACACGGGCAAACCCACTTACATAACTAACACAATTTACATACAGAAATAAGAACAATAATAAACAAATAATAACAGATTACTGACACAATATTTACAAGATATACTGACACAATTTTTTACAAAATAGACTCTTTTTCACAAAAGGACAAACATTTGAACTGGATTGATCGCAAATTGTCCCCAAATATATCGCAGTCAGGTTGGTGACACAGGAGTGCATTGAGACCGGTATGCATTTGGTTAATAGGAGAATGTCTATGGGCGACAGTGCGGCAAATGGGAGGCGCAAACAAACGACGCTGACGACAGGCTCGTTGTTGGACAGATTTGTCGGGTACGTGCAGCCTTGATATATGCTCGAGAAGTTCAGTGCTCTGAATTTTACCCCGCAAAATTTTGATGGCAGTTATAATTAGGTCTTTATGTCGCCTTACCTCTAACGAGTTCATACCCAGCATTCCTAACAAATATTTTGTAGGGTATAAAAATGGATAATAACCATATATTCTTTTATATAGGTATCTTAAAAATGCCTTTTGTACCTTTTCCAACATAAGCGTATATTTGGTTTCATGGGGACTCCATACACACGAGCTCGTTTCTAATTTGCTTCTCACCAATGTCATGTATAGAAGTTTTAAGACATGAGGGCTATGGAAGTCATTCATATTACGCAGGGTGAAACCCAAACGTCGATAAGAGTCCTTGGCAATTTGAGTGATGTGTTGGTTAAATGTTAATCCAGTATCAAAGGTAACACCGAGATCCTTTATCTCGACCGTGCGAGCAATGCTTTTACTGCCCAAATTGTATTGGTGTTTGATTGGGGTATGTTGACGACTGAATGACATTACAAAGCACTTTGAGAGATTGAGTTCCATCATATTGTTGTCACTCCACTTAGAAATGGCGTCTACGTCCTGCTGCATCAGATGACAATCTCTTTCGCTCGAAATCTCCACAAAAATTTTGAGGTCATCAGCATATAAGAGGCATTTTGCATGTTTAATAACTTTGACAAGATCATTAACAAACAGATTGAAAAGTAAAGGACCCAGTATTGAACCTTGATTAACACCTGAGGGGGTTGCGTATGGCTCAGACACATAACAACCATATTTCACATATTGCAGCCGTTCTGCAAGATATTTTTTTATTAGTTGCAACAATTGCGGTGTGAAACCCAATGCGTCAAGTTTTTCCAAGAGAATTTCGTGGTTAATACGATCAAATGCCTTTCTGAAGTCGAAATATAGTACATCTACTTGTCTCCCTTTATCCAGACTTGCAGATACGTATTGCACCAAGGTCATCAAATTGGTGTTAACTGACTTTTGAAACCTGAAGCCATGTTGTTCTTCGCAAAGGTAAGATTGTACTTGACTGTATATGGTATTATATATCAAAGATTCGAAAATTTTCGCTATACCTGAAAGTATGGCTATGGGACGATACTCTTCTACGCAAGTTTTGTCACTCGACTTGGGTATAGGTATGACTTTGGTTAATTTCCATTGTGGTGGATAGTCGGATGTTGTTATGATAAGATTAATAATATGACAGATAGGTGAACTCAGAACCCTGCAGCAGTGCTTAACAAATAATGTAGGTACACCGTCAGGTCCTATCGATTGGGTGGACTTTAAATTTTTGATAGCCCGTTCAATGTCACCTACACAGTATTTTATAGGGTATATATATCTATTCTCAAACACCGGGGAGCGATTAGAAACGTCTAAGCTGTCTCCTGTTGAAAAAACGCTTGCAAAATACTCTGCGAAAGCATTGACAGCATCAGGACCAGAATGCTGCGTGCCTTTGTATGTGAGATTTGGCTCAAAACCGCCACTAGTACGGAGACCTGACAAGTGGCGCCAGAATGCTCGCGGATTATCCTTTAGCTGCTTCTCTAACCGCTGCATGTGATCACTGCGAGCCGAGGATATTCGCTTTTTGAGAGAGGATCGTAGTTGACAAAACTGTGCATATGCAGTGGGACATCCCGACTTCTTCCAGGTTTGATGTAATTTTATTTTTTTATTGATGTCTCTTATTATTTCAGAGTTAAACCAGACTGGATATCTTTTACTTGGAAACATTGACCTTCGTTTTTTAGGTACTAAGTTATCAAATATAGTATAAATTTCGTCATATAACATTTCTGTAGCTGTCAAAGGATCGGTGCTATTAAGTATTGGAGACCAGTCACATTTGCTTACTGAATGTAAGAGAAGATCAAAATCAGCCTTATCAAAGTTCCAATCTCTTGAAGAGTCAATGTTACTAGGTTGTAGTGGCTTAGTGCGTTTAGATGACACAAAACTTATGGAAATGTCCAATGGTGGGTGATATTGGTCCAAGCGCACTATCCCCTTAATTTCCGAGACAGTAACAGTTACCGACTCATTGCACTCCTGCGCCAGCACTACATCGAGTTTACTACCATAGATATTGAAAACAGAATTATGATCTAATAAGTTACAATAGGAATTAAAATAACAATAATAATTGCGAACAGTTTCTGATGCACTGTTAAGATTAAGATCACCGATAATGTACACATAACCGTTAAGATTATTTACGTAATTTTCCACTTGTGTAAAGAAATCGAAGTATACACTATCAGAAGCACTAGGTTTAATATAAACTACACAGATGTATACAGTGCGATTATTTAAAGTGAGAACACCCCATAGATCTTCCCCGAGCGATGTTTCCAATTCGGACAGACGTGACAATCCCAAACCAGGTCTGGCAGCCAAAAGCACACCACCTCCACGTGAACCTCGATCTCGCCTGAGTATACTCCATCCACCCACAGATAGTTCACCATCGTATACTGATGTGTCTAAAAAAGTTTCGGTAGCAGCCACGAGATCGTGATGCGTCAACAAGAGGTTTGCATTCCATGTTTTAAGCTTAGTCTTTAATCCCCTTACATTCTGATACAAGATACCAAGTTCCAAACGTTTCTGTATCAAATCCTTGCCAATGTTTACATCAGGAGCGAGATCATTTGTTGGCCTCTTGGCTGTCTCTCGGGCGAAAGGGCTGCCGCCATGGTTTCATGCAAACGTCTTCTGGCCAGTTCTCCGGGGCTAGCAAGCGCTCGGACAGCTTAGATGGCAGTGTTAATTTAAAGGATGCGTAATGACCGCGCGCTTTCAATGCCTCGACCTTACAGCTATCGTTGTCAATTATAGTTTTTATGTGTTCACTTACTTGTTCAGCCGTGGTACCCATCTTGACATAGAAGAGGTGATAACTACGGAGGCGTTCGGATGCTTCCAGTTTTGTTTTTCCAGGCGCTGCTTTTCCTCTCAGGAAATTTTGAGGCACACTACGATGATGACGTTTCACAACCTCGACCCATTTATTTTGAGACCCGGTCGAACTTAGAAGTGTGTTAGCAGAGTCTGAGGTTGTGTGCTTCTCTGACACATTGTGCTTTAGTGCTGATGGTACTGAGTTGATTGCACCAGCATTGGTATCAGTTACCGTTACAGTGGATGACATCTGCACACGAGGTGTAATATCCTCAACTTTTGTTGGACTAGACGTCTCTGCACACACACAGTCGCTGATCTTGCCGCTACTCTCAATCTTGGCAATTCGCCCCTCGAGCAAAGTCAACCTCTGATCCAGCCTTGCTACAGCGTCTGCTATATTAGCCGAGATGCGCTCAGACACAATTGAGGCTATAATACCAGCAATACGCTCATCACGCTCCAGCTCCTCACGAACAATCTCCTTAATATGGTCCATGTAAATGAGGTCCTCTGAGTGAGACAAATTGCAGGACTCATCATTTAAGATGCGAGGCACATGCCGACGGATTGTAACATTATCCATACTGTTGCGGGGGGAACCAGATGGCTGCGAGTAGAGAGATTGACGTATTGGAGTATTCGAATTGTCTTTCTTAGGTTCTTTGCATTTGCAAATCTGGCACTTCCAAACGGTTTTATTAATCATAATCTCAGAAAAATGCTTTTCAGGGACCCCAGCGCATATCAAATCAAATACCTCCATACAGAGAGTACATTTCAGGAATTGCGAACTGCTTATTGCATTATGGCATCCAGCACAAACAACGCGGTCCGCATCCATGTTTAATAAGCGTAAAAAAGGTAATCTTAGACAGAGATGTTTATAGTTATCTCCCTTTGCTTTTTCACAAACAATGAAATAAATTTGTCTATGCACTGCACAATTATTAATCTGTTAGTTTCGAGATTCTTGTGTTGGTATCACTGGTTGTCAGATCTTGCTGTCAAGGCCTGCACCAATCAGCTGATCAAGTAGGTGTTTGTTTAGTAGCGAATCAAAGCAAATCAAAATAAATTTCAATAGGTAATGTGTATGGATTTAAACAATAACTGAATTTTATAATCTCACCAGAATAGTGTTTTTCTTCGTTCATTCAATTATAGTCGGTCCATCTCTACAATATACTTTCTATCTATCTATCTATCTATCTATCTACCCAGACGGTAGTTTGTAGGATTAATCTGATCCTTTTTAAGAATATTCAAAATATAACAATTTAATTGAAGAAAAACACCCACGTATCAACATTCGTCCGAGAAAATTCGCGAAAAATAAATGTTACTTGCAACTTTCCCTATTTGAATTCTGGGTCACGTAGGGTAACCGTCACCTGTAGACAGCCGGGTGATATTTTAAGTAATATCAAAGGTCCGGCCCTCTCTGTGTGAGGATATATCAAAATCGGTGCTGCAACAAAATCCGGAAAAATTTCCGGCCAGAACTTGGATGGCATGTCAATTTAGGAGGTAGGCGCCTTTGACGAGAATCCAGTGCGTGGGACGTACAACTATGCGAAGTAAGGATGAGGTCTAGGAAAGGTAAGGACGCATACTACATGTCAAGTTTTACATTTGCACACGAAAGCGGCCGCTATTACAAACGATATGTTAAGTCTGACGTGTTGCCGTGTGTACATATAATTTTCAATGAATTCATTCATTCATTCAATTAAAAAATTTATACAAAGCAAAAATATTTCGATGAGACAGCTTTACTCGCTTTCTCAGTGACAGTCGTTAAGCCCATTTAAAATGTGATTTGCCCTTAATGAAATTCTGTCTGAAGCATAACTCGTAAAACCCTTTATTTAAGACTCCAGGTGTCTGCCCTTGAGTTTCTGCTTGTTGTAAATAACATTAATCGAGTACTTTAGATATGCTAACTGTTTAACTAATGAAATCCCTAATTTGGAATTGCTGTGTAAATGACTTAGAAAACAATTAATAATATTTATATTCTGATACTTTACATTTTAATTTGTTGATTCAGTACTTCAGTTACTGCGTTAAACTCATAAAATTCTATCTTTTTTTATCTTCTCAAAAGGTTGCTGTTGATTAAACTGAAAATTGACACATTATTTTTTTATTAAACCAACCTGCACTGGGCCAGTGTAGCGGGGTTTAGGCCTAGTCCTCCTTTTTGGCCTAGCAATGAGGGATTATGACTGTTATGATGATTATTATTTATCACGTAATTTTACTATTCTTACATTTGTTAAAGCGTTATAATACAATAATAGTAATTAGGTAATAATAATTTAAACCCTAATGACTAGCGATATCGTCTCGTTACAAAAGATCTAATCTATATAATGCTACTAGCTTTCTGCTCGCGGCTTCACCCGCGTTATTATTATTTTCCCGTGGGAATTTTATATTTTTCCGTAGGAAAAATAATTTTATAGCCTTATATTTAGGAGCTCGGATAATAAATTTCATAGAAATTGGAGCAGATTTTAAATATTTTCCATAGAACCTTTTAACCTAAGGGGGTGAATTCCAATTAACTATGAAACACGTGTTCAATGAAATGTTTTTAAGAGCATGAATCTCAAGTTTTATCAAAATCGTTGCTATTTTAAAAAAAATCCATACCAACATGCAACCCCCATTTCATCCCTTCGGGGTTAATTTTTTTAAAATCGTCCATATATATGGATAATAGGACGTCCGTATAGTCCTATTATAGGAGGTACATAAGAACTGAAAATGCGTATTGAGGTATTTAGGGGGTTTAATTCTATTTAGACGCGGCATGGTGCAACAAAAAATGTTGGATTAAATCTGACACATATTTTTTTTATAGGTGGAATCGATTCCACTCGCCATTCTGAACAAACTAATTTCAGGTTTTGCGCACATTTATTAGTACTGGTTGTTTAATACGTATACGTTGTTAACATTCACACGAAAATTGATATTCACATGAAACGAAAGTAGAGACGCGCAAGACACACAGAAGTCATAAAAAATGCCTTACAAACATCTAAAAAGCATAAAATTAAACCAATACGAGAAACAAAGAAGCAGAACTGTTTTAAATTTGAAACACAGTCGTTAACGTGCACAGGTTCAATTCAATTGCAACTTGAGAGCAATTGCGGGGCCTTTAAACGTTGAACAGCAACAATATAAAATGACGACACAATAAATGCAGAGCGAAACTTTGTTGACCACTATAAATAAGGGTGACGGCTTAAAAGCTTTCGTAGAATACAGGACAGGGTTTTGCCGAAGTTCAGTGCTAGACGATGCCGCTTTATTGCACATACTAGAAACTAAATATGACTCGTGAAGAATAGAGTTTATGAACGCTTTTAAGAGAGATAATAATTACTTCCTCATGACAAAGGCAATCTTTCTTCGCATTTGCTTAATAGTATTTTTTTTAATCGTATCAATAGATTTTTCCTTTCTGTCTTGCATTCTCTCTATTTTGTCATCGATTTATTTTCAAATATGACTTGATAAAAAGCTCTTTTGAACCATCTTAATTTTTTAGCTTTTGGCTGATTAATAGACGCAAGAAACTTACCAGCATTATCGGAAAAGTCAAAATTTACAATAAATTATGTTAGCAATATTTTTTGCATAAATAATTATATATACACAACAATGTTTCCTAACATTATATACGGACAATGTCTACGAATTAACAGTAGGCATCATTCAAATAAGCTTTGACTTTATAATAACCTTAACTCATAAGAGGTTTTTTTTACATGCACTTTAAATTTATGAATGGCAAATTAGTAACAAATTATTGACTTTGTTCACGTTGGCCCAAGTATAAGGTTCATTCTGATCCAAAAAATATGAAATGCCAGGAAAGTTAGAAATAAAATTCATAGCATATGGTCAGAGATAAGAGTAGATAGTTTTCATATATTTAAACAATATAAAATGTGGAGTGAACTTTTTTTTTATTGCTGCTAAGTTGGCAAACAAGCAAACTGCCCACCTGATGGTAATTGGTAACAGTCACCTATAATACATGTGGCTCCTGTGACATTCGCAGTAAAACTGCAACTCCCGCAAGGGCCACCGTGTACGTTGCCAACTTGTGACTTAAGATGTAAAGTCACGGTACCCAGTAATTTTAGTGCTATATCTTCCCCTTCAAACCGGAACACAGCAATGCAAGCACTGCTGCTTTGCGGCAGAAATAGGTAAGACGGAGGTACCTAAGCACACGACCCTGCTACAGAGTCTCCCTCCGGTGGTACAGAGTCTCCTACTAACCCGCACTTGGCCAGCATGGTTGACTAAAGCCTATTCGCCCTAGCTTAGTAGGGGCCCCTCGTTGGGGACGTATATGAGCTGGTGATGATGATGATGGAATGTGGAGTGGAGATACTTACTTAGTTTCTCAAGTTAGAGTGTATTTTTTAACAGTTCGTCTAAATTAAATATAAATAAATTATTCTTTTTGGTAGTATAAAATCGAGAAAACAAAATGTTCCAAGAACCTTGAACAAAACATTGCTGTTTATCAGTTTATTTTAGTTGTATTCCGTGGAAAAACCATTACGAAAATGAAACCCGACAAGTCTGAGATACTACTTTAACAATAATAGCTGCTGTTTTAGGATTTCTCGCTCGCTAAAAGAACTCAGATTTGTAAGAGGCAAAATTTTGTGTATTTATTTGCTCAGTAGGACTGTTTTATTTTGCGTTTATAATTAAATTTTGATAGATTGTTATGTACACGTTTTGGGTAAACATGGTAAATTATATCTGAGGGACAAATAAAAATAAAAAAAACAGCTAGGAGAGCAAAACACTAACTACCACTATTTAAATTAAGTACAAACAATTCAATTTCGCCATTTTAAGTTGTGTTTTTAGTAAAACTGCAACTAATTGTTATACCTAACTGAGTTCATACGGTGACTTTGTTTTCCTTGATGCGTGGCATTTCATTACTTTTATTTAATAAAACCATTTTTATGCATTATCAGTTAATTACATTTTATTTTGTCATGTTTATATTTTTTTAGTCTTCAGTACTTCAAAAGGAAAAACGGAGCCCTGTATAGGACCACTAATCACCTGCGCTGGGAGACGGAAACCTCTCGCTGCCGAGGCCATGCTCCGCGGCGAGGCGGAATGGAGGGCTGTCGCCTCCTTCTGCGAGGACGTCATCTCGCGGGAGGAGGCCCCGGAGAGGGAGCGGAAAGAAGAACCTTAAGCCGCTTCCTTCCGTCGCAGACGGACAGGCAGGTGAAGGTGGGCATTCGCACTAGCGATGCCCATCTAATGACCCTGCCGAGAGCTACGCGTGCACGGTTGGCTAAGTGCACGCCGCCGTAAGGCCCTCCGTCTGGGGATTGCCCTGGTGCTCTCGGACAATCCCCCCTTGACGATAGCGCGACCAGTTGGTCGGGCTTGCCCGGGCGCGTGGCTAGTGAAGTTGCAGTGTGAACCTTATCTAGCGCGCCCATAAGAGCAGGGAGAAGACCGGGGGGTTTTAATGGGTAGGCCTGGCACTCTGCCGGAAGAGCCCCACACACGCTCGCCGTCTAGCCAACGGCAGGTACGGTGCGGTTACGCATTTCCCTCTGAAAAAAAAGATCACTGATCACTCAGTCGCGTGTCTGTCCTCCCTCTGTTACAGCCAATTTACTCCGAAACTACTAGACCGGTTGAGGTGGGTGAGCTTTAAGGACATTGCTTTGCGTCCATACATTGTTCGCCCCAATACCAACAGGAGTGAAAAAAATTATTTTCGTATATAGACATTAGTAAATACTATTAGTATTAGTATAGACATTAGTAAATACTGTACGTCCACATCAATTACTACGGACGAATTTAGATTTAAGCTAACTTAAATAAGTTGGCTTAAATCTGAAATTTGAAAGTACGAGTTATACTTGCGTGGAGAGGATGTGTATGCTGAGGATCCATCTTTTTAATAATATCAAAATACGTTTTCCTAGAAATTATCTCCAGTTTATTTTGTGCAAAATTCATTCATTTCAATTCAACATTACTAGAACTTTCTATTGGTTAAGCTTTCAAGCTGAACTGATTGAATATTCACTTATTAATAAGTATAGTCGCTCCCATGTAATAAGTATTTAATCTAAAAATATTTAAGCAATTCAACGCACAAAGATAAGTATATTATTTTATTGTTAGTTGAAAGATGCATACTATGAACACATTCGCTTTCACAACACCAGCCGTGCAAACGTGCCAACTTCTGGATCCAAACTACAAATTTCCTTGAAATCATTGCGGAAATAACATTACCTGCACAAGTTTCTTTTCATCTCCTATCTCAACGAAAGTATTTGACGGCGGGTGGAGCCTCAGTATCTTTTCTTTTTTATAGGAAACGTTCCAGGTTTTTTCTTGCTTCAGTCGCAGCGATAAGATATTCATTTTATGTCAGCGATGTTTACCTACTGCAAACGAAGACCCCATTGGGGTATTGAATTTGAATAAGACTTTTTTCGACTGACTTGGTCAATTTGATTCTTACTGAACTTTCATAATTTAGTTTGCGGGTTTTTCGGAATGGACTCATTTACTTTGCATTAAAAATATATAATTTATTATGATCTATGTCGTCAAATCACATTTCAAACAGTTAGTCTTTTTTTGTCTTGTTTAATCTTTAACTGTGGACGTGTGGTCTCAAAGTAAAAACGTGGGGCCCCCGCCTAATCTACAAATCTTTCATATTTGTCACTGCCTGTTTCATGGTCTTCGATGAATGAGGATGATATTGCAGGAAACTTGATATCCAAAGAAAACTTTCTTCAATTCCATGAAAGTGATAGCAAAAATATCGACAAAACAATTTTATTGTATTACAAAATTACGATTGCTTATGTTTTAATTTTTTTTATTTTTTTACCTACGAGCTTACTTTTTCGTTTAATTTCTTTATTCGAGCTTATTATTAAGGAAAAAGTAGTTTTTCTTATTTGATGAGATTTATTTCTATTATTATTTTTACATAATCGATGTCATGATGCCAAAGACTGATAATGTTACTCAAAGTGCCTTAATTCGTTATACTAAGTAAAAATTAATAAAAAGTTCTTAAGTTCGTGTTGGTTTGGTTTGATTTGAACCTATTTATTACAATTGAGGCATTAATTTTGTCTAAATATCTAATAAAAAAACATGTGAATTGTAGTCACGAAGAACAGTGGCCTCAGTGACCCCACGTCCATAAAAGTGTAAAGAAAAAATGAGATCCAGAGTTAAAGGTTGACAACAAATGTCGAAAAAGCTAAATTTCACCATTAAAATATAAATAGAATTAACAAAAAGAGAAAAATGTGTTTTGGACTTAAGAAAAAAACGGAGTTTCGTAATTAATCAACTCAGGACAACAAGATCGAGAGAATGAAATCGAAACGACTTGTTTCTAATTAATAACACTTGAAACGTAGTTACTAAACGGATCTTCTATAAAATATCTTAAGAGACGAATTTCAAATTGAATTTGTGGCAGGTATTTGATTTCACAGATTGTTCACAAAAATTTACCTTAAACATCTTACAATATCTTTATGTAACAATTTGATTCCGTTCCCCTTGAATTTAATTAATATCTGCTTAGGAAGATTGATGAGACGCTTCAGTTGTTCGGCCCTCCAGTAATAATTATGAACGATTATTAACGTATTTCGCTATTTATTGGTACTCGTGATAAATTAATGGCTATTATAATGATTACCCCGACTGGGATACTATATTTTTATTTATACAAATAGAATATTGAATTTAACTTTGTACCTCATTAAAATAGTGAAGGCGCATATACATTGTCCAATGTGACCAAGGTATAATGCCGGGCTTTTAGCGTAGTCCACTCATTGGCACGCATTACATCGAAAATGTGCCAGCAGAGATTTAAATACAGTCGTTAGTCAATTTTATTGTGTAAAGCTGTTGGTAAAACCAACATTTTAGCACTAATTGAAAATAAGAGTGGCATCTACAGCCTGTCCTGCAATACATGTGGAAGGATATATGTGGGACAGCCAGGGTAGGAAGTTCAAAATTAGGATAAATGAACATAAATTATAGCTAGTTGGAAGAAGAAAACTCAGTCTTCAACTTTCGCGGAACACCTCAATAATGGCGGACACGATTTCGACCCATCAAAAAACGTAAAATATCTTCATGTTGCTGACAAAGGAAGAAAGCTCAATGCAATAGAAGTGAATAAACACAAGATTAACACCCGCATTATGAATGACCAAACTTGTCTGTCTACATCGCCCTTATTAAATTATTTTAAGTTGGGACAAAAATATCAAACTATATATATATATATATATATATATATATATATATATTAATTATTATTAGTATTATTTTTATATTTTAAATTATAATTTGTAATAACTTGTCATACCAATGTAATATTGACATTTTAATAACTTATGACATTGCACCAATTTGACATTAATAATTTTATCTGTAACTAGCTGTGCCCGCGAACTACGTTTCGCCATCGAAATGCTTAACACAGTGTTTAGTTTTTCCTCCATTTTATTCCATTATTATTCAACTTTATTCTGCCTTTCTTGAGCAGCGGCCATTTCGAAATTAGGACAATTTTCGTAGGTTCGTAATGCTCTAGGTACTCTTCAGGGCCTACTTTCATTTAATACCCATATTGCTGGGTTTGAAAAGAAACTTTTATCCGCCTTTTTTGAGCGGCGGCCATGTTGAATTTACGTCAATGTTGCTACGTTCATAGTGCTCTACTGATCAAAGCCTTTCATTTGATACCCATATTGCTGGGTTTGGAAACGAACTTTTATCCGTTTTTTTTGAGCGGCGGCCTTATTTAATTTTGTGCGATTTTCCTAGGTTCATAGTGCTCTACTCTTCAAGGCCTTTCATTTAATTCCTATATTGCTAGGTTTGGAAACGAATTTTAATCCACCTTTTTTGAGCGGTGGCCATGTCGAATTTACGTCAATATTGCTAGGTCCATAGTACTCTTCTCTACTCATCAAGTCCTTTCATTTGATACCCATATTGCTGGGTTTGGAAATGAACTTTTATCCACCTTTTTTGAGCAGCGGCTATGTTAAATTTATGTCAATGTTGCTAGGTTAATAGTGCTCTACTCATCAAGGACTTTCATTTGACACCCATATTGCTAGGTTTGAAAACAAACCTTTATCTTTTTTTTGAGCGGCGGCCATGTTGAATTTAGGTCGATTTTTCTAGGTTCCTAATGCTCTACTCTTCAAGGCCTTCCATATGATACCCATATTGCTGGGTTTAAAAACGAACATATATCCATTTTCTTGAGCGGTGGCCATGTTTAATTTAGGGCAATTTTCCTAAGTTCATAATGCTCTACTCTTTGTGGCCTTTTATTTGATACCCATATTGCTAGGTTTGGAAACGAATTTTTATCCACCTTTTTTGAGCAGCGGCTATGTTGAATTTATATCAATGTTGCTAGCTTCATAGTGCTCTACTCATCAAGGCCTTTCATTCGATACCCACATTGCTGGGTTGGAAAACGAACTTTTATCCTTTTTAATAAGCGGCGGCCATGTTGAATCTAGGAAGATTTTCCTAGGCACCTAATGCTCTACTCTTCAAGGCCTTTCATTTGATACCCATATTGCTGGGTTAGAAAACGAACTTTTATCAATTTTTTTGAGCGGCGGCCATGTTTAATTTAGGGCAATTTTCCTAAGTTCTTAATGCTCTACTCTTTGAGTCCTTTCAGTTGATACCCATATTGCTAGGTTTGGAAATTTTTATCCACCTTTTTTGAGCAGCGGCTATGTTGAATTTATGTCAATGTTGCTAGGTTCATAGTGCTCTACTCATCAAGGCCTTTCATTTGATACCCATATTGCTGGGTTTGAAAACGAACTTTTATCCTTTTTTTTTGAGCGGCGGCCATGTTGAATTTAGGTCGATTTTCCTAGGTACCTAATGCTCTACTCTTCAAGGCCTTTCATTTGATATCCATATTGCTGGGTTTGAAAACGAACTTTTATCCATTTTTTGAGCGGTGGCCATGTTTAATTTAGGGTAATTTTCCTCTACTCTTTGAGGCCTTTCAGTTGATACCCATATTGCTAGGTTTGGAATCGAATTTTTATCCACCTTTTTTGAGCAACGGCTATGTTGAATTTATGTCAATGTTGCTAGGTACATAGTGTTCTACTCATCAAGGTCTTTCATATTTTGATATCCATATTGCTGGGTTTGGAAACGAACTTTATCGGCAGTCATGTCGAAAAAAGTCAACGTGGCTAGGTTCAATGTGTTCTACTATTTAGGTCCTTCTTTCGATATCCATGTTCCTTGGGTGGATCCTAAAAAATATAATCCGTCATTTTACACATTAGGATCAAGAGTCCCATCGCGTCCCTCTACGCGTAACCCAGAATCATTGCAGTCAGATGTTTTTTTTAGTTATCAATATTCATCTATTACTTTAATAGCTTTAAATGGATGTAAGAGTTTGATTCCTTAGTCATAATGTAAAAACATATAACACCTTTCAAACCCCTTTACCCTTGAAAAGGGTATCTTCACTTTTCAACATTTCAAATATTTCAAAAATTGTACCTATTTTGTGAAAATTAGTCAAGAATTAAACCAACCTACAAATTTTATTATAACGTGATATTGTCATAAAAAATGCTTTATACATTGGTTGTATGGCTTGATCCTTTTACCTTACCACCACGGTACGACATAAGAAAAAGACAATTTAAATTTCTAAACTTCTTGGTTGGCGAAATCCAGATGGGCACAGCCATTAACAGAAAATATTAAATTTTTCTTTGCACTATGTGACAGACTTGTCAAAATAATTTCACGTGCACCATGTTGATTTTCTACATAAGCATTGTTCGAAAATTTTATTTGGTATTTTTCAAACTATTTATTTAAAATGAACTACTTCAACCCCATTGCACCCCATCCAGGGATAATGGTATGTGGTGTTGAAATCGATGTTATTTTCGTAATCTACGACCCGAAAAACCATGAAAACGGCATCAATGTCGATTTTGACATTTTATCAGTTTATCACCCCATCTCACCCCTTTTGGGGATGAATTTCAATAAAATACGAAACACGTCTTCCATTAATTCTGTTAAAGAAAGTTTATGCAAAATTTGAAGTAGATTCGAAAACGGAATCACGATGTCCCATACAAACATTTCCCCCCATCTTCACCCCCTTAGGGGTAGAATTTCGGAAAATCCTTTCTTAACGGACGCCTACGTCATACAAAGAACACATCCTCCAAGTTTCAAGTCTCTACGATCAGCGGTTTAGGCTGTGCGTTGATCCGTCAGTCAGTCAGTCATTCAGGACAAAGCATTTTATAGGTATAGATAACTTGACATGCCGACGTAAAATTGAATAATATTTTAATCAGGACACGTGACCCTGATCGAAAATTCGTAAGACGGATGGAGAGTAGCCAATTAAAATTGAAATGGCCGCAGGAACTGTCGAGGTGCGGTGAGGGGTCCACGTAAGCCGGCCGAGAACAATAGCGGCTGGCAAAAGTACTGGAAGTCACACGTCACTTGAGACAGTTTTAATCAATTTATTTACTTTGTTAGGAAAAATCTAAATTGTGCTTTTATTTGATTTTGTTGTAAATATTAATTAGGTAAGTTAGTATAAATTAAATATTATTTATTTGTTATAAAATTACGTTTTTAAGTAGTATATTAATGTCTGTTTTGATCATATTTTTAATTTAATTGTAAATATTTTGATTCATTATTACTAGTTATATAATTATGTACACACGCACAACGTTACAACAGGAAGTTCATTTTTCTGAGGGATAAACTTTTTAATGTAATATAAATTGTCATGTTTGTGTACGATAGCGCAATAAATAAATATTGTATTCTACCACATAAAAGATAGTACTTTTATTCTGATAATTAAAGCAATTCGTGCAAAATTATTCCATAACCATTCCAAAATATCCAAAACGCACAACGTTAATACTTAAGTTTTCACTTCTGCCGGCACTCCCGGAGTGCAACCCGTCGTTTTTTTTTATTGCTGTAAGTAGCAGACGAGCAGACGGCCCACCTGATGGTAAGCGGTATCCGCCGCCCATAGACTTCGCCAATATCAGGGACATAGCTAAGTCGCTGCCAACTTTGAATATAGTTCTCTCTTTAAACCTCTCTTGAAAAGGGACATGTCGAAGCGTTCGGGAAACACAGCAGTGGGAAGTTCGTTCCAGAGGCGACATGTTCGTAGTAAAAATGAGCGCTGAAAGCGAACTGTACTAGACGGCATTGCTTCCAGGTAATATGGATGAACCCCACTGCGGTGTCGAGTGGTACGATGATAGAAAGGTGACGTTGGTACCAATTCGAACAGTTCCTCGGAGCACTCACCGTTGAAGAGACGGTAGAACACACAGAGAGAGCTAAAGTCCCTCCGTGAGCTCAGTGACTCTAGCGAGTTCGTTAGATTGGCATCCCCGATGATTCGAGTAGCTGGTATTTAGGAGCCCCTGCCCTCAGATGCGAGCAGTACTCCACGTGCGGACGAACTTGGGCCTTATAAAGTACAAGGCGTTGATAGGGCGTGAAATACCGCTTCGCTCTACTAAGCACACCGAGCTTCTTGCTGGCTAGTTTGACCTTGCTATCCAGATGGCTCCCAAATTGGACTTTACTCGTGATCTCGACACCGAGGATACCAATGCTTTCAGATATTTTAAGGGATACTCCTTGGAACTGGGGCGCTAATGAAAAATTGTCTTTTTTGGCAGTAAATGCGCAAACCTGCGTCTTTGAGGGGTTGAACTCCACTAAATTCATATGCCCCCATTCTGAAGCCCGCCCCAAAGAGTCTTCAAGACCCTAGACACAAGCTGTGACCGTCTCTCCGACACGGAGTTCCGGGACACATTCTGATGGTTGGTGTATCTCGCATCACCCGTACTGTCATCCGCATAGCAATGAATGTTCTCTATCGACAACAAAGCATTAATATGCAGAATAAACAGCGTTGGGGAGAAAACCGAATCTTGTGGAACTCCAGCATTAATTGTTTTAGTCTTGGAACCATCAACAACAATATATATTATGTAATATATTTATGTAAATTTACCCTTCTCATAAAATTTGTTTATTGCCTGATGATGCTGTTGATATACCGGTAGCAATAACTTAAATATAATAAAGATTCAAGTGGAACTAGTGAAATTAGTGTTTTAATAATAAGATTTTAGCACTAGCAATGTAACAATGTTTATACATATATCAATGTTGGTAACATTGTCTTGTCTATGTGTCAGGCTTGAGGGCTAGACAGCATGGCGCCTTTCTTCTTGTCTTGGCGACGTTGGACAAAATACACGCACTATCAAATTACGCGAGAGTTTTATTTTATTTCGACCAGCTAAATTATAAATACAGTCCACGCTACTGCAAAAGGTTCAAAAGACTATTTGGCATTCATGAAATTATTAGCGAATACTAAAATTACCTAATGATCGCTCTCCTGTTCGAAGCGTAGTTTGCAAGATAGAAAGGATAAGCTAAAATTGATGGCTATTGGTTCTTTCCGATAGGAGCCAATTCGAAGTTTTACGTGTTTTCCGGGATTCAAACGGGCTGAGAATAATTTTGCGGGAAATTTGTCACTTTTGCTGTATAGTATGCAAACTATTTAGTCTTATAGTTCATAAGATAAGCTCTATCATTAAAGTGAAGTCAGTGAGCTATATTTTAAGTACCAATAATAATATACAGTAGAAATTATTTAGCAAGGGAGCAAAGATCAATTTAGCAAGGGAGCAAAATCAATTTTTAGGGTGAGAGTGTTTTCTGAATCCAGAGATGTTTTTTGTGAGAATTCTATATTTTAATAACAACAACATGGAAAATTAATATGTCAGTAAAGTCTGTCAATCGCTGTATTCATATTTTTGTAACTCTGACAGGATCAATTATTTTGTACTTGAGTATACAGAGACAGTATATACCCTCATATATGTCCTGAGGAAGGACAGGCTACTTTTTATCCAGTTTTTTAATTATTTCCCTAGGGAACGCGTGACACAATCGAACTCACGATATACTCGTAACTAAATTCCACGCAGAAGAAGTCGCGGGTAACAGCTAAACTAAATCGAATTCAAAAAGTGTTAAGTACTAACTGCACCAACAGTTACTGTACTCATAACTACTGTCCCACTTCATGATGAGCTGGATAAAAATTATCCTATTAAATTATCCTGCTCACCATGCAGTATGATGCCGAAGCATGGATATCCACACGTGAAGCTTAGCATAAAATAAGGGTAACTCCAAAAAGTATATAATAGTACTATAACACAAAGAATGGAAATTATGAAGAGGTCCATACTCGGCATCAAACGTATATTGTGTCGTGCAAATAGAATAGTTTAAGTTTAAAGTGGCTTTACGTAATTCAGTAGAACAATAAATATGCACCAACTACCACATATCGATCAACGTCTAAGAAAATGAACTTTCCTTGTCACAATTATGTTTTTGAGAATATTGTTCATATGATTTTATACAAAAGATACTGCTTTTTAGGCCACAAGAATCAACAAAATAGAAATCCAACCAACCACATACTAAAGTGCATGGCTATCGACTGAGTATCGCAATATGAAATTGTAATTTTAAAGCAATATCTAATCCAAGAATTCTCACATAAGGAAATCATAATGCTAAAGCTTTAAAAATATTATAGAAATCACCGGTCCCTTCCTCTTCATACATAAAATCTAAATAATATACCATGTAGGGGTAACCAGCGACAAAATAATTAAATTTTAAATTGTACACTAGAGTTTGCAGTCATTATAAATTACACAAGAGAGTTTACACTAATTGCGCAACCGTCGAGAGAATAGCCTTCAGCGCTAATTATAGTTCCTGTCTTAATAGACTCAGATCCCTCGTTTTGATGAAAATAGCCCGTACAATAATGCACGAGGAGTCATTTCAACTTGGTCTCATTAAGAAGACTCAGTCGACTTTATACTCACATTGCGAACGTTGTTTAGTTTGTTTTATCGGAGCCTCCAGTTAGAGTAGTTTGACCTGCCTACTTCGAGTTGTGGGTTCATTCATTGTAACCCCCAAAGTGGTGTCTGCCAATATATCATTTGGCTTGAGTGAGCAGTACTCTGTAACTGCAATGATCGTGATGGTAAATTTTACAGATTTTCTTAAGATAATTCTAAGTTAGATAAATTAAAATAACAGAAAAATCCTGTCAGTAATGAGCTGGACCCGAGGACCGATTACCTGAGGGAGACTTCGTACCAGGGTCTACTGCTTGGTTACCTGAGTCTTACCTATTTCTGCCGCAAAGTAGTTTGCATTGCTGTGTTCCGGTTTGAAGGGTTAAATAATTATGGCATCATCATCTTATGTCACAAGTTGGTAATGTACACTGAGTTCTCGTGGGGGTTGCAGATGTGCTGCGAATCTCACATAAGCCAGTTCTAAAGATGACTGTTACCACTTACCATCAGGTTGAGCAGTTTACTTGTTTGCCAACTAAGTTGTATAAAAAAACGAGGGTTCCGTACAAACTTATCTAAAGGCCTTACTAATAACCATTGTATAAGCCTGATTTAGTTAAACAGTGTTTTGTCACGTTCACTCGAATGACATTTCAAATTCGAACAAAAGAGACAAAACACTGCTTAACTATACAAGGCTTATACAATGGTTATTAGTATGGCCCTAAGTGTGTAAGTTCCTAACTACAAATAAAATTGTTTTCCTTAATATGTGCTGTAAGATATTGCTTCTAGCCAAATTTCTATTTCATGATTCTAGGTCAACGGTAAATCGGTACCCTAAATCGGTACTCTAAATCGCAAATTTGAACGCGCTAATCTCAGGAACTACTGATTCGAATTGAAAAATTATTTTTGTGTTTGATAGTACATTTATCGAGAAAGGCTTTAAGCTATATAACATCACGCTGCGACTCATAGGAGCTGAGCATTAATTAAAAATGTTGCAAAAACGGGGAAAAATATATATGGCAAAACGTAAGTAGTTCGCGGGCTTAGCTAATATGCTACTCGTACATAAACGGTCATATCTTTTGTTTGCGTTGACTTACAAATTTGATTTTTTCACCGATGTAAGAGGCCATTGATTCAATTTGATATCTACATAGATATCAAAGTGAAAGCGTAGTGCAGAGATATCAAACGGAACATTTTATTCAAAGACTCAACTGTTTGTTAGAACTATCGTGAGACATATTTGTTAGAACTATCGTGAGACATATTAGTTAGAACTATCGTGAAACTTAAAGATAATATCTAGACGCCTATACTCACGAGTATGTCGGTTGCTGTCCGACTAGTTTCAGGTCCATCGGGGACCCTTCTTCAGAAAGATTGAGCCGGTCGCGACGCTACCACCTCACTCTCCCTGTAGAAGAGTACCGACATATTTCGTGAGTATAGACGTCTCGATATTATTTTTTGTAAATCAATTTCACGATTTCGAATTTTCAAAGACCCCGTAACATGGGTAGGTATCGGCTTGATAGGGTATTCTAAAAATGGTGTATTAGCTACATCACCCGTTTTTCTATAGCGTATATCTGGAGTGATTTGCATTACACTCTTTTGGTGATTATTAGTCGTACAAATTACACGGAGTACAAAGTTGTGAACAAAAGACAAGTCGTGGTCGTGGCTAGTAAATATAAAATGAACCTTTTCTACTCTTTAATAATAATATACTAGATTACATCAGCAATTCCGCGAATCACGTTCAAGCACTCAAGGAATCTATTAAGAATATTAAATCAGACCTCCCTTTTTCCTCCTTCGCATCGGATTCAATCATCGTAAAACTGCCAATAAATACCATTTCAACTTTGAACTGCAATCAAATATCCATTGGGAGGTAGCCGATAGCATCGATTTGATGCAAATGGCTAGTCCCCGTCCTGACGCTATTAGCCAAACTTCGCCGATTGTTTTCTTATCTGAATCTCGCCGGAGCTTAGACGGATCTGAGTTCTTGCACCTAATTACTTTCAGAGTCTGCCAGCTTTCAAATCAATAGAGAAGGGTTCGATTTGTGTGATCTACCTACATTTAAACGAGTACATGCGACCGCTCAGCGCCCCTAGACAAATGCCACACGCTAACTTTACGCAGTCGTTCCGTAGAAAGAATGTATGGAAATGACATTAGCTGCGGAAAAAATGGCGTGAGGTTGTCGTAAGCTAATGTCATTTCCATTTAAAACTGTTTTTCATAAGTCTATCATTTATATATTAGCTACTTGTTATTATACAAATATGTATCAAATATTTATAAATTGTACAGTAAATATAACAAACAAAATTCCAAATGAACATTTGTTACACATTTTAGTACAGTAAAACGCAGCTTCATCAACATTTTCATAATATTTAAACAAATGTCATGAAAGTTACATTACTACATTTGGGAGTAAACAATTCGAGCCAACCCCGTTAATAAAAATCAAAGTCTCATTGTTTTTCACGTCCTTTAGCTATGCAGCATATAAATATTATTTTTCTAATCATTTGTTACCATATTAATTTCAGTTTTTGTAATTTAATTCTATTTTAGTTAGTAATAGTAACAAAAATATTTTTAAGGTATTTACGGTTTTACGTGTAACTCGCTCGCTTTCTTTGCAATCCAGCGCACTCATTCCTTTTTCACATTGCGACGAAGGAATCCAAGCAAATTTCGTATTGATCACCAACCATACACATAATCAATATTTTTTTGACCGGCTTACACATCCGCTGCAGCTATTTTTGGCTGCTAACCTCACACCGGTATCGCCAATTACTAAAGGTTAAGATCCAAAGGCGTCTAGTTATTAGTATGTACAGGTATTTAGTATTGTAATTTTGTTTCGTAGGCGGATATAGCACATTCGGCTAAGGGATACGAGTCAGAGGATGAGAACATCAGCAGAAACCGGCAGAGGGCCATCGAGGAACGGCCAGCCGGGAAAACCAACATGTACTCCAAGCAGGTAATAATAATTTAAAAAATCGAAAAAAATATAATATTGAAAATTCAATATAGGAAAAAATCGTCTCGGGCGGGCTTTGAAACCGCGTCTCCGGGCGTGAAGTTTACTTTATTCTTCGGGGGAGGCGAAATTTTTTTTATTGACTTTATTCATTTCTCAATTTATTTTGCATATTTTAAAGAAAATGCAACGTTCTATTTAAAAAATAATAATAATATTGGAATAGTAATTTAGTAATCAAAACTAATAAAGCTTTACTACGATATACCTAACGTCAACGATGCTCTACAATATTGGGCTTATTAGGTACGAGAGTGCGAGTCTCTTATCTTCTAAAAGTGTGGAACTTTTATCTTATGCATCTATTTTTCCGTTGTTAATCCCAAAAAAAGGAAATAATAATGCTTTATTTACACATAAAAGAAAGGAGTAGGCATGTCGTAAGGCACGTCAAAAAAATAGTCTTTGAGAAAGTTTTAACAAAGAATAATACCTAGATATTTTTTTCTTATTCTGGTTATACTCGTATATAAACTCAAAGAAAAATAACTTTTGTACTGTTATTATCTGTAAAGGTGGAGCTACATTATTGCAAATATTCGTTATACATATATGTTTGCATTTGCTTTAAAAAAAATTAATAAATTAATAAATGACTTAAACGATAGAAGGAAAATTTCGCCTCGGACAAGATGCGCACCTTCGTCGTCAACATACCATGTTGTAATTATTAATTTGTAAGTTTGCTTTTTTCTTGGCCAATTTTCACCACATCAGCGGACCTAAAAAGAATGCATCGGCAGAATCATAATATGATAACAAAATAATTCATTTTGGTAGTCATCGAATGGTCAACGTGATCTACTTTGAGTGCCATATCAGGTTCCCCACAACGTCAGCATCACGCTATTGTCCCTCAGCAGCTAAGGCCTTTTTAGGATCGGGGGGGGGGGGAGGGGGGGGTTATTGTCTAACGGCCGGTTTCAATATTCTATCTATCTGTTGATTTGGTTACTAGCGATAGGCATTTGACATTACCTCCATACACAATACGTCAAAATTCTATCTCCAGTAAGCACACCCACAGATAGATAGGATATTAAAACCGGTCGTCAGAAAAAATCTATCACAGTGCCAGTCCATTCATCAGTCCTTTATAAAAGGAACTCGACGCAATCATGTATTGACGGCGCAATGGCTGTCAAATTAAAGGCTATCGTGATAGATTTTTTCTTAGACAATAACCCACCTTATTAACAGGCAGTGAGTGAAATCTACTCGAGCGTCGATGACGCTGTGGCCTCGGCACTGGACTGTGCTCCAACTAGAATCGGTAGGCCCGCGATCGATCCTGCCATGCAGGTACCAATGTGGTTTTCGTTTCACGAGTTTCGTATGTACATTTATCTGACGCCCTCACGGTGAAAGAAAACATCGTGAGGAAACCTGCTTTCACCTGCGAAGTAATTCAAAGGTGTGTGTGAAGTCAACCAATCCGCACTGGCCCAGCGTGGTTTGACTAAGGCCTAACCGCCCTAACTAGTTAGGGTAGGCTCGTACCCCTCGGTGGGGACGTATATGAGTTGTGATGATGATGATGAAGTCTACTATGGCCTACAAAGTACAAAAAATAATTAATACAGTTGAAGTTTCATTTAGGTTGACTGCTTGCTCAGTGACTGAATTGGTCAACGTGTCAACACGGTATGTTGAAGGTCAGATTTAAATCTGAATATAATAATGATAAAACTCTAAATTTCACACAAAGAACAGATAAATAAATAAAAACAGAAATGGTGCAATACAGATTTATGATTGTTTGTGTTCGTGGTATGACAAGTTATTCGTCTACATATATCTTGTCAACGCAAACATGCTGTCAGCATCCTCCTGGCAACGTCCTTTTTTTAAGGCAGTATTACTTCACTATCCCTTTATCCGTCTTCTGGACGACCATCAATCAATAATTCACAGTCATTCTTTATTCAATATCCTTTCCATATTTTTTTTACTTAACATGCAGAATGTTGATTAAGTAATCGTAAAAAATCAATATCGTGGGGGTTAGACGGTCCTCAACATATGCTTGCTTAAGTCCTGGTAAATGATGCTGCTCTAAACGACTGGCACATGTCGAGTTGAGTCACAACAAAATGAAAACCAATATAAATTAAAAAGTTAAATCTAAAAACCAACCAACCATTAACCCAACCTTTTAACTATTAGCCCACGGAGCGAAACCAAAAAGATTGTTAGACTCTTGTTTGTACAAAATATCACAACGACAAACAAAAGGAGACTAATCATGATTCCAAACAATACATCACGTGTTTCAAATGAAAACAACGATGTAAATTTGAAACTTTGTAAGAACATAGAACCGTGCTATCCATTGGTGTTAAAAGTTAATTTTGTTTATTTGTTTTTAATTTGTCAGGAGTTCCGAGAGCAGTACTGCATCAACAACAAACAACTGGATCTGCTGGAACTGGAGAAGTCCAAGAAGGACAGATTCCTCGGATGCCTCTCTCAGTACCATATTGAGAGTCCCTGCTCCAGAGCCAACAGGTAGATTTTTTATATACCAGGTGTAACTGAACACCCCAATAACATTTAAGGGGCATATAAGTCAGATACTAAATGGACCTTCGGTGCTTGTCTGAGACCTGGAACCCCAATACTTTCAGAGTTATTTGATTTTAAACTGAAAGCAAAAACTTTCAAGTGACAACCATAATCTGTTCTTAACACAAAATAAATTTAAACATAAAATGACACGTGACAGACGTGAGCGTAGTATTCCTCGTACGCTTACGTAGGGCTGTCGGCACTTAATAACAAAAAATAATGTATTAATTTTTATGAGAAAAAATAGGTTTGTTAGCCCTAATATTGTTCCTACAGAATCTCTACTTCTGATGGATACATACCCTTAAATGTTATTGGGTGTTCAGTTACACCCTGTATATAATACAATAATTACAATATGTAAATTATAATTATTTGCTATACTCGCCGTAAAAAGTCTTTTCAACATTATCACCTGTCGGGCTCAAAACCTCAATTTGGGACGAAATTCTTTGTATTCACAAAATTGCACTAAATCTATTAAGGGCCCATGGCGCGAAAAATAGCAAAAAGGCCGTTGGCGTTTTTGATATTTTACGTTAACGTTCCAGTTAACTGACCGGGAAAAAATAAATTTAAATTCTTAAATTATGTGTTTACACAATCACCGTCACCATTTTTCAAATTTACATACCATTTCGTTAAAAAATTGCTTCCATTTTACTTAAAATTTAGGTTACACCCACATACCGTTCGTGATTTTTAGCTTCATTAATTAACCCTATTATATTTTAGTTTAACAAATATATAGAACAAAGGTGAGCATAACACTGACACCGTAGTATTTTTTTTAATTATTGTACATTGATTTTTATATGAATTTTTTAACATACATTTATCGATTTTCCTACAAATACTTGGCTCGGGCGCGTCGAAATTCAGTGTGCAATCAAGACTCGAAGTGAGAGCACGTCGCTTTGAGCTAGCTCCCGGTTACGTAATTATTTGTGTATGTATACGACGCGAAGTCCTACGGAGTAATCGGAGAAGTTGATAACTAACAATTTTATTATTTGTGGCTGCCGTACGAAAAACCTTCAACCTTTTTACAAGCTTTTATTTATCTTTTGCATGTTCGGGTCTAATCTTGCGAGTTAAATTTGACTCACTTCCCGGTTTCCGATTAAGCTGAAATTTTGCATGCATATGTAATAAATATATTATGATGACGACATGGAGCTGATCTGATGTTGGAGCTGAAAGGTGGCCATAGGAACTCCGCAATAAAACGACATAGTCCCATCGAGTTTGAGCTCGTTTGATTCGTATTGACGAGAACTTTGATCCTATATGGTAACCAGGGTCTGATGCTGGAACTGGAAGGTGGCCATAGGAACTCCGCAATCAAACAATTCAACCCCATCGAGTTTGGGCTCGTTTGATTCGTATTGACGAGTACTTTGGTCCTATATGGTAACCAGGGTCTGATGCTGGAACTGGAAGGTAGCCATAGGAACTCCGCAATAAAACGACACAATCCCATCGAGTTTGGGCTCGTTCGATTCGTATTGACGAGTACTTTGGTCCTATGTGGTAACCAGGGTCTGATACTGGAACTGGAAGCTGGCCATAGGAACTCCGCAATAAAACGACACAACCCCATCAAGTTTGGGTTTGTTTGATTCATATTGACGAGTACTTTGGTCCTACATGGTAACCAGGGTCTGATGCTGGAGCTGGAAGGTAGCCATAGGAACTCCGCAATAAAACGACACAATCCCATCGAGTTTGGGCTCGTTTGAATTGTATTGACGAGCACTTTGGTCCTATATGGTAACCAGGGTCTGATGCTGGAGCTGGAAGGTTACCATAGAACCTCCGCAATAAAACGACATAAACCTATCGAGTTTGGGCTCGTTTGATTCGTAATGACGAGGACTTTGGTCCTATATGGTAACCAGGGTCTGATGCTGGAACTGGAAGGTGGCCATAGGAACTCTGCAATAAAACGACACAACCCCATCAAGTTTGGGCTCGTTTGATTCGTATTGACGAGTACTTTGGTCCTACATGGTAACCAGGGTCTCATGCTGGAGCTGGAAGGTAGCCATAGGAACTCCGCAATAAAACGACACAATCCCATCGAGTTTGGGCTCGTTTGATTCGTATTGACGAGTACTTTGGTCCTATATGGTAACCAAGGTCTGATGCTGGAGTTGGAAGGTGGCCAAAGGAACTCCGAAATAAAACGACACAACCCCATCGAGTTTGGGCTTGTTTGATTCGTATTGACGAGTACTTTGGTCCTATATGATTTTTCTTGATGAGTACTTTGAGCCTTGCCTAGATAATATCCATACGCAACCCCATCAATTCCTTTTGTGTGACCTTCCCCAATTTA
This sequence comes from Schoenobius gigantellus, assembly GCA_963935595.1. NCBI lineage: Eukaryota > Metazoa > Arthropoda > Insecta > Lepidoptera > Crambidae > Schoenobius > Schoenobius gigantellus. Next base: position 11,857,838 of record OZ012558.1, read on the forward strand.
GGTGTTAAATGAAAGAGCTTGAATTGTAGAATGATTTGTAAAATATAGTATATTCTGAAAGACAATCTAATACAAGATGGCCGCCGTCACAAATTGACAGATTATTTTTATGTACAATCCCCACAATATTGGTCTGTATATGGGGTATCAAATGAAAGTTCGTAAAATACAGTACACCATGAAAAAAACTAAAACAAGATGGCCGCTATCACAAAATATTTTTAAAAACAAGCTTTTATTTTAATGTCCTAAAAAAAGAAAATAAACTTTAATTTATTTTTTTATTACAATCTAGCGAATGGCTTCAATGCACTAAAAAGTGCGTTGAGCACAAGAAAATATTCATTTCATATTTGTTTATTACTAAATTATTATATGTAAATTATATAAATTAATTTGTAGATACAACTAACAATAAAGAACTCGGTAGTCATTTAAATATTTCGTATTATTTGAGTAATTAATTAAAAACAAGCTTATATTATAATGCCTTAAAAGAGGAAAATAAACTTTAATTTATTACAAGATATATTTTCTTATAAAAATATAAAAGCTTGTCCCGAGAATTAGGATAAACAATAAAACAATTTAACTTGATTATTATCTTTATTTTTTGTAATAAATAACGTTTTGTACAGCATTGTCATACACACATGACAATGCTGTGCAGTTCTGAAATTTAAATGCATATATGATCCCTTTTTTGAAAAACTCGTATTCGTTATAACTGCTGCCTCACAGAAACTCGGTGTCCTGAACAAGGTGCGTAGGTATTTTGCGCCGGACCAACTATGCCTGTTGTATAAAACTCAGGTTAGGTCTTGCGTGGAATATTGCTCGCACTCCGGCTCCGCTCAGTACCTCCTCGATGCTCTGGACAGATTGCAGCGTCGCGCTATTCGAATAATTGGCGATGTAGAGGCAACTAACACCCTCGAGCCTCTACAACTTCGATGTGACATCGCCTCTCTTAGCGCCTTTTATTTTTGTTCCACGGGGAATGCTCTGAGGAGCTCTTTAACCTTATCCCTCCCTCTCCATTCCTTAACAGAAACACGCGGGTCTACGGAGTCATCCTTACATTGTATCCTCCTTTTCACACCGTATCAAGAAATTCCAAGATTCCTTCTTCTTTTTTTTTATTGCTACTAAGTTGGCAAAAAGCAAACTGCCCACCTGATGGTAAGTGGTAACAGTCACCTATAATACATGTGTCTCGTGTGACATTCGCAGTAAAACTGCAACCCCCACAAGGGCCACAGTGTACGTTGCCAACTTGTGACTTAAGATGTAAAGTCACGGTACCCAGTAATTTCAGTACCATATCTTACCCTTCAAACCGGAACACAGCAATGCAATCACTGCTGCTTTGCGGCAGAAATAGGGAAGACGGAGGTACCCAAGCACACGACCTTGGTACAGAGTCTCCCTCCGGTAAGTCTTCTGTCGTTCATCCCACACTTGGAATTCTCTACCTGCGCACGTGTTTCCTCCATCCTACAACATGGGTTCCTTCAAAAGAGGTGTGAAAAACATCTTTTAGGCCGACAAGGAGCGGGCAGGTTAGATAGTGGATGTCCTCCCTCCTCTATCTGTCAACTCATTTGGGCCTCTTTCACCGCCTAACATCAGGCGGGAGGAGGTCATTTGCCAGGCCCTCCATAAAAAAACTGTTTAAGTATCTTGCCCGTATGTATTTACTTGGTAAGCCTTAAATAAATAAATATTGGTAATTCTAAGAAAAAAATATTTGTTTTTTATAAAATGGGTAAATCTTGCGACAAGCTTTTATATTTTATTAAAAACTAGCTGTGCCGGCGAACTACGTTTCGCCATAATATAAAAAATAGTTTACGACCTATTCTCAGATCTACCGAATGTGCACAAAAAATTTAATAAAGATCAGTCAAACCGTTTCGGAGGAGTTCGGTAACAAACACTGACACGAGAATTTTATATATGACTAGCTGTGCCGGCGAACTACGTTTCGCCATAATAATTGTATAAAAAATAGTTTACGACCTATTCTCAGACCCACTGAATATACACAAAAAAATTCATAACGATCGGTCAAGCTGTTTCGGAGGAGTTCGGTAACAAACACTGTGACACGAGAATTTTATATATTAGATGAATCATGTAATAAATTAAAATTTATTTTCGTCTTATTAGGGCTTTAAAATAAAATCCTAGTGTGGGGCGACTTTTTTTTTAAATCTTTTTACTATTATTTTATATTTTATCATTTTGTAACCGCATGGCCGCCATTACGAAACTCGACCAAAGTACTCGTCATTACGAAACAAACGAGCCCAAAACTCGATGGGCTTGTGTCGTTTTATTGCGGAATTTCTATGGCCACCTTCCAGTTCCAGCATCACACCCTGGTTACCATATAAGATCAAAGTACTCGTCAATACGAACCAAACGAGCCCAAACTCGATGGGGTTGTGTCGTTTTATTGCGGAGTTCCTATGGCCACCTTCCAGCTCCAGCATCAGACCCTGGTTACCATATAGGACCAAAGTACTCGTCAATATGAATCAAACGAGCCCAAACTCGATGGGGTTGCGTCGTTTTATTACGGAGTTACTATGGCCACCGTCCAGTTCCTTCATCAGATCAGCTCCATGTTATCATAACATTGCATTGTCACGATATACATATTATTATGTGCAAAATTTCAGCCCAATCGAAAACCGAGAAGTGGTCAAATCTACATACATACCTCTCAACTCTCGAGATACAGGTTAGTTCCTAGTTCGTGGTTGGGTGGCTAGTGGTGGGACAAGTTAAATTAAGTAAATTCCACTTTTGTGATTCTAGCATAAGAGACGAGACAATAAAGTTATTATTATTATTATTATTATACATACAGTGCAAGCTAAATAAAAGCTTGTAAAAATAAAAGTTGATCAAACACATCCCTGTATTTACTATAGTATAACACAGTAAATAATAAACACCTATTAATGCCTATTAAATTCAAAATTAACATCTACGATATTTTGCTAGGCTGCCGTACCGATTGCGCGACCGAATGCGCTTGTGTGCGTGAGCGACGCACACAAACAGAGACTAGAGAAATTTACCTAAACTAGCTCGGGCTCGCGCGGATGGTGGGCCCTTAACTTATGAACGAATAGTGTCTAGAGTTGTACTAGGGTCGTCTGCATGGGTACTTCCGTCTTACTTACCTATTTCTGCCGCAAAGCAGCAGTGCTTGCATTGCTGTGTTCCGGTTTGAAGGGGAAGATATGGCACTGAAATTACTGGGTACCGTGACTTTACATCTTTTCTTTACATCTGATCTGACAAGTTGGCAACGTACTCGTACACTGTGGTTCTTGTGGGTGTTGTAGTTTAGCTGCGAATCTCACAGGAGCCACATGTATTATTAGAGGTGACTGTAACCACTTACCACAATGTGGGAAGTTTGCTTGTTTGCTAACTGAGTTGCAATAAAAAAACGTTTCCGGTTAGATTAATGATGAACTTAATTTGTTCAATTTACCTTAGTAGGTATAGAAATTATAAAAATATTTTTGTATGCAGACTTTAGAACTACGATGCGACAAATGCTTTGTTTCAACATACAAAGTATTTGTCGCATCATAGTCTCCACTCCACGTATAAAAAACAAGCCGGTAACTCTTTATTGTACGGAGCAGAAGCTATATCAAATATATATAATAATAACTATACTGCGGGGGAAGATTGTTTTAAACTGTAACTTTCGTTAGGAATTCAAACAGAATGTGTACGTAGCATAGCAAATACTCAGTCCGGATAATTCCGAAGACTCAACAAAGCCGCAAGCAGTATATATATTGGGTGCTAAAGTAGGTGCGCGTGCCAAGATTATAAAGTTGTTAACAGAGATTATTACCCATTGAAGCCATATAGAACTTCCGATGTACGTCACACTCGGATAACTTGAGCAGATTATAAGTAAAGAGGTTAAAGGTTAAGTAAGTCAGAACAAAAATGAAGTTTTCTCACTACGTGCGTCTTTGTTGGCATTTCGTTAAATTGTTTGTGATGATGAACAAACAAAAAACTTTTGTAACGATGTTGAAGTTTGGGGTACTTTGCGACACTGATGGAACCAAGGTAATGTGGTTCCGCGTGATCCTACTGACCTGCGATCACGCGGAATATCCTTCATCGTTCCTCGTAGATCTATTAATAACTGATTTGCCAAACTGGTTTGGCCACAACGAATTATGCCAAATTCTTATTACTCACTGTGCTAAAACAAATTGCTCCACCCTGTGAGTCAAAGAGTTGAATAAACGGATACCACATTTCCTCCTCCACCACTGTACCACTGACAAGGTAATGGTATCACGAGTAACAACACAAAATTTGGCTTTTTCGCTACAAAAAGAATATCGAAAAAAAAAATTATTTTACAAAAAATAAAAACCGACTTTAAAAACACTGAAAAGTTAAAAATAATATAAGGATAGGTACAGACAACATTACACTTCTATATTGAAGTCTGTGACAAATTTTTAGACTTTCTAGGAGATCATCGTTTGGCACCGACTTCAATACAGAAGTGTGATGTTGTCTGTACCTATTCTTATATTATTTATAACTTTTTAGTGTTTTTAATAATAATAATAATAAATTCTTTATTCAAGCAACTAGGACTCATTTTTGTTAGTTATTACTATATTTATATATGTATAAAAAAAACTTAACCTATTACCTCACCGCTGAACCATTCCATGCGAAATGGCACAGCAGCGACTCAGATACGGGCAATCAAATCTGCTCGCTATCATAGCTAGAATGCTGTTGGTGCTGGCCCGCACCCTGCGCCTGCGCACCAGAGATGAACAACGCTTACGCATTGTTGTGTAAAAACAATCCACTCCGGCCTCTGCAAACATTCCAGAAGCACTACAATAACGAGGCAGCCCCAACAGCATTCTAAATGCATTGTTAAACTGCAGTTGTTTTTGAAGTCGGTTTTTATTTTTTGTAAAATAATTTTTTTCGATATTCTTTTTGTCGCGAAAAAGCCAAATTTTGTGTTGTTACTCGTGGTACCATTACCTTGTCAGTGGTACAAAGTAGTGGGAAGGAGGAGGAGAAAATGTAGTTTCCGATAGGTACAGACGACATCACACTTCTATATTGAAGTCGGTGCCAAACGATGATCTTCTAGAAAGTCTTAAAATTTGGTCCAGCCAGCTCATCTACGGTGAGCTGGTAATAAATTAAGTTTTGCTCGATTTTCATGAAATCCCGTCATCAGATCCTGACCTTGGCGATCTTGGGACCATCCCAGGAGTATACTCTATCGAATGCAAAAATAATTTTGAAAATCGGCCCAGAATTGGCGGCGTAATCGCGTAACATACACACAAAAAATCATACGCATCGAATTTACGTAGCTAAGCTAATGTAATAGATATAAAAAAAATTAGAACCTCCTCCTTTTTGAATTCGGTTAAAAATTGTCACATATCAGGCTCATCATTATAGATTATACAGCTAATCTTCTTCTCCTTCTTCTTTTATATAAAAAAATGAAACGCTGCGTGTTAGTCTCCAAAAAACTCTGAAACGAGCCGACAGATTCTAACGAAATTTTCTGTGTGTGTTTGAATAGGAAGGTTTAAAAGTACATTTGGGCCCAGTAGGTGGCGCTGTAATCGCCGGGTAGGACAACGTCAGCTGGGTCCACTAGTTACCAATATAAATATGTGTTGAAAAGATTTAGAAAAGGCTAATTACTCCCGATATAATTTTTATGCTTAACAACAGCAATGGCGGCAAGCGGACAATTTTCCATTTTCTACGTTATCAACAACTTGCGAGAATGCATCGAATTGCTAAGTCGCATGACAGGTAAATGTTTTATTTACTTGTGACGTTTTTTTTTATATAACAAATTAGCAAACCAGGGAGCGTCGGTGGCGCTGTAGACTCGGCACTTTTACTCGGTCCAGGCTTCGAGACCGCCATATACCAACGTGTGTTTCATTTTCGAATTTCATATGTACATTTGTCTGACGCTCCTGCGGTGAAGGAAAACATGGTGAGACAACCTGCATACATCTGCGAAGAAATTCAAAGGTGTATGTGAAGTCGACCAATCCGCACTGGACCAGCGTGGTTGACTAAGGCCTAAACGCCCTAACTTAGGGTAGTCTCGAGCCCCTCGGTGGGGACGTAAATGAGCTGTTATGATAGCAAACCAGCAGGCTACCCACCCAATGGTAACTTGCACAGCCGGCTTTAAAAGTAGATAAGCGTTTAGTCTAGAACATTTTAGTACCATGTCACACTGACTATTCATTTTATTTAGTATGGTTACACCTATATTTCATTGTTAATAGTCGGTGTGACACGGTACTAAAATGTTTATCTACTTTTACATACTTATGTCGGCTGTGCATGTGATTCCTGCAAAATTTGCATAATATAAACAGCCCCTACAAGGTCCCAATGGACATAGGCTAACTTGTGACATAAGATGTCACCGCTCTTGGCGGCAGAACTAGGTATGATAGGGGTACCCGTGCAGACGACTCTAGTAGATTTCTTTTGGTAAAAGCATATGCAAAGCTGTATAAAATTCTACATTTGATATCGTTGTCTATACGCTTGAAATGAACAACTCTATTTTACTTCAGTATTCCACCTTTAGTCGCAAAGGGCTTACACGTTCGCAATTCATGTGTCTCTTGGAGTCAATTTCCGTAACAACCCTGCATTCATAACAAACTAACTCCGGGCATATCCTGCGTTCTATCCATCAAAATTATGACACCCAAGCCGCCACTGGAAGCCCGCACAGTTTTTCACCGCAAACTACGCAACTAGACCTACACATGGGACTATGGAATAAGACAGACAATAAAATCCAGTTACGGGATTTTATTTGTCCTAAATAGGTATGTTCCGGACTTCTCTTTTCATATCAAATTTGTATTACCTTTGAACAAATGCCGACCTTAACATCCGCGCATTTTTTATAACATTATCCGGCAGCCGTTTATAAATCAAATCTGAATTACGGCGCACCCCTTGTAGCTAGAGGATTACCGAATAATAATGATGTTCCAGTGGAAAAAATGACGCCATGTAAATAAGAGCAGCTACGATTTTTGTTTATTTAAATTCTGCTAAAAAATGTTATTTTTTATTGGTATCACTACCAGAGACATGGCGCTAGTTTAGAGTCGTTTGCATCGGGTACCTCTATTGTACAGTAAACTCCTTGTCAAGCTATACTGTTTGACCTTTGGACCGTCCTTGTGTCGCTCGTAATACTGGCGGTTTTCGTAGTGTAATTAAAGCTTGAATGGGAGCTTACTGTACCTATTTCTGCCGAAAAGCAGCCGAGCGCTGCTTGAATTTTTCTGCTCCGGATTGAAGGGTAAGTTAAGCAGTGACATTACTGGGTACATAAATGTATGTTCGTTTCAGAAAACGTACTTTGAAGGAATGACATTCAAAATAGGTTCTCAATTTAACCATATGGATAATAGTCTACTTGAAGCATTTCAGATATAGGTACACGGGTACTTGTTCTTGAATATTTGATTTTTATTAATACGCGTCATTGAAGTAGGGGTTTTTTATATCATCATAGCTCATATACGGTCCCGCCGAGGGGCTCGAGCCTATCCTAATTTTAGGGTGTTTAAGCCTTAGTCCAACCACGCTGGCCCAGTACGTATTGGTCGATTTCACATACACCTTTGAATTTCTTTGCAGATGTATGCAGGTTACCTTACGATATTTTCCTTCACCATAGGAGACACAGTGCGGATCCACCATACCACTGGCCATGGCCATACCCCTGGGGGTAGGGTGTGACTTAACCATACCGCCATAGAGATGTAATATATAATTCCTCGTACAAGTTCATGTGATTTTTCAAGTATTTCAATGCATTCTCTAACAAATGTATGTACAATATGAAATTTGAAAACTAAAAACACATTGGTACATGGCGGTCTCGAACCATGTACCAATGAAACCATGTTTGGAAGTGTTAGAAGCAACAAATATTTAATCTGTGTTTTCCTTCCTATATTGTTATCTGTGGAATACTATCTCTCTGGTTCCTGCTCTGTGCCTGTAAAGTGTTCTAATAAACGTGGTTCCTAATAATTTAACAAAATATTCTTTTATTTCACAAATTTCCTCCAAGACAGTTTAACAGGTTATGGGCCCAGCCACGCTCTACACCTGAAATACTGTCGGAGTTCCTTTTTGTGACATAATACGGTGAGAAATACACCGAGTCGTGGTCAAGTGACATAGCGAGTCAAGGTCAAGGAAGGAGGCTATCTTATTAATGCGCGTGGTCAAGCGTGCAAATATACAAAATAATATCTCTGTTTGTCGGTAAAGACATAATGGAACTTCAAGATACGAAAGAAGTAAAATTGCGAGACCCTTCACAATGGGCAACATGGAGATACAGAGTAAAAGTATTATTAAGGGCAGCAGGAGTATCAGGTATTGTCGACGGATCAGTACCAAAACCAAATGAAGACGCTAAGGAAAGCTACGTTACCTGGTGCGATGATGATGCGAAAGCCCAGAGCATAATAGTCACAAGATTGGCAGAAAAAACAATCTCACAAATTCTAAACTGCGTAACAGCAAAACAGATTTGGGACAAGCTGCACTCTGTGTTCGAGCAGAAATGCAATCTATCAGTTCATTTAGCTCAAGAAAAGTTCTTTAATTTAAAGTTTCAAGAACGTGATACTATTGTTGATTTTTTAGGAAGATTCGAAGAAACAATATCAGAGTTACGATCATTGGGAATAGAAATGTCACAAAGTATGATAATCACAAAAATAACTTCTTCACTTCCAGCAGCATACAATCATTTTATAGCAGCATGGGAGTCTGTTCCAGCTGACAAACAAAGTTTATCCGAACTGTCTTCGAGACTTCTTGTAGAGGAAAAGTGAATGAAGAATATGACAAATTCAGAAGCATTTCATGTGGTAAAAAACAACAGAAAATGCTTTAAATGTGGTAAGGAAGGACATGTAAAATCACAATGTAAAGGTAAAGTAACTAAATATGCTAGTAATAAATATTGTAATTTGTGTAAAAAATCTGGTCACAATTTTAATGAATGTTGGTTTAAAAATAAAAACAAAAACCTCAAAGAAACACACTGTAAAGATAGTAATGCTTTCCATGTCTGTATGTCCCCAGCCTTCAATGCAAATGTAGATCAAAATAGTTGTACTTGGATTATGGATAGTGGTGCATCCGAACATATGTGTCATGATATTAATTTATTCTCTAATTATAGAGAGTTTGCTATGCCTAAGTCAATGATAATAGGAGATGGTACAGTCATAGAATCTATAGGTCTAGGTGATATACATCTGGAAGCTTACAATGGTTATGAGTGGATTGAAACAAGTATGTCCAACGTCCTGTATGTACCAAATATAAAAGCAAATTTGTTCTCAGTTAGTTCAGCTACTGATAAAGGATATGTTTTAAAAATGAACAAAAATAGGTGTATTTTCATAAAAAATAATAGTAACAAGATAAATGCATTGGCTAATAGGAAAAATAATTTATTTTTAATGGAATTTAGATATATAAATTGCAAAGTAGCATGTGTAGGTAAAGTTTGTGACAATTTGTTAGAGTGGCATAATAAAATGGGTCATCAGGATATTGAACAGGTCAAAAACATTCTTCAAAGGAGTGACATTACGATTCCATCAGGAGGTATAGTATCGACATGTGAAAATTGTCTAAAAGGTAAGTTACACAAGCAACCATTTCCCAATAGTGAGTTAAAAGGTCAAAAAGTAGGTGAAATCTTACATATGGACTTGTGTGGACCGATGGAGATAGATTCATTAGGTGGTGCATATTATTATTTGTTGATAAAAGATGATTTCTCTCGATATAGAACAGTTTACTTCCTATCTAATAAATATGAAACAGTGAATTACATAGAAAACTTTTTAAAGTATGTTATCAATAATTTAGGTTATAAAATAAAATTCATTAGATCAGACAACGGAAAAGAATTTATAAATCAACGTATGAAGTCATTAACGGATAGTTTAGGTATCATACACCAAACAAGTGTTCCTTACACCCCAGAACAGAATGGTGCCGCAGAACGGGAAATCCGTACTGTTACAGAATGTGCTAGAACAATGTTATTAAGTAGCAATTTAAATAAAAAATTGTGGGCAGAAGCAGTTAACACTGCAGTTTACATTTTAAATAGAACTGGTAAAAGTAGAGTATTAAATAAAACTCCTTATGAGTTGTGGTCGAGTAATAAATTATTTGATATTAACAAATTGCATATTTTTAGAACAAAGGTTTCAGTTTTAGTGCCTAGTCAAAAACGATTAAAATGGGACTCCAAATCAACAACTGGTTACTTTGTTGGTTATGGTGAAACAACCAAGGGTTACAGAATATATTTCCCAGAAGAAAACGATGTTCAGGTAAAAAGAGAGGTTATATTTTTAAATGGTAAATTTAATGACAAAGCAACTGATTTACAAAATATTGAATATGTCTCTAACTCAGAATGTAATGATTCTATAGAAAACATACAACAAACAAAGGTAATAGAAAATGATTGTCATAGTTTCCACGAAGAAGATACTATGGTAAAATACTATAAGGTAATGAACAATTAATTATGGAGGAATATTTGGATTTGAGTAATGCAGAATATAGCGAGCATGAGGTCCGGGACTCTGATAGTAATAATCAGGTGCAAGAGGATACCGAGAAGGAGAAAGAAGATAGACCTATGAGAAAAAAGGTAAAGCCGCAATGGCTAGATCACTATGAAACTAATTTTCTTGCAACTAATAATGAGCCATTGACATTCGAAGAAGCAATGACTAGTAATGACCGAAAATTGTGGCATGAAGCAATTCAAAAGGAAATGGATATCTTAAAAGAAAATAATACATTTACAGTTTTAAGTGAAATACTGAAGGGAATAAACATTATATCTACTAAATGGGTTTTTAAAATAAATGATTCAGATGAAGGAAAATTATACAAAGCTAGGTTAGTAGTTAGAGGGTTTGAACAGCAAGATGAATACTTAGATATATATTCTCCAGTAGCTAAGTTAGGAACATTCAGGATTTTCATGGCTATAGCAAATAAAATGAATCAGTCTGTTTATCAAATGGATGTAGTAGGTGCATTTTTGCACGGTGATATAAAAGAAAATGTTTATATAAAGTTACATACAGGTGAAATTTGCAAACTAAATAAATCATTGTACGGTCTTAAAAAATCACCAAAGTACTGGAATGAAAAATTTGACACTTTTATGAAAATTCAAGGTTTTCAAAGATCAAATAATGATTATTGTCTTTACTTTAAAAAATCTGATAATATGTATATGTATGTACTTTTATATGTGGACGATATACTTTATTTTGGATCTAGTGATACAATATTACAAGAATTTAAATAAAAAATTTCTCAAAATTTTAAAATGAAAGACCTAGGGTTAGCGACCTTTAAATCAAAAGAAGTATCTAACATCAGTGTTACATAAATATAATATGTTTGACTGTAAGGCAGTAACCACTCCTCTTGATCAAAATGACAATTTTCAGTTATTACATAGGGAAAAGTCTGAAAGTAGTGAGATTGAAACAAAGTGTAGACAATTAATAGGATCTTTATTATATGCAGCATGTGGTACACGTCCAGATATATGTGTAGCAGTAAGTTTCTTAAGTAGATTTCAACATTGCGCCAGTCAGCTGTTGTACAAATACCTGAAAAGAATTTTAAGATATATTAAAGGTACGTTAGATCTTTCATTAGTATATAAAGCAAATAGTTCAGAAATCATAGGGTATGTTGATGCAGACTGGGCTGGTGACATACATGACAGAAAGTCAACTTCAGGATATGTAATTCAATTGTATGGTTGTATTATTCTATGGTGTAGTAAGAAACAAATGTGTGTAAGCCTCTCTTCAGCAGAGTCTGAATTTATTGCCCTGAGTTTGTGTATTGTAGAAGTTAATTGGTTGAAAAATATTTTATTAAATTTTAATATAAAAATAGAGAACATTTCTTTGTATGAGGATAATCAAGCTGTAATAAAGTTAGTACACAATCCTGAAAATAATAAAAGATTAAAACACATTGATATTAAATATAAATACATAGTAGAACAGGTTTCAAAGGAATCAATGTCATTAAAATATATAAATACTTGTGATAACTTAGCTGATATGCTTACAAAACCGTTAGGTAAAAATTGTTTTGTAAAGTTTAAAAATATTATGTTAAAATAAAATTGTATTATGAGCAGGTACTTAAAATTTAAAGAGTTAGTGTGTGTAAATTTAAAGATAAAGTTTTTAGAATGTCTTGTAATAAGTAAAGTCCTAATCTGTATGGATATAATATGTGGTTTCTATGTATGTATTTAGATTTCATAGAATGTAGACATTATGTAATGGGAATATTTGTTGAGGGGGGGTGTTAGAAGCAACAAATATTTAATCTGTGTTTTCCTTCCTATATTGTTATCTGTGGAATACTATCTCTCTGGTTCCTGCTCTGTGCCTGTAAAGTGTTCTAATAAACGTGCCTCCTAATAATTTAACAAAATATTCTTTTATTTCACAAATTTCCTCCAAGACAGTTTAACAGGAAGACAAGTGCTGAGTCCAATACGCCACCAACATATTATAGTATCATCAATATTATCAGCATCCTGCCCTTATCCCATTCTTAAAGCGGGAAGGCTACGTTCAACTGTTAGTTCCAAGTATTGTTTAAAGTGAAAACGTTACGCCCCCACCGCCGCAAGTAAAATTCAAATAGCGGCGTAGTTGAATATTTAATTTTGGAAAAAAAATTACCTATATTTTTATTAGTGGCTGGAATCGAATCTACGCTCAATTCTCAACAAACTATCTATATTGTGGTTTTACACTATTTAATTAAAACATACCTCCTCCCCGTATCAATTATAATAGTAAGCTCACTGCTGGACATAGGCCTTTCCCTAGAAGGGGAAGAGTTTGGGATTGAGTCATCTTCTACCATGTAGACCCATAATGGGATGAAGTTGGTGGCTTGAGTTCGGGTAGTGTTTTGAACCCTTTACGCACTTTTAGATATACACGGGGACTTGTTCATGAATGTTTAAAGTTCAGTTATTGAAGTAGACTATTTTAATACTATCACTTATAGAATTTCATACAAATTTCACAAATCGCTCAACAAAGTTCATTCCTAGTGTAAATGGGAAGTCTTTGCAAGAGGTAAAAAAGTGTCAAATTGGCCATTTTATTATTCTGCACCCTTGTAATAGTATTAAGGCTCAAACAGGGTAAGAAACGACGCTTGAATATTTTAGGGAATTTTATAGCGTTTCTATTCCGACAGCGTTCGCACTATAAATTTAGATGGTCATATTGGAGCTGAAACGATTTATTGATTTGACGAAGCTCATACTTGGCAGTTTCTAAAGTAGTAACTACAATACAATGTTAAGAAAATTAAAAATTAGATACCCCTATGAATGGATGGATTAGAATATAAGGTAACTAGGAGATAGCGCTCCCAATAAGATTTCGTTAAGGTGCGTGCTACCACAGGTCGAGCCAATTAAGTTGCTTCGCCAGTAGTGTGTGTGTGTGTGTGTGTGTGTGTGTGTGTGTGAAATTATTTCTGAAGGTGATAAAAACTAGTTCTGAGGTATTTATTAGAATTTTATCGCTACTAACTCGTGATAATGACTATGTAAGGGTATCTTGTATCATATGCGAAGTGAGCGTGAATATCGAAGTGAGGTGCGAGCTATTGTTCGAATTTTACAGAATCGACATGCAGGTCTAATTCTCATATTAAGTTGTCGCCGAATCGAAACTAAGCCGTTTCGATCGGCCAATCGGGGCGCGTCGGATGTGTTCGATGACGTCATAATATTGTGCTCTGATTGGTCGAACACAATGGCTTAGCTTCGGTTCAGCGGTGGTTCATTAGCCGAATTAGCTCTCAGATTACTCTACAGACATCTTGTGGTTGGCTTCAGTATTCTATCTATCTATGGATTTGGTTACTAGCGATAAGTATTTGACATTAGCTCCATATAAAATACCTCAAAATTCTAAAAGCAAACCCTGCAGAGATAGCATACTGAAACCAGGCGATTGTTGATGGAGCCGTCTTCTGTCCCGTGATTCATTTTAAATCTGCCTTTAAATATCACCTGGCCAACGATACGATGCGTATCTATTTCCTTGCAAAAAATCACTATACCAGCCCAATTATGTAATAATTTAGGTAAGAACATAAATATGTTGTAATCATTTTTTAAATTATTTTATTAGTAACTAAATCTGTATGTTTTTGAGGAGTAGGTCTTTCTTGTTTCGTACCTTATCTTTTAATTTTAAGAAGCATTTTTTACGTATTCCTGATTGTAATCTGTTTTGTTGTTCAAAGGCATAATAAATAAAATAAAATATAATACTGCCATGTTGCGTAAAAGAGATGGTTGTAATCTTTTAGTTACCAAAGTTACTACAACTACTGACTTGCAGTATATTGATCCACCTTTGTGTTTGAGGAGAAACTTACTCTCAGCAAGGAGAGTGGTGTACTTAATAATTTAGTTACAGACTTAGGAAAGACGGAAGTGACTGTTACAGATAAGGTGCTTATCTATACTAATATTATAAAGAGGAATGATGTGATTGTTTGTTTGTATTAAATAGACTTCGAAACTACTGAACCGATTTTGATGAAATTTGGTATAGGGATAGTTCGAGACCAGGGGAAGGACATAAGCTAATTTTCCTATGGGAAAAAAATCCCACGGGAAAACAAAAATAATGCCGGCGAAGTCACGAGCGGAAAGCTAGTCTCTACACGGTTATTTTTTTATCACCCTGGAAAATTTAAGGGACGCTTCACGACATGGTATCAGAATGATTTAAATATAAATAAAAAAAACAACCCCCATCCTTAATTTTATATTAATTTTTAAAAAAATCCAAAAAATGCTGCATTAGTTGAGAGCAGCATTTTTAGAGATTTTTTTTTATATTTTTTTATTTTTTTTTATTATTTTTTTATTTTTTATATAATATTGGATGTGTCCTGAAGCGTCCCTAAAATTTTCCAGTGTGATAAAAAAATAACCGTGTATATACACGAACTTATTGTTGGCGACACCAATGATTTCTCGTAATATCTCTTTAAAGGTATTTAAAAGATGTGAGCTTGGCCTTTGTCCTAAATTGCTTTTTTCTTAAGGTTTTTATCTATAGTTTATTTGTATATTAAGTCAGTTTAGTTAGATGGACTCGGCACTTGCCTTCCAATCGGGAGGTCCTGGGTTCGAGACCGCCATGTATGTACCAATATGTTTTTTCGTTTTTTCGTTGTCGAATTTCATATGTACATTTGTCATTGTGGAAGGAAAACATCGTGAGGCAACCTGCATACATTCGCGAAGAAATACAAAGGTGTATGTGAAGTCGACCAATCCGCACTGGGCCAGCGTGGTTGACTAAGGCCTAAACACTCTAGATTAGGGTAGGCTCTCGAGCCCCTCGGCGGGGACGTATATGAGCTGTTATGATGATTTATTAAAACAAGTACCTAGTTCTTACTACTGTATAATGACGTATTTTTAATGAGACTTGTTCTTTTCAGATCATCATTTCTATCCGTGTGTGTCCGTCGTCGAGTGCCCTCTGACGAGAATCTCAACTCCGATTATGCACCAATACAGCGATATCCAAGGTATTTTATTTAACACAACATCATATTTAGCTTCAATTAGTATCGCTTTGCTAATAAACGGTCTGTTATAGGCAGTCACCATATTTTTTTTTCAAACTAATATTTGAGTCCTTTAATCTTTAATCCTTGCTCGTAGTACAGCAGAAGTTAAGCGAACTCTTTTTCGGGCCTACTGTACCAACTTCTACACGAGCAGCCTATGGATAAATCATACGCAAAAGCAGTACAGCGCCCTACGCATTCAGTGTAACAACGCGTTCAAGATTCAAGATTCAAAACATTTATTCCACAAAAGCACAAATAGGCACAACAATTCAAATTAGTAATTATACAATAAAAAAAAAACAAAATGATACAAGGACATAAAAACAGAGCAATGAGATATTAATAACAAAAATCCCATTTTATGACGTATACTTTAATACTGTGCTGTGGTGCATTGTGGAATAGGTCACATCTCAGCATGTGCTGGGGCCGAAGCCACAGCCGAAGCGCGCTGGTTTTCTGATGTGACCTGACACAGCTTTTTAACCTGCGCAGCGTTCAGGGTGTTGATGGGGCTGCCCCGATTCCGCAGCGCGTCAGGGATGTTCGCAGATGCGCAGGTGGACTGTTTCTACACTATTATACGGAAACGGTGTGCATCCCTGGTGCGCAGGATTCGGGCCTGCGCTAACAGCATCCTGAGCGTATTCGCGAACAGGTTTGACTGTCAGTATGTGCACCATTGCTGTATGGTACATATACTGACTAACAATCAATATTAGACTGATTATTCTGTGATTTGTATTGAATTGAATTTTAATTGTTTTATTTTATCATAGTAATTTAAGTAATAATGTAATTTTAATAATAATGTAATTTAATAATGAAATTTTAATATTCTGTTACGTATATGGGCCATGTAGTCCGAAATAAACGAATTTTATTTATTTATTATTTATTTCATGATTTACCTAGGGCTTGTCACATGAATTTTTTGATATTCTGATTAAAGTAATCTCATTATAAAAGCCGTTCTTGTATCTAGTTTTTGCAGGTCATATTGTGAATGCTTGGATAAGAACTTTAAATATTATAAGTTGTGCTCGCCAAGGCCGCGAACAATGTTTCAGCTTAAAAAAAACTTGGCTAGTTTTTACCAAAAAAACACATTTTAGAAATTATAGAAAACTAGCCAATTCAAATCCTGAACTTGAATTGCATCCCAAGTGAAATAATAAAAATAATATCTATATATTGTAAAAAACTTAAATTTAAGATGCTTTTTTGAATAAATGTAAAATAATAATAATAACTTGGCTTAGGCCCGTGAGTCTCATTAAACACCAGAGAGTAACATCTCTCTGAGGAAAAAAATGAAAAGATAATAATTATTATTATTTATTTATTTTTCTCCAACAATCTTCCATATGTACATCTTAAAATAACATTTAAGCGAGTGCTATATTAAGGTTGCGAGAGTGATGCGTGAACTAGGCTAGGCCTGTGTCTCAGTGCACCAGCACTCTCCCCTCCGCATGTGGATTGACACGCAATAATTTGATAGGAGGTCGAATAAGACGTATCGTTAATTTTGAAGGTCCAATGGGCACCAGATTTTTGATAGGAGGTCGAATAGGTCCTATCGTGTAGGTAAGGTCCAATTATGAAGGTCCAGTGGGTACAAGACCATAAATGCATTGTGTAAATAATTGTCTGTAAATTATCCATTTACATCTCAATTCTTTTGTCGGCGAATTCAATAACGAAGCATATTCTTAATATTGAACTTAGCTCAATATTATCAATATCAATGTGAAATGTCACATTGATGTTCTTGATGGGTTATCATTACTTTTTGTACAGAAATCATTATAAATATTATATGATATTAGTATATTATATAATTATTAGTAAATACAACCGCACAGCATCGGGACACTCTTGCTTATGAGAGCGGCTGTCTTTGTTATTACTTTGTTGATAGATACTAATTATGAATAGTTTTCAGTTTTAGACTTTTTCCTTTACATACGCCTAATAGTCTATCTTGATGCTAAATATCAAGTTTCTACGTCACCTGGAAGTGGTTTATATATAATTTAGTCAAACTTTCATACATTGTTATGTATGAGTTTGTAGATACTAATTATCAACAATTTTCGGTTTTCAAATATTTTCCTTTATATACGCCTCATCATAGTCTACCTTGAAGACAAATATCAAGTTTTTGGGTCATCTGAAAGTGGAATAGGTTTTTATTACCAAGATAGTGATTTAGTCATAAATATGCCGGTTTTCTTGAACGTAAATATATCAATAATTGTTTGAGTTACATTTATAAAATTTTAAATTCTAAGCAAGCTAGGAGGTTTAGATAATTGTGCAAAATTTCATGTATGTAGGTTAAAAAGGTTTCGAGCTGTGAAAGGGTCAAAAGCAGCTTGAAATGGTTCGTTTAAGTTATTAATTTGTGAGTAATTTATTGATACTCATTATCAATAATTTGTGTATATTATCAATAATTATCAATAGTTTTCAGATTTTTCCATTTATACACGCCTAATAGCTTACCTAGATACAAAATATCAAGTTTTTAGAACATCTCAAAGTGGGTTAGGTTTTTGATTGCCAAATTAGTGATTCAGTTATAAAAATGCTGGTTTTTAACTATAAATATATCGATAACTGTTTGAGTTACATTGATGAAATTTTGGGGGATTACTCTCTGTCACACCATTCTGTCACACTAGTTTCTAGACAAGCTAAGGAGTTTTAATAAATATGCCAAATATCATGTATGTAAGTTAAAATAGGTTTCGAATTCTGAAGGGTCTAAAGTAGCTTGAAATGGTTCGTGTAATAATATTAGTTTGTTGATACTAATTATCAATAATATCCGTTTTCAATTTTTTTTCCTTTATATATGCCTTAAAGTCTACCTTGATACCAAATATCAAGTTTCTACTAGGTCATCTGGAAGTGGGTTAGGTTTTTGATCTTTAAGTCAGTGAGTCAGTCATAAAAATGCCAGTTTTAAAACGTAAATATATCAATAACTGTTAAACCTACATATATGAAATTTTGGATTCTAGACAAGCCTAAATAAATGTACCAAATTTCATGTATGTGTATAAGATGTGTATTGAATAGTTTTGAGTTGTGACGGGGTCAAAAGTGGCGCGAAACGGCTCGTGTAATACGGCTGCTACGTCGCCAGTTCCTTTTTCTTTGAATTTGGCTGGACACGCTGCCGCGTGTCTAGATACCGCATAGCTTAATGGGGTGGATATAATGAAACCCATTCCCACGGGGTAAATATCACCCAGTAGTCGTGCACAGGATAGCGGAAAGCCCGCGTACCTCGCGTTTGGACTTGTCACATACTGCCTTTTTACAAAACATGGTCTAAACTTAGTCCTGGCCTAAAACAAGACTAAGTTGACGCTGTGTCGATTTATGTATATTAATACAAATGTAATGAGACCGATAGAGTATGGCACATTGGCCTCTTTCAAGCAAAGTTGGTAATCTGTGCTTATGGTGTTTTCCGCCAAAAGATTAGTATTTATACACTTCTATACTAGAATACCGCAGACCCACAGCATATACATATAATTTGAAGAAAAATCAAATTAAGTCTATTATTCTGTCTAGCTTAACCGATCCTTTTTTGCTTTCGGTGCAAAATATCCAGTAGTATATTAGCTTAATGCATGGGCTCTAATACAATGAGAGCGATAAACATATTATGACGACGTCCCTGTATCATGGGAGTTTAGGAAGATGAAAATATCCAGGGGTATAACGAAGATTGATGAGTCTGTTCGGGTTTTCGCCTTATTGTTGGTTTTCTTCGAAGTTATTTTTATATTATTTCATTTATTTTAATTGCGTTGGTACAGTTTCGGACACAGTGAAATCTCATCACTGTTTTAGGGTCTGACTGACATAAGTTGAGATTTTAAGCTTTGCAGTTAAAAGTAATAGGTATCCAGTATTCAGGTGTGTTAGGTGACTAGATCTAAGACCAGCTAGGAAATACCTAGGCGTTAATTTTTGTCCCGTATACAGGTAAAATTTTGAGGTACCGGCAACCTCGCAGGGTTAGATAGCTAACATCATTAACTACAATGTTGGTTTTACGAGTTTTAAGATAACTCAATACATTGAACAAAAATCAATTTTCAACTTTTTATTGCACTGTCGTGACATTGATAAGTCTATGTTTCATATACAAACGACGACGAAAGACAACGCTACGCTCGCATGCTGTGCGCGTAGAGTTACAAACATTCTAGAGGTATATTAAATGAATATTTATTGTTGTATGAAAGTAAAATCTAACGAATTATCAAAAGTCGTAGAACAAACGTTGTAGTTAATGATGCTTGCTAATATAATCCTGCGAGGTTGCCGGTACCTCAAAATTTAACCTTATAAGGGACAAAAATTAACGCCTAGGCATTTCCTAGCTGGTCTTAGATCTGGTCACCTAACACACCTGAATACTGGATACCTATTACTTTTAACTGCAAAGCTTAAAATCTCTACTTATGTCAGTCAGACCCTAAAACAGTGATGAGACTTCACTGTGTCCGAAACTGTACCAACGCAATTAAAATAAATGAAATATTCTTTTTTGTTATTTTTATCTTTTTGTTATTATAATTTTATTATTTTTATTATTATTATACCTATATGTATACAGTTACATTGCAGTCTGAAGTCAAAAAGCATTTTCAGAAGATCTGAAGTGGATGTTGCCGGGTAACCCATGTAAACAGATAGTGGTCCTGGTCATACTGAGTATAGAGTAATATCACCAACAACATCGTGCTTTAGATATTGTTCAATCATTTTCATTTACTGGGCTCAATAACGAAATGTTATACGCCATTTTTGAGTATATTGAATATTGAATAGTGCTCTATTCTTCAAGTCCTTTCATTTGATACACATGATACTGGGGTTGAAAACTAAAGTTTATCGACCATTTTGTGTAGGGGTCATATTGAAGTAAGAGCAATGTTGATAGCTTTAAAGTACTCTAGTTTCAAATCCTTTAATTTGAATTGAAACCCACTTTACTGGCGTTTGAAACAAAATGTGGTCCTTAAAACCCTTTTTTTGATACTCATATTATTGGATTGAAAACGAAATTTCATCTGCCATTTTCGAGCAGTGGCCATATTGAATTCAGAATGTTAAAGCAGCAGTGCTACGGGAGGAAGACTCTGTACCAGGGTCGTCTGCTTGGGTACCTCCGTCTTACCTATTTATGCCGCAAAACAGCAGTGCTTGCATTGCTGTGTTGCGGTTTGAAGGGTAAGATATGGCAGGGAAATTACTGGGTACCGTGACTACATCTGATGACACAAGTTGTTAACGTACACTGTGGTTCTTTTGGGGGTTGACGATGGGTTCAATACGTGGGTTTCGGCTTCGCGCTCGGTCTTTTTACACCTGTATATGAAATAAATAAGGGTTTTTGACCCTAGTTGGCAAGATATTTGGATTGGATTTAAGAAATGTCAAACATGGGCTTAGCTAGAATTTATGCCCTATCAATTATCATTAATGAAAATCAAAGCCTATAGGTGTCACAGGAGCGTGATCTCGACGGAACGGAAACATGAGCACATAAGTGGTGCAATTGGTGTTGCAAATTTTAGGTCACGCTCAAAATATTATCAAGAGATACAAAATATTGTCTTCATTGTTATAATTTTTAACGGGATATTTGCTTAAGTTCTTTTTATGTCGATCAGCCCCCCTAGACAAGATGTCTTTCGATAATCGCTAACGCAATCGCTAGAAGGAAAATGTATGCGATTTGACATAAGCCCTCGCTTAGCTTTCGAGCACAATCGTCAAATCTCATACATTGTCCATTTAGCGATTACGTTAGCGATTATCGAAAGACATCTTGTCTAGGGGGGCAGTTCTGTTATTTGTGACAAGTCCCCAATCTGATCTCTGATTGCAGCTCAATCGTTGTATGGATTGTTTGTATCGTCTAGGTTTGGTCAGCCCTCCCCGGCCCCACCCGAGGTGTCAGCACATGACGCCGACCTGGAGTGCTCGTACTTCCGGCGTCGGCCGCGCTCCGTGTGCAGTCAGCCGGACCCCAAACGGTACACCTGGATGCCAGAGGATGAAGACTTCACCCGGTTGGAGTGGCCACAGTAAGAATTGTAGTGTAAAGTAAGAATAGGAGTAGTATAAATAGGGCAGTACAAACATTTTTGGATCTCATTCATCCCTCGTTGTAGTAGAATAACAGCGAATTTTTTATGTATACTTACGTCATGATCATACATGATTATAATCTTATGTTGTTGGACCCTTGCGGGTCCCGCACTACGACCTTTGAGGATCTTTTGTGCTGTCCCTGTCTCGTTATTAATTATTAACGAGACAGGGAATAATTAGTATTATTATTAATTATTATTAGTTGCTATCGCGATCAATGGCCTATTAAGTTCACCCACAGATATACACATGATCAAATTATATCCGGATATGTGACCCATTTGTAGTCTTACATCACACACCTTCACTTTTCCGCAACGTAGTAATACCAGCAATTCTACAAAATGTATGTATCCTAGTGTAAGTGTTTACTATTATATGGTATAACTGCAAACAAACTTGCTATGTAAATAATGAAACCGAAATCGCAAGGTGGTAAGTGGTTTCTGTCATCTCAAAATATCGCACATCTCCAGCCCCTTTTAAGGCAGGATAAATAATCTAACACGATACTGTAGCGTCAGCATTATGCACTTTGTATATGCACTTTGTATCGAGGCGCTCTCTTTCTAGTCGCTCCATCATTGCTGAGGATTGTGTTTAAATAACTTAAAGGATGCAGCAATCTTCCGCCATCGATTCCGGTCCACTGATCACTTGGTGAAATTTATTTGAAGAGGAGCCTTCCTTCACTTAATCGGACCATCGAGTTGGCGATCGACTTTGTGCTCATTTGATGCTGACGCACGTAATAAAATATAATGTATAAGATGCAAATCTTATATTATACGATTGCTCTTGGTATTAACATTTGTCACACTATGTTAATATATATTTCATATTTCATCTTCCCGGTGCAGGGCTAAAACACTAACCGCTACTTAGGTATAGCGTAAAACGCCACCAGTGGTTTTTCCGCTGGTGGCATACCTGGCTGAGTCGGCCCCCTCTGCCCTCTATGAAAGGCACATTTGAGATCAGAAAGGCCAGTTCACCTAACGCACCCTTTTTTTCGGGGGGAAATGCGTGACCGCATCGTACACGCCGTTGGTAGGACGGCGGGCGTGTGTGGGGCTAGCCCTGAGTGACAAGCCTACCCACTAAAACTCCCCAGTGTTCTCGTTACCCTTATGGCGCGCTGGGTAAGATCCACAGTGCGACACCACTACTCACACTTAACGCTCCCTCTGGAAATCTCTAACAACTACAAGGATAAAACACGGAATTTGAATGGTTATGTTAATTTTTTTATTATTAATCATAGTAATAAAAACATTAATGAGCGTTATGAAATACAATAAACTGTCAAAATATTGGTAGATCCTATAATGGTGCATATTATGTATGCGACTAAAGTAAAAGAAGAAGAAGTTCAGTCAAAATAAACAATCTCTGCATAAATTCGCAACAAGCTGAACATTTGCATATACGTTAGGGATATCATTATAATGAAATTTTGAAAAGTACACATCTAACCCGCGTGTGCAAAAAAAAATATACATGATCGAAAGCTTGCAAAAATGATTTCATTACAAATTTCTTACGAATCGGTTAGTTTTATGGTAAAAATAGCTCAGACAAAAATTATAGATCATGTAATAATGTACAGAAATTATTCGTATACTTTTTCCCCTATGTTCTACCATTTCTGAGAAAAGTCCATTCTAAATTCGCACTAGTATAAACTTTTTTGTACACCAATGGGATTGATTGGGGAATTTTCACAAGTATATCTTGATGGTATCCCTAACATTCATGCAAATTTTCAGCTTGTTGGGGATTTATGCAATGGTACCCCTATTTTTCCGATTAATTTGGTCGATTTTGACTCCTCATTAACTGAAGAACTGACTATGTTACCTCTAACCATATGAACACAAGAACGTTAGTATCATTGTTACCTAATATGATGACAAACTTAGGTAAAATGATGGTAGCTATCCCGGCAGGCCTAGAAACCCTACCACCAACCAAGTAGAAAGACGTTTGCTCCTATGGGGAATCGAACCTCGGACCTCCAGATCAGAACCAGATGGTCTCAACCAGTAGACCATGAAGGCCGTCAGAAATTGGTTAACTTAAAATCAGACATAAATTTAATTAAGTACGAGTATTTACCGATTAAAAATTCTTAAATGACACGCCACTTGAGATTTATTTTGATTCCACTTCTTGAATAAGTTTCCCTCAGAAGCTTGAAAAATATTTTGAAGCTTTGCTTGCCTGCGACGGCTAAATTGAATTTCATAAGCCACTGATACAAATTACATTTAATATCTGGAAGATATCAAAGCCTAAGTGAAGCTTATTAGCGTAAGTCGGTTCGCCTTAATGAATTTATTTCTGAATATCTACTTATCTTAAATAATATTATAAATGCGAAATTAGGTATGTCTGTCTATTCTTTGTATTTACGCTAAAGCCGTTAAACCCATTTTAATAAAATTTTGTTTGATTTGGGTGTGCGAGATTAAGTCATTTAAGGGATACAATAGGTAAGGATTTATAATTTAAACAGTTAAAAATCGAACACTGTTTTAGTGTTTTCTAAAATTCAATGTATTTATCATTTATTTATGGAAACCCTTTACTATTTATTAGGTATGTCATATTCCTATCAGATTGTCGGTAAACTATGATACCTCATTTTAAAACGATGAAAAATCAAATAGAGATAGAATAGAGATGGATAATGTTATGAAGAAAAAATTTAATATCCCTCCTTTTTTTTCAAGATTAGTTAAAAGTCGTCTAGTATTTCTATTGGAATTATACATAGTTAGTTAAATAATTCAATGTTGCACTCAGAAAAGGATGGAAAACAGTACCTGGCGTAATATTTTTTTTATAATAAAGTGGACAATATTAGTTCAGTGTGTTCCACGCGTGTCAAAGGTCTCTCATAGGTCAGTCATAGTGTATATTCAATGTACCTCCATGTTTCATTAAGGTTAATTTTTACATAAAACAAAAAAAAAAACATAACAATCTAGGGGAACTATTTTAAAGTGTTGGACTTGGAATATGCTGTGGTTGATTTGTAGATATGACAATTAGCTACAGAGGCCGAGGTCCCAAACAGATCTGATGTCGTATCACTTTTTCACTATTTGTTCTGCTCCCTGTTTACTTCACTTATCAGTAATTCGCAACATATAATATTAGTAATTTTGCAAAACCGTTAACGATGTCTATATTCAACTTTAGTTCATGTCCGATTCTTTTTACTGTTTATTTAAAACGGTATAATGTTTATTTTATACTTTATTGCGCACAAAATCTAAATATAAACATAGTTATAAATTGCGTTACTAAGGCGGACTTATCTCTATTAGAGATTTCTTCCAGTCAACCTGTAAGTGTGTTGTAAATTATTATAAGTAGAAGGAAACATCAAAGTACACAAGTGAGATATTAGATTATTCTAAATACATTTGTATAACTACAAAAA
The DNA here is from genome assembly GCA_963935595.1 of Schoenobius gigantellus. Lineage (NCBI taxonomy): Eukaryota > Metazoa > Arthropoda > Insecta > Lepidoptera > Crambidae > Schoenobius > Schoenobius gigantellus. The sequence continues at coordinate 11,883,309 of OZ012558.1, forward strand.
ACACAACATACATACATATATACATTATTACACACTATAATATACGGATGATGACAATGCGATTGAAAGTGCAGCCTCAGCCCGTATTTAAAGCAAGGTACGGAAGGACTCTGTTGAACTACAGAGGGCAGATGATTCCATATTTGGGCGGCACGAAAGCTGAATGAGTGTAGCAAGAAGTTACAGAGTAGCATGGGCGTAGGGAACGAGAGGGGGGAGGCAGTATTTGAAACCGCGAACGGAGGTACTGTGGGGAACTAGGATCTCTAAGGATTTTGAACAGTGTTGTTAAAATGTGCATATTACGACGTTCACGGATCGGAAGCCATTTCAGCTCGGAACGATAGTAGGATATACGATCGAATTTGCGAAGACCAAAAATAAATCTTATAGTCAGATTTTGAAGTCGCTCAAGAAGTTCTTGGCTTAAATCTAGAAAACAGACATCGGCATAGTCTAAAATAGGAAGTAAAATAATTCTAATATTGAATGGGAGAAAGTATTGGAGTCGCTTGAGAGAGTGAGTTGCGAAGTGCATTCGTTTACTGATCTCAGTAATTTGAGGCCTCCCAAGACATATTGCATTCCAGTTGCACATATTAGACCCAAAATGTTTACTGTATCCGAATAAGTAATAGTTACTCCATTAAAGCTGATAGGTGATGTAGTGTCTAGTTCTAATTTGCATCCCAGCCTACTACTTCCCACAATCATTGCCTGTAATTTGGCAATGATTGTGGGACTATGTTTATCCGGAGGTAGAGTAATTCGCCTGCGAAGTAATTCAAAGGTGTATGTGAAGTCAACTAATCCGCACTGGGCCAGCGTGGTTCGACTAAGGCCTAATCGCCCTAACATGTTGGAGACAGTTAGGGTAGGCTCGTGCCCCGCGGTGGGGACGTATATGAGCTATGGTGATGATGATGATGATGAATGTTTATCCCCGTACTTGTGAACGTTAGTCCATAAAGTTCGGTTAAGTTCGTATTCCTATTCAAAGTTCCGAATTACTGATAGAATTGAAAAGTAAAAAATATTTATATTAAGAGGACAGTTCTCCGATTATTCAAATATTACCTTACGTAGTAGGTAGGTATAGTTTCATTTTGTTTAACTAATAATTTGCCAACCTGCAATCTTTTTTCTTAAAAACAAGGTGGTTCATAAATTAATAGTCGAATGATACTAAAATTTAAAACTAACTTTTATAGTTATAGTATTGAGAATTTGTTTTAGGAGCTGTGCCTGCGAACTACGTTTCGCCATATATTTTTTCCCGTTTTTTCAACATTTTTCATTGATGCTCAGCTCCTATTAATCGGAGCGTGATGCTATATAGCCTAAAGCCTTCCTCGATAAATGGACTATCCAAGACAAAAATAATTTTTCAATTTGAATCAATAATTCCTGAGATTAGCGCGTTCAACCAAACAAACAAACAAACAAACAATCAAACAAACTCTTCAGCTTTATAATATTAGTAAGTATAGATTAGCAGTATTGAGCAAGGACCGGAAAACCCCTTTATTTGATTAAGCCGATTGTTAGGGAAACCCTATTAAAAGGTTACCGAACGATAGGGTTACCCCATTGATAGGGTTAGTCTTTCCTTGTGGAAACTTTTTGAATAAGCTTAACCTTTAATTTTAAGTGCTTACCAACTAATAAGGTTACCCTATTGTCTCCTATCTTATTTCCGCACATTTTCGCGATTTTTACTAACATTGGATTGATTCGACCGACGCCGACGGTGAGGGCGGCGGACGGCAGTGTTTTCTTATTTATTAGATTGACACTGATGTCTGTTTTCAAGTTTTATGTTAAATTATTATAAACATGGAATCTATAATACAGCTATAAATCTTGTCGCGAGATTGTAGATAAAGAATAATACAATACTTACCTATTTAAGTTGATCTTGATATTGGTAACTCTAAGAAAAATATATGTTTTATTAAAAAAATCTTGCGGCAAGCTTTTATATTTTAATAAAAAAATGTTTCATGTAATAAATTAATGTTTATTTTCCTCTTTTTAGGGCATTAAAATAACGAATAGACAGCTCTTGTTGCGTATTGAATGTTTGTGAATAGCAACATTTGCCATTACATAGTTATTCATCAAGCAAATCAAAAACTAATGCTTGAACTAATTTGAAGAAATTAAGGTCTATTATCGTTTTTTTTTTCAAACTTCTACGTTCAGCCGATTTAAGGCCGATTTCAAGATCTGGGAAATCCTATGTTACCGCAGCAAATTCCTAATAACTTAAAAAGACTTATTCGTCAACTGGCGAGCGCAAAACTCGCGAGCGCTCGCCAGTTGGCACCTTCCGATTTTACCTAATTTTTTGGTCGTCAACTCGCTCGATGGTGGAATCTGACATATTTATGTACAGTCAGCTACAAAAATGTTTAAGTAAATTTAAAGTAGGTACCTTTTTTAATGTTTAAGATACTTTATACGATGTAAGTTTAAAATAAAACAAAACATAGTTTTGAGATAAATATATAAATCAACATGACAAAAAACTGCTTATTTCCTTAATAATTATCAACAATATCACAATGACTCAAGAATTTGGCTTATTACCTATTATATTAAACAAAAACTAAGCAATGTGAGTGAATTTCACTATGAATACTTTTTAAGAAACTTAATTTACTACCCCTTCCTATATATTTGAAATTGCAAAATTTGTAAAACAAAATAGAAGTCTCTTTAAAAGTACTAAAGAATTATTTCCAAATAAATATACAAGATATATAAATAGACTTGACCCTGGTGTTCGACCAAATTCTACAAAATTCATAATTAACTGTTGTTGTATGTGTATCTCTATATACAGTGTGTCCCCGAATAAGGTGCACAAACGAAAATGGGTGAAACTAGACTACAATTTATCGATAAAAAAAGAGAAGAAAAATTTTAAAATTAAATTGTATTTAATATTGATTTTTTTATTCTCTTTTTAAGACCTTTTGTGTTTGTAAAATTGTAACATTGTAACCACTGCGTGGATTTTGTTCAAATAAAAACAATAATGATGCCAAAAGATTAACTATAGGTGCGTTCCATTTGACCGCAGATTCGCAGCATTTTCAACATTTTTAGCATCATCGCGTTTCATTAGCTTTTGACGCTAGCAGGGCTAGCATCGTATGTTGACGTAATGCGTTCCATTTAAACAATATCTTGATTTTTAGGTTAGATTTCCTTTGTGAAACATAGCGCGGTTAAAAATTTTAACATTTCTTATAAGAAACGCAAAACGTGGTTTGCATTTAATGTTAGCGTGACAAAATGGTGACGCTTAAATGGAAAACGGGGACTGTATGGTAAATAAAAAAAGTACATAAAAGCAGTCAATAGGGAGAAAAACATTTTTTTTTCACTAATTTTGAAAATAAAAGTGTATTTTTTTTTATTGCATAAAGTTGGCAGACAAGCAAACTGCCCACCTGATGGTAAGTGGTAACAGTCACCTATAATACATGTGGCTCTTGTGAGATTCGCAGCAAAACTGCAACCTCCACAAGAACAACAGTGTACGTTGCCAACTTGTGACAAGATGTAAAGTCACAGTACCCAATAATTTCACTGCCATATCTTACCCTTCAAACCGGAACACAGCAATGCGAGCACTGCTGTTTGCGGCAGACATAGGTAAGACGGAGGTACCTAAGCAGACGACCCTGGTACAGAGTCTCCCTCCAGTAAATTTTCTAGTAAATGTTTATTTTTACCAAATAATGCAGTTAATAAAAAATGTTTTTTTAGATTTTTTGTAATAAATACTTATTGTGATTTGTTTTTCTTGTTTTAATCAATTTTACAATGAAAAAGCTTAGCTTAAGTTTAAAAAATGCTTAAATGTGTTTAGCTAAATTCCAATTTAAGAAAAGCTACCTCAGCGGTTGACAAAAAGGCAGCGGCGCGGGCGCCAGGGGACGGCGCGTTAGCAGGCCCCTCAATTAAAGACTCGTAGCTAAACATGTATTAGATACAGAATGTTGTTTTTTTTTGTTGAATAGGTTATAAGATCTGGATTAATAAGAGGTAATAAAAAGAATTTGTTATAGGGGGCATTATTTGGTAAAAATAAACATTTACTCAAAATTTAACACTTTTATGTTCAAAATTAGTTAAAAAAATATTTTTCTCCCTATTGACTGCTTTTATGGACGTTTTTTTTATTAACGATACAGTGTTAATCTTTTGGCATCATTATTGTTTTTATTTGAACAAAATCCACGCTGTGGTTATAATGTTACAATTTTACAAACACAAAAGGACTTAAAAAGAGAATAAAAAAATAAAAATCAATATTAAATACAATTTTTTTTCTAAAAAAAATTATTTTTTTATCGATCAATTGTAGTCTAGTTTCATCCATTTTCGTTTGTGCACCTTATCCGGGGACACACTGTATAATAAGTTACCAGAAAAAATTTAACATTTAACAGATTTAAAGTTGGGTTATATAAATGGTTGCTATGTATTTTTTTTTTGTTAAAGAATTTTTAAGTAATAATTAGTTTTTGTAGCATTTAGCCAGGTAGCACCCGCCATTGCTATCGCTGACACGAGTGCAATTTCTTATCGATATTTTATGTGAAAATTTTAGTTTTTGTTAAGTTTTAAAGTTAAGTATACGTTTCACATTAGAAGACGTAAGTATAATACTTATTTTAACTAAGTAAAATCATCAATTTACCCCTACAATACATTAATATCACTAAAAACTTCCACATTCAAATATTTTTCGTTTCCCCGTTAATTTTGGACGTCATTTTTTCCTTACACTTCTATGGACGGGGTCATTGAGGCCCCTGTTCTTCGTTACGCAGTTTACACGTTTTTTTTAGATATTAGGCTAAAATTTATGTCTTAATCGTAATAAATAGGTTCAAATCAAACTAAACCAATACAAATTAAATAAAATGTTAATAAATTTTCCTTAGTATAACGAAATAAAGAACTTATGTGATAATAATTATAGGAATAAGTCTCATCTAACAAGAAAAACTACTTTTTCCTCAATTATGAATTCTAATAAGTAAATTAAACATAAAAGAAAGCTCGTAGGTAAAAAAATAGAAAAATGACACCTATTTAACAAAAGCAATCGTAATACAATTGCTTTATCGATATTTTCTGACGCACTGCTGGCTGCACAGCTAATTATATTGAACATTTTTAAAGAAAAATTGATTAAAAGTAGAAGGAAATAAAAATATGATCGTCCTTATATTTGTAGACAAGGAGCCTTAGAGACCCCACGTCCATAGTTAAAGATTAACTGTTTTATTTCCATATTTTCTCTACAGGCGGCAGTATTAAAGGCTTAATTTTTATTATAAAAACCAAAGCACGCTTAAGCATGCTAATCTGGGCAGAGCAACGTTTTGGTCCGAAAATGAAAACCAAATACGATTGTACATATTCCGAAAAATCGTAAACATAACAGATTTTAAAATTCAATTCCAACCCAGAAAACAAAACACAATGACTCAGTTACCAACCTTCCAAACCCAGGTAAAGCTGCGGGCAATAGCTAGTTTTTATAGTTTTTGGTTTCAATCTTTTTTATTTGACTGTACTTTAGATGCGCGCGCGAGTTGACGACAAAAAAAATAAAATGAAATCGGAAGGTGCCAACTGGCGCGCGCTCGCGAGTTTCGCACTCGCCAGTTGACGAATAAGTCCTTAAGAATGACAACACGCACTAATTCAAATTCAAAAATCTTTATTCAACCTAGGCCTTTACAGGCACTTATTGACGTCAAAACAAAGCAAAACATTCCAATTTAAAGAAAACATATTTAACTTTGTATGTGCATACATCCTGAATATACCTACTCAAGATGTCTGCAAATACAAGTAGCAATTTTAAAAAAAGTTGAATCTACACCTGTTCAGAAATTGGGAGAGCCTTCTCGAGAAGAACAGGCAAGAAACTCGAAAGGTCAAATTTTTTTATCTCCTCTTTTAAATCGCCATTTACAATTTTGGTTTTGTTACATAGTCATTGAAAGTTAAAAAAATACAATCGGTATGCTTACATACACTTAAAATGTCAAAAAATAAGTTATAGACTTTACACTAATCATAATACAATAAATTAGGTATGTTGTTAGTTTACCAAACATATGATAACTTAGTCTATATAATTCAAAATCAGTGTCAGTTCTTTTCTGACAACAATATCTGTTAACATCAATAGCTATAACAACAACACGATTATTGACATTATAACGAATAAAATAATAACTTCATATTAAACACCAGGCATTGGCATCATTTAAATAATCGTTCACTTTTTATTATCCTTTACTCATTAGAGTCTTTTTTACATGCGCTTTAAACTTATAAAAAGGCAAGTGTAACTGACACTATGTGGAACTTTGTTGTAAAAAGTTCCAAATTTTGTCACAAATTTTGCTATTCACAAACATTTAATACGCAAGAAAAGCTGTCTATTCGTGTGTTTGGTTCCGGACGGAAACGATTGTATTTAAAAAAATTGACCCGAACATACATACATATACACATACATACATACAGTGCAGGCTAAATACAAGTTTGTAAAAACAAACAAGCTGCACCGCGACTGGCGCGCAGCTTGGCGACATCTTAACGTAAACTGATTGACGAGTCACACGAAAATTAACTTTAGTGCGAATAACTTATTATTCCTTATTATTTGATGGGGCGATAGTTTGCGGCTGTCGATAACTACACACGTAAACGGTTATGCAACAATAAGTCTAATGCATTTGACGTAAAAACTTGAATTGCTTGTGCGCGTTAAAACCCTATTGATAGGGTTAGCCTCAATGGGGTTTTCGGATGCGGTAAGTGCTTACCCTAATTAACTGTATTATTTTGGTTAGCCTTTCGGTGCAGTAAGTCGATGAAATGCTTACCGTATTGATAGGGTTTGTGAAAACAAGTCTATAAATTACCCAATCAAAAACCCCTTATATGGAAAGTGGTTTCGGTCCTTGGTATTGAGACGAAGCTGATTTGTCATTTGCTTCATATTTTTAAATTTATTTAGTAATCGAGCTTTATATGCTGTGTTATCTAGCACGGAGATTTGTCTAGAACTGCTGTAGCAATATTAGCGGCCTGAGGCATCTTTCCCCGATTATTGCAACTAATATTTCTCTAGGCGCAAACAAGGCGCAACAAGATATTGCGTTGCGGTCTTGCGGATTGTATCAACATCGACATATTATTACGTAGGTTTTCTTGCTCAGCTCGTGCCCTAATATGACCTTATAAAACATCTCTATCAATATGCAGTAAACATTATACAAATTTTATACCTACTTTATTGAGATAATCGTGTAGGTACCTATAACAAAAAATGGATATGAAAATTTATTGAATTTTATTTGTGCTCAAGATAATTGCGTAGTAAATTCTCCTATTTATATAGACTTCTTAACTGACTGCAGTAAAACTTACTTTACTGAGTGGTGACGTTATTTTCAAATTGATTAATTTTTTTGATGATAATATAAAGTTCATCATAAAATAGGTACTCTGCAATTAACACACTCATATAATATACTTAAATAAAATAACACAAAAAGAACTAAAATTATTTTTTTTGTGTTTAATTAAATCAAATTGAATTTTCTAGTAAACGAGTTGTTTTATCAAGCTTAAGTACAATGCACAACACCTGTTATAATTCCTGAGCAATTTTTTGTTTGGGTAGGATTGCAATTGCTAACTGAAGGCCAGCAACGCCGCGCGCCGCGTTTCATAGGTAGATTAATATAATTATGAAATTACACTTTGTTTAAGTTGCAATATTGTTGAAATTGGCTAATTGTTAGGTGCTCTACACTTCAATATAGAAAATACTATTTTAGGTACCTACCTAATACACTTAGGGACAGGTGGGGTACAATGAAATGAGAAAAATTGTGATTTATATTTTGATTATATTTGCTTAGAACGATCAACAACGATTCATAATCTACCTATTAAGAACAAAAATAAGTTAAAAAATTAACCTTAACCTATAAATAATGCGTTTTTGCTCAACGCCTCTTCTGTTTCAATGAGGCCCAGGTCTGGGGTACAATGAAACGGTGTCTGGGGTACAATGAAACGGTGTCTGGGGAACATTGGAACAAGGCTAACAAAGTAAAAAAAAAAAATTCTATATTCATTCCTGCGTCTCTATCTCCTGCTGCTTTGGTTTTTTAACATATCGATGCAATTTTACTGGACTTGGCATTTTTAGGTCAGCAGCAGTTCGTTAACTCGTACCACATCCTACAAGTTCAACAGCGCTGCTCGCACATCGTTTTAATATGCAAGCTCTTATCTGTCTTTTTCTTACGACTTTTCACCATTATTACTTCAAAATCTGTAACAAAATTCCAATAATCTATCCCTGGCATATAATAACGGGGTACAATGAACACTGTCTCATAGTACCCCATTGCGCCCCATACAGTATCTGAATCTTTTAAAAATATATTTAAAATGTTGGGTTATGTTTTTCATTCCACATGTTAGTGCATTTAATGTGTAATTTGATTAAAAATCATGCAAGAAAATATAGCATACCTCTTATTGATACTTTTCTTGTGAAATCGAAAATTCTTCGTAACGAAATTACAGCTTTGGAGCCCTCAAAACAATTTTTTCACATTGAAACTTTGTTGTTGAACACTATTCATATTGCACTGCGCTATCATGTGCTGCATGAGACGCTCTTATTGATCAAAGCAAAAGTGCGTGAATTTGTTGTAAATTAAAATAATTATCGTCTTTGTTTTATTGTACCCCGTGTTCCAATGCGCCCCACTTGTCCCTACCCTAAATTAGGCAACGTTACGGTAAAGCAGATTATAACTAAGAACATTTTCAAGGTATAAAAATGTAGGTACTCAATATAGCAATAACAAAATAAATATTCAAGAATATAACTGTTGAGAACGTTTATGGCAAAGTTAGCCCAAGTGACACAGAACGCCAAAACGCCAAAAATTTTAGGAATGGTCTTTGCTGATTGTTATAAATCCTTTTCACATAGGCGTATTAGAGGGGGGCCGGGTGGCCCGTGCCTACCCTAGAATGGTCTAGTGCCCACAACAGGATGTTAGGCTACCGTTTCAAAATTCTATGATGGGCGCCAAACAGTGATAACTTTTAATATAAGTAAATCAAGGGCCAGGCCCACCCCAGAAAAGAACTATAGGTAATAAGTGGGCATGTTCCTAGATAAGTGAAAAGGCTTATAATGAAACGTGCCCAGTTAGGTACCTACCTAAAATTATGTGAAAATTTGTGGTTATTGCGTAACACATAACCGCAATTACTGTTTTACCATTTGCAGATCGGTAATAGAAGATCCTGCGGGCTGGCCGCAAAATTACAGCGCCGACAAAATGGCGTCTGTCAGCCGGGGAGGCTCGTTACCCAGACCACCTTCTATAATACCGTGAGTATATGAACAGTTTACTCTTTTATGACCTCTAAAAAACTTTACCTATTTCGTAGTAACAATAATTACTTATGATCGTCCATGACTAGTATGAAATTAGTTTTTATTTAATATGTCAAACAAGATTATTGTATGGATTTCGAAATGAAATGGATATTTTGAGCATAAATACCCAATTGGCTAATTCATAAAAAAGATAAGTAGTTAAAAACGTCACAATTTCCTTGCAACCTGTCCTAATCCGCTTGTGAGTATAAATAATCATGCTCCTGTAGCTATTAACTATAAAAGAACTGAATAGATCGAACTGGCTGTGGGTGAACTTGTTACGACAAGACCTTTACTAACTTCAAAGAGAAATAGATTGGAGTATCACAGTTTAGAAAGTTTTGCAATTTACTTATCTAGTTTATCGTTGAACGTGTCTATATTTTCAGACGCTACTACGTCTTCATGCGTAAAATTATTCTTCGAATTGGAGCTAAACATGTTTTACACATTGCAGTTTTTTCATAAATTTTGACGGGGAATAAATGTTTTACAATAAAGCTAAATTCGTTTGAATCGAATATAGTTGATGCAAATAGGATTTAACAGTTAGTGTCGTTAAAGTGCTAAATTGAATCAAGAACGCGGGTTGAATTAAGTGAACATATTTTTAAAAAAATACTTTAAACATTGACCCAATCTCATCAACTGCGTAGCTTTACTTATAATCGTCACAATTAATTTACCCAAATCGTCATCATTAGAAGTGTTTCGACTTTTAGCTTGAATGATAAAACCTAGTGATAAATTGTAGAAAGATAATTTTTTGTCATCACAGAAATATGACGATAAAAATATTCTCACTAACCTGATCATAAACATATGTGTTACTACAAAGTGAATATGTTACTGTAAAGGCCCGCACTACGGTAAATCCTAGAATTATCTGGTAATTGGTAAAACCAAAGATTTACCATTTAACTGCCTGAAGGTAATTGATCTTCTTCTATTTATTTATTGTTTTATTTGTTATTATTTGTTAGCTACTTAACAAAAATTCAATATTATAAATCCTAAACATTTTTTTTTTAATTCTTTATAGTGTTACTCAAACACAAAATATTAAAAATGATGATTTTAAATGTCTAAGAACCGTAGAAAGCGTAAAGTTTTTGTTAAAATTATTAATTTGTTTAACTATTTGTTTGTTATAGTAAATATTCTAAAGCAATAATAATTTTTAATAGTTTATTGAATATAAAAAAGTAATAATAATAAGGTAAAAATTAGAGTAGTTTATACTAAGTATTATCATGATAAAATATTGGATTTGATAGATTGGAATGGATAGTGATCTTAAATAAACCGTCTTAATTTGGACAAACGGGTAGGTACTGAAATACTCATAAATATTTACCAACCATTATTGATAATGTACGTACTCTGACGTTAAAAGCTTGATTTCGTTTTATAAAATCTTCATGTTGGTAAATCATAAGATTTCTTAGTTGAACATTTAATTATGTATAGGCTTTTACTAATGTATGGGCTTTTGCAGATACACATATAATTTATATGCAATCCGTAATAAAAATATAATTAATTTCAATGTAAAAAAATTATGAATAACATTTGCACATTTCGCGTAATGATTAAGCACGTCATCGCGTAACACGATATTGGTCCAGATATCGTCCGGGAATTGGGAATTGACTTATTGCTATTCAGTTAATGTGTCTGTGATTTAATCTAGTTAAACTTACTGGGTGCTCAAATCAAATTTGATGTCATTACAGTGCGATTAAAATGAGTCCAGTATTTGAATGAGTCCGCACATTTTTATCATCTAAATATTCCTGAACTTTATATTACGCCTTCTTCATTAATATTTGCTTAATGTGAGACTTAAATTTATGTAACGGAAGTTCAGTTACATTGCCTAAAGATTTAGTTAAATGGCCTAAAGATATTAAAATATTGATTATATTTGACAATTATTTTATTTTTATTCTCTAATAGTCTATAAACAATAATAATATATACAATGAAACAATTTTAAATAGGTATATAACTACTTATAAAAATATTAGGTGATAATGGGGTTCAGGAAACCCCACATGGTGCAGGACGTAACTTCTGTCTACGTGGTTCAGGGAAGGTTAAGAAGTTAAAAAGTTAGTAGAATACTTAACAACCGAAAAAGATTATAGGCATGCTAGAGTCTATTATGATACTAATGAATGGATCATTTCATTCAGTTTAAAGAATTGGCTATATACTCGTAATTAAACCCACCTACAAAATCGTAGTGACGAACAAATTTTATACAAAGAAACAAATAACTTTATTAAGGCTTTTATACACATTGCGACTTTCTGCGCGAAACAGTGGCTGATCACGATCATCTAGCTCAGTGTTTTTTAACCGGTGTGGTGCTCCGCGGACAACTGGTGGTCCCTGGAAGCAGCCGAAGTGGTCCGTGAAGCCACCTGTAAAATAATATTATATAATAACAAACAGTTGGTGGTCTATGTATAGACAGATAAAGTATTTGTAAAAGGGTCACCCGTCACTAAAAGGTTAAGAACCACTGATCTAGCTACAATCGCACCTCGTACTATAAACGCGATACTATCAATGCAAATGCGTGTGCAGGGATTCAAGCGACTACAGTGCGTTTTGCAGCGCGAAAAAGTCGCAATATGTAAAAGGACTTAGGCCGGATTCAACCAAACTGGTGTAAGTTTTTACACGAGAGCAAGCGCTGCTTGTTCTAAGGGTAAGCCGATTTTGCATTTTACCAACGACTAATCTAAGAATAAGGTATCTACACGCGAGTAAAGAATAACATGGGCGATTTTGGCGGTGTAAAAGGTTAATCTGAGAGTATAACAGCTGTCAAAGTAGTCACTTTTCAAATTATCCTCGATTTTGTTTATTCGTAAATATTATTGAGTATTTTCAAGAATAATTCGAAGAAGATATTTATCAAAACCGCTCCACGATGGAACGTTTGAGAAATATGATAGAAGAATCCGACAGTGATGATGAATATGTGTCAAGACGTCCAAGGTGGATCAAGGATAGAGCCAATCACTTTGATGATTACTATGACCACGACTTTGCTGTAAGATTTCGTTTATCCAAGGAAGCCACTCTGTATTTGTAAGCTAAACTTGAACATATGTTGAAATAACAGAAAACGCAAACGGGCAACCAAACATTACCTACCATTACCTACATAGAAACTAGAAATTACATGTTGTCAACTTGACATTTCACTGTATTATCCTACAAAATTGAATTGTTGCGGCATTTCTATACCTTATACCTTATTCTTAGATTAGTCGTTGGTAAAATGCAAAATCAGCTTACCCTTAGAATAAGCAGCGCTTACTCTCGTGTAAAAACTTACACGAGTTTGGTTGAATCCGGCCTTAGTATGTTAATATCGATAAACTTTATAAATCAACGTAAAGGTTCTTTCATACACTGTTAATTTTATTATCAACGCTGCCGTAAAGTTGAATGCTAACGAAACTTGAATATTGACTAGTGAAATAAATTTATTGGGAAGAAACACATTACATTGAAACGACTCGCCGACGTTCTCTCCGCATTATTTTTTCGTGTGACTGAGCAAAGAGCTTATAGGTACGTATATTTTTTCTACGGTACAAGAATAAAAGGTAAAGGAAAGTGTACTTTCCGCACGCTTAAGGTCTTCTATGAGTAGAAAGATATCGCGACAATGTTATGTCAGTAGTTCATAAGCTAGTTTCAGAATAACATCTGTTCGGCTTATATCGAGGGTTCCCAAGTGATTGTGTCTAAGGATCAGCAGAACTTTGTAAGGCCGTCGCGTAGTCGGGGTCGTATTCGGGATGTTCACAGTGCAATATTACGGTGACTAATAAGTAAGATTAGTTAATGATGGCGAAACCTTTAATGGCGTAGATTCATTCATTGATAGCAAAAAGATAAGATGAGCAGCTGTCAATCACAACTCGAATCGATCTGAGAAATCAGATATTCAAGAGCAAAAGACTTGGGGGTAATCCGTATGAGCTTGTTTATAAGCCATCGTGTTGACCCTATCTATTGCTTTTTGAGATATCCAGCAAGACCGCGAGAGACTCACCGTACCTCTCAATGGCTCCAAAGTCAAAGGTCTGGCATACATCAAAGGGAGTTATGTAATCGACATGCTGGTCTTCGTAATATAATCATAACATTTGATGTTCATAATTCATAAGACTTTTCTAAAACCCATTTCATCATCAGCTTAAAAGAAAAGGGAAAAATGAAATCATAGTTTTGTTTCTACGTACCATTACCGTTATTATAGAAACGTAAATTACTTATAGTTGTACCAGAATTGTAAATCGAATGTAGAGCTTAAACACATTTGAAAAATACTTCAAGGGTAATTATATAAAAAAAAACCTTTTGTAATTTTATTATTAAATCTTAGAATTCTAAGTGTTAAATGTTATTTATAATCAGAATCAAGTGTTTTGTCTTCTGAACTCTGTTTATATTATAGAAGTTCAACTCTATATTTGCCATCAGATTCTGATGCGACTACATAATATACACTCGCGAGCAAAAGTTTGGAATCAGTTACTTGAAATTGGTTCCGCGTGATCTTGCTTACTAAATAAATTTTTAATAATCATAAAAATTTTCGGAGAGCGTCGGTGGCGCTGTGGACTCGGCACTTGCCTTCCAATCGGGGGGTCGGGGTTTGAGACCCGCCATGTACCAATGTGTTTTTCGTTTCGAATTTCATATGTACATTTGTCTGACGCTCCTACGGTGAAGGAAAACATCGTGAGGCAACCTGCATACATCTGCGAAGAAATTCAATGATGTATGTGAAGTCGACCAATCCGCACTGGGCCAGCGTGGTTGACTAAGGCCTAATCACCCTAATGTAGGGTAGGCTCGAGCCCCTCGGTGGGGACGTGTATGGGCTGTGATGATGATGATGAATCATAAAAATGACATCATGTTAAAGGTGCAACTGTCCACTTTAAATCGATATAAAATTAATTCATATCGAGCCCGTAATTGTGGAGTTATCCCGGATTAAGTGCAGGAGGTAGGAAAACAAGGAAATAGGGAAAAATAATGAATGAATATAACAACAAAAATTATTAAATAAAAATTTGATTTATCTTTAAAAATAAGTGTCAATATTTTGTGTTCCCTCCCCTCGCCCAAATAACTGCTCCAAAGCGATTCTTCATAGACCTGATCAGCTTCTGAATTGATTCTTGTGGAATACCTTCCCACTCCTCAATCAACGCTGATTTCAGCTCATTCAGACATGAAAGAGCAGGAGTTCTGGAACTAACCTTTCTCTTCAGTTCATCCCACACGTGCTCAATGGGATTCAAGTCAGGGCTGAGCGCTGGCCAGTCCAATGTGGCAATACCGACTTCTTCGAGGTATTCCGTTGTTACACGGGCAGTGTGATAAGTGTTACACGGGCAGTGTGATTGGAAGAACTTCTAAACTGGACGTACAGTAAGCTCCCATTCAAGCTATACATTTACACTACGAAAACCGCCACTATTACGAGCGACATAAGAACGGTCCAAAGCTCAAACAGTATAGCTTGATAAGGAGCTTACTGTACCAACATTGTACGTACCAGAAGTCGTCTTGGAGTGCATCGTATAATGAGATGTTATGCGACGTGTGTTATGGGACATCATATAATACCGTCCATATCAGTGTAAGTGCTAATTATTTGTAATTTAAAATAATTTTATAGATATATCAAAGTTAAAGGGCCAACCAACACATTTCATTTTTTCCTTGTTAGAGGTTTTTTGTCGGGGGTTTACTTAAATTTTTAATTATTTTTTTGTATCATTCATCAGGCGTTGAGTACTCGTCGAGCGATGTCAGCATTCGATTTCTACTGATGTTCATTTTGTTTTCTACGAAAATCAAAATAATATTGGTTTATAATCGTAATATTCAGTGGATTTTTTTTTGGGTTCTTATCGTAAACGAAACGAAAATCTATAGAAACGACGCTCGACAAGCGCTCGATGCCAGATGAATGATTCAAAAACAGCGCCCCAACGTTTAAAACGGCTTTATTTTGCTTGGCCTGTTTTTTAATTATTACTGATATTGTTATTTATCCTTCCTGTTAGAATATTGGTCATCTAATATATTTATCTAAGCGGATCAAGGGCAAATTTGGTTATAAAAATTTTACCCCATTCCTGTTGCCCAAATCTGAAATCTGGTATAGTAGGCGCCACGTCAAGCACTACGAAAATCATACGTACTAATATTGATCAGACGCAAAAATAAAATAATGGGGCGTAGAGTAACTTGAGTAAATAGTGTAAATAGAATTTATAAAGATAAGCGCAGTTGGCTCTTTATATAAATTTCACGCGCCCCACGATTTTATTTCTGCGTCTGATCAATGTCCTAGATTGATGAGGAGAGTGGTGTTTTTTTTGCTTTTTAGTACATTATCTAATTCATTATTATCTCTGTTTTCAATAAAATCATTTAATTAAAAAAAAATACTAAGAGATTATCTATCCACGAGCTCTAACTTTCTTACTTGTCGCATATATCACTCCATCGTATAAGAACTCACTTGAAGCATGAGACTACTGAGACAAAATAATTTCAGTCATCCCATCATGGAACTGATGAGACTGAGTGACAAAATTTGTCAAAAATAATCTTTTCGTTATAAGTAGATCGGCTTTATTACTTTTTTATTATTAAAATTCAACCCGGTACGTCTGACATAAAGTACAACTTACCTATCTGTTTTTTCTATGAATCTTATCATCACTACGCAGCATATCATATTATCCAACAATATTCGCCAATTCTTAAGCACCCAACTCAAAGAAACTCGAAATTCTCAAAGCAACCTTCTAGAAACTATTTTCATAAGCAATGGAATACAAACAAAGAAAAATCCAAGCTTATTCCACGTAGTTGGAAGTCCTTAACTGCTGCTTGAATACACAAATAAACGCGACTCGGGCCTCATTAATGCGTAATAGTCCTGGAGCGCGCAAGACAATAGTCACCCTTGTTTCCATAATGCATTTATACCCGGGCTTATAAAGTCTTATTGCTACAACGCTATTTCTATATTGATAACTTGGACATGTTGTGATTATAAAGAAAAAAATTAAACATTTTAGGGTAGAGTAAGGCCGGAAATATTGAATTATCTTGTAATATTGATACATTAAGTGTAGTTATTAGAAATTGGGTAGTATTTAACTGCAAATTTGACGCTTGGTTTGACGACTTCCGTCTTCATAAATATGACACCTTCGTTTTGCTGATGATATCATGGTCAGTTAGTCTAACTTCTAGATAGAGGTAAATTGACGATCAAACTCGACTAGACAGCGTTCGGGAAGCTACGCAGCGTATACTAGGCCCATCTACCACAGTGTCTCAAGACGAAAGTCTTCAATTCGTACGTGCTGCCGTACGGAGTGGATGACGTACGGAGCTGAGACGCGGATTTCATAAGAACTCACTGGACAATGGGGCTCATAAGAAGGCTCAAGGTCACCCAAAGGGCAATGGAGAGGGCTATGCTCCGGGTTTTTCTACGCGATCGCAGCAGAAATTATGAGATCCGTAGAAAAACAAGGGTTACTGACATAGCCCGAAGAATTGCAAACCTTAAGTGGTAGTGGTCACATAGCTCGCAGGACTGACGGCTATTGGGGCGGAATGGTCCTCCAGTGGCGGCCGCATACCGGGAGGCATTAGTAAATATCCCTTAAAAATCAATTTAAAAAAATGTAGTTCCAAATTACTTAAATATTTATCTACTTACTCCAGAAATAATTTAACTCTGTATTGCTTCTCGCAATATATAGGGGATCCAAGTGGAATACCCCCATAATAAGACAACATAATTATTTTGTTTTTAGCACAACTTTGCATATGGGTAAGAAACAGTTTTATTCGTATTTTACTCAACATGCTTATGATTTATTTATGTTAAAATATCAGTATACGTAAGAAAACGTCAATGAGTCAACTACGAATAATAGTTCTTAATATATTAGTTACGTTTAAAATTGTTCCTGGCTATTTATCACAAATATACACAATGTGTAATCTGCCTCCGTACTATGTGTAAAAATAAGATTGTCCTAAAATACAATGTTTGATATTTATTTATTTATTAATTCTTTAGTACAATTCGTGATGATTTTTGAAAGTTTTTTTAAATACTTGTATCATTAAAAAACTATCTAATCTAAGGCAAGACTTTCAATTTGATTATTCTTATTGTTATTATCAGACAAGCGTGTATTGTATGACAAGTTTCTAGTGTTTGTTACATTAATTTTTACTTACAACACTGACAAAACACTCACGAAAGCTATAAGTAAAAGCTGAGTTAAATCTAAGCCGATGAGCGGGCACGCAATAAGTCTAATGGATGCCGGAAGTGGGTTACCCTTATAAATTGTTGCTCATTTTTATGGATTACTTCCGCTATATGTTCGCACAGACATACCATCTTTGTATTAACGCAATTCATTGGGTACCCCTTCGAAATTTGATACAAATTCTATTCAATATTTAATATTGATTTATTCTCAGGATGTTTCCTCGCTAGCACATTATTAGTAGTGACAAAATTCGTATTAAACAGGAGTATTGAAAACCTTATGCCAATTTATCTGAAGACGATACCAATATATGTGAAGATAATATTAGTTAAAATTATGATGATGATAACTATGATAGCGTCACATGCAAATCACCGCATTGACGATCGTAATGCGTTCATAAGCTTCTGTGAAACAAAGAAAAACTGTGATTCGCCAAAATTATTAGTCTACTAACGAAATGAGATGGTTGCGTAAGGATAAGACCCTTACCATGATCGCTTAAAACCGTATTAAAACCATAACGAGAGCGAGATGGCGCTATAGGCTACTAGAGCGGCGCCTCTGTTTCAATATTTTTCTAACCTTGTTCTAACCGATAATGGAAAGGCCCTCGGGGCTCTATTTTTGAATCATTCGTCAGGCGCTGAGTGCTCGTCGAGCGTCGTCTGCGTTCGATTTCTACTGATTTTCGTTTTGTTTTGGACGAAAATCAAAATAATGTTGTCTTTCGTCGTACAGTTCTATTGATTTTTATTACAAACGAAACAAAAATCGCTAGAAGTCGAGCACAGACAACGCCTCACGTGCACTCAACGCCAGACAAATGGTTCTAAAATAGGGCCCCTGGAGCCCTATTTTTGGATCATTCACCTGGCGTCGAGCGTTCGTCGAGCATCGTCTGCGCTCGATTTCAATCAATTTTCGTTTTGACGAAAATCTGTATAATAATACAACCAATATCGTTTTGATCATCATCAAAAACGGAATATTAATATCATTTTGATCATCGTCAAAAACGAAATGAAAATAAGTAAAAATCGAGCGAAGACGACACGCTTGACAAGCGCTCTACGCCTGACGAATAATTCAAAAATAGAGCCTCTGTTCTTTACACACACATCACTCACACGCCTGTAACATTTCACTTAATGTGATGTTTCCCTTCGCAAGGCGTTCTTCCTTCACGAAAAAGTTGTGATCTAACGTTGTAATATTTTGCTACCGCAATGATTTTACACTCGCAGTCGAATGCGTAGGTGTAGTATGGTCGTAAATACTAAACTGTTCAATATCTCTTTGCCTTTCAGATGTCCTGCGCACCCAACAATACCCCCACCTCCCCCACCGCCACCCCTTGCAATGCAGCCTCATAGGTAATACGAGTCTTAGTTATAATTGCCAATTTTCGCATAGATTTTACATGTACAGTGGCAGAATGCAAACGTTCACCAGTTTTCAAATTGATTCGCTTAACGTCTCACGTGCACATGTTACATTTTGTAACTGTGACGATGTGTATATTTGACTGTTCAAATTTTTATGTGGCCACCGTTCCCCTTTGTTCACTTTTATTATTATTTGTCATAGACAGGCCATTGATGATTGAAATTATCATCATTTTAAGTCTGTCTGCTAATGTCATCACTGTTGTCCTATTGTATTGGTAAAACAAATCTTGTTTCATGGTGCCGCTACATCTCCGCGAAGATTTATGTTATCTCGCTTTTGCTATAAAATTTAACAATAAAATTATAATAATACGAGTACATTATTATAATATCTATAGACCGAAATTTTGTCATGTCGCAAGCGTAATAATTATGGGTATACATTGTTTAGTAACAAAGTTTTAAATCGATGACGGGACATGCATATTCGCGATAATGTGGCCGTGCCATTTTAAATATAACTACAGTCCGACCAAGATCTTGTGGCACGGTAAATGACATTGACAGGAGGGTGCCGCATGTCTTTCCTTAAAAAAACTCCTTTACTTCAAGCACAACCTTTCTAGTACTACTACGTATCACTTTAGGGGTGCTTTAGTTAATCTAGATTACAAAAATCACAGCAAACTGTCAACCTCACAGAAAGTGATAGTTCAAGATAACAACATTAGTTCCGATTACGACCACGTGCCACAAGATCATGGTTGCACTGTATAAACAGTAAACGTCAAATTGATTCAAATCTTATCTATCAAAACTGTTTCTTGCACTGATATGTTGGTATAATTCATTCTTGGACTAAAACCACCTCAGGATGACGAACCTTTATATTCCCTGAGTGTACAGATATTATGTCTTCTCTTGAATAAAAGATGAACGATCCATTATATAATTACTACTGATAATATATTTGTAATGTAAATAACGTAATATATTTATACGTTTATTTAAACGTTTAGCGCCGGCAGAACGTCTAGCACATTATGTAACTTTGATTACAATACCTATTGCATCCTTTGCAAATTGATATTTTTATTATGACGCCAAAGATGTAATACCTAGATTGATATTGTATTGGATATGGTAGCAAAACGAGCGAAAAAACTTACCTTATAATAAATATTGTTTTCATCCCCCCATCTCGGAAAGAGTGTTTTTGCT
The DNA here is from genome assembly GCA_963935595.1 of Schoenobius gigantellus. Taxonomy (NCBI): domain Eukaryota; kingdom Metazoa; phylum Arthropoda; class Insecta; order Lepidoptera; family Crambidae; genus Schoenobius; species Schoenobius gigantellus. The sequence goes on from OZ012558.1 coordinate 11,903,804, forward strand.
ATTCGATGTCTGACCGCAAAAACCGTTTTTATCCGTTTGAGGTTAAAGTAAATTTGAATTTAGAACATCGCGTGCACTAGGTATGTGATTTCAAAACATCATTAAACCTATTTACTTCCATCTCCATGGTGCCGAATTTATCATACAACTTTTTTTAAATTTGTTAAAAACTCAGACTCTGAACCTCCTTGGTGTACTTTTGTTTTTAATTTGGTTTTGTTTCATTTCCTCGCTGAGGGGGGATGACAAGTTACGTGTTGCACTCGAGTGCAAAGATTTTTCACCTTGTGCTCTTTTGATTCCCTCGCTAACGCTCAGGATTCTAATAATTCAAATTTTGGAATCCTTCGCTTGCTCGGTCATCAAAGTTGAGCACGTGGTTAAAAACTTTGCACTCATGTATAACAAATAACTATTTTTTTTTGTAGAACAAAACACGTATCGTTCGCCCGCTCACACACATTAACTACGTTCGACGACTCCGTGATGCCCGCTGCCGTTAATCGATTTCGTCGAGACTGCGAAAGACTGCTTGACGGACGCACAGCTGTCAAGGTAAAATAAACGTAAAACAATTTTTTTTTTCAATTCCACCAAAAATAATAACTAAAAAATTAAATCAGAAAACTGATTGCATTTTTAATTTTTACATAAGTTTATTGCATAAACAAAATGATTTTGTACATAATAACATAATGATTTTAACGGGTAGGTACATGAATATATTTATTTATTTACAGGTATAATATTAATTAGGAAAATATTATAGATTTTATCTATTTTATTACCAACATTTTCTTTTATTTTTTATGCGGGTTAATGATTATAATAGTTTACATAGAATATTAATGAATGATTTTCACGGTATCAAAATGGATCCGATAATATTATGTTGTCCATCTACTTTGATAGTTCCTCAACTATCCTAAGGTAGGCTATAGCTTTAACTGGCAGAAAAAGTCTAGAGTCTAGAGGCATTAAGTCCGCCTTTGTACACTTTATGTACATAAAGCATTAAATAAATGCATATAAAAATATCATAAAATAATTTATAAACCAATTTACTTATTGCAATAAAACATACCTTAATAGATCTGCCAGGCTCTATTTTACACATTTTTTTGCTGAACTTCGCTTAAACCAATGTTAAAATTGCTATTTTATGCTGCACTGTATTGACTATTTTATTAAGATTTCATTAAAAAGGATGTTAATTTTTTCAGCCCGAAGCAAAACCATACTCAACAATGCCAATCATATTTCAAAACTACTCACCGTACCCGCAATACATAACTGCTACTCCAGCACCAATTCATTATCCAGCACAGATGTCTCAGATGCCCACACAGATGCCTTCGCAGATATCAGCACAAATAGCACAACAGCAAGCAGTCAATATTCAAAGACCACTTCAGACTGAGCAACCAACAGTAGTAGTATTAGGTAAGGAAAAAATTGCCTCCCATTATAAACGAATAATATGGTAAATTACTGACATTCAGTTTGTCTGTTTTCAGATTCAATAAAAAAAGGTGTTATGAGAACACAAGCAACTCAAACTGAAGTATGTTTGGGGAGAAAACCTTTGCCTCCCAATTACTTGTCCTTAAGTCCCCGAACTATAAAAAGGGTGTGTAATTGATTGAATAAATAAAATAAAAAAATATTCTTGATAAATCTTCATAATAAGTGTTACCAATTCCCTGATTGAAATAATGTCAAACTATTTCAGGTAAAAATGGTAGCAGCTGGTGTTCAAACAAATGGATTCACAGTAGGAGCTAGAAGACTTACAAAATCTTTTTCGGAAGTAGGCGGTGATAGATTAGCTGGCCGTGACACAGTAATTGATAGTAATGATACAGTAGAAAGGTGAACTTTTGAAAAATTTCGTAATGTGTTAGAATAATAAACTTAAAATTTTTAAATAATACATCCCATTTAATTACAGTTTCATTAATAATGACCATGAAAAATTACACAGAACACAATCTGAAGAACCACCAAGATCACCTCGGTCGCCTACCGGTATGACGCCCTCGTCTCCGCTAATGCAACGAATGGATTCTGATGAAGTAACTTCTTCGTCAGTTAAATCTGTTGCCTCATCACAACTAGACAAATCAGAACTTAGCACGATGCAAAGGCAAGCACAAGAATACTTTCAACAAAACTTTCAATTTATTCATGAAAGTGACAGGGATGACACTATGGACGATGACATAGAAACGATTGAAAAAAGTATGGCCTTAAATAGAAGAAACTTGGAATATCTACAGCAAGAAATAGCAAAGCAAACAAAAAACGATAAATCACTGAGATCAATTCTTTCAAAAAGTACCAGTGATGCATCTCAGAAAACAGCTAATTCTCATCCATTTTCTAAAGGATCTACATTTCAATCGGAGCCATCAACAGAAACTTCGGCAACAACCACAGACGACAGTGAAAAAAATGAACGAGAAATTATCATAGACTTTGAACCTAGACCAGATGACGAAGCAATACCATTTACAACTTTACGTAGGAAAAATAAAAGACTGCTACAGAAAACATTATCAGAAGGAGAAATCCTATTAGACGTGTAAGTAAATTACACCTACATTTTATAATCTACTTTATTTTAGAAAGTTCCTTATAAAGGTTTTACTAATATTACAAATTACTTCAAATATAATTGTGAAGAATCCGTTATCTACTCAATTGTTTACTCCGTTATCTACTAATCTACTAAATATTATTTTACATACACCAAACGCGCATACCAACAATTCCAATCTGTATTTAGTATCCAACGGCTACGATCTTACATTTTTGTCTTTCATTTCATTCATTTCTTGAGTATGATTGTTAGTTTACTGCTTTCAGAAGGAAGACTGAAATGGGCACAGGTGGAGATAGTGTAAAAGATGCACCAATAATTATGTCGACTAGCCAAGAAAATATGACAAAAGAGGATAGAGAACGCGATGCAATGTACCGACAATATATCACTCAAAACTATATTCAGACGCCTATTAAAGACGAAGGGATATTCGGTTTTGAACCAGACGGATCATTTAGGTAAGACTTAATATCGTGCACTCGGCACTGAAACAAGTACACTGTAGAGAAAACGGCACTGAGGACTTAATTACATTGCACACATATCATTAGATTATTCACAATCACGATATTTCGTCGTCGGATACAGAATTACAACCGAAATCTTTAAATGACTTATTACATTGGAAGCTTATTTATCTACGTCATGCTTTTCATTCATTTCTCATTCATATAAATTCTCTTCATAGTTCTTCAGACGGAAATGCACCATATGAAGACTTTCATGAAAAGTATATTAGTTACAAGCATGAACCATTTAGAAATCGAAGCGTAAGCTTTGAGGAACCAAATGAATTTATAAATAAAGGGGATGGTGTTCTTGAGCTCAGGTACGCACGCTTGGCAAAAGACTGTATTTGATGTTACAAAAGATTTTTGTTAGTTTTCGTGTTCGTACCATGTTTCCCAAAAATAAAAAACCTGCGTTACTTGTTTGTCGTATCTGAAATATGTATTATTGATTTATTTTAATGCCTATAGTCCTAAGCAAATCCATTTTTATAAATAGGTACTTACAAAATGTTGTGTTTATTTGCATAAAAGAAACCTACACAAATATCTTACATGTGTCTAGTGTTGATGTTGTGGTTTTTTTTCAATGATGTGAAATTATGTAAGAAATTTATTTAAAAGTAATTTCACTGTAATACTTTTCAGCACTGCAAAATCAAGTCCAGGATCCCCCGAACCTGTCAGTTTAGATGCCGATATTAACCAGAAAATGAAAAAAGCTGTAATATCAACGAATATCACAACAATACTAACTCCATTAGACAAAGTTTCACCTTGTGCTTCTAATGAATCATTGACAGTAGACCATAGCAGGTATATTTCAATAACTGTTATTCACAAAAACAAATAATAGGGACTGTTCCTCTGTCTACATTTTATGAGTTTTATTATTACATTAATGAATTCACAAAATGTTGCTTTGAAGTCTGGCTATCACTTGCCATTGGACATCACTACTTGGACTGAATTTCGAGCAATGAGAACATCAAAATACTTGATTCGATTTTTTCAGATGTTTCATTAAAGCTAAATATAGCAACGCAAAAACTGATCTCAAAAAATTGAAAGTATGTGTTCCGATTCTGGGTTACCTGTAGAAACGCATAACGTTTTTCGTCATAAGCTAAAAAAGCATAATGTTAATAGCCATAATGGTCACTTGCCATAAGTCTTTATATCATAACTTCATAACGCATAATATTATAAGGGCGAAATATGTAAGGCATTACCGTGAAGAGACATAATTTGAATAAACATAAGTAACAAAAGGCATAATTTATGTTTGCCATAATATTTCAACGACATAATATTCAAAAGACATACATTAAAAAGTATAACTTTCAAAATCCATAACGAACTCATTCACCATAATTTCAAAAAGCAAACACTTGCTATGCATAACAGATTTAATTTATTTTCTTATGTTTAAATTATTTACTATTGTATTTTTTTTTTGTTTTTGAACCTTATTTATTAAGAAATAGTTTACTGAATAAAAATCTCTAATTCACGATTAGTGTAAAGGAATCACGTCATAATATCAATATATTATATCATTTTGCATGCTGCTTATCTGCATGCATGTAGACGGTATGCAGCGTGCGTGCAGACATGCAGCCATGCAGCAGGTATGCAGCATGCATGCAGACATGCAGAATGCATGCAGGCACGCGAGCTAGCATGCACGCAGGCATGCAGCATGCAAGATACCTGTCATCATAGCTTCGGCACTGCGGTGTTCTGGCGGTCCCTCGCATACTTATCGTCGCAGATGACTTTTGCTCACCACCGCAGCCTCAGCCGCGGCGGCTCGCTCATAGCGACCTGCTCCTCAGCATGCGGGCCGCCTCACCCCTCCGTGCCTTCGCGATTCTGAATAACACTCTAGGGGTAGGGCAGACAAGACTTCGTGTAGTCGGGGTTGACTGAGTCGGTTTTAAATAGCACTAGTTTTTTAAATAACAAGTAATCCTCGTATGGAGGAAAATTTATTCCAGATGTCTTTAGTGAGTTATGCAAATTATGTCAAACAAAATTATGGATATTAACAGTTACCTATGCGTAGTGAAATTATGCGTTTCGAAGTATGCTTAGTAAAATTATGCCAAACCAAATCATACATTTAAAGATTATGATTTTTAATATTATGTCTTTCGACAATTCTGCATTATAATGCTTTATGCCTGTTGATATGTTACGCCAAATATTATAATGCTATTTGATTTTTATGCCATGTGATGTATACCAATCGAAATTATGACAATCAACAGTATGTGTCTCAAAGTGTCACCCTGATTCTAAACATAAAATAAAAACTAATCAAAAAAATAAAAAAATATTACAGGGATCACTCTGATGGTATGTGGAATGAGTCACAAACAACAGTCTTGCATATTGATTCTGGAACCGAAAATGGAACTGTTATAAGGTAGGTAGCTACAACTTTATTCATGAGACATAAAAAATCAGTTGCCTTAAAATTATAACAAGGTTTAAAATTATAGTTCTTCAGACCTCAGTTCACTAGCAGCGTCCCCTGGAGCTCTTGCTCTTCTTACTCCAACTTCAAGGAGAAAACAGCTGTTGCTATTACAACATCAACAACGATCGTCATTGGATACAGATGCATTAGATGAAGAATTTGATGCGTCTCAGGTAGAAAGAAACTTATTTGGATAATTGTAATGGCAAAAGTTTTTTTTTAATGATATTCATCAATTCTTTTTACAGAGTCAATCACCAACGTCGCCCAGAAATAAATTAGATACACCAAGTTCACTTTCTACTCAGCAAGCCAGGCAATCACTTTCACCTCCGGCAGTTGTTCCTAATATTACTCTGCCTATCACTAAGCAGCCTACAGTAGCAAAGCCTATTACACCAAACGTTATTTCAAAAAATCATACTCCTGCTATAGCTATAACACACCCTAGCTTAGATCTAGCAGATATAACGTTTAAACGGACTCCTAGTTTTATCAACAAAAAAAGAGAAAGGGCACTAAGTCCATCTAGAAGAAAGGACTTACAAAGGAAAACACAACAAAAAGAGCCAAATGGTACTATTCCAAATAAAATAATAGAGTCTCCTTCAGAGCCATCTTTGGCTAAGGCTGCTAGCAGTGAAACTAGTTTAGCTAGAACTGATTCTGGTAAAATAAATACCACGGATATTTCTGAAAGCACAACAACGACTGACGACTATGTCACTGCAAATTCCGATAGTTCAAAAAAAAGTAATAGTAAAATTCCAAATCAAAGTAAGAAGTAATATTTTATTTACTCTAGTTAAAACAAACCTTTAAACCGACTTTAAATTTTATGTTAAATTTTTCAGATCCGGAAAATAATAAGACTCAAGAAGGCTCATCTTTTGAAAGTGCATCTAGCTTATACTCATCTACACGAACGGAAAATATAGCTGAAGATTTAGTATTGCCTAGTTTTTCACCCCCTTTACAAATAAATGATAACTTTATTGTCCCAGATTTATCATCGCCACCATTGCCATTACCAGAACGAATACCAAAAGCGTTAGTAGAAAAAATTGAGGTCAAAGCTGAAATCAATTCGACTATAGAGACTTTAAGGAGAGATAAGACTGAATTTAGAAAACCAAAAGACGACATACCTAGAATGACTAAGGTACCAACCTACCACAATTTTTATAAGTATAGGCAATGCTTGAAGAAGTAGCAATAGTATTTAAATCTGTTTTCATTTCTAGATTGCCACGCGTGATATTATAAGCGGTAAAAGTAGCTCAAGTGGAAGTTATAGTTTAGGTGGCTCAAATCCTAATGTTACGGAAGAGACTGTCAAACCCAATGTACTCGAAGAAACAAAACAAATCATAGAAAAACCTAAAGCCATAACAAAAGAAGATAAAATAACTAGTCCTATGATTGAAAAAGAGCAACTCGTTCCTAAAATGATGGTAATTGTATTTTCCCAGATATTCAATTTTAAAATGGTTCTTATTTTTTATTTATGTATTATTTTGATCGATCACCTAATACAGGGTTCGCTGTCAGATGACGAGAGAAGTGCTCACTATTCATCGTCCGGATATTATGAGAGTCCTGCCGATGACGATGATGACGGCGGTCTAAGTAAGATTTTATGAAACATAGTTTTTTTTTGTATTAACTGTTAATGAACTTAAATTTTATTCATATTAAAATTTATTCATTTATTTATACGAAAATCTTTTTTTATTTTTGGTTATAGCATACAAACACTCTCAAAAATATCGATCTGCAAGACCCAGATCATGGCTATCAGATGATAAGAGACGAAAAAAGAGATCATTTACTTTAGAATTTTCAAAATCATATGATGATTCGGTATCTACATCGCAAGATGACTGGGGTAACACAGGAAAAGATTTAGATAATATCAGTAAAAATTCAGAGCGTAATAGTTTTAAGCAAATTTCTTTAAAATCTCCGATTGATGATAAAATTACAGAAACAAGGAAAAAGAAAACTCATTTTATAGAAAAAACAAAAACTGCTTCCGCATTTCCGAGGGACAATGAAGACACGGAAAAGTCTATGAAGATTAAGGAAAAAGAAACTGAAACTAAAAGACCAGCAGAGAGAGAACGTCATGTTAAGAGAACAAAATTAAAAGCTAAAAGTCCAACACAGAATAAAGTATTTGATGGTAATCATTGCTATAGATCACAACATTACGACAGACGAGAAATTATGGGTTCAAATATGAAATTACATTTAAATATTCCTACTTCAGATGATTCAAGCGAACAATACAGAAAAAATGGTAAAATATTGTTTTCTTACTATTGAGAACAGTTAAAATATTCGTGCGTTTTATGGTGGTTGTTTGTTTCTCAGGTGCTGGTAATGGAAGTATATCTCCTAGAAAACATAGACGTTTAAGAGATAGTCCAAGAAGAAAGACTGGTGCTAATTCAAATTCTATAAAATCTCCTACATCAGGAAACAATCATTCAAATTATAGGTTAGAAATCATCAACGATGTTATAAAATTAAATGTTAAAGTATTTTCCTTTTCAAAAGAAGAAAATTACAATTAGTTTATTAGCTTTATAAGAAAAAAATATTATTTACTAGTTTCTGTTTATACGGAACAATCATTAAAATAAAAGAAATATAAAATAATTTGTATAGTCTAGAAATATAAAATATTTTCTTTTATATCCAGATTAGTATAGATAATTAATTGTTTAGGGTGTGGGATGGAGAACAATACTTGCTTCAAATAGTTCATTGCTTGAAAAAACGTGACTTCGTGCTTTGTGATATTTATTTTGGGAATCTTTTTCCAAACACATTTTACAATCATATAAAACATATAAAACATTTTCACGTTTGATTCGCATGTATCGGAATAAATTATGATATGAATAATGTTATCAGTAACTAAAATTGTTTGTTTTGTTAATTAGCTGTAGACCTCGTCGAAAAAGTGGTTCTAATGAAAGCATATCACTACCTGGAAGTTTACCCAGAAGAAAGCAGTCAATACCTACAGTACCTTGCTTAAGTTCTTTAGAAGCAGAAGATATTGAAACTACTAGAACACTTACATCTGCTGGATCAAGACTGACTCCATTACGTTATATTAAAAGTCCGACAAATTCTCCTAGACATCACCGGAAACAAGATCGAGGTACATTTTATAGATTTTTAAGTGCTTTTATTTTTCATGTTCATGCTGTAGTTGAAATGTAACTGCTAGTCGTTTTAAGGGAGCAGCACCTGTTTTCAGAGAAATATAATTAAAATATCAATTCAAATAATGATTTCCTACTGTATTATGACGTATTTTATTATGTTTACTAACATAGTTTCTAAGCAACTGTACTAACACACTACGAGCTTTTATGATGCTTGATAATAATATTTTTATTATGTTAAATGTGCTATCTGTATATGTAATTAACACTTTATTCAACAATCTCTTGATTTTTTTTGTTCAGAAGGAAAATTCGCAAAAGCTGCTTCTGCAGAATCACTTAGATCAGTTTCTCCCGGATCTGATTCAGTATTCTACTCCGAGCAAACTGAACATAGTTTTACTGGAGCTGATGGCGAAGCTAAAGCACATTGCTTGCATTGCGGAAAAGAAGTCCACATAGTCACCGCTGCACATGAACATGACAGCAGAACATCGAAGACATCTCACACAGATGTGAATATTTGTTATATTATGGTCTATTTACCATGTATTCCTACATCCATACCATATATCCTCTAGCTAAAAGAATGTTGAAATAATTTAATTTGTTTCAGGAGTCATATGCGGATGCAACACCAGATATAGTTCCAGCACCTGCAGGGTTTGCTGATTCTCCATCGTGTATTAGTTCTAAAAAACATACCAGTGGAGCTCGTTTGTATAAAAAATTAGATAAACGGTTCCGTTCCGAAGACAAGTCGAGACATTATCGTCATCGACAAGATGTGAGAGCTAAGGTAAAGTCATGAATTTTTGTTTTATTTATTTGATGTACATACACAACTATTCCTTATGTGATCAAATTCAAATCCCCATTTGCAGCTACAAAAGTACGAACCGGGAGTATTTAAACAATTTTCTGTTAAATTGTCGCAAATGTTTGTATTTAAGCATTCATTTACGTCAACGCATATTCCAAATTGAGATTTCCAAATATAACCGTTTTCCTTGCACTTACAAGACACGTTCCAGTTATTGTGAATGATATCTTGTAAATTTTGATTGTTGTTCCTATCTAATGCACACACTTTGGCAATTAGTGACCTGTCACGATTCTCTTCAAAACAGGGGTTATTGAAATTATTATAACACTGACTAAAATTGTAAATATGCTTAATAGGACAACAAGGGTCTGGACAAAAGCTATATATCGCACATTGAAATGGCAATCTATCATCACATCTTGGATCATGGTTCTTGTAGTCATTGTCAGAATCTAAGCAATTAGCGAAATTATCGCAAGCTTCCCCAATCATAGATAAGGCTGGCGTTTCTTGCATTGTATACCAACACATATAATACGATGCAGTAGTACGCCATATAAACTTTTCTCTCAAACTTTCAAAAGGAAAACTCAACTGTTCTGAACTCATACTGGTTTTTTTACATTCAATATTGAGTTCCTTGACCGCTGTACTATTTTCATTGCCATTTTCATTTATAAATGTGATAACATCATTATTTCTTCCAAACGGCGCAATTTCTACTATACTATGTAAATATAATATACATTTATAAAAGTTGTTACTGTGACAATTTTCAACCACTTTCCAATGTAATATTCTTAATGCTGGTTCGGGGAAAGACTCATAGAAACCTTGATATTCTTTAGGCTTTTGATAGAAGTAACGGTGATCCCAATCATTGAATTTATAATTTCTTAAATAATGAGCTATGTTTTTCAATGCTGCAGCGGTCCATTTCTCATCCGGTATTTGAAATTCCGTTGCACGATCTGGCTCTTGGTTTTGAGGTGTTATATAGTCAAAATCACTGATTATATAATGGTTTGCTGCATTATCTATTGTATCATATATACAAAGAAAATTTAATATTAAGCATATTGAATTATACATATTCTTCATCATTAAAGACATTTTATGTTAATGTCAAAAACAAATCATGTTGATCACAGACATAAAAACCTGTGGTATTGATTTGTTTTTGACATCAGAATAAATCGTAAATAATTAAAATAAATCTTGGCTGAAGGATCGTTTAAGGTGTTGAACTTATTAGCAAGATCCTAGATATTAAAACTTATTATTGTTGGTGAATAATAATATGTATTAGTTTACTTATTATATTATATTTATGTATTAGGATTTGAATATTTGCTAAATTGATTTGTTATTAGTTTTGTTTTGGGTACATCTCCCACGTTGCACCACCTGAAAGTAGACTGGTAGAAAATGCCTCAGGCATTAAGTCCGTCGTTGTACACAATGTACATAAAGTTTAAATAAATAAATAAACAACAACTTATGAAAAATCATTTGTACACTTCTTTTTAATGTCATTCGGGTTTATTAGGTATGACAAAAATTAGAGAAAGCAAACAAACGCTGAAAACCCACAAGTAAATTGGTTATTTCATACAAAATTTCAAGACTTACACGACTGAAATGTATACCGCAGCTAATTTTTTTCGCGATTTGAGAGAAGTTCCATAGTGAAAGTTGTTTAGTTTAATTGTCTGAACAGTATTTAAATAGTAGTAGGTAACACAACTTTTGGAAACACCTTATTCTACATTTACCAGTCAGCACAATTTCTGAGCACTAACATCAGTCAAATTGGATCTTTGAAATTTAAATCCATGGTGAAAAAGTCTTGAGTACACCGTAACAAAAGTTGTCGAATAAGAAAGTGCTCAAACGTAGAAATGGTCCTTAAGAGAACTATAGTATTATCGAGAAGTGGTCGAATCCATAACAGGTCATTAGTAGAAAAAGACAAATAAACATATTTTGAATGGCAATTGTTATTGCCATTAAAAGATGTTCGTATGTAATTTGGGCTTCTACTTTTCATTGTGTTTAGCAATGACGTTCCCTGATCTTAGATTAGATCATGGATTTATCAATTTGATTGATAAGTTCATGAATTAGGTAGACTTTCCAATATAGTTAATGACTAATGTGTCATCAATAAACTCAATAAAATTTTCAGTGTTCACGAACTGAAGATACGTTCACTGGCTATTAATAACATTAACTGTGATAAAACTACTCAAACTTATTAGATAGAGGTAGAAATTCCCTCGATCATTCATCATCATCATCATCATCACAGCTCATATACGTCCCCACCGAGGGGCTCAAGCCTACCCTATTTTAGGGCGATTAGGCCTTAGTCAACCACGCTGGCCCAGTGTGGATTGGTTTTTAACCGACTTCAAAAAAGGAGGAGGTTATCAATTCGGTTGTTTTTTTTGTATGTTTGTTACCTTATAACTCCGTCATTTTAAAACCGATTTCCAAAATTCTTTTTGTATTTGATAGAGTATACTGCAAGGGTGGTCCCATGGTCACCAAAGTCAAGATCTGATGATTGAATCCCATAGAACATCGAGGAAAACACTAATTTAATACCAGCTAGGGTTTAAATTAGTGTTTTCCTTTAATACCTTTAATACCAGGTATTAAATTAGGGTTTCTTTCACTTAAAAGATTTCATTTACTAAAAAGGTAAAATATTTTTTTTTACAAAAAATAGAACCTAATTCAAAAACACTGAAAACTTAAAAATAATATAAGAATAGGTACAGACAACATCACACTTCTATATTGAAGTCGGTGACAAATTTTAACACTTTCTAGGAGATCATCGTTTTAAGACGATCAAGGCTTACTCTTGAACCAATTCCGATCGATCGCAATTGGGATTGTGAATTTTCTTACGCTTTATATTAACATTAATAGCAACATTAGCGCCAAATTAGATTCGTGTCTTGAGAAAATTAAATAACACTGAGATTGGGTTTACCAAAATCCGCGCAATACGGGTCCGATTTGGCGCCAATGTGGAAATACAAGCGTTCGAAAAATCACAGTCTTGATGGCGATCTATAGTCACCTACGTTCTTTGTACGAGAAGCGAATTAAGAGCGAAACTGTTGTCGTGCGTAATTTTGATCATCACCCTATGTCTTTTCCGCACGGTTATGCCGATTTGCTCATGATGCAGGTTAGATTGGGCTGGCTTCGCTCGGTCCACCATTCGGTTCCGTGGTTGTTTCGTATGCAATAATGGTAGTCGACAAATATTCTAAAGTGACATTTAACGTAACGAACGTTACCGTAATTAAATTAACATAATGATCTTATTTGATTATTTTACAAATACAAATAATAAATAATCCGTATCTGAAATACATATAGATTTATTAATCCTTTCTGAGCAAATGAGCATAAAAGGATAAACATTATTCCTTATAGTCCGAAGAAAGAGGAAAAGAAGAATATGCCGCTACCGAGAAACCCCAAGACGCGCGAATCGCTCGATCAGCTGGAAATAGTCTGGACAAATTGGGCGGCTCAAGTGCAAGCGTAGATCCAGATGGTAAATATAGACCATAAATATAAAATTCACATAATAACAATTTGGAACAACTTTGTCCAAACAGTTTGATAGTCGAACTAGATGGAATAAACCAAAATAAAACCTACTCAAGAGCATATTTTAATCAGGCCTATCATTTCGCATTAAAATAAGTATTTCTTTTCGTAAAAAAAAAACATTTGTTGATGTTATTGCAACTCTGTGCTTACTTAATTTGCGAAAAACACACTTCTACACTCGAAACATAAGAAGTACTAGATCGATCATATAATTACATACAGACAATTTGACAGAACATGAAGAATGCTCTGGAAGTTCGGAAGGTGCTGAAGGTAGCCGCGAAGAGAAGGGTGTATACGCTGCGCCATGGTGGTGTGGAAATTGGATATTGCTCTCTGAAAATGATGACCATTGGACAAGAATACCTCCAGGTACTTTTTATTACTTTTAAAATAACTAGATGCAGTTAAAATTATATAATAACCTGTTAATTGTATTGTGGGGTTTTCAGATGGAATAGAGAGGTCAGATAGCAGCAAGGAAGATCCAACAGAATCTGAGACTGAATTTAATAAGCGATATGTAGCTTTAACGCACAGACTTGTACATAGAAGAGCTTGTATAGAACTCAACCGGCGGCAAGCAAATAACACATTTGGTGAGTTATCAGCAACAAGGACGCGTATGCTCCACATCGTTGAAAGAAATTGAAAAAAAAATTTTCCTCCTATATATTTTAATAAAAACTAGTCTGATATTAAGAAACAATGCCCAAAAACATTGCTATTATCATAATTTGGTTTTCATCTTTGGTGTCGGAACCAAGCCTGTTATCGGTCCGTCTTTGAAAATAACGTCAGCTATTTCTAGCAATACGCTATTTATATACCAATTATTTGTGGATGTCGCAAAAATTCTTTCACTCGTCCACGCTTTCGTACTTAAATATGATGTAATATCTTTATATATATTATATGTATAGTTCAAGCTAATATTTACATTCTGATTTTTTTGCTCTAGTCACTCATTTTGATTATCTTTTTTAATCTTAAATAATCTCACTGTTTTTTTTATATAATACGCAGTTCTTAGAATAATTACCCATTTGTAAACGCTGTTATGAAATCCAAGAAATCCAAAGATTTCATAATAACTTTTACAAAATGTGCAATTAATCACAGAGTTACGAATGGTACAGCCTATATTTAATATGAAAAAAATAACACTAAGATTATTTAAGATTAAAAAAGAGAATGATACAACAGTGAAAGTTACAGTTGATAAAATAAACGCGGAATCATCGTAACCTTTACGGCCTATATTTAATTCTATAAGCGTTTTCCACGACGGTACTCAGTAGTACGGGACGCGTGACTGTGGCCAGATGATATTTTTACGTTTGACGTCGTGAACAGTCGGGTTAAAATTAATTTAACACTTTGTTTCATTTAGAAAATGGTGTAACTAACATTGTTTGAAATTATACCTAAATGCCGTGAAGAGGTAGTAAACATTGAGAGGAATTTAAATCAAACGTGGTAATAAAAGAAATTTTGCAATAACATAAAGTGATAGGATGGGATACATTTGTAAGTACTTAATTAAGTACAAGGTTTGGAATCTAACGTCTATCCTAAATTACAATTTCGGTTATTTTTATTTTATAGTCAGAGATGTCTTATCGGGCTCAAAGGGAAGCATCAGGCAGAAACTAGAAGAAATTTTTAAACTCATGCTTATAGTGTGGTGTAGACAGTGTCAAATAAATAGATTAATAGCAGCGGAAACATGTGGTAAAGTTAAAAAAAACATTTTTTATTATGATCAGTGTTGGAACTTAATCATAACAATTAACAACTACTAACAAAAAATAAAAACATTATAACGCCTAAAACTAACAATGTTTTCGAATTTGTGCCGGCTTTTAAATTGTAGTATTAAAATAGTATAGTTATACTGATTAATTATTTTAGTTCACTGTTAATATCTATCAACTACAATAAATCTCTAACCGTTTAAATATAATGATAACATTGATCAAGTATTCTCAAATTTTATCCGTAAATAAATACTTTCTGAGAGAACGCAAACTGTTTTATTAATCTAGTTATATTTCCAATAGGTAATCAGCGATGTTTGGTAAATATTATGTCGGTTATTATTCACGATTGCATTAACTCTCCTTGTTCTACTGTAGTAAATATTTCAATTGCCATGCCGTCATAATATCGATCAAGCACATGAATGAACATAGATGTTTGTACCTTGGAGGTGTGCCAATTTTTTTGCGAAAGCTTATAGGCGAATTCTTCTGACCTGGTTATCCTAATTTCTATGCCCGATGTATGTCAATGTGAGTTTTTTGAAGTTTATTGCCGTCTCAGGGTTATGGAATCAATGTTTTTATGTGTGCGGTTAAAGTTATAGCATCTTTTTATAGGATCTAAATTGTGTGCCTTGTCACCAACACCTAGCGCGTTCCATTTATCATCTTAATAATAACATTTTATTGTTTGCTGAAGTAAGATACTGTTAAGAATTTGTCAGTAAGATGTTGACTTGAATTAATGTGTCTTTGGAATGCTAGTTTGATTTGATTGAATAAAATCAATCAATCAATGCTAGTAGTTTAACTTGTATTATATACTAATTCAGTGAGTATTTTTAAGAAACTGATTTGTTAATAAGTTCTCTATTTGATAATAATTTGTACGCTCCAGGTTTGGTTAACACTCGGGGTTTCGTTCCAGAAAGCGATAAAACCGTCATTGTCAAGCGTGGCAACGAGGAGTTTGGATTCAGGATACATGGTAGCAAGCCGGTCGTAGTATCAGCGATCGAGCCCGACACTCCCGCGGAAACGTCCGGTCTCGAAGTAGGGGACATAGTAATAGCTGTAAATGGTGAGTTTAAAGTTAGTAACAATCAATTCATCGATACTGTTTAAGTTATTGATTTTATTTTATTACACATTAGACATATAACAAACACCAAAGGCGGTTAAGTTTCTATAGTAATACTAGACACGACAGTGCCCCCAACAAGTCAAGCAAAAAGGCACAGTCGTACCATCCTTTTCGCTGTGGATGGTGGAATTTACAAATTATGTTTGTAAATAAAATGTATGTTAGGTATAGCCAGATAAAATTGTTTGTAAATAAAGATTAACGGTTATCAAGTATTTGTTGATCGAAGTTAACCTAGGGTAGTTTTTTGACGGACAGTGAAAAGTATCTAGAATACTCGACATGGCTCTACATAGGATCTCACAACTTTTGTCGGCGGATGTGTTCTTAGCTTGGCAGCTTTCTTTAATACGAAATGTTTTAATGGGATTATTTTCTGCTAGATAATACTCGGGCCAAAGGAAGCGTGTAAAGTAAAATATATCTAGGCTATACGCGAGAAAATAATTTAACACCTAGATCACTATACTACTTTCTTAGTTTGTATCTGAAGTGATTATTATTTTATTTATTTTATTTCCTTAAGGTACACCAGTATTTCTTTACACTGTTACTTAAATTAAGTACTATACTATTTAACATTTATAAATATATATATATAAGATAACGACAACGTCCAGTGAAATTTCAAAGCTCGTCATTTGTTTTCAGGGATCAATGTTCTAGATAAGACGCATTCTGAAGTTGTGAAAATAGCTCATTCCGGATCAGAAATTTTAGAGTTAGACGTAAGTACGACGTAAGTTTTTACCTAGTAGAATACGTGGTCATCAGTTAGAAAAAATATGGTAAACTTGTGTTTTATATTCTATTATTAAAACGATTAATTTGTTTGACTCTATAATTATTCATACGAATTTCATTAGTAAGTGTTTTTTTTACTCATATTTATTTATCACGTGATAAACTATTTATTTTTAGAATCGAGTAACAAATCTCTGCATAATCTGATTTTTTTACTGAAAATATTTTCTACGTAAAAGCAAATGATAAACTTGGAGATTGTTAATTGTATAGGTGGCGCGAACGTGCGAGGTAGTGGCAACATTAGCCCATGAAAGCGGCCCGGCCGCTCTATACTCTGGGTATCTCTGGAGAGCCGCTCCGCTAAAGCCACACCACCCACCCCGGTGGACCCGCCGGTGGTTTGTCCTGAAGAGGGACAACTGCCTTTACTACTACAAAACTGATACAGTAAGTTCACTATTGGTCGGACTTGTTGTGTGATGTTCGATTTATTAGCACACGAGGTGACTTATATTCGGTATACCTGGAGAGCGATTAAAACACTACAACCCACCTTGGTGGTTACGCCAGTGGTCGTTCAGAAGGACAACTGCCTCTCATATAACAAAACCGATACGCTAATCATCGTATTTAAAAAGTAATCAGCAGTATCTTTAGCCCATGAAAGTGGTCTGCTGGATCTGTACACGAGGTACCTCTAGAGAGCCGTTCTGCTATAACCACGCCATCCGTCCCGGTGGTTCGTTCTGAAAATGGATTTATTTTAAACTAGGGTGACTCTGTACCAGGGTCGTCTGCTTGGGTATCTCTGTCTTAGCTATTTCTGCCGCAAAGCAGCAGAAATAGGTGCTGTGTTCCGATTTGAAGGGTAAGATATGGCAGTGAAATTACTGGGTACCGTGACTTTACATCTTATGTTTTAAGTTGGTAACGTACACCGTGGTTCTTGTGGGGGTTGCAGTTTTGCTGCGAATCTCACAGGAGCCACATGGTGGCTGTTACCACTTACCATCAGCTGGACAGTATGCTTGTTTGCCAGCTTAGTTGTATAAAAAATATACTTGATGCGCAGTAAACTCTTCTAAGTAGGTACCTATCTAGTAGAAGTACTTAGATTGGAAGTACTCTATTATATTAACACAGGTGTAGTGTAGCAGAATCTGATGGGAAATGTAGAGTAGAAATTTCATTAGTAAAAATTATTACCTTGTAGAGACTAACAACAGAGGTTTAATTATTTCAAAAAACCTTTAACCCTCCATTGTTAATCTATACATTAATAAGTGATCTGAAGTAGCTTTATAAATATTATTGAAGAAAATTACTTTGTTTTTATTACAGCAAATTTAGCTCTACATTTGCTATCAGATACTAAATTTTGTAAAATATACAAGGATATGAAATGAAAAATAAATAATACAATACAGAAAAAAATATTCGTCTCTGGTGGGAATCGAACGCGCGCCTTCAACATACCATGCTGACTACCTGACCACTGCGCCACCGACTTTCGTACTTTACCACGCCAAAGAACAGATAGTATAATACTACAGTAGCCAAAGCATTCCCGCCCGCGACGAAATTTTTTCATGTATATATTAATTCATTTCTCAATTTATTTGGTATTTTTAGAGTAAATTCAGTCATATAATATTTGTATATTTGCTTTATACTTGCCCAGTTTTTAAGAAATCTGTAAAGGTTTCTAATTTTGTTATTAAGAGTGAATAAAGTCAATGTTGGCTTAACAAAGTACAAAACAGTGTCCCAAGCACGAACCACTATAGTTTTGGTTATGGTAATCGTATTATTTTGTATGAAAACTATAACAGAGCCGCTACGGTCGCTTAAGGAACTAAATGGTATCGTAATGGTCAACGAGAACTAAAGTATGAGAACCATTAGCACGAACTCACTTTTGTTTGACATATCGTATCATTTTATGCGACTGCTATCTATCGTAATAACTCTCACCGAGTATTTTTTAACAGTGAGAGAACTATCGTTACGTTACGAGCTCACGATAGTCTTACGAAATATATAGTTACTAGCTGTCCATTTAATATCTTAATCGTTATTGAATTTAGTAAGTAAATACGAGTATAGCAGCGCTGCTACGGTCGTTTAAGGAACTAAATGGTATCGTTAGGGTATAGTTAAGGAGAACTAAAGTTAAATCATGCACGAACTCACTTTTGACATATCGTATCATTTTATTCGACTACTATCTATCGTAATAACTCTCACCGAGTATTTTTTAACAGTGAGAGAACTATCGTTACGTTACGAGCTCACGATAGTCTTACGAAATATATAGTTACTAGCCGTCCATTTAATATCTCAATCGTTATTGGATAGTAAGTAAATACTATTAATATTTTGTAACGAGAGTGGTTCGTGCTAGGGGTACAGATCGATACCTACAGTTGAAATTTCGTCGGAACTGGTAAGAGTTCGGTGGAAATTTTTCATTCACTTTTCATTTATCGGGCATGTTTTTGCACAAACTACTAAGTCACAAATGTAAGTATATGAAGTGAATTGAACTTTCCTATTGCAGAGCATACACCCAGTGGGCGCTTTAATGCTGGTGAACTACCAGCTCTCTGAAGAGGAAGCAGGCCGCCCCCACGGGTTCAGACTGCAGCGCGGCGGCGGCACGAGACTGCAACTCGCCGCGGACACTGCGGAAGCATCCGCTAGATGGCGCGCTGTGCTCGCTCACGCCATTGACGCTAGCAATCAGGTTTGCTTTTCTGTGAACCGTAATCATGTTTTATTGACTTCTCTAATCATGGTATTCTGTGGCATAGCTTGACTTCTGTAATCATGGTATGGTGTAGGTACATAGCATAGTAAATTTTTAGAGTTTGGAAAACATTTGGAATTTCTTTTCGACTAATGTGGCGTGCTCAGAGCAAGCACGGTGGACTGCTTAGACTCTGGAAAAAGGAACGCGTACCTAAATAGTTTCGTATGCTTTTAATAGGTGTCACTTATACTACATTTTGTTTTATTTTTGATTATTAAAACCGTAACAAGAGCTAAGTACGTTATTATCAATCTTATAAAAGAGCGAGAGTTTTATATGGTATTAGTAGAGGGATTAGCTAATTCCGGTGAGCATTGGCTAATCCCTCTGCTAATACCAATTCGAAAAAAGTTCGAATTCATTTTTTTTTTCGTGTGGTACTTAGTCATCTTGTTCGACACACTCCACACTTCTACAACGGTGTCACAGAGAGCTTTATTTACCTACCAATAACCCTACACCACTCTGCCCCCGTAGCATGAGCACCGAAACACGATATGATAAAACGATAAATCGATATGAACTGTCAAAATATGTTGCATATAATGACTTCCTTGAAATATTATCGACATTAATATATTAATAATACCGAAAATAACAACACCAATATCCAAAACACACTCAAAACTTCAAGATAGCTGACAAATTCAACTTTTTTAACAGATCATATCGATATATCATATCGTGTTTCGGTGGTCATGCTAGGGGGGGCTGGGATTGGCGGTGTTCCTCTCGGAAATCGCATAAGTGACAAGATTCAAAGGTCATGGTGTTCTCCCCTTGTCTTCGGACTTCACATAAGCCAAGAATCTAACCTTATCTTCCCGAGCTCGGCCAATCAGAACACCTAGACATGGCGAAATCTGCCATTTTTTGACGGAACGTTGCTAGACTAATGGTCGATTTCACCAACCATTAATTAGCTTAGGTAGCCCCTAAGACGCATGCTGTCACTTTTTGTCTCTAATGAAAAGAATGTGACAGCATGCCACCTAGGAGTCCCCTAAGCTAAGAAGAGGTTGGTGAAAATGGCCATAATTGTCTCGAGTACCTACTGTTTTTCACTTCTTTATCCTCCTATTAAATAATTATTTAAGTAGTTTAGATTTTTTTTATGATGACAGGGGCTCTTGGCCTTCATCTCACCTGATGGTTAGTGACGATAAGGCCGAAGATGGCTATCTTACCTCTAATTGTCGGAACACACAATGCTATAAACATTGTTATTATGGCGACAAACATAGGTAAGACGGTGGTAGCTAGCCAGGCGGGCTAAGAAGCCCTACCAACAACCAAACCAGACAGAAAAACTTTTGCTTCCATTGGAAATCGAACCCCGGACCTCCCGATCTAAACACGGTGGTCGCAAGCACTAGACCACGGAGGCGGTTAGATAAATAAACTTTCAATAAAATAATTTCAATTTAAACAAATAACAATTTTAAGTGTTTATTTAGAAATAACAAAATTCTAAGTTAAATATTACGATAAATATCTAATGGGTTATCAAAAAAGAAAGAAATAGAAATAAAAATCATACTTCTTTCAAATTCTAGACAATCAAGCGACTTTCCTTAGAAAACCGGCCAAGTGCAAATTGAATTCGCCCACCGAGGGTCCCGTAGAAACATATCTAAGTAGAAAGTTGCTAACTATTGTACCTACATACTAGATTTTATGATTCTAGGTCAACAGGAAATACCTACCCTATAGGTTTTGATTCCCTTCTGAAATAGCAAACTATGCAAAAACATGCGACGTCAGCTTTTGATTGCGTTTACTTACAAGTATGATTTTTTCACAGCCGAAAGACCCCGAGCATTTGATATAAATTTCAAATTGATATCTCTACGCGTTCCCGAGAAAAATCTCCTGGCAAACAGACGGGCAGACGAATAGACTGACAACAAAGTGATCCTATTAGGGTTCCGTTTTTCCTTTTGAGGTAGGTACGGAGCCCAAAAATGGAGGAGCTCGTCATGTTCTGTGCTCTGGTTGGCCAAACTGTGATTAGGTACAGCTCTTTTTTTACGAATCGTGCGTGGATCAATCCCCAGAAAACATAAGTGTCTTTTATCAGTAATATGTGGTGGGTAACCTTTTCAACATCCAAACTCTGTTATTTTTAGTTATAAATTATATAAAATATACCAATCTGCATAATATTCCTTATTATGATTACTTCAACTCTGCTAATGGGATAGTCGTATTTTAGTAATATTATTATTAGTACGATATTTTAAAGAGCAACTGTAGTATAATTTTTATTTATAAAATATACTTATATTTTCAATCAGTAATGTGTTCAATCTTTTTTGTGATTGTAAACTCTATGAAAAATATATTCCACTAGGCAAATATTATATACCTGCTAATAATAAGCGCAATTTTACCAGAACCAGCTTACAAAACCAATTCGCCACGTCTATTTAAGTCCAAGAATTGCGTATAAACGTTCTCAGAAATTATTAATTCAGTACAAAATCGCCTTATGTGGCCCGAATCGATAAACCAGAATTTTAGCATCAATAACGCCAATATATCATGAAGCTTAAATAACCGATTCGACTAATTAATCAAATGAACCTTGACATTTTGCTTTAGCGTTAATTAGGATTATTGCTTAATTCTCTGGGAATTGATTTGTGACATAAAAAATCAAATAGCAAATTTAAATTTGCCTAATGAGTGCTTGGCGTCTCAATAATCAAATTGGCAAACAGAGAAATTATTTCTAACAGAGCCGAAACAGGTACTTATGTACCTACCTATACAACATGTGACAAAATCAACTAGAACTTAGTAGGTACAAGAATAATGACCATCTAACCAATATTCGGTCACGGCGGCCAATCTCAATAGAGACTAGCTCTAGTGCACTCTCTGTTCCTTTACTCGCATAGTCCGATGGGACGGTTAGCCGACATAACTGGAGCGGGTACAAGCGCCTTCCGTTTAATGTGCCTTCCGAAGCACGGAGGATCTCGAGATGTTTCGTATTTTGGTCACCCATCATAGGACTGACCACAGCCAACGTTACTCAACCATAACAATCGTTCACTGTGCGCGTGCGCCAAGTGAACGATTCCCTCACCCCACCAAGTCCCTCATTCACTTAGTAGGTACAATACAGTAATACATAGTAAATTAATCTGCTATTTACTATCACACTTCATCATTTCAACCCATAAATGTCACGATGTTCGGCAGGAGTATCCCTACATAGTCATATTAGCTAAGAGAAGCCCACTGTTATGTCTTTTTGATGGGGAAGGAATGGAAGAATACGCTCACTCCATAACTCAGGCCTGGTTTTGTTTTTAGCTTTCTATCCTTTCGCTGAGATAGAATTTTTAGGGAGGCTCTACACCAGGGTCGCCTGCTTGGTTACCTCCGTCTTACCTATATCTTCCGCAAACCAGCAGTGCGTGCATTGTTGTGTTCCGGTTGAAGGGTAAGATATGGCAGTGAAATTACTGGGTACCGTGACTACATCTTATGTCACAAGTTCAGCAACGTAGACTGTGGTTCTTGTGGGGGTTGCAGATTTGTTGCCAATCTCACGGGAACCACATGTTGTACGTGTATAGCTGCCTGTTATCACTCACCATCAGGTGGGAAATATGTTTTTATGGCAACTTAGTTGTATAAAAAAAGGTTATAATTTCGGGAAACTCACTTAGCTGCAACACATGGTTGGAAAATCTGGTACCTATTGTTATCTTAACACAATCTAATCTAAATCAAATTAAGGTTGGACAGTACGCGCTGTAAACACGAACCGTTCAATCTTGTGCTTGAACTGAAGAATAAAACTTGACTTAAGAGGATTGTGAAGCTGTAAATTTTCATACAAAAAGCGATAACGCTTTTCTCCCTCTTTATTCATAGTCATAGTCCAATTTTCATTCTTTTCGGAAATATTGTAGATATAATGAAGATCTAGGTTTGTACGTTATGATTTTGAAGTAATATTGCTCAGAATATAAATTATTAGTATCTAAATATCCATATTTTAGACTTAAAAACTACCTCGAGCATTTTTATTTTTTTTGACTAAATTATACTGAATTACAAAAAAAAACAAAACGTACAAACATAGATTAAAGCATACAGAATCTAATGAGACCAAAAGTGTCTAATTTCGTAAAGGTTTAGGGGGGTAAAACAGTTATCGCCCGAAACAATATTTCAATAAGAAATGAAGCACTTGCCTCTGACTTTCAACTCTAAGCGGTGTGCACCAAACTGCATTTTTTAAAGTGCTTACTCGAGCCCTGAATTGGCACTTCACAGTCCTCTTAACAATCTGTCATATCTTCCAGACCAACCAAATGCAACACATTTTGTTTTTATGAAACCCAGTTTTATTTGTTTGTTTTGCAGTTTTATTTGTACTTTATATGCTTTTTTCATAAGTAGAATTAGAGTAGGATTAAATTTTTTAGCAGGTTCACGATTCTCTGTATTTAGTTGTATACCTAATACCAATACTCGAACTATTATTGATAAATTTAACAATTTTTATATTGTTTCAAAACGCTCATATCTATACTTACTAATATTTTAAAGGTCAAGAGTTTGTTTGTTTGTTTGAACACGCTTATCTCAGGATCTACTGAGTCTAATTGAAAAAATATATTTGTGCTGGATAGTCCATGATTATATAATATATAATCCACATAATATAATACCACAAAATCAAAAATCATTAAATATTACTTTAAATAACCTGATAAATATTTTTGACATCAATAAGTACCTGTAAAGGTCAAGCTATCTTGAATGAAGATTTTTTTATTTTATTTCAATTCCGTGACTTTTTTGTAAAGTAAAATTCGTTTAAGCATTGCTTATATCACATGAGATTTTTTTTGTAGAAACGTACACAAAGACCTCTTAAAGAATTATTAAGGTAATGAAGCCTATTTTCGGTAACGCTAAAATATTCTATGTCCGTAGTCCGGTATTTGCTGAATGAATGTCACTGTTCTTACAAAACAATATTATATATTTATCAATATATACATATATTGCGACGCAGCCGTCACAATACCAATTTCATAATTTCATAATTTTCTTCTTAAAAGTATAACAATTTATTCAAGCAAGCGTCTTAAGCCCTGAAATCGAATGTTTCAGCGTGATGGCTGGCTTGAAGTGACGATGAGGAATATGAAGTTGCCTCCATCCTCTATCCCGAGACCAGACTGCTTCGGGTACCTCATGAAACTCGGCTCCAAATGGAAGTCGTGGGCGAAGAGATACTGCGTATTGAAGGACGCCTGCCTTTACTTCTACAATGACGGGAACAGCAAAAGTGCCTTTGGTATGCTAGTTACAAAACTGAAAAATAAATAACTCAGTAAATTAAAAAAATCGTCTAGGCCGGGGATCGAACCCACGTCTTCAATGTAATGTCATGTTGACACCTTGACCACTCAGCAACTGAGATTTTACCAGCCGTGATGAAATTTTATCTCCTTTATACTTTGTTATTGGTTTTTCGCACTGGGCCAGCGTGGTTTGACTAAGGCCTAATCGCCCTAACATGTTAGCGTAGGCTCGTGCCCCTCGGTGCGAACGTATATGAGCTGTGGTGGTGATGATGATGATGATTGGGTTTTCAATTTATTTGGCTTTTTAAGATAATGCAGTCTCAGATATTTAAAAAAGTTACAAAACTTATGTTTAAATATATATATTCAACAAAATCAGCTACATAAGTTGAAATATATGGGAAACTGTTATGAAAACATTTCATTACAATCGTATCTAGTCTGTTTTTTGGCGCACTGAATTAAATTTAATATTTGTATTTGAAATGGATTTAGATAGCTGTATTTACTGAACTATTAATCGACTGCTCAATTTGTTACAATGTCAAATTAGAATAGGAAGTTTTTTTTTGATATGCCTTTTTATAAGTATTATGTCCCTCGTTACTAGTGTTTTATTAAATTGGATGAATTCCGCATCTAATTTTATTTGAAGTGAACAATAAAAAAACAGCTTTCACTTTTTACATAATTTTCATAATATTATGTCAAAACTCTTGCAGATGTTATTATGAGTAAAAATTTTAGTCAAATGCAATAATTTACCCAAACCAATTCCAGGTATGGCTTGCCTCCACGGGTACAGAATACAGACGTGTACCCCCGGCGGGAAGAAATATGCATTCGAAGTGATGCCTACTGAACCAAAGCAAAGACACTTTTATTTCCACACTGAATCGGAGATGGATCGAAAACGGTAAGTGCAAATCCAAATCAAAAATATACCAAAATTTCATTGAAAATATAAAAATCTTTTTTCCAATTTAAAAAAATAATAATAAAACGATTACAAAATCATGAAACAAATACACAAAAGATCAGATTTTGTTTTCTACAAGCAGAGTAGAAAAGTGTTATGCATAATCACCTCAACGTGCAAATTTTGGTACTTATACCTATCCAAATTTTGTAGCATTTAGATTCCAAAATCTTTTAGTATTAAGTGATCAAGCACTTCTTTAACATATAACTCACACAAACAAAGAACTGAGATCTTTTCTTTGATTAATGAAAAAGTATGGAGAAAGATTTTCGCATTTTTTAAAATTATTGTATTAGAAAGAAATAGAATAAAGCTACAAACAAGATTATTATACCTAATAATTCAGTTGTATTCGATACACTCTTACTTTTTGTTGTTATTAAGGTAATAAAGTAACACTAGTGCGTAATGGTACATTACGATATAAGTGCGTTATGGTGGCTATAGCTCACGAGGCGGAATTTCAGCCTGAGCCGAAGGCAAGTGTATAATAGAGCCGAGCCGAGTGTGTACAACCACGTGTACAGCACGTATATCGTACGATGTTTTTCAACATATTTGAGGATCAATACTTTTACATTACCTCTTGATTTTAAAATATTAACATTTGAACGCAAAGGTTGGGTTATATATTTATAACCGCACTATTTGTATTATAATACACGCGAGTTTATAAACTTATTTATGTATCTTAAACCGTTGAAATTAGATCAACTTTACGAGCAAGTGTGTTGCAAAAAAAATATTTTTTTATTTTTCAAAACTGACCATGGCAAAACCAGAGACAACATATCACTAGATCACAAGTATAACCACCTACCGCCTTATTACAAAACATGAACTAAAGTTAGTCCTGGTTTAAACCAGGACTAAGTAGACGCTGTCTCTGTCTATGTATATTGACGCAAGTGAAAACGCACTACTTTTAAACCAAGACTAACTTTAGACCGGTTTTGTAATAAGACCACTACAGTTTAAGTTTATATGATTTTTCAAACTGGTTTTTCAATCGTTTTCAAAAATAGTTAAGCCAAAGCTGGAGTTAACCCAGCTCAAGATACCTCTTTGAATATATCGAAATGCATCTTAATCGAAAAATATTACTATTGAAAATAATTTTCAAGTAGGCAGCCCCTTTTGTTAGATGTTTAAATCTTATTTTAAATTTAAAATATGTTTTTTTTTTGTTCTTAGGTGGATGGCAGCCCTGGAATACTCCATAGATCGATGGATGAAGGCTGGTTGACGAAGAGGACTGACCCCAGAAGAATCATTTAATATCTTATAATAATTATGTATTAAATTTAATTTGTATATTAGTTTTTTTTCAATCTTTTATTTTATTAAAATAAGAATTCCTTATCTTAGCCAAAAAAATGCGTTTTTTTAAGTAACAACTTTTAGAGATATTTAGTACGGTACGTGGTGATGTAGTTATATATTTTGCCGATATTGCATCTTCTTAACTTAAAGTTAAAGAAGGTGGTTAATCGCAGTACTGAAACTTTACTTATTTATTGCTTTGAAGTACATATTATTCTGTTTCGATCCCGATGGATTGATTATGACGCATTTCATCGCTGGGACTTCTGACTTGCATAGGTACATTTATACGTTACATGTATTTAGACAATAGGGTGGAAATAAATTAAAGAAGAATGATTATGTTCATCGTTTTTCTTAATTTAATCATCGTTCAGAAACACATTTCCTACATTAGGTGAATAATTTTTTATTCTTTTCATTTATACAATAATGCTAACATCTTTAACTGTTTGTCTAAAGTTACACTGATGAATAGTAACATCAGTAAGTAACTGAGTTCTAACAGCACCAGACTAGTGCTAAACAGAGTGCTATCTTTCATGAGTTCAAATTCAAATATCTTTATTCAACCATAGGCCTTTACAGGCACTTATTGACGTCGGAAACATATTTAACCTTGTATGTGCATTCATTCTGAATATACTTAAGATGTCTGCAAGTACAAGTGGCAATGAAAAAAAAAGGTTGAATCTACACCTGTTCGGAAATTGGGAGAGCCTTCTCGAGAAGAACAGGCTAGAAACTCGAATAGCAAAGACATGCGAAATATAACGGATAATATAATACACGCGTTACATGATTCTCATAATTTTTTTTTAATTTCGTTCATCCATTAACTCCACATTTACGATACCAGTCTAACCGTCAATCTGACCAACTTGAACAACAAATGGTATTTATGTTCTGTTATTCGCTTAGGTCATTCGTCATAAATTGATGTGCCTAATCGTCAGAGCGTTGTTTTGCGTCTAAATTCATATCACAGTTTTCCAAGTGTCCGACTGATGTTACGTCATTCTAAGGTCTAAATGATACAGAACTTAACAGATGATAATTATGCCTGTCAGCATGCCGTAGACTGATGCTTTGCTTACATCACGGGAAGCCTTATTCGGCCCTGGGAGTAGAGTAGGTATTTTAAAACAAGAGTTGGGAGTTACGAAAGAAACTATCAAAAATAGAGAAAAAGTTGATAGCAGAAACTTAAAGAACCTATGAAATTTATTGTTTCATATTAAAAAATATTTTATTAGATATCTGAAATGACGAACACGACAGCAATGTGTCGAATCTAAATTTCTGACCAGG
Organism: Schoenobius gigantellus; assembly: GCA_963935595.1. Lineage (NCBI taxonomy): Eukaryota > Metazoa > Arthropoda > Insecta > Lepidoptera > Crambidae > Schoenobius > Schoenobius gigantellus. The sequence goes on from OZ012558.1 coordinate 11,932,471, forward strand.
TCAGAATTTATCTACAATATTTATATTCGCCAACTACAATTTCGCTACAATATACTAACAGTGACCTAAAAGCTGATGTAGAGTCCAGTTGTTCGATAAAAGTTTTGCTGCCGATTTCGAGTGAAGTTTAGTGAAAGTATCGTGACGACATTGTTCGCCATTACTAAACGTCGATCGATTTCGCTCAAACCTTCATAGATACGTGTTTCTAGATGTTTTCGAACAAGGAGTTGGAAGTGGTTTACAAAACTTGTCATTATTGATATTGTTTTCAAAAGGCTCTCTTTAATATCTTTCTTTTGTTTTTCTTTTTTTGTTTCTTGTTGGGTCGAAAGATTTTATCGCATTATATATTTGAATTATTATTTGAATATTATTTGAATAAAAATATATTATTTGAATACCACAGTAATTTTTTATACCTACATACCCCACATATTGTATAAAAAGCATAATCAGACAATATTTTTACAAATTTATTGCATGATAGTAGGTATTTAGATACCAGTAAGATGTGCAGAAAAATTCCCATTACTAACCTATGTTCGTAATGAAATAAAGTCTTGTTTGGTCTAATTTTCACATAAACATATACATAATATGATAAAATGGAATATATAATAACCCAAGTCAAGATTTTTTGGTAGTTTTAAGATACTTTGTGTCGATCAAAAACGATGTATCGACATATGAAGTAGTAGCAGGAACTTAAATTATAAAAGATATGGAATTTTTTTCTGCCAATTGCATAGCAAAACAAAACCCAGTCCGATATGGAAGCGTTATTTTTCTACTTTTCTTTGATACCATTCAAATGTAGTCGTGATTTTCATGACAAGGGATGGCTTCTCGTATTTAAAGGACGGTGTTTAGTATTGCTTCAATAGTTTGATGTTCCTAATTCCTAGTTGTTTTTTATTGATCTTTTTCGGCAATTCTCATCGGTAATAGCCGCGCGCATAAAGTTTGTCGACGCCATGACTATCCCCCTCCCGCCTCCAGTGACCGCTTCCCGCGCCCACGTAGTTAGTAACTAAGGTTGGTACCGCTTGTGTACTAACCATCGACAAGTGACGTCATAACGTTATCGGCAAACTTTCTGCTCGCGGCTAGTATTGATATAGGATACTGATATTAGCTTCGAGCCTTATTTCACGGTAAAAAGGCAACATAATTATCACAATGTATTTTAGAAGAAAATCCCGTCCTTAAAAGTTACACATTGAGTCGCTTGCCATGTTTGATTAGCAATTAAAAAAATATATTATGAAATTGATGTATTATATAACTATATTTATAATACTATAAGAGAATGTTTCAGATGAAATGCGATTTGTATGTTTATTAATATTTAAACATAGGTATTGAATGCAACGACGCATCGAAAATATAAAATTGATATTATTCGTTATATTTATTATAACTTAGCTTAAAGGATGTAATTCTAAAATAGATTTATTATACATTTATCAGATTTATTAGTATAAAAGTCTCACATTTATGAAATTTATATCAGAAATAGAGATTGAAGAATGGCCACTTCACTCTATAGTGTCCGAAAATAAGACACAAAAAAAACAGAATATTTAGTCGTGTAGCAAAGATGATTTAAATACTTATCCAAAACAAAATTCCTTTAACATTACTTAGGGAAATATTATACTGTACCTACTAATAGACACTTAGTATCGTAGTATATAGGGTGTTAAAAAAGTCATGTAATGTTATAAAAAATATGCCACAAATGAATAATTAATAATTAGAAATATTTTATCGGTTTATGAATAAAGCACAATTTGATTGAACGAGCATGTATGTTTTTATCTGTAACCTCTACATAGTATATGTTAAATTATGATTTTATAGTATAGTATATATACTATATATGTACTGGTACTTCAGTGATTATTATCAGTGTTGTGAAATGTTTGAATATTGTAATTAATATTATCTATCTATAATATATAAAGCTTGATTAACTATATGACTATATAACTATGTGAGATATATATAGCTTTAGAATTTCTTTATTATAATTATGTAAATACTGATTTTAAAAGGGGGTTACAGTTATTTATTTATGTAAGAAGTAAATAATATTAATAGGTGTCGTACGATTTAAATATTGTTTTCCCCTTAGAACGTGGTCCATAATTAGGTGACTTAAAATTGTGCATTAAACATAGTGGTGTTAAAATTCAAGTTGATGATATGTATATATAAATAATCAGTTAAAGCTCAAATATATAAAAAATATATAAAGTAAAAAGACTTGAAGTAAACACAGTGTATGACAAGCTTATATAGAATAGCCTTGAATAGAGAGTATTGAAATATAGGCGTTAGTTAATAAAAAACTTTGTTTAAATTTATTGCAAATTTTTAAGAGCACGTTAAATAAAAGTTATTATTTATAATTATATTAGAAATTTTTAGATTTATTGATATTTGAATGTTGAATTAGCTATAAATGTGTTCAGTAAATAAGTCAGTCAGACTACTTAATTTATTACTGAATGTATATACCTATCATATTCCGATATAATATATGTGCCATTATGTATTGAAATAATTTTTGTGATTAAATCTGTCATTAAATGCGCCAAAATAGTCAGCAGTGATGATTTTTCAAAGTTTTTGTAGTTAGAGCAAAAATATTCCTTTGTAAAGAAAATTTTTTGTCCTTTTTTACCTATATTATGTAACAGTAATAATATTAGATTTCGTTGTAATAAAGTACGAAAAATAATACATGTTTTTTTTTACTTCGACTTCAAAAATGTCTGTTCTCTAGTATTAGCTGTTTATCTTATATGCATCTGAGATCAATTAAATGGCCTGGGAAATTTCGTAGAAAGCAAATACTTGTATTTTCCAACAAAAACGATAATTCTGGTTGTCATTAGATTATCCACTTTCACTTGGCACTACCTATAGAGTGAAGGAAATTTTACTTTCCTCCAAGTACTTACATACTATTAAAAGCATTCTACGCAAGTAGAATTTCTGCACCAACAGGATAAAGAAGTCTCTATTACGAGCCCACTCATAGAAGTTTGAACAAAACTGAAAATTTTAAACTCAGATAAGCAAAGTGTGGTTTTATGAAACCACGATGCATTTTTCGGATCGTAGGCATTTAACTGAAAATTCTCGGAATATTATTCGATTGAGGGGATTCAGATCACATTTGTAATCTTAAATCTTTTTCTTCTGAAAAGACAATTACAAGAGAAAAGCAACAAAAAATAAAACAAAATAATATAAAAACAAACTTATGAAAAAATAACGCTCTATACCAGGATCGAACCACTGGCACTGCCACACAGGTTTAAGGTCGAAGATCTAATGCATAGACCAATCCTGACCTACGTGAAGTAGTAAATAAAAGATCTCATGATTTTGTGTAATGCGAAATGTCCATAGATTTGAGTCGATGTAAGTTAAGTTAAAAAGTTGCACTTTAATAAAAATTTAAAAAACCCCCGAAAATAAACCTCCATAAAGTAATAAATAAAATGTGTTGGTTGGCCCTTTAGTCGTCACGTCGGGGGACTGCAATTAATATATCTATTTATTTAATTACTTCCTGTACGTAGAGCGTTACTAGATATATTCATTGCGGTCCCCCGAGACGTGACGACTAAAGGGCCAACCAACACATTTTATTTTTTACTTTTTGGACATTTTTAGTCGGGGGTTTTTAAAATTTTTAATTTAATTACATATTATTTTATAATGTGCATGTGATGCGCTTTCATTTGAGACCCCACTCAAGTATATTTGCAACTTATAAACAGCTCAACCGATTTTCATCAAACATGTCTAAGAACACTCGCACATAACTCACCTTTAATACAAAAAAAAAATTGAAATCGCTTCATCCGTTTGGGATCTATGATGCCACAGACAGACAGACAGACACACACGAACACGTCAAACTTATAACACCCCTCTTTTTGCGTCGGGGGTTAAAAATATTCACTTACACATGCTGCGTGTTATACACATAATATAAAGCAGATGATTTCAAATCTCAATCTATGACAGAGGACTGTGCACTTATAAAATTGCTGCATTGTTGTACTCCAAGGAATTATTACATACATTGTATGTTGACAAAGGTCTCTGACCTTCAAGCTAAATACAGTCATATACAGACGCTGCAGCACTAAAGTCTGAGATAATACCTTGTAAAATAAATAATCAATACAAGTAAAATAATTATTTTAACTGGGATTTAAACCTGTGGTGGCGCTGTGGCCTCGGCACTGGACTGTGCCCCGAGTAGAATCGGGAGGCCCGCGATCAATCCTGCCATTTTTTCGTTTCACGAATTTTCATATGCACATTTATCTGACGCTCCTACGGTGAAGGAAATCATCGTGCGGAAACCTGCACACACCTGCGAAGTAATTCAAAGGTGTATGTGAAGTCAACCAATCCGCACTGGGCTAGCGTGGTTTGACTACGGCCTATTCGCCCTAACATAACTAGTTAGGGTAGGCTCGGTGGGGACGCATATGAGCTGTGATGATAAATACACCAAAAAGTAAGTACATTTTTTTATATTGCAACTAAGTTGGCAATCAAGCAAACTGCCCACCTGATGGTAAGTGGTAACAGTCAACTATAATGTATGTGACTCCTGGGAGGATAAGAACCACAGTGTAGGTACGTTGCAAACTTGTGACATCAGATGTAATGTCACTGTACCCAGTAACTTCACTGTCATATCTTACCTTTCAAACCGGAACACAGCAATGCAAGCACTGTGGCTTTACGGCAGAAATAGGTAAGACGGAGGTACCCAAGTATCTTTAAAATCATTTTAATATATTAATAGGAAAAACTAGATGTAGAGCTAAATCTTAATATATTAAATTCTCGTGTCACAGTGTTTGTAACCAAACTCCTCCGAAATGGCTTGACCGATTTTTATGAAATTTTTTGGGTATATTCGGTAGGTCTGCAGAAAATAGGTCGTAAGCTATTTTTATACTCCTAGGTGATATGGGTTTTTTGACAATTATTATGGCGAAACGTAGTTTATGTGCATATCTAGTCTATTTAAAGTTTCCTTTCTCACACACAAGAAGTAAGTTTTTGGTCATTAGAAAAATGGATGGTCTAGCTAAATTTAAAATCAAATAACAACCTCGATACATACTGCCCTTTGAAAAATAGAAACTAATTCTTAGTTTTGTTTTATACATTGCGTTGGGGAACCGCTATGTGAACAAATCCAAGCCAACTTTTCCTGGACGCACTGCGCTCTGCTGACTAAAAAATTCTGCTGGACTTCTTAACAGCAGCAGCTGAACTTGACTTTTGAAGCTGATTTGTTTATCAAATAAAGCTAATAATCCCGCCGAGGACTTATGCAACCCGAATGAAATTACAGCTTTATTGATTTCTCTTCTCTTCATTTTCTTTCTTCTTTCTTTCACGGGCCGACGCCAGTTCATTCCGCGTTGTCACCAGTTTACCACAACGAGCGCGTTTTATTATTGTAATATACTTAGTTTCGTAATTGGTTCACCTTCTTCAATCGTAGCGTGCACTCGATCATTATTAATCAAGTAGTAATAAACAGTGCTCAAAACTATATTCCCTATCGACCTATCAGTACGATATACGTACCACGGTAATACATAAACGGCTCGAAGGACCAATGTATATGTGTTGGCATCGGCCCGTACAATTACACCAAAGTAGGCTTTACTCGCTGTTACATATCAACATCCAGTTTAGACATATAACAGACTTCGTGTAAATTGATTAGGAATTTAAAAAGTTATAATTATGTTGATATGTGCAACAAAAAGAGAATTTTGTAACATATAAGCAAAAAAATTAACGTGAGTAAACAAATTGCTTGGAGCTTTACCGCAAAAAAAATGAATTTTCAAGGGAATTAAAACGCCTGTATTATAAACTAAAAAGATTGAAAAACGGCACCAACTTCAATATAAAACTATGATGTTGAATATTTATGACTTTTTGGTGTTTTTGAAGTCGGTTTTATTTTTATGTATTTTTTTGTCAATAATTAAATACAAATTTTCTTTTTTATCTGTGTATTGACACAACTTGTTTTATCATACACATAATGATACAATTAAGAAAAAATTTATAATTTACAATTTTGTCCATATTCTACAGGTCGAAAAACTCAATTTTAGCGGAAAGAAATTTAATTTGGTCACACGTGGCGTGAGTTTGACGAGTTTGTGGTTTTAGTTTTGACTTTTCCTTCCTTTTATGACAAATAATGAATTTAATCGCTGAAACCGTTGCGTGTACCTACTTAAGGCGCGTCCCTATAGCGAGCCGCTCGGCCGCGGGAGCCGCGGAGCTCGGCCTCACGAGCTTTTTTTCTTATGTAACGCATCCTCACTACAAGACTTAAGGCGCATAGTAAGGTCAAACATAAAAAATCACTGCAGAAAAAACCGGTTCTCTTCATAAATATTGAATAAAAAAATCTTTAAAAAAGATATGTTATTATTCAACGCATTCTTTAGAGGATGGTCTTTTTAATTTTTTGATAAATTAATTAAAACCTGGTTAAAATGTGACCCAAACATGCCTCGATTTTTAAACTAGAAACCTAATCGCTTCGTAAATATTAGGTTAAATCGCATACTTTCGATTTCAATAAATAAAGTGAACAATATTCTAGGGGATGGTCTTTTTAGATTTTTCTTATTCGCCTTTATTAATTTTTTATTGAAATAATTCATCTTATAATAAGCGTAAAGGTTTGCTTGAATATTCCCCTCACTCTCACTCACTCACTCCTATGTAATCAGTGCGGGACGATCGACGTCATTGGGACCACTATGCGACTTAAGGTGCAAACAAACTGCGCTTATGTGATGCCACGTATGTGATGTTACGTCCATTAGAAGATATCGGTCCTAATAGGAAATGTATGAAAAATAATTATTTAGAACTACACTTAGCTTACGTGACGTCGTTGACGCGACCAATCACATAACATCACATAAGCCCAGTTTGTTTGCACCATTATGGCCATTTTCACCAACCAATCCTAAAGAATCCCCTAGCTAGGAGTCCCCTAGCTTAGGGTGAACCTTAAATCAAACCCCTACCTGCCTAATTTAGTTTCACCGAGCAAAGTAACACTTTATTAGGGACCGCTTAGTTAGGTGACAGATTGCTCTACGAAGAAACGCTGAACATAATCGATGCTTAATCGGTTTTATGAAATTACCTGAAATATTGCCCAATTTGAGTAAAATTGGATACAGTTTATTGTACAGTAGCTTAATAATGACAAAAAAAAATTTCTGCATGATGTTGTACGAAAAAAGCTTACTAGTTGATTTTTTGGCTGAACAATTAAGTACGCCGTTGCCCAAAAAACAAGACTAAAGTTTCGGTTGACGTTTCCCACTCATGGGATTTTATTTTTATTTATTATATAGGAACAATGGGAGAAAACAGAAAAGTAACACGAGATGATATGAAATATAATTTACCTTTAAGGTTCAATGGTTGATGCTGGCCACCTTGCAACAATATCTGTTATTAATTTTGCATTACTTATGACTTTCGATTTCGAAATAATTCTTCATCATCTCCACGTACAACCTAAAAATTAACCCAAAGATTATATAACTTTTAACTTTAAGTACTTTATTGGAGTACATTAGTACACCATCGAAGTAGGCTTAACCTGATTGAAATTCCAGTGATTGTATTTTTATGCGAGTACAATCTATACAGCCTAAAACATTAGGAAAGTGAGCAATTTACGGGAGGGAGACTCTGTACCAGGGTCGCCTGCTTGGGTACCTCCGTCTTACCTATGTCAGTGATTTCATTGCTGTGTTCCGGTTTGAAGGGTAAGTATATGGCCGTGAAATTACTGGGTACCGTGACTAAACATCTGTGTTACAAGTTCGCAATGTACATTGTGATTTTTGTGGGGGTTACAGATTAGCTGCAAATCTCATAAGAACCACATGTACTATTGGCAAGGTGACTTTTACCACTTACCATCAGGTGGGCAGTATGCGTGCATATTGCCAACTAAGTTGTATAAAAAAATCTGTAAATTGCATTGTTCTAAATATTATTATAGTTCAAGTAATTTAATAAATTCACCTTTTAATGAACTTGTGACTTCCGAGACTTTTTTTACTATCCTGCTGTGAATGCAACGCTTCGCTTATACCAATTATCCACTGCTAATAAATGGTTACCCATAGCAAAAATCTTAGTGCAATCAATAATTGATTGATTTGTGGTAGGTTAATATCTGAAAAAATTTTACTTATATGTATACTAATGAAAATAAGCTTGATAATCGAGCAAATAATAGAAGTGATTTATAGGAAAGTATTTGATTATTAAATGTAGTTTAATTTGTCTAACAAAAATAAACACTTTGCTTGGATAACCTGTATCTTACAAAGAAATCTTATCATATTTATTAATGTAATCCGGATTTCGCGGTCAATTCGTGAAAATGGACTCTATAGTTTCTACAGCGTCAAGAGAATCTATACTATTTAAATAAATATTTCATGCTATTAGGATTAGAGCAAACTTGGAGAAAGTAACCAAAAAAATAACTGTCACTTATCACTAGGGAGTGGAGCAATGGGCCCCTACGAGTATATTAAGGGGATCCCTTACGGTACTAGGTGTCCCTTAAGCGTTGGTGAAAACCAAATTTATACTGTCACTTATCATATCTTAGGGGTTACCTAAAATTTAGGGATTGTTGGTGAAAATGGCCATTAACTCGCGGCTAGGCCTCACGGAGCCGCGCGGCCCTAGTGAGGTCGCGCCTTTATATACCTATTCCACATCTATTCTAAGTCCGTAACCTCATGTATTTTGTAATGTTTACCTATCATATTGAAATGTTTTATATGCCGTTATCGTATTTCAACACATTTAAATATTCAAGTGGGTTTTTTTCAACAAATTAAAAATTAAAAACATAGCTTTAATTGTCGCTTGCCTATGTTCACTAATGAAAATAATTATTACTATATATTATTTACATTTTTATTGATTTTTGTAATACTGAGACATTTTTTATACAATAAATATAAAATCGGTTATTGTGTTCGACAAAAAATAGCTCTACTTTTTGCAAAAAAAAATATATATCACTATCGTAAAAAATTACGAAATCGTCAACTCGATTTTCTTTTCAGAGTGACCTTAATTAACATTTTTAATAAGATATTTTTTGATTATTGTGATTGCTTTGATTATATAATGTTTGTGAGGTATAAAATTTCTTTTCATCAGATTTCGTGAACTGGCCTGGCCTTAAATGAAACAACCGAATCGGAATTCAATTAGCGATATTAGCACCCACAAATAAAACATGATCTCTGCGTGATCCCCACCTACCTACGTCCAACGTTTGTGGCAGACGTTAATTCACAAGACTTATAAAGCTACTAACACGAAAAATAAACAATACGGCGATATCCCTTTTTTATCGCTTCCAAAGTAAAAACAGTATGGTTGAAGGCTCGAGCGGCGCGAGGGGGGGATACTACGGGAGCGCTACTGCCTGACGACGCGGGCGCAGTAGTACGCGCGCTCTACTCCCACCAGTCGCGCGCCACTTGCGCACGCGCACGCCTCCAGTGATACCTACCAACCACACTAAAACAAAGCGATACCATGAACACATAATGGATTACAGTGAACAAACTGAAGTGATAAAAGTGTTTACCAAGTGGACAAGTGTGTAACGTGGCATTGAGGCAATAACGTTTCGATACGCGCAACGCTAACTGTTCCATTAAACGGCTATTGTTGTGTGCGCCGCCACTAATCTATCCACCTGTCTCGCCTACTGCGGTTGGACTGTGAAATGTGACAAAAAATTGCAATGAGTACCTACCCATTGTTGCACGGACCCCGGCTTGTAAACTTTGCGGGATAACTACCTGACTACTGGAGGGTAGTGGACGGGTGTGGCGATCGATCGGACGACCAGTCGCCTTGTGAGTTCCGAATACGATTTTTTATATGAATTTTGTAATTTAATACAGCGGATGTGGAATAAATTGGGTACGCAGGGTGCGCTTTGACGTGGCTACCTGTTTTCTGTCGGCCGCGGTCTGATAAGCCCCCGAGTTATTGTTTTTGTCGCAGATGTTGCCAGTTGAATAAGAACAATTCTGGGAATAACGGGTTTGCGGTATGCCCTATTGTAATGTTTTACGGCAACATTGGCTTAACATTTCCTGCCACTGTATTTCGCAGCAATTATCGTGTACTGTGTTTACTACATTAAGATTTATGTCTTAACGGGCGAATGACTTGACTACTTTAAATGATTCAGTAGGTAGCACATCCTGATTTAGATTCATGAATAACAGAAGGCAATTCTTTGAATGAATTCAAAAAGGTTTTATTATAAAGTAGCTAGCCAATGTTTCCTGTTTTCAACTTAAGGGGTTGTGTTTTGAATGTCTTTATCCGTGGAAAGGCTTCAGTTTTACCTTACATTTTAAGATTCTCATGTTGCTGGCAAACTGTCAGTAGTGCTCTTGCAAACGGGTATAACCCACGTGGCTGTCAGTTCGCCTGAATATGCCCTTAAAATTGGAAGAGTATGTATAAATATAGTATAGATTATGACTTATTATGACCTATGAAAAAAGCATGAGATTCATAATCAACCTACTACAAACTCTTCCAATGATTTACTACGAGTATTTAGGTACTAAATACCATAATAGGTTAAATAAGTTGTACAGCAAATGTAGAAATTGTCTTGCTAGAGCAGAGTGCTCCTACACGAGCGCTACATGTCGTTGCCATCGTATAGATTAAATTTGAGGGCAGTACGTACTACTAATGGTTCTCATCGTTTACCACAAATGATTCGAGTTTATTCGTATTAGTCTTTAAGCACAGAAATCAACAGTGCAACCACAAGATAAAAATGACCAACAACCCCAAGATTTGTGTAGTATCCAAGATCTTTTACAACCACTTTCAAGTTTATCAGTCTTCCATTTAGTATGTTCAAACATCGCTACCAACCTTATAGAAAGACAGTAAACATAGATATTACTGAAAGTGATAGTTATACACGTATGAACTGTTCCCAGTAGTCTTACCGAGTAGTCTTACTAAAAGTACTACTGGGAGTTTCTTTCCCAGTAAAACAAAACAATACACTCATGTAGACCTAATACTCTTTCTTATGTAGATGTTCACCTTGAGTAACACAACAGACCCCTACCTGGCAAACTTACAAGCTCATTGAGAACGCCCAAGTCGGTTTAGCCTTAAATAGTTTGCAGTACAATGCTGAAAGCATATTGCTGAGGTGATAACAGTACGGGCTTCCAAATAACACCTTACGGGACCCAAAGTAACCTCATTATAACCCCACAGGCGTTAAGACCCGACCTGTAGCTAGCCGGGCTGTCCCGGGGTGGTTCGGAGAATTGGAGCTGCCCAGACCCCGGATCACCCTGACTATGGACAAGATGGACATAGAGGTATTTTTCGTGGGTATGCCCCGCACTCGCAGTAGGGAGAGTCCCACACAGCCTGTCGACTACCCATCGACAGGTAAGGTGCTCAACAGCATTCCACCTCGTTAAAAAAGGGTAACCTCTTCAGCTTCTTACCACGATCGCTTATGAGGAAATTATAAATTCCGTTATTCCATACAAATACAGATTTTCCGCTGGATCCAAACATCCAGCAAATAAATACGATATTATATGAAAGAAGCAAAACATTGAACGTTTCATTTCCCATGTTTTTCCTTGCTGGATAATAGCAATAGAGCTTTTTGTCCAAAAAAAAATCTAAGAAATTGTCCAGATTTTCCGCTGGATCCAAACATCCAGCAAATAAAGACGATATTACATGAAAGAAGCAAAACACCGTTTAGATCTACGATTAGATCTTTTCTTTAATTTTAATGGGAAAGGTAACTAAATAGATCTAAAACTTAGAGGAAACAGGGGACTATGAAACGTCTATTTTGTGTACTTATCATTGGTATCTTTTAGATTCTCTAGCCACTGGTATTTGCTTTTAAAACGGTATTAAAACCTTATGAGCAAGATAGCGCTATATTCGGCTATAGTGGTGCCCCTGTGTCAATATCGCTATAACCTTGCAACAGACGCAGTTTACGCTTCCCACCAACCTTCAATGAATCAGTGAGGTGGAGATGTCCTAAATCCACCCTCTATGGGGGAGGCCTATGCCCAGCAAAGGGGTTATTTGACTGATAAGTATGATGATGATAACAAGAATAGCCTACCCAGCAATATAGTATTACTAGCTTCTGCCCGCTACTTCGTCTGCGTGGGCTTCAGAATTGGGTCTAAAGCTTCGCTCGTTAACAATTTTTAATCTTCCCACGGAAACTATTTGAGAGATCATTAAGAAATATAAAGTATATGTCCTTTTCCATAGCATAGGTGACATGCATACCAAATTTCAAAGCTGTCTGCCAGCGGCTTAGCTCGTAAACAATTTCCCTCGGGAACTACTTAAGTAAACGGAATAAAAGGTAGCCTATGTTCTTTTCCATGTCATAGTATACATGCATGCCAAATTTCATCCAAATCCGTTCAGCCATTTTTGCGTGATTGAGTAACAAACATCCAATTTATAATATTAGTAAGATAACTACTACAAAGATTACATACAAGCCAGAAAATCACCACAGCTCATATTATAAGTCCCCATTAAGGGTCTCGAGCCTATCCTAAGTTAGGCAGTTAAGGCCTTAGTCAACCAAGTTGGCTTAGTGCGGATTGGTCGACTCAATCTACACCTTTGAACTTCTTCGCAGATGTATGCAGATGGCCTCGCGATGATTTCCTTCACCGTAGGAGCGTCGGACAAACTTACATATGAAAATCGAAAAACAAAAACACATTGGTACTCGGCAGGATCAAACCCCGAACCTCCTGATTAGAAAACCAGTGCCGAGACCACAGTGCCACCGAATCCCACAGCGCTACCTAACCGGAATGTTATAAAATAAACAGAGTGAACACTTATTTTGTTTGATGGGTATGATTACCGTTGTAAGTGAACATAAAAAAATATCCTACACTGGGGATGATTTTTTCTTCGTCCATCATAGTGTCGTCGTCCATCGTTGCATAGGTTTTTTAAAAACATTGCAAACAATTTTTTGATTACGTTCATTGTTTGCAATATAAAAAATCATGAAAAACAATCTCATGCCAGATTCAAATGCCATTAGCTTGAAAATTTAAAAAAAATATGCTGGTAAGGAAAACGGTCGTGAGGGAAAACTATGACGACTAAGGTAGCTCAGTTAGTAAGAGTATGGCCGCTCATTTAACAAAATTAACCTACAAAAAAAAAATTCGTACAAAAATCAAATGCTTTGAAAAAAATTACTTAACCCGGCGCCGTTGTGGCGACCTAACAGAACACGGCCGTTGTGGCCGGGTATATTATACCCAATATATATTACACTCACTCATTACATTTTAAATCAATTTTATGCCTGTACTAGTATAATATTTTAGGGAATAATTACCTGTAAACAATATTTATCAAAATAAAAGATTTTTTATAGTATACTAGCTGTGCCGGTAAACTACGTTTCGCCATAATAAAAAATAGTTTACGACCTATTTTCAGACCTACCGAAAATACACAATAAAAAAATATAAAGATCGGTCAAGCTGTTTCGGAGGAGTTCGGTAACAAACACTGTGACATGAGAATTTTATATATTAGAAGATTAAAGCTATAAAAACTGAAATTAAACCATTTTTCTTCTAAAAATCAAGTTATTAAATATATTTTCAAAAATAAACAAAGAACAAGTCTTTGTTTTTTTAGTATTGTTATAGCAAAGTATGTGTCCCAACATACTATTACTTGTGAAATGTCCCCAACACACTATTTCTGTCTTAGCATTTTGAGCAATAGTAACAATCTCTTGAACATGGAAACACGTCGGAAATTACATTTTGCAAGTTTGCTCTTCGGTGTTATAAATGATAAAAATCCACCCTATTTATTTCATGAATTACAGTTTTCTCTACGACAACAAACGAAAGATCGAATTAATTGTCCAACTTTCAAGACAGCCGCATTTCGTGGCAGTTTTCATATTCGGCTTCGAAGTGCTGGAATAACATACCTCCTCCATTGAAATAAAGTTTAAGTGTTGGAACATTTAAAACTAAACTAAGAAAATATCTATTGGACGCCCAAAAAGCCGAATAACACTGTGATGTGTTGTATTTGTTTGTCACCTGGATGGTTGTATATCTGCAGTAGACAATAAATACAAGGGTTTTGCATCGCTTGACCAATATGCAGTTTTGACGAGTGTGTCGTAAATCCTATTTATTAGGTTTGAAATTTATTGAGCAATTAAGAGCTTTACTGTGTGCGCATTGCCCAACGTTACTATATGGATATGATATCTACAGTTACTGAATAAATGGTATCCGCAGAATACCAGCGTCAAAGCACCCCGTGCCTCGGCATATGCTGAGCGGGGACCTATTTGGCCCAGAAACTACCTGTATATATAAAAAGTGTTTTTTGTTTTGTTACCTTGTGTGTTGTATTTTTGGTGCCAAAGAAACTATCATTCATTCATTAATTCAATAGATAGACCCTCGCGATCTTCAAAGACCTGTAAATTTCACTGTAGCAACAGCAACACTAAATGAAACGCCTAGACCGTCGTAAGACGTCAACGAGCGCAGCTACTGTGAATTTCAAAATGCTCGCGTATTTTGTTTTAAAGTTATTGAAGTTTTAAAAACTGTCGGGTATTTAAAACTACGGAAACTTTCACTGCTCACGGTGACGTTTTAGATATTAAAACTTCAATTTGCCTAGTGTATATTGATACCTGCTCCTTTTATCTATTTGGAAGGAATGTTCACTCTATCTAGTGCATGTTAATTTTCAATGGGGGGTGTCCGGACCCTAAGCCCCCCACCCCTTCACCTACGACATTGTGTATGGTGATCTATCACTAGCGATATACATAAAAATTCATGTATGCTAGTGATAGATCACATTAACAGTCCATATCCAACTACTAGTATGGAAGTGGCTGATTCTGATTATAGAGCAAATAGTAGTTAATCTTCACCATCATGTGATAAGTATAATCTTATCGACGTGTTTGAAACGATTGTAATCGCAATAAAGCCTCACCGCATTAAAAAAGGAACGCCGCGTGATATTCCGCTAATAAAGTTAATTGCTTCTAATAGACTTAAATGTAACAAGCGTGGTTACTTAGCTCTCGAGATAACACCGACAGCCGCTACAATATGGCGCGTTTACAAAAAGATATCGTTTATCCATAGCAGATTCATCAGCATAGTTTAGAATCTAAACTTTAGATAGTTCATGATCTCTAGTTTGTTTGTAAAAAACAGAGGAATGAACCTTTTGGTGGACACCAAGCTCCACTGAAAAGCGCAATCAAGTTAGTTAACATAAAGACAATACTTCATAATACATTAAGTAGTATTATGAAGTATTGTCTTAAAGTATCTGTCGTTTATCAGAACTGTATTTTGCAGTCACGCATAAGGATAAAGGGTACATTCAAAATAGAATTTTGGGTTCAAATCATCATCATCATCATCAAAATAGCTCATATACGTCCCCACCGAGGGGCTCGAGCCTACCCTATGTAGGGTGTTTAGGCCTTAGTCAACCACGCTGGCCCAGTGCGGATTGGTCGACTTCACATACCTACACCTTTGAATTTCTTCGCAGATGTATGCAGGTTGCCTCACGATGTTTTCCTTCACCGTAGGAGCGTCAGACAAAATGTACATATGAAATTCGAAAAACGAAAAACACATTGGTTCATAGCGGTCTCGAAACGTGGACATCCCGATTGGAAGGCAAGTGTTCACGCCACCGGCAAGTGGCACAAAACGGAACCCTTATAGATTCGTCATGTCTGTCTGTCTGTCTGTCTGTCCATCCGTATGTCACAGCCACTTTTCTCCGAAACTATGAGAACTACACTGTTGAAACTTGGTAAGTAGATGTATTCTGTGAACCGCATTAAGATTTTTACACAAAAATAGAAAAAAGCAATAAATGTTGGGGGTTCCCCATACATAAAACTGAGACACAAATTTTTTAATACGTCATAAATCCTACGGAACCCTTCATGGGCGAGTCCGACTCGGGCTTGGCCGGTTTTTTGATTTCTACTAGTAGAATATGGTCAGCGAGTACATACGTTTCGTTTTACATGCGATTCATCGTTGGTTTTAGAAACTAATGAGTTATTGCCATGTTATTGCGTACTGGATTTTATTTTTTCTGCATGTATATAACGGTTTCTAATATAGAATTTGTTTTTAATGGCAATACTGAATCCGAGTGATTCAAAAATCTTTAAAATTGGGAACAGTTGAAAATAATGTCGAATTCAAGATTCATTTCAAATGATTCAAAAATGCGTCTCCACACTGAAACGGTTACATATATGTCAATGCTGAAACGTTACAATTTCAATGTTTTAATCGATTATTGAAAACTGGAATACGGGGTGAGAAAGTTATTTTTCCAGTTTCCTAGTCAATGAAAATGTTAATGTCATTAATTTGTTACATTTCTGTATTTATATCTGTATTATATGTCTGTATTTATATTGTTTACTATCTTTCACCCCACTTAGGCCCGGCCAAAATAGCAGCGCTGCATCAGACTTGTCTGATGGTCGGGTCCTAATTGGCCATCATGTGTATCTGTTTTTTCTTGTATTACCTACTATTATGCTTGTGGTCAATAAATGTTTTCTTTCTTTCTTTTTTTCAATTGGCGACGTAATCGTGACATACACACAAAAAAAACATACGCATCGAATTGATAACCTCCTTATTTGAAGTCGGTTAATAAAGTAGTACAAATAGAATTCCAAAAATCCGTTGTGACTACTAAATTGCTCTAGAATCATATTTTCTTACCTTCTTCACTAAAGCCGTTATCATTTATCAGAAAAAAACTTATCTTACCCGTAAGTTACAACATAAGGCTGTATAAGTAGTACAAATAGAATTCCAAAAATCCGTTGTGACTACTAAATTGCTCTAGAATCATATTTTCTTACCTTCCTCACTAAAGCCGTTATCATTTATCGGAAAAAAACTTATCTTAACCGTAAGTTACAACATAAGGCTGTATAAGTAAATGTATTTTTGCGTTATTGATTGAACAACTGTCGTTTTATCACAAAACGAGATCTAAACTTCGGGATCCAAAATCTTGGTTTAAGCCTGACGCTTTTCCCTTGTGTTAATAAGAGTAAATAGAGACAGCGGTAGCGTCAGACCACCAGGTAAACCAAGACTTAGCTTAGACCATGTTTCGGAATAAGGCTACTGTCTTATTAAAAAACATGGTCTAAACTTAGTCCTAAGTTGACGGACGGATTAAACCAGGGCTATGTTGACGCTGTCTCTATCTATGTATATTTAACACAAGTGAAAGCGCACTAGGTTTAAACTAAGACTAACTTTAGACCAGATTTAGATCAGGGTGGTGATTTTGTAACTCATCGATTGATCGGCAATCGTTATCAGACTGAATGACTTAATGACGAAAAGCGGAATTATGTGCATTAGCTATAAGTATTGGTTGATTTATCCAACAAATAAACCAAGACTATTCAGACGACGACATTACAAAATGTCATTACATATTAAAAATCAGTTTTAATCGAACAGAATTATTAAATCTACACGAGAGCCGATTGCCGATGAGTTAGGAAATCACCCACCAGGTTTTGTAATAAGATCGCTAGAGCCTTATCGTCATTCTTAACGTTAACCCTAATCGTTGTTTATATGTTAGTTATGGCTTAAACATGATGCTGTTTCACTTGTGGTTATAAGAGTAGTTAGAGACAGCCCCAGCATTAATTCATGACACTTAGCCTCTGGTTATCAGTATTTCATCAGTTTGATTCATCAGTCTGATATCAGTATTTCATCAGTCTCCGCTGGACTAGCGAAAATTCATCAGTATTTCGTCAGTCACTGGGTTACACGATCAGTCTGACATCAATCATACCAGACTGATGGATCAAACTGATGAAATACTGATAGTGTAACCTTAGTCTAAAGTCAGACAAAATTTATGTTTTGTAGGGAAGTAATTGAAGACTAACATACAAATTTTAAAAAAAATAATTTTACTGATAGTATAAGAATGAATGTTTGGATATTTGGTAGTCAACTTCATTAAGAGCATCTTCAAGTACATCACGTAGGTATTTCAGTTGTACCCACAACTCTTATTATATTATCACGACAAACCTCGTGAAAGATTAAAATTACAAGACTAATCAAAGTATATTGTATTAAGAACGATAACATGTTAAAAATAGATTTTGACTACAAAATACTGTAGTCAGATTATCTCAATTTTAAAACTCAAGCAGCAAATTATTATCATAGTATACAAATGCACAAATGTTGTGTTATCTCATTACATAAATAAATTATATTTTAATTATTATATAAATAAATAGGATTAGGTTTTGTAGACACTAGTGCTTTTTCAAGATAATATAACAATATTAACCTAGTCTAAACTGTAAGAGCTACTACTGCGTAACAGTGGAAGTAAGTACGAATGCTGATAGGTACGTCAAACAGAAAACCTTTTAAGTGTTTCGATCAATTTTTTTATAGTTGATATTTGGCTAGAATTTTTGCTAATAATCGACGATAAACTAATTTCATGTACTGAAATATAAATCGAGGTTTTGGTAATGCTTCTATCTATATGCAACTGCATTCTTTTTTATGCCAAAGTTTGCATGGTAATGTTCATCATATATTTTTTTTTGTTTCGTCGTTCTCTTATTTTAGAAGTTACACACATTTTACCACTTTGGACGTGTCTCTCGCGCAGACTATTCAGTTTAGAAAAAAATGATATTAAAAACCTCAATATGATTTTTGAAGACCTATCCAGAAATACCCCACACGTATGGGTTTGATGAAAAAAAAATTGAGTTTCAGTTCTATATATGGGGAACCCCCAAATTTTATTGCTTTTTTCTATTTTTGTGTGAAAATCTTAATTCGATTCACAGAATACATCTACTTACCAAGTTTCAACAGTGTAGTTCTTATAGTTTCGGAGAAAAGTGGCTGTGACATACGGACGGACAGACAGACAGACAGACAGACAAACAGACATGACGAATCTATAAGGGTTCCGTTTTTGTCATTTGGCTACGGAACCCTGAAAACCGATCATGTGCGCGTCGCCACGCGAAATGTAGAGTCTTGTACTGTTATTATTAGGGCTGTTATGGTTTTATTTTTCCACAATGTCACATGATTCGTTAATCTGTGTTTACTAGCTGCTCAAATTAACTACCAACTTTATCAAAGTAATTTACAATGGAATTTGTTCGAAATTTTCCTTTGTCAAGCATATTTTATAAGGTGGTCGAATCTCTCTTTGAACCCTACTTAGCTGTGATAGTTTTCCTTTTAATTTCGTTGTATATACTCTACTTCTGTGCATTGTTTCACGAATCATAAACATTTTAAAACTTAAGACCTATCTAACGACCCAAGCTATCCATGGGATGGACGAAAGAAGAATTCATTTCAATTCAATTTACATGTAGGGAGTAAAGTGGGGATGAATTCTTGTTGATCATCCATCTCATGGTCGTTAAATCATAGAAGGAAGGTACCCTATTTTTTACAACTTTGTCAGCGTGAATAATATTATACGTATGTTCCGAAAGTAATGCTTGTTTTGCAATTGTCTTTCCCGCACTTGGGTTCCCGTGGGACCCTACTTTGACCAATAGGAGCGATCCTATTGGTCAAAGTAGGGTCCCACCACGTATAGAAGGGTTGCAAAACTTTTCTGCGAGACCGATCTCTGTGCACTTCAAGCTGTGGAAGCGGCAGAAAGTCAGTTATAGTGAACATCTCTTAAGCCCCGACCGTGTCACAGAAAAAATGGAATCGACCATCCAGCAATGTTACGTGATTAAGTTTTGTGCTAATTTGAAAAAATCTGTAAAGGAGACTAACAAAATGATGAGTAAAACTCACGCGGACTCTGCTTTGTTCTATACACAAATTTTGGGTGGTTAAGTGCCTTTATGGAAACCGGGAAGGGGTTCAATAGAAACAACACTCTGGGCGGCCATCAACCAGCAAAACTGAAAACAATGTCTTTGTGTTCGACAGTTGTTGAACTCTAACTATCGATTGAGTGGATGATCAAGATGGATCAAGATGGATCTCGTACTACTCGATAATCTATTTAATAAATTACTTTCAAAAATTGCATTACTTTCGGAACGCACCCTATACATACACCCATGCCAAACATGCCAAATTACAGCTTTCTTCTAGGTACCAAAAGTCTCTGAATTAAACCGCGAACAGATAGACGGACATGGCGAAACTATTCCTTGCGAAGAGATCCTAGTTGACTGCGGAACCCTCAAAATGCTGTGCTGTTGTTTATTCTTTAGTCCCCAGTTTGGTTTTTAGGATCTCTACAAAGACTTTATATACTGCAAGTTTGTTACCAAAAGAAAATGTACAGTTGCTTCTACCTATATGTTTATCAATTTTATAACCACGTAAGGCGATGGATATTGACGTCATTGAAATAACTTTGTCCTATTGTGCGAGCTCTCCTCAGTGATTTTCCTTTTACGTACACACAGCAACGCGACAGACTTTACATGTTGATCTTTAGACCGCTCTTATCTCGCTCGCAAAAAAGACGAATTTCGTGATGCAAATGTATAACTTGACATGTTGCTGGCTGTACGTACACAATTTCTGTCAACCATGCGATATCGACCAAACATAAAGCGAAGTTTGCTAATATTGACAATTGGTTTTGATTTGTAAATTCAAGTTTGAACGAAGGAATTGAACTCGGAAACTACTCATCTCAATTCCTAAAACTGACACCAATGTTCAAATAGGACTGAATAGGTTATTTAAATCTTAACGTTTTTTTATATAAAACTGTGATGAATATTCGCACTGTCAAAATGAAATCTATCGTAAAGGACGTAAAGAGAGACTATTATATCCATAGATTCGAAACGGTTAAAGTCATGAACAGAAACTCATACACATAGATAACAGTATAATATAACAGTATAATCATGTATATGTATGAGCTCATACAACATAACATAACATACACAACCATATATCGATGTTCGCATGCATCATGAACACGTTTGCATTGATGAATTATTAAAGCTTTCAGTGTACAAAAGCCTTTACAGGCACTTGTTGATGCCAAAAGCATATTTTTTCAAATATCATTGACGCCGTAACTTAGAACAGCACTATAAGAGGTCCATCACCTTTACCGATGAGGTAAGTTGATGTGAACCGCTTGAATAATATTGAGATCGTAATGAAATATTCAGTGTGAGGTATACATAGCGGCTTCGTGAACAGAGCTTTGATGTTCTAAGACAAATATCAGTAGATATGTGTAAAAATAGCATATGGTCCAAACCAGAGCTTAAACTGATTACTGATGTGTATGCATTATTAAATTGTATGTAATTAGACGTGTCATATTAGAATTCTTGGAAAAACGTCCATATAAACTTTAATAATACTCACTTAGTCAAGCTTTTGCAAGCGAAAAGTTATTTGCTAAGTCATAAATAAAGAAAATTTTAAAGGGGAATTAAATATTTTCAGCATTTAAATTTAGCGTTACAAACTGAACTTTTGAATCTATAAACTAGTTTCATAGGGAACTATAAACAAACATACATAAAATAGCACATATTTTCATGATTTGAAAATATCGCTGTAAAACACAATATCCATTACAGTTCCGCCGTGAAAAGTATAAAATTTCCTAAGATACAAAATTCTATTCCTCCATTTTTATGTTACAGAAATGACCAATATTACATTCTAAAAACCATTACTTACTGCAGTGCCTGCATACATATTCATATCTCTAAATTCTTCAACCGAAAGAGAGATAAAAGTAGTTTTACTGCTTTGGAGCAAGTAGGATGGTAGAAACTCGATCAAGCAAATCCTAAGAGGGAGCGAGATAGATCACTCGCCCCGACGGGTGTGAGCGAGAGGTACGAACAATCAGAAGGCTTTTACGGTAGAGCGGGCAACGCTCAGTGAAATGTGGGTCCGCTTGCCTTCTTTCGATCTCGCTTGAGTAAATTGATTCTAAGATTAATCTTTTAATGGTACTATAACCGGCTAGTTGTTTTTTCTTAGCTGTTGTTCGATTTGTTATAAACTTTATTTAATATCCTCGTCATTTATTTGGACATAGTTGATTTATGGTGTATGTAATTTACTTCGTAATTGAAGGTGAAGTTGTGATTTAGAAGTACGCTTAAATAGTTGTAATGGTACTAATTTATTTGGAGGAAGAGTAAGAGTATCACATATTTAGATAGAAAAGAGCAATACACTCTGAAATGTTCAAATAGGCATTTTTGTTTCCTTTTTACATAAAAACGTCTTTAAATTTAGGGATTGACATAAAAGTCATAGACACCGGAAGCACTGTGAAAACAAAACCGCCAGCAACGCAATAAAATTATCCAGAACTTTTATTTTCCTTGTAATAATGTACATTTCAGACGAAAATAGTACGTCGTAAATCTCAGAATAACAATATCTCCGAAATGTTTTATTTGCATTGTACAAATATCTGTCGTTTGGTATAACAATATAAAACGTATTTGCTGATCCGTGTGCAGTAAATGAAGTTTTATTTGTTGTAGATCCAAAATAAGCAATGGTAAGATGAATTGCTAATTTTCATATTACACAATGAGGAGCTCGGTGTCGTGGCGTTGTGGTTCGGACGCTTTGGTTTCGATATTGAAAACAAAGCAACATTCGTCATGGTTGGACTCTGCATGGATGACCACTTGTGTGATGAACTTGTGTGCACTGAGAGCGGGATGGCGCTATACGCAGCAAGAGCGGTGTCTCTGTTTCAATCTTGTTGTAACCTTTCCATAAGCGATCACGGTAAGGTCCCTGGAGTTAGTCCGTGCTCCAGGAGGCACGTTAAGCCGTTGGTCCCGGTTGCTATTGCAACCGTTTCTACCCACCAATCCGCATTGGGCCCTCATTGTGGTGTTATGCCCCACACTCATGAGTTTCTTCCACCTATGACGGCTTGTACCCAGTAGTGGGTCATATATAGGCTGTGATTAAAGGCACAACAGCATCTCGGTACATTAATAGGATATATAAAACATATTTGGGACAACTTTCCGAAGTCAATTATACATCCAAATGATTATAAATGTAAATAAAATAATATGTAAATATTTTTTTTATAAAATATATATGTCAGATAAAATTGATCATTCAAAAGATTTCTAAGAAGACAAATGTCTTTCTTTTCGTTTCATTTCTAATGAATAAATAGTAACTTGAGAAGACACATTAGGTATGTTAATTAGTTAGTGGCAACGATCTAGATCGTCACTTAATTAGGAATGTTTCTCGTTCCATAAATCTAAATATTCAACACATACTCGTGAAACAAACAGTATAGGGTCGTGGAGCTTATAAATAACCAACCGAATAATAATTATCAGGTTTAGTAAATAAAAACTAAGCAAATAGTAGATTAGTAGCTAAGGGATGTAAGCTCGGGTGCTTACACCCGAGCTAACTACTCTGCTTTACATCTCGATTGTGAGGTAAGTAGGTCCTTATTACCCCCAAATGGGGCATGTAGGTGACCAATAAGCGCTCTAGGGTAATAATGTAGCTTGGAAAGCCCTAGGGCGGTAAGTAATAAAAAACACTTCACTATTTCAAAAAGTTCGCGTACATCTAACCATCATACTGGCAATAAATTACTTACAGCCCTAGGGCTTTTCTAGCTACATTATTACCATAGAGCGCTAATTGGTTACCTACAAGCCCCATTTGGGGGTAATAAGGACCTACTTGCTGAACATGAGAGATGTAAATAAGGTTTATTGTTTATCACGCTAAGACAATAGAAAACTAATTCAATTTCACCATGACCAAAACTTTCCAATGAATGACTCGATGGCTATGTGACTTTTGTTTCAAGTATACTTTTCGCATATTATTTGTGATAGGATAGTTTTAAACAAATTATTACTTGCTAGTCTAGGGCTTAGACAGGCAAGTAAAGAAGCCTGACAATAAATTAAACAGCAAGTGCTCAAACAAGGGACTTATATTAAAACTTAAAACCTGTCACGATCGCTATTGGTCTAATTTTTATGCTCAATAAAGTGTTATGTTTCTTTTCAGATGACTTATCCATCGCCATGTCGGACACAGGAGGACCCGCAGTGTCTCGGCCGTCGACACCTCGTCCAATAACAGAGGCACCAGTCACAGCACCATTAAGATCTAGACATGATCAGTTTCTGTCGAGCAATCCAGACCGGGCTCCGCCAAGACCATCCTCAAATGGAAGAAATCCAAACGGGAATTTTGACTCACCTCCCTTGCCGTATCACAGGCAGATGACAACTGGCTCTTTGCTCACATCAACGCATCGTGAGACTTCAGCGTTTGTTCCAGTAGTTCCAACTAGGTCTATGCATCCTGTTATTTACACCAACGAAATGCATCCCGCTTTGATTCCCTCAGAAATTATAGACAGAGAAAGAATTATAGATAGAGAAAGATCGGAACCAGCTAAAGGGTCCCCGGATAGATCAACTGGTAATTTTCCGAAAAGAAATTCATTTGATCTCATGGCCATGATGGTCGAGAAACGCAAGGAAGTCGCGTTGCGCGAAGCGGCGGCAGCTATGCTTCTTCCTCATCATAGGGCGTCTTCGATCGATGGGATGATGTCTGATGGCTCTACACAGCCGGCTATTTATGGCCCACCAGGCCCTTTTCTTGGAGCTCCCGGTCCTTCTCCAACAGCAGCTGGCAGCTTCACATTCCCTGGAGCTGGGCTATTCCCACCAGGGGCTGGACCTCATCAAATGCACCCTCATTTAGATAGAAGATTGCTTCGAGCACCAGGCAGAGCGTCGAGGCCAAAAAAGCAATTTATATGTAAATTCTGTAATCGTCAATTCACAAAGTCCTATAATCTTCTAATACACGAGCGGACGCATACAGACGAGCGCCCATATTCTTGTGATATATGCGGAAAGGCATTTAGAAGACAGGACCATTTACGTGATCACAGGTAAGAGTTTCTAGTAGTAAGATAAATTAACACGTGCCCATCATATAAAAAAATATTGAAAATTCTTTGTTAACTTCACATGAACTGTTAATTCATAAATAGTCATTGAAAGTTGACAAGCGAGCAGGTTTCCCGCCTGATGGTAAGAGGCTGCAATCGCCTATACTACAGGTAGTTCCTGAGAATTCTACCCAACTCCAATGTACGGCCGGCCCAGAAAGTGGTGTATTAGTTTTGACAAGCTTGGCGTATCAACAAAATATCGTTACCTTGGCAGCTATCAGTATGTCAATGCAAAGGAAAGTCGCCTGTGTTGTTGTATGACACAAAACTGAATTACTACCTTAGGGTGGAAGACCAATTTTTTGGCCGATAGGCCAACTTGTGACGTAAGATCACAGGTCACAGGTGCCCAATAATTGCACTGCCTGTGCTATCCTTCAAACCGAAACACACCAACAAGCGTTGGTGTGTTTTGGGCAGAAATAGGTAAGAAATAGAAAGAAATAGGTAGAGGACTTCGCCAATTTCACTCACCTCGTCTTAGCTTAAGACAATCTTAAATGGCATGCTGTCACATTTCTTTCAATAATGACAAGAAGGGACAGCATACTACTTAGGATTGTCCTAAGCTAAGATAAGGTTGGTGAAATTGTCCGTGAGTCTTCTTCTGGTAAATGTTTCAAACATGTTAGCTATTTTTAAATGCACAAGAGAATGATTTCCAATTTCTTCTAGTACTAATCATAAAAATTACCAATTTTCAGTGTGATAAAAAACATCTCTTAGAAAACTCTCTCTCGTGGCGGCTAGCTAACAAAGAAAAAATTACTAAAACGAGAAAATAGAGAATATATTCATATATCTTAAGTAATCATAACAAATTATTGTTATAATAATTGCGTCGTCTAAATTATATCTTTAATTCATACATGAAATTCGTTTAGTTCGAATAATGCTAATTTTGACACTGTAATCAAGGTATAAATCGTACGTGCTGATATGGTGCCCGCTTCCTTGCACATTTTAATTTTCTACAACGCTGATACGAGTAGTTAATGCCCAATTTACATGCACGTAACAGCAGCTAGTGTAACTCAAGTTGCAGATGTTTAGCCGACTGTGGCCGTATCCGCCCGGCTACTTGGAAATGGATTATTTATAATGTCTTTCGATTACGGTATTAGGTTCTAGGAAATTGCTCTATCTTGATTAATAGTAAGAGGTGCTTGTGCTTTCAAACGCCTCGGCCGGTTCCAAAGTAGGTACTCAGAAAAACTTACGGATCTCAATGCGTACGTATCATTTGTTCAATGTTTGGAGAGCCATCGGGCAGCCATTCTTGATTTAAGATAACACTCAAACGATGTATAACCGCTTTAGTTCAATTATGACGGATAGAAATAAGCTGGCAAAGATTTACTTAAGTGTAGTTCCCAATCGCTTTGAGATAAGTGACTAATGAATTCCAGTCGTTGCTGGCTATTGAACTGAATACGCTTAGAAAGATTTTTTGCATTGAATATTGAAAAAAATAAAGTAATCTATCGCAGATTGATTCTCTTTTGATTTCCCACTCATAATGGTGTCACTGACCATGTTGAGTTTGTATCTATTAGTAATGTATCTGAAAAAAATTGAATTGAATTGAAATTTATAAAAAAGGTATTGACTTACATGTCTATGACTAGGCCTGCAAAATAAGTATACTAGGCTCATAATATTCATAATTACTGGGTAGACTAAAGAGATTTCTTGGACAAATACTTGTAAATTGTGGATAAATACGATACAGATGGTTCTCATTGAAGGTATTCGATTACATTAAGTTACGTTTTTTTACGTTTCACCTATAATTAGTTTAAATTCTGTTGAGTCATTCAATTCTATTGGAGCCTTAATACTAATGATGGACGGCGATTCGGTACTAGAAGCAAACAAACTATAGACCGGAGCAGTCATTGCGTGATAATGTTACGTCGAAAAATACACTGTAGTTGCATTTTTTAAAAAGAGCTTATAATATGACAATTATACCTGTGTATTTTGTTTTTTGTTATTATTTATTAAATAATAATAAAATTTAAATTCAATATTCCTGATATGATATAGAAATATGATAAAGTATATAGTTTACTGCACTTCTATAATCTAATAATAAAATAATGCTAGATAAATCAACAGAAGGAGAAAAAGAAAGAAACGGAGAAGTACAATTGAAATAAATTTATGATGGGGAGGGGTTTTTGTTGCTTACAAAATAGTAAGCCCAAATATTAACTCAGCGCTTGTGCTGAGATTTTTAGAAAAAGTGAAAGTAATCTGAGATACAACAACTGATTTAAAGTTGACCGTAGTCTATAAAAAAACAATTATGGTGCAATAGTTGTTATGCTAACGCTACATCAAAAACAGGTTACTTTAAACTTATAAGGCAATTTACTCCTTCACGTTCTCAGCATTCCATTTTATCATTTTTGAATTGTCCATGAGCCATTGAATAGACAAGCAAAAAATCGTAACGTGCTTCATTCTCAGCCAAATATTCAGAGTGAAGATACTTATTAAGTTTTTTTTTTTTTCGTTTTTGCTATACTCTGGTAATGGGTCAAAAAATTAATTTAAGTAATGACTTTCATATTTTTTCAAATAAGCTAATTATCTTAACATTGCTTTAAGGGCACGCCACTGAAATAAATCATGACTCAAATTAATTTCTCGACTTATATTATAAAACTGAAGAGTTTAAAATTACTGGTTTTTGTAGTGCGGATAGTCCATCTAGCGGGGTAAGCTATTATGACATCACGTTGGGACCAAGATGAGTTTCAAGCAAGCAAAGCTGCAGGCACAGTTAGTTTAAATATAAATTTCTTCTCTATTTTTCACTAAATCAATGTTTTCACCAACAAAATATTGTCATGTTTGGACAATCTAACAAAACTGTGATCTTCAAATCCCTACCTTTTTTTTAACGGTGGGAAATGCTTTACGCATACCTTGCGCCTGGGAAGACGCAAGGTTATGTCGGACTCTTCGCGGTCCCTGGGGGCAGGGTGTCAGCTAGAAACCGCGGCCTACCGACTAAAACCCACCGATGCCCCTCACAGATGCCTTGACGCGAGCACATCCATCACCGCCGCATCTTCCCCATCATCAGATGAAGAAGACACGCCGAGGAGGGACGTGTCACTACCTGACGAGGTCATGGGAACTCGAATGAATACTTCCACGACCTCGTCGGCGTTTGCTCGCTCTGAGCGAGTCCCTCTTACCCCACCGGAATGGGGCCACGATCCCCTGGGGCATCCAGGGGATCGATAACTGGCGGCAACCGGTGCAATGCAGGACTCAGGCTTCCCAGGCCCGGGTCCCGCTGGTTGCCGTCAGGAGGAAAAAGGCGTGCAAATTGCCGTCTTCTCCGTCCTACCCTCCTACGGCGGCATGGATCAGCCCGTGGATCATCCTCCCGGGCTCGTTCCGCCACCTCCTTCTGCGTCATGCCATCGACGCAGAAAGAGTTTACAACATCCCACGAGCGCTCACTCTCCAGCATGGCCTGAACGACCGCTTGGAGGGAAAGGTCAAATCCCTACCTACCAATATTATACATTTGAAAGTATCTCTTCTCTGTCTCTCTATCTATCTGAGCCACCGATACAATTTTAATGAAATTTAGTGTAGTTCTCTACACCATTTAGGATTTTTATTAACAATTTCCCTAGGGAAAAATTTCCTTAGGAATTTTCCTAGGGAACGCGTGATGTGACCAAATTCGTAATATAACTGAATTCCGCACAGACAAAGCCGGGGAAAACAGCTCGTATTAAATAAAATAACCGCAACGTGAATTCATCATTGTTTTGTCGCCTACAGTATTATGAGTTACCTCCATAATTGGGGCGCATCGAACCTGCATAATGTCCTGTTATTATATTCCCTGCCATAATTAATAACTTCAAAAGAAATATGCATTCTGACCCCTTCAAGGATAAGTTGCACGGTTATTACGAAGTTCTTCGAAAGCCTGCGCAAAAACCGCGATAAAATTGCTATACACGATTATTATAAATAAGATTGATCTCAAATTTTCGCTCTGTTCATTTTACTGCAACTCTAGGATTGTGTTTTTAGTAATTAGCATCACTATTGACCATGCGTCAAATTTCCAAAGCTATAAATGAGAATGAATCGCTGTGTATGTTTCGCAAAATTCTAAAACTTTTGCACAGATTCGACAATTTTTTTATGTATATTGTTGCATTCCGCAGAATGTTTTATTGGAGAGGAAAACACACTTAAAAATCTAACTTAATCTTAAATAAGAGTTTTAATAGAAAAACAATTCTCGGAACAACTAGTCAAATAATGATAGGAATTTGTTAACAAACACTTCCTCTATTATAATCAATTTCACAAAATTTTAAGAATGACATTGAAACTTGAAGTGTGTTTAAAATGTTTCTGAAATAAGAAATTCATGTATATTTTACGTCTAAGTATAAAAAATATTTAATGACCACGGCCTTATCGAGAGTCGATCGAAGAAATCGATGCGTGATCAGAATTTTTAAATTCAAAGTCGAGGGCAAGAACATTGCGCAAATAATGAGTTCCTCAAGAGAATTTTTGAAAGATTTTACAGCTTTCAATAACACACACGTATTAGTGTTAAAATCATTACTGGCATACATGCCTTGCCATATTAGTTGTTTGTTAAATTCATATAATTTATATTATTTATCATTGTTTCTAAAGAACCGAACAAGAGTAGGTACATGATTTTGTTGTGTAGCTACTGACTATGTTGAGGATTTGTCAGTTTTGAAAATGTTAATAGCTTTAAGTGGCAATGTAATAACAAATAAATCATTTGATGAGCAATTTTCATCTCCTGGACATAGATTAAATTTAACTTTATTATTTGTTATTGTATTGATTTTAGATACTTGCATTTTATGGACAGGATATTGTTCCGATTTAGATATAAGACGTTAGTCATCACAAGCACCTTGCTCAGTACTTATTATTACATACAGTGTTTTATCTCAAGGCTCATACACAATTATTATTGCTGCGAGACCACATATAATGGAGATCAGCCGAGACCACTCGTTCCGATCGCTCAAGGGGCTACAGCAAAAAGGGATATCAAATTAATACTGAATCCATAATAAATCAATACGGGCAGGTGGTTGGTCACTAAGAGTAGCCTACGGACTTTGAAAATTATCGACGATTGGAACAGAATGTGTTCCGATAAATTATTAAATTGTCAGGATTCTTTCGCATTTGTGACTATGGAATTTGGTAAAGGGTGAAAACGAGAGTGTCATGTAGTCACGCAAGGTGTGGAATACAAATAAGGACTATTTTAAGTAAAATCATCGCAGCTCATATAATTCCTATAATGTATACGTATATCAAAAATAAACATCTTTGTATCGTATGTACGAATTCATTTGTGAACATCGTTGATTGAACTAATAGCACTGGTTTCTTCCACACATGAACATTCATTTGAAATAGTCGTGACCGAGGCGATAGAATAATTAGCTGGAATAGCCGAACGTAGGCCATTCGTTGATTTCACAGTATTGCTTTTTGAAAGTTCTCTAGCGTGCGCCAAGAAACGTTTATGCAATTTTTGTACTTTCGGTATTGTGTTTAATTTCGCATCACAATTGTCATTGACTTTGAGCAAATCGAAAATGAATACAGTGGTATTAGAAGAGAGTTTCTTTCCCAAAAATCATACAGATTATTATCGTTTTTCTATCTCAAAGTTTTTTGAGGTCGTGTAGGTGTATTTTAGATAATTCAGATCCCATTAATTGTGATTGATGTGTGAGCAGATTCGAGATTTATTCAGATTATATTTCGTGAATCGTTCGCGTGTTTGCTTGCAAATAATTTGCATCCTATCAGTTGCTTGCGTGATTTAAACATAGTTTTAAATTTTGAATGTAAAATATTTAAGATCCATCTATTTTCCAAAGTTGTATTCTGATGATTCCGTGGATCCTTTTTTAAACATAAAAATGTATCAACGTAAATTAACATATAAATTAAAACACATTCACTAAGTGAAACTTATAACGACCCTCAGTAATCCCTCGAAGAATTTCATAATCTGACTTGTGAGATTCAAGCCGCTAAATTCTTTGCTTGACATGGTAATAATTTTCAATTAAGTATCCAATCCCAAATGCCTGATAAGAAATCAATATTAAAATCTTTATTATATTATTTACATTAACTGTACTTTTGAGATGGAACCTGGTGTGTTATTTTTTCATCTCAAACGAGATTGGTCTTTGTGTACAGAAAATAAGGTGTATTTCTTACCACAGACAAAGCATACATTTGAGGCGTGGGTTGTCAAGAGGCACGCTTATCAACGATTTAGCATTTCTTTGCTACCTAATCCAGTTTCAAAAGCCATTTAACTTGTTGTAGTAGCTGTATGTAATGGGAGCTTAGAGCTGACATTATGTAAACTAAAAACACCACTTAACAGATTTCTATCTAATTATGAGAGCGAGCTAGTAGCTCTCGCATTTCAACTAGTTAGGCTTTTACCAAGTCAAATATTGCATTGGCAGCTACCGTCATTACATAAAATTTTAAGTTAGCATACTTAGCATTTTAAATGCTGAATTGGGTACATACTTCAATATTCAAGTTAAGATTACTTGACTCGAATATTTCCAAGTGGTTTTGAGAAGTCTCAGAGCAAACATTGACCGGTTGGCTGTCCAAATAAACGGAATGTACTCTTATGACCTCTAAAACCTCAAAAGCCTTGCCATATGACAAGAATATTTGAACTAGCTTGACGTCGCGTCTGCTGTGAAATATTAAAATAACTTTGTAACAAGAGCGATTTGAAGGAATGGAATCCTAAAATCTTTATTTAAAATGTCGAGCCTCCCGAAATTTGTCAACGGACCACCATTGTCAGCTCACGTTTGTCCCAAAAACAGGTTCCGAAAGTATTTCAAGTTAGATACCATTGTTACTTATAAAAGTTCAGAAAAAGGCTCCGAAGCGACTTTCTGTGTGATCATTAATCATACGAGATGATGTCTACCGAAGATAAAATTGAACTTTGCTGGACCTGGAAGCGAAGCACATAAATATTTTCAAGATACATCCGTATAAGTTTGAAATATTTCAGTTTTATTAGAATGTTTTATTAGAACGATTAATAAATAAGTGATTAGACAGTTTATAATAATATTATATATTTATAAAGGATTAAAGTAATAAGAATAGTTCTCACCATCTGGCATTGAGCCAGCGTGGTGGGTGGTAGCTGAAAGACCCATATTTCACACCCAGCAGTAGATGTTTTGGAAATAATAATACCACAACTTCTTTTTAAAGATGCTAGGATTAATCGAACTGGAATACTTAATAAACTTTCTCCAAGTGGTCTTCTCTCCAAGTCTTAAGCAAGACTATTTTACATCGGGCTCTTAATTGTTACATAAAATGTTATATAAATAATTATATATTGTTGCCACTTTATTATATTGATGAAAATGTTAAGTCTAAGCTTTTCAAAATTAATTAAATGTTTCGTACTTTTTGAATATTTAATATCACGCACGCATATCATGCACGTATACTTTTATAATTTATGGTGAGGTATTTATCAGAAGAAATTAAAAAGTAAAGTAGTGTCGATTTTATCGGTGAAGTAGTGGATGGATATGGCTATCCACGGGGCGAAAGCCATAATGCTGTAAAACCGGTCGGCCTTGGTTAGTTGAACCCTCGACTCGGGGCTAGGCTACGTGAAAATATTTTTTAAGTGTACCGAAGGAAATATTTTATAATTCTGGTATTTCTTTGTTAATAATAGTGCAGTTTTACTGTTTTACTAACTGTTTTGTAACATAAATGCTTTATGCATTTAAGTCTTTCAAAGGAATTATTTTTTATAAAAAAAATATATCACCCTAAATTTAATATACCTAAAATCTGATCGAGATTTACATTTCATTCTAATGTGGTGAAATGATAAAGATATATATTTTTCCACAAGAACATTCTGATAATTCATCCACTAACAGCTAACTAGTTTTATTAAAAGACATCCAAAAATTATAATTACAAGTGGCATTAGGCCTCTAGGAAAAAATACGTCCCACGGTTCATCCTAATCCTGTTTACAATGTGCCTTTTCGGTTGAATTCAAAACGAAGAAACGGTTCAGCGTCGTGGACTGTTTCAAAAGGAAATAATCATGTTATTTATTGCCACAACCAGACACCAGCCAACTTTAATCTTTTCTAAGCACGTACAAACCGATTTTATGGGAGATTAAGAACATTGATCGTCTTAAACTTCTTCGAATAGCAATAAATATTTATTAGGCTGGACGGTATCAAAACTAGATTCTAAATTAATGAAAGCAATTTATTTTGTCAAGTAAAAAAGACTTTTTGAAGACTGTACTGTGATTATGAGTTAAGTTGGTTTACTGTATAATAGTGGTCCTTGACAGTAAACTAAACTAAAAGACGCAAATTCTTGAATAGCTTTGTGAGAAAAACAAACACGTGATAATAATGGTCCTTGACAGTAAACTAAACTAAAAGACGCAAATTCTTGAATAGCTTTATGAGAAAAACTATAATTTGGGGGTTTTCCTGAATTTTATTGGGATACCATCATCATGTCATGGTGATAATTAGACCACTTCAGGGGTGTACCCTTATGGATTGAAAAGGAATGTTGAAAATTGGTTTACAATTGACGGAGCAATCTGTGAACATACCTAAAATTGTATACAGTCGAGCATAGAACCTCGTTTTTTTTATATCTGTGCCAAATGACAATGGGCTTTGATAAATAGGTAAAAACAACACTGCAACTAAAAATAAAAAATAATAACTAGCCAATTAGGAAATAAACGGCTTTGTAATATTTCCTATGTGAGATGCATCAATAAAGATGCGGTACCAAACGTTTATACTCAATTACAAAAGCACTAAAAATGGATTTACGATGAAACCAAAATTAACACTCCCCACTTGGCCTGATTGCACCTTCTCATCACATCTCATAAATCAAAACGAGCTGTATCGACAAAACAAAATTGTAGCAAGGATCGAACTCTAATTGGATTTGTACGTAAGGTGGATCTATCAGTATACATTGATTAATGATATCGTAGGACTTCAGTATAATTGCCAGTCGAGACAGTCATGAATCAACTGCTGGAGCTATAAATCTGATAATTGGAACTTGTTTTGAACGACTTGAATAACATTATAAGGCAACGCGTAAGAGAAAGGTAGTCGTATCTTTTTCAAAGTTTTAACTCGTGCTAGTGCAACTACATGACACAACTGTGTCTTTAATCACAATCAATAATTTTGGTTTTTATTTTTTACAATCAATAATTTCCGTTTATGTTTTCATTAATTAAATACTGTATCGATAGATTTACTATTTAAACTTGAGCATGTCTTAAGTCCTAAGCATTTCTATATTACACTTCACTTTTATTTTTATATTCATATTTATATTAGAAGCAAAGCAAAATAACATACATAACTAAGCTAATCATTGTATGTGTTTCAT
Source organism: Schoenobius gigantellus (assembly GCA_963935595.1). Taxonomy (NCBI): domain Eukaryota; kingdom Metazoa; phylum Arthropoda; class Insecta; order Lepidoptera; family Crambidae; genus Schoenobius; species Schoenobius gigantellus. The sequence goes on from OZ012558.1 coordinate 11,967,301, forward strand.
CACAAAATTGTTGATCCATGAAAAATTATGGCTTAGGACTATTCAAGCAAGATCGAAATCAAGATGCTTGGGGTATGCTATATCAAATATCATTTCTGTTTTTTGTTTCAAAATCTGTTTGGCGCCATTTATAAGCTGTAAACTTTAGATCCTTGACCTTCGTAAAAGTTGATTGATGCGACTATAAGATCTATTTTGTTTAATATGATATAAAAACATAGTATTTAAGTTTATTTGGAATAGTTAATTAATCAACACCTATCTTAGAAATTCCATCAGTTTCACATTAATAATGATTTTCGGATTGAAAAAATTAAAGACAATAAAATATTATAGGTACTTATATCTAGCTGACCCGGTGAACTACGTATCCCCTTGATAGATAACAGATCTTCTTAAATAAACAATCGCGAAGTGTACCTTCATTTTCTATACAAAAATTTCCATTGTCATTATACTACTATAGCTACTGCCCGCGACTTCGTCTGCGTCCCTTTTTTTTTTTTTTTTTTTTTTTTTTTTTTGAGGCGGGGGAATCTCTTTACGATTCAACAAGGGGCTGAAAGCTGACAAAGCCGCCCCAAGGATATGCCATTGGACTCGGGTTACCTGGGTAACCCCATACCTGGCTAAACCACCCTCCAGAGCAACTTCTACCTCCGTAGAGACACACTCGGGATCGGCGTTAGCCATTCCCCGAGTGCGCCCCCTGGATTGTAGGCCTGACGCAAGCGCCAGGTCTTACCTCTACGGGGGGGTCGACAAGTGCAATAATTCGACCCCCCAGACGGGCAGGCCAGGGGTAGAAAAGTGTCTCCCGACCGGTTGTCGGCCGGCCGGGCCATTTCATCCCCAGCTTGCTTAGGGGAGTTGGTGGCGCGCGTCCAGGAACGCGCGCCTCCTCCTACCCAACCGCCTGCGCCGGAGCGGTGCGGCGAGAGGGTCAACCTCTCGCGCCCGCTCCGCTGCCTCCTTCTGCGAGATCACTTCCTCGCAGAAGGAGGCGACAGCCTCCCACGCCGTCGCGCTGGTCAGCATCTCGCGTGCGACGTTGGCCAGCACGACGGGCGCACCCCTACCTAGGCCCAGCGCGAGGGCTAATGCGTCGCGCTGGGGTCGCCAGGCCGGGCACTCCGAGAGGGTGTGTCCGGCCGTGTCGTCGGGAGCGCCGCAGTGGTGGCACTGCGGCGTCTCTTCCCTCCGTGCGACATGGTGCAGATAATGGCCGAAGCAGCCGTGCCCGGTCATCATCTGCACCATCCGGTAGGTGAGGCTGCCCTGCCGGCGCCCAACCCACTCCTCCAACACTGGACGAACGGCCTCGATCGTCCAGTGGCCGGCAGCTGGGTGGGCGAGCGTCTCGGCCCACTGGCGGAGAGCCTCCCTCTGCGCCAGGAGCCTTGTGCGCGCCACCTCCTGCGGGAGGGGGCGCTCCCCCCGACTCCTCGCTGCCACCCGATGTCGGTGCACGGCCGCAAGGACGCGTGCCTCGACATCCCACGGAGGCGAGCCCGCTAGAACGCAGGCCGCCCCGTGAGAGACCGTGCGGTAGGCCCGCACGGCCCGGGTGGCAATGACCCTCTGCGGCCTACGCAGGAGGGCCACCGTTCGGGGGGCGAGACGCTCCGCCCAAATCGGGGCTCCGTACAGCGCCATCGACTTTATCACCGTCTGATAAAGTCGACGGCTCGCTGCGCCTGGTCCCCCCACGTTGGGGAGGACCCGTCCGAGGGCTGCCGCGGCGGCACACAGCCTTGGGGCGAGGAGCTTAAAGTGCTCCCCGAAATCCCATCGGGGGTCCAGCACCAGACCGAGATACTTCATCGAGCTCTCGATCTGGACTTGCACCCCCTCTACTCGGACACGGAGCCCCGCCTGGGGTCTGCGGCGACGCGGCGGCCTGAACGAAATGGCCGTCGTCTTCTCGACGGCCACGTCCAGCCCGAGGAGGCGGATGCGCCGGACGACCATCGTCGCGCCGACCGACGCCAGGTGGACCGCCTCCTCATACGTGCGCCCCTTCGCCGCGACAAGGGTGTCGTCGGCGAAGCAGACAACCTCCATGTTCGGCAGGAGGTTGCCCCGCAGAACCCAGTTGTACCCCAGGTTCCAGAGCAGAGGGCCCAGCACGGAACCCTGGGGTACTCCCGCCGCCATCGGCCACCTGTGGACGCGACCATCCGCCCCCTCATACACGATTTCCCTCCCGCGGAGGTAATCGGTGATGAGGGAGCGGAGGTAGAGGGGCACTCCATGAAAACGCAGTGCCTCCTCTATGCATTCGTGGGGGAGGCTGTTGAATGCGTTGCGGATGTCTAATGATACCGCAACGACAACCTCCCCCGCCGACGTGGCCCCCTCAGTCCACCTCTTGAGGTGGGCCACGGCGTCCACGGTGGACCGGCCGGTGCGGAAACCGAACTGGCACTCAGCCAAGTCCGGTCCCGGGCCCTCCAGATGCTCGACGAGCCGGGAAGCGAGAATTTTCTCAAAAAACTTCCCGGCCTCGTCGAGCAGCACCACCGGCCTGTACCCCGACGGGGCATCGGCGGGGCGATTCGGCTTCCGCAGAAGGCAGAGTCGCCCCACCTTCCAGCACTGAGGGAAACGGCCCGAGGCGATGCTCGTATTGAGCACCGCCCGGAACCGCTCCTCCAGGGGGCCCAGTGCCAGGCACAGGACCCTCGCTGGCACCCCGTCCGGTCCCGGCGCCTTCCCCTTCCCCTTGCGCCGGAACCGCTCCCTCACCGCGTCGAACTCGAGGTCCGACACGGGAGGGCCCGCTTCCTCCACTTGGAGGGAGGCGCTGGGGGCGACCATCCTCGGGGGCTCGAAGGGTCCAGGTTCGGGGAAGAGCGACCCTAGAACCCTCTGTACAAGCCCCTCGTCCAACTGGTGTATCGGGGGAGCACCGTTTTGGTACTTCCCCCTCACCAGTCGGTACGGCCGTCCCCAGGGGTCGGAGTCGAGGAGCTCTATAAAAGAGTTCCACGACTCCGTTTTGGCCCTCGAGATCTCCGTCTTGAGGGCCTTATTCGCCTCCCTGTACGCCCGACGCAGGGTTTCCTCTTCGTCGGGCGTCCTCCTGGTGGCGCGCCTTCTGCACCGCAGGTAGGCGCGCCTCGCCCTACAACTGGTGGCGCGCAGATCCGCGATGGTCTGCGACCACCAGTATACCTGCCGCTTGCGGGCGGCAGGTTTCGCCCGCGGCATGGCGGCGTCGCAGACGACTCTCAGGTCCTCTGCGAAGTGCACCGCCATGCCGTTAGCGTCGCCGGCGAGGTGCGGGGGCAGCTCAGACCACTCCCGCACCATCGCCGCCTCCAGCGCCACGTCGGGCTGGAGGTGCGTCACCGCCCACCGGCGGAAGGCGGCACCCGTCCCCGCTGGAGACGTGGAGGCGTGCGAGGGGGAGACCGAATATCGGACGTACCGGTGGTCCGACATGGTCTCCTCCTCTGCCTCCACTCTCCAGTCCCTCACCCTTGCGGCGAGGGGTGCGGTGGCTAGGGTCACGTCGACGATCGACGAACCCTGCCACCGCACGCACGTCGGGGTGGTCCCTCGGTTGAGGACGTCGAGGCCCAGGCTCGTGGCCCAGGACTCGACCAATTGACCCCTGACGTCCGTGGCGGGCGAGCCCCACACGCGCGACTTCGCGTTGAGGTCGCCCGCCACCAAAACTTGCAGGGGCGCCGCCCTCCTTACCACCCCCTCGACCGCAGTCAGGTAGGCCTCGAAGTCTGCCCGACTGCGGTTCGGGGAGAAGTAGGTGGACACCACCACCACTTCTCCCCACTTGACGGCCACGTAACCCGGCCCCCTCTCTCTAACCGAGATGAGGGGGGCCGAGCTGGTGGGCGGCACCACAACGGCCGCCAAGCCGTCGGTGGACTCAGCCCACCTCGTGGACTGAGGCACCGCGTACGGCTCGGCGACCACCGCCAGGTCTATCTGCCACTGCGCCATCGACTGGCACAGGAGATCTTGTGCCGCGGCGCAGTGGTTGATATTGGCTTGGAGGAGATTCCCTGTGGACCTACTGGCCATTGGCGATGTCCATGGAAATCTCCTCCCTGGCGGACAGTGTTGCCCGCCCGGTAGCCGCCACTGTGGCAGCCCTCGGCATCAGTCTTCCCCTCACCGGCGGGGGGTTGCAACTGAGGCCCCCCATCCGGTGAGTGGAAGGCTTGCCGGCGTCGGCGCACACGGCGCACTTTATCTGCCCCTGGCAGGTGGCGGCTGCGTGCCCCTCCGAACCGCAGCGGAAGCAGAGCGCGCTGCGGTTCTTGGCGGAGGGGCACCGCTGCACAGGGTGACCGATCCCCATGCAGCGGAAGCAGCGCATGGGGCGCTGCTCCAGCAGGCGGATGGAGGCGTTGCTCCATCCGACCGCGACTTTGCCAGCGCCTGCGAGGCGTTTGGCCACTTCGATGGGAGCTGACACGTTGGCGGCTCCCATGCCCCTGAGGCCAGGGTGGACAGTGCCCACCCTGATTGCAGAGCGGGGGCACTCCGCCAACGCGGCCAAGGCCTCGCATACCTCCGCTGCGGTCACCGAGTCATCCAGTCCGGTGACTCGAATGTCCGCAGTCTTGGTCGGACGCACCACCTTGGCGGCGTCGCCGAGTACCCCCGCTATGCGTGTGGCGAGCGCGTCAGCCTGCTCCGGCGAAGTGCCCTTCGGGAGCTCCATGATCCGAGCTCCCGTCACCCCAGTCCGGAACGTGGGGCTCCCCACAATTCCCATCTCCCCCAGCTTGATGCTGCCTTTCGCCGTTGCAATGGCGGCGGCGTATGTGGCGCCTTTTGCCACCGCTTCGGGCGACAGGCTAATCACCACCGCCAGAGTCTTGGGTGCCTTAGGCATCTTCGGCTTTGCGGCGGTGGTTGGGGGTGGAGGGGGCGCGGACTTGACCGGGGCCGTCACCGCAGCCGTCTTGGCTGGCTTCCTGCGCCCCTTCCTTACCACCGTGCTCCAGCCCTCCTTTTCGGGGGGCTTGGAGGTGTCAGGCCTCGAAGGGCCCGCCACCGGCACAGGAGTCGCGGCTGGAGCCGCCGGGGCCTTCTTCGGCCTTACCTCCCTGGCATTCTTCGGTAGGTTCGCCTCGGGGGCCAGGGTGGTCACTCCCTTCTTCTTCCTACCCCCGCTGGGTGCTGGCGCTGCTTCCGCATCAGCAGCGGGGGGTGCCTGCTTCGCGGGCTGACTCTCAGCAGCCTTGTCGCTAGCCAATGGGGGCCTGTGCGATTTGGCCGGCAAGAGGCGCCCGTCCACCTCCAGGCCATCCAGCCTGGCCGCACACATGTTCCCGAAGAGGGACATCATGTCCGATTGGAACGAGTCCATGAATGACATGAACTTGTCCCGGGTCACGATGTCCCCCTTCGGGGCCTCTGCTGCTGCTGCAGCTGGTACCGCCACTGGCGGTGGGCTCGCCCTCTGGCGTGGGCTCGCCCCCCCTCCCCGCTCCGAGTAGTCTCTTCTTAGGGCCACAAGCTCTGACTGTATCGCGTCGAGCTGCCCTTTCAGCCGGCGGTTGTCGGCCTGTAGGCGGCGAACCTCCTCGGAGGTCTTCCTATCAGCCAGAGTTCTGGCAACCCCGAGGATGGATGTGGAAGCCTCTTTGAGGTCCCTCACGCACGTACCCTTGAGGTTGCCAGACTTCTTGGCAACCTCCGTAATAAGCGAGGCGCTCGCTTCCGCCCTGTGTAGGAGTTCCTCGTTGGTGAGGCCCTCTGGTGAGGGAGGCCTCTCCTTCTTTGAGGTTTTCCCCTTGCCTTTCCCTTTTGGGGGCTTGGGGACGTCTGCTTCAGCCGGGCCTTCCTCCAGCTCTTTACGGGCCTGGGAGAGTCCGGTCGTGTGGAGGTAAGAATCTCCCGCGTCATCGGGGGTGCTAACGCCCTTATTCTTCTTGGCCTTTCGGGCCTTGCGCGCAACTTTCGGCAACGGGGTCCTAGCCCTTGCCTCCATTTCGACCTCAGTCTCTACCTCCAGCTCTGAGTCAGTCCCAGAGCTGGCGCTGAAGAACTTGCCCAAGGAGGGCCTCTTCCGGCTCGCCGGCGTTTCCGACCTTAGTACCCATTCTTGGGTCCTGACATCAGACACACTGGCGTCCACCACCTGAACACTAACTCCCGAAAGGGGCCTCACCATCAGGTCCCTGATTTCAACGTCCGTCGCCTCTGAGGCTTCGGAGACGCTAAAGTTGTCCATAGTGGGACAAAGCTACGGGCCTAGCCCGTGACACACAAAATTGTACAAATGAGCAATACACAAATATACAACTTAAAGATAAAACTTAACCTACCTTAAAATTAAGCACTCTAGTGTTCGTAACTTAAAAACTACGCCACTAGGGTCCACAAAATTGTCCTTGCAACTACCTTATAGACTAACACTTACGGTCTATATGGAGTCTTGATGCGCACGATGCGGCCGCACTGCAGTCCTGTTTGCACAGCAGCGCACACACGATACAGCACCACACCACACAAAACACCGCGTTCGCCCGACGCAAAAGCGCCGGGGTCGCCACCACACTGCACAGCACTATTAGGCACCGGAAGTGCCAACACCAGCACGGAGAACCGGGACCAGGACCGACGAGACCGGGACCAGGACCGGCGGGACCAAGACCGGCGGGACCAGGACCGGCGAGACCAGGACCAGCGAGACCGGGACCAGGGCCAGGACCGGCGGGACCGGGACCAGGACCGGCGGGACCGGGACCAGGACCGGCGGGACCGGGGCCAGGACCGGTAGAACCGGGACCAGGACCGGCGAGACCGGGGCCAGGACCAGGACCAACGCTTGGCCCGTTCTTCCTATCTTCGGCGAGATCAACACTTGTCGAAGTTGTAAGGACACTAGCACTTCACTTTACGTGTTCGCCACGACACTTAGTTTGTGTTCGGGGGTCTCACAACAAAACCACACCAATTTTATCAACTGGTCCGGGACCAGGACCAGCAAGACCGGGGCCGGGACCAACGGGACCAGGACCGGCGAGACCGGCGGGACCAGCGGGACCGGGGCCGAGACCGGTGAGACCGGGGCCAGGACCGGCGAGACCGGCGGGACCGGCGGGACCAGCGGGACCAACGGGACCGGGGCCGAGACCGGCGGGACCGGGACCAGGACCGGTGAGACCGACACTTGCAATCTATTGCATACGACCGGCGAAGCGTCTCGGTGAGCGCGTGTGCTCTCGACGGCGTCCAGAGCGCGAATCGTCGTCTGCGTCCCTAGGGAACTCATTAAAATTCGAGATAAACAGTTACGTATGTTATTTTCAAGGGCTTAAGCTATCCCCTACTCGTAAATATAATTAAAATTAGTTTAGTAATTTAGGCGTGAAAGCGTAATAAACGAACTCACTTTCGCATTTATAATATTATATAAGTAGGTATTATTTAAGTTTTTCTTTACGATTTTTCCTATTATTTTCATTTTAAACCGCTCCAGTGTTAAAGTGAACAAAAAAAAAATCCAATTGGTCAAGCCATTTTTGTCCTTTAGCGAGATTGACGAACGGCGATTAATTTTTATATAGGTAATATGTAAAAGAGGAAGAAATAAACAGATAGAGTCCGATTGACATCTTAAGCAATTGCCAAACCAACAATCATCCAATACCAAAAACTATACCTTCCCGAAGAGAAACTCAACTTCATGCAGTTTAACCTCACCAGTACACCTTAGAACAGCAGCGCTAGCTTTTGACTTGAGACAAACGTCTTATGTCAAAGCACATGCTATCATTATTTTATTGACATAAAATTAGTGTTGTCCTCGCAAAAGAAAGCACCTGACTCCGTACATTAATGGAATGAAGTACGCAGCGCAATGAATGTTTGTGTCAGTCAGAGGTGAAATTGAGTGTGAAGCGGCAGCGGCCAGCCGTCGCTCCCATTACGTCTCGTCGTCCGACTGCGTTTGCGCCGCCAAACCGGCTGGGGACGCGTTGATGTATGCTGCAGGCAGGAAGTTGTAGTTGATATCCTATACCCCGACTATTATTGATTCTTCGCTGTGCACAAGTAACTTCATTTAAAACATAATGCTCAAATTGGATTATCCAAAAGCGAGTATGCTTTGGTGTCCAAATAACACGATAAGTTAGATGAATACAATGCATCCTATACAATATGCTAGATGACAAAAAATTTTTTTTTGCTTTAATAGAAGCTCATTCATATAATAAACAGAAAGAAAAAATCGATTTTTGAATAACTATAAAAACAACCAAAATATAAGGTATTAAAGATTTTTCTCCATCTCTTCCTAGCAAAACGGCAATTGACAAGGCGTTTATATGGCCGCACTCAATAATGACGTCACGGTTGATGTCGGATCTTTCTGTCTAATCGCCTTCAAATTAACAACTTAAAATGCTTGTCTATCTAATGTATTTCTAAGCCGATTTTAATTCTGATTTCACAGGACTGCATCTTTTTCCACGGTATTTTAATATTTAATGACGAGACGTAAAAATTAGAATAAAGTCATCATCCCAATTATTAGAAACTGGAAAAGTTTCTTTTTCATTACAATGTGTCACACTCTACTAATCACTAAGATATATTGTACATTAAATTTACTGTTTTCAAAAAAAATGGCTACATTAATTGATGTTGAGGTAAACTAAATGTTTTCAAACAGGACTAAACATTCCATAGATAGCCTATATATTCACTAATTTAAGATTAAACTAAATATTTCCAAACATGACTCAAAATTCTATAGATAACCTTACTAAGACTTTGTTGTTGCAAATGACATGAAAGTAATTAGTGCATAAACTGTAGTTTAAGTCATTTTTAGATTTTTCTTTCACATCGATTTCTTAAATACATTATCGAAATGTTTAAGCAGCTCTTGGCCTTACCTGAGCGACTAGAAATCGGACATCACGTATTTTTCATCGATGAGCCAACAACTTACCAAATGGCAGCTCAGACCAACCTCTTCGCCTCGCTCCATTAGTATTTTCCATTTATTTTTTGTCCACGTACCTGTCCGACTTTTGGGGATTTAAGTTTTTATAACGGCGGTCGCGCGACGAATACAAAATTTCTGTACAAGAGAATAATAAACAATGATGCGTCGAACTCATTAAAAGCATATACTTTATAAATATTTTTCCATCAAAAATAATAATGCAAAGGTTGCTGAATTTATTGTTAACTCGATATAATGAATGTGATTCTAGGATGGAGCAAGAAAGAAAACAGAATATGCTCATTAACATTATCATGATAACCCAGAACATCATTATGTCGAAGGTATAGAAATATTCAAGCGTAGGCAGTCTTCTTCAAATCGTAATAGAAGACCCACCGTCTTGTGCCTTAATGAGTCATTGTGGTAGAGTGCACTGATTGAAAGCAGCACGCCTACGTGGAATCTATTAGGCATACGCCCTTTTTGTCGAGCAGTAACTCAAAAAGTTCAAATTGATCGAACAATCCTGAGAATTCTTATATTTAACTTCAAAGTATTAAAAAAGGATTGAACTTATATTAAATCAGATCTTATCATAGCAAAATCTTAAATTAATGAAATAAAGAAAATAAGATAGTAAAAGAATTATATCAACTTTTGTAATCCACATTCCGCACTAAACCCATACTAAACCTATTAATAGGTATTGTTGCGGACTCCTTCCATCAGCTGCAACCTTTTTTATTAAGTTTCTTACAATAGTTAAATTTTAATGTCATTTTTGAAATGTATCGTTTTGCGTTCTGTTGCCAAGGTGTTGTTATTTTTACTGTTTTCGTGTTCTTGTTGTTGTTTCTCAGTTTGCTGGATTCTTTCATTATATTATTTTCATTTCGTTTAATGCTTTTGATTTGATTTTTTTCAAAAACGTCGCCCCACACTAGGATTATCTCCTGTGTCGTGCACATCACATGCACATACGCCCAGACCGGAACAAATTTCTGTAGGCCATACAAAATATTTGTCCCGTACGGGAATCGAACCCGCGACCCGTTGCGCAGTAGGTGATCACTCGACCTCTGCGCTAAACGTGTCGTTTTCATTATACAGTCCACCCGTCCGTTACAGGTATCCTTTAAATAGCACATTTTTGTAGATTTTGTCAAAACTGATGTCTAAAATCTATTTTTCTGGGTTCATAATAAAATTAAGCTCAAGAGGCTTAGAATTATACGTATATAAAACGCTTTGCTTCATTAGCATCGTGTCATATACTACATCTTAGCATTTAGCTACTGCCAACACGGTATCCGGTACTCGTATTTTAGAAATATTGTTACTCAGACTTTATGCTAATTAAGTATTTCAAGTTTTGCTTTTGCACCATTTCTTGATTTGGGTAGATCATTAATGTGTTTTACATTATATTTTAAGCAAGCTTTAATGTTAATAGTATAGACAACTTGCGAATTTAGTTATTAAGCATAGGTTCTATTTTGTGTATAATATGTATATAATATGTAAGTACTTATATAAGAATTATATCAGGTAGCAAAGATGTTTATTGGCAAAAAGACAAGTATCATTGTATTGCACGTATAATATTATTTTAGACTTAGAATAAGAATAGGAGTAATAAAAGCTATTTCTACAGAACTTGTCCATTCTGATGTTAATTAGTTGAAAGTCAAAGCGTTATAATGTCTGGTACTACTGAGCTGAGATATTAGTAGCATAACAATAAATCGACTTAAAGGAAACCAGCTTGTAACAGATAAAGCATTGCGTGGGCTTGTTCAACGTGTCAAGCCAAGCGCAGTTGCTTAAGTACTGCTTTTATGTATCCTAATACGGCAAAACATCTTCTGAACAACACCGGCTGTGAACTCAAACATTCACCTTATATGTCATTATCCATACACAATATTTTGATGCGTATTAATACCAAATAAAAAAGAAATTAAATTATTCTATTGCATTTAGGAAATTATTGAATTTGCAATAAAATTAGCATAATACTCATAGATATTTATGTCATTATGTATCCTTTAAAATAATCAACTCAATATAAAAAGTATTATAGCCAATAAAATTGTATTCTGATGCAGCTCACCTGAAAATCGAATAACTTCAAATGACAAAATCTGCTACTTCATTATACAAATTGCGAGATTATGTTAATACTGGCTATTTATAAGCAGTTTTGATTTACTTATATGCCAGTATGCGGTTGTAACCGTTTCTGAGAACGAATTTATGCATTATATCTTGCTACTGTTTTGCGTTGGTGTGGGTTTTACGAATACTTGATAATTAGGAATACATTATACAATATCTATATTTTGTTGTATTTGTTACTTTGAATTTTTTTTAATAGGTATTGGAAAATGAAGGGTAAACAGCTGAAAGTAAAAACAATAAAAGAAAAGCCACTTAATGCTATGATGAGTAAGATGATAAACCCTGTTCCGCAGAAAGAAAAACGTTGGAATGTTAAGAAAAATCAAAAATTATAATCGTCAGTAGTATTTTTAATCAGCAAGATGTAAGAAGTTAGTAGAAAACATTAATAGCTTAGTAGTTCAGGGCTAAATTACTAGTGAAGTTTAAGTATTCGAAGCAATTGATCTAGACGATAGGACGTTTAGATATAAAGATGAGCTGGGCGGAGCAGTAGTGAGAGGGGATAGGGCAGTGACCGACGGCGCAGCCGCAGCATTCCAACGCGCGCGCCATGTACCTGCTCTCTTTACTAACTCACTACCAGCACAAAGTATTAAAGGTTTCGATATCACGAAAGTAAATAAAACTTATGATAAAACACATAGATGAAATTAATGAATCTCTCATTGTTTAACAAAAATCCATGTAATTGCGAAGATTTTTACAATTACTATGCTTTTTCGATGAGACAAAAGCTCGATAAGATTTCACATTTCTTCACTATTTGTGATCGCATGGTCGCATCTTTTGTTTCTCTTTAATTTTAAACATAAAACACACGGTTACTAGTATAATGATCTATACTTTTTAAAATTGAACAAAAGCGTTGTCATAAACGAGTTTTATGTCACCAAGCGTGTGGATGTCTTCCCCTAATGTCTTGGTTACACCACATCTACAAACACGTAACTTGTCAAATATGCAATAAAGGTTTTATTGACAAAGTATGGTGTAGGGGGTAGTTAGTTACTTAACTTATTATTGTCTAATAATAACACAATGTGAGTCGTTTTCTTCGGAGTCGTATTCCAAGCGTTCGATCGCATTCGAACCGGTAACAGTAATGGAAAATATTTTTTTAATGTACGCCATTAGCGCCAGTCCACGCCGGTCCTCTCTGTAATTTCGAACCTCTTTTTTAATCTCGGCCTCGCCGTGATGGGATTCTGAGCGACTGTCCATCGCGATCCTTATCTCCGAGTGTAATAAGAAGAGACAGACGTAACTTATATTTTATTTAATGTCAGGATTGATCGAAATGCCGAGATAAGGCAGCTGGGTGGGGAAGATTTGTTTATGTCATTAATTATACGAATTCATTTCAATATTTTTTGTCATTAGCAAGTGAATTTTAATATTCAAATGTACGAATAATATCTCCATCCATAATTTGTCTTCTATTCGAAGATTGTTCTCGTCTCCTATATGATGTTTTGAGGGGAACTGTAAAGTTGCTCAAAGGTGCCTACGTGGGAAAATAAGACTTTATAGCTCTTTAAAATTTCCGAGTGAACTGTTAATTGCCTTGTTGATCTCAGCACGTTGGCGGTATCTTTAATGTTAGTAAGTTGTTAAAAATTCTGATTCAGTATAGACATCAAATCAAATCGTTTATTTCATTCTTGTATATTAAATAGTTGTTCATTTGATTTCGAAAATAAATAACAATATCTAACCATATTATTATTTTGATATATTGACTTTAAAATGTGTATTCGATTCTACGTTTTTATTCCAAAGTCAATGGCAAAGAAATGTCCTATGCATGTCCTAAGAAACGCATTTCGATTTAGTGATCATTTTGTACTATGTAATTATGAACAATACGTGTTAAGTATAATAATTATAGGCCTCCCCCAATCCTTGGGGGAGGCCTATGTCCAACAGTGGGCGTCTATTGGCTGATATGATGATGATAATAATTATGATGGCGTAGATTAAGGTATTGCAATCACGGTGAATAAATTATTTAAATAATAATTCTGACTCTTGGTATATTTTATTTCTATGATGTATTTATTTGTGATATTTTTCTATTTAATAACTTCCATCATATTTAGGTTAAAAATAGTTACTGAGCAATTCCTTTAGGTATCAATGCGTAATATGTTGATATAATAAAAATTCTAAAACATCACACAGGTATTTGTTTGTAAAATTTATTACGTCGAACGCAAAAATTAAGTGAAGGCTCAAAGAAAAGTAAGCATAGGCCGTTGGAACAGCCTGTTCTATGTGTACTTTGGAGGAAACCGGTCCAGCATCTATCACAATGTTTGCGCTGTTGGCACAACGAAGCCCGATTTTCTGACCATATTCACCACAGAACCGCAGTTCAAAAGAAAGTTCATGATTATTTGGGTACTAGGTATCGTAAAATACCATAAATAATAGAAAATAATCAGCAAGGCTCATAAGTTATATAACAAACCAATAACACGTATGTTATAACATAAACTAAATAAACTTAACTGGCTGATAGATTATTGTTTTTCTAATAAATAATACTTGTTACCAAAGTGACAGTTAAAGAAGCCACGGCCTTGGAGGAAATTTTGCTTTTATGACCTATTTAAGATAATGATCCATCCACACCAAAGCTATAATGCCAATATTCATATCAATTCAACCTTTAACTGTAGAATAAATATAGCGGCTTGACTGATCGACGATTGGAAAATTGACCCTAAATATAATAAATGTAAAAAATGCTACTATGATAAAAGAGATTTTAATATATGAACCGTGATATTCGACTTCATTATTAGACACTTTTGGTTTATTTTGTGAAGGCACGTAATGGTATATTATTTACGTGAGGCATTCTTTGCATTACTTTGAAGGAATCTCTGATAGTCATCATCATTAAATGAATTCCGACGCAGGTGGCTTTGATTATATTTGAACCTTTTGTCTTGTTCTTCTTTGTAATCCTTATTAACTACAAGCAAGAGATGACGCATTTTGTAATTTTTTCAAGCGCATCCTTCACATTAGTGAAAGATGCACTTGAAACAATTTGAAAAATTACACTTCGTCTTTATTTTACCACTCATTTGTCCTTTCTTTAATCTCAACCTTCTCAAACATAAATTTCTCAACGATTCTAATATGCGGATATTCGTATTTTTTACGAAGCACAGAAACGATAATCTATATTTCTGCTTCTTTACTGTTATTTGATAGGACCTGATAAAGATTGGTAAATAAGTAGGTACTCGCAAAAATCATACCCACCACTTAAATGAGTTATCAATTCTAGGACATGTCGGCTTCTTTGATCGGCTTTAGAATGCGTATTTATAATTCTAGTAACTCTATACAATCACTGTTAATAATGTTAATCGCGGGGATTGCCACAAAATGCTTTTAAAGTAATTCGACTCGCTCAAACTGGAACTCTTGCGGAACATAACCACTTTAACTTGATCTGCACGTATCATATTATTTTGATTTTTGCTATTGAAATTGTGTAGTTTATGACTAACAAAGATCTTGTGACAGTGGTAGGGAGGTAGAATAAACTGCGCTGTCAGTCTCGCCTTGAAACTTGAGGCTCGGGTTACTTGGATCACGTTCAAGGTGCGTCTGCGCAGTTCAGTGATCGATAAAATTTAATTAAATACTTGTTACGATGACTCAGAAACCATATTTTATCAATTTTTTGAAGATATTTCAGCAAAAATAATGAGTATTAAAATATTGACAGTGTTTATCTATTTATTGGTAATCAAATCTAACAAAGACGATAATTTCATTTCTATTTCGTTTTTTTTTCAAAAGCTAAACTCTTATCCAATATATTTGCATTTCATCTTACTCCGCCCCTCAACAGATATTTAATTATAGGCATGATATTTTATGGTGTGCGTCATGATATACTTACTTTTTATATTTAGGTTCATAATAATAATTAAATTTAATAAACGATGATTTAAGTTATTGTTTCTTTTTGTTGCAGGTACATACATTCGAAGGAAAAACCGTTCAAATGTACAGAATGCGGAAAAGGTTTCTGTCAATCAAGGACATTAGCGGTTCATAAGATCTTGCATATGGAAGAGTCTCCTCATAAATGTCCTGTCTGCAGTAGAAGCTTTAATCAACGATCCAACCTAAAAACTCATCTGCTCACGCATACAGATCACAAACCATATAATTGTAATTCGTGTGGTAAAGTTTTTAGAAGAAACTGTGATTTACGGCGACATGCACTTACGCATGCCGTTGGCGACGTTCCTCCTGGTGATGTTCTAGATGTCGGTGAAGAAGATATTGGACGACCTGGATCGCCGATAGAGCCCGGGTATGATGATGAAGATCCTGAAATATCATCGCCAGAACATTCGCCAGTACGTCGACCAAGATCATCGTCAATCGAGAGCATTGGAAGGGAACAAAGTGAAGAAAGACCAAGGCAGACCTCTCCTTCACCAGTGGAACGTACTCATTGCCATCATAACGAACCCAGAGACAGAGCAAGTCCTTATACAATGCGGCCTCAAAACGCATTAGATAAACACCGTATGTCATCGTCTGAAATGTATGAAAAACGTAGATACACATCCGACGAAATAATAGAAAAAGAAATGCGTTACGCTGAAATAACAGAACCTCAAACAAGGCACCCACAGTTACAAATTCGCAGAGATTTGCATCAGGTCCCTCCGCCAGATTCGTCAAAACTTGGTCAGCTTTCGAGTCCACCTATAGATCCAGGGCCGTCAAGTATTTACTTAACTCCTTATAGAAAACGAAGTCATCCCCCTGACATAGGGGATAATGTTAGAACTTGTGCAGCTGTGTACAGGTCTCGGTCGCCGGAGCCCACCAACTTAACAATGCCCCGGCAGCCACTTACAACTAACGAAGTAGTAGTAGGAATGCCTCCAACGATGATTGGAATGTCTTCATATCATAAATTTGGCTTGCCAATGCCACCACCGCATCCACAGATAGCTTATGGTCCCATTCCACATACTATGCTTGGACCACAGCAAACGGTAGCACAAGATTTGATAGTGAAACATGCTCCCCCTAAAGACACAACTCCTAGCACATCGACAAGCGTAACCACCTGTAAAGATGTTGCACAAGTCAATATCATAGATCAAGATGAATCCAGTGCTATTGCAAATGGAATAAAGAATATTGTTGGAATACAGCCAAACATCAATCCAAAGGCAGGCACAAGTCAACCTAGTGCCAGGCCGAAAAAAGGATTTAGTATAGAGGACATAATGCGTCGTTAGTAGCAATGTTTAAAATATTTAATTAACATACTCGTAATATTACATAATGATCTTGATGATAAGGTATTAATTGTAATAGTTCATTAGTATTACTACAAAATCATAATAGTTATTGATCCTTTTTGAGAAGTATTATTAGTAAAGTATTTATATTGTGTAAAATTTCTAGAGGTATGTTTGTACGTATTTGCAATGTGGATTTGGTTTTCGTGAAGATCTCATAAGGTTTGTTTGTGCAGTGTTTTACCTCCAAATTTTAAAAATCTAGAATTATCGAAAAATTTTGAATTTTTATTAGCTATGTTATTGTTGAATTTTGAATGTATTTTAATGAACACAACAGCTCGCATTTTATTAAAATCCATCAGTGCTGATATTTTAAAATAAATATGATGTAGAACAGAGACTGGTTCTTAGTTGTAACAACTGTTATTTATTATTTAATTACATGATATTAAACAACTATTTCTTAATTTAAAATTAGACAATAAATCGTGATTTAGATATAAATAAATAGATATAATATTAATTGTATTGTATATAGTAAGTTTTAAAGGCGATTTCGTTGTCATTTTTTGGTATAGAAATTAACAGTTAAGGTTTTATGTAAGTACTTTTAAATTGATTAGAATATTGTTAATTTATGTGCATTGTAAGCACAGTCTGTGCACTATAGCAACGCAATAAAAAATAGTTAGTAATGGAACTGTTCTAGAAATTTCAGTCTACATAACGTTTTTGTAATAAAATGTTAAAATTATTTCGTAAATTAGCTTTGCTCAGATTTAAATTAAGAAAACTTTTATGTATCATAGAAATTTCGTAATTAATAAAATTTTTGTGAGAATTAAACATGGCTATTATGTGTTATTTTTCAAACAGAAATAATTTGTAGTTAACCCCAATCCATATCGATACCAGAGGTGTAGAAATATTGACTACTTAAATTAACGTTTATACAGTCAACAACACGTCAAGATGTACAAAGTACTATGAAAACGACGACTAAAACAAGTTGTACAATAAAGGCGAACCCGAGGTCAAAAGTGGAATCTCGCCTGTTATACGTGGTTTTTTTACATACAACAGGGAAGCTCTTGGCTTTCACCTCACCGGATGGTATGTGGTGATAAGGCTGAAGATAGAAGCGATCTTCACCAGCTCCTTAGTATGATCACCTAAACACGATATGATAAAGCGGTTTATCGCAGTGAACTGTCAAAATACAATACGTCTTTGGTGGTCATGATACAGGGACAGTGGAGCTAAAAAGACGCATTGGCAGAATCATTATATGATCATAATATGATTGGTATTATGAATTAAGTGCAATCCATCATAAGCAAAATATAGTTGACAGCTTTCTATGAATATTCGTATAATGGTCCCAATTGACACGTAAGCGATGCCTAATTTGTGAACCATTTTACGAATATTCATACAAAGCTGTCAAATGTCTAAGCTTATGATGAATTACACTCCATTCATAATTCGAATCATATTATGATTCTGCCGAGGCTGCCTTTTTAGGTCCTCTGGACTCCTTAACAACTGAGCAACTGACTATCTCACCTCTAATTGTCGGAGCACACAGCTGTTATTAAACATTGTTATCATGAAGAAAACTTAGGTACCGACCCCATTGATTTACTACCAAACGTAGATAGAGCGCTTCATACAAAAACGCGCTTGAAATCTGTCACCTAATCGACTATACATTTGTACTCGCTGATATATACTTGAATATGCACGCCCGAATGAAAATTACGAATCGAATTCAACCTTATTCTGCATTATTACGGCAACTATTTTAAGTACAACCGTGGGAAGTTACATCATTTCATACCTAGCCACAGATCAAGCGACGTTTTAGTAATTGCTACAAGAAAATATCAACTTTATACTCTCAAACATAATGCATGAAATTGCTTATCGCGTTGTCGCTCCAACGCATGAATGAGATAACACATCGTGATACGAAGCTCGTGCGAGCGAGACGCTTTGATGTACTGACACTGACGCGAAGCGACACGTTTATGATTAAAATAATTGTTTTTGATTGGTTTTTACGTATAAATCGAATATTTGAATACATGATAAGATGTGTCATGAGTTTACTCCCGCAAAATATGAAATCCCGTCTTTTTTCTGCCGTTTCTGGCTATTGTTACCACAACTTTTGAATACGCACTTCGGCATGTTTACGTGCCGACAGCTAATCACTCACTATGGAAAGGAACTGCACGAGTCGTGATTGAGCAGTTCTTCACCAGCCTACTTTTCGATCGTTCATGCGTTATCTACGTTTGGTAGTAAATCAATGACCGACCCATATACGTTCTACTGCAAGGCACAGAGGACTGATTCTTGCACAACTGAAAAAGTTAGAATTCAAGTATTTTCTCGAGCGATAATCATAGTTCGCCAATCAAGAAACCGATTCTCCCGCAATTTGTAAAAAAGTTTCTTTTTTGATTATCTTATTATGTTTTCTTAATTTATTTTCAATAATATTAAATGTAAATTGTAGAATTTAACTCAGTGTTTTGTTCGACTTAATAAAGAGTTTAAAAATACTTATTATTAATTCAAAGTAAAATAATTTTATTGAAATTGACTAAAATAAACTATAATTTTGATAGAAAGATAAAGAAAACCGATCCTACTATTCGAGACAAAGTCAAGCAATTTCTTCAAATGGCGGAGCTCGACACGTCCTGT
The DNA here is from genome assembly GCA_963935595.1 of Schoenobius gigantellus. Lineage (NCBI taxonomy): Eukaryota > Metazoa > Arthropoda > Insecta > Lepidoptera > Crambidae > Schoenobius > Schoenobius gigantellus. The sequence continues at coordinate 11,986,441 of OZ012558.1, forward strand.
GATCTGATTGGCTAATCTGTGATTACCGCTCGAGAGCTCGAAAAATCAAATTCGTTTTTTTTTCAATCCGTGAGAATATACCCCCAGTCTCTTTTTAGAGTAAGGGGACTTTGGCCTATTACACCACTCTGGCAAGACACAAGACCAGCTGGTGTAGTGTTTTGTTTCAAGTTTTTATCTCTTCGCTTTTAGTCGGTTCTTACGACTTTCACATAAAGAAAGCGCGGCAACTGTGTATTGAATCCGTCACCGCATCATTTCAGCCAAGAGACGCCCACTGCTGGACATAGGCCTCCCCCAGGGATCTCCAAACCGATCGGTCCTGCGCCTCCCGCATCCAGCGGCTTCCCGCGACCTTCACCAGATCGTCGGTCCACTTTGTGGGGGGCCTACCAACGCTGCGTCTCCCGGTACGCGGCCGCCACTCGAGGACCTTTCCGCCCCAACGGCCGTCAGTCCTGCGAGCTATGTGTCCTGCCCACTTCCACTTAAGGTTTGCAATTCTTTGGGCTATGTCGGCGACTCTAGTTCTTCTACGGATCTCTTCATTTCTGATGCGATCGCGTAGAGAAACCCCGAGCATAGCCCTCTCCATTGCCCTTTGAGTGACATTGAGCCTTCTGATGAGACTCATTGTAAACGGCCACGTCTCAGTTCCGTACGTCATCACTGGCAACACGCACGAATTGAAGACTTTCGTCTTAAGACACTGCGGTAGATTGGCCGAGAATATGCTGCGTAGCTTCCCGAACGCTGCCCAGCCGAGTTGGATTCGTCGATTTACCTCTTTCTGGAAGTTGGACTTACCGAGCTGGACTATTTGTCCCAGGTAAACATATTCGTCAACAACTTCCAGTGTAGAGCCGCCAACCTTCACAGGAGTGGGTACTACATGGGAATTCACCATAATTTTGGTCTTGTCCATGTTCATTTTAAGACCCACTTGTTGGGAAACTCTACAGAGGTCTTCGAGCATTGTGCCTAGATCTTCCACGGTCTCAGCCATGACCACGATATCATCGGCAAAACGAAGGTGAGTCATGTACTCGCCGTTTATGTTGATGCCGAGTCCTCTCCAGTCCAAAAGCTTAAATACATCCTCCAGCGCAGCTGTGAACAGCTTCGGCGATATAACGTCACCTTGTCTCACACCTCGCTGAAGTCGTATTGGTTTCGAGTTCTGGTCCTGAAGGCGGACTGACATAGTGGCGTTTCCGTACAATGACTTCAACACTTGGATGTACCGGTAGTCTATTTGGCACCTCTGGAGTGACCTAAGCACGGCCCAGGTCTCGACAGAATCGAAGGCTTTCTCATAGTCCACAAACGCCAAGCATAGTGGCAGATTATACTCCTCGGTCTTCTGTATAACCTGCCGCAGCGTATGAATGTGGTCTATGGTACTATAGCCTTTACGGAATCCGGCTTGTTCGGGAGGCTGGAAGTCGTCAAACCTGCGCGCGAGACGATTCGTGATGACTCTCGAGAACAGCTTGTATACATGACTCAGGAGTGTGATGGGTCTGTAGTTCTTCAACTGGGCCCTGTCGCCCTTTTTGAAGAAAAGTGCCACCACACCCCCGTGCCATGCTTTAGGCGTAATGCCCTCGAGTATGATGGAGTTAAATAGCCTCTGCAGCGCTTTCCGGACTGGTAGTCCGCCCGCTTTCAAAAGCTCAGCTGTATTTCCATCATCACCCGGTGCCTTGTTGTTTTTTAGCTGTTTGAGAGCCACACTAATCTCGTACAGGCTGACGTCCGGGATGTCTTCGGTGTAATGCCGGATCAATTTGGCTCTAGGGTCTGTAGCCTCACCGTCAGTCTGTACGTCACCGCATGATACGGACCAATTACAGATTCTTATAAATTTCGTAGAGGGAAAAAGAGACATTTCAGATTCTTGCCTGTTCTTCTCGTGACTCCGAATTCAAAATTTCCCACCTTTTTTTTCTTATACTTGTATTTGCAAACATTTTGATTACGATTGAGATAGATAGAAAGTAAAATAATAAATAGAATTTTTTATTTGTTTTTGAGTTCAATTAATGCCTGTAAAGGATTGTATTGAGGCAAGAGTAGGTATTGAATTTGTAAAGATGTGTAAATTGAATGTTGACACGCAGTCATTAACAGGGCCTAAGGTGGCTTTTGGCTACTTTGGCAAACTAAGCGTTATCGTTTCAACCTTATTTTATAAAATAATCATAAAGAAATATCGCAAACATATTTATATGAAGATAGTGTAAATAAAATTCAGAAAGCCCTCACCAAGCGGTCGCCTTTGCCGAATACCTTACTTAACATTATAGTTAAAAGGTGTTCCTTTTACGATCGAGGTTTTACGACGAGCCCTACCTACTCGATCGCCGAGAGCCGCTACTTGGGAGTTTATGCAAATCGCCAGCGTCCGCTTGTTTCGAGAGAATAATAAAAGACGCATTTACTGTCGATGTCGTTTCTCGATGTTTTAATCACACGAGATCGAAGTGAAAGCAACGAGAAACGATCGATTTTTTTACCCAAAGTGGAAAATCACGATGCGATAATTAGCTTAAAATTAGACGATCCGATTTTAGAGGAACTTATTGATTCGTCACGTCTCTATTTTAATTTGGCTTCTGCGAGCAATTTCGTTCAATCAGTTTTATAGCTACCATGAATGAAAATTTATCACGCTACGAACACTAGTAGGTATTATACGCTTTAAAATCATTTGGCATGCGCAGAAGAAGGCAGCTACAATGCAATCTATGTTGCATTGCATATCGTTTTCCTAAAAAAATAACATAATGCGGTTTGCTCAAAGCTGTTAAGTTTGTTTTTCTATGAAATTACCTAACCAATGGTGACTTAAAGCTTTACTAAGAACACAAAGCTATGTCACCGCTCAACAAAATTTCTTAACAATGCATTTGTCCTTGTAACGAATTTCATGTCATTTTACCAACAGTTTATGCGCTTCATGTAGCACATACAAGAAATGATTATATGTATAATCAAACAGTACCTACTTAAATATTGTAATATTATACGTGTATAATTGGCTAGATTTCCGTTGATTTTCACCGAGTGTGAGATCCAAAATTATCAAGTCCATATTAATAATCTTATATTTTTCTCCCTTATAATGCTGTCTAACTGAAACTAATGTGATTTAATAAATATAAAGATTTTTATTTTATTTTTTTGGGTATATAGGTAGGTACACAGTTTACATCCAAATGATGACAACATATTATTGAAAGAGTGCTGATCTGGGATGCAACCCAAACATTGTACAAGATCCTTAAAAAGCGACTTGGTAAATTAACACAAGAAAATGGAATAAAATGGAAATAAAACTAAACTAAATAAATAATTGGCATACCTGGCAACACACACATAGAAAACATACAAAACGAATAAACACAAAACGAATACTTAACAATGATAGTAATGTCAAAGACCACTTGTGAGATTTAGTCGATATTGTCTTTAACAAATCGCTTGAACGATAAGTACCCGCAACCAAAAAATATCAAGACCCGGGTACCAGACACCATTTCATTGAAAATTCTGCACATACGTACAATAATAATTTGATTGTAGAATGACGTGTTATTTTTATAGACGTTAAGAATTTGGAAAGAGAAATTTGGTTTTCTGCAGCGCTGGTGTTAATATTAATAGTTGACAAGATAAGGTGAATTTATCTGAGGATTCATAATATTTGAAAGATTGGAGTCAAGGAGAAATAGATAACCTTTAAAAGAACAAATTGAAGAGGATAAAATTCAAGTGATTCAGGTAAGCCAACAGTGGTAAGTATAACGGAGTTCGGGAATAATTCTTTAAGTACTATAACCAAGCGATGATCTGCTGAAATGTTTAAAAATATAAGAACTAACGGAGTGTCACTCCGGTTAAAGTCGGTTTTAATTTTCGTACCATTGAGTCTCTTAAATCTTAGCATAATGGTCATGACAACTGCTCATATACACTCGGATTCAAGTTCGGATTAATCGTAAATCTGCCCCGTGCCTCGAATTTAAAACTGGAATGAGTCTTGTTAAATTATTACTCAAAAACTTGAACTGGGAAACCCGAATGGGTAATCTAACCCACCGAATGATACGTGACGAGAAAACCTAGTTATACTGCTTTCATGTTAGTAAGGTACTCGATATACTTACAGCTTTCAAGAATGGTGAGCTATGAAGTCTAATTAAAATAAATAATAAAATAATAGGAAAGAATAAACCTAAGATCCATCACAAAGAACCCCAAATAAAGGACGCAAGCATGGGATAACAGCTTTGCTACTGGTCTTCAAGCCCCAACGTAAAGATGGCATCCGATCAAGATGAAACTTTATACAGGGTGGAAAAAAAAGACCGTGGTTGGAGGAAAAGTACCTTTAATATTGATGATGGCAAATTTTACTGAAAGGAAACATTCCTTTATTTTCAAAATTAATCAAAACTGCATTTATTGATTTTTGAAAAATCACCTGCTTGAGCCGGGAATCGAACCGGTGAAATGTGACAAAAAACATTCTGTATTTTATGGTACCAACCGAAAGAGTAATTCATAAGGATCAGTTTCTTTTAAACAACAAAGTATCTTAAATTAAATAAAGAGCAAGATTTTTTTTTATTGTTAAGCCCATTCACAGAAAAGTTGAACTAATATTTTAAATATTCAATCAACTCGATATAAAAAGCGACACGTCTTTTTTTTCCACCCGGTATAGTAATTTAGTAACATTATCTGGATTGATGGTTCAGTCGTGGCCTTAGATGACATTGCCTACCTCAACTATCATTGTGGTTGAGGAATTCCCGTGAAGTTTACCCCCAACCATGAACTTTGAAAAGTACACTAATTTCTTATCCTTCCAGCGGTCTAGTGCAGTTTTTGGCACCGAAGCAAACTTATTTCGGTAATTTTTTACCAATTGTAAATAGTAAATGGTGGCGCATAGGTACATGATATCCTTGGTGGATTGAGGTTGTACAGTCAGCAACGAAAGTCCATGAACACATCCAAATTTTCAAAACACCTGCACACTATAAAGGTTCATATGTATCTGAACAGGCTGTTGGATAAATCCCTGTAGACATTTGGGAATACCAAAAGTCGATGTACATTATTTTTACAAAAGTTGCTGAACATGTTTAAGTACATAATTAGCCTGATCTGTAAAATATCAAAATTTGCTGAACAAGTCTGACTACATAAATCCACTGATATGTATACTACTCAAAACTTGCTGGACATATTTAATTACATAATTAGCCTGATCTGTAAAATAACTAAATTTGCTGATATGTGTATAAATTTGTCGCCGGACCGGGGTCCAAAAGAAACGTTCTGATAAACTTAAACAGGAGGTCGAGTTAATGTTTATAAGTATTTCTGTTTTTTTCTATAGAACAAAAAAAAGGGACTGCCGAGACCACCTACCACCAGGCAGTATACTGGAGAAGGAAACATCATTTTCTGGGAGACCTCATCCATCCGAGCGGGTGCTGATAGAATATTTTTTTTTTTTTTTTTTTAAAAAAACGTCGCCCCACACTAGGATTTTCTCCTGTGTCGTGGGTGCAATTACAAACATAGAATATCACATGCACATACGCCCAGACCGGGAACAAATTTCTGTAGGCCATACAAAACATTTGTCCCGTACGGGAATCGAACCCGCGACCCGTTGCGCAGTAGGTGATCACTCGACCTCTGCGCTAAACGTGTCGTCGTTGATATGAATATGAATGTGTAGATGATACATCCGTAGAGACCATATGGAAGCACAAATTCCACGACCCACAAACATACACAGATGGCAGTAAAATTGATGAGGTTGGAGCCGCCGTCTCGTGGTGGGTAGAGGGAAAAGAAACCGCCAGTTACACATTTAGTCTCGATCCCGCCTGTACGATCTTCCAGTCTGAACTGTATGCTCTGCATAGGGCGATAGAGATGGTCCGGAGAGAGGGTGTCACCTCAGCAACAATACTGAGTGACTCCAGATCCTCATTAGAGATCATCACGAACCCCAAAGCAGGCTATCAGCTAGTGCAGAGGATACATGAAGACATCAGAAGAAACGGTGGAGAGGTCAAACTGATCTGGCTGAGAGCACACGTAGGCACAGCGGGAAACGAAAGAGCAGATGAATTAGCCAAAAAAGCAGCGCGGGTGGTAGACGGAACGCGGGACTACTGTGAGATCCCCGTGTCGTTCCTGAAGAATAAGATAAGGGAGGAGACGATCCGAAAATGGCAGGATAGTTACGTTACCTCCTCTACAGGAGGAGTGACCAAATGGTTCCTTCCAGATCAGGCGAAAGCCTATAGCTGGGTCAGAAAAGAAAAACCATCACCTCGTCTGATACAAATCTTCACGGGGCACGGGGGGTTCGCAGAATATCTGTACCGATTCAAACTCAAGGACAATCCATATTGTGAATGTGATCCCGGGGAGATTGAATCGGTATGGCACGTGATTCTGGACTGTCCCAGATTTGCCAGTGCCCGTCATGACTTAGAACATAGACTAGGCAAAATAGTGATAAGTAAAGAGAATATCCATGCGCTACTGATGGATAAAAAGGCAAAACCACCCTTAGTGAAGTTTATAGAAATAGCAGCCGATCTGGCGACACAGCGTAACAAGAACTGTACTCCACCAGCGCAGGGGGGTGATGATGAGTCGGTAAATATGGCGCCACGAACGCAGGAATCTTACGTGGCCCCAACGATAACGCAAATGCAGTGATTGAGCGACGGAGAAAAAGGAACAGTAGGTCTCCTCACAAGGGCTGTGGCGTTGTTCATGGACAGTGCAGGAGAAAGGATTGGCATTGGTTTCTGTATGTCCAGAACAAGGAAGCACGTTGCCATATCACCTGGCTTAGCAGTCCTGCTAAAAGCAGCACTACCAGGGCGACCATTAAAAGAAAAGTGTTTGATGCAATGCCTGAGGTGATGCTCGCAGGGCAAAAATGCCGGATTGTACGTTTCAGGAATAAGTCGATCCTACTCCTGAACTGGCACATTGACATGTCGTCCTTTACTATAGCGGGGGAACTGCTGTTAAACATGGACGGAGACCCAAGAGTCATCAGCGTGGATGTCATGAAGGTAGATCTCGAGAAAGGGAAAGTGTCCGATTACACTCCCTTATTGGAGGCCTCCCAAAAACACAAAATTATCGTGTACGAGGGAAGAGGCCAAAACCTCGACTTTCTGCTCAAAGACCACGAGCAGACTCCACGCAATGAACCAGCAGAGAGTGGCTCAGCCCGGGCACAAAGGCAACACGAGGAGGCGATGCAAGAAGCAAACGAAAGAAGACGCCTCGAATCACAAAGACAGTACCGGACGTGGTCCCCAAACATAGAACGATCTCCTCACCCAAAACCGCGAGACCGCCATCGAGAATAATCACTGACCGGGACGGAGATGACCTAGTCAACGCCTATCTAGAGTACCTGGAGGCACTGCGGGCGACGCCGCACATAAAACACACCACCTGCAGCAAGATACTTGAGGCATTTCAGATAAATGCCCGCATGTTACTACGAGAACTCCTGGACGGGGCGAGGGCGGTGGTCTATAACAACGACACCGGGACTGTGGTGGCGGGAACTCGCCCTATAGATAAAAAGCAGATGGCGGCGTACAGTGGCACGTCAGGCATGGTGCTGGTGGATCATGAAGCAACTGAGGAAAGGGGAGCACTCGCATTCTGCGCACCGATCGAGGACCCAATAGTGGAAATTGCCAAGTGCACCCGCTTCATGTTGGAGGACCGAATTCTAAAAACGGCAGAATCCGTGAGTGGAATTTGGTTCTCCGAACCATGGGGTAAACTAGCAATCAGATGGGTTGACGGTGTGCCGGGGTGCGGGAAGACCACGTGACTCCTCAACAACTTCCAAATGAAGGAAGATATGATCATCAGTAGCACACTCGAGACGGCAAAAGAACTGTCGGACAAAGTGACGACTCGATTCGGGGCGGTCGTGAGGGGGAAAATAAGAACCATTGCCTCAGTCCTCATCAATGGTGTGGAAGCATCAAAACGCCTTTTGGTGGATGAAGCTCTCCTAGTCCATTTTTGAGCTATCATGATGGCAGCAAGGCCGACCGGGGCAAGAGAATTGGTAGTAATGACCGATACAAATCAGATCCCCTTCATAGACAGAGACAACCTGTTCGAGATGCGTTACGGAAGCCCCGCCGCCATCACGTCGGTAACAGAAAAGCTCCTCTGCACACACCGAAGTCCGATGGATGTGGTGTATGCCCTCAAAAACATCTACAGGGGTATTTACACATCACGGCAAGTGCTGAGGTCCATGACATGCAGAATGGCATCGGAGGCGGTGTTACGAAGGGGCAACCCAAATACTCTCTTCCTTACCTTTACTCAAGACGAGAAAGAAGCGAATGGGAGGGAAGGGTTCGGCACCGGAGAACAATCTAGACTGCTGACGATCCACGAAGCACAGGGACTAACGTACGATCACGTGGTTGTGCTCAGAGGAGCAGAAAGGAAGAACCCTGTCCACGATAGTGTCCCTCACGCGGTGGTTGCCATTACCAGACACACGGTATCCTGCACCTACTTCTACCGGGAGTTGAAGGAGGACGCAATTAGACGCAATTAGACGTCTCATTGCCCTTCCCAGCATAGCAATAGATGAAGTGGTCATGGAGTACAATAAAAAAATGGTGCTCAGGGCCCTATCAAGTGGAGCGACCTTGGTGTAACTAAAAAATAATAATAAAAAAAACAGGCGTAACATATGCCAAATATATTAACTGACCAAATCTTGTTAGGAGTACTGGCATAATAATTATAATGATGCATATGAAATTGTGAAATAGTCCATAGATAAAGAAAAATGTATAATATTATTAAGATTCATAATAACCAATAAATAATCAATGCGTTATCTAAAACTAATTATTAACGTTTTACCCGTAATGTCATTCAACCCAAAATTTTCATGTAAATCATAGACATGATGATGATGATATGGATACGTATTTCTGAGCATACGATATCTAGGAAATAAAATTTAAAAAAAACTTGAAATTATGTTATAGACATCATCATGTCTATGAGTAGGTTGAATGATTGAATTCAGTCGTGTTGTTATCAAATATTTCAGTGATTGTCATCAGTCTTAATTCGAAAATTAGTCCGGTCATGATCTAACAAATCACTTTTAAACGATACTACGTCCAGAAACTTTTGGAAGTTTACTGTCCAGCCACTTTTGAAAATATAATGTCCGGCCACTTTTGGAAATATACTGTCCAGCAACTTTTGGAAGAGTACTATCCAGCTACTTTTGGTAATTTATAATGTAAATGGAATTTTGTTTGTAACTATGATCAGTAACTTATGTACAATTCATGTGTCTAGTATCTTTTGTAACGTTATTTTGTTCGGCAAGTTTCGTTGCTGTCTGTACCACCCCCCAGTACCACTACTTTGTTCGGTGGAAGTGCACGTTATGTTTCATTGAATTTTTTTTGACGACAATGTAGACTACTAAAGCTCAGTTTTTCAAATACTAGACGACGCCGATATAGAATTTTGAGTTTTCACAGATTGTTTAGTGTTTAAGTAAATACCGAAAGAAACCTCAAAAAAATACGCTTTATAAATTATTATATATAGGTACATAGATACATGTTAATTTTTTATGTGCAGCCTCCCTAGCACGTCCATCAAAACACGATATGATAAAGCAATCTATCATGGTGAACTGTCAAAATACGACGAAATCCTATTGTATTTTGACAGTTCAACGCGATAAACTGCTTTATCATATCGTATTTTGGTGGACGTGCTAGGGGGGCTGATATGAATAATGACCAGACGCGATTGAAATAGAAAGAAACTACGTACGACTGCTCATGTTCGGCGCGTGGGTGCGACCATTGGAGGGCTTAACATTTTATTCGACGATCTCCATAGCTGTATGTCTTAAGCTCCCACAGTTAAAGTCGCCGACCATTCGCGTACTGAATACATGCATAACATTGTCGCAACTGACTCATGAGTGTAATAAAGTCTCATTATTCGTACCTCGTGAATTCTCGGTATTTGTGCATAAGTAAGACTAACGGATGCCTGCTGCCGTGTAACCAAAATTCGTTCGAAGCTCTTTCGAAATCAACTAAAGTTCTCCTTTAAACGGGACTATATAATCTTCACAGATTTTGAAGTATACCATAACATTTATTTTACAGCAATTTTATTGGTCTATTAGCTTATCACAGCTCACATACGTCACCACCGAGGGGCTCGAGCCTACCCTAATTTAGTTTAGGACTTGGTCACGCTGGCCCAGTGCGGATTGGTCGACTTCACATATACACCTTTGAATTTTTTCGCAAATGTATGCAGGCTACCTCACGATGTTTTTTCTTTTTCGTAAGAGCGTCGGATAAAGGGAATACATGGGAAATTCGCAAAACGAAAAACAAATTGGTAATAGCAAGATCGAGCCGCGGACCTCCCATTGGAAGGCCAGTGCACAGCGCCACCGACGTGATTCTATGCTGATTTTTATTATCAGTATCTTTTTTTTCTCGGGGGGAAATGCGTAACCGCACCATACCCCCCGTGGGCTAGAGGGCGAGCGTGTGTGAGGCTCTCCTGGCAGAATGCCAGGCCTACCCACTAAAACACCTCGGTGTTCTCCCTGCCCTTATGGGCGCGCTAGGTAAGGTCCACACTGCGATTCCACTACCCACGCGCCCGGATTATCAGTAAGACCTAGATAGATCATCTCATAATACAAGGTTCACCTTCTCTCTCGATCTATCGCTCGTACGATTAGAATAACTACTTAATGGTCTTTTTAATAACAATGTTATTGTTGAAATCACAGAACTCAGAAAGAGGTCTGTGTTCTGTGTATTTTAAATTGTAAAAAAATATAAAATTTGCAAAATTGCCTATAGGAAATGAATAAACAGCACAGCAATAAATAGAACAGGTAAATAATAAATACTACAGACATCCAACATAGCCACAATCCATGTCACAGTAAAATATACATTGGAGATATTGCAAAAGAGTCGACTTAAGAAATTGAACTTGAACCCAACCTAAATATCATTAAAAAACTAATGAGATAGATCTTGAACCACCTTTTAAAGTGATTGATCACCACCTGAAATGTTCAAGTTGAGTGATATTTGAATAAGAGCTATACTATTTGAATTTGGTGCAATTAGGTACACGTATACCTAAGTGCACCAAATAGCACCATCTCGCACCATCAAATACGCACCGCCAAATAGCACCATCTCGTTTTAACAGTGGACTTTGTGATCGTGTTAGCCCACCTAATATAAACAGTTACAATTTTATCAAGCCTGCAGTTCTGACGTTCCTCTGAATGTTTGCAAACCTAGAATTCTCTTTCTTGTTGTCGACCTTTAGGTCATCCTTACAGGCCTAATTTTTTAACATCTACCTCTGATATTTTTATTCAAATATTTATTTCTTCCTGTCATACCAGTACCCGTTTTTTTGCCTCTCGTTCTTCGATGCCTCATCCTATTTCCTGCTTTTACCCATCCTGATTAATGCTTATTTTTTTACTACAGGGATTGGGGGGTGGTTATTTTATTCTCTTAATAGGTATAAATTATCTTAGTTAATTTTAATTCAAAACTTATTCCATGCAATACTTAATAAAATCGTTTGTATTTTTTTTGTTACCTAGCAATATGTTTAATTTACTTATGCTTACAATAATACAAATTTTTTGTTCAAAGTTATATCTAATTAACCGGACACTCGACTAGGACGTATTCTCCGCACCATGGTCATAGATGCACGTCGGATTCTCCCTCAGAAGAATATGCTGTAGTGATTGTTCTGAGAATTCTCCCTACGCTTGAACTGAAGTATTGGGAATATCTGAAGTTGAGAAGAGAAGTTGCGAGAATATACGGACCGGCACAGATTAGCTGCGTATACGCGACAGTTGGCTGTGTTATTGGCACTACTACAGCCATATTGACAGTGTTTTCAAGATGAGCTTGATGAGCCAGCTCCACTCATCTTATATATTCAAAGTAGGACGACATGCCAGACATGTAAGATTTATGATTTTGACTTACACATACCATCAAGTTCAAATCAAAGCTCCGAGTGTTGCTGAAATAAAAAATACGTCTTAAGTATCGGGGAACAAAGTGACATTGAATGTCGTGAAAATGCATTATCGGAAACGGTCTACATCTCTTGTAAACTTTGATAATGTAAAAGCTTATCTCGGAAAAATCTTATCTGAGCTAGACAAAAATGAACCTTCTCTCAACCAAATAATTAACGAAACTTTACTCTTAGGCTTAATTTACTTTTAGGTTTTTTAGTTTATTTTTTATTTAGTATTTAATTTAGACTTTGTTTAGTTTTAATGTATAACTTTACCAACTCTACCTTAATGTTAAGTCAATAAAGTCTAGTAACGAAACGATTACTAGATTCTAGATCTTAGATACGAGATCTTATCGAAAGGCAAAGGGCCAATTCCGACACTGAGCCATTTAGTTCGACCAATCAAAATCACACATTATCATATCGTCGAACATTTGAAAGACAATGTATGCGCTCCAATTGGTCGAAAGATACGGCTAACTTTCGGTGCGGCACTGGTTAATTGATGGAATTGACCCTCAGTTTCTTATCCTTAGATCTACTGGATTGGTCGCATTGTCCGCCGGCGGCGTGCAACTGTAGTCCAACCACACAGACTGTGGAGTTGCTTATACGAGTAGTTCTTATTGTGATTGCAATTTTTTTAACCTACTCTGTTGGCCGCAGTTGACCTTTACAGCTTCACCTTAATTATTTAAAATGAAAGAGAGATCTGTGGTGGGTAGTCAAGCCTTGTTTGCGAACCTTACCTGCTGGACCTCTTGAACAAGCATCATCTCAAGGTTGTCCCGCTATCGGAGTAATGTCACCAGGGTTTCAAGCAGGATTTGGGAGCGACGCAACCTGAGGCACCTCTGAGGCTCGGTCACCCAGGATTGTCTTGTAGTGGAGGGAGCAGAGAAACGGCCCGGTACATGTCAGTACCTAACTGGTATATTGCAGATTGTATAGCCCGTATCGTCGCATGTGGGTGCGGCGTGTCGGCCTAAAACATGTGTAGTGTTGGTCGTGCGTTTGGAGGCTGGGGGGTAAAGTTTGTTCGAACGAGTTATGGGGTCAAGTGGGTCAAGGATTAGGGGAGGGCGTATAGTCAGCCGCCTGTTTAATGAGGGGGTTCGGATGATCTGCGATGCGACGCTAGCGAAGTAGCGTTGGGAGAGATCTTTAATGTGGACCTCTAGGGAGTGAGGTTGATACCGTAGTGTAAATCGACATTACGCAAATAGCACGGTGCATCCGTAGCGAAGCGCAAAAAGCGGGTTTTGGACTATTTAAAGCCTTTTCAAGCGACATTTGGGGACGTGGGCGAACACTACGCATGCGATGGATGGATGGATGATGGATGGATAGATGGAGCAAACGAAGGCCTTGTAAAGCATCAGCTTATTTCTAAGCGACATTTTACTGTGTTTATGTGTAAGATGGTGTATGGCGGCCGAGAATAAATAGCGCTCGGTAGCGAACTATGGTGATTAAGGTAAGAGCGAAAGAATATGGTAAATGGGTGTGAGGGCCACACGCGCCTTGTCCGGCAGCGGGGCGTCCATCGCCGACGTATCTTCTTTGTCAGATGACGGGGAGGATGCGGCGGTAATGGGCGTTCTCGTGCCAAGGCGTTTGTGAGGGGGCATCGTTGGGTTTTAGTCGGTACGACGTGGTTTCTGGCTGGCACTCTGCCCCCAGGGGCCGCGGAGAGTCCGACATAACCCCGCGCCTTCCTGAGCGCGGGGTATGCGTAATGCATTTCCCAACGTAAAAAAAAAAAAAGTTGTTGGGAGTGATCCGAGCACAGGGGTTCTGATCTCTCGAGTTGAACTCTGGTATAAGTGCATTGCTGCACTTTTGTGCAGTTTTGTGGATATTACGACCAGATGGATATAAGGCGGTATCGTCCGCGAAGAGGGCGAGGTGGACTAATGGGATATTAGGGAGATCGTTCACGTACAGCGAGAAGAGCAGTAATTAATATGTAGCAATATTAAATATTGCTGCATTTTGTAAAGTGATATGTAAGTGTTATGGGAGATTCACTTAGATTACTATTATTATTTTTAATTACGGTACTTATACGATAATAAATGTGAACATGAAAACAACCTTGAAGAAACCCTCTTAATACTGTTGACACATAGGAAATCATAGTACGTTTAAGTTTTATCAAAGGGACTTAATTCCTTGTCTAAAATGGCTTAAATAGACAGCCGATTGCATCGAAACATTTTACTTCTTACGATTTTACATTTAGATTATCTTTTATGTTTCATTCGTGAAAAAAAAAACATCAAATGTATGGTGTATCGTAAGTCGTACCAATATAAATTTAGTGAAACAGCCTATTATTACGTATTAAGGGAATTTCAAGGGCACGTTTTACTAAATCGTAAAACGTAAAAGTGCAACCAGCCGATAGAGTCGTACTGATTTTTTTTATAATTAAAATATTTGACGAATCTCACAGTTTAAGTAATCATTTTGCACTATGTAGAGTACCTACGCATTAGCCGAACGGCATTGGCATCAGCCTGGCCACTCGCAGCCGAACGCAAGCGGTTACGTACCTCAATACAGCCTGCAAGGGTTACCATCTGCATTCACGAAACGCATTATACAACTTATACGGAAAATAATTTGATAATATTTCAAATAATGTTTCATTATTCTTATACTGGGCCTGGACCCTAAAAATGGGAATTTGGATCATCTCCCACCATGCTGCTGGCCTAGAACGTAACGGGTTAGTGAGAGCACTAAAGTCTCGTTCGCTAGTTGACACCGGTCATTTTCAATCGTATTATTACAATATATCATTATCGTGCTATTACAATATATCACCACGTCATTTTAACCTATATGCGTTCTAATATGAAGAAGAATTAGCCTACTTCACCACACTGGCCAGGCGCATGGATGTAGGGTTTTCAGTTTTCCATATCTTCACAGGGGTTCAACTGCGTAAAAATTCCTTAGTTAGCTTTTACGACATCTACGGGAAGCTCCGTCTTCGCACCGGACAGAACTGCCTTTATAATCGGAGTTTTTAAAAGGTTTTAGTGACTGACTGTTTTAGTGGTATCAAGTATCAACATAAAGCGTAAACTACTGGAGCTAAAAGCATGAAGGTTTCATTATACATATAGGCTAATGGTGGCCAGAAAGCTGAGAAATCCCCATCCAAAATATAAGGAAACTGCAGTACTGAGCTGTATTAAAGCGAAACGTAGTTCCCGGGCGCAGCTTTTGTTTATTACAAGAAATAATATAGGTACAGATTTTTACAGAAAAAAAATTGCGAAAGTTTTAGCAGCCCTACACTTGGCGGCCGCCCGACACATTCTACCGGCTAATTAAAACGGTGCAAGGGACCCTTTATTGGCCGAAGATACGATTACTGCGGAGTGACACGCGAACTCTCCTCTGGCCCGATACCGCCAGATAATGTCCACTCGCTATATTAAAATTCGGATTCCGATTATTCGTTTAGGGGATTTGAGTAATACCGAAATCTTCAGTGTTGTTAAAATTAAATGTCTTGTGATAACGATATAAAACCTACTTTCGTTACATTGCTTGCTATTTAAAATATTACTTAGGTGTTATTGAATCTCAAATAGAAATGGTACTTTTTTAAATTAATTAGAATATATTTTAAATCCATTTTGTGTATACAATTACTATTACTATTTTATGTATACAATTTGGGTATTTATGTATACAATCTATATCTAAACGGGAGTAGAGTTAAAGGAAATTCTTCGCGGGAAAATATTTATTGTATTAAAATATAAACGGATCATAAGGATAACAATATTTATTTTATTTATTTATTATTTATTAAATAATTCCAGTACATGTGTGTACAGAGGCGGACTTAATGCCAAAGGCATTATCTCCCAGTCAACCTTTGGGTGATGCAGAGAAAACGAAGTAGATGTACAACATTAAAATAAAACTGGTTTTACATTAATTATAAGCAATATATTACAAAAATATATTATAATATAGCAACAAGACTTGAAGTTAACTTATAATAACTAACTAATATAAATACATAAAATACTAAAACATACATATTTTAAGTAAAATAAACTAATATATATTTTCTTACTAAATTAAACGACGTGTAGAAGATTATCCACAGTTAAGTAATAAAATTATTTGCTTAATACAGCTTCCGCAACTTTTTTTTGAAACCTAATTTACTATTGGATTTTTTAGATCAAGAGGGAGAGCATTCCAAAGAAGGATCGACTGGACAACAATTTACACGTTTTACTAATAAATACCACAGTTTTAAGTGAATATGATTCTTTAATACATTATCAGGACTGTAAATTGTATTTTTTCACAAGGTCCATAATATAGCATTAAGTAATTACTCGTACATTACAAATAAATCATTTGATTCGGTTAAAATAGTCCAGTAAAATTGGACCATGGAGTTATAGGTAAGTACCATGGGTCAGTACACTGTCACTACTAGTAAGCTAATTTTGTAAAAGTTCTGTACGATGTATAGAATGTACTTTTTTATCTTGTTTGAAAAGTTTTAAATATTGTACATAACGGGATTAAAAATTTTCCAGACGATAGACGTCCACTGTTTGACTTAGATCTGAAACAAACAACCATGATCGCTTAAAATAGTATTCTATATCATTAACCACAATGTAAACAAGATGAATACATGCTTGAAATAGCGGTGTCTCTGATTCAAGACTGTTTTACGCGAATCTTAAGCGATACCTTGCTTTTCCAAATTTCGAAAAGAAGACCGGGCCAAAATACCAAATTGTATATAGTATAGTACCTATAACCAACGCAAACAATTTTTTTAAGAAAATTAAAAATCTAAGAATCAAGACATTTTGATAGCAAATTAATTTATTTAAAAAATATATTGATGAGATAGGTATCTGACTTTATTTGGCAGAACTATGTGCATCAAGTTGATCTCGACTGAGGTTGTTGTTACACGCAAACGTTTTCGCGATGAGCATCAGTAATCCTTGTCATTTGAGATTTAATGTGCTTCATCCGACCGACGACTATCCGATTTTCGACTCAGCTCCACGGGCTACAAGATGACAGTCGATGGGCCGCATTTGGCCCATCGACTGTCATCAAAGTTTAAGTGATCATGGAAAAGTCAGTGGGTGTTTGCAGTTGCTCATAGCGATCTTGACCCGGTACGCTTCACCACTAAAGGACCCCTCCATTCCGAATATCAAATGTCATGAAAGAATTATCATTAATAACATTCTCAGTCATAAGTTTACTCTTCAGTCAAATTCCGTGCTACGAACTGAATCTCACTTCAGAGATTTAAAAATACAGTTTATTCTTGTTGTCACTATACATATTTTGTTTTTTGTTTATTGTAAAATAAAACTTATAAATGCAGGTGTATTGGAATATATTTGGTAACAAAGTAAATAACTTGCTCACTAGCTAGGTAGCTAGCTAGGTGAATTGCGGGATTGTAGAGAAAATATAACAGCATTGTCTTTTAACATGAAGACCTTTTATTGCAAATTCAGAAACTGCGATTTCAGTAAAAGATTTCTGTCATTAGAAAATCTTAGAAAGTAACTTAAAACTATGTTAACAGTTTGTATGACTACTAATTCGGGAGATTGTAGGTACGTGCAAGCAAAATCTAACTGCAATTATGACATTATGATACACAACTTACAATATAATAGGAAAAATTTACCATTAATTGCATTTCGGACATATAAAACTTAATAACGTTTTATGATTTCTACAGAAAGCACTAAATAATTTTAATAGTAGAGCTGCAGTAAATTGGTGTCTTGGTGTTACAGAAATTTAGTTTTTTTTTCTTATTTTCGGCCTTAGGCTAGTCTTAGGGATTTTGAAGTGATCTTATAGCTGAGTAATACATAAGTATTGACTCTTAGTTATATTATTTCAAGTTGCTGCAGTGAGCTCGTATTGAATTTAATAAAAATATTTTATTTCGAAATAAAATGTATAGCTGTGTATCTTCTTATATTTTTTTAGATTTTAGTGTTGTGATTTGATGTTACTTTATATGTTTTGTAAAATATTTATATAATATATTATGGCAGCACATATCGAGGCTCATTTATCTAATGAAGATGGTATGTTTCATTTTTATTGCTTCTTTTTATTTTATGCTTCATGATTTATTGATTTTAAGAAATTTAACCTTATTACTTTATTCACTTTCTTGCTTAGTCAAGTAAGTCAATTTTTAAGCTAAAAAAAACGTCTCGCAGAAATGTTTGGTTCGTAATTTACTATCAAATAATTATAAATGCTTGCCAAAATATAATATTTAATATATGTTCTAGTATTTTTCTACGTGCCTGTCAGAAATCTACCACGTAGGTACATACCGAAAATTCGAAATGAAGAAATGATCACAAAACTGTATTTCATAATATATTGTTGAAATGATACAATAATTTCAGCTGAAAGTTATCGCACTGTCACTGTCTGTGCACTGGATCACCAAAAACCCAATTTGTCAACATACCACCACGTGCCACCACACAACCAGCGCTCCTCTATCCTACCGGACCGGTGCGGTGGGGCGGCCGACGCTGGCGGTGGTGGCCATACGGGTACAGTTGATACGGAATAAATGAAAAAAATGCATTTTTTGTTTGAATTAATAATTTATATTGAAGAAAACTTGTCATAGAGTGAATTTAATTAACATAAAGTTCATGTTTGATGTTTAGTTTAAAGATAAAAAAAAATTGTGGTGAACGAGAAATTATGTCTAATAAATTAGAAGCTTTGTAAAGTGTTGAACCCTACAGTAATCGCTAATCATAGGACTGATCGGAATTTCATTATTCTGTAAACACAGCGGACTTAAAAAGGCTACATCGGCAGAATTTAAATTGATACATTTTGGTAGTTACAAAATGGCCAACGCTGGCGGTGGTGGTCATTCAGGTACAGTTGATACGGAATAAATGGAAACAATGCATTTTTTGTTTGAATTTGAACAAATATTAATGATTTATATTGAAGAAAACTTGTCATAGAGTGAATTTAATTAACATAAAGTTCATGTTTGGCGTTTAGTTTAAAGATCAAAAAAAATTGCGGTGAACGAGAAATTATGTCTAATAAATTAGATGGTTTGTAAAATGTTGAACCCTGCAGTAATCGCTAATCATAGGACTGATCGGAATTTCATTATTCTGTAAACACAGCGGACCTAAAAAGGCTACATCGGCAGAATTTATAAATTGATACATTTTGGTAGTTACAAAATGGCCAACGCTGGCGGTGGTGGTCATTCAGGTACAGTTGATACGGAATAAATGGAAACAATGCATTTTTTGTTTGAATTTGAACAAATATTAATGATTTATATTGAAGAAAACTTGTCATAGAGTGAATTTAATTAACATAAAGTTCATGTTTGGCGTTTAGTTTAAAGATCAAAAAAAATTGCGGTGAACGAGAAATTATGTCTAATAAATTAGATGGTTTGTAAAGTGTTGAACCTTACAGTAATCGCTAATCATAGGACAGATCGGAATTTCATTATTCTGTAAACACAGCGGGCCTAAATCGGCAGAATAGAAATTGATACATTTTGGTAGTTACAAAATGGCCAACAGGTTGGCAAATCGTATTTAAATGGAGTGCAACCCTATTCAACAGCTTTGTATGAATATATGTAAAATAGTCCACTAATTAGGAATTTCTTAAGTATCAATTAGCAGAATTGCAGTTTTGAAGTCCTATATAGTCGTATCAATACTTGCTCTTTCAGCAACGGGTTCCTTTAGCAACTAAAAGGGACAGCAGTCGATGTTTCCAATATTTTTATTACAGTGCAACGGCTAGGGTGTTTTGTTTATATGAGTATATTTTTGAGTTAAGCTTGCCAATCTTAAATGAGTGCACTGTATGCACTATACAGCCTCAAGTTGCACGGGCGGTACTCAGGCGCAGAACCAGTTTCGTTCCCTTTATAGCGCAGACCGCCTGCGCTGCAGCTTGCGTGATGCGTCCATACATTTGCATAAACACAGGATAGTAAAACAGTTTGCTCTTCCAGAATGTGTCTCCGATTCATCATTGTGCAAATAATGGCTTCGTGGTGGAAATTCAAGTATTATTTTATTACTTAAAGGGAATTAATCGTGTTTTTTACATACGACAGGGCAACTCTTGGCCTTCATCTCACCTGATGAAGGCCATGACGATAAGGTCGAAGGTGGAAGCGAGCTTCGCCTGGACTCCTCAGCAATTGAGTTTATAGGAAATTTAGAGAACACGTGTCACCACTCCCGTGGATGTTACCGAAAGCCGTCTAAGGAAGCAGCTGCAATTATACCTCAGCATATTTGTTTGATGAAGTGGCCGAATGCTATACTATCAAGTGTCACTGTAAATGAAGTATTTGAATGCTAAGCTAAGCGAATGCAAAAACACGATGATACCAAGACAACATCAAGTAAGTAATGCAAAAGCGGTGTGCATTATCGATGCAATCACAAAAACACATAATTATGCTGCGGTCTTAACTTATTCCAACATCGAGGTCGCAAACCTTTTTATAAGTACTAAAAAATATATTCTGGTATATCTAAACTGATTTATTTTTTCTGATCCGTGTTACTTATGGCGAGCCCTGCTTACCTCTTGGCCCGTTAAAAACTTCCATTCATATAAGTCTATTAAAATGCACAATGCACTGAGAAGGACAGACTTTCTTCGCCACGCTTGATCAAAAAAGTTATTTAGTTCGATTTAATGACATAAAATATAAGTGTACGCTTTAAAAATATGATAGTAAATAAAAATAGAATCTTTGAAAAATTATCTGCGTAGTAATTGCGACTTGGTTAAAGCAGTGTTTTTATCACTGAAGTCAATGAGAAATTTATCTGAACCAACCCTGTCTACGCTCATAGTACTATGACAGGTATTTATAGATGCGCCCCTTTACCGTAAAGAAGTAATATTTTGTCCCATAAAATAAGAATACGTGTGGATACTACATCCGATCTCTATACAAGTATAAGCTTAAAATGAAACGAACAGGCTATTTCTTGGGCTAGACTTAATGTGTATGATATGATACTGGCTTTTAATTAAAATTTAAATGGTAAGAAATTACTGATACGGTATTTATGTAACGTACGCGCAATCGTTATCATTTAACTTGGTTAAAACGGCAAAATATCCTGTCCTATGTTACGAGTATATTTATTATTTCTATAGAAAAAAGCATTTAAAGTATTACTCGTGACGTGAGCTAAAAATAACTACTAGAAATCTGAATAAAAGCGTAATAGCCTCTATACTTACAATGTTTTATATGATATTTTTTTCAAAAAAGATATCAAGATTTTTACCTTTTTTTCCTATGAACGGCGTTCCAAGTTATTGTGTAGGCCATCAGCTTGTGTCACTGCTTCGCTTGTATAGTTTTTTATTTCTCCCGTGGGAGCTGCATATTTTCTTGCATTAAAAACAGTCGCGACTGTTTTAATGCTAGTTTATGTTATATTTTAACAAAAAAAAACAAACTTTCACTCCTTCTTATGGAGGAATAATAAGGACTGATGAATGGCTCTTGAATATTTTCAATTAGGTATGCCAAACTACGGTGAATTTTATTTATTTCGAATTACTAGCCTAATCATAAAGTTTAATGCTTCTATCTACAACAGTGATGGTTTGTATTTAACTTTAGCGTTTATCAGTTATAATCATATCAGTTATAAGAATGAAAGAAAAACTTTGGATTGCCGTGGGGATAGTCATGTTGGAGAAGGCTTCTGTGTCACACTGGTGTGACATTATTCAGCCCTCAAACCGGGACGGTCAATAATTACAAAACCGAAGATTGTGAAGGAATATGTAAGTAGGTAAGGTAAGATTATCCGTTATTCTTTGTTGTTATAATTCTTAAGAGAAAATATAAATCAGATCACCAGATCGTGCAGCCGTTCCAGTTTGTTTAGTTTAGTTTAGTTTGACGGGGCTCTTTCGCACTTAGCCTCTTGATTGGGCCATTGTGCGTTCTGACCTTGCGTCAGCCTACATCCTACTCCATCCATCCCAGGTCCTCCCAGAATGCCAGCAGCCTCTGTGGGCTGCTACATGCTTCCGGCATGGATGCCGGGGAGTGGAGAAGTTTCGCCCGTTGATCGGCCACGCTTGTGCATTCCATAAGGACGTGCTGTGGCGTTTCCTCCGCCTCCATACATCCTCTGCATAGGGGGCTGTCTGTCACTCCTATTGTGAATAGGTGTTTGTTTAGGAGACAGTGTCCGGTTATAGTAGCTATAACTTTCCGGATTTTGTCTCTCTTTAGTCTGATGAGGGAACGGGCAAGCTTTTTGGATGGTACCGGGATTGCATCTTTTGTTTGCTTGCATCCCTCATTGGCTCTCCATTCTGTTACATGTTGTTCCTCGGTTTTCTCACGCAGCCAGGTTTTAATCTGGGCCTGTGGAATAGGCATTAAGGGTTCTGGTCCATACACTTTTGTGTTTGAACCTCTCTTAGCCAATTCATCTGCTGCATCGTTGCCAAGTGAGTCGCTGTGTCCTTTTATCCATTGCAGAGTTACCCGGTTTGTATCTGCTATGGTTTGGAGCATGTTGTGGCATTCCAGTATAAGGACAGAGTTGATAGTATTGTTTTGGAGGGCCTGCAGGACAGATGCGCTGTCTGAGATAATCTTTATGCTAAGATTATTAACACTTCTAGCTGCAATCGCCTGAGCCGCTCTGGTGATGCCAATGCATTCTGCTTGGAAGATGGTGTTCCGCCTATCTAGGGTTATTGATAATTTGATATTAAGGTCGTTTGAGAAGACGCCGGCCCCAGTTCCACAAGTGGTTTTGGAGCCGTCTGTATATATCCTAACTTCTTTAGTGTCAGAGCAATCTTTCGATTCTGCTGTAAGTTGGATATCATATTGGTGGTGCCCAAGGTAGACACCACCACGTCGGCGATTCACCGACTTGATGCTTTGATTGCGGAATCCAAAAACCGATACAGATAATGTTTACCTTGTCTCCGTTCAGTCTGCGTATGTAGCCGGTGGACTTCCTGAGCTAGCTCGAAGGAAGTCGCGGCTCCTGAAGTTCTGCAGTGGATCCACCGGTGGAGACCGGAGCACTACAAATGCCTATTAGACCACCACGGCTCACACACGCGACGATAATACTTTTGCACAACACCAAGCGGGCTTTCGCACCCCGATATTAGGTGCGCCGCGCAAAACACAATTTGTTATTTAACTTAAATTACATTTTATTCCGGCCCGCACATAACCTCTAACAATGTCATGACATTTCGACTCGACTGACTGACATGTCACATGCGGCCGGCCGCCAAAAAGGCTCTCACTGCACAGACCACAATGCAGTGTTGCCACTCGCTCTTCCTCGAGCGTGAACATCCCCCCGCTCCGGACAGTCCCGGACTGTCCGCCAAATCAGTCTAAGGGGAGGCGAGAAAGAGTAGCGACCGCGCGCTTCAAAACAGAATCCCCAACTAGGACCTCGGCAAACCTGGGCACACCATCAGACCCTAGAGTAAGTTGGACAATGCGTCCGCGACGCCAACGTAAGGGTGGCAGGTTTGGGTCCTTCACTAACACGAGGTCTCCAACCCTCGGTGGGTTTGTCTTATCTGACCACTTAACGCGCTGTTGCAAAATGTGTAAATATTCAAGGTGCCAGCGGCGCCAGAAGCTCTGGGTAAGCTGCTGGAGCAACTCAAACCGCGAAAGGCGTCCTGGATTGACATCTCTATAAGGATACTCGGGCAGGGCGTTAAGTGGTCTGCCTATCAAGAAATGGCCCGGCGTGAGGGCCTGCAAATCGTTCGCGTCGGTAGACAACGGACATAACAGACGCGAGTTGAGAACCGCCTCAATCTTATGAAACACCGTCGCGAGTTCCTCGAACGTGAGAATAGTCTCCCCAATAACGCGGCGAAGGTGAGTCTTGGCGGCCTTTACAACAGATTCAAAAATCCCTCCCCAGTGAGGGCAAGACGGCGGGGAGTATCGCCATGTTACCCCCCTACGGGAGAGTGTGGATCCGATCTCAATATTATTTTTATCTAAAAATTCACAAACTTCTCTTATATGTCTATCAGTGCCCTTGAAGTTCGTCCCACAATCGGACCGAATTAGAGAAGGCAGTCCCCGGCGGGAGACAAATCTGCCTAACGCTGCTAAGAAAGCGTCCATGGTGAGCGCACTCACCACCTCCAAATGAACGGCTTTAGTGGCCAAACAAACAAACACACACAAGTAAGCCTTTTCAGTCTTAGCATTACGGAGTCGCGACGTTTTTATAGTGAATGGTCCCGCGAAATCAGTTCCAACTCCTAAGAAGGTCATCGATTCGTTCACACGATTAGCAGGCAAATCACCCATTTGGGGCTGCATCGTCTCGGGGCGTAAACGATAGCAGGGCAGACATCGAAATATAACAGATCGGATTATTCTTCGCGCTGACAAAATCCAAAACTCCCGTTGGAGGAGCGCGGTCAATGCATTACATCCGGCATGAGCATTCTTCACATGGCGATCAATGATCAACAATCGCACCAATGGTCCGTCCTTGGGGAGCAACAGGGGATGACGTGATCTATAAGGCAAGTTAGCGTGCCTCAATCGGCCTCCTACACGCAACAATCCTTTATCATCCAGAAAGGGAGTCAAACGCACCAAGGGTCCCTTCAATTTGGACGTCCCGGTACGGAAAATCTTAAGTTCCGGTTCAAACGCTCTAGACTGGGTCATACGCACCCAATGCAAGAGAGCATCTTGGCGCTCCTGCGGTGAGAGGACCGGACACAAATCTTTGTCCTGAGGCCGGCGACAATTTCGAATAAATCTTCTTATCCAAGCGGTCACGCCGAGCAACTTGTCCAGAGAACTGTAGCGGTCTAATAAAAATTCCCGCTCTGGAGCCGCCATAGTCTCGACAGCGTGAACACGCAAGCCCGGATTTGGTACCTTCACCACAGCTGGTGTGGAAGGCCAAGACGGCTGTAACAACCATTCGGGACCCCACCACAGAGTGTGGTCAATAAGCTGAGGGGCTTCGCTGCCACGTGATGCACAGTCAGCAGGGTTTATTTCACCTGGCACGTGGCGCCAAATCAACGTGGCCTTCGAGGCCTGTATTTGGGATACCCGATTGGCCACAAATACCTCCAGGGAGTGGACAGAGTTCTTAATCCAACATAGGACAACCTGACTGTCGGACCAAGCAAAGAGCGACTCAAAGTCCACACTACGTCCCAGGGTGTCAACAACGTGGTTCATCAAACGAACCAGAAGAGTAGCTCCAGACAATTCTAACTTCGGAATCGTTAATCGAGTCCGAAGTGGAGCAACCTTACTCTTAGCAATTAGCAAGTGGAGCTTAACAGCTCCTCTATCATCGACCGTCCGGATATATACGACGGCTGCGTATCCACTCTCAGACGCGTCACAAAAGCCATGAAGGCTGGCCGTAAACCGTCCCTTAGACAGTATATGTCTAGGGATACTAACACGGTTAATGTCGGGGAGAGACGACATGAAGGACTCCCAATCTCGCAGCAAACGGCCCGAGAGGGGCTCATCCCACGACACTTCGGCTGACCAAAGTTCCTGTAGGAAGCACTTCATCCAAAACACTACGGGACTAATCCAGCCATTTGGGTCAAAGGTACGAGCTACTGTAGACAAAACCAACCGTTTCGTCCAGACCTTGGGGCTTGGCAGCTCCAATCGATAGGTGAACGTGTCCTGGACAGGTCTGTATTGCACTCCCAAAACAGACAGTAAATCTGGAGTGTTGGCATTCTCAAAAATATGAGGCTCCTGCTGGTGGTCGTCTGGCAAGTCACACAAAAGCTGAGGTGAGTTGGACATCCACTTCCTCAGTTCATAACCACCAGCCCCGAGAAGAGCAATTAGTTCATCTCGCAAAATCAAGGCTTCCTCGACACTAGAGGAGCCCGTACAAATATCATCCACAAATGTATCCTCCTTGAGAACCAAGGATGCGCGAGGGTATCGTAACCGCTCACGTTCAGCGAGTTCCACAAGTGAGCGAATTGCCACAAAGGGGCTCGAACGCAAACCGTATGTATTGGTGTTCAGCTCGTAGACTAGCATGGGATCTCTGGGATCCTCCCTCCATAATATGAGCTGATATCGTCTATCGTCCGGATGAATCACAGTCTGCCGAAACATCATCCGTATATCGGTCACAAAGACGACGGCATGGCGACGGAAGTTGGTCAATACATCGCCCACCTCGTGGTGCAACTTCGGTCCAGCATGCAGACATTGATTCAGCGAAACTCCGGTAGACGTAGGAGCTGACCCATCAAAAACAACGCGTATCTTCCCAGTGGAAGGTTTCAAAACCGCGTGGTGAGGAAGAAAATTATGTTCCTCGTTTCGCTAGTCCAGTCGCGAGACCGACATGTGCCCCAGTTGCTCATATTCTCGCATGAAGTCGACATACTTCTGTTTGAGGTCGGAGTTCCTACTCATACGACGCTCCATGGACAGCAGCCGCTTCTCGGCCAACGGCCGGGAGCTGCCAAGTGAGGGGCGAACTGACAAAAAGGGCAAACGAGTGATCAGCCGTCCCGAGTGAAGGCGACCTGTATTGTTCTGGTAGAACAACTCACACTCCTCGTCCAAGGGGTTCACTCGCTTCACGGTAGGTGGCTCTTCCACCTCCCAAAACCGTTGAAGGACATCCGATAAGGTGGAGCTAACAGTTATGTAACTGTCCACCGATGGAGATGGTGGGTTATGCCTAACTGGTCCCATCACTACAAACCCAAGCGATGTAGATAAGGCTACCAGCCCACCCTTCTGTAACTCTCTTCTCTTCCCACAATACACGCGGCCTAGAACATCGGCACCGAGCAATAAGTGAATCGGACCGGTTCGGTGGAAGGAAGGGTCAGCCAAGGTCAATCCTGATGTCGCATCAACGACAGCGCGCGAAACGTGCTGTTGCGGAAGCTGACCAACAACCTTCTCAAAAACAATCGCGGTAGCGCCAATTTTGGGCGCTGAAGAGAAGTGGGGGGAGAAGGAGAACAAAACCTGACCGATCGGATCCGGGATCCGCAGGTCTCCGATTCCCCGTACCGATTCAAGGTATGGAGATGTGTTAAAACTCAACTGCCGGACCAGCCAGCTGGAGGCAATGCAACCCTGAGCTCCCGTATCCAAAAGGGCGCGAACTAAAACAAAGGTGCCCCTCGGGCCCCACACCTGTACGGAGGCTGTTGGTAACAGCACCTGCTCCTGTGGGGGGGTTGCAGCCGACAGTTGGTTTAAAAAAATCCTCCCGCATTCCCCGCAACGGGGGGGAAGGGGGGTTCAAGGAAAAATGCGTGCGCGGCGGAGGAATAGGGCGCTCAAGGCGCTCGAGCGGGTCCCAATCCGGCACGTACTGGCCCCGATCAAATCTGCATCAAGGGGGCCGGGCGGTGCCCATGATGGGCGAAAGTTGGGGGAGCCCGTGATAAACGGGGTCTCTCCATCAGAGGGGGAGAGAAGCGTATCGGCTCCCGGCGTGGCTCCCTAATAACCGCGGCCCAATCCCGCGGTGGCGCCTCATAAGCGGCGCGTCGATCCCCCCCGCCCGTAGGGGGGGTGGGGCGCCCAATCCTCTCACTGGATGGGGGGCGCCTGTCCAATCTCCGCGAAGGGGTGGCACGCCCCTCCGATCTCCTCGGAGATGTGGGTGACCTACGAGGGCCCCCGCCCGTGTGCGAGTCCCTCTCTCTCACCACCTCACGAGTGTCTTTATTATTAAAGCACAAGAGGGGGTGATGGGCCCCTCCACAACAGTGACAATCTCGTGGGTGGGGGCAAGCCGATGCCATATGAGCCCCCAGGCAGCGGTAGCACCAATTCCGCTGCTTGGCCATATGCCTACGCCCCTCGGTGCGTAGGCCAACAAATTTGGGACAGGCCGGCAAACGATGGCCATCCCGCTTGCAACACTTGCAAGGCCTCGGCCTCTCCCCGTGTGGAGAGTTCTGCCGCACTGCAGTATACTGCTTGTACGGGCGGTGCTCTCTCCGTGGCGCTGCCCGGGTCGCCTCAAAGCGGCCTGTACTCGGTCCCGGTATAGGAACCAGATCCAAGTGGTCCGTCATCCGACACTCATCCTCCAAAAATCTGAGGAGATCCGAGAAGGGGGGGAGGTACGAGGCACTATTGCCCCCGTATCTTTGTTCAAAGCGCCCCTTCATCTCCATGGGAAGCTTATTGAGGATGAGGTGGAGCAATATGAAGGACCACTGGTCCACCGGTAGATCAAGTCGTTTGAGCACGTTAATAGTGCTTAGCAGCGGGTTCAAAATCTCCTTCCTCAATGAGGAGACCCGCGATACTCGTGGCAGCCCTAAAATGGCAGCCACATGTGTGTCCGCTAGCAAGCGAACATTCTGATACCGGGCGGTCAACAACGCCCTTGCAATATCATAACTGTCATCATTGACAGGTAGATGCTGGACAAGTACACCAGCCTCTCCACGTAAGGCAGAGAGCAAATAGGCCAATTTCTGGCTAGGGACCAGGTCGTCCCTCGAGTGAACCAGGCTATCAAAGAGGTTAATGAACCCCATCCAAGAAGCCAGGTTCCCATCAAAGGTTGGGATGTCTAAAGTGGGCAGTCTGCCCAGCAAGCCGGCCGGGGTAGGCTTGACCTCCCCGGGCGTGCACGACTCACCCCTCCGGGTGGATAGGATTGCCTGAGCCTTGTTTATAATCACATCCGCCTGTTCAAAACACTGATCATAATCGGCATTAAATTGGTCGACTGCCCGCAACTCAGCGGCACCCTCGGCTGGGTGGTCGAGCAGATATTGTTGATGAGCAACGAAAAGCTGCTCCAATTCCTTCAAGCGAGCAGGTACTCCCTCATGCCGAATTAACAAGGCCTGTTCTCGGTCTGGTCGGTCTACCAAAGCGACGGCACTAGCAAACCATCTCAAAATCTTTTGTGCACCCGCGCGGGCACCCCTAAGCGGGCTGACTGGCGGGACCATTTTGCACCAAAATTAATAAACACTATAATAATACACGGACAAACAGACCGACAACCGCAGACAACAAAACAGATCGGGAGGAACTTCAAAGGCAGAACAAAATATATAAACAAACCAAAATCAAGTGTAAATGCTAGAACTTAACTAGAACAACAAAGGCATTTAACAACAGAATTTTTCAAACAAATTAAATTCAAGTATTAAGTCAATAACTTAACAAACATAATATTCAAAGGCAAACAAAACAAAATCAAATGTAAATGCTAAAACTTAACACAGCAAAATAGTGTATTACAACAACAGCAAAGTCATTTAGCAGCAAAATCTTTTAAACAAATCAAATTCAAGTATAAGTTTACAACTTAACAAACAAAATATTCAAGGGCAAAACAAAGATATGAAAAAACAAACCAAAATCAAATATAGGTAAATGCTAGAACTTAACTAGAACAACAAAAGGCATTTAACCCCAATTTTTCATATACAATGACAATGACAACTAGTTAGGGAGATCGGTCCACAAATGAGATTGTAGTCGGTTTAAAATCAGCAATCAAAACCAATTAATATGTATTGCCCGTTTGGACAACCAACAAGATTACAATATTAATTGTACAATACTAATCAACCACTCAAATCTAAAAACCACGCTCTGCTACCAAGAGATGGTGGTGCCCAAGGTAGACACCACCACGTCGATGATTCACCGACTTGATGCTTTGATTGCGGAATCCAAAAACCGATACAGATAATGTTTACCTTGTCTCCGTTCAGTCTGCGTATGTAGCCGGTGGACTTCCTGAGCTAGCTCGAAGGAAGTCGCGGCTCCTGAAGTTCTGCTGTGGATCCACCGGTGGAGACCGGAGCACTACAAATACCTATTAGACCACCACGGCTCACACACGCGACGATAATACTTTTGCACAACACCAAGCGGGCTTTCGCACCCCGATATTAGGTGCGCCGCGCAAAACACAATTTGTTATTTAACTTAAATTACATTTTATTCCGGCCCGCACATAACCTCTAACAATGTCATGACATTTCGACTCGACTGACTGACATGTCACATGCGGCCGGCCGCCAAAAAGGCTCTCACTGCACAGACCACAATGCAGTGTTGCCACTCGCTCTTCCTCGAGCGTGAACACATATCTTCTGCCAAAGACATGGTGGCATGGTATTCTATCGATTGGTGCATCGAGAAGAGGTGTTTCTTTCGTACTCCAATCTAGGATAATTGTGTGTGTTTTTCCAATGTTGCGTTTCCATAGTCCCTGTGATCTTAGTCTTAGGGCTGCTGCTTTCGCCTCCTCTTGTATAACTAGATCTAGAGGCCTCAGTTGTAAGAGGTATTCTAGGGAGGCTAATGGAGTGGTTTTCATACATCCACTGGTCGATGTAGTTGCTAAGCGTTGCAGACTCTGGAGCTTAGCTTTTGCCGTGGTCAGTTGGGTTCTGGGCCACCAAACCACTGATCCGTAGGTTATAGAGGGTCTGATAACTGCAGTGTATAACCAAAGTGTGATTTTTGGATTGAGACCCAATTTCTTACCAACGAGTCTCCTGCATTGGTTAAACGCTAAGCATGCCTTCTTTGTTATTGTTTCCATGTGGCTCGCCCAGTTTAATTTACTATCGAAGGTAATGCCCAGATATTTTACTTGTGTTGACAGGGAGAGTTTGGTGTTAAATAATTTGGGTAGCTGTAGTTCTGGTAACTTCCTTTTGTTGGTGAAAAGTATAAGTTCTGTTTTATTTGGATTTACTGACAATTGATGTTCGTCACACCATTGTTCCACTAATACTAGAGCTGCGCGCATTTCCTTACATAGTATGTTTTCTGCAGTCCCATTTATCAGTATTGCCAGGTCGTCTGCATAACCAATAGTAGTGTAGCCTCTTGTAACACCGTTTTTTCTTAAAATTTCATAAAACACAAATTTTGCAAAAACACTTTGGTTTCACTGTAGTTTTAACACAAATTTCACAACTAAAATCGTAATTCAATAACTTTGTCAATGAATTTCACAATGTCAATGTCAGGTGTCAGCGTCAGCGTCGTTTCGCGTCGCGTCATTGACATTTGCAATTGTCTTTGGTCATTATTCGATTTTGGCATAAACAAAATAAATCTCGCGTTTATCCTGGCCTTATTTACAAAGATAGTTTTTTTTCGCCCAAAATCCCGTGCTTCCATTTAGGTGGGTTGATTTTCTCAAAATTCGGAATTTGACATTTAGACCGTTTGTTTTGATCATTTCTATAGACATATTTTAATAAAATACGCTTAAACTTATAGATCATATAATTATAGTTTCGTCGAATAGAATTTGGAAAGCATTCACAATTTGTTTATGGTTAATTTTTCATTACGTTTTGTTTTTCAACCAAACTTATAACTTTAGCTGGAAATACTTATTGCATATTGTAGAATTTCGAAAGATCCGTATGTTGACTTGACACATCTTGAAGCAAGTTAAGAGGCTTACGAGTGTCATGAAATGAATTTGGTTTTAGGAGAGGTTCCGTCGCCAATACGGCGCTTAACATTCAGCAAACGGACCTCGGCTCCGTCGCTTCCACATAAACGCAAATCTGCGCGCAAGTGGAGCGTTGGTTTAGTCTATCGTCTAGGTTATGATTAGTCTGTGAGACATCGATCGAAGTAATTTGTTATTGATTTGAAGATCATAAAGTTTTTATATATTTATATAGCTTGAAGAGTAAAGCTAAGGGGAAAAATACTATATTTACTCGCCGTCACGCGATTCATTAAATTAAATGGATTTATTGTATCAATAAGTGCAAAAAATCAATAAGGGCAGTCACCGGAGGCCGTAGGGCTCCGCTGCTTGACCTTACAGCTAGAAACCATAACAAACTAACCTAACACAAGGAGGAATTCTGTGGAATTGTACATATATAGAGAGAATAATCTAAGGAATTGGAATATTCGAATATACCGTGATCGCGGAAACTTAGCATCGAAGGTCCAGGGAAGGTTTAAAAGTACAACTGGACCCAGTAGGTGGCGCTGGAATCGGACAGGAGAACGTCTGCCGGTCTCACTAGTTATAAGATAAATAAGAATTCTATGCAGGTTTGGTTCAGATAGGTATAAATAAAAAACAAATTTTAGTTACATTTGCAAAGGTGAATATATTTTAAGATTTTTTGTTCATAGTTTGAGTATATAACATAAATAATATTGTAAAATTAACTTCTCATATAAAATAGAGCGTAGTATATTTTTACAAAAATGGAGCAAAGACCAATTAGTACCTGATTTTTACCTGCCGAGATTGATCAAACAAACCTGAACCATCCTGCCCTTGGCTTGTATTGATTAAACATTAAGTTAAGTGCTTTGCATTGAGGAATTGTGTTAACATATGCATATGTGTATTATAATTATGTACCTACAACAATAAAGCTTTTCATTTTGTATCGGACTAAAGGAATAAGTTTGTTTTTTTTTCTTTCAACTAAGATTCCCCAATATTTCAACAATTCAGCGAGAAAAAGCACTACACTCTTTCGTTCAGTTTCCTTAGGAGGCTGTCTACTACTATGTTCCACAGAAGTGGGGATAGGACTCCCCCTTGGGGACATCCTTTAACCACTTTTGCTCTAACAGTGTTATTCCCCACTATCTGAACCGCCCTCTTGCTTACCAGCTCGGTGATCCATTTTATTACTGCTGGTTCTATATCGTACTTTTGAAGGGCGTGGTTTATGCTATTGTGCATTGTTTTATCGAAGGCTCCTTCCAGTTTGTTAAGATGCTATTTAATTTTAGAGGCATCCAGTTAACATACATTGGCATAGTCGCGAAAGCCGAGCAAAACTGACAGAGCTAGACAACTTAGCTCTTACGTTAATTTTGAATGGCAAAAAAACTGAAGACGATTGAGGCAATTAATGGTGAGAAAAATAATTGATGTGAGAAGACCATGATAGGTAATGTATTTTTTTTAAGTATGAGGGCCTTTATTTCAGATTTTTGACAAAATTTTGGATTGGTTAGTGATAAAATACAAATTAAGTTACTTCTTTTATTATATTTGAATTCCTTACCACACCTTACGGTTTCCAAACCTTACGGTTTGATGATTTTAACAGTAGGAGTTCTTAATTTAAAATCAAATTCTATCTCTATCATACAATTTAAAAAACAGAAAAGTTGATTACTTTGGAAAGATTGAAATATATTTTTGCTGAAAAGTAGTTACTAATGTACGAGCATAAGTTTTTTGTTTGACATTTACAAACAGTAACGCTGTGATAGTAAGAGTAATTTTACGTGCCCGCCCTTGACCTCTCGTTATGTGTTAAGCCACACTTATAAGACCACACTTATAACGGCCGTGCAAATTTGCAACATTATTTAACCGAACTGGATTTCGATCTGTATATCTGAAATTACATCGGAACTTTAAAGGTGAACGTAGTCGGTTATTGCATTTGCATTGCATAGTGACTGCATCGATTAGTGGACTATTAAATTATGTCAGTAATTGACAACTAGCTCATGTCAAAAACTATATTATTACTAGTTGTGCCCGCGAACTACGTTTCGCATTAATAAAATTTAACACTCAAACATTTTTGGAAAGTCCACTCTTACCACCTAGGACAGGGGTGGCGAACCTTTATGTATTAACGTGCCATTTTTTCTAAAGAAATATTTAATGACGCTATAGTCGTGCCGTCATATAATTTAAACTTCGTGATTATTGGGGAAAAATAATACTAAAGCGCTAAATAATACTAATTCAAAACTCTTACTGAATTTTGTGATCGGTGGCGTGCCTAAAATATTGTATCGCTTGCCATCAGTGGCACGCGTGTCATTGGTTCGCCATCCCTGACCTAGGAGTATAAACAATAGCCTAGGACCTATTCTCATACAGAAAAAAACCTGCCAAGTGCGAGTCGTATTCGCGCACCGAGGGTTCCGTACAAACCTGCAGGTATATAAGTAAAAGTTTACCCATAATAATATATGTTTATTATATGATATAACTAAAAATGTACGGTTTTCGAAATTTTTCCTTTATCTGTGCTATAAGACGTTATTTCGTTAGTTAGTTAGTTCAAGATTCTGAGTTCACGGTAAGTACCCTGTAGGTTTTGATTCCCTTGCGAGTGTCCAAAATTTGCATTGATTGCGTTGACTTAGAAGTTTGATTTTTTCACAGCTCCAAGGGACAGTAGACTTGAGTATTTGATTTAAATTTCAGCTTGATACCTCCACGCGTTCCTGAGAAAAAGGGTCTTGACAGACAGGCGGACGGACGGACTACAAAGTGATAAGGGTTCCGTTTTTTCCTTGCGAGGTACGGAACCCTAAAAATCATAAAAATCGGTGAAGCCGTTTCGGAGGACTTCGATAACAAGCACTATATGACACGAGATTTTTATATATTACATTTACGTTTTATTCCTGATAGTATTCTATGTGCTTGGCAACTCATTTGTAAAGGAACGGATTTAGAATTCACGTGACACCTCTTCTTCGCGTGGATGTCGTATATTGCAATCACACCTCTGCGAAGGAATAATTCAAATTCAATATCGTTTATACAAATTGGATTATTACATAATCACTTTTGCACGTCAAAGAAGCTACGGCAATGGTTCACAAGTCTACGGCGGGAGACCTTGTACTGGATAGAACCAGCAAGAAAACCAGCAAGGGTACCAAAACCATCAACAAATCTGGCCAACTTGAACTATTTGTCGGTGTAACTAAGCACCAACTATTTACAGGTATGTAGCCATCACAAGTGGAGATTCAGGGCTAATCAAACTACTTTTTTTTTTCATACAAACTGAATATTTTTTTCCTAAGTGTCAACAGCCCTACATCAGCATTCCTTGCTTCTTCATTCAGTGTTCACATTCTTTTGTGTTAATTTCACAGTCAGTTGGAATATGGTTGTCACTTGAACGTTTTGTCAATATAGTCTGTAGCGTTCAAAGTCGATTAACTCGAAAAGTACGAGTATTAGTGTTTCCCATGA
This sequence comes from Schoenobius gigantellus, assembly GCA_963935595.1. Taxonomy (NCBI): domain Eukaryota; kingdom Metazoa; phylum Arthropoda; class Insecta; order Lepidoptera; family Crambidae; genus Schoenobius; species Schoenobius gigantellus. The sequence continues at coordinate 12,021,717 of OZ012558.1, forward strand.
TCTAAAACAAGCAACATGAGTCCAATTTATATCTAATTCTAACTTTCGGGGTTCATTTACAACCGGTGCAGTGGGCCAATTAAACGGCGATCATCATCATCATCATCATCATCACAGCCCATATACGTCCCCACCGAGGGGCTCGAGCCTACCCTATATTAGGGTGATTAGGCCTTAGTCAACCACGCTGGCCCAGTGCGGATTGGTCGACTTTACATACACCATTGAATTTCTTCGCAGATGTATGCAGGTTGCCTCACGATGTTTTCCTTCACCGTAGGAGCGTCAGACAAATGTACATATGAAATTCGAAACGAAAAACACATTGGTACATGGCGGGTCTCGAACCCCGACCCCCCGATTAGAAGGCAAGTGCCGAGTCCACTGCGCCACCGACGCTCAAACGGCGGAAACGGCGATGTTCACTAATATTTCCACTGAAATAATCCATTGATGGATCTCTTTGCACTCTTACGTCCACTTAAATCCATAATTCAGATATTCATTTTTGAGATTCATGTTTTAGGTCTCCGCGCCGGGAGGATGGAAATGAAACAGCCATGGTGACGATGTAATTGCTAAGAGCAATTATTTTTTAGAATCCCTCTTTTAAACATTGATGGTTTTTACACTTTTATATCCAATTTAATCCATGAATTACAAATTAATTGTAAAAGTTCATTGGCAGATCTTTCTTCATTCTTTATTTAGGATTTGTTCGTCGTCTAAGAAGAAACCTGTGCCTGCGGCGAGACATTTATCGGTAGAAGTAATGGTGGTTTGCTAATTTTCATCTAAATGCGTTTAAGTATTTTTATGTGAACAAGCAACATATCCTGAAACATGCCACTAACTTATGTTGGTAGGTTCAGTGACATGTTTTAGGTCATATTTTCGATATACAACAGGAAAACTCTTGGCCTACATCTCGCCTGATGGTAGATGACGATATTGCAACATGGTAACCAGCTTTACCTGGATTCTTCGACAGCTGAGGAATTGGCTATATTACTTTTTATTGTTATTAGTATTGTTATTAGCATTGTTCTTATGGCGACAAACTTTGCTAAGAAGATGGCAGCCCGAGCGGCTCTGAAGCTCTTTCACTAACCAAACTAAGCACGACCCTGGACCTTCAGATGACCACCGGGTGGTATCAACCACAAGACCGCGGAAGCACTCAAAGGGCTTCACAAGGATTAGACATAAGGGAGTAAGATACATACATAAATATATTGTAAGTATTTTGGAAAAATAAGCTCATAAAAATATTATATGTATGAAATAGTATTAATGACTCATCACAACTGGTGGCTCTTCACCACTGCGTAAGCCATCCTCGTTTACTTACTGAAACTAATTAGCTGTTTTGTTTTTGTAAATGTATTCAAATGCAAGAAAATCTGAAAAAAAAAATCTTTACGTAGGGACGTTGGAATAAAGGATAAGCTACGTATTTCTTCCAATGCCAAAACGCTGTCCCTTTTTTGCGTGTTGTTCTACAATGTATCTATCTCTCTCCGTAAACAATACGACATTACCTACCACAAAAAGATTAAGACGATAGAGTGATGCTCTTTGATTTTATCGATATAACGAATAGAAATTTTAAATACCTTTTTATGTTACTGGATAAATATTTTTACCAAATTCATCGATTATAATACTTTTTAGAAAGGACATGACGAGTGCGACTATGGGCGCTAGCCTATGCATTTAATATTAATGTGCAGCAAATATGGTGCTACTTTTAGAGTTGTTATGCCCCATAGCTTACAGCAAAAAAGTTTCTAGACTCTGAAAGCCGAGATTCCAGAGAAAGGTGAAGATAGGTTTTTGCTAAATAACTCTCCTTTTACACACAAGATGGCGCTAACACCTGTTGCAATATAGTTTATGAATAATATTCTGAAAATAATAACTACTTCAGCATCTACACATTCTTTTAAGCATATTTGATTTTAGTTGTATCTTAGTAGTTCTTCACTTTTTAAGGCAGTTAAAGCGAAAGACATTGCTTTGACATTTTTGGCAGTTTGACCTACAAAATAATAATATATTTTAGAATGAAATCTACATAAAAGATTGTCTACTTTGTCATGAAAAAAATTAAAAAGAGGAACACAGGTAACAAGCGAAAATAAAACGATTATTAGAACTAATACAATTAAATGATATCATCACAAGAAAAGTACGAACTTCACACTTCGGTTAACTTAATGATACTTAAGTAATTGCCGATTTTCTTGCTTATTCTCAAATTGACATTTCATTATCAAATCTCCTAAAAGTTGGTGACAATTTCCGGTCAGCAAATAGCAATGAATGCTTGTTTTTTTTCTTTGTTTTTTTTTTCAAACGGGGTAAAAGCTTACACACAATGAAACAAAGATTAACCTACCTAACATTCCTTTTTAATAAGAACCTATTTCTAAAATAGTCTATATTAAGGAATTATAAAAAACACGACAGTGACATTTCCTTGATCTAAATTATCTGCGTGATAATTTAATTTTCCCCATTTTGTTTGTTACGACAACGGTTACGGAACGGAGCGTATGAAGGATTGTCACTAGGGCGATCCTAAATCTATCTATGGTCGCATACGCATCCGAAAGTCTGCGCAAGGCGGAAGTTGTAACAATGTGCCTATTTATTTCAATTCACATATTCTGGGCTTTATTTGAAATAATAACACCATAGTAAATTAATGTCTATTTTATAAATAACTAGCTTTCCGCTCGCAACTTCGTCCGCGTTATTTTCGTTTTCCCGTGGGAATTTTATATTTTCCCGTAGGAAAATTACCCTATGTCCTTCCCCTAGTCTCGAACTATCCCTATACCAACTTTCATCAAAATCGGTTTAGTAGTTTCGAAGCCTATTCAATACAAACAAACAAACAATCAAATCTTTCCTCTTTATAATATTAGTATAGATAATGTAAAAGCAGTTAGCCTGCACATATTGCCGAATTGAAGGGCGATTACTGGTCATGTCCTTTTGTATGTTGGTCTTATACAAAAATAAAGATCAGTTGAAGACTATAAAGGAATGTAGTTGCCGTCGTCATAGTCTTTCCAATATTAAAAATATATTTTTCCCATAAATCGCTGAAATTAAAAAATATCAACGCAAAATAGATGTAAAACTTTAATACAAAAAGCGTGAATCAGAAATATTTCATATTTTTTAGGTCGACCTCGATAGATTTTATATTTTTATAAATAACTACAAATAAAAATGGTTATTATCTAAATTACTTTTAAGTTTAAGGTGAGCGGTAGGTCAACAAACTACAAGTAATGCGATAGATAGACTAGAGTGACTAGAGATACTTAAGAGTCTTTCAATGAATTAAACAATTTTAATAAAATATCGTAATATAATACCATTTGGCGTTTTCATTGAACACTCAAATTTTATTTTACACATATCTAGAGAAAGGAAAAAACTCTACATACTCGTACATAACAAATATCTCACTTTTCTCATCGAGTACAAGAATTGACTCCAACAAAGATAGGATTAATCGATAAAATAAGCGGAAATGCTACAACACTAGTCGTGCTACTGCCACAAAAAATATTTTATCGTGCACGGGGCAGCCTAAAAAAACAAACGACCGGTAAGTCACTCGTGGCTGGCGGGTAGAGAGAGGAAAGTCTTTTTTTTGTCACACGGGTTGAAGGCGACGGGCCAGTGGGACTGCGATGCTCAAACTATTACAGAGATTAAACTTTATTAATCTAGCTGTTTCGGGCCAACTCCATTTTATTGAAAGATGTTTGGAATTGTAGTTACAGTTATTTATCACCCTTACGGCCGATTGCACCAAATTTACATTTTAAGATTTCGTAAAATTAACAATATAAATACGTAAGAATTGCACCATAATCCAGTTTCAATTGTAGTTTTATTTATCCTTTACGTTTAAAAAAGTTAAATGTACGACGCGAATCATTTATTAATAGTGAAACGTCCCATTTTCAGGTATTAAGTAGTTACTTTTTACGAAATCGTAAAACGTAAAACTTGGTGCAACCGGCTGTTAGGGTCGAATCTTGGCAAAAACTGAGATAAACTCAATAAAACAAAATTTGAAGTCAATCAACCCGAAAATATATTACACTTCTAGCTGTTCCAAACGTGCAACCATTATTTAAAGCTTTAATTTCGTGACAAAAAGTACATTAAACTCTTCTCCGAGGCTCCACCTATACCTATAGTACAAAAATCTACAAAATAGCTGCTGTAGGCGTGAAAACGTAACAAATATCAAGTCTTTTTGTAAAATAAACTATAATATTTTTTGGACTTAACAATACCAATTTCAAAGCAAATTCAAAAACATAAAAGTATATACGAGTATCTATAATTACTCCACAGGAAGTTTCGAGATAAAAATTGTAAATGCGATTTCATGAATAAACGATTTAAAAAAATAAATGTGGTAAAAGTCGCGGTAATCACCGGAGGGAGACTCTGTACCAGGGTCGTGTGCTTGGGTACCTCCGTCTTACCTATTTCTGCCGCAAAGCAGCAGTGCTTGCATTGCTGTGTTCCGGTTTGAAGAGTAAGATATGGCACTGACATTACTGGGTACCGTGACTTTACATCTTAAGTCACAAGTTGGCAACGCACACTGTGGCCCTTGTGGGTGTTGCAGTTTTACTGAGAATCTCACAGGAGCCACATGTATTATAGGTGACTATTACAACTCACCATAAGGGCAGTTTGCTTGTTTGCCAACTTAGTAGCAATAAAAAAAATCAGGAATCGAATTTTGCCTGATTTACTGATACGGCTGATATTTATAGTAATCTAACAAATTATACGTAAATATAAATAAAAATATCGATTAAACTTCATAATCTAATTAAAAGCCCCACGCAGCGTACGCATCGCATGGGATTTAAGATTATATCGCATAGGAGCTCGTAACATATAGTGTGTCCACTGAGCCGCATCGTACGACCCGAACGCATCGGCTCGTCCGTATTCCTAAGTTTTTGCACGTAACTTTTACGATGTGATACGATATCATACGGATTGTCAACCCGCGAACGTACCTCTTACAAAAATACTGAAATAATTTTATATCGTCGTTAAGTAAATCAAGAAATAGGATTTGATACTGTCCATGTTGTGATTTCTTTTTGTATATATCATGTCATGTATTCAGAAGCAATGTTTTTGCTTTTCTTCTTGTACCAATAAACAAGCCATCACGAAAAACTTTTATATTCATGACTTTCCAATTCAACACACCTCACTGCACTCGTCTGCTCACTATCAAAATATAAAGTCAGCAATCCAACTGCTGACAATGGCATAAACGGGCTATGGCGATAGTTTCTTTTTCATCACTTTGCAATCCGATTGTATTAACACATCTCGTTCCACTTGTTTGCTCGCTATTAAATTGCGAATGACAGTATTAAGTCCGCAATCCGATTGCTGACAGTGCGTCTATTGTATCAAATGGAGAATTATGTCTTAAGCGATCTTTACTCTGGCTACTATGCAGAACTGTAGACTCTAGGACTAAGAACAAAAACATATTTTAGGCGGTACTATAAAAATAAAAGTGGTCATCCCATCACCACGAATGCTGAAAAGTGTTTGGAAGAACGGGCTTTGCAAATTAAATGTTCAAAACTAGTACGCGAGTAGGCCCGTAAAATTTTGGTTCATTTACCTAAATATAGAGGTATTGTACTTGTGCTGATAAATAAGGTACATTAGTCTATAAAAAACTGTCATATATGCCTCTGTATAATTTAAATCTTAATCTGTTTGACGTTAAGTTCGAAGTTGATTAAAAATGTGGTAGTCAGGCTAGTTCACTGTATATCTACATTCTTAGGTATAATTAACTTTTTTTTGAAAAATTATTTTTTTTTTTTCAAAAGGTTAGATGTAACATGAATAATATTAATATGTAGATAAAAAAGTGAATAAATAGATATAATATAACACACTTTAATACCTACGAACAGTTTGAGAGCCAGCTGCTAGCGTGGCATGAGCCGCATTTTTAAACGTTTTTTGAAACCTTATACTATACATCAAAAATTTCTAACAAAAATTATGAGAGTGTACTGTAGGAAAAAACATATTATTACTATACATAAATGTTAAAAAAATAAACTTGTAATGTTATTGAAAAGTTACTCTTTTTCATTTTAATATTTACTCTTTTGGAACTTTTTCTGTGATAAACTTAGCATTCGCCTTAATGTTAAGATACATCTATAATTAAACGTATGTACACATAACAAACCCTGCCCAGATCTATGCCTACTCAAATTTTCTCAAAGAGCCTCTCTATAGTAGGTACCTAGCACATAAATAAAACCAAGAAAACTAGGACTTCTATTTGGCTACAATTTCTTTTATATATACTCAATTCCTTTAAAATTTTCGCAACCCGGTTGTCAACAAAATAAAAATGTAACAAGTGGTTGAAGAATCGAACGTTAACTGTGTTGTAGCACAGTTAGAATGTTAGGAAAAACACGAAAAAACGAGTTTAGTCTGTAGTAATTTAGAGGCTTTCTTGTTTTTTTCTACTACATTACGTTACTACGTTCAAACACATTTTGCGTTCTACTCAGTGGCCAGTAAAACAGTAGGAGATTTCGAAATCGATGTTGGAAGCAATCATAACAACATAATCAGCAAAAAAAAACAAATGACAGTCGTCAATACACGATCGCCCCAGTCAGATACAAAAAGCTCATTAGTGGTTCATTATGCAGAACAAACGCACTATCGCGTCAGATCGGAAAATAATGAATAACAAAAACACATCGACGGTGACACAGTGCCTGCGTGCATCAATCACCCGCCATCTTGCCGTCGGATCGTAGATCACAGGGCATGCGCGTTCCGCCCCCGCTGCGCGACACGCCTCCCTATCGGGCAAGGGTGCTTGGGGTAGCTGGTTCTATAACAATACGTATAAATGAACGTGTACCATGTGAAGGTGAATTTCATGCGATAACATGGATACCGAAAAATATATTTATTTGGACTACTTATCTGGAGCGTCGGTGGCGCTGTGGACACGGCACTGGTCTTCTAGTAGCGAGGTTCGCGGCTCGATCCTGCCATGTACCAATGTCTTTTTCGTTTTTCGAATTTCATGTGAACATTTATCTGATGCTCCTACGCCGAAAGGAAGCATTGTGAGGCAAACTCATACGTCTGCGAAGAAATTCAAAGGTGTATGTGAAGTCGACCAATCCGCACTGGGACAGCGTGGTTGACTAAGGTCTAAACACCCTAACTTAGGGTAGTCTCGAGCCCCTTGATGGGGACGTATGTGAGCTGTGATGTGATGATGATGAGACTACCTGATATTTGAGACATTGCATTTTTTTAATCATAACAAATAAAATTAATATATCAAAATAAGAAAAACCGGCCAAGTGTGAGTGAGGCTCGCGCACTGAGGATTCCGTACAAACTTATCTAAGCAAATAAGTTGCTAACTATGTACAGACGGCTTCAAAAGTAGATAAACATTTTAGTACCATGTCACACCAACTATTAACATTGCAATATAGGTGTAACCATACTAAATAAAAGGAATAGTTGGTGTGACATGTTACTAAATCTTCTACAAATGCTTTTCTACTTCTGAAGCCGGCTGTTTTTCCTTAACATGTGCTATAAGACGTTGCTTTTTGATTTTCATAATTCTAGGTGAACGGGAAGGTTTTTTCATAATAGTAGCTTGCGACGTATAGTTCGTCTTCAAAGGCCTCGAAAATTTTCTCCTCAGGACCTTTCATCTCCTGCTCCCTTTCGAAATCGTAATCGCTGTAAATAATTTCAGCATCACTAATATCTCTGTCGTTTTCCTAAATTTTTTCCATTTCCTCAAAATCCGGTTGCTCATATCAAGCTTCTTATGGAATCTTCTGTCAGTTTTCTCGACATCGTAGTTGTTCTATCTGAGAAATAAACCAAAATAAAAATACCGCTAATAAATAATGACAATCATAAACAGATTCGTGGGGTCATTTTAGACCCCGATACTAACGTACGTTAGTAAGAACGAAAGACCTCAGCGCCGCACACTATCATGCATTGTGAGTTCAAAACGAACGCTGAGACACGGTAATGCTGAGAATACGTGAATAGTGTTGATGCGCTAGCTTGAAAAATGTGGGAGAGGTAGCCTGATGTATGGTCGGTGGGGTCTTTTTGGACCCCACAAAACCGTTTACTGAAGACGAGCTAACTGAAGAGCAATACATAACATATCTCAGTCACATCAAAAGCTTTTCATTCTTACTTTCCCCAAAGCAACCTTTCATTATAGCCAAGCCGTTCGACCCCCACACATTCCACGCGCTGTATAAACAAACACATAACCGTCTATTTACGGACGAGCACATCAGCGGTGCGCAATTTGGCGGGCGACTACTTAATCAGATTAATTACAGTGCGGCCCGTGTCGACAAACATGAGGGATCAGGGTGTTTACACAGCGAGCGTTATAGCGCCGAATCGATAGCCGCTATTTGGTCGGCAGGGTTGTCGCTATTTCGGTCCAGTTGAGCTTGGGTTAGTAGGATGCCCTGCAGTCTTCCATACACGCCAGTCCGACTGGCCATGGACAGGTTTACCTGCACTCTATTGCATAACGCGTTTCAGCCTGGTCAAGAATGTTTTCGTTGCTTAGGATTTATGATCCCGGATCACCTCGCATAAGGACAAGATAGATCAGTTTCAGAGTCGGAGGGTATGTCGTGCTGGAATACGACCGTGATACATACTTTATGTCCTTGAGTATTTTTTAAAATCATAAGTGAAGTTTGTGTTCTCCATCTCTCTAATTCCCACTTTATACTACCTACTTAAGTATTTACTCATTTACCTACTCGCTAAGTCGATTTAGTTCGCCGTCATTCGTAATAATAACATTGAATTATGCTATATTGTTTCACAGAGAAAGTGTTGAAAGATAGGGCTAGTGCCTATCTTTATATAAGAAGAGTGCAACAATGCGTAGGCCTGCAGAGGAGAGACAAATTTGGCAAGTAATGCCGACTAGCCGTTAGCTAATTGAATAGTAGATTATACAACAAGAGCATAAAACGAGCCATTTTACCCGAGACGCTCATATTATAGCCATCGAGGGCAAAATGGGTTTAATGGTTGAGATTTACACTCTACTTTTCCTTTCTATTGCAAGGGAATAAAACAAGGATTAAGCATATACATTGTTCACACTTCTTTACATTAAAGCCTCAGGCGAAATCTTAATTTGATCGTCACTACTCATACACATTGTTTGATTACAAATAAGTACTATGATGTATTTTCAACCGCAGCACAACAAATTTGGCTAGTTTTGAGTTTGACGGAGAATAGGGTAGTTGACTCATATCAAAATTTATTAAAATATTGTTTATTTCTAACAGTATTTGGCATAAGGTTCCACAATATACCGATTTTAATAAATAACAATGAATGATTGCTGTAAAATTTTAATTTGAAAATGCTAGAAATAATATTTTTTTATCTCACGCCGTAAACGCTTTGATATCCTGTGGTCAGGGCCGTGACGTCAATCATATAGTAAACAAAGAAATGTCAAATTTGATTCAACAACTCGTCGATTTGCACTATTCTTTCCTAAAACTGGCAAAAAATCGTTCAAGTCTCCGTTATTATATTTGTAAATATCGTAAATTATTTGTATTAATAGCAAAATCAACCATTGATGTTGGATTTGTGAGAGCAGATAGTACAAATCTTCCGAAAATAGACAGATTGATGGTCAGGAGATTCTTTGTGTATCGCTCTAAACAATATAAGTACAGTTTCAATACTGTTATAATGAAGAACGGTTACAAGTGTACTTGTCAAGATTGTCACGCGGCAGAAGAGAGTTGCAAACATGCATTTTTGGTGTGGTTTCACCATCACAGTGAGGAGCTATTTTGTACAGCAGTTGAATGCTATTGGATAGAATTCTATCTCTCACAAGTCAAATAAACACTAAAAGTATTTACTTCAAGAGAAATGTTGAAAAGAAAACATCAGGATCATGTGTCAAATACCAATGTAGTACTGCAAGAATTTGTAAATGAACATAAAAAGAGAAAGATTGGCAGTTGTTCATTTGTCAAGCATGAAGAAAATTACTGGGAGGAAAAATATATATACATTCACAGACACAGATTGTGACATATTTCTTAAAAAATAAAAGACCTCTTCAATGAAGAAAGAATAAAGTGTAAAGAATAAAGCTCTTTAGTTCGAGCTTCGTTATAAACAATAACAGCTTCCATGTGCTATAAAGCCAGCCAGTGCATAACACATGATGGTTCTTTTGTTGGGAAGATTTTTGGTGGGAAATCTTGCAGACACCTACGAGTATAATGGAATGTGGATAAAAGTTGAAAGATGAAGATTTGGGTTGAAATTTGCAAAATGTGACCTCATTTCTGATTAATACCCTGTAATAGTCTATTCAGCAAACGGTATCCATAAAATCAGATTAATACAAAATTGACATGCTCTTTTATTGAAGATAATGTTAATTACCAAAGACGGAAAACTGTGAACAGTATGCTTAACTCAAGTATAGATGCAGATGTTTTGTGCTAAAGCAAACAAAACTTATATACTTTTGTGTTGCTAGCAGTATGTCATTTTGAAAACACTCAAAAGGTGACAATATTAGCTATAATAGGTATTTGTTCTAACAATCTGAATGTCAAAAAACTTATTGATCAAATAGTGTCATTTTGGAAACTATACTACATTTTTCCTAAATTATATGAATGTATTACTTCATAATAAATCACTTTACTATTATTTTGACTTTTATTACCTGCGACCTTAAGGCAATATATACAAATTAATAAATTTGATCTAACTCTTTTCAACCTATTTGTACTTTTGGAACATATACTATATTTGAGTAACAATGATAAAAATGAGCAACAAACCTATAAAATATTATAAATCTTTTAAGGTGTAACAGAAAAATAAAACACATGCATTTCAAATTAAAATATTTTGATTCAACTTAAACCTTTACAAGTCATTATTGTCAAATAAACATAGAACATTTTTTTTGTGAAAAACATAATGACTAATGTAGTACAAAAATTTATTATGTCATCTTTAGATGTTAGTTATGTATAAAGTAAAGAAAAAAATGCTTTATATTATTTATTTAATAAGAAGGGTCTTGTAAATTAAGAAGAGCACAGGCTGACAACACAGCAATCACATTTAATATATTTGTATACGGCTTTAAAATGGATAACTTGCATATTCTTGCGTAAGCTGTTCTGAAATTTACCAGCCATGGTGGCCAGCAGGTTTAATCAGTGAAGATATAACATCTTTCAGTTTTACCAAACTGGACCTATTTACTTCTATGGTGCTTTGGTATATGAATACTTGAGTTATTTTGTTGACATAATGTTGTTCTAGTTGACGGGTCACATTTTGATGTTGTGGCTGAGCATGCACTGCTTTGTATTATGTTGCACAACTTTTACTGCCTTATCAATCTCGTTGTCAGGAGGAGAACAGGTTAGTACACAATAGTTCTCATTAAGTAACCACTGAAAGCAACAAATTTTAATTAGGTACTCAGTAAATTCAAGTAAAAGTTGTTTAGATAAATATATTCATTATGAAACTTTGATATTTTTGTTTGTATTACATACTTTTTAATTAATATTCAATTACATCATTATTCAATTGGACATAAGTACATATTCTTTTCCTTGAAACATCATCTAGTGTCAGTGTATAACTTAGATTAAATCAAAAAGGCGTAAATGGTCAAGTTTTCTCTCAGTTTTCTGGTCAAGTTAAAATTTGGTTGGTCGGCTGCAGTCAGTTTTCATTCTAACTGAAAGATAAAAATTTAATTAATTTACATACAGATTTGATTTTACATACAACCTAAAAACTTCTATTTTGTTTAAGTTGAAACTGAAGTACCTACATAGATTGAGTTATTCAGTTATAGTACTTACATTAATGTGATTTTCGCAAAAATACATTTGAGTTTCAGTAGATAGTTACAGGATTTCTTTAAGCGAGTGTTAACCAAATATTTCGCATGTCTATATCACTGGGTACGTCTAATCCACAGATTTCCTGGAGTCTTTGAAGAGGTATTTCTATATTACTGTTCTATTGTCCCGTTCCATATACAGTTTTACTATATTTTGTGATATTTAATAGAAAGCATTGTTTTTGTGAGGTTATTTCGCCCCCGTGCTTTGTTTACTATAAGACTGACGTCATTGCCACAGATAATGAACAGACTATCATGGCTGACCGTGTTTTCGGTCCAAAATTGAAAATCTTAAATTAAAATAGATTTTTTGCACTTTTTAGCCATAGAAAAAAATAATATTCATGTGCTATGGTCTAATACAACAATTATGAACATTTTAAGCCCTACTTTAAAAAAGGGTCAACTAGCCTATTAGTTTCCCGCTACACAATTTTGTTTTTTTTTATTGTCAACTTACGACTATGGTCAGATCCTTAATGCCAAGTTAGATATATTTCCTTTTTGTTTCTTTTTTACATAAATGCAAGCCAGTATTAATCTTAAACTTGTATTAAAATAGATATAAATATGTCATAATTAAATTAATATAAAACCTAAATGTCATAAAAACATATCTATTAAATGAAGCTGTATTGTATATGTGACTGTAAGGCCTAAATGCTTTAGTCTTAAAAGAAGAAATTAATTTAAGCACAACAGCATAAAAAAAAACATTTTATTCAGTATTCTCTTAACATAAAGAACAACTTTACAAGCATATAAAACGAAAAAGGTATTTTGAAATGATGCTTTGTTTTCCCGTAGCATCTCACCTAAAGAAATGAATATTGGGGTTGATTTAGTGACACAAGAGACGTCTGCGGACTAGCTATGAGCAGGAACGTTGCGCATATAAGGTTTTCTTTTATTTAATCAACCAAAATATTTTCCTCAGGTTTGGACGAATAATAAGTAGGTAAAGGGGCATTTGTCCCACCGATTTAACATGTGGATTTAACCTACTGGTATACCATTATGTATTCGTGGTCCTACACTGGACTGGGGCAATCAATAACATCGTTAATTTTCATATCATTACTATGAACTCAAAAGCAGTGCTGCAGTGCCATATTTTAAATATATTCATATTATAGTAAAAAAGTAAAAGTAAAATAGTAAAAAAAAACGTCAAACGGTGACAACAAAGAACATTAGTATTTATTTTATTTTATTTACAGAATCATAACAATAATTGTGTTATCTACAAGAACTGCTGCAGAATAAACAATCATAATTAAGAGGAACGTATGAGAATCATTCAATAATTTTCATTGTCGAAATAATATCAGAAAAATTTTGGTAAGCTCTATTGACTGTTTGTCAACATATTATTATGTCCTGTCAAGATGACTTCATTATGATCGTCTAAGAAAACATGTTCACCTAAGAAATGCTACAACAATTTTACATTTTATCACCGATTATTGCTTTGAAGAATTACCTATTGTCTTGGTTTTACGAAGATGCCTGCAAAGTCTATCTTTAAATTCCGATTGCCTGCCACTATCAACATACACATCCTGGTTCCAGTTTTTGTTTTCAGTGCCAATACTTTGTGTACATTATCCAAGGAATTCCATTTTAGCCTGGATACTTAATATTTTTTAATTTTATAGTTTAGTCTTTACTAATTTAACTGTTTAATATTTTTAGTTTTACGTTATTTGTTAATATGAATGATAATAAGCTCTGTCACCAGTGTCAGTACTGTCCCAGATGTTTCACAGGCTCTAGAGGCCTCAAAATTCACATTTCCAAAGTTCATAAAGCAGATTTAAGCCATTCCACTCTTCCTTATAACTCCTCAACGACAAATAATGCACAATCTATGCAAGAAGTACAAACAGCAAGCACTTCAATTCCAAGCCGAGCTCGGAAAATTAAAGAACTCGACTCCTATCGTGAAGAGGATTCCACGTGGTGCGAGGATTTCCGTCGCCTCAAAACTATCCTTATTAATTAACAATTGCATTTCGAGCAACTCTGTCTACGATTGGCAATCTCTTTTTACATTTTCATATACAATACATCTTTGACTCAAAATATTAAAAATAACTGTACGAGCATAAATACTCGCATCATTCCACCAACAAATAGTTTGCCTTCCACTTATAATACTGCGAAGAAGGTAGAATCCAAAGTTTACGATGGAGACCTTACGGGCGCCGCTAGGCTTCTTTTCACTTCTGACACTATTGCACCTAACTCTCCTGATACGGTTAATGCTCTCAAAAGTAAACATCCACCAGCGCCCTCAATAACATCTCCTTTTCCTACTCTTCTAAGCTCGCAGACCTGTCTTCAAGCCACCGATAAGGATATTACTAACGCAATTTTTTCTTTCAAGTCTGGTTCAGCTGCTGGATTAGATGGAATCTCGCCACAATATCTTAAAGACTTGATAGGTGCTACTGTTGGCGACACTGGAAAACGCCTTGTAACATCTATTAAAAATCTGGTAAACTTCATGCTTATTAGAAACCTTAACCCTGAAATTACTCCGATTCTGTACGGTGCCAATCTTATAGCCCTTAAGAAGAAAGATGGCGGAGTAAGGCCTATTGCAGTAGGATCTACCTTTCGACGTCTCTGCTCCAAAATTTGTTGTAAATACATATTGCCGAAATTATCTGACCTTTTCAACTCGATTCAACTAGGGTTTGGGATAAAGGGCGGTTGCGAAGCTGCTGTGCATGCCACCCGCACATTCGTTAACAGCAGTCAGTGCGAGGTACTGCTAAAAATTGATGTAAAAAATGCATTTAACACAATTAGTAGGGAAACCTTACTAAATGAAGTAAATTCATCTATCCCAGAAATATACAATTATTTATTTCAATGCTACTCAACACCTTCCAAATTAATGTACAGTACCCATGAAATATCTTCAGCTCAAGGCTGCCAACAAGGAGATCCTCTGGGACCGGCAATATTTAGCCTCTCAATTAATTCTTTTATTCAGAACCTTAAATCTAAATTCAATGTCTGGTATTTGGACGACGAAACCCTAGGGGGTCAGGTAGATGTTGTCATATCTGATTTAAAAAATATTATTGAAAAATTCCATTCAGTTAACCTAGAATTAAACACTTCGAAATGTGAACTATTTCTAAAAAATAATGACCCAATTGTTATAGAAAAATTTAACGCATTAGCCCCAGGAATCAAAATTTTATCCAGGTCCACTCTTAGCCTCTTAGGTTCCTCAGTATTTGACGATTCTGTCATCCCCCACTTGCAAAATTCACTATCTAAATTTGAAGAAAACTGTATCCGCCTTACAACCATCAGCACACATTCTGCTTATACTATTTTAAAATTCTGCGTATTTATACCTAAATTCAAATATTTATTACGGTGTTGTCCAGTTTGGAAATTTAATAAGCTTTTAGATTCTGCCGACCTTTTAGTCAAAAAACAAATTGAATTTTTTTTTAATATCAAGTTTGAGGACCAATCCTGGGACCAAGCCTCTCTTCCTATGCTGATCTAGGGTTAAGAAAAATTTCTGAAGTAAGCTTACCTGCCTTTCTATCCTCTACACATGCTACAGACAAACTTGTTAAAAAGATTTTGAGTCCATCCTTGTTCCCGTTTGAGATAGCATGTATGGAGGATGCAAAGAAAGCCTGGAATACCACAGTTCCAAATTGCCCTTCTCCTTTAAACTCCTGCAGTCAGAGGAGCTGGGATGACATCATATGCTCACAAATATATGTCCGCCTTCTCCAAAACAGTACTGACACTGACACAGCTAGACTCCGCGCAGTCCGCACCTGGGAGTCAGGTCAGTGGTTACAAGCCCTGCCATCTCCCAACACTGGCACATTTTTAGATACTGAGACCTTACGACTGGGTATCGGACTGCGACTAGGTGCAAATGTTTGCGCACTCCATTTCTGCAGTTGCGGTGATGCTGTTGGGCATTCCGCGGCACGCAGCTCTCAATGACATCCTACATCGGGCGCTCTCCTCCGCTCACGTACCGGCTATTTTAGAGCCGAACGGTATTGTGCGTAGCGATGGAAAGCGTCCGGACGGTAAGTCACTGGTTCCGTGGAAGATGGGACGAGCGCTGGTGTGGGACGCAACTTGCGTTGATACATTAGCTCCGTCACATCTACACGGCACCACTAAAAATGCAGGCGCTGCTGCGGAAGCGGCCGAAAATTCTAAATTTAATAAGTACGTGGGTATCGGCACGTAATATCTATTCATGCCTTTCGGTGTCGAAACCCTTGGACCGTGGGGACCTTGTGCTCATCGGCTCTACCGAGAAATTAGGAAGCGCCTACTCGAGGTGACTGGGAACCTAAGAGCTGGCAGCTTTCTCGCGCAAAGGTTAAGCATCGCAATACAAAGAGGGAACGCTGCCAGCATTCTTGGAACTCTTCCGCGGCCACCACGTTTAGAGGAGTGCTAAAATGTTTTTTTTTTATAATTATTTTAGTTATGTAATTTATAAAGGCCCTATAATTTATCACGCTATTTGTATTTGAGTAAAAAAGTTAATTTATAGCATTATTTTTGCTAGGAAATCTATTATAACCTTAGAGCATTTGCTCTAAGACTTTAACGTATTTTTTTAAATTATAGTAAATTGGCTTGGTGACAATGACCTTTGAGATGTTATAGTCAACTTTTGACCGTTCAAACACAGATAAAAAATCGTGTTCAAGGCTTGGCAACGGCAATGCTTCCGCGCGCAATGAGAAAGGAGATTTTGATTGAGAAATTTAGCGTTGTCTGGACCGGGACGAGCACCTAGTGATTGCGCGGCAGAATGCTGCCATGCTTTGGCGCTATTTATATATGTATACGTTCTTTGTTTGTTGGTCATTAACTTTAAAGTGCTGCACTAGTATTGTTTGAGTAAAGATAGTTGTCTATAAAACAGATAATATCAACTTATGCAAGTTTTTCAACCTACTAATTCTTACTAAGCACTGGCAAAAACGTAAGAATTCGCCGTTTCCTTCCATTTCGAAAAAAAGTATCTTTATGTAGTAGCAGACCCAAACTAAAGATTTTGGTGCGTTCCTAAGTTTTTAAACAAAATGAGAAGTTCCCAAAAGGTGGTTTGCTTTATTTTTAACCAATTTTCATGACCTCTATAAATGTGTCTAAACTGGATATAAGTATTTGTTAACAGTGAAATCTGTCTACTTTGCATCAAGCCACGAAATAAACACAGTCCAAAGTTCGGAATAATCTTTTAAATTCGTCTATTATTCCTGTGGAGGAGGCTCGCCTACTGGCTGTGTGTGAAAGAGAATCTGAACTCTCCTAACTCTACGCTTTTTGCCTTGAGTAAATTTAGATACGGTTACATTGTGACACGACCTCATTTCGTGTCACAATGTAACTTGCCCCTTGATTGTGTAACAAAAAATCTATCGCGATCGCCTTCAATTTTGACCGTCAAATTGCATCCATCACTATTTTTATCAGACAATCGACGCAGAGCCATGTCTCGACGCCGCAATGACTGGCAAATTCATAGCGACCGTATTAGTTTTTTTAGACAATAAGCCCCCAGCCCCCGTACCATGATCGCCCAAAACAATATTAAAACCGCGCTGAGAGCGGGATGGCGCTATACGCAGCAAGAGCGGTGTCTCTGTTACAATATTGTTTTAACCTTGCTATAAGCGATCATCGTAATGTCCCTCCTCGCAACACTGTTCCGTTGCAACGTTGCTCTTACGTATGCCGCTACTATTCATTGTAGATATGAACTTAGACAACAGGGCTTCGCACGCGTTTAGAGTGCTAGGCGTTGAGCTTAGCATGTCAGCCTTTCCTTCAGTCAATTGAACCTGGCTCATATTGAACGTACCCTCTACAGGGGATGGAGAGGAGGGCGGTTCTATTAAAAGTGTTGGCCCGGGTATGGGGAAGTCAGTGGAATCTGGTAAACTAGATTATCACGCCTTAAAAATAGACAGTTTCTACTTCTCGGTGCCACGTCCACATCATATCCATTACTGGGTCGGCGACTACCCTGCGAAACTCCTTTCTATTATAAGTGGCTTTGCCAAGCAAGGCAGCATCAAGCCCGGTCCATCTCGGTGGATTAGTTACCCTTGAAAGAATGGCTGTTCATTAGCGTCACATGCAACTTGTGGCCGCCGCGTCCCATATTTCTAATTACATCAGTTGAGGCTGGATCTGTTGCCGTTTCCGCTAGAGTTTTATAATGGCGCAAAATACACTTTCTTCTGTGAAGACCTTATTAAGCTATTTGGGGTGGAACCATTGGGTCTATAGGCTCGAGTGCTCGCAGACATTTCCAGAAAAGTTTGAGTAGACCCATTATCCTAAACTTTAGGATTATGGGTCGACTCAAACTTTTAGCTTTTAGGACCTAAAGGCTAAAGCCAAGTTTTTAACTCGGTCTTGTGGTCGTGCCATCATTACAGTATGCTGAAGACGCCCAAGCGAATCCTGCCCATTTATACTCAATATGTCTATACTCCAGGCATTTATTTAGATTTTGCAAATAAACCTACTTACCTTTAGTGAAGCTAAAACAAATGTGTTCATAGCCCTGACAGAATGTATAAATGAGCATTGCCACGAGTGGCGGCAGATTATATTAGTCAGACTGACGTTATTGAGTTATTGACTGATTAGGAGTGCAAATAAAGTTTACCAGTAACGCAAAGCTATGATGACTGTGTTAATTTCAACTCTGATATACTTACTCTTGGCATTTATCTCACCTTATGGTAAGTAATAATAAGGCTGCAGGTGGAAGCGAGCCACACCTGGACTCCTCAACAACTGAGAAACTGGCTATCTCACCTCTGATTATCGAAACATAGCAATGCTATTAACATTGTCATTACGAGTATTATTTTTCTACAACTAAGTTGGCAAACAAGCATACTGTCCACCTAATGACTAATATGCAATCCCCACAAGAAGCACAGTGTACGTTGCCAACCTTTGACATACGAGTAAGATGTAAAGTCACGATACCCAGGGGCCCTATTTTTTGATCATTCGCCTGGTGGTAAGCGTTCATCTACGCTCGATTTCTACTGATTTTCAATGTAATAATACAATGAAAATGAATATCGCTTTGACTTTCATCAAAAACAATAAGTAAAAATCAGGCGAAAAGGGCGCTTGACAAGCGCTCGACGTCAGACGAATTATTCAAAAATAGTGTCCCTGTAATTTCACTGCCATATCTTACCCTTCGAAGTGAAACACAGCAATGCAAGCACTGCTGTTTTGCGGCAGACATAGGTAAGGTGGAGGTACCCAAGCAGGCGACCCTGGTACAGATTCACCCTCCGGTAGTTATTAGGTGTGGCGACAAACTTATGTAATATGGTGGTTTAGTTAGCCAGGCAGACTCAAAGGTCCAACCACCAACCAAACCGAGTAGAAAAACTTCTGCCCCCATGGGGAATTAAACCCCGGACCTCCCCATCAACACTCGGTGGTGTTAACCACTAGGTTTCGCCATATATTTTTCCCGTTTTTGCAACATTTTTCATTGATGCTCAGCTCCTATTAGTCGTAGCTGTCTAGTTGTAGTGATGTTATATAGCCTAAAACCTTCCTCGATAAATGGACTATCCAACACAAGAAGATTTTTTTAATTTGAATCAGTAGTTTCAGAGACTAGCGCGTTTAACCAAACAAACTCTTCAGCTTTATAATATTAGTATAGTAAGTATAGATTCAAACCTACAATTTTCTGAGATTAAGAATATTTCAGCTTTGTAACATTTTAGAGTTGCCATTCACAATGACCAAGTCAAATGGGTATAGACGACATAAATATTAATTTTTTTAATGATGACAGGGAAGCTCTTGGCCTTCGTCTCACCTGATGGTAAGTGACGATAAGGCCGAAGGTGGAAGCGAGCTTCACCTGGACTCCTCGACAACTGAGGAACTGGCTATCTTACCTCTGATTGTCGGAACACAACAATGATATAAACATTGTTATTATGGCGACAAACTTAGGTAAGACGGTGGTAGCTAGCCAGGCGAGCTAAGAAGCTCCACCACCAACTAAGTCAGACAGAAAAACTTATGCCCCCACTGGGAATCGTACCCTGGACCTCCTAATCGAAACACGGTGGTCGCAACGACTAGACAACGGAGGCGGTTAATAGAATTAAAGACCAAAAATTCATTTTCAATGGAATACAATTTTATAACCTGTATTAATAAAAGGCTTAAGTGAGTGACTTTCTGAGGTACCTTTCACGTAGGGTCCAAATCAAACTACTGGAGCTAGAAGAATGAAACTTGGCGTTGGCTTATGTAGGCGCCCAATAAGGAAGAATTTTTCAAAATTCCCACTGAAAGCTGAGAACACAGCACAGCTAGTATTATAAAATAGCTTTAGTAGTATTTGTCTGTAAAACTTAATTATAAATGTAAAAGAAAAAAAAAATATACAAAAAAATAAAACCAACTTCAAAAACACCAAAAAGTCATAAATAACTCTAGTTTACAGTGCATCTGTTGCCGATAAAATTTTGCTGTTACTGACTACATATGATATGGCAATTACAATTAGGTAAGTAGAATTTTGTCATCGAGCGTCGGTGGCGCTGTGGACTCGGCACTTACCTTCCAATCGGGAGGTCGGGGTTCGAGACCCGCCATGTACCAATGTGTTTTTCGTTTCGAATTTCATATGTACATTTTTTGTCTGACGCTCTTACGGTGAAGGAAAACATCGTGAGGCAACCTGCATACATCTGCGAAGAAATTCAATGATGTATGTGAAGTTGACCAATCCGCACTGGGCCAGCGTGGTTGACTAAGGCCTAATCACCCTAACATAGGGTAGGCTCGAACCCCTCGGTGGGGACGTATGTGAGCTGTGATGATGAAGTAGAATTTTGTCATCAGCTCTAGTTTATGAGATCTGGGTATTTAAGGTTATAAATTAAAAATACAAGTGTTAACTAGAAAATATATTTTAAAAAAATTCAACCAATGATTGAGTTTCAAAAAAACATCCCTTTAAAGCTCTTCTCTTATTTGTGGACTTACAGCATCATAAGAATCTTGGCATCCCACATAGTCAAAAAGATCTGATGGACAAGAATTCAAATTAATATTGTCAGTTAATGTGACCAAATTATTGTACGCATCCAAATTGTTTAAATAATGTAAGCTGCTGAACTTGCCATTAAATGTAAATGGACAATGTGCTCAATATTATATACACGTTCAAACTGCTCACCGGTAACTAGGCAATAAAAGTGGTCAAATAATCTATGCATATGGGAAAAATCGACTTTAAGCCGAGAGGTCACGGTGTATTATGCATGGGGTACTATAATGTAACGAATAAAAAATAATGTTTGCTTTCATAATGTAAGTCTTTCTCTTTCATTTTGTGCATGATGTCAGTGATATGTCTTTTGTTTAGGCAATCTTCATTGACGTTTCATGGTAAATTATTTTTGACATTGAATTCATATATAGGCAACGTAGAACGTAAACAAAGCTATTCCTACGGTTTTACCTGTGTGAATTGGATAATAATATTAAATTTGTATCATTCGATTATGGTAATATCGAGTTTCTTATAACATAGGTATTACAAAACTTAGGTACTATCTTTCTACAATCACACACAAAAAATATTAAATTGCTAAAAGTTTGCAAGGAAAATCGTTATTCTAGAAGCAGTACAACATAAAACTTTGTATTTGGACTAAAATAAGAAACGGTGAAAGAGGTCAAATATGAGCAGAAAGTAGGATTTTGTTGACAAATGAAAACTACTAAACGTAAGTATTTTAACAAATTCAGTTAATTTATTCAGATTTAGATAATACTTACATTTAATATTTTCATATGATTTCAATTCAAACAGATATACTTACAGACAACGTTAGTTACATACACCACGCACATTCGCGCTACGCTGCGAGGTGGGGGGCAATGTGAGAATCGCCTCATGTTTGTGTATCTATTAAAAGTTTTTATTTAATGGTTTTATTGAACTTGCCCCGTTTTTTTTTATTTAATTTGCAATGTATATTTTGCGTATGTTCGGCTCAAATGTTGCAAGTTAAATTTGACCCACTTGCCAGTGTCCGATAGAGCTCAAATTTGGGATACACCTTTCCTTCTGATCAGAATGTAACTGCATTCTTAATACATTCTACATTAATACATTCTGGCGGATTACATATTTTTGTACAACTCCTACAATATGGATATCAAATGAAAAGGCTTGACTTGCCTTGACTTGAAAAATACAGTAGGTAGGTACACGATTAAAAATTAAAACCAAGATAGCCGTCGTCACTAAATAAAAAAAATATAAAATAATAGTGAGAAACAATTTTCAAAATTATTTTGCATTTAAATAAATGTTTGTTTTTACTATAGATTTTTCAGATTTTTTTATTAATGTGGCGGCTGCTTGGTATTGTAACTGACAGGTCATGCCATAATTTTAATAAGATATACAAAATTTCGAAAGCTGACGTAAGCGAGCCATTAGCTCATTGAACACTGGCTAGTTGAATTATATGCCAGAGGCCCGTGGTTCAAACCCCAGCCCAACTTTTGGGTTTTATTGGGTTTTATATATTTGTTTTTTTTTTATAATATGAAAGCAAAAATCTTGAGTGTGAGAAATTCTGGTAAAACCGTTACATTAATTTCATACAGTTGTCAAGTTTTCTTGATCCTAAAAGTTTTTATGTTTGATGATTAAGGCAAGATTTTCCTGGAAATCTACGCGTGCATGGCGATTCCTTTATTGCGAGGTAATATAGTTGATAATCGCATAGCTTCTAATGTCGCTTACGCGTCATGACCGAACGAAAACGTTACTTTTTACATGTTTTATTCGATTTTTGGAAAACTGGAGTACAAAATAAAAAATGTATTTTTGCAATTTTCTAGACATTAAAAATGCACATCTATTCGTAACACTTTTATGCCATTTATTGTTTTATTTTCTGATTCACAGCAGTTTTAAAATATTGAACAGAGTAATCTTTGGATTTTTTTCTATTGAGTGAAATATTATTAATCATGTTTCTGTCTTTAAGAATGTTGTCAAAGTCAAAGTCAATATACTTTATTCAATTAGGATTACATAATCGCTTTTGAACGTCAATGCAGCTACGCCAATGGTTCACAAGTCTACGGCGGGAGACCTTGTACTGGAAAGAACCAGCAAGGGCTATTTTTTTCTCCCTGTATTATTACAGAGTCGTCAATTGAAAGCTGACCTCAAAGCAAAAGTTTGAGCTCAACTTCCATTACAAGATTAGATGTGTCAGTTTTTTTCTTAATGTGTCGTTACCAAAATAATATTTGTTTACATAAATAGTTATACACAACAACATGATTCTTTATCTTTAGGTTAACACCAGGATTTAGCATCATTCAAATAATCTTTGACTTTATAATATCCTTTACTCAATAGAGTATTTTTTACATGCGCTTTAAACTTATGAAAAGGCAAATCAGTAACATTTTGTGGGACTTTGTTGTAAAAAGTTATACATTTTCCCATAAACGAGCCTCTAGTTTTTTGAAGCCTGTATGTTGGAACAGCAAGTTTATTTTTATTTCTTGTGTTCAAATGGTGAATTTGGAAATTGGTTTCAAATGTATTATAATTTTTATGGGCATAAATTAAATTTTCATAAATGTATTGTCCTGCTAAAGTCAATATATTAATTTCTCTAAATAAATCTTTTAGAGAATCTCTTGCTCGTAAATTATAAATAGCGCGAACAGCTCTTTTTTGGAGTACAAAAATACTTTCTATACTAGCTGCCGATCCCCAAAGTAGTATTCCATATGTTGAGATAAAATGTTCAACAACATCATAATTATATGAATTTGAGAACTGCATGTTTTATATTCGTGGCAGTACAGTTAATCGTAATTGTATAAAACGGGAAAGTAGCGCCTTAAGCTCAAATAATTAATAAACTAATCTAAATAAGATTAAAATTAATAGTTATAATATTCTTTAAATATTTTTATCCTTTGTATAACATTTCCATTTCAATCTTTTTAGTGAATTTAATACTAGCTCACAGAAACAACTTTAAAGAATACATCTAAGGCTTAATACCTGCAAGGGTCAATATTTAAAAAAAAATATTTATTATAAGCTTAGCATAGTGGACCAATCTTAATAGTGGACGACGAGATGATGAGTATCAGACGTAAATACCCAGCTTCAGAAAAGGCATGAAAGACGTTGGACGTGCCTATAAACTGACGTCTCCCTTGATTTTCTTGGGATCCCATCATCAGATTCTAACTTGATGACAATGAGACCGCCTCAGGAGTATACTGTTTCGAATACAAAAAGATTTTTCCAGATCAGTTGATAAATGGCGGAAACATACACAATAAAATCTACGAGTCGAATTGAGAACCTCCTCCTTTTTAAAAACTTTTTGTCTATAAATTACCAAATCAGTTCAGCTATCAAAATGCTTTAAATGCCTAGATACCTTTGATCACTTTAGGTGCGTATATAATTTTGAACACGTTGACAGCTTACATTTTTATGAAAGGTCTTGCTTAGATTTATAGAACACTTTGAGTGCTTAGATAATTATGATAGTTTTGAATGCGTACATTATAATGAATTTCAGGAAATGACATAGTTTTGATTATCCTGTAGGCCTAGATATATCTGATGCTGACTGTACCAGCAAAAGTCAGACATCATATTCCTATCCCAGAAACCCTGATACCGCTCCTGTATGATGCGTAAGTCTTAATGCATACGCTCTCCTCGCTCTTCGGTCGTGTCTCCAAAATTTTCTGAAGACCTGTCTAGGTGACTATAGAAAAAAGTGGAGCTTAATGCTCCCAGAGCTTTTAATTGCAAAAGGAGGTCTTCTACAACTTCAATATAAGTTTCAGATTTTTTGTTTCTGAGAAAGATTTACATCACCGATACGAAAGCTGTCCATGATCTTAATTCAAGCTAAGTGGTTTAATTATATATTTAGTATCATTCGTAAGTCGTCTGATTTGGGGTTTGTCAAAAATGCCGGTTTTAATCTTTTCCATAGTGAGTTAACGAAATTTGTGTCAAATGTAGAAAATGCTATTCCCTTTTTTATCTAGTGCTTTAACAAACTGTTTCAAGATTCCTAGTTTTATGTGTTATGGCGGCAAAATAATTCTATCACAGGCTACTGGTGAATTTTGAACTATATTTTGCCGCCCAGTCAACATATTTCCTCTCAAGGGTCAGGTCCAAACACATATAAAACAGGGAAACTTAGTGTAACCACTTTGTTAACCGAGAAGAATGTTCACCATTTTTAAATCAACACAAATTTTCCACTTGTAATCATTGTATTTTATTTTATTTAGGACTACCTAGATGTTATCATATTCTTCCTGTAACTTTGTGTTTTGAGCAATAGGTACCCCTGGATTTGGTTTCCTTTAAGCAAGAGGGATTTGGGTTGTTTAAAGAACTTCTCCTTAAACCACTTATGTCCCAAAAACTCATGAAATTAATGTTAACTTACAAAAATACTCACATTGTTAACGAATAAATATTCATAATACGCATAAATGATGATAGATAAAAGCAAAAAAAATTGAGCTGCACAAAAATTTTTGAGGGTAGATTTGAAAAAACCATGTCATAAGTAAACAATTTCACCCACAAAATTCACAGCAACAGACAAAAAGTTAAATTTTGTAAACTAGTGTAATATAAGAATACATAGAACATCACAGTTTAAATATTGCTATCGTTTAAATAAAAATTATTATCGGAATTATTATACAAGTTCGTTATAAATTACATATGTAAAAATTTTAACAACCATTTTAGCACTCCTTCGAACATAGTGACCGCGGAAGAGTTCCAAGAACGCTGGCAGCGTTCCCTCTTTGCAATGCTCATCCGTTGCGCGAGAAAGCAGCCTGCTCTTGGGTTCCCGGTCACCTCGAGTAGGCGCTTCGTAATATCTCGGTAGAGCCGATGAGCGCAAGGTCCCCACGGTCCAAAGGTCTCGCGCTGAAAGGCATGAACAAATTTTCCGTACCGATACCCATACGTACTTATTAAATTTGGAATTTTCGGCCGCTTCCGCAGCAGCGCCTGCATTTTTAGTGGTGCCATTTTAGTGGTAGATGTGACGGAGCTTGTGTGTCAACGCAAGTAATGTCCCAGACCAGCGCTCGTCCCATCTTCCATGGAACGAGTTTTGTATGTTAAACACATCACAGTTTTATAATGAAGTTGGTGCCAAATTTTAAGTAACTATATTAATAACTAGCGTGCCCGCGACTTTGTCCGCGTGAAATAGTAACTTTTGGCGGCATTTTGATTTTTGTAGGCAATTTTTGTAAGATCTTGATAAAAGTACTTTAGTATTATTATCTATTCTGTGATAAAAGGTAGCTAGCTATCTATTAGTGAAAGTCCCGTCAAAATCGGTTCAGCCGTTCCGGAGATTAGCGGGATCAAAAAGACAGACAGACAAAAAATTATTAAATCGTGTTTTTGTTATTGGTATGTTCGTGTCATTTAGTAAAAACTTGTTATTTTGACATTACAAACAGACACTTCAATTTTATTTATACAAATATATAGATTATTAATACTATATAGATTGTTCTTTTCATTTTTCAGACTTTTCAGGTGATCATTGCTTGGCACCGACTTTAATATAAAAGTAAAACTGTTGTTGTACCTACGAGTATGTATTCTTGAATTATTTATGACTTTTTGGTGTTTATGAAGTCGGTTTTTTGGCAATCTTTTGCCAAAAAAACCGACTTCATAAACAAAGACGACACGGTTAGCACAGAGGTCGAGCGATGGTCTTGTACCCATTGGACCTTCATAATTGGACCTTACCTACACGATAGGACCTATTCGACCTCCTATCAAAAATCTGGTGCCCATTGGACCTTCAAAATTAACGATACGTCTTATTCGACCTCCTATCAAAAACATGGTACCCACTGGACCTCCAAAATTACACATTACCTACACATTGGATCCATCAGACTTTTTATCAAAAAGACGTGTCCCATTGGACTATTTGGCTCTTTTCTTTTGGAATGTTACATACAGTCATGCAGAAAAGTAAAATTGTTAAAGAAATAAAAACAAAAAGTATAGGTAAATCAAAATATTTAATCAATATATTTATAAAATTCAACATATTAATCATCAGCAACAAATCAAAAAGAAATAAAATATAGATAACCTACTATAATCACATAACCACAGATCCTTTTTTATTTTACTTTTAACGACAATAGAGAATATTTTTTATAACTATAAGTTAGCCTAAATTGCCAAACAAAAATTATAAAAATATTTTAAATAAATCACAAATTATCAGATAAATTTAATCGATCTGTGATTTATAACCTATATTAAAATATTACATTATTTACTTTTTGTAAAAAAAAGAGTTTAGTTAGTATACTATTCTATCGATTTTAATCTACCTTCGGCAGAGCTTTGACGAGTGGTACCGTATGATAGAAAAAAAATGTTTTATATAAAAACAGATTAAGCATGCATACAATTAAAAATTAATAGAAAAAAATGACGACCACCAGATTGGATCATGGGGGAATAATCAACATAATTACATGTCATTAATAATGTTAATTAATATTCAGTTCTGAGTTGATCTTCCATTTTTTAAAACTATAATATGGGTGGTTTTTTTTTAGTTTAGTTTTAACTATTTTATTTAATCAAATGTGCATTGACTATCAACAGTATAGTTGTGAAGGTTTACATTGTATAAAGATTTTTGTCTTTGATTTAATATTATGTTAAAGTGCGATGTCGACAAAACCAATATAGGAGGAATGTAACTTCTAATCCTACCTACATATTACTTAAAATCAATAGTTGTCAATAACTCAGTTTTTTGTTACTCCTTTAAAGTAGCCTTTTTTCCAACCCTTCAGGTAGTTTTTTGGAAAGTAAACGATAGACAAGAACGAGAAAGAAATATTGCCACTGAACGTTGCGCTACAATACAAGAGGCGAGAGCAGTGGGGCTAGCATGCAGAAGAATCGAAAATCGAATCGAAATCCGAATCGAGGAGTTTGTATGGCAATTTTATTAGTTCTGCTACTCACCGCCGTGGTGCTAATAAAATTGCCATACAAACTTCTCGATTCGGATTTCGATTCGATTTTCGATTCCCCTGCGTGCTAGCCCCACAGGACGAATGTCGTGAGAGTGAATATCAATACAACTCTAATTGTAAGAAAATAAAGGACGTCCGGTTTTCTCCATATTTTTTTCTACTCGGAATTAGTGGCTGTGCCGATTGAGATATAAGTAGGTACATACATAGGCTAGAACAGCTCAATGGTATTTACTTACTTTTCAATGGTATTGGCTCTATTACAGCTTCTATTAATTTCATTTTAGTCTTCAATTTTCTATATGACTGTACTTTTTTGAATAAAACTGTTAATAAGGTCCAATGGTTCCCATAAAAAAGGTCCTATGGGCACATTCAATATAATATTTTAGGAAGGTCGAATGGGGCATACAAATAAGGTCCAATGGGTACAGTTGCAATAGGGTCTAATCTTGAAGGTCCAGTAGGTACCAGTCGAATTCAAAAAAGAGGTCCAATTATCGCATTGAATATAATATTTTTAGGAAGGTCGAATGGGCCCTGTAAATGAGGTCCAATAAGCACTTTTTGCTTTTGGGTCGAATCTTGAAGGTCCAGTGGGTACAAGACCCGAGCGATCGCCTACTGCGCAACAGGTTGCGGGTTCGATTCCCGCACGGGACAGATGTTTTGTATGGCCTACAGAAATTTGTTCCGATCTGGGCGTATGCGCATGTGATATTCTATGTTTGTAACTGCACCCACGACACAGGAGAAAATCCTAGTGTGGGGCGACGTTTTATAAAAAAAAAAAAAAAGACTTTATAATCAAGTTGATAGAATTTGACACCAAGTTTATTATAAAAATGTAATGCATGTTTTCTAATATTATTTATGTCGGTACTAGCTATGTATTCTTATATTACTCTCCTACGCAGATGGTAAGCCTAATAAGATTGACTGACATGACACTTAACAAACCATTTCGTTGTTCTCCAATCGTATAGGCGAAAAAAATTGGTTTGTGATGGAATTCGTACAGTAACAATAACTCCACTGGAGTTTATTTTTCAAATATTCAATTACAATTTGGTAAATAGCGCCATCTAGCATTGAAGCGTTAAATAAGATACGCCGTGCTTTGGAAGCAAAGCTTTTGTCGACTTTCGATCTCAAGCATCCATACTTAGAAGTGTATGCATTCAGCGCTAGGTGTCGCTAGCTAAAAACAAAAACTTCGAATCTTCGTCGTTTGATGTTTGTGAAGAATAATGTAGTTTATTTTCATTTTTTAAATTAAACAAGTTTCACTCTAATTGTATTAATTATTATAGGTATCCATTTTAATTTGTAGAAGATAAGCTTTGTAAAAGCGTCATCTACATTTTACATTCATAACTACATAATAGGTCGATGATGTTTGCTGTGCTTGGTTTCAAAAGTTGCTTACATTCTCGTTCCTTATGTTCTGTATAGAGGGCGCTGTTAAATTAAAAATTTAAGTTAAAATAGCAATTATAATGTCTTCGACTTTATGTTTGTCTTTGTAAGTGTGACTCCTTAAAATAATTATTATGCAGATTTGTAAAAATCACAATCATGAGCAAAACCAAGGGGACGAAGGACTTAGGATATCTCAAACCACAACAGGACATGATATATAGGGTGGACCGAAAAAAGGCATTTTTTATAACTCAAAAATCTTTATTCAATATAGACTTACAGGTACTTATTGACGTCAATAAAAACATAAAAATCAAATCAAACAAGAATCTAATTTACAAATTATTTAATCCTTGTATGATACACCCCAACCATTACTAAGGTGCATGCAAATACAAGTAAAATGAAAAAAAAGTTGACTCTACACGTGTTCGGAAATTGGGAGAGCCTTCTCGAGAAGAACAGAGGCCAAATGCACACGCTAACTTTTCCGCAGTCGTTCTGCAGAAAAAATGTATGGAAATGACATTAGCTTACGACAACCTCACGCTATTTTTTCCGCAGCTTATTTCATCTTCATACATTTTTTCTGACGAACGACTGCTGAAAAGTTAGCATGTGGCATTTGTCTAGGGGGGCTGGCAAGAAACTCGGAAGGTCTTATTTCGAAGTTGTAATAGCGAGGAAAGGTTAAAAATAAAGAAAAAAAAATAAGAAAGTCGGTTGACATCTTCCGGTCGCGGATAGGCCCCTAAATTTTGACAAAATATGATAAAATATCAATTTTTGCGATTAAGTACTTTTAAATTTTTGAATCTGATGTTTTCGTAATGGAGGTAATAGTTTGTAACGTCTTCTGATAGAGACTCAGAACATTGTGTTTTTATTGGTTTAGATCTGTTAATATCTTTCGGTCGCGCATGGTTCTTAATATTTGCCAAAATAGTGAAAATTTCACATTTATACGAGTTTTAGTTACAGTATATAATAGAATGGAACGAAATAGTTACAATATATTTATTTTTGAACATAAGAACATTGCGTTTTATTATGGTGTGAGTAAATGAACAACTTCCGGTCGCGCAATGACCCCAATGCCATAGAAAAACAGTAAGTAGGTACCTAAATAAAAAAATAGTTAGGCCTATGAAGTTTAAGTTTTTCATATTTTGTCAAACTTTAGGACCTATATGCGCGACCGGAAGATGTCAACCGATTTTTATATTTTTTCTTCTTTTTTTGTTCTTTTTTTGCTATTACAACTTCGAATTTTAAAAAAAATCTTTTTTTCGGCCCTATTTATTGATTTCTGAGGTGTATTTTATATAATAATATTTTCTACACATAATAATACGTAAAATTAAAAAAAATGTACTAAAATATAAATAAGTATAAGAATTCACCAATGTCTTCAACTCATTAATAAAACTTTAAACACCTTCAATGTCTATATTATGTAACAAAGAAGAAATCTGTAGCATAATAACTGTGCTCAAAACATAAAATTTCATAATATTGAGCCACAATTTTTCCATCAACTTATTTATTCATTGCAATAAAGATTTCAATCGACCAACGTTGAGGGGCGACAAACAATTTTTACGGACCCCACAATTTGCATGCAGAAGCGCCACTTCAAAGGTAAATTTTGATAACTACCTTTATACCGTCTTTCCTGGAAAGCAATGCCGTTGCAAAAGCAACTGTTTTATCATCGAGTAAGGCTTCATATTAGGTTGAGAATATCTGCTGAAACTTTGACTCGATATATTTGGATAGAGTCGCGCCAAATTGATCTCTAGCTCCACAGGTTTAGAGACGGCTCTTGCATAATAATTACCTGAATTCTATCTACGATCTGCAGAGATTGGTTTATATCAAAAGCGTTGTTCCTTTGGAGGGAGTAATACGATTTCGCACCGGTGGATGAGTTTTGGAAGCCGCTAGCAATCTTTCGCATTTCTAGGTTAAACGAGAAGCAGACATAGCTATGTGTACTTATAACTGTAGATACTCTTCTTAGAATTTTAATCATCTTCATTATTAGCTCAACCTACATAGGTCTACTACTGGGTATAGGTCCAATCGAGGCAGGTTGATTATATGGGATTTATTTCAAGTTTTTCGTTTCTCAAATGCCTTAGTCGGCTTTTACCACACCCGAGCGCAGAAAGGGCGTAGTGATATAGATATATTTTTGTGTACACAGAACAGGGAAACCTTTGGCCTTTATCTCCCTTGAGGGTAAGTTATGATAAGGCTTAAGATGGGAGCGAGCTTCATCTGGATTCCTCAGCCACCGTGGCATGTGCTATCTTACCTCTGATTGTCATCACCATTTCAGCCAAGAGAAGAGACGTCCACTGTTGGACTTAGATCTCCCTCAAAGGGCTCTCTATTTCTAGGCATAAAAATTATTGTCATAAAATCATATTCCATAATTTCGATTGAAATAATCGTCAAGACGCATAATAATCAGGAAGCAGAATGGTAATAAGCATAATATTGTGTGGCAGAAAATCATTTGTCATAAGTATTAAAACCCATAAACTCGAAACACAGAACAACTTAACGCATAATTTTTCAAAGCATAAATAATGTTTAGCATATTAATCACAACGAACAATACGATTACGCAGAATTTCTCTAGGCATAAACTTGCTCCGACGCTGTGGGGCTCCGGCGGTCCCACGCGAGCTTGTCGTCGCAGATTGGTTTTCGCTCACCACCTGCTCCTCAGCTCGCGGGCCGCCTCACCCCTCCACGCCTACGCGGGTTTGAATAACACTCTAGAGGTAGGACAAACAAGACTACGTGGAGTCGGTTTTGCAGCGATTCGTTTCTGTCACTAGTAGCATGAATGAATTACTTTTTCAAATAAAAAAATCAATATATATACTATGCAAAAATTATATCAAATGAAAATATAGAAGATTCGAGTATCATATTTGAATAAAATAATATATGAAATGTTATTATAAAAAGTTAAGTAAAACAGAGTAAACATTATATCCTTTAAAATAACATCATTTCTAATTATAAATAAATGTCCCAAAATATTAGAGATATCATTAATTATGACACTTAAAATTATGGCAAAACATTTTAGGACTACCAATATTATGTCATAAGAAATTAGGGATTTCATTAATTATGCTTCATAAAATTATGCCTTTGGATAAGTGTGCCTTATACAAATTATGCAATGAAATAATTATGTGACGTTAATGTTATGCTTTTCGATTATTATGCTTAGTGATTTATGCCAAGCGTCTTTATGACAAACAACATTATGCCTAATGAAAGGTCCCCCCCTCAAAGATTTCCTATCCGATTGGTCCTGCACCTCCTGCATCCAGTGATTTCTCGTTACCTTCACCAGATCTTCCCGCCGTCCCTTGGTCTTAGCCATGCGTCCTGCCTGCCCATGTCGGTGAATCTAGTTCTTCAACTAATCTCATCATTTCCGATACGATAGCATTGATAATCGACATCTAACTATCAGAACACAACAATTGATACAACAATTTAAAAAAGTAGATATTATTGTGACAAGCTAAGGTACGATGGGGGTAACTAATTAGCGAGAAGGGCTCAGAACAGAACCTCTGCCGAAAGAAAAAAAAAACAATAACGTAAGTATTTTTAACGCAATACCGCACACATTTTGTAAATACGACTTGTTAAATGAAATAAAATAAATCTTCATATCTGTTCATAAGTTTGAAAAAGAATTTGTCATGTTTTTGAGGAAGATATATATAGGTAATATTTATAATCTGTTAAATGTGAATTAGCAATTAAACTCTAAATAGTATTTATCGAAATATGACTTGTTATAATCGTCCAATTTTTGTTTACCTAACACCTATTCAGGATGACTTTACCTGACTCAGTTCTGGGGTTTCCGAGTTCTTATCCCAGTTAAGCTGCGATTTTTCTGATACTTTTTGTGGGTCACAGTTTAAAACACAACGTAACCAGGGTACGCCTAGCTTTGACCTATAAAAAAATAAGGACAGAAATTTATAATGTTTACTTTTTTGTAAAATTTTTCAAACATTTTATTTTGTACAAAAAGCCTTGCCCTGACAATAACAAATGCAACAAAATAAAAATTAACCTATTTGGTGTAGTCGTTTTGAAGTTATACGTGTACATACATTTGACGATTCATTTTATTTATGTATATAGATTTTTGACTTTACTTGAGGTTAAAACATTCGATTGATTTAATCATATTACTTTTAAAAAATACTCTTTCCCCACCCAAAAATTGTTCTCTCAGGTGGTTCGACCGAATAGTTCCATCAATCGGACTATGAGAACATTTTTATCCATTTGATGCTTTTAAATCTTTTTTTAGTTTATCAATCATAGGACTGTTACCTTGTTTTAACGTATTACACATGACTTGTAAAGAAAAATAGCGTCAGGGTAGCTATTTCAATGCGACTACGGGTGAAAGATATGTGAGCTCACTTTGGGTGTGGACCGAGCCGCAGCGGGTGACGATAACGCGATAACAGATAACGGTATCGCACTTGCATCGTTAAAGCATCTGTTATAACGCACTGCGCCGTCATAAGTGACGCATATGCTAGTTTCAGCTAGCAAAGCATCATAGCATCAAACGCTTGACAGAATTGCTACTTTAGTTATAAGTGGCTAAGATAAGTCTGTGATAGAGTATGACGCTTGCAGTGAGCGTTATAGCAAGGCCCAGGAGACGCATTTTTGAAACAATAGAATTCAAATTCGCATTCGAAATCGTAAGATTGCATACGAATTTCCAAATTCACTATTTTTGAACATTCATTCCGTGAATTCTGCAACGAGTGGTCCTACCCACTCGTTTTTGATTTCTACTAATAGAATATACGCAACGTATCGTTCTGTTTTACATGCGATTCATCGCTAGTTTTTTAAATTAATGAGTTATTGCCATGTTATTACGTACTGGATTTTATATTTTCTGCGTGTAACGGTTTCTAGTATAGACAATACTGAATTCGAGTGATTCAAAAATCTTTAAAATTGGGAACAGTAGAAAATAATTTCGCACGTGGATTTGTTTTCGTGTTCGAATTCGAGATTCATTTCTAATGATTCAAAAATACGTCTTCAGGGTGAAAGATTCTCGCACTATTCGTAAAAAGTTAGAATTCGATTTTTTTTCGAGCGGTAATCAGAGTTCAGCCAATCATAACACAGGACATGTTGAGCTCATTATGGAAAGTCACTTGTATATTGTTTCGAGTGCTCGGGAGTATTCGAAAAATCACTTTCAAATTTAATATATGGTTTTAAATTCTTTTTTTATTGTTTTTAATTTTTATACATTACATATTTTTATTTGCATTAAATATTTATTGTTATGCATACTGTATGTGTGCATTTTTTGTCCAAATAGACACTTGAATATACTAATTATTCAAATTAAAATTATATTATTGGAGCTTTATTTAACAAATAAGTATAAATAATTATTAATTCATAGATAGGCAAAAAAATTAAAACCGATCCTCCCTACTGCTTAAGACAAGTCAAGTGACGTTCCTTCAAATATTGGCGGAGCTCGACACGTCTAGTGCTCTGATTGGCTGAGCTGTGACTACTGCTAGAGAAAAAATTTAGAATACCTATGAAAAAGAAATAACTTCTTCTTTCTGAAACACGGAACTTTCCGACGGATCAAAATAGAATTACAGAGATCCGTGGAAATACTGGTTCAATTCAAATAGGTACTCCATTTTTAAGGCGGATTATGCTTTTACCATCAAAGAGGTCGTGTTAACTAGATCACCTGCATGAGTATATGTCGTCAGATTACAGTTGGTACACCGTGACTCATCATCACAGCTCATATACGTCCACACCGAGGGGCACGAGCCTACCCTAACTAGTTAGGGCGATCAGGCCTTAGTCAAAAGACGCTGGCCCAGTGCGGATTAGTTGACTTCACATACACTACACAGGTACCATTGAATTACTTCGCAGGTGAATGAGGTGAGGTTTCCTCACGATGTTTTCCTTCACCGTAGGAGCATCAGATAAATGTACATATAAAATTCGTGAAATAAAAAACACATTGGTACATGGCAGGATCGATCGCGGGCCTCCCGATTCTACTCGGAGCACAGTCCAGTGCCGAGGCCACAGCGACACCGTGACTAATTCACTGCTATCCCGTACACCTACCTAATACCTTCGGAACCTCTTCGCTCTCTAGGATGAAACGGGTGCTCGAAGTTGACGAACGAAACCCCTGACACATGCCCAGTGGTATAAACGAGCCCGAAGAGGGATCGCCGGGTTGTAGGGTCAATTGTAATCCCGAGATGGGTGATCAGACCCCTTAGATAAAAGCCATACGCTAATTATTCCGCAGTCGTTCCGCAGAAAAAAATGTATGGAGATGACATTAGCTGCGGTAAAAATAGCGTGAGATTGTCACAAGCAATGTCATTTCCATACATTTTTTCTGCGGAGCGACTGCGGAAAAATTTGCGTGTGGCTTTTGTCTAGGAAGGCAAGTCAGGCCATATCCCAGCTGGTGGTCGGTCAACTGGGCTAATGAAAGTTAGATAAATAACAGATTCTACAAGAGACCACAAAGGTATTTATGAAAGCATGCATAAAATCTAGAAAAATTGTCTTCAATGAACTTAGTTGTATGATTTTTTGGTGTCATCCGTGAATAGAATTGTCGATATTACGAAAAAGTTAATTTTAGAATTTGTCAAATTTTTATTTCTTTGTTATTTTGAAAATCGTTCGGTGAGTTTTGCGACTCAACTATCAACGAAATCGGTATTTTTACAAAACAGTCAATTCTAGACTACATAACTCATTATTAAAATGGGCGATTACTCGACTAAGCCAATCATCCACGCATGCCCAAACTTTTAACTTGCAAAAGCGACTCTGCTTTTACAATTAGAAAGTCCGGTGATCGACGAAATTCCCAATATATGCTTATTCGTTATCTAGTAATTACATGAACAAAAAAATTACAAAGGAAAAAATACTTGCCATGATCTTATATATACATACATTTAGTATCTTCTAAGTATATATTTAGAGCGTCGGCACTATTTCTTATCATCGGAAGTGTATCTAGTTTAAACATGACAATATTCTGCGAACCTGATTGATACAAAGCCATCGAAATTTAATCAAACAGAATAACTTTGATTATGACAGTTTGCTACACTCGGTAATATTACACGTTTATCTCTTCAAGTAGTGGCTGTCAAAGTTAGTAAATACCAGTTTTCCCACACGTGTTACTATAGGTATTATATTATCTGTGTTATAGGTAGGTATAGGTAAATACTATCTTACTCTCAGTATTTATCTCTTAGTACATTGATTAGTTCATTGATTTTTATGGTTTCGTTTTTTTTAATATACAACAAACAAGCAAACTGCCCCAGTAACCTATAATACATATATGTGGCTCTTGCGAGATTCGCAGCAAAACTGCAACCCCCACAAGAACCACGGCGTACGTTGCCAACTTGTGACATCAGATGTATAGTCACGGGTGCCCAGTAATTTCACTGCCATATCCCTTCAAACCGGAACACAGCAAGGCAAGCAGTGCTGTTTTGCGGCAGAAATAGGTAAGACGGAGGTACCAAAGCAGACGACCCTGGTACAGAGTCTCCCTCCGGTTAGTGCCTCAAAAGAAAAAAAAAACAACCATTAA
This sequence comes from Schoenobius gigantellus, assembly GCA_963935595.1. NCBI lineage: Eukaryota > Metazoa > Arthropoda > Insecta > Lepidoptera > Crambidae > Schoenobius > Schoenobius gigantellus. Next base: position 12,059,087 of record OZ012558.1, read on the forward strand.
AGGATTATTTCGTTTTCCGTCTGTTGGTCTCTCTGTCAAGACCTTTTTTCTAGAAATAAACAAGGGAATATGGTACTCTTAGTTGACCTAAAACCATGAAATTTGACATGAAGCAAGGTATAGCGCATGTTCAGGAGAAAATCTAAAAGCGTCAGTTGGGAGCTTATATACTTAGATGGGTTTGTATGGAATCCTCGGTAGGCGAATCCAATACGCACTTGGCTCGTTTTTTAGATCATTTGATGAATAAAAGAATTAAGCTAATCAATGTTTAGTAAAAATCTCGAACATTATAGCTTTATATTCATTAACTATAGATATATGGGTATTGTTGTACCAGAATCTGATGGTAAATGTAGAGTTACAACATATTTGATAAACAATTCAAGGGTAATTATATAAAAAAAATATTTGGAATTTTATTGTTAATATGTTATTTCTAATCTAAATTAAGCAGTTTATCTTACAAGAAATCTCTATTTTTATTACGAGTATATAAGTCTCAGCTCTACATCGCCATCAGATTCTGCTACAACTATAGTATTTTTTGTTCAAATTTGTAATTACTTGTATTTTTCAAGTTTTACTTCTTAATACGGTATCGGAATCTGATTTGAAATTTATGTTCGTTTGACATAAAAGAATGATAATAAGTAATGAAAAAAATAAATGTATAATAGAGTGACTTTTAAAAGGTTCATTCGTGTACCTTATTACCCGTTTGCAAGGAAAGGGTTATGTTTTTCGCCCCTATCTTGTATGTTTGTAACTAGCTTTCCGCTCGTGACTTCGCCCGCAATTTTTTTGTGTTCCTGTAGGAATTTCCTATTTTCCCGTAGGAAAAATAATTTTGTAGCCTATTAACATGAACTTCCTATTAATAGCAGATTTACTTTACGCAGCTTCGCCTGCGTTGTTTTTGTTTCCCGTGGGAATTTTATATTTTCCCGTAGGAAAAATAATTTTGTAGCCTATGTTACTCAGGTATAATGTAGCATTCTAATGGTCAAAGAATTATTTTTTCTAATTGGTCCAGTTGTTTCGGAGCCTATTCAATACAAACATACAAAAATATAAATCTTTCCCCTTTATAATATTGGTATAGATATTCTTCATTATCTCATATCTTTCAATCGGCTGAACGGATTTCAATAATTAAGATATCGTTAGATTTGTCTTGATAGCCCAAGTGTTCTTAGGTAAGTAATGTTAAAAAGTGCCCAACATAGTGGCTATGAGGTGCTATTATTAGAAGTGAAAAAAAATTTGAATGCTATAATATGGATAGCAAATTAAAGGGCTTTTTGTAGGATTTTAAAAAGGTATATCATGACTGTTTTATATTAAAAATACAATATTCGTATGATTTTGGTATTCGAGTTTTATGAATACTTTTCGTAATAATATTCGAGTTAAAAGAGAGAGTAAACAAGAACAATTTGTAATCGTTGTCAATTGGAAAAATTTAATATTCGAAAAACTCGAAAACTTCGAATAAATAAGTTGGTGATATTCGAGTATTAAAACAGGGCGAATCTCGAATTAAACGAATATTCGAATACTCGAATATCATGCCCTAGATAATACGAAATTATGCGAGAGGCCCGCTCAGAAAATCAATAAATATTTTTGTTCAAAAATGAGACCGTTTACGTTATTTGTAATTGAATCTAAAAGATAGATATAAATAAAAAATAAATAAATTTAAGAATCTTAAAAAACCCGCCTACTTCAAAAGACAAGTCAACTGAAGAGATGGAAACAAGATCAAATATTAAAGGCAAACCTATTAGAATTGACTACTAAAAATCTTTTACTTAACAAGTTATTTTTTACGATAAGATTAAACGAAACATACTATTTATATATCTGTTCTGTATTGGTCACGTTAACCAGGAAAATGTCTCAACACATTAGGTCATTTCCTATACTCAAGTATTTAGTAGTCACGCTTAATCATTCTTAAACAGAAGTATAACAAATAAAGATAATATTGTGAATCATGTGAGTAATCTATAAACAAAATGTGAGTATGAAGGAAAATATTAAAAATTCTGATTTTAATTCATATTGTACTCTTTATATACGAGTATGACGATCTCTGTCCATTCAGAAAGATGCAAAAAAGTTAAAAAAAATCTGTTTGCTAGTAGAAATAAAACCCTCAAATTGATATAAACGATTTCACATTTCACCCAAAACTGTAATATTGACGAATATTAATCTAAGCATCTGATAATCAAAAGAGTTCTATAATCGCAATTTATAAGTGTTATACTTAAAATTCTGTGACTTCCACTCAGAAACCTTTTTTTTTCGCGGGGAAATGCGCAACTGCACCGTACCCACCGTTGGCTAGACGGCGAGCGTGAACCTACCCACTAAAACCCCTCGGTGTTCTCCCTGCTCTTTTGGGCGGGTGTGGTAGGGTCCATAATGCGAAACCACTAGTCACGCGTCCGAGCTAGCCCGACCGGTCGGTCGGGCTATCTATTTATTTATTTAGGTACATTAACATCATATGCATATATATTAACACAAATATACATTTTAGGGCATTTTAACTCATACAATGTACACAGCATTCACCATTAGGTTGTTATCCTAGCTAATTAAGAGTATATGAAGATTTACAAAAAGAAACAGTATCAAATGATCAATTAAACCTGAAGGATTCTGCTCAAGCAACCTATTATAAATTCAAGTTTTTATTTTATCTTTATATGTTTTTAATTTGTCAAAAAATATGTCAACATCACAATTAGATTGCAGCTCGTTATAATTTCCACACATGCGTATAATTGGGGAACTCAAGCCTATGTTGGTTCTACTGTATGGCGTGTATAGGATCTTAGTTATAGGATATCTCGGATATCGACACGGCACTGCTAAGGAGACCTGGCTAAGAATGTCACCACTGTCAATAATTCCACCACTGTCAATAATCTATCGGCAAGGGGGGATTGTCCGAGAACACCAGGACAATCCCCAGACAGAGAGACGGTGACATGCACGGGAGCCATCCACTCAGAAGCCTGTATCTTTTACAACATTTTCACAAACATATTTAAAAAAATATTACAAAAATGTGAAAGCTGATCATGCGAAGTTCATTCAATCATTTAAATACGATCTGATCTGAATTAGATAAAAATATGCAACCTTTTTTTAACCTGGACTAAAAGAACATTATGACACTTTCATCCCTCAGTTTACCTGGTGAACTAAACTCATTCAATTTACTCTATGGAGTCCATTGTAAGTACTCTAACAAAAGAAAACACGGATTTAGTTTAAATAAATTCGAATTATTTATCCTTATAAATTATAAAAAAAGACTTCTAAGAGATTATCAAACTAACGTCTCTATAAAGAATTGAATATCACACATTATTGCTATCGCACTTATACATGATGTTTTTTAAATTAAAGAGAATTGCCACATTTCCAGTATAATGACATGATTCGAAATTCTACATATTCGTGTCGTGATGCGGATAGTGCCTAGAGTTGTTATGAAACCCACATTCTATTTTCTCACGATACAGTATCAGCTAGATCTGTCGCTATAGTGATTATTTGTATTCCATTTCGCTGCAGGTCAATCCACTTGACTGATAACGACTCGAATTTTAGTTCCCAGGGCGCTCTCAGTAGCTGATGTTTGCGTTTAATTACGTTTACTCAAATTTTATTATCGGTGAGAAATGGTTTATTTTTGTTTTCATTTCTCATTAAACAATCTGTGAATTAAAAAATGAATTATAGATTAATATGAAAACATTATACCTTACTACTATTTTTTGTTAATACTATGTTGAAACCCAAATGTTTTTTTTTTTTTTACTCTAAATAATAATTAATTTTTTTAATAGTTTATAGGAATTTTAATCTGGCAATGGTAAGAAGACCACCCTTTACATCACTTGCTTAAAACTAATAATACTTATAGAAGTGCTTGGAAAGATTGAGGCTATCACATTATAATTACCAAAAAAATTAATACCTATAAACTTTTTTGAAATGTATGACTTTATACAATGGCAATTACAGTAAATAGCAAATATTGCTTATTTAAAGATAGTATACTTTTAAGGATAAGGTTATACCTACATCTTAACCTGGAGGGAGACTCTGTACCAGGGTCTTACCTATTTCTGCCGCAAAGCAGCAGTGCTTGCATTGCTGTGTTCCGGTTTGAAGGGTAAGATATGGCAGTGAAATTACTTGGTACTGTGACTTTACATCTTGTGTCACAAGTTGGCAACGTACACTGTGGTTCTTGTGGGGGTTACAGTTTTACTTCGAATCTCACAAGAGCCACATGTATTATAGGTGACTGTTACCACTTACCATCAGGTGGGCAGTTTGCTTGTTTGCCAACTTACTGCAATAATAAAATATATACTATACTTATATCCTAAAACTAGCTTTCCGCTCTCATCTTCGCCCGCGTTATTTTTGTTTTCCCGTGGGATTTTTTTTTCGCGTAGGAGAATTGGGATGATGACTGAATTCTAATTTTTACGTCTCGTCATTAAATATTAAAATACGATGGAAAAAGATTCAATCCTGTGAAATTAGAATTAAAATCGGCTTAGAAATACATTGGATACAAGCATTTTAAGTTGTTAATTTGAAGGCGATTAGTTAGACAGAGAGATCGGACATCAACCGTGACGTCATTGTTGAGTACGGCCATATAAACTCCTTGTAAATTGCCATTTTGCTAGAGAGAGATAGAGAAAAATCTTTAATACCTTATATCTTGGTTGTTTTTATAGTTATTCAAAAACCGATTTATTCTTTCTTTTTATTATATGAATGAGCTTCTATTAAAGCAAAAAAAATTTTTTAGTCATCTAGCCTATTAGGTACCCTATGTCCTTCCCCTGGTTTTGAACTATCCCTATACCAACTTTCATCAAAATCGGTTCAGTAGTTTCGAAGCCTATTCAATACAAACAAACAAACAAATCTTTCCTCTTTATAATATTAGTATAGATAAACTGCTGGCAAGCTGTTCGGTATCGGTATCTAGGATTTCAGATCAGTTCACCTCTTTCATTTGGCTTCTCATGCCTTATAAGAGCTCGGTTGGGGCCTTTGCCTGCTTGCCACGACAAATTTACCTAAATAAATAACTAAAGAATAAATAACTCAAGCATGCTTTGCTTCATAAAAGTTTATAGATTCTTCTGAGGTTATGGAACCCAGCACCCAGGTGATGTATATTATCTATATTCGGCCGCATGTTGATATCATCCTGTCATCTTCTTCTTTCTTCTTATACCTAGAAATGAAACGCTGTGTGTTTGTCTCGCAAAAACTCAGAAACGGCTCGACCGATTCTTACGAAATTTTCTGTGTGTATTTGAATAGGTCCAAGGAAGGTTTAAACGTACAGTTGGACCCGGTAGGTGGCGCTCTAATCGGGCGGGACAACGTCCGCGGGGCCCACTAGTCTTATATATAAAAATGAAACGCTGTGTGTTTGTCTCGCTAAAACTCGAAAACGGCTGGACCGATTCTTACGAGATTTTCTGTGTGTATTTGGATAGGTTCAAGGAAGGGTTAAAACGTAAAGTTGAACCGGGTAGGTGGCGCTGCAATCGGGCAGGACAACGTCTGCCGGGCCCACTAGTCATATAATATACCTATCATTGGGTAAAATAAAGCTCACTGACAACGTGAAGAGCTACATTAGCTATATTATATTTTACATAATTAATAATACATAACTAATCATACAAATTAATTATAGAGCACATATTTTTTATTATTTATATAAATAACGATTCCAACGTTGTACTTTTCTATGTCTAATTCGAAAATTACATAAATAATCAAAAGCGATTACTTTCAAATAATTTCAGTTAAATATCTTCCATGGTATTGTCACAACACAAAGGTATTTTTTAATAATTATCAAAAGGCAACAGTTGAATCCTACTAATATTATAAATGTGAAAATGTGGATGTTTGGATGTTTGCTACTCAATCACGCAAAAACGGCTGAACGGATTTTAAAATTTGGCATGCATGTAGCCTTTGACATGAAAAAGAACATAGGCTACCTTTTATCCCGATTCCTTAAGTAGTTCCCGAGAGAAAATTGAAAATTGTTAAAAATTGAAGTCCACGCAGACGAAGTCGCGGGCAGAAGCTAGTGATAAATAAATAAAAAAATAAGTATTCCCACGATCTCATGTCTATATGTATGTAGGTATGTCAGGAAACATTTCTCGCTGAAAGTTTATTTAACCAGATAAAATTTTTGCAAGTATCTGATTATTTCACATGTGAAAGTTAGATACGAGTATATATCATGAGAGAAGTCTCAATCTTATTATAAGGCGATAAGGTTCAAAAACACAGAAATCGAAAATGGTTTTGGCTGCAATCACATTCAAAAGTACCGGAATATTCCTTAAGACATTTTTAAAAAGTCCCGCTCCTTCAAGCTTAAGAACAATAAATATTCTTAATAAAGTTTCAATGTCACTCGCTGACATTAAGGATACAATTGTTAATAGCATTGTCTTCCGTTACATACAATGAATTGGTAATAATAAGCGTAATAATCAATACAGTGCACAATTTTAGCATCTTTTACATTAAACGTAGAGTTTGCTTTCCTTTGCATCTGCCAACACGAATTGTGCAAGTGGCGTACTCCGTCCACGCGCCGAAGCTGTAAAACAATTTTTGAATAATACAAAATATGACAATTCCTCACGGGTCATAATAGATGGGCTGTATTTTCGGAAGGTCCTCCATCAAGGGACGGAATCCGAAGTAAACTTGTTTTTTCGGTCGTTCCCAAAACTCATTTATTTCAGAATCACTAGATTGCTGAAGACGTTTCGAGTTTTTGCCACTTAACTACTTCGGTGTGTTGAAATATATTTAAGTACAATTACGGCTCTACTAATCCTTTAAAATTAAAAATAGAACTCTTTGCCTAAGTGGACGAAAAATTAATTGTACTTACAGAAAATGTTATTCCGTGAAGCTATTTTTAATTAGAGAAATATTCACAACGTTTGTTCACCGCATTGTTTAGATTGAGATGAAACTCTTTCTAGATTTGAGAATAGGTACTAAAAAGTGTTTTAATCTTGAAGCTGAATAAATTTAAATGCCTTAATTCGAAAATGTACATACTGCTTCAGTCATTTTGCACTCGAATTGATTGCTAGGTCTTTAATTGTATTAGAACTATTAGAAGCACAGCATATAAGTAGAGAATGCAATATGCATTACGTCTATCTTCTGTACGTTATTTTTGATATTGTGCAATTATATTTAAATAAATATATATATATGTACGTACATTTTATATGTATGTATCATCATCATAAAAGCTTATATACGTCCCCACCGAGGAGCTCGAGCCCACCCTAAGTTAGGGTGTTTAGGCCTTAATCAACCACGCTGACCATTGAATTTCTTCGCAGATGTATGCAGGTTGCCTCACAATGTTTTCCTTCACCGTAGGAGCGACAGACAAATGTAGGTACATGTGAAATTTGAAAAACGAAAAACACATTGGGACATGGCGGTATCCAACCCCGGACCTCCCGATTGAAAGGCAAGTGCCGAGTCCGCAGCGCCACCGACGCTCTATGTATGTAAGTATACATTTATATATTATAAAGCATTTTATTGTGCTATATCATTGCTTACATGAACAAAACAAGTAAAAAATAAACAGTAAAACTCTGCCTTATTGCTACATATCTACTCGTAGTAATCTCATTCGGGCAACATATTATGAAAAGGAAGCTAATAGGATAATTCAGAAGAAAATTCGGATAGTGTCAAATATAACAAGTGAGAGGTCAAGCAAGATCAGGATCGAGGAAGGATCAAGATATAAAACAGGTTATAATTTAATTAAAATTTTCATTAACAGTTATTATTATTTCTAACAATGCAATATTTTCTAAAATAAAATTACAATTTAACTTCTATATTTTTTCGTAGCTAATTTAACTAAACAATACTTTTCGCACACATAATTAAACGTACAGTTACTTTTAAGGCAACACAATAATTAGTAACAAAAACCGGGCGTCATGCATTAAGTTCAGTCCAAGCAACAGCGGGGAGCGTTCCGGCCCATACAGCTTAATACGCGTTAAATGTACGAAATCACTATTTGTGCCGAACAAACAGACTTACAGACATTACCGTCGACACATTAACGCAAACAATTGCAGACAATGGCCGCTCGTGTCCCCCTCATTGTTTATTAAATAAAACCATTAAAAATCATTGGCCTGTGTTGTAGAAACATAGCTTTTTAGAGATCGCTACGGGGAATTCACAGCGATGTCAAACAAGGTGATTGTTATTCATTATTGTTTGTGTTGTGTCTAATTTTATCACAATGACGAGGAATTCGCCAACGTGGCTAAATACACTAATGACAACAGGTAAACAAGTGGGTTTAGGATACCTATACATATTTTAAAATATGTGCAGTTTTATCAGGGCTTTTAAAAAATTACAATCGCTGGAGGTCGTTTTGTTTTGTTGTCAATATTGGTATAATTTCTTCTCATATGAAAGAGAGTGAACAAGTGCTATTTGAGTTGGCGTGCTCCACCTTAGACCACATCTTTGCCTTCCATCAGGCAAGATTGTGGTCAAACGTACTCAAGTCTACCAAAAAATAACTAAGGTAAATTTGACAGAACTGTTTTTTTTATTCATTGTTGCTAGAGCTGGATGGTAACTTTGTAATTCGTCAATTGACTAGTGATTGCAATGGATTTCATTTATACAATTTAGTTAGCGAATAGGCAGGATACTTACACGCTACACTTGATACACTTGATGGTAAGTGGTTACAGTGGCGTGTAGTACACGTGTTTTTTGTAAGACTTACAAATATACAACTTCAACAAGGACCACATTACCAACTTATAACATAACATGTTATTTTTGGTAATTTTACTGCCTGTCCAATCCTTTACAGCAGAATCGGAAAGCACAGCGGTTTGGCGACAGAAATAATTGATGATGGGGGGAGGGGAGGTCCCAAGTTATGAATTCAGTTTGCCTAGTGTATACTGATAAACCTGCGAGGAAATCTTCATTCCATCTAGTGTAAGTTGATTTTTCAATGGGAGGTGTCCGGATTCCAACCTCCCCCTCGCGAACGCCAATGGAGAGAGTTAACCACCCGTGCAGACACTCATGTACTGAGTCTCCCTCTGAAATTAGAATTGGATGACTTAGGAGTCAATTTTAAAGGATAAATGTATTTAAAAATCGATGGCCGGTCACGAGGACCAAGCTAAGACCAGGTCACAGTAATACATAGTATAATACTATTACCGTGACCAAGTTTTTCTTTGAAAATCCAAAGTGCGATTTTGCCCACGACACTGCGATTTCTGCTACATCGCGCATCGCGCGATTCCTAGAGAGATCATAATAATTCACTATAAAACGTAGCCTCTTTCAAAGGGCTTAAGCTATTTTACAAGCTTTTATTTAACTTGCAATGTATGTATGTTCGGGTGGAATCTTGCAACTCAATTTTGAAGCAGATATCTTTAGCCGATTGAGCTGAAATTTTGTATAAGCGTTCAGTTTGGATGAAAATGCACGGTTAACTGTGTGACGTCATTCCAAATCCAAGATGGCTGCATACCCAAGATGGCGGACCAATTATTTTTAATGCACTCCTACAATATGGGTATCAAATAAAAGGTCTTGCTAAGAATAACTTGAAAAATTAAGTGATGTCACTATTAATCCAATATGTCGTACTTCTAAAGCTAAAAATCAATTTTGAAGTAGATATCTTAAACCGATTGAGCTGAAATTCTGTATAGACGTTCCGGCAAACGAACTTGCAACAATGATGCGTTGAATGAGATGAACAGACTGAGAAACGTGTCCAGTGATAACTAAAAAGTAAAAAAAAAATTAAATGTAAAAAAACCTTTTTAAAAACAAGCTTTTATTTAAATGCGCTAAAAAGAATAAATAAACTTTTACACTTAAACTTTTACTTATAACGTCATTTCACATTTGACACAATTTATATGACATGAAAGCTTGTCGCAAGATTTTTACATTTAATTTTTTGTATCAAATTTTATAAAAAATTGTACAGCGGTTTAGACGTGAAAGTGAAAATAATAATAGGTACTAGTTGTTCCCGCGAACTATGCTTCGCTTTAATAAACACTGGTGTAGTTTGTTTTTAATAATAATAATAATAAACACTTTATTGCACACAAAATAAACATACAAAAATTTTCAAAAATAATGCAGATGTACACACAGGCGGCCTTATTGCTAATGATCAATCTCTTCCAGGCAACCTTGGACTAGGAAAATACTGAGAGGAAATTTAAACGGGGATTGGTGCAGTAGTAGTGAAGGACACAATGAAGGACTATTTTAGCTAAGGATTTAAGGATAGGAAGTGATTTCGAACTTGATTCTTAAAGAACTCCAGCATGCGAGCTCTCTTAATACTCTCAGGGAGACAGTTTCATAGCCGGACGGCATATGTTGGAAAAGAGTATGAAAGGAAATCCGTGCTGTGGGGTGGGATATCAAGAGTTAAATTAAAGTTCGACCGTAAAGTACGACTTAAAGAAGAGGACCGGAAAGAGAACTGAGACTGAAGATATGATGGAGAGGTCGGAAGAAACAAAACATTAACATCTTTAAGTGTAAAGTTAATGTAAAAAAAATATTTTGAAGAATAAGTGTAAGTAAATAGATTTGTTATTCTGATTTGAGGATATGGAATCTTAAGCTCACGTGTTTTAAGTATCCATACATAATGATTAGAATATCTGGCAAGCATTGGGAGGCTAACCGATGACAGAGGAAGTTTATCCACGCAATAATACAATGCAGGTGTGTATGATTACATAGAAAATAGTTCTAGTAGCAGATGTTGTTAGTTATTTATAATGTTACTCAAAAATCCGACCTACCGTTTTTACTGCGGACACCCCGTCTAAGTTTATTGAAACGAAAATCGATTTTAAATCGATTTTATTACCAAAGTGAACAATTAGTTCGGGGCTTTTTTGTTTGAAGAAATAAAACGTTTTGTTGTTTAGATTTACGTAAACACGTCTTGTCGCTTAGCTACCCTTTTTTACGGTAGATTTTATTTCTATCAGAGCAAAAGCAATTTGAGTCCTGTTGTAAGTGCATTAGAAGTGACTACATTTTTTCCGGATGCATACCACAACTTTGTTAAATTAGGACACAGTGTTCAAATGATCGACGTTTATGGTGTTACTGTACGACAATTTATAGTTTCACGAATTCGCGGAACGCTTGTTCCCGTCATAAAACCCCTTTGCTTAGAGTATTATTTTACGATGCGTTTTGTTGATGCATCGGACCAGGCTGAAGGATCGGACGCAAGAATTTGAGTTCGGAAATACAAAGTATTGCAATCAATCAAAAAGTGTTTTATTGATCTTCTCACTTGATACTAAATAGTTGACTATCTTAAACTGGCGAGTTTGCTTTATTTTTAACCAATTATCATGATACCCGTAAATTGGATGTTTATACGTAGTACATTATTACATTACACGTAACGTTACGTTATGTATTACGTAGTACACTTTTCAGTTTGGACATGATTCAGGTTTGGACATGATTCATTATTCAGAATATACTTGATTTAGGTTGGACAATATTCAGTTTTGACATAATTAAATTCAAGCATGGTCGTTGGTCATTTTTCAGTTTGGACAATATTATAGCAAATCGTTATTAACAGTAAATAATCTATTTTGGCTTAGCAAGGTAACAAAAGATCAGTACAGTTTGAATTGCACTCAGGCTGGATGACCTCGGTATGCCTCGGTGAACTATAGAGATGGCTTCACCACCACAATTCGATGTTCTCCCAGTAGTCCCAGTAATTCGAACTACTGGGACAGACAATGAAGTCCCAATAGATCAATTAATTGAACTGGTTAATTGATTTGAACTAGTGACAATTCACGATCAACCTGAGGTGCTTTCGCATGGTTACATTGCTGATAATAGGTGCAGAGTTAATTACTTACATGTATGCCAGATTTTCAAACAACTCAATGTCTCTCATTGCGTTGTGTCCTGCTTATATTTTTAATATAACTTAGTTGGCAAACAAGCAAACTGCCTACCTAATAGTAAATGGTAACATTCACCTATAATACATGTGGATCGTGTGAGATTTGCAGCTAAATTGCAACCTCCCACAAGAACCACAGTGTATGATGCCAACTTGTGACATCAGATGTTAAGTACGGTACCCAGTAATTTCATTGCCTTATCTTACCCTTCAAATCGGAACACAGCAATGTAAGCACTGCACTGCTTTGCGGCAGAAATAGGTAACACGGAGGTACCCACGCAGACGACCCTGGTACAGTCTCTCACCGATTACGCCGTTTCAATCTGAACCAGCAGTCGAAGTTTCATGGAAAATATCATGATGTTATATCACTTGATGGATCGACGATAACGCGAACAAGAACAGAAATGTGCAATTAGCAGCTCGTGGTAATTTTATCGCGACATACGAGTATATCGTTTTCCGATTTAATTTGAATTTTGTGAGTGTAGTAAACGTTTTATGCAGGAAATACCGATTGATGGCTTAATGTAGTATTTTATTTTTTTATAGTGGGACTAGCAAATGACTTCATTCCATCTGATGGTAGGTAGAAGTGGAGTCCAAATGCGAAGATAAATCTAGTGTAGGAGAGAGAATACACGCTGCACTAGCTACCCTCACCTTGCCGACCTGCAAAGTGCTTCTTCACGCCTCTTTAAGGGCCCGTAATTGTATGAGGAATAACACGTCTGTTGGCAGGGAGTTCAATTTTTTTGATTGTGCGACATACTCGTAGAAAAGAGTTACCTAATTTCTTAGTTTGCGTTTGAATAGTACCTAGTCACAGTAAGACGGTGATAGCGCAGACTAGTACGTGTTATCCTTAAAAGGAATGGAGAGGGTGGGATTAGGGTGAAAACTCTTTAAAGCACTCTCCGTGGTAAAGACTTTTTATCACATCCGTGGTCTAGTGGTTGAGACCCATCGGGTGTTGATCAGATTGGTAGGTCCGGGGTTCGCTTCTCCATGGGGCAGACATTTTTTACTCGGTTTGGTTCATGGTTCTGAGCCCGAATGGCTAGTTACCACCGTCTTATCTTAGTTTGTCGCCATAAAAACAATGTTAATAGCATTGTTATTATGGCGACAAACTAAGCGAAGGGTCAAAGGCGAAGAAGAAGATCATTAAAGAATTGGAAAAGAAGAAGATCTTTAAGTTTTAAGTTAAGACTTAAAGATTTTTTGCATGAAGACAAAGGATCTTGCGCAAAGAAGAAAATCAACATCAATCAATTAACTGTCGCAAAAGACTTTTGTTTAATTCTGTAGGCCTATTTATTTGCCTCCGCCTCAGTTTCGTTTTAGTGAAATTAGTGAAATGGGTACACGTAGCTACCATTTTTATTTTTAAAAAATCACACGATGTCCCTCCTTTTGTGAAATTGTTCAGGTTCTTTGAAATAATAAAAAATGCCACTTGAAAACCGAAAACCACTGTGACAAAATTAAAAATAATCTTGAAATTCACCAAAAACTAACATGACGAGAGACATCTCGTCATTATACTTATCTGCTCACTTATGGGTTAGATAAAGCTGTTCACTTACGTCTCAAGTCCTATAAGTATAGAGAGCGCTACGTCAGTCGAACAGAAAATAAATATATTTTCTAAGCGATTTTGAACTTTAACATTGTGTACTAGAGTGTTGCACACTAGAGATTGAATAAAATTGTCAACTTTGAGCGTGTTAATGTGCTGGTAACAGTACAACAACGCTGCGCTAGAATTCTTTGTTGCTTGAAGCGTAGTTTGTGCGGTTGAATAATTTTTTTAAACTTGATTAAACTCAATACTAAGTTGTCATAATCAACTGTTTCCAAAACAGTACTCTCTGAATGAATAATGCTTACTAAGCTTACCTCCTTATAATCATTTATTATCAACCGAAAAGAACGCAACATTTAAGAAGAATTGCAATCATAAAAATATTTGCAGAAATATTTCTGAATAAGCTCGTCAAATATAGCGCTGAATTGCTGGTTTGTCAAACGATTACTTATCACATATTCTACCCGCTTGAGTGCGCGTTAAAAGAGTGAAAATGTTCACGAGAAAGGTGTTCAGTTTAAGTTTAACACTTCAAGATATTATGGGTTAAGTGATGCGCGGGCTATTTTTGAAATTTATGATAAGTAGTAGACATGTGCTTGGCGTTTGGCTGTTCGCAGATAGCAAACATGCGTTTTTAAATCTACTTGTATAACAATGAATTATTCTATCACCACAAATATTTTTTTAATTCATACAAAGTAGTATTTTTAGTATACAGCATACGCCTTACAAAATCGGGCAAGATGTGCTATAAGACTTTGCTTTTTGCAAAATTTCATGATTCTAGGTCAACTGGAAGTACGGTATAGGTTTTGATTCCCTTGTGAATGATGTGATGATGATTGTTTGATCTTTTGTCTCGTTTTGACCCGAATATTTTCAGTTTGATATATCTATAAGGGTTCCGTATTTCCCATTTGAGGTACGGAACCCTAATAAAAAGTAACTTTTTATGTTTGAACTATAATTCGGTACTTAATTGTCACAATTTGCAGACAATTATTGTCAATGTTTAATGTTAAGTAGTTAAAGTATAATTTGAAGGTAGTAGAAAATAAAAATTTTCAGTTTTTACAAAATACAAATAAGCTAAAAAATAGCTCTTTAGCTTATTCATATTCTGTATAAACTGACTGACTCAACCTATTACTAGCCCTTTCTAGTAACTGACTTGCCCTTTCATAAGTTTAAAGCGCATGTAAAAAAGACTTTAATGAGTAAAGGATATTATAAAGTCAAGGATTATTTAAATGATGCCAATGCTTGGATTTAATGTGAAGTTATTATTCGTTATAATGCAAATAAACGATTTTGAATCAGACCAACTTACCATATCTTTAGTAATAACAAATTATTGTATACGTTTTTTTGACATTTTAAGTATATATAAGCATACAGATTGTATTTTTTAAACTTGTAATGACTATGTAACAAAACCAAGATTGTAAATGGCGATTTAAAAGAGGAGATAAAAAAAATTTTTACCTTTCGAGTTTCTTGCCTGTTCTTCTCGAGAAGGCTCTCCCAATCCGAACAGGTGTAGATTCAACTTTTTTTTTTTCATTCCTACTTGTATTTGCAGACATCTTGAGTGTTTTCAGAATGTATGCACATACAAGGTTAAATATGTTTTCTTTAAATTAGAATGTTTTGCTTTGTTTTGACGTCAATAAGTGCCTGTAAAGGCCTATGTTGAATAAAGATTTTTGAATTTGAATTTGAATATTCAAATGTACTTTTTAAAATTTTCGCCTTATTACTTGAATTGTTTTTACTACGGGAAAAGTCGACTGTAGTGTTAACTATGACTATTAATACGAAATCATAATAAAACAATCCTGTGGGAAGCAATCTCAAACAGTGCACCGATTACGTGACACAATGATTGACAAACTGGGCGGCAGCCTCTGATAAGGGACCAGATGCTGATCATTGATGATGGGCCATACGCCCACCGATCGCATTTCAAAACCAGCAGTGCTACACTTGATATTTAAAATGCTTTAGCGTTGGTCTCGGCGCTACGACAGCTAAAGCTTTAGAACTTTGTTGTGGTCAACACTCTGATGAGGATTGACGCGATGCTGATGAGCGACCAAAAATGTGGAGCGTTGATACTTTCAACATTCTAAGTGCACTGAAACTTTGGAGTTCGCTTAAAAGCAAAATGGTACTACGGTCTAATGTATCGGCAGAAATATGACACAATTAGTAAGGTTAATGATTCATAGTGTAATACTAATAATATTATTTTATTAGGTGCACCGTAACATAATTAGGTACAACGTATTTATATAATGGTAAATGCAAAAACCACTGCTTACAGTACCCACATTTATAATATTAAATAGCAGATTAACTACATAATAATCACAATGGAACTACCTACCGATATTTTCAAAATTATACACGGTTAATAATACATATCTTACTTTGAAAAGTAGCAAATATATCGTGTGCTATGATATGAAACGTCCTAATTAGGAAGTAATATTATCAGTCTAGAAGACTACATAATACCGCAAAATTTAATTAAAATGATTCCAAAATGAATAAATCACAAGGGTTCATATTACATGTAATTGTGTAATGCCATTTCTGTGTCTGAAACACTTTTTCTGAAATACTTTTTTGGCTGAAGTGAGGGCATCTGACACTTCTATAAAAAAATAATTGTATACAGTGTAATAATAAAATAATAATAGCAGTGTCTCTGTTTTGTAGCCGAAAATCAGTATAGGGAATTATTCTAATATCGATTTATACTACTTCAATAACAATATTTAACCACTAAATGACAGAGCAAGCATGGAGCAAGCAAATAAGCCCCCCTAGACAAATGCCACACGCTAACTTTTCCGCAGATTGGCAAAGTTTTCTAATTGTCGCTCATCGAAACAACTTTCATTTTCGGTGTAATAAATTACTTTTTTTTGTATAATATTTATTTACGCAAAACAACAAACTTTACAATATTCAAATATTTCAAATACATAATATAGATAGGCTCTATCTAGTTTTTTAGAAATTTCTACCAGCAAATCTGCTCTTGTAGTTTGAGACGTTTAAATTACAGGGCAAATTCTTCACTGTCCCTCTGTGTTCTCCTGTCTCTTATCTGTTCCTTCCGTAGATAGACCTGATATAGATAGATCATGTTGTTTTTCTGCATGTGACTGCAGTCGTGTGACCAATTTTATCCCCTAACCATGATCGCTCAAAACAATATTGAAACCGCACTGAGAGCAGGATGGCGCTATACACAGCAGGAGCGGTGTCTCTGTTTCAATATTGTTTTGACCTTGCTACAAGCGATCATGGTAAGGCAGAGATTTAAATCGCTGTGGTAAGGTCGCTGTTGGGACGATTCCTCTAGTGACTAGCGACTCGATCAACTCTGGCGCGTGTCGCGCTGTAGGCTTAGGCGCTTAACACATTGCCGCCGTATCCCGCTGCGGTGTACGGAGGGACGAAATCCGCATGCGGCTGCGGGGACACGGAACCGTGCCACCGTACGGTTTGCTCCGTATCTCCGTCCGGAGCTGCGATGCACGACGTACCGCATCACCGCATTATCTATGTCGAGATCTATTACGCGTATGCACGTCCTTTCTACGCAAAAATCCGTACGATACTGCGGCGCAGTGTGGCATACCCCGCGGACCGCACCGCATCACCGTCCGGGAGTGCGGTGCCGTCGCGCGTGCCGCACAACCGCACGGACATGCCGTGTGAGTGTGTTATATCCTGCGATTTTTGTATACAAATTAAGATTCTTCAGTCAAAATTAAAAACCGCAGCACCACACACCGGAGCGGTGTCCGGTGTTATGTAATGTGTTATGCGCCTAACACCTGAACCAATTTCGTATGCTTGAGTAGCAACACTAACGTCAAATAGTACTTAGTTTGGTTCACTCAAAATCCACGCAGCACGGGTCATATTTGGCATCATTTTGGGAACTCAAGCGTATACGAAAAAGCACAATCTCAATTTTAATCGATCAAAATTGCTTCAAGAGTAATCCTATTGAACTGTCACCACCTTGATAGAAATTGTTTGCAATTCTGCAGCACTTTGTGTTAACTTAGTGTGGTTTCAGGTCAACAACGAGGAACTGACTTAACCGCAAAAGCGTCTAAGGATTACGATACCACAAATAATTTGTGAGTTATACGTTATAGGTTTCTTTGTGAACCATACGCTATAAAAAGTATCTCGAAATCACAATAGTTTGCAAGTGATCACTTATCACGAGTTTTATTTAGCTCTTTATAAAACTCTACATCGGAAAACACTGAAACCTGCTACTTTCATTAGCTATGCGTAATTGTGGAAACAGAAAACAGTGAAATTGTATAGTTATTTGTTCGAAATTAAGAAAATATTTCGTAGTCTGTATTTTTTATATTTCCACTTGGAATTTATGCGACGATTTATAGTGACGCCAAAATGACAGTCAACATATTAAAATACTGAATTCCATTCATAATCTTAAAATACTATCTGAACATGTCAATAAATTACATAAGCACACTCCAAAATTCATTGAGAGTCTAGATAAATATCAATTTATTACCGCCATATGTTTCTAATATAATTTTATTAGGCAAAACATGGAGCGGATTTTTAATCGTTTCATTAATAGTTTTGTTATTGTTATTTAATAGGTCTCATTTAGATTCAGTAAAAATGTATATGTATTAAGTAAGCAGCGACATACTTTTTCAACGACCTGATAGGTTGTTCTTTGAAATTATGTATTTACTGGTGAAAAAAATTTATTTTAAACTACTAGACAAACTTTAAAACTGCTAAAACGGTATAGATTTCTTAGTTCCATCTAAAGTTCTTACTATAAAAAATGTCTCTATACTTCAGTTGTTTCATACAAAGAATGTTTGTGAGCAAGCTGCTCACCTTTATATTGTTAATTTATTTTTAACAATTTGTTTAATCCAATAAATTTGAATCTGGTTTTAATAACTAAAAACATTATAGAATAAAATATTATTTGGCAGGATTGAAACTACCTACTTATTCGTTTCGACGAAATAGGTATTTATTAGTCTTATCATCATCATCATAATCATCACAACAGCTCATATACGTCCCCACCGAAGGGCTCGAGCCTACCCTAAGTTAGGGTATTAAGGCTTTAGTCAACCACCCTGACCCAGTGCAGATTGGTTAATCTTCTCATATATTAAAAGAAGACTAAAAGGTTAATCAAAGGTGGTAAGTATATCTCTGCTTATTTGCAACATACTGCTTCTATGGCTGAAGTATAGAGATCACTTGTCCTTTTCATTTCACAGGGCAGCATTCTAATATTTATTGGAAACGATTTGTACCAAACGCTTCATTAGAAGCGGGCGCAAGCGATGCATTCCGATTTTTTGCGTCAGCCCAATTTCACGAGCTGTTTACATCGAACGGGATCATCTCGAGTTTGATGTTTCGCTGAATTTTGTCGCCGAAATCAATCCGTGAGCTTACCGAAGTAGTCGATAGCGTCGGGTTTCAAAGTGTCACACGTGTTGCGTTTTTTCTGCAATATGCGTGTGTTCTTCGGTTTATCTTAACTTCTCGTTTTCGTAGATGATTTTTGACACAGATTTCGCTGGCTACTGAGATACGTACACGTGTAAAGTATTAGGAACTGTTAAGCACTTAGCTCTTGCAATGAGTGGTTTGGCATCGCTCAACACGTGGGGCGATTAATGAATCAACCGAGGAATTTTAATGATATTTAAAAAAAGATGTTTTCAAGTATCTTTTTTGTGGCAGACGTGTTGAAGATTTTTTATACAGCATATATAATATGTACTTTGAACGACTATACAATAAAACAAAACTATTAGTCCGCCCGTGACCACAGTTGGTGTAATCCGGCTGAAACGTCAGGGAATTTATAAAGGTAATTTTATCGCGTTAATTCCCGTTTTCTTATTCATGTGAAAACTATTGTATTTGTCATTTATAAAAATAATGTTATATTTAGACCTTGACGAAAACTTCTTTACAGAGTTGTGATTCGTATAGCGAAACCTGGTAACACCTCGCCTTTGAAGTTGAACTATATCATTATAAGTATTGTAAAATTTTCGATTTTACATTTTGTTTAAGTGAATAGCGAATTAATTTCAGTCTTCGCAGAATAAGAGTCCATTTGTACTCATTGTTACTCATGTAAAGAGCCTGTAACAGTACCGGTCACGCGTATCTAGACATGCATTGTGTATTGTTTCGGGACCCCGCTAGGCGAACGGTCAGATACGGAACTCCGATAATGAGTTCGGTGTCGGTATTTTTGTCACAGATGAAAACGAGGCACGCTTACGCTACGGGGCTCGTTCACGCTTTAGCACCACAGTCTGTCAAAATTTTGGTTAACGATTCCGAGAATCTTTTTCAAGGTCCGTTATACAAATCGAGCTCGCGACAGCGACAGTTACGGTTTTTTTTCTGGAGACCTTTATGGGAACCAATAAATATTTCAGAACTGGAGCAAATTATTAGAACAGACTTCTTTGGTAGTCAATAACTGTTGTTACTCTCGACGGAATGTTAACTTTTATTTTCTAAACACGTCGTTTTTTGCAGCCTACCTACATAAAAATAAATGTTTTCGCTTTTCAATATTAAAACAATGCTGTGAGTCATTTGTTTTTTGTTCAACACTTAACTAACACGAGTGTCTCAAACTAACATAGAGAAAATGTTAATATTATAAACAAAACTGCGATATTCATAATTTCTTCGAGATCGATCGTGAAGCGTTTTATACGATTAGAGTAAAAATATTTTTAACAGGGACTATGTATCAACTTTTTAGAAGCTGTTTTTAGTAAGAGCTTATTAACATACTTCGCAAAAAATATCAAAACACAGAAAACCCAGCGTCTATTTTTTGCTCGAAACATCAACATCTCAGCTAAAATAAATTCACTTTCAAATCAAAGTCAAATTTATCACCGGCATTGGCGTCAAACATTAAAATTTTCTATAGCATATTGTCTAAGATAATTAACAATGCATAAATCCTTATATGTGCAAATATCGCAAACATAAAATTTAAAGCGTAGGTATGTTGATATGTAATGGGTAGAAGAGATAATAATTTCACCGCGGTCTATAGAGTCATCTTTGTTCGTTTCACCTTGGTATTTTTGAAAGCCCAATATCTTTCTTGATTAGTAGAGCGTTTGGTGGGGAGGTTTTAATTTAATTACATGATCTAAAATCGTAATAATGAAAATATTTCAGAAAAATTTTATAAATAATTTCACTTGGACCTGGCTGAATAGAGATTACACATTATTATATATTTTAAGGGTCGATAATTAAAATGTTGATATTTAATACTTATTTAAAAAGGCGATCACATTGCTCAATCTGTGCTAATTACTAACAACACCTTAATATATGAACATTACTAAATATGCTTTGAATCCGTAAATATTGAAAAAAAACGTCATGTTCTTTAGTGAATTTTCCAATTGATCTACAATATAATATCAGTATCGGATAAACATACTCTTTTTGACTGTAGCTAGAAGGAAAGAATTGTGATGTGTTTGCGGAGTAATAGTCAGTATACCAAATCACACTGTTTTATTACAAAACACGATATAACCTGAGTTTTGGTTTAAGTATGATGCTCTTTCACTTGTGTTAATAACAGTCGATAGAGACTGCGTCAGGCTTTAAATCTGAGTTTAGACAACGTTTTGAAATAAGAGCGCAAAGGCTTAATAAGTAGGTATGTGTATGTGTGTATCAATGTATACGTGGCACAAATAGCTATGGGTAAGGGAATTTATGATCACTCATCGGAATATCCACTATTTTAAAAGGGAATACAATAGAGAGACTACAAATATGTAATGTTAAAGTTTCTGAACGTTGAAAACTGTCACCAATCTTTAGTTCTGCTTTAGAAGTAGACGAGTACAGAAATATTAAATAGCTCCAATTGAGCACAATCACTAATTGTCTCAGCGAAAGTAACTTTCCTTTATCAACATAATTGGGCGTGGCGAACGACATTACGGGAATTTCACTTTTACACCCTAATCACATTGTTCTCACATCGAAGAACCCTTTTGGGCTGTAAACGAGATTTATGGTGGTCGTGTTTCGCGCAAACGGTACAATGGTACTGAGAGACAATAGTGCAAGGTTGTTCCGGATAAGTGCAACTCTTTCGGCCATCTTTAGCGGTACCGTAGCCTTTCAAGTCGTTCGAACTGTTTTTAGTTACGGTAAGAGCAAGGGTAAATAATTGCGCGGACAGTTAGGGCAATTCCGCCCAAGACAAATAAGTTTGGAACTTCCTGCTTCAGTCGAGAGTTCTATTTTCTCTAGCACTGCTATCTCGTGCCATGTTGTGCTAATTGCTCGTCGTGAATCTTCAACCCTTGCGCGATTTTGATTTTTGTCTCTTTATTGCACACTTTTTGATGACAAAACTTTTCGCCTTAACTGTTGATTGTTGTTCGGAGATTTTTTATTTGAATGTTTTGCCTTTTTTGCCATATCAATATTGTTTGTACAGTTACTTTGTTTGCTAATGTTTGTTTTAATGACTTTCTCAGTTAATTGCAAAGGGTTTGCCGAAAGGCTTATACGAAGATAGTTACGACAGACTTTTTGTTCGCTTCCAACATAAGGGAAATGTATTCATTATTGTTGTATCCAAGAAAAATATTTGAAAATATACTAGGTATGTTTATATGTCTATTTATTTAATGTGGAGGGAATACACGTCTCTGTCGTCAAGGAAAAGAGTAATGCAATATTTTACAATAAGGCGACTATGAAAATAATAGAAGTGTCCTATGTCTAGATCTCACCGTAGTTTATATATTAAAAGATGCTTAACGTTTCTTTACAAAATATGTGATGAGCATCTTTGAAGAATAAAATATTTAGCTTCAGGGCAGTTTTTTACAGAGTAAGTACTTATTCTTAATGTGTCTGAAACATTCTATTGCTCAAAAAATATACGTACTTTTATATATTCGGTAGAACTAGACAACTTTTTTGTTTTCTTGCTTTTTGTACATTTCATAATTACATAAAATATAAGTAAAAGGTATATTAAAATATTCTTACCTTACAATGAAATTTTAAGGATTGTTCTTAAGATGGAATAAAAATCTGACCACGTGTTTTGTATCGGTTAAAAGTCATCATCATCACAGCTCATATAGGTACGTCCCCACCGAGAGGTTCGAGCCTAGCCTATGTTAGGGTGATTAGGCCTTAGTCAACCACGCTGGCCCAGTGCGGATTGGTCGACTTCACATACACCATTGAATTTCTTTCGCAGATGTATGCAGGTTGCCTCACGATGTTTTCCTTCACCGTAGGAGCGTCAGACAAATGTACATATGAAATTCGAAACGAAAAACACATTGGTACATGGCAGGTCTCGAACCCCGACCTCCCGATTGGAAGGCAAGTGCCGAGTCCACAGCGCCACTGACGCTGATCGGTTAAAAGTACCTAAATTCATTATACTACATCACAAAATGTTGATCAGAACTTAAAATATTATCAAACCATATGATAGTTTGATAGCATATTTCTCTTAATGCTGTGAGGTCAGCTTCCAATTGACGACTCTGTAACAATACAGGGAGAAAAAAATAGCCCTTGCTGGTTTTCTTGCTGGTTCTTTCCAGTACAGGGTCTCCCGCCGTAGACTTGTGAACCAATGGCGTAGCTGCTTTGACGTTTAATTATTGAATTTGAATTTAATCTGAGTACTACATGTATTAAATTATAAAGATTATTGTAATTATCCAACATTATTGTATATCGACGAATTACCGTGATTTGTTGTCTATTGCATAGAGTCAAATGAACAACAGGAAATTACAATAAGGTTTTTCTAATTATTCTACAAATCTACATGGCTCTCTACCAACATCAGACTGTATGGGTAAAGATTTAGCTACGGTAAATTACATAAAAGCATAGTGCGTGTGTGTGTGTGTCTGTGTGTTTGTGTTTATGGTTTAATTACGATTTATTGTTGTTAATATTACGATTATGATTTATTATTAGTTGTTGTATGGTAATTGAAACTTAGGTATATACTTATTAATCACCGTATAAATAAAACCATTCTTTTCAGCTTAGTGTTTACGTGCTAAGGTAGGTACCTACATCTATCTTATTATTTTCTCACGTAGCCAGCCAGACACTATAACTAACTATAAAGTACCTACTTATAAAGTTTTATAGTAACTTAAGTGGCGGCATGCAAGTCATTTGACGTCACATGACGTCATACTAAAATTAACATGTTTATTTTTTTTTATTTGAATCTGTTACAATATTTTGAACTATTCTCACAATTTATTTCCTCCACACTGATATCCTACTACAGTAAGTACCTTCATAACTATACGTGTAATAAGGGTCGTTTTGTCTTATTACTTATCATATACCGCGAGGATTAGTATTCCATCGATCTCGAGACGCATTTTGAAACAATAGAATTCAAATTCGCGTTCGAAATCCGAAGATACGAATAAGTATTTAGAAATTGACTATTTTTGAATATTCATTCCGTGCGAAACGTGTGGTCCTACCCACTCGTTTTTCATTTCTACTAGTAGAATATACGCAACGTATATACGATCCGTTTTACCTGTGATTCATATCTGTTTTTTGAAATTATCGAGTTATTGCTAACCAGTTTTTTTATTTTTTCTGCGTTAGACGGTATTTGACAAAGAATTTGTTTTGAATGACAACAGTGAAATCGAGTGATTCAAAAACGAGTCGGGTGACTAAAATAGGGTGCAGTAGAAAATAATTTCGCGCATGATTTGTACCTACTCCTGTTCGAATTCAAAACTCCCTTCTCATCATCATCATCACAGCTCATATACGTCCTCACCGAGGGGTTCGAGCCTACCCTATGTTAGGGTGATTAGGCCTTAATCAACCACGCTGGCCCGGTGCGGATTGGTACAGTCCCAGTGCGGATTGGTACTGTAAACTCCCTTCTAATGGTTCAATAATGGGCCCCGGACCTATGTCTGTATAACTTACTGCCATAATATTTTTTTCTAAAAGCTAAAATAGTCTTTTTCTCAATAAGTACCAAGTTTCCACTGAAAGTTAGTAGAAAATTTAGTAACTTTCATTATCTTTGTCTATCTAAATTAATAGTTTTACAACATAGCTTAGAATAGTTGTATCGAATCTATAGAAACATTCAAAAGATGCGTATTTCAGTAGCCTCTCTAATGAGTCGATTCGTCAAAACTGACAAATTTTTGACGGTGACTTTCTTTTCTCATGCTATTACGGCAAACGGACTCAGTGTCGGCAACTATAAAGGCAGAAATTGGTCTAACGGAAAGAAAGTAGCCAGTTATAAAAATATTGAAGGATCCGTCATAAAGCTCCTTTACATTTACCGTTCGACTTGAACACGTGTAACTGCACAATAGAATTTGTTACTGTAAGATATTGGAGTAAAACGTTATTTGACTATTAAGGTAACGGAAATTTCTCCGGCGAAAGAATAGGGTCAAGTTTTTGTTTAACGGGCTTCGCAAATGAACTCTGCACAAAAATGAGTTCGCTTTTGTTGTTTCGCTTAAACCTTCACCCTTACACCGTTACTTGTGGAGATATTCGGTCCATGAATGGTGTGTTTTAAAAATATTTTTGAAAACTATCATTGTATTGTTTACTATGCGTATTGTATTTGTTCACTTTGAAACTAAGTGTATTATACATTTTGCTTTATTCAGGCCGCTCATGTATAAATTTCCGACACCTAACGACTTTCGACTCTAAGCTATTACTGCAATAGAAATTAATTACGTACCTGGCCAAAAAAAAATAAAAAAGAACAATAGGTATGAGAATGATTCCAAGCTACGAACATTCGTTAATTTTTAATTTCTAACTTAGTTAATTTTTAACTTCAGTCTACATCATTTGATTGATTTAACGCTTCATTATAACTGTACGTTCTTACTTCGAAAATGCCGATATTCGTATTTATTTTTTTTATAAAATAACTTCACTATTTAAAAGAAAGTCATTGCTATTGACAAAATGAAACCAATACCTGTGGCTATGGGCGATATTTTCAAAAATTATTGTCTAAATCGTATGCCTCTTATGAAAATCTGCAAATTATGTATATAATAAGTAAAGAACAGAACGCACTTTAAGAATAAATATTAAAGACAATATAATAGTAATTAGCATATTATTTTTATGTATTCTTTTCTAATACTTTACCGGAGGGAGGCTCTGTATCAGGGGCGTCTGCTTGGGTACCTACCTACGTTTTACCCATTTCTGCCTCAAAGCAGTAGTGCTTGCATTGCTGTGTTCCAGTTTGAAGGGTAAGATAATATGGCAATGAAATCACTGGATACCGTGACATCTTATGTCACAAGTTGGCAACGTACACTGTGGTTCTTGTGGGGGTTGCAGTTTTGAATCTCACAGGAGCTACATATATTCGTAGTATCACGTGCTTGTTTTCCAACTAAGTTGTGTCAAAATAATAATAATAAAAAGCACGTATTATATTTGCCACAGGGTTTTTTCTCTTCTTAACACGCCCAATAGGTAGTTAATTGTTTAGCTAATATCAACAAAATCTAAATTTGTTTGAAAATGATCTGGACCTCTTTGTTCAGTAATATTTGAGTAAATTGTCGTATTTAATATTACCTTATACAAGCTCACGGCAAATTTTACTGTATCCATTTTCTGTGCGAAGCAATAAAATTTCGAGCAATTAAAATTTCTCCAAGCGCACCATTTCGACGCAACTTTGCACTTTTTATCGTTGCAATGACTTTTACGCAAGTCCGCCTAATCGGCAAAAACGGACTGCGATAAAAATGTGCTGGCTCCGTCTCACGTCTTTTGCCAGAGGCCGCTAATGGCCTCGGCACTATTGCCATACAATTCGGAAGTATACAGCACGCTCGAACAGTAGGAGTCGATTGTTTTATTGTTCCAGACAAATGGATGTTTACAATCTCTCTTTGTGCGAGTTCAAATCCTCCTTTGAAATAGTTGTGAAGGTGCCGATGGGCGCAGGCCTCCATTGTCTTTCAATTGTTTGCCCGCCTTTTTTCTAGATTCATGCGCCTGATTTTATTTTGTTCAAATATTTTCATAGTTTACGCAAAGATTCGCAAAAAGTATCGGCTTAGTGAGTTAAATCCTAGGTGGTCTCTACAATAAACAAACATGAAAAACAAAAATTTTGCATTGACTGTAAATGTCCTGAATTTTACATTATTTTGGAATATTACGATATGAGAGTAGATAAAGTTACAGTACAACAGTAACTGGTAAATTTATTCAAACAATTATGATGCTATTTCCAGAGTTAATGTATGTTTAAATATAAAGAAAAGAAGAGAAGATTGACGGGACATTAATTAAATTTTTGTAACTGCCTTGAGCATAATGTTCCGACTTCGTCCCTTATAAGCGTATAATGGAACTAATTTGTTGTTCAAACAGGGGTTGTCCTGTACACAAACATTCATCCTGGATTTGATCTTACAATTTTGTAATAAACGGAGGCCTTACTTCGCCTTTATTTCCGAGATGTTAAGGTTCATTGTGCATATTAGCTATCCTATACGGCTGTGTGTTGTGTTGGCGACCCAAAGCTCCGGGACATCTATTCGACACGTACCGAAAGCGATTCTCGTTTAAAATCTATTGTTTGCATGAACCTAACATAGTTTGGCATAAATGACCATCGTGATTTTTTGACGACGTAAGAGATTTTGGATATTAACGATATTAATTGAATAGGTAATTAAATTTGTAGATTGAATTAGAGAGGGTTGGGTGCATGCAAGCAAATAACTGTCACGCCAACTTGTCTAGGAATTTATGTGCCAACACACAGAATTGCCTCTGTGTTTTGGCACATTAAATATTACCCTGTCAGAAGCGAACTTATCCATAATTGGACACAAATTAAATTAACTACATTATTCAAATCAGTATAGCTACATTAGTCGTTAAAATAACATGCGACCGAGTTCTGAGAATTTCTGGATTAAAGCCATTATTATTGTAATATTTTATTTTCCTTCTACTTGTCAGGACATTTAAAGTAAAGGGTCATATTCAAATAGTCACAACTCCTAAACTATTTGACTTAGAGCTTAGGTCTTGATATCAGTTTTTAGGTAATACCTTAGTGCATCTAAAAAGTTAAAAAAAGGTATGTCGTCAGCCTAGTTTTTTGGAAAACAATTAAAAAGTAAAAAAAATAACCAAATTTTTTCAGCACTTTTTAAGTTTCAAGTATTTTTTAATGTTTTAATGAGAGTTTTGATAAACTTTTTAGTGTGAACTTATTGCCTTCTTTTGTATCTATCGAACGAAACTGTACTTTTATGCCTGTAGCGCCTCTACATCGGTAGATATTTTTTTACTTAGAATGGGCTTACTCTTAATCCTAATTCAGCCTTGAGGCAAGGATGAGATCTACGGTGGGACGAGTTTGCCCAGAAAGTGCCCATTCACCCTTGCTTTGAAGATTTCCGGGTTGTATGAGCTCGGGAATATATGTAGACGCCGGTAGAGAATTCCACACCTTGGCTGTGCGCACTATAAAAAAACGTGTAGCGCTTTGTGCGACCAGCGGGAATATCAACCAGGTGAGGGTGGTAACCAGCCGTGCGTCTAGATTCCCGATAGAAAAAAGGAGATGGCGGAATCAGTTCATGCAGTCCCTGAGCACAATCCCCGAAGTACAGCCTATAGAACACATAGACAGGCAACACTGCGCCGGCACTGTATGGCAAAATAAAAGAACCCAACCGTACACAGTAAAAAAAAATTGCCGCCATTTCAAAACAGTGGGGACAAAATGCCTTATTATGGTGGATTTGTTAATAAAATTTATCATATTGCTTCGCCTTAAAGGATTGGATTCCAAACAAACTGTACATTTCTGAATTGCATTTAATTTGGACCTGTAGTTTAAGAACTATTCAAAGTTTCTACATTTTATCACCCACTCACTCATCGATCATCAAAACTAAAGTAATTCTGCTACATAAAATAACTTTGTAATCCTTTAAAAGATATGGATTACAAGGTTAAGTTTTGCAGTTCATATTAACTATTGAGTGAGACTACAAATAGTATTATTGTCATCACACCAAGATTAGGACCACCCCACACCGGAAAAAAGAACAGAAAGACTGTGTGGTAACGTCTTCCCTCTTTGATACTGTGCTAAATTCTTTGCTAGAGAAGACATAAGCTAAACATTTGTTTAGCTCGTAATCGTTTGTTAATAATTATAATAATAAATCATTTAATTTGCAAAAATTTGGTTACAAAGATGGTGGTGATTCCAAATAAACAAATTTTGTCGTTTTTCGACGTGCAAATACTTATTGTTGTGGAATTTATATTATGATTGGCATGATTACATTCAATACATTTTTAGTTTATCATTTAATTACATACAATTAATAATCGCAGTCAAAATTGTGAATATTAATAATGTCAAATAAATAAAGTTAATAAAATATACGTGAATAGAGTGATATAAAAGTGTTTGTAAATGTGTTTATTTTTGTGTTGAATTGTTTGATTTGCCTGACAATTGGCGTTTTTCTGAATTTGCAATTTATAGAATTTATCGTTTCGTTAATTATTATAATAATACATCTATCTAGAAATATTAATCGCATACGATCACTTGGCATTTTAAGAGTTAGACTTTTTGCACCTCATGCATTATACAGGGTGATTAATCCAAATGGGTCAGTAGGGAGAAGTCAGAAACTATGAGAGAGCGAAATCTGTTCTTAAGAACCATGGTGTCGATTTTAGATTTAATAATAATGATAGCATTTAATTTTTTTAACTCTTATACATAGCCGGGAATAGAACCTGGTTAAAATATTTGTAAACAATGTTATAAATCTAGCAAGTTTTTTAGTTGTTATTGCTGATGACGTGAATCATAAGTCACAAGGAACACATTTTTTATGTAACTTTGCTTAAATAATTGAAAAAAAAAAACTCAAAAATAAGATAAATATTTCATTATTGTTTTTAATTTTAAATAAATTGGCTCGCCCGCTGAACGAATGTGTTCTAATTTTAAATAAACGCAATTTGTAATGCATAATAGTGTACCACTTCAATATAAGAATTACACGAGATTTCATAGCAAAATTTGGTCTTTATACTCACAGGATCAACTATACAAACAAATACTGCATGCGAATTTTTACCAGATTCGATTCCCGGTTATGTATGAGAGTTAAAAAAAATTACAATGCTATTATTATTATTGAATATATAAGCGACGCCATGGTCCCTAAGAATAGATTTCGCTATCTCTCATAGTTTCTGACTTCTCCCTACTGACCCATTTAGATTGATCATCCGGTATAATGTATGAAAACAAGATTTTGCAGATTATTTCATTTGTATTTTTTTATATGTTGATTTTATTTTTTTATATTATACAACTTGATGCAAAAATACCCCAAAAAGAAAGTAATTTCTAAAAAAGCTGACATTTCAATCAATGACGACTGATTTACTGTGTTGATTGCTCTGTGGTTTTCATTTATTTGTCATTCTGGCAACAAACAGTCATTTGTAATATAATAAACTAGCTGTGCCCGCGAACTACGTTTCGCCATCAAAATGCTTAACACAGTGCTTAGTTTTTTCCTCCATTTTATTCCATAATGATTCAATGATTCAAATTTATTGTGCCTTTCTTGAGCAGCGGCCATTTCGAAATTAGGACAATTTTCGTAGAATAGGTTCGTAATACTCTAAGTACTCTTCAGGGCCTTTCATTTAATACCCATATTGCTGGGTTTGAAAAGCAACTGTTATCCGCCCTTTTTGAGCTACAGCCATGTTGAATTTACGTCAATACGTTTATAGTGTACATTCATAGTGCTCTACTGATCAAGGCCTTTCATTTGATACCCATATTGCTGGGTTTGGAAATGAACTTTTATCCGTTATTTTTGAGCGGCGGCCGTATTGAATTTTGTGCGATTTTCATAGGTTCATAGTGCTCTACTCTAAGGCCTTTCATGTTATGTGCGTATTGGTAGGTTTAGAAACGAACTCTAATCCACTTTTTTGAGCGGTGGCGATGTCGAATTTACGTCAATATCGCTATGTTCATAGTACTCTACTCATCAAGGCCTTTCATTTGATACCCATATTGTGGGATTTAGAAACGAACTTTTATCCGCCTTTATACAGCGGCGGCCATGTTGAATTTCCATCAATGTTGCTAGATTCCTAGTGCTCTACTTTTCAAGGCCTTTCGTTTAATACCCATTTTGCTGGGCTTGGAAACGAACTTTTATCCTTTTTTTTAACAGCGGCCATGATGAATTTAGGGCAATTTTCTAAAGTTCATAGTGCTCTACTCTTGAAGGCCTTTCATTTGATACCCATATTGCTAGGTTTGGAAACGAACTTATATCCACCCTTTTTAAAGGTGGCCATGTTGAATTATGGGCAATTTTCCTAGATTCATAGTGTTCTACTCTTGAAGGCCTTTCATTTGATACCTATATTGCTAGGTTTGGAAAAGAACTTTTATCCACCTTTTTTGAGCGGCCGCCATGTTGAATTAATGTCAGTGTTGCTACGTTCATAGTGCTCTACTCATCAAGGCCTTTCATTTGATACCCATATTGCTGGGTTTGAAAACGAACTTTTATCCATATTTTTGAGCGGCGGCCATGTTGAAATTATGGCAATTTTCCTAAGTTCATAATGCTCTAGGTACTCTTTGAGGCCTTTCATTTGATACCCATATTGCTAGGTTTGGAAACGAACTTTTATCCACCTTTTTTGAGCAGCGGCTATGTTAAATTTATGTCTATGTTGCTAGGTTCATAGTGCTCTATTCATTAAAGTTTTTCATTTGATACCAATATTGCTGAGTTTGAAAACAAACTTTTATCATTTTTTTTGAGCGGCGGTCATGTTGAATTTAGGTCAATTTTCCTAGGTACCTTATGATCACTCTTCAAGGCCTTTAATTTGATACCCATATTGCTAGGTTTAGAAACGAACTCTTATCCATCTTTTTTGAACGGCGGCCATGTTGAATTTATGTCAATGTCGCTAGGTTCATAGTGCTCTAATCATCAAGGCCTTTTATTTGATACCTATGTTGCTGGTTTTGAAAACGAACTTTTATCCATTTTTTGAGCGGCTGCCATGTTTAATTTAAGGCAATTTTCCTAAGTTCATAATGCTCTACTCTTTGAGGCCTTTCATTTGATACCCATATTGCTGGGTTTGAAAACGAACTTTTATCTTTTTTTGAGCGGCGGCCATGTTGAATTTGGTTCGATTTTCCTAGGTACCTAATGCTCTACTCTTCAAGGCCTTTCATTTGATACCCATATTGCTAGGTTTGGAAACGTACTTTTATCCACCTTTTTTCGGCTGCGGCCATGTCGAATTTAGGTCGATTTTCCTAGGTACCTAATGCTCTACTTTTCAAGGCCTTTAATTTGATACCCATATTGCTAGGTTTGGAAACGAACTTTTATCCACCTTTTTTGAGCGGCGGCCATGTTGAATTTATGTCAATGTTGCTAGGTTCATAGTCCTCTACTCATTAAGGCTTTTCATTTGATACCCACATTGCTGGGTTTGGAAACGAACTTTAACCGTTTTTTTGAGCGGCGGCCATGTTGAATTAAGGGCGATTTTCCTAGATTCATAATGCTGTACTCTTCAAGGCCTTTCATTTGATACCTATATTGCTAGGTTTGGAAACGAACTTTTATCCGCCTTTTTGAGCGGCAGCTATGTTGAATTTACGTTAATGTTGCCAGGTTCATAGTGCTCTACTCATCAAGGCCTTTCATCTAATATCCATATTGCTGGGTTTGGAAACGCACTTTTAGTGGCTAGGTTCAATGTGTTCTACTCTTTAGGTCCTTGGTTTGATTTCCATGTTCCTTAGGTGTATCCAAAAAGATGTGATCCGTCATTTTAGATATTAGGATAAGAGCCCCGTACGCGTAACCCAGAATCATTGAAGTCAGATATTTTTTTTATTATCAATATTAATCAATTACTTTTATCAATATTAATAGTTTTAAATGGATGAAAGAGTTTGATTCCTTAGTCATAATGTAAAAACATATAACACCTTTTAAAATACTTTTCAACATTTCAAAAATTGTACCGATTTTGAGAAAATTGGTCAAGAATTGGTTTAACCAACCTAAAAATTTTATATTTGTGACGTGATATTGTCATAAAAAATGCTTTATACATTGGTTGTATGGCTTGATCCTTTTGCCTTACGACCAGGGTAATACATAAGAAAAAGACAATTTAAACTTCCTAAACTTCTTGGTTGGCGAAAGCCAGATGGGCACAGCCATTAACAGAAAAGATTAAGTTTTTCTTTGCACTATGTGACAGACTTGTCAAAATAATTTCACGTGCGCCATGTTGATTTTCTACTTAAGCATTGTGCGAAAATTTTATATGGTATTTTTTCACGAAAAATAAAACGTGAATTTAAACAAATGAAATTATGCCTAAATTTTCTTCCGGAAAATTCTAAGCATTGTGGTGTAAGCCATATCAAATTCTGTCCAGTAGTTTCGGAGATCTTTCCGGACAAACAAACAAATATACAAACAAACAAACAATTTTTTTAAAAACGTTTCTATCGTGTACGTGTTCTGCTAATGATTTTAAGGCGACCGGTGTATTGTTTTTCTTAATATTTCGCAATTACAGATTTTTGCACCCCTACGATTTTATTATATATTAAATACGATTAAGATAATTAATACAGAATCGTATCTCTTCAACTCCATCGCACCCCATCAAGGGATGATGGTATTTTGCGTCCGCCATGTTGGATTTTGATATCGATGTTATTTTCGTAATCTACAACCCAAAAAACCATGAAAACAACAATAATGTCGATATCACATTACCACCCCATTTCACCCTATTAGGGTATGAATTTCAATAAAATACGAAACATGTTATCCATCGATTCTATTAACGAATGTTTATGCAAAATTTAAAGTAGATTGGACCAAGGAATCTAGTTGTCCCATACAAGCTTTGCCCCTCTTTTTCACCCCCTTAGGGGTAGAATTTCGGAAAATTCTTTCTTAACG
The DNA here is from genome assembly GCA_963935595.1 of Schoenobius gigantellus. NCBI lineage: Eukaryota > Metazoa > Arthropoda > Insecta > Lepidoptera > Crambidae > Schoenobius > Schoenobius gigantellus. The sequence continues at coordinate 12,092,997 of OZ012558.1, forward strand.
GACGCCTACGTCATACAGAGAACACACCCTCCAAGTTTCAAGTCTCTACGATCAGCGGTTTAGGCTGTGCGTTGATCCGTCAGTCAGTCAGTCAGTCAGTCATTCAGGACAAAGCATTTTATAGGTATAGATAATATATTTATTTTTACATGAATTAAATTTAAATGAAAAACCTACAATGCCAAGAAGAATTACAATCACAATTTTGATTTAAAATTATTTCACTATTATTGTTTATACAAAACAAGCACGGTGTAACGGGTTTAAAGTAAGATCATCAGAAACAATTATTTTATTCCTTTTTAAGGGTATTTTTGTGACACTTTGGAGGAATAGTTGCCATATTGAAAATTAGTTTCACCAGACTGTAAAAATAATCCGAATCAAATACAAAAACAATTACTTAAGTGGGTGCTTTCAAAGGTATTAGGACTCTATGCTAATAGCTATAACTGCCAATATTGCAAAACAAATTAAACCAACCAAATTTGCAATCGCATTTTTCTATACTATTCTTGTGTAGATACCCCTAGGCACTATATTCCATGTCAATACAGATAAAATCAAAGCACGGCTCGATTAGTTTGATCGACAGCCAACTGAAATCTGCAAGGAATAGCTTACGATCCCACAGATCTGTGCAATGTATGACTACTGAGGTGCGTAAATGCTGGAATTAAAAAAAAAATGCCATGTGTGGTCCATGGGACAATCGGAGTTAAATCCCGTGAAATTGCGTCAAATTTAATCGCTAGTGTCAAATGCGGTGGTGAAGTGGCAACTCCTTTTAATGATGGCGTCGGGACACTCCGAAGTGTGATCATGCGTGTTCGCTCCATTGTAGCTTTGACAAACAATTTGTATTTGGCGTACCGTTCAAATTTCTTACACTGCATCATGTCTGGTTGCGATATTGTGTTAAGTGGGTTACTTGTGTGGCAAGTATTACGCTGACACAGTTTTTAACGCTTCATAGATTTTATCTAGCAAATAAAATGGACGTGATGTTTAAGCATTAACATAAGTTCTAAAAGCTGTTCTAAAAAAAAAGAAAATTGACTTCTATTGGAATAAAATGAAACAAATCACGTTGTTTGTATTTAGTTTTGAAATATGAAATATTCTAAGCTGTAGCAACATGTGTGTATTGCTACTGTGTATAAACTGATTAGACAACTAAAGTGATAAAGTCATTTCCTAGTTCATGTGCTAATTTAAAGTCCAAGAGTCAAAATGGGTGCCATGAGTGATACTTATATAAACGCCACAGCGAAGTAAGGATTTAGAGGAAAAGAAATCCATCCTCGTATTTGCAAAAAATTTGGGGTGTAAGGAGTTTTGAACCCTGGCGATGGACAAGATTCTAGCGCTCCCTGCCAACCGGTACTTTGCCAGGGTGGTGATGACGGCCCAAATCTCCTACCCGGCAGTGAGTGTATTGAGTCTGGGACGTTGATGATGACAACCTATACACTCTTCTATCCTACACACAAGTTCATACAACTACTTATTAACATTTACATGCAAACACAATTTATAGGTACCTAATATTTCTTTTTATCTTTATTAACCATACAACCCTAGGATTAACAACAAGGTACAAGAAATAATTGATTTCTCGTAATTTCTGAATATTGTGGTAAGAAATGATTCTGAAGTGGGTATTATAATGACTTGATACAGTACCAATTATTTAATATTATGATTAACCAAATTAATATTAGCTAATCATCAATCTTCGAAACATACCACTTTAAATGAAACCTATTCAAACAAATGTAACTCGCATAATTATATTTGATTTTAAAATGTATTTCGCCCGAGACTGCAATGCGTTTTATTGCAAATGCATTTTATTTATTTAACTAGACGCTTCAAGCGTCTAGTTAAATAAATAAAATACTATAACATCAAATCTACGAGAAATAAAGCTGGAAAGGTGGTTCATTGATGTGTGCAGTAATAAGGACAGTATTATTTTGTGTCTCCATTTTAAAATTATCTATTCTGTGGTATCATTTATGTCTACGCACTTTTCTAATTAATATATAATAACAATGGTTTCACTTGCACTTATTTATATTTAAACAGATGTGTTTATTTCACTTTTCTCCAAAATAAACTATGCGTTAAGTTTCAGTATGATATTGCTTGCAAAAACTTCGTCTTGGGTGGTCTTAAGTGGCGTCAAAGCATGCAACATTTTCGGTTTGTATACTCTGACCGCTCAACAGCCGACTTGGGAACATCAACTTTAATGCTTAGAGTGAAAAGTGTATAATCAAACACGGTCATAAGTGTTTTGTCGGAGAATCATAACCAAATATTTACGTTGGGCTGTCATTTATGAATGAAATTTCCAAACTACAAAACGTTTGACGTCGGACATCGTGAAATAGAATTGAGACCAAACCTGATGAATCGGGTTGACCCAGTCCGGGGTCTGGTTTGTGTTTGGTTAGCTGCGAAATGGCGCTAAGTCAGAAAAGGTCTAATTACTATAAATAAATATCGTTAATGTCGAATAATTTCATAGAGAATACACTAACAGCTAGTTGCACCAAAATTGTGCTATTTTTTACAAATTCTGTTATACGTTATTTATACTTATAACAATCTGTCACTATTACGAATCCGTAAACTTATGTTGCACCAAAAAATACGAGTAAAAGTAACCGTAAAATTCCTTGCTACATGTAATGTAGCGTTAATTCTATAATTTTAGTTTAGTAGATTTTTACTGCCATTAAAGTTTTTTTTACATGTAGACATGTTATTCATTTGTCAAAACGTGACGTTGATAGTGTTTTTGTTCAAATTGGCTGATTTAGTCAAAACGTTAAAGCTACTCAAATAAGAAGAAAAAGCTTTGTTGCGTGGTGATTTATATTTGTATGCCTAAATAATTTTAATAATGCATTTTAATATATCTGTGTATCTGTATGTAAAAATCGCTGCCTTCAGTGAGCATTTGACCTAATCTAATGTTCGTTCTTAGACGACGGCAACCATCCAATATATGGATAATTGTTCAATATCACTGTCGGATAGTGAATTGTGTAGTGAAAAGTGAAATTAAATTGTATTTTAAACGCGTTTTCCAACCTTAAACATGAATTACAAATACGAACGAACTGTGAAAATTTATATTTTTACGTTATGAGCAGGGCGTGAGCTCCGTAAAAACTATCCCACCAAAAACATTCTGTAAAAAACTAGCCAAGTCTCGATGGAGCTGCTTGTTTATCTCGAAAAAGTAATGAAATCTAGACAAAGTCTTGCCAAGTCTAAGGTTCCTTACTGCGATTTCTTTATTATTGTGGTTAATGTTGTGTGACTTGGCCGTTGACTTCAATATAGAAGTGTGATGTTGTCTGTACCTATTCTTATATTATTTTTAACTTTTCAGTATTTTTAAAGTTGGTTTTTATTTTTTGTAAAATAATTTTTAATGAATGACATCTTTTAGTGAACTGAGAAACCCTAATTTAATACCAGCTCAACCGAAGGTGAATAATATAAGATTTCGCTCCATTTTCATGAGTCCCATCATCAGATCCTGACTTTGGTAACTTTGTGACCACCCTAGGAATGAACTCTATCAAAGAATTTTGAAAATCGGTCCACAATTGGCGGAGTAATCGCGTAACATACACACAAAACACCTTGGATACACCTAAAAATTTAAGGGTTTTCCTCGATTTTATAGGATCCCATCATCAGATCGTAATTTTGGTAACCTTGGGACCACCCTTGGAGTATACTCTATGTAATACAAAAATAATTTTGAAAATCGGTCCACAATTTGCGGCGTAATCGCGTAACATACACACGAAAAAAACATAGAATTGAGAACTTCCTCCTTTTTTGAAGTCTGTTAAAAATTTATTTACTTTTTTACTAAAAATTAACAAAAGGCTTTGGCTGTGCTTTTATATGTTTTACTTTTTTTATATATAATCTCGATAAATTTTTTTGCTAAATGTTTGAATACAGCGGAAAATCTGGCTATTTTCTTAGGTTTTTGAAGGTTTAAATCTCTTAATAAAATTAACATAAACATAAGAAAAAAGGAAAACATAGAAACATGCTTCTAGTATAGCCATAGATTTTTTTGGAAAAAAAATTTCTATTGCCGTTAATAAGGAAGGAAACGGGCGACTCCGTTTGTATGGAAAACGGTACGATAAATCCTCTTAAGCGTAGACACTATCGATGTACTTAAAAAAATAAGCACTGTCTAAAGTTAGACACTGCTTAAACATGATGCTGTCTCTATCTATCCTTTTGAAACGGCATCATGTTTAAACAGTGCCTAACCTAGACAGGGTGCAAAAACTTTTTGTAGTAACACCGTATGTAGGTACCTACTTGACTTTCGTAAGTAAAAAAAATATTTTTTTAATTAAATTTTTAATGTTCTATATGAATGATTTTAGACGTGCAGAATACTTATCGCTCAATTAAAGACAAAAGCACCAACAAGCGAGGTTGGAATGGAAGTTGCATAATAACTTTATCTTGTGTTTCAGACTATAAGTGAGTTTGCCAAAGTCCAATATTCTTTTTTAAAACTACACTTCTACTGTAACGTAGGCGAACGTTGCAGTCGAATAAGCCGCTACTGAGAATAAATAGTTTCAAAAACCGTTATCGGTATTACAAAGCTGCTATCGTTTCGTTTCTGAAAAAACCTGGTACTGCCCACCACTAGCGCACAACAGAATACCAACCTTGTTAACGTTGTTGCTGACTTGGGTACCATTACAACCCTCGTAACAAAAAATGCTGTCTGGTTCTAACGCAGAGTAGAAGACTATATAGCGACTGTCAGAATAGAGCACGAACATGACGTTTAATCTACAAACATATATCTTCAGTCGTGAATACATACTCTTTGCGCAAGATCTGAAGATTACAATCATTCTGATGATAATCTGCTGTTGATGTTGCGCCATAAAAATTAGTGCTGAACTGTATTTTCCAGATAACACTAATATTCTGAGCACCAATTGAACTATATTTATGTTTGGCTGGACGTCTTTTTATTACAGGTCTATAAGGAGGATGATTATCAGTTTGAGCTAGTTTGATCCAATCATTTGAGTGCCCAAGCAAAAAAATGAATCCAACTTTTTTAGTTTGGGATAAAATAGAATAAAAATTATACAGGTTATGTAGGCCTGGGTTTGTTTCATAGCTAAATATTGATTGAAATAATTGCTGGACTATTCAAATATTTCTATCAATTGTATTGGAAACTTATCAAAGATAACATCAAGTTAACTGTTAATATTCGGAGGTATATAATTACTAGTGTGATAAAATTGTGTGGCATCTGAAATGGAAGTAAGTGACCTTTAGTTTAGTAGTTATATTCGATTGGTTCAGACTTAGAAGTGCCAGAGTTAATTCCCAAAGTAATCAGAAATTTTCTCGCTATACATACTTGGAAGTAAGGTTCCTTCCAAGTATGTATAGCGAGAATACTAGTTGGCTTGAGACAACTACCCATAGTAACAAAGATTTACTGATATCAAAAGCCTTAAGTGTTTATTTTATTTATTTTTTGAAAATTAGGAGTAGTAAAAGTAGTAAGGAGGATTCGTCAGAATTCCGTTAGCTCCTGGATTGAATCATAATCCTGGCACCAGCACCTATAGGAAGTATCCCCTATTTATGATTATGGGCAGAGTTCCGAACATGATTAATAAATAATATATCTAATCAAGCAGATTAACCTAATCTTTTAGCAGGTACCATTATGGGTACTATTGTGTCGTTCGGTGTGGGGTCACCTTGACCCTGAATGGGCTCTCTATTAGGGGCGGAGAAGTTTGGACAGACGTTTAACTGGGTATGGGGGAACGTGCGGAGTAGCCACTGGTGGACCGGAGTGAGACCACTGGTGCTTCGGATTATCCTAATGGGCTGTCTAATCAGCTTCCCTTGGTCTCGTTATAGACTATATCGCCTTAAAAAAGTACCATTGTGACAAAACATAAAAAGCCTACTCAAATCAAAACCGGCCAAGTGCGAGTTAGACACCTAGGGTTCCGTACAAAGATATCTAAGTATACATATAAGTGTTTTTAGTTATAAGTTAGGTCATAGCAGATCTTACATCTTTTTGCGCCAAACACATTTATTTTTTAACTTTCCGTTCGGTTGACTGGTAGCGAATGCCTCGTTGCATTAAGTCCACCCTTTGTACCTGTATAGTGCAATAAAGATTTGATAAATAAATAAGTTCCTAACTTTGTAGATATTTACGGTTTTTAGATTTTTCCTTCACGTGTATTTTGTTGCTTAGGTTTTGTTTCGGTTTTGAAATTGCAAAATTTGGAAAATATGCGACATAAGCGATCATATCTCTTGATGTCGTTAACTTAAAAGTATGATTTTTCATAGATCTGAAAGTGACCGTAGACCCGAGTATTTCAGTTTGATATCTATACACATACCCGAGAAAAACGTCTTGACAGACAAACAGACAGACGGACAACGAAGTGATCCTAACGGTTCCGTTTTTCTTCTTGAGGCAGGGAACCCTAAAAATTGAGTGAAGGTCAGCAGAAAAAGAGGAATTAATCAAGCATGATTGGGGTGATTATTTACGCATAATATCAGATAAAGGTGATTATAGTGCATAGACTTGATGCCTGTAACCCACAAACCAGTTGCTAGTTCCACAGACTTTACGTCTTCAGTTCACGACATAATCACCTTGTTAACATAACACGCGTTTTGCCCGGCCGTATCGTCAGTACTCGTACTGATACCCATTATCGCGTCAGATTACCCGTAATGTAGCGCGAACAATGCACAGGTAGTCGCAGATATCGATTCGAAGTATCTGATAACAGATCAAACCTCGCCGGCGTGATACGGACGATCTAAAACGCCGACAATCGCAACGGTAGCATTGTATATTTCATTGCGAAACCTTTGATGTGGCCGACATTCCTGATAATGCGTCAGAATTGGTTTAATAACACATCGCTGTGCGGTTTTGTTTCGCTGACAAAATATTCTTTTAATGTTACGACAAGTTTGAATGTGCGAGCTAAAGTTTGTGTAGTTGACTAGTCATACATCCTCGTTTGTTTCTGTTAATATAGGCGTGGAGATAAGAATTGAAATTATGACGAAATCTGTTTTCATGACTGTCGTGTACTAAGATTATTTAGAAATATTGGACTCCATTTTTTCTTTTTTAACCAAATCAAGAAAATGAGAAATGCCGCGTGACGTCACGGCTGTGTATGTGCGCACGTTGTGACATGGCAAGCCCCTCCGAAGCTTTAAATTGCTTTATCCCAGCATTGTAGGTTTTTCTTATTTCTACAAAGTAAATAAATTGGTGTCTCTTTATTATCTGACTCTGACTAAGGAACTTATTAGATTTCCATTTTTATACTCTGTCATTTCATCGCTATTGGTATAACATTTTTTTATAACAAATTTGGCGAATATTCGCTTTTATACTAAATTGGAGTTATTTGACCTCTAACTCTACTATTCTAAAGGAGACGGTTCAAAATGTAACAACATGAAATATTCTTTATTTCAACTCTTATTGCATAGTAGTTATATGTTAGAAAAATCAGACATATCCGCAATCTGAGAAAAGAGAAAATCAGGTTTAAAGTTATTGATAACGAATTAATCGAATAACATGCTGTAATCGATTACATTTTATTTCCCGTGGTAATAGTTTTACGTCAGGTGAACTATAAATAATATTTTTGCCATACTCTCACGCACATTAAACATCAATAATTATAATCTATCTTGTCCTAAACAATAAAGAAGAGTTCCATAAAATGAATATCTATCTGTAATCGATTATTCATATCTTTTTTCTAAAATACGTTGGGGTCAGCGCTGTGAAAAAAAATGAAAAATGTCAGATGTCACTCGAGTCGTTTGCTTCTTTTCCTTCGATAAGTTTTGAGTGTGCTCTTATTGTTATTCGATTTTTCTACGACCTCAATACGGACTTCAGTGATCTTATTTTTCTTGTATGACCTGATATGCTTTCACACCGGACACCGAAAACCCGCGTAGACATGATTGACTTTGGCAATCTTGTTCCTGGACTTCCCGCTCGGCCTTTCTATTGGACACCACACCATGAATCGTTCTATAAATTGCAATATAGCGTTAGATCGCTGTAACGCAATAGGCAACAGAGTTTTAGATAATTATGCCATATTGACTGTGTTTCGTGATTGGCGTTCACCTCAACCTGTAAGTTCAGTCTTCTAAACTATTTTAACTAATCTTTAGTAACATAAAAATGCTTTAATATGATAAAAATATATGACTTTATAATGTTATTCCCTGAAAAAGCGCTCTGCTTCGACATCTGATTTTCATAACCCCACTTTTATAATCTTTTATTTCTCAGATCTGAGATTGCCAATTTTAGCCAACTTTTAAGAAACCGTTTAATGTCCTACTACCTTTCAAATAATACGACTTTCATTGTGTTACACCCTAGGCCCAAAGTTCTATGGAGGGTGATCCGTCTTCTTTACTGTAGGGAGATTATTTACCAGGGTCGCCTGCTTGGGTACCTCCGTCTTGCCTCCGTCAGCCGCAAAGCAGCTGTGCTTGCCTTAGATTAAATTTTAATCTAAGGTGCTTGCATTGATGTGTTCCGGTTTGAAGGGTAATAAGATATGGCAATGAAATTACTGAATACTGTGACTTCAGAGCTTACGTCACAAGTTGGCAACGTACACTGCTAATCTTACAAGAACCACATATACTTTATATTAGGTGACTGTTACCACTTACCATCAGGTGGGTAGTATGCTTCTTTGCCAACTTAGTTGTATAAAAAAATAATGACTTCCTGCTGATAATTTACCTACCTAGACTGAGTACCGAAAATGCCTATACCTACCTTCACAATATACCTAATGCAAAATATCGCTTTCCTTACAAATCTGATGAAATAGACTCACATTAATAATAATATTATATAAAATTAATATATCAATTAATTAATGTGGTAACATTCCAAGTAATTTAAAAATTACCATTTTAACTAATTTCATAAATTCGTTCACATTAGGAAGCTATAAAGGGTAACGCAGGTTGTATTGTACTTATATTTTTTTTTTGTTATTTAAGATTCCTATTCTAAAGACACATAAGAGATGTTTTCATACGCTAAAAATAACATGGTGTGACCTTTAGAGATATTAACACGGTGACCTGCCTTCCAGGAAAGGTCAAAATTCACCAATTGTTGCCCTGTTATCGGTAAACACAATAGCATATTGCCGATTACAATAGAGCACACACAGTTTCTAAGCTTCTTTACATTATCAGTGTATTGTTAAAGACATAAGTGTAAAAATATAACTTTAGAAATATGAAATAAAAATCTTTTGCTTTAAGGTCAAATATTTCCTAAGACCTTTTAGCAAAGGTCGAAAGAGTGCAGGTAGTTCGGACAGGTTCAAAGAAAACGGTGGCAAGCAAGGCGCCTTAATGCCATTAGCTCAATTGTAAACAATATTATTTAAACTTTACGAGCACCAGACTGCTTTGTGTGTAATTTTTTAAGATAGTCGTCGGTGCTTTGAAGTATACAGGAAATTGGAGCGAGACGGGTTAGCGATTGGACGGCATGCAATAATCTGAAGTTTGCCTTTAGGAGTCATTGATAAGAAGTCTGTCTACAGGCTACACTGCCTTTTCTTTCGCAAAGCAATTAACCTTAGTTTTTTCTGAGCCATTCAGCTAAATGGAGCAATTAGTTGGGATGATCCCCGATCTAAATTCTCTCTAGTAAAAACCCATTAGATTTGATTAGTATTATCATTTTCTATTTATTCTGAAATTGTAGTAAACGTAAAACATATCAATAGAAATATACAAAATGATAAAATTTTCTTACATCTTTCAGTACAAAATAATAAATATTGTTTAGAATGTTATTCAAGAACATAAAATTAATAAATAAATTGTTATGTTCTACAGATAAATAGTTGTTAACAACAGAAACGTATAATTTGTAACGTAGTTTTAGAAAGTTACGAGTAAGTAGGTACTGAGTAAATAAAATTAATTGCTATGTAAGTATGCGATAATTATAAATTTTGAACGTAATAATTTCACAGAACGTAATATAAGTAATATTGTGCTATCATCTTACGGAGGGGAGGGAGCTGGTATACTGAAAGAAACGTAGGCATTCCACCTAGTTCTTGCTAATAAAAATATGTTTCTTAGCTTCTTTTAAATTCTCCTATTATAATGACAATGACGGGTCAGATGGGTTGATAAACAGTTTTGTTTCAAGCTTTCTACCCTTCGCAGAGACCCCTTTTCCAAAATGAACTAAGACACCAGACCCTCATAGCAAAACTACTTTAAAAATCCTATTTCTTGTTTTTTTCCTATCGATAAACGTGCCTGAAAGACTTGTACGCTGAAACCTATTATCTTCCACAACCACGCTTATTATAATTAACTTGCCGAGTTTTTCATCTTATTCGAACTTGTGCACGCTTATCGACTTGTTGAAATTTTTAAAGGTACAACAATTATATTTCCCACTAACACAACTTATACAGTATCTTCAAAGTTTCAAATAAGAGCTTGTGTTAATACCTATAGGGGATAGACCTCGGCGATCCCAAGAATCAGTTTTCGCTTATATCGACCCCGGGAAACGGATTTCGATTTCAAAATTTTCCAATTACGGAATTACGAAGAAACGTGCTCTAAATCTACTACACTACATATTGTAGTTCACGCGGGTAGGCAGAGCGAGTAGAATTATGAGAAAATAAGGATAGAAAACATGTATTAGACATACACACAAAATACAAGAGATAGGAAGAGATTTTTAGCATATAAAAAAAACTAAAGGTAAAAATAACTAAAAAGGGAGCAAACAACTATTTTTAAGGCAGGGGTGTTTTTTTAAGGCAAGTTCAAAGTATATCACTCGAGCTTAAAATAGTGTTAGTAGACACTACTTTTTAGCACCATACGAGTATATGAGAAAATAAGTGAAACTTATTAATTAATTACATTCGGTTAGGAAAAATCAGAAAGAGAAAGAAAAACTAATATTTAAAAAATCTCTCTTGGAGCATGGACTGATTTGGAGATTGAAAATTTTACTGACAATATCTACATTCTTAATTCAAATCACTTTTAGTCCCTCAGAGATAAAAAAAAACTATTTTAATCCCTGTTTACGAGGAACTAATAACTCTTTTCAATTAGATGTGATTATTATTAGAATATTATAGTAGCAAGAAAGTGTATTGGGCGAACAAAGGATTCTGTCTCAGCAAAATGCTTCAAAGTCACACACAGGTGGGTGGAGTGACAAAGAAGCGCTATTATTCTGATAGAGTCCAAGTGTATGTCTGCTGCAAAGCTAGTGACACACAGGCTTACTAAAAAGATATAAAGGAAACAAAATCTAAAGAGAAGAAAAATACATAGATTGTAGCGCGCCAATTGGCTAGGCTGAATGGCACGAGACGCTTGCCGGCGTGTAGAGGTATACTCACCTTATGAGTAAACTCTTAGGTTTTTTCCCGTGACTAATAATAACAGTTTCCTCCCAATCGATATTCGACGGCAGCCAGTCTTAGCAGATTAGCCATCTGCGCGGGAACATAAGTGTGCGCAAACACATTCTCTATCCCTCCACTAGCAAAGTTCGATAAATCGCTTAGCTGACACGACCGGAACGAGATCAGGCAAAGCAGCATTGCTGTGTTCCGGTTTAAAGGGTAAGATATGGCAGTGAAATTACTGGGTACCGTGACTTTACATCTGATGTCACAAGTTGGCGACGAACACTGTAGTTCTTGTGGGGGTTGCAGTTTTGCTGCGAATCTCACAGGAGCCACATGTATTATAGGTGATTGTTACCACTTACCATCAGGTGGGCAGTTTGCTTGTTTACCATCATAGTTTTATAAAAAATAAACACTGTTTAAAGTGCTTTTCAAAGCATAGGAAAACATGAGATGTTTTACATTCTCGATCACCCATCATAAAACTGACCACGGCCAATCTAGTGAGATGAGCGTATGCGACACCAAGCTCCTCCCGTAACTACGAACCTACACTATGTAAGTACTTATACTTGAGAACTGCCTCTCAACTATGATCGCTCAAAAACCGCACTGGGAGCGAGGTCGCGCTATACGGTTTTCACTTTCCTATGAGCAATGGTAGGCCGCTGGATATTGTTAACGTCCGACATTAACGGCTGAGGGAATTTCTTTTTCTTATCCCGACTGAGCCCAACTCTAAGCTCCAAGCAAAAAAATCGCAGATAGGAATTAATTTTTCTACGCGGTCGATAATATATTCTCTCAACATTATAAAAGATTTTTTTTGACATACGACAGGGGAAGCTCTTGTCTTTCATCTCACCTGATGGTATGTGACGACAAAGCCGAAGGCGGAAACGTGCTTCACTTGGACTCATCAACAGCTGAGGAACTGGCTATCACACCTCTTATTGTCAGAACACAACAATGCTAATAACATTGTTATTATGGCGACAAAATTAGTTAAGACGTTGGTAGTTAGCCAGGGGGGCTCAGAAGCGCTGCCACAAACCAAACCGACCAGAAAAATTTCTCGAATCGAACCCCGGACCTCCCGCGGTCTCAATCACTAGACCACGGAGATGATTAAAAAGTAGTAGTAGTAAAGTAGTAGCCGAGTAGACCAGAAGCATAACTCAACACATCCAGGGGGGCTCAGAAGCGCTGCCACAAACCAAACCGACCAGAAAAATTTCTCGAATCGAACCCCGGACCTCCCGCGGTCTCAATCACTAGACCACGGAGATGATTAAAAAGTAGTAGTAGTAAAGTAGTAGCCGAGTAGACCAGAAGCATAACTCAACACATAAGCTGAGACAGATAGCGATGACGAAGTTATTATTAAATCAGGCTTTGGACAAAAATAAAGTTCGATTTTTCCTTGTAGATATGTATTATTTTTTACTATAATTCATCAAAGTATAAAGATAATGATTTATTTTGTTTGTATTAATATACCTACATTAGCTACTGAAACGAGTTTCATTATTCTAGCTCTAATAGGAAAAGATTTATCCAGGTACTTATTCCCGAAACCCTACAAGAACCAAGGAGATCTACACAAAACCAAGAAAGATTACAGATGTTGCAATTGTATTACATCAAAGTGTCAGTATCATTATGTGATCGTAATTCAGTAAAGCGATAATTAAATTAGATCCTAACGAAAAACTCGATGTTTTCAACAAACATTTTCAAATTATGCCCAATTAGCCTCGTCATAAAATCATAAGCTGTAATCTGAGTTCAATGACGACCCCAAATAGCCTTAATTGGGATTTTCACATGTTTACACTTCACGCTCACTCATTTATACGAGACGTACTAAATGGCTTGATAATCGTGCGACTTATCTTTATGTTGATTAAGAAGTGAGCTGTCATGTATAATTTATTTAATATCTTTTATTTATACAGCCATAAAGTGGGCCGCTTCTGTTTAGAATAATGTTAACACGACATGTACTGGATGGCTTAGTGGCATAAATTTTCCAATGTTGATATATACTGACAAGTGTAGATGTAATTTAATGTTTTCATTGACGTTCGGATAATTTTGTGTTTGTTTATTGTCGTAGATATTTTTTAAGAAGATTCGTGTTTTCTGACTGTAATGTTTCCTTGAAACCAAAAGGACAATAACGCAACACTTTTGTTATATTTTTTTTGATGGCAATGTGTTATCTTGTGACAACAATAAACTTTAATTATAATATTATGTGTGCACAATTATTTGTCGGTGGAGACAGACACCAGTCTCATCAAAAAAACTAACCGTTTATTATATACATCGCTAACGGTTGCTAAACAAGGCTATTTTAACTTCAAAACAAAGTTTCCTGCTAGTGTTCTATCTTCAAAAAATAATGGACTTGCATACAAATTTTAAAACTGCTCTTTCACCATATGAGAATTAAAAAAAAAACTAAATACGTGATCTCCCATTTATAATAATTATTAAAAGCGTGGCAGGCAACTACGAATTTGCCTACAAAACATCGCTTATTTCACTCCCTTACGGTCTTATTAATAAAAATCTTACTCCTTGGATCATCCTCGGATTAGTTACTTCGTGTTTTGTCTTGTTTCCGCACATGTCGGCTGCCATAATTATGTAAAAATATGACAAAACACGGAGTAACTAATCCGAGGATGATCCAAGGATAACAATTTTTATTAATAAGGCCGTTAGTGTTTGAATTTCGATCCTTTCTTAGTGGATGTTAATCCACTACTGGTAACGTCCACTTTATTGGTGACGTAGGGCTCACTTACCAGGAATTTATATGGCAGATTTTTTGGATTGTTTTTATTATTCTTCGTATTTGTATGTTCAAAAAGAAATATTCTATAAGTCACAGCTCATTTATATAATATTTATTTGATTTTTACACGATTTTACTGAAAACAATAATATTATCATTCAACACACACACACACATTTCTACAATACAACAACACGGTACAAACATGTTAGTTTTTGACACAGAAAACACATTATATAACAAAGATTTGCATCCTGCTAATAAAAAGCATTTGCAACTGAAACATTACTTATCCTATACCGTCATCTTCTGCATTTAATTACAACATGTTTAAAAAATGCAACTAATAATAAAATAAATCAGCTTCAAAAACACAAATAGCCCAAAAAATTATAATAATACCAACATCACAAATATTTTTATAAGTTAGTGCGGGCGGGCGATCATGAGCTAGAAATTGGTACCGACTTTAAAATAACAAATACGATGTTGGTATATTTGTTATTTCTGACTTTTGTATTGTTGAAGTCGATTTTCTGTTAAATATTTTTTTTAATGTCTTATTTTTAGTGGAGTTAATACCAGCTCAGCGAAGTAACTTGAAATAATACACCTGGCGGACAATATTATGTGCTTATTGTATTTCAAAAACTAACTTCTAGCTCCTAGAAGTCAAGGATCCCTCTATCATCAGCTCGTCTTATGACTACCAGACGTAAATACACGAATAGCTTCAGAAAAAAATATGAAACACGTTGGACGTGCCTATAAAATTTAAGGGATTCCCTCGATTTTCCAGAAAGATCATAATTGAATTTTGACGTTGATGATAATTGGGATCAGTCGAAAACAAGAACCTTTCAAACAATAAAAGAATTTTCCGAATCGGTTAACTAAATAACAGAGTACGAGGTAAAAAACATAAAAAACATACAATCGAATTGAAAATTCCTCCTCCTTTTTGTGAAGTAAGTTAAAAAAAAATAACAAAAATAAAAACCGACTTCAAAAATAGAAAAAAAAAACTAAAAATTATGTGCGAATAGCAGTCAACATTACATTTTTTATTTAGAACTCGGATGATCGATGACCATGAGATAAAATTTGGCACCGACTCCAGTATAAAAAAACATAAGTATTGTTTGCATTCTTATATGTATTAAATTTGACTTTTGGTGTTTATGAAGTCGGTTTTTATTTTTATAAGGTCTTAGTCTTTTTAGTGAATTAATACCAGCACACCAAAGTAATTTAAAAGAATACAATTGAGGGTGAATACGTGCTTATTTTATTTAAAAAACTAGCAATTAACTCTTGAAAGTCAAGGATCCTTCCACTATAAGCTCGGCTCATAACTACCAGATGAAATTATGCTTTGAGAAAAAAGTAAGACGTGCCATGGGTTCCAGTTAATCAACACATAATATTATTTCGTCTCGAGCGTGATTTGAACACGCGTCTCCCAACATACCGTTTTGCATTTAAAAAAATGAACATTTAAAAAAAAAACAATATTATATTGAAAGTATAGATGATCATTATTTTTTGCAAATTCACCAGTAAACACTGTAAGCACTAAATTACTATGTTATAACATCTAACAAAAATAACACACACCGAATGCAGTTTGTTACTAAACTAATATACAAATGAGACGATTTAAGCCATTTTTATTGTTTAGAATCAGTATTAACAGAGATACTTATCTTATAAATAAATGAAAAAATATCCTCATTGCAAACGCATAGAATCACTGCGCGGGGCGGCCGATTCACCGAGTAGTTCGTGACGTGTAATGACTAATGAATGACTGAAACAGTTGATAGCGAATAATTTGATTAAAGGTACCTATACAACTGCTTTAATTTCTTATTACCTTGTATTATGTATCATATTCTTTCTATTATTTATAATGTTGATCGAACGGCCTTAACAGGTGACTGTGATTAAGTTAATTTGATTTTTTTTTGATATTTTTTTATCATCGAAATCTTTGTAATATAATAAAGTGCGTTATTTATGTTAAACGTTGAATAAATGCAGTCAGATGTCGAATAATGTTGACTCTTTGATGGGTAAAATAAAATGTTACCCTTCAAAGATAGAATACAATACGATAGATAATATCTTAACAGTATGCTGATTAGAAAGGGTTGGTATGATTCAATTATGTATATCAAAACAATCGCAATATACTCGTAAAGTCGCTAGCTAAAAATGAGTTGTATAAATATTTTTTACTCAATAAACACGTGAGATAAAAAAATAAATATATACAGTATAAAAATAAAAAGTATGGATAAAACATAATTATGTTGTATCTATACTTTGATGTTATTAATTATTGTACTCGTATAAAAATATAGATCTCTGGATAATCCAAAATTGACTGAATAAAGCTTAAGCTTTCACAGTGGTACTTTTTTGTCGATATATAAAATTGTGCATACTTTATTCAATGTTTAATTAATCATCAATTAATTACTATTGTAATTGTACGAGTAAGGTAGCAGTAGTATAATAATGATGTAGGGTAGCATCTCTTTCTTTTTAGTATCAAGATTAATTACTATTACTATTTCTTATACGTTCCCACCTAGAGGCACGAACCCCTGTGTTTAGGGAGATTAGGCCTTAGTCAAACCACGCTGGCCTATGTGCATGCTATGTTAACCTATAAATAGTTATGTAATCTTCTCCTTCTGAAAATAAATTTATAATTAAAAAACTAATTATTAAAAAAACTAATAGTAATCAAAAAAATTTACAAATTATTAAAAAAACAAAAAAGCTAAAAATATAAAAAAATAACTCATTTATAGACTCGAACTATCACTAGAATCGAACCACTGCCACACTGATTTAAAGTCAAAGATCTAACGAATACCTATATCACTCCTGACTTACATGAAGCAGTAAAATTAAAGATATAATTTTTTAATGTAATGCGATATTTGATTGATGGACGAAAAAATTTGAGGCGATGTAAAAAAAGTATCACTTTTACATACGTCAATGACTTTTACAAATAAAAAAATGTCATGTTACAACACCTTTTCTTGTTTACGCAGAAAATCACTGTGCAGTGTAGAGCGGCAGTAATCATATTGTACAGTCTCTAATATCATATTTGTCATTCGTCCAAAAAAGTCAAAACATTGTGCAGGTACCCTAGCTACTCATCCACTGTACAATATTTAATCATGAGAGTTTTTTAATGTTTATATGACGCATAAATTTTACAACAAATAACAAGAACAAAAGAAGCTTTGAAACCAGACCTCTGTATTTTGATAGAGGACTAATTATTGTGTTTTGTTTTGTTATAAAGCTAATGGTGCGCGTGTTTATATCAATGTCAATGTACTATGAATGTTTATAAACACTGAATTTTACAAGCGCAAGGTAGCATTAGCATCTTAAATTAAGTGATGAAAGTATGAGAATATGGACGTGACGTCATACGATTGTAGGTACTACCCGTAGTAGCTGTCACTGTAAAGATTTATTCAATTAACTACACCACTACCAACACCAAAGAAATCGAAAATATACTATTTTCGACTAAGTAGGTAGGTATACTTAGCCAAATTCATTTGAAATGGTTTATACGTATTTACAATTTACCTATGTGAGTGAAGTATTACGTTTTAACAAGATTGCACGATTATGTACCAGCTGAGCTGTAATACCTATAACGGTAAATTATAAAAATAGATAGAAATCCTTTTTTACCTAGCAGGTATTACTTACTTCTCCTAAAAAGTCTATATGTTACTATCTAGCAATCTTGGCTTAGTGCTTTTTATCAATTTCTGAGATTTTAAATTAGGATTGTGATAAAATATATTATAATGTATATTATTATTTTTACATTGACCTGAATAAGAATACTTTTAAGTTCGCACACAATACTCTTACTAAATGTTATGTTAGTAGGGATAAAACATAAAAGCCGTATCACTGTACAGCTATTCTTTTCATTAATTCATACTATTTAAATACGACACTGACATTAAAAAGTAAATGCTGAGCTTAATTCAGACGTGATGAACTCACATTCGTCACCGTTGCCGATTCGCTGCGTCTGCGCATTGCTTCATCTTAACGAGCTTACCTTTACACTAGACACAACAGTGTCTACTGGCATATGACCTTAGTTGCTGGCTGCAACTATCTTATCAACCAGAACTCGTTCCGCATCAATTTCGTACTTTAAATACGTGTCATTAAAGGTGAATTTCGATCTGAGATACACATTACCGATGAAAACTTTATGTTTGCGTCGGCGCGTTTGATGTCCGCATAAAGGGTGCCGCGACGATGTCCCTCGCCCACCTGAGTGATGTTTGCGCATACGCATTCAACTGTGATACAGCTAATAGGGTATAATGTTTATTTTAAAAACGCCTTTAAGTCAATTTCATAAGCATCAATTTTGTGTGAAAGGTAAAAGGTTGATTTAGCACCACCAGTACAAGTCCAGACGACACACGATCATTCTTGTGGTTAGTACAATTTAGTTTCAAGCCATATGTCATTGGATATGTGACAAATAAAATGTAAGTAACATGAGCAAACGTAAACTAAGATAATATCTTGTTGATAATTATCTGAGTATCAAAGACACTTTGTTTTTGATTGCATCAAAATATTTAAAGCTAGGATATATACTTTTATAGTACATACTTTATATTTGAATATGGTACTTTATTGATTACTCGTAAATAAGAACAAAAAAATGAAGCTTGCGAATTATAAGAACTACTTGAATTTACAGAAAAAGGTACCTAGGTAGGCTGCGTAGTTTTTTGGTGCTACCACTTTGCACATACATAAAACATAGGTATATAAGATGACAAGCGTTAGACGCCATCTCATTGCAACCTCTGTGAAAATATGCTTGAGTTCAAATCAACATAGAAAGAGATAAATTGTTAACATGTACGCCTTTTGGTTTGTGTTAGGTACCTATATGAGCAATGTTTCAGATAACATGTAATGCATAAATAAATATAATCCATGAACTTTTTTCTTTGAGCTTTTGTACCAAACAAATTGTCAATTTGGTCATGGCGTCTAATATGAGAAAGCTTACAAAATTTGTTGATGGATAGCTTGGTATTGGTGGGGTTTCTGAACCTTCCTGCTTATCTGCTAAGTTTAGTTTTACCTTAAGCTTGTTGCCATAGTTAAATTGTTAATAGCATTATAGTAAGTAGTAACATAGCTAGTTCCTCAGCTGTTGAGGTGTCCAGGTGAAGCTTATGAGAAGAAGACCAAGAGCATCCCTGCTATGTGAAAAAACGACACGATTTCTATTTTTAACATTTCCAGCGAAACTATGTCGAAAATATAGCTTTATATCTTTATTAAGTAAGAAAAAGTAAGATAATAAAACAATTCAAACGTAAACATGTTTAAACTCAACTCTTATCCACCCGACAAGAGGTTTTAATCGTCACAAGCTCTAAAGCCATTTTACTACTAAATTCAGTTGTAAACCTACGACGAACAATGCTTAAAATTACTTAATTTTCAGATATATCAAGGATGAAGATGTGGCTAATGGAAAACGATCTAAAAATATGACTGGGACATTTAATGCTCGATAAAATAAATACAAATTTAATATTTGCACACTGTATTAGAAAGAAAGTCAGTAGGTAATAATATAATACCTAAGTACTGCTGTAGGTACTGTTTTTTATGCTACAAGTAATCTTAAACAAAAATATGCAATCAATGTTGTGGTTTACAAGACTATTTTTTTGCAACCTTACAAACCTTGTGTGAACTAAATTTTTTTAAGGAAAGTAAAATTGAAATATAATCAAAGATATCACCTTTCAGCGCTCCAGATAATGATAAACAAAATTGTCATCCTTTATTAGATTGTGTGTGAAATTAGAAAAATACACTTTAGTACTTAATTAGTAATTTAGGATAAAAAATATAATTAGAATTTCATTGAGAATCTGTAACTGTTTCAAAACTTTGATACCTATAACAATGAGCTTTATTAACCACAAAAGACGCACTCAAACTTTCACTATCGTTCTCAAATTCTCAAATGCAACAATTTAGTAATACCTATACCTATACGTGTATCGAACAATAAGTACCACGAACATTACAAAGAGACCGAACAATAGAATCAACTATACAAAGACTTGCCTACAAAACGAAATTACGAGAGCAATTCGCTCACCTAATAGCTTCACTAGGGGACGCTGTGTCACCAAAAATTTGTATTGAGTTAGCAAACAGAACCCAATATTCAAACGCCGTAAGCATACTAGAAAACAAGAGCGACAAAGTTCTAACGAAGACGTTATAAACACCGACGCAGAACCTTGTGGTAGTAAGCGAACAGGCAGTTCCGACAATTTGCGACTGTTGGCGATCGATTCCGAAGGCAGTACACAGTTAGCTCCGCCTTCTGGGAGGCGCGTTGCTGCTTCGGGAGCTAACACAGGCGACGGGCTTATGCGGTGCCTTTGATCGCCCCCCTCACCGCAACGCAAGCGCAGACCTCGATATCGAACGCACACAGACTCATAACGCTCCGCGCGCTCTCTCAAGCCGGTTGTCAGTCCACAAACCGGTTTGGCAGTGACGACACAGTGTTTATACAGTGCTGAGTACAGTGCCCTAGTGTTAGACTGAATGGATTGTTGTTTAGTGGAAATGGAAGACAAGCCTTATAGTGTTGATTCCTCGGATGATATCAACATTGAAGAGGAGGAAGAACATATTGAGGATAATCACAGTAAGTGTAAAGCGTTAATTAGGAACTTATATACAATTGTTCTAGTAAATATTTCATAATGAGGAAAGATGTTTTGATTAGTGTGATTTCAGTTTTTTTCTGTTCGCTACAAATTGATAGACCAAAATGATCTGATTTGATATTCTTTCTTTGATGTTTTAAAATACACCTTGTAATATTTATTTTATTATGATTAAATTTTAGATTGCTGATTATAACTTTATAGGTTACTATTTTGGATATTGTCATGTTCTTTAAATGTTTTCTATTTAATTTTTCTTTGAAAATTCAGTACTATGTTGTAGGTATTATAGTATCAATTTCATTGTCTACAGGCTATCCACCAGATTTCCCGATTGAAGCTTTGGTGAAGCTCGAGCGTCCCTCTCCTCCCTTACCGACCCCACCTCATACGCCCACCGACGACACGCCTCCAGCGGTCGTGATCTCCCGCCACCAGCCCGGGTGGACCCCTTCTGCACCCCAACCCTACACCTCTTATCCAAGATCCGCGATGCAGACTCCGTATCCTTACGATAAAGTCCCAGTTTCCAACTACACACACCCAGCAATGTCAGCTTACGTACAAGCTCAAGTTGCGTCTTTACCTCCATCAGCCCCATATCACGCAATGCTTGTCAATCAATGGATTCGGAATGCAGCTCTTTACCACCATTCCCTGAGGTATCCTGGAGTTATGGCACAGAGGCTACCTGGAAGGAACCCCCCACCTTTAAGAGCACCTGGGGTACCCGGGGCAAGACCGAAGAAGCAGTTTATTTGCAAATATTGCAATCGCCAGTTCACGAAGTCATACAATTTGTTAATACACGAAAGGACGCATACGGACGAGAGACCATACTCTTGCGATATTTGTGGAAAAGCGTTCAGAAGACAGGATCATCTGAGAGATCATAGGTAATTATCAAGTTTTCATAACGGTTACATCTATGACCAAAATTGTCTTTCAATCACTATTGATGATTTTAGTGGATAGAGCATTTTATATTATTTAAATATGTTAAGTTCTATTTAAAAACAATGTTTATCGAGGAAGGTTTAAATATAATTTAATGGTCCCACTCTAATATCAACAACGTTATTGGGGACGTGTTCCGTCGAACTTTTGTTGACGATAAGAGAGAAAAAAATAAATTAAAAGTGTAAACCTTTTTGTGAGGTCGCGAGGCGGCGGCCGCACGCGCTCCAACCGGTTTGATTCTTTACGATCACCATATCTGTCTTGCTCCGCCGACGAACAAATTACACGTTATATTTCTTAGCTTTTACGAGACAAACTTACTTTTTATCTTTCACACCGTCATCGGTATACCTGGACATGTATTCAATTGCATTGAATTTCACTCCAAATGGTTTAATTCCATAATAATGTGACGAAATTCCTTATATTTCACATCATAAGCCTGTATCAATTGTTTCTATCAATACGAAACGTTATTTTAACAGTTCTTTTTTTCTTTTTCAGATATATCCATTCAAAGGAAAAGCCTTTTAAATGCACGGAATGCGGCAAAGGATTCTGCCAATCGCGGACATTGGCAGTTCACAAAATCTTGCACATGGAAGAATCTCCTCACAAATGCCCGGTTTGCAATAAAAGCTTCAACCAACGGTCAAATCTTAAGACGCATTTGTTGACACACAGTGATGTGAGCAAACATCATTTGGAGCACCTAGAGGGTTGTCAAGAAGTTTCATCAACGAGTCAGGCTACAGAGAGCTCTTTATTAGATCTCTCACACAAGCCGTCATCGCCGTCCGTGTCGGAGTCGCAGCAGCATCAATTACTTGAAAGTTCTCATCCATCGCCTGTAAATACACCGAAGAGAACATTAGGATTTTCAATAGAAGATATAATGAAGCGTTAGACAATTTAGTTTGTTACATTAGAATATTCTCTAGCCACCGCAATCTGTACATATTCACCATAAAAATTAATACTTTAAATACGTGTATCTTGAAAGGATATCAGGAGTGTCAAATTTCGATAATTTTCCATAATTTACCAAAGAAATGTATTAGCGGTGACTGATTTCGTTTTGACTCCTTTTTTTATTACATTTCTAGTAATGACTTTCTAGTAATTAATTTTAATTTCTAAATTATTTTCGTCTATTTTTATTACCAAATGTATACATCGTGTGTTAAACTTATTGAAGAGGCTTTGTTCGATGCAACGATCTTTCCCAATACTATAAAGACTGAGTTATTGTTTTATAATTATTATTGTTATGTTTGATTAGAGATTTATTTATTGTGATACGTTTCTATATCTTAGGCTTAGTTTTGTGGTAAACTAAAGTTACCGAAAAGTATTACCATAGTTTTAAGTTTTAACGACCCAAATCTTATGCCTTTGAATACATATTCAACTTTTAAATTAATGTATCTACTTAAATTTGCTATTCTTAGTACAATTTTGATCTAGTAAATAATTTTCTTTGTACATTCCTGTAAATATGTATATGTCATAGTTTTGTAAGTCATCGAGGCTATTAAAATTTGAACCAGTAATGAAAGTACTACTTTTATTTCCCTTTAGTTAAAAATGTAGGGCATAAGTTATCACAATAAAATAAATAACACTCTTACCATTAGTCAAAATTCATAATAATTAGCAGTTATTTCCCAATGGTTCTATTAATAATACCCATTGAAGATAGAAGGCATAGCGTGGCGGTCATTTTAGAGTTGACCTACAAAACGCTTAGCATGCTCGTGGCTCATGCAATAGGCACAGCCTCATTATTATTGATGATATGATACGAAACCATATTCTTTGAAATTTGAAAAGTCAACGCAATTATTGAGAAAATACAATATAGACATTCCGACACAAAAAAAACTTTTTGGGGTTCCTGATAAATTTTAAATTCTATGAAAATGCTCACTATCATAGATTTAGAATGATTAAATTTTACTAAAAATTATTGGTGTTAGGTACTTTTTATTTGCAAAACCTTTCTATCTTAAAGATTAGAAATATCAAAACTTTTTGAACTTTTTTGGGGTGGGATTTCAGATAAATTTTAAATTGTATGAAAATGCTCACTATTATAGATTTAGAATGATTAAATTTTACTTAAATTTATTGGTGTTAGGTACTTTTTAATTGGAATCATGACATCAAAAACCTTAGAGCATCCCTTAGAGCTTAGATACAAGAGTGTTATGTTATTGTATCATTATAATTATCCTGCGGCTTTGAAAGAAACATTGCTGTGTTAAAATTGAACATTCACTTTAACCATTTATTATAATGTTTCTAAAGTTTCTAAATACCTAGTTTTGCAATGTTAAAAAGAAAATCACGACTCATTTCGACTTTTACACTAGACTAATCTTCAAATATAAATTAATAGGTACATTTTTCAAGAAATTATTAATATCATGGTTCTTTCCATAACATTTTTCGACAATAATCTACTATAAATAGTCGAAGTAAGTAAGAACATTAAAACCTAATCGTTTTTACAATTCAATAACATTATGATTATTATGCGTATCCATTTATCCAACCAAAGATACAAACATGCGAACCATAAGTTTTTAAATGTTTTCAGTTAAAGTATTTTGCAAAATAATTTATTTCTAAATGAATTCAAAGATAAAATCAAAGCACACACGAAAAACCTAGGTACAGACTTTATTTTATTCATGACTACGGTAGCGCCATCTAGTAACAACGGCTTGAACTACGAAATGTCATTTGTCACAACGCGATGTCGCCACTCGTACTGTGTTGTGCGATCTATGTTGAGATTTGTGTGGTTATGTTACTTTGACTTATTGTTTTGTTATTTTTCAGGTAACCCAAAACAATCTTATTTTTACAATTTGGCCATTTTATAGAAAGTTCAGAAATACATTTTGCAAAAAGAACTTTTTTCCAAAAGCTAAAGATAGCAGATATGGTAGTAATTATCAGAGATTTAAATCGTTCTCTGGTAATTATGACTTTTGCTGATATAACTCATATAGTTATACAAATAGATACCCAATTTCTAGAAAACAACAAAGCCTAGAAGTAGCACCATTTTTCTTTATCTGACAAAGTTATCAAATATTTCGGGTATCGCTTAAATTTAAAAATAAAAACTCCTATTTGCTGTATAAAAATTAAATATTGAAGTAACATATTTTTATGTTAAAGTTTCTGCTTTGCGTTTGAACATACCTAATTGTGTTACAATCATTACCATTTACAAAAAATTGGATAACTTTAACGAAGATTTTCGGGTTCCTTTAATCGACGCTGTTCTGGGTGATCTATTTGGAGCTTTTTTTTTGTTGGATCTTTTGGTCATTTAAATACAGACATGAGAACAACCGAGATAATCTAACCGATTCTTCGATTCCTAAGGGAAACTTTTTGCACTTGATTGATGTTTGAAGTTTTGCTGCAATTTGCCAGTCAATGGAAATTGCAACGATTCCGTTTGATTGTGGCAAAATGGTCGAATTCTCAGATTTGGCTCTTGAAACTTCGAAATTCCCAGCTCTAATCCTGGCACATGCTTTACAGCAATCTCTTGTACCTTTTGCCCCAATTAAAAGCAATTCTCCATGATTAAAATCGAATTCGAACGGATCGCGGGTCATATTTCAAGCGTTTCTGTCTGTCAGGCACCTCGCCAGCTCAGTTGCGATGATTTATGTTGAAATCAATTTGATTTATCGGCATTAATACAGGCAGTTCTATTCAATTAGCCGTGATCGATACATTTAATTGATAGATTCTATTTTGATCGGCTGTTGTTTTAGAAGCTTTATGTCTAATAGCCCAAAACAGAGAGTCACTATTTTACAAGCTTTTATTTATTTTCACCTGTCCCGGTGTCTGTGATGAAATCTTGCAAGTTAAAATTGACGCACTTCCCGGTTTCCAATTGAGCTAAAATTTTGTATGCGTACCTATATCGCGTGACAATACAATATTATAATGACATGGAGCTGGAAGGTGGCCATAGGAACTCCGCAATAAAATGACACAACCCCATCGAGTTAAGGCTCGTTTGATTTGTATTGACAATTACTAAAAGATTGTATTTAAAAAAGTTATTTTTTTGTAATTTTACTTATTATTTTACAAGCTTGTTATTACAAGCTTTAATTTATTTTCACCTGTCCCGGTGTCTGTGATGAAATCTTGCAAGTTAAATTTGACACACTTCCCGGTTTCCAATGGAGCTGAAATTTTGCTTGCATGTTTATATCGCGTGACAATGCAATATTTTGGTGACATGGAGATGGTCTTATGCTGGAGCTGGAAGGTAGCCAAAGAAACCCCGCAATAAAACGACACAACCCCATCGAATTTGGTCTCGTTTGATTCGTATTGACTTTAAAAAGCTTTAATTTTAAGTTTCTTTTTAATAATTTATATTCTTATAATATTTAATTCTATGTTATTCGTCTATTAGTTTTTCACGTTATTTTTAAGTAGTCTTTATAACTTAAGGTCGTTTTCAATATTCCAGTTAACAATTCACCGACAGACAGGATATTGAAACCGGTCGTTAAGCAACTGTCTACTTTGGTTTTACTAAAGGATAATGTTATTATAAGTGTTCATTGTAATTTTGCTATAGACAAAAAAATTCAGATTTTAATATTTTTTTTTCCTTTCGTATGCTGCAAATAAACATGGATTTTTTTATAAATTGTATACTTACCTTTTTGTGAAATTTATATCATGTAATATCATCAATGAGATGAACCGCGGAATTCAGAGGGAAATTCCGCGATATCCTCTCATTCCAGACACCATAGTCCAGAACGATGAGATATAAGAACCGAAGTAACTGACATATATTAACGCTTAACAAATAGCCCCTTACCAATCACTTTAAGCAGTATTGAAGCCGCAATGAGAGCGAGATGTTGCAATAACGGCGTAGAGATGTCGTGGCCAGATTGTAAAATTGACACTTCATGATGTGGCCAACTATTTCTTGAAATGGTTGTATTTCATGAAATGGCCAATACCGTCTGGCGACATCATGATGTGGTGTGGCCGGATCAATGAATAATCAAACGTTTAACGATATGAACAACTACGTTTGGCTACGTCATGATAGGCTCTCTATTTCTAGGCATAAAAATTATTGTCATAAAATCATATTCCATAATTTCGATTGAAATAATCGTCAAGACGCATAATAATCAGGAAGCAGAATGGTAATAAGCATTGAAAAAAATCATTTGTTATAAGTATTAAAACCCATAAACTCGAAACACAGAAATACTTGACGCATAATTTTTCAAAGCATAAATAATGTTTAGCATATTAATCACAACGAACAATACGATTACGCGGAATTTCTCCAGGCATAAACTTGCGCGCAAGCATGCAGCAATGTATCATGCAGTATGCATGCAAGCATGCATGCAACATGCAAGCAAGCATGCAACATGCAAGCAAACAGGCAACATGCAAGCAAGTATGCACAATGCAAGCAAGCATGTACCACGCAAGCAAGCATGCACATGCATGGTTTCTGTCACGGCTCCGACGCTGCGGGGCTCCGGCGGTCCCACGCGAGCTTATCGTCGCAGATTGGTTTTCGCCATCCTCAGCCGCGGCGGCGAGCGTTAAAACAACCTGCTCCTCAGCTCGCGGGCCGCCTCGCCCCTCCGCGCCTACGCGGGTTTGAATAACACTCTAGGGGTAGGACAAACAAGACTACGTGGAGTCGGTTTTGCAGCGATTCGTTTCTGTCACTAGTAGCATGAATGAATTACTTTTTCAAATAAAAAAATCAATATATATACTATGCAAAAATTATATCAAATGAAAATATAGAAGATTCGAGTATCATATTTGAATAAAATAATATATGAAATGTTATTATAAAAAGTTAAGTAAAACAGAGTAAACATTATATCCTTTAAAATAACATCATTTCTAATTATAAATAAATGTCCCAAAATATTAGAGATATCATTAATTATGACACTTAAAATTATGGCAAAACATTTTAGGACTACCAATATTATGTCATAAGAAATTAGGGATTTCATTAATTATGCTTCATAAAATTATGCCTTTGGATAATTGTGCCTTATACAAATTATGCAATGAAAAAATTATGTGACGTTAATGTTATGCTTTTCGATTATTATGCTTAGTGATTTATGCTAAGCGTCTTTATGACAAACAACATTATGCCAAATGAAAGGTCCCCGTCATGATATGGTCTAAAATTTGGTGATCATATCGTAAAATAATTACATTTTTCACCGCTAGAGGCGCTGATATCATTTTGGGTCGGTGATGCATCATCATTATCACAGCTTATATACGTCCCCACCGAGGAGCACGAGCCTACCCTAACTAGTTACGGCAATTAGGACTTAGTCAAACCACGCTGGCCCAGTGCGGATTGGTTGACTTCACATACACCTTTAAATTACTTCGCAGGTGTATGCAGGTTTCTTCACGATGTTTTCCTTCACCGTAGGAGCATCATTTAAATGTATCATAATGATGATGCATCATAGCTGCGGATAATTGTTTCGATAACTAAAATCTGTAGGTTAGGTTAGATATTGTGTTGTGACCACATACAGCGGAGGGAGCGAAGCATCAAACTGCATCTTGCATGCTTGCATGCTTGCTTTCACGCGGCAGGCTTGTTTCATGCTTATTTGGGATTTTTATTAAGCCTTGGATATCATGAACACTACATTAACGACATGGCCAAACGTGGATGAACATTAATCATTAAACGTTGACGTTTAAATATGGTCAGTTTTAGTTGGCCATATCATGGAATACAACCATTTTATGAAATCGCCGGCCACATCATGAAATGGTAAATTTTACGATATGGCCACGCACGACAGAAACAACGTATAAGCAGTGAGTGAGTTTCAATAGTATTTTAACCATGCTCTAAGCCAGTGGGTCTTAACCGGTGGTCTGCGGACCACTGGTGGGCCCTGTTAGCGCTCGAAGTGGTCTGTAAAGTACCCCAAAAATAGTATAGATAGAACAACCCTTTATTTAATCAATTACTTACTGTATGCACATTGGCCAAAACAGTTGCGGTTCATGGCTAGATAGATATTTTGTAAAAAGGTCCTCCATCACTAAAAGGTTAAGAACCACTACTCAAACGGCCGAACCCAATATTGTATCCGTAGTTTAAGATTAAAAACAATCTCGGATTATTGCGTATCGCTCAATCGATCTCTAATCCGCGTGCCAATAACTAAAGACTGCAATCCTAGGATTCTTTTGACACCGGATCGCCAGCTATCCTTTCCCTCTTGGCCGTTTCTTTATACGCAAAATATTAGATTGTGCAATATTATTACTGTATGTTCTATGAAAACAAACTAGCTATAAATCTTTTTAAATAATGTTTCTTATGCTTCTAACAATAAATATAATGTTTAAAAACACTTGGAAATTATTCTGTAAATAATAATATATCAAATACAATATTATGCAAACTACTTATTTTTATAGGAATGGAACGTGTATAAAACTGACACGAGCACGCGAGTGACATTATATTTGTTTGTTAGCTAGCTGTGGTGTAGTTGGTTTGATTTGAACGAATAATTTGTGTACCTTATATAATTAGCTATCTATTAGTGAAAGTACCGTCAAAATCGGTCCAGCCGTTCCGGAGATTAGCGGGAACAAACAGACAGACAGACAAAAAAAAAATTAATTGTGTTTTTGTTATTGGTACCTACCCGATATACATTCATACCCATTCATTAAAAACTTGTTATTTTGACAATACAAACAGACACTTCAATTTTATTTATTTGTATAGATTTCAAACACATTCACATCACATATTATATAGCGCGGCAAAAGGTATTTTAGTCACTGTTTTGATGTTTCTTTTATGTATGGCATTATTTTCGTTAAAAGTAATTTACGACAGTTTTGTTCAGCCGGAACCAAAAAGTAAATTCGTAGTTATTTATTGCTATTGTTAATATTTGGTGTTAATTGCGATCACGTATCGAAATCTGATATTGTTTCGGCTCATAATTCCAAATCACTACTATCACATCTTCCAAAAATACCTTTGCCATTGCCATTTCTGACAAAAATACAACAATTATTTTCAAAACATGTAAATCAATCCAAATTTTGACAAGTAAACCATGAAAATAGGAAGATTGCCAAAAAAAGATTGTGTAGACGTCAATCAATCCCTTTTTAATCAAAGATTTATTATTGGGACACGTCAAACGTCATTTTCGAACAGAGGTCTATCCAAAAACACTGATCGGACCTCTCATGGATGGTTGCCTTTCAGAGATTACAAATGCAATCCTTCGATTGGTTATAGAGACGCAAAATAGTACTTTTGGATTGAGTTTGCAATCTCAATCCGGAAAAAACGGATCAGGATCGCATATTGGGTTCGGGCGTAAGTGGTCATGTTACGGATTCGCGATTTGAATTAATTGTGAATTATTCCGAATTTGCTATGATTCTGACTCGTCGTATTCCACATTATTTTGTCATACGTAGAAACATTAAAGTATGTCACGTGATCAAAATGCCAATGTCACGTGATGCTGTCAAAGTGATTTTCAATATCGTTATACGCGTAAAATGTGTATGACGCAACGTGGACGCAACATATGAATGCGGTCAGTCGAGAAGGAAAGCTTCATTCATTCTTCATTGTATTAGTGACAATCTGTTTTTGATTTTACTTGTAAGGATTTTCTGTTTAATTGGGTATTTCAATTTGTTCATTGTAATAAGAGACAATAATTATTAAATTTCTAAGTTTATCGGGGATCACGACAAATTTGCTATCTACAAAGAGTCAGAACGGGGTCATCATCGGAGTTATAGCTTAAAGAGAAGTTGGACCTTTGGAACCAAATCTATTTGATTTTAAAGTAAAAGACACATGACGTAAAGTGATTTCATTATAGAAAATGGAAGTGTCAATTAAATTACGAATAAACTAGATATTAGATTTATAGATATTAGATATTATACATACTGCAGCATCAATATCAAATCATACATCACAACACAAATTTTCGTCAATATCCGTTTAAGTTTGATAGCCCATAATTACCTATTAGGGACCGCTGAAAGTGATAGTTAATTATGCAAATCGAATGAGCGTTTGATAGATTCCTGGTAAAGCTCTGTTGATGGCACGTGAAGTAATTAATGAGCGAAAGTTATACCGGCTATTAATACTGTACTATCGAACAATATTTACCATAAATCGTTATTTAATCTATTAAGTAATATTGTAAAAAATCTTCTTGAACTCAGAGGCACATAGGTTGAAATTGCCTAAGATATTCATGATGGTACTAAGGATATAATGTTTAATCACTTGTACCATCAATGATACTAGTCAATGTTGCTACTAAAATAAAGGAAAATCGTTTAGTTGAAGTTTCTTATGTGATTCCAGATGGTCAAATATATAGTCTACTTGCATGCTCGCAATAGACAATTACTGCCAGACACGACTACAATGTGGTTTTAAACGGAATTCAAACTTCGAATGGGATTCTGTAGTTGCAACTTTCTGGCCTTAAATGTATGTTAAGTGCCCTTTATACTATGCTAAAGTTAGTAGGTACACCAAATTCAGACAGACTTATTCAGTTTCTTTGGGGCATGTTCTTTATGACAGTTTAAGTGCCTTTACAATTGCCTAAATTCTGTTTCTCATTAAGTGCACTGAATTTACTCAAGTATATAATATTGTATATATATTATATATAATATATTGTATATAATATTTTAAGGCTGCTATAACTCATATAATATTGTATTCCATGACAAACTCGAGTTAAAATACAAAAAAACAAGTTGGCCACCACACTTGCTGTTTCGGTATTTTTTTTTGTTCTTTCAGCAGTATGTCAACTAACCAAAACGGTCAGATCAAATATGAAATTGTATGTAACGTTACTAATTGTATACTTATTCAAAATAATATACATTATAATAACATTTTAACATTTTTCCCCAATTTATATTTGCAGACATCTTGATTGTTATACAAAGTTTATTTGATCAGTTATACAAAGTTATACAATGTTTACTTTCTCATCAGTATTTTGTTTTGTTAAGTGCTTGTAAAATCCCACGTTGAAAAAAAAATCTGAATTTGAAATTTAAAATCTATTAGCGAGAATCGGGGCGTTACTGTCTAAGAAAAAAATAGTACAGTAAGCAACACGTCGAGCCTTTACGTTTACATTACGAAAGTCGTGGCTATTAAGAGTGACATAAGAGTGGTCTCAATGTCAACATGTAAAGTCTGGCGTGTTGCTGTTTGTACGATTTGTTTCCTGGCGTATCGCATCGCGGGCATGACTTCGACGGCAGGTGTGCCCTACCACGAACGCTTAGAGCAAAAATAAAACAATAATGGAATATAGACATTGCTACGAGTATTACAGTATATAGTGCCATCTAGATTTCATTGCGGTTTTAATACTATTTGAAGAGATCATGGTAAAGGGGTTGTGGTTAGGTCGAGCGCTGAGCACTCGCTACTTTGGCAGTAAGCTTCTCACAGAGTACTTATTTAGGAAGTAAATAAGACGTTTTTAGGATTCCGTACGTAAAGCATCCGTATCGGTTCAGTAGTTTTGGCGTGAAAGCGCGACAGAAAGACAGCTCTTTCACATTTACGAATATAATATTTATATATATTTCTATTTCAGATGGAAATCAAAACCTATAGGGTACTTCCCGTCGACCTAGAATCATGAAATTTGACGAGAAGCAATGTCTTACAGCACATATACAGGAAAAAATTACGAATAGATACTCAAACCGTAAATACGAGTATATAGTTGGGAACTTATACCGGGTTATTTTTCAAGCAGGAGCCAAATTTTGTGTGCTCGTTCAGACAAGCAAAATGTCGCGAAAAAAAATCAGCTGTTCCATACATCTAGGTTCAGTGGATGTTGAACATTTGTATGGAACAGCTAATGTTTTATTCGTGATTTCTAGATTGGTCCCATAGTAAAAGTTGTACATTTTGCTTGCTGAACAAGCACACAAAAATTGTCTCCTGCTTGAAAAATAACCCGGTATAATTAGATATCTTTGTACTGAACCCTTGGTGCGCTAGTCCAACTTGTACTTGGCCAGTGTTTTTAATTCCTCAGATTCCTTAATAATAATAAATAGTCTCATTAATTCCTTAAATAACAGAAATACTTAAGTATGATTGACCAAAAGTTCCATCTAACACAATGCGAGATAGCGTGGGTGAACAAAATTTCAGTTACCTAATGAAGATTGCACTCGCCCCGAGGGCCAAGACGTAACGACCACCTGAAGTAGCAAACAAGGAACTTTGGTGCATTATATCGAGATTTATTACGTTTTAGATGATATAATTGTGCTCTGCGATGATTATTCTGATGGTGATTTATGTTATAGCTCAGAGCGGTATTGTTCTAACAAAAACAGCGCTTTTTAAAGGCGTAGCGTGATTTATAGTTCCAAACGTAGTTTTAGTACTTTTTTCAAATATTGATTTCACCATCATATTTTGTGCGTAAAATTCTCTTATGTTGAATTGGAAACATGGTCTATTCATTACGAAATATTATCAAGCAACATATTGTATGCATTATGGGTTTAAAAGTCAAATAGTAACAAGTTTCGATAAATTTTATAAAACTTTTACTATTCTACTAATACAAGGTGTATGGTACATATATACCCAATCAAGTCGAAACCTACCCACATTATCATAATCATACCGTGTGTAACAAAAACCCTTTGAATCCTTTTAAGGGCGGTATGTTCAGAATCGATATAGGTACGATCGTTTCTATTTATGTCATTTTTGCAATTAAAATAATCGAAATAAATATTTCTTCATTAATATTTAAAAGTAACGCCGATTTCTTACCCCCTTTTGCGCTGGCAGCATCCCTCCGACTATGCTGTAATTGATAGCTTGCAAATACTGATGTTAGACTTTTTTTCCAAATGAATCAATTTTAAAAACAATCTATAGTCTGGACGATCCAGGATCTGGGCAACCCCGATTCTCCGGGTCACCCCGGGACAGCCAAGCAAGTTACAGGCCGGGACTTATCGCTTGTGGGGGACTGTTCCGAGCATTAGGGTAATACCCAGTAAGAGGCTCTATAATCATGCGCATCAGTTGCCACCCTAGCGCACACAGTCATGGAGGGTAGGATGTAAAGGCACACCTTCTACCGTCAGAGGGGTATAGCATGAAGGTCATTTTCTCGCTGCCTCCTTCTGTGTGATAACATTCTCGCAGAAGGGGGTGACAGCCCCATATTCTCTCTCACTAGCCATATCTTACTTACAATATGTCTGATAGCGAGAGGTCACCGCCGCCCAACGCCACGCATAACTTGCGACGCTGCCATTACTGAGAAATTACTGTATCTATGATGATAAAAGTGACAGTAAATATTGTAGAAAAATACATTAAAATAACATGCATAGATACAATGAATTCTCTACAATAAATTAATATGCTATACCTATTTTATTTACCTCAACAAAATGTTATAAGCACCGATGCATACTAAGCCATCAGCACCTTGGTTTCTTAACCACGTCCAGCACACAACACCTGGCACCCTCGCGATTTGACTGACAGCTGCCAATCATAACAAATCATCGAACATAATACGTTTCATTTTAGCCAATTAGAGTTGCAGACGCACCCACTGTGTTCCATGTTTAAATGTCGATACAAGCTTCAATATGCGGCGTATAAACACAATTGCGTAATTAGCCAGAAAGGCAAAGGGAATAAATTATAATATCTGTATTGCTTTTCAAATGTTTAGAACAAGACGAAACAATTTTTAGGACTACAGTCTGTATTATAGAGTATTTAAGTAGGCATGTATAATATAACCTGAGTGTGTTTCAGATTTTATAAAAAATAGGCAATAGAAATTCTAAAGTACATAATGTAGGTAAAAATAAACTTAACGAATTCAAAAAAAATCATAGATAGAAATCCGGGGAAATGTTATTCAAAATTAAACAGAAATCAAACCCCAAAGAAGCTAACATCAGATAACTGCTCTAATACCCCTAACAATTATCTAACCTTACCCTTTTTCAATTTTTGTTTGACATGCCTGTGTCAGCAATAAAAACCGTTACCGCGACGACAAAATTTATTGGGTGATGGAAATATTTAGTATGTTCCTTATATTCAGTTTGCATTAGATTTATATTTGAATAGCGTCACGCAAAAGAGCACCATCAGAATATTGGTATGATAGCCAATCTTGAACGCCCTCTTGTCAATCTCAAAGATATGTTTGACAGCACCGACCAAGCTGTTATGGTCGTACCTAGACACATTTTCATTAAAAGGTAATTTTCGGGATTCCTAAGGATGTGGAAGTTTTTATAAATTTCAACCAAATTTTTAACAGATTTGTTAAATATTTGCTATTTTTGTGATCTTAAAGACGATTTTTAAATAAAACTACACTTTTCGGATATACCCGCGTTCATTTGGTTTTTTAAACATTTTAATTAAAATAAATATCGAAGAAATAATGAGTTTAATTGATAGTCTGACGTTTAATTTAAATGCAAATGCAAATACTTATGCAAATAAAAGATACTATTTCGGTTTGTGCTCCTATACCCACACAATTTCTTCTTGATGAGTATCGTATTATCCAATAGTAACTAACTAGTTTTTGCATGCAACTTTATGTGAACTAAACAAACTGACACATTACATTCAAAACTACTCAGACATACACACACACACACACATTTAAGGTACATTGTTTTACTTTTATGCTTACGTTCTTTTTTGTACCCAGTTATCCATACCCAATACCTAAACGTATACATTTTTAATTGATTTTTTTGATAGCAGATTTTATAACTGGCTTGTTTTTGTCAAATAGTACTCGTAATTATATACATCCTACCTAAATTATACAGCGGAATTTTTGTTTATAATATAGATAAACTTCAGAATCCTTACTTTGTAACTCTACATTTCTATATGTCGTTTCATTCACAAAATAATAAAAATCCCTTTTGGTAGATTTTGCGCGAATGATTTACATTAATTATATTAGGAGAATGAAATTTTGTATTAGTTTATATCGGTGGCGCTGTGGATTCGGTACTTGCCTTCCAATCAGGAGGTCCAGGGTTCGAGACCGCCATGTACCAATGTGTTTTTCGTTTCGAATTTTATATGTACATTTGTCTGACGCTCCTACGGTGAAGGAAAACATCGTGAGGCAACCTGCATACATGAAGAAATTCAATAGTGTATGTGAAGTCGACCAATCCGCACTGCGTCAGCGTGCAGTTGATTAAGGCCTAATCACCCCAACATAGGGTAGGCTCGTGCCCCTCGGTGGGGACGTATATGAGCTGTGATGATTAGTACTATGTTACATACATAACATAGAGTCCTCATGATAATTTTAATCACTGCAGGTACAGATGCAATTACAAAGATTATTTTTGGTCACTACATAATTTGGACATAATACAACATAATTTCGCAATATCATAATATAATGCGTCGATATCATTATCAAAACATGTTGTATTGGGTTCTTAACTGATTTAAAATCATAACAAAATATTTCAAAGCTGAAATAGAATTTTATCAGAAACAAGAACAATGCAATATAATTCTCCAACACTCTTAATCGAAGTAATTATGTTATTTAAAAAGCAATTGTAACTAGATTTCGTGTTTAGATTGTATTTACTATTAATTAACTGCTTACAAGTCTTTAGAAGACACCTGACAGTCAAAATCTTATGAAATTGTAAGCTAACTACAATATTTTGTTTCATTTAATTGTTGTAATTATCCACACGACTACCCGTTGGTTAGCCTCCAATTAAATTTATAATAGTCGCGCAATTAAAATAGTTAAAAGTTGAATTCAGTGCAATCTCTCAATCAAAGCGTTTCACAGCCTTCCCCGTAAAGCCAGGTAAGCCAAAAATTTGAGCATCGATTTAAAATAAGGTATAATTATGAAAGATCAAAATGTGAGCTGCCCAGTTTGGGTCAGTTATTAACAATAAGAGGCAAATGCGCTTATAATAGTTCTTCGAGAGGCTCGAATGATAAAAGAATAGACGTAGTTTTGTTGTAGGTATCATTTTATGCAATTAGTGCTATCGGTATACAAAAACTCTATGATAAAATCAAAGTAAAATCAAAGTACAATATTGTGTTGTAAAAATGCATAATTATAACATATTGCATTTTTTATAACTAAATGTGTAAAATACAAATATAATAATTTAATTTTATAAGTATTATGATGAAAAATTTTCCCTTATTTCCAGCAATAAGTTTTTTCAAAATCATTTTTAAAGCTGTACTAACCTTCCGCCCG
The DNA here is from genome assembly GCA_963935595.1 of Schoenobius gigantellus. NCBI lineage: Eukaryota > Metazoa > Arthropoda > Insecta > Lepidoptera > Crambidae > Schoenobius > Schoenobius gigantellus. The sequence continues at coordinate 12,130,537 of OZ012558.1, forward strand.
CGGCTGCGTCTGCGTCGACTACACAATGTTGGCTGTCTTTTATTTCTTATATTCGCTAGGATATCTGATATGTTTGTATAAAAATTTCGAAATGGTAGAGTGGTGTAATAAATTTTCATAGATTTCTTAATCCAGAAATTGTTTACTTATACAATGTTTCCCCTGTTTACACCCCTTTTCACCCCTTATTCTATCTTCCTGCGAAATCAGAAGCCAAATTGCTAACGTTTGTATCAAGCACTTCAAAATAATCCCTATTCTTAAATGTGATCGATAGTTTAGGCAATTTTCATAGTGATAAATTCAAAAATGACGGAGCTGAATTCTATACGCAATTCCAACCATGCCAATTTTCATACTTAAGGGACATACATAGCAACTTGGCACAGGTTCTAATGATCTACGTACTCTGAGCTCCATACTAAATTTTTCCCATACTAAATAGTATTTTTATATTATTATGTGAATCAGTTTACGATATTTCGTCATTAGTAAAGGAGGAATGATCCCCTTTTTCTATTAGTACATGCAAACTATTTTCTCCTAGAGAGGGAATATCCTTAATACAATTTTTTAAATATCACTGAAAGCTAACATACTTTTATCATAAGAAATTGAGCAATTTCAAATTAAATGAAAAGTTAATGTATCTTATCTCATAAATATCCATGGCGTATGGCGGATCTCCGTACATCTCGTCAATAGAAAACTCCTGATAAACAGTAAAACATCTATCAAGCTTCCATTATGAGCGTCAGCTTGCATTATATCATCATATTGACAGCAATTAATTTCATATGATAGAATGTGATGAGATGGTCAAAGGTGAACAAATCTTCAACAAAGAATGCAAAAACATAATAAAAATGTCGGTTTTTATTTTTTGTTAAATAATTTATATTTTGATCTTTTTAGTGAATGAAATCTTTTTAGTGAATTGAGAAACCATAGATTAATACCAGCTCACCTTCGGAGAGCTGTTATTAAATGAAGATTTCGCACGATTTTCATGGAATTCCATCATCAGGTCCTGACTTTGGTGACTTTGGGATATACTCTATTGAATACAATTTATTTAAAGAATTTAGAAAATCGGTCCAGAATTGGTGAAGTAATGGCGTAGCATACACACAAAACAGGTTGGACACAGCTAAAAATTTAAGGATTTTCCCCGATTTTTAAAGGATCCCATCATCAGATCCTAACCTTGTGACCACCCTTAGAGTATATTCTATCGAATACAAAAATAATTTTGAAAATCGGTCCACAATTGGCGGCATATTCGCGTAACATACACAAAAAAAAAAGAAAAAAACAAACGCATCGAATTGAGAACCTCCTCCTTTTTTGAAGTCGGTTAAAAATAGAGATATAAGTATGGATAAAAATATAAAAAAATAGATAAAAGATCAAAAATACTGTTTTAACCACCGTTTTCTACGGAACAATCTGTCTAATATAAAGAATCGGTTATACATTATTAATAACTTAAAAAATTGGTACCTCGAGGAACGTGGCAAAAAATCCTTTTTTACTCCATTGTTCACTAAATTTCGATTGCTATTCTCTAATCTTGGGTTACAATATTTTTGTTCAAAGGTACCTTTCCGTCCAACTCTGTAATTTTGCATGTAATAGGTACAATTCGAAAAGATGGTTTCATTTTTCTAATGAATGGCTTGTGACATTGTAATTATGCGGCAGCACATGATTTATGGCAATATTTAGTGGCAATGACAACAAATCTTCTGCTTGTCAATCCTAAGTAAGATGCTTTAATGCGTTTTGTTGGAAAATTTTTGCGTATATAACTAGTAGAGCACAGCGTAGAGACTTCATTACAATTTAATAATTAAGTAACATAAAATAATTAGTATTAGTAACATTGTTATAAACGCTTAATAATTATTCATAACGCATGTCTTTTGAAATGTACGTAGGTATTACCCATTACATTTTCTACATAATATGAGGAGTGACTCTTTAAAAGGCCGCGTATTTTCATTTTTTGTTTGAGAGCAGATTTCAACGGAATCCAGTTGGCTAGGCTAAATAGCATCTATTTATATCAATAGAAGGAAACCTGAATACTGAAATTCCTATCAAAGCAGGCATAATTCCTTATATGAACAAACATTCAACTTATTTTGAACAAAACGCCACATTTCCGGCGTGAGTTTATAGTAGTTCTAAAAATTTCAAAAAAGGGCATATTTTTTGGTTCTAAAATAATAGTGAAAACTTTTCGACCTTTTAAACATCAGCATCATCATCACAGCTCATATACGTCCCCACCGAGGGGCTCGAGCCTACCCTATGTTAGGGTAATTAGGCCAATTAGGTCAACCACGCTGGCCTCGTGCGGGCTGGTCGACTTCACTTACACCATCAAATTTCATCGCAGATGTATATAAGTAGGTTGCCTCACGATGTTTTCCTTCACCGTAGGAGCGTCAGATAAATGAAATTCGAAAAACGAAAAACACATTGGCACATGGCGGTCTCGAACCGTGGACCTCTCGATTGGAAGATAAGTGCCGACTCCACAGCGCTCGACACCGTCAAATATAAGCCTGTTGATATAATATGGTTCGATGGAATCATTGTCACCATAGATAAGGTGCTGTTTTGATATTTCCGTTCTAGTCTATTTTGTGTGACAGCGCGCCATATTGAGTGTTACGACTTGTTGTTTCTTGAATACGAAAACTAACGATTGTTAGAGGTTAATATCGACAAAAGTAATTAAAATGGAGGAAAATAGAATGTAAAGTTAAGAATAAATACCGACTTCAAAAACACTGAAAAGTTAAAAATAATATAAGAATAGGTACAGACAACATCACACTTCTATATTGAAGTCGGTGTCAAACGATGATCTCCTAGAAAGTCTTAAAATTTGTCACCGACTTCAATATAGAAGTGTGATGTTGTCTGTACCTATTCTTATATTATTTTTAACTTTTCAGTGTTTTTGAAGTCGGTTTTTATTTTTTGTAAAATATTTGTTATATGTAATTTTTTTGTGACTGATATCTTTTTAGTGAAAGAAACTCCAAATTAATACCAGCTGGCATTTAATTAGCGTTTCCCTTGATTTTCATGGGATTTCATCATCAGATCCTGACTTAGGTGACCTTGGAACCACCCTAGGAGTATATTCTATCGAATACAAAAAGAATTTTGAAAATCGGTCTACAATTGGCGGAGTAATCGCGTAACATACGAGTACACACAAAACACGTTGGACACACCTTAAAATTTAAGGGTTTTCCTCGATTTTCATGGGATCCCATCATCAGATTCTGACTTTGGTGACCATGGGACCACCCTTGGAGTATACTTTATCGAATACAAAAATAATTTTGAAAATCGGTCCACAATTGGTGGCGTAATCGCGTAACATACACACAAAAAAAAACATACGCATCGAATTGAGAACCTCCTTTTTTGAAGTCGGTTAAAAAATAATTGATTCTGAGATTTCGCCATTTAAGCTATGAAAATGTGGACCAGATTAAATTATTATAATGGTTCCATGTGATTAAAATTTATTTTTATTATTAAAACAAGATTCATTTTTATCAGTCATACAAAATCAAAGGGACACATACCTATTTGAAAGAAAGAAAGAAAATTTGCAAACAACTATTTAAAAAAAATAAAGTCTTACTTGTATTTTTTTCTTCTGCTATACAAATTCAATTATACCAGAGTATACTTTACAGCAGCAAAAAAGAAAAAAAGAAACTCATCACAGAAATTTGCAGTTTCTGAAAATTTTATCTTAATGGAAAAAAGGCCTTTTGAAAAGTAATTTCTCATTATATTCAGCGCTTATATTTCTGTGTGTGACCTGACGTGCTGGTTTTATGATGTTAATGATCTGGTGGTCGGACTTTTGGGACTGTTCGCTCTATTGAAATTGCTAGCTCGGATTATTGGGATTGTTCGAGGTTACTTGTTTGCTTACTTGCGACTAGAACTCTATGCAATCTTAATACATCAAACCAATTTTTGATGTATTAAGATGACATAGAGTCATTTATACAGCAATATTAATCAATAGTCATTTGCATTACCGATTGCGTACTCTTTCTTTGGCTTAAGTCAAGGGACAAAGGTCCTCTAGCCAATATCATAAACGAATTTGAATGAATAGGACGCCAATGTATGATATTAACTTACTATAACAAAACTCTCCGTATTATTACACAATAGATTAATTTTCATTTCACATAAAAACATCACAGACGACCCAACCGTTCAGTAGGCATATGCTCAGTGACTAATTTGGCGGCGCCACCGCGCTTGCGTCGGCACCATTGCGTTGTCTAACCGCAAACTAATCAAACAACCGCTCATTATCCCGTCATTTTTGAAAATTATCTCGAATAGGCGATGGACCGAGAAAGTTGCAAGAGATCACTGACATAAAATGCAAAAGCTGTTTCCTGCCTTTGATCAAACGGCCTCTGAGATGCAAACTCAAATAGCTGGCAATTGTTGGCCTACTTCTATTTATAAATGTAGTAAGAAATTTGATTTCTGATTGCAAGTAAACTACATTTTAAGTATCCTAGTATTGCTTCAATTTAAAATACAATTTAGAATTCGTTAATACTTTAGTATTTCAGTCCCTTATTGTAATGAAAACACGTTGGTATTATATGCTATTACATGAGTTTCTTAAATAATAAAACGTAAATTAAATGCTCCAAATAAATATTGTATGAATTATTTAGACTTTCACGCAGTATCTTACAACTAGGCTCCTTACTTGCGGAGGTTTAAAAAAAATCTAATTTAATGTATTAATTTGTAGACATAACTCGTTAAAATGTATTGAAATGTTATTATGTATAACTACGTAAAAATATTATTTTGTATGTTAACGACATAATTTATTGTGAATATTGTTACTTTTAATAAATCTGATAAGTTTCTTGCGCCCATTCATATCAGCTGAAAGATGTCCTGAATGGATGGTAGGTAAAAAACTTTGGACGATTCAAAGGAGCTTTCTATAAAGATTTAGATTTCGATAATCTTTGACGAAGTTATGAGGTGTTTACGTTCGACATGTCAGAAATTATGGCGTCCTATATTTGCAGGAACCATTTGGGCAGACCACCTATTATTACAAAGATACCAATATTTCAACTTAATTTTTTGTGTTGCAGTTTGTGAATGAGCAGTTACGGTTGCGAATTTTGTATCTAATTAGCTGTTACTTTAAGAAAAAATAAATCAATGAATATATCAACATAATATAATGTAGGTTTAAAATCAATACAGTTGTTTTACTATAGTAATGTTTAAAATTAGTTATTACAATAGTTTGATAAACAAGACCATTGAATATTCAAGAACATTAGACACACATTAAAGTTCGTATCCTGATTTAATAAAATAGTTTTTTTTTTTTAATCTTTGATTGCTGTTTAACAAATGTTTGATAATAAAAGAATGTTTTGTTTGAAGTAAGTTTGCTATCATAATTATTCAGGATACTTTCCACCATTTTTTTTTGGGAGGGGGGAAAATGCATTTACGCATTCCTCGTGGTCGAGCCAAACCACGAGGATATGTGGGACTCCTCAGACCGTACCCGGCCCGGGCCTACCCACAAAAAAACCCCCCAGCAGCTCCTCCGTCCGTCACAAGGCAGAGAGAAGAGGACAACAGCCAGGCCTTATTCCCGCTGACCCCCTGCCCGTGACATGTCCGTTGCCGGACTCTCCACCAGGCTCTGCTGCTTTTTTACTGTGGTTGTCTTTCACGCGGCCCGACGCACCCCGCAACTGGTTTTTTACTGTGGTTGTCTTCCACGCGGCCCGACGCTCAGTACACCGGGCCCCCGGCCCGCTCAGTGCGGGTAATGGGTTGCCCGACGGCAGATCCCACTGGATCCACCGCCGCGCGGGTGAGTCGAAGCTCGGGGAAATCCCCAACGGGCGCAAAGCGCCATGGCGAGAAACTCGCCTCGACCCTACTACCACCAGAGGTAGCCGCCGGGATCGGCTTCCAGCGAGAGCCACACCTCTTATTAACATAAGAAGAGGGGACTTCGCCCTTCCCCGCATGAAGCGGATGAACGAAGTGACCCGCCGGGCTAAGCCCAGCCATCCCACGCCCCCCCCTCCATAGGGGTCTTCCCGTCAGACTATTAGCCCGCGGCAGAGAATCTGCCGGGTTGCCCAGGGTGCACCTCAAGGAGGTTGTCTGACATCGCACCCCAGTATAGTTTCCACCAAATTTATCTCTTTTCAACGCTGAATAAATATTAAATACTTTGAATAATAAAATTCATATTCTCCTTCCTCCTCTTTTTTTTATAATAAATAATTATTAATTTGTAATTAAAATTTAAGTCTGCCACGATGCAACGTCGCATATTACTGATTCCATTAAATGCTCGACTTCATAACAAAAGATAGTACGAACGCACCTACATAATCTTATTTTGTATTTATCTATACTCTATACAAATAAATAAATTTAAAGTGTCTGTTTGTAATGTCAAAATAACAAGTTTTTACTAAATGGGTATGAATGTATATCGGGTACCAATAACAAAAACACAATTTTTTTGTCTGTCTGTCTGTCTGTTTGTTCCCGCTAATCTCCGGAACGGCTGGACCGATTTTGACGGGACTTTCACTAATAGATAGCTAATTATATAAGGTATAACATAGGCTACTTTTTATGAACCTCAACAAAAGTTACTATATCACGCGGACGAAGTCGCGGGCACAGCTAGTAACAAATAAAAAGTAAGACCATTTTAATAACATCACGATATTTAAATTAAATCGTCTTCAAATCAAAAAGGGCATCTGTGTCTTGCGCTACTCGTATGTACATCGTATAAGGATCTTAAGAAAAATATTATAAAAAGGAGATAAATAGATGAGATACTGTCCAAAGGTGGCTTTAACTACCGTTTATGGTCATTAGTGTGTGAGATTAAAAATTATGATAACATTTTAATGTTTTAGGCACGTGCGCTTTAAGGATGTTGATATTCCCAGAATTGTTTCAGTACGCCTCATATTAAGCCTTGCCCTAAATTTGATGTTTCATTAATGACTGATTTCCTAAAAATCTTTCGTCTTTCTACGCAAAACACTTCATGCTAGTTAGTAAATACCAATTTTAGTTTCCAAAAACTTCAATCATATGCAATAGGATGATTTTATAAATGGGCAAAACAAAAAAAAATATCCAAATTGTAAGGTCGTTCCTAGATTACTTAACTGATTCGGTTCACCTGCCAGGCTTGCCACAGTAGATAATACCCAAACATTAAGCCAAGAGTCCCTCACGACTTCTGCCCCGAGCAAGTCACTTATTAAGGACGCGCCGCGCACCTGTGTGAATATTTCCATAATCCTCCTAATTAGAGGTTTGCAGATCTTCCCAAAGGCAGAAACGGTTGGGCCCTTACCGTGGAGGCAATAAATTGTTCGACATTTGACCCCGCAGAGCAACTTTTTTGGGAATTCGCCCTCGGGCCGTCGTGGTCCAGCGAGGCGCCTTGGATTAGGTACACAGAGTAATGAACTAGTTAGTATGGCTAAACAAATATTATTTGATTTTGTACTCTGTACATCTGGACATCTGGAAGTCATCGACGTTGCAAAAAATATATATAAATTAGGCAGTACAACCATTGTTAGATAGATTTATATATGGATAGAAGATTAAACTTTTCACAATCGTAAAATAAACCGCTAATAGCTATTACGTTCATATTATGTTTTATCTTTGTCATTATTCATGTGAGTGACAGAAACAAAACACTTTATAAGCTAGTCATAGCTTCATCTGCTGTTATGAATAAGACCTAATACAGTCAAAATTTTTTTCTTTAAATTGTCATGTCATTGTCTATGTTTACAGATGTATCAGGAAATTATTAAAATGGTTCGTGAAACTGAACTACGTTTTCAATGAACAATAACCTTGGCTTATTATACCATACCCGGCAACCATTATTGGCATTCCTTATTAGCTTACGGGAAGTATGATAACAAAGACACTAATAAATGTTGTTATACTTCTGATTATCCAGTGAACTACGCACGAATCTTACTCGAAAAAGTAAGCTGATATATTGAAATTCTCTTAACCTAAGTTTCACACGAGATGACCACATAAATCCGCCCACAGGCTGACTGCTCTGTGCTCACTAATGTCGGACATATTTATCGCGCTGATCGTCAACCTTACCGGCTTGCCTCAGGGCTCTCCGCCTCAGCTTCGAATCTTTCCCACGTGCCCTGAATGCCCAGATTGCGTGTAGCTTCATCTACCAACCATACGTGTTCACACAACGCGCACCTCCAACCATCGACTAAATATTAAGCTTCAGAAACAACCTTCGAGTCACCGGTATCATAACTACCTACATCGGACGTTTCCTCTTCTGTGGCATCGCTAATGACCGTGTTCCTTTGTGTGTACGAACACAAACAGTCGCCGTTGCTGCTGCAGCGGGTCTACCGTTTGCTTCGGGCTAGTTCATGGTTCTCACCTTCGACTTTTACGACCGTGGGATTTCGGTGGAACGGATTTTCTTTTGAGATTTTGTTAATGATAAGTGAAAATATTCTTTGTTTTATTGAGGCTGTGGTCTTTAGATTTTTTTCTCTCAATACAACATTTTTAAAATTAAATATATCTTTTAACGTCATTACATTCATTTTAAACAAAAAGTTTGCAAAAAGATTTGCATTGTTAAACTTGTAAGGTAATTATTAAATAATGTACATGGAGAAAATTCCTACGTAAGTGATTCTTGTGTGGAGAAAAAGTAAAGTTGAAACACTGTAAGAGCTCTCCATAATAGCCGCAGTCATGGTAATAACGATACTAAACCAGAGGTGATTACGAGCATTTACCGAATCATTCAGTAATCGATCGGTAATATTGGGAAGATCAAGGATAAAATTTTAGGAATTCCTGTAGGCACGCCAGTTGTTAATGGTATTATCGGACCGAAGAAGCCTGCTTTCGAGAAACTTCAGTGTAAATACAGTGTTTAAAGAAGTTATGGTAATAATAGATTTAGTGGTGATGGAACACAAATTTCTTTAGCTTCAAAAGTTTATACTACTTATAGGAACATCAGAATTGTTACTAAACAAGTTTTATTAATTAGATCAAATTTCTTTAAACAGTAAATATTGTCGTGGTTGATTATATTGGAAAATATTGGATTAGTAATTTATTATTTGTTTAACAAGTACAACAAAATTACACAAAGATGCTGCTTATTTCGGTTGACAGAATTTAAGTAAAATAATGAAAACATTTTACACAATTTATATATTTTTTTTTATAAAAATCAAGATTATACGTATTTAACTACTTTTTGTTAACTTCATTCAGTAAATCCACGTTGTTTTGTAATAAGCAATTAATGAGTTTTTAACTGTCTTGTTTCATCTAAAAACCATTTCGCGGCTTCAAACGATCATTAAAGGCAACGTTCTGAGTCCACCCCCCTTCCGCGCCGGCTCGATTAGCTGCGGCCTACCGCCAATTAGGGTCAATTTTCGGCTAGCACAAAGGGCCTGTTGTCCTAAACATCGTCGGTAATTAAAACAAATAGGGTCAAAAAGGACCCGCCTGAGGCGCCACGGGGCGGCGATCGGCGCGCGTCCCGGCGACGCCGCAGGCCCACAACCCCCTCATTACGAACTTAATCTAATTATTGAATTCGTACAATGTTATGTTTACATTTTTTTTCTCATTTGGCCCACTATACTTAGGAGTGGATGCGTAAGCGCTAAATGGCACGTTTAGGGCAATATATCATACGAAAGCGAGTCACTGCCGCACCGTTCGAGGTTTTCTCACGATGTTGTCCGTCCGTTTTTTGGGGACTCGGGATTCGCTTGTATTGGGCGGTCGCGGCTTATTACAAGGTTCAAAGTTTGCCTCTAGATGATTGTTAGGTTTTTATTCAGAAAAAATCGGGTTTTCAGATTTCAATGTTACCGTTGATGTAAGCGGTTTTATGATTTTACCTTGGTAGTTTGCTGATCTGACTAATTGATGATGATGCTGATATGCAAAATAATTCTTAACGTCGCTAAACGATGATTTCTCGTATATTGAAATTTCTAGATCGCGTACTGCTCAATATCTTTAACACTTACATTGTTTATCTCACTAAAGCCAACCTGTTGTAAGCACATTTGCTAATAGTTACGGAGTTGAAATCTAGTATAATACTAATAGTACCTCTTCAGGGATATTTTATAAACTCTTGGGAAGAAATACCATATTAGCCGTGATGACACACAGCATACACAGTATCTAAGCAAATTTCAAACTCAAATTCTATACAGTATGTCATAGTATCCAAGGTGTTGACAATAAATATGCAAACATACAAGAGCCTTAAATAACTACAGAAGATGAGAGCTATGATGGAAATGTGCCAAAGTTTCATAAATTATGTTCTAATAAAAATTGATTTATACCTATGCTAGAAGAATAATATAGAGTGGTAAAACCCTCTTTATTATTAAAAAATAATATTGCTGATATTGAATTACTAAGAAAAATTATGTCGTGTTTTGTCGGGTAAAATGTGTTAAATGATTCAGCTCGTTAGTAGTTTTATGAAAAAAAAATGAAAAAACTATTCCATTAACAGCCACTATTATAATTTTGACGACACGGTTAACGCAGAGGTCGAGTGATCGCCTACAGCGCAAGGGGCCGCGGGTTCCATTCCCGTACGGGACAAATATTTTGTATTGCGTATATACAGAAATTTGTTCCGGTCTGAGCGTATGTGCATGTAATATTCTATGTTTCTAACTGCACCCACGACACAGGAGAAAATCCTAGTGTGGGGCGACGTTTTCAAAAATGCTTAACCTATGCTTATTCCGATTAAATACTTTTCAACTCGCTTAGATAAGAACGTTTCCGTCAAAGATGGCTGTGTAATGTGCATGTAAAGTGAACTAGGATACGTGACGAAACATGGAAAGTATGTACCAAGTTACATGGATTGCAAGACCGCTGCTATATTCCGAGAGTGGTACCACAAAGGAAATAGGCGGCACACAGTGCGGTGGGAGCGTAAGTAAAAATGAATCCTCATACACATTGCTTGTACATATTTTTCACGTTTTTCGTGAAATCGAATTAATATTAGATGTTAAAATATGAAATTTCAGTTTTGAACTGAAAAATTCGTACAATTTCTTATTCTAGGCAAAGCAACTTTTGAAGCAGGAGTCAAATTTTATGTGCTTGTTCAGACAAGCACACTAAACAACTTTTATTATGGGACCAATCTTGAAATCGCGAAAAAAGTATCAGTTGTTCCATGCAAATGTTCAACATCCACTGAACCTAGAGGTGTGGAACAGAACACCTGTTTTTTTTTCGCCACTTGAAGATCGATTTCAAGTTGTAAGTAAAAGTTTCCACTACAAAAGCTTTTATGCCAAAAACCCACAATACGTTCATTAGCCATTAGATTACCCTTGCAAACACAGCATTGCATTGGTACGTTAATTCCATATCCATTTATACTTCAAAGGCCAAATGAAAAAAAAAAGCAATTGAAAGTCAAATAATAGAAATTGGTACATTTTTCAACCGAATAATAATTATAGCTATCGTGTAAAAAAAGAATCACCTTAGAACCAACCTCACAACGTGCAGCTTTTTTTTTGCTATTTAAAGTTGACAATGGCAGTTTCATATATAAAGCCTTCTTTCGCACATCTTCAATAAAAAAAAATATCATTAAGATGACCATAACTGAAACTAAACTTATAATTCATTCGCCACCGCTAAACAAAAAAATCAAGGCGACATTTATTCTCTAATGTTGCATCAGCTCTATAAAATCCCGCGTAAGCATTTATGATTTCATTTCATAATTTATACATACGTCAGGATCATTATTTACTGTTTCGCCCGGGGACAAGACTGGGGTCAAAAGATGGCACCACAAAAAATCACTGGCCGCCCGTTTAATGGCCTGGCCTTTATGTTACAGTAATAAGGAATGTAATTACACGAAGGATGATTTGAAAGCTATTTATAAGGATTTTGTTTCTTTTTTGAATGCATAAGGTGAATTTTGCTTGTGATCTTTATGCTATTGATCGCTTTAGTGTATTATGGTTTTAGCGTTTTAAATAGCGTAGTTCAATGGCTCCTCGCATAGCTATTAATCAACTTTGACAAAAAAAATAATAATCGTTTCTGTTTTCAAACGTCAACTTTGTGTATCGATGAGTTTGAGTCATAGAGTAGTACACATACGAGTATAGTTTAATTAACATTCCTTGCTAGTACCTACTGTCTCTTGAAAAATATTTTGATGCTGTAGTTCTTTAAAAAAGCTCTTGGCTATTAAATGTCTATGTGAATGAAGTTACACTGAATAAACTTAGGTATGTGCTTAAAAATAATGGTGCCACATAATTTTTCTCGCGGCTCGCTTTGCGGACTTTAATACTCCTTAATACTGACTTAATAATCCTTGCTCCGTTTCACTTTATTTGATAAAATAATAATAATCTGCAATTTAAGCTGGAAATGATAAGACTTAGATAAACATTATTTGAATGATGAATTCACGAATAATATAGTATTGCTGGAAGGGTGGAAAGGTATCAATTCTGATACGAGGTGGACTAGGACCAGGACGGGAGTAGGAATTAATTCTTTTTACCCGTGTGAGCGTCGGTGGCGCTGTGGTCTTGGCACTGGACTGTGCCCCGAGTAGAATCGGAAGGCCCGCCATCTATCCTGCCATGTACCAATGTATTTTTTCGTTTCACGAATTTCATATGTACATTTATCCGACGCTCCTACGGTGAAGGAAAACATCGTGAGGAAACCTGTATACACCTGCAAAGTAATTCAAAGGTGTATGTGAATTCAACCAATCCGCACTGGGCTAGCGTGGTTTGACTAACGCCTAATCGCCGTGTTTTATATGTATTTTACGCGATTTCTCCGCCAATTGTGGACCGATTTTTTTATTCGATAGAGTATCCTCCTGGGATGGTCCCAAGGTTACTAAAGTCAGGATTTGATGATGGGATCCCATGGAAATCGAGGGAAACCAACACTAATAAGATTTCATTCACTAAAAAGAAATTTTACTGGAGGGAGACTCTGTACCAGGGTCGTCTGCTTAGGTACCTCCGTCTTACGTATTTCTGCCGCAAAGCAGCAGTGCTTGCATTGGCCGTGTTTCGGTTTGAAGGGTAAGAGATGGCAGTGAAATTACTGGGTACTGTGACTTTACATCTTGTGTCACAAGTTGGCAACGTACACTGTGGTTCTTGTGGGGGTTGCAGTTTTGCTGCGAATCTCACAAGAGCCACATGTATTATAGGTGACTGTTACCACTTACCATCAGGTGGGCAGTTTGCTTGTCTGCCAACTTTCTGCAATAAAAAAAAAGATAAAATAGAAAATACTTTTCAAAAAATAAAAACAGACTTCAAAAATACTGTAAACTTAAAAATAATAGAAGAATAGGCCGATGTCAAATTTTAACTTTTTAGGAGATCATCGTTTGGCACCGACTTCAATATAGAAGTGTGATGTTGTCTGTACCTATTCTTATATTATTTTAAAATTTTCAGTGTTTTTGAAGTCGGTTTTTATTTTTTGAAAAATATTTTTCTTGGAAATTTTTGTATATTGGACAGAATCTTTAATGTAGCCTTCTGCGACTGTACTGGATTTCTATCCTTCAAGTCTTTTTTTAACTTTGTCAAGCTCTCTCCAGAATCGGCTAGCAAAGTCACTGACGTTATTTTATAACAATGCCCGGTATCCTGCTCACAATTAGGTTAATTCAGATATGTTGTCATCTGCTTCGGCATACCTGAGATTTTTTCCGATCACTTGTTTATAGCATTTTCCCCTTGGTAGTGGAGAAAAAAGCGATTTTATGTCATTATGTCTGATTTTTTGATGTCTCTACCATTTGTGTAAACTTTTCTCATATTACAAACGTACGCTCAAATATTGTCGTTTTTGTCAATTTCACAAGTAATAACTAGCCTTGATTTTCAAGATTTGAGAGCTCACTGCTTCTGCAGGCGCCGCTAATACCAAGTATCAATACCACCTGTTAAAAACGTGTAATTTCGTAAGTCATTATCATCATCACAGCCCATACACATCCCCACCGAGGGGTTCGAGCCTACCCTATGTTAGGGTGATTAGGCCTTAGTCAACCACGCTGGCCCAGTGCCGATTGGTCGACTTCACATACACCATTAAATTTCTTCGCAGATGTATGCAGGTTGCCTCACGATGTTTTCCTTCACCGTAGGAGCATCAGACAAATGTACTTATGAAATTCGAAACGAAAAACACATTGGTACATGGCGGGTCTCGAACCCCGACCTCCCGATTGGAAGGCAAGTGCCGAGTCCACAGCGCCACCGACGCTCATTTTCGTAAGTATTTATCTTTAATTTAAAAAAAAATATAGAAATGCACGCCGTTCCAACTTCATATATGCTAGTAAAGTCCTTGGGAAAAACGCTAATTTTTATAGTAAAAGACTTCTCCCTACCAAGATAAAGCAACCGAAGCTAACTTCTGTCGACTGAACTTACCACCGTTGTTGAAACCTGACGGCTCACTGGCCCATACGGCAGAAGAGAAAGCAAATCTTTTTGCCTCTCTTTTTGCTGAGAATTCACGTTTGGACTCTGCAGGAAAACCTCCTCCAACTCTACCTCAAGCTGACTGCTCCATGTCAGTAGTTCACATTCACCAAAAAGAGGTACTTAAGGTTCTAAGAAATCTAGACGTGAATAAAGCCAGCGGACCTGATGGCATACCGGCTATTGTGTTGCGCAACTGTGCGCCCGAGTTGGCTCCCGTATTGACCCGCCTGTACAGACTCTCACTTGCGACTGGAGTGGTTCCCAAGTCTTGGAAGCTAGCAAATGTACAACCAGTACCTAAGAAGGGTAGTAGAGCCGATCCAGTTAACTATCGACCTATCTCAATCACGTCCATGCTGTGTAAATGTATGGAGCGTGTTCTAAACAACCGTCTCCTCGCATACCTTGAAGATAATGACCTCCTCAGCGACCGTCAGTACGGTTTTTGAAAGGGCCGGTCAACGGGAGATCTTCTCGTGTATGCCACACATATATGGGGAGAAGCTATTGATGAGCACGGCGAGGCTCTCGCAGTCTCTTTAGACATATCCAAAGCTTTTGACAGGGTCTGGCATTCTAGCCTGTTAGGCAAGCTTCCATCGTATGGTCTACCCCAGAACCTCTGCAATTGGATCTCGAACTTTTTGAGTGAACGTTCCATGCAAGTAGTATTAGATGGCTGCTGCTCCGAACAACTGACTATTGATGCTGGAGTTCCTCAAGGTTCCGTACTTTCGGCAACACTCTTTCTTCTGCACGTCAACGACTTGTTGGTGCCTGGAACCTTCGGGTATGCCGATGACACCACAGTCGTTGATAGATATGTCTCCAATGCAAAGGCCAATAAAGAGGAGATCCGGTCTTGTCGGGAGTCGACGATGGATCGTTTGAATTCTACACTCCGGGCGGTCTCTGAATGGGGTGACGCTAATTTGGTCCAGTTTAATACTAGCAAAACGCAGGCGTGTTTATTCTCCACTAAACGTAGTCCTTTCTATCTGACTCCGACTTTCCGTGGTATATCCATGCCGGTAACTGATCATCTCCACCTACTTGGTATGCAAGTAATTAACAATCTCAACTTTGGTAGTTACATAGAAACCGTTGCCAAAATTGCAGCTATGAAGCTCGGCATTCTCTCCAAGGTCAGGCGGTACTTCACACCGGAACAGTTGCTCCAACTATATCAAGCACAAGTTCGATCTTGTATGGAGTACTGCTGCCACTTGTGGGATGGGTCTGCCAAATATCAACTAGCGGCCCTTGATTCTATTGATAAGCGTGCTAAGACCCTCATTGGTGACACCAAATTAACGGGGGCCAAGCTTCAGAGCCTCGAACATCGTCGTAAGGTGGCATGTTTGTCGGTATTTTATAGGATATATCACGGAGAGTGTGCTTTGGAATTACATGAAATAATTCCGGCTTCTCCTTTCCATCTCAGGGGAACCAGACGGCGGCTGGGGTTCCACCCTTTTGTCATTGATATTCCAATTAAACGCACGAAGCGATGCGCTTCCTCATTCATATGGCGAACGGCAAGGGAGTGGAACTCTTTGCCCGCGGATTTGTTCCCTGAGCAATATAACTTGGAGTTATTCAAGATGAGAGTGAATAGGCACCTTCTGGCTAGGCGTGTCCCATCTTCGGCCTCATCATCACTTTCCATCAGGTGAGATGGAGGCCAAACGCTTATCCAACATTCATAAAAAAAAAAAAAAGATAAAGTTTACATTTTACCTTCAGTGCCAAATATATCTCGTCAGGGGCTTCAATTAAAAATTTATCTACTTTGTAAGGGGTTAGCTTTTTGCTCTTGAGTTCCTAAGACTATCTTTATAAAAAAATAAAAATGAAAAATATATTTATTGCAACATAACCAATATACAACATATTAATGCTACCCTGGCTTATGAAATAAGTATAACTTGTGTGTCAGAAGTCAGTTCCTTCCTTGTTGGTACATTTTTTATTGGTCACGGTGCGTAGGTAATTTACAAAAATATGAAATTTAACAAAACATCAGCGTGTGTGTGTGTGTGTGAGTGTGTGTTTGTGTGTGTGTGTGTGCGTGAGTGTGCGTGTAACGTATGATTAACAGGCAAAGTCTAATAGAACATAAATGCTACATATTAGTCATTAAGATCTTTTCGGTACCTTCATAGTCATTAGTTTGCAGCCATTCCTTAATATTTCTTTTAATTTGATGTTGGGTAAGTTTGTTACATGGGCATATCATATTAAGTTTATTATAGATAAAGGGAGTCAGGTAATAAAACTTTCGTTTAGCAAAAGCACTTCTTGTTATAGGAACTATATAATAATCTCTTTTATCACGTATGTTTAACCTTTTTTTCTCTAATATGTAATTGGCGGAATATTTATGAAAACGTCTTATACATTGGTATATAAAAAACTTTCTAACACTAAGTACCTGTGCTCGTTCATAGACTAGTATTGTAGAATGTCGGAATGGTAGACGTAAAAAAACGATGTTAGATTATATTCAAATCTACATTGTATTTTACTCGTAGTGTACTATTGACCAGCGAATACCTGTTCCACAGCGTAGAAGACTGTATTTTGCGAGTTAGTCCATTGAACTATTTTACTTTATAAAGCCTCTGTATGTATTTAAGCAAAGTAGGTTTCCTTCGAAATTTTTGGCAAAAGATTTTCGATTGTGTTTGCTTGCGATAATTTCGGCATAGCGTAAGAAGTTATTATCCCGCCAAATTCGTCTTTTCCAGCCTAACGAGTAAGGTTAAAACAATATTGAAACAGAGATACCACTCTTGCTGCGTATCGCGCCATTTCGCTCTCAGTGAGGTTTTAATATCGTTTTGGGCGATCATTGTTAGGGCGTTGGTCTTTTTCACAGATTAGAGAGAGTAATGTAGTCTTTTCAAATTTGGAACACGCCGCGTTACCGCAGCTGGCCAACCCGCCGAGTAGTTTTTTATTTGCATTGTACCACAGATTGTACGTAAACAAAGTCAGTTCTATTTTTAAAATTCATTCCCGCCCTAGGGAAGCAAGCAATAGATAATAGTTTTTTCCGCCAAAGAGTGGGAAGTAGCGTTTTCCACTCTATACCTAGGTCAAACAAACGCTACTATCCGAGTATGAAAATATTCGAATGAGGAGATTTTTTTATACATACCCGTAGAATAATGTATAAAATATTATCATTTGCTAGGATGTCTATAAAAAAATAAAGCAAGAGAAACTTAGAGTGAGCGTCGGTGGCGCTTGCCTTCCAATCGGGAGGTCGAGGTTCGAGACCGCCATGTACCAATGTGTTTTTCTTTTCCAATTTCATATGCACATTTATCTGACGCTCCTATGGTAAAGGAAAGCATCGTGAAGCAACCTGCACACACACATCTGCGAAGAAATTTGATGGTGTATGTGAAGTCAACCAATCCGCACTGGGCCAACGTGGTTGACTAAGGCCTAATCACCCTAACATAGGGTAGGCTCAAGCCCTTCGGTGGGGACGTGTATGAGCTGTGATGATGATGATGACAGTGATTATTATTTCTAAATGGCTTTCATCCGTACTTTTTCTGTAAACGTGTTGAACATGATGTTACGAATCTGATTATTTTTGGCAGTTTTATCATGGTGGCATAAGGAAACAAGACTCACTTTCTTGGGTAAGACGGATGCCTGGAAATGGCCGTATTGTTGCTTAGATGATGGTGATAGGTGATTGATGCAGAAGGACAAAACAATGCGCCTTCACAACAACGTTAATGCCGTCCATATAGTATAATTGAAATAACGAATAATACCACGACTAATTAATTTATGGCTAATTTACCTATGAAAAATTATATAGCAAATGTGTACATTATGAAATTCGAAAAACAAAAACACATTGTTGCATGGCAGGATCGAAGCCCGTAATCTCCCGATTAGGAGGCCAGTACGGCGTCCACAGCGCCATCGACGACCGATGTACAATTTGTCATGTCTGACGCTCCTACGGTAAAGGAAAACATCGCTGGGCAACCTGCAAACATCTGCGAAGAAATTCAAAGGCGTCTGTGAAGTCAACCAATACGTACTGGTTGCGTGGTTGACTAAGGCCTAAAAACACCTCAAATAAGGGTAGGCTCGTGACCCTCGGTGGGGACATAACACACAACCAATTATATATAAGCTGTGGTGATATAACAAATTAATGTTTATTCGCATAATTATTATCAAGATAACAATTTATTCAAATAATATTTTTACATCTTAATCGAATAAATTTACTCCCTTTTTAATTGGGTTTGCTATGTCTTCAATTTCTTCAACTTTACTTTTGCATACTTTGAAAAAAATTTAAAGATAAACCTCCTTTCATTCACTAAGAATATTCATAGATACTTAGGCAAATTTCCTTCAAACTGAAACCTTTTTCTATGTAACATTAGCTATTTTTCAACATGAAACACATCCAACAATAATCACTAACGGCCGAAGTCATAAGAAAATTAAACAATGTTCTACTTAAACAATGTTGCTGCCATTTTCGATATCCTTTTTTTTTGTAATGAGATTTGAAGTGACAGTGACACAGCTTAGCTTAAATGTGACTTAAATATTTTTACGAATAAGGCCGATAGATTGAAAATATAACTGTTAAACGGACGTCAATACCACAAATATGCCAATGACAATTGCAATACATACAAAATTAGCACCATTCTCAGATTCGAATCGCATTCCTGAAAAAATCAAGCCGCCGCGCGCGAGGACATAAATATTTCAAATGAATAATGAAGACGGTTCGGGCTCGGCTCATTAATGCGCATTTGGTGGGATATTTACAGACCAATTACGTTATGGTGTGGCTTATTTATCGTGCGCAAGAGTCGCTGATTCATTGCGACTTAGCGCTGCGTCGTTACTGTCCAACTGACAGTATATTTCAGGGGCAAATATTAAGCGAATGTTATTACCACTTAAAACTATCGAGTGGCTTATGCAGCTATGTGATTAATGGGCCGCTTACTTGATCTCTTGTACCAATTTGTCAGCTGTCGTTTTCGATAAATGGAAAATGTGACCGCGCCTAAGAAAACGTTAGTCGTGGATATGATTAATTTCGTTGTGTCGTGTTTATTCGTCCCATTCTGGTAATCGATTATTGTTAAATTTGGTGATACCTGGTGCACCTAACGGATTTACTTCACACCCACTAGTGGATGTATGGGTATTTGCTCAGAAAAGTAAAACTAGTTTTGGTAGCAATAAAAGAAAATACTTTACTGTAGATGGATAGGGATTAGAACACAGTACGCTAATACTCATAGTGGGGCCGCACCACACACACTTGTAATTACACTAAAAAGTTTGTTCGGAGCCAGTATCACTATTATTAGGTCCTTACATATGAAATTGGTGTTTTGCCGTACTGGCCACTTTGATCTCAAATATCTCGCATGGTTTGGCTGGTTCGGTAGGGTTCAGCCATTGCGATGAGCGCTTCCGATTATCGTACACGACCCACTTTTCATCACAAGCAATGATTCGATTTAAAATCCCTTCATTATTGTGCCGGTTGAGTAATGCAACGCAGCAGTCAACGCGCGTTTGTTGATTTGCTTCGCTCAATTCGTGAGGTTTCAAGTTTTCAAGCCTTTCAAGCTTTTTCACCTTCCCAATTTGCTTCAAGTGGATTAAAACAGTTTTATCACTAACACTGCAGCCTGCAGCTAACTCGGACGTGGTTTGCGATGGATCCGCTTCCACAATAGAATTCAATTCTTCATTATCAACTTTGGTCTCCGGCCGTTCACGGGGCTTGTTCTGCAGGTCGAAATTTCCAGAACGAAAACGTTGGAACCAAAAACGCACAGTGTTTTCTTTTGCGGCACTGTCGCCATACACATCATTAATCCTTCGAGCCGTTTCTGCAGCACTGGTGCCACGGTAGAACTCGTACTCGTAAATAACGCGATTCCATTTCAAGTTTTCCATTTTGTGAACTGAGTGACGCAAAGACAAAAACAATTGAGGAAAAAACAAGTGAATTATAATTTTCTTAACACAAATACATGAGTAAATAGCTGTATAAATTTGAAATTCCTAACCATAGAGGAGATATTTGAGGTCAAAGTACGGCAAAACGCCAATTTCATATGTAAGGACCTAATATATACTTAATCATGATACTGTCTACGATCACACTCGCCAATTCTATTGCCGCGATTATTTCTTTGTGAGCCTATCTTGTCACATGACCAGATAGGCTCACAAAAAAAAAACGCTTAAGGCTTTTACCAAAGTCATTTCAATAAAATAACATTAATGTAATACTATTAAATCTGCGCACAAATTAGAACAGTAACTAAAAACTTAAAAAAAAATACTAAGGACACAGAAAGTGTATTTAAAAGATATTAAAACACAAAAGAAACATTCCCTTTCGCCACCACAACGCCTGTCTTTATATGAACAACTTTAATACCTTTTGTGGGTACTAAACACTTCCAGAACTTGTAAAAGCACTAGGTTTAGTAACAAGCTTCCGTCACAGCGGTTGGCAGTAAGGAGGGGAAGTCGTCGCAACTCACTGGCCAAGAACGCCCATTGCTTAAGCATCTGATAAGACGTTTCCAGTCTAGATTAATTCACTCCCGTTAAACATAGCGTAACTAAACGGTGTTACAGCAAAGTTACACGCTAGGCGCATTTAGAATTTAACAATGTACAAGTACCTACTTACAGTTCGTTGTTCAGTGTTGTTTTTTAAAATTTCTAGAATGTTCATTGTTTTTTTTAAATGACTATCGTTAATCAACATGCAAAATTACAAATATAAAATTTTGTAAATTTGCTTTCATCATCAACTCATATACGTCCCCACCGAGGGGCTCGAGCCTACCCTAAACTAGGGCGATTAGGCCTTAGTCAACCACGCTGGCCAAGTACGGGTTGGTCGAGCTCACACACAACCTGTAAAGAAATTCTTTTTTCACTAGTGTGTGGAGGTTTTCTCACGATGTTTTCCTTCACCGTCAAAGCGTTGAATAAACGCACCTACTTATGAATTGGAATTTTGAAAACACATTGGTACGTGGCGGGGTTCAAACCGCTACCTCCCGGTTGGAAGGAGACGGCCTTACGCACTACAATATCGACGCTTTAAAATTTCGTTTTGTTCGTAACTAATTTTTAAGATATCTGTATGAATTTCTAAATTGGATGTTGATACGTAGTTATTAACAGTGAATAAAGACTACGTGGCTTAACAGTTAAAATTTCGTCGGGGCTGGTAAGAGCTCAATGGCCAAGTGGTCAAGGCACAAGTCAACACGGTATGTTGAAGACCCGGGTTCGATCCCTGCGCAAGAGGAAAATGTTCTTCTTTATTGATTTATTAGCTTTCTGCTCGCAGCTTCGCCCGCATTATTTTTGATTTCCCGTGGGAATTTTATTCCTTCCCGTAGGAAAAATAATTTAATAGCCTATGTTTATCAGGGATAACGTAGAATTCTCAGTGTGAAAGAATTTTTCAAATCGGTCTAGTAGTTTCGGAGCCTATTCAATACAAACAAATAAACAATCAAATCTTTCCTCTTTATAATATTGGTATAGAGAGACAAAGAAAGAAAATATGTCCTACTTCTGTAAGTCAATAAAAACTTTATTAATATTAAAGTTGGTTTCTAAGTTATAATGAATAGGTTTCGCTTGTGCTTCACAAAGTCTTAAGGCCATGAGACCTTGCTTGGCCCCTATATCACCTGGTGATAAGTGACCTGCACCTGGACCTCTCAGCATCAGAAAAAAACTGGCTGTCGTCTCTGATTGTCGGAACACAAAAATGATATAAATGTTTTGACTATAGCAACAAACTTAAATTCTAAGGTGGCAACCAGCCGGTCGAGCTCAGAAGCTCTACCATCACCCAGAAAGACTCTACTCCCAAATCGAGCTCTGGATCTCCAGATTCATGGTGTAGTTATTCTCAGCAACTACATCATGTAAGCGGTTGACTTCGTAAATTACAAGCCAAGCATTTTAAACACTCAAAACAACTACTCAGAAATTACGTTGAAAATACGATTCACTCGAATTATCCTCGCTCGACATTTCAAAGTTTCCATAACAGAAACTCTCATAAACAGAAACCAACATTACGAAACGTCGGAATTTCCTCATCAGCCTCGATCGCCTCAATTGTTGCACTATAGAACGATAGCCAACAATCATGGTGATGACTAATTTGAATGCGAAGCTCATGGGAACATCCGAACGGGGAGCCGAACCCGGCCGTCACGTTTACAAATTACACGCCGGCTTCGGACGTGTGGAGACGGCGGCAATTTAACACACGCTTGTGACAATCATGTGACCTTATGTCTGTGAAGTCCCACCTAACCCATCCATACTAATGTTACAAACGCCTGTCTCATAAGCATCGATTGCAAAACTGCTGAATGATATTCTATATACAGCTTAAAATAAATATAGGCTACTTTCTGTAGGTTAATTAAAACTAGAGTTGATGTTATTATTTTTGAGTCAATTATCTCATTTTTTTCAAAACTCATGCAACTGATTTAAGTCAAATTTCATTTTTACTTGAAATCCAGCCCCCAAGTCACAGAATAACTATAATAGTAATAACGTACCCACGGTGAAAATGGTTATGAGTATATATAATAATATTAAAGAGCCGCATTAAAAGGAATCGGAGTACCTAACAGTAGGTTCGACACGATATTTCCTGGTCATGGCTAGCTATCCACGTCATCAAAGCACAAGAGGGTCAGAAAACGCACCGGGTTACATAACACGATCAGATATTCTACCGGTGGGCGTGACGCTGGGCGGCCCCCCATTCCAAATTCAAATTGCCAGTTACTCACGCGAACTAGTTACTAGCTGCCTATCTACAAGGCTGTAAAAATCACGTGATATACTTTGTGTTATTGGCAACTAAGACAAAGCTAAGAGCTATCAAGAAAGCGTGTGCAACAGGTAACTCGCTATAGAAAAATTTAACATTTCCCGATAAACCCAGAATTTTATTTTTATTCTTTTTGCCGAAAGGCAGCGGTACTTGATTTGCTGCGTTTTGTAGCCGACTTCAAAAAACATAACCCTATCCTTGCAGTCGGGTAAAAACAAGGAGGATCTCAATTCGATGCGTATGTTTCTTTTGTGTGTATGTTACGCGATTATTCCGCCAATTGTAGACCGATTACCAAAATTCTTTTTGGATTCGATAAAGTATACTCCTGCGGTGGTCTCATTGTTACCAAAGTCAGGATCTAACGATGGGATCCCATTAAATTCGAGGGAAACACAAAAATTTTATAGGTACGTCCAACGTGTTTCGTGTTTTTTTCCGAAGCTATTCACGTTTTTCAGTCTGGTAGTCATGAACTGAGCTGATGATGGATGGATCCTTAACTGTAAGGAGTCAAGAGGTTAGTTTTTAAATACAATAGGCTTTTCTTATTAAGTGAATTAATACCAGCTCACCTTGGTTGTAACTATTTTCTAATCTGAACCTTGGTGAGCTGGTATTAAATTCACTAAAAATATAAAAATATTTTTTTCACTTTTCGTGCTCGTAAAGTTCGTCTTTATGTCATTTATAGGCTGCACAAAACGGTTTTTTATGTTCTAGAGTATAAAGCAAAATTTACTTTAAGACAAACATTCGAACTTGACGCAGAATGTCCATCAACGCGTTATGTCCTAAACGCGAAATGTCCTAAAAGCAAAATGTCTTATTAAATATTATTCGTAACCTCATGATGTCCTAAACGTGAAATATCTTATACGCAAAATGTTGTTAAGGGCCTGTGATGAGCGGTTTCCATTTCTAGATTGTAGGGTATCTCTACAAGGATCCAGCTAGGTAAGTAGCACCGCAGTGTCAGGTATTATTAAAGTATTTTAACAAAAAAATGGTTACAGGTATTTTCAAAGTGTGTTTGATAGAGAGAATTTGATCTCGAATCGCGAATCATTGAACACAGAGAACTAAATCAAGGAGGTACAAAGATATTACAATATTTCAATGAAGTTCTTATCCATTAATGGCCACTAAAGAATATCCGCATTTATTAATTATTTTATCCAGACATTATAAGACTAGACCGACAAAGCAAACGAAATGTATGAAGTCTGCTTCAACCAATTTTGATATCATAATAGCTAAATTATTTATTTATTTTTTTCTTGAGGTGAATAAAGATAAGGCTGTTTCCCGTGGGATAAAGTAGGAAAATCACAAGTTTCAAGAAGAATTAGTCAACCTGGATCTCCTAAGCCGCGAGTTGTGGTTAAGTTGTATCTTGTATGTATCTTTCATAATAATACCCACTATCAAAGATACAAATAAACAATAATTTTTACCGCGGGAAAATGGTGTTTCTCTTGAAATATTAGGTAGTTAGTCTTTTTTGGATATCCATAAATGAAATCACAAACTCACTTGCTGGGAGCAAAGGCTGGGCCGTAACAGGTATTAATTCTACAGCGTTCAATCGAAAAGTGATCATATAGGTCATTTTGCATTTAAGTCATTGTACGTTTAGGTCAATTCACGTTTAGGTCATTTTGCGATAGAGTCATTTTGAGTATATGTCATTTTGCGTTTAAGACATTTTGAGAGTATGTCATTATGCGTTTAGGACATTTATTGCTTTTAGGACATTTTGCGTCGAGTCCAAACATTCTTAGGCCCAACAGCCAATAACGCTCAATAAAACTTCACAGAATAACTTGCGATTATTTATTTATTTGCTTTAATTTATTTGTCTTGTATTTTCTACCTCAAAAGTCATGAAACCAGATAAAAATAGTAACCGGTTATTATTAAAACGCATCGAATTATTTTTATTACTTGGCAGAATAAAATATGTACCTAAGCCATCGCCATGTAAAAATTTTAAAAAAACATTGTTTTATATATTTTTCTTTTGTATTTTGAAGTAATTGTTTAATTTTCTCGCAATCGAAGTGAAAAGCAGAGTGTAAAACACTGGCATAAACAAGTCATTGTACCCCTCAACTTATTATCGTCTCGGGCTACAATGACTCATTTTATGCCCTTATTGTACTGATTAATCTACTGATTATAAAAGATAAAAACCGACTTCATAAACACTGAAAGGTTATCATTAAACATTTCTTTATTAAAGTCGGTGAAAATTTTAAGAATTTCTAGAAGATCATCGTTGGGCACCGTCTTCAATATAGAGATGTGATGTTATCTGTACCTTTTCTTATATATTTTTAACTTTTCAGTGTTTTTGAAGTCAGTTTTTATTTTTTGTAAAAAAAATTTACAAATAAGTAAGCATACAAGCAGGCTACCCACCGATGGTAAGTGAACGTGGTTTCTGTAACATTTGCAAATACTTTATTACCCCTTTTTTTAACTAGAATGTTTTTTCACACCGTAACTGCGGATGACTAGTCGACAGGCATGTGTCTGCCTGCTCAGAGTGGGGCATACCCACTAATCCAACCAAATCCTATACAACGGGTCATCCGGGTCATAAAAAAATAACCCTAAATTTAGAGTGCAAATTAGTATTTTTGATAAGCAATTCGTATTTTTGTTTTATAATTCATTTATACGATGTACCAACCACATTTTTGGTGTGAATTCAATAAAAAAGATCATCTGGTTTTGTATGATTTTTTAGTTTTCTTTGTTGGACATGTTTAGTTAATCAATTGTTTTTTTTTTGCAGTGCAGTCATTTATCTGCTATGCATTCAGTTAATTAGTGGAGTTACCTAGTGTGCTGAAAAATTAACAGATGTGCATTTAAAAATATCCCTTTTGAAATAATGCTAGAGATTCTATTGCATTAACATTAGTGTTAACGCCTACGTAATATGCGTTATTAAACACGTCAAAAAAGCTAAAATCAGTCTGCATTGCGTCTGCAAAGTTTGCTACAAAAGTTACATTAGGAATTACAAAATGTAAACAACAACTGACAACTGCAAGTTAAGTATTTTAAAACACTTCAACATTACAGTAGTGTGACAGTTGCAGCACATGTACACACAAAGCATGCGCAACCAACTTTTAGGACGCAAGACAAATGACAGTCGCAGTTCACAATTTGTCCAATTCGAAAATTAAATTAAATCCAACGAAAAAACAACCGCGCATCGCGTGCTTCGTACCACTCAATAATCGCTACCATTTACATCGGCGAAGGTATCTCAATCGGTGAGCTCGATAAATTGATTGTCATAATAAACCTCATTAGTTATTGGTTGTCTTGAATTAAGTGAGTACATGAGTGTAGATCTCTCATATTGCGTGATAATACGCTACTTGTGTTCGCACGCAACGCTCTTTTGCCCCCGAGCTGCCATTTAAACGCAATTCCAAACACGCTGGCGTTATTTGACCTGACACTATTGCGTTGTGTACCGTACTCTTTCGGTGTTTTTTTATAACAGTAAATCCCGTAGACTTTCGATGGTTAATGACGACACCAGAAGCGCTAAACTAGCTACAATTATAAAAGTATGTAGGTAGATTACCTATCAAATTAAAATGTAAAAAATCAAACTTAAAACAAGTTACTAAAGTTTTGGGTTTTCATACTTATATTGTGAAGTTAATGCATGATACATGTTGTAGGTACCTGCTAAAATGTGTCAGCTGTAATGTGTCTCCATAAAAAAGATGCGAGTTTTTCATCTGGATTGGAAGTCAGAATTTGGACATATTTCTACTTTTAAATGGTTGTATATAGCTAACACTGTTTGTTATTGGGTCAAATTAATTAATGAAAATTATACCCCGACCAATTGATCTGTTTAATACGCACTTTTTATTTTGATCACAATACAATTATGTATGTTCCGTTTCATGGCCACGGAAGGCTACTACTATCTTCTAACCGACGATCTGATGAAGGTCGCCGGAATCCTCTGGATGCAGTCTGATCGGATTGGCAATACCTGGGGAGGCCTATGTCCTACAGTTGGCGTCTCTTAGTTGAAATGGTAATGATGATAATAATGGTATGTTATCCACGACACACGTACTACATGGCATTGGCCTCTCTGAAGAACGGGAGTTTTGGGTCGTCTCCTGCCACGCTGGCTTAGTATAGTAGTTTATGAAATAGTCACATAATAGGGGGTCTTAAAACACTAGTGTGTGTTTAAAATTCGAGGCTTGCCGAGAATTTTAATAGTACCACACGAGTGTTTTAAGACCTAATTATGTGCAATTTATACACTCATGCAATCAGTGGTTACCTAAATTAAATAAAAGACACAAAATTAAAACAAAATCAAACTCATTTAAGTATTCTAATAATTATTTGCATTTTGAACAGTGCAATTGTGAAACTAATACAGAAATCTAAAACTACATACATTTATATTATTTATTATTTTAACCAATAACAGCAAAATAATGAATGAAAAATTCAGAGAAATGGCGCCAACACCAACATTCTACCGCGCATGCGCTGTTGCACGCGCCGCCGTAGACAATGTACTGGCACAAAAGAAAATTGTGACAAAACCTCCTTGGTCGGGCTTCGTCAATCGAACTGTATTTTATTGGAATTCGAGTTACATTAAAGTACTGGTTTTGTATGGCGAACCTGTATTATAATGTAATTTGTAAGAGGCCAAGGGCTTTAAGTTATGCCTTTAAAATATTAGTGTTGAGTTCTTAATATTAGAATTAGAACATGAGTGTAGATAAATTAATTTTTGATACTCCTGCATCCTACACGACATGGAAACCTCACTTGTTGGCAATTAACAGATGAGAACTGCCAATTAACATTTATTTGAGGATCTGATTGTCCCTATTAGGATAGTTTTCAAGTTTCGCATCACCGGAGAGGCCTGTGCCTATCAAAAGTCGTAAGTATCGTAACTGAAATGACGAACTCACAGTATCCACTATTTGTATTATTTTTGATATAGAAAAAGAGCACTAGGAAATGACTTCTCTACCAGCCATCATGTCTAGTCACAAAAATGTATTAAAAGGTAATAATTTACAAAAAAGATATATATTATAAGCTCGAGGAAAATGAGTGAACTAAAATTCAACTTCAATTACAATAAGCAACTGCGCACAGAAAAAAAAACATAATTTAATTTCAATACTAAACATTCACATGGGTGCTTAAATAACATCACGTTGGAACAATTTGATCGCTAATAAACAATGAAACAGTTTGGAGTAATGGCTACCGATTATCTCTTTTCTCACAGTGCCATGAGAACTTCAATCAATCCAACTATTTTAATGGTTCTGATCGTGGTACAATCAATATCATATTACAACTGGATACTGTTATCATTAAGCTAATCATTTCGTTTTTCCCTTTCGAATTGAGCGGTATCCATTGGATTTTTTGCGAAATTATTACAAAGTATCAGATGTATTATACATCTGATACTTTATCTATAATAGATAAGACAATAAATACGAGTAGAAGCTCCTAAAGGATGCTCTTCATCGAAAGCAAACAATAATCTACCAAAGAATGCTATATCTTCTAAATCTGTAAAACAGCGGCACGAAGCTTATATGCGAACTCTTAGTGGACATGTAAGAATGTTAATACTTAGGTCCAATAACTCTAATTTGATTGTGGTATTAAGTTCATAACATAAGATATAACATTATCGCTCTTTTTCCCATATCTTAAATGGCACATTTTTGTTAAGAGTAAATTTTCATATGATTTCGTTAATAATCTTCATTTTTCGTATAAATTGTCATGCTTCATGTTTTTAAACGGTTTTATTTAGTTAGCTTGCCCTGTTTGTTTAGGTCAAATCTTGCAAGATAAATTTGACCCACTTGCAAGTATCCGATTGTGCTGAAATTTGGTATACACCTTTAGTTCCGATGACAATGCAATTTTATTATGTATAATTATTATTAGCTTCACATTCAAGAAAATCGTTTAAGTAAAAAAATTCGCTTATTATACTTGTTTAGGCATAGATAATAATACTGTTTTTTATTTGCGCGAGTACTACATTATGACTCGTCATCACGTAACCTAAAATGCTGCAAAGCGACTGAAATGTCGGGCTAAATAAATAAAATGTTTTAAACTAAATATATTACGTGAGTAAATGCAAAAGGTTTTATTTAAAAGCATAGATAATGCTTAATGTCGAAACGCATCAAATTAGTAAGAATTAGTAAAAAAAATTGTAAGAATCCCCAATTAGCGTGAGAAAATATTTTGCGGTTTCGCTTGTATAAAGAGAGAATTCATCCAAATTTGGCCCGACGGACGTATGATTCTACAATGTCGATTACTGTTGAACGAATTACAAAGATATGTATAGAGTTTATAATACCACTTTACAAAAAGAAATCATTGTTCCAATTTAATTATATCGGCTACCTTTTTGTATACACATTGCTTATAAAATAACGATAGCAGTTTTTAGCAGCATCACCCCTATAGTTAAAGTAAAAAAAAAATCTTACTGCTTGCACTGGTATTTCCTTTCTAGTGTGTAGCAGGTCATTTTTGACGTAAGCCGACGTAAGGTGACGTAAAACCACCACAATAAATGAGCCGAATTCCTAAAAAAACCTGTCCAAAGATTTCTGCGAACATTTGCACATTTGATTTTATTCGACATTCGACCAATGTGGCAGCTCTTTAAGCACAGCTTTTCTGCACTCTAAATTCTGCGCCCAAGATGCTGGGAACACTATCTACTGATATTCCTACAGTCCCATCTATTTCCTCGCCTTCACTTGCCTATTATCCAATAAAATATCATTTAAATTTTCAATGGATTCCGGTATGGTTGCGATATTTGCCGTCCTTCACGTGGGCATCTTCAAAGAATGTGTTACCACATGTTAATTCAGCTGCTCATTTCTAACGGTTGAGATGTAATAAGCGGAGTCCCGTAGACTTTTATCAACTTTAGTTGAATTTCTTTAATGTTTCTTCCATTCAAAACGAACAATTTTTTTGGTGCAAGTTTATTTTTGCAAATACATGCTTCAAGTCTGCTATGAAAATTCATGCAAACAAAATTACTTGATAGAATGAATTGAAACTTGTTATACAAAATAACATGTGTATTTTGGTGGAAGCTAAATTTTTCGTCGTTAGTGTGCAGTTTCTGCGTCAAACCGAGAACTTTGCACCTTGCAATAATAATTCTTACATCAAGTAAATATGGTAGTTGTGTATTTTCGATGTCTACACTAATTAATTAGACTAACTCTTACTAAATTAAATACAAAGATCATAATAACAATTTAAACGAAATGTGGCGTACGATACTATTTTGTCGTTCTCTATATGAATTTGGCTCTTCTTGTGTTTTTTTTTTGTTTCGTGGTTGTAACAGCTTTATGTAGTTACTGTATCACGATCGTTTTTTACTCGATGCGATGCGCACGCGCTTGTGGGTGGAATTTTTCACGTTCCGCAGCGATTAGAATTGTGAACTCGCATCAAAATGCGCTTTATAGCACCGACAACAGTCTTGAACTGGTACTGTGCAATTTTGCATTTTGCCTTTGCTAAATAGCCGCCATGAAATAATAATATGGGTATATTGCACCACTGCTAATTTTTAACAATTAAAAGGAAACTTCCATGACCCTCATTAAGTTAAATCAGCGTTTAATTTATTTAAATAATATTTTAACACGTTTAGTATTACTCGTATTTAAAGAGATATATCCTAATTGCTAAATAGCTAGTATTGCAGAAATGTCGTGGATTGAAGCAAAAAAAGCAAACAGATAAATAACCACTCTTTTTATGTCTTTTTATATAGGTACTTTTTTTCAATTGAAAATATATTATAATTACAACATTGATGTACTAATAATAATTCAATGTATAATAAATTGAAATATTTAATTACTTATTCTGCAAGTAAATAGACATTCAAGATACTAAAATATTTCATTTTCTATTCTAACCAAAATATAAGCAGCTCATAGTAATAATTCGACCAGTCTATGGTAATTAAATCGATGTTTGATAATTATACAGAACATTTGAACTTTGCAATGAGAGTATTTTTATAGCGCAATGATATATGAAACACGTAAGCACAAGATTGTTAAGAGGAAGTACTCTTTCTCCAAAAATCAATAACATTTTTTTGAAAACAGATGATGCGGTTTCTGGCCGTACTTATAAAACGCACGAGTGTTAAGTTTTTGTTGCGTCTGCCTGTTTGCTTTATGTCGTTTAAAGAGAAATTGAATAAAAACAGGGCAGCAGGATTATTGAAGAACGCAGGCTTAAGAGCAAGCCACAAATTCGTATAAAACATTTGACGCACTTCGCCTTAACTGACCCGAGTCGCGACCCAGTGCCCTTGCGCCTCCCTGATTGGAATTTATCGCCCTGCTGCCCTGTAACTTCGCGGCGTGTTTCCACTGCCTTTTTGCCTTTTTACTCCGAAGGGATTGTTAACTCGGTCGGCTTTGCGGCTCTTTTAGTACTCAATACTAAAATATTCATTACGTTTAGTACTCAATACTAAAATATTCATTACGTTTTTTCGGCGTCGCACTTCGGTGACATACGAATGGCGTAATAAAATGATATATTTTGCGCGTTTTTCCCGTTTTAAGGATTAAGCTCAATTTATTTTAATTGAGAAGAGAGTGCTAGTGCTAATTTTATTTATATATGCGACACATTAATGACTTTCAAGTAACAATCAAAATATATATTCTTCTATGGTTGACAATTCGTTGGTAGGAATAGTTGATCGACATCAAACAATGGATTCTACGTCGATGGTTGTTTCAGCTGATTGACGGATACCAGCAATAAACAATTGATCAACGGCCAATCGATATAGTGCTCAACATCGACTAATCTATTGTACTATCGATCGATTGCTCTGGAAGAAACAGTCGATCGAGGTCGATCAATTCATTCTACCATCGACCGACGATAGATCGATTGGTTTGGTTCCATTGGTTCGTTTCGTTCTGGCTGTTTGAGAAATACCAGTTAATAAGCAATTGATCAATGTATCGTATTGTCGATCAATCTTTTCTGCTGTCGATCGATTGGTCTGGTAGAAATTGTCGATCGACATTGATCAATCTATTCTCGCATCGATCGATAGATCGATGAATTGAGTTTAAGATACCTATCAACATGTAATATTAAGAGCATTTTTTGTTTTGCTAGTTAGAAGTAAGATTCAAAACTTCGCAGTTTCTTTAAAATTCGACAAAACGGTTAAAGTTAGCCAGAGGGGCTCAAAGATATCATCCAAATCAAGCAGATATTAAGTTTGCCCCTTCAACAAACTCACCAATAAAAAGGACCAAAACAATAATAAAATTAGAATAAAGACGAATACCTTCTAAAGTAACGCGACCAAAAACCGAAATAATTTATTCCCGTAGCCGATAATGTAAACGCTAATCGAAATACACTCACTAGTTTTTTTTGGGTCCCATTCACTTGCAAAGTTTCATGACGCGCCTCGGGGCATGCTCGGTTTCCCACGATATTCGTTCATAGGAAAAATCAACGAATCGTATTCGATATAGGACACACAAACTTGAACCGTATCATCGAAAGCGTAAAACTCAACAATGCTCACAGTTTTCGACTCTTGACGCTTTTTTGAAGCAATTGCAATGAACACGAACAACATTCCTTGAAGACACAAATCGTCTTAAGAATTTTAAGAACGCGCAATCAAAAATGTGCTTTGCAGCATTACAATAAAGATTTCAGTGCTTGGCTAATGAAGAGATTAGAAGTTCAGTCTTACGTGGTTTTTGAAGAAATTTCTCTTAGCTCTTTTTGATATAGCACGCGTCAAAACAGAAAGCCGCGTTCACAAGATGACTTATTCATACGTATATTTCACGCCAATTAATTTGCCATTAATGAGATCAGTTTACCAGGCAGCTCTCGCATTTTTTGTTGGAAAATATGGATAAAAAATTATGACTCTGCAGAATATCTATTTCGGGCTATTTCGAAAGCGTAGTAGGAATAAAATTGTGTCTAGGAATGAAATTGTTGATTCGATTTATTATTGGCGATGTAGAATATTGGCTTGAGAATGTGATTTTAGCAAGCATTTTCCTAACTGAAATATGTGTGGCCATATTTAAAAAATCGTCAATAATCTATTGAGTACCGCTAATCGTATCTACGAGTATGTAGTTACATACTATTGGTTCACAATACTTCATATTTTTCAGATGACCAGATTTAAAATCTCTATTCTCATCGATCTATTACCCATCGATGTTTTCTATGTATGTCAACTTATTTATTGTAATAAATACTATTTTTATTTACATTATAACAATAAGCATATAAGTAATTAAAGTAGCAAATACGCTATACTTGCCATAGTGATGATAAATAATTTTATTTTTAATATAAAACATTTATTGTTATTTACTCGGAGCGTCGGTGGTGCTGTGGACTCGGTACTGGCCTTCTAGTCGGGAGTTCCGGGGTTCGATCTTGCCTGATCCCGGTGTGTTTATCGTCAACAGCGGAACTGGCTATCTTATCTCTAACTATTGGAACACATACAAATTCAATGGTGTATGTGAAGTCGACTAATCCCCACTGGGCCAGCGTGGCCACTGGGCCAGCGTGGTCGACTAAGGCCTAATCACCCTAACATAAGGTAGGCTCGAGCCCCTCGGTGGGGACGCATATGAGCTGTGAGGATTATGACGTATAATACGGCGATGATTGAAACAGAGACACAGCTCTTGGTGCATATAGCGCCATCTTGTTCTGAGTGCGGTTTTAATATTCAGCGATCATGATTAGGGAGCTGGTGGTCTTAACCTCTAGAAATGGTAGGCGGTTAAATTTCAAAAATTACGTAACAGCAATTGTAAACTCGGGCTTAGAGCCGCGCACGGGCCGAGCTCGTGCGTCCGCCTGTCGCAGGCTGCGGCTCACGACGGCGTGTTGCCCGCTCTCGCCTCCTCATTGTTTCCTCTAACAGGACCGGAGGGAGGCTCTGTACCAGGGTCGTATGCATGGATACCTCCATCTTACCTATTCCTGCCGCAAAATAGCATTGCTTGCATTGCTGTGTTCCGGTTTGAAGGGTATGATATGGCATTGAAATTACTGGGTACCGTGACTTTACATCTTAAGTCACAAGTTGGCAACGTACATTGTGGTTCTTGTGGGGGTTGCAATTTTGCTGCGAATCTCACAGGAACCACATGTATTATAGGTGTCTGTTACCACCTACCATCAGGTGGGCAGTTTGCTTGTTTGCCAACTTAATTGCAATAAAATAAATAACAGGACCGGATAGATCACTACTACGATCGGATAGTTTTATCGACTAAACACTCGATGCGCTTTATCGAGATCACAAAACGTCGAAAAGTTGTGAAGAAGTCCCAAATCGTATTGGAGTACAATAAATAAAGCATGAAGAATTAAGCCCCGGGGCCTCCAGATTAGAACCAGGGAACAAGGTTAAAACAATATTGAAACCATTAACGTATAATACGTCAATGATTGAGATCTCGTTCTGAGTGCGGTTTTAATATTATTTTGAGCGATCATAGTTAGGGGACCGATGGTTTCAATGTCTAGAAATGGGAGGCGGTTAAATTTCAAAACTTACGTAGCAGCAATTGTAAACTCGGGCTTAGAGCCGCGCACGGGCCGAGCTCGTGCGTTCGCTGTCGCGGGCCGCGGCTCACGATGGCGTGTTGCTCGTTCTCGCCCCCTCATTGTTTCCTCTACCACGACCGGATAGAATGATTCCTTTTTTGAAAACTACGTTGACGTTTGCGACTGTGCCGGAGATCCTGTTAACAGCGTGAGAGCCTTGTAGAGCTTAGCTTTTGTTTTGTGAAGCGATCGCTATTTGAAATTTCATGTTTGAGTAGCTGTGCCCGCGTTTCACTTTAGTAAATCTCAATGCAGAATGTTCCTGTCGTTCCCTTTTTAATGAACGGGGATTTGTCAGCTTCCTGTAAGAATTTTGAAAAATTCTTCCTTACATAATAAGCTAACGAACCTCTGTACCGAATCTTGTACTCCAGTACCAATGTAGTAGTTGTTACGCTTCCAGTAGTTTGGACTCTTCGTTGATACCTCAGTCAGTCATTCACCAAAACCTTGACAGTTATACTTTTGGATGTTTATGTAAATAAGACACGTTTTATGATTGGTATGTATTTAATTAATTAATGTATGGATTCAATTATCTGCAATAAATTATTATTATTATTAAGCGATAACCAGAAATATCTAAATAATTATCTTTCAACTTAGAACTCAAAAATCTTTTTGACGTCAAACAATGTGACTTACCTTTAGAGTTTGATTGACCTTCATAATAATTTGAGAGATAAAGGAACAAAACTGTTTATTTGTGTGGCATCACTTCATCGCATTGAATACAGGGTTGTGTTTGTCTTTTACCGCACTTAGTAAATTGCCATTAACAGTAAGGAGAATAAGTTAATGACAATTGGAATATAAAAGGTGATATCTAAAAGAAAAAGGCAATTTACGAAATTACTCATTCACAGGGGTGGAGTATTGCATAATTTTAATTAATGATTCGACAGGTTACCGAACGAAAACATTACTATCTAATTGTTTTTTGGAATATTCGATCGCTTATTAGGAAGAACAATAAAAAACTATCTTTATTGTTATCACTATCATTGAAAATGATAAAATCGTCAATATGGAAGTTTATTTTTATGAAAATACTTAGGGTTTTTTTACAGAATTTCAAAGCTTTTGTCCAGTATTCTTTTCAGTTTTTGTTTTTTTTTTGCAGTCTTTTAACATAGTAGAATTCTACATCATTGCTTAGCAGCGATAACTCACACATCAATATTTTTTTAGATTTCGTGAACAGTGAAAAAAAAATTCATTTTTGCAACTGGTTAAAAAACTTTTGTTACGAATGTTGTCGCAGGGAACTAGATGTGTATTATGACATCTCAATTCCAGTCAGTTTTCTGAATTGCTATTAGTGCCTTTCTTTTATTCATTATACAAAGAGAAAGAAATGGCATTATAACAATTTAGAAACTGCCTGCAATAAGACGTCATAATAAAGACGTCTGCCCTGAAACATAGGTTGAAAGAAATCACACAACAGATATACTGTCATAGAAGTAATAGGTTAGTATACCTTACTTCATATCAAAATAGGATTGCTTTATTAATTAAGAATGCTTTATGCTGTGAGGAAGCTTATGCTACGATTATGAGGAAAGTAGAAATTTTTACGTGTATCTACGTACAAATAAATGCATTACTTTCTATGTCAGAGCATAATTTAATTACGACGTATAACGTCAAATCAATGTTTTCCAGTATATCTTGTTATTCAATTTTGTATAGTACCTACATAACTGTCAAAGCATTAAATTTACATCTCCTTAAATTGTTGTTTATTAAGAATGTTTTCTTCTGTGGACAGTAATTACAGTAAAATTTGTTGAAGCTGAACAATTTGAATTTACAGTCAATTGGAGGCCAATCGTAACCAACAATTACAAAATTATGGTACACGACGAACTAATGTCAAATATCAATTACGATAAATTGTCAACAGTGGAAATTACGGATGATACCTTCAGATATTTGTGATTGTTAGTATCAGAGTGAGAACAAGTGTATGAGACGGTGTTCTTGGAAATTTGATCCGTTTTGAACTTTGCATTCTTTGATATAAGGTGGGCTACGTCAGTATGTTGGCTGGACGATGTTTGGTGTGAGCTTATAAGGCACATAAGTCAAGGGTCGAAGTCAAACGTTCGACAAACTACGCCATTGTAATACCATTACAAAGCCTACGGAGAAACCAGATGGAAAAGATGGTAGCTGATACTGTTCGAAAATATTTTTTTTAATAAGGAGTTTTATAATATAAGAAGTTGAAGTTTGGAACACAGTAGTTTCAAACAAATAAAAATCAAATGTAGGTGACATCACCCACGTTTCATTTTTTTATTTGTTTAAAAAACATTTTAGTTTTCTTTGATTATATTTTTATTTGTTAGCATTTACTAGAAAAATTAATATATCATTTATGATTAATTTATTACCGTATGAGTCTTAATATTAACAATTTTTTGTCCTATGTTCTACATGAAGTACAATAGTGTAATGTATAGGTTAAGGTTTAATGTTCTTACGTCAGATGCCTAGTTTTCTATGTTGGTCTATGAGTATATTGTGATTGTCATTCCAAAATAAATGACTAATTGTGAACATTGTTTTCTTCCATAAGATATCATATATTTCACATAGTAGTTGACGACCAAAGACCTCTGTATAGGACGTAATGGGGATTGGGGGACGTAGTCGTAATTCCGAATTGGGATTTTTTTTATATTTTTCAAAAGAATCTTAGGCCATACAGATCAACTTCTGAAAGTTTCATAATGCTACTCAAAAAAAGGCTTTCTGATGGTCAGGAGGTTATAGTTTCTTTTAGTCGAGTATTGATTAATTTTAGAACAAAAATTAAGGAAACGCATAAAATCAGCATATAAAAGATTTTTGACGGGGATTTTTTCTACGTATAGCTATAGATAATCGTCAGTTTTTTAACCCTTATTGACATGACATTCAAACGTAAAAAAACGAGTTTTGGGGGAGTACGCTCTTAAATTCCATATTCTGATTTGAACAGAAGACAAAGAAGATTTTGCTTTGTTTAACTTTGTTTTTGGTGTTACACTCATACTTAATTAAGTATACCATTCATTCACGAATTTATTTATAGTTTAAAACTCATCTTACAAAGATAATTATGTAAAAATTGTTGACGATCATCTGGATGAGTGATTTGTCTTGATTATTCGTTTAAGAACAGATTCTGGTTTCGGCAGATTCGGGATATGGCAG
This sequence comes from Schoenobius gigantellus, assembly GCA_963935595.1. Classification (NCBI taxonomy): domain Eukaryota; kingdom Metazoa; phylum Arthropoda; class Insecta; order Lepidoptera; family Crambidae; genus Schoenobius; species Schoenobius gigantellus. The sequence goes on from OZ012558.1 coordinate 12,169,096, forward strand.
ATTCTTTTTTTGGCTAATTTGTTCTCCGGCAGAAGTAACATAATCAACTTTATATTGGTTACACAATTTATGTCAAGCGATTATTAAAAGTCAAACTCAAATTTATTACATTACTTGAGCATTGTATGACATTGCCAAACGTTGAAGATGTTCTAGTGTTGTAATTTTATGCGATTGTGTATTTTGAAAGTACTTTCCTTGCTCCAGCTATTACTCTTGTGCATTTCATGTTTAGTATATTTCTGTTCTGCACCATGGCTTTTATTTAGCTTGTCCTGTTTGTTGTTGTTGGATCACTAATTTTACCTCCTTCCTGTTGACAGATTGATCTGAAATTTGGTACACACCTTTAATTCTGATGACACTAACTAACTTCTGATGACACTAACTATGTATGTTCAGTGTCATTGTAAATTTAAGATGGCCGCCACCATAAAATGGCGGATTATCTTTTTCAACCCCTTTCATATGGGTATCAAATGAAAAGGCTTGACTTGTGGAATTCAGTACTTACATCATAAAAATATTAAGTATTTAAAAAATTAAAACTAAAACTTTTAAAATAGGCATTTTTGAATGGATCAGTTTTATTAAAAAGAAAGATGATGATTGTGTAGATAAAAGCGAAAAAAATAATTAGGTAGGTCCAGGGCACCATACATTATATTATTCTCCTCATTAGTCTAGCTAGAGCATTGATTAGACGCAAAAATAAAATGTATGGATACAACATGTGGGGCTTTTTCTTTTTGCTTTTAATAAGTACTTTGAGTGACTAGTTAAGTGACTTTGATCTTTCTCATAAGGCCCATTGTAAGCAGCTACGTCTTAGTTCCGTACGTCATCACCGGGAACACGCACGAATAGAAAACTTTCGTCTTGAGTTACTGTAGTAGATGGACCGAGAATGTGCTGCATAGGTTCCCGAACGCTGTCCAGCTGAGTTGAATTCGTGGATTGGCCTATTTCTGACAGTTAGATTTACCGAGCTGAACTTTTTGTTCCAGGTAAAACTATACTCATCAACAACTTCCAGTGTAGAGCTTCATTTTAAGAGATCTCGCGTACTAGGTGGTTACGGCCACAACTAGTGGCCGCATGCGACAAGGGGGGTTATTGACTAAGAAAAAATCTATCACGATCCCTTTGAATTTGCCAATCATTGCGGCGTCATTACAATACTCTGTATCGACCGTCTGATAAAAAAATGGCGATGGTTGCATTTTGTCAAAATCGAAAGCAATCGCGATAGATTTTTGTTACACAATTAAGGCGCAGGTTAACTATAGAACCATATGACTGGTCGGCATACTTGGTCACAGAGATCAACGGTCACAAACAATGCGTCGTCACGACTGGTCATGTTCGTCTCCGATTAGTTCGCGAGGTCCCTAAGACTCAGTTGTCGAGCCGTCGTCCATGGTCCAAGCCATAACTCCAATATCAGCAGCAAAACGAAGGTAAGATATGCACTCACTATTAGTGATGATGCCGAGTCCTTTCCAGTCCAAAAGCATTTTGTAGTACATCCTCCAGCCTAGCTGTAAACAGTTTCGGCGATATAATGACGCCCTGTCTCACACCTTTTAGTTTTACGAGGTGGAATGCTGTTGCGCACCGTACCTGCCGATGGCTAGTCGACAGGCATGTGTGGGACTCTCCCCGTGGCACATGCCCACTTAACCAACATCGATGTCCATCTTGTCCACAGGTCAGAGCGATCTCGGGTCTGGGCAACCCCAATTTTCCGGACCGAACCCTAGTCTCACACCTAGCTGTAGTTGTATTTGTTTCGAGTTTTGTCATTTTTGGGTCGGTTTCTGTACATGACTGTACAATATCTGTCCAATCAAAAATCTGTCATAAAAAGAATCCGCCGTATCCATCTAATCTTATGTTAGTGTTGGGGCGGCTCCTCATGAGAGCCTTTGCACTTCGACCCATTGAGGATCTTTTGTGCCCGTGTTCAGTCCTTACAGTCATCACCATCTCCGGTCCAATCAATCGTGCTCATAAGTCTGATGATGTTCTTCGGTGGCATGGCCCTGTAGTCTTCCGGTTTTGGGTATCCCATTACCGTCAGTCTTAGGCGCCTGCCGGCTAGAGCATCGCATTGGCACAAAAAGGCTCGCATTGGCTCCATGCTCTCCTCTTCTTCCTTGCAGGCCCTAAAAATTATGGAACTGGAATGTCCCTTCCGGGTAAGCATGATCCTAGTACCGAAATGGCCGGTTAAGGCACCTACCATTAATCGAGTTTGGGATCTGCTTGAGCTCAATGTGAATTTGAGCCAGTTGTCCATGCCCATAAAGAGCTTGGCGTGTATCATTCCTTTATGGTTGGCCCATTCATCTTGGTGCCTCCTCTCTGATTGAGCTCTCAGGCCTGTACCAACTATTATGCCGTATCCAAATCTGCCCAAACCAGAATGTGTCCTTAACAGAACGGGTCATGTATTTGATTAAAACTATGCATACAACTATCAAAATTTAATACGATTTTGTTTGAATAAAAATATCTAATAGTTATTATTTATCAAATGTTAATTTTACCTGGAAACAAAAACTGAAAAAATATGTTTAATTTATAACCTAAAATAAACTTACAGTGTAGATAAACAGATGTTTATTGTTTCCTTTAAAACTCTTTAAATACAATATCTATATGTATAAGTATTATAAAATGCCAATGTATTTTACAAGCTATTAATAATAATAAATAATAATAACAATATTTATTTACCAAAATACAGCCGAAATACAAATAGACATCACTATAACATCCACACAAGGCTAGGCCTGACTTGTGGTTGTCAAATGACGGGAAATAATTCCATACTTACTGGCTATAACAAAAAATAAAATTAAACAACGAACTCTGGTAATTTAAAGTTAGTAATAGAAAAATTACGTAAGTATGTACTTAGATTACCTCACTAGCATTAGTGTTCACAAATAGTTAACACTTGAAAATGTTATGAAAATTATCAGGAGCTAATTAACATACATATTTTTAAATCGAATTTATGTACAAAATAAGTTTTATGCGTATTGGATGTTTGTGCCTAAAGTTTTAAAAATACTCTCAGATTTCATTTCTTTCAAGTTTAAATTGAATAGGAAAGAAATCGATTCGATAGCGTTAATGATGTGCGTCACTTAATCTGATTCTATAAATAAATATCGTTTCATTTTTATAAGAATTGCACTGAGATCACTGGACGTAAACCATTAAGAGGATTGTGAAGTAAATTTTCATACAAAAAGCGATTACGCTTTTGTCCCTCTTAACATAGTCCAATTTTTATAATTTTTGGAAATGTTGTAGATATAATGAAGATCTAGGTTTGTACGTTTTGATTTTAGAAGTAATAGTGCTCAGAATATAAATTATTAGCATCTAAATATCTATATTTTAGACTTCAAAACTACCTCGATCATTTTTATTTATTACTGACAAAATTATACTGAATTACAAAAAAGCAAAACTTACAAACATAGATGAAGGTATACGGAATGTAATGAGACCAAAAGTGTCTAATTTCGTAATGGTTTAGGGGGGTAAAACCGTTATCGCCCGAAACAATATTTCAATAAGAAATGTAGGCACTTGCCTCGGACTTTCAACTCTAAGCGGTGTGCAATAATTCACAGTCCTCTTAAAACAAGATAGATAGAATAACTAGTTTTCTTTTACAGGCACATATTAAAGAACAGAATAACAGAGTAACAGTTGCTAAGACCTCCTTATATAACAATTTTTAATAGTTTTCCTATTCAGCATCGCAGCTAGCTCTTTATTCTCGACAGTCGTCGTGTCATTCGTCGAGCGCGTCGACAGCTCGTTGCATTTGCCCTCGAGCGGCGCGCGCGCACCTATTTGTGAACGCCATCTATTGCTCTAGTTACATTATGACTTGAGCTTAAGGTCTAGTATAGGTATTATATAATTAAACTGTTCAAAATTGTACACATCTGAATCGTGCGATTTTTAATTAAAGCGATTTTTTTATATTGAGGTGGTAAGGGGTTTGCAAATACCATAGACTAGACCATTGAAGACAACCTCACATGATAGATGTACACCCTGCCGATGCTGCCGATCGATAGGTAATGGCGCTCTCTATTCTCCATTAACCCATTCTAGACTAGCATGGTAGGAGAGTGACCAAATACTCTTTTAATAATTACGGCAATTTTTTGATATTGTAATCTTCAGAAATCGAAATAAAAGTTTAAGACACAGTAGCCGATGTTAAAAACGTAAAGTGAAAATAGATTTTGATAAAGAATAACACTAAAATACGGAACACCTAACTACGCAGCAGAGTATAATAATCACTAACAAAAATAAGCTAATTACTAAGAAAAATAAGCTTGTAAGAGTTTGGTACTAGTGGGAACAAAGGGATATTTTGACGGGTATTTTGAAATAAAAGCTATTATAAAAATATCAGGCTTAAAAATAGTAATCATGAAAACTCTCCTTTTTATGGATGTTTAGATATTAACTATAATATAAAAAAATGACATCTTATTTTTCTTTTACTGTTTGAAAAGAAGTAGTCTTATTCTAATATCGACATGTGTGTGTCTCGTGACTTTTATCTCTAATATTTTGAAGACACGCAGAATGCCACCAAGCAGCAGCGGTGCTGCATTGCTGTGTTCCGATTCGAACGGTAAGACAGGCAGTGAAATTACGGGGAACTGTGACTTGACATCCAATGTCACAAGTAATTGTCATCAATAGCTCACATACGTCCCCACCGAGGGGTATGAGCCTACTCTAAACTAGGGCGACTAGGCCGTAGTCAACCACGCTGGACAAGTGCGGGTTGGTCGACTTCACACACAACCTGTAAAGAAATTATTTCTTCACAGGTGTGTGCAGGTCTCTTCACGATGTTTTCCTTCATCGTAAAAGCGTCGAATAAACGTAGGTTCATATGAATTCAAAATTCGAAAACAAATTGGTACGTGGCGGGGTTAGAACCGCTACCCCCCGATTGGAAGGCGACGGTCTTACGCACGATGGCTTTTCACACAGTTCGACGCTTGTCACAAGTTGGCAACGTGCTAATATGGCTCCTTGTAGGGGTTGTAGATTTGCAAATCTTAAACACACACCACACTATGCATATACATACTATACAGGTTTACTTTTTTATCATCCAGGTAAATCTAAGGGACACTTCAGGACACGGTAGCAGAATTATAAAAATATTATATTTAATTTTATATTAATTTTCTAAAATTACCAAAAATACTACACTAGTTTAGTGGAGTATACTTAAAGATTTTTTTATATCATGGTGTAGGCCTATTTACTAACTCTTTTTTTATTAAAAAAAACTTTTCATTTATCAGCTTGATTGATAAAAGATTGTTGGCAATACTCAGAAAGGGTATTCCGTGGTTTAATAATACGGCTAAATTGTTTTGCTGTCATCTACTTACGGTACAGAACAGAACGGGTGTGTGGTGGTGGAATAAAATGGAACTGTTTCTTCGGAGACGGAGACAACACCATTATCTCCGTAAACTGACGCTCACTGATGGACAAGGGCCTGCCCCAAATGATTCTTCCACCTTGTGATGGGCATACTATCGCTGGTGGTCGCCACTCTTAACACCTTTCCACCTTAGATACAAAGTACTGCTCAATATACATATATATTAAAGAGATACACATATTGTAGAGACGATATAAAACAATCGGATATCTCAAGCTCATTCTAGTTAGGTATTATGGTACTTGCTTAATCGACAATCGAAGCGACTAATCTTGAAAAAAAATACACTAGACAATCATATGCAGAGCGTAACTGAAACTGATTCAACTGCATACTTAAGTATTTATTTTGTATTTTTAGACAACGTAAAGATAAGAAATGTGTAAATATAAAGATATTCATTGCTAAAATTTGATCTACCAAAATTTCTCTACCAAGGTACCGAGAAATAGGGAAGTCAAATTGTGTATTCTCTATTTAATTGTCAAACCGTGACGCACCTTACCCTTAACGAAATCCTAAACATGTTAAAAGCATGCACTGCGGTTGTATTACAAGGTGTTAGAATCACAACTGTCCTGAATTAAATTTACCGTTCGCTCATTGAACGTAGACGATATGCAGCCGCACAGATTCTATGGCGCTCTCAGCATTTACGGTTATTATGTAAGATTTTAAAATATATAAGAAGAGGTTCGTCTATTTGTATGCCTGGCTTACATAAAACCGATAGGCTACAGCCAACAGGTTTTTTCAACATGAGTTCACACAATCAGCAACAACTTACTGAATTCTATGTGTGAGATACCTAAATTCTATAAATGAAAAAGTAAGTAGGTACCTATAATGTGCTAAATGAACAATAATTGTAAAACTTTTACTGCGTTTTACAAACAAATAAAACATTTGATTACAGAGAAACGTACTCATATCGTTTTTTTTTTACATTTTTTATTGAACTTTTAATATTTTTATTAGTATTTCTTTTCGTATAATTAGAAAATTGGATACTGTAGAAAATAATAAGGTCAGTGAAGTTAAGGGCTTATGCCGCTTTTGATAGTACGCAAAATAAGTCGAGTCATGAAATGCGTCTCCTTTCGTCATATCAATTATGAATACTTTGAAAATTGCGTGTCAAATTTTGTCATAAAATCCATCCATTTGTTTCAACAATGGCTTATTTCACCAACCTTAGCTTAGGAAACTCCTAAGTCATATGCTGTCACTTTTTATCCTTGACGATAAGATGCCACCTAAGAGTACCCTAAGCTAAGAAGATGTTGGAGAAATCGGCCATCAGTCTAAAGAAGATTAATTATTAAAAACAGTTTTTAATACAACCTTTTAGTACTGGTCAATACGAATCAAAAGATCCCAAACTCGATGGGGTTGTGTCGTTTATTGCGGTCTTCCTAGAGCCACCTTCCAGCGTAGGCATTAGATCAGCTCCATGTCATCATTGTTATATTGTCATGCGATATACATATGCATGCAAAATTTCAGCTCAATCGGAAACCAGGAAGTGGGTCAAATTTAACTTGCAAGGTTTCATTACAGACATCAGGACAGGTGAAAGTAAATAATTATTTAAAAAAAACATTTTCAAATACAATCTTTTAGCACTCATCAATACGAATCAAACGAGCCCAAACTCGATGGGGTTGTGTCATTTTATTGCGGAGTTGCTATGGCCACCTTCCAGCTCCAGCATCAGATCAGCTCCATATTGTCATCATAATATTGTGTTGTCACGTGATATACATATGCATGCAAAATTTCAGCTCAATCGGATATTGGGGTATGGGTCAAATTAAACTTACAAGATTTTATTACAGACACCGGACAGGTGAAAGTAAATAAAAGCTTGTAATAAAAACTTTAAAAAAGTAAAATTGTTTAAAATAAACTTTTTAAAATATAAGCTTTTAGTACTCGTCAATAAGAATCAAACAAGTCCAAACTCGGTGGGGTTGTGACATTTTATTGCGGAGTTCCTATGGCCACCTTCCAGCTCCAGCATTCGATCAGCTCCATATCATCACAATATTGCATTGTCACGCTATATACATAATGCAAAATTTCAGCTCAATCGGAAACCAGGGAATGGTTCAAATTTAACATGCAAGATTTCATTACAGACACCGGACAGGTGAAATTAAATAAAAGCTTGGAATAAAAGCAGTGATATAAGCTTGTAAAAAAATAGACCGCGCCCAGCGTGTATCGTTTGATGTGGGGAAGGTGTCATTTTTAAATAACACTAAAAAATATTATTAGTAGGTATATAAATTACAACAAATAATTGTCCATAATGTATTATTAATATAATATAGTACGCAATAACAACACCACCAAACTTAGGGGGTTGAAAAAGATACAGTTGTCACAAATGTATCTTATATGTGTATACAAAACCACAGTGGTAGTTTATGTTATCTCATCGTACCACATGTAGGTACGTACATATCGATACGAATATAATGAAATTATAAGATTATCAACAGGAACCTTCATTGTTTTCCCGGTTCCATCTTATTTGCATAAAACCTCCCATCTGCGTCGTTGATCGCATCGCCTTTAGAGTTTTGTTCTATTTGGTGAAGCGACTGTTAAATTATAATATACAGTATCGAGGGTCTTTCATAATTTTTATTATTAACTAACCTTAAGTCGTTAGTTTTTACCTGTGTGGTCTTTACAATTAAGCTTATAATTAAAATACATGGTTAAATTATTATTAGTCTATAAGCTATCCCTAAGTGTACCTCATTTTTATAAATTCGGTAGTTTTTGCAATATCTAGTGTTGAATGGCAAAAAACACGCTATTTCTATCTGTGCAACGTACTTCCAAATGATATATGAGTTCTGATAAGTTGAGAAAAATAAGCGATGGTAATTTTCTTGCGGAATTGAAAAGCATCAAAAGGCTCATTTTCAAAAAAAAGTAAAATACAACAACTTTTTTTTTGAAGATAGAATACAACTCTACACGCCCATAGAGTTGTATTTCTAATTTAAAAAGCAAACATAAGCAAGATTCCCAGTGTCTTACAGTAGTTTAAATATTTATTTTAAAAAATAGACTAGCGTTACCGGAATTTATATTATGCAGTAAGGTAAAATCGTATTGTCAAATCATGGAAACTTCACCTTTATGATTCAATGCAACATCTTTAGTAGTTTTTGGTAGTTATCAGAAAATAAAGTGCACTGCTGTAGCATTATAAGCCGAATATATTTGGAACATTTAATCCAACATGACTTGGCAAATTAAAATAACATTTTCGCCATGACGAGTACGGCAGATCAAGGTGTGGTCTCTAGTGTTGTGCTTAGAATGATAAAGCGTAATATTGTCTATGAAAAAAAAGGCAAAATTTTGTTTGAAGAACAGCCTAAGTTATCAGAAATACATTTTGCTTAGAGTATTTATTAAAGTATTATTTTCAGGATAATATATTCAAAAAATATAAAAACATTAATTGAAATAATAGCTTTGAAATGTTATATTTGTAACACATTTCTTTCTAATGTGACAAATCTATAAAAAATATATCTCCGTAAAAATAACAATAATTTTAAGAAATTTATTTTTGCATAATAAAATTATGCTATTTACACTAAAGCAAGTTAGACATTCTCAATGGAGTTGGAATGGAGTACAATGGAGTATTAATCATCCTATATAAAATAATAGAAAGAATACGCCAGTCATATACTATCCTTTTTATAATTTTTAAATGCTATAAGGAAGTAATTTTTGGTCCCTTTGAAGTTTTATAAAAAAATATATTTTAAAGTAAGTAATATCAATACTTCCGCTATATCACCTATTACGTTTTATATAATATTATGAGCAATTTATTGATTATTGAAATTAAAATCTAATCCAATAGAGTATTCAGATCCATATCAATGTGTGCTTCTTTTAAGCCACAAAATGTGATATAATCGATAAAGTAACTGATCGCAGATATCGAATCAGCACATCACTAAGCGGTCTCGCGTGACCTCTGCCCTTCGCCCGCGCTCGCACACATGCCTCGCCCGTGGCGGTTACGCCCCACACCGTTTTGGTATCGACGAAAAAACCGATGCCAAAGTCGTCCGATGTGATATGATTCGATACAGGTGTTATTTGAGCAAGCTTTGCCGTTTTTGTGCATAATGCCTTAAACTTTTTAAATAACATCCTTTTAGTGTTAGGCGTAGCGTGTGAATTCGATTTTTGCTATTCAGTTGTTTGAATTACGCAAGAACTGTTATGTGGTCTGGTATGGAATTACGCAAACAATTAAATAACATACAGTGTGTATCAAAACCCTTAAAAGAGCGTATATGTTTACTTTTAGGCTTTCAAAAAATGACCAAATAATGATCAGTATTAAATTGTTTTTAAAATATATATATTTTAAAAATTTTTCTTTGAAAAAATAAGTATTTATCAGAGAATGACTCTGTACCAGCCTACCAGGGTCGGCTGCTTGGGTACCTCCGTCTTACCTATTTCTGCCGCAAAGTAATAGTGCTTGCATTGCTGTTCCGGTTTGAAGGGTAAGGTATGGCAGTGAAATTACTGGGTACCGTGACTTTACATCTAATGTCACAACGTGACATGGAATGTGGCAACGTATATACACTGTGCTTCTTGTGGCGGTTGCGGATTTGCTGCGAATCTCACAAGAACCACATGTATTATAGGTGAATGTTACCACTTACATCAGGTGGGCAGTATGCTTGTTTGCCAACATTTAATTGTATAAAAAAGTATTTACAAGTAATCAATATCGTCATAGACGAGGGGCGTCGCCAGCGCATAAAAAGGTCAGCAATCGGTGCAATTTTAAAATATTAATGATTTAATATTTATTTTGATATTTCTCATAAAGTGTTTTAAAAAATTGCATACACAAAAACCATCGTATATCGATTCTGAGCATGCTCCTCAAAGGGTTCACAGGGTGTTGATACACACTGTATCTCAAACTCAAACTCAAAAATATTTATCCAATATAGACCTTTACAGGCACTTATTAACGTTAACAAATAACAAAACTCAATTTAACGAATAAATTAAAATGCACAAAATCAAGATAAGCTATGTATTATTTAATCCTTGTATATACAAGTACATACATCCCAAGCATAATTAAAATGTATGCAAATAGAAGTAAAATGAAAAAAAAAGTTGACTCTACATCTGTTCGTAAATTGGGAGAGCCTTCTCGAGAAGAACAGGCAAGAAACTCGGAAGGTCTATTATACACGACATTCATCATCATCATCACAGCTTGTTGGTCTCCACCGGGGGGCTCGAGCCTACCCTAAATTAGGGTGTCTAGGCCTTAGTCAACCGCGCTAGCCCAGTGCGGATTGGTCGACTTCACATACACATTTGAATTTCTTCGCAGATGTATGCAGGTTGCCTCGCGATGTTTTCCTTCATCGTAGGAGCGTCGGTTAAATGTACATATGAAATTCCAAAAATAAAAAACACATTGGGTAGGAACGAACCCCAGACCTCCCGATTAGAAGGCCAGTGTCGAGTCCACAGCGCCATTAACTAGTTCAAACTATGTAAATTATTTATCGGTGAAGATCTACTTCTGGTTTCCTAGAGAAATTCGTGACGAAAAGGTAGACGTAACACTTGTGCTTACAATAGTTTTTGTTCAATGTAAATGGTGGTATTAATTATTAAATGTTCTGCAAATTACACCTATACCAATTTTCAAAAATGACAAATGTCTAAATTAATCTTTAAATTTAAATTATGTAATTTGTAACTTTACATCAAAAAATCAAATAATTAATATATTTATCTACGAAACAGAAATTACAACCAAAATATAAAAACTACCCACAGCTGCTAAAATGGCGCTTTATCATCTGCCTATGAACAATGTAAACAAATACCCGGGCATTGTTACAATTTAAATGCCACACAAAAATAAAAGGCATCCCAAGCACGCGCACAAAAACACGTGTTCATCATTAGGGCGACTTTGAAATAATCCGAATACCACGTTTCATTCTTCGGAAAGCTATCGACAATGCACTCGAAGTCAGAGCTTGACTCAATTAAATCTTAATTCGTACAAAGGAGTCGATTAATGAAATTAAGTCGGCATTTACTCGAGTTAACCATCAACGGAACACAATACCTTTAAATGGTAACAATCAAACCAAAGGATTCTCGAGACGCCCAACAAAGGGTCTAACTAACCCAACCTTACCGTGACTATTAAAATTTAATGACATGATTTATTCGAAGTGAAAAAACGAAGAAAAGGGTATGTTACGATCCATTTTTCATACAACGCAGTTGGTAGCAAATGGGCAAATAAAAAATGCTTAACAGGGCCGACACTTTATGAAAAACGATCTCCGACTGCGTAAGGCTTTGTCATCGGCCCGGGAATTTATTCATGCTCGCCTGTTGAGCCCCGGCTGTGAATAAAAATATAAAGAATATTCCATTTTTCTGGATTCGTATTGCGTAAGGTGTACAGGAAGACGAAAGTTCTGGATGTTATCTTTAAAGCTCTATTTGCATATTTTCAATAGACCTTTGTAAATAATGAGACGAGTAGGTACATTACAAAAGAAATAAGTATTGCAAATTTATCTTCAGTTCTTGCAAGATTGGTTCAATACTGAAAATGAATACATTGGCAAATTTTCATCTATAAATTAATTTTTTTTTAATTATAAATATATTTTGCTTCATAGAACATGTGTACAATTTAGGTAACCAATATTGCCCTAATCGCACACATCAAATTACATTCTTGCTCTTACGCATGCATTCCTAAACATGTAAAAGTAGGGCTAGTGAACACATATAAATCATTGTGTATACCTCCTTTAATCTCCGTTGTTTGTTTTTGGTTTTGGGCGACACAAATCCATCTCTCCACCAATCTTAATACCACTTTAGCCGTTTTTGTGTAATCAATTAACAAATATCAAATCAAATAGCTTACCCATTTCTACCGCTAGAAGTTGCAGGTGCATGTCACAAGTTGACTACTATAGCGACCTTGTAGAACTTGTAGATTTACAGGAACTACATGTATGTACTATAGGCGACTACAACTACTTGCCATCATGTGAGCAGTCTGCTTGTTTGCCAACTTTGCTGTATACCGGGTGTACTAAACACCCCAATAACATTTAAGGGGCATATAAGTTAGATACTAAATGGACCTTCGGTGCTTGTCTGAGACCTAGAACCCCAATACTTTCAGAGTTATTTGATTTTAAACTGAAAGCAAAAACTTTCAAGTGACAACCATAATCAGCTCTTAACACAAAAGAAATTATAACACAAAATGACACGTGACAGACGTGAGCGTAGTATTCCTCGTACGCTTACGTAGGGCTTTCGGCACTAATACCAAAAAATATTTTATTTAGTTTGTATAACGTGAGCGTAGTATTCCTCGTACGCTAACGTAGGGCTGTCGGCACTTAATACCAAAAAATAATTTATTTAGTTTGTATGGAAAAAAAAAGTAGGTTTGTTAGCCCTAATATTTTTCCTACAGAATCTCTACTTCTAATGGATACATACCCTTAAATCTCATTGGGGTGTTCAGTTACACCCTGTATAAAAGCTTTTATATGACCATTAATTGATAATACGTACAAGAACTGTTAGTACAATATTTTCGCTATAACGCAATAAATCAAATTATTCCTTCATTACTATTTATAATTGTAATCATTAGTAATTCTTCTGAATGTTTTTTCTTCAGGATTTCTAGTAACGTAATCGTGAATGTGTAACTGACACATTCACGATTACGTTACTAGAAATCCTGAAGAAAAAACAAGGAAAATTTGGGACTGTAATTTCGAACAGAAAAAGGTCCAGTAATTTCGTGCAGCCATGCGTTCAGAAATAATATTTGGTCATTTTCTTAGTGGTAGCCGTCTCATTTATAATATTTTATAGAAATCAACAAAACAGAACCGAGAACATTAACATGGACGGCACAATGCAGCATTCGTGCCCCGGTTCACTTTATAGTAAATTACTTGATATTAGGGTGACCAATAAAAATTTACGTGCGCTTAAATTTGTCTCTTGTTCTTTATGTGTTGGGTTTTACGCGAAATTTCTTCTTTGATTTTTATATGTTCTTGTTGATAATATATAGAACCAGGATTCGTTACAGAAAATTGTATTGTTATTCCTGCCATTGTACATGGATTTTATATTCTGCCCTTTGATTGTGCAACTCAAAATCTATCACGGTTGCTTCCAATTTTGACAGTCAATGTGTAACAATTACTTTTTACGAAAGACCACGACAACATTTTTTTATTTATTTTAAATACATTGTATCCTATGTTTTTGTTTTTTTCTATTTAACATATTGTTATATCATACAGATATCTATATCACATTTTCGTAAAAATTATACACTGATTTGAAATAAATTTTGTTATATACAGGGGCAAATTATTAATAATGGTAGGGCGACGAGGCTATGGGTGTTTGTATCCTCTGATAGTCATTGCTATGCCTCTCGTATTTTGTGACTATTCTATCTTAAGCCTACTATAACCATACCATAGAATGATTTTTTTATGAAATTTTAATGAATCTGAATTGTATTTTGAATGAATTGTATTGAATGAATCTGAACCCAGTTCCGTAACAGTATTAATATTTATAATGACTAACAAAACATTTTGAGATAAATCTGGTTCATTATTACGATTACGTTCCATTTTAATGTTGATTTTTTTTATAAGGGAGAATTTTACATCGACCCAAACAAATATCTTGGTGTTGTTTACACGACTCTCCTACAAGACTTATAATAACATACCTACTTTATAATGAATGAAGGTGGCAATAGCTACAGAAGCATCTTCATGACTTAAATGTTGACAGTATGAAACGCGTCGACATGAATCAATTCGAAGCGTAGTATGTTTTTTTTTGGGGTGTAAGTATGTTTACGCGATTACTCCGCCTATTGTTGGCCAATTTTCATTTTTTTTTGTATTCGATAGAGTATACTCCTGATGTGGTTTCATTAATTGGTGACAATTGGCAGCAAACTTAGGATCTGATGATGGGATCCCATGAAAATTGAGGGAGATCCTTAAATTTTATAAGCACATCCAACGTGATTCATGTTTTTTTTTGTCTGAAGCTATGTATTTGCGTCTAGTAGTCTTCAGCTGTTAATGGAAAGATTCTAAACTCTAGGAGTTAAAGGTTAGTTTTTTTCAAATACAATAAGCACGTATTTTGTATTGTACCCTTAGTTGTATTCTTTCAAGTTATTTTGGTGATCTGGTATGGAGTTCATTTAAAAATATAAAAAAAAATCTTAAAAACATAAAAACCAATTTCAAAAAAATTTAAAAGGCCATAAATAATATATGAATACACACAACATCACATTTTAATAATAAAGTCGGTGCCAAGCTTGGAGCATTTACATTTAAATGCTCTATGGTGCCAAGTGATAATATCCTGGAAAATCGTTAAATTTGGCACCGAGTTCAAAATAAAAATGCGATGTTTATGTGTGTGACAATTGCTTAAAATGTATCATATGTTTCAAATTTCCAACAGTGATTAATCATCATCATTTCAGCCATGAGACGCTCACTTGGACATACTAGGCTATCCAAACCAATGATATCCAAAAACCCAAGGATAGCTAAACCAATCGGCTTCTCGTGACGATCGTCGGTCCACGTTGTTGAGAGCCTATCAAACAACGCTGCATCTCCTGGTACTTGATCGTCACTTGGGAACCATTCGACTCCAACGGACGTCAGTCCTACAAACAATGTGCCCCTCCCATATTCACTGAGGCAAGCAAGCTATGTCAGTGACCTTAGTACTCCTGCGGATCTCCTCTTTTCTCTCCACATCTCCATTGCCCTTTAGGAGACTAAATTATTGTATGAGGCCCATTGTCCACAAAATAATAAACAGTGCTAATCCTCTGTCATGGATTATTTGCTGTCACTAGATTATGTAATGACTGTATCAATAATGCATATTTTAAAATAAGATTGGTTGAAAGTTCTACGGTAAATCATTACAATATAAAGTATAGTATTATATAGTATTCTTTGTATTGTTTTAGGTCGTATCTAATTGTAACTGTTTCTTTGTTGTATTCACTGCAATAATTATTTAAAATATAGAACGACGGAAGGTTTACTTGCCTACAATACAGGTTTTCCTAGTGTAGGCAACATAGTTTTTATTTAATAGTTCATAGTTTTGTATTGTAAAATGTTGTTATATGAAAATATTATTTTTTTCTTTTTATCTTCTCAGCGTAAGCTGGTAGACTATTATTATTTTTATTATTATTACTAGCTTCTGCCCGCGACTTCGTCTGCGTGGATTTCAAAATTGGCTCTTAAGCTTCACTCATTAACAATTTTCAATTTTACCTCGGGATGTACTTAAGGAATCGGGATAAAAGGTAGCCTATGTTCTTTTCCATGTCAAAGGCTACATGCATGTCAAATTTCATTTAAATCCGTTTAGCCGTTTTTGCGTGATTGAGTAACAAACATCCAAACATCCACACTCACATTTATAATATTAGTAGGATTGTAAACTGGCATGCATTTGATCCGTATGAAATCTGTATGAACAACACGCAAGAAATGAAAATAATTAGAACCGAACGCAAATCAAAAATACAACAAAAGACATGAGAAACATAGGAAGCGATCCATCACGTCATGCTTTAAAAATAGCATTAGCAAATGATGTCACCTTTTTAAGACTTATACAAAGTAAAAAAAATCATTAAGAGCTGATACGATTCCACATCCTAAACACAATGCATTCATCGATACAAATCCTTTAATTATTTATCGAAAACTTATATGAACTCCCAGACAAGAGGTCGCCTTTATACAAACTTGGAACCTACAAAAAAGGGCGTGGGCGATACAACAAAAGGTAACAATTCCCGTTTTTGCTACTCGCCTATAATTTTCCAAGGTCATCGTGACTTTTTCTATTAAAAAATCCACTCCCATATGTCACCATCACATTGTGTTCCGTTCCCAAATGGTAGCCGCTCTGACATTGACAAAGGGTGTTGGGATAAACTTTGCGCAGAACAAAAACTATGTCTTTTTTTCTAATATCGAGTTGGCGGAATAAGTTTGAAATGTCAGAATTATTCGAATCCCTATACTGTGCACCTGTCCCTAATTGCCACCTTTTGGCGGTGTTCCTTTGTGACGGAAAAAATTAAATTATTTAGTGACGTTTATGTGAAGGGGAGAGGAATGGACTAGTGTCATTAGTGGATATTGTTTCTAATTTTTAGGTCCACAGAATTTAATACTGTAGTACTTAGTTCGAGTAAAATAAGTAGCTTATTACTTTTGACTGATAGTCTTATTTATTGACTGATTCTTTATGTAAGTACTGGTAGATAAGTCGATTTTTTTTAACGTGTACTACTAGCGCCGCCATTCGTTTTTTATTAATTGTGATAAATTAAAGACGTTTTTACAAAAAATAGATCAGTCAAGAACTCAAAACGAATGGCGGCGCTAGTAATAGGTACTGTGGCCCTCTAAGGATCCAAACTGAAAGCAAAAACATTACACAGCTAACGTCGAATTCCGTTAAATAAACGAGTATTTAATTAATCAGAGTTTAGCTAATTCTTACATGCATTCGTTCTGGATCTCACAAGGCTACAGAAATGCTGAGTAATTCATTTATTACAAATTTTTCACGACACGCAAATAAAAATAATCTTACATTGTAAAGCTCGTCTTTACCTACCCTAGTGTTCCATCTGTCGACACCAGTCAAAGGTCGACATCGCCAAGTGAATCGCCCACGACACTAATATTATGTATCTATTCAATCGCATTACCTCTCGTGTTTCAAATCAATCATCAATTTGAATACATTCAGATACATCGGCCACGGTATATCTAGTAACTTAATAAAAATCAAAACGTTACACGTGGTCATGTTTTGATCGAACGATTTCGAGGTATGAATGGGATGTTATTGTTTTGTTCGACGCATCATTGTTGTGTTGTTTTAATGAATCATTGCACAGTCATTAATTTCGACATTAAAATGTGAACGCTGCACAGAAGTTTTTGTTTTAAATATGGTACAGTCGTATTTGATATGTCTCCTCAATCAACATCCCAGCCACGATACTTCCAAATCTGGGCATGGGTCTTATCTTACCTGAAAAGGGGATTTAGACCGTCTCCCACCTAGTCCATTGTGAGTTCACGTGAGTTTGTAGAGAGCATCAGATTCTCGCCCACTGTACGGCTAGGCATTGACCTTCCCTGAAAGGGAGATTTGGGCCATCTTTCACCTAGTGTAGTGTGAGTTGGAGAGGATCGCCAGTGTCTAGTCCATTAGTCGGCTAGGCATGGGCATTATCCGGAAGAGCGGGATTTGGGTTATCTTTCATCTAGCGCACTGTATGTTTGTGGGGAGCGCCAGAGTCTCATCCGTTACGGCTAGACATGGGCCTTTCTTGGAAAGGGGGTATTTGAGCCTTCAAGAGTATGAATTGGTGGGGAGTGCCATAGCCTAGTCCAAATAGTCGGCTAGGCATAGAGCTTCCCCGAAAGAGGGGATTAGGGCCATCTTCCACCTAGCGCAGTGTAATTTGACAGGGAGCACCAGAGTATAGTCCATTAGTCGACTAGGCATGGGCCTTCGCTAAAGGGGATATTAGGGCCATCTTCCACCTAACCGTAGTGTGAATTGGTGGAGAGCGCCAGAGTCTCGGCCGTTGGTCGGCTAAGCATGGCCTTCCCCAAAAGAGAGGATTTGTGCCATATTCCACCTAGCGCTGTGTGAGTTGGTGGAGAGTGCCAGAATGTCATCCGTTGGTAGGCATCAGGACGCATCGCGAGTAGGTAAGCTAGCTTGGTTCCTGTAATTTCTCTTTTTTTCCTTTAAAATAACTTAGTTAGGAAGCAAGCAGGCGGGCAGGAAGCACCTGATGATAATTGACAACGCTTTTAGAACAAAGTAGCAGTTATTATCTACTCATACTTACTGAAACAATACATCGGATCGTTTAATGTTGCGACAGTAAGTACATTTACTTGATTATTTCTGGAAAACTTGCGATATCCGGCTCGTAGGACCAAAGACCTAATTTTAAAAATATTACGAATTGGTGACTTCATACAAAATTAGATGAAGTATAAATATTAATAAATGATTTAAGGGCTTGCGTATTCGTTCTAATGAACAGATAAAAAACCTCTTCGTATTAATCGTGTACGATTGTCCAACTAACGAGCAGTCACTCGATTTGCTTGACAAATGCCTCGGCTCTTAACTCACGACAATTCGCAAGTACACAACGGGCTGCGATCCTCGTAAATATGCTACCTATTAAACGTAAATTTCCAGCCTAGTAATCCATTTGACACGGCTGTTGGTCTGCAGTTAATGCAGTTGGATTGTAAAAAAACAGGCCAAGTAAGGATTGGACTCGCGCACGGAGGGTTCCGTGCAAACTTATGTAAGTATATAAATTTCCAACTAATATGTTTTATGGTTTTTGGATTTATTATGAGTAATAAAAAATTTAAAAAATATATTAAAATCAAGAAAATGCTAAAAAGGACTCAATACCAATTAAAAAAGTATAACTCATTTAGGAGTAATATTAAATTACGGAAAGAGCGTGCATGTCTAATAGATTCATTAGACATTTATGATAGCAAATTGAAAGAGAGCAGGGGTTTGTATGATAGGCACGTTGAAGAACTCAATAATACTATTAGAAATTTACAACACAAATTGTCAACTATCTCCGAAAATTATGACACGGCTCAAAATGATATTAAAATGCATATTCAATCTATCAGAGAACTAGCCACACTCTGTCAGCATAATGAGGACCGCTATCAGTCCCTTCTTGACAAACAACTTTTGACTGCAAGTGAGAATATTTCAATAACAGAATGCAATGTCACAAATAATAACAATGCACCCAGTCATACATCCTCCGCTCATAGTATTGTATGTCAGTCACCAGTCAATGAGCAATCTAGTTTTCATTGTAAGATGTCTGTGTCTAAGCCTAAATGTATTATTTTTTGTGATGACATAGGCAAAGGTATGGGCCAGTTATTGACAAATCAGTTGGATTTTAGTGTCATTAATTATTGTATGCCTGGCTCAAGTTTCCATGATATTGCAAATAAAATTAATAGTTATAAGTTTGATATTAATGACAAACTGGTTATGATCTTGGGAAATAGGGGTAATTTGAACAAAAAAGTACTAAAACATTTTTGTTCTCATTTAAGTAATTTACATGTTAATCAAATAATAATGTTTACCCTTCCCTACCATAATCGTTTGTCACAACATGAAAATAATATTAGATACAAACTTAATTTGACATTAGATTTAATGACAAATTATTCGAAAAAATTCCATATTATTGACTTCAACAAACTGACATGTATTAAAGCTTATTTGACAGAAGATAGATTATATCTATCAACATTCTATAAAAAACAATTAGCTATTTCGCTAAGATTTTATTTACAAACTTTAGCCAAAAACATGGCTATAAATTCTTTCTCTGACAATGCTTTTATTGAGCAGCCCACTCAAAGTACTGAAATTGCTCCTATTGAGCAATACTGTGGTAGTGAAACGACTGTCAGTAATGTTACTGATGATATTTTTAATAAATCTTTAAATTAAGTAATGAGACAAAAGAGACATCCTCTTGCTTATCATTAGGTAGAAAAGATACTGAAAACTTTGTAAATGTATTGCAAAACCCATTTGAAAACAAAAATAAAGTAAATCTTATCAACCTGGTGCACCAGAACATTCAAGGAATGTTAGGCAAGGATCTGGAAGTGGAATTATTCTTGAACTGTAGTAATGTAGACATCTTTTGTGTAACTGAACACTGGCTTAAAAGTTATCAGTTCATGTTTAATTTCAGCAATCATCTGGTTGGTAGTTCGTTCAGTCGAGAAAAATCAATTCGTGGTGGTTCTTTAATAATATTAGATAAAAAGCTGAAATTTAAGGATCGTAAGGATATTGTGAGTCTTTCGATTGAGCGAACAATAGAAATAGCCTGCGTGGAGCTGGACCAGATTATTGTATTAAGTATATACAGGCCTCCTTCAGGATTATATGACCTTTTTGAAGATACTATGGATGAAGTATTGAAAAAAGTGTGTAGTTCCACAAAACAAACCATTGTTTGTGGTGATTTTAATATTAATTTATTAGAAAATTCTAGTTTATCTATTAGGATTAAAAATCTGTTTTGGTCATATAACCTTGGAAATTTATTTTTGGAGCCAACAAGAACAACTCAATCGTCTGCCACATGCATTGACAATATTTATACAAATATTGTTCCTTTAGCAAGAAGAGTTTTTAATAATTTAGAATCTGACCATTCTGGACAAATTGTTACCATTCCACTTAAATGTAAAAGCATGGAAAAAAAGAATATCACTGTTGTACCAAAGACTGCTGGTCGCTTAGAACGGCTGAAAAATAATATTGGTATTAAATTAAATTATATAGGTTATGAAGAAAATCCAAATAAATTATATGAAAACTTTTTTCATACATTTTGTTCTGAATTTAAAAATATTTTTATTCCAAAGACTATATCGGTTGATGGCACTTTAGCTTTTAGTGAATGGGCTACACCAGGTATTCACAAAAGCAGAATAAAACTTTTTGAACTTTACAATGAACGCTCATTCAATACTAGTGATGAATTTAAACTTTATGTAAAAACTTATTCCAAAGTGTTCAAAAAAGTTTGCAAGCTTGCTAAATCTAATTATTTAAGTTCAAAAATAAAAAACAGTAGTAATAAAATTAAAATGACATGGAATATTATAAATAATGAAACTGGAAAAGCTAAAACTACTAATAATCAATATTGTTTGAATGTTGATGGTAAGAAGGTAACAGTTGACACAGAAGTAGCTGCAGAATTTGAAAAGTTCTTTACTGATATTCCAGTCTCAATCACAAAGTCTTTGGATTCATCCCCCGCTATTGCTGAATCTATAGTGAAGGATCATGTTAAAGTTTGTAATGATAAATTCAAATTTGTACACATTAGTGGAATTGATATAACAAAGTCATTTAAAACTTTAAATAAAAAGAAAACTGCGGATCTGTGGGGCAATTCCGTTGATGTTACTAAATCCGTAATTGAAACAATAGCTCCAATACTTGCTAACATTTTTAATGATTGCATTGACTGTGGTGTATTTCCTGATCTTATGAAGCTAAGTAAAATTATTCCTTTACATAAATCTGGTAGCACATCAGACCCCAGTAATTTTAGACCTATCTCTGTGCTACCTACTTTTAGCAAAATTTTTGAAAAAATAATGTTGGAGCAAATGCAAAGTTATTTTAATAGGAATAATCTTCTACACTGTAAACAATTTGGTTTTAGGAGGGGTCGCTCAATAACCGATGCTGGTGTTGAGTTAATACAACATATATTCGAAGCCTGGGAAGACTCACACGATGCGTTAGGCATTTTTTGTGACTTGTCCAAGGCATTTGATTGCGTTTATCACGAAATCTTGATCAGAAAATTACACCACTATGGGTTTCGTGACACTGCACTTGATCTTCTAATCTCTTATCTAAGTGGGAGGATTCAAAAAGTAGACATCAATGGAAAAAGGTCTCAAGGTTCTGCAGTTAAAATGGGAGTTCCGCAAGGTTCGATTCTTGGTCCTTTTCTATTTCTTATATATGTCAATGACCTCCCTGATTTTGTACAGGATAGACATGAGATGGTATTATTTGCAGATGATACTTCACTTTTATTTAAAATTAAAAGAGGTGTGCAAATTAATGACGATGTAAATAATTCTATCTCAAGAATTGTTCACTGGTTTAATGTGAACAACCTGTCACTTAATGAAGGGAAAACAAAATGTATAAAATTTGTTTTACCCAATGTCAAAGAGGTTCACACCACTGTAAAAATAAAGGATATAGGTGTTGACCCTGTGGACACCACAGTATTTCTTGGGATCACACTTGATTCTAAGCTGCAATGGGGCCCACATATCGATAAATTGTCAAAGAGACTTAGTTCTGCAGCTCACGCTGTATGGAAAATACGTCAACTGACTGATGTTGATACAGCAAGACTTGTATACTTTTCTTACTTTCATAGTGTGATGTCGTATGGTATTTTGTTGTGGGGAAATGCTGCCGACATTCAGATTGTTTTTGTACTGCAGAAAAGGGCTATTCGAGCAATCTATAACCTTAAAATGAGAGATTCTTTGCAAGAAAAGTTCAAAGAAATTGGTATTATGACAGTAGCATCGCAATATATTTATGAGAATCTAATATATGTTCGTAACAATATTCATGTGTTTTGTAAAAATAGTGATATTCATTCAGTTAATACTAGACAAAAGAATATGTTAGCTTTACCAAATACCAGGCTCCAAAAAATTAATAATTCTTTTAGAGGCCTGTGTATACGTTTCTACAATAAAATCCCAAGTTGTATACAAGAACTTAGCTTAAACAAATTTAAAGTTGCAATCAAAGATGTACTTATTAAAAAAGCATATTATAAAGTGTCTGATTACATGACGGACAAAAAAGCTTGGGTTTGAACTCTCAATTCTAATATTTAACAATGTATTGCGTTTTGTTTCAAAGAAACGTTCAGTGAGAGCAATTTATTTATAATCTAAGTTCACGCACTTCTCTCAGAGATAGCTTATATAATGTGAATTAACACATCTATTCTTGTAATGGAAGTTGAGCTCAAACTTTTGCTTTGAGGTCAGCTTCCAATTGACGACTCTGTAACAAACCATAATTGTAAATGGCGATTTAAAAGAGGAGATAAAAAATTTAGACCTTTCGAGTTTCTTGCCTGTTCTTCTCGAGAAGGCTCTCCCAATTTCCGAACAGGTGTAGAATCAACTTTTTTTTTTTTTTTTCATTCCTACTTGTATTTGCAGACATCTTGAGTATATTTAGGATGTATGCACATACAAGGTTAATATAATTTCTTTAAATTAGATTGTTTTGCTTTGTTTTGACGTCAATAAGTGCCTGTAAAGGCCTATGTTGAATAAAGATTTTTGAATTTGAATTTGAATTTGAATATCCTTTACACGTACTGTGGCACATTGCTTCTTAGCGAATTTCATGATTCACGAAAAGTACACTTTAGGTTTTGATTCCCTCGTGATAGCAAAGTATGCTATATTTGCGGTCAGCTTTTCATCACTTTGACTTACGAGCTTTATTTTTCACAGTTGAAAGAGCCCATAGACCCGAGTATTTGATATTCTGTTTTATATCTCTACACGTTCCTGAGAAAAGGCACAATTTAAACTAACATGTACAAGAGCGAGGCTATCCCTCTTAAGAGAGATTTCTTCAAGAGATCTCCAGCCGACCCAAGAAGAAGTAAGATTTTTTTTATTGCTACTAAGTTGGCAAACAAGCAAACTGCCCACCTATAAGTGGTAACAGTCACCTATAATACATGTGGCTCCTGTGAGATTCGCAGCAAAACTGCAACCCACACAAGGGCCACAGTGTACGTTGCCAACTTGTGACATCAGATGTAAAGTCACGGTACCCAGTAATTTCAGTGCCATATCTTACCCTTCAAACCGGAACACAGCAATGCAAGCACGCTGCTTTGTCGCAGAAATAGATAAGACGGAGGTACCCAAGCACACGACCCTGTTACAGGTAAAATTAAGTAGATTTGGGGCAAAGTGTACATTTATAATCAAACATATTATAGATATAAGCAAATTATCAAATCGCAAATGCAGGGTCTTGACAGACAGACGGACAGACGGACAACCAAGTGATCCTAAAAGGGTTCCGCTTTGTATATTAGTATTTAGAAATCAATTATGACAGTCTCCGTAAAAGACAATTACCGATTTGTTTGTACATTTAAAAAATGCAAGTTGTTGATGCTGTGAGATCGATACGATCAAGCCCGTATATTTGTAAGCTATATTAAAACTATACTTTTATAATAATAATAATAATAATAATAATAATAATGAATCATTTTATTTGCAAAAATATGATTACAAATTAAGATGGTGGTAAAAACTATTCCGCGCAATGCCGCGCATCGCAATTCCACTTCCTGAATTAATTTATTATATATTTAATTGAGTTTAATGTAATATGACATAATTTAACTTACTTCGTCCAAAATTTAGTAAATTTAGTTTTTATCTTATATAATAGTTATTTATTTTTAAAAATAAAGCGTCTACATGTAAGCCTGCTCTTGCTTGAGTTCGTAGTTTGTTTTGCCCCTGGCTCCTACCCACCAATTTTTATTTATTTTTTTATTGGTTTGCCTTCTGTTTTTAATGTTTGGGGAAATGGGATCGTCAGAGATAGTGTTTATGTTGTTTATTGCACTTCACCACATTCTTTTCTCAAATGTACACACACACACACACACACACACACACACACACACACACCTACAAAAGCATAGACTATTTAATGGAACGAAATGAATGACATGCACTTATATACCTACCTATTGAGTTTAAATATAGATAATGCAATAACCATGACATTGTTTGTACCTACCTACTTATATTGTAATTTATTTTAAAATTCTGAGCAATGAAATGAAATTCCGTAATTGGCAAATATTTAAGTAATTTTACTCTAGACAATAACTGTTTTAGTGTAAGCTGTGGAATTTTGTAAAATAAATAAATAAATAAATAAAACATATTTTGTCGTTTTTCGGCGTGCAAATACTTATTGTTATGGAAATTATATTATGATTAGTAAGATTATATTCAATATTTTTATAATTTACATTTAAGTACATACAATAATTAATCGAAGTCAAAATTGTGAATATTAATAATGTCAAATTATAAATATTCTTTTTATAATTTTTTTATAAAAACGTCGCCCCACACTAGGATTTTCTCCTGTGTCGTGGGTGCAGTTACAAACATAGAATAACATATACACATATGCCCAGACCGGAACAAATTTCTGTAGGCCATACAAATATTTGTCCCGTACGGGAATCGAACCCGCGACCCGTTGCGCAGTAGGCGATCACTCGACCTATGCGCTAACCGTGTCGTCGTAAAAAGTAACAACTTAATACCTAAAAATGGGTTGTTTCACTATTAAATATATGATTCGCGCCGTACATTTAACCTTTTTAAACGTAAAGGATAAAATAAAACTACAATTGAAACTAGATTATGGTGTAATTCTTAGGTGTTTATATTGTTACTTAGACAAAATCGTAAAACGTAAATTTGGTGCAACCGGTCGTTTCAGTTATAGATATACAAGGTTATTTTTTAGTTATGACAAAAATTTTGTGTGCTTGTTCAAACAAGCAAACTGAACAACTTTCGCTATGGGACCAACTTCGAAATCGCAATAAAAATCAGCTGTCCCATACATTTAGGTTCAGTGAATGTTGAACATTTGTATGGAACAGCAGATTTTTTTTGCGATTTCGAAGTTGGTCCCATAGTGAATGTTGTTCAGTTTGATTGTCTGAACAAGCACACAAAATTTTTGTCATAACTAAAAAATAAACTTGTATATAGATATACATATAAGAAGCTCGTTTTGACAGGTTTCATGCCCATAGTTGAGCCGTCAGTTTTGACAGATAAACTAAACTATTGAAATGACATCTGTCAAAACGGGCCTCTTAGAACGTGGGCATTGTGGTGTACCTAATTGTATTCAAGGCATGTAGATGGTCGAAATGACACTAACTAGATTCCTTTATTCCCCACTAATTTATGTTGATCTGTTCTCCATGAAAAAAAGAGGTATTTTTCTATTATTATTATTATAGAGTTTCTTGCCTGTTCTTCTCGAGAAGGCCTCCCAATTTCCGAACAGGTGTAGAATCAACTTTTTTTTTTTCATTCCTACTTGTATTTGCAGACATCCTGTATTCAGGATGTATGCACATACAAGATTAATATGTTTCCTTTAAATTAGAATGTGTTGCTTTGTTTTGACGTCAATAAGTGCCTGTAAAGGTCTATGTTGAATAAAGATTTTTGAATTTTGAATTTTTTTGAATTTTATAAATTTGCCATTAGGAATCAACAATATTACAAATACTTTTCGCTTTAAGTGTTTAAAGCGAAAAGTATTTGTAATATTGTTGATACATTACCTTTGCTTATAACATTACCTCCTTAACACCTTTGCTTAAATCAATCTAGAACGCCAAACACGACAGCAAGTACAGCTTTAACTTAGTCAACAGTGAGCGCATATTCGCATTCAATATTTGACCCGACTTCAGTACTTAAGAAGGCTAGTGCCGAACATAATATATTGTGTTCCCAATTAAGGGCTAGCTCCCCGCTGAGACCTACTAACGGAGGCTCCATTCAAATTGCCAGTACACGATCCGACCCTTCAAGAAACAGAGCCACTTACCGTCAAAGCTATATTTTAATTCTTCTGACATAGGGTTCAATAGAATGCCATAAGTATTAATTTGGCACGAACTTAACTAATAGTTGGCCCTCCGGATATTCGAAGCTCTCATAGGACAGTTAACAATACGAGTAAGTGTATAAAAGATAAAACCTAATTTTGACCGACTACCAAATTTTTAACTACACATATATTTCTGTTTGCGAGTCTTGATGCATATTCGTTAGTATTTTTCAAGTTGGAGGTTACTTTTATTCCCTGTAGGGGAAATATTGTTCCGTTTTCAGGGATTCGGAATTTGATAATCCACAAAATATTACATTTAATATGTATATTTTATTCAAATTAGACAAAATATGATTATCAACACTGTTGAAATAAAAATGTAAGAGAAATGTTTGTCAGAGTCAGAACCCTACGCGTCAAAATCACAAGGACACGACTGACGACAGAATATCTTCTAATGAGTATTGCTACCAACAGACTATATGAGTCCCACACACTCCTGATAATGTCCTTGATCACGGGAAAAAAATTGACAAAGCTTTACTCTGGAACCAAGTCAGTCCCCGTAAATTCAACTCAGGGCTTGCGTGAAATGTTAAAAATATCGCTAACTATCAATTATGTAAATGTTTTCGAAAGTCAATTTGTGCTTATATAGCTGTTTAATTTTATTAGATATATAAATCCTATCCAATTTTGCAATCGTACATTATATCCGTATATAAATCAGAAAAAAATCTTACTTATTCCATTACCTAATCGCGAAGCAAATGCAAATAATAAAGAATAATATATTGCCGAATGTACGCGACGCGATATCCATATCAAATTGACCCCGTGAACCTTGTGAAAGCTGTATTGGTTTAAATCTAATAACACAATCGAACAGCATCTTGAATCGGTAAATCATTTCCCACGCCTTCCGCCGATACCGCCATTTGTCTTGCCATAGAAGCGGCCATCGCCAACTAGGGCACACTAACTGATGCTCTGTCAGCTAATTAAAAGTAAACATAATATCCAGCCGTATCGCAGGGCAATCGCAGAAGTCACGGTGGACGAATCGCCCGCAGCCATGTGTGATGGATCGAAATGAGTGATCTCCGCTGTGACGTGCAGGTAGGTATTGAGTGGTATATTGCACCAGAGTAATGTTATTGTAACAGAGTAGACAAAACAGCACACGGACGAAAAAGAAAACGTAGGAGCACAGAACACAGAAATAAAATAACTAATTTGTTATTTAATACTCAACAAAAAACCATAGAATTGGCGGACTTTTTAATGCACCTGTTAACCATGAAGGTGAGGCAGAAAGTTTTAACCGGCGCAAGAGAAACACGAAAAGAAAATAAAAGTAAGTATCTATAATGCATTTGTTTTGAAAGGAAAAATAGTAATTATTGTAATTAATTCAATACAAGAAAAAACAACATGTCAATACCGATAAAGCAATTTTGTCTTATATTATAATTATTTTGTAGTTTGGAAATACTTACAGTTACTACATTAGTAATATAAAACGAAAAACCGGTCAGGTGAAGAAACTTATGAGCTCTTAACTACGAGAATGTATCTACATTATGTTCAGTTGTTAGATTATTTACTTAATATCTTTTAATTAATAAAATTCTCGTGTTACAGTTTACCGAAATTCTCCGAAATGGCTTGACCGATTTTTATGATTTTGTTAATGTGTATATTTGGTAGCTCTTACTATTTTTTTACTCCGAGGTAATAAGGGTTTTTCACCATTATTATCGCGAAACTTAGTTAGCGGACACAGCTAGTGTTGCTATACGACCTTGCTTCTTGCCAAATTTCATGGATTCTTGGTCGACGGGAAGAACCCTATAGGTTTTGATTCCATTGTGAAATCGCTTTTCCGCAAATATGAGACATAAACGGTCATATCTTTTGACTGTGTTGACTTAAAACTATGATTTTTTCACATCTGAAAGAAACCGTAGACCTATATATTTGATATGTTTCAGCCTGATATCTTTATGAATTCCTAAGAAAAAGGCCTTGACTGACAGACGGACAGAGTACGGACAACAAAGTTATCCTGTAAGGGATCCACTTTTTTCATTCTATGGCACAGAACCCTAAAAATGAGTGAGAGTTATTGTTTGTACACAGCCGGATCGTTTGGGAAAACCCTCGCCCTTAACAGTAACCAAAACTCCGGGGTGTACTTTCGTCCGTGATACACGGAGCTATAGTCGCCCGGTCGAAATCCCTTAACCTAGTAAAAATACACAAAGTAATTAAACTAAAAATATCAAAACACTCACTGTAGTGTCCTAGAAAATCACCTCAACAGCAGCGGAGAGAGGGACGCCCCTCCCTGTTGAAAGCCCACTCATGGAAGAGTCCATGAGTGGGCTTTCACCACGGAGGGGCTTATCTTCCCGGAACACTCACACAACACCGTGTTGTTACTACACAACAGGGGGCCCTACATAGGCGGCCAAACTTTCCTGAGTACTTAAATTAGGTAATTATCAACTTCGCGAGTCGGGCGCATTTCACTCATTTCACTGTCCTATTCCATCCTTATGCGCCACCTTACCTTAAAGAAAGATTTATCCATTGTTCAACCAGTAATGTGCGTAAGTTGCGTTCTTCCCAATTGCATCCAAGTCTTTCGCTCAGCAAGCTATCCGCTTATGGAATTTACTGCCTCAGGCGAGCGCCATCACAGGATTCTTTCAAGGTGCGAGTCAAGAAGCAATTCCTGGATCAGGAATACCGGAAAATCCGGAAATATTGTAATATATATATATATATTTATATTGTATTTATGTATTGTATTTATATATTTAGTTATTAGTTATATGAATAGGTATCTATTTTTAATTGTTAATTTATTCTACTTTGTATACTTTTTTTTTTCCTTCTTTTTAGTGCACTATCCCGTATCTTGAATACGTAGCTACTTTCCTAACCCTAAGGTTGCCTGGTAGAAATTGCTACCTTAGCAATAAGGCCGCCTATTGCCAATATGATGTGTATTGTAATGTCCTGTATATAACTGTTTAATGTGCAATAAAGTGTTTATTCATTCATTCATTCTTGCGCAACGTCACGACCTATCTATACGCGAGCTAACCGGCGACTTTTCTTCTCGCGAGTCAGGCGCAATTTTACTCGTGCGCACCGCCACTGACACGCACTCACTTAACCAGAGTGAATCTGGCGCGTGCCCTTCATTCCGAACAGTTATACTCAAAAAGGAGTGCAATATAGTGAGATTTTGTGAAAATTCTTGAAAATTACGTTGCATTATTAAATTAGTCGTGAAAATATTACAAATGATATAATCATCACAGTTCAAATACATCCCCACAGAGGGGCTCGAGCCTTATGAGCCTATGTTAGGGTGATTAGGCCATAGTCAACTACGCTGGCCCAGTGCGGATTGGTCAACTTCACATAGACCTTTGAATTTCTTCGCAGATGTATGTAGGTTGCCTTACGACGTTTCCCTTCGCCGTAGGAGCGTCAGACAAATGTACATATGAAATTCGAAAAACACATTGGTACATGGCGATCTCGAACCCCGAACCTCCCGATTGGACCACCGACTCTCCTGATATATAGGTATTATTATCATCATAATTATTATGATCAAGTGATAGAAACTTATTAATGCAAGCTGTTTGTAGAGCACGGCTCCTCTGCGACATAACAGATCTTTAGATCCCTTCATTACTAACATCAATTAATTTCTTTGTTCCAACGTGTCAGCTGTAAATTGAGAAGCAAACACTATTTACAAGTTTTTTAGCTCGGCGTTGACCGAGACGAACAATACGTATGAAAAACGACCTGTCCGACCATATGATGCTTAATGAACTCCGAAACGGTGTGGTTATAACTAATAGGATTCGTAATAGGTGTGTGTATTGTGTAACTTGTAACTTTCAGATTGATAGGCGCTTCACTAATACTTGACACACTTTGAAAATCGTTTCTGTTGTAAAACTAGCGAGCCGCCCCTGCTTCGCGCGGGTAGTGGACCACATATCACAACAAATATTGTTTTTTTTTACTTAAATTTTAATTCAAGTAAATAAATAAGCCATCCAGAATATTTTTTTTTAGTTATGGTGAAAATCGCATGAAAAGATCATACAGACAGACAGACACGGCGGGGAACTTTGTCTCGCCACTTTATGCTGCAAAGCCACTTATTCTTAATCAAGTATTGATTAAGAATAAGTGGCTTTGCAACATCATGCAATATGAAATAATAATAGATCTTAGTTTCTTGTCTTGCCCATCTACCAAGCCGTTTTCATGCTGTTGATGATTTGCGAATGTATACAGGTTTGCATGTATCTAGCTCAATGATTCCGTTTCTTTGTTCTGGTTCTAGTAGTTATGTTGATGATCTGCGAATATATACAGGTTTGCATGTATCTAGCTCAATGATTCCGTATATATCTTAGTTCAATTCACTTTTGCCTAATTATTAGTTAGTGCTTTAGCGGGTGAAACAATTAAACGAAACTCATTTCCCTGAAAATGAAGGTACCGGTTATATTTTAAAAAGCTGAACATCCCATTAAAAATCGCATAAAGCCTGACGACAAAGATCATTTCTTGATTTAAGGTGCACGAGCGTGTCAATGCTGTAAGTAAATCACGGCTGGTCGTAACGAGAAATCATGATTTATACGGCGCAATTAAAACGTTATTAGGGTCCGCGGAGATTAAAGTGGAATCAATAAAAATGATCCAATCGTTTGACAGAACAAGATTGCGACGATTCGCCACGCAGTCATCGGCGGTCACCATAAAATATTTTTCGTCGATTTTGCTTAACCCCCCGATAGAGTTACGGTCCGGTTGTGTCGTGTAAATCATTATGTTTGAGGTTTCGCGACCTCCATCAAAGGGTTAAGACGAACTTAATGTGCGGGTTTAGTGAAAACGATCGGGCACGTTTGAATGGAGTCATAAACTCTGATGAGAGGCGACGCTTGGTGACTTACATGACGATTTACGCGGCATTGTCGTCTGTTTGCCTAAACTTCTGTGTAAAGAAACCGAGCAGATGTAGCCGACATTTTCTAGACAGAGGAGTCTCATTTGTCATATTAATATTATTAACCTGACGTTGAAGACATATGTTAGGTTTGGAATTTGGAAAGAAAAGTGAACAACTTTACCAATAATTATATATGACTTCCATCCATGCCATATTGACAATACTTATTTTAAATGACAAATTATCCTTCCTTTTTTGTTTTTTTTTATTTCTCTCAATTGATTATAAGGTAAATATTGAGTCTGTGTGTATAGCAAAAATGCACTACTTCTATAATATTGTTTCACAAAATGAAATATCCAACAGATCTCTTACAGTAATATTTTATTTATAGACATATGCCAAAAATATATCTTAAAAATTTCATAGTTATCCCATTTTTTCACCTTACACTATTTATGAAAAAAACAACCTTTGATTATTACACTCACAACTAAATTACTGGTGAGTTTCAGAATAAATAATTTATTTATTTATTTGGTATCATTCTTTGGCACACGTAAATATTAAATGAAAATTACGTTAATTTGATATAATAATTGCAAAATAAGCTTCAATTAACAAATAAAAATATCACGCAAACACAAATTTAAAAAAAACCTAAAAATATACATAAAATTCCCATTCCAAATATTATTCGTGATCTAATTCGGTGTATCTAATTCCTATGAAAATCGTGATTCATCAATTATAAGATGAATTCATCATCAATTATAGGAACAATGATTATGAATCAAAAGCAAACTGCTAATTGTTTACATATCTCATTCAGAAGCCGAAGGACCGAGTTGAAAAACTCTCATCATTAGCCCCGAGAAAATAATTAAATTTTATAACGTCTCCGCCTATTTTTGGCTACCAAAACCACTCCTGTTTTGAATTCTATTAGAACTTAATTAACTTTTTCTCGGTAGTTATAAATTTTAATAAGATTTCGGGACCGAAAAGGGACTCGATTTGTTTTGCTACTTCTAAACGTCACTTGTCGTTATGATAAATGTGTTCTTGGTTGAAGAAAATTGCATTTTGTTTAGTCAAATGCCGACTAAAGGCCGTCTTGGGTGTTAAAAGAAATCGTCCGACAACGCAGTGAGTTATTAAATCTCTATATGTTTTTACATAGTGTTATATTGAGTTAAGTGACGGCCATTATGTTTTTTTCTAATTGGATTGCGTATGTAAATTAGCATAAAACAGTCGTTTCCATTAGGCTCAAATTCTTCAATTTAGTATTATGTCATAAGAAATAGTACAAGGTCATCGTTGCTAATGGTCCTGTCCTAAAAAGAAGCAATCAAAATGTAGTTTCGTTTAGGTATTATGAAAATCTTTAATATTCCATCAACAGTCTTTGGTTGCCAATTATGATTTGTTTTAATTTATAGAATCAACAATTCATAATTCATTACTAATGATGACCTTTTCTTGACCAAATACAGCGAAAACCTAAACTACTTCTCACTTAATTACGGTCACCACTTAGATTAAGATTATTGATCAGTCCACAAGTTTTATAATCACCGCACCCTAGTCTCAGAAGCAGGTTCATATCAAAGGCTAGACCAAACGAAGCCAAGCTCAATCGATCCATCGTCAAAATCAGTAAGCCTTTAGAATAACAAAGCATAGGAATGCCAGGTACGCAGGACATGCCCTGAAGCGGTGACCGATCAGCATACAGTCCGCACCATATTTCACGGTCCGGCACCGAGCGTTTGGGAACACCCGCTGTGCTTCTGAATTAAGTAAAAGCCTTCGAGCTCTTGTTTCTTGATACCTCTAGTTGGACGTTAGGGTGCGTTTATTCTGGACAGTAGAGCTTACCTCTCCACATTAATGTCCGAATATAATATTTTATTGCTTTGAAATTTTATGTCGTATAATTTTTCGGTTTGGTACTCAGAATAATGCCCTTTTTTATTTGCAATGTGAAGTTCTATCGACTTTACACAATTTAAACAGATTTGTTAAAGTATTCACCTCCATTACGGAATTACTGATTTAAATATTTTGTTATTTTTATTAAATATGTTAATTGTTATTACTTATGATAATCCACATATGAGAGAACATAAAATAACTAATCCAAATAAGTTGTAGAATACAAATCATTCAAAAGAGATATCCCGTCATAATTATTATTTAATATTGGTCAAAAACCGCTCCTAGTGAGTTAGTATTGTCTACATATTCTGCCTAGATGAGACTAATTATGTAAAGTATAATACCCAGAAACTTAAAATTGTACATACTTACATAAAAACTTCACAAAAGTATTAATTTCAAATAGTTATTTTACATTTTTCTAAATTGTTGTTAATTTGTTGAAAATATATTCTAATGACATCTTCTCGCAATTGCAGAATAAGAAAGTTCTTAGTCTTATTACGTTATTTGACTTATGAAACTTTACTTATCTATCAGCAATAGGGTTATACAGGAGTTATTGACTGTTGCATCGTATTCACTTTAAGAATATTAGGTCATAGCAAAACATTTTACTAATTGAAATTAGTTATTTCTCTATGGAAGTGCGGTATTGCCGTATTGCCTAAAGGGTATCACGAAAAAAGATAGTGCAATTTACGTTTTCAATAAAATATATGATAAAAATAATACGATCTAAACATACTTCTTCAATTTTCTTAATCTTATTCATGCTTTCGTACACGCTCCTCGTTTGGAAGTGCACTGGAACATGAGGCCAAGGAGGGGCTATAATGCCCTGATTCCACCACCCTTGCAAAACTCGGCGGGCGGCGCGATTGGGTGCCATCTTGTCTGCCATACACTCTGCTATGCGCATGCTCGCAGCTACTGAAAAATGGCTGGAGAGGTGTTCCCGAGGGGTTTAGTGGGTACACGTGGCAAGCTGTTGTGGAGTCCCACACATCCTTGCCCTTACCCGAGGGTTTCGACGATGCGTCAAAGTATTCCTCTCATAAAAAGGGGTACTCTTGACCTGAATTTACTACAGGATATCTCTTATTTGTCCCAGGTTCATTGACTGTATAACCATCAAAATTTCGACATGTCACCACTAAAATGCTAAACCAGAAATTCTTTGGCATTATTACATTCATCTCAAACAACAATAGAAGTTGTCACTAACGCGGCCAGTGTGTACGCGCGCCAACCCTCCTTAATAGATGTCTCGATCCAATTTACCTTTTGACGTGTTTTTAATTTAGCGTCTGCGCCTGCGGCTGCCGTCGAGGCACCTAAATAATGTACATATTTTACCCAAATCATACGCAGCCGCTCATTACTGGGCTCATTTGAATACCGACCCGCTGTTTATGCGGTTGAATGGGGAACACCTGATTTGTGACACATTTCAACTAAATTCGTAGGGTTTTAACCGACAAACGATTTATTTGCTCGTCGAGTGTTTGTTGACTTAATAATTGACTATTGGCTTATATGTGATTCGTCGTTATATTGCACTCATGTGATTTTGCTGGGATTTTGGAATCAGGATCTGTGCTTCTAAATACCTATGTTGAAAAAGATATTGTCACCTGGCTCTCTCATCGGACTACGCGAGTAAAGGAATTGAAAATACACAGACTTTCAGCAGTGACATGTTAAATAATGTCTGTTGCGCAAATTGTTCATTCCTGTCGAGAATAGCCACCATGGTCTAAAATCGGTCTTATGGAATGTGATCTCAAATCGGTCTCTTATATTTATGCAATCATCAGTCGGTCCATTTGCGTACTAGGCTCAGCCGTCGGTCGCTGAGCGTCGAGTAGTTAACATTTCTGTTGTCCTCTGATGCGACGCAATTTGTATTGAACTTTTATTTTTCGACTAGCTTTTGCCCGTGACTTTGCCGGCGTTAGATTTGATTTTGAGTGAATGAATGACCACAAATGCGCTGGAAGGACAACGTGAAAGGCGTTGCAGGCTCGAATTGGATACAAAAAGCCAATGCCAGAAAGAATGGATAATGCTGAAGGAGGCCTACACTAAGTCAGGGTTAAGAAGAAGAAGAAGAATGTATGAATCTCAAACTCGGTAAATCGTGGTGCTCCATGCAAACTTTGAATCCCCGTTTTACCCCTTTGGGGGGTGAGTTTTGAAATATCCTGTCTTAGCGCACGCTTACATCATAATAGCTATATGTGTGCCAAATTTCAGTGCAATCCATGCGGAGAAATTCAAAGGTGTATATGTAAAGTCGAACAATCCGCACTAGGCCAGGGTGGTTGACTTAGGCCTACCCTAAAGTTAGGGGTAGAACCCTAAGAGTTATATGAGCTGGTGATGATATAGTCTTCCATTCTTCCATAAACAGAGAAGGGATGGCTCGTCCACAATATTTTTGTTTATGAAGTAGCAAATACGCATGTCGCTTGATTATTCAAAATAAAGACTGGACTCCCGAAAGGTGGTTAGGCACTTCGCTAATTTAATTTAAGTTTAACGTTTAGTCACATTTGATAAATATCTTATCCTATTGCCACTATTCAGGCACTCATGCTCTGAGATAGGGCTGCGAATTTGCTAATCAGGAGAAACTCGAAAGCTTTTTTCTGGTGGGGGATCGAATTTGCCAAACGAACTCATCGCACTTGTAACTAGACCACTAGTTTTTAACATTATAGTGATGAGTCCATGTTACAATAGGTATATCTGTCTAGCCATTGATCACACCAACTGTTTGGACCAATACACAAAAAAGTAAATGTATTCTTTACAGGTTGTGTGTGATGTCGACCAACCCGCATCTGGCCAGCGTGGTTGGCTAAGGCCTAATCGACCCTAAACTAGGCTCGAGCCCCTCGGTGGGGACGTATATGAGCTGTTGATAAGACGATGATGAAATGAATAAAGAGTTGACGACTACTACGATTACTGAAGTGGTTATAGATTGCCACGTTATACTTAACACTCGTATTGACGCCAATAATATTACTGTTACACTTATGATAATAATTGACCACATCAAAGTGTAACAGTAAAAAAAATAGCTTGAGTTTTACACTGATAGACGGAAATGAGTGTTTGCGTTTTGTTTTCTGGGTCCGTATTCTATTTTAATCTACATCTATAACTATACATCTATACAAAGAAATAAAATTGAAGTGTCTGTTTGTAATATCAAAATAACAAGTTTTTACTAAATGGGTATGAATGTATATCGGGTACCAATAACAAAAACACAATTTAAAAAAATGTCTGTCTGTTTGTTCCCGCTAATCTCCGGAACGGCTGGACCGATTTTGACGGGACTTTCACTAATAGATAGCTAATTATATAAGGTGTAACATAGGCCTTATGGCATACTTTTTATCAAGATCGGTTTAGCCGTTACTATTCCACGCGGACGAAGTCGCGGGCACAGCTAGTATTGTAATATAGGTTGGGAACAGAATATTTTTTTTACATTTTGTATGTAGTTTGGAGTAAATATTGTTTTAGATTGTTTGTCTTCTCGGGTACTAAAAATTTTGTTCGCTTATATTTTAAGGGTAACATAATTGATGAACGTTTGTTTATATATTTTGGAAGGTAAATTGTAAAATAATATGCAATTAGTTTTAAATAGTAGTACTTTAGCCATTTGCTTTACTTGCCATGAGTTTCGTTTTTATCAGCCGTTTCCGTTACAGTATTTTTTCAACATGCAAATGTGTACAATGACATATTTAATTATCGATCTTAGGTTGCTCTGCTTAAATTAGAATGCTTGAGCTCATTACTCTGCTTAGAATAGAATGCTTGAGCGTACTTTAATGTGCCAATGATAGGGGGAACTATGGAAACGAAATATTTACCCGAATTTGTTTCCTTAATAAAATTCACATTTCCCAACAGAGTACGTTGCCAAAAGTAAGTATTATTAAGAACTTGTATTATGGGTACTATAAAATAGCTCAGCATACATAGTACCTAAATAGAATAATATAATCTTCCATGAGCCCTCGGTGAACATTATGCTATCCCACTCGCGATATAAAACTCTACTAATTAAGTTCTTCGTCGCCAATCTGAGCTGAGCAGTCGTGTAATTAATCTGATAGCATTTTTATTATTAATGTGTTTATTTTTATTAATCCATATGTATTAATTACCTTATTTATTAATATTTGTATAAAAGAATCATTAAATTCATATTTTTATATGTACAGATAAAATAATTGTGTTATTTTATCATTGGTATATCTACCACACCACCTCTCAGCATGATACTCTACTTAATAATAATTGAGCAGTAGGTACCTACAGAACTCCTCTGATTATTAAATACACTTTTGTACTTCGTACATTTAAAAAATAAATATTTGGTTCGACTGGAAATCTAACTTAACTTCAATTTATTTTTATAAAAAAATAATAATATATATTGATGAACTTAAAGTCTTTTGATTTATACATAAGTTCTTGCTGAAATTAGCTATTTAAATACATAAATTCAGTACCTATATGAAATGGATATCAAAAACATCCTTCATAACTATTAATGCTCTTTAAAAATCTGTTTCAATGGACAATGAAATGAGATAAAGCAGTTCTGGGGCCTAATTACCGATCTCATGGTTTTGCAAATGATATCACATGATATCATAGTGCAAAACGAAAAATACGATTACCGGTCAGATTTTTGTTCATTTGTTCATTATATGTTGACATCATTGAAATTATGCCATAGTGATGATATCATTGGAGATCGGCTATACGAAATGCAGCATTTCATGACTTCTTTTTCTCAAATGTATACCATGTTAGACGATGAAAAATCCATAATTGGCAGTTTTCAATGCACACACACACATACACACACACACACAACACGACGCAATTTTAAAACACCGCAAGGGAATTTAAACGCATTTTAAAATCAAAACAATTCTTAAACATGTTGGAATGACAGAAAAATAAGTTTTTAAAATGGAAATAAGCTAACAATCGTTTGAAACATAACACTTTACAAAATCGTAGCAACACATAGCTATCGGTGAGTCACTACCACAAATACCGGTACCTCGGGTCATGAGGGGTCAATCGCTCAACTTTGACCACAATGTGAACTGCCGAATAAAGTCTTTCTTCGGCATTAAATGACACTGAAGAAAATCCCCAAAAACAAAATACGAAAAGATCGAACGATGTTTTTTTTAGATTAATCAATTCATTCTTTTGTTTAGACATGAACTCGATATGACTTGAATTTTTTCATTCGTTGCCCGTGGTCCTATTAGTCCAACTGGTAGTACCACGGGCATTTTATTTTGCCCGTGGTTCTATCAATAGGACTAAAACAACAAAATTATTACATTACATGGGCATTGGACCTACTGTTTGGGTAGTCAGTCACCGCTAATATCATTAAGTTTATTTATTTATTTATTTTATTTGGCTTTTCAACAATAAGTACACCCTTACAACTAGAATTACAATCGATGAGAATTACAGTCTAAGTGCCTTATCACTTAAAGAAAAGCACTGCATGTACCAAAGATGTGTGCATAATGCGTATTTAATATACGCGTTCGCTAAACATGACGTTTATCGTCCAAAAAATATAAATGGGAACTGTAAAACTTTAACTTATTACAAGGCCAGAACAGCCTTTTTGATACCAGGTATTGAAGTATAATTTAAGTCAATAGCAGCTTCATAGACTTTGTACAATGCATACATTCTGGGTAACGAGCTATGCTTCTTTAGGTTAGTGTAATGTTCTGGTATGGCAAACAATTTTCGATTCGAATTGCGCGGTAAGTAACGTGGTAAATTAAATGAAACTCTATTGAGCAAGTCGGGAAAATTGGTTCTGAGCTACCAGAGCCCCATTTCTTAAAACATACATACTAAGCCTTATAAAACAAAGCCTCATAAAATGACATAATGAAATTACCTAAATACTAATATTAAAAGACTAAATTATTAAATAAAACGTCATAAATGCATTTTATTGTGTAAGTATATTAAGTATTAGCTGTGCCAGCGAACTACGTTTCGCCGTATATTTTTTACCCGTTTTTGCAACATTTGTCATTAATGCTCAGCTCCTATTAGTCGTAGCGTGATGTTATATAGCCTAAAGCCTTCCTCGATAAATGGACTATCCAACACAAAAAGAATTTTCCAATTTGAATCAGTAGTTCCTGAGATTAGCGCGTTCAAGCAAACAAACAAACAAACTCTTCAGCTTTATAATATTAGTATAGATTTAATTTTACATTCCAACGTTTGAAGTCGTGTCGTGGTTTGGTACAAAGTACACTCCCGAGGTGGTCCCATTGTCACCATGTCATGATCTGATGATGGAATCATGGAATCCCAGGCAAATCGAGGGAAATGTCTTAGGCACGTCCAACGTATTTCATGTTTTTAGGGTTAATTTTTAGTAATCTGTGGCACCGTGTTATGAGGTGTGAGTGTGAACTCAAAATTGGCATTTGAAACTACGGAACCCTACACTGCGCGTGGCCCGACACGCACTTGGCCGGTTTTTCTTAAAATATATCGTGTATAGGTAGTCATCATCTCATGTTATTGAGCTGATGATGTAAAGTTTCTGGTAGATTAGAAGTTCGGGGATAATTCTCTCATAACTGTTTAAGGCTAAAGACGTTTTATTTTAAGTTGTTCTTGTGTTTGCCTTGGTTCTAATTTTAATACGCATGTTTTAACTTAAGAGGATTGTGAAGCTGTAAATTTTCATACAAAAAGTTATAACGCTTTTTCCCCCTTTACATAGTCCAATTTTCATAATTTTTGGAAATGTTATAGATATAATGAAGATCTAGGTTTGTACGTTTTGATTTTGAAGTAATATTATGAGAATATTATGAGAAAAGCTCAGAATATAAATTATGAGCATCTAAATATCCATATTTTAGACTCAAAAACTACCTCGAGCATTTTTATCTTTTTTGACTAAATGATACTAAATTACAGAAAAATCAAAACGTACAAACATAGATTAAGTTATACTGAGTCTAATGAGACCAAAAGTGTCTTATTTCGTAAAGGTTTAGGGGGGTAAAACAGTTATCGCCCGAAACAATATTTCAATAAGAAATGTAGGCACTAGCCTCGGACTTTCAACTCTAAGCGGTGTGCAACAAACTACATTTTTGAAAGTGCATACTCGAGCCATGAATTGGCACTTCATAGTCCTCTTAACTAAAAAGTTTGAAAATTTTTTTTTTTACAAAAATCTTATTAAAATCAGCATTATCTTTAGTCAACCAATAAGCAAGGCAATTTATTGATTAATAAAAATAAGAGATGTAGGTTTTGACCTTAAAACAGTGGATATCGATAGCTTTAACGCAGTTTGTCCAAAGCATGTCCTACAGAAATTTCGGAATTTATTAGCTCCATCTGAATTTGCATTATGAACTCGTCATTTTTAATCGAGACTTGAGTTTTCTTTGGGGTTTGATTTTATATTTCACTTTGTATATGTCTTGAAAGTAAAAAAAAATTAGGTGTTCAGAAGTTGTTGTAACGTTACGGTATTTTTATTTACACATCTGTTTAATTTTGAATACCAGCCCTCAATAGCATTATTTAATCTGTGGCGTTGTGAGAAAAACACTTAAAATTTGGGCGATGTCTGTTTTTAATCAAAACTTGTTTATATAATTTGTGAATTTGGACATATCAGTTGCTTCGCTTTCATTTTGAATATAACTCCAACCTTCAGTGACATACATCGGAGATAACAATGGCAAGGCTGCAGTTAAAGAAACAATTCTTTTATGAGCCTTATTTTTTGTAACTTTTAAAGATTAAGCTTTTCGCTAGATCGCTCGATACCAATGATAAAAACAACCCTTTATTTGGGTTTCTGGAAATAATTCTCCGGTGTCCAATGCGGCAATTGCGATTTAATAAGAGAAAACAAAATAAAGTAAGTTTTCTCTGTCTTATCTGGTAATAAGGCGAAAAGTAATGGCACTACTTTTGTGGTATCTATTGAACTTCCTACATCACCGAGAAAACTATATAATTGAGCGAAAGGTTTCGAGCAACACTTAAAAGTTCCATCCATGAAATATTCCTTAATATTTGTTATTAAATGTCTACTCGCTAATGATCTGAAAACAAGAATACGTGAACGTTCACCTAAGTAGTCAGCCAAGAGGAAAGATGAGAAAATTTCTGGTATTTCTACCTCTTCCAGGCATTTAAATACAGTTTTCGACACATGCATAGAGTTATTCCTTGTGGTATACAGGAAGTGTTGCATTTTCATTAATGCAGGTATTTATTCAACAAAGTTTAGACCTGCATCTTTTAGATCCACTAGTGCTCACTGTACAGCTGAGGGACTGGTCAATCTGAAGTTGTTACCGTTTCATTTAATTTTGCTACCGCTTTACCGATGACATTTTTTTTCTTCACTTGATCGACATGTGCTTTCTGTTTGTTTATATTATTTTCCTGAAATAAAAACCGAAATGCCCGTGGTACTACCAGTTGGACTAAGTAGTAGGACCACGAGCAACGAATGAATTTTTTACCATACACATATAGAATAGTTTTAGATA
Source organism: Schoenobius gigantellus (assembly GCA_963935595.1). NCBI lineage: Eukaryota > Metazoa > Arthropoda > Insecta > Lepidoptera > Crambidae > Schoenobius > Schoenobius gigantellus. The sequence goes on from OZ012558.1 coordinate 12,211,691, forward strand.
TTAATGTAAAAAAATATAGGAAATCAAACACGAATTTTATGAAAACAAAAACAAAACAGTATATGAAAATTATTTTGATATAAATACTAAATATTTTGATATAAATACTAAATATTAGTATTTATATACTAAAGACCTATTACTTTCTCTTTGAGACAAAATAATTATTATACCTCTTTTTTTATTGAGATGGTGCTTTACATTTGCTATTTATTCCAACAAAAAGACCTGATATTCGTAATTAAACTGAATTATTAACGCATAGCCCGAGCAGATTAAATTGCCAGAATCAATAAAGGGCCATATTAATAAGATGCTTGTGCCTTTGTTGGAACAAGAAAAACGCAATTCAATTTGTCACTCGGTATAAACTCAAACTGCTGGAACCGGTCTGTAATGACTAAAAGCCTGAGTCGATGTGAAGTTTCCATTAAGATAACTATAATTTGTCGCGAATCATTTTAAAAGCATACCAATATTTCAAGAGACGATTTTTGAGGTACGATTTTAAGTAGAAGAAGTATTCAAAATAATAGGTATGGAAAAAATACAATAGTAATAATTGCTTTTTCTATTAATGCATTTTAGTTAATATGGAATTGGTGGCTACGGAACACCTCATGTTAAGCGTTCAGCGCGGCTTTATGGACAATTTGGCCAGCCCCCCTAGACAAATGCCACACGCTTAATTTTCCGCAGTCGTTCCGCAGAAAAAATGTATGGAAATGACATTAGCTTGCGACACGCTCACGCTACTTTTGCCGCAGCTAATGTCATCTTCATACATTTTTTTCTGCGGAACGACTGCTGAAAAGTAATATAGCGTGTGGCATTTGTCTAGGGGGGGCAGGGACATTTGGCGCCACAAAACCCACAACTCCATGCCTCCAGCGCAGAGTATGAGAGAGACAGTTCTTAATTATCTGACGTTTAGTTTGACGTAACTATATTAACATATTTCTACGTGTAAGGTGCTTACGTAGAGCAATGGGAGCAGACGTTAACAAATCAGCATATTGAGACAACAAAAGATGTCAGAGATTTGAATCTTGTCAGTCCTACATCTCCCTCTTTTATACTCGTTGAAATCGATAAAATTAGATAATAATACTAATAATTTATTATTCTCACCACAAGCATATATGTATATTACATTTAATCTACTTGAATAGTTACTTACTACGCTGGTGAGAGACTGGAGTCCAAATTAGGCAGAAATCTGCCTGTATATTAGATCACCAGGCCCCGCACCTCGGACATGATGACAAAACTTAAATAATTATTATCTTACAATAAAGCAAAATAGTTTAGAATACAAATAAGGTACTTCTTTCTTGAAGTGAAAAGAAATCTTTTACAGTTATTTTACAATCATGAATTGTGTGTATGTGTATTTGTGTGCGCATATATGTGTGTGTGTGGGTGTGTGCGTATGTGTATGTGTGTGTTTGTGTGTTGAACAGTTTTCTTACTGTCAAGACTTCCGCCTGTCTATACAGTTCTGCAGTTGGAAAAAGCCTATGCTTGAAAAGACAAACTTTAAGTATCAGTCTTTGAGCTCGTTCCAGCTGGATAAGGTTAGCCTTGGTTGCACCTCCCCATGATGAAATGCAGTACGATAATATAGACTGTACTAAAGCTGTATAAACGTTACTTACAGTCTGTCCATGCGTAACGTTACGCAGCTGTTTGAACACATAAACTAACTTTCTAACTCTTTGCGAAAGACCATTTATATGTTCATTAAAAGATAGGTTTTGATCAATACTGATTTCTAAGTATTTTATTAAGTTTGTCTCATTAAGGGCTGGGCAGTTGCAATCGTTTGATGGTGGAAAGTAGCATTGATGTGCAGTTATCTTAAGATTCGGAGGTTTTGGCGATATTTTGAGGGAGAATGCAATGTACTTTGTCTTATCCGTGTTGAGCGTAAGCGTGTTAAGAGCAAGCCATTGACAAACTATGTTGAAACCCTGTTGTGCTATTTTGTATGTTTCTGGCCAAGTATCACCGTAAAATGTAAGTGTTGTGTCATCGGCATAAGATATCACATTGCTGTTTTTAACCAACTTCAAAAAAGGAGGAGGTTCTCAATTCGATGCGTATGTTTTTTTTTTGTGTGTATGTTACGCGATTACGCCGCCAGTTATGGACCGATTTTCAAAATTCTTTTTGTGTTCGATAGAGTATACTCCAAGGGTGGTCCCATAGTCACCAAAGTCAGGATCTGACGCTGGGATCCCATGAAAATCGAGAAAAACCCTTAAATTTTAAGGTGTTTCCAACGTGTTTTGTGTGTATGTTACGCGATTACTCCGCCAATTTTGGACCGATTTTCAAAATTCTTTTTGTATTCGATAGAGTATACTCCTAGAGTGGTCCCAAGGTCACCAAAGTCAGGATCTGATGATGGGTCCTATGAAAATCGAGGGAAACGCTAATTTAATACCAGCTTCAAAAACACTGAAAAGTTAAAAATAATATAAGAATAGGTACAGACATCACACTTCTATATTGAAGTCGGTGCCAAATTTTAAGACTTTCTAGGAGATCATCGTTTGGCACCGACTTCAATATAGAAGTGTGATGTCTGTACCTATTCTTATATTATTTTTAACTTTTCAGTGTTTTTGAAGTCGGTTTTTATTTTTTGTAAAATATTTTTTTTTAAATTCAGATTTAGCAAATCATTGATGTGACATAGGAACAATGTAGGGCCAACTATGCTGCCTTGAGGAATTCCAAATTCTATCGGGAGCTCAGTACTTATATGCTCACCGATTTTAACGCATTGATATCTGTTGCTTAAGTAATCTTTGAAAAGCTCCAATTGCAGACCACGAATACCTAGATATTCCAGTTTTCTTACAAGCAATGGAATTGCAATAGTATCAAATGCTTTCCTGAGATCTAGAAAAATTGTTAAGCATTTTTTGTTATTATCTAGCTTTCTAACCAAAAAATCTGTGTATTGATGCACTGCACTATCCGTAGATCTTTGAGACCGAAATCCGAATCGATTTTCAGATAAAAGTTTATGAGCTTCAAGGTAGTCAATAAGTCTCCTATTCAAAATACGCTCAAACAATTTAGACAGAGTGCTTAAGATTAGTACTATCTCGTTTTCCATTTTTATAAATAGGATGTAAAATTGATTTTTAAAAGCATTTGGAAAAACACCACTGTTCATACACTTTTGTAATAAGTTGGTCAAGGGATATGAAAAGATTTTTAAGTTTAGCTTCAATATTAAAGGAGGAATACCATCCCATCCCGGAGCACATTTAGATTTTAGGTTAGCCAGAACAGTCTCAACCTCCTCCTGAGTAATATCAATTAGTGCAAAAGAGTAAGGGCATTGGCAAAGATTTAATGTTTGTGCAGTTATTGGCGGAATATTCGAAGGAATAACATTTGTAAGCTCCTTTCCTGCATTAGCGAAAAACTGGTTGATACTGTCAATTGACATTTCGGTGGTGCTTTCTATATTTAATAGTTCATAAGGAATAGTTTTTTGATTCATTGTATTTGTTATGGTTTTAATGGTGCGCCACAATTTTTTAGCATTATTTTTTTGATTTTAGTAGCTCTTCCTTTTCATATTGTTGTTTTAAATTCCGTATTAGGTTATTACAGTAATTTCTATATCTTTTATATGTTATACGCAAGATATCATTTTCTGGTTGTTTTTTTAGTCGTTTGTACAATTATGTCCTGATTTTGGATGCATCGTAGCAATCCTGTCGTCATCCATGGTTTTATTTTAATTTTATTTCTAGGTATTTTGGTTAATATTGTATTATTTTTAATAATGTTTGCAACTAAATCAATAAAAGTATATGTAGCTAAGTTTAAATCAGATTCATTGTATATAGATGAAAAGTCGATTTCAGAGCATTCTTTACTTATGTTTTCGTAGTTATATTTAGAAATATATTTTTTAACATTGTGTTGTTTTATTATATTTGTCCTATGACAGAATACTACAGCTTGATGATCTGTTACAGCACAGTTCAGTACAAGTGTGTGTGACGGTAGCTTAGATTTAACGATTACATGATCTAAACAACTATTTCGTCTTGTCGGGCTGTTTATAGTAGGAAGCAAGCCATGGTAAGCTATCAAATCCAAGTATGCAAGTGTATTTGGATTTGTATATATTAAATTTATATTCAATTTCAAATCACCAACCAAAATAATGTTTTTAAAGTTTTTAAATTTTAACAATTGTTCATTTAAAGATGTAAAGAATGGCTCAAGATTATTAAAACTTGGTGGCCTGTACATAGCTAGAATTACTGTATCTAAACTGAATTGAATAATTAAACAATTTGCGTCCGAGAATGTTGGCTCTTCAACTTTGATATCAAGGTCATTCTTTGCATAGATAACTACTCCATCGCTTTTATTGTAGTTATGTGTAGTTTTATAATAAGTATAACCTGGGAGTGCTGGTACATTGACTCTGTCATTAAGCCAACACTCAGACAGAACTATAATATCAAAAGACATTTTAATTTTACTCGTTAAAATTAATAGACCGTCAAAGTTCGTATATTACTTCGTATATTTTGCTGTATAATCTTTAAATATTGTTTTGGCTTTTTAATGTATGTATTACATTCCTCTGGATCACATATCAACGTGTCAGATATATTAAACCTATCTATATCCTGCAAACAATCACGTAATTGCGTCATTGTTTAAAATTACAGTAAGCAATATCTGACTACTCTGATTATTTTGTAAAACAGTACTATTAAGTGGTGTATACATATTCAAATTAAAATATTCAAAGTGATTCGGTATGTTTATCGCAATTGATTGTGTGTGGAATAAATATTTATACAGAATACTCATATTACCGACAAACTGTATATCTAAGAAGCAAAATTCTTGAAACAAATCTATATCATTATTGAAAAAAACGCATATTTTCAAGGCAGTGTGTAGCTGGTTAATTTGCATATTAAAGGTTTTTATTTTACATGTTGGATAGTTTAACTTTATGTACGCATTCACGGAAAAAGCCTTTGAGAATATTTGTGTGAGTATTGTGGGTGTATCTGTACGTATTGTACGTAAGTGTTACTGTTCGATTGTAAAGTTTACATTTATGTTTTATAAGGCGAAGCGGTAAATTACAAGTATTACAGTAGCATGCTTTATTACGTTGGAGTATGGAGTATGTTGTTTTGTTTAAATTGCAAAATATTAAAAACATGCAAGATGAATGATTGAATAAAAATAATACAAGAAGGATTTCACGGAGTAGTCAGGCTGAAAAATGTTTGTCCAAGTCCTCCCAAGCCTTCAGACTTGCGAAGGTATATTTTTCCATAGGATGTCCAGCAAAATCGGTAATTATTTGCACTGGCTAGTTTTCTAGCACTGGAGAAAAGGTTTTTCGAACGTTGTGTTAATCTTTCTGAGATGTAAACTGGGTGTTATGGCCCATCAATTTTTAGATGAACGATACTGAATTTTTCTTTATTTTTCTTGTTAAACAATTTCACTGAGGTCATAAGGTCTTCCTTCAAAATAACACTATTAATTCAGCCACAATCGTCCTATTTTTTTCTGATTTAATTCGGTACACGTCGTGTATATCAGATGTTTGGAGGGGTATGTCGATTGTTTGAGCGATTCTTTTTACTAATAATACCAGGTCTTTTTTTGATTCTGTGGGCTGCGGCGGTACATTACGAATTTCAATACATCCAGCAAACCTAGCCTTTCCATACTCTATTTTTTGTTCCAATATTTTAATATATTTTGAATTGTTATTACGTTCTGTTTCCATCGATTCAATTTTATATGCCAGATGCCATTGAGTTCTCCGTTCCTGTAGTCAATTTCTAGTGCCCAACTGATTAAAAGCTGATTTCTTTAAACAAGAACGTGTGCTACTGCGGTCTTTTAATGAGCAGATTGTACAAAAAATAAAATGGCTATTGTAGCCAATTATTTTTGTAACCGATCTCTTCGATGTGCTCGTTGAAAAACTGAATGCTGTTAACAAATTTATAGCGTGTTATGATAATGATAAAACTAGTGACCATTTTATTATGATTTATAAAACTAATCAATATTCATTGAATTCGAAGTGCTCTTAATGTATTATGGAAACACCTTGTGATAATATCGTAAATTAATAACTATGTCAGTCAATTTAAATAGCTTTGGTTTTTCGTGGATGGCATGCAAAATTTTTTGAAATTGGACAAAGGATGTTTGTTTTAAATATACATTGGGGCTTGTGAATATTATGTACGCAACTTAATAACTAAACTGACTTTTAATTCTGATCCGCTTTATACAAAATAAATTTTATTGAGATTGACAACTTCTCAGCCATAATGATGAAATAAGACTGCTGAACATAGACTTCTCTTATTAATTTGGGTTTGAAAACGGGTCTCTAACCTGTTCGTTTATTGGCAGCATAACGAACAACTGAGGCACAGAATAGATAATAGTACTACGTACAGAATGGCCACTCACCTCCCCGCACTCATTTCAAATACCTCGTCCTACCCGGCACTTCGTTGTAGACATCACTGACACGTAAACAAGGGCGCGCGCGATCGCTCGGACGAGTAGACGCGAGCGCCGGACGATAACAGAGACAACGCTATGAGGGTGAAAGAGAAGGCAGTCGCTGCACTTCCCGCGTCATTTCGATTGATAACCGCGCACTCAGCCCTACTAGATTCCACGCACACATTTGCGCGTGTACGAACGTCATTTGTTTATGTAGTAGTAATAGGCAATTGATTTGCGAACGTTGTATGGAGTGTCCGGGGTGTGACTGAGGCTAAGGGTCTCAGTTAAAGCTGACATAATGTAATAATTTGAAAATAGAAGTGACAGAGTGACATAACCAATAAATTGAGTCTGAGTTAATATTAAATCAATTTTAATTGATAATTAGGTATAATTATGATTAAGTAGTCAAAAATATAATAATGTAATTGTAATTTGAAAGAAATGTGTAAACTCACAAGTATTAATGTATATCGCACATCACCCTTACCAACTCAAAACAGTTAATGAGTATTAAAATTATTCGTTTGCACAATGCACACAATTGCACAAAGGCACCAAAGTAAACAAGCGAAACGAATAAACCAACAAATTTAAATTCCTCGGTCTTGTCGGGCAAACAAGAAAAATGTCAAGTCGCGAGAAAACCGCGTCCTTCCATTTCGCAATGCCTCATCAGATTTTTATATATTTATCGCCACCCTTTTAAGTTGGAATCGCACCAATACATTTGGTGTCGCTGCCTAAAACAAACAATTTGTAATCCTGAATTATGTGCTGCTGAATGCATACATTTAAGAGATATGAATCTACTGAATAAGGATGTGTAGTGTTGTCGAGTTGTGTAATTGTGTCGATAGTATAAGTGTTATAAGTTCATTCATTTCACTACCAATGTTTACCTTAGATGGAGGATTTTATAATAATTATTAAGCAAATCCTCTGCGAGTACTAAATTAGCTAATGAGGCGTTAAAGTCTTTAATATGCATTAAACCTGAAAGCTTTTCTAATAATTTCGTTATGATTTAGGATCGTTAGCAGGGAAATTGTGATGTCTGCCTATTCCCATGGGATAGAATTCTTTCCTACTTAGGTATTTATATTATTCTACATCGCACCCTTTACATTAAGTGTCTACTACAAGTTGCCTTAAAAGTTAACCTCTAAGTTTTCTGGCACTTCCCAGTAGTTAAGGAAACTAACTTTCTTAGTAAAATTAGCTATAGCACTTTCTATCGAGTGTATGACTGAAGTTAATTCATTTGTCGATAAAACAACACTAATATTAAGTCATCGAGTAAAGCAAATAAAAACATCGATGTCCCCTCGCCCCCGACCTTTGCAGTGTGGCGTGACTATTTGTCACCTGCTCTCGACTCCCGTACTAGCGCGCTGCGGACATTTTGATTCGCATCATTATTCGCGTCTCGAAACAACTTTAACCCGTCCACGATTTCAACAAAGTGAGCCTTAGATGTTCTATATTAAAACAAAATTTTCAATAAAATGATACAGAAGATATGATGCTTTCAAAGGTCTTATGGAATTTGTTCTTACATTTTGCAACTCAGAACAAGGTTGTTCTAACCACATTGCGATCAATTTGGCAGACGTCTACTGAATTCTTAATTCTTTCTTTGACACGTTATCGAGTAATATTATGCTCTTAAAGGTAAATCTATAAAATTTAATGAACTATATAACACGGTTGAATATTTTATTCAGGCAGTAATTTTATAATTTAATTTCTATGTTGAGTTGCTATAAATTTAGTTTTAGAGCCCATCTGTAAACATGTTTGTAACCAGCTATTACGGAGAGGTTTAATTGCAGCGAGCAAAATACCGCTAGAAGTAAAATAACTTCAATGCTTCTAATGAACGGTATTTTTGAAACGATAGATATAGTTCTGGAATGTATTTAATGTTCAATTTGGCTTAAGAAACAGGCTCAATTTTTACAGGGAGGTAAGCAGTGGAACTTTGCCTGGATTATATTTTATCTATAGGACTGACTGATTATTATCGCCGAACCTACTTTATTTAAGCTAGACATTTGAAATTTAGCCAACAGATTCCTTTTATAAGCTTAACATCCACTAAGAATGGATTTTGGAAAATTTAACTACTAAGGGGGTAAAGTAGGGGTTGAAAGTGTGCATCGAACCTCGTTAGTTTTGAGGCTAGCAACGTAAAATTGTGAATTTAAGCCTGGAACGAGGAACCGCGTACTTAAGTGTTTTTAAATATAACACTTTTAAAGGGGTGAAATAGAGGTTTGTTTTTTGTTTGAGTATCGCTTTCAAACTATTACTTAATGTGTAACGCGACACAATTAAAGCCTACTCCTTTATAGATTTGTTTTGTTTTTTTTTACGGAAAATATAGAATCCTATCAGAACCAATCTATGTTTAAAGATGCTGCCAAGATTCTGCAATTATTCGCCGTCAAAATCTGCGAGATCTTTATGTAGAGCCTTGTCGAGTATTCTAGATACCTCTCACTGGCCGTCAACAAACAACTCGATAGTCAACTTTGTTCAACAAAATTCTTGAGAATGTTAATCTTTATTAACAATTTTACCTGACTTTATTTTTCACTGTTTTCTTTTTTTTTTCGTAGGGTACGTCTTGATGAGACTTGGTAGCAATTTTAACATGAAATATTTTTATGGAATCTAATTTTGAATTCACATCTATACTAATATTATAAAGCTGAAGAGTTTGTTTGTTTGCTTGAACGCGCTAATCTCAGGAACTACTGATTCAAATTGAAAAATTCTTTTTGTGTTGGATAGTCCATTTATCGAGGAAGGCTTTAGGCTATATAACATCACGCTACGACTAATAGGAGCTGAGCATCAATGACAAATGTTGCAAAAAAATATACGGCGAAACGTAGTTCGCTGGCACAGCTAGTTTGAAATATTCAGCATTAACAAGTTGGAAAATGTGCGTAACAAAATTTTGATACGTTAAAGTAAACCAGTCGTCGAATTGTGTCGGATCTATTAAATATGTAGGTACGTTTGAGAACACTACTTTTTTAGGGTTCCGTAGTAAACAAGGAACCCTTATAGTTTCGCCATGTCTGTCTGTCTGTCTTTCCGCGCTTTTACTCAGAGACTATTATAGTACTAGAAAGCTGTAATTTGGTAAGGGTAGGTATGTATATTAATCATGACAAAAAAGTGGTGGAAAAAACATTTAAAAAATATTTTTTTAGGGTAGCTCCCATACAAGTAAAGTGGGAGTAAACACCATTTTTCGATTTAGGGATCCGTTTCTGAAATATTTGGTTTTAAAGTGCAACTCTATCTGGTAAACGGTTATATTTGGACGCGTGAAAAAAATTACAACAGTAATATATATAACGAAGTTTAAAGGAAAACTATCAGAGTTGAATACTAAGTACAAACTAAAAAGTTATAGACGACTAACTTATAAAATGTACTCGGAAAAGTAAAATTTCATTGAAAATTAGTACTGAATATAAATTTACAAACCACGTGAAGTTAAGGAAATATAAAATCATTGCAGCTTTAATAGTAATAATGCCTTATTTAATAGCAACGTATTTAGTTATCTGTGGCAACGTGTTGTGAGGTGTGAGTGTGAACTCAAAGTTGGCATTTGCAACTACGGAACCCTACACTGCGCGTGGCCCGACACGCACTTGACCGGTTTTTTACTTTTAGTCTGAGCGATATTTGGTTATGAAACATATTTTTGCTTATATTTTGGTTACATTTTAAATTAAATATAACTCATTATTTGAAAAATTGCCTGCCCGTGTTTTTATTAGAGCCAGAACGCACTAGCGACTTTTTGTCGCCCGATAGTTGCCCGATAGTTTGATTGATTTTAGTCATTTACGCCGATTTTTAATCGCTAAATGCCTGCACTTCAATATAGCTCTATACTTATTCCCTGAACGATCAAACTATCGTCCAACTAAAAGTCGCTAGTGCGCTCTGGCTCTTAGATAATATTTTTCATAAAATATTTCCAACTGCTATCTTAACATGTTTGTATTTTTGCCAACAGTATATTGTATCGTATATAACGGGTATATTGGCAATTATTTTGTATTGTGAAAATTCCTATTCTATGTATTATAATAGAACTTGATGGTAAGTATATTATGTTATAACAATAAACACGAATATTTTTGTGTCAATACCCCGACATGTGTGGCTGCAATTCTTCATGTCGCGAACACATTAATATGACCGCAGCAATACACGCTATAAGTTTTATCACGATAACGGAAAACAATTCGCTATAGTATTGACCATATTATCGTGAATATTGTGATAATCTTAAGTTTTACATTGAGGCTCGTTTCAAATAGCTTTGTATTTTTTATACCACGGGTGATAAACATCGGTTAAATCAACCATAGATTTACATAATAAGTTAAAATCAATGTCATAATTATGTGACGTAATATCAAAATCGGAACATATCAGAAATTAAGTCATAAGAAGGGCAAGCCCACAACTTGATGAATAAACATGTCCATTGATATTCGAATAGCTTAGACTGATGATGTTATGGCAGCATTACGACTTAAGGGGTACCGTTATTTTATTACACACAATCATTTAGTTTGTTATTACATAGTTCTTCTAATGTTTTAATTCTAAATTTAGTTTGGAAACCCTCTCAATTATTACACGAGCTTAGCTAGGCAGAACTATGCAATTACCACCCTTAAGAAAAATGAACCTTAAGTAGCTTTTTGGAAAATTGTATTTTATTTATAATTTTATGACGGAAAATGTAAAAACCCCTATTTCAAACGTACTTGGTCCAACATTTGTGCCAGCGAAATGATGTCATAAGTTTTAGTCAAAACTTCCAGATATGATTACAAATTTTACTTTGCTGTATTTGAACTAAGGCTTGTTGAAATACATAATAAATATAAAATTTTACACTTTATTAATTTTGCCTTCAACGCTTACGTTAACGAGAGTTACCGTTCGTACCCAGATTTCGTTAATGGTCTCTTGGGTAATAGTATATACTTAATATAACGTTCCATTACTTAGCCAATTCGATAAATTCCGACTAAAACAACAACGAACCCAATGTGGATGGGTTTCCGAGCGCGTAGGAAGAGGTCATCGAATAAAATCAACTATTCCAAACAGAACGAGGTAATGAATGTACAAATTTATCTCCATATTTACGGTTCATTTGAAAATCATTCGATCGCATAACATTATAAAGATAGGCAGTTTATTCAAATATTGTGATGAAGATTATATGGATACTTAGAAAGATCATCGAGATTTCTTATAGCCAAAATCGAATACGATATAAATTTAGGAATTACTTAATCTTACATCAATGGAAGTAACTATATTTCTCATTCAATAGTAACAATGACATAATATTGGAGATAAATATAACATTGGATTGATATATCTCTTTACGTGTCTATATAACAAGCATCAAACTAACGTCACATGAAATATTGTATATTGATTGAATTAAACTTAATAGATGTCGGACCGAGTGATATCGCGGCGCGAGCGCACATTATACCCGAATCATAAATAACAAACAGTCAAATCTCGAATTAAGTTGAGTATCGCATTTGGAACAATCATTACTCTTCATAAGACACCGTACTCGTCTAATGATTCCTAAAACTCCGACTACTGAACTAATAAACATAAATCAAGCGCCAAATCATTATTAAAACGTATCAATCACGGCATTGTCTATAGCGAACGTGAATTCAAGCAAATAGGACGAACAAAAATATTAAAAATTAAAGGGAATAACGTTTGACGTGTACCTACTGTGCAATATAAGAGAGAATCGATTAGTCATTATTTGATTTAGTTCGGCGGGCCGAAACGGTTCCTGGGGAGAGGCGGCGGGGGGTTACCACGACCGCGGCTGCTCTAGACTGTTGCGGTCGTCATCAGCCCAACCTTCGACACTTTATATATTGCTGGAGTTGAGATGGATGATGTAACTCTTCACAATAAAGAAATGCGACCGTATATCACATTTTTGGAGGTTCACTTTAAATTTATACGCATAGTACCAAAAAATGGTACACAAATTGAGTTGCATAATAAAACTATGTAAATTGTTTTATTATGCAAAAATATCTGCAAAATGCCTCAGTTCCTTTAATCCAGTATCATATAAATAATCTCTATTTACTTAACTATTCTATTTTATTTTTTTTATTTCTTCATTAATTTATCTATTAGAGTAACTTTGGACGTGAAAATGGTCAAAGAAAATACAGTTTATTTACAATTCCTTAATCTTAAGTGCCATTAATTCGAATCATCAGTCATGTAGCTTTAGAAATGGTTCGTTAGTGTTACCGGCAAGGTCAACTAATATTACGTTAGTATTAAAACTCCTTGCATTAATTTTCTTATACAGAAGTAATAAGCTTCGAGGGGGGCTAATTATGAATAAGCAATCTTTATATAGTAAGAAAAAAAAAACACTTGTGTTATGAACTGAACTTAACATAATTTAAAGACTTTACATGCTCATTTGTGATTAGCCGGCGCGAAAGGGCAAATCCTTTATTAAGATAGGTAATGAGGTTAAATTCAATCCTCAAATACAAAACGAAACAAGAACCAGATGAGCTCGAAGTAAATTATATTCTGGAGACGAGCCTCACGATACTTATTGATGACGAAGCACACGAAGTTGCTGACGAAAATGCGGTAGAAATTTATGTACAAAAAGATACATCGTTTAATACTGAATCAAGTATTATGAACTTACAATGTGCAGTAAATAAAGCTGATATTGTAAGAGATGGTTTTAATGAAAGAAAGAAAGAAGTTAACGATGGATTGTGTGGTAAGTCGGCACCCTGCTGCCGCGGACCCCGACCGCGCCTATCACGGACAAGACATCGATTAGTGATCGACTGAATTCAATTGCATCGCGAGATATGAGTTGATACCGTCGACGAATCGAGATGAACCGATCGAGATTTACATTGTTCAGTTTTTCGAAAATTTGCATTTTGAGAACGTCACGTCAACGACAATGCTGAGTCACCTGACAAATGGAATGGTGCGATCGACCTCTGATATCGGACGCGTTGACCGTAAGCTCCGGTTTTATTGTTACAGTAACGTGATTACTGTCAACTGTAGCAGCACGAGTAGAATTTGATTTAAAAATCAAATCGTCACTGCATCGTCATTCGACCAATCACATTTCTGTGGTTATTTTATATTCCGCGCTTATTTCGAGCTATAGTCGCATCACACTACCCAGCTATAGTTTTTATGATCGCAGTTTTTATAAACAAGTTCTCTTTCGTTTCATTCACAGTCCATCACTGCTCGCTTGTTTTGGTTCTACTTTAAGATATTTTCACTACACGAGTCTAGATCATGCACGCGTATCACGATCACATGATATTTCACGTTTATTGGTACGAGTCATGACAACACCGTATGTGGTACAAGCATTGACCGCCATATTTATTATAAAAATTAAGTTTATTTTGACCGTGGAGACGTGTTTATCATATAGAGGGTTAATATGAGTGTTTTATGTGTCAGTAGCGATACATTATAGTATTTCATACTTATTTAATTAGGTTTACTGTATTGCCTGCAGTGTTTTGACTTTGATTTGCGGTTATTAAAAATGAAGTTAAATATTTTTTACGCAGTGAATTCTTATTACCTAGAGAGAGAGAGAGAGAGAGATTTAACGAGTATTTTAATATAAAGTAATTACTTTGTTATCTATATTTTTATAAAGTCGGTGGCGCCATAGACTTGGCACTGGCCTTCTAATCCGGTCCTGGGTTCGATCCTGCCATGTACCAATGTGTTTTTTGAATTTCATATATGTACATTTGTCCGACGCTCCTACCATGAAGGAAAACATCGTGAGGCAACCTGCATACATCTGCGAAGAAATTCAATGGTGAATGTGAAGTCGACCAATCCGCACTGCTCCAGCATGGTTAACTAAGGCCTTAACTTAGGGTAGGCTCGAGCCCTTCGGTGGAGACGTATATGAGCAATGATGATGATGTTTAATGAATTTTTACTATGTACAATTAAATGTTAAAGTTATGAAAACTATTCGTTATATTTTTTTAATAATAAACTATACAAAATACCTACTATCAGATAAATCGTTTAATGTTTCGGCTTTAATTCAAAGTGTCACAGTAATCTTAACGTGACAAAAGAACGCATTAAGTATCGGCATTTGTCAAAAATGAACACATAAGTATTGTTAATTTGCATAGTCAAACCGGATGGTTCAAAAAAAGACAACAGTTCGAACAGCACGCCTATTAAAAGCCAAGAACCTATTCATGTGTCGCCGACTTGTTTTGATCAATCCATGCATGGTAATCGATTTAATTGCTATCGGCATGCGCGCGCGCACCTTAGCCGTCTCTGTGCTCAAAGGTAGAACGAAGTAAATTCAATAATTTGATATTAGTTTTTTATCAAACATCTACGCCTTTGATTTAGTTATTACACTGAAGAGTAAGATACTGTCTTACGATTATGAATATAAAATACTAGTTTTCCGCTCGCGACTTCGCCCGCGTTATTTTGGTATTCCCGTGGGAATTTTTTTTCCCGTAGGAAAATTACCCTAAGTCCTGCCCCTGGTCTCGAACTATCTCAATACCAACTTTCATCAAAATCGGTTTAGTAGTTTCGAAGCCTATTCAATACAAACAAACAAACAATCAAATCTTTCCTCTTTATAATATTAGTATAGATATATTTTTTTAACTTAATTTATATTACTAGGGTATCTTAATTGATTTGTGATGTGGCATTAGTAAAGACCAATTCTCCCAATAGTTCCCCCAGAATAGGCCCAATGTTCCTACTGGGATGAGCCCGCTAGACTTATGCTCCTCTAAACACATAGGTGCAGAATTTACTTAGATCTAGTAGGGAATTAGTGCGGCCAGCCAACTTGTATTAACAGGGCCAGCGTGTATAAAATCATAACCATGAAAGTTCAGATACGAGTATGTTTGAATCGTAGCAAGAAAGTTATCAACTCTACCTTACCTACCTAATGGAAAAAAAGGCACAAGTAAGTCACTCACTCCCTCTGCTGTATACCCGAGTGGGCGGTTTAGTCAACTTAGCTCCTTGTCTTAGATCAGGAAACCTAATTATTTCCAAATTAAAAGACTTTAAAATGAATGAAAGCAAAAACTTTCAAGTGACAACCATAGTCCATGCCAGCTGCCCATGAAGTTAGGGCGCTACTTTACCGTTTTCGCACAATTTTGATTTACTGTACCGCCACAAATATAAAACATAAATGGCCTTATTCATAAAAATATTTAAGCAATGTTTAAGTTAAATAATGTTGCTATCACTTTCAATCTCATTACAAAAGAAAGGACATCAAAAGAGACAGCAACATTACTTAACTTAAACATTGCTTAAATATTTTTATGAATAAGGCCAAAAGTTCTAAACTTCATATATAATATTGTTGAACATTTAATCTAAATATTCTTAATGACAGAAACATAAGTAATAATAACTCACTCGATAGAAAAACAATCCAAAAATCCCTATGGTTGATATTTTAAAACAGCTGTGAATCATAAAATACGATAATAATTGACATAAAAGTTTTACAAAGACATTTTTACTGTATAGAATATTGCAAAAATACATTTATCATTACACATACTCTGAAAGTAGGTCTGAAGTTGTCTGAGGAGCGGGTTGAAAGTAATATTTTTCAGCCCTAGGGAGAATTACTTCTAACTGACAGCTGCTGTCAAATTTTAAAAAAGAAACTAGTTCTATTTTCACATACAGCCACTCAATTACAGCGCGGTGTAAAATTGAAATAACATAATGTTAAATATTTAAAGAATATATTTATTATAATTTAGTTTCAACTATTTCTTTAAAATAACATAGATTTAGGCAAAATATTTAAAAAATTTTCAATAATGAAAATGAACAATAATGACTGTACAGCAGGCCGGCCACAGAAAAAAAAACAAAATGGTGGGAAAGCGGGAAGCGGCAATTCGAATTTTGAGAATTGAATAGTTTTTTCGAATTGTAGTTTTGTTAACAGAGATTTTTATTAACAAAAATGAGTTCATCTGATTCAGATATGGATTTAACACCTGATTTTATAAGAAACGAGGCTAAAGCAGTAGTGGAAAACCTTTTACCACCTAAATCAAAATATAGATATCTAAAATCGTATGACGATTTTATGAAATGGCGCGCTGAGAAAAAAGTGAAATCATTATCAGAAAACGTTTTGCTAATATATTTTAACGAATTATCAAAGGCTTACAAACCTTCCACATTATGGAGCGTGTACTCTATGTTGAAGACTACATTAAGTACTAAACACAACGTACATTTAAAAGATTTCGAGAGACTAACATCGTTTCTTATAAGGCAATCTGATGGATTTAAGTCCAAAATATCCAAAGTTTTCACTTATCAAGAGGTAGAAACATTCTTAAACCAAGCGCCTGATGAAATATATCTAGTAATGAAGGTAAGCAAATCTTTTTATTGTTATTCGCATATAAGAAATGTGTATCAAATGTAACCTTCTATATTTTATACATCACTTAAAGAGATATCTTTCAGGTAGTGTTAATATTTGCAATAAGTGGCGCTTGCAGAAGTATCGACCTAGTAAATATGAAGGTTGATGATATTGAGAAACAAGGTGATATTATACTGGTGAAGTTACGTGGCACTAAACTAAAGCTGACCGAAAGTTCGTGATTAAAAAAGCATTTGTATATATAATAGAAAAATACCAAAAATTACGACCAAGTGGTATAGAAACGAACCGTTTTTTCATCTGCGGCAAGTTATTGGCAAAAACAAGATTTTGAGTATTCCTAAAGAGATAGCCACCTACCTTAATTTGCCAAACGCAAATCTTTATTCGGGTCACTGCTTTCGCAGAACATCGGCAACTTTGCTAGCCAATTCTGGTGCCGATTTAACTGTCATTAAAAGGCATGGAGGTTGGAAGTCGAGTAAAGTAGCTGAAGGCTACATAGAAAAGTCAGTAGAAAATAAAACTAAGATATCACACAGAGTAACAGAAATTATAAATCTGCATTCCACTGACTCTCCACAACCGAGCACTTCAAAAGATTATATCCGGTGCAATCCAAAAATATTTACCCAAGAATCTCTGGATACTGTAGAAACTCAAGTTTCCCAGAAAATATCAAATATCAACATACCCGGAAAAAGCCTTTCGCTAACTATAACTAATTGTTCTAATTTTACCATAAACTTTAAATAAATATCTCATTAAAGTTGTTGAATAGTGTAAAATAAAATTCACACAATTTTTCTATAGGTAATTCATATTTTTATCTTAATTTTCCTTGTATTCGTAATGAAAAGCACAGTATTTACCTCGGATAAAAGACTTATGTAGTCCCAATACTTCGAGGGAGTTAGCGCCCGAGCATAGCGAGGGCGCCAATAGAAGTTACTTTCACCCCTAGTGTAACAATGTACTATTTCATTTTGTACCTCAGTTTTCCACAAATCGATTAAAACGTGTAAAAAGTAACGTTTTCGTTAGGTCACAGCGTGTAAGCGACATTAGAAGCTATGCAATTATCAACTAAATTACTTTGCAACAAAGCAGTGGCCGTGCACAAGTAGATTTCCTGGGAAACCTCACCTTAACACAAAAATGTAAGTACTGAAAGAAGAAACAAGGTACGCTGATGTAGGGCTGTCGACACTTAAGATACTTAAAACTTACGTACCTACGTCGACACTTAAAAATAATTAGAACCTATAGAATCTCCACTTCTGTTAGATATACCTGTTTAAGCGCTTTATAACTAGAGAAGTCTCATTCGTATTGTCTTTGGCATTTGGTAAATATGATAGTTGGTTGCTATGGTGTTGTTAGATCAAATTGTAATAGATTTATATTCTATATAAGTTTCCAATAAAATGTAAAAGGAATACTAGAAATAAACTCAGTTCAAGCTACATTACATGGTTTAACTAGTTCTGAACTCGTAATGTTAGTAATTAGATCGAACCAGCAAGATCAATAAACATTTGGTCCTTCGAAGCGGATATAGCGAGATTGTTTGATCCTCTAGGATGGATTACTCCTGTCATTATTACAGCAAAGATTTTTATTCAGCGTCTATGGTTAACTGGGGTAGGATGGGATGACAAACTATCTATAGAATTATTAAATGAATAGAGTACTTACCGTCAGAATTTGTCTGATCTCATCAAAATTCGCATTCCTCGGTGGATTGGTATCACACCCAACAACTTAAATATAGAGCTACATGGTTTCTGTGATGCCTCCAAATTTGCTTATTCAGCAGTAGTTTACAGTAGAACAATCAATACTGAAGGTCAAATTATTGTAGCTCTGTTGAGTGCTAAAACCAGAGTTGCTCCTATAAAGCAAGTGAGCATCCCTAGGCTGGAGCTCTGCGGAACAGTATTGCTGTCAAAGTTATTGGTTGAGACAGCGCAAGTTCTTAATGTTTCAAAAGAAAAAATTACAGCATGGACAGACTCAACAATTGTTTTAGCGTGGTTAAATAGCCACCCAAGCCGCTGGAAAACATTTGTGGCCAACAGAACCTCGGAAATATTAACAAACATGAATTCTTCCCAGTGGTTTCATGTGTCAACAAAACATAATCCTGCTGATATGGCTTCACGAGGAGTACCACCGAACACTCTAGCCGAAAGCAGAATATGGTTTTCTGGTCCAGATTTTTTAAGAGACAAATCTATCGAGTTCAATAGGCCAATTGAACTAAGCACAACTCTAGAAGAGTCTGTCGTAACACATTTAGTTATTTCGTCCGAGGATTCAGTTATTGAAAGGTATTCTTCTTTAAATAAATTACTCAGGGTTGTTGCATACTGCAGAAGAATATTAAATAAAGGCAAAAATCAGTGTAAATATTTACTTCAGAAGGAAATTAATGAAGCCTTAATATGTTGCATAAGACAAGTACAGATGTTGTCATTTCCCATAGAATATATAGAATTAAAAAATAAAGGAATGTTGAATATACGGTCCAGCGCTTTGAAATCTCTTTGTCCCTATCTTGATCAAAATAATATAATAAGAGTTTCTGGTAGATTGCAAAATGCAAATCTTGATGAAAATATTAAACACCCAATAGTATTACCTAAGAAACATCATTTCACAAAGTTAATAGTCTCTGATGCACACATTAAAACTCAACATGGTGGTCTTCAGTTGATGGCAAATTATTTGAGGTCAGCTTATAGGATTATAGGTGCTAAAGGTTTAATTAAACAACAAGTTCGTGGATGTGTGGTTTGCGTTAAGCAACGGGCGGAAATTAAGCCACAATTTATGGGGTCATTGCCATCAGTAAGATGTACTCCAGCTAGACCATTTCTGCATAGCGGGGTGGATTATGCCGGGCCAATTAATATAAGATCGTCGAAGGGTAGAGGCCACCGATCTTATAAAGGTTATATTTCTTTGTTTGTATGTATGAGTACTCGCGCAATACATTTAGAACCAGTAAGTGATATGACTACCCAAGGTTTTTTGGCTGCTTTTAGGCGTTTTGTTGCAAGGCGAGGTCATTGCTCACATATGTGGAGTGATAATGGGACAACCTTTGTAGGGGCAGATAAAGAGTTACAAAAATTAGTTTCTATTCAACAATCCATTGCAGAGCATTTAAAACATCATAATACACAATGGCATTTCATACCGCCGCACGCACCTAATTTTGGAGGGCTTTGGGAAGCAGGCGTGAAGTCTGTAAAATTCCACCTGAAACGAGTGATGGGGAACTCAACCCTCACATTTGAGGAAATGAGTACTCTTTTGTATCAGGTGGAAGCTTGTTTGAATTCACGTCCTATTAGTGTGATTTTCAATAATGATCCTGCAGAACCACTCCCATTGACTCCAGGTCATTTCCTAATTGGGGAACCGTTATTAACGGTACCAGACTATAATTACAACAGTTCCAGAGTGAGTTCAGAGAACGTTGCAGTGCTTTTGGAAAAGATGGTCGCAGGAGTATTTGTCCACAATGATGAACAGATATAAGTGGCGATCAACTGTTCCAGAACCTGAAATTGGTCAGTTAGTTTTAGTGAAGGAAGATGATTTACCTCCAAGCTGTTGGCTTATGGGAAAGGTCATAGAAAAACATAGTGGTAGTGATGGATTAACCCGTGTAGTCACATTACGCACTCATTCATCAACTATAAAAAGACCTACATCAAAACTATGTTTATTACCAATAGGTAATTAAGATCTTTTAGTTTTATTTTCTTAGGAATTCCATTTTTATTTAAATACTGGTGATGTTAATTTAATGTTATTTGTTAATTTGATAATTTAAAGCTTAGGTTCTAAACAAATGTATTAATTTTTCCTTATTTTGTCAATTCAGTTAGGACATTTCGCCATTAAATGTCCTACGGGGGCGGTATGTTTAAGCGCTTTATAACTAGAGAAGTCTCATTCGTATTGTCTTTGGCATTTGGTAAATATGATAGTTGGTTGCTATGGTGTTGTTAGATCAAATTGTAATAGATTTATATTCTATATAAGTTTCCAATAAAATGTAAAAGGAATACTAGAAATAAACTCAGTTCAAGCTACATTACATGGTTTAACTAGTTCTGAACTCGTAATGTTAGTAATTAGATCGAACCAGCAAGATCAATAAACAATACCCTTAAATATTATTTCATTGTTATGTTACAGCCTGTATAAACTTGCCAATGTTTGCAATGTAAAATCATAATAATACAATATAGATTTATTTGCTGATGATACGTACATTGTCATTACGAAAAATAGTTTTGACGATGTGAATATTCCTATCTCTAAATATGGTCGAATGGTTCACGGCAAATAACTTAGTAACATAATTTAGGTTAACGAAAAAAAGACAAAATGTGACAAATTCAATCTTATCAAAATTCCGTGTCAATCAGAAATGCAGAGACAGATTTAGTAGATTTCATTGTAATCTTAGGTATAATTGAAGATAATAAATTGCGATGGGGACCAGATATTACGAAATTGGCGAAAAGAAGCTCTGCAGCATATGCTGTTAAAAATCACCAAATCCTAACAAAATTGAGTTCTACAAGAATAGTTTATTTCGGATATTTCT
The DNA here is from genome assembly GCA_963935595.1 of Schoenobius gigantellus. Classification (NCBI taxonomy): domain Eukaryota; kingdom Metazoa; phylum Arthropoda; class Insecta; order Lepidoptera; family Crambidae; genus Schoenobius; species Schoenobius gigantellus. The sequence continues at coordinate 12,233,425 of OZ012558.1, forward strand.
ACTGTCTGTTGACATAAATGGCACTATGCTGTGGAATAATAACTTATCTCGGATCTTCGTATTGCAGAAAAGCGCATAAGAGCAATTTATAAATTTGCTAGTAAAGAATTAAAAAAACATATTTATTCCCCTGGTGCCTGTATCACAATATTGTTTGAAAACGTTTTATATTTTAAGAAATATCTTGAGTTATGTGAAAAATATAGCGACCGTCACGATTATAATTTACGAGGCATAAATAAACTAGCTCCTCAGCTCTACGAAGTTCCAAAGGGTAGAGAACTCGTTCACGGTATTGGGTTGGGTTGACTTACTAAGCTTACCTCTTATTAAATACAAAAAATAATTAAACGAATGTTATGTATTTAAAGCTAATCTACAAAGTAACTGATTATAAATTATGTGTGTTAATTGTACAAAGTACATTTTGCATATATTTTTATTATTAGGCGCGTCAATATTGCACTTTGGTCGCGACCTACAATTAGCGGAGCAATGAACTACGGTCTGTTGTCGTGGTTCATATTTATGTATATTTTATGAATTTAAGATCAGTGTTCAATTAGAAGTCTTGACAACAACTCTCGCTTTGCATTTTATTTTTCTTCTTTTTGGCACTCACTGCATTGACATTAGATTAAGTTGACATTTAGGTTAAGTTGCATACCCTTACATAGTTTTTTGGTCCTTCGAGCCGGATTTAAATGCTGCAAGGAATGCTGCACTGCTAAGTTCTGTCACCAGTTCCAGGTGGATTGCCTTGGTGGCTACACAGACGAAGACTGCAATGTATGCCAATAAAGTTCTTATTCCACGCCCCTTATTAGCTTTGATTTCTATGTGTCCGGTAAAATCAACTCCGGTGTGTAAAAAGGGACGCGATATCGTCACTCGTGGCTCAGGTAAATCTGCCATGATCTGGGTTCGTGACTTAGCAGCAAAACGGCGACATGTGACACATCTGTGTAATACATTAATGATACAATAATAATATATTAAATTTTTTTTACACTGTGAATTGAAATAATAATATGTATCTACCATTGTTACTTATTTGAAAACAGCGACTCTCGAGTTCCTTTCTCGCTCTTCTAAGGGAGTTCAGCAGTTAGTTTCAATTAATTTACTTTAATATTTTCAAGTGTATACTTCATACCTACGAAATAATAGTAGATTGTTTACCGCGGGAAAAAAGTGACCGATTAACAGCGAGGGTTTAGTTTGTGGCCCGAAGGCGAAGCTCCCGAGGTAGGAATCGGACTTTCTCCCAAGTGCTTTATACTACACCTGTGAGGAACATATAAAAACGTGTTTGATTGAAATTATTTATAGAATTATATTAGTATGAAAATATTATTACATTTGTATGGGTGTCATCTCAATATCACTTCCACTACTAGAATTCGACATTTTAACTTTTATTACTTACGTAATAAACTCACGTCGTAACAGAAAATTACGATAAATAAATTCACAGATTTTATGAAAAATTCGGGTTTCTTTTCTTTTTTTATGATAACACAGAGATCTGAGATCATACAGCCACCTTGCAGCGCGGCAAAACTCAGCACAGGTCGTGGTGAGTGGAGGAGCGCATTCCCCTGCCTCCACCCCGCGGAGGCTCTAACAGGTTAGAAATGGAATTTAGTATCACTTTTCCTCCCGCTAAAACACGATAGAAATGGATTTTCATATAACTTTTCCTTCCGCTTATTTAGGTCGTAGAAAAGACTAACTTTCTCTTTCACTTTTGAGGGAATAATGACTGCTGTTCCGATCAGGTGTAGTATTAAAATATTTTTTTCATTCCATTCTACATGTCATAATCATTATGACACAGAAAATAACGTTATTTTTAATCTCCATTTCTATCTATTTTTAATCTCCATTTCTATCCATTATTACTGAGAAACAAGAATTAGCGTTATTTTTTGCCCTTTACTAATTATTTTCGAAGCCCGTCATTTCGACCCAGTTGCCCTGACTGTGGTAAAGGCAGGCCTGTGTCACAATGATTTTCATTAGAGAACTCTTGTTTCCTAAATAAAATAATAAAATGGGTTTAATAGAAAAATAGTTAAGGGAGAAATGTGTGTATTCGAAATAAAAAATGTTTTTCATAAACCTTAAGCAGTTACAGTGATTTTCATTTCGACAGTTTCGTCAACGTGAAATGCTTGCTAGTTTTTTAGCGCCCGTCATGTTAACTGACATAGGAATTATAGATGTTGGTTTTAACATGATCCGGTTTAATTGTAAATTGACGTAAGTAACGCCGACTGTAACAATGGTTAAGTGCCGTTTAATTTTATTGTTGTTACGGCTTGGTACTCTTCACGGTGGAACTATTATATAGGTACACTTCACTGAACGTAATGTTACTTTTGGAGTTGTTGTTATTTGCTTTTGTTGTTTCTATATTTGATTATTTCTGATTTCTTTTAAAGTTAGACGCATCCTTTCACTTAATTGGTACATACTATTCATCATCATCACTTTAACTTGTTATACCCCACTGCTGGGCACGCATTTACTTTGACGAGGCAGAACTGGCATACTCGTAGTCCAGATTTTCAGTTTTCAGAAGTAGTTCCAGTAAACCCTCCTACGACATCCATAGGAAGAAAGGACACGGCGATACACTCCAAATCCCTCACTGCACGGAATAAAGCAAAGTAATTCACATGGAGTAATAAAGAGTAAGGGAGTATACAAGATTACAAATTAATAGGAGCGACAGTATTGGTAATATAAACGATAAACGTGAGAAAATCACAATTTTTTTTTGTTAAATATAAAGCGTATGGTCTAAATAGTACGTCTACATTTCAAATAAATAAAACAATTAGGTAAAAGCGGCATCAGCAATTTCGGTCGCTGCGCCGGCGCACGAAATATGAAGATTAGGTCATTTTCGTGTGATGAATCTATAACTTATTTTACAGGATTATTTTAAAATACTCTTGAATATTCAAATGATATGCTCTTATGTTTGGTCAAGCCGAATTCTACCCATGTTAACATAGCCATATAAAAGATATATGGCTTCATTGAAAATTCGAAACAGTTTTCTAATTTCCCAACATTTTTTTCACAGACCCAACTTTTTGATCAAAATTAATTTAACAATTTCGAATTTTCACATTATCGTTTTACCATTTTTGAATACGCATACTTTTTATACTTACCTCACCCAGTAGGTGCACCGACGATCTGATGAAGGTCGCAGAAAGCTGCTGAATGCGGGTAGTACAAGACCGATCGATTTGGAGATCCTTGGAGGAGTAAATGTCTCTCGGCTGATATGATGATGCTGACTAGCCGAGCACACCCGTTGGTCGACATGTGATTTTGTATTCTCGCGTACACGTTGCACAATTTCAAGCATTGGTAGATTTATGAAACAAACTTTAATAAGAACATTACAAGCGTAATTGAAGCCAGCCGATGCGGGAGCGATCGCTTATAACGATTGCAATACAAAGTTCAGGTGAGACTAATTCTAGATTTATGCTACATCGCCTCGCATAGATCACGCTGCAATTGACAGCGGGCTGGTCCGGTGCGCTATGGAATATTAAAGTATGAATTAATTAAGAAATGCCTATTGCTTAATGTATCTCTACATTAATGAGAAATCAGTTGATTGTATATTGTTTTTACCCGCGACTTCATCTGCGTAGAATTAGTAATTTGGATAGCTTATTTTTTATACAATCTGTTTATATCCTTCCCCACAACTCAAACTATTTTCATACCAAACTAATGCCATAACGTTGCCAACTTATGACGTAACATGTCAAGTCACTGTACCCAATAATTTCGCTGCCTGTCTTACCCTAAATTACCTGTCTGTCTTACCCTTAGTCACAGTACCCAGTAATTTCGCTGCTTGTCTTACCCTTAATTACCTGCCTGTCTTACCCTTAGTCACAGTACCCAGTAATTTCGCTGCCTGTCTTACCCTTAATTTCGCTGTCTTACTACCGAAACACAGTGATGCAAGTACCGCTGCTTGGCGGCAGAAATAAGTGAGATACAAAAAAAATACAAAAAACGACTTCAAAACACCAAAAAGACAAATAATATAAAAGTACAAACAACATCACCTATTTATATTGAAGTTGGTGCCAAATTTTAACTAAGTAATTTCATTAATTGTTCTTCTATTTTTAAGACTTTCCAACTAATCATTGCTTGGCACCGACTTCAATATAAAACTGTGATGTTGTTTGTATTCTAATATTATTTATGACCTTTTCGTGTTTTTGAAGTTGGTTTTATTTTTTGTACATTTTTTTTCAATTTTTTTAACTAATTTAAAATTCAAAACATACTTCACTGAAAACCGCATTAAAATGAATTCAGCCAAACGCGAGATAATCGCGTACAAACATACATACAAAAATACAGGTCAAACTGAGAATCTCCTTTTTGAAGTAGGTCAAAAATCTCGTGTCACAGTGTTTGTTATCGAACTATTCCGAAACGGCTTGACTGATTTTTATGATTTTTTTTTGTGTACAATTATTATGGCGAAACGTAGTTCGCGGGCATAGCTAGTTGTCGTATATAACAGTTATATTATGGCATCGTTAAAAATTTCAAATTGTAAAATTATTTTTCTAATTCCCCCCACATTTTTTTCACAGATCCAACTATTTGGATACGGGATTTCAATATCAATTACGCGATAACTTTTATACGCCTATGTTAATATGGGTAGGTTTTGGCTTGATAGGTTGTTCGTTGTTTCGGCTTGTTGATAGGTTTCGGTTTGGTACATACCAGTGTACCAAACACGTTGTTTAACAACAAGTACGTTATAAACTGTAAACTGTTTGGTTGCAAGTCAGATAGAATTTTGATGTATTTTGTATGGAGCTAATGTCAAATACCTATCGCTAGTAGCCAAATCCAGAGATAGATAGAATATTGCAAGACTCGGGGAGGTGACATTTTCTTGTACTGATTTTTATTGTTGGAAATTCATTTAGCATTTTTGAGAAAATACAAAGTAACTCATATAAAATAAAAACTACTAACATATCTTGTAAGTTTCATTGTTACCAACAAATATTGGATCATTGCAATCTGAAAATAAATATAGTATTATTATTATATAACAAAAGTATTTTACATGCATATGATTCGATTACAAGAGAGATAATTTTTTTGTGAAGTATTTTCGAGGGTTAATAATATTTTTAAAAAGTCCTTTTAACCGTGGCCCTACCGCTAGCCACATTGTAATCTACAATAAAATCATTGTTCGCCACATTTTAATTAAACATTAATAATTATGTAGGTGAAATCAAGGCGGCCAATAGAAGACAATCCAAAAAAAATAATTATATTCGCGAGTTATGATTAAAGCATTTTAAATATTCGACTTTCTATACAAACCGAATCCAACGATCACCATATTAATGATGCTCCATTCAACAGTAATGCATGGTACAAATCAATGTCATCTCTGTTGACAATAAATTACTAATTAAAACAGTAAACGTCAAATCATTTTCGTTAATACTCAAACTCATAAATCGCAACGTTAAGTGGTGGAATTAATGTGAGGGAATATCGATAGTATTTATTGGCAGTTATCTAAATTGTTATTTTTTGTTTCAAGAAAAATAGTCTTTTTAGTTTTATCTGCGCATCCCAAGTACCCTTCTGTTGGAGTTATATTACACCTACTCAGTAACGTTAGTGATGTCTATGGACATTGTAAAAAGAAAGTAGTTAATTGAGTTATGTCATTGTTGATAGTCGTAAATTGAGATACATATGAATTATTATAATGGAATTGTATTAATCTATTGAATAAATATATTTAACTTACAAGATGAATCGCTCTTATATTTAACAAAGGTTATGGTTTGTAGCGATTTCTAATGAAACATTTAAGTATTGTTATTAAATTTATTTTGTTGTTACATTAAAAATCGAGGAGGAGTGTTGGAGTTATATTGACGTCCTTGAGGCCTTTTGGAGCCAAAAAACTTCCTTGATGGGCTAATATGGCTGGAGTAATCCGGCTTCTACCGCTTTGATGCAAAACAGGCGCAAAGTCATCGAATTGCCGAAAATGTCCGTCCGAAGAAGAAGCACATTTATTGTGCACGTTCAGCTTGTTTACGGTTAAAAGATTCTCATTTGCTTTATTCGCCTTTAACAAACAGAAGAATATAAACTCAATTAGTTTTGAGAAGTATAACGAGGTAATGAAGTCGGTTAATGTTGAATGTTGAAAACATAACAATAATAGATTCAATGTATTAAAAATACTCCGCAAAAACAAAAATATAAATAGTTTATATTATGTACCATCGGACGAGTAGTATAGATATTGTTGATGGTTTTCGGAGTTCCTTCATTTAATGTGATAAAAACATCGTTTAGGATACTCAAAACAATTAACAATATTGAATTTTCTACAAATATCTCTCGAATGATCGAAATCATTTCATCCCATAATCAACACCTATCGTCTAATATCAGAGACGCCATAAAAATATTTTAGTTGTTACAACTATTTAGAAACCACTCATGTAGGTATTCGACTTTACAATCCATATTGAATTTCATCGATACAAAATCCGAGTTTCACTCAACACTAACGCCCGTTCGTGTGTGGTAAAAACGTATAAAGTGATTCAAGCTTTTATTTACCCAAATGTGGCTGTAAAACATAAAAAATCGTTTTTCACCAAACTTAATTGCCGGCAATGAAGTAATTAAATGTGACAGTCGTAAAACACTGCGGATCCCATAAAACACGATAGCCGTGTCGAGGCGAGGTCAGATTTATCCCGTGAAATGCTTTGACTGAGCTGTGAATTTGAGTTTAGGAAAGTACGAGAGCTCCGAGGTCATAAAGAAAACGACAGAGAATAAACGCTTAGAAAATACACCACGGTCACTGAAAGGTTAGATACTAGCAAGCGCGGTTATAACCTGAAGAAGCTAATTGTCACTGAATGAATGACGCCTTGGGACGGAGTCCTACGCGTTGGTCTGAACAGATTTACTCAGCACTCGGCACCAATACTAACGATGTCACGCTGAAGACTAAGCTAAATGACGGATTTTCCCAACAAACATTTGAGCGACAGATAATTCTTATTTTATAACCTAAAGAGGCACAAGAATGCTAAAGTAGCGGCGATTAGACCTTATGGTCATTTAATACAGTTTACAATCTATCTTATTACTTTAAGCTATTGTAGATATCTATAACAACGCTAAGAGATCGATATTAAGGTTTTAAGAGTTGGAGTAGCGAGTATTATCGCTATTATGGAGGTAAAGCCTCTTATTTTATAGCTTTAGACGATTTTATATCTTTGACATCTATTACGGAAATAAACGGACACTATAACTGTTAAAGTTCTATACTGACGATAACAATTCCTCATAAATCGCCAAAAACTCTATAGAAATAAATTTTAACGGCCTTAGGTATATTGTGGTGCATATTAAATCTCTAATAACTCTTGAAGATCGAAAAATAACAGCCGATAAAAGACTCATATATACCACTTTTATAGATGTGTTAGTTATTGAAAACCTATAATTCTGACCGCACTATATCTAAAAGAGTTGCAATGTGCACATTTGGCAGCATGGCCTATAGCGCCATTGTTATCAAAAATAAATAGCCTTAAACTAAAGTAAAACACACAAAAATATTGTTTTGAACGCAGGTTTATTAAAGTATATTTTTAGAATGTACCGATTCAAAATACTTCAAATTATACAAAACAAGAATACATATGTTTTCGTTTTTATTCACATAACTTATCTACGTTTCACTATATACAATAATATACTATACTTTAATAAATAGATAATATTTCGAAGGCCCTTAAGTTATTTACTTAAAAAATATATACATATTCACAGTAAACTTATCTTCGCAATAATAAATACGACAGGGTCATTCCTATCTCACTGCACATTATTACACAAAATGGTCTACAACTTTAAAGGTTATATTAACATAAAAATAAAATCTACAAATTGCTCACATATATTCACATCACAGGAGCAAAATATATTCCAATAATCTCCAAAAGTGATTATTGGCATTTTTGTAGATTGGTACTTTCGCTTATAGCGCCAATTGGCGCCCATTTGCCGCTCATTCGCCGCTTATAGGGGCCGCTACAACCTTTATAGCGCTATTATAGCTCTCATATGGGTAGTTCTCTGAAATTTGGTTAACTTATGGCCTAATTTTGACGAAGGTGTTTTTAGATGGTTATCAGTAAAGTTTTAATTCTATATTGCGGGTATAATATCTACTTAGTTGCATGTAAAAGGGCCAGTCACTTTACATAGTATTTTAAGAGAAATTTAGGTTTTTTAAAATTAGATTTCTAAGGACTGACGAGACATGATAGGGACTGACGCCAAACATGGTTAGTGTGTTTAATCACATTTTTATTGCAAAATTAACTTTAACAAAATCAAATAACTTACATATTATTGCTAAACAGTCAAAATATAAGTTATTTTTTATAGTAAGTAGTATTGTCTTTCCACAATCTTAAATTTAATTTCAGTCTCAAAAGTGTTCAATATATTGAGGTAGACAGTCAGTTTTTTGATAAATGTTTCCTTATTGAGCTATTTTTTTTAATATCAGTGAAACTATCTCTAGAAAACAAATTTTATGAACACTGAGCTCAGAGTAAACTGAAAAGTTACATCACAGGCTTTCTTTAATTAATTATCTTAGTAATAAAACTGTACTTTCTTTAGTACGCCTACAAACTAATAATCTTTAAGTAATTAACAATAATTTTTAATTAATCTGCTTTCTTAGTAACAAAATCATAATTTGAATGTAATATTCAGTCTTTTTATAATTAATCACAAAGACTATCACATCACTATTTGTTCTATTTTTCGTAAACGTTAACAGGTTTTTTAAATTTGTAAAATACTGTTCCTCTTTTGACTATTAGGTTAGGAACTGGCAGTTTTTCTAAAACATCTTCGTATGGCACATCAGCGATATCATTCTCATTTACTTGAAATTCTGTGCCACTATCATTGCAAACATTAAGGAATGTAACTGTCAGCTCTCCATCTTCATCATCATATTTGGAGCAAATCGCGGCGTATCGATATTCTTTTCTCCTCATAATTAACTTGACTAGAACATAATCTCCACTGCCATAGCTCGTTTTAGACTTCTCCTGCGCATCCTGGCTTATGCTTGCTAACGGCACATCATCTTCGGAATCCGTGAAAATATCTGGAACTTGAAGCCGGTTTGTATTGCTTTGGTACGTTATAGTCCCTAAGTTATAATGTTTACATCCAACATCATTACAGAAGCAACTTAGTGACTTCAAGACAAGTTTATTCGGGTTATAAATATTACCCGAGACTTGGTGAACTAACAGAGTTCCTTTAAACGGTTTCTGCTTTTTCTCATTCTCCTTGATCATTTTGTTAACTTGTTCTATTTCAGCATCTTCGATAACAGAAATCTGTATATTTGGACACCTTTCTCGGAGAACAGCTACAAGGTCGTATAAGTTTGTAATGTCACCTTTCTGAGCTATGAGTTGGTCTGCACTACGTTTGCAAGTCGCTCCAATTCCATCTGGTGCTCCTTTGCCATGTCCCGCCTCATGGAAATTCCACGTGTAATTCATAATGAGTGGATAGAAGTCCTGTATTCTGCACCCCAAAATATAAAACATTGTTTTGTTTCGATATTGGGTCACAGGACCGTCACTCAAGAAATGCAGGTTTTCCACTGAGGGGGGCAACGCTATGAGCACGGGCTGTAAATGTGCCCAAATGGCGCCGGCACTGTGAGACAAATTTAACGATACTGTGCAGTGAGAAGTTATTTTGTCTATTGTGTAAACTACCACAGTATGCAACGAAATTTGAGTCCGGGAGCCACCAAAATGATACGACTGAATTTCTTGGTTGCATTTCGTTGTATAATTTTCCGAAAAGTCCATGTGGATTATTGCATCCTTTTCTGTAAGTGAATCTTTCAAGGATTTAATAGTTCTATATTGGTGAACGATGTTCTGTTCGTGTTGAAAGAATTTTGGAAGATCACTCTCTTCTAGTTGCGTTATTAAATCACGAGGTTTTAAGTTGAAGATCTCTTTCTTATACTTTGTGACGTATCGATTCTGTTTAGTTTTTAAGTCCTTGATCAATTCCTTGCTATGCTTCCATTGTTTGACTACAATTTCCTTACTATTATCAAACTCCATGTATGGTAAAATCGTCATTGAGCAGTTCTTGCAAGTTCTCGCTAAGCATTTTACTGAGTAACGATCACAACAAAGTGTTACCAGGGCAGTTTGATAAGTTGCAAAGTTAAGAACGTTTGCATTTTTTAAGGCATCTAATTTCAAATTGATGTTTTCATGAGTAACACAGGCACAGGTGTCACGGTCTGTTAGCTGAGGCACAACAACCCAAAATGGACGCAATTTGCAGAACTCAGCGTACCCAATAGTCATCAAGTTCGTTTTGAGAAACTTTTGATGCAAGTTTTTCAAAGAATCTAGTAGATATCTTTTTTGCTTTTTTATTTTTTTGCGAGTAATGCATTCCTTTTTTCCCGCCGCACAACGACTATTGTTATCATCTTCATAAAATCTTTGAATGATTTTTCCCACTACCTTTCTGTTGCACTTAGCTTCATATTTTGTACGATTAAATCCCATCTTTTTGTATGTAATAGCTTTATTTCCAAGTCTCCATATCTTATATTTATGTGTCAGTGGGCTGGACAACATCGTTTTTAAGGAGGTTTTTTTCTGGTGTGTGTCAATTTTTTTATCTAAAAGTTGCGTCTGGATTATCTCTCCAAATAATGCTTTTTTTACCAATTCTGCTTTTTGATTAGGGTCGTCAGCCATGTCTTCAATTTTACTTTTTGGTGTAAGTGTTTTATTTTTTTTCATCATCCTGCGTTCCAGTCTTCTGTTTCTTTGTTGTTCGCTGGCAAGCTTTTTCCTCAAATTATCAATGATTAAATCCTTCCTTTTTAGTATACTATTTCTTTTTTTCCGTTGAACAATACTCCTTCTTCTAGCTTCAACTCTTCTTTCATTATTTATAACAGGAACCTCAGGTATATTGTCCACGTCCGATGAGGGCGGCGTATTTCTCTCCATGTATTTATTAGAATTTCTACGAATCTGTTGTTTTTTTCTATAATCTGATGAGTAGGCTACCCATTTTTTTCGAGCTCTTCTGTGCTCTCGCGGAGTCATGTCCTTGACACATTTCCTTTGTCCTTTTTCTTTTTTTGTTAGATATTTCTGTCGTTCTTTTTCTTTGTACTCTGCCAGTAAAACAGGGTCGTTTTTAATTTTTTCCAAACGTCTTTTTGCTTGTTCAGACTTTTTTTTTGCGAGTTCCTCTTTGGATAGTAATGTCTTCTTTCTAGGTGCCATATTCTACAACAAATACACGGATTTTATGCTTAAAACCATGGCTCACACAGTTTGACCATCAGTCCCTAGGCATGGCATCAGGCCCTAGTCACTTTTACGACGAGGGCCTGACGGTCTAGGGACTGACGAATCAAAGCAAAATCAAACATAACCTATTATTTAAAATAAACATTAAAAACAACCGGTGATCAAAATAATAAGGCAAACAAAGCTCAACTTTACAATAAGTAATAAGATCAATTATTAATTAACTATCTTTGAAACGACTTACCTAGGGCCTGAGAGTTTGACTGGCACAGCACATGTTTCCGTAACAAAGTCGGCGACCGCACTAAAAACAAAATGGCTGATGCGGCCTTGGTCGTGTTTACATCTTACTTCACATCGATGCTTTCGGTTGATTAAGTTTTGAAAAACGGCTTATGCTTAGATGCCGCGTATTTTTGAATTTGGCAAATAGCTAGGGCCTGATATTTTTTAACGCTTACACTTTTTGAGTTTAAATAATCTGATAAAAAATATTGTTATTTAAAAGTAAATCAGAATGATAAGGTTAGTAATGTAATAGTAAATGTGTTTAAATCGAGTTAAATCAAAGTATTATTATAGAATTAGAATAACAGTGAAATGTTTACTAAATTTGGGAGATCTTACATGGCTAGGGACTGATATTTAGAGTAGGAAGAAGCGATTTTCGGAAATAAATAATATTGTGATATAAATCAAAGTGGGTGACCAATTTACATGGACTTTATAATATCACCTAGTAGTTGCAAATAATGGATAAAATTAATATAAATATGTGAAAATTGCTGCTAACACCAAGTTAACCAAATTTTGAAGAACCACCCATATACATCTTATTTTCATTCTTAACACTAATATATCGCCATTATACAGTCTTAGCCTATAAAAAGTTGTGCCCAATCCGGCGGTATAGTAGAGTTATAGCACGCTATAATTCTAGTTTTATCGATCTATTCTGACTATAAGTTGCAATCAGCATCTTAATACCTCTTTTAGCTCTAATCTTAGCGCCTAATGTTTGTTGGGTTAATTCGTAGGAGAGTGTTACAATAAAGATATCACAACCCTTAACTTTAAGGATAACCTTGCTCGTTGTCCTAATTCCTAACGAAACAGATTATCTTGCCATGATAAAGATTTCTGTATCTACCTAGATACAGAAATCTTATTTAAGGCAGGATAATCTATTTCATTACCAAGAGGCTATGTTGGCTTTACCACCCACTTGAGTATGCCGTAGGAATCTTGTTCAACAGCAGTCGTTCTGTTGGTGTCCCCATACTCGGCTAAACCTCCGTTCGGAAGTCTCCACCACCGATTGCAATTATATTCGCAATCAGAAAATCCAAATTCACCAAACGCACTATTCTGTACCTTACCGAACCCAGGGTTGTCATTATTTTGTTATGGCGGGGAGCATCGCCTTTCTAAACCTCCCTGGTGGCGAGGAACGTCGGAACTCTTTGAGTCTTATGACCGATTCTGTTCTGTCGTCACTGCCAGCGTGCCCGCCTATACGTTGGCATGTTACGCATAAACCTAACTTAGTCTATCTTTAATGATTAGAGCAAATTTTGCGACCTGAAGGTTTTCCCAGCAAACCTCAAACTATCGTCATTGGCAGTTCCAATTTCATATTGCTGGTCAACTTTGGGCGTTTGCCTCCGATTTGTTATAGAAACAACACATAGAAACAGCACATAGAACATGTTAAGAAAAGAGTATAATAATGAATATTTAATAATGTCCTCTTAACCGATATTCGGCCACGGCGGCCAATCTCCACAAAGACTAGGCATCTGCGCAGGAGATATTATAATGCACAAATAACTGCGTAAACGCAAGTGCACTCTCTGTTCCTTCACTCGCTTCGTCCGATGGGACGGTTAGCCGACATGACCGGGGCGAGATCAGGCGCAGGACCCACTGTTTAACGTGCCTTCCGAAGCACGGAGGAGCTTGAAATGTTTTTTTATTTTGGTGACCCATCCTAGGACTGACCACAGCGAACCTTGCTTAACCTTAGCATTCGTTCGCTGAGCGCATCGCGCCAATGCACCACCAAGCTCCTCCTCGCTACTCAGAAAGGAATATATGCTGCGTATAGCTCATGGAATCAAGTGCGTAATTTTCTTTCAACCATTATGAAGATAATATGGCTATGGCTTAACCCCATTTTCCTATTCATTCTTAATTATGCAGATAACTGTTGCATTGATCTTACCAATAATCTCCTTAAAAATCTCGAGTATCTTCATGATTTCTTATTGTTTCATCTTTAATTTTCAGAAGTGTGATCTCCAGTCCTGGATTTGTCAATAGGCCGTATAGGCCGCGGCCTAGGGGCGGCAGCGTCGTGGGGGCGGCAAATTTCAGAGGACGCTTCCCTTCTTACTATAAATGGAAAATTATTATTTTAGAAAGGTATATGGGGCGGCGGAAATGAAGTGGCCTACACCCATAAAAAATATAAATCCGGCACTGGTGATCTCGTATCAAACTTCTGCACCAAACTGGATTCCGATTCAAACAAACAATATAGAGCAAGCAAACGTAGAAACCAGCACTTTCGGATTCGTTTATTTAGTATCCTGTTCTATCCCGATTGCCCCCCATATCTGAAAGAGCGTCCTTCATTTCGCTCTTTAACCAATAGAGCATCGCATTCCTTTCTTGACCTTATCCTGGCTATTCCTTCACAATAAATACATTTCCTATTCCTTTTACGTACAAGCTGTCCGATTGTAGAACGCCCCGCCTGCCAACATCTGGACAGCACGTGCAATAACGTCCATCAATTCATTGGTGAAAAAGTTCTAGTTATCTTACGTTTAAATCTTTTATTGTTACTATCTTATTCCTGTAATAATAACATAATGTTTTGAACTATCCCCCCTTCCTTCTGTTTTCTTATTTTTATTATCCTTGCACCTTACCTGGATGAAATCGCAATACTACGAATATATAGAAATAAAGCCGCCTAGCGGCAATTACGTTTTATATAACAAAAAAAAATGAAAAGCGTAACATTTAGTTTTAATCGATTCGTCGACTTCTTTTAAGTAGGTTCTTAACGTATAATTTTCAGATAAATAATACTTATATTGCAAGTGACTACAATACACAGCAAGAAAATTACATTAAAACAAAACCTATCGCATTTCTATTGAACATTAATTGACCATCTCTTAAATAAGTCCTAATGGTGGGACCGGTTTTGCGATATGAACTTGAGGGTCGGAGGTCACTGCTCTCTAATACTTGCCTAAAGCAAAGATGAAGATTTCAAATATGCTCTCTGGCGCGAATCTCTGGAACTTTTTTCGATGATTTTTTAATATGACAAATTTTTGTTCTCAGTCTTACTAACGCAAAATATCTATTACATAATTTTAAGATGTTTTTTTGTAATTTAGAAATAAACATTTTACTCCCTTTCTGTTCACCGATTGATCTGAAATTTGGTACAGTAAGCTCCTTCTCAAGCTATACTGTTTGACCTTTGGACCATTCTTATATCGCTCGTAATAATGGTGGTTATTGTAGTGTAAATGTAAAGCTTGAATGGGAGCTTACTGTACAAATCTTTAATCCTGATGACATTATAATTATGTATCTTCAATATCATTGTAAATCCAAAATGGCCGCCAACGACAAAATGGCGAAATACATTTTTTCAACCCCCTCAACATGGGTAAAAGAAAGTGCTTGACTCAGAATGCAGTAAGTACATCATAAAAAAAATATAACATGAATATAAAAAATAGATTATTTTCAAAAAGTAAACGGTTTCATTAAAAAGAAAGATATTGTGCTAAAAACTAATTAGATACTTAGGTCCTATTAGGTCCTGTACGCTCTCCGTATCAATAGAGCATTAATCAGATGCAAAAAAAATGTTCTTGCAAGTTTTATGAAGTGAATAAAGACCAAGTTTCATATTTCATGTAAAATTCATGTATTCATACAAAGCGGGTTAGACTATTGCATGATAAGTTTTTTTTTAAAATGAAATCCATAAAAGGAGATGCGGAATTTTGACTAAAAGATTTAATACAATATTACTGTTATTCCGATAGTTAAAACCCGATTTTGTAACCCAATAACAGTATTGCTATTTCTCGAAAACTGCTTTTATAATCATAAGTAAGTGTATTTAAATTAATACATGGTCTTTTAATCAACAGAAAAAAATACCAACGATATCTGATAAATTTATCGGGCATGTAACCACAAAATGAAGACGCCTGCCTAATTATAATAAATGCTTGTACCTATGGCACTTCTCAAGATAATCAGAAGACATTATAATTATAAGCATCGTGATAATATTTTCATCTGCGTGACAGAGATATAACTGAAATATCATAACATTTGTAAAGACAATTCGAATAAAGATCCAAGTTGTCCATCACTCATGCGCAGCATGGGTGAGTGTTTGCCATCATGCATGCAAGTTTGCACAATAGCTATCGTTCGAGGCGATGGGAGTAGAACATTTTCCTTGTTTTATTATTCAACATCAAACAATCGAGCACTTATTAACGTCAAATATAAAACTTTAATCCAACGAGAACAAGATACTTAAAATTTCAAACTACATATTAATATATGCATGTATAAAGTATACATATTTAGACTTTTAGAGGTATGCAAATAAAGGACCTGCAAAAAAAATATTTTCAAACTGGGAGGACTATTTGTAACTCTTTCACGGGCTTATTGGCCTTTCATTCATCTTTAACCCATATAAGTCCCACTGCTGGGCAAAGCTTGCTCCTTGCTTGAGCCTACTGCAGCACGGTACTGGTGAGACCGGTTGGTAAGGTTCGATCAGGTTTTGTTTTGTATTATTGACATTCACGGGAAGAAAGGAAGTCGCGACACGTGTATTCTACCACCCGGTTTCAGTATTCTATCTATCTGTGGATTTGATTACTAGCGATAGTCATTGGACATTATTGCCGTACTTGACTTAAGTTAGTTCCGTAGAAAATACGTCAAAATTCTATCACCAGTAAACAAATCCAACGATAGGTATAATATAATATAGTTAAAGGGTTAAATTACAGAGTTGCCGTGATTACTCTCTATACAGAGTGGCACATTTAGATCCGTCAGTATGGGCAACTCTGTAACTATAAGACATACAAAGATCAGAGGGCCTATTACCGATCAAATGGTTTTGCAAATTTTGCAATCATATGATATCAATGATATCATAGTGCAAATTAAAAAATACGATTTCCGGTCAGATTTTTGATCATTTGTTCATTATTTAATTATGATATCATTGAAATTATGCCATAGTGATGATATCATCGGAGATCGGTAATACAAAATGCAAAATCATGACTTCTTTTTTTTAAATTTATACCATGTCATACGATGAAAGATCCATAATTGGCATGCTGTTCTTAGGAACCATGTCATCGATTTTAGTGATAAGAAAAACTGCATACATAAATTTAAAAATAACGCGTACTCAGTTCGGGAATCGAACCCGGTCTTATTGAAAAATAAAACTTATATTATTTCTATGTTACTATAAAACATGTTATCTACCCTGTAGTGAACTTCCGCAAGATCTGAAAAAAAAACGTAATAAAAAATACAAAAAATAAAAAACCGACTTAAAAAACACTGATAAGTTAAAATAATATAAGAATAGGTACAGACAACATCACATTCCTATATTGAAGTCGATGCCAAATTTTAAGATTTTCTGACAGATCATCGCTTAGCACCGACTTAAATATAGAAATGTCATTTATTCGGTTAGCTGGTATTAAATTCACTTGACAATGGGTGCCTATTGTATTTTAAAAAACTAACCTCTGACTTCTCAAAGTTAAGGATCCTTCCATCATAAGCTCGATTCATGACTACCAGAAGCAAATACGTTCATAGCTTTGGAAAAAACACGAAACACATTGTACCTATAAAATTTAAGGGTTTCCCTCGATTTTCATGGGATTCCATTATAAGGTCCTGACTTTGGTGACAATGGAATCACCCCAGGAGTTATACTCTATCGAATACAACAAGAGTTTTAAAAATTGGTCTAGTAGGCGGAGTAATTGCGTAACATATTCATACACACAAAAACGCATCGAATTCAGAACCTCCTCTTCTTTTGAAATCGCTTAAGAATATTTACTATTCACTTTTTGCGGAAAGCATTAATTCGCACATGCGAAATCTGAACACCAATTCCTCAAGCCTTATCCAACAATCATTGAAGCCACAAGTCGATATAAGAAACAAAATCTAAATGATGATATCCAACCTTTGCCATTATCGTGTAATACTTTACGCCTTATGATCTGATAGGGTTGTCACAACATTAACATAGGTACTTGTAACATTTTTAGTGATAAAGAGACTAGCAAAATATAGAAAAGTTTACTTTCAGCGATAGATATATAAGTTTGAGCATTACTGAAATATTATAATTACGGTCCCTCTAAAGGCTGATCACAATTAATAAATTCATTAACAATTATTACAGACTCTCAAAATGATTTCAATTTTATAACTATGGAATAATTTTTACCTATGGAAGGTGCGTTGTGGTAGCCCTATATTCGCATATACGCACCTAATGTGATCGGAGGCGTCTAACTGTACCGATGCGAGTCCAAAAGGCACGTTTGGCGAGTCGGTAAATCACAAGACGTATACTGGAGAAAGCTAAAACGTTACAAAATGTAAGATTAATGTATCCAAGATTTTTGAACTTTTCGGACAAATAGTCACCGTAGGCACCAGTAAAATCTCACAATATTACCTGAAGCTTTTTTCATGAAAACTTCACATGTATTCTATAACAAATTAGAGTTAAATTAACTAAGCATTTCTTAATAAAATGCAAAAATCTAATATAAAATTGTGAATGAATTAATCATTGAACTAAAGATGAATAAAAAACATTGTTCCCCTAATAGTATGATTCTATTTTCTAAAAAGCTCGATAAACAGACTTCAAAATTAAATGGTAAAGAAGCTATGAAAGAGTTTTAAAAATAAAAAAGGTACTTAGTTGATATAATTGTTTTTATGATATTTTTTAAATCTATCAATACCTTTTTATGAGGGTGAATTGAAAAATTCGCGGCCTCACACATAAATCCGCATTTTATTGTTATTTTTTTCTACTGTAATGTTTGTCAACTTTGCAAAATTGTATTTCGGTAGTAATGGTGGTTTTTAAATAATAACAAGATAAGTGAGTTCAAGTGTAGCATTTTTAGAAAATGCAGAAAATTAAGCAACTCCTTTTCAAAAAAATTAACACCAAAAGAGATTCACGATAACATGGAAACAGCATTAGGAGGAATCTGCTCCGTCGTATACTATATGGTGAAAAAGTAGGTTGCAGAATTCAAATGAGGACGAGAGAACATCGAAGAAGAAAACATCGATAAAGTGTGTAATCATGGCAGATATATAATAATGGCAGACCGAAAATTGACTATCAATGAGATTACTAACATTACAGGCATCACGTAAGAATGAATATAAAACATCATAGTCAATAAACTAGGATTTTCTGAGGTTTCTGCTCGGTGGGTCCCCAGATTGCTTTCAGTTGAGCAAAAACAAATACGACCTTCGATTTCATGTGACTGTTTAGAGATGTTTGAGGCTGATCAGCAAGATTTTTTTCACAGATTTGTGACAATGGATGAAACGTGGGTACATCACTATACTTCGGAATCAAAACAACAATCTAATCAATGGAAAAAAGGAATGAACCAGCACCAAAGAAAGCTATGACAATTTTGTCGGCTGGCTGGGTGATGGTATCAGTTTTTTGGGATGCTAAGGACGACATCATGGCGGACTATCTTGAAGAAGGAAAAATAATGAACTCTGAGTATTATTGCACCTTTCTACGTCGTTTACGTCAAAAAATTAAAGAAATACGCCCCAGATTACCGAGAAAGAAAGTGTTGTTTCACCAAGACAATGCTCGCCTTCACACGTCTTTTGAATACATGGCTCACATTTGTGATTGTGGCTTTAAATTACTGCCTCATTCCGCTTATTTGACAGATTTGGCACCTGCAGAATTCTATCTACTTCCGAACTTAAAAAAACACATTGGCGGGCAAAAATTTCAATCGAATGAATAGGTCGAAAGTGCTGTAAATATGTTTTTTAAGAACTTGAATAATCCTTTTTAAAAGTGGCATAGAAGCTTTGGAACGTAGATGGAAAAAATGTATAGAGCTAGATGGAGATTGTGTTGCAAAATAAAAATATTTTTGTTCTCTTTTTTATTATGTTTTCTTGACTAGACCGCGAACTTTTCAATCCACCCTCGTAACAATCAGTTAATACATTCGAAATAGGTAGTAGTAGGTAATCAAATCTAACTGGATGTCTTCTTTGGATGTCTTCGGCAATAGTTTCCCTAAGTTTAGGTCCTTGATCTTTGAGTACTTGTCAGGCGATTAGCCTGGCAAGTGCTCGGGGATCGATGACTTTTAGACCTAATGTTTAATATAATTTTAATCTAATCATATACCTTTGTATCCGTCAGTGCTATGTACGCCGTTTTTGTGATGCATATCAGAATTGTTTCCAAAATTATGTATATCTATTATTGTATTAATATGAATCATGTGGCTGTACTTATTATAATAAATAAATAAATAACTGTAAATTATATTTGAGTTGCTTAGGAAATTTCTGGTTTCAATCATATATCAATAGCTATATCTAAAACAGAAGAATGACTTTAAAATATAAATAAGTAATCGATACTTTGTTTCATTTCAATTGATACTGAACCTCAGTATTCAAGGACATTTTTCATTGTAATACACAAATTTGTGCCACCAAAGCGCAATTAACATTAAACAACTGAATTACAGTATAGAATGCAGTCTCTTATATTAACTTCTACATGGCCCCACCAGTTATAGATAAATTAATTTTATATCCACGGCAAGTCGTGCGCGCGCGTTGCCTCCGGGCGGTGGCGGCGTGAGAACGATAGCTAATGTCCAGGGATTAGGTATGGGGTATGTATGGCTGTCAACGCATGTCGTGCTGGTGATGTGTAATCGACGGGTCAGCCTCCTCGACTGACTTTACTCATTAGCATCACGCCTCACTTTTGAATGGGTAGCATGTATTGATGATATAGACATTAAGGAATCAGAAGAATTTGAAACTAAATCCTCAGAAAATTCAGATGAAAATGTTGATCTTCTACTTTAATTTATTTCGCATGAACGTCTTTTTCGTTCATTATTAATTTCACTTTTGTGATAAGAATACATATTACATTTGTATTTTTTTTGGACGGGAGTTGCTAACAGCTTTGCATTTTTTTGTCTGGTAACAAATAGAAGCTCCAGTAGTGGAGAGGCACTGAAAGGCGAAGAAGATATACCTAAGGCGAGGCAAATATTGGATAGGGATATAAAAGTTGGATCAATAAATAGGTGAACTGTACGAAGAACAGTAGTGATACTTGTGAAAAAACATCATGACTAAAGGTACGAGTACTATTATTTTTGGAAATAAAAACACAACCAAATTATTAAATAACAGTATTAATTGATATGATTCCAAGATTAACCGTTCTTAACCCTGAAAATATGATTAGTCTTACTTATTAATGTTTAGTGACTAAACGCCTCAAAACAAAATCCTACTCAATGATGAGTAAGTGGTAAACTTGGGGTGACGGTTGTTAGTTACTCCTGGAAATTTTGCCTTTTATATTAGTAGTACTATTGATTTATTGTATCACTTGCACCATCAATGGTACCATAATAAAACTTCGTATCTTTAGTAGTAGTTGATTTTCTATAAAAAAGGATTTCTTAGGTTCTCATGTCAATTCTAAGTGCCACGCTCTATTGGAGCATGGGCTCGCGTCTTTGTGTTTGCGCAGGGCCCATAACAACTGCCAATTGCACTATCGCTGCAATTACGCCAAGAGAAGCGGCTGGTAATTGTTTATTTTGCGCAATGTGCCAACTTGTGTTTCTGCATCGATTTTTAATCAGATAAATAATAAACACCCACACCAACTTGCACCAGAGCAATGGAAACGGAACGGAACGGATGAAGTCAGCTGTTTCGGGATTCGAGAGGTCTGGCGCCAGAAATAGGTGTTTATTTCGCCGATTGTGACGGAGCTGGTGATGACGCACAGAAGCTGTTTTGACCTTCAGCTTAACTTATGATAAATGATGATAAGGTTAAAGGTGGAAGCAAATATCAGTAAGATTCTTCAATTACGGAATAAAGTGGGCAAGTATGTATCTAAAGTAATTGTCGTTGCTCAAGACCGATCACGACAGATGTAAGTAAGATAGTAAGAGTTAACCAAAACAACTAACAATAAAGTCTTGCTACCATTGAGAAATCACCACAGCTCATATATACGTCCCCACCGAGGAGTTCGAGTCTACCCTATGTTAGGGTGATTAGGCCTTAGTCAACCACGCTGGCCCAGTGCGGATTGGTCGACTTCACATACATCATTCAATTTCTTCGCAGATGTATGCAGGTTACCTCACGATGTTTTCCTTCACCGTAGGAGCGTCGGATAAATGTACATATGAAATTCGAAACGAAAAACACATTGGTACATGGCGGGTCTCGAACCCCGACTCCCCGATTGGAAGGCAAGTGCCGAGTCCACAGCGCCACCAATAAATAATTATGTTTAAAGTAACAGGGTACATTACACCTGAATCTCAACACATTCTTACTCTTCAGCGATACGTTTATTAAGAACTAGCTGACCCAGTCACGCAGTGCTGTGGCTCTGTAGTTATAATATACAACACCATATATTGGATGGTTACCAAACCTAGATAAAGTTTAGAGTAGATAAATTAACTCGCACCACCATTAGAAACTTATGGGACTAACTAACTTAATAACTTTACATTTAATTCGCAATAAAAAATATTGAGGTCAAATATCGAGATAAAAACTAACCTATCTATTAAGTTGGACCAAATTTCATACAGTAAGATAAATTCCATTTAAACTGGTTAAGTACCTACTTTCGGATTTTATCCCGGACAAACATTATGATAGGAGATTTTTGTGTATATAGATGAATAAATACGGTTATTTACAAAATTAAAAATAAGTTAACTCTGTCAAATAAGTACAAGTATCATTGTATTTGTTTACATATTTAGCGAAATAAGTATCGTTGTCTTTTAACATGGGTTGCACTAATTTTTAATACAAAATCCTTTTTTCTGCACATATTATGAGATTATTCCTTCAAATGATATTTTTAAGAAAATAATATACTATTTAAGAATTCACCAACAATCATCGTATTCTGACTCTTTAATACCAATTTGCAATCGCTGTTTAAAATCCAAAAACGTCGCATCGGGTGCTTAAGAATCGGTATTAATAAAATAATGAGACTAAATTGAATCCTTAAGCGGATTCACGGGCTGTAGTATCGCCGACCACGTTTAAATGGAATGAACACGTGTAAAATAATTATTTTAAAACAATTTTCAATGAGCAAACCTAATAAACTTGTACCTCGTGCGGCTGGCTTTTTATTTGTTTACTAAAGGTCTTCTGTTCCATAGATACAGCAATATTTAGAAGTGAATGAATTATTATTCAACTGTCTTCACAATTTTATACGCAATTAAAATAACTTTTAAATAATCAAAATTTTGTTTCAAAATGAAATTACATTTACGGTAATGACAACCAACAAATAAGAAGTAGGTAATCAAAATAAAATTTTACTTCAACATTTTTTAAAATTGAAATCAGGGAGGATCACGGTCCACGGATTGAGTTTTGAACATTGGTGTGCAAATATGATGTTGTCTCATAAAGCGATTTCTTCCAGTTATGTTGTAAGTGTTAATGGCCCACAATACAGAGAATACCTACACGGTGATTAGAGCGTCAAGAGGTTTTTTGCTTTCACATAATAATGATTTAAATATCAACATTAGTATTTTACTAGCCTCCATTTTTTATTAGAACCCAGACATACGGGCTAAATATGTACAGTTTTTGAGTGACAAACTAACCTGCGACGAGGGGAGTGGAGATCTCCTTGAGAGCTGGCACGCCATGATCTCAACCATAAAAGAGGCAGCCTCTAATATACTTGGCCTAAAGAAGCGTATCAGTGATGACTGGTTTGATGAGAACGACGAAGCACTGATGGCAGCACTTGAAGAGCATCGCAAGCTTTTAAGACAAACGCTAGACCTGCCCGAAACCTCAGTTAACTTAAAGAAAAGTGGAGCTGCGCTGAGAAAAATGACTAGGGAATTGAAGGACAAGTGGTGGCTGGAAAAGGCACGTTACATGCAATACCTGGCGGATACTAACCAACTGGGAGCATTTTACGTAGAGGTACGGAAATTGACGGGGCCGCTTAAAGTTCCGACTGTGCCCCTGAGGTCACTTGATGGTCAGCTTCTCAAGTCCAAGGATGACGTACTTAGGCGATGGCGAGATCACTTTCACGATCTGCTTAACGTGAGTCGAACTGCAGATCTGGAACATATTAACTCCTTGCCCAGCCTTCCCGAAAACACAGATATAGAGGGCCTACCGACTATTAGCGAAGTGGTCAGTGCCATTAATCAGCAGCAAAATAAAAGAGCTTGCGGGATAGATGACATTACTGGCGAACTTATTAAGTACGGTGGAGAGCGGTTACATTCAACCATTTGGCGGCTTTTTGTAAGGATGTGGGAAGAAGAACGAATACCCCATACATTTACAATTTCAAGAATATGTGCTCTTTACAAAAATAAGGGCGATCGCTCCGACTGTGATTCGTTTCGGGGTATATCACTGCTCTCAATGCCGGGTAAAGTATTCGCCAGAGTTCTATTGAACCGCCTTATGCTGCTGTCAGAAAGTGTATTGCCGGAGACTCAGTTCGGATTTCGGCCGAATAGAGGAACGTGTGAAGCCATTTTTGCCATCCGACAGCTACAGGAAAAGAGTCGAGAGCAAAAGCAACCTCTTTACCAGTGCTTTGTTGATTTGGAGAAGGCCTTTGATAGTGTTCCGCGCGAGGCCCTCTGGCTGGTGCTGCGGAAGTTGGGATGCTCTGCGAAGTTTGTGCGAATGATTAGACTCCTGCATGATGACATGACATGTTGTGTTACAAGTGATAGTGAAGAGTCAGATTATTTTCCAGTCACCTGCGGCGTAAAACAGGGCTGTGTAATTGCACCTACTCTCTTCGCCCTGTATTTTGCAGTAGTAGTCGGAGATACGTTGCAGCGGACTTCTGTTGGCATCCAAATACGCTTCCGCTCTGAAGGCAGCATTTTTAATTTGGCAAGACTTAGAGCAAGCACCAAGGTATCACACGCTTTAATCACGGAGATAATGTATGCCGATGACTTGTGTTTTGTAGCAGAAACCCCTAACGAACTTCAACATCTAATGACCACTTTTGATGACTCCTGTCATAGATTTGGACTCAAAATTAGCGCGAGCAAGACCGAAGTAATGGCAATGGAGTCACCGGAGGTTATTCAATCATTCCAAATACGTCTGGGTGAAGCGACTTTGAAGCAGGTGGACAATTTCAAATATCTGGGGAGTACACTATCATCGAAGTACGAGCTGGATGCCGAAATAAATCACAGACTTGGAGCTGCTTGTGCAGCCTTTGGAAGATTAAGATCAAAGGTGTTTTGTTCACACGATATT
The DNA here is from genome assembly GCA_963935595.1 of Schoenobius gigantellus. NCBI lineage: Eukaryota > Metazoa > Arthropoda > Insecta > Lepidoptera > Crambidae > Schoenobius > Schoenobius gigantellus. The sequence continues at coordinate 12,258,606 of OZ012558.1, forward strand.
AAGCTGTCAACAAAAATATCTGTATATATGGCAATTGTACTTCCCAACTTACTCTACTCTGCGGAGACGTGGGTACTCTATCGCAGGCACATAAGGGCATTGGATAGGTTTCATCTTAAATGCATACGTAGCATTATGAACATTAAATGGTCGGACCGTGTTAGAAACACGGAGGTTCTTCGACGGGCTAATGTCTACGGAGTGGAGGCTTATCTTATGAGGCGGCAATTGCGGTGGAGTGGGCACGTATCCAGGATGCCGGAGAAAAGAGTGGCTAGACAGATATTTTACTCGGAGTTACAAAAAGGCAAACGTAGTAAGGGTGGCCAGTTTCTCAGATACAAGGATGTATTAAAACGCCACATGAAACGCTGCCACATCGAGCCTTCCAATTGGGAAGTATGTGCTCAGAATCGCTTGGAATGGAGACGTTTAGTGCAGTCGAAGGTCGGAGACTTCGAAGAAGAAAGGAGGGCTGATCTCGATGCTAGACGAGACAATCTGAAGGCTAGACCACCATCAGCCATCACGTATAATATTATCAATGGAATCCTGACATGCAGTTTATGTGCGCGTGTATTCAGCACAAAAATTGGCTACTGTAGCCACATGAGAGCGCACAATAGGGCAAATCAGCAGAGCCCTATGCAGTAGCATGATGCAGTCGCTGTGGCCGAAATCGGCCTAGAGCATCATCATCATCATCATAGTTGTAAATAGAGAATGGTCTCTGCAACAAAATGGCGGATGACATATTTTTGTATAATGTCTATCAAATAAAGTGGCTAAGAGTATCAAATGAAAGGGCTTTACTTGAAGAATATAGTATCTACACTATGAAAATCAAAGATGGTCACTGTCAAAAATGGCGGAAGACATATTTTTGTACAATCCCCACAACACAATATAGGTATGAAATAAAAGGGCTACATGAAAATACAGTACACTATGGACATGAACATTTTTATCACAAAATAAAACAATATAAAGTAAATTAACAAAAAACATTTTTAAGAAGAAACTTTTATTTAAATGCTCTAAAAAGAGGAAAGTAAACTTTAATTTATTACATGATACGATTTTTATAATAATATAAAAGCTTGTCGCGAGATTTACCTATTTTATAAAAACGATTTTTCTTAGAACTACCAAAATCAATCAGTTAAGTAGGTACCTATTATTGTTTATCTACATAGGTAAATCTCGCGACAAGCTTTTATATTATCTTAAAAATATTGTATCATGTAATAGAGTCAACTTTAGTTTTCTCTTTTTAAAACATTTAAACAAAAAAAATGTTTTTACTTTTAATTTTTTTCAAGTAAATTAGTAATGAACCCTCTAAACTATTCTATCATCTACATAAGGCGAACATAAACAGCGACACTGCTTTGCTTTGATATTTATTTGGTTAATATCCCCTTTTGTCTCAAAGCCTGTCGTGCCTCCTCGGTTGTTCACTTTATGGGCGCCAGCTTTCCAGTGCAATGCCACTTATAATTTTATATTATAATACCTTTTCATTCAAACATAAACTGAAATCCGAAAACGACGCATAGAGTTAAATAATTTAGCAGCAGACTGCAAGTTTGTATCGAGCCTAGACTACGCGAAAGAAAACCCAAAAAAAATGAAATCAACTTAACGATTATTGATGCCTCTAACCAATCCTATGCTGACAAAACAAACCAACCGATGGGTAACATTGTTTTCCCACAACAACCTTTTTCCATTCAGAATCTCATTACACTTCAAAAGGGATACAACAGATCTGGCGCAATGTTGTTCTCATGGACGTGTCTGTCGTTAGGACAGCGTGAGGTGACCATTACTACGTACAAAGAGTTGCCTAAAATAGAGAGCTTTTGTGAGGCGGGAAGGCTGAGACGCAGGCGGGGGCGGGGCGGTCGGCGGTTGCCCGCCGGCTCAGTCGCGCCGCGCCGCACGGACACCTCGCACGCCGCAGCTACGCGTGCCTTTAAACGGCGCACGCGCACGCGATACCCCGCCGCGCCCTACCCTTAACACGTGCTCCCAGTGACTATAATTATACCATTTCCACTAACCACCATGCAAGAACAGAGTTCATCGCGATCAAACAAATCCACTCTAAGTTCCCTAGAAAGCGCAATCATCAAGCTCAAGAACAACTTGCAGATTCAAGACACCAAAACTTCGGATATGAACGGATTACTTGCTGCTGATCCACCTTCACCACAACTGGATTCGAAAGTTAATACAAGTAAGACTAGTAGCACATCATTAAATGCAAACTTAAATCTATCAATTGCATCAGCTGCATTATTACAAGAAAATATGCTTCAAAGATCGCTGCAAGGCGTAGTTATATCCTTGCAGAATGCTATGATGAACTCATTACAGCAAGCGGCGTTGTTACCATCCAACTCTGCCGCCGCAGCCGCTTTAAATCTGCAAGCACTAGAATCTTATTTGACTCTTCAAAGATTGACGTCTGTTTCAAGTGTCAATAGTAGTACAAACCAGTCTAATTCTACAGAAAATACTGCACCCCCTAAGCAAGATATATTACGGATAGCCACCGCCAGTGCAAAGATTAGTGAGATTGATGTAAGCGACAATACTTCCAGAGAATATTCGCCGAAAACCCCAGAAGAATATCCATTATCAGATGCTATTGCTGCTGAAGATGTTGACTTGTCCGAAGAAGTAGAGGAAGATTTAGCTTTACTAGATAATGAAGATGAATTTACTTTAGAACAACATTTAGAATCGACATCAAAATGCTACAGCTACAATTCACAAACATTGGATAATGGATACCCAAGCCTGTTAATGAATGCTATGTATCAACAGCAAATGAATGGTAGTCCATCCCAAGCACCATTATCGCCTCAGGCCTCATCTAGTTCTAAGTCGACAAATAGCTCAACATCATCCACCGGAAGCAGTATAACAAATAAACAAAAAGCAACTGGAAGTGTCCCACGCACAAAAAAACAATTTATCTGCAAATTTTGTAATCGACAGTTCACTAAATCATATAATTTGCTCATACATGAAAGGACACATACGGACGAACGGCCATATTCTTGCGATATTTGCGGAAAAGCTTTCCGGAGGCAAGATCATCTCAGAGATCACAGGTAAAACAATTATACATTACCTAATTTATTCTATTTTACTTGGATGTAACATATTATATTGTTATTTTCTATTTTTCGTTGACATTTAACTATTATCAACAATTGTATATTATTATGTTGAATTTATATACTAAATTCAACATAATAATGGACAACTGTTGATATTAGTAAACTATTACCTAAAATAATTGTCTTGATATACATAAAGGTGGCACTGATTTTTTCTGATAATTTTTAAAAGATCCATCGACATTTTACGCACATTTATTACACGTTCTCAAATGTAAAAAAATCAAAAATATGTTGTGATTCGTATTCCTTATCTATAACATTATCTTCACACCCAAGGAAAAAAGACAATTAATTGTGGCTATTGATACTGTTTCATTGCCTTATGCGCCCAGATCGGATAGCGACCTTTTTCAACAAGATAAAGTTTCGACAAATATTTGATATCATCACGATCCTCATTTTTTGATATCAATTAAAGGTTTTAGTCCTTGGGATTCAACGCAAATCTTTATGATCTTTTGAAAAATGGCGGTGTGACTAAATACAAAAACAAAAGGATTAAGTATGGAATGGCCTGAGCAGATGCTATCGACACGTCGTTCGTCACGCTCGTAAATTATTATCACAAAACTGCGCCGCTAACCAAAAAGGTACAATGTTTTAATTTAGTATTTTAAGTCTACATTTTTGTGCCTTAACCATATGGTATTTTTGAAATTCATTTTTTCTTTTAAGTTTTACCCTAAAACAGGTTTTTAAACATATCACTAAAACAATATATTAATGTTGTTACAACAGCTCATAATCGCTTTAATCTATTATTTTTCAAGTATCTTATAGCCTCACCCAAAAAGAGCTAAAAGTGTGGAACTTTTAACACCTGTCTCTCAGCAATTTCCTTCCAAAACCTCCATATCTTTCAACAATAAAATAAATTTCGTGTAGGCGCTCGAGGGTTAAGCCCGGCCGGGCCTGTCGATGTTCAATCGATGTTCGTTGACACCATACATTATAATGGACCGGAGCGAGCCTTCGACGGGCTTAACAAAGCACGTGGTGATCCTGACGTGAGGATTAATATAGACGACAAAAAATAAACCATCGCATCTTCAGTCGGGTGTGACTCAAACTTCAACCTTTCTTTTTATCTTCATTAAGATATACGAATAACATATTTGAAATTGCATTTAACTTTAATATTTGCAATTGGTCTGATATAGATTAAACATCGTATACGTCGAGCAAACTTTTTACCGCGTCGACTCCAATTAGGCCTACGCTGCTCGCGTCGGATTGTGTGCGCTTGACGCACCTGTTCGAATCTATCCTAATCACCATTATCGAATCATGTTTTAATATTCGAAACACTTTGTTCATCGTACCGTACCATTTTATCGTCACTGATCAAACCAATCCCAACATTTATTACAGATATTACGTTACGTTGAGCTCTTCGTAATTTTCATTTTGAATTGTGTTTGTTTATTCGACACACCGATAATTTCTCGGACCGAAAAATTGGATTGCTGTATTTCTTGTTATGCTGCGTTATAAATTACATGTTGTGTGGTGTTAATTACACATTGTACGTCTAAATTCAATTGGAGAAGAGTCGATTTCTTAGAGATAAATAGCATGTATCGTAGTGCTTATAAAAACTTAAAATGTGGCAGCTAATTAAAGATTTTACAAAATTGACGGCAATTAATATGAAGCAATAATTGCTTTTTAAAGTGTTTTAAAAGTTACAATTGAATGGTAGTTACTAAATCTCAACAATTTTAATTGAATAAAATATTCGATATTAAATCTGAATCTAGTGTAAATCCTTGCTGAGTTAGTTGCAATATTATTAAAAATAATTGCTAAAGCGAAACTATATCTTGTAAAAAACAAATAAATATTTTTTCAGTGTAATACGAATAAATGCATTAAATTACAGTTGAATTGAAAATTAAAAATGTCTTTAGGTAGATAATATTCGTAACTTGTCAAGTTTGCAGCAACTTATCTTCAGCCCACATGTTCTCGTTGGCGTAAATTAACGATTATAGCAATAAAAACAAGGTTGCACGCCAATTTATTACCAATATCCCGCGGGCGCTTGTTTGCTTCCCGCCTGCTCCCATCCACAAGGTGTTCTCGATGCACTTACGATGTTTCGGCGCCTGGAGACATGACGTATTTATTGTGCTCTCACAGCATCCTGCGCTAAATGGGGCACTCCTTTTCACAGCTACACTTCAACTTATGCTCCTTGTTCCGGCTGCGCTAAATCCCTTTCTTTAGGATTCTTTGATGTCTTTTGAATTTTGACGATAACTGTGAACGTAGTCAATTCAAGCGTTATAGTCTTATGGTTTTTCCCTGTGTCTCTTCTGCTATTAAATGAAATGTAACTTAAAATTATAATTTTTCCCTCGACTTATTTGTATTATTGTAAAGTCTAATAGAATGTAATTCTTTTCAGGTATATCCATTCGAAAGAGAAGCCTTTTAAGTGCCTTGAGTGTGGAAAAGGATTCTGCCAGTCCAGAACATTAGCGGTTCACAAAATCCTTCACATGGAAGAATCTCCTCATAAGTGTCCAGTATGTAGTAGAAGCTTCAATCAAAGGTCAAATCTGAAGACTCATTTACTAACTCACACGGACATCAAGCCATATAATTGTTCATCTTGTGGAAAGGTCTTCAGAAGAAATTGCGATTTGAGAAGACATAGTTTAACTCATAATCTTGTTGGAATGTCCTCAGTGAACACGTCTCCTAGTGGTAGTAATGGAAAAAGTCCATTACTTAACCCTAACTTTCCAATAGACAACATAGATACTGAAGATGAAGCTAATTAATTAGTAAATCATAAATAGTGACAGTGTTTTTAAAAGACTGACTTGAAGCCCATGTATTTGATACTGTATATTGTTAAGATATTAATTGTGCCATTACAAAATAATTGAAATAGAAACTGTAAATAAGAAAGTGAAATAAATTGTTTGAAATTATGATCCGACCAGACTAATAGGATTTCTTTATTGTTCCAGATAAATTATGTTTAGAATTAAACTTTACCTTTACTTTACTTATGACTGATAATGAAAATTACTATACATATTTTGTTATGGCAGTTAAGTGTAAGACTTGCAATAAATAAATAGTATCTTTGGGTTCTATCTAGTGTTATTTTTAATAAGTTATTGCTTAAGTCTTTGTAAATTATCTGATCTCATTTATATTTTTGTAAATAAATTATAGCTAAGTCAATGTCTCTCCGTCCACCCGTTGTATTAACTTTATAAATAGTTAAATTAAATCTGAATGTATATAACTTTTTAATATAAATGAAACAAATGTCTTCCTATTTTGAGATCAATTATAATGAAAACAGTTTTGGGGTTTGTACTGTTTGGATTTATTATAATTAAATTTGCTGATTTAAGCGATTGTTTGATTTCACGTTAATAATGAAGCCAGATGTATTTGCTGAAGTTGAGTCCTTTATTTGAAACAGTTTGCTAAAGTATATAATAATAAGCGCTGTCAGGCTGGGGAAATACACTTTACTTAATTCAAACAAATTACGAGTATGTTGTGTGCTGATTGTGTGAGCGGGTGAGGTGAATGAGGTCACTAGAGCTCAGCATAGAGATTTTCTATTAGAACGATAGTGATATCCGCATAGTTTGTTAGCCAGACTAAACTTAGTAAGGAGTTATACGCTGGGGAATTATTGAGGTAGTAGAAATTTTACCAACATTAACGTCCATTGCGGCTTCATAAGACTGGTGACTTGGTTCAACTCCCATATAGCCCAGTTTTATATTCTATTATTACTCGTATTATAATTCAGTCATAGTATTGATAGTCACTGCTTTATTATGGAAAATTGCCTTTTTTTTTTGTAATCTGATCAAATGTCGGTATATTTCGAGTCCCGATTATGGTAAATCGGGATGTGTTGTCCATATACCTCTCAAAATCGGGACACCTGGCAACCCTAATCACGTCACAGGCATTAACACTGTATAACACCTGTTTAACAATATTAACGCAGGTGGAGCCGTAGCATAAGGAATGAAAAACTTTTCATTTCATGACTTTTAAATTGCACAATCATTGATTCCGACTTACACACTCAAATGACTAGTTTGGTCGCAAGCGTCTATAGTGGCTACTACTTTACATTAACTGTACCACGTGCTTTTTTACCAGCTGTTGTATAAAAGAGAAATTTGTCCTTCACTGACTTCAACACAACCTTTCATCAACCCGGAATGCCAAGCTTTAGCTTTAACGTTGGTACATAATTTTACTACGCTTTTTTAGACTTCAGAATTGACATTGAATTCAAAATGCGAGAGGCGATACGTTTGTTCTAATTATTATCCATATTAGGGTAACTAACTTTACAATAGCCAAGCCAGCTAGGCAAGTTGTTACTATCACCGACCTAGACGATACCGAGATGATAAGTGAGACTTTGGGATATAACTCTCATTCGATATTTGTTTATTTACTAATTCTTTATGTACATTTTTGACAATGGCGGACTGAACGCCTACGGCATTCTCTACCAGTCAACCTTCACGTGGTGCAGTGAGCAAATGTAGCAAATGTGCCTATAAAAAAATTATAAAGAATCTATAAGACTTGTTTAAAATCCTAAAACATATGTATATAATTAAATAATCTTATACATGTTATAAGGCACCAAACTAACAAGTTGCAATACTAATAAGGCCAACAAATAAGCGACGTTGCAAAATACAATTCTGATGCACAAGATTCCTTAATTTATTTTTGAAACTTACCCTGATAGTCGACTTCTTCATATCCAGCGGCAAAGCATTCCAGAGAAGAATAGACTGAGTAAAAAAGGAGGAATAAATTATTTCGGAAGTATGAGATGGACCTTTAAGAAGACAATTGAATGATAATGACCGAAGGAGTCTATTATGAGAAAAACATAAGTACTGGGAATGGGGGATTAAATAACTGGGTGCTTTGGGACCATTAAGAAAGGCGAAAAGAGTATTTAGAGTTCTCCACGGTGTCTACGCTGCCGAATAGGCAACCAATTTAAACGTAGTCGATGCTCGGATATGTGGACATATTTTCTCAAATTGTAGACGAATCGAATGCAGTTATTCAGAAACCGGTCTAATTTTTTGAGTAAATCTGCATTCAGGTCGAGATAGCACGCATTCACTCTTCACCATAGTCGATGACAGGAAAGATCAAGGTCTGAACAAGCATTTAGATATAGGTGCTGTAATTTTTAAGGTTGCCGTGTATTATTAAACATTTTATATCATAATCAATACCAATATCAAATAATCTAAGCATCATTTAATAATATTTGGGTCCTCCCACAATAACAGATAGTGAATGTTGATGTAAGAAATAAATAAAACTTAGCAATAATGATTAAAGTATACTCAACTCTAGGTTTTCCCCGGGGAATACAGTATGGGGTTCTTCAAGAAGGGAGTAAATAGGTTCTTAAAGGGTCGGCAACGCGTTTGTGATGCCCCTGGTGTTGCAGGCGTCCATAGACTACGGTAACTGCTTACCATCAGGCGGGCCGTAAGTTTGTTTGCTGGCATCGTAGTATAAAAAAAAACTATTTTATTACTACCGATAACTCAGATTGGTTTACAATTCGAATTCTTAAATAGTGAAAAAAGGGGCAGTCGCACTATTTACAGCGTTTTAGCCAAAACAGAAATGTTTCTCTCCACACACATTTTAACAACACTTTGACAGATAGCAAATACCTCCCCGGTTATGCATAAGGAACAACGATTTCTTTTAACAAAACCGAGAAATGTAGGAAGAATATTTACATCCTTGTACATAACTGGCAATGCAATTGGTAATGTACAAAGAACAAAAGTTTCTTAGTACACTACCCGGTTTTGTACGAAGAATATTTTTTCTTTGTACATCGCTGGTAATGTAACTCGGTTATATACGAGTAACAAGGGATGTCAAATTATATGGGAACGATAGCGATTTGATTTTGGTTGAAACTTTAGTAGTGCGATTGCAACTCAGGAGCCTGTCAATGATCATTGAAGTCTATGTCAGAGGACCACCATCTACTAACCCACTGATTGAATTTACGAGACAAAAACAGCTTCTTATTCTATGAGGTTTCACTGAGTAGGGAACTCTTTCAAGGCATTCACAACTTATCAAGTTATCACTTAAAAACACACACATTTTTTTATTTTTACTAAAATTACTTACTGTAAAGTTACAGATTATTCTAACGACAATTATTCGTGGATGTTATCTGCTTGATTCTATGACGGTCTGTTTATTGTTAATTTTTTGTTTCATTTACAATCAGACTTCAAAGGAGATTTCCCACTTTGGGCCTAACGTTACACGGATGATGTATGTACCTATCAAAAAATCTTCTTATTTGATTGTTTAATTTAAATTAAAAATTAGTTTTTACTGCAATGGTCAAATGAATAAAATCGCAAATTAATTTCAGCAGACTTGTAAGTTGCTTTGTAAACACACCGTATTAAGTTAAAAGTTTTCCGTGTTAAAATAAAAGTATTTTCAGTATCATATTCAAATACCTGCGTATAGTATAAGTTTTAATAAGTTATCATCACCATCCTTTAATTTATTTTTTTAATATTATGAATCAAATTATACTTCCGAAGATTAATATGTCTCTAAACTTACTTTATAAACACACATGATGCATCATTGCTAAGTGCTGTACTAAATCAATTATATCTCAAACAATTACTGTTATCGATTGTTGAAAAAACCAGGCGGGTGATTTTGTAACTCATCGGCAATCGGCCACCGTATAGATTTGATAATTCTATTTGATTAAAACTGATTGTTAATATGTTTAACCTGTTGTAACGTCGTCTTCCCAGTGATCTTGGTATATTTGTTGAATAAATCAACCAATACTTATAGCTAATGAACATAATTCCGCTTTAATTCATAAGTCATCTAATTTATGTAAAAGCGATGCCGATCAATCCATGAGTTACAATGTTACAAAACACCACCCTCAAGTATTTACCATTCTAGGGCCAAGTTGCTGTCTCATTTTGTCTTTTGGAATAACAACAAACTATATACATAACATACTTTTTAACCGACTTCAAAAAAGGAGGAGGTTCTCAATTCGATGCGTATGTTTTATTTTGTGTGTATGTTGTGGACCGATTTTCAAAATTCTTTTTGTATTCGATAGAGTATACTCCAAGGGTGGTCCCATGGTCCATCCTAAAGTCAGGATATGATGATGAGATTCCATGAAAATCGAGGAAAACCCTTAAATTTGAAGGTGTATCCAACGTATTTTGTGTGTATGTTACGCAATTACTCCGCCAATTGTGGTCCGATTTTCAAAATTCTTTTTGTATTCGATAGAGTATACTCCTAGGGTTGTACCAAGGTCACCAAATTTAGGCTCTGATGATGGGATTCTATGAAAATTGAGAGTTTCTTTCACTAAAAAGATTTCATTCACTAAAAAGTTAAAATAAAAAATGTTGTCTTTACCTATTTTCTTATATAATTTTTAACTTTTCAGTGTTTTTGAAGTCGGTTTTTATTTTTTGTAAAATATTTTTTATTTTTTTTTTGTCCTTTGTAGCTCAAATATTGAAATTGATGAAATGTTATTTGTAACATTTTGTTACTTTTTAACTTATTTGGAAATCGAGTTTCAGACTCGCTCTTCTTTGGCATTACGAACGAGAAGTAGATTAACATTTTAATAAATTTATTCTGACGTTTTCAAGTGTGTCGTTAATACCAGCGAAATAAAAATTAATAATTTCATTGAAGTCCGATTGTGGCAAAATTAAGTTCAACTAGACTTATTATTTTGGTCTTACAAACGTTTTTATAATTCTATAGACTATTATTATTAAGAAAAAAATTAAGTCCTGGAAGAACTAAAATTATGCATACCTACCATAAAAATCTAATGAAGTTCTACAGTTACCGCACTAGCTGGTTTTTCTTGTCCATATGAATTTCAAGGTACTTCATTTAGTGTTTACGTATTAAGTTACACCTTAAATAAGTTGTAAATGTTTATGGATAGTATACACATTTTAATAGTATTTACATATTTAATTAAAACAAGATATTTTTATATCATCATTACACCTATCGATGCGTTTAATAATATTGGCCGTTTTTCTACTGGCCAAACACTCACATATTATGTTATCATGACCCGTACCGGCTGGCTGTGGAAAAACAGTTATTAAGATTCGCAACGAAAGCTCACATATTTCTAAAACACATTATCTCATTATAAAATATCTTTTTATTTCAGTTTTTAAAAATATCATTCTTAACTTTTGTTAAATTATAATATTATGTCTAGATAACTCTTAACCAAAAACTTGAGTCATACTAATGTTTCATACGTTTGATTTGAAATACTTTAAGCGCAGAGGTCGAGTGATCACCTACTGCGCAACGGGTCGCTGGTTCGATTCCCGTACGTGACAAATGTTTTGTATGGCCTACAGAAATTTGTTTCGGTCTGGGCGTATGTGCATGTGATATTCTATGTTTGTAACTGCACCCACGACACAGGAGAAAATCCTAGTGTGTACGTTTTTAAAAAATAAAAATAAAATACTCTTTCCGCAGTGTGTGAGGCCTAGATTGGTTTAGTGTTTACTACAACAACCTCGTCATCCACTTTTTCCTAGATGAGGTAAGCCTCAGGAAGAATAGGAACGACACAATACAGCGGACCGTAAAAATATTAAGCACCTGTTAATTTACCTCAACGTTAGATTCTTTGAATAATAATGATCATCAACTTACTGCCTTATCGAGTCTGAGACTCCATTCTATAAATGCAGGTTTATTGTTTGCAATAACTGATATCATGGTGGTTGACGTCCCGACGCCGAGCAGTGCTCGTCGTAATCACTATCCCTCATGACGAGAATCTCTTGAGAGCTGAGAAAGACAAAGCTAGCTTGACTTGGCTCACAAGGTAACCGCCAGGTGAGATATTGATTCGACGATCATTGTTCCGACAGTTATTTCAATGAATAGCGTGATAGCAAAGAGTCTCAACCGATATCTAAAGAGGCTCTCTCTTGAGGAATGGATTAAGGTTCGGATATAGAAGGCGTTAATTCTTGACACGGCATGTATTGTCTGGAGATTTCTCTTTCTCTGCAGCCCTAACCACCGGCAGCTTGGGCCTTGCCTCGCTGTCGGCGGCATACGAGTCCTGTAATTTGAGATATTTTTTGAAATAAATAAATTAATAATAATAATAACATAACTCACTGTTAGTTCATTTAAATAAAATACGAAATAATTAAAATGTTTAACCCATATTAATGAGAATAGTTGAACTTATATATTAAACAATTTTAATTATTATATTAATTTTTTTTTTTAATTTACTTTAATTTAATTTACACTAGGATTTTCTCCTGTGTCGTGGGTGCAGTTACAAACATAGAATATCACATGCACATACGCGTACTTATCATTAATCCATACTAATTATTATAAATGGGAAAGTGTATGTGTGTGTCTGTTTGTTTGTCCGTCTTTCACGGCAAAACAGAGCGACATATTGACTTGATTTTTTTAAGTAGAGATAGTTGAAGGGATGGTGAGTGACATAGGCTACTTTTTCTCTCTTTCCAACCCCCCACTTCTCTAAAATAGGGGGTGTAAGTTTGTATGGAGCATTCCGCAATTTTCAAGATAGAAACCTAAAAATTGGTATGCGGACTATTTGTGACTAACAAAAAAATCGAAATATTTTTTTTTGGAAATCTGACCCCAACCCCTTAAAAGAGGGGGTGAAATTTTATATGGGACTTATCGCAGTTTTCAAGGTAGGAAGCTAAAAATTGGTACACAGTCTCTTTGTTACCAACGAAAAATACCTGCCTTATTTTTTTTGAAAATCTTCCGTGTTACCCCGAATTTAACGCGAGCGAAGCCGCGGGCAAAAGCTAGTAAGTATATAATTTTGAGACAAGCAATATAAACTTTTATAAATACTAGTTTCCAACGTCACAATTTGGCAGACTACAATCTTTATGGTTATTGTAAACTGGACACATATTCATTAAACTAAGAACGTTTAGATTTTGTTTTTATATGCTTGGTTCCACGGTCGTGCAAAATCGGTCATCGCTCTAGACTCTAGACTGAATCATACATGTATGATTTGCGGTATATACCTAAAAGACTAGTATGCCAAAATGATAATAATATAATAATGTTTTTAATTGTTAAAAATATCTTCTTGAAAAGTATGAGCTGTCCCTTCGAAATAAATAAAATCAAATTCCAAAAATTACTTTTTCAGAGTAAGTATTTAGCTTAGAAACACGTGTTGTATGACACCCCACGCGCTCAATAATAAAGTGAAATAAAATCTTTAGAGAACACCACAAGATTAACTGGAGCAAATTTCCAACGCATTATTATTTAGACAGTTGGGTATCACATGTTAATAGACGTAAAAGTGGTAATTAAAGTTCATAGGAAGAGGCAAGACGAAACGGTGCTATTAGCAACAAAGGACGACTACCGAGCTTGAAAAATCGAGTTCAATTCAACACCAAAATCGATGCGAGAGAGGACTAAACATATTCACACGAATAAAAGGCCCCCATTGTCGATTCAGACCCACACAAAAGCTCTTAAGAGTGTATCAAAATGACATAAAGCTCGATTATTCTCGTAACACAAAACACGGTATAATGGGGCCACATGTCTTCAGTTTTTTTCTCGGATTTTGGAAATGGATGACGTGTTAAAAAGGTAACAAATTGTCCCGAGCCCGGTTTTTGGTGTTGCTTGATGCGCAACCGCCATATTTTATGTCGATTTGCGTCTCCAATCCGAATTGAAAGATGTGATGTGGTAAGGATTTCACGCTTCTTTTTCATTTTGGTGTTTGCGGTTTTAGATTACAGGTAGTTTTCTCAATCATATCAGTTTATTTGGTGAATACGAAGTTCTTACTAGCTGCAAAATTAAATGTAATTTAAACGTTTTACTGATAATTTAGCTACAAAATAATTGTCTATTTACAATATTGTTTTTTTTTTAAGTAACAGTTTCCAGCCGTTATTTCAAGATAAGCCTAAGTTGCCATAAACAATTATTAAAATAGTATTAATTTTAATATCAGTTTCAGATTTAGCCTTATCATCACTAGCCATCAAGTAAGATGGAGGCTAAGAATTTTGCGGTCTTGAATAAAATAAACACCTTAAAAGTGTTAATAATAGAGCGTAAATTAGAAATCCATATCGACAATATATTGCCGATATTTACCTATATTTTACACATTTCTGTTCACTGCGTATTATCTAATATAAATAATATTTAATATTAATAGAATTATTAATATGGCATTAAATATAACATGTATAATATACAAATACACATACCAAATTTTATGACGAATCAACGGTTATTAAAAGAAGCCAACAAACATTGATTTACTACCAAACGTAGATAACGCATGAACGTTCAAAAAGTGCGCCGGTGAAGAACTGCCCAATCGGGCCTCGTGCAGTTCTTTTCCATGCGTTGGAGCGACAACGCGATAAGCAATTTTGAGCATTATGTTTGAGAGTATAAAGTTGATATTTTCTTGTAGCAATTACTAAAACGTCAAATTTAATGTGGCTAGGTATGAAATGATGTAACTGCACACGGTTGTACTTCAAATAGTTGCCGTAATAATAAAGAATAAGGTTGAATTTGATAAATACGGTACTTTCTTTATGGTAATTTTAATTCGGGTGTGCATATTCAACTACCTATTTAACAGCGTACAAATGTATAGTCGATTAGGTGACAGATTTCAAGCGCGTTTTTGTATGAAGTGCTCTATCTACGTTTGGTAGTAAATCAATGCCAACAAAACACAAGTGACAGACCGCGGAGGTGTCTTGCCTCTATGACAACTTAATAATAGAGTCTTAGGCTGCGTTCAAACTTTGAATTATTCGCAAATTATATAGCAATAGCAACTAATGGGAACCCGCTGCGATAAATAAAGCGCACCTTTACCGTTGCATTAAATACACGACAGCGATGCAACTCTACGGTATGGATTTTTGATTTTAACTACAACTTTGTGGCATCCTTGACTCTAGTTTAAGAAAGTAAGTTACTTCATAATACTGAAAAAGGTTGTTTTCTTTATTATTTACTTTGTAATTCACAAATGATTTTATATGTAACATATAAAATTATAGGTAAGTAGGTACATCTGTGAATGCTGTAAAAGCAGTTATTTTACTTAAATATACATAATTTAAGTAAAATAATACTATTACAATTTGATATATAAGGAACGCAAAATTTCAGCATTATCTTCTTATGCCTAAAAAGGGCAAAAAAGCAGTAAAATAAAGGCAAATGGGAAAAATGTTGCACTTAATATTTGAGAGCCTAGCCTTAATTTTTTAATATGTTCATTCATTGCGATAAAACTAATAAAATAGTGCTGAAACATTCTTTTGCGAATGCCTAATTAGGGCTTTGATTACGGACACATGTAGGTACATATGTATATCATATAGAGCCCACGTACAATTGTAACTAACTATTACTGAAAAATATTATATTTACGCAACAATGAATTTTCGAGCACGTCGCAAATCTGTGGCGATCCTCGAGGCACCGCTCCCTTCGTCCTTTTTTGCAAACAGCACATTGTCATCGACACCAAAATTACAGGCGATTGTCACAAAGGATTATGTTTGCCGTTGAAGGTGTTTGAAAAATATTTGCTTTTGCCGTTTCGAGTGTGCATTATATGAATTTAGTGGCTGGCCCTTATTCGCGACGACCACACACAGTTCTGCGGATGTTTTTTGGTGCCTTTTTCCCTCGACTGTGAAATTGTATAAGGTGTTTTGACAATGCGCATGGAACGTGCGTCTGCGCAGTTTCGTATGTTAAGCACGGTTTCGCCCGACTTATTTGTCTTTGCGCGGCCGCTACTTTTTTTGCAAACTCGCGTTTCTTGTACTTACATGTATGCACGAAATCAACCACAATGCAAATAGTGTTAATCTGCATATGTATTTTGTAATTGCGAAACGTTGATGACATGAATTAATATACAACTTAGATTATATTCATAACTACCACTGAACAGATACGAAGAATGTGTTAACAAAATGGCATAAAACTTAATATTAATCAAAAAATCAACATCCTTTACAGATTACAAAACAAATCACAATTAAGTTTAAAAACCTGTGCTTACAGTGACCAGCTCTATCAAAATATTCTATAATCAAATATGACTTGCTTAGAAAGCTCTTTTAAACCATCCAATTTTTTACCAGCCATCACCTACCTATTTAGCAGTAACATCGAACTAGGTACTCCTAATACCAACAACAAATCATTCGACCTCTACTTTTAATGAGGTAATACGTACCAAACAAATACTGACATCATATATTGCACTGTGTCAAAGGTCTTACGCAATGCTTTCACAGTTTGTTTATTTAATAGCCGAGTCACACTGCAAGTAGATGTCTCGGTATCACAAGTACGCGAATTAACGGTGACAAGTGTGATTGCGAATGCCATTGCACACGAGCTTCAATGTGAAGATTACTAAGTGCTCGAAACGTGTAGATTATAGAATGAACAGAACCGACACGATAATATACTTACTAATTTTGATATTTCTTTGTTTTTATCACTCGGCAGACCTGGAAAGGTCACATCGTGGAATTTCACTATTTGCAAATTATTTCCAGAGTTCAATGCAGATCCTTAGCATATTAGTATTCCACCTCGTCGAGTGGGTAAATACCTACAGCTCTAGCTCTTAGATAAATCTACTTACTGTCCGAAAAAATTTGAGGCGATATAAAAAAAAGTACACTTTAAAAATGTCCATGTACATTTTTTTTCATTGCTTTAATTTTGTTGTAGAGTGGTTCGCTACATGATATTCTATGGATTTGTGAATCTGAAATCGCGAAAATATCAACTGCACCATACATTTCGGTTGAGCACGTCTTGAACTTTTGTATGAAACGGTAGTTTTTTAGTTTATTTCATAGTTTTTCATCCACCGTGTCACCCTACCACGGGATTAGAACGATCCAAAAAGGACAATGTTCAAGAAAGGTCCACGTTCTGGAGAGTCTGGAGACAAGCACTTCTACGCCTACAAAGTATATGGTTACCGTTACTCGTATGTATTCCATAAAGTATTTATTGAGCACTAAATCTCCCATTTGAAGTTTATTTTACGAAATTTTTGGTCAAATAATCCACAAGAAAATCACTCCTTAGTAGGTCTTATTATGACCGCTGATTCATAAACAACTCCTAATTTGTGAGTGTTTTTACGAAAATTTACACACAGCTGTCAAACAGATGCATTGCAAAAATATTTTTTTCGAATGTGTACGTGTTTTTAAGATTTTTCCAAAAAGTTATATTTCACCGTTTCCAATAATTTCAATGATGGCAAAAAAAGTGTTACAGCTGCGATACCGTGATTTATAATGATATACCTATATATATATATATATATATATATATATATATATATATATTATACATGGAATGTTCACAAGGACAATACAAAAAAAATACCACCTAAAGTGTTTGGCGTTGACGACTGAGAAGTTTGAAGTATTTACTTACGAATACAAGAGCAGTTGGATATGTGCTGAATGTACACGATACCAAAACATGATAACACTAATACGCCAGAATATTCACACCTAATCTTTCATAAGCCTCAGTTAATGAGTGTATGTGTAACCTTACGTCATTTTTATTTTTATTCAAAGAACCGACTAGTCTGTACCAATTTGGTCTATGACGCTAGCCCACGCGCGGTTATCGCGTCGCCTCGACAGTAACGGCGTCTCTGCGATAGTCTGCTAGATATTGCCCGCACACGTCGCGCACGGACAGAGGGCCTGTTCCATTAATAAGCCACAGTCGAACCAAAACGGAACCGTTAGGCCCTAAGCAGACGACATTTTTGTCCACCTGACAAAAATGACTGACCCTGATCCCTTGAGCTCGCAAGCGGTGATGTGATCGCGGCTCCTCTGTCCAGCAACTAACGTTTGATCAATTCGAATGCCACATCATAATCACGTCATCAAATATTTGAAAGAATCATTGCACTCCGATTGATTGAATGTTTTGTTCAATTTCAATTCCGCTCGGCAGCTTATTAGTTATATCCATCCTCTGGGTCTCTATTTTTGAATTGCTCGTTAGTAATCGCGTACGACTTCCCTCGACAGTCGACACCAAACCACTCGTGCCAGGCGAGATTTTGGGACTAGAGAATTTCTGTTGCCGAAAGAAAATCAATAAAAATCAAACGCATTGGCACCAGACGAATGTTTCCAAAATGGTGCGCAATCGCTGTAAACATCAAGCAACGCTTGTTGATCATCATAAATACAATTTATCTTCTTAATCGACACCATAACTACACCGAATACAGTGGAACTCAATATGCAGTGTAACGCTATACATTTTTTTATGTCCCCATTTTGTTAATGGAAATAAAAAGAATTAAAGCAGGCGAACTATATTATCTGTAATTCGAGATTCGATAAAAATTGTCCAATGGGGCGTTGGGCGGACGGTATTCGGTGACGCCTCCTGCCCACCCGAACTCGCGCGTTATTGGCCCATGAATCGCCTGCGTGCGCGCATTGAAACTAACCGCTCCAGAAGAATGCTATTGAAATGATCACAGTCTCCGACAGTCTTTTATACGTGCTCACGGTAATAGTTCAATTAAATGCTAAACTCTCTAGATTGATGGTAACTCCATCTGTTCCAAGTACCTTCACGTTTACGTTCGCCATATAGACAAGGTGGAAAATGTTATTTCATTTTGCATGAAAGATGCTAGCATTTGCCGTATAAGAGTAATCTATCAAAATTTAATTTCTTTATTCGAAGGATATACTTACTTGTCTTTTACTTTATTGATGTGACGTTAACTGATAAATTAGGGCTAACCTCAAACAGAGCATGCCTTGGATGACTGAGTATAAGTATATTATGCCTACCTACATAAATAATAATTATTTTTCACCAATCGTCCTTAAACTATTAATATGTGTCCAATATGTTTAGGTGTAGATAAATATTGAGCTCTATGCTGGGTGTCCTACAAAGAGTTGCGCTTTATCTATATAATTATTCATCTTAAAAAAATGTAACACCTGGTACCTTGATTGAATAAAAAGGTATAATCAAAAGTCTTATTACATATCTGAATGGGTCAGTAAAGTAAGATAAGATATGATTACCTCCTAATGATATAACCTTCTCCGATTCCAATCACCGGTCATGGCGGCCAATCTTAACAGAGAGTAAAATCTGCGCAGGAGATATTATGATGCATAAGTTTAGTATCTCAAACACAAGTGGTCTCTTTGTTCCTTCACTCGCTTATTCCGACAAGACCGGAACAAGATCAAGTGCATAACTCTTCCGAAACATGGAAGAGTTCGAGATGTTTCACATTTTTGTTCACCCATCATAAGCCTGACTAAGGCCAAAGGAATTATTGGCCAAACATCCACACTATGGTGCCACTGAACTTCTCAAATATATGTGTTATATCATAAAGATTTAGTACGTTTACGATACTTGGACAATATTTTATAGAAGTTCCGTTTTTTTGTCATTCGTTGAAAATTGTATATTCTACTTGTACCTTTCTAACTTAATACCTGGTTCACTGTTACCAATCGCGGAATATTGCATGACCACACAATTTGTATCCGCTGCCAATTAAGGCGCCATTATTATATCGAACACGAAACGGGCCAGAGAGCCGATTAATCTGTTCACCCTTTTTAATGCTAGACCAACAAATCCCTCGAAACAACTGAGCAGCACCCCACGCACATTGCAAAATGGCTACCTCACGATTTGTTACTTCCCACTCGTACAGATTGGGATTAGTTTCAAAACAGTGCGTTGCTTTTATTGATGTCGAGACAACACTTCGTCGACTAATGGCCGCCGTACAAGTTGTCTAGCCTAAGTTATTGTTGGACACCTAACAAGCAGATTAGTGTAGCTACTATTGTTTGAAATTTGTTTGGTCGACACTTTCAAGGCGAAGCAAATGATTAGGTCGGCTGTGAGTTGTGTTAGGCACTTTAACGTTTGCTCGCGCTGCTAAGGTTCCGTAAGTTTAAGTAGTAGGTAGGTAAATAGTCTAGTATTTGGAGCGCTTCTTCGTTGAAGTCAATTTCTGAGTCTTTCGGTTAGGTTGTATAAGTGCACACAATAGTTTTAGGACGTTAAACAATCTGTAGTAATATCATTCAGTTCATTCCGTAATAATATATTCACGATAAGATCAATTCAAAACATTGTAAAAAAACATCTTACCTATATATATTGTCACATAATTAGAAAAAAGTTTTCCTTTTTGCAGGTTTGCGTGTAATAAATTACTCAGCATACTCGTATCTCAAATGGTAATGAATATCTACCAAATCAATTTTAAAGGTTTTCCTTGTGTTCTTTTGAATTAATAAAATTATGAGACACATGCCAAGAGGAAAGCTGTACCTCAGGCTTCTGCAGCGGGTACCTGAATATGTACCTCATCTTAGTAAGTTCTTTCGCAGAATGAAGCAGTGTTTGCATTGCTGTATTCAGGTTTAAAGGGAAAGATAGGCAATAAAACTACTAAGTACTGCTAGTTCACCTTATATCAAAAAACTATTAACAAAAAATATAAACCGACTTCAAAAACTCTACAAAAATATGACAGAAAAAATAATATAAGAATACACACAACATCACATTTTCATTTAGAAGTCGGAGCGTATTATCGATGATCATGAGTTAAAATTTGGCACCGACTTCAAAATAAAAAAATTGATACAGTGTATTATTTTTGACATTTTGTGTTGGTGAAATCGATTTTTATTTTTGATAAATATTTGTTCTTATTTTAATCTTTTTAGTGAATTTAATACCAGCTCACCGAAGTAACTTGAAGAGTACAAGTAAGGATAGTGCCTTTTGTTTAAAAAAACTAACCTCTAACTTCTATACGTCAAGGATTCCCATCGTCAGCTCGGCTCATGTCTATCAGACGCAAATACCTGAAAAGCTTCAGAAAAAACATGAAACATGCCAATAAAATTCAAGGGTTTCCCTCGATTTTCCTGGGATCCCATCACCAGATCCTGACTTGGTGACAGTGGGATCAATTAAGAAGTATGCCCTCTCAAACGAAAAAAAGAAGTTATCAATGACGGAGTTATGACAAATAATAAAAAAAAACATAGTCGAACATAGTGAACCTCTACATTTTTGTGAAGTCGGTTAATGAGTTGGCAACGTTTACCTACATTGGTCCTTGTAAAGTTTGCATTTTTTCTTATCTTTCCACTTCACATTATTTATTTATTTATCTTTAATTTATTCTTTATGTACACAAGTTTCGTACAAAGGCGGACTTAATGCCTGTGGCATTTTCTTCCAGTCAACCATAGGTTAACATTAATTTAATTATGTCTGGTAAAATCACCTGGTGTGGTATATGTATATCTTTTATCAAAAACATACTCTTGCTGCCTTGATGTCAAATAGCTGGTGAATTAGAACCATCAACGTAGCCTTGTATGTTACCTTCTAGAGTATCAATCAGTAACTTATCGATTTTGATCGGTTTTGTTGGTCGAAACGGATATCACTCGCCACAGCTCATATACGTCCCCACCGAAGGTATCGAACCTACCCTAAGTTAGGGTGTTTAGGCCTTGTTCAACCACGCTGGCCCAGTGCGGGTTGGTCGACTTCACGTACACCATAAAGCTTCTTCGCTGATGAATGCAGATTGCCTCACGATGTTTTTCTTCACCGTAGGAGCGTCGGACATGCAATATTCGAAAAACAAAAAAACACATTGGAACATGTCAGGATCCAACCCCAGACCTCCCGATTAGAAGGCCAGTACCGAGTCTACAGCACCACCGACGACGAAACGGATATAGTGAACGAAAAATACCGTTTACGTAAAAAAAAATCATTGAAATCATACCACACCAGGTGATTTTAGGAGACATAATAAAACTAATGTGTAATAAAGATCACACAGGAGATTTAAGGAATTAAAAAATGTAAATTAAAATTATGTGGGATTCGATCACCTGGGTGATATAACCCAGGAGCTCAAAGAGGATTAATCCGTAATTACGAAACGTATCGTATTGCAGGGAACTGTCCCCAGTAGCCAGAGCGCTTACGAGTATTGAATCGGACGCTGTTATCGCGCTTATGCTGGTGGAGTTGTTCGGTATTCCACAAGAGTTGCACGAGTAACGCTGGTGACAAGCACTATATTAGACGAACAGCCGGTTGCACCAAAATTGCAATTTTTTAACAAATTCAGTTATACGTTATACTTATACCAATCTGTCACTATTATGAATCCGTAAATTTATGTTGCACCAAAAAAATACGTGTAAAAGTAACCGCAAAATTCCTTGCTAGACGTATGTAGCGTTAATTCTACCATTTTAGCTTAGTAGATGTTTACTACTATAAAAGTTTTTTTTAGATGTAGTAAGACATGTTATTGATTTGTCAAAACGTGACGTTGATACTGTTTTTGTGTACATTGGCCATGGACTTATCAATCAAACAACACGGACCTGAAAAAAATTTTTTTTTGTAGGTCCATGTCAAACAATACTAAATTCATGACATTGGCTGAATTCGTAAAAACGTCATAGCTACTAAAATAAGAAGAAAAAGCTTTGTTGTGTGCTGATTTATATTTTTATGCCTGAGTAATTTTAATAATGCATCATTTACACAATCAGTGTATCTGTATGTAAAAATCGCTGCCTTCAGTGAGCATTTGACCTACCTACTCTAATATTTGTTCTTCGACAACGGCAACTATCCAATATATGGATAAGTTTTCAATATCACCGTCTAATAGTGAATTATGTAGTAAAAAGTGAATTTAAATTGTATTTTTAACGCGTTTTCTAACCTTAAACATGAATTACAAATACGAGCGAACTGTCAAAATTAATACTTTTACGTTATGAGCAGGGCATGAGCTCCGTAAAAAGTATCCGTATAAGTAAACGTAAAAGCGTGGTGCAACATCTTTTTACGATATACGTTTACTTTTTACGAATTCGTAAAATGAATTTTTGGTGTAACCGGCTGAAACAGTTGCTGATAACAGCAGTTGGTAATCTTTACAATAAACTAATACTAATATAAAGAAACATACTTTTTTAAGTTGACATCGAAACAATCGTTATCAAATTGGTATAGCGAACGCTGCACACTGGTGAGATATGGTATCTATGTATGGCGAACTGAATTACCATGTTTAGTATCCCATACGTACTACTTAGAAATAGTTAACAATATTATTATAAAAAGTATAGCAAACTCGCTATCTAGAAGTTTTACGAGCTGTAATAGCAAAAAGTTTATACAGTAAAGAAAATTCATTATTATCTTAAAGAACTGAGTTGATAAGAAAATTGCAGATCGTAACTAACTAGAACCATTGTAGCCTTGGGACATTAGCACTGTCGGCAAAACAGCAATCCAACTGCAATAACACTCGAATGCACTTAGCTTGACATAATCTAAATATCGGTTTATTTTACTTTAAACGCTGTTAAATACATGTACGCGTCAAGCTCTATCTGTGAATTGAAATAGATTCTGTTGAGCATTATAATACGAGTCCAGGTTGAATTTATTTGCATGTTTCATTAGGACAATGGTTAAAAAGTACACTCAAGTAACACTATTATTTCAGGACAATAATCCATAAAAATATGTTATGTATTCGGTGAACTTGTATATTTATAGGTGAACCTGGAACCTGAAGGTCACGAGAAGTCACTGGATGCGATCGGTTTGGAAATATTTGGGGAGCCTATATGTCCAGCAATGCAACAAAACCAAAATTATAAATTAAAATTTTGACCTTTCAAGTTTCTTGCCTGTTCTTCTCGAGAAGGCTCTCCCAATTTCCAAACAGGTGTAGAGTCAACAGTAACTGTTTTTTCCTTTCCTACTTGTATTTGCGGACATCTTGATTATATTCAGGATGTATGCACATACAAGGTTAATATGTTTCCTTTCAATGGACATATTTTGATTGGACATATCTCGACTATAGGTTGATGGTGGTGTTTTGGATTTTTTTGTTACTGCTTACAAACTTTGAAGAGGAGTTTTATTTTTCGATCAATATCAAATTTTGGTGGTGTTTTTAGATTATCTGCATTTCAAGCCTTGGGTGCTCGTTTTCAAATGTTGTTTATGATATTAATGATTTTTTTATTGAAAATGTGCATGCTTAGGTATAGATGTATTATAATATCATCATAACAGCTCATATACGTCCCCACCGAGGGGCTCGAGCCTTGGTATACGGCGGTCTCCAACCCCGGACCTCCCGATTGGAAGGCAAGTGCTGTGTCCACAGCGCCACCGACGCTTCAAAAACTACTCTATGCGTTTAAAAGATTTTGTGTTGATGCGAAAGCAAAGTTTGTGAGTGGCAAGATGAAAAATAGTGACAACTTAATTAAAACTATAATAATATAATATAGTTGATCGTTTACGATTTTTTAAATATTGACACTTTAGATTAAGTTTCATCAACTTTTCTCACTCTTGACAACTTTCCCTTTACAATTTAACACTTAATTGCGATTCTATTTACATTATGTCGAACTAATTAGACATACGTACTTACGAAGTATGCAACTCAAATCCACACTTTGATGTTTTTATGCTACAGAAGAGTACCGCCACTAACTATATACATATTAATGAGATTTAAAATTCATTAACTTTTTATATTGGTACGAAAAAGTTCTATTAACCAATAACACTTTTTGAGCTTAGTTCTTTGTTGCAACTTACGGATAATAGAAAAAGTCCAAGAATGGAACCCTGAGGGACGCCTTTGCGGACTGAGGAACTAGGTGAATTTACGCCATTAATATGCAATTTCGGAACCTATTCTATTATAGACTAGTGGGCCTGGCAGACGTTGTCCTGCCCGATTACAGCGCCACCTACCGGGTCCAATTATACGTTTAAACCTTCCCTGGACCTATCCAAATACACACAGAAAAATTCTTAAGAATCTGTCGAGCTGTTTTTGAGTTTTAGCGAGACTAACACACAGCGTTTCATTTTTATATATACGAGTAAGAAGAAGAAGATATAAGAAGAAGAAGAAGACTAGATATAGCACTAGAAGACAGAATGCAAGTCCGGTAACACCATAGTGAGTCAACTTTTTGATGAGGGTCTCATGATGCACACAGTCGAAAGCCTTAGACAAGTCATAGAAGTCACTAATTGCATCATATGAATTTTCCCATACTTCATAAATATGACTGATTTATTAAACACCTGCATCAGTTGTTGAACGACTCTTAACTAAATTATTTATTTGACATTAAATAGTTTCTATTAAAATATAAAATTAATTGTGACAACATATTATTTTCAAATATAATACTTACTTAGACTTGGTATGATAGAAATGGGTCTAAAGTTAGTAGGGTTTTTTGTATTACCCGGAATTATTTTAGTAAATTTTATTAATTTTGGATATATTGCATCATAAATATATTCATTGAAAACGTAAGCTGCTGATGCAGATGCCTGTGCAGTCTGTTCTTGAACTGATAACAATTATTGATAAGTCATAGAACATAAGCAGTCTTTTCTTTTCTAAAAATTTAAACTTTTAGACTTTATTTTGCCTTAAGGTTGCCTGGCAGAAATTTCTATTTAGCAATAGTTGCGTTTTGTGTTTATATTTTTATTATTTGTGGTTTTCCAGTTGCTCTTTGTGCTTACTGTACAAAGAACAACTGGAAAACAACAAATATAATATATTTTCAATCATTCATTCATCTATTATTATTGTTGGTTATCTATCTACTGTGAAATTTAAAAATCTGTAGTTCCTGTTGACCAGTTAACCTATTTAGTACGTTACATAAACTAAAACGGCTGTTAATTTTGAATATTCCTAATAATCGTCAACTACAATCTGTTCTATTAGTTTCCATGCACTTTAGCCCGTTAAATAATACAGTCACAGTATTACACCGTGGGGTAACATTTTCTCACAAAATTCTATAAATTATAATAAACTAGAGTAGATGATTGTTGTATTCATTAGTTTTATCTTTTTAATTAATTGTTTTTTCTTATGGATTTGTTTCTCAATTTGTTTGTAATTTGAATTTAATTATTCAATCAATTTTTCATCAAGTTTTGATTCTTTATTTGTTACGTCTTTCTCTTTGAAATATTGGAGAAATCTGTCCCTGTTTATGCTAGTCATTATATCTGAAATATTACTTTGTGTAACTTTTTTATCTATGCACATTTCCAGGTCGTGTCTCTGCCTGCTGAAAACGGGACACTCGGCGATGAAGTTTTCCGACATCTGGATCGCAGAGGCATGACACGGGTTCTGATTGCACTTGAAGCGATGCAGGTACCCAAAAGAACCCGCCATGACCCGTCATGACCTGGGTGACTACGCCGTCCATCTCAATCTTTATGATTACACTGTGCCGCCGTCGCGTCGAGAAGAAAATTCTCAATTCCTGGGTCACCTCAACTTTAGACTAGATAGGCTGGATAGTTTGTTTAGTGGGTTTGCTCCGCACACTACGGGGTGAGTCCCGCACACGTTTGTAGACTAGCCGTTGACAGGTACGGTGCGCAAAAGTATTCCACCTTGCAAATAAAAAGGTAAACTCGAGAACATGAAGTAAAAAAACTAAAGATATATATTTCCATAGTGAGATAACTTTATATGTATGATAGTTTGACAGCTCTTACATAGATAATCAATTAATCCGCTATATTTATTCTACAGTAAAAAAATATCTGACGTTTTAAAAACTGGTCCTAAGCAAACATAAGTAATGAAATAAAATGAGATGAGATGAAAAGAAATGAAACTATTTTTATTTCGTAAGCATACACTCTTAGAAATTCAAATTTAATTCACTGTAATAATCAAATTTGGATCTACCACACGTAAACTTATATTTTTTTTTATATAGAACTTTGCATTTTCTTTAAAAAAGCTAAATTAATTGAAAAATGAATTAAATTAACAAAAAAAAAATCGTCTCGGGCGGGACTTGAACCGTGTTGACGCCTTGACCAACTAGGCCACAAGCTCTTATACCCGCCTCGAAATTTAACGCCTAACTCCAAAAAGTCAAAGATCCTTCCATCATCACCTTAGTGTGACGGAAGCAACACTGAGGTAGTGACTACTAGTCGTAAATACCTAAATAGTTTAAATAAAAACATAAAACACATTGGATATACCTATGAAATTTAAGGGATTCCATCACCAGATTCGAACTTGATGACAATGAGACCACCTTGGGATTACACTTTTTCGAATACAAAAAGAATTTTGAAAATCGGTTAACAATTGGCGGAGTAATCGGTGAACATAAATAAAAAATAAATAAATAATAATATAGTCGAACATAGAACCTCCTGCTTTTGTGAAGCAGGTAAAAAACAACATAATGCAGAAGGTATCGCAACAGTCCTACTAGCAACGACAAACCCAGACCCCCAGATCAAAACAAATAGCCTCAACTATAACACTACAAATGCGATGAATAGAGCACAGGACACCAAACACAACCTTTCCGTTATAAGAAATCCAATACATATCGGCAAGTTATTTTCGTAACTTTAGCATCTTGATGAATTACATCAAATCTAATTTTATTTTGCAATCTCTATGAGTCTTCATAGTCAATGTCCCACCTCAATGTCCCACCACGATAATTGTGATTGGAATGAACCACGATACCAAAGCAACGACTTATAAACAAATTACATTACGGTGTAATAGTAGGCCCAGACCAGCACGCGCTAGGCGCATCAAGAGGTATTCCCATTACAAATATTGACACGCACACGCAACGCCCATTGTGTCGGCGCAGTCCAAAGGTTATCTTATCAACTGTTTGCGTTTAAAACACAACAGTGTGTTTGGAGAGAGGCGCTTGTCCGTCTGTCGGTTTGTCTTTCGTCAAATACGGCTTATCTTCAGGTAATTGACGTATTGGTTGGGATTAGGAGCATGGTTTCCGGGAAGTTTCCTGTTTTGTTTAAAGTTATAACTAAAGCCAAGGAATATGTCAGCCGTTGTTTAAAGGCGGCTTTTAAGGCAGGTTCTGTTGATTGTTTCAGTCTTTATAATACCTGAATGTGAATATGTGTATATATTTTCACTACATATTATATAGACTATGTAATATAGACGCTATTGCCTTTATTAAATTTTAACGAATTATAGGAAAAAATGTATATTTACATTCATATTTTTGCACCTTTTTTTAATGCCCAGTCGACAGACAAGAATTGAGAAGGAATGAAGAAACCCTACTTATATCTTAGCTCGAAAAATAATATAATAATATGTCCAATCATCTCGTTTGCAACCAGGCAAATTTATGAAACAGAGAAAACTAAGCAAACATAAAATAGAAAAATCCTTAGCTGCGCAAACGCTATACTTTTAACCCAAACAAGTCGCTGATGCAAATCAATTAAAAGCGTCTATTTAAAAGGTACCTTTTTATGTGGAAGGATCAAGTAGGCAGTCAAACTTTATCGTTTTATTGGCCCTATACTGGCCAAGTACCTTCCTAATTAACAGCTTTATTTATAAAGAATCAGACCACCGTCTATTGGGAGTAATTAGTGTATATGGACCGACAAAATAGGGGTACATAATTAAAATGTCTTAATTTTATTGATCCCCAGCTCGTTTATTGTACTATTTGAGTGAGCTGTAAACGGATCGACGGGTCCGTCAGTGCCACTTCTGGATGAGGTCAATAAAACATCACACTACCTGAGCAAGAGAGTTCAAAATTAATAGGATAATAATAATTCACATAACACTACTTATAAATATGTTGCAAAACATAGTCTGTCTGGACTTTATATTTGTGTCACTAAATGTAGCCTTTATTAAGTAAATTAATAGAAATGATAATTAATAATATCTATTTGTTACATAAGTTGGCCTTAAGTAATATAGTCGTACCTAATTGAAAGTCTTATTTGTGTGTATTGGAATAGTAAACAAAGTTCTTTTGGTGTCAAAGATAGATTATGTAGTTCTATAATTAGATACTTGGTGACTACTTTGACGATAAACTATCGAATTCAATGGTATAGATACGATTGTGTAGTAGAAAGCGGATGAATAGACATTCTCTTTCTTAGGAAACATTCTTTCTTGAAAATTTAATACTTTACTATTATTTAAATAACAATAAGGTACCTACTTGATTCAGTCTTCAGAAGAACAACAACAACAGCTGCAAATTGCTTAAAAATAATCGGATGCATTCCCTAATAATTAGAGACATTATTTTAGTCGCCATATTTTCAAGACACAAGACAAACAAAAAAGCTCCGTCGAAATTAATTGAATTTTATTTTAGGCTATACCCGGCCACATAACTTACATCGGGAGACGCAATTAAATTCATAAGCATGTGTCTTATACTACAGGGGCCCAGTAAAATTGTCTACGCCATCGTAAATAATCGACTCTTAATGATAGAATTTATACAGGGCACCCAAAATGATTAGGGCTTTATTTTAAATAAACTAAGGAGCTGCTTGAACTAATTTTGGTGGAAATTAAACAGAATGCGTTGCGCTCACAAATCTCGTCATTTTATTGTATATGGCTGTTGAGGAAGCTTTCAATTGGATGGACGGCTTTATTCAATAGTTCTTGCGACTTAATTTATTTTCTCAATTTTCCATATTTTGTTAGACAATCCAGCTACATATTGGAACAGTCTATTATGGATTGCTCGAATAAAGGGGTAAGTATTAACCTTCTTCCATCTAACAGAGGACTTCAGCCTAAGATGAAGTGTCAAGGTTAAGGAAACCACCTAAGGTGCCTAGTCATCTTTGTTCAAAAAATCAACCCAGAATAAGCCGCTTTTCTTCGAAAATATTATCTATGAAAAATGACTTAAAAATTATTCCTCAAGCGTGATGTTAAATTTGTCATATATTTTTGATAACTTTATTTTAATTTTACCAGAAAGAAACCCAAAATATAGGTACCAGATTTATAAGCTTGAAGAAAATGAAAACAAACCATATGGTGAATTTTGAGTTAAATTATGCACTTTAGATAAAACACTGATCACTAATTTTAAAAATCAAAATTTCTTAAAAGCCTTAAGTTCTTTGTGTTTTTGTCTCTTCACCATAATCGATGACAGGAAAGATCAAGGTCTGAACAAGCATTTAGATATAGGTGCTGTAATTTTTAAGGTTGCCGTGTATTATTAAACATTTTATATCATAATCAATACCAATATCAAATAATCTAAGCATCATTTAATAATATTTGGGTCCTCCCACAATAACAGATAGTGAATGTTGATCTAAGAAATAAATAAAACTTAGCAATAATGATTAAAGTATACTTCAACTATTTTATTACTACCGATAACTCAGATTGGTTTACAATTCGTATTCTTAAATAGTGAAAAGAGGGGCAGTCCCACTATTTACAGCGTTTTAGCCAAAACAGAAATGTTTCCCTCCACACACATTTTAACAACACTTTGACAGATAGCAAATACCTTCTCGGTTATGCATAAGAAACAACGATTTCTTTTAACAAAACCGAGAAATGTAGGAAGAATATTTACATCCTTGTACATAACTGGCAATGCAATTGGTAATGTACAAAGAACAAAAGTTTCTTAGTACACTACCCGGTTTTGTACGAAGAATATTTTTTCTTTGTACATCGCTGGTAATGTAACTCGGTTATATACGAGTAACAAGGGATGTCAAATTATATGGGAACGATAGCGATTTGATTTTGGTTGAAACTTTAGTAGTGCGATTGTAACTCAGGAGCCTGTCAATGATCATTGAAGTCTATGTCAGAGGACCACCATCTACCAACCCACTGATTGAATTTACGAGACAAAAACAGCTTCTCATTCTACGAGGTTTCACTGAGTAGGGAACTCTTTCAAGGCATTCACAACTTATCAAGTTATCACTTAAAAACACACACAATTTTTTATTTAAAATTACTTACTGTAAAGTTACAGATTATTCTAACGACAATTATTCGTGGATGTTATCTGCTTGATTCTATGACGGTCTGTTTATTGTTAATTTTTTGTTTCATTTACAATCAGACTTCAAAGGAGATTTCCCACTTTGGGCCTAACGTTACACGGATGATGTATGTACCTATCAAAAAATCCAATCCAATCCTATCAAAAAATCGTAGCCAAATGGCAAAAAACGGAATCCTTATAGATTCGTCATGTTTGTCTGTCTGTCTGTCCGTATGTCACAGCCACTTTTCTCCGAAACTATAATAACTGCACTGTTGAAACTTGGTAAGATTTTCACACAAAAATAAAAAAGCAATAAATTTTGGGGGTTCTCGATACATAGAACTGAAACCCAAAAAAATTTTTCATCAAACCCATACGTGTGGGGTATCTATGGATAGGTCTTCAAAAATTATGTTGAGGTTACTAAAATCTTTTATTTCTAAACCGAATAGTTTGCGCGAGAGACACTTCCAAAGTGGTAAAATTAGTGTTCCCCCCCCCCCTGTAACTTCTAAAATAAGCGAATGATAAAACTAAAAAAAATAAATTATGTACATTACCATGTAAGCTTCCACCGAAAATTAGTTTGAACGAGATCTAGTAAGTAGTTTTTATAATACGTCATAAATCGTACGGAACCCTTCATGGGCGAGTCCGACTCGCACTTGGCCGGTTTTTTCCTTTTTTATTAAGATACACGCCACAAAGCTTATCATACATATTCAAATATAAAAACACTGTCCAATCCTAATATCTCATACAATAAAAACCACAACAATTCTGTAACATAAAATCGAAATAAGGAAAATATTTATTGTTGTTTCCTTTCTGTTTGAACCTATTCAAATTAGAGGGTCATTCTTTTTTGTGAGCAGCATGTCGCCATAAACGCAATATGATGAGACAGAAAACAGGTAATTACGATGTTATTTATTATGAAAAAGGGCGCTTATGGAATATATTTTAATAAAAGAATTTAGCATTTAAATTGGCTTTCTGGGCATATTATACGTTCTCATTTAATTATGAGTTTTGGGTCCAGTTTTTTGATACCTTTACAACATACTACTTACTATTAGAACTTTTGACGACAGAAGAATCAAAATTCAGTTTTTAAAAAATATGAATCTAACTGGTTTTGCCCGTGACTTCTTCTCACATGTAATATCCAAAATGTTTTACTTTATACTAACTTTAATGCTCCAAGTTTTATTTTTACGAAACTATCTATCTACCTACATAGTGAATTTTAATAAAATCGGTTCTGTAACATTGAGCGTGCAACGGTAACAAACGGACAGTGCTACTTTTGCTATGGTAGGATTTATTTTTCTTAAACTATATTCTAAGAGCATTTAATTTTTTTATTGTATACACCCTTTAGAATAGCAATATCAAATCAGTGAGCAAAACATCCTTACCGCGAACGCGAACCGTCGATGACATAAAAATCACATTGAACGCTTACGAGCAACGATTCTCGCGGTGAAATAATTCGCAACACTTTATTAGCGCTCTGGCTTAAATGATCAACTTATCGAGTTAGCGGGAGGTACGATTACTAATCGAATAATGAGCGACTCGATAATTAACTCGCCGAATCAAACCTTAACGCGTGCAAATACAGATGTTAAAGTTACTCGTCGGCAAATTGAGACGTTGCGATCTCGATTAAAACAGCCGAGTGTTTGTTAGTACTTGTACTAATTTGTGGGCAGTGCCTAATTGAAGTTTTTAATTGTGCTTTCGACGAGTTTACGCCTTGAATACGCGACTTTTTTGCATTTAACCGTGCAATTATTATTTCTGTTTGTTTATCAACATTACTACTCTTAATTTTGTTTTAAATTTATGATTGCCATTATAACCCTTTTCAAATTATTTTTATTGTATTATGACCTCCCGATAAATATTTGTAAGTATTGTATTTAAACATTAAAAATTTTACGTGATTGACCCAATGACATGAAAGCTACGTAAGGTATATATAGGCATGAAATAAATTTACAATGGCTATTACGTCAATGATGAAAGATTCGCTTCTTTAATTGACTAATGGTATATTTACTCGAAATGCAAGCAATAATAACAAAACAAAGTTGTTATTATCGCTAAAACTTTTTTTTCTCCAAAATATTATGATTTATACTAAATCTCAATAGGTAAACTTCATTGCATCCAAGCATTTCGTCGAAATGTGCTTAAGTCTCACCAACTAAAATATGCAGTGTAAAAATTAATACCAATAAAACAAAAAGCTGTCGACACACGAACGTCACCACGACTCACCTTTTTTCCCGCGTCGCCGCTCGCTTGCGGTCTGAATAAAAATGTCGTAACCACACTTCATCACACAATTAAATTCCGGCAAAGAAAGAGTATCGATGGTCGGCCATTATGAGCCCTATTGTTACCATTCGCCTCACAATGCCTTACTTATGACCCGTTTAGGACATGAAAAAAGAAATGGCCGAGGTGTCGACACACAGTCGAGTAGAATGTTAAACCTAGTTGTATTATTCAAACTCTTAAAACGAAGTTGGTCTACGATTTCATGTACACTGGGCTCCAAAAGTAGATAAGCATTTTAGTACGAACTATTAACAATGCATTATAAATGTAACCATACTATATAAAAGGAATCCATCCATCTACTTCTGAGGCCGACCGTACATGTTACAGTAAGAACTCATAAAGTATAAGTTGACTCATAAGTCTTGACTGTAACATATTTGAGAAATAAGATTGCTTGCGAGTATTATAAAGCTACGCTCATGAAAAAGCTCCGTTATTCATTTTCTATACTTATAAATATTTATACGTAATATGTTGAACTATATGTATAGTTGTCAGGTGAAACCTCTCTTGCGCCCATTTCTTTTGAGTATTCCCATTTAAGATAAACATAAATAAAATCCTGTCACATTAACACATGCTAGATCATAATAACAACCTTAAACTCTTAAACGCAGCTTTGTGGGGGTAGGTATAAAAGAACTTAATAGAATATATCAACCGTATTGATCTATTTTTAATTTGTTGTCAAAGTAGATCTTACTCACTATTAATAAATATTTAGTTGGTTTAATTTTCTCAGTGGCCTATTTCATCGCGGCCAATCCAATCCTGCCCGAAGTGAAATAATTTCTTACGTTGATTTATTTATTTTTCAAGTTAGTTTCTATTAGTCAGATCGATTTCAGATTTAACCAGCTCTAATATATAGCATTAAAATTACGATTGACATATAATCTACCGTCTTCAGTAAGTCTGACGACTATTTTATATTTGACGACACGGTTAGCGCAGAGGTCGAGTGATCGCCAACTGCGCAACGGGTCGCGGGTTCGATTCCCGTACGGGACAAATATTTTGTATGGCCTACAGAAATTTGTTCCGGTCTGGGCGTCTGTGCATGTGATATTCTATGTTTGTAACTGCACCCACGACACAGGAGAAAATCCTAGTGTGGGGCGATGTTTTTTTAAAAAAAAAAATCTTTTTTTGACGACGACACAAAGTTTTGATCGGTTAAACTCACTCGACGACTCTCGTGCGCTCAGCAATTATTTTAGCTCTCTGCTACCTGAGGATGGTTGCTTTTTTCCTTGTAGATTAACTATTCAGGTAAAATTTTTCAGCAGGTGTTAAAATGATTGATTAGTGTTCTAGCGCTCGTATACAACTTACAAACCAATGTAGGTATGTTTTGCAAAATCTGTCGTTACATAATTTAATTCATAAATTACATTAAGAAATGAAAAGCATAATTATCTATAATAGAAACGTGAAAACAAATTTAATTTAAGCAAATAACGATACAATATTATAGAAATAAAATGCTCGTAGCTGTGTGAATGCGTCGTCTGTGTGTATAACGCTATTTCGAACCATAACAAATCCGTCAGATCAACGCGGGATGCTTGACGGCCAGTTATGGATGTACGAATATTATGATTGTTGCTTATTCGTATTAAAACGACTCGTGTTATTGTTATGTCATCACAATACATAATTTAATGTCTCACTCATGTAATATACCAAATTTTTAATTTCGTAACTATATAAAGTTTTCGCGATTTATCATGTTGAAATTAACGTATCAAATAAATGTTCATAATACATCCCCAGTTCCCACGTATAAAAATTAATTGAACCGTCAGCAATTAAGAAAGTAAACTGTTCAATGAGTATTCAACAGTATTTCACCGAGTGACATTAAAAAACCATAAAGAACTCAACCAATCAAATAACGAATTCTGATTGTCATCCTAACCCTGCCCCAGTTCCAAACGACGACGCGGCAATCAGAAAAATGGCGTCCACGGTCTTTGAGACCAGGATAACTGTGCTACTGACGCGTTCAACATTCGAACGTGTGCCGTTGTGTTAGGGGTTAAGACGGCGAATAGGTTTTGTGGCTTAGTAATGGTAAAGCACTGGTCTCATGACAGTTGATTAAAAGGGGCCGAATACACCGGCTCTGGCCTTAGTTGGGGGCCAGCGACAGCGCGGCGGGTGCTGCCCCGCGGGTGGCGACCCTGATGATTGTGTTTAAAATAAATAAGTACCTCAATGAACGATTGTATGCGCATTCCCGCCGCTCGATGCTTCATGGGCGCGCGATTGTGTACGGTAATTTATGCGATGTACGGATTGGGCAAAAAGAGCATCTCGATGTCATCGGATGACTCGCGCCGGTCGCTCGGCCGAGGTGCCGTTGTTTCGGTATCCTTTACCCAAATGAACTTATTACAGAGCGTAGGCTAAAGTGAGTCTTTGGTTTACCCGATCCTGCCTCTGTGTACAATCACTGACACATGTGAAAAGCTAAGACTGACTATAGACCAAAAAAGTTTTGATTGTATGTATTTTTTTATTTATTTATTTCTTTTGGCACATCATGTATGTATGTATTTCATATTATCATCCAAGAAACTTATCTGGCACCACATTATCTGTGAAGTGGCAAAAATTTACCTCTAGCTGTCATGGTGAATTCTCAATTAAGAAAGCTCTTTAAATATTTGGTTCTATGTTTGTACATAAAATGAAACAAACTAAAGCAATAAACAAATTATTGTTCAAATAAGAACCTCGCCGGATTATTTATTTCGCAACACAACACATTACACAATAATAATCACATTTTATTGACGAAAAATGTACAAAAGAAACAAAATATTTATTTTGATTTTTTTGTTATCTACTGAATTTTTGTAATCTATCACAACGAAACAAGAGCAATAATATAAAAAGTACCAGAGCGTTTGCATTAAATGAAAATTTAGGCATTTTCTGGCAAAAATCTATTTTTTGGTCAATTTTTACGATAAAACGCCCTCTTTATCTAACATTCTCATTATGTTGAATCATACTATATGGTATTAACTACCCTATAATAATACCTAATCGTAGAGAAGAAAAAGTTAATAAATACCATAAAACGTTTTGAAAAATCTATGTAGGTTTTACATCGATAAAATTAAGCAAACTTTCTCTCGTTTTAATATGTACGTTGTATACTCGTATATACATATCGTAGGTATCTGTACGTATTGTATAATATATAATTATAGTCTTGATTTTAAACAGATAAAATTACTTTGTTCTATAACCAATATTCTTGTACCTATAAGATATACCCAAATATTTAATAGAGAAAAGACTATCAAAAATGTTCATTTTAATCTGTATATAAAATAAATACCCCTAACAACAGACAGTAACAAAAGGGGCGTTACACCCTTTGATGCTCGTACTTAAACTGAATCAAATGAATAGCGAATAGTTCACGAATCTTACCCCACTTACACGCATCTGTTAAAGGGTAGATGCGTTTCTAATGGTTTTATAATATCAACTTGCCTCCTATAATCATTAGATTAGAGTCTATTCTTTTTTTCAGTGTGTTTTTAGATAGTGCTGTAATCTGTGAGCTAAACGTGTAATCAGTGTATAGGACGTTAATGCATCAGCCGTTTTTGGTAAACATATAATTGAGGGTTGGATGTCCGACCGCCACTCCATACTTTTTTGATGATTACTTATTAATGCGCTTCACTTACGTTAGTGTTGTGATTTAATGCGATAGTCTGTTTTTTAGGGATCCGTAGTTCAAAAGAAAAAAGCGGAACCCTTATAGGGTCACTTCGATGTCTGTCCGTTCGTCTGTCTGTCAAAACCCCTTTTCTCGGGAATCATTGATTTACTACCAAACGTTTGGTAGTAAATCAATGTCGGGAATGCGTAGAGTCTACGCATTCCCGTTCTAACAGTAGGTGCACGAAAAGCAGCTTTAGAATACCCTATCATTGCTGACAGAGGTCTGACAATGTTGGTACCGTTTGCTACCACTTATAGATGTGAGATCGACTTCTCAACTCTAGTACCTAATATTGAAAACAAAAGCCTGAAACCGTCTGAACGTGGCGCATGACATGAGATGCGCGTTGAGTCTAATTAAACCTAATATTAAAAAACTTGCGAATTTAAAACAATATCAACCTTCACACTTCACACACACTACACGACGACACGGTTAGCGAGCTCGAGTGATCGCCTAACTGCGCAACGGGTCGCGGGTTCGATTCCCGTACGGGACAAATATTTTGTATGGCCTACAAAAATTAGTTCCGGTCTGGGCGTATGTGCATGTGATATTCTATGTTTGTAACTGCACCCACGAAATAGGAGAAAATCATAGTGCGAAGCGACATTTTTTTTAAAAATGAAATGTAACAAAC
This sequence comes from Schoenobius gigantellus, assembly GCA_963935595.1. Lineage (NCBI taxonomy): Eukaryota > Metazoa > Arthropoda > Insecta > Lepidoptera > Crambidae > Schoenobius > Schoenobius gigantellus. Next base: position 12,296,718 of record OZ012558.1, read on the forward strand.
TGGTATTGTAAATGTGCATTTTCTTATGAACAAAGATAATTTGAAATAATTTTAAGTAAGTTAGCGCGTTCAAAATATATGACCATTTAAGTCGTATATTTTGCAAATTTTACAATCCGAATACGAATAAGAACGTATAAGTGCGCAAGCGCCCTTACAAGGGAATCAAAACCGTATTTTCCGTTGACGTAGGCTCATGAAATTTGACAAGGAACAAGGTCTTATAGCAGCACATTTTGAGGAAAAAATCTGAAAACCTTAAATAAGCAATCACTTTGCAGAAAAGAATTTATGTTATGAGATACTCGTAAGTTTGTACGGAACCCTCGACGTGTGAGTCCAACTCGCACTTGATCCATTTTTTTCTTGTATTGATTGATGTTTGAGCATCGGATTGCGAAAGATAGCCATTCCTTTGTAACTGCAAAATATAGGCCTTCCACCATCTTTGAGGTCGAAACATGACATTCATCAGGAAAAATGAAAGTGACGGGGCGGGACTCGAACCCAACATACCGTGTTGATGCCTTAACCACGGGCCACCGATCATGATCATTATCATCACAGCTTATATACGTCCCCACCGAGGTGCACGAGTCTACCCTAACCAGTTATGGTAGGGCGATTAGACCTTAGTCAAACCACGCTGGCCCAGTGTGGATTGGTTGATAGATAGATAGACAGATACATTTTTATTTGCACACTACAACACACGAATAAATACAACAAACAAAAAAAAAACTATCACAATACAACAATACAAGCAATGGAACAATGTATAAATATGCATTTATAAACGCATGTACTGTGTTGTACGACCGCTGTGTGCTGGAGTGGTGCAAAAGGGCTCACAGCTCAGCATACGATTTGCTCATGCAGATGAGCAAATCACTGGTATTCTGCTGTAGCCCAGAGGTTCAAAATGAGGTATCAAAAAGTCAAAACACCTTCCGATGAACGTTTAAAATCGAGAAATGTTTACAAAATATATTTAATATCTACATATACATCATTTACTCAATATATTTCATGTATGTTTAAACACATACAAACATATTACATATAAATATAAGATTGATAGGTTTGTTAAAAGACACTTACTACCAGAAAAATATAAATATTTGAAAGGATATTCGATTATACATACGAAAATGTGTGCAAACATAGGTCTGATGATGAAACCGATGAGTTCGTTGCACATATGAACAAGAGTCAACTAATGTACACATTTGCGTATCCTTACATTACACGTTGGCACTATGGTCACGAACAAGCTAAATTCGGAAATTTCCCAATAAATACCCATCAGGTATACCCAATCGCTGTTTTTCAAGGAGATGTGATTTAAAAAGTTTTTTAAATATGGGTTTCGAGGTTGATATACCTAAAGGTGGCGGTAAATTGTTCCAGCACTTGGAAGCCAAGTAGCGGAAACTGCCCGCGAATGCGACCGTTTTATGCGGATGGTACTCCAGTAGGCAACGTCTAGCTCTGGTGTTAGGCCTAGTTTGATAAAACTTTAGTTTTGTGTAAAGATAACTCGGTTTTTTATATTTAAGTATATCATACAAGAGGCTCGCAAGATGAAGGTGCCTACGCGAACTCATGTTGAGCATAGAAGCGTCGTTCAAATAAGGTGTGATGTGACTCCTAGGTGGTATATGGAAACAGAAACGGCAACAAGCATTTTGAACACGTTGGATTAAGCGACGTGATCTCGAAAGCATACGCGGCCCGTAAACTATATCACCGTAGTTTAGCTTAGACAAAATCAACGCCTCACATACCCTAACACGCATATCTTCATTAAGATAATTACGAATTCCATATAGCACCTTAAGTCTATAAAAACATGCCTTAATAAGATCAATTATATGAGATTCGTAACGCAAATGGCTATCTATGACTACACCTAAATCCCTAGCCTCCCCCACTTGCTCGACCATTTGACCACCCATCTCAATCCCAGGTTTATTCCTCAAAATTTCAGTAACCTGAGCCACACTACCGAGGATCAAATACTTGGTTTTACCTGGGTTCAGCACTAAACCATTATCAGTCGCCCAGCGAGCAATAGCATCAAGATCCTGATTGATTTTCGATGTCACCTCATGAAAATGACGTGGATGTCCTGATTTGTACAGCTGTACATCATCTGCATATAATTGATAGCAGCAGTGAGTTATTACTCGTGTGATATCTGAAGTATATAAAACGAACAGCAATGGGCCAAGCAAAGAGCCCTGAGGCACACCACGCTCCAGAGGCCTCAACACTGAAAACGAGCATGTGCCATCCTCCCTGCAAAGTTTCACTGACTGGTAACGGCCACTCAGGAACGATCCGAACCAGGCAAGTGATGTTGCATCAACTTCATAATAGCCAAGCTTTGCCAGCAACAAAGAGGTATTCAAACAATCGAATGCCCTTGAAAAATCTAGGAGTGTGAGGCAAGTGCTGTAACCTGAGTCCTGTTGTGTGAGAGCGTCATCAGTAATATTCAATAGGGCAGTGACAGTACTCATTCCCATGCGAAAACCAGACTGAGCTGCAGGGAGGATATTATTAGTTTCTATGAATTTGCTGAACTGGACATGTACAGCCTTCTCCAGGATTTTAGACAGATATGATAGAATACTAATTGGTCTAAGTTCTTTAAGTTCAGTGGGGTTTTTTACCTTAGGTAACGGAGTTATCAGAGCTGCCCTCCAGAGCGTTGGAAACTCGCCAGACAATATAGAGGCATTTATTATAGCAGTTATCGCTCTCAGCGACTGTGGGAGCGTTAAAAGGATCATGTCCCTATTGATGCCATCTATTCCAATAGCGTTCGAGGTGAGGGACAGAATGTAATTTGCAATGTTGACTTCACATACTTCCTCATGGTGATCCAGAAAAAACATCTAGAGAATATCCATATACTCACTAGGTGTTACTTCTGGACCCCCTTTTTTCCGAGGGGAATGCGTGGCCGCACCGTACTCGCCGTTGGCTAGACGACGAACGTGCGTGGGGCTCTCCCGGCAGAGTACCAGGCCTACCCACTAAAACCCCCCGGTGTTCTCCCTGCCCTTATGTGCGCGCTAGATAAGGTCCACACTGCGAACCACCTAAATGTATCCATATGATCGGCGTTCGCTTATTGACGATTATGACGTAAACTATTAACTGTTCAAAAAAAAATCTTTATTCAACATAGGCCTTTACAGGCGCTTATAGACGTCAAAATAAAGCAAAACATTCTAATATTCTAATTTAAAGGAAACATATTAACCTTGTACATACATCCTGAATATACTCAAGATGTCTGCAAATACAAGTAGGAATGATAAAAAAGTTGACTCTACACCTGTAGTCTGAGGCTCTATTTTTGAATCATTCGTCAGGCGTTAATTGATTCACAAAAATAGAACCGACTTCAAAAACACTGAAAACTTAAAAATAATCTTCTTCTATATTGAAGTCGGCGCCAAACGATGATCTCCTAGAAAGTGTTAAAATTTGTCACCGACTTCAATATAGAAGAAGATTATTTTTAAGTTTTCAGTGTTTTTGAAGTCGGTTCTATTTTTTGTAAAAAAAAATATTTTTAACTTTTTAGTGAATTAAATCTTTTTAGTGAAAGAAACCCTAATTTAATACCAGCTCACCTTTGGTGAGCTCGTATTAAATTAGTGTTTTCCTCGATTTTCTATAGGATCCCATCATCCGATCCTGACCTTGACCATGGGACCACCCTTGCAGTATACTATACCAAATACAAAAATAATTTTGGAAATCGGTTTAAAAATGACGGAGTTATGAGGTAACAAACATAAAAAAAAATACAACCGAATTGATAACCTCCTCCTTTTTTGAAGTCGGTTAAAAAGAGCCCCAGCTTGTCTCTTTACTTCATCATAACAGCTCCTATACGCCCCCACTGAAGGGCTAGAGCCTACCCTAAGTTAGGGTGCTTAGACTTTAGTCAACCAAGCTGGCCCAGTGCGGTTTGGTCGACTTCACATACACCTTTGAAATTCTTCGCAGATGTATGCAGGTTCCCTCACGATGTTGTCCTTCACTGTAGGAGCGTCAACTAAATGTACATAAATTCGAAAACGAAAGACACATTAGTACATGGCAGTCTCGAACCCCGGACCCCCCAGACAGACTCAGAACTTTGTACAGCATTTTAAGTCTCTTTCAGTCCAAAACGTGGCTACACAAGTCACAACGAAAAGCGTATACGCAGTTCAAGGAATTATAAATTTTATAGTCTCAATTCTGTGAAACCGCGAACGGAGCACCTAAGTAGAAACCTGTGTTGTTTGTTTTTCGATAGGACTGTGTAATCGTGTGCGCCTTTTCTCCTACAGTCCTTTTTCATGTGTTTTTTATCCGTGCACCCAATAAAAGAGGTGGCCTTTCTACCTCGAGTTTTTTCAAAGAAATTGAGATATCTTTGGCAAACAATGTTTGTGTTTGGCTGTTTGGCGTGCGCATTTATATTTAATGTGGCTATGTTTGTTTAAGCACTAGTTGTCAGGAGCTCAGGCTGGTTATTGCTGGGATACTTTTTCATCAAAACTATAAAGTACCTATCTGTGTACCTTTTGTTTAAACCCTTCATTTGTTTTCTCGTGATTTAGTTACAAATTAGAAATGTATGCTCAAGACGCAGGTTCGAATCCAGGCTAAGGTGTTTATTATCTTGTATCGAATTAAAAATCTACTAGGAAATGACCGTAAACTATGTTCTATTTATATTAATATAATATATTATTAAATTAATATAATAGGTATATTTGGGATTTTTTTATGAATCCAGGGGCCTAACCATGACCGCTTATAGCATGGTTAAAACAATATTGAAACAGAGACACCGCTCTTGCTGCGTATAGCGCCATCCCGCTCTCAGCGCGGTTTTAATATTATTTTGGGCGATCATGGTTAGGGGGCTGATCATTTAATATTTCATTTTAGTGTTTGATGTTAGACTATTATGGGTTAACAAAGACGTTTTTATCCAAAATCCACTTATTTGTGTGAAAATTATATTGTCATTTATTACCTATTTTTTTACCTACCTACTTGTTATCTGTAATATCAAATACGATTTTCAGGCAAAATTTTCCCCATATATATTTTTCGACCTGTAATTTGACATACAGTAACTGTACCAATAAAACAAACACCCACAGACACCAGTATCTGGGAATCTAAATCGAATCTGAAACGTCCATAGTTCCATACTCATAAGTTCTTTTAATATCGTAATCTTAATCTTAATTAGGTCTTAATCGATCAAAGATAAGTCCTCATTTTGTAGGTAGTTTTAACATCCCCTTATAAAATAGCTCCATTGCAGTAACTGAAAAAACTTATTAATTATATTGTATGTACACATATTCATTCATATAGCAATCAACGTCATCTTTATCTGATTTAAATAGGGGTTGAAAAACAAGGGTTAGTCCAACTAGTTATACTATTAGTTATACGATATAAAAATATAGACAAAAAAATCCAAACTGTTATACTACTCAATATAACTATTTGGATACGAATAAATTCGGTGTCATTTAGTAAGTGATATAAAAATTTCGAAATAGGTTTGCAATTATTTTCGTAATCCAGCGTGTGCTTATAACGAGATTAGTTAATATGGATTATACCACTTTGAGCACCTGGGTGATATTACTCAGGTGATCAAATTCCACATTTTTGAGTTTTTACATTCAACGGAGTATAATAATAAATATTTGATAAAAAAACTACATTTTTTATTCAGATCCGTTACGATATTGATACCGAGTCGGTCCCATGTTAATTGAAAAGTACTTAACTAAAGTAATCTGAAAACACCTTTAGCTTTATTTCTGTGCATACTTTCGATTATACGCAGAAGCAAAAAACGATGTACAGCAAGAAATAAAACGACAACCCAAGAAATATTTCACTTCAATACACCTGGCAAAATAAAGTTAATTGTAAAAACCATAACTACTCGACTGGCCTCGTCCGTAGCGTGATAATACTGTATTTCTCATGCAATGTTTGTAAGCAGCAGTGTTGTATCAAAAGAGGGACATGAACATTTGACAAATGCAGTCACATAAACCCGGCTACAGGGGGCGCCACCACTTGTTGCTGTCAACGCAATTTTTATATGTCCCCGTGTTGAATATGCGAAATAAATTATGAGTACGCACATTTAAGTAGACACGTCTGCGTGCGCGCTTCAATTGTTTTGTTCGTATTATGAACTACATTTATATTTTTTAAAAATACATTTTTGTAACGGCCGTTATTTATTCCAGTGCGAGATCGAGTGATACCAAAAAGGGTATTTCAAATGTTAATTAAAATAATCTCTATTTTACATTCCACCTATTAAGAGCGTCTTTTAATGAACTGATAAGGATAAACGCGGCCGCAAAAAAAATGTGTCTTTAACTAAGTAGTATGTAACATGACTAACACAAAGTTAATAAAAATGGTTTTTTTTTCAAACATGCTCGAAAATGTAGGCATTATTGTAGTAAAAAGAAGACACGAAGTTTGTAATTCTTGGCTCATGCCTTACTTTACCGGCCTAGGCCAGGAAAGTAAGTATGAAAATTCATTTCTGACCGCTGCTCAAATGTTTTTTAATTTATCTATAACTTGAATAATGTAAATTGCTACCACATTATAAAAAATCTACTCTAATGACAATAATTCTATTGAAATGTTTGTATAAAATCACACGAAAATATGCTTAATTTTCGTTGCGAGTGAAAAAATACAGTATTACATTTTTTGCGTAAAATATGACTGAGCTGTATGAGCTTTGTTTCCTTTGCACTATCTAATAATTAAAAAAATATTGGTATTACTAAATGCTAGGCTACTATAATTAATTAATGAATTACTTTCGTTCTTTTATTCATATTATACTATTTTGTTTTCAGTATTAAGTCTTTCATTATCTATACATACCCCGGCGGGAATGGGGTTGCCGCACTCGTAATTATTGTCAAAGCTCTACTAGTCCGGCAATCCCTAACTTCCCGCCGGCCTCTGCAGTAATGTACTATTAATCCTTAGTATAAATTTGTAGAACAAAGTATAGTAAAATAACTAATTATTTTCAAGCATAAAATTAATCTTAATGCCCCAACTGATTTTCGTTCACGGGAAACAACCTCTACAAACTTACCATCTAGGCAAAAGATATAGTGCACAAGTATCTGTACATTACATTTTAGAAGCTAAGTTCACGCACTTCTCTTAGAGATAGCTTATATAAAATGAATTAACACATCTATTCTTGTAATGGAAGTTGAGCTCTAACTTTTGCTTTGAGGTCAGCTTCCAATTGACGACTCTGTAACAAACCAACATTGTAAATGGCGATTTAAAAGAGGAGATAAAAAATTTAGACCTTTCGAGTTTCTTGCCTGTTCTTCTCGAGAAGGCTCTCTCAATTTCCCAACAGGTGTAGAGTCAACTTTAAATTAGATTGTTTTGCTTTATTTTGACGTCAATAAGTGCCTGTAAAGGCCTATGTTGAATAAAGATTTTTGGATTTGAAAACAGGTGTACTCTACTCCTTCACTCGCGTACTCCGATGAGATTCACAATCGTGAACGATTAACCTACACGATTGAAGCGAGATCAAGCGTAAATGCCACACTTAAACGTGCCTTTCGAAGCACGAATGGCAAACCTAATCATTTAAATCGAGACATCTAGTAGTCTAATAGCGGTCTTTGAGGAACTAGGTGGCACACTGGCATCTGCGCTCGGTTAACGATTGCTAAAATTAATCAATGTCGGTCGTGGTCAACCCTATGATGGATGACCAAAAATGTGAAACATCTCGAGCTTTTCCGTGCTTCGGAAGGCCCATTAAATGGTGAGTCTTACGCCATTCCGGTAATGAGTGGCCCATTATAGCGTCTGCGTTGGCCGTATTTAACCCTATGATGAGTGACCAAAAATTGAAAACATCTTGAGCGGTTCCGTACCCCGGAAGGCCCATTAAATAGCGAGTCCTGCGCCTCCGGTAATGTCAGCTTATCGTCTCACCGGACTATATACGAATGAATGAACAGACACTGCACTTGTGTTTGGGCAAACACGCAACAAATATCATCTCCTGAGCAAATATCTAGTCTTTTTTACACACAACGGGAGAGTTCTTGGCCGAAAAGGCCAAAGATGTAAGCGAGCTTCAGCTGGACTCCTTAAAAACTGGGAAACTGGCTATCTTACCTCTAATTGTCGGAAAACAACAACGTTATAAATATGTTATTATGGAAAGAAACTTACGTATGACGGTTGCTAAGGCAGGCGGACTCAAAAGCTTAGTTAGATGTTAGACTTGCAAACTAAGCAGAAAAACTTCTACCCCTATGGGGAACTGACCCTCAGAACTCCAGATAAATGCTAAGTGGTTTCAACTACAAGACCAAGGAAGCGGTTAGAGAGCGCCGTCTCTGTTGAGGTTGAATGCCACGGCCGATTCATCGGAGGGCATGAGTCTTATAGCCACAATGCTGTGCCTTATATCTTAAATGGATCCTACATCTTTTACCTGAGGAAGACTCTGTACTAGGGTCGCCTGCTTAGATACCTCCGTCTTACCTATTTCTGCCACAAAGCAGCAGTGATTGCATTGCTGTGTTGCGGTTTGAAGGGTAAGATATGGCAGTGAAATAACTGGGTACCGTGACTTTACATCTTATGTCACAAGTTTGCAACTTACACTGTGGTTCTTGTGGGGATTGCAGACTTGTGACTGTTACCACTTACTATCAGATGGGCAGTATGCCTGTTTGCCAACTTAGTTGTATTAAAGAAAACTTTTGGAAGACATGCCAAAGTATGTCTGGCTCCAAAAGCAACCGCCGTCGCGAATTGTCCGCGGCCCGCCGCCGTCCCACGCCGCAACAGCCGATTCAATGGGCCTTTATCTCGCGCACAATGCGCGCGCGCTGGGCGGGGCGGCGCGACCCGCGATTATGCCCGCTTTTTTATTATTTGCGCCGTAGATACCTTTTACATCGCCGTTCAATTACTGAAGCGCGTGCGTCGCTGCGTTAGCTGTGTGTGGATACGTCAATGCAACTTAAGTTTGATCTAAGTTGTAGATTGGTTTTCACATTCGGTTATTGGTCGACTGAGTCTCTTTTGCGCTCGAACCAACAAAGTGAAGAGGCAATGTAACTGCACTGAAATTGCACTGGATATCATTTTATAATATTTTTAATAAATTAATTTTTGAAATATCAATGGGCATCTACTAAACACTCAACTAAAATTAATGCATATGAAAAAGGTATATAAATGTATTTATTTCTAATTCACACCCATTCTACTTATAGGGTACGCTTGTTTGTGATTAAAGACAAAAGTGTGATTAAGTTGTGATTAAGTAGGTAGGTACTCTGTACTATTAAGTATTTCAGATAAAAGAACAGAAATATCATAACATTGATCGAATTTCCAAATAAGCCTGCAAGTATTTAATAGGAGGCAGCCGCTAAAATAAAAATATGAATAAAATTATCAACAGAACAATATCAAATTCCAATCTAAATTTATACACTAAATCGACTTTTAAAAAGTTCATCAATTAATCGACTTTTAAATTAATATCCATTAGAATTACGTATTAACTACGGGACAAATGTTTTGTATGGCTTAGAAATTTGTTCCGGTCTGGGCGTATGTGATATTCTATGTTTGTAACTGCACCCACGACACAGGAGAAAATCCTAGTGTCCCACACGACGTTTTTTTTTAAACTATTAACTTCTTTGTGACCAGGGCTCCTACCATGATCGCTTATGGCAAGGTCGAAACAATACTGAATCAGAGACACCGCCCTTGCTGCGTATAGCGCCATCCCGCTCTCAGTGCGATTTTAAAATTGTTTTGAACGATCATGTTTAGGAGTCTTGCCACAATCGCTTAGAGCGAGATGAAAAAAAAATTGAAACTGAAACCGCTATTGCATGGTACGATACGCTATCCCATTCTCGCTGCGGTCTTAATACTGTTTTAAGGGACCTTAGTATACAGGAAGGCCACCAGAGCAAGGCAACCAGACGGTGATAGGTATACGCAAACAAATGAGTTGCGTATCCAAGCAAATATACCATGTCAGGTACTCTGCATGCAGCTATCTACATATTAAGAAAATAAAAATAATTAAAATAAAAAGCCTTTTTATTAATTGCAAAAATACAAGCTATTATTTATTTCTAGTGGGCTTATTTTATTTGGTTAGTATTCTTATTTTTTCTCTGCAAGAACCCCAAGTCGGTTAAAGGCCTTCTCCAAATCTGCCCAGTTGCCTCGGTCTAATGCTACTTGGCTCCAGTTTGAGCCGGTGATCCTCTTTATATCGTCTTCTTAGTGTATTAATGGCCTTCTTTTTTTTCTTTTTCCTTACGGGTACTCCACCGGCTTTTTACTGTCCATCTCTGATAGGTAAGCCTCGCTATACGTGTCGTGCCCATTTCCATTTTAATTTCTGTGCATAATCAGTGGCTTTTGTGCATGCAACTATATACGAAACCAATAATTTTCGCGTTGCCCTATCTACATTATCCCTCACGCTGCGCCTACGCAGACTGATTGCGCTCGCCTTGACATTAGTTCGACTGTCGCCCGCCATGCTCTGGATGCACTCGCTTGAACTGAACGTGTGCTGACTTCAATGGGTTTCAGAGAAAGTTTAACTTATTTACTTAGTTGGTAGACGAAATTTTTTGATTAAAAAGGATAATGTACGCATAACGCATAACGTATTGCATAAAAATCTCACTTCATAACCAATAGGAAATTTAAAGTTAGAGTGGGAGATGTATTATCGGAAGCTCATAACGTCCATAGTGGAGTACCACAGGGGGCCATGATCGGGCCTATCCTGTTGGAATGTTTATAACTGACCTAAAGATTGCTATTAGGATAGGACTCGTCTATATTCGCAGATTACACCAAAATAACGGGAACCCCATTTCAGTCACCATGTTATACAACAGGACCTGCACAATGGACATAAGACATGCTCATTTCTCTTAATGTAACAAAGTGTAGGTACAGTTTTACACATGAGCAGCAACAACCCTGTTCACACCTTTTTGTCTCTATGAACTATGAATTAATTTTCATAAGATTTTGATTTGAAATATGAAGTTGTCAAATAAAAACATTAGCAGAGTAATGGTCTATTTTTCTTAATATTTTCTAAAACATAAAAGGCATTATAATTTCCCTGAAATATTATTAAAATTGTGGCGACCGTGAACATGGAAAGCAAAAAGAAGGAACGGAAGGTAGTGCGATCCATTTATACAAAAAATATTAATGAATTTGAAGCTCTGCGAAAAGACCACACAGATGTAAGTACTTTAGAAGCGCGTTTTAATAAAATAAATGAACTTCAACAAAGATTACAGATCTTGGATAAGGAAATATGTTCCCTTATGATTGAATCGGACTGTAGTGAGGAGTCATTGGAGTATGAAATAGAGGATAGTTTAAAGTACAGAGATAGATGGTTAGATATTGAGGTAAAATTTAAGCCACTTTTGGAGGAACGAACTAATAATAATAGTAGCAATAATAAGGCACAGCGAAACTTCAAACTTCCACCTATTGAATTGAAAAAGTTTGATGGTAATATAAAAAATTGGCTACCATTTTGGGGACAATTCAAAAAAATCGATGAGGACCCTAATATTGACTATACAGATAAGTTCCAATATCTTGCTCAGTGTATGATGGTAGGGTCAGAAGTGAAAGCATTTGTAGATAGCTTCCCCCCTTCAAACAAATGTTATATACAATGTGTAGCCGAACTTAAGTCTAGATACGCTAGAGATGACCTTTTAATACAAATATATGTACGTGAGTTATTAGCGTTGATTTTGCAGAGAGAAAATTCCAGCGATACTGATTTTGTAAAACTGTATGACCAAATAAATTCACATTTACGATCGCTTGAAATATTAGGAGTAACAAAGGACAAATACTCCGCCTTTCTTTTACCAATGGTGGAGTCGATGTTACCAGTAAATATGTTAAGGACATGGGAACGTACAAAGCCAGTAAAAATGGAAGATGAGTTGAGCACTTTATTACTTTTTTTTGAAAAGAGAGGTTGAGACTGAACAGCGAATTAATATGTCGAAGGATACGTTTAGAAGTCACTCAGATTCTGACCGCGAACCGATACGTCAAGAGCCTACGGCAGGTTGCTTATTGACAAATATTAAAGAGAAGCCGAAATGCATATGGTGTGAGAAGGAGAATCACAACAGTTTGGAATGTTTTAAAATACAGAAGATGAGCATTGATGAACGACGTGACCTCTAAAAAAAGAAGAAAGCTTGTATGATATGCCTAAAAAAAGGACACCACGCTAAAACTTGTCGTGCATTTGTGAAATGTCCAGCGTGTGGACGGCGACATACGATCATACTTTGCGCGGGCACAAAACAAGGGGACACAGTGAAGAATAATATTACACCTTCAACATCTGCATCGACTAACTTGTCATCGGCGGAAACTGTCACTCTACTTCAAGTTGTGGTTGTCACTATCAACTATTACGGTAAGCAGATTACAGCGCGTGCTATGTTCGACAGTGGATCACAACGTTCATATATAAGAGAAGATATAGCTACTAAGCTAAATATTCCAATATCAGGTAAAGAAACTATATCGCATACATTATTTAGTGGTCTAGAGTTAAGTCCCAAAACGTATAATTTATATAATATCTCTGTTAAAAATTTAGATGAAACCTTTTCTTTTCGCATATCTGTTCTAGGACAAACATGCATTTGTAAGAATATCCCTAAATACAGTAGCTTCAATCTGTCAAATTTGCTTAGAAAACATAATATCACTTTATCAGATAAAAATCAAACAGGAATTGATGGAGATATTGGATTACTTTTAGGAGCAGATTCTTCAGGTTTAGTTTTGACTGGTGAAGTCATTATGTTAGATGATACCCTAATTGCTATGAAAACCAAACTGGGATGGACGTTACAGGGACAAATTAAAACTAATTTTAAGTCTGCCGTAGAAAACATATACAGTGCAATGAGCTGTACATCTGATATCTCTCGCTTTTGGTCATTAGAAATTTTTGGTATTAATGATCCAATAGAAAGTAAAAGCAAAATACAAGTGGAAGAGGATATTATGGCGAATTTCATAGAAAATATAAAGGTAAATAAATTAGGACGTTATGAAGTTCACCTCCCGTGGAAGGTAGGACATGATGAATTACTTAATAATTTTGAATTAGCTGAACGTCGCTTGGGTTCTTGTACTAAAAAATTGATTGGTTCTAATTTATACGGGGATTACGATAAAGTGTTTAAAGAGTGGCTCGAACTGGGTATTATAGAAGTAGTTCCAGACCATAAAATAAATCATGAATCTTCTCACTATTTGCCTCACCGGCCAGTAATTAAAGAGTCCAGTCTTACAACACGTATAAGGCCTGTTTTTGACGCTTCAGCTAAAGACAAGCGTGGTAAATCTTTAAACCTGTGTTTAGAAAAGGGAGTAAATTTATTGGATAAGATTCCAAAACTTTTAATAGGATTGCGAAAGGGTGCCATAGGCGTCACTTCAGATATTTGCAAAGCTTTTTTACAAATATCTATAGTTGATAAAGACAGAGATGTGTTGAGATTTCTGTGGTGGAATGATAACAAAGAAATAATAGCCTTTAGGCATTGCAGGGTTGTTTTCGGTTTGATATCAAGCCCTTTTTTACTGTCGGCTACCATTCAACACCATCTCAATAGTGTGACTGGGAAGTTACATAAGTCAGCTGAGCTCTTGTTAAAATCCTTTTATGTTGATAATTGTATAACAAGTTTAGATTTAGAAGAAGAAGTTATAAAGTTCCAAGAAGAGTCTAAGGAGATCATGATGCAAGCAAAATTTGATCTTAGGCAGTGGGTTATTTCACCTTTGATAGATAAAAAAAATGATTCTGTAGTATCTGTACTAGGACTACAGTGGCACACGTTAGAGGATCAGCTGGGTTGTAACATAATAGCAATACCTCCGCCATGTGAAGTAGGAAAATTGACAAAACGCAATTTGTTGTCATTAACTCAGAGGATTTTTGATCCTATTGGTTTTATTTCTCCTGTGACATTAACACCTAGATTAATTCTTCAAGAAACATGGCTTCGGAATATTAGTTGGGATGACGAACTCCCGGATGACTTACGTAATAGATTTATGGCCTGGTACAGTACTCTTCATTTTTTAAACGATTGTAAACTACCTCGCAGGTTGTCGGAGCTTAATATGGATGAATGCAAACTGGAATTACACATGTTTTGTGATGCTAGTAAGCATGGTTATGCAGCATGTGTATTTTTAAGAGCAGAGAAGGATAATATTGTTTCAGTTAGGTTAATATCAGCGAAATCTCGAATAGCACCGCCTAATATTACATCTATTCCGAGGATAGAGCTATTAGCCGCCTTAATTGGATCTAGACTGCTAGCTGAATCTCGTAAAAATTAAATTTATCATGTAGTGAACGTTGTTGGACAGATTCGGGAGTAGTTCTATGCTGGATCAAGAAACAACTGACATGGAACACCTATGTAGGCAATAGAATACGGGAGATCAGACTGAATACAGATACGGGAAATTGGTTTCACATTTCGGGTACTTTGAACTGGGCAGACCTGGCGTCTCGGGGATGTGATGCCAAACAGTTTTACTTGTCTCAATGGATATGTGGCCCAACATGGTTATTACTAAAACAAGAAGATTGGCCAAGCTCTCATTGTGATGTAGATGAGGAAATTGTAAATCGCGAACTTAAAAGGTCTGTATGTAGCAGTAACATATGTGTTCATGATGATATTTTAGATCGCGTTTCTTATTTTTCTAAATATACAAAAATTATACGCGCTATAGGATGGTTGTTTAGGTTTTCTTTTAATTGTAGTAACGCTCTAGTAAAAAAGAAAGGCGAGTTAACTTACGATGAATATGAGAGAGCAGAAATAGTTTTAATAAAACTTATTCAAAATAAATATAAGGACTTTATTAGTAAAAGAATGAAAAGTTTTTCCTGTAATTATGACAAGGAAATTTGTAAAGGTCAGAAACGAAACTATTACATACTGATCTGGCAGAGACTACAAAGTTCCCAGCTGTGCTACCAGCGAAGAGTATTTTTGTTCACAGATTAGTCGAGCAACGACACATTCAACTCTATCACGCTGGTTTTAATATAGTTGCGGCAGATTTGAGGGTGAAATATTGGATATTGGGAGGTAGACGGCTTATTAAATCTATCATCTCCAACTGTAGTGTATGCAAACGTCATAGAGTCAAACCAGTATTACCTCCAACAGCTCCGTTACCAAAGGAACGGACACAAAGTTCGGCTCCGTTTGAAAATACCGGCGTAGATTTAGCTGGTCCACTTTTTTTGAAGAATGGTGAGAAAAGTTGGATCGTTTTATTTACATGTGCGGTGTATCGAGCCATTCATCTCGAATTGACTCAATCACTTTCAGCTGAAGCATTTTTGATGTGTTTACGTCGTTTTATTGCACGGCGTGGTCGTGTTAGGATTCTAATTAGTGATAACGGAACTAATTTTGTAGGCTCTAAGAATTTATTGGCTAAATTAAACTGGGAAAAAATCCAACAAGAGTCAACTGTCCGTCAAATCAAATGGATTCTAAATGCACCAGCTGCTGCTTGGTGGGGAGGGTTTTACGAAAGGCTTATTAGAATGCTTAAAGATCTGCTAAAAAGAATTTTAGGACTTTCGGTTGTATCTTATGACGAGTTACAAACGATTCTTTGTGACTGTGAATCCATATTGAATGACAGGCCGTTGACTTATATAGAAGATGGTAAAGCAGATTCCTTAGAGCCCCTAAAGCCTTCCTGCTTTCTACACCCAATTGGTCAATCAGGTGTTACAGATATAGACGAGTTAGACAATAATTCCCTAAATAAGAGACTGCGTTTTTTACAAAAATTAAGAGATGATTTTAGGGAGCGGTTTAGATCTGAATATCTTACCCAACTCGTACAAAGAACTAGAGTTGATAATGTGGACCTTAGAATAGGAGATGTAGTTTTGATACAGACGGAAGAGAAAAAAGTAAAATGGCCATTAGGTGTTATTGAGGAGATATATAAAGGAAGGGACGGCGTTAATAGAACTGCTAAAGTGAAAACGTCTACAGGGTTTAAAATACGACCTTTTCAACGTTTATATCCTTTGGAAGTTTCGAAGAGTGAATCATATAGTTTGCCACTTTCGGAAAACGCTACACGATCAGGTCGTGTGGTGCGACTTCCTAGTAGATATAGATTATAGGAAATAAGGTAGCTGAGTTTAGTTATTTGGATTTCATAGGTAGGTAATCGCGCCTTAGTTTTTTTCTCTTTGGGTGTGTAAGGATCATCATTGATCAGTATATAGAATGCAGTATGCACTGTTTGTCCTACAACTTACCTATTGTAATCATTGATTTCTAAGTTTAAACATGAGGTTATTTACTTGGTGGATTAAGAAGTAAACTAATGTTTAGTTTTGTACATTATTTAATTTTGTTTGTGAAGTAGTGTTGAAATATAGAAAATCATCTTGTTTTTTAAGAGTACATTTTTAATATTCTAGGTACATCCTATGTTTTAAAACTTAACATTCGCACTTTTAAAAAAATATATATTTTGTTTTGTTTTCCTGGTATACAGGATGTTCACACCTTTTTGTCTCTATGAACTATGAATTAATTTTCATAAGATTTTGATTTGAAATATGAAGTTGTCAAATAAAAACATTAGCAGAGTAATGGTCTATTTTTCTCAATATTTTCTAAAACATAAAAAGGCATTATAATTTCCCTGAAATATTATTAAAATTCCCAAAATGCAATACATAATTGGCAGTGTACCAATACAACCTCTAACCACCCAAAAAGATCTAAGGGTAACCATTACTCATAATCTCAAGTGGGATGCTCACACCATAAATACAACGAAGAAGGCCAAATCTATGCTGTATGTGGTAAGAAAAGAATTTAATATCATCATCAAAGACCTGTTTTTTTAAATTTACAAAACATACATCCGTCCTCTATGTCCAACAATGGGCGTCTCTTGACTGAAATGATGATAATGTATATGTGACGTCATCACTGAAGTATCATCCCCGGTATATTCTTGGTCCCCGTCAATATTTTATTTAGAGCTTTATTAAACTTATTTCTTATTTTTTTTACAATAGAAATGTTATATACAATATAAAACCTGAATTTAGCGTATCCATCTGCAGCGAGACTATCTCCAATCTATCAGTGGCTAGAGCTGCAAAATGAAGAATCTTCCATAATATTGAGCTTCTCATAAGGAAATTTGTTACATTCAATGTGAGAAAACTGAAAATCTTTTTGTTTATAATGAATTAGGTTAATGATTTGTTTTTTTTTTCATTTATTTTATGTTATTTTGTTACTTTATTTTGTTTTAGGTTTTTGGGCACAATAACATAATTTTCCGAATGTTTAATGAAAATCAGATATCATAAAAATGATAATCATATACACGCGACTGGTTTTAATCAACTATTAGATACCTGTTGATTATCACGACATTCAAAATACAAAATTTTAATAACTAAATGCACATGCGCATATATAAATTCATCTTCGTCAAAATCATGTCTTATCTCGAAGTAACCACACACCAAGACTTAAAATCACAAAATCAAAGCTAGTTGATAAGATTATAAAACACGACAAACACATTAGACCCTTCGAGGCCGAAACACTTACGGTTTCTGCGTCCAAATTCGATACTATTCGGGCTCAACGTGTTCTGGACAAAAAATATAGTCACCGAGCCTTAATTAGTCTTTGTGGTGACCGTCAAAGCGTATTACAAGTTCGCTTCATCAGTAGAGTTGTTTTCTGCATGAGGGAATCGGTCGGCGCCCGCGCATTCCTCGCCGGCGCCTTATAAGGTCGACTTGTATCAAATTACCATTCGACTCTAGCAGTAACGTCATCTGGAAATGGTGTTGTCGAAAATGTTCTATGGCTTCCTTTCTTTTTGTCTATTTCTTGTTTCTGTCCGCTATTTCGTATGCGTGAGCTTTAGAATCAGGTATTTCTCGAAAAAATGTTTTAGTTTAGGTTATAAATATGCTCTCCATCTGACAAATTGTATTCATATGCAGCTGCCGCACGCGATAAAAATCAAATTCATAAATGTTCTTTCATTGATTTACTACCAAAAAACGTTTGGTAGTAAATCAATGTGTTCTTGACTCAAATGTGATGACAGAAAGCTCTTTTGAGTCATCCAAATTTTTTACCTACCAAAAAGGTGAAATATCTCAATATAGAAGCATCCCTTCTCATTCTTAAATACTCGTATACAATCTTCCGCATTTAGAAAAACTATTACAAATACTAATTATGATTGCGGAAGATTGTATGTATTGTATATGAGGTTTGGTGGTAGATTTATTTATATCTTCCACGATTGTTTTGATTTCGTCTTGATTTACATTACATTTTATTGCATTAAAACAAAATAATGCAGGTCCATGTAACCACCTTTTGAACGCAGTTAAAGCCTTAAAATAGGTTGCCATGGGCATAGAATAAAGAAAGTTGACCACATATTATATGGCATCATTTTTTGTGAAAATTAATAATTAATAATTGTTTTAATAAATAATTACGATATGTATATTTTCCGTTGAGAATAAATATGTATAGTCCATTTGTAGCTGTGGAAAAATAGGGGTAATTTAAAAATTTAGCATTGTCATTATTTTATTTATCAATTTTTATACTATTATCTTTATCACTATTATCAATTCTTTTTAATGTTTTACAGCTAAGCGACATGCTAGGTTGAGGCTAGCTTAAATACTAGGATCCTGCTTGAATTTATAACCTCTGAATTTCGTCATTTCGTCTGTTTCACACTAAAATTCTCCTAAGAATTCATGTATTTTTTTTATAAAAGTTGTCTCACAAATACTATATTATATTGAACACACGGAATCTTAAATACGTCCTAATCTCTTTATGCTTTTGTTGTGACTTTCTCCCGGCTCATCCCAAGGGAAATCAATGCGAGCAAAAGTTAAATTCTTTTGAGCAGGAGAAATAATGGTTAATCCTCATCCTACTGAGTTTAACAATCCCTTGACACATCGCAAGTTATTTGACAAAGTGACAGTGTTTCGCATAACTTTCACTTGAATACATTGCAAAAACATCGGTTTTGTTCAATATTTTAAAATAAAATCTCATTTTGTGCGCCACTTATTTTTACGTGATCATGAGCAACCTAATTATAAAATAACTATATTAAAATATTACCAGGGAATTAAACACTATTAAATACTAATAAATAGACACATGAAATTTAACCATCTTTGTTGGGTTTATACAATAAAAAATTGTGTGATAATTATGACCTGAAATTTAAGACAATATTGTCAGTTTGTCGTTGAAAAATAAATTTCATAAATGACTATAAGCTAGTTTAAGTACCTGCAGTACCTTGCTATATACATACTTCGCAATCCATTTAGTTCTATCTGCATCATCAAAAACTCGGCCTTTTAGATTAAATTGCTAAGCTTC
The DNA here is from genome assembly GCA_963935595.1 of Schoenobius gigantellus. Classification (NCBI taxonomy): domain Eukaryota; kingdom Metazoa; phylum Arthropoda; class Insecta; order Lepidoptera; family Crambidae; genus Schoenobius; species Schoenobius gigantellus. The sequence goes on from OZ012558.1 coordinate 12,316,376, forward strand.
CCGACATCAATTCAGCTATGACGATAGCTAAATCTTTAAAACTAAACAAAACAGGTACCTCAAAAACAATCCAATGTGTTTGAGGCCGAAAAGGATTAACGGACAACTAACAAGTTCTATTGAAAACGCCAAAAAACCTCAAATCATATTATCAAGTCCAAATTGGATACAAACTCTCGCATTATATTCAGTAGCACATATAAAATACAGATCATAAATCTTCGCAAAACCTTGTTTACGGATTAGCCGAAGGATCTTTGAGGCCGAAATTAGTTTTCATTAATACTGTTAAAATACGTCCCCTTGCCGTAAACCCGTCGAAGGAAAACACAAACTCTTTTGTTGCGAGTATTTTAGTGAGCGACACAGCAACTTGTGCGGGATTAGAATCACGGCAGTTAGCATTTTCATAGAAAATCTCTTCTAATCCGATTAGCTTTCTTACAAACGTGTCACATAGACAAAGAGTCTGATGGGTTGTTTGAGGAGTCGCCCCTTTTTTAGGTCTTGTGTTCTTGGGAAGTTTGCGGATGTGATTGTAAACAAAAGTTGGCTTCACTTTTTTTAAAAAGCGCGCTAATAGAAACAACAAAGGTCCGGTGAGATTAAGGTTTGCGTTAACTTTGACTGAGGTTACCTAATGTTATAAAGGATAAATAAAATCTGTCATCACCACTGTAGTCTATTCACTAGCGACTCGCCCCGGCTTCGAACGGCTTGTAGAGTAAATATGCCTATATTATACTTTTTGCATCAACTTGTTGCGTTGAGTATGAATTAGATTTAAAGGTAACACACTACTTGGAGTAATTTTGATGTATTTTATTTCTGATTCTGCAACTTAAAGAAGTTTTATTTAGTTATAATAGATTTGTTAGTTGACCGTAACAGGTAGAGATATGTCATCGCGGAGTTTTCTTTAGGATTTTGGAAGAACTACAACTCTCTAGTGCATCATTTTTAATGTATCTCTTAAGATGCAATCTAATATTTTAGCGTACTGAACACTTATTATGTCACTAAATCATTTAAATCTCATTTTAGGTCCTAAAACAGCAAAGAAAAAAACAATAGAGTAGACATCTTAAACAACCACCTATATGTTTATTTTAAACACTATCTAACCTACAGCATAGAGTTGACAAGATATAATAATACATTTGCGAAATTAGTAAAATTTGTTGCTTTGAAGATGATTTTGTAGGTTATAGATGGTAAAATTAGTAACGGCTCTGGAAGCATGACTTCTGACCTGCAGGCCTATTACCGATCTCATGGTTTTCAAATGATATCATATGATATCATTAAAAACGAAAAATATGCTTTTCGGTTAGATTTTTTATCAATTGTTCATTATATCATGATGATATCATTGAAATTATGCCATTGGAGATCTGTAATTCGAAATGAAACATTTTATGACTTCTTTATCGCAAATTTATACCATGTCATACGATGAAAGATCCATAATTAGCCTGCTGATTTATTTGTTAATTGCTAACGTTATAGATATATAAAAATCTAGTACCCAGTTTAAATTATAAAGCTTAAATGGCAACTCAATTGTGTGTCGACCAAAAAACTATTAACACAAAATAGTGTTACCTTTTACACATTCATTGAATGAAACTGCGTCAGACCTCTAATTCATGTGGTAACAGGAAAAAAACAAATGCTTGTCCCTCCGCTATCATGTAATCTTATATATTGACTAGAACAAGGGCTGTCAGATAGCCCACTGATATCAGGTTTAATAAGTTACAGAAACTGCTATATTAAGCAAGTAATATGTAGATTTTCTTGTCTATTTTTCTTTAGTTCTATGTTTATAGATCTCAATAAATTTTCTATTTGAAAGTACTTGCCGTAAAAAGCTTATAATATAACACGATAGTAGACTATGAGTAGAAAACGCTTGCTAAGAAAAGTTTCACGAAATTTCTTTCTTAAAGAAGAAATCATCAAAAAAAAAGGAAAAATTTGTTTGTAGATAATTCTACGATGCAATGAACAACCCTAGCTGATGCCATTACTGAGTCTGCGGCGGTCCCCGTTAACAACTTATAGCTCAATTTACAAAAGAAATAAATTTGTAATGAAAGCGACTATTTACTTAGAGATGATATCATTGGATGTGGTATGTAATATTTACTCTGATGAGAGCTTGATCGCTCAGTGATAAGGGAATAGAAGTTAGATTTGATCTTGTTTTTTTTTACGATAGCAGTATAGTCGCAAATGAGCAAAGCGGTATGTTACCTTTGTTTCAACTGAATATTTAAAAATTTATTAAGTTTATTAAATATTTAACAGATTACTAAATTTAAACTAAACTACTATATAAAACTAAACTAGTATAAGATACTTAATGAAGAAACCTTTCTTCATTACCAAATTTTACCAATATATATAAAAAGAACCTATAATATAAACACTGCAATGTAGGCCCTTTGGCAATGTACCTACCCATAATGCAAGCAGCATTTCCGCGCTGAGATGCCAGAATAAGTATTTGGGCGAAAAAGCTGCCTGCGAGAGGATCGCCAGTTTAATAAATTTTATCTTTTCAGTAATGGCACTGGAACATAAGCTTCGTTACATTTCTTTACATATTGCGTAATTAAATTAAGATATAATTTCAATCTCGTAAAAATATTAAATGAAGGTGTTTTGCGTATGAAGATGTAAGGCCTAATTGCTTAGTCTTAAAAGAAGATATTACTTTATGCACAAGAATAAAAAAATCACTTTATGCAGTTTTCTATCGATATAACGAGCAACTTTATGAACATAAGGCGTGAAAAAATTATAATTCATTGCATGAAATAGATAACTGAATATACGTCTGGATATTTATTTTATGATCTGAGAACAACTTTATTTGTCAAAGTTCGAATATTTATTTTAAGGCGTATGAAATGTTTTATGGACCTGTTAAAACAAAGAGAGTAAGCGCCACAGCAACAATGACGAAGTGCTAAGACAAACACCAATAGGTATTTTGTTTTAAAACCGGAAAACGACCGTAAAATTTGGTCCAGCGTTCGAGGTGGTCTCTTATCGTTTTCTCGCTCATCGATGCTTCCAATGAGACATTTCACCTTTTTTATAGCCGCACTCTTCGCGACTTTGGCGTCTGACAAACATAATCATGCTTCTACAAAATAGTTCACATAGCTTAATGTTTTGGCTTAAGAGCTAAAATCGCTTGTTTTATCTAGAATAGAAGGTAATATTGTCATGTTTCAAGTATAGTTTTATCTCTGTCTGCTTTCCCACTTTTTTATGAGGTAATATGTGAGTCGAAGTGTCGTAGATACAATTATCGATTAGGAAACTTTATCTGGGCCGATCTATTGTCTTCCGCTTGGCATTTGTTGATTTAGGTCAGTTTTAGGTAATTCACCGGAGTTGCGGTTACCAACACTACCCCACTACCCGTTGCCTGTTTTTAACAGTGGGTACCATCTTTTTAGGGTTCCGTAGCCAAATGGCAAAAAACGGAACCATTATAGATTTGTCATGTCTGTCTGTCTGTCCGTCCGTATGTCACAGCCACTTTTTTCCGAAACTATAAGAACTATACTGTTGAAACTTGGTAAGTAGATGTATTCTGTAAACCGCATTAAGATTTTTACACAAAAATAGAAAAAACCAATAAATTTTGGGTGTTCCCCATACTTATTTTTTCATCAAACCCATACGTGTGGGGTATCTATAGATAGGTCTTCAAAAATGATATTGAGGTTTCTAATATCATTTTTTTTCTAAACTGAAAAGTTTGCGCGAAAGACACTTCCAAAGTGGTAAAATGTGAATCCCCCCCCCCTGTAAAAAATTGGTTTGAACGAGTTCTAGTAAGTAGTTTTTTAATACGTCATAAATCGTACGGAACCCTTCATGGGCGAGTTCGTCTCACACTTGGCCGGTTTTTTATGTCATTGACAAACTTTCATGTCGTTGTGAATGGATGCGAAGCGCCGGCGCCGGCGTCTTTCAACATTTTGAATTCATAACACGAAATGGTAAAAATAGTATAGTCGTTCATATTTTATGGTGAGAATAAAATATCTAATGTTTAATTTGAAATGATGTTTGTTCTGATGTTTGCATTGAATCAGAATATTTCATTATGAACCTGCTATGAATCAGAAAAGCGATACTATTGCATACGTCAAATTACGATATTGTCAAAGCAAATTTATAGAAGGCTGTGATTCTCGACACGGCACGTATTGTCCGGAGATTCCTCTCTCTGCAGTCCTAACCACCGGCAGCTTGGGCCTTGCTTCGCTGTCGGCGGCATACTTGGTTTAAGTTTTTTATATAGTAGGTATTTTGATTTTAATATATATATATATTGTAAAAAAATGTAATTTAAGAATATTTTTTGGAATAAATGGATAATAATAACGGACGACTGCGGAAAAATAAGCGTAGGTATATAGCTTTTATCAGACGGGTTGGTGTAGAGCGGGGACCTTTCTTTTCGCATAATATGGTTGTCATAAAAACGCTTGGCATAACTCACTACGCATAATCATCAAATAGCATTAGTATTTTTTTCTATACATCATTTTAATGAGGCATAGTTATTCAAAGGCATAATATTATTAAGCATAATTTATGAGATCCCTAATATCTGTTGGCATAAGAATCTGAAGTATTTTTATCCTTTTAATTTTGTAACAGGTTTCAGTGACAAAAACGAAGTACAAGTTTGCTTGCTTTTAAAGCAAACTTTTCAAAATAAATAACAATTTCTTATTTAATTTAAGGAGTACAAGAAACAATTGGCATACTCGTACATGAATCGTTGACAAATTCTGCATTTAGTTGTTCTGTTTTTCATGTTTATGGAGATAAATTTATTGACAAACCCTTTTCTACCCTACAATATAATATTATAATTATTAACATTATTCTTCCTGACAATAAATTCTATGCCTTTAATTGAGGAGCCGTGTGGAACTTTGTGACGCGTTTGCTGTCTCTACCCAGAAGTATAATTGCGATAAATTTCCCTTAATTGGCTCTTTCGACATGCACGTGAGGAAATCACGGTTTGTGTATGTCAAAGCAAATTTATATTTTTAACAAAAATAATTAGGTTTTAAATCACGTTCCCTGAATGACGGTTTAATACATACAGTGTCTTTGAAATCCGGATAAAATATTACAATGTGACACAAAATTTATATTTTCCAAATTCGCAACCTTGGTAATATTGAGCCAGGTATCTTCAGATTTGGACTCTACTTCTTCTTACCATCGGGTGCGTTATGGTCATTTGCTACAACTACTTCAAAAAATATATAAAGTTGTTTTTTCCTTTTCCTCTGTGAAACTCTAAAAAAGTTTTTATAGTGAATTAAAACGTTCTCAGATTACTATCAAGTTAAACCTGAATGTTTACTCATATTTTTAATTTCTCATCGAGAAACCTTCATTATCGTCTTTTCCGTGAACAGCTTTAGCATGGCATAATGACGTTTTGCTTTTGTTAGCAATAATATGTTCAGTTCCGGACCGGGACCGGGTTATTAGCATGCTATAGTCACTTCCCTCGCGTGCAGGACGGAAAACTGAAGTTTCATTACGAGTTTCTGTGAGAAAGAAGTGGTACTTCCCCATCAGGCTATATATTAGAAAAAAAAACATTCAACATCACCGAAGTCAAAACAAAATTTGAAAAATCTTGTTTCCAATGCGAATAAAAAACGGAGATGAAACACGAAATTATTACCAGCAGACACCGCCGAAGCCGGAATATTAATTTTAGAGCCTAGCTACTACAATAAAGCGTTGCCAGCCACAGTATTTCCAGCGGTTCCATCGCATAACTTCCCCTGCGTATTAATTTCTTCGCTGCTACAGCGCGGCTACTTCAGTATGAAAATTGAGAGACACTGTAAATAAAAGCCGGGTATCAAGTTGCATAAAAGCTGGCTTAAATATGTGCATATTATTGCATTCATACATTCGTATAAAGACATCAAAGGATACGGTTAGCAGAATAGTGAATCTATGTCAAAAGCTAGTTTAAAGTCTCTGTTTGTTGTTCAAGTTGTTTGTATGCAACAGAGTATAAATTCATTCTTAATAAAAAAGATTGAAAATTAGGCACACCTTTGATTTGTTGGCTCAATCAGTAGATGTAAAATAATAGTAGTAGGAATAAATCGCAATATAATTTTATTTCCCTATACAGGATGGATTTTTGAAATGGGATTAAAAGGGCAGGTACATTAAACGTTATAGTTACAAGAAAACTTTGTTAGGCAGCCATCCATAACTTATTAAGATATTCTGATCTGCATTCACAGATTTTGGAAAAAACTTACAGTCAAGAAAAATTTTTTTTCGGATTTTCCGTACAAAATGTATGGGAAAAGTTTTTGGCGATTTCTGTCATTTCTAGTACTCATACCTTAAAATGGTCCTACAGAGTCTTTTGATCTCTACATGAAATAGGATCGATAGGCATAAAAAAAATTTTTTTGCTATCTCAGCATTTTTTTTGTTGACTGTAACTTTTTTCCAAAATCTGTGAATGGAGATCAGAATATCTTAAAAAGTTATGGATGGTTGCCTAACAATGTTTTCTTGTAACTATAACGGTTAATGTACCTGCCCTTTAAATCCCATCTCAAACATCCATACTGTATATAGAAATAAAAACCGGCCAAGTGCGTGTCGGGCCACGCGCAGTGTAGGGTTCCGTAGTTGCAAATGCTAACTTTGAGTTCACACTCACACCTCACAACACGTTGCCACAGATTACTATATACGTTGCTATTAAATTAGGCATTATTATTATTATTAAAGCTGCAATGATTTTATATTTCCTTAACTTCACGTGGTTCGTAAATTTATATTCAGTACTAATTTTCAATGAAATTTTACTTTTTCGAGTACATTTTATAAGTTAGTCGTCTATAACTTTTTAGTTTGTACTTAGTACTCAACTCTGATAGTTTGCCTTTAAGCTTCGTTATATATACTACTGTAATTTTTTTCACGTGTCCATATATAACCGTTTACTAGATAGAGGGGGGCGACACTTACCTCTAACAAAAATTTGCAAATATTTCAGAAACGGATCCCTAAATCGAAAAATAGTGTTCTAAACCTTACATTATTTTTTAAAGACCTATTCAACAATGGGTTAGTTGAGAAAAAAAAATTACTCCCACTTTAGTTGTATGAGAGCTACCATAATTTTTTTTTTCTATGTCTTTTTTCACCACTTTTTTGGCATGACTAATATACATACCCATACCAAATTACAGCTATCTAGTACTAATACTCTGTGAGTAAAAGCGCGGACAGACAGACAGACAGACAGACATGGTGAAACTATAAGGGTTCCTTGTTTACTACGGAACCCTAAAAAAAAGTTGTTGCAAAGCCAAATTACAGTCAGTAAACTAGTATTATAAAAAACTGATATTTTGGTTATCTATACCTAGACAAACATATTTAGTTATAAGCTTTTATAGGTATGTTTTGCCACTACAACATATTTTCAATGTGGAGTTTAGTACTCTACCTTAGGTTTTATATTTTAGTCACATCATAGATATCACTAACCTATATGCACACATCGTTTTCAACATCCCGTTAAGGCCTGTAAATCTAATAATTGTGAAAAAATATGAGTTTTTTTTAACAAATCACGTTATTTAACAGAAATTTTTCATTAGCGCCCCAGTTCCAAGGAGTATCCCTTAAAATATCTGAAAGCATTGGTATCCTCGGTGTCGTATCACGAGTAAAGTCCAATTTGGGAGCCATCTGGATAGCAAGGTCAAACTAGCCAGCAAGAAGCTCGGTGTGCTTAGTAGAGCGAAGCGGTACTTCACGCCCTATCAACGCCTTGTACTTTATAAGGCCCAAGTTCGTCCGCACGTGGAGTACTGCTCGCATCTGTGGGCAGGGGCTCCTAAATACCAGCTGGATCCATTTGACTCTCTGCAAAGGCGAGCTACTCGAATCATCGGGGATGCCAATCTAACGGACTCGCTAGAGTCACTGAGCTCACGGAGGGACTTTAGCTCTCTCTGTGTGTTCTACCGTCTCTTCAACGGTGAGTGCTCCGAGGAACTGTTCGAATTGGTACCAACGTCACCTTTCTATCATCGTACCACTCGACACCGCAGTGGGTTTCATCCATATTACCTGGAAGCAATGCCGTCTAGTACAGTTCGCTTTCAGCGCTCATTTTTACTACGAACATGTCGCCTCTGGAACGAACTTCCCACTGCTGTGTTTCCCGAACGCTACGACATGTCCCTTTTCAAGAGAAGTTTAAAGAGAGCACTATATTCAAAGTTGGCAGCGACTTAGCTATGTCCCTGATATTGGCGAAGTCTATGGGCGGCGGATACCGCTTACCATCAGGTGGGCCGTCTGCTCGTCTGCTACTTACAGCAATAAAAGAAAATATATATATTATTATTTTTTCTTCGAACCGTACATCCTAGAGAAAGTGAGACGACATCAACGCGTGCGCACGCGTCTCCGAACTCACCGACGTTATTTGTGGCAACGATTCATTTTGTTCAGCGTTCCCCGATGCTATTGTTATGGCAAACAATAACTCAGAATGGCCTAGCTCAGACACTTGTATGTTTTATAGGAAATTACTTACTATAGTTGGCTTCACGTTTAATACTATCGTCGGGAATTGTAATTACCTACCATGCAATTTTTGTAGTCACTTGTGTCTATTACGTTCATCATCATCATCATCACAGCCCATATACGTCCCCACCGAGGGGCTCGAGCCTACCCTATGTTAGGGTGATTAGGCCTTAGTCAACCACGCTGGCCCAGTGCGGATTGGTCGACTTCACATACATCATTGAATTTCTTCGCAGATGTATGCAGGTTGCCTCACGATGTTTTCCTTCACCGTAGGAGCGTCAGACAAATGTACATATGAAATTCGAAACGTTAATATTATACAACTATTACGTTGTATAATATTAACTAAGGACCAATATGTTGTGAACTGTTTTGACAGGGGTATATTAGTTACTTATTTTTTTTTACTTTTATTAAAAAAAACATTAATTGTCTACAAAACACTATTCTATTAAGTTAGTAAGTATTTGTAGTATCCAAGATTTTCAGAAAATTTCATTTAACCAAGATTCATTGCTCTTGAGTGTATTTCGTGTTTTATTTAACATGGATGGCAAATCGTAATTTTGCTGACTGAGTAGGTTTGTAAACATTACTGTTGAGAGTGGACTGTATGTAGGTACTTGAGTTAGAAACGCTGATTTCTTTGTGATAATATTTGGAGCTTTATTTACTTCTTGCAAGACGACTTCCACTGACCGACTACAACTGACTACAATTTATCAGTATTCGGCCCTATATTTATACACTATCCCTTGGTTCGCGGGGGGACATCGCCCGCGGACCAATCAAAGGGGCCGAATTTATTTAAGATATGGTTCATTCATGGGGACTTGGCCCGCATAAGCTTAGACTACGTCCGCTGCTTAGTTCTGGGTCCCCGGCACTTGCGAACTGTCGTCAACAATTACATTCACTTGTCAGCGTGCGTCGGTGGCGCTGTGGACTCGGCACTTGCCTTCCAATCGGGAGGAGCGGACTTCGGTGGGGACGTATGATATGAGCTGTGCTGATGATGATGACATTCACTTGTCCAAAACCCTTTACCCGTTTTGTGACATTTTGTTGTTTACAAAAAGAAAAAGTTCCGTTTTGATGCCAGTAGACACTTTCACTTATTAATCATATTTCAATAGATAACAAAAATAGATGGTGAAAAATTTTAAAAAAAATTGTTAATATGATGTTATATGATTATAGATGGTACTCTGAGACTTAGTGAGAATAATGCACGAAAAATTGTCTTCAAGTCGTTACTTTAAATTAAGAAACCACATTTATGTTTACAGCAGAAAATTAGGATGTCCTTTACATGAGAGGACTTCTGGTAACCTTTACTGACAAAGTTCTTTCGCTGATCGCCGACAAACTTCACGACTCGCAGAAACATCATGAGGTGCATTATTTGAAACATTATCCTTTAGTCTTTACTTCAAATTAAGGAACCATATTCATGTTTACGTGAGAAAATTGGATGCCCATTAAATTAGAGGACTTCTGGTAACCTTTACTGACAAGTCCCCTCATTGATCGCCAACAAACTTCACGACACGCAGAAACATCACGAGGTGGATTTTTTTTAATATTGTCTTCTAGTTTTACTTCAAATTCAGGAACAACATTTATGTTTACGGCGGAAAATGAGTAAGTATATACTTTAAATTAGAGGACATCTGGTAATCTTTACTGACGAAGTCCCTCGCAGATCTCCAAAAAAATTTTTTAATTCGCCGAATCATTATCAGATACATTATTTTAAATATTGTCTTCTAGTTTTACTTCAAATTAAGGGACCACATTTATGTTTACGCCAGATAATGAGTATATACTTTAAATTAGTGGACATCTGGCAACCTTTACTGACAAAGTCCCTCGCAGATCTCCAACAAAGTTTCATTTTTCATAGTAAAGATTATGAGGTGCATTATTTTGAAATAGTGTATTCTAGTTTTACTTTAAATTACGGAACCACATTCATGTTTACGGCAGAAAATGAGTATATACTTTAAATTAGAGGACACCTGGCAACCTTTACTGACAAACAACAACAACTTATGACACGCAGAAACATCGTGAGGTGCATTATTTGATATATTGTCTTCTAGTTTTACTTCAAATTGAGGAACCACGCTTATGTTTACTGCAGAAAACAAGGGTGTCCTTTAAATAAGAGGACTTTTGGCAACCTTTACTGACAAAGTCCCTCGCTAAGCTCTTACAAACTTTCTGACACGAAAATGCTGGTTGTTCCCCAGAAGAGCAGCTCATTAACGACCAGTTTCAATATCCCATCCACAGAACACAGAAAGAGGATCTGTGATCCTATCTATCTATGGATTTATTTACTGAAGATAGAATTTCGACGTATTTTGTATGGAGCTAATGTCAAATACCTATCGCTAGTAACCAAGTCCATAGTAAACACTATGCTTTGCCTCGCTTGAGATACACCTTCCCGTATATCTACATACCTACGTTTCCGTTATGTAAAAATAATATCGCTTGCATATGACTTTAGTAATAACATATTCTTACACATATCGTTAGTAAAGTAGATGAAATAAATGCGTGTAAGATCTAAATAACTAACCCTTCATCACTTCGTGACATTAATAAAGTCTGTACTTACAAAACTAACTAGTACATTGGTTTATTATAGGCCATTAGATTTCAGTACAAGAAAGCTGTTCAATAACTCAGTCTATATCTAAAATGAACTTCGCTTCACGATAACAAAACGATAAACACTCAGAAATGGAATTACCAAGTCGCATCATTAAGAGTGCCACCCCGATGCGTGCAATTACCATATTTGTACCTGTATTAACGTTCCGTGACAGAACGACGTTCGTCTCTGCAGACGGTCTTACCACCGCGCGTGGTTTATTAGGTTGACTGCAAGCTTTGTATTTCTATATGCAATGCTTAATTGATTACTTCTATGTTCGTATTTAGATGTTAAAATGAAATATTATCTATATATATATAATAGGGTGGAGTGAAAAAAAAAATTTTTGAACTTTGTTACTCCTGTATCACCAATGGATGATCGACATTCTTAGAGATATAAAAATAAAATTTCAAGTTCCTACGTTTACATCTTAAGGTGTCGCATCAAATTTAAAAGTTAAAGAAAATATCAAAATTTGTTTTTTATAAAGTTTTTATTTGAGACAAACTATTTATCAAAATAAAAATATTGACGATTGAAATTAAGTATTGTACTTATAAATAAACAAAATATATTAAATAAAAGCATTTAAAATTCGGAAATTGAAGCTACAGACTCTTCTTTTTGCTTAAAAATTGTGATTTTGTGTCAAATACTGGTATGTCTTGCCTTGCCTTTATCCTCGTGCGAATGAATCCATCTCTTGCCTCTGGCCCAGTAACAGATGAAGAAGCCTCAATAACGAGCTTGATGCACCGTTCTACTGCATGAGTGTGGCAAGGATTCTTTTCGATTTCAAATAATTTGCCACCTGAGGAAATCACGCTTGAAATTTCTGCGTCACTATATTTCATGGTCATCGGAGGTTCTGTTATTTTTTTATTTGACCAGTCAATCAAATCACAATAATTCTATGCATCGATTTTAAGATTTGAGAGTTGAAATTCTCTTACTTTCTTTCCTTTAAACTCTTTTCTTGCCTTTAAAACTCTACGAAGTCCTAGTTCCCTTATCTGAGACTCATCATCTTGTAACCTTGCAAATAGTATGTTTTCTGGATGTACAAAGAAAGGATTTCTTTGAATAGTTTTTATAAGAACGCTTTTTTGGTCATCCGGTAGATACAAACATCTTTGAATCATGTTAAAGATATGAACTGGACCATATTTGCAAGAAGGTTTTGTTTTAATGTGAAACCAAGCTGGTGCATAGACTTTCATTATGAAAGTTGCAAGATCTTTTAAAGATTTAGAAGGTTTCGTTGTTAAACATATAAACAAAGAATTCTATTAGCGCAAGTCAACCACCATGAATGTGCAAGTTTACCAGGATCTTTGCTGGCTAAGTTTTGTGGAAGTACTTGGGATACTACTGGCTTTTTTTTTAAACTCATCATACTTTCTCTTCCTTGTCTCTTTACGGCAGATAGATTTAGTAGACACTTTATCAACAGACCCAATATACATTTTTCGTTCATTTTTTTGGTCTTTCAAAAAGGTTTCTTCCGCAATAGGAACTTTAATCACATACTTTCAAACTTCTCTGAATTCACATTTACAAATAGCGATGTCAAATAGTTTTGATTCAGATTCTTCGTAGAACATTTGCTTTTTCTTTTCATTGCGTAATTTCTTCAAATTCTTCTATTTATTATAATAGGAAATCAATCTGGCAACTTTTTGTTGATGGCTTATAATGGGAATTGACTCCTTGTTCCAAATTTTTTCAATATCAGCGGTTATCATTTCACACAAATCTTTCACTGCAGGATCTTTACCATTATTCAGTTCCAGTAAGTCCTTTCTTAACCACAAGTAATATTTTATATCACAATCTTACTTTTATTGGATCGCCAAACAAGGGGCATCGCAAGTCTTTTCGATTTTTTGGCATTTTATTGACGAATAATCAGACTTTTTTTACACTTGTCGTTACCACTTAAATGAGAATGTTTAAGAAAACTATGCAAAGACGAACAAGTTAACCCTTTAAAGTAACGTGAAATATAAGTTTTATTACATATAGATACACAATAACATTGACGTGCAGATACACGATAGACGTAAAATTTTTATTTTTTTCAAATTACCCTCATAGCGCACCACCTCAAAATAAAGTCGTAGGGTTTTGATTTTTAGCATGAATAAAGCTTTTATGTACGGTCATCGGTACAGGAAAAGTGAAATTCCAAAAAAAAAATTTTTTTTCCAAGTTCACTCCACCCTTTTTTTTTTTTTTTTTACAAGAGAGAAAATACAGTCTTTAAGGTATTCGACAAGGGAATTGAGCTGACTAGGCCACCCCTTGGATATGCAGGACTCGGGTAGAAGACCCACTACCGGCTAAAAACTCTCTAGATACTTATACCTCCGTGGAGACACAATCGGGATCGGCGTTGGCCATTCCCCGATTGTGCCCCCTGGAGGGTTGCCTGGTGCCAGGGCTTACCTCTACGGAGGGGGTCGACAAGTATCTTGAGAAATTCGACCCCCCCAGACGGCCAAGCTAGGGGTGAAAAGTATCTCTCGGCCGGTGGTCATCCGGCCGAGCCATTTCAACCGCCAGCTTGCTAGGGGAGCTGGCGCGCGTTGAGGAACGCACGCCTCCTCCTCCCCAACCGCCTGCGCCGGAGCGGTGCGGCGAGAGGGTCATCCTCTCGCGCCCGCTCCGCAGCCTCCTTCTGCGAGATAACGTCCTCGCAGAAGGAGGCGACAGCCTCCCACGCCGCTCACTCACGTTCACTCCACCCTAATATATAATAGGAGATGTTCCCATCTATAGACGCACGCACAGCCGTAACCGCTAAATGATAGAAACGTGAAATGGGACTTAAAAAAATAACCCTAAAGGGATGAAATAAGGGTTGCAAGTTTGTATGGATTTTTTTGAATTAGCAACTATTTTGATAAAACTTGAGATTCATGCTCTTAAAACCATTCAGTTGAATATTCACCAATTCACAATTCACCCCCTTAGGGTGCAAAAAAGGGGTTGAAAGTTTCTATGGAAAATATTTAAAACCTGCTCCTATTTCTATGAAATTTATTAACCGGGCTTAAATAGGTTACAAAATTACAGTAAAAAAATCCCACGGGAAAACAATAATAATGCGCACGAAGCCGCGAGCGTAAAGCTAGTTAATAATATGGTAAAACTAAATACTTTTGTTTTTTGTTTAATATCAAGTCAAAAAAGTCGATGGCGCTGTGGACAAGGCACTTGCCTTCCAAACGGGAGGTCCGGGGTTCGGGACTGCCAAGTACCAATGTGTTTTTCGCTTTTCAAATTTCATATGTACATTTGTCTAATGCTCCTACGGTGAAGGAAAACATCGTAAGGCAACCTGCATACCTACATCTGCGAAGAAATTCAATGGTGTATGTGAAGTCGACCAATCCACACTGGGCCAGCGTGGTTGACTAAGGCCTAAACACCCTAACTTAGGGTCGGCTCGAGCCCCTCGGTGGGGACGTATGTGAGCTGTTACTGATCAAGAAAAAATGACATAGGCTGAATAAATATCCGTATGTGGTCATCCTTATTCAGACTATTACGTAGTCCAGCCACGAGATATGACTTAATCAAGTGAAACCAGACTCATGTTGGAGAATAAAATCACCTTTATGTCATAATATTAACAATGTTTATCAAAATAAATAAATAGTAGGCAGATAGAACTGAGGCTCTATACAAAACGGTTTCCTGTTGTGTCCACACGTGGAGAATTTTTTGAAGGTATGGTAATGCAAACTGCATAATTACAGTAGTATCGAAACCAAGTCGTTGTTATCGGCCAATGGGAGTGTATTTATTCACTTACGATTGTTCAGATCAGAGTGCCACATTATAATGTGGCACTCTGATCGATCGAGCGCAACGGTCTAGCTTCAGTTCAGCGGTGGCTCATTAGCAGAATTGGCCCTCAAGTCTTCCATGGTCTCAGCTATGACTACGGTATCAGCAAGACCTATTTCTGCCGCAAAGCAGCAGTGCTTGCATTGTTGTGTTCCGGTTTGAAGGGTAACATATGGCATTAATTACTGGGTACCGTGACTTTACATCTTAAGTCACAAGTTGGCAACGTACACTGTGGTTCTTGTGGGGGTTGCAGTTTTGCTGCGAATCTCACCACAGGAGCCATTTGTATTATAGGTGACTGTTACCACTTACCATCAGGGTGGCGGTTTGCTTGTTTGCCAGCTTAATTGCAATAAAAAAAAAGACGAAGCTGACTCATGTACTCGCCTTTTATGTTTTTTTACAAACGACAGGGAAGCTCTTGCCCTTCATCTCGCCTGATGATAAGTGACAAGGAGACTGAAGGTTGAAGCGAGCTTCACTTAGACTCCTCAACAACTGAGGAACTGGCTATCTTCCCTCTAATTGTCGGAACACAACAATGCTATTAACATTGTTAATATGGCGAAAAACTAAACTTAGGT
The DNA here is from genome assembly GCA_963935595.1 of Schoenobius gigantellus. Taxonomy (NCBI): domain Eukaryota; kingdom Metazoa; phylum Arthropoda; class Insecta; order Lepidoptera; family Crambidae; genus Schoenobius; species Schoenobius gigantellus. The sequence goes on from OZ012558.1 coordinate 12,332,138, forward strand.
AGGACGATGGTAGCTAGCCAGGCGGTCTCAGAAGCTCTATCAAATCGAGCAGAAAAGTTTCTGCCCCCGTGGGGAATCGAACCCCGGATCAGTACCCGGTGGTCTAAATCACTAGACCATGGAGGCGGTTAAAATGTTGTTGCCGTTAACTTTTGAAATTCAAATTTCAATATCTTTATTCAACAGAGGCCTTTACAGGCACTTATTGACGTCAAAACAGAGCAAAACATTCTAATTTAAAGGAAACATATTTAACCTTGTATATATTATATGTGCCACAGCATCGGTGGCGCTGTGGCCTCGGCACTGGACTGTGCTCCGAGTAGAATGGAGAGGCCTGCGATCGATCCTGCCATGTACCAATGTGTTTTTCGTTTCACGAATTTCATATGTACATTTATCTGATGCTCCTACAGTGAAGGAAAACATCGTGAGGAAACCTGCATACACGTGCGAAGTAATTCAAAGGTGTATGTGAAGTCAACCAATCCGCACTGGGCCAGCGTGGTTTGATTAAGGCCTTATCGCCCTAACTCGTGCCCCTCGGTGGGGACGTACGAGTATATGAGCTGTGAGGATGATGATGTGCATACATTCTGAATATATTCAAGATGTCTTAGGAATGAAAAAAAAGTTGAATCTACACCTATTCGTACAGGTGTAGATTCAACCTTTCGTTCGTTGAGGTACAGAACCCTAAAAATAGTAAACATATAATATTATTTAAATGAAATCTTTAATATATTTTCGTATGATCTTCTTAACCGACTTCACAAAATGGAGGAGGTTCTCAATTCAACTGTATGTTTTTTAAAGTGAAACTTTATTTTATTTGCAAAAGATGTCCACGAAGATCTTGTTAAAAATACACTGACTACTCCACTACATAGATAACATTTTGCTAATATTAAATCAAAAATAATCACATCGTCCTTGCCTCGATCGATAGTCGAAAGCACATAATAAATACTAATTGAAAATGTATTTACAATTTCCATATACAGAAACACGGTTCGCTTCGTCGATACATATAATTAACTTATAATTTAAGGGGTTAATTAATTGCAATGGAAGGATACAATTTTCGTGGCTCCGGGGGCGTGGTATGCCCAAATGCGTGACCACTGAAAGCCACAATTTATTAATGCATATCATTTCCTTCGTGATGATGCCATTTGTAATAGGCTAATTGAAATGAATTTACTTACGTACAGGAAGTTATTTACTTTTGAAATTTATCTGAATAAATACTGTCAAGTCTTCGGTGCCTGTTTGGTATTTATTATGTTGTCTGGAAGAAATTTCCATTTGAATATAAGGACATAAAAGAAGATACAGCTAAAATAGAAAAGCAACTGACTGACTAACTTTTTGAACGGTGTCCAATAAATATGTGAATAAGCTTATAATTTAAGAACACAATGCTTTTTTATGAATTCATTCGTTTAAGTTCGTTACATCGTCACACATCTCTAAAACTGCATAGGCAGAGGCCGCACGAGGCACCGACTCAGCAGTTTCTGACATCAATACGATGTGTAATCTTCTTCTTCTTACACAGAGCGACCCACGTCGATGCCACATAGAGGGAAAGTACCTTAAATACTGTAAATAGAAAACTTTACTCAATGAAGTCTTCATTTTGATTTTAAGAACAATCCGAACTGCATTCACAGATTTTTAAATAATCACCTGTTCGAATCGGGAATCGAACCCAATAAAGTTAATATAATCAACATACCGAATTTTATGGTACCTCAAAAACATCCAGTTTTAGAGGTAAGGTTTATTAGAGAGATTTGTTCCCTGAGATAGACTTTATCGATCGGTATCATACAATATAATAAGAAAATAAACATCCTTTATTTTCTTAATTTTACCGGGTGGCATCCTTATTTACCGTCCTATATGTATATAACAATAAATCGTCGTCCGGTAGTCTCGCTAAAACTCAAAAACGGCTTGAGGAATTTGCCCGCGACTTCGTCCGCGTGGGAATCCGTTTTTATTGATTTCCTTTACAAATTCCCCCTCCCCCCTTTTTACAACCTTGAGGAATGATTTCGGGGATAAAACTATTATTTATCTTCCTCCACAACTCAAACTATCTCCATACCAAATTTCATCTAAATCGTATTAGCTGTTGTTGATTCCCCTTACAAACTCCCCCCCCCCACCCCTTTTCTCCCCCTTAAGGGGTGATTTCTGCGATAAAAGCTACCCAAGCCCTTTCCTGGGACTCAAACTATGTCTATACCAAATTTCATCTCATCATTTCAAATCGGTTCAATATTTTTGGCGTCGAAACGCGACAGACAGACAGACAGAGTTACTTTCACACTTATATAATATTACTAGCTGCGCCGGCGAACTACGTTTCGCCATAATAACGGCGAACTTGCGTTTCGCCATAATAAAAAATAGTTTACGACCTATTCTCAGACCTACCGAACATACACAAAAAATTTCATAAACATCAGTCAAGCCGTTTCGGAGGAGTTCGGTAACAAACACTGTGACACGAGAATTTTATATATTAGATATGGAATTAGTATGGATTTGGCGCACTTTAATACAGGGGTAGTTTAAAAATAAAAACAAAAAAGAGAAATCCTAAAGAAAAGCTAAAATGTAATAATGGTAATTTTGTATGGGAAAAACATTTTTTATTTAGATCTGTCGTCATCTGACAAGATGATAGGAAGTTCACTAGGTCAGCTAGTTTTAAATAGTCACTTTTGTATCAATCTTCGAACACAAGACATCTTTAATTATAGTTACTTAGTATTAGATATATATATTAGATAGATAAGAAACATGTTTTCTTGGAAGATCTAACTGTAGCTTTTGTAATTTGTATGTTAAAGTATGTTAATGCAGCTTTTGATACAGTTATCATGCATATAAAATTAATTTACCTATGTATGAGATTAAATTTGAGTCATTATTGTGTCTCATTTAAGTACTAAAATAACTGGTTCTTCTGATATTGAGGAATTCACTCGCGAGCTTATCTTATTTATGAACAAAATAAAATCTCAAAAACAATGAATTGAAAATAATAGAATTAAAAATAAAAGCTACACAATAACTTCATTGTTAACTTCCATTTTAACTTCAAAATTAATTGTACAATCGATCATTCGGCAGCAAAAGTCTGCAATCAGTTATCAGATTGACAACCTGAATTTTAAATACAGACTATACAATACGATGACCACATACTTAACGTCAAAATAAAATTTCACTCGACAAATTGGCGTCCCTCTAGCTAGACGAGGAAAAAATTTGCTCCAGTTGCAACAAAAAAGATTTTATTGAGCCTAACGACCGGCCCTGATGCTATCGCTAGTATTACTTTCATCCCTTATCGGAAACTGTAGCAAGTGACCGCGCCCTTATAATTGGTTCGGGGTTGGCTTACATGGTGAATGAAAATATATTTTAACAAAATCATTTCTGATAACAAATGTAGGTACTTCGGACTGTAAGAAAGTGAATGAAAAGTTTTTTGTTTTATCTAATAAATTAGGTAAATTTTCACATTGTACATCCTGGTTCGCAATCTAAAACTATTTTTTTTAAACTGCTTAATTTCAACTATATCAAATCTCAGTGAATTAATTTACAATAAAATAAAACAGCTATAACACTAACTATTAGTATACCAGACAGAGACTCTGTACCAGTTGTCAGCATGGGTATGTACCTCTATCTTACGTATATCTGCCGCGGTGCTTACATGACAGCAATGCAAGCGGTGCTTGCAAGGCAGCAATACAAGCGGTGCTTACATTGCTGTGTTTCGGTTTGAAGGGTAAGACAGGCAATGAAATTACTGGGTAGAGTGATTTGACGTTTTATGTCACAAGTTGGCAACGTACATTGGCGTCCTTGTAGAGGTTGTAGATTTGCAAGTCTTACAGGAACCACATATACTATAGGCAAGAGCGGATCCACCGTTGTGGGTACGATGGGCATGCCCACAACCTTAATAGACTTCTGATATCACACTTCCACGGTCTATTGATATCAATAGGTTGGTGCTATTATATCCATTTCATATAATATCATTAGATCCTTAATTGAAAAAAAATACAATGAATCTTGGTCAGAGCGTCATATGCTTTGTAAACACCTCCTTTGTAGGAATGCACTATGTAGGTATATTGATCACGAGCAAGTTCATATTTCGACTCACACTTGGCCGAATTTCGGTGACTGTGGCCACAATCTTTTTTAAGGACTGGATCCGCGCCGGAATAGGCGCCTGTAGCCACTTAACATCAGGTGGGCAGCCTGCTTGTTTCCCAACTTTGTTGTATAAAAAAAGTTAGTATATAAAGTAAGTATACACGGTGTTTCATAATAACCAATAAATAATCAATGCGTTAGATAAAACTAATCATTAAATTGTGTTTACCCGTAATGTCATTCAACCCAAAAATTTCATGTAAATCATAGACATGATGATGATACTATGATGATATACATGAAAATTTTGGGTTGAATGACATTACGGGTAAACACAATTTAATAATTAGTTTTATCTAACGCATTGATTATTTATTGGTTATTATGAAACACCGTGTATATTTAAATACCACTCTGCATAATCAAATTAAAATAAAAATTCAAAAAATAATTTCTTTGATACGCAGCCAATCATGGCAACATGTAAAACTAGTCTTACCTTTTTTGTGGACAGGCTTAACGATAATCATGTCACACATTTTTTACATGAAACCACACAGGACAAAATGGCGTTACCATCAGATTATCATAGGCTTGTGGTCGGATTATTACTTCATTTTTTCAACCCTCGCCTACCTGTTCAAAATCAAGATTTCCTTGCGGATAGTAGGAAGGGCATGGACATCGTCCACCGTTAAATGGTCTTTCGAATCCAAAAATTAGGTTGTAACTTGAGGCCACGCAAAACTGGTGGTATTATACAAATTAATAAGTCAAGCAAGCTTCTTAACCGGGTGAGTATTTTGTTTATTATAACTATTAGAGATTTGTCGAAATATTTTAGTTGAGTGTGTTAAGATAAATACTGATTTGTCCCTATGTTCCTATTAAATATTTGGGATGGTATTAAAACCGTTTTTTGAACGCTTAAACAAACAATGTGTAGAAGAATTTATTCTACGTATTTGATTTAATGTTGTTATAGGTTTGGAATTCAATCGTTATAATTATGATTTCGATAATAAAAAGTAAATCAAAAACATTGTGATGTCTCTCTAATACTAATACTTTATAAGATATGTGTTGTAAGTAGTCTATCAAATTGAAAAGAAATACAATATTGCACCAATAATAATTAACGTTTGCGGCTAAATTAACAAAAATATGTTTACATGGGACAGTCGGTCCCATACAAATGTATAAAACGAAACAAAAATGCATATTCCAAGGAAGATACAAGAGGTAAACATTGTATTAATAAGGACGTGAATATTATAAAACCCAACGAGACATTTTAAAATAACTTTGAGAACTTTCTTACTTATTTTTTCTTATTAATAATTGAAGACATTGGTGCTACATTATGGGGTGCATCAAATTGATTGAGCTGTATATCTGCGTTGAGTCTGCAAGGTATTGATCCGAAAGTCCGGGGTTCGATTCTTCTTGGGGTCAGAACTTTTTCTGCTTGGTTGTTGGTAGGGCTTCTGAGCCCGCTTGGCTAGGTACCACCGTCTTTCTTGTTTGACATTATAATAACGATATTTTACTGAAATTATTATTCCTTCTGTCAGTAAAATTTCCTCAGTTGTTGAGGAGTCTAGGTGAATCTCACTCCCATCTTTGGCCTGTGGTTATCGTTACTTATGCAAGTTATCGTCGTCCTCATCAGGTATGATAAAGGCTAAGATCTTACCTTTTGCGTATAAAAAACATAATATCCTGCGTTTTGCAAAAATATAAGCATAATTCTGAATGTCAGTATATAACTACGAAATGCTTCAAAATTTTACACATAACTTATGAGAAATATTAAGTGCAAAGTTCTGCCCTTAGGAAACATAGAGTCCGCTAAGTGAATGACCACGCTCAGCAAAAAGGCCACAAAAGTCAACAATGTAGGAGCTCTAAGCATAGTTTACGCTGAGTTATAGCCGAGATAACAGCTTTACGGCGTCAAAGCAGTTGCTGCTCTGTCACTATATATCATGACGCTTCTATTAAGTGTTTTCGGACCACCTTGAGGAAATGGAAGTGACGTTTTCTTATTCGTTGTTTTTGCGTAATGATTATAGAAGGAACACTTTCAAACGTTGTCTGGTATTATGAAAAGACCGTTGAAAATAAGTAGGAAGATAAATTTGTGCTTTATTGATTAATAACCTTCGGTATATTTTAATACATTCTTTAATAAAATTGATGATATTAGAAATATTCTATTTTATTTAATCCCACAAAGAAATAATATATTATGATGTAATACTAGCCTTAAAAAGTTTGAATTATACTTTTATACATACTCATCTAATATAGTGATGTTTGTTCAGTGATACAGTGATATTCATCGTTTTCACCTATACATGTGTATAGGTGAAAACTCATAATAACCAACTCATAATCATAATGGTGTCTCATAATAACCAATATATAATCAATGCGTTATCTAAAACTAATTATTAAAATGTGCTTACACGTAATGTCATTCAACCCAAAATTTTCATGTATATCATAGTATCATCATCATGTATCTGATTTACATGAAAATTTTGGGTTAAATGACATTACGGGTAAACACAATTTAAAAATTAGTTTTAGATAACGCATTGATTATTTATTGGTTATTATGAAACACCGTGTATATCATCTGAAGCGTCGGTGGCGCTATGAGCTCGGCACGGGCCATCTAATCGGGAAGTCCGTGGTTCGATCCTGCCATGTACCAATGTGAATTTCATTTTGTACATTAGCCGACGTTCCTACTGTGAAGGAAAACATCTTGAGGCAACCTCCATACATCTGCAAAGAAATTCAAAGGTGTATGTGAAATCGACCAATCCGCACTGAGCCAGCGTGGTTGACTAAAGCCTAGTCACCCTAACTTAGGGTAGGCTCGAGCCCCTCGGTAGGGACGTATATGAGCTGTGATGATGATGATGATGACATGCTCATCTTCGAAATTACATATAACTGAAACCATACATTGAAGCCGTCTGCTTATATACTTCTTTCTTACCTATTTCTGCCGCCAAGCAGCGGTGCATGCATTGCTGTGTTCCGGTTTTGTAGGGTATGAAAGGCAATAAAGTTACAGGGTAAAGTGACTTAACACCTTATGTCACAAGTTGGCAATGTAGAGGTCCTAGTAGCGATGTAGATTTGCAAAACTTACACAAACCACGAATGTATGTACTATATAGGCAACTTAAGCCGTTCATCATTTGCAGCCCATTGGGTTACAATCAGAGGCCCAATTCTACTAAAAAGTTACAGCTGAATCGAAACTAAACCATTGCGTTCGACCAATCAGAATGCCACATTTAAAAGTCATCGAACAGTTGAAAGTCAATATACGCGCTCCGATTTGTCGATCGCAACGGTTTAGTTTCGATTCGGCTGTAACTTATTAGTAGAATTGGGCCTCTATTGTTTGTTAGCCAATTTAAACGTACAAAAAAAACATTAGGTAGTAGAGATGATAGTTTGATAATTACAAAAGTAAAGCCGGACCAAAAAAATTGACACAAGCTAATATAGTCCTTCTATTTTTGAATTTGGTAAGCATACTTCACAGCTCGTTCAATACAAGTTTTCAGGCATTTGTAGATATATACATGTATATATGTGTATGTGTATGTATAGTTATATTTGTTATTTTGTGGCTTTAGAATATTATTACAAAACAAATGAATAATGTTAAGTGTTCATATTGAACAACTCGTAAATTTTTCAATAAACCACAGAAAAGAGAATTAATGCTTACTTACATCTAGTAAGTAATAATTCTCGAAAAAGATACTAAATATTAAATGCTTTGTATGTTACAATGAAAAACGTGCTAGAGACAATGGCAATTTATTATTTCATCGAAGCATCACTTCCTCATACCACCTAAGTAGCGTTCTCACTTCACAGACTAAAAATAACATTAGCGCGAAGTCGCAAACCTTTGGAACCTCAATTTCGATTCCCTCGTAAAGTCGCGAGGCGTGTAAAAAGCCTATAAAATCCAATTGACACCAGCTAAACCTGTTAATGTACGAACTTTCCTTGTGTTAACATAAATTGTGCGGATTCCAACACACCTAACGCACCCTGAGTATTTAATCGCCGAGTATTTAATCATCTGGCAAAGTATTTAATCGTTACTGCAATTGAATAACATACCGGGAATCTTGACATTACTGTCGGTACTCTGGTATTGTGTACAGTAACATTTCATTTTTATATTACCACCAAGTATGTAAGCAATACCCTTTTAGTAATTCGGAGAATCTACTCTCAATTTCTTGTTCAGATCTATTTCAAGGATTCGGCTAAAAATCATCTATATTTCTAAATTAATTAGAGGAATATACGATCACCAATCTATACCGAACATTTTTTTTCCTTAACAATATGCAATCAATCAATTTGTCTATATTTCCTAAAGTAAATATAAGGCAATAAGATTTATTATTAATGTCAGATGTATTGAGTCGTCTGACAAATTCCATCCGGGGTATAATAATAAACCACGTTTTATATTAAAAAAGGCATACTAGCATAACATTCTACAGACGATTGCAAATAAAATTATTTTTTATTTTTTGCTTATCATTTCCAAGCCCTAGCAGTAGGTAATACGAGGCTACATATTTAGTCTGGTACAGTACTTTTACTTTCGTATCAGTTTTTTTTACTACTGTTACTTGTGTTCTTAATCTGTACGTCAAATAAGATAATGAACTCTCTATTAGCAAATTAACATGCAAGTGGAGAGAGAGGCGAATAGTGTAAATCAAAACATTTATTATAGGTACATATTTTGTTTATATCATGAACACGATAAATGTCACCACAAGACATTAAACAACAATAAAAACAGTAAGATAGCATTAAAACAATAGCATGAGTCCGCCTCGCGTTGTCTTAAGATAAAAGTCCGTTAATGAAACGTTGAAACGTTGCGATCAAGTTTATTACAGCCTCCCGCCGTATATTAGAGGCGTTATTAGACCAGGTTAAGCAACCGAATGGCTTCCGCGATCACGCTCAGATGATAGAGATGTGAACGCTCCTTGGAGTTGCTGCCAAATGTTTAAAACAATAACTTCGTCCGCCACAAGTGCCACAACGCGATATTACAAACGTCTATATTTCTTGGTTCACTCCTTTCAATGTGGTTCAAGCCTCGAGTTTATGGCAGAATCAATTAGACATTTTGAAATAGCGTTGCACGCACGATTAAATGCACGACTTCATAAGCTTAAAGCGAATTACTTTTGCTTAATTTGAATTTAAAATATTGTATAATTACTCTAATTTCGATCTAAAATGTATGTAACAACTTATAAAAAATTAAACAGCTGTTCAAATTATATACTTTAATCTAATAGATAAAAATCTCAGTGTTTGTTATCGAAATCCTCGAAACGGCTTGACCAATTTAATACAATTTTTTGTGTTGCTAGGTCTGAGAATAGGTCGTAGACGCTCGTGTAACTTCTGTTCTTCCCTGCCTTACTCACTCACTTACAAATTATGAAAAACCACCACACTAACATCCATGGTTTGCACTCCAATATCGACCCGGTCCACCACCATCCGGAGGCCAATAAGCCGCATATGCTGTTCCTTACGGAGACGCAAATCAGATGTCCGTCAGACACGTCGTACCCTAACTACCCGGGATACAGTTTGGAGCACTGTTTCAAGCCATGCGCTGGAGTTTGTGTGTACGTACGTGATGACATCTGCAGTAAACGTCTCCGTAACCTTGAAAAACCCGATTTCTCGATGCTGTGGACTTTGGTGGACACAGGGGTGGAACAAATTGTTTTCGCCGCCCTGTATAGATCACATAGCGGGGATCAGGAGACGACTCGGCTTTTCGACTACCCCAGCACAACAGCTAACAAGGTACATGAACGGTATCCATTGGCACAGTTAGTGTTTCTGGGGGGCTTTAACGCACACCACAAGGAGTGGCCATACCAGAACACTGATCATGCTGGGCGAGAAGCGCGCAAGCTTGCGTTGTCGCTAAGCCTCACCCAGTTGGTCACTGAGCCAACGAGAATACCGGATGTAGAAGGCCACACCGCCTATTGCTTGGACCTTCTGATGTCAACAGATCCGGACAGGTTTTCGGTAGCCGTATCATCCCCTCTGGGAAGCTCCGATCACTGTCTGGTGAAATCTGTATCGACATTCTCCCCGCCTGACACTGCCCCTAGGGAAACCAGACGGAGATGGCGATACAAGTCAGCAGATTGGGATGAGATGGGACACTTTTTTGCATCTTACCCTTGGCGGCAAACGTGCTTTGCATCCGAGGACCCTACGACCTGCGCTGACAACATTGTTAACGTGATACGGCAAGCTATGGAGTACTTCATTCCTTATTCTGATGTGACCACGTTTCGCCCGTCCCGGTATAATGCTGACTGTGCAAAGGCTGATGCCCTTAAACAGTCGGCATATCAGGAATGGGCTGCCGCGTGAAGTAGAAAACTTGCCGACCTCGGAGCCAAGAAGAAAGCTTTTAATAAAGCCGCCATTGGTCGTATTGGGGCCAGACTCTCATCATACCCATCGGGAAATATAGCCTTGTGGTCCCTTGCCAAATCGGTCGCGACGAACTTCTGCCGGCCATCACTACCGCCCATTCAGAAGCCTGATGGATCACTGGCTCACACCGCTAAGGATAAGGCAAATCTATTTGCCTCTCTTTTTGTGGAAAACTCGCACCTAGACCCCACAAGCCAACCTCCACCCACATTACCGTCAAGCAGTTCCGCAATGCCGGAGATTCGCATCCACCAGAAGGAGGTTTTTCTATCGCTGAGGGGTCTGAATGTGAACAAAGCTAGTGGCCCAGATGGAATTCCTGCGGTAGTCCTTAAAACTTGTGCTCCCGAGTTGTCTCCTTTTCTCACACGCCTATACCGTCTCTCTCTGAGCACCGGTCTAGTTCCAAGATCTTGGAAGCTTGCAAATGTGCAGCCAGTACCCAAAAAGGGAAGTCGTGCTGACCCATCAAACTACAGGCCAATAGCTATTACCTCCATTCACTGTAAGAGTATGGAGCGTGTACTGAATGCTCATCTTATTGACTACCTAGAAGGTAACGACCTCCTCAGTGACCGACAGTACGGTTTTCGGCCAAGACGGTCTACCGGGGACCTTCTAGTGTATGCCACACACCTCTGAAGCGAAGCGATTGAGAGGTACGGTGAAGCTCTCACGGTTTCACTGGACATCTCAAAGGCATTTGATAGGGTCTGGCACGACGGCCTGCTTAGCAAGCTTCCTTCATATGGACTACCCTCAAACCTTTGCTCATGGATAACTGATTTCCTAAGGAACAGATCGCTTCGGGTAGCCATTGATGGCTGCTCGTCTGATCCCTTGGCTATCGATGCCGAAGTCCCCCAGGGATCGGTCCTCTCTGCAACACTTTTTCTGCTACACATCAACTATCTGTTGAAACCCGGTATCTTTGGGTACGCAGACGATAGCACAGTTGCAGAGAGATATCTGTCCGATGCTAAGACTGGGAAGACCGAAATTGAGCTGCTCAGAGCGAACATGGTGGAACGCGTGAACTCGACCCAGCAAAAAGTTTCGGATTGGGGGGAAGCAAACAGAGTCGAGTTCAATGCCTCCAAGACCCAGGCGTGTCTTTTCAGCTCCAAGCGGAACCCGTTCAACTTGGTTCCCACATTCCGAAATGTACCTTTGCCTTTAACGGACCATTTAAGCCTACTGGGCATCGAACTCTCACCAAACCTCAACTTTGGGCGTTCTATTGAGGCTAAGGCGGCTACTGCAGCTAAAAAGCTTGGCATACTCTCGAAGGTTAGGTGGTATTTCACGCCGGGGCAGCTTCTTACACTTTATCAAGCACAGGTCCGGTCGTGCATGGAATACTGCAGCCACCTTTGGGACGGCTCTGCTAAGTACCAGTTATCTGCCCTTGACTCGGTGGAACGCCGGGCGAAGAGGTTGATCGGTGAAGACACTCTGAAAATTTCAAATTTCCAGAGTCTTGAACATCGCCGCGCAGTGGCCCGTTTATCGGTTTTTTACAGGCTACATTTCGGAGAGTGTTCTCAAGAGCTTATCTGATCTTATTCCACCATCTCCCTTTTACTACCGAGGCACCCGGAGAATGGCAAAGACCCACCCCTACGTAGTAGAAATTCCACTGCTCCGCACGAAGCGTTTCGCTTCCACTTTTTTAATGCGTAGGTACTGCAAAGGAATGGAATTCTTTGCCATCCTCTGTGTTCCCACCTCATTACAACCTGGGTCTTTTCAGGACTAGAGTGAGTCGGCACCTAATGAGTAGGCACGCTCCACCTTAGTTCCCACCTTTGCTTACCATCAGGCAAGATGAAGCAAGTGTCTACCCATAATAAAAAAAGACTATTTTTGATACCCCTAGGTGATAAGGGTGGCTGGGTAGTGGAGTCGCAGTGTGGACCTTACCTAGCGCGCCCAAAAGGGCAGGGAGAACACCGGGGGGTTTTAGTGGGTAGGCCTGGCACTCTGCCCGGAGAGCCCCACACACGCTCGCCGTGTAGCCAACGGCGGGTACGGTGCGGTTACGCATTTCCCCCCGAGAAAAATAAAAAAAAAGGTGATAAGGGTGGCCCTCTCCAGAATTTTTTCTTGACAATTATTATGGCGATTAATATTTTTTTATTCGTTGATATAATGCAAATAAGCAAAATAGTATTGTTGGCAACGCCTCATCATCCCGGTTTTTTTAGGTTATGCGGTTGTGAAGCTTATTGCTGAATAGAAATGTCAAAATAGAGTGTATTTTTTTTTTAATTTGACAACAGTGAAAATAATTCCCCGGGAGAGGAATACTGTTTTCAGATAACTTCAAGAGTAGGTACTTTCAGAGTATGAGAAACGAAAAATGTTTTGCTATTTATAATGTAAGCCAGTTATTTGATAGAGCACATCACTAATTTCACTAGCGGCAGATGACAATAAAAACCTGCGTGTGGGCGTTCCGAACATCGACTTTGTTTTATGGCAATATCGATTAATATGCTCACGCAAATTTTTATACCAAATCCATATAGCTTTTGGGAGGAAATAAAATTATAAATGTTTTTGATTCATTGGCGTTAATATTTTAAAGTAAGCTAGTCATTGAATTATATTGTTGAATTAAATTATATAAGTAATAATTTAATTCAACATAATTATGTAGTTTTTAACCGACTTCAAAATAGGAGGAGGTTCTCAATTCGATGCGTATGTTTTTTTTGTGTGTATATTACGCGATTACGCCGCTAATTGTGGGCCGATTTTCAAAATTCTTTTTGTATTCGATAGAGTATACTCCAAGGGTGGTCCCATGATCACCAAAGTCAGGATCTAATGATGGGATCCCATGAAAATCGAGGAAAACCCTTAAATTTTAAGGTGTGTCCAACGTGTTTTGTGTGTATGTTACGCGATTACTCGGCCAATTGTGCACCGATTTTCAAAATTCTTTTTGTATTCGATAGAGCATTCTCCTAGAGTGGTCCCAAGGTTACCAAAGTCAGGATCTGATGATGGAATCCCATGAAAATCGAGGGAAACGCTAATTATTAATGATTATATATTACGCTAATTAATAACTATTAATTAGGGTTTCTTTCACAAAAAAGATTTCAATCACTAAAAAGTTAAAAATAAAAAATATTTTACAAAAAATAAAAATCGACTTATTTTTTGTAATTGGTAAGCCTCTTAAGATGAAAAAAATCTTTTGTCTCTTTACAATGTTGATGTAGATCAATACCCTATTTGGAAATCAATTTGCATATGAATATTATTTTAGAGTGTATCTACCGAAAATATTATTCTGTTATATCAAGATAAGGCCTAAACACCCTAACTAGGGTAGGCTCGAGCCACTCGGTGGGGCATATAGTGTTAGTGATGACGATATCAAAATAGTAAAAATTCCTCATCAAAATAACTTAAAGCTAAACAAATGCTAAAATCACTAAGTGAAAAAATCAGCAATTGAAAAAAATTATTATTATTATAAGATTAGATCTAATTATAAGAAGAAAAAACAACAATTAAGCCTATAAATACGTAATATGTAGGTTTTGTTGCAAAATGCCGAATTTCTACAAAAAAGAAACCTGTAGTTGATGCAAAAAGAGATTATATCAAAACTGGCCAAAGAAGACACAAAAAATAAAAGAGTACCGTATCTCGCTAAGGCAGCTCAATCGTGAAGCAGAGTGTGTTATTTATTATTGTAGATTATCACAACAAATCACCCAGTCGATTGCCATACCGGAATCATTTGGTGTAACCGGAGAACACCCCTTACATTCGATGATTGGACAAATAAATATATTTCCCGTATCCTGTTTATCGGGTTTAGGGTGTTAATAAAAATGTTGGGGAGCGATGGCATCATTGGACGTGTAGTTATTAATAAATATAAAATTGATTAATAAATAATAATCAATGTTTTCGTTTATTAGATCTCTTTTTGTAAATTTAAATTTTCATGTTGACGAAGAAAATAAAATGTTTTTACATTATAATTCTCAATAAGCCAAATTAAGCGCTCTGAATATGATAACTTTTTTTACTTTTAAAAACAGTTGACTTCTAAGCATGTGTGTCAAATTTTGCTACAGTTTTTGATCAAAAATACCAGCAGGAAAATCAGAATTTACTATTGTATTTTTGTTTTTTCTGAACAAATACAACAAAGCAAAAATCAACAAAATCAGTCAAACCGTTCTCAAACATGTAAAATCACATAAATATTTTCACGCGTGACTTTTGTATTTTAATTTATATAGAAAACTAAATTTGTTTCTAAACAGATAAATAAAATAGTCAATACAAAAATACAAATAAATCAATTTAATAATTTATTTGTTACTTTCTTAACGAAACATATTTTTTTCAATTTGGATAATTTCTGTCCTCCTTAATATTAATTGATCCTGCTATCTTACAAATTATTTGTTCCTTTCGTTTTTTGAATAAAAAATTGAGATTTGACTGGCTGCTACAAGCCTGTTAATTTGTTATTATTTTATTATGCATCATTTTTGCATCATTAACTGGACCTTGAAACTAAATGCTTTTTAATGAACTCACATTATTTCTAAAGCAAACCCATCGTTCCATTTCTCCCGAAGTTACTCACCCGTTCTGAATGGACTCAGGGCCGGGGTGGCCGGCGTCCGTCGTGCTATCGTTCCCAATAAATTAGACGCCGCTAATACAAGCTGGGCCCTCACAGAAGACTGGTCGTGTCAACCAGCCACTAATGTACTACCGCGATAAAACATTCAAAACCACCTTTGTGCATCCCCAACATAACGCGACCTCTAACACAACAACGGCGGACAGAATTTAGAGGTCTTCGTTATTTGGAGAATGCGTGTGTTCATTCGTCAACTTGAATATCGGGGAAACGTTGGCTCTCTTCTTTTGTTAGTTTAAGGGCGCTGTCACACGGTATGCCGGAGAAGTAAATCCATACGCACTTTATGGCTGATGTGACGAAGTAGTTGATTACTGCCGATTTATGAGCTTTTATTCCAGATGAGGGTTACAATATTTCTCATTCACACTTATAATAGACACCGAATATTTTTTTAAATAATATTATTAAGGGTTAAAGTGTGAAATTGTAGTTTTGCTTTAGGACAGTCATGCGAAGATACGGCCAATACGACCCGCCATCACAGTCTGTCCAGTGAGAATTTGAATATATCCTTTATTGTACACAGTTACAATGGTGATTAACAAAAAACATTTGTACAAAGGCGAGCTTATCTCTTTAAGAGATTTCTTCCAGCCAACACTAGCATTAATTTTTTACGGGGAGAGAACCGCGCTCTTTCAATATGCCAGTAAATTGTGAAAGTTCATATACTATACTATAAAAATATTCTCAACGACAGCGGCGCGCGCCGGGCGACGCGATTCGGACCTAGTGCTGTCTCTGTTATCGGCCAGTGCTCGCATCCACTCGGCAAATGTGAAGTGGTAGCAATACCTTTTAAGCTAAACTAAATATAGATTTTAATAATTCAGTATTTGTTTTTAATTTTGAGTCTAACCCGCTTTCACACCCTAAATCCTTTAGAAAAACCAATTTGACACCCCTGCTTTAGAACATTGCTGAAGACGTGACGTCAGACATTTTTCATCAAACGTTACAATACTTACCGACTTCTCTAGCGGGAGAAGCTGCCGGCAGAAAATGCACGTATTTTACAAGATATTTTAAAGATACCGCTTTGATTTGAGCCAATATTCTGAGTATGCTAATATCCAACCATGCTGCTAATTCCTTAGTAGTTTGGTATAGATTTGCTTCTACGTTCGCCATTCAATCCATCTTTATTTAACTAAGTACTTAGTATAATGTAATCTGTGCCTTAGTGGCTGGTCTTTCTCGGGGCTCATTCTTAAAGCTGGCCTTTCGACTACGAAAGCGATTGTACCAAAAACGCATGGTGTTCATGTTGATTGTTTCTAATGCATTAATTCCACGTGTTCTTTTATTTCTATCTGTTATTATTTTTGAGAAGTTGAGCATTTCGTTAGATGCTGAAACGAGAAATCCAAGTGGAAAAGTACCTCACATAACAACGACAGGTGGCACTTGACCGTTTTCTTAAAATATAACAGCCACGCTTAAAGAACGCTCGCAATTATCTATACCAAGCTTTCATCCCTTTATGTTTCTCTCAATCACGCAGTCCATCCATAATGGTAGTAGAATTTTGTACGCAACATCTCGACCGTCGGGGTATCAGTTATAATACGGATAGGCTCTCGGATAGGATCGGACGGGGTGAGCAGCGGTGCGGAATAGCGGCGCGCGCGCATCCCGATTTGTCGCAGCGATCATGTTGCGATAGCGATACTACTAGCGTCAGCTGGCTCGCGCGTGGGGACGACTTTATGTAATAAGTTCAGAGTTGCGTTCCGAGGGTCAGAGTAATGCAACCGAGAGTGATTTTCACACTCGCTCCGAGGTTCAGAACGGGTCGGTTGCTATCTTTTTTTTTAGTTTGTATCTTGCTGATCAAGATTAAGCAAAGGGCAAAATATTATTAATCCTTACTATGAAATTAACAGTCAATATCCATTTTTCTGCTTAAAAATAATTACAACACATAAAAATCACTATATTTCCCTTGTGTTAGACTTAAAAGAGTTCAAAGTAGTGTTATTTAATAAAATAATAAATAATTAGCGTATTTTTGACATCGACTTTGACATAAAATCTGTCAGTGTTTTTCACCCTACGCTCGAGTTGGTTGTTTGGTTGCATCACTCGAAGCTTCTGAACGGGCACAGAGTGTACTAACCGTCCGTCAGAGCGTTTTTTACCCCGAGGCTCTGAACGGGTCGGTTGCTGTCAGAGTGCACTCGGAGTGCACTCGAGCGTAGGTTCTGAACGCAGCTCTGGTTTGTCGAATTAGTAAAATTTAACTTATAATCTTTGAATTATACATAGGAATATAATGAGAATACATACACATATATATTATTCATAAGACAGCCATTAAAATATTGAAGCAGAAATGATTAAAGGAATACTAGCTATTTTACATATTATTTTGAAAACATTCTTAGTATATTTAGTGTTACAACAATTCTTTTTTTTATAAAAAAATACCAAAGCTAGAATAACTATTTTTTACAAAAAAAGTAATATAAAACGAACTTTATAAAAATGTGCAGTTTTCAAACGAATAATACCTATGCATTTATTTCGATATTGACTTTAACCCAGAAACGTCCCGTAAGAGCAGGTTTCTCCAGAGGTGAGAAGCAATTCGCCTAATACGGTGAAATGGCCAGACAGGTTGGTATACAGATTTTTTGACATTTACTATTTTTCACCGAGGTGTAATATTAAATTATTTAATTGAATTCTACACATTTAATATAATCAAATCGTCGGTGCACAAAGAACGTCGATAGCGCTGTGGCCTCGGCACGATCCTGCTATGTACCAATGTGTTTGTCGTTTCACGAATTTCTTAAGTACTTTATCTGATGCTCCTACGGTAAAGGAAAACATCGTGGGGAAACCTGCATATACCTGCGAAGTAATTCAAAGGTGTATGTGAAGTCAACCAATCCGCACTGAGTCAGCTTGGTTTGACTAAGGCCTAATCGCCCTAACTATCTGGGGTAGACTCGTGCCCCTCGGTGATTCGTCACTCTTTGGGTGATCCGTAATCGTACAAACTACATACAACGAAAAAGCTAATTATGTCAAACTTCACGTATGAATTTAATGTGTCTACGAAACCCACTATTTCGAATTCAATTGATTTTCTTGAATAAATAATATACATAGGTATGTTTGACATAATGTGAGCCTTGTGGCTTAAAGTCGTCCAATTCTTAACACAATAAGTAAGACACGAGCAAAACTCCTTGTTAAGTCCTTCTCTGTGGACGAAATCGCAACTACTCGGTTGATGCTCGCTTGTAATCGATTCAACGCATCGATGCTTATTCAATAATCGAAACATGTCGATGTCGTGGCTCTACTCGTAACTTTCTGCATGATGCATAATCTTATTAATTTATGATTGCATTTTTAAATTGCATCCGAGTAATATTATATAGTGGATTGCGAGATATTTTTATACTGCTTAAAATCATAACAATCTTAATATGATTCTACTATTTGTTGATAGGAAATAATCTTCGTTTTTTTTCATATCTAACCGGATATACGCACCGTGAAATTTCTGAACATATTTTCGCCACTTAATTTTATTACAGTAAACGATAGAAAAATGATCAGGAATACATATAATTTTGCTATGCAAGCTATTTCAAATATGGAAATTATTATAAAAAGTTAAAAAAGAATGGCGTTAATTTTCCTGGATCCATTCATATTCTTTAATTAATTTACCTGTTTAAGGACAAATTACTAATCGAAATTAGTTAACGAACTGATTGCCTTGCATCTAATCGGAAAAGGACGTAGCTTGCACCGTATATTTTATGACGTTACTAAATTATAGGGGATTTAGCAAACCTAAAATTTTAGCTCATTTATAATAAGCGGTTACGGTAGTAGGAACATTGTTGCTTGAAATATAATTAAAGCGAGTTTTAATCTTCATTTAATTGCTGCTTAACGGGAGCTGTTTTTGTGGCGAACTTGCAGTAAAATCTGCAATGTATCGTGATGAATACAGTTCTGAGAATGCTCAGGATTCTTGGGAATTTTATATGCACGCTTATATCTTTTAACAGATTTCATGCTTTGATGTAAAAAGTTTTCACAGAGATTTGTAAACTTAGACTGTTACGAATACTTTTCTGAACATGTGATAATATTTCAAAGTGTACAAATTCTTTTTTACACGTCTATTAGTTAATTGCATATATTCATAAGTTATAGTGTATAATAATCTTGTTTTTTTAACTAATTTTCGGAATAGGTACTACATTGTTATTTTATCACTCCGTAATTATGGAGGCGTCGGTGGCGCAGTAGGCGTCGGTGGCGCAGTGGACTCGGCACTTGCCTTCCAATCGGGGGGGTCGGGCTTCGAGACCCGCCATGTACCAATGTGTTTTTCGTTTCGAATTTCATATGTACATTTGTCTGACGCTCCTACGGTGAAGGAAAACATCGTGAGGCAACCTGCATACATCTGCGAAGAAATTCAATGATGTATGTGAAGTCGACCAATCCGCACTGGGCCAGCGTGGTTGACTAAGGCCTAATCACCCTAATATAGGGTAGGCTCGAGCCCCTCGGTGGGGACGTGTATGGGCTGTGATGATGATGAATTATGGAGACAAACATAGATAACATCATGTTGGTAGCCAGCTAGACTGACTCGGATAGTGCTCTAGCAATAAGCTAAGTAACTAATGCCACCAAATCAGCAGGCCTATTCTGTAACTTCGGTTGCTAACTAGATCTGTCATTTTTGAAAGGAACTCAACATCCATTACTGCTACCATGAACGGTGCCGTAACACATAAGATCACTAAACCTGTAATGGATAAAAGTGTCTTTCAAAAATGACAGTTCTAGTTACTAACCGTAGTTAGCGAATAGGCCTGCAGAACTCTATATTGTATAAACAAGAAGCTCTCAAAAATGGACTGCAGAGGATCGTTAATAACTCATTTACTCAAACGAGGTAATCTCTCTCGATCGAATCTAAAATACTCTACATCCACCACATAAAAGGCTCTACCTCACTAATAATGTATTCAACATTGGAGAGTCTTCGGTTACTTACATTTAACTGGAACTTGTGTGGTAAAACGAATGCGATACCGCTCAATAGATAAAAGAAATCGGTTTTATTCGTTTTCTCAGCACATAAACGCAACATTGACGATTGATTCTCGGACAAGCAGAGTTTTATGACTGCGTATACGATCAGGGATATTATTTCTCGACCTCGTTAAATATGTTATGTTTGTTGCTGACTTTGTTGTGGGTATCCTGTGCGAATATTAAGGAATAAGTTTGATTCGATGCTGAACATAAATACTCGTATTATGATTTTGAAATAATATAGAGTTGTGTAAAAAAACCAAAGAATCTGTTTTCCATCATAATGCCAAATAGTCTAAGTATTTTTATCGACGCATCAAAATCAAAAATGTTTTGTTATAATCACCAGCCTCGTATCTAAAAGCAAGTACCTAAATGGTACAGATAGCAAGAAACTGGCTACAGATAAGAAGAAAAATTAAATTTTTTAAATGTCAGATACGCTTTATCATAGTATGATGCCAAATCTTCAGAAAGATCGGAGTGGACAAGTACATTTTAGTACAGCATATTTTATCGCGGCCCTGTTACTTGTTGACCAAATATGTCGCTTACCATAATCGCGATTTTACATAGCTAAATTAGGTAGAGCAATATTTTTAGCGCTCCTAAGCTTTGTTTGATAACGTCTATGTGCTCATCCGTCTCTCTGTCTGTCCGTTTCACAGAGATCTCGGCCTCTGGATCATCTAGAGACACTTAGTCTTCGGGGTCCTCGGTATCCCACCGGCTAGTCCTACTGGTGGGTCTCTGATGAGATGAATGACTTCTGAATTCCATTTAGTTTAGCCTATGTTGGAAATATTTTAGGTCCGACTCTAGGCTCTTGCCACCTAGGCACAAAAACCCAAATTTTCACATATAAATTAAATATATGGCTTATAGCATCTCGTTCAACTTATCTTTTGATGCTAAATATGTAAATGTTGATACGAGCACCCTATTAACACCTACATCTAGGCTCATACCACTAGGGTATTTCACCCAAATTTGACACATGACTTCGTTGAATTCGTATTTTGATGATGAATATGGAAACTCTAATTCTAACATCCATTGCCTTACCTTTTTTTCGTGGGGAAATGCGTAATCGTACAGTACCCGCCATGGGCTAGACGGTGAGCGTGTATGGGGCTCTCTCGGCAGAGTGCCAGGCCTACCCACTAAAACCCCCCGGTGTTCTCCCTGCCCTTATGGGCGCGCTAGGTAAGGTCCACACTGTGACTACCTACCACTAACAACGGCGCCTAGTTCATTAGACGGACATTGCTTGTGCAAATGTCCGCCTTCGCCTAACTGTCCCTCTGCGGCGGATGGGAGCGGCTTGAGGATCATCATCCCGCTCCTTCTCCGCGGCCTCCTTCTGCACTTCACACGCTGTGCACTTTGAGAGCTTGTAACATAACTTGAAGATGTCAAGTCATAGCTTCACGAGTAAGCCCGCTCGGCGTAGCCAGTATAAAATAAAATAAATAAAGTAATTAAAGCTCACGCTCTATCGTGGTGTCTAAATGTTGTGGCATTTTCATCGGCGATCCGTTGCCTATAATTATAGCAAGACTACTTAAATGCGCTGATGGTCCGTCAATCACACCATTGTTTAATTACCAATTGATTTATGGAACGGAGATTATTTGATAGATAATGTTGTGGTTGTTCAATTAAAATTTTTGCAGTGCAATTACAGGTTTAACCACAGGTTTACCGAGCATTGAAAGTTTAGCTTGTTTGTAAAAAACTTACTTACGAGTAGGCAATTACAAAAATCAATGTAGTGAATGTTAATACTTGAAACGTAATTGAAAGTTGGGAGGGAAATAACATAATTACCAGTACCCTGATAGATACAATATAGTACGTACTTAAAACACATTGTGTCTTGTATGTATTTACTAGCTGTGCCCGCGAACTACGTCTCGCCTTAAAAGACTTCTAAGCGTTTTTATTAGGGTTCCATAGCCAAATGGCAAAAAACGGAACCCTTATAGATTCGTCATGTCTGTCTGTCTGTCTGTCTGTCCGTCCGTATGTCACAGCCACTTTTCTCCGAAACTATAAGAACTACACTGTTGAAACTTGGTAAGTAGATGTATTCTGTGAACCGCATTAAGATTTTCGCACAAAAATAGAAAAAAGTTATAAATTTTGGGGGTCCCCGTACATAGAACTGAAACTCAATTTTTTTTCATCAAACCCATACGTGTGGGGTATCTATGGATAGGTCTTCAAAAAACGTATTGAGGTTTCTAATATCATTTTTTTCTAAACTGAATAGTTTGCGCGAGAGACACGTCCAAAGTGGTAAAATGTGTGTCCCCCCCCCCCTGTAACTTCGAAAATAAGAGAATGATAAAACTAAAAAAATATATGATGTACATTACCATGCAAACTTCCACCGAAAATTGGTTTGAACGAGATCTAGTAAGTAGTTTTTTTAATACGTCATAAATCCTACGGAACCCTTCATGGGCGAGTCCAACTCGCGCTTGGCCGGTTTTGAGTTATATCTTCTAATATTTTTCCCGTTTTAGCAACATTTTTTATTGATTTTCCTCTCCTATTGGTTGTAGCGTGATATAACATAGCCTTCCTCGCTAAATGGACTATCCAACACAAAAATAATTGTTCAATTCGGACCAGTAGTTCCAGAGATTAGCGCGTTTATCATCATGATCATCATTATTTCAGCCGAGGGACGCCCACTGTTGGACATAGGCCTCCTCCAAGGATCTCCATACCGATCGGTCCTGCGCCTCCCGCATCCAGCTGCTTCCCGCGACCTTCATCAGATCGTCGGTCCACCTTGTGGGGGGCCTACCAACACTGCGTCTCCCGATACGCGGCCGCCACTCAAGGACCTTTTCTGCCCCAACGGCCGTCAGTCCTACAAGCGATGTGTCCTGCCCACTGCCACTTAAGGTTTGCAATTCTTTGGGCTATGTCGGTAACTTTAGTTCTTCTACGGATCTCATCATTTGAAACCCCGAGAATAGTCCTCTCCATTGCCCTTTAAGTGACTTTGAGCCTTCTTATGAGACCCATTGTAAGCGGTCACGTCTCAGTTCCATACGTCATCACTGGCAACACGCATGAATTGAAGACTTTCGTCTTGAGGCACTGCGGCAGATGATCCGAGAATATGCTGCGTAACTTCCCGAACGCTGCTCAGCCGAGTTGGATTCGTCGATTTACCTCTTTCTGGAAGTTGGACTTACCGAGCTGGACTATTTGCCCCAGGTAAACATATTCGTCAACAACTTCCAGCGTAGAGCCTCCAACATTCATAGGAGTGGGTACCACACGGGAATTCAACCACCAGAAACAAATAAACAATCAAACAAATTCCTCAGCTTTATAATATGAAGTATAGAAGTATAATAGTAGTTTATGAAATAGTCACATAATAGGGGGTCTTAAAACACTAGTGTGTGTTTAAAATTCGAGGCTTGCCGAGAATTTTAATAGTACCACACGAGTCTTTTAATACCTAATTATGTGCAATTTCATACACTACTTTATCTACACTCATGCAATCAGTGGTTACCTAAATTAAATAAAAGACACAAAATTAAAACAAAATCAAACTCATTTATTCTAATAATTATTTGCATTTTGAACAGTGCAATTGTGAAACTAATACAGAAATCTAAACCTACATACATTTATATTATTTATTATTTTAACCAATAACAGCAAAATAATGAATGAAAAATTCAGAGAAATGGCGCCAACACCAACATTATTCTACCGCGCATGCGCTGTTGCACGCGCCGCCATAGACAATGTACTGGCACAAAAGAAAATTGTGACAAAACCTCCTTGGTCGGGTTTCGTCAATCGAACTGTATTTTATTGGAATTCGAGTTACCTGTATTATAATGTAATTTGTAAAAGGCCAAGGGCTATAAGTTATGCCTTTAAAATATTAGTGTTGAGTTCTTAATATTAGAATTAGAACATGAGTGTAGATAAATTAGTTTATAGATGCATAAGTCTATAGTCAAGTTAAAAGACGAGCTTTTACGTTCATTTTCGTAAATTACACAGATAAAAGTCAGAATCAAAGTTTATATTTGTAATATCCAGCCATTGAGTAAGTAATTGTTATACCATTCACCATTTCTTCTTATAAAAAACGCATATTTTCGATATCAGAGTCCTTTCCGCGATACGAATCGACTTTTTATTCCCATAAAAACGTTTCAACACATTTCATAAAGCAAACAAAAAAAACTTGAAACTGCACAAAATACGTATTATCACCGCCTAGATTACTAACTGCCGAGGGCGGGCGGTGGGGAGACCTGTCATGCGCCTAGTTATGTTAATCAGTAGTACGAGTATTTTAGTTATTTTTATCATTACTTCTTCTGATAGTTACATATCTAAGAAAGTAAGGATAACTATATGAATGACCACGATAAAAGGATTCGAATAAGTTCTTATTCAGCTGTTCATAACTAACAATATTATAAAAGGTATAAATATCGTTTAATGATCTCAGAGTAGAGTACATACCACTGGAGGCGTAATTATTTGACCAGATTTTTTGCCACGAACAGAAGGAGACGAGGTCTCCTTACAAGCGCACAATTAAAGTTTGGATAAATGAAACATTTAGTCCAGTCAAATAAAGCCAAAAAAGTGGCAAACATCGGAATGGAAGCGAATAAGCTGTAAATTGGTGAAAGCCTTTGTTTTGGCATTCTAATGACTGGAAAAAAGTCTCATATAATCTCGTGTCCGCGTCACAAGATATTCAAGGTCAAAGGTCGGAAAAATCGGTATTTTGCATTTATTTTATGGACAATGCGTCATTTGAGGTTATTATAAAACTTGTAGATTATAAAATTGTCTACAATCTTCATTTTAAGCATCTAATTGTCTATTTTACACTCACACGAGCAAAACGTATGTCACACATGCACAATGCACATGATTACTTCTTTTGTGCTCTACACAAATAAAGCATGATTTTAAAGTACAATAATATACTTTATTAGCACTTTCTTATAATTCTGAAGGCAGACAAGTAAAATATCTGTATCACAAAATTAACCGTACACTTTATATTTGTCCTATGAATAATTGTAAAACAACCCTGATTAATTAGCTTAATGGTCGATTTCACTAACCTTTTTTTAGCTTAGGATTCTCTTAGGTGGCATGCTGTCACATTCATTTCATTAAAGACAAAATTTGACAGCACACTTATTAGGAGTTTCCTAAGCTAAGAGATTGGCTGTCTCGTAAGTTAAGTTTGCTGATATTTCAGTTGTATGCTGGGTATGTAAAAATGAAACAATACGCAATATACAGAGAGAGAAAGAGAGATACACACACACACACACATACACACACATCCACACACTGTGTGAAAACAGCCACAGAAAATCTCTTTCTTCCTGATACAGGAATAATTTACTTACTAGGAAAGTCTACACATCAATTTGTAAATGTTAGTGACAAAAATAAAACTTTTATTTGTAGGTACGCTTTTACAAAGTTGCACCGCAGTGGTGTACTCCAAGCTTATAAATGATGATGATGAAGATTTCGTATCTATATTTTACTCTTTTTGTCTGAAATTCGAAGCTCGTAATGCCTACTTTTACATATACGGTCCAAAGAAGATAGTGCGAGCTTCGTCATAAACTTTCCTAACACAATTCCTTCAAGGCATCAGCTGTGACCTTTATCTAATGCACTGTCCATCTTTAGTGATAGCCAAAACTATAATTAGTCCGGTGCGGCGTTACGCTGGTCCCACGATCACGAAGATATGCTTCTCAGAACTCCTCGCTTCGGTTAAAAGGTTTTGGATTAGATAATTATACGTAACTAGCTTTTGCTCGCGACTTCGTTTGCGCGGAATTTTAACTACCACTTTGGGTATGGATCAATAGGAATGTAATTATATTTATAACATCTTAAATGTATTGAGATTTCACCATTTTTGTGTTTTGAAATGAGATTCTATTAGATACACGTCGAAAATGAAAGGAAATTTATTCCTTACAAACTAATATTTTATAGTTGTAGAGTGAAATTTACGAAAATCTTGTAAATTTCGATTTCATTCGAAATAGTATTAATCACTTGAACTACACATACAAATGAAACAACTGTCTCGGTTTGACTAGCGTGTATTTGATATTTCAATAATTTGTATTAAATGTAAGTATTACGTATAAATTTCATACATGAAATTTTGTATTAAAATGTGAATTAAGTTCATAAATAAATGAGAAACAATCATTTTACTGTTTTGTTTCCTAATATTGAAATTGCACTCAGCCTACTTTTTGTAACTGGAATTCAAATCGTATATAAATCAAACGTATACTTTATTTCTCTTCAAAATAATAACACTAAACATTCTACACGTTTGTATTGTTCAAAAATATTGTAAGTGCTATAATTATTATTTACAGACGGCCGCATCGCAATGATTAAGCAGTAGCCAGGCGGACGATTATTGATACTGTTAAAATCGAAGGGTAATTTTCTTGTCAGTTAGCTGTCATCTTTGCGTGATTCTTGATGCGGTAGTGAAGGAAACCTATAATTCTTTTAACTTATTGGTTTTAGGAAAGTATCCGATAGGTAAAATGCTTAAGTCGATTATTTTCGATAGTGCTAACAAAAAGTAATAATTATTCTATAGGTGCGTCAACAGTAATTCCGCAAATAAAACCCAAGCCAGAATATTCAGAGCCAGAGAGTCTGTACCAGAACCGTCTGCTCGGGTACTTGTATTTGACTATTTTCTGCCGCAATGCAGCAGTGCTTACTTTATTTTGGTTCGAAAGGTAAGCAGTGAAATTACTCGGACTACGAATGATTAGATGTCAATTTGCTTAGGAAGTGAAAAACACTAAAAAAAATTATGAATAAATTAAAAAAGAAAATAAGTGTCGGGCGCAAAAAAATATCTTTATTGATTTAATTTTATTCATCATTTTTGCAATTTCTTTAGCTTTTTTAAGAAGATTTAAAGTCACGTATAAAAAATGAATAATACTTTCGAAACGCCGATTTATAATAATCGCAGTATAGGTAGATATACTATAGTGTCTAAGCATGTCTAAGCTTATTAATGGATCGGATCGAATCTTATAATACAGGTAAAGCAGAATGTCATTCTATAATCTTTAGGAATTTGCACTATATCTACTGTCGCGATGCAAAAGATAGTAAGTATAATATTTTTCTTTTTAGATACACCTAAAGTCAATTTTCACCGCTACATCACTAGATAAATATCTCACATCTCCATCGCCCAGCGCATAATAGCAAAATCCTTCTACCTGGTTGAGTAAAAAAATTAAACCAACAATTCCTTGTTACACCACACAAACCGCAAACAAATGACTAGGCGCCGCCACTAAAGTTTGCACGCAAATAATAAATTAAAACAAATTGGCAATTACTCGGATAATGCGAGTTGCGTCGATCGGTTTAAATTAGCTCAAGGTGCAGTCATTAGGCCTTTCCATTTGCGCCCGGCTTCTGTTACGCTTTTTTGTAAAGCTCGATTACCGGCGATAATGCATCGATACGCATCTCTCGAAGAATGTGAGCGACGGGGTGTTTCGATTTGTACAACCATTATTGTTGACGAGTTAATTTAGCGGGCGTTTTTTTATTTTGTTTTGTTTGAATTCAAAGTTTATGACTGGAGGTCTATGCCAGGATTCAAATGTTTTTTGTACAAAACTTGCAACTGCAAAACTACTTCAAGTAGGTATATAACCAATGAATGAATGCTATATAGGTTATAGTCAACAACTCAAGTGTTTGAACAGTCTTAAAATTATAAACAATAAATAATATTATTAATAATAAAGTGATGCACATTTATTAAATAAAACGTTTGGCTAAGTACTTTAAAATTTAACTACACATATTTGAAAAAAAAAGCTATCGTGTTTTTAAAGGCGTATCTACTTTATTCGTAACTTTTCTGAACCCGGTCCTTTTGATTACTATGACACTTTATGCTGTTTCTATGTTTCATTAATCAAAAACACCTGAAAAAAAGGTTTAAAATCCAATCTTCGTTAAGCAATGTAGTAAAATCTCGTTAGAACTTAATGACGCCTTTCTTAAAAACATCCTGTGAACGCATGCTAGGAACAAAACACGTCAGCCTCGTCAAAAAGATGTAGTGGCCGTGTCAATCAGAGAGGCACCTTGCAAACAAAAAAATGATCGCCAATTATGCTAGGACTCGACTTCGTTAATGGCTTTCAGTGGTGTACTGATTAAGGGAATGTAGAAAATCCGAGTTTTTGCGCATTTTAAATTCTATATTGTTTCTTAAGTAATTTTCATTGCGATATGATGCTGTTACAAAATTGCTCATACGCTTGCTTAAACAAACATGATTATATATTTTTCTTAAAGGCAGGTAACTTGTGATAAGCTTTCGACCATTGGGTGGCTTAATCAGAAGCAAGGGGTACGTCAGACTCTCACCTGTTCAGTGGCTTAACCATCCTGATGAAGCTTACCTTTACCTTATAACCCTCTCTTGTGCCTTTCTTTTAATGGGGCCCGTTCGTAATAGAACTAGGCTAATTATCATTGTATTCCAATGATTAAAGATAACTAGTTTCCTTTACTGAGGAAGTTAGGTGAAGCTCGCTTCCACCTTCGGCCTCATCGCCGTGTAATTACTCCAGATAAGAGTAATTCAAAAAGCTCCTCCGAAAAATCCCTTGCTTTCCTAAGATATTGACAGTGTTACACATAGATCACAGTTTTCTTATTCCTAGAATTCTAACTTCTCTGCCTAACTCTAAATTCATAATGAATATTCCTCTTCTCTACTTTCATAAATTAAATGATGTAAATATTATTATCAAATTCCATCTTCTAATAGTTGTAATAGTGTGTGGGTACAGCCCCCAAAGACAAAATCTTCCGCAGTCGTTCCGCAGAAAAAAATTATTGAAATGATAAAAGCCTGTGACAACCTCGCGCTATTTTTTCCGCAGCTAATGTCATCTCCATACATTTTTTTTTCTACAGAACGACTGCGGAAAAATTTGCGTGTGGCTTTTGTCTAAGGGGTCAGACCAGCTACTTCTCCTCACAGTTCACTCATCTGTTGAACGGACGAGGCTCTGACGATACTCACCAACTCGTGCTGGGCTAGCGAAGCGGTAGATGGCGGATGCCCAGCAGTGGGTGTGTATAGCTGATGATTCCAATCAATGAATTTAATGTTTTTTATCTGATAAGTGAGGCTTTCTCGAGAGCACGTACGAAAACACGAGTAGATTATTCATACCAGATTCAATTTATTACTCACTAGCTTTACTGTACGCAGCTTCGCCCGCGATGTATTTGTTTTCCCGTGAAAATTTTATATTTTCCAATAGGAAAAATAATTTGGTAGCCTATATTAATAAGGGATTATGTAGCATTCTAATGGTGGAAGAATTTTTGAAATCGGTCCAGTAGTTTTTAAGTGTATTCGTTACATACATACATACAAATCTTTCCACTTTATAATAATAGTGTCTGACATGTAAATAAAATTCTGATTATTTCCGTGCGGCACAGTAGGTAGAGACATAGAGACAGCTCTGAAGAATGGATTGCACGATTTCTTATCTGCCGGAAATCACGACGTGTGAACCGGTGCTAACCATAGATAGCTAGATTGTAATAATATTTGGTTGAAATTTGCTTATTTAGTTTAAAACATCAAACGT
The DNA here is from genome assembly GCA_963935595.1 of Schoenobius gigantellus. Lineage (NCBI taxonomy): Eukaryota > Metazoa > Arthropoda > Insecta > Lepidoptera > Crambidae > Schoenobius > Schoenobius gigantellus. Next base: position 12,362,375 of record OZ012558.1, read on the forward strand.
ATTCCTGAAGCAACGCTTTAAAGTTATGATATAATAATTTTTATTTTACTACATGTGACAATTTTCATTTTCTGTGTAATAACTGTCTAACGATTAGCTCATATCTGATCTGATAAAAAATATAGATATATCTTGCTGACTTTTCACTCTTGAAACATATGCCAAGTTAATGTAATTAAGCGACAGATTATGTACGAATTATTATTTTCAAATCCAGTAAACCTAATGATCAATAAAACTCACACGTTGTCTTCGTAAATAACATTAATTTTGAAACAAGAAAGTTTAAAGTTTTTAATCTTTGGCGAAATATTTAATCCAGATAGCAATAAATACACGATCTCAAAAGCCGAACAGAAAACATTATTATGGCGCCTTCATTTCATATCCGTGTCTACGAAACAATAATAACAGGCTCTATGTATCAGTCGGTTCGCGTCATCCCCTGCCACCGAAAGACGTTTTGACAGACGAATGAAAATTTTAATTGCATATTCGAGATGTTTCAAAACTTACGTAATAACAGGAACAAGAGAAACAGATGCTACGTACGCTATTAATGTAATTATAGCTTCGCACTACATCATTTTGTCGGCAATCCCGAATATTTCTTTGTTTCAAATTATAAAAAGTCGATTTAATTTTCCGGTTGTGATAGAGCGATTTAAGGGTTTGAAACGCAATGAGACAGTGAAAAAGACAATTTCTTTTTAGCGGTGGATTATGTGTGGCCGACGGTGGAAAGGGAATGGTGGAAAAACACGCTGCGTTAGACATTCCAGGAATATGCTGCCAAATTTCTCGAAAGCTGCCCAGTTCAATTCACCGATGCACCTCTTTCTGGAAGTTCTAAATACCTCCCGCGCTATGTCACTCAAAATGTAGCCGCAAACATGACAGCGACGAACTTTCTGCAGCGGTGTCAACAAACGATTTTATTATATTGACCGGTAACAGATCTCCTGAAAGTGGCCAAAACAATTTTTTTAGTTTTAAAATTACTAGCAGGAGGGCAGAAAAGAGATTCAACCACACCACCAGAATTTGACTTCACCGTATTCAAAACATTTTCCAATTATAAAGCTTATGTAATTCATTTTGTGAAGTAAGTGTATGTCTTAGGTGTTATTATTTAGATATTATGTTCAAAGTGTTAATAATGAGAAATAATACGAGTATAAGACATTATTTATTTATCTACATCGACTTGGAAGACATTGATAATGCGCGACTGATCATTGGATTCAGTCCCAGGACAAAGTCATAAGTGGCGCTCGAACCAATTAAACTGATAGCCAATTCGCGCCAACCGACATTCATAGGAAACAATGTCGGCATAGTAATAAATGGCGTTTACGATACCCAGCCTCCTTCCCGTAACAAATCACACAATGAGATCGGATCATTTTGTCTAATCGCATCAACGGCACCGACTCCCCCCATAAACCATTTGATTAACTCAAAATACTGGAAATGCGTGAAGGGTGCACTCTATAAAATTTGTTTTCTAATTACGCTTTATTAGACCAATTGGCTTTGTTTTTTCGTCGGTTTCGCGGCGAGAGTCACTCAGGGCGGAAATCTTGGTCCATCGGCGCCATTGATGATTTTATAAGGTCAATAATGATTATTGACTATGATCATATAATTAACTAGTTTTAAGAAAGGGTTAGGGGTGCGATAACGGTCGCAGTTAAATGATGCCTCTAAATTAAGCTTCAGATTTCTTGGTTAATCACAAACAACACTTAGACATATAATTTCAATCAATGGTTGTATATCTTCTTAGGATGCCGAAAACCGGATGAAGTAAAATTGAAAAAGCGATAATAAAATTAGAAATTAAGGACTTCTACATCTCTTGTTTTAGGTACATTTTCAAAACAAATAAAGTATATTAAAATTGCAGATTAATTTCCTTGGTACCTACAAACATTTTTTTACCAAATTAGCAGACATTTCACCTATCAAGATTTTACATAAGCCATCATAAAACGTTTGCACTCATACTGGAAAATCTGCCACCCTAACTATTATAAACAACGCGAAAAGCAAAAAATGTCGTAAATTTGTCCGTTTCAAACGGCCTATCTCGGGTTCCATTAATATCGAGCGCCATGGTGGTCACTCGATAGCGTTTGGACACGACGTATTTATGCACTGTTGGGACACACACCTTTTTATCTAAATTACGGCGTTGGGAGCCCACAACATATCTATTTGAAGTTCCAATCTCAATTAAATTGCTTTTACTCTGAAGCCACATGTTTGTGGTCCGGTCACCTTGTGTTTTAAAACAGCCTTTTTATGATTTTTCAAATCACAAAATGAACAAAATACTTAAGAATTAATACGGATTATGCTGATCAATTATAGACAATGCTAGATTTAGTTCAAATTTTATGGAATTGTTAGAATTTACATAAGTATATACGTACATTATTAGCACTTATATAGTCATAAATATATACATGTCTGTATGTATAAGCTGAAGGTAAGTAAGACAAACATACATATAAATAAGTTGGTAGTCGACCGAGGTGATAAAAAATCGACAAATCATAATCACAAAAACAGATACCAATAAAAAAAATAATGTTAGACAGCTAGTAACTAGATAAAAATAAAATGGCGATATCACTCCCAATTCGGAGCGTCCTCGGTGGCGCTGTGGATTCGGCACTGGCCATCCAATCAGGAGGTGCGAGGTTCGATCCTGCCAGGTATCATGTGTTTTTCGTTTTAAGAATTTCATAAATGTTGCCGACAATACTACAGCGAAAGAAAACATCGTGCGACAACCTGCATACATCTGCGAAGAAATTCCTGAGCCAGCGTGGTTGACTAAGGCCTAAACATCCTAACTTAGGGTACATTCGAGAGCCCCTCGCTCCACTTGGGGGGCGTAGAGTGCACTAATATTTATTAAAACTGTTAAAACCGTAAAGAATATTTATTAAAACTGTTCATATAAACTCGCGCGACGCGGACGCTGCCACGTATGCAAAGTCAGCGACACGTTGCAACCATCTTTTGAATAAAACTAAACACGCCAATATTTTCATTTCGGCCCCTAGGGGGCGTAGTATTTTAGCATAATGTTGAGTGAGGCGCATAGGGTAAAAGGTTGGGAACCCCTGTCGTAAGGGGATCACCGCAATCACACCTCTACAAATGGATGTGAAACTCTTACGGCAAACGCACACGACCGACTCAATGCATATATTTAACACTTTGTCGGTGGCCGACTTTTTATAGTTCGTGTGCGATAGCATAACCGCATCAAATTGAGAACCTCCTCCTTTTTTGAAGTCTGTTAAAAACTCTACACCAACAAGATTAGCCAGCGTGGTGTGGTGGGGCAATTCCTCCTCTTCTAAGGAGACCCGTGGGAATGTATATGCGTGTAAGTGATTTGATTCCTAATTCTAAGATTCACCCGTTTTAAATCTTACCCATATTAATCTACAAAATGGGTTTCGCCGTTACATCGACATTGATTACATCAATTTGTTATGCTTCCAAATATAAACATGAGTTAGCAATGTAGTTTTCTAATTTAACGAATAATGTTGCCTTGGTCATTGTTTAGATTAATTGATTGCAATAAGAGTATGTTCACACTTAAGCGACTCACTATATGGGTTGTGAAATATTTTGCGGGAGTTAAATAAAGTCAACCTAAACGTTTTTGGTGCATATTATTATATGGTCCACTCATTTAGGGATTCTTACATAAATTTAATTACCTGTAGACTAGTAAATGCGGAACGTGATATTAAGAACAATAATTGCTATCGACAATATAAAAGCTGGAATTGAAAGATTAACAAGAAAATTAAATAAAAACTTTTGAAGGTGATGTGATATAATGAAGGTATTGTAAAGTATTTGATTGTTAATTGATACCTAGACGCTTCATTTGTAGTTCACTGGTCTGTGGGAATTATTTTTTAATAGAATACTCGTAATATCATAGAAAAACTTTATGTCTGAAGTTTCTTCTTGTCAAAGTCTCTTCATTGCTGGAGATCTTATCGTTAAAAGCTCTGCATGGCCTTGGTATCGAATTTTTCGACGATTCTAGGTTTCTCTTACGGCGGTCACTATAATGATTCCGGTAAGCGTAACCATTTGGTCCAGTAGCGAGTATGGGTGATCTTCAGTAGAATTCTATTTCTTCCACCGTCCCCATCACCACAAGGTTTTTTACAAGGTGTTACTATAAAAAGTGTTTAAACACTGTTTAAAACTAGGCACTGTCTCGTTCATTCATTCATTTGTTTTAAAAGAATTGATAGAGACAGCATCATGTTTAAACTTTAGACAGCGTTTAACAACTATTTGTAGTAAGGGCTTACTACATGTGAAGGGTCTAATTACAAAACGTTGTTTTAAGTTAAGCACTATGCTGTTTCAATCGTGTGCTAATTAGTAGCTATAGACAGAGTCAGGTTAAACCATGACTAACTTGAGACAACCGTTAAACAACGTTTTGTTGTGAGACCGTTCAATTTTTTAAGTCAACCTCAAAGTTTAGAATTTATGTACGCTGACTCGAAGACGCGATTTGAAACATCTCAGTGTGAACTGGCTCTTACTCATCACTACTTAAAATATAGCCCACACAAAAAGTGTGAAACTACACATTAATTACAGAAAAAAACTTTATCCGACAATCGTGTTGGTGACAAATTAATTTTGTTAATCAACAGAGATGTGAGCGCAATGCATCAAGCCGACAGCGGGACAGAGATAACATGTATGTGATTTATAACGAGCAAAGTTGTCGAGGCTTAACAGTGTGCCTTACAAGAATTCGTATGGTGTGTAATGCATTTGGCATCCTTAAATTGCGATCTGTGGCATTCAAAGGACGAGGTTTTCTCGCGATAACCAGGAAATAAAACGCTGACAAGCTGAGAGTATTTCGTGCTTGGACCAACAGCGTTAATACTTTGTAACGTTTGTATTGGGCTATTCTATTCCGTTATTGAAAAAGTCGATTCGAAGTGTACAGGAAACAAACATTGCACTAATACAATATATTTTCAACATATCAAATAAATGCGATTAGTGCAAATCAAAATTCTCAAAACTCTTTCAGCAATCCTTTATAACAGTTCTCGTAACTGAGTTCGGACCACGTCACGGTACGGTCCAATTTTATCTGCTCGGGCTATATTATAAATAGTAGTACATAAACATAGTTTATTATATAAGCACAGTTGCACTCTCTGTTCCTTTCTGTGTTTCTCTGTCCCATAGAGCTCAAATTCATCCATCATAGAACTGACCTTATTCGCGGCTAAATGTAGAGTCGTATTGCCTAACTGCTGTAAATTTATTGAATAAAATTTAAAAATGTTTCGAAAAAATATGTTGTTTTTGCTGAAATAGAAAAACCAAGCAAATGACAGACGTGCGTTTTCTAATAACTTCTATTAACTTAAAATAACTTATAACTTTTTAGTAAGTTGTTTGTTTAATGAAATGAATATTCAGTTACATTTTGTGTTAGGTAATATACCTAATACCTATACTTATATCACAAAGTTTTACTTGTCAAAGAATTATATTTTTTCTGTAAATTGCGTGGGTGTATTCTATTCTCAATGATAATATTATTATACCCGAAAGTGAATTGAGTTTACAGAATATAACTTAGTAGAAATGAATTGACTTGTAACCAGACAAATTAGCGGAGACATGTCTATTATAATTAAATGATCACTTTGAACTTGTGTGCTCATTCACTCTACCTCGATCTATGCCTTCTTAATAGTATAGGGGATATATGTATATATTAAAAATATTTAATAAAAGTGCAACAGATTTTAAAAGAATACTATAAGTCTCTTCACCTAACTATTACTGTAAAATTCTAATAATATAAAAATGTTATTGACATGAAACCGATAATAAATTGCTGACATGACTTTTAGCTAAGTCGACTCCTGGGAATTTAATATACCTACTACTAAAATAAGATTTTATCTAAAAAAGGAAATTTGCCCTTTAGATATGAAATAATATTTCACAGAAATAGAAGGTATAGCTTAAACTAAAAAGTTAAAACCAAAAAAATGTGCTCATTTGAAATATTCTTAAATTTATTCCCCAAGGCTCTCTCTTTAATCATTTACTTTGCCCACGCTATTGATTTTTTCATTGTGTCATTGCGTCTGTTAATTTTAATTAGCGAGTTTCTTTTATTTATGAAAAATACACATTTGTAACACTTTTTTTACTTCAAACAATACTCTATAAATCTCTTGGTTTTGCCGAACACTGAGATTTACCATCGTTTGCATCACTACCTAACTCTAAACCTAACTTAATATTTACATGACATACGCAATTTTTTGTATAGAACGCCAAGCAAATGACTCCATTCCACCTGGTGGTAAGTGGAAGTAGAGTCCAAATGCGAAGATAGCTAGTGCGGGAGAGAGGTTAAACGCCGCACTAGCCACCCTCACCTTGCCGACCTGCAAGGTGCTTCTTCACGCCTCTTTTAAAGGACCCGGGATTATAGGAAGGAGGAAACACATGCGCTGGCAGAGAGTTCCATTTCTTAATCCATCTATGAAAAAAATACTATTTATGTTTCTAATTGCTGTTAAGAAAAAAATATTTGGCGACCGTTAACCAATGTTCAGATATAGGTATTTTGCCTATCTCCAGGTCTAAGCACATCATTCTCTGAATAACAATAGTTCGAGCATTGGGTTATGTATTTTTTAGGCCAATCTTTTGGGTTTTATCGACAAAAACATTGAGACGTTAACATATAGCTTACAAGATTTTGCAATTTGATCGCTCTTTGTTTAGACGTGTAAAATATATTTGACCATATTAAAGCACTGGCTTTTTGAGAGAACAGTTGCTGTAATGAATATTATATCGCATTTTTGTTTTGTATTCTGAATAATCGTTTTATATTTAAGGTGCCAGACAGATTTATTTCTTTATTTACTTTACCTATAACGTTATTTGATATAAAAAAACACAGTGAAAAAAAATGATAAAATGTATCAAGAATTTGTTGCCTTCATTCATGCAACTTATTTATAAACGAGCGCACAAAGGTGCATGATTACAGTAATAAAGTATAGTTGGTTGGCCGTAATAAGATTACTTTTTGGATGTCACTATGATTTTTGTGGATTTTATCAAGAACTTTTTTGGCAAGTCGCTCAATCATTTTAGCTTATTGGAATTAACAATTATACATTTTTACAAAGGTGACGTCACCAAAATTAAATAAGAAAGTTTGTTGTTTTGAATATGTTTTACTTAATAAGTGTTCAATCATTTCAAATTGATTTTCATAATCATTTGTGGTTTGTAGTTTTAAAAATGTTCATGATTAATTGTTCAACTTGATAAGCGACCATTTTTTTCAGTGCAGAATGTTATACAGTAATTATTCGCAAGGTCTCACAAAAGGCCATTTTATTCAACCAAAGACCGACTAAACTAAACTGTCCCAAGGCTATTACTAAACGATATAATCGCGTCGTCTATCTACAGAATGACTGATCGCGTATTGTCCGCTGGCTACCTGTATTAACACCCACTTCACTCGCTAAAAAGTCCTTAGCGCCACCTCTGAAGACGGGAAAATGTACTCTCCAACTCACACAATAAGACCTCAATTTTTGTGTATTTGTTAAACACATAAAATATCACGTATTGCGTGGGTTTTGTAAGCGAGCTACCGGCGTTACGTACCTGACCGAACAAAGGAAAAGCGCCGTTTTGACTATTTGCTTTAGAGTCATGTTCGCAGAGCTATTAGTCATTTGATACAAAATATTTGAGAAACAATTTATAAGCAATCGTACCCTGCGTTTAGCTGGGCAGCATTGTTCTCTTGTCTAAATGCATGTCGCAGACAACCTGCGAGTGCCATTTTTGTAGTGTTTATGAACTTGATACTTTAATCTGCTGACATTCTTATATAATCCTATTAGTAGTGTGCATTTTAATTTAAATAAATGGAAAGGTGCAGAGAGCGCTACGATATGTTCGACCTCAAACGAGACTTAAAAAAATATTTTACAAAAAATAAAACCGACTTCAAAAACACTGAAAAGTTTAAAATAATATAAGAATAGGTATAGACAACATCACACTTCTATATTGAAGTCGGTGCCAAACGATGATCCCCTAGAAAGTCTTAAAATTTGTCTCACGATACTCGAGTATCGAGGAAAACCCTAATGTAAAAACACATTAGGGTTTTCCTCGATGTTCATGAGATCCCATCATCAGATCCCGACTTTAGTGATCTTGAGACCACCCCAGTGGTCTTGAGACCACCCCAGAGTATACTCTATCGAATACAAAAGGAACCTTGAAAATCGGTCCACAATTGGCAGAGTAATCGTGTAACATACACACAAAACACGTTGGACACACCTTAAAATTTAAGGGTTTTCCTCGATTTTCATGGGATCCCATCATCAGATCCTAACTTTGGTGACCATGGAACCACCCTTGGAGTTTATTGGCGGCATAATCGCGTAACATACACACAAAAAAAAATAACACGCATCGTATTGAGAACCTCCTCCTTTTTTGAAGTCGGTTATAAATTAAACTTTTATAAGTAAGAAATGAAAAGCGAGGCATCCTATACAAACATCTCAACTGCACACCGACATTCTAATTGCGGTTTTAATGCAGTCAGCTATGAAACTGCCAACTAACTACACATACTAATGGCATAGTCGACCTGCAGTAGTAATAATGCAGTGGGTTAGCTGTTTCATTGCAGTTGTGCTCACTGCATTCAAACTGCAATTTGGCAGTCAGAGTCCAATTGAAATACACTCCATCTGTATTAGAGCTTATTATGATCGACATAGTACGTAATTTTAACACGTATATAAGTCGTAAAAGAATTTATTTTCCAGTAAGTTTCAAATAAAAAGAATCCATTTCGTCTGTTTCAGAATTTTCCGTTAATAATGATCTCGATAAAAACTATCAAGTTCGTCTGGTCACTGTAGGCACGTTGATTTAATAACATCAGCGGTGCCGATCGTTCGATTCCCAAACGCTTTTGATTTGCCGGGAAATTATTATAATCTGTCGCCGAAACAATGGGGGGCGGGGCGCGGCGGCCGGGGGGCTGCGTCCATTCATCGGGTTGCGCTCGCGCAATCCCCGGCCGCGCACTTACAATTTACCATGTGTCGATTAATAATAAAGTTACTGTATTGGACAAACTCCTTTCACTTAAATGAAACAACACTATTCGGTTTCACTCGCGTATATTTAGTTTAAAAAAAATATATTTTACTTAACGTTTCGAACGCTTTACAGCATTCGTGGTTACGAAGATACATTCAAATATGTAGTACTCGTGCAAATAAAAGACAGAATTAAACTCCTTTCATGTTAAATATTTTTGTAAATTGATTAGTTAAAGGTGCTTTCAGAAAGACTTTTAAATGAAGACTTTATCTCATTTTAAGGAAAATTCATTAATTTTGTGGCCACGAATACTGTAAAGCATTCGAAATCGCCTCGGGCAAATTGAATAAAAATTCGCTTAAACAATATAATACAATTTATCGGTAATGGTTTATTCATTTAAATTTGTGAGTGCCTTCCCGTAAATAAGTGCAAACAATATTGCTACGACTGAGTCGCTGAACTGGCTGATACCAATTTCGTGTTCATCTCTTTCGAATTCAGTGCTCATCTGTAAAACAAAGCGATTTCAGAGTCATTCTATCGGAATGTTAAAGAGTGTGTAGCCTTAAAACCTGCTCTGTACAACTCCTTTTCCATTCTCCAACGTCCCATCTATCACTATTCGAAAATACCAATGCGACTTAGACTCGAGGGTTCCTTAATACCTACATTCAAATTCAACAATATTCTAATAGGCCTTTACAGGCGCTTATTGACGTCAAAACAAAGCAAAATATTTCAATTTAAAGGGAGGAAACATATTTATTTAACCTTGTATATGCATACATTCTGAATATAATCAAGATGTCTGCAAATACAAGTAGGAAAGAAAAAGTACACTTTTCACATATTTACGGTTTCAGATTTTTTTCTTAACATGTACTGCAAGATATTGCTTGTTGCCAAATTTCGTGATTCTAGGTCGAAAGGAAGTACCCTCTAGGTTTTAATTTCCCTATGAAATCGCGAAAGTGTGCGACATAAAAGATCCTAATAATAATATATCTTTTGATCGCGTTGACCTACAAATTTTCTATTTTCACAGCTGAAAGATACCATAGATCTGAGTAATTGTAATACAATTTGATATCTCTACGCGTTTCCGAGAAAAAAGCTCTTTAGAAATAGACTGATGGACAGAAAAATGAAAAGATCCTATATGGGTTCCCTTTTTTCCTTTTGAGGAAGGGGGTTTAGCACTAAAACGTAACGGACTCTCTGCGTAACTTTCATATTTACAACATTAACTTGGGATTTTACACGTGTATCTAATGCAAATCGTGTCACCATGTTGAATATTTTCAAAATGCGCCTCCAAATGCATTACACAATGACAGCGTTGCATCTCCACAGCGTACGGAATAATGATGGACCGTAATGCCCAGCCAAACGGAGTAAGGACGGCCATTAATTTCGTAGAATTACTCGTGTGTGAGGTCTAAGCTTGCATTAGCAATCATATACCTACATACATAAGCTGTATGTAGTAACTGTTACTATTGTTAGCACAAGTTGAGTAAAAGTATGAGTTTCGATGTTATCATAAAAGATACTATTGATATTAATTACAGGGTTTATTTACAATCAAGAGTCAAATTTTTAAATCATATATCTAGAAATCAATATAGGACTTTTAAAAAACATGATATTTTTGGAATAAAATGCATTTCAAAATACAAAAACAATCAGTGACTGCTACGACTTATTTTTCAGGCCTTCAGTGAGGATTAATTCATTTTACTGCTCGTATTTTGTTTTCACATTGTATTATTATATAACTAAGTACGAGTATGTGTTCCATTTTGTAGCGGTGTTTAGTTTGACAAAAGAGTATACTTTTTTCTCGGATTGCTCATTTTACTGACGCTAAGTGACATCTGTATGAGTAATTTTTGGCTCCACATTGAAATATTACCCCGCAAAGATTAACTATGGAATATTCCCAAGGTTGGGTGCTTTTGAATTAAATTGAAGATCTTAGGAAAAACTTCTACTGCAACCTGGGCCTCAATTCCGCTAACACTAGAGGGATAATGATGTCTCGATAGCATATCAATAAAATTGCTTTAGCCATTATACGCTTTCGAGGTTCAATTTATTAATGCTACAGCTTCGTGATAAGTCAATAGTGAAGAATGATGTAGCTGGCTATCGTTTCATTATTTATCATCATATATAGCTCATATATGTCCCCACCGAGGAGCTCGGGCCTACCCTAAGTTAGGGTGTTTAGGTCTTAGTCAACCACGCTGGCCCAATGCGGATTGATCGACTTCACATACACCTTTCACTTAGTCGCAGATGTATGCAGGTTGCCTCACGATGTTTTTTTTTTCACCATAGGAGTATCAGACAAATGTACATATGAATTAAATTCGAAAAATACATTGGTACATGGCAGGATCGAACCCCGGACTTCATCTACTGGATAACGCTCAAGAACATACCGTTAAATGCTGGGTCTCTCCTTACCCGTGGCTCTACTAAGCCGCACTACTGGTAGTGTCGTGGGCTTTTTTTCTGCACTACTGGTCCAATAGTATCATAAGCATTTGTAAAATACATTGTTCCCTATAACACTATCAAGGTTCGATAGCCTCACGCCTGGGAAGGGTACATAAGGTTGGCGTACTTTCCGCAGATTTCGAAAGTAGACTGCCAACTAAAACCCAGCGAATTAGCGTATCAGCTTGCTGTCTTTTCACTAATCGCCAGCCTTGCTGATATGACAGTTTACTCATTCGACAATTTCTTGATTCGCCAATTACCTTATTCGCCAGTTCCACCAAGTTCTCTGTTCCTTTAGTAAGTCAATTTCCTTGTTCGTAAGTTGCCATAATCGTCAGTTATTGTAGGTTGTCAATTCTGCTATTTTGTCATGTTCTCGACACGTTCGTTTCCTCATCTGCATATGTATTTTAGTTTGTCAATTTCATAATTTGAACCAGTCTTGACTTTAGTACTATAATTAGGAAGACTTATAGCCTTTTTGATTATGGATAACTACGACATTCTGTACTATTAAAAATAAATATTGACCTAAAGGTCTCCAAACTAGCGAAACAACATTCTAAACAACATTTTTATTTAGAAGTCGGTACCAAATTTTAAGACTTTAGGAGAACATCGTTTGGCTTTTTAGTGAATTTAATACCAGTTCACCAAAGTAACTTAAATAATACGACAAAGGGTAAATACATGCGTATTGTATTTAAAAAAACTAACCTCTAACTCCAAAAAGGATCCTTTCATCATCAGCTCATTTCATGACTTTAAGACGCAAATACCTGAATAGCTTCGAGAAAAACATTAAAACGCGTTGGAGATACCTATAATATTTAAGGGTTTCCCTCGATTTTCCTGAAATTCCATCATCAGATTCTAACTTTAGTAACAACAGGACTACCTCAGGAGTATACCTATCGAATTCAAAAGAATTTTGAAAATCGATCCATAATTAGAGGGGGTAATCGCGTTTGGTTGTTTTTTTTTTGTGTGTAACATACACACAAACAAACATACCCATAGAATTGAGAGGACTCCTTTTTGAAGTCGGTAAAAAATAACCAAACTATTTTCAAATAGTATTTCGAAGTAACTAAAGGACGTGTTTAAAATTTCAAAGCAATTGTGGCCTTTGAACGGAACAAATATTACCATTTTGAGCAATGACTCAAACACACTTCCGTCAAACGTTGAAAGGAAGTGCGCAGCGCAAGGTGTTACGTAAACTATATTACAGGTCAACATAAAAAGTACTTATTTATCAGTAACTAGCTTTCCGCTCGCGAGTTCGCCCGCGTTATTTTTGTTTTCCCGTGGGAATTTTTTTCCCGTAGGAAAATAATACCCTATGTCCTTCCCCTGGTCTCGAACTATCCCTGTACTAACTTTCATCAAAATCGGTTCAGTAGTTTCGAAGCCTATTCAATACTAACAATCAAAAAAATCTTTTCTCTTTATAATATTAGTATAGATAATAATATTATTGCACTTTCAATATTGTTCAGAAAAAGATTAGGTATTATTCTTATAAAACGTTAAATAATACCTGAAATAAATCAAGAGGAAAGTAAAAATTATGTCTGACTCGGTTAACAATCTTGTATGAAATGTTAAAAAATTATTTAGTACAATTTAAAAATTCCAAAAAAAAATCAAAAATGTTATAAAACAATAGCTGTGCCCGCGACTTCGTCCGCGTGGAATAGTAACTCTTGGCAAAAAGTAGCCTATGTTATTATACCTTATATAATTAGCTAATCTATTAGTGAAAGTCCCGTCAAAATCGGTCTAGCCGTTCCGGAGATTAGCGGGAACAAACAGACAGACAGACATACAGACAAAAAGTTTTTAAATTGTGTTTTTGTTATTGGTACCCGATATACATGCATACCCATTTAGTAAAAACTTGTTATTTTGACATTACAAACAGACACTTCAATTTTATTTATTTGTATAGATAGGCCTTTACAGGCACTAAATAGACGACAAAACATAGCAAAACATTTTAATTTGAAGGAAACACATTAACCTTTTATGTGCATACATCCTGAATATAATCAAAATGTCTGCAAATACAAGTAGGAATGAAAAAAAGTTGACTCTACAATACTTAATAAAACTCTATATAGGTAATAGTATAATATTGTAATACTTCTGTCCATACTGAATAACTATTACAAAGGTGGGATGAGTAGGACTCTTTCAATCCAGTAGACTGTCACTAAGCAAGAACTTATGCACCTTATGCACCCACAACATATCGATCCTCTACGAACATTACTGCACTAACTATGAAACGTGCTTTAACTTTTAGAACAGACAAAGCTGGCATAGATAAAACAACGCATACATCAAAACTGATCGTCTCTAAAGCACAAGCTTAAAATAAACAAGAATTATTGTTTGGCATGTCCACCGTAGCAATTGACGATAAATAAAGATAAAGACAGCTCTTCGTAACCTCTAGAGAGAAGGTTTTAAGCCAACAATTTAATAAAATCACCACACGTAGTGTATTTACGTCTAAAAATCGAAGATGCAAAAGCTCGCTTGCTTCAAGCGCGTCGTGGTATGGGAGACGGCGAATGAAATGGCATTAGACATTTAACGTACAAGGCTATATATTTTAAGGCCCGCGCTTATGGGACCGTTTGTGACCTTATGTCTGTCGCCACAGCCGCCACGGGCTCCGCGAAAGATTGCGCCTGCGCCGCTTAGGGATGTGGTCGTTTATCCCGTTTCAATCGATAAAACCGGTGATGACACGAAATCTGTATTGACATATTTAATTTAAATTAAGTAAGTAACACAAACATAAAACTATGAACGGATACTACGAAATTACACTCAAAGAAACAAACAAAAATGTAATGTATATTAATTTTCATTGGAAAATCAATATTATAAGATACCATAGGTAATAAAATAAAACATTTTGTAATATTGTGACTTCGCCGGCAATCGTCATAGCAGCTCATACATTTTCCTGCCAAGGGGTTCAAACCTTACCTAAGTTAGGATGTTTAGACCTTAGTCGACACGCGCTGGCCCAATGCGGATTGGTTGACTTCACATAAGCCTTTGAATTTCTTCGCAGATGTGTAGATAGCCTCACGATGTTTTCCTTCGCCGTAAGAGCGTCAGATAAATTTACATAATGAAAATTTATTAGAAAAACGAAAACCACATTGGTACAAGGGAGAAACGAACCCCGGACCTCCCGATTAGAAAGTCAGTGCCAAGTCCGATAACTGTGAGTAATTACAAAAATATAAATGATCTTACATTTCGTCCTACCAATTATGCAAAGAATCACGTCGATTCGTAATACGGTTTGATTAAAAAGAAGCAAATAAAACATTACATTACTTTAGTAATAGTATTCAATATCATTGAAAAAATGTGAGACAATACATCGACAAAATGAATTATCCCATCCTTACCTAACCGCCGCCCACGCAGGTCGCTCACGGCGCTTGTGCCGCCCCATGTTCGTGACATAACATCAGCAGGATCGTTCAATATCTTTCGCAAGACCACATCGCACATCCACAACCTTTGGACTCCAATTAAAAAGTATATCTTTCGAAACCTAATTCCAAAAACCAACATGACTTCTCGATTGACGCAACACCCACGAAAGCTATTATTAATGTCCCCGTATCACCTTCTTTCAAGAGTCAATTAAATAATCCACTGACCAGTCCAATCGGACGGCCACGGCTAGTCGCAGCATTGTAATATAATATCACATCATTAATGCACTCCAACGCGGAAATGTGTGGGTGCGAAAACACCGTATCTAAACTATAATTTGAGTTCTGTCCGTCGGTCCGTTATGCGCCGGTAATCTCCGTGACCAAGTATAATTGTTGAGGCGGTCGTTTGTTAAACTAAGTTTTTTTAATTGTTAACACGTGCGTACCAATATACCAACTGCCGTTTTGACGAGACCTGACGTGGGTGCTGCAGGGCATCAACTTTCTATTTGTTAAGGGATACCTGATAATTTACAGTGCTAACTGCGCACAATTTTCAAAGATTCAGTTAAGTGTAATCATTGTGACGAATATTTATTTACTTTATCTATATAAATAACTAGCTGACCGTATGCAACTTTGTTTTCATTATAACTAACTTTTCCCGTCAGATTTTTCCCGTAGGAAAATTACCCTATGTCCTTTCCCTGGTCTCGAACTATCCCTATACCATCTTTCATCAAAATCGGTTCAGTAGTTTCGAAGCCTATTCAATACAAACAAACAAGCAATTAAATCGTTCCTCTTTATAATATTAGTAAGCGCTAAACTCGAGAACGGGGGGAACGATTCGGCAATTTTATTTTAATATTTTTGTTAAGGCACAATTAAGGTTCTTATGGGGAAAAAAAAAAGATAAAAATTGCGCGGAAATTAGTTAAAACAACACCTCCTTTCCCATACAAATCACAGAGTAAATAACTTTTGACAGAATGAAGTCTGTCCGGGCAGCTAGTTTATTAAAGGTTTAATATTTCAATGATTTTTCATATTATTATTTATCTCTGCACCCAAAACATTAAATAGCACTATATTATAATGAATACAAACGGTTGAAATTTGATTATGACAAGTTATAAAAAACTTATACACAAAATGCAAAATCCTACTTAATTTATAAACCCAGATCAATTTCAAATTCAACATTCAAATTCATAAGATTGTTATGACTCAATTACGTAAGAATGTTAGCAGACACAACAAAATGCAAATTACTATCTATTTAGTCGAACAATTCATGCAAAGCTCAAATTTTGCATCACTTAACATGAGATGTGATGAAGGCGTAGATGATGTAAATATAAAATAAATTGCTTATAGAATATACTCCATAAAACGCAGGTTCCGATCCCCTGATCGACCACATCGCATCACATCACATTGCGCACGCGCCCCACCCGCTCGCTCAAAACGCTCTATTTATTCAATGGAGATATCGTCTTCGTTACACTTGTATCGATAGCCGCTTACATCCTGCTAGGGCTGACATACATTTCATATTATTGCTGTCTCAACTATTGCTTATTGTCAATTCCAGTCAAAGTAGATATTATTACATTGATCTGTGATCACGTTAAAAAAAGGCAAAAATAGTTTAAATTGAGTTTAAAACAATTATGTAAAACAAAATGAAGACATTGCGACCAATGGGCTTATTTGTAAAAGCGAGCTATGAACATATTCATGTATGTTATCTAAAAACATAATTTTTATTCTTAAAATCAAATTTTACAAAAATACGGGACTTTAACTCTTCAAAAGAATCAAAAAAATGCCTAAGCCTTTCACTGTCACCAAACTAACGAAATCATTAAATAATACAAGTTGAGAATAAAAGCCTCTACTAGCTGAGTTTGGCGATATTTCTTAAGCAAAAATAAACAGAACAACATACACAAAAATTATGGAAGAAACAGAAAAGCAACCCTAGAACCAAACGAAATCCATTTCCCTGGTGAATGGGAGGCAGTAAAGGCTGAATACGAACAATGTCCGACACGATGTACCCGACACTAGCCCGAGCGAACGTCCTGGAGGAATTTATAACCTACGTGTCGCTTTGTTTTATCATGCCATTGCAAAAATCGAATCGCCACACTCAATTTTATTCCATTACTGAATTCGAGAACATCGTTGCGTGAAACGAAATAAAGAGATGGGTATTTGGACATTGATAAAACTAGTCAGTTACTTGGTAGCTATTAATTGAGTTCAAATCAGAACATTCAGGACATTACACGTGAATTCAAATCTCAATTCATGAAACATTCGAATTCAAACTGTAATCATTTCTAATTGTGCACATATAATAAATATACATTTGTACACTTTAATATGTTGACTTATATTTAAGAAAGATCTCTTCCAGCTAACCCGATTAGTAGTGAAAGATGCTGTATGATAGCGGAAAGCAATTATAAAATAAAATAAAGGAAAATAGCATTACACTTATAGTGATTTCTAAACAACAATAAGCACATTATATTACATCATTTAGACACACACGTAAAAAATAAAGACGTATTATTTATAATTTTGATGACAAATTCGAGAGAAATCGCCCTTTCAAGTGGCGCTTAAAAGATTGATCTGAGTTCTGAACAGAAGCAGAAAATCCATTCCAAACCTTGGCAGCATGTACGCTAAAAGAAAAAGAGTTGCGTTTTACAAAACATAAGAGATATTTTTTAATTTAAATATTCAGTTTTTTACAGTTCATTTTGTTTGTAACGTGCAAGTAACCATATTTATTTTGTAATGAGCAAATGTGAATATCAAAATTCAATGTCCCATTTATTGAAAACTTTGTGTATGTATTTGATAATGAATGTTGTATTTTATGTTGTAATTAAAATTTACCGTTCCTGGTTTCGGTAAGTTAAAATAACAGTACGGAGATTATTTTATCCTCGTCCTATTCTATCCTCGTCTGAGGATAGAATAGGACGTGTTTATTAAGAACAATCGGCGCAATCAATGCGAGTTGAAGTGAGGTAAAAGTAAAAATTTTAATAAGCACTTAAAATTCTAGCGTCAGTGGCCCTGTGGCCTCGGCACTGGACTGTGCCCCGAGTAGAATCGGGAGGCTCGCGATCGATCTTGCCGTGTACCAATGTGTTTCTCGTTTCGTTTCACGAATTTCATATGTACATTTATCTGACGCTCCTACGGTGAAGGAAAACATCGCGAGGAAGCCTGCATACACCTGCTAAGTAACTCAATGGTGTATGTGAAGTCAACCAGTCCGCACTGGGCCAGCGTGGTTTGACTAAGGCCTAATCGCCCTAACACAACTAGTTAGGGTAGGCTTGTGCCCCTCGGTGGGGACGTATATGAGCTGTGATGATGATGATGATGATGACTTAAAATTATTCCACTACATTATATTTTTTGAAAAAATATTCGTACAGTATATTTATTATTATAATTATATCGACCTTTGATCCATCTAGATCTTGAGAAAACAAAATTCGATTCGAATCTACGGGAACAAATTTCCTGAATGAACCATTCATTAATACGTAAATAAAATATCAATTTGTAGTTGACGCGTTATCTACGGCTCAAAAACCGATTACGATATAATATCGTTATTAGCTTCGAGCGTGAAGAAACGGCTTTTGTGGTGGGTGTTTCATAAAAAAGCTACAATTAAAATCTATGCCCCTACACGCAACCAAAGCTGAATCAACTATGGATGTTTCATTGACCAACCCAATTTGTATGTGGTTTATCCATACATCTATGAGATGTAATTGCATCAAGTTTTTTACGAGCCACCTGTTAGGATGCGGTTATAAAATAACTGTGGATACAGTAACGAGTACGAGAAAGTAAATATGTATTATTTAAATTTAGAATTCGCTATACCACTTTAAAAAAATATAAGTGTCTAATTGACTGATGGTACAGATTATCAAATTATGTACGTACATGGGCTAACTAAAACAGTAATAGGCCTATGCCTGGTGGTGTTTGTAATAATTTTGTATTAAATAAAATTAAAATTTTTGAGGATCATTTTTGGCAGCATGCGGGTCGGTGGCGCTATGGACTCGTCGCTGGCCTTCCAATCATCATCTGCATCATCACCTTCATACATCTGCGAGGATGTTCAAAATCGAACTTCTATTAGTATCAAAGTATAAATATAACACGATTAATATTTAATCGCTCTGCTTCAGACATAACCACAGCTCTACATTCCATTTATATGTTATATAAATACCTATATTTACCTTAAAAAACAAAAACTAAAGGATTTTATGTTTTTATTATTACAGTCCATTACAAAATGCGTAGGTGTAGATTTTGAGACTGATTTAATTCTTTCGTCTATCCTTGAATTGGTCATTGCCAATCGGTCGCCATTACAATAATCGATACCTACACATTTTTTTCAAGGCTTTTAATTTTTACAATGAATAGTCACGATTGTCTGATGAACAAAAAGTGTGAAAATCCACTATATCTTCATTTATAGCCCTGGCCGTTTTAATTGCATATTGGAACTACTCGTGAAAATATATTTTAGACTAGCTTTTGCCCGCGAATTCGTCCACGTGGAAATATTTTTTTATTGATTCCCTTTAAAGATAAAACTATTTTTTATCCTTCCCCACAACTCAAATTATCTCCTACTAAATTTCATCTAAATCGGATCTAAGCGGTTATTGATTCCCTATACAAACTTCCACCCCCCTTTTCTCCCCCTTAAGGGGTGATTTCTGCGATAAAAGTTATCCTATGTCCTGTCTTGGGACTCATACTAAGTTTTATACCAAATTGTATCTAAATCGGTTCAGTAGTTTCTGCGTGAAAGCGCGACAGACAGACAGACGGAGTTACTTTCGCATTTATAATATTAAAGTATGGATTATAATATGATTTTAACTGTGATGCGTGTAGCACATTGATTTACTACCAAACGTAGATAGAGCACTTCATACAAAAACGCGCTTGAAATCTGTCACCTAATCGACTATACATTTGTACGCTGTTAAATAGGTAGTTGAATATGCACACCCGAATTAAAATTACCATAAAGAAAGTACCGTATTTATCGAATTCAACCTTATTCTTTATTATTACGGCAACTATTTGAAGTACAACCGTGTGCAGTTACATCATTTCATTAAATTTATTATCCACATTAAATTTGACGTTTTAGTAATTGCTACAAGAAAATATTAACTTTATACTCTCAAACATAATGCTCAAAATTGCTTATCGTGTTGTCGCTCCAGCAACGCATGGAAAAGAACTGCACGAGGCCTGATTGGGCAGTTCTTCACCGGCCCACTTTTCGAACGTTCATGCGTTATCTACGTTTGGTAGTAAATCAATGGTGTAGCATCCCGATATAGACGTTAATAAAAGCATTAATGACGTCAAATAGTAAATTCTAATTACGAATAATGCCATATTCTATCTTCTTTTCTTTATATAATATTCAAAAATCTCTTATCACAGTGTTTGTTATCGAACTGTACCAAAACGGTTTGACAGATCTTTTGAAGCTGTTAGTGTGATATTTGGTAGGTCTGAAAATAGGTCGTACGCTATTTTTATACCCCTAGCCCTAGGTGATAGATTTGCCCCCTCGAGAATTTTCTTTTTTTGTCGATTTTTGTTATTTTTAATGATTTGGCATCAAAAAATACTTATAACCCTATTTTTTTATTGCAACTAAGTTGTCAAACAAGCAAACTGCCCACCTTATGGTAAGTGGTAACAGTCACCTATAATACATGTGGTCCCTGTGAAATTCGCAGCAAAACTACAACCCCCACAAGAACCACAGTGTACGTTGCCAACTTGTGACATCAGATGTAAAGTCACGGTGCCCAGTAATTTAAATGCTGTATCTTACCCTTCAAACCGGAACACAGCAATGCAAGCACTGCTGCTTTGCGACAGAAATAGGTAAGACGGAGGTACCCAAGCACACGACCCTGGTACAGAGTCTCCCTCCGGTAGGTAAATTCCACCCCGCTACCACCAAGCCCATTTTAAATAGCAATATTAGTATTTTTTACTGGCGAATCGTATATTGCGGGCACAGATAGTATATATATAAAAATTTTGCGTCACGCTGTTTGTTTGTCCGGTATCTATATATATAAAAGGAGATGATGTGTAACCGCTAATGGTAGAAACGTGAAATTTGGACAGTTGTTTTAATTCAAAATGCGGACGTACACTGAGAAGGGATTTAAAAAAAATTAACCCTAAAGGGATGAAATAGGGGTTGCAAGTTTCTATAGAAAAATCTTTAAATTAGCAACGATTTTGATAAAACTTGAGATTCATGCTCTTAAAAATAATTTATTGAACGCGTGTTTCATGGTTTATTGGAATTCACCCCCTTAGGGTGCAAAATAGGGGTTGAAAGTTTCTATGGAAAATAATTAAAATCTGCTCCAATTTCTACGAAATTTATTATCTGGGCTTAAATAGGCTACAAAATTTATTTTCATACGGGAAATTATAAAATTTCCACGGGAAAATAATAATAACGGTGGGCGAAGCCGCGAGCGGAAAGCTAGTAAACTATAAACATTTATAATCGATTTCGATGAAATTTAGCTTACCGTATGTAATTTGGTCCAACTAAAAAGATAGGATAGTTCTTATCTCGATTATTGATCTTAATATTTATTATTGCAAATTAAATAGTTTGTAATCATTTGTAAGTTCCATACGTTTCAAGGAGAATGTCGTGTGAGTTATCGACACACTTGTTCATCTGGGTTAGGTAATCACCTTGTAGATAGATGGCGTTGTATTTCTATTTCTTTATACTGTATACTATTCCACGTTATATGTCTTATGCTCACGATATAATGAAGTTTCTTTAATATTTCGTGTACTATATTTTAATTTAACTACATTAGGAAGCTTAGTCAAATATTACGCCAACTTACTATAACTATTGAGCCATAGGGTAGCGTGGCTGGATCAGCTGGAGTTGAACTCTGTAACCTAGAACAAATATCCCAACCTCAGTAAGGATGACTGCAACCAAATATCCCAACCACAGTAAGGATGACTGCAACCAAAAATTTGGTGAAAAAAACATCGACTACTACCTACATCTATTCGCAAATCGGGAAAGCCTAATATTTTGCCTCTTTCAAAGTCTACATCGTGCTGTCATTTAAGTACCTGTAATCGCTCACTTAATTCATGTGACTCTTTTTACCGTGATCCTCAAATTTATAAAAAGGCAACATAGTAACACGTTGCAATATTTCTCCAAGTACGCACCTGTAGATTTGAGAGACTCTACCTTGTAACGATAACTCTATTTTTATCGAATATGTCATTGTGTTTAGATGCAAGAACTAAATTGTCATAAACATGTTTAATTATTGCAAACCAGCAGTGTTAAAATATTAAATAATCTAATGTAAGAATATTAAAAAACTTTTTAACTATGCAAAACGTTCATGTTTTGTTTGTTGTTTTGACCCCGGTTTTAATTCCACCATCCCAGACGACATTTGAACTTTTCCTAATCCAACTTATTTACCTTAACCTAGCGCCGAGAACTAAGTCAACCAAGCAATTTGTTTCCATAAGTGGAACTCCTTATAAGTATCGACCACACCGCTGCCGATTAGAACTAGAAGCTAGAAAATATCGTGAACAATGTGTGTGAACTGAACTCATTACCCGTGCCAACACCTACGCCGCTCGCCTACGTGCTGACTGCTGACCGGTTGACTCTATAGCATTATACTTTTAGACGTAGATTGGGTGCCTCCTAAAAGCTTTGATTTAATGTATGAATGCGCAGAATTTTAATGACAAGACAGGACTTTACTACTGTGATTGTAAAGTAACAACTACAATGTTTGCATAGGGTTTGTCTCTGCTGTGAACAGCCAAACTGCAAGTATTTCAATCTCCTTGTCTACTTGCATTTCAATAACAAAATATTCATTTATGTAGACACGAAAGGATCTTTTTTTTGTAAATATGGCTGAAAGTTTAAGATGCTCGGTGGCAGGAAATTGCTTGTGCTTGGCGTATATTAAGGAATGTTCGCTGTGATTTATTGCTAAAATTAAAGCTTGGTGGCACAATAGCATGAGTGCTTAACATTAGCTATGTTCAGCTCGATATGATTGCTAAATTTAATCCTCGGTGATAGAGCATTGATAAATTCAGAGATTAAAATCTGGATAAATTATGATGTCGCGATGTTGAAAGTTCGGTAGCAGAGTACCGTTTGCGCTTTACGTATCATTGCAATTGCCAAAAGTAAATTTAGGTTGCAAAGTAGCGAATACGCTTAACGAACAATGCTAAGCAATGTTTGCTGGGCTTTTATTCCTAAAACTTAACATTCATTTGCTAAAGATAAAGCTCAGCGGTATATACGCTCGCAATCTGTCAGCAATATTCGCCGTAATATAATTGCTAAAATACCATAACTTTGGTAGCGTAGTGGCGTATGCAGTCGACATAGCTTTGATAAGCAATATTCACTGTAACTTCATTGATATAGTTCAGCAACACTGTAGTAACTATAAGGCGTTAGGCGAAAAATAGAAAAAGCATGCACGTGCTTAATAATTAAACTTGACGCAACATCAAAGATTCATTTTCATTTTAATCGCCACGATTCAAGCACGTTAATGTTTCTCTGACCATCACGTTCTAAGCAATTCGCTGGGTCAAGCACTGCTTAACAAGCCCCCGAATTTAACGTGTTTGTCAAACAATGCTTGTTGACCATCAAGGAAGAATAAAAAGAGCTGCAAATGTCATATTATGCTGGGGCTCAAACTAAGCTTTTCCTCTTAAATTGCTCAGGATCAGGCTGAACCAAATTTATGACGAATCTCCCATTAATTACGTTCGAAACGGATTAACTTCCACCATTTTGGACATGAAACTGATTCAAAAACAAAAACATACAAAATGTAACTAACTAGAGGCAAGCCTTCCCATGTCCGATTGAACTGTACTGCCAATTGTACGAGTACTCGTAAGTGTACCTAATAGCCACAATCGTAAAGGTATAATCAGAGCGAGCGTCACGCGGCACCCTTGGCGAACGCCCTTCCGCGCATTGTTCGGTGCGCCTTAAGCGAAATTAGTGCGCGCTCGTGTGCCCGACACGAGAACGACGCGGGAAGTCTTTGCTTTAGATCTTGTCTATTTCGCAAACATTTATATCTGTACGAGGAGCATATAGGTGCAACATACTACAAATTCGAGAAGCATGTAGGTGCAATACAAATGATGCACACCATGTAGTGTCCGTGATAGTATCGTTGGAATTAGCTTCTATATCAATGAATACTCCTTTTTATTTTCGGTAATTATCTCAAAAGTAATTAATTTTATTTCAATCCTTCGATTAACAATCTAATTAAACAAATTAACGTGATAGATGAAATGGTTAAATAGTTTCGACTGTACAAGTATCCCTGAACTGAAAAATATTTTCAAGGTGTGCTTTAATATTTTACTGACATTTCTGTCAAGAGACCATTTATTGCCCTTGCTGGGTTTCTCAATATTAACCACTAAATAGTGGTTAATATTATCTTATCAAAAAAAAACACTTCTATCGTGTTAAGTCACATTAGGAATGGTTTCTACACATAGACAGAATATAAGGTCACCCCGATCCGAGTAAACCAGACCATTCCAACCGTTCTATATAATAAAGTGAGAAATAGTAATTCGAATTTGTAAAAACAAATTTATTGAATTAGAATAATAACGCATAGAAGGATAGCCCGGTAAAGAGCGCGATGATTAAAGTGAAGCAAAAATGACGCCGATGTGTGCAGTCGCTTACGCGCGAAACACGCACACTACGATAAAAACAGTATGGAGCTGCCGGCGTAGTGAGCCATTTATGGCTCACATTTAATTGCCTCAAATCGTGCGTCGGTTGGGTTTCTATGCGTTATTATTATAAGTTTATTGATATCATATGTATTATAATATAGACATATATATCAAAATGATATCGAAAACCCTAAGACGAAAACTGTTTCACAACAGTATGTGTCAACCAAAACTTTATTGTGAATATCCTGATTGCAATTTTTACTACAAAATGTGAGCAATTTCATATAAAGTGATTCATAAATTTGCTACTCACTACTAAACAGATACATAATAATCGTAATTGGTTCATATTCAAATATGATTTGATAGAAATCTTCTTTGGATCGTTGAACCCTGAATGGGTAATAGATCCATTCAGGTGATTAGAAGAATGAGCCGCGATCTTATATTATAGAAGCAATATATAATGTACTTTTAATAAAGTATAGATTGACTGTCATAGTTTGTAAAAACTGTGACAGACAATCTATAGTTACACTCTTACTATAGACAATCTCTAGAAAGAGATCAGACCGATACCAAAACTTATAATTCTTAATCATCACCCAGCTATCTGTCTACGAAAACCCAAGCCGGAACTACAGCGAGGGTACTGACCACCAACCGCTGATGTTATTCAGCAATTGTTGGGCAACCAGAACTATGCCGTGGGAAACCGCCCAAGATGGGTACAACGTAAAAATGTAGCTTTCACGCCGAGCTTCCGTAGGGCGACCTCAGATTAAATCGCAGATGACCGATATGAGTCGCGAAACGACCGAGTGACTCACGCTTGTCGGGCGAACTGTCTGGGACACCGGCTCTTCAATTGTGAACCTTATTACTACGTAAAAAATTGTTTATCAGTATGTTTTTTAACTAATATTGCCCAATTCTATACGCGGCTTATTTTGAATAGAATTAATATGACTTCATATTACAGACTACGTTTTATGTCAGTCATTAGCAGCTAGTCCTGGCTTTGCTTGGATGCAATTTAATCGACCGAGTTGTAACAATTTTATTTTACTGTGCCGCCACAAAAATTACACTTTGTTCGAAGTTTCAAAACAGCTCTGATTAAAACATATACTAATAAATAACATTAAAGTTAAAATAATAACCGTGCATTTTTATTGCCAAAATAATTGTGAAATTACATTTTTTATTTTGTAATTCGGTTTTCCAAAATTATAACGTAGTAAAAAGTATAATTTATTTTCGTTTTCGTTCATCACAACGCGTAAGTGACATTTGAAGCTATGCAATTTTAATATAAATTACTAGCTGTGCCCCATATATTTTTTTCCCGATTTTGCAACATTTTTTATTGATGCTCAGCTCCTATTAGTCGTAGCGTGATGTTATATAGCCCATAGCCTTTCTCTATAAATGAATTATTCAACACAAAAAAAAATTCAATTTGAATCAGTAGTTCCTGAGATTAGCGCGTTCAACCAAACTAACAAATCAAACAACCTCTTCAGCTTTATAATATTAGTATAGTATAGTAAGTAAGTATAGATACCGCGTTAAAGTGACGGTATCCCGTTTTTTTAACAGTGAGTTCAAACCATGATTCTTAAATGAAAATCACTGAAATTTTCTCCCGGAAAATTCATACCTACATTTTACGAGTTTTTTATTTTTTAATTTTCTGGTGTAATATAACTAAGTTAACATTTAGAAATCACATTTTGGTAAAAAAAACGGAATCAGCTGTTTGGGTCATGTACGCCAGCGCACCAGTGTGTGAGCGTAACAAAAATGATGCCAGCGCGCCATACAATGCGTAACACGAATAAAAATGAAATCTCCTTTTTTCGCTTCAAAAGCTTTTCCGGGAAAAATAAACATCGGTAAACAAATAATAACATTGGTTTGAACTTACTGTTAAAAGAAATGAAACACTGTCACTTACACCCGTTATTACCTTACAAACAGCCGCCGTGCGTGAGTAGATTTCCTAGGAAACCTCGCCTTTAGCTCAACAACGATGCGGCTTCATCTACTTATATATAAAAAAAACTCGTGTCACAGCTTCTCTTATGAAATCAGGCGTTAATCCATATCTCAATTGGATGAACTCATTGTGTTAATACAATTTAATTGTATTTAATAATTTAATTGTATTTTACGTAAATGTTCTATCACTACAAATGACAAAAAGCTCTATTCGAAACACTAATGCAAATCCTAGAAAAAACAATTATCTATCAAAGAAAATCCTATTTTATTTATATCAAATGCTACTTTAGTACATATCAAGTAATAATAAATTAACTTAAATAAAATAACATATAAACCATACTATTTATACTAAACTAATGTAAACCACTAATTAAAACTAAATTATACATCT
Source organism: Schoenobius gigantellus (assembly GCA_963935595.1). Classification (NCBI taxonomy): domain Eukaryota; kingdom Metazoa; phylum Arthropoda; class Insecta; order Lepidoptera; family Crambidae; genus Schoenobius; species Schoenobius gigantellus. The sequence continues at coordinate 12,389,846 of OZ012558.1, forward strand.
AAAAATGGCCCCTGAGAAGAAAATTAATTCTACAGATAGAGACAAAAAGACCCAGTCCCAACCCTCAAGTATTCTTTGCTTTTAAAAAAGAAACATTAAGGTAGTGTAAACAGGATCCGGCAAAGTGGATCAGATAGATTACGCACCATATGAATCGATGACTAACGCCGCTGCCACTGCGTTACGCCAAACCTGTTCTGCAAATGACCGGCTGGTGCCTCGCGGATTTATTTGCTTGTAAGCCTCGTGCTGTCGATGTGTTAGAGCTAGTTTATTTAAGCTGTATGCTGTCAATTTAAGATCTATTTTTTGCTTAAAAGTTTCACGTTGTCGAATTATCGATAAAAGGTTAGTCCCAATATTTACACTTGTTCTGTGTAGGTATATCATAAATGATAATGTATATTATCAAATAACTGATATTATCGGTCTGAAATTTAACGGATTGTCATTTTCATAAAATTTTTTAGAACATTAAAACAATATTTAATAAATTTTTGATTTTTTTTCTCAGATTTATTAAAGATTTAATTTTTTAAATATATATCTATGTTTCTGGTGAAATATAAAATTTAATTGATTTATCTAGTTTACTTCTTATAATATATAATTCGCTCAAGGGGACAGCTTAATGTCAACAACTAAAAGTGTTGAGTTACTTACCTTTGCTTTTCCACTCTAGTAGAAATTGGAATCCCACATAATTTTCATTTTGTTGTTGTTGTTGTTAAAACCCTACTTTTGACACGGACGTTGTCGAGCATTACACTAAGCTCTTCTAGGGGCTCAGTTTCCGCCATGATTGAGTCATGGCCGAGGCTGAGACACTGGAACCTTGAACCCTGGAACCTTCGATTTACAGATCATATCGTTATCATCTGCAAGTCACAGGTGAGTCATATACTCGCCATTTATGTTGATGCCGAATCGTCTTCAGATCAAAAACCTGATCATATCTTCCAGTGCCAGCTGCGAAGATTTTCGTCGATACAACGCCGCTCCGTCTCACACGACGTTGCGGCTTTTTCGTACAGTGACAGCAACAACACATCTGTCATGTATCGAAAGTCAATTTGACACTTCTGGAGTGACCGAAGCTCAGAAGAATAACTAAAGCACTGCCTATCAAACTTACTCTTAAAACCAATTCCAGTCGTCGACATTCATATTGTGATTTTCTGTACTCTTAAGTTGCTAATTAATTGAGTTGGTAACATTACATTGAGATTGGTAACAAAGTAAACGATTTGCTTTATAATAATTATAGAAATCCTACGAGATACCTCTTATCTGGCATCATACAATTTTCGTATAGCTTTAGAAAGTAATTTTAGACTAAAAATGGACTCAGCAAATTAAGGTTTAATGCTGGCTGGTGGAATGGAATGGGAGGCTGTCACCTTCTTCTGCGAGAATGTAATCTCGCCGTAGGAGGCAGCGGAGAGGGAGCGGGAAAATGATTCTCAAACCGCTTCCCTCCAACCCAGAGGTTAGGTGACAGAAAGCGGGCCACTGTAGCCCGCCTACAATGACCACCCTTGGTGTTGCCTACGTGCTAGGATGGCTCCTGATGCATGCGGTTTTAGGCCACCTCGTCTGGGATTACCTTTATGTCCAGGGTAATCCCTGCAGGCGTTTTGACCTGGCCCGTAACTGGCCAGGAATGATCCGGAGAAAAGGGGCCTCCCAGAAGCTAGATCATCTTGAATATGGACAAGGTTGACATCGAGGTTGGTTTATTGAGTGGGTACCTATGCCCTGCACTGCGGAGAGACACACACGCCTGTCGGCTAGCCAACAACGGTGGGTATGGTGCGAAACAGCTTTCCACCTCGTTTCAAAAAAAACCGAGATTGTTCTTTATTGGGTTTTTATTAGAATGTTGACAAGTTTTTTATGTCCATCCTATAGATTAGCTATTAAAAATATTTGGAACGTTTTATTTTTTTTTTCCTAACAATAACTTGCGACGATTAGGAGGATGCAAGGTTATGTATTGTAATATGTGGTTAGCTATAATTGGTTTCTTAATATTGTAATATATTAATACATAAGTTTTATAATTATGAGCTGTTGTTAACCCGAATAAATAAATAAATAAATGTCGCACTCTCCGTGGTCTCTGGGGGCAGAGGGCCAAGAATTTCTTCTTCCGCGGCCTACCGACTAAAACCCACCGATGCTCCTCACATTCACCTTGATGCGAGTACGCCCGTTATCGTCGCATCCTCCTCATCTGAAGAGCATACGCCGAAAAAGAACGCGTCGCTGCCTGACATGGTCATTGAAAGTCGTATGATCGCTTCCGAGCTTACAATGCAGAGCCCGGGCTTCCCAAGCCTTTACTTTAGACAGCTTATCTCAATATGAGCATGACATTTTGTTAGTATTAAACTGACGGACTAATTAGAGTTCCTTTTTTCACGTCCTGTTATCATCTTTGTAGTATTTTTAAGGGTTTTTACTCTGCAAATTATCTACCACGCGCTTTCACGACCTTCACCAGACCTTCCTTGTGGGAGTCCTACCAACCTGCGTCTCTTGGTACGCAGCTGCCACTCTAGGACCTTTCCGCCCCAACGGCCGTCAGTCCTGCGAACTATGTGCCCTGCACACTGACTCTTAAGGTTTGCAATTCTTTCAGCTATGTCGGTCACTTCAGTTCTTCTAAGTATCCCATCATTCCTGATTCTATCACGTAGAGAAACCCAGAGCTTAGCCCCCTTCATTGCCCTTTGAGTGATCTTAACTCTTCTTATGAAGCCCATTGTAAGCGGCTTCGCGAAATGCGGGAAAATGTTAGTGACCTCGTATCCACTTAGCAAGAAAAATGAGCAAGACTTCACACATGACACTGAAATATATTTTTGATGCCTCCTCTCACTGTCTACCGATCGTCAAAATTTCAATAAAAATGAAGAACATGCACGTGATGATGAATATTTTTTTCGCTTATTACCAAAACTTTGTCGATTTAGTTTATATCCAGAAGCTTAGTTTCTCGTACGTTTGCCATTGTCATTCTTTGTTTGGGTGTAGAGAATAGAACTTTTCTTGCGTGTGTGATTGCCATGTGATACCATGTTTGCGTGATTGCCTCGTTTGATTGTTTGCGTAAGTGTGTGTGTGTGTGTGTGTGTTGTGTGTGTGTGTTTTGAAAGATTATATCTAAGTAATCTTCACCATCATCACCAGAAATTTCAACTAAATGGGGTGATATATATGCTACTTTTATACAAGAAACCAGCTGCCTTATAAGACAATTGCTCACTAATAAGCGTTCACGATACTTTAGCAACAAGACATTTGTACGATAAAAGATTTGAGTAAAATATGATTAAGTAGCCAATATTATAATAGCAAATAGAACACCAAAGTGTGCTGTTCATAAAATATATTTTAATATTTTTGATGAGATTGATTTATGAGCAATTTTATACCATTTCATCTCATGAGGTAGCATGAGTCGGCATGAGTCTCTCCTCGTCTAACGCAGAATATACCCACTAAACCACCTCAGACCCGACTACTTTTTCAATATTGAAATTATTAATAGTTTGAGAGTTAGAAAACTTACCTAAAGAGCCTAAAGACATACCTAAAGAGATTCTAAGTCAATTTCGGGACAAATCCAACCTCTCTCAATCAAGAGATGAATCTCTAAGGCTGTATCAACTTCTCTAGCATGGTGATAATAATGTAGGAAGAACAAATTTTAGAACAGTAATAAATAGTCTCTATAATTATTGAATCATTTATTACCCATGATCTACAAATATAAAGAAATAGTACATACACAATTATATTATTGGAAGTAGTCAAACATATTAAATAATTTATACAACTAAAACTAAATCAAAAAATATGGCTATCGACAGAAAACTCTGTCTGTTTATTGGCACATGGGATATAAATTTACCGTCTCTATCTAGTTCTCTATGTAATATTATCATTAAAGCATAAGCAGTTTAATATAATGTCTTATATGACAAAACATATATAACATATTTATATATCGTGTATACAGACAATAAAAATCTTTAAATAAATTTGTGTCAACCTTACCGTTTGTATTTCGCAAAAGCTTCGAAATATGGTAAAGTTTTGAAAGCCAATTTTAAATCTTAATTAAATTTGCAAGTCAAAAATTTGTCAGAAGATCAAAACATTTATTTTTTATCTGTAATACTAATATACATGTCATTTTGAATCGAAAAATTGTATTACATCTCTTAATATAGCCCTCAGAAAAGGAAAGAAGCTTAATTATTTAACTTTTGTAATTATTATTGTAAGCATCTTAAAAAATAATATTTCCATACAAACTGTCTTATTACAATGGGAAGACTAAGATATATTTTACCATTCAATGAATTAAATAATTATTAATTTAAATGCTAATTTAATAAATTAACAGTAAATTAACAATTCATTAAATTTGTTAACCATTTATAATGTAAAAACTGGTAGGTATATTTTAAACAAGGTGTTCACGCTCGAGGAAGAGCGAGTGGCGGCACTGCATTCTAGTCTGTGCAGTGACAGCTTTTTTGGCGGCCGGCCGCATGTGACATGTCAGTTGAGTCGAGTCGAAATGTCATGACATGCTTAGAGGTTATCTGCGGGCCGGAATAAAATATAATACACAATATTCAAGCAAATAGTGATTTGCGCGGCGCACCTAATATCGGGGTGCGAAAGCCCGCTTTGTGTTGTGCAAAAGAGTGCCCGCTTTGTGTCAAAATCGCGTGTGTGAGTCGTGGTGGCCTAATAGGCATTTGTAGTGCTCCGGTCTCCACCGGTGGATCCACTGCAGAACTTCAGGAGCCGCGACTTCCTTCGAGCTAGCTTAGGAAGTCCACCGGCTACGGAGGAGACGGAAGGAGACAACGGGAATCGGGGTAAGCCACAATGCCTTCTATGAGCGGGTAGTAGGGCATCAGCAATCAACCCAAAATTCCTTACTCGGTGAAACGCCGACGTGGTGGTGTCTACCTTGGGCACCACCACAAGGAATAAACTATTTTAATGTTTGCGTAAAAACAAAATTTCGAATTTCAAACAAGACACACCATTCATCTAATATTAGGAACAATTGAAACATACCTAAAAATAAGCAACCTATTGGAATGTATAATAATTTGTTAATAAATACCAAACTAGTTACATTATGTTAATACCCAATACTGCAACGAACTATTGAGAACAATACGTCCTACGTATCTTAAGAGTAATAACAATATCTTTAAATATATCATAAATATTATTTTTACATTAACATATAGCTAAGCAGTTAAGCCGTTTAAATGCTACAAATCACTTAAAATCTAATAAATACTATTTACAAATCGAATCACCAGAATGTCCATCTATCGAATATCAGTTCCAAAAATATCGATAAAACAAATGCTTATCATCATTCCTAAACCTAGAAGATTCGAAATGTAGAAAAAGTGAAAAGCATTTGTTCCACAAATATCCTAATCGATTTCTCACCGTCACAAGCAAATTTCGCTGATTCTACATATCACAAGAAGTTAGTTCTAGTAAAGAGTTTTAAAATGTCATTTTGCAATATCGAAGCTGTTACGTACTTAATATTAACAAAACATTGCAATATCCCATTCTGGCGGTGTTAATGATGAAGCACGAATACTGTTACGTAAAGAGAAGAGGTTGCTATTGTTCCTGCGTGACGTCACAGTGGAGGTGATCGCGTAATCACCATCTCAAGTACATGGTCTTCTTTGAATTGTAATGTACTTCTCTGCAACAAGAAACAAATATTAGTTACAGTCGTCTATGGATCAATCGATTTCATAAATCGTTATTCAAATATGAAAAGGACAGTCCATAGGAGTTAATAAAAATGCTTGCAGGGCTCTTTAAGCTCGATCCTTTTCGGGTTCGAACTTTTTAAGCACGATCGATTTTAATTCTTTTCTATACTAAGTAGTATGTGCGGTCCTCTTCATTTGTATATGTTTATATTCATAAACAGGTCACATCAAATGTGATATAGCATAATATGTTACATTTAATGAAAAAAGTTGAATATGTAAATGACATAAAACATAAAGGTGCAATAGTATTACAGTACGTTCACTTCCAAACCGTGAACAAGTAACGAAAATAAATGTTAATTTCCATTATTAATGATAAATAGTAACGATGAGTGAACGAAAATGATTCTTACTCTATTGTATAAGAGAGACCGCTGTAGTAGGATCGTGCTTACTCCATCACCTTCACCGCCACAAGCATTGACTACATCTACAACAAGTGAGAAAAAATGTTATTAAACAGAGAATAATATCAAAAGGTTATCATAACCATATAACACAATTGATACATAATAATATACATGTATTAAGAGAATGTATTATATTTTGTATTGGCTCTTTGACATGTAACGGAAAAAATAATATTTTAGCCCAAACCGTGTAGGTAAATTAATAATTTTATCGAAAAAACTTATGACTTTGTATTTTGAGAATTGTAATTATTGTACTTGTACTCTACAAAAAGTATTGTTACTCAACTTAACAGTGACAATACTGTCAAGTACATAATAGAGTTATTATGAATTTACTTAGTAGAGCTATTATGATTTAACTTTGCAAATACTTTATTAGAAATCCCATTGAATTTCCTGTAAGTATTTGCAATACTTCTTATGAACAGCTTGTAGAAGATTTATATACAGAAGTAAATGAATCAGCAGAACAATAAACTTGTTTCTTTTAATAATTTAACACTATCAATTGCAAGTTTCAATAGAAAAAACCAATACAACTCGAAATATAATGAACATTTTTCACCACGAAATTGTTTTAATATACACCAACTCCAACAAAGAACTCCGAATTAAATAGTTAATACAGTGCTTTCATTCAAAATGTGCAGTTAAAAAGTGTACAGTTAGTCGGTTACTTCTAAACATCCGTAAGTTAATCCCCTATCAGATCCATAGATAACAAAAATATAAACATTGCAAAACAAATTACAAAGACTGAAACACAATACAAGGGTGGACATTTTTTAGCTTTCAGCGAATTTTCGTGAATAGGAACTTAGCACCGTTAAGTTAAAACAAGATTCGGATTTTAATCTCCTAAAAACGGGAATTTTGATGATTCAAAGCTTTTTGGCGGACGTTTGCAACAAAGGAACGCTAAGAGGATTAAATTTGGCACACGATCAGTGTTTAAGCGCGTATTAACAATGACAGCACCCTTTGAAATAGCGCGCTTAATAATCATGTCAACGCACAAACAAATGATTTAAATATCTGTTGAGGTCCTAATATTCAACAGCTTATTGTTAAAGCGAAACTTTGAAACATTTCAAAGTTTTAGCCAATCAATGACTTAATCGTGATTTAAACAACACAGTTTACAATTTCATTATATATGGGTTTAGTGTTAAAAAAGTCTTACAAGAAACTTTAACTTTCTAAGTATTGACATATATTTTTAGTACTTGTAAAAAATACGACACTTGATGTGTAAGCCACGTGGTAATGCGAACCTACATATGAAGAGAAACACAGAGAACATAATCATTTGAAAGCAAACTATTGCATACAATAAAGTTATCTTCTTTTATCATTTATTGACCAACCTCAAAAAAATATCAATTTGATACGGCATTTCGTTTCATTCTTTTCAATTCGTTGTATAATATCGGAGCTGAAGTTAAGTCGAAATTCGAACCTTAATTAGTTACAATATCTCAAAATAGTAACTTATTCTCGATATTAGTATCAGCTTACGGTAAGGATATGATGTTGTTGATCTCTGGTTGTTGATAAATCATTTAAGTTGCTATTGGTACCGAAATCGTATGGGCTTCGACATGAACTCGGGCAATCACGATAGCGCAAAGGGCGCAGGTGACAATGCGGCATTTATTTCACTTCCGTGCAATACAAGGCTGGGTTAGTTCGTGAGCATCCTGTATGTGCGACTGTGGGAAAAGAGCGCTTTGTTTTCGGTATCTACGGGCTGCTCGAAATTAAAACGCATTCATATTTATTTGAACTATTTCCTAAGCGCAATAGTGAAGCGGACATTTTTTTAACATCCGTCAGTGGGATCACTAAAAAACTTGCGACGATACATTTGAAATGTCATGTGGCGTCATAAGTAGGCAAAAAAAAATTTGTTGGTAATTTATAATATAAAAAAAATTATATAAATTACCAACTTTAGATTTCGGTTTTCAATACCAACTCAGTCCGCACCCCATTACCAGCACTTTTAATTTGTTCAATGAATCAAATAATTGGTAATTGGTTAAATACATGACAATGACAACGGTCAAAATCGTTTTAAGTACATTATTACCACTATCTAACAACTCAAAATGGTAAAAGAAGAAAATTTGTTTAATTTTTTATTACTTATAATATTTCAACATTCATTTCAAAGCAAGTTGCCGGTATTAACACAAACACACTGAAGTTTTCCCGTATACCGTCATTCGCCGTGGTTATTGTGTAGTGTCAGTTGATGTGTAACTACCATCAGTTTTTTCGTTATTTTTTGTTGCTAGACGTCTCTTTGTGTATTTATTAAGTCACTTTATACAACTTTATACTAGTAGTGTTGCGTGATTTATTTTATTCCAAGGATGGTTTTTATGTAAATACAAAAGGGATATGTTATTAATGTGTTTGATTAGAGTGAGTTCATAGAATTAATAAGCCGAAATACATTCACACTTTGTAAACAAATTCTTGCATAAAAATATCTCTCCAAATCAAATTTTCTTTGTAGCCAAATTTTTACACAATCTGATTTTACAAACGCCTCATATTTATCGATCACGTTTCAATATTGGTACAAACAAATAATGCTTGGTCCATTAGAAAAACTCTATTTACTTGTTGCACTTTATACGATATTTTTGTACACCCTATACATGGACGTAGATTTCCCAAGCGGCGCCTAATTAACCAGCGGCACCTCGCGAACAATTGTGTAGTCGACGCTTGTAGCGCGATATCCGAGATTGCCCAGCCACTAAGTAAGGCCGATCTAGATCACGAATATACGTAGGAATTAATGAAAGTGAAATTTGAGAAACTTCATTATTTTTATTTCTGATTGCAAACTGTTTACACATAGTTATGGACACGATGGATTTAATGTTTGTTTCGTGCATTAGTGAAGGAAAAAAATTTATGAATATTTATAAAAAAAAGGGTGAATCTTATTACTTTGAATGTGTAGTTAAACAAATAAAGTTTTTTGTCACTTTTAACCGACTTAAAAAGTATAAAGTTATATTCTATCGAATTCAATAAATGTGTTTTTTTTTTGATAAATTGTTTTAATTCACAGAATCATTTCGAGATTGCTAACAATACCCTAACAACTATAGTCAAAATCTTAAATAGGAAGGACAAATTCTCACAATAACGTTAACTACTCATAGACGACTTTTTAAAATATTTATGAAGTTTGGATTTTTGTTTCAATAATTGTCTTCGTGGACTTGTATTCCGAGCTTTTGTTTATATATCAGCTATCTTTTGACTACTCTTTACCTATCTATACTTACTAATATTATAAAGTTGAAGAGTTTGTTTGTTTCTTTGTTTGTTTGCTAGAGTGTGCTAATCTCTGGAACCACTGGTCCGAATTGAAAAATTATTTTTGTGTTGGATAGTCCATTTATCGAGGAAAGCTTTAGGCTACGTAATATCACGCCACGACCAATAGGGGAGGAGAATCAATGAAAAATGTTGCTAAAACGGGAAAAATATAGAAGATACGAAACTAAGAACGCGTTTAAGACGAATGCGAAACGTAGTTCGCGGGCACAGCTAGTCATAAATACGAATTGAGTCAAAGCGAAGTCAGGAATATTACAATCAACAAGAAGAGTTCCGCACAATATAAATAATAAAATAAAAAAATATCTTTCCATCCACGGCTACTCGTTGTTATAATTAATATGCAAATAAGAGAACCCTCTAGTTTGGAACACATTGAAGCAAAAGATTATAGAATCCATAGGCTGAGAAAACGTTGAAGCAAAACGCTATAGATCAACGATTCAATTGCCATGCGTGAGCCAGTGACCCACTGCTCCAGCAATCAGCACATCTGACTGCATTATTGCCAATCTTAATTAAGTGCAATGTATCCTTTGTTTTCCCACCGATCCTCGATAGTGAAGTGAATGTGGGAGTAATTTATCAATCGCTCATCGTGATTGTCCTAGATTCCTTCCGTTTAACCGGAGATAAGGTTAGCAATGTGTGAAAATGTGCTTTTTACGTAAATCAGTTGTTTTACCGACTGAATGGCTTTTAGTCGACATATAGACACTCGTATGTGTTAGCCGGTGTGTATTACAAAAATATATTTTTATAAAACAAATTTGGCAAACGTAATAAAGAATTACCTGTGCAAACGACTCTAGTAGGTACTGAATCTCCCTCTCGTAAATATGCACATATTAAAAAACCCGGCCAAGTGCAAGTCAGACTCGTTCACCGAGGGTTCCGTACAAAATTATTAAAAATATTTTTATTATATGATGTAACTAAAAATTACGGTTTTCGCAATTTTTCCTTTATCTCTGCTATAAGACGTTACTTCGTACCAAATTTCAAGATTCTGAATTCACGGGAAGTCCTACCCTGTAGGTTTTGATTCCTTTGCGAGTGTCGAAAATTTGCGGCATAAACGGCTGTATCTTTTGATTACGTTGGCTTAGAAGTTTGATTTTTTCACAGGTACGGAACCCTAAAAACGAAAATAAACCAACGTCTCTCTGCACAGATTTTAAATCACGAATGAGTAACTTAACAAAAATTTTAATTCTTTCCACATGGTCGATGGTGAAGATAATACCGAGATTATGAGGCAAAAGACACAAGCTAAATCCAAACAGATGTTCATGCGCAAGACGGACAAATTACATTGCAACAAACCCAACTTTAACACGTAATGCTTTGTTGTGTTTGCAAAAACGGAAGCAAACTCTAATGACAATAACGATTTTTGGTAGGTAGTTGGAAGTTTTGCATTTTTCAAAAGTTTTAAATATAATTTGTTTCGGTTTTAGTTTTCCATCACTACGCAGAGGCATAATTGCGGCTATCTTACTTTATACGACGAAATCACAATGGCATTTAACCGATATAAAATTATTTCTGTTATTTTATTTTTTTTACTCTTTTTAAAGCTGTCTACGTGAATATATTGAGACTTCCCAGATTTTTTTTACAGAATTGAGCAAAATGAATTCAGTAATATTTGTACACATTTGTTTCCTTTTACAAATAGCTCAAAGTAAAATTGACTGTCCGGATCTCCATAGTAAAATAGAATTAAAAGTTCCTTCTCTGAATTTACGCCAAAAATATGCATTGCATCATATACCGTTCACTCGCACTAATTATAGAACCAATAGTTTTTTAATAAGATCCTGTAAGTCTCTTAATCAATTGTATTGCGATGATTGCTGCATTGATTGCTGTTCTATTGTAACGTGCATCAAATTTAAAAAAAAATTGCTGAAAGAAAGTACTCCAATTAACATATAATAATGTGTCAATTAATGTAATAAAACAAACTCATAAATGACCTTTATATGTGGAAGCTTGTAATTGGCATTTAGATAACTATTTACGTTAACTATTTTGTAAATAATGCTGTAAGCTTTCCAAAGATAACAAAATAAAAAAATAAAATAAAAATATATTTAAAGATGTTTCTCTTTCCATGTTCAACGTATCAATACCGTATAAAATGGGGTCCGGGAAGCCCGAATAGGAAGCATATCACATACATGGTACGCCGACAAATTGCTGCAATCATCTGCCGCGGTTTACCGTGGTACACATTGAAACTCCTTTTCGGGATATACCAGGTACAGTTAGGGATGGTTCGTTATACTGGCTCGATTTGTTCAGACAATTTCCTCAATTTCGAACTATTATGCGAACAAATTGTGACAGATAATGATTAGATATATTATTACACGTGCAATTATAATTTTGGTTCAGTTAAAAATCTTTATTACCTACGCGTAATTTGGTATGAATGAGTTTCTTATTTTCCTGGTATCGAATCGAGGGACTCAATAGTACAATGCTGGTGGTCGCCGGCATTCCTAGTAGGTTGCCAGTTGCTAGCTGCCACGTATTAACCCTTGCTTGCGACCGTCAGCATTGGTACAGTTTTGAAAACATAAAGCTCATTTAAGCACGTTGACTGACTCACGACCGCGATTGCGCATGTTGCTTTTAATGTCAATTTACAATTCCTCGCTTCCCTGGCGTCACATTGCGGGTTAAAAGTACAGTACCGGTGATTCGCATCCCTAGCGGGCTACTAGCAGTCGTATGTTAACCCTTATTCACGGCATTGGTACAGTTTTAGAAACATTGGGGCTCATTCAACAACCGTTGACACACAGCCGCGTGTGCGCATGTTGATCTTTACGTCAATTTACAGTTCCTCGATTCACATTGACCAAAAGAACAGTACGGGTGATTCGCATCCCTAGCGGGTTACCAATAGTCACGTGTTAACCCCCGGTTGCTACCGTCAGCGTTCGCACAGTTTCGGAAGCATTAGGGCCCATTAAGCACCGTTAACACACGGCCGCGTCACGAGCGCACGACCCGCGTGAGCGATCTATCGAAGATCTCGGTAGCGACGCGGATGCTCTCGGATTCACACGGACTCCTTTGTTGAGTGTATGTTAACATTTTCATATAGCCAACCAGAGATTTTAACATGAATTAATCACACAGTCTATGTTTTATAGATAGTAATTGTTCAACAGCTTGTCCCTGTGTACTTTTCCAGACCTCGACTCGTTTATAAGTTCAGTAAAAAAAAATTAAAAATGTTTTGCTTCAAGTTCTTCTCCACCTAAGTAAAATATGTAGCTTAGTGGCACTTTATGATATTAAATTATGTGACTAGCTGTAGGCGAAAACTGTTAATTGTACCACTTATTAGGTACCTACATAAATCATTCAGCTAACTGTAAGTTTTCCGAAAACTGTAAAATAAAATAGGTAGTAGCGAGTTTGTACGTAAAATTTCGGTATCTGTCACAAAATCCATATTTTTTGAGAAGTTAACACTTCTATACATAGTGAACATATTTCTGGGACGATTCTCACATCCATCTAGGTACTTCTAAAATTTACATTACTATCCTCCTATTCGCTACCGAGCCATTGTATGATAATTGTGTCGACAGCAAGAATGTCATCAGAGTGATGTGACGCATGAATGTGATTGCGTTAAGAAGTTTAATGAACTTACTAAAGGCGTTAGTCGGAATGCTAGCGAAAACCTTTGACGATATTAACTGTCGAACGTCAACTACGCTTTCGGATGTTAGAATTGACTGACATTTAAACAATGAACTAAGCTACTGAACTATTTCTTCGATTGTTTTCGTATTGAGAAAATGTTTATGTACTCAAAGCGAGGTTAGTGACATAAATCAACATGTCGTATTGAAATCATATAGATAATTTTTTGAACAAATCATTATAATCTTTCAAAAGAGGTTCAAAAAATTCGAATCGATCGTCATTTAAAAATGAATAACATAGATATCTTCACGTGTATGTAACTCGAACGAAGCATACTTACTCTACTTTCAGATGTAGAGTGTGATTTCACAAATTTGAATTATCTGACCTTGAATTATTTTACGTTTGGGAGTTTTGCATTTTCTTTAAAATTGCTAAATAAATTGAAAAACTAATAAATCAATTCGAGAAAACACTTCGTCTTCTACCCTTCCTTATACTCTTTCGTGTCCTTGACCAATTCGACTACCGAAAACTTATCTAAAAGCCCGGAAGAAATTTAAGCTGTATTGATGTCTTGTATTTTCATAAGCCAAAAAAGACTTCACTCATTGTCAATTTACAGACCAGCCTAGGGCTCCCATATCTCCCGGAATTCCGGAGTCTCCCGGACTTACTAATAAAAATTTTAATATCACGCGCATAGCGTTTCTATTCCCGACTCAAACACTACTTGCGACAAAAGAAAGAATCTGTCACGACAGGAATTCTTACATTATTAAATTAAAAAATGGACTGCAAAGAATTTTTCTACTTTGCCTGTTCAAGACAAGCTATTTTAAAGTTCGTTCAACCGATTCAAATTGAAATGATATAGTATATGAGTATCAAAAAAATGTTATTAAAAATCTAAATTTATTTCTTCAGTTGGACTGTTTCTTTCTCCTGGATTTAAATAAACAAGAGGTGGCAACCCTAGAACAGCCTCTTAATTGTGTAACTCAAAATCTATCTCGATCACTTTAGATTCAATTTTGACAATCGCAATACACCCATGCTGCTTAATAAAAGGAAGTTGGCACAGTGTCTCGTGTTCACAGCGCAATGGCTGTCAAATCAAAGTCGATCCTGATACGATTCTTTTTCTTAGAAAATAACCCCCCTGACTTCGTGAAAATTGGCTAAGAATAAAGCAAACGTAGAAATTTTTGACCTTTTATTATTTTTGACCTTAAATTATATGACCATTTTGTTATAATAATAATTAAACATTCAACATCAATTGTAGTTTAAAATTTAAAATATTAAATTTTTAAGCTAACTTATCGTTTTAAAAAAATTTTGTTTGGAGATACCAAACAACAATTTGCCAAAGCTTAGAAAAATAAGAAACGATTGTGTTATATGATCTGTAACAGTAGTTGCCAGCCTTCGTGTAACCCAGCTTAACCTGACGGTACAGACCCTAATAGTCTGAGACGTGCCTCCCGCAGCCTTGTCACCTGTGCGGTTGTGGTAACGCAAGGGAACATTACTCCTACCTCACGCCAAGGTTATATCAGCTACTTCAGAGGACCATTTACGTCATATTATTTTTCAATACCAACATTTAAAATGGAAATAATTTTTACACGCTACCTACAAGTTACTAAAAACGGATATTAATAAGGTGACAAATGTCAGATATATCTCCATTCTCCTATAAAGTTATCAATTCACGAGATATTTTTAACTGTGTAACCTTTTATTTAAAACATTGCTCTCAAATGTTTGTAACTATTCAAGTTAAAATGTCACTACGATGCGTCATTTATTGGTTTATGAACATTCCGCCAAGTACAATTGTTTGAGGGTGAAAAGTAAAAAATTACAGTTTTTGTTACATAAATGTACGAGTAAAACCTTGACATAGCATAGTAGAAGAATTCTAAAGATTTTTAGAGTGGTATGAGAATCCACAAATATCTAATCACTAGTGTTTAAACAAGGGAGTGTTAAATTTATACAGTGCAATAAGTAAGTATACTTATAAGGAAAAGGGACTGACCTGTGCTGGCGTAAGTTGTCCTGCCTCTTGAAGCTCTTCCCACAGACCTCGCAGCTGAAGGACAGCTCCGGGCTCTTGTGCGTGCGCTCATGTATCATCAGGTTGTAAGACTTGGTGAAGCGCCGCTGGCAGTACTTGCAGACAAACTCGCATTTCGGACGCAGTTTGCGCCTGAAATCCCGTGTGTGGTCTTCGTCGATCTGCATCACAGCGAACATTTTGTCTGGTCTATGATGTGATGCTTTGCGGGCGGGGCTTGCCTGTAGAGTGATAGGTGATGAGAGCGAATCGCGGCTTTGTTACGGCGACGTAAGGTTCACTGTCGGGTGCCCCGCTGTTAGATAGCGGTGATAAGGATGTAGGTTGGTGCCGGGGTAATTAGTGGTGTATTCTTTTGTTAATCCATTCAAGCGTGTTATTTAGATACCGCGTTGGCTGCAATAAAACAATTTGTACGGGAATGTCACCTCGACATTTTTGAGGAATGGTACGTTAATTTATCTAACAACGAAAATATTCAAGTCGCCTTTGCAGAAAATGTAGAGTGTAAGATGAAATGAAAAATGCTAAATGTTATGAAAATTAAGGTAAGTATGGATCAAGCATAAATGTGAGAAAAATATTGTTACAGTAAATGCGTATAAAATGTTTATTTTCTTTTATTTAAAAATATACACCATAAGTACAATTTAATTAACTTATTAATAGCTTGTGATTTCTATAAAACATATGAATTCACGTACTAGGGCTAACACTTTTATACAAATATACCTATTAATACTTATTAAGTATTCGCTTCAAATCTATTAAACTAACAGCTTTACGATATCCCCGCTTAACATGTTTATAAGGCAACTTTAAGTGTCTTAATACACAAAATTACGAGGCATTAGAATACGTACCGTCAATGTAGCGATTACAACAAGTATTTTATTGCTTTATGAGCAATACGTATGCAACACTTTCACTGTAAAACATTAACCTTTAACACCTGTGTCGGTTACTGTAAAATTGTATCGTAAAAGTATGAGATTAAGATGTAAAATCACCGAGCAGAGAGAGCGTTGATTTAAATTGACTGGATGTGTCACTGAGACGTGCGACTAGGAGCGGGTGCGTTTGGCAACTGCGCGCGCGAGGGTGCGGAAACTACTGATAACGTTACGCGGAAGGCGCCTCAGCCCCACCACGTGCGCGCGAGTGAATGAACAGGTAGCGCGGCGGTAAGCTGGTGGCTGGAAAATGCCGAGTAGGCGGATTTTATGCGACATTTGTGAGTTACGGCCCACGTAGAAATCGACTGCGCAGGTTGAAGCAACGTAGCGTAGCGTCGTTCTTTGTGCAAAAGTCAGAACTAATCGATTATTTTTTTTGTGTATTTTATTAATTATATTATTATTCCCTGCTTTTACACACTTAGGATGATATTAAAAGCATTTATTTTGATGTATTTTAAAACGACACCAGAGCATAGAATACATTTATCAAATATTTTTTGTTGGAGTGAGCACTGGGATCTTCTTTACTTCTTGAGGACTAAATTTTAATACAAGACCACTACGATAGATAAAACACAACATTTAATTTGACCTGAAATTACTAACACAAACACAAGACACATAAAAAGGTAACAAATATACTCTCAACATTCAACTTGACTTGAAATTACTAAAAAACAACACACATAAGAAGCTAACAATATTCTTTCAACTTGCATTTTAGCCTTTGCCTCATTTTTCGTAAACAGACATTAAATACTTTTTATACTAATAACTCATTCTGATGTTGATTTTTAGTCTTTCTCCTAAAATAGTAACACTTGCACAACTTTTCTAATATGGCTAGGAAGAAAATGTCACTCATAAATTTTTCGTCGCATCTAACAAACATTTTTTTTATCGTGTTCTATTAAAATGTACCGATTACATACTTTCTTTAAACAGTTTACCGGTGTGTGGGAAAGCAGTCGGTGGCTCGCGGCGCTACCGTGGGTTTCACTCACGACACACACACGGCCTCCACTTATTTCGGCACCGCTACTCCTGTCAGAAAATTGTTGATGATTTTCGGCTTCTGTCATTACCGTGGCCGCGGGGTAACGTTGTACTTTCTAGATTACATAGTTCAACGTCATAAGGTCTTCGGCGTAATTGTGACGTGTCAGGTCACACGCCAAATCACTGAGAATCGAGACTGAGGATGCTCGTGATGGCTCGTTTCAAATGGCACTATTTATGTGAAAATGTATAAAGAAAAAAAGAAAAATTAATTATGTTTGATTGGTTTTAGTTACTGTTGTTGCACGATTTAATCGTTTTATACGTATTATTATTTAAAAAAGCTTACATCAATTACTTTTTTTCATTCTTTTTTACGTTGATGTGACTTACCTATGTTTTGCGAATCTATCAAAAAAACAGTATCATAATTTAGTCTATCGTGCAACTTACTTGAATACGGCTTTCAAGTAAATTATAAACATTGTACGTGTAATATCGGATTTCTCAGACCTGGAAGAGAACCCATATTTGTGTCATTGTGTAATTCAGTGACGCTAAAAAAGTCTAAAACTAATAGTGAATTTAAGAAAATATTATATCTCATATTCCTCTAACATTTTAAACACAATCAAAACGTGAAAATATAAAAAATTAAAGTTTAATAATCCTAAAATTTTATGAGGTTGAGGTTGAGATATGAGGTTTTATCATTCCGCTGGAGGAGATCAAATATACGGTGAATGTACTTTGTATATGTTGTTATACAAACATAGTGATAGTAAGGAACATATTGACAATATTTTTATTTCTTAGATGATGGATTCGCGTTAATATTCCAACCTACATATACTCGTTATTAGAATACTTGTTTTTGTCAGTTCTCTGATAAATTCAAACTTTTATCTATTAAATCTTGATATTGTTAGTATCTAACAATATCAAGATGAAATGATAATGTTTGATTGAAAATTATGGACACTAAAAACATTTAATTGACATCAATTAATAAAATATTCCAAAGTATTTTTTGATCAACTAAACAAGGAATCAAGAAAAACGTAGTAAGCTCCAAATTACCATATCACGACTTCGAACCACGCACCCGACGGCTCTCGCAAAAAGTAATCTCTGCCATCTTCATTTTTATTACGTAACTCTGTTTAAGGCATTTATACCAGGGCCGCAGCGTAAGCCGGGAGATACGCATCAACTCCACTCACGAGAATCAACTTTGCGTGGACATTAAAGAGTTTAAGTGCCGAAATCTGATTTAAAACTTACGGGCAGATGTTGTATAGAACGTATTATTTTTAAGGTCCCCGGAAAAATCCGTCACATGTTTAGTATCCACTGTTGTTCTGCCGCCGCAAATAAATTTATTATAATTAAATAAAGTCGTTCGAATTTGGTTTTTCAACGTTATTTAGAACCTTATCAATTTTAAAAGTCTTTCAACTTTTAAGGTGTTGCATATTTTAGGGACATTTATTAGACAAATCGCATAACTCAATTGACAATTTTAATTCAAGACTTAAAATCGTCAATTGACATAGGTAAACTTTTTGATGTGTTTTGAAAGCTATATTCTACCTTAGATATGTATCTAAAAATCTTGAGATAACAAAAACCAATCATAGCATCGGAATAATTAATAGCTGAAAGATAATGTCATGAATAAAATTAATTCCAAAAAGTTGTAGGTATCCCTTTATTCCCTAATCTGCTACCCAACCCTGTTCGATAAAAAGCGCGAATCGAGCAAAGTATTCAAAACAAATTCGAAGATATATTCGATATATTTATAAGAATTTACAAAGGAACTCGCCTAACTTTAATAAAGAACCGACCACGAACACGAAGTGTACTCGTATATGCATAGTAACATTAAATTTTTACATATTTAATCATATTCGCTACCGGTTACCAAGATAATATCTTTGAGGCAATATGGAAATCGGTTTCACACGGAATCACGTGAATCATTAACCACAAACACCGGACTAACAGAGATCTCTCGAAATGAATCACCAAAACAAAGATGACCCCTTGAACTATTGACATGACATTTTCATAGAATAATTTTGCGAGGGGCCACGCAATAGTAAATCCCCAAACGTGAGGCCACTTCCAGTAATAAACCACCGATGCTTTAATGTTGCCATCGACCAAATAGAGCGTATAGATTTTCGTTGAAATATTCGTTGACGTGATAATGTGGCATTCTGATTGGTGGAATGCAGTGGATAGGTGTCAGTCTTGCTATATTACTAGCGGAATTGAACCTCAGGTGCGTCGTACATCGCACAGTATTAAGATGACTAGTACTTTCTAGTTAGACGCTATGACGCCTTTTTCATAAACTGCGTCAGAACAATACACAGATATAGAATTTGTCATAAATCTAAGAAATATAATTTGTATCGGTAAGTATTGTTAATGGTAATAATTGCTAATGGCTTTATTCTTAGTTAGTTTACCGATAATATATCGCAAAATACAATGCTTTAGTAATATAGATGTGAAAAATATATGTGCATTAGCAATCTAAAAAGTATGTATGATTATCTTAGTGAATTATAATTTTTCTTTATTCATTTGTAGTAAAATACCAATGAGCAGTGCTTTAGTTTGTGATTGATGTTTATTCTTCTCGCGTTAAAATATTATAAAATATAAGTAACAGGAAAAAAAACAAATTATTTTCCTTTCATTTCACGTCAAGAGGTTATTACCATACATATAGGATTAAAGAATTCATTGTGCATTTAATTATTATAAACAATTCTTACAGATTATTTCATGATCGACCACCAAAATTTATAGTGAGTGTACTTTGAGAAGGGGCGTAGCTTGCCCTTGATGGTATCAAAAATAACTGCGGTGATGCCCTAATCGAAGGTAAGATTATACATAATGAAACAAAAGCTATCCTTCAATAGGACATATTATAAAAACTTTTATTAAATATTACTTTTAAAATATAATAGTTAATTAGCTAGTTTGCAAAACAATTGAAAGCTAATGAACATTTTTCTCCTGTTTTTTCAGCAAATTTATTAATTAAATTATCCATATAAGAAAATGAATTCAGCCGTTCTTATCCCATAGAGGTTCTTGGATAAAGATTCACATTTTTACGATATCTCTTGTGGCCATGCAGTAAAAAAAAGATACAGTCGAACATAGAACCTCCTCCTTTTTCGAAGTCGATTAAAAATATTGAGAACATGCACCATGAAATTGCCAAGAAATCAATCCAATTACAAGGATGCTTGCATCATTCGCATAGATCAAATAACTCATTTATTGTATAGCGAATACGTTACAACTACTCCATCATTACGTAACACGGTATTAAGATAAGATGTTACACGGTGCTTATTAAAATTTATCGGCTAATAAACCAACCGATGCGTCACTGAGGTCTCGCGTGCTTTCAAATCCGCTTGAGTCAGTGAGTGATTAATAAAGGTTTCTCTGGTGGCGATGAGCGTGATCTTGAACTGCCTGTATTTCATAATTCATACTGCGGTGTTCTAATTAAATGTCACGATTAAAATTTGGATTTATCTTTTTGGGTAATTTCATAATTCGTCATGTGGTGGTCTACTTTTGTTGTTTTTAAAGTGAAACTTTTGTTACATCGCCTCAAATTTTTTCCTCCACCTATCGCATGTCGCATTACACAAGATGATCTTTAATTTCACTACGTCATGTGAGACGAGATTGGTATATGCGTTAGATCTTTGACTTTAAATTAGTGTGGCAGTGATTCAATTTTGATGTAGAGCACTGTTTTTTTTTTGTTTTTGTATTATTTTGTTTTTTTAGTTGCATTTTTGTTTTCTATTTTTTTATAACTTTTATGTTTTTTTTATTCTTTTCAGAAGAAAAAGCTTTAAGATTAATAACGCGATTTTAATACCCTAATCGAATAATTTTGCGAAAGTTTTCAGATCGATCCGAAAAAATGTTTCACTTGCATCGTGGTTTCATAAAACTACACAATGATTTTGATTAAAGTTTTTGCAACAGGATGCTCTAATCTGTTTCTGTAGCGATTTCAAATAAATCGATACTATAACTTAGGCTTGCAATGTAACCAATAAACAACTGAGAGAGTATATTTTGCACTCTATTCTTTTATTTTGCACTTTTAGACTTTAACTGATGGGTGGATTTTGCTTGTCCTAATAAGTGTTAATTGATTATTTTACAAATAGGAAGTTATGTTACGTCTTTATATTTAAAGCATTGCAGTATTTTAAGTAATACTAACCTTTTTTAAACAAGCAATGAAAGGCTAGTATGTAACTAGTTTTTAAGCTTATTTCTCAAGTGTATCTAATTTTTTTAATCTCTAAGACATCTAGCACTTTAAGAGCCAGATTTGTATTAATGACTATTTATTGTACTGTCACAAACAAGATATTTAGACATAACATTGTAACCATTATTTATCAAACCCATAAAGTAATTACTAATTACTCAAGAATATATAATTTATGCATAACAAATACAAAAAAAACATTATAAAGTCAGATTGGAAAGTTTATGTGCGTCATATGAAATTTCTGCATTTTTATTTCTTGCGAGGATATAATACTTTCCTGCTTTTAACACATATGCAATTTCATATATCATATTGGCCAACGTCATTGCAAGTAAGTATAATTACAATATATATATTCTTTATTGTACACAAATTGTCATGCATTTTTATATACGTGAGTTACGTACAAGGGCGAGTTTATCTCCTAAAGAGATCTCTACCAGCCAAACCTAGTAGGTGTAAGAGGTTTAAAATTGCGGGAAGAAGTGTACACATTACAAAACCTTATAAATAATTATAAACGTATACACTATAGATATAGGTAATAATAAACTAATATATATACTGCTATAAACTAATAAGAATATATATACTAATAAATATAGTCACTTTTATGAGGAGGATACAATCATGGGATAGAATAGATCTGTTTACTTATTTTCCCCTTGACAGATTTTATCCAAACATATTACCATAAGAAAAGCAAAAACGGGCTATTTTCAGTGGTCCCACCTTTACATCTTGACGTATTTTATACCAGTGAGAATTGAACTAGACTTAATTTAAATTCCACAAATACCCGTGATTCCACTACTTCAGCCTGACTACAAATCAGGTGCCTTGTAGAGCAATTTGTTTGATTGTAATGATATACCAGTATTTTAGCTCCTCGAAGAATCGGGGAAAATAGTAACGATACTTTTTTTATACCGACAAGTGTAGACAACTCCAGTGGTCCCACCTTTACATATTTACGTATTTTATTCCAGTGACAATTGAACTAGACTTAATTTAAATTCCACGAGGTATAACCCGTGATTCCACTACTTCAGCCTGACTACAATTCAGGTGCCTTTTAGTGCAATTTGTTTGATTGTGATGATATGCCAGTATTTTAGCTTCTTGAAGACTCGGGAAAAATAGTAACGATTCTTTTTTTATACCGACAAGTGCAGACAACTCTAGTATAGAGGTTTCCTCTGGTATTATTAACTATTTTTACACCTCCAACTAATCATAAAATTCAATATTCAATATTCAATATTCAATATTCAATATATTTATTGCAAACCATAACGTACAATGAGGTGGTAAAGTGGTAAAGTAGGTACATACTTATACAAGATCATTATGGACCCCGTCGGGCACGCAATTTGCTGTAGAAGAGAAGAGGACGCATTTTTTGTAAAAATAGGTATAATTACAATTTTATTTTATTTTAGATAAATTTGTATAATTATTACATAGCAAATAAAATATCAATACAACAATGGATTCATAATTATTTATTACTAAATTTGTCGTTTAGGAATTCCTTTATGTCATAGTAGCATTTATTAAGTAAAAATTGTTTTAATTGTTTTATAAATTTGTTGTCATTATTTTCATTTATTAATATGTCCGGTAATTTATTATAAATTTTTATTGAGGAATGAAATGTGCTTGAGGATGTAAGTTTCAGTCGGGAAGCTGGTAATATTAACTTATTTTTATTTCTATTTCTTAAAGAATATTTAGTAGGTATATCCTGTTGCTTTGTATAAAATTCAATATATTTGCGTACAAACTTGCACATCTCTAATATATACATACATGGCAGGGTAAGTATCTGATATTCGCGAAAATATGGTTTGCAACTATCAGTCTGCTCAATGTTGGCTATGATACGGATCAACTTCTTTTGCATGGTGAACAGTAATGGCGCGTCCGTACTGCCACCCCACAACACCAGCCCGTAGCACAGCTGTTGAGGATTTACATATTTTCAAATATCATAAACCGCAAACTGTTTTTTTTGTTAGCTTGTCAGGGCGAAATTGTCACTTAATTATTAATGTAGAAAGATCAATAAATGTTGTTCGGCTATTTTTATAAAGTTTTATTTCATTAATATATTCAAGTTGAAATTCAACAATATCTGGCGACCGTGACAGACAACAATAACAGCCAAGCCTGTGCGTAAGCATAATATGTAACTATTGATGTTTGTATATCGGTAGTCTTTTTTATCTCTCTCAGTGCATAAGAAAAGCTACTTAGTTTGGATTTAACATTTTGTACATGGGCTTTCCAATTTATGTGTTTATCTATAACTATGCCAAGTAACGAGATAATTCAAATTGCCATATCCTCGTTAATTCAATATTTGTAAAATATACTCAACTGTTTCTTTTTTTGTTTTTATTCTTAAATACTGCGTTGCCTTTCCTTAAACAAAGATATTTATGAAAAATTAAAATTTCACGACGCATTTAAGCATTTCGTATTTTTTTATATTACTTATAACTACGTTTTACAGCTTGATTTTAAAATTTAACAGATACTTTTATAATTGTATCTTTGCATTTTCTTTATTTTTAATAAGGGAGCTTAAATACAAATGTTTAATTATGTTTTATAGAAAAATGTTGAATTTAGTACCCGCAATCAACCAAGCTATAAAACTAGAATGTGTCTAACAACAAAACCTTTTTTCGTCCATTTCAATAGGTACTTCACACGTTCACTACTTAGTACTCAAGCGCATCAGCAATTCGCATTCATTAACAACATTGTAAAACTTTAGCGCACTCAAAAGCCTTGTATACAATTTACTTTAATAATTACATACAAAAACTGCCACTCCGTAGATAATTACGCAAAATTCCACAGAGCAACAATCGTGTCTATTAAACTATTGTGAGCAACAATGTATATGCAGGTAATGAAGATACTTATTTAGCAACTAACACAGGTGTTACGAGGGTACACGGACAAATTGTTAGCCCTGACTGTTCTCGTAGGCTTTTATTATGATCATCTTTAGGGTTTCGTAGTCAACAAGGAACGCTTATGGTTTCGCCATAAATGTCTGTCTGTGCGCAATTTAGGTCAATTTAACTCTTAGTAATAGACGGCTATAATTTGAGATAAGTATGTATATCAATCACGCCATAAAATGGTAAGTAAACCCCTACCTAAGTACCTACGCTACATGTATAGCGGGGTTGATTTTTGGCTTGTGTTTAAAAAATATTGTGGGTGTCTGAACACCATTCTTCGATGAAATTAAAAGAAAAACTATAACAGCTAAATAGGGTTTACAAATTATGTCAACCAACTCATAAAATGTACTTGGTTAAGTATAATTTCGTAAAAATTCCATTGAAAATTTGTTCGATCAAGTTGTTAGTAAAGTTGATTTACTAGAATTGACGAATCGTGTGAAACTATGGAAAAAATTAAACCATAACAGTTTTAATAATAGTAATAGTACGGAACCCTATATTACACGTGGTCCGACATGCACTTTGTCAGTTTTTATCGTATGCAAAATTTTATAGAAAAGGTTCATTCGTGCTCTGACGAATAATGAAATGTTATTGCGCTATTCGGATGTCGTTTGATTGTTACCTATTGCTTTTTATTTTTAAAGGTAACATATTGCTCACAAACTCTATCTAATAAAAATGTAAATTACAAATGAATTATGCAGTATTCATATGTATAAAGGAACAGTTCTATAACTATATCTAATTCTATGCCATACAAAGGGGAAGTAACTGAAAATGCCGAAAGTAGAATATTTTACTAACAAAAGATTATACTAAAATTAAGTTTGACTGCGTTCACGTATTTGTGGAAAATATTCTACACAATAGAAAAGCTGACTTCAGAAAACTCTTAAAAGTGAAAAATGTTACCGAAACACAAACAATTATCAAATTTTTAAACGACTTCAAAAAAGGAGGACATTCTCAATTTGATGCATATGTTTTTTTTGTTTGTTGGTTACGCGATTACTCCGCCTATTATGGACAAAATTCTTTTTGTATTCGATAGAGTATACTCGTTCGATGGTCCCATTGTCACCAAAGATAGGATCTGATGAGAGAATCCCAGGAAAATCGAGGAAAACCCCTTAATTTATAGGTACGTTCAACGTGTTTAATAATTTTTCCAAAGCCTCAGGTATTTACGACTGGTAATCATGAACTGAACTGATGATGGAAGGATCCTTAAGTTTTTGGAGTTCGAGGTTAGTTTGTAAATATAAATTGTCGTATTCTTTTTAGTTACTTCGGCGAGCTGGTATTAAATTAAGTTAAAGTGGTTAAAGAGCTCCTCAGAGCATTCCCCATGGAATATTCGGTAAAAGGCGCTAAGAGAGGCGATGTCACGACGAAGTTGTAGAGGCTCAAGGGTTAGTTGCCTCTACATCGCCAATTATTCGAATAGCGCGACGCTGCAATCTGTCCAGAGCGAGCGAGGAGGTACTGAGCGGAGCCGTCCCAAAGGTGCGAGCAATATTCCACGCAAGACCTAACCTGAGTTTTATACAACAGGCATAGTTGGTCCGGTGCAAAATACCTACGCACCGAGTTTCCGTGAGGCAGCATGTATAACGGATTCGATGTAGTCTCTGGGGTTCAGATCGCAGCGAATGTTCATTCCGAGCAAGGCGATGTTACTCTGTGTGTGAAGGGTTGTGCCCTGAAGAGAAGGAAGGGGCAGGAAAGGTCACCTTTTCGCCGAGAACGCGCACACCTGTATTTTCTTAGCATTGAACTCAACAAGATTGTTGGAACCCCATTCGGAGACGAGGTCCAGCGTCTTGTTGAGCTCAATGATAAGATTCTGCCTCTCCCTATCAATATTAGCACGAGCAGCCCCTGAGCTTCCG
Source organism: Schoenobius gigantellus (assembly GCA_963935595.1). Lineage (NCBI taxonomy): Eukaryota > Metazoa > Arthropoda > Insecta > Lepidoptera > Crambidae > Schoenobius > Schoenobius gigantellus. The sequence continues at coordinate 12,416,405 of OZ012558.1, forward strand.
TGATATCCCCCATACACTGTACTGTCGACTGCATAGCAATGTATACTTCCCAAGGAAAGTATGTCATTGATATGCAGAAGACAACAACAACAGAACAATGTTGGGGATAGAACGGAGCCTTGTGGAACACCAGTATTCACGAACCCCGAAGCGCAGCCGTCAACGACAACGCGAATTCTACGCTCGTGGAGGAAGCTGGCAATCCACGTACAGAACTGAGCGGGTAATCCGTATGCCGGAAGCTTGGAAAGGAGAGCCTTGTGCCAGACTCTATCAAAAGCTTTGGCGATGTCCAGACTAATAGCCACATATAGGTATATTCGAATATTATTTTCATTTTTGAGCGTATATTGCAGTCAGTGCTCAGCAATATGGAACAATTGTTTGGCCAACTATAATTGCACTAAAACTGCAAACTTATGAAACTTATGTATATAATGTATCTTAACAAATACATTGTTGCCGAGTTTGCGTAAACGGCGTAGTCTCAAACATAACCACGAAATCCTATAAACAAACAAAGTGCATTCGACGAAGCGTTCAAAATGATATGGTATTCGAAAAACACATTTAACACGTATCTACAAATTATGATCACGCTTTTGTTCGCCGATCAGAAAACTTAAAGATGCGCAGACAAGCCCCCAAAAGGGACGCCGAAAGAGCGTCTCAAATATTTATCAAGCCATTGTGGGGCTATGGAGCTGGGCCTTTATATTGGCATCTAATACTGTCTATTATATCGCATTGACGGCATTGTACGGGTTTCAATGAGCCCGTTCCGCCGAGTCAGCATGAGTCCCACCCGGCCCACCTTTCGGCTTTCTAGGAATTCCTTGTTGTCCGCCCGTGAGTAATTGTGTAATCATTAAGTGTGGATTAATAAATGTGTTTGTTAATTTTGTTGTTGTTTATTGTCGGCGTTCAAGAACAAGAAGTGTGAATGGACTTGTCGAAGTTGTTTTGTTAATTGCGTTCTTACAAGCTTCAGTTTGGATATTGAGTGTGGACTTTTACTAAAATACTAGCTGATGTCCGTGAACTACGTTTTGCCATAATAATTGTCAAAAAATCCCTTATCACCTAGGGGATTAAAAAATATCTTACGACCTATTCTTAAAATCTACCAAATATATACAAAAAATGTCATAAAAATCGGTCAAGCCGTTTCGGAGGGGTTCGGTAACAAACACTGTGACACGAGAATTTTATATATTAGATTAGCAGTCTTTTGATTTGACTGAAAAAGTCAGAAAAAATGAATTCGTGTCAGAAACAATAGAGGTTTAAAGTTTTTTTTAAATAACTATCCTCATAATTCTTTCTTATTAAGGAAATTTCAGCTCTATATGCTCCATCAGATTCTGGTTCACTTTTATATATTTATGGTTTTCAGAGTTTCTCCTTATGTACTGTAAAACATTCATCATCATCATCATCATCCCAGCCGCACGACGCCCACTGCTGGGCATAGGCCTCCCCCATGGATCTCCACAACGATCGGTCCCGCGCTGCCCGCATCCAGCAGCTTCCCGCGACCTTTGCCAGATCGTCGGTCCACCTGATCGGGGGCCTACCCACTGAGCGTCGTCCGGATCGTGGTCGCCACTCAAGATCTTCTAGCTATGTGTCCCGCCCACTGCCACTTCAGCTGAGCAATCCTTCGAGCAATGTCGGTTACTTAGTTCTCCTGCGGATCTCCTCATTTCGGATCCGATCACGCAGGGAGACCCCAATCATTGCTATCTCCATTGCCAGCTGAGCGACCTTGAGCCTTCGGACGAGACCCATAGTGAATGGCCACGTTTCACTTCCGTAGGTCATCACTAGCAACACACACTGGTCGAAGACTTTCGTCTTCAGACACTGAGGTAATTTGGACGCGAAGATTTTTCTTTTTTGTAAAACATTACTTCTTGCCAATTTCATGATTCGAGGTCTACGGAAAGTAACTTGTAGGTTTGATTCCCTTGTTAAATCGGAAAATATGCAGAAATATGCGACATATCTTTTGATCACGTTAACTTACAAGTTTAATTTTTTCACAACTGAAAGAGACCGTAGACCCGAGTATTTAATATAAATTTCAGCTTGATATCTCTATGCGATCCCGAGGAAAAGGGTCGTGACAGTCAGAGACAAACATTAAAAATTTACACAGCCGTGTCAATTTTGTTTTGTCGTGTCATTTTTTTAATATTAATAAGAAGAAAGATTTAAATGATATTAACTTTAATAAACTTCATGAAAAAATATTTTTAAAAATTACCAGCTGTGCCTGCGAAATACGTTTCGCCATAATAATTGTCCAAAAAAATTCTGGAGAGGGCCACCCTTATCACCTAGGGGTTTAAAAAAATAGCCTACTACCTATTCTCATACGCACCAGTATAAACAAAAAATTCATAAAAATCGGTCAAGCTGTTTCGGAGAAGTTCGATAACAAACACAACACGAGATTTTTGTATATTACATTTATTGTTATTTTCTATACCTATTTCCAAGTTTATTTTGTTAACTGAAATACACCAAGAGAGGAATCGAAAAGTAATAGGTACATGTCAATTTAAATGACGTCAATTTATAACATAAACTTTGATTGGCATTTTTACCAAATGCGTTAGGTATGCTATGATGTTATGCAAAATAATAAGAAATCTTACTAAATAACAGTTTAAAAAAATATAATTTATAAAATCTGGCTTTTCTTCGCACAGAAACAAGTATCAACAAAACGATTATTTTATATTGACTACGTTCTATTTGGCAATTACCTATTGATTATTTATTTGTCAAGCTTTTGCTAGGTCTAAAAATAATAATGATATTTATAACATCCTTTCGCTCACAATCGGATCGTGAGCGACTGACTCACTTGAATTAAATTATTGCCTTTGTATTGTTCACAATTTATCTCGCGTTGTGGAAACAGCTAAAGCAACATTTACATATGAAACACCTTACACCAATGTGGCAAGATCTATTTTCGTACGAACCGTTCGTGATTTTGACACTGGCCTTATATTTCAACACGATTTTTTCATGTTTATCATTGTATTTGACATTTTTACGAACAATGAGATTTGTCTGTCTCCTTTTGGTTGATAACATCTACAAGACAGAGAGAGGGATGGAATGCAAATCGTTAGTTTGCCCTTCAAACTAAATTAGTAAAATTCCTTATCTTAGATATTTAATAAACTCTTATTAATATAATAATGAGTATAAAACGAAACGAGTAACGTATAATTGTATAAGAAAAGGAAACAGCGTGAATATGTATTATTCGAAACGATCAACATTCGATATAATCTATAAAAAAGTGCAAAATAACGTAGTTAATTTTATTAAGGTCAATTCCGCAAAATCCAGAGTATAATACGTACACCGCATATAATAATAACAATTATCTGAATTGAACCCGGCTGCACAAAGTTGAGCCAAATTATAATATACAAATGAACGGGTGAGCAGAAATAACGAATCAGTTTATGTCTCGCCGGTTCCCACAGGAATGGTATGCGCCTGCGCAGCACAGCGACAGAGATTGAGTCAGTTCAATTCGTTGAAGTTGAAAAAAAAATTGCGATTTTTAGATCACGGCATCAAGTAATAAAGAATAACAAAGTTTTCAAATGCTAGATTTTCAAGTTTATGACTTGAATTAGGTAATTAATAGAAAGCAAATTGTTGAACTGTGATGATTTACAATTGATGATTTTTTTCCCGAAAATCTAGCATGTTGCCAGTTAAACTTTTTGCCTGTTTTTAAACTTAATAATTCACTGTTTTTTACCAGACTGTCTGCATGGGGACTCTAGGATCTTAACTATTTCTACCACAATGCAACGGTGCTAGTATTCCAGTTTAATTGGTGAGAGAGGCAGTGAAATTACTAAGCAGGTATACTGTGACTTGACACCTTATCTCACAAATTGGCAAAGTAAGTAGACGATATATTTGGGTCCTTGTAGGGATTGTAGCTTTGCAAGTCTTCTTCTTGTTATACACTTGATTGCCAACACTTAAACAGTTTGAAGCGTTGCGCGTAGTCCTTCTATAAACTTACACTACCCCTTTTTCTAAATTGTAAGCAAGTCTTTTGACTATTTCATATAAAATATCTGGAAGTATTCTATTTTACCTTATAAAATATCTAGTATTACTTTATTACCTGTCTCAGCTCTATTTATTTCTCGGTTCATCATTAGATGTTTTAGGAAACGTGCCTACCTAATTTTTGAATTATTTTTTTTTTAATGTTGAGCCTCTCCACGGAGCTCTTTGTTCGCGAAGGGCGAAGTATCTGTGAGTGTCGGCTGATATATTGGGGGCCTCGGCCGAGTAGCCTCCGGCGGTGCGCGGCTTGGCGGTTAGCGTCTAAGACTTTGTCGCTCAGCTTTATGGGGAATTACCCATGCTATTTTACGGGATACTGTACAATAAGTATATAATATTTATGCTGCAAACTCGCCGCTTTCATAAATTAAGTTTACGTTCACATATTTTCTATCCCAGTAAAATAAGATTTGTTCATAGTCTGCCTTTAATACGATCACGATATACATAAGTAATATAATTTATAATTAGCTGAAATTTTATATTTCCAATAAAAAATATGGTAAAACTCACCTAAGTAAAATAATGTTCAAACATAAAGTCAAAGTAACATTTTAACATGGCCCAATACAAATTAGGAAATGTTAATTTTGACAAAATGGTATAAATGTGTTATTGAATATTAGGTATATTAGCAGTAAGAATCACGAAACGTACAAGTTTTTTAATAAATGTATACTATCGATTATGTATACCATCCATATATTACATAGGTAGATACGATTAAATAACAAACCCTCTCCTGCCCAGTTCCTCCAAGCTGTCGCCCTCGGAGAGGGCGGGGAAGACACGCATACAGAAGCTATGTGCGTGGGGAGACCTGCTACTGGTTTACGCCGCAGCCAATCAAAGGCCTCATTTTTTAAACCGAATACTCAAGACAGCTCGAACTATTGGCATGCATAAGAAATATTTTTTTCATTCGTGTCTACTATTTTCTGTGATAGTGTAGTGTACTTAGGTATGAAGTGGTTGAAGCAAGTAAATTGACATACCTTCTTAATTATTTACTTTGGATATCGTTTTGAAATGATTAAGTACATATTCGCAGTTGATAAAAATAATAATCCATAGTAAAAATAAACGTAACTACGAATGTGTTATTTATGGGTACTCTACACGAAATGATTTTTCTTTAATTTGTGAGGTGAACTTATTCTGAGGTAAAATTTTAATCAACCTAAACTATTTAACTAACGCAATAGAATTTCAACTCCCAACACGAGATTAATCTAATCAAAATAATTGCGAGGAAACCGCGATACACATTAATTAAACACACCATGCGCGTACGCACTCCAAGCGTAATACGGCAGCCGTTCGCCAATCAGGAAGAGGGGCGTGGCGCGTAACACGGCAGCTCAAAAAACGAACACGGATTATATTTACCAAGTCTAAAACGGTCGTGAGCGCGTGGGTGGGACTTTCTACCGCCGCGGGCATTCTCGTGGGATATCGCAGTGAGTTATATGAATCCACCGATATGTGGAGTACCTACCTAAGTCTAAATTATAAGTTAGAAGTTAACGCCTTGTCAGGCAGTGGATCACGCTATAACTGAATAATATTTTGATTTATGTAGTATGTAGCTAGTGTTTTTTATTTTACAATTATTATCAGAAATTCTAATTTTTGGAGTCGGTTAATAAAAGCACAGTACCTACAGTCAGTCAATAAGGTCGAGACGACTTCAGGCTTTCTAGATTGCTTTATGTTTTTGTATTGAGTAGAGACTAATTAATTTACTGGAGTTTCGTAAAAATCTTGGTTATTATTACTGTAGCCGAATTGAAATATTTGGCTTTGCTTACAAACTTTAAGATTGCAAGAATGTGCGTAATAGATTTTAGAACAACCTTCGAGAGTGGACTGATATCAACTTTATATAATGTGTAGCCTTTGCACAGTACTACAACATACCTACTAAATTATTTAATATTTCCGTGAGTAAAAGCTTCCACATTGGCAAAAAATAGTGTTTTCGTTGAGAAAAGCTTAAACGCTCAAAAAGTTATAGAACACCAAGAAATTGGAAGGCGACACTTAAATCACCCAAACATATTTTGTCCTTTCATAAGAAAAACTCAAATGTACACTTATCTTGTTTCCTCACACGGTACAACCATGTGAAAAACAATATAAGTGTACAAAAGTCTACTTAGTCGAACTTTCAGTCACAAGGACTGGAAGTTCCACTTATGAAAAAGCTATAAAACTTTAATGTTTGTCATTAATTTTTCATTTTTTATTTATATTTTTAACTTTAACGAATACATTTGACATTTTTCACGAATATATTAATTTTTAACGTATAAAGTTCGAGGTTTTTCATAAAATGTCCTTAGTTTTTTTATATATTTCCATATTTAACAAATATAATATTACGATTAAAATCTAGTCCATCGAAAAGATAACATTATACATTTCTGCACAAACAAATTAAACGGTGCTTTTACTTAAAATTTTCGAAATTCTGTCTTTTTCGTGATTATTTGACAAAATAACTGTATAAACAAAAAAAAATAAGGCACATTTTGTTTATTCCTTATCCAAATAATCATTGATTTTCCTATAAAATCATATCAATGAAATAAAAATCAATTAATGATTGTTTACGTTAAACAACTTAATTGTCTCCCGATACGTTTTTGGAAACAAAAACCATTTTTTAAAATCTAATGCCACTGCTGATAGGAGTTAGACCTTCATTCCAGATTTATAGTAGAAAAGCAAAATCGACTGACCAGTGAGATTACCATACGTTTTTGGAGACAAACGCCATGTTATTAAATCTCAACCACTGCTAAAGCATATAGCTTTATTCCGGATTTATCATAGGAAAACAAATCGACCAGTGACTTTAAGTGTGAAATATGTAGCGGAAATCGTACAGCAAATAAGAGAGCAGCCATACGATGCCATACAAACTATACAAAACTAACAGCCTGAGCACACAGCTCAGGTACACCTGTGGCGCTTCGTCGCAAGCTTGTGACCGAGCAAACAGGGGACTTTGTTTTGCAAACAATTCACAATCAATGGTCGAAGCGATGAGGGTTTGTGAATGAAAATCGAATTTTCTCAAGTGGGTCTCTCTTTTAAGTGTGCCGAATTTCGTAAAAGAATAAACATTATGATTGAACTGATATTAATGGAATAAATTCAAAGTTCTTTTTTAATTTTAATAATGATAGGCGTAGAAATATACACATATCCAATAAGAGGCGGTTATTTACAACGTTTAGGTCCAAAAACACAGAAACAGAAAAAATTGAATTTTTCAGTATTAGAAAGTTCATAGTTCCGTCTCAATATAACGACCAAACTACCTTAACTTAAGCTAGCAAATAAGTACGAAACTTTTGATAGTTAATAACTTTTGGTTTGGTTTGTATTGATTTTATTATTCTTGAGATACAAAACTTCGTTTATAACTGAAATTTTTTTTACCGACTTCAAAAATGGAAGAGATTCGATGCGTATGCGTATATTCTTGTGTGTATGTAACGCGATTACTCCGCCAATTGTAAGTCAATTTGCAAAATTATTTTTGTATTCGATAGAGTATCCTCCTGAGGTGGTCCTATTTCACCAAAGTCAGATTCTGATGAAGGGATCCCAGAAAAATCGAGTGAATATTAAATTTTACAGGTACGAGTTACTGAAGAGCGGGACTTCCTTGACAGAGTACGATAATTTGCCTACTAGGAGGTTCCAAGCACTGTAGAAATAGTAATTAATTGGTTAAGGAAACAAACTATTTCAAACGTCCAACATGTTTCATGTGTTTTCCGAAGCTATTCAGATATTTGCATCTGCTAGTCATGAACCGAGCTGATGGTGGAAGGATCCTTAACTTTTAGGAGTTTGAGGTTAGTTTTTTAAATACAATAGGCTCGTATTAACCCTTAGGCGTGTTCTTTCGAGTTACTTCGGTGAGCCTTAAATTCACTAAAAAGATTCAATTATAATATTTTTTTACAAGAAATTAAAACCGTTTTCAAAAACACTAAAAATTTTGAAATAATATAAGAATACAGACAACATCACATTTTTATATTGAAGTCGGTGCCAAACGATGATCTCCTAGAACGTCTTAAAATTTGGCACCAAGTTTATTATAAAAATGAGATGTTGTCTGCATTCTAATATTATTTTTAAATTTTAAGTGTTGTGGAGTCGTTTTTTTTTAAATAAATGTAGGTTTTTCGCTCTCAAATAGTTGTAAGCATAAAGAAAACTATTTTATGACTACTTGATATTAACACAATCTGTAGATCATTTAATTTCAGTATTGTAGCCACGTTGAAAGCTTTTTCTGTTCCGTAAATGTGATGATATCACATTACATTAACAAGCCAATAAGAAGTTATATTTCTGCATAGCTCTAGAAATTAACAATTTCAATGTCCAACACGTATGAGTTTTCATAAAACATCAACCAATGAGCTTTTCTAAATGCTTTATTTGCTGACTTCTCGGAATGTTATCGTTGGTTTGCGTCGGGAAAGGCTCAAAGGAGTCTCACTATTGATACGTGAACATCACTCTGAAATAGTCTCTACTAATACGCTGTAGAGCTCAAAATGTTTCCACCACATTTGTAATCGATTGTAGAACATACACGCGTCATGCTCGTGCGCAAACAAAGAGCAGAGATAAGGCACACCTACTATTTAAACGTCTTTCCTTTGTGGAAAAAAGTGTAAAATATGATTCGGTTGATAGCGACGCCTTTCAATTGATGAAACCATCCCTACTGACCGCGTAAACAAAGGATCGATAATATTAATATCGTGTAGCTTATAATGTTGTTGCTGATTATTCAAAAGGTGAGTTGGAATAATTGATGGCACACCTAATTTTGATTAAATAATCAATTAATTTAAAAAAAATATATCTACGGTTCTTTCTAATATAGCAACTATGCCAATGAACGTTTTTTGAAAACCTTTAGCAAATAAGTAGTGAACCACATGGTGGTAACACAATATGATGCTTCTGAAGATAAATTACTATTAGAATTGGAAATAAGTAGGAAAAATCTTAATAAATTAATTTCTGAACCAATTCAACAATACGGAGTAAACAACATAATATTAGGTTATGCTTAAAATAATCCGCGAACAATGTGTATAATTATAAATATCACGACAACCTGCTTTCATCTATCTAAAGCTTGGATTTTATGTATTGCTAACAAATAAATATACCTACATTCCTATACATCTTAAATCCTTTTAGACTCATTTAAGTCGGATATCCCCATACTGGTATCAAGGATAAGAATGGGGAACTGCAGTTGTAATGTTTGTACCTATATTGTTATTTTATGTATATCTTTTTGTATCTTTGCAACCAAATAAATAAGTTCGTTCTTTCTTTCTTTCAGTAGCCATCATTACAGTTGCTATAATTATGCCACTGCTATCAATCAAGCTGATAGACAAAAAACTACTCTTTTGTTTCACTACCAACGAATTAAACACTTCAAAAGCGATCCACCGTTTGCAACCCCCTGAATCCAATTCCTCAATGTTTGCATTTACCTGTTCATATTTAACACATCTCCGCCATGGAATGCTCTTATCTCTTACTAGAAGATAATACCGCCTAACCTTTGTCTCAATCTTGTTCAAACAATAGTTTCCTGTGTTACCGAGTTCACTCGGACAAATTATGTGCTAACACCCACCCTGTTATATACCTACTTCACAAGTATATTATTGACTTAAACGCCTTTGTTTTACGTTAAAAAATTAAACACCTTACCTTTGAGACGTAAAACCAACAGGGTTTTAACAGCGTAATAACCAAATATGGTTCAAAGAAAAAAAGTAACATTAACGCTCCTCATAACATAATCTGGCAGTTTTTTTCTCTGTTGTCTGCGTGAAAACCTTTAAGAGTGTAGACTTATAAATATGAGAACTCGTTTTTAATTTTATATGGTTCGAAAAGAGGAGAAGAAAAGATCATATTCTTTCCTTCAAATACTGAATTTTCTATAAATATAAAATATTGTCTATTAATGTAATTTAATACCAGCTCACCTTCGATGAGATGGTATTAAATTCAGGGCCAAGGTCAAGTCAGGTCAGTTTAAGTCCAAAAGTTAAAGATCCTTCCATCCAAATACGTGAATAGTTTCGGAAAAAACATGAAACACGTTGGACGTACCTATAAAATTTAAGAGGTTCCCTTGACTTTCATGAGATCACATCATCAGATCCTGACTTTGGTAACTTATACAAAAAGAATTTTGAAAATCGGTCTACAAGGCGAAGTAATCGCGTAACATATACCTACAATAAACACTTTAGACACACCTAAAAATTTAAGGATGTTCCTTGATTTTTATGGGATCCGATCATCAGATCCTGACTTTGGTGATCTTGAGACCACCCCAGGAGTATACTCTATCGATTACAAAAAGAATTTTGAAAATCGGTCCACAAAAAAAACGCATCGAAATGTGAACCGATAAGTCGGTTAAAAAAACAATTTTTGACCAAATAATGTGCACTATTAGATTGTTCTTAGAATTGATACATTTGAAAAAAATATTTTCTAATATCAGTATTTATAAGTAGGTATCAATATAACTAGACATAGACGAGGGGGTGCCGGCGGCGCACAAAGAGGAAAGTGATCGATATTACTTTTAAAATATTAATGTATAATAAATCTAATATTATAAAGCTGAAGAGTTTGTTTGATTGTTTGTTTGTTTGATTGTTTGTTTGTTTGTTTGTTTGGTTGAGCGCGCTAATCTCTGGACCTACTGCTCCGAACTCAAAAATTATTTTTGTGTTGGATAGTCCATTTATCAAGGAAGGCTTTAGGCTATGTATGTAATATCACGCTATTACCAATAGGAGAGGAGAATCAATGAAAAATGTTGCTAAAATGGGAAAAATATAGAAGATACGCAACTAAGAGCGCGTTGAAGACTTTTATGGCTAAACGTAGTTCGCGGGCACAGCTAGTGATTAAATATTTATTTTGATTTCTTTATTGAAGAGTGAAAAAAAATACATACATAAAAAGTAAAATATATCGATTATGAACAACTTCACAGGGTTTTTCTTACAGATTGTATGTGTCGAATTTGTCCCTTTATACAAAACAAGTTTTAATGACTGAATTGCAATAGATTTTATTTTCTTTTAAAATTAAAGATGTCTAACCTGGCCTACTACAAGGCCGCTTTACTAGCTTTGCTTGCTCAATACAATTATGTCAAACATACCTACCTACTGACTTCGATCATTTCCATAGTACAAATTTAAACAGTAAAACAGTAGTTTAGTTAAGTTTGATTTACTCACCTATCGAATATTAATGAACATATGACATCCATAAATGTTTTTTATCTACACCCATGCCATAAATCCTCTTTGAAAGTTTCTGAAACAATTGGCCTAATGCCCACATTAAAACAACCAGTGTTATATTAGTGGCATGAATATAATAACATTCAAAAAAGTGTTATCTTTCTTAAATAGGTATAGGATAAAATTCTCACAGTGTTTGTAACCAAACTCCTCCGAAACGGCTGGACCGATTTTTATGATTTTTGATTTTTATGATTAATGAGCCACAAATAAATGGGAAAGGAAATTGAAATTATAGGCAGGAACACTTAGAAAGGACTAAAATGGTGATCTACAGAGAGCCTTAGACTCAAAAAAACTCTCGAACGTCTGATAAATACACAGAATTAAATACGACATTAAAGCAAATAGAGTAGTCGAGTATTTCCACAGAATCGAATCGGGAACCGTTACGAAATTCGGAAACTCTGAATTTCGTAACGGAACGGAATTTAACGAAATTCGGAAACCTGTATACGAAAAATCACAATCCCAATGTCGATCGATCGAAACTGGTTCAAGAGTAAGCCTAGAGACGCAGTTTTGAATAATTAGAAATGAATCTTGAATTCGAACACTAATACAAATCACGTGCGAAATTATTTTCTACTGTTTCCAGTTTTTAAGATTTTTGAATCACTCGAATTCAGTATTGTCAATAAAAATAAATCCTATGTTAGAAACCGTTACACGCAGAAAAAATAAAATCCGGTACGCAATAACATTGTAATAGCTCATTTATTTAAAAAACCAGCGATGAATCGCATGTAAAACGGAACTTATATTACGTTGCGTTTATTCTACTAGTAGAAATCAACAACGAGTGGGTAGGACCACTCGTTGCAGATTTCACTGAATGAAACATCAAAAATAGTGAATTTGGTAATTCGAATGCGAATCTTACGATTTCGAATGCGAATTTTAATTTCATTGTTTCAAAAATGCGTCCCCAATTTCTTCAAAACGAAAAGCAAACGGATACCTACAACGATTTTGCAAACGCTCAAGCTTGTTTAGAAGCTCCCCTGTTACATCCCAATAATAGATATTGGCATAATTAAATATTGGCCGAATGAGGGTTTGGACTAAGGTAATTTTTGCTTTTTTTCTTTTGGCAAATATCCTTCCTTTGTTACCTTTGTTTACATGTATTTCAAGATAAATTAAATTCAAAAATGACTCCAAAGTTCTTGGCTGATTCTTTATGAATTAAAAAACATTCTCATGCACGCGCATTTTTCCACCGCAGCACTGTGATTTTGAAAGAAGACGACTAAAGTATAGGTTTTTCGAACTCTTCGAAAATATTCTACAAACATATGCAAGAAAGGACATTTAACCATTTATTAAGAAAAGTCGAGAAAATAATATGAAAAGGGTACGCCTTTTCATATTATTTTCTCGACCTTAGAGTTCATGATATATTAAAGATGTTAAAAAAATATCAAAGAGGGGATTCATATCATGTTTCTAGTTTTTATATTGTATGCAACTATATACCTTTAATTAGGTATTAAAACCCTCATGTGATAAACCCACACTCGTGTTTTAATATCCCTCGTTATACAACAGATGCATAAATAACTATACATGATACTATTTGAATATGCAATCTAATATTTTCTTTGGATACCCTTTTATTTTCATTACCAACATAATGTTCATCAGTAATATAAATATTTAAATACCCGCTGCTTTGCCATATTATAAATGACGGACCACAGATCGGCTGCTTTGTAACCGAAAAAATCAAAGGAATGCCATCGCCATAGACGCCACTAATATTAATATGATCGAAAAACCACAAGACATTATCAATTCGTGTCCTCGGCGACTTTCTGAATTATAAATGGACACAATATCTGCTGGCGCGGCGTCCTAATGACAAAAGCGTCCAGACAATAAATAATCATTGTTTCCTACCCCGTGGCTCGTAAACATGAACCAATGTGTTAATACAGAGTACGTATGTGACAGAAAGTTCAGGCCCTACTCTCCGAGTCCATAGTCAAAGTGTCAAAATCGAAGTTCGCTGTAGAACGCTGCGGTAGCGCGCACGCTTTGGTGACGCGGCGACAGCACTCAGAAATACTCGACGATTTTCGTACTTGAAACTTTGATTATGTTCTTAGATAGTAGCCCTTCTGATCTGTTTCGATCATCGGCGGAGTTCAAAGGATGGCGCCCCGTGGCGAGTCGCGTCTCTTCCCGAAACGTAGGGACATTCGAAAATTCAAATTTAATTTATTCACGACTTTGACTTTAACACTTTTTCGCGTTCCATGTAGTGTTAGTCACGTGTCGAGGAATTCGAACTTTTTAAATTTTAGATTGTTAGCAGATCATAGGCATATGTAATACATGTCATATAAATGTATTTGAATGTCAGAAGTAATTTAAATGTATAAATTTAAAGAAAATGCATATTATACAGCTCGGAAATTAAGTATACAAAATCGCGCTTAGTTCATAATACTAATGTTTGTATAGGAAATACGCGGACGTCGCGTCGCGTGGCGATTCATTGCTACCGTGCTACGCATAATCAAAGGGCTAGAGTTCTCAAATTTTAATTTCATAAATATTAAGTATATATTCATTATTATCTATTTTGTTATGTTATTTTTATCAGGCCTTTTATTAATATGCAAAGTAGTCGTAACCCTGATACATGTTTAAAACTAATTTCTTTAATGGAAATTTAATAAATACTAATGAAGAATATTTATTTTAGATAATTTATGAGGTGCGTTACAGAAAAATATTATTGAATATTCTTACAGAATACGAAAACATTCGATGATTTATTGCAAAAGGATGTTCGAATTAAACTACGCTTTGATAATGACAAACACTAACAAGTACTAGTTACTTCTGACACGTCTCATTAAATCTATAAATCAACTTAATGATCGTCTTCAATAAAACAATCACGTAAATAAGAAGACAAATTTTTTAGAATTTAATAAATCCTATCTCTTCGCCTATAAACATCTCTTGGCACTGCGTAATTGCGGACGTAAATTTGTTTATGCCGGCCGGTCGTACCTTAGTTAATGATGTAAATTAACGTGTTGAATTTGCGTTTCAACCTGTTTGTTAGGGCTCAATTTGGCATAATTTTTTACCTTAACTTGTACAAGTCCATTAGTGATGTCAAATATTACAAATCCCGATAAGCTTTTGCCGTTTTTCTTCTGAACTACAGTTCGTTATTTTGGTGAATCGATAAACAGTGGAGATTTATTTTGCTGTATTCTAAATTTATATTGAACTTGATACTGACCATGACAAAAGAGAATCTCTTTATAATGAATACATAAGCAATAATTGTTATGCTATCACTAATGAAAATATTGAAAAATAATACAATACAGTACCTACAAGGTAATTAGGGAACCTTTTATACAATCAGTCAGTACAAAACATTATGTGCGAAACATTTTTGATATATACCTTAATATGTGAGTATGATAGTAAGTATTTATCGCCATACTGGCTTTGTGTTCCCGCAGATAAAAATAGCACATAGCCTACCTTGTAGACGAAAGAGCAACTGGCAGCAAAAGGTTAAACACCGGTTTTATTTATATCGGCACTTGCATGATCTTTAATTATAAACTGCGCGTTCAGTATAACAACGTAGTATAATTCATGGTGACTACAATAGTTCAGCGATTGTTTCAAAAACATTTCATCTGCAGCATCTGTTAAATACTGTTACGAAGCAACTTGGTATCAGTGAGATAGGTCGATATTGCGAAACAGTGAAAAAACCATGGGAACATCTCAAAGGTGTCAATAAGTGTGGCTAATGATGCATGCAATACAAAACTTTGAACGGGACAAAAGCACCATATCAACCGAACCTTTGGATATTTTTTCGAAGATCATTCCTCTTTTATTGTTAAATAAACCATAAATCGTTATAAAATGGTCACCGTAGGACTTCGAATGGCGAGCTTCGGTGTCGGGTGCTTGTGATTTTACGTTGAAAAAATCCGTTTCGAGGACAATAATTTTGGGTCCCTTTGTGTGAACTAGCGCCTCTGAGGCGCTAAGGTCAATTTACATGTTAATAATTCCGATTATTCAAATAACGCTTGTTTGTAGATATTAAATGCTGTGGACTCAAATATACTGTCCTCGGCGTAATTTATGGTGTATATTATGTTGATTGGATTTGTAAGCACTGTTTTGAAATAAATGTATGAGAATGTTCGGATGGATTCAGGTGATTCAATATAAAGTTCATTATTTTCACACAGGACAACGTTGCAGATTCATTTAAATATAAATCCACTCAATCATTAATTAAGCTTGAATATTTTGCAAAAAAAATGCACGTTTTTAAAAAATCTATGCTCTATGCATTTTAAAAAATGAATCTGCACCATCGCATAAATTTGAATTTTCCAAAATAAAAACAAGTCTATGTTCTCTTACGCCTCAGTTACAACAACGGAAAGAAAATAATTGTCACAAAGCAATAAATTTTTCAGTTGCTCAAGATGTAGCCAGACCAAACTAATTAAGACAACATAGATTTGATCGAAAAATATGAATGTCTGGGTACTCACTGTTTTCTGGCGCTAACGACTGCAATTACTTCTGATTAATGTTTATTTTACGTATAAATTACTTGACTGCGCGGCGGTAACTGTTGCGAGTGCAGTAAAAAACAGTAATTTATTAGTGGCGACTTCTCGTGTTGGCACTGGCTTAACGAGTGTGTGGCGTGCGGTGCGGTGGACAGAAAAAACTGGCTCGCTTGCTACGTAGCTCGATCAGTAGTGGCCTAAGGAAGAATAACCCAGGAGTCGATGGGAGCTGCCACCGCTTCCGAACGGTCCCCGCGCCCCGCACCGCCTCCCGCCCGATACAGATCACGCATTCTACGAATACTTTTAGCCACGGCGTCGGCGACCAACTGCCGTCCTTGTCGCTCCAATGCTGGCTCTGGTACGGCGGCAGCCGCCGGCCGCGCGGGACGAGGGGCAATAATGAACGTTTCACAGCAGACGCTTCCTAAGTTCACCAGCTAAAGGTCACACGGGCTACGCCGGACGCAGCGTGAGCGTAGCTCAGGCGAGGTAGCTGCGCGTGCGCAACACCGGCAGCGCCCACATGACCGAAAGTTTCACTTTGCGCGCAACCCGCGATCGATAGCCGTCTCGCTCTCTCGTATTCGACGGCGCGCGCCTCTCGCTCGCTCGCGGCGACGTGGAAAAATGTATCTAGTTCTGTGGAGACGCGCGCAGTGCAGTAGCAATTATTTTTTTTTCGTTTCAATAAATTTGTGGTTGTTCGTCTCGCTTAGGCGCGCGCCCGTCGCGTCGTCGAGCGAGACGGTAGATTGCCACCGGGTTACGCCTTCCGCGCATTCTGGTTATTAAATAGGTTGGCGGAGTATTAGAGCCTCCGTGTACTGACAGGTGCATGTATAAAACATTATATTGTCGTAAATACGGCTTGTTTGCGGCGTGGCCGGATATTTATGTGCGCCCGCGGCTACTGAGATACGCGCCGCCTCTTGTCTTGTTTTAAGACCAGCCCTCCCTCATTTTCCTCGGGTAGGTATTATGTATTCTTTTCTGTATCAGATTTCGTTTATAAAAAGACTTACATAAAGTAATAATTTTACTTGTATTTAGCTAATTTGAATTACCTACTTCTTTTTTTAATATGTAGATACCTAATTAAGTTTATTTTTATAAAGTACACAATAATAGGGGTGGCATTTTGATATTGAAAAACCCCCTTTACAAATAATAAAGATTTTAGAAAATCTAAGTCGTAAACTGAAGATAAATAAAAGAATAAAACCAGCTTTTTTCCTTTATTCTTTATTAATTTTCTTTATACAACCATTAAAAATATAACAAAGAATAATAATAAATAATATTATTTTAAAATCAAAATAGTATTTATTTAAATAACTTAATAGAGAGCTCTTCTGTCTGAATCGCCCTAATTTTTATATCTATCACTATTTTACTAAAATTACAATGAAAATTTTTACAAATTTCATCATTAAAACAAGAAAGTTTCCCTTTATTAATTTTAGAAAATCAATCTTACATTACCGACCGACACGATGGTTCTCAAATCCGGCAACCTGCTCTATTTCCGGGAGGGCGAAGACCTGTCCCAAGGTGGTGTCGGATTTATCGTCCACAGGTCTCTTGTGAACAGCGTTGTACAGATCGGAAGTGTGTCGAATAGGGTGGCGTACCTTATACTCAGAATTACCAAACGGTATTCGTTGAAGGTCATACAGGTATACGCCCCGACCTCGACGCACCCCGACGAGGAAGTGGAAGCCATGTATGAGGACATTTCTCGGGCAAGACATGCTTCCAAAACTCACTACACCGTTGTCATGGGAGACTTCAACGCAAGGCTAGGCAAACGTGGCGATAGTGAGTTGAAAGTGGGGCAATTTGGAGCTGGAATCCGGAATTACCGTGGTCAAATGCTAGCCGATTACATGGAGAGAGAAGGACTCTATATGATGAACTCTTTTTTCAAAAAACGGCTGCATCGAAAGTGGACCTGGAAAAGTCCGGATGGCGTGACAAAAAATGAGATTGACTTCATCATGTCGACTAAGACTCGCATTTTCAATGACGTCTCAGTGATCAATGCGTTCAACACGGGAAGCGATCACCGAATGGTGAGAGGCGCATTGAATCTTAACGTAAAAGCTGAGAGGTATCGACTGATGAAGTCAACGCTCCGTCCTGAAGCCATCCAGATCCAAAACCCCGAACGCTTCCAACTCGAATTGCAGAATCGCTTCGCTTGCCTGGAGGATTGCACGGATGTGGACACATATAATGACAGGTTTGTGGAAACTGTCCTTACGGTGGGTTCGAAGTTTTTCAAACCCAGCCGTACTAAGCAAAGGAGCAAGATCTCAGAGCCGACAATTAAGCTCATGGAAGAAAGGCGTGGGATGGGTCTGCAGTGTTCTGAAGATGCTCGTCGGCGACTCAACAAACAGATCTCGAAGTCTCTGACTCGCGACATACGCCGATCTAATACGGAACGTATTAAGGAAGCCATCGAGCGGAACAAGGGCTCCAAAGTGTTCGCAAGAGATCTGTCACTCGGTCAGAGTCTGCTGACGAAGCTGAAGACAGAGGACGGCAGAGTCGTTACGTCTCGACCTGAGCTTATGGCTGAGATCGAACGCTTCTATGGACAGCTTTACACAACATCGCAGGCACCTGTCATTCAGGCTACAGATCCTAGAGCCAAATTGATCCGGCATTACACCGAAGACATCCCGGACGTCAGCCTATACGAGATTAGTGTGGCTCTCAAACAGCTAAAAAACAACAAGGCACCGGGTGATGATGGAGTTACAGCTGAGCTTTTGAAAGCGGGTGGACTACCAGTCCGGAAAACGCTGCAGAGGCTATTTAACTCCATCATACTCGAGGGCAATACGCCTAAAGCATGGCACAGGGGTGTGGTGGCACTTTTCTTCAAAAAGGGCGACAGGGCCCAGTTGAAGAACTACAGACCCATCACGCTCCTGAGTCATGTATACAAGCTGTTCTCGAGAGTTATCACGAATCGTCTTGCGCGCAGGTTTGACGACTTCCAGCCTCCCGAACAAGCCGGATTCCGTAAAGGCTATAGTACCATAGACCACATCCATACGCTGCGGCAGGTTATACAGAAGACCGAGGAGTATAATCTGCCACTATGCTTGGCGTTTGTGGACTATGAGAAAGCCTTCGATTCTGTCGAGACCTGGGCCGTACTTAGATCACTCCAGAGGTGCCAAATAGACTATCGGTACATCCAAGTGTTGCAGTCATTGTACGAAAACGCCACCATGTCAGTCCGCCTTTAGGACCAAAACTCGAAACCAGTACGACTTCAGCGTGGTGTGAGACAGGGTGACGTTATATCGCCGAAACTGTTCACAGCCGCGTTGGAGGATGTATTTAAGCTTTTGGACTGGAGAGGACTCGGCATCAACATAAACGGCGAGTACATGACCCACCTCCGTTTTGCCGATGATATTGTAGTCATGGCTGAGACCGTGGAAGATCTAGGCACAATGCTCGAAGACCTCTGTAGAGTTTCCCAACAAGTGGGTCTTAAAATGAACATGGAACAAAATTATGGTGAATTCCCATGTAGTACCCACTCCTGTGAAGGTTGGCGGCTCTACACTGGAAGTTGTTGACGAATATGTTTACCTGGGACAAATAGTCCAGCTCGGTAAGTCCAACTTCCAGAGAGAGGTAAATCGACGAATCCAACTCGGCTGGGCAGCGTTCGGGAAGCTACGCAGCATATTCTCGGCCAATCTACCGCAGTGTCTTAAGACGAAAGTCTTCAATTCGTGCGTGTTGCCAGTGATGACGTACGGAACTGAGACGTGGCCGTTTACAATGGGTCTCATCAGAAGGCTCAATGTCACTCAAAGGGCAATGGAGAGGGCTATGCTCGGGGTTTCTCTACGCGATCGCATCAGAAATGAAGAGATCCGTAGAAGAACTAGAGTCACCGACATAGCCCAAAGAATTGCAAACCTTAAGTGGCAGTGGGCAGGACACATAGCTCGCAGGACTGACGGCCGTTGGGGCGGAAAGGTCCTTGAGTGGCGGCCACGTACCGGGAGACGCAGCGTTGGTAGGCCCCCCACAAGGTGGACCGACGATCTGGTGAAGGTCGCGGGAAGCCGCTGGATGCGGGAGGCGCAGGACCGATCGGTTTGGAGATCCCTGGGGGAGGCCTATGTCCAGCAGTGGGCGTCTCTTGGCTGAAATGATGATGATGATGATGAATCTTACAAAATTTACAACACACAACAGTTGCGACGGCGAAAACTTTAAATAGGACGTCTTATGCTTTGACAAAGTACCTACTAGGTACTCAATTAATAATAAAAAAATAACAAATTACCGAGACAAAGGCAATGACAAAATGACTATTGTTCAAAGACTTATTGTCAAACAGTCACGGCTTAATATCTAGTGAAAACAAACATAAATAATACAAAAAGTTACTATTATTGTCTTCGAAAATTGGATTCTTTTATCTGGATCTTTTATCTGATAATTTCTATGGATACTTTGTGAATCACATTTAGAAACCAAAATAAAAAGAGACTTCTTATAAGAAAATCATGTATGTTGAGACGAAGGGATGAACTCCGTACCTAAAGTATGTACAAGTACCTACATAGGTATACCATTGGATTAGGTACGTATACTCTTTTTATTCATGGCAAAATTCTAGCTACGAGTAATTACCTAATATGGTATACCTCAGGACCAAAAAAAGAAAACGTATACTTATTTTATAAGATTAATTTGACGACAGGGTTAGCGCACAGGTCGAGTGATCGCCTACTGCGCAACGGGTCGCGGGTTCAATTCCCGTACGGGACAAATATTTCGTATGGCCTACAGAAATTTGTTCTGGTCTGGGCGTAATGTGCATGTGATATTCTATGTTTGTAACTGCCCCCACGACACAGGAGAAAATACCTACTAGTGCGGGGCGACTTTTTTTTTTAATCTATAGTCATTCAATTAATTCCATTTCTAAGCCGCAAAGCTAACTCAACTTTATACATATAGGTAAAGTTATTTAGATCACAAGTCTCCTTGTGAAAAGGATAACTTTTAAAAATGGTAATAAAGAAATAATAGAATATCTTTTAAAATACCCAATCGAAAATAAAAGTTCCGGTTTTGAAGCGTTTTATAATTTATTGTGACTTCCCGTTCCCTTTAAAAATTTTAAAATCTTTTCAAAAACACTTTAAAGAATAATGCTATTTTTTCTTTTGATTAACTACAACTGTAAAAATAACATTTTATCAAACATTACACATACGACTTTTACCAATTTTTATACGAAGCCTATAGAATACACAAACGTTGGGTTATTAATTTTTTCCTGGCGTAGCTACCTACTGGATTGGCAGATATAAAAAAGTAAGTCGATACTAATTATTTTCACCCATTTGTTTAATAAATAAATATTATAAGCGCTAATTCATTGCGAACACGATGCTATAAGGTTGTCTGAAAAAAGTCTAGTTAATATGTCGAGTTTGGAAAAGTGACATTTTGATGCGAATGGAAAACACCTAATGTACGAAAATAGACACTAATATCCGGATATTTGGTCCTTTATCAGTGACTGAAGTTAAACGTGATCCTAGAAGTAATTTTTATGTTCCTATCCTAGAAGTAATTAGGAAAAGTATAAAACGGAATCCTTATCACTTCGTTGTCCGTGTCTGTCTGTCAATGCCCTTTTTCTCAGGAACTCGTAGAGATATAAAACCGAAATTATTGCATACACTCGGATCTACGGTCTCTTTTAGTTGTGAAAAAATCACACTTGTAAGTTAACGTAATCAAAAAATATGACCGTTTATGTCGCATATACTCGCATATTTTGTGATTTCACAAGAGAATCTAAACCTACTCCTCGTTGTTGAATTATTAAGTTTGGAAGGAAGCGATGTCTTACAGCACATATTTAGGAAAACATCTGAAAACCATGAAAATATGTTAGTAGTTAAGAACTAATAGGTATACTACTTAAATAAATTTTTACGGAACCCTCATTGAGCGAGTCCAATTCGGACTTGGCCAGTTTTTTTAATTATGAAATGAAAACGTTCGATGCATATTTTCACTATTTAATCATACTGTTAATTTTTTTCTTAGAATTCTTCGCAAACAGGTAATAGTTTAATATATTGAAAATAGGAAAGCAGTGCACAAGGAAATTCGAGATAAATTCCCAAATTTTAGAGACATGATCCGTGTTCTTGTTGATTTTTCATATCTTATTAAGCTTATTTTATTTTGAAACCATTATCCAACTAACCTTATGATGAAAATTACATGGTTCTTTAATTGTGTGCTACCCGTAACGCATCGTGTGATAAAATATGCTCTAATATATAAAAAAAAACATGTAGCTGTCTTTCACCTTATTCGAAACTACATTCTCTACTCAATAATTTCAGATCTCTTAATAAATTTGAGATGTACCTTGTAGTATGGCACGGAAACATGCTTTCACAACATCAAAAGA
This sequence comes from Schoenobius gigantellus, assembly GCA_963935595.1. Classification (NCBI taxonomy): domain Eukaryota; kingdom Metazoa; phylum Arthropoda; class Insecta; order Lepidoptera; family Crambidae; genus Schoenobius; species Schoenobius gigantellus. The sequence goes on from OZ012558.1 coordinate 12,438,985, forward strand.
CTAGAACAAACGTTTCCTAAGTAAGAAGAATAGATTAACGGATCCCGTGACACGCGACGGACACAATGAGACGAAACGGCACAATGGGACAAAGTGAAAAAGGCATCACTGTCACGGCACTAAACGGGAATCGGGCACAAAACGACACATCAAAACATATTAAGAGCGCCATTGTTTTCGGAATCGCACGGCTCTATGCGTCGCTGCGGGTAGCTCCTCGGTTTGCTTACAAAATCAACTATCGTTTACGGCAGAGGTGCTCTGTCTCCATTGTCCGCCAAATGAATGGTCAGCGACCACACTAGACGATGACGCCCGTCGCTAATTCGGACATTTATACCTGTCGGACGTGTCAGAAATGCAATTTGGATGTTTTCGATTTTAATTTGTTAGGGGCGACCGCGTAACTGTTTTGTGGGACAATACTCGTAGCTAATCGTAGCCGCGTAGCGCTTGATGCTTTACTAGAGTATATTAATACAGGGTTGATTGTTATATGTATAATATTATTTTTTGGATGATGTTAAAGTATGCGAACTCCTTGTCATCTATTAGGCACAGTGTTTTATTTGAATTTAGAGATAATGGTATAATATTGTATTTTTGATAGATCGCCACTGTGTCATATACTACGTTCTGAAAAATAACTAAATTGAAAGCTCTTTATAAAATATATAATTTAAAGTGAATTTGGTGATTTTCCTGGACTCCAAACCTATCCTGCACACCTAAACATTTGGCGACCGTGACCGTGAGTAAATTTTATTTCTAAAAAATGGAATCCGTTTCAAAGCAAAAGAGCGTTATACGCCGCCGATTTACAAAAAATTGTAATGAGCTAGATGAATTATTAGAAAGAATGGCCCTAAAATTAAAATACGAGAGGTCATCTAAGATAGAATGAATGGATGAATTACATAATAAACTAAAAACACAGACAGTCAAAAATATAAAATAATAAAAGGAAAAATTAAAGATGTAGAAGACAAAACAAATGAAAGCAAAACGTCAACGTGTCGCAATTATAAAATACCAAACCTGGAATTGCCCAAATTCGACGGGAATATCGTGATCCTACATTAGAGAAGACATTGCAGAGAGTCTTGGCCTACCCGTGATTGACAGAGAAGTAGTATCACACTCACTATTCGGAGGAGTTCAGGTAGGATCAAAGACACATAATGTTTATAATTTTAGTGTGCAAAATTTAACTGACTCTCATAACTGCTTTAGGCCAAAAATGTATTAGTCGAACTATTCCCCGATATAATGACAATGATTTTAATTTAAATAAAATATTGATACGTAACAACATTAACTTGTCAGACAAAAGGGATGGAGATATCGAATTGTTAATAGGTGCCGAGTTTTCGGGTCTTATAATGTCTAACTCTATAATTCCGTTAGAGAATGGGATGCTGGCGATTCTTACGAAGTTAGGATGTGTGTTGCAAGGCAAACAATATAAGGTTGTATCAAATAATATTGTCAGTACTTTGTTATGTACATCAGATCTTTCAGGTTTTTGGTCTTTGGAGCTCTTGGGAATAAAAGATCCAGTTGAGGTGAAATCCAAGGCGCAAGCGGAGGTTGATGCGGTTTTAGACTTTGAAAGAAACATAAAAATAAATGCGGAGGGCAGATATGAAACTACATTACCATGGAAGTCAGAATACGATGAGCTGCTTTCTAATCGTGGTTTGGCAAAGAAAAGATCAGAGACAGCAATGAAGCGGTTGAAGTTATTGGGTAAGCTCTCAGAATATTTTACTGTTTTTCAAAACTGGCTAAATGCCGGTATTATTGAAAATGTAGAATTGCGAGGAAACGAGAATACCTCTGGATTACATTACCTTCCTCACCGAGCAGTAATAAAAGAATCGAGCTTAACTACCAAATTACGTCCAGTTTTCGACGCGTCCGCAAGGGACATAAATAGTAGATCTCTAAACTCATACTTGAATAAAGGTGTTAATTTTCTAGATAAAATTCCAAATTTATTAGTTGGTTTTAGGAAAGGGAAGCATGGAATCACAGCAGATATAGCTAAAGCTTTTTTAATGATTTCTGTGGCATCAGCGGAGCGCTATCATCTTCGTTTCCTCTGGTGGCAAGATGACACTTGTTCCGAAATAATAGAGTATAGACACTGTAGAGTGGTGTTTGGATTAACGTCAAGTCCCTTTCTCTTATCAGCAACCATTGACCATCATTTGGGCTCAGTTACCGGTAAATTAAATTCAACTGCACAGCATTTATGTAAGTCATTCTATGTTGATAATTGTTTGACTAGCCTTGATAGTAAAGTTGAAACTCGGAAATTTATTTCTGAGGCTAAAGAAGTTATGAACCAAGCTAAATTCGATTTGAGACAGTGGGTTATATCACCAACGGTTTCCATCAACGATACAGAGATGCCAGTAGTGTCGGTATTGGGGTTGCAGTGGTATGTCGAAAATGATGAGTTAGGATGTAATTTAAATAGTTTACCTACATTGGAAAATTTTGGAAAAATCACTAAAAGAAATCTTATGTCAATTACACAGAGTATCTTCGATCCAGTAGGTTTCATTTGCCCGGCGACGCTGATACCGCGATTGCTTATTCAAGAGAGCTGGAGACGACAGCTGTCATGGGATGAAGAGCTTCCGGCTTGTCTAAAAAGCAACTTCATAAAGTGGTATGGCCAAATTGTATATTTAAAATTATGTAAAGTCCCACGGCGATTAACAGACGTAGATACTATAGCAGCATGTCAGCTTTCTGAATTTTGACTAATTAGAATTTTAAAGGGGTTTAAGACGTATACTAGGAAATCTCAAGTTCATTATGATGAGCTACATACTTTGCTTTGTGAGTGCGAAGCTATTATGAATGGTCGTCCACTTTCCTACATTCATGAGTGGATGATAAGGGCTTAGTTTTAGAACCACTTACCCCTGCATCATTTATACAACCTATGTCAGAAACCGATGTTACCGATTTAGATCAAATTTCTATTGTTTCGAGATACAAATATTTACAAAAACTGAGAGAAGATTTTAAATGCAGATTTAAGAACGAATATTTAACTACATTAATTGAAAGAAAAAAGGACAAACATAATAAGTTGCATGTTGCTGACGTAGTACTGGTTGAAAATGAGGAGAAGAGGGTAAAATGGCCACTTGGTCTTATAACCAATATTTTTGTAGGTAAGGATGGTATCAGTAGAATAGCGGAGATTAAAATTACTGGTATTAAAGTTCGACCTTTGCAGAAATTGAACCCGTTGGAAATATCTTCTGCCGATGCTGAGGGACTCTCGGATACGTCTCCAACTAAACAAATTTCTCTTGTTGATGAAGATAATAATGGCTTGGCAACGGACGTGGCTCAAAGGACTCGCTGTGGCAGGGTAGTGCAGGTACCTAGTAGGTATAGGTTGTAGGATAGAGGACCGGGGGCAGTTGCGGCAGACCATTTGTTTGACAGGTTAATGTTTGTCTATTTCAAGGCTCAGATATACATGTAAATAAGTAGGTTTAATTTGAATATGTATAAGTAGGTGTTAGTTTAAAATTTAATAACAGACTTATGATTTTAATTTCAAGATACCTAATTAATAATTGAATTGATAGCGAGAATAATGGTTAATGTTCGTTTTAGTTTGCTTTCATTATATTAAGTTTTTCTGATCAGATATTGAATGATGTTTATAAAAGTATACTTATTATGCATTACCTATGCTATTCCTCATTGTGAATTTTTAAAATATGATGAAAGGTCAAACATATATAGTTTGTTATTATTTTTGGGGCTCGCCACTGTCATATACTACGTTGACTGAAAAATAACTAAATTGAAAGCTCTTTTATATAAAATATATAATTTAAAGTGAATTTGGTGATTTTCCTGGACTCCAAACCTATCCTGCGCACCTAAACAGATGACTTCGCGAACTACTTCGGCTGTTTCCAGGGGCCACCAGTGGTCACACCGGTTAAGAACCACTGTTGTAAATGAATCTTTTGATAGGGAGAAGAAGTTTTGAGATGATTGGTTTTCGATTGTTGAAATGTGATGAGTGCTTTATTTAAAGGCGTGTAAGATTACGTGTGGTAAGATTATATTTTTATGATTGCAGTAACACGTCAGTCTATTCCTTTATGCTAATAGGCTACAAGAAAACTGAAAAAAAGTCATATTTATAGTGAATAAAATTTTCAGCAAATTAAGCCGTAAAATTGTATACCTAATGGTTTCATCTATGAGCTAGGTAAATATGATCCTACCAAAAATATAAAATGAAAATGGGAGCCAAGTTTAAAATTATGATATTATGGTGTGGTTATCGACTTTACCGACAAAAGAATTGAGATCTAAATGGGTGCCAAAATCTTTAGACAGTCAGTCGGTCGTATAACTAATGATCTATTGGATCTTAACACCGATATGAAATTTAGGACACTTTTATCTAGGAGGGTCTTTAAATACAGGGTGTCCCAGAAGCCGACGTCAAGCCGAAAGTAGGCGGTAGACTAACTCATATATGTTATCAGAAAAATAAATAAAAAAATCTAGCATTTAAAAAAATCGATATAATTTACATCCTGTGACGGTTTTTTCACTCTTGTTGCTACAAATCTTGACTTTTCTAAACATTTTCTTTTGTTTTGTAATCCTGAATAATGTTTCTGTATACTCTAATCTAAAATTTAAAGCCAGCTACTCCAAATTAGAAGAATATGCCATTTTTATCTAAATTAAATATTCAAAATTAATTTTTCGCATAGCTTTAACAAGCTGTACTGAAAAAAAAATGTACTATGCGAGTTTGGCAAGTAACTGCAAAAGTTGGCGCATTCAATAAGGATTCCAAAATGGTATGATACTTGGTAGATAATTTCTACGATTGCAGACAATATTTTTTTTTTCCAAAAACAGGCAGTTTTTAACAAATTTTTCTTACGTACTTAAAATTTATTCTAATGTACCCATGGTTTGCTTTAAGGCTGTAACTTTAACATTCTAGTTTGAGTGAGACCGGGAGAGTCATTTTACGAAGTGTGAGAGAGACAGATAGTGACACTTACGTGACAGAGACGGAGAGATTCGAAGTATGAGCGAGACAGATAGTGACGCTAACGTGACAGAGACGGCGAGTCTCACATCCACTTCGTAAAATGACTATTTTACGAAGTGGAAGTGAGACAGATAGTGACGCCAATTATTCGCTAACGCACAAACAATACACATCAGTACGTTTCGCTCCTTCGCTTACTGCGCATCTTTTTGTATTCGTTCGTGTTGATTTCGTGCTTACCACTTTCTGCTTCGTTTATTGGACTTGATTGCTTGTGATTTGGATTCGGACTGTTTAGTTTCTCTACCGACGACCTTTGCTTTGCTCCGGACTACTTATCGTTGATTCTGTAATTGTGTAGTGCCACCATGTCTGCGTACACGACACAAGAATACGCCAACATACATTGTTCGGAAATTATAAAAAAAACCACACTTATTCTTGTTTGTCTCAGTGAAAGACAACGTCTTTATTTCACAATTCGATACCTTACGAAATATTTGAAATTGATCATAAACAATAGAGATGTTATATATCGCCAGCATTGCTGAACATCCTCCACACCACACATTGAATTGACTAATTCAAATTTAACAAATTTTCGGTAAGCAGGAAACCTGTGAAATCAGCCCCTATCAATAAGCCGATTTCTGGATAGTTATTACCTACGTCAGTTAGTTTTATATTATACCTGGTCAATATATCCACAATATTAGTATCATTAAAACTAATTCTAGGAATTTCGCCGCAGATACAATTTTGTGCTAAAGCTAACAGTTCCATGTTAAAGGTATTATCTACACTATGTACATTAAGCTTATATACACGATACTCATCTTTTTTGAGTTCAACGCCCCCAAACAGGCACTGATTCAGAACCTCTTTGCCAATGGGCTGTAGGCTTAACGCTTCTGCAATAGACTTTTTAATATAAGTTCGTTGCGAACCACTATCCAAGAGAGCCCTGACTGTCATTCGTTTATTTCCGTTGACAATATCGACCATAACTGTTTGTAACAATGTTATACTACGTGTTTGCGAAATATTAGTATTATTGTCTATAGTGGACGTAGTTTCTATATTCTTCTTATCATCAATTTTCCCAGGGCAAAGTAGAACGGAGTGTCGTTTGGAACAAATTATACACTTAATAAAAGTTTTGCAAGCTTTCTTCTTCTTTAATAGTTCTTTCCTGTCTTGAAGAGACATTTTACTTGCTTTATAGCATTCGAGACTACAATGTGTATCCTTTTCGCAAAATACGCATACTTTTGGATTGAGCTTTTTAACGCTAGTCGTGAGACATTCAGCAGTAGATGGATGTATTATATTATTTCCATTTTTTGTTTCAACAAATCCTGACTTTACTAATTTAATCCGTTGTTCTGATTCAACTTCTTGTTTTAAGAAATTCAACAAAGCCGTCAATTCTGAATCCGTACTAATTCTGCTATATGTAGACCTGGATCGTTCCCATATTTTTAATATGTCATCAGGCAATGCCGATTCAATCATTGGACAAATAAAAGCTGAATATTTATCTCTTGTGACATTCAAAGTCTCCAGAGAACGTATTTGACAGTTTAACTTGTCATACAACATAGTAAGAGTCATGGATTCTCCCCTAGCTTGTGACAATGCAATGCCATGTAATTCACGTACATAAGTTTCAATGAGGAGATCGTCTCTAGCGAATCGTGATTTTAATTGTTCAAGAGCACAATGATAATTTGCACCTGATGGTGGAAAGCTCTCTACAATTGATCTGACGCTAGTTCCTGGTTCCATACATTGTAATAAATACTTGTCGTCGTCGTCTATATTTTGGTCTGTATCAATTTTACGAAGCTGACCCCAGAATGGAAGCCAATTTTTTAATGAGCCATCGAATTTTTTTAATTCAATTTTGGGTAAATTATATTGGCGTTTCGATGGTTGTATATTTAGTGCCATAGAATTAATGTTAGCGTGTGAATTGGCGTTACTGTAATTTAAGTTATTGGAACCTCTACTTGAATTAGAAGATGTAAAGTACATTTTTAAAACATTCTCATACCTAGCTTCAAGAACATACCATTTCTCATTATAAGCATCGGCATTTGACATTTCCACTTCCAAAGCAGATTCTTCACAATATTTATCAAGCATTTCTTCCGTTACTAAGCCGTTTAGTTTAGTTATTTTCTCCACAACTCCGCTGACTTTTTTTAAACATGCCATTAGTAAGTCCGACGGAGCAATAGGAGGCGTAAGAAGTTCCTCTAATTCTTTTGCATAAACAGTAAATGAGCGCCGTAATACACTTCTTTCTTTAATAAGTCTGTTCATTTTACCGAAATATTTTTCACGGTCGCCAGATGTTCGGAAATTATAAAAAAAAACACACTTATTCTTGTTTGTCTCAGTGAAAGACAACGTCTTTATTTCACAATTCGATACCTTATGAAATATTTGAAATTGATCATAAACAATAGAGATGTTATATATCGCCAGCATTGCTGAACATGCATTTAATTTATGGGGAATGTAGATGCAATGCCAACGCTGCAGCTAGACTTTATCGTGAGAGGTACCCAAATGCAGCTCGTTTTCCGGATCATCGAGTCTTTACAAATGTGCACCGATTACTCTTCTCAGAGGGCCGACTGCCGAACCAAGTATAGTGAAAGAAGATTTCGTCCCCCTTACGAGGACGTTGTACTAGACATTGTCGAAGAAGATCGGAGTATTTTTGTACATGGAATAGAGAGAAGCACAGGAGTACCCAAAAGTACAGCCCATCGGATTTTGCAAAGAAATCAGCTACACCCGTACCACGTACAGCGAGTACAAACTCTACTACCCCGGGACCATCGACCCCGTGTTGCTTTTTGTCAAACAATGCTACAAAAATACAGAGAAGATCCGCGATTCTTCGAAAAAAATTTGTGGTCAGATGAGTCGACATTTAAAAAAGATGGTTACATGAACCTACACAACTTACACGAGTGGCATATCGAAAATCCTCATTTGATGAGGCAAGATAGATCACAATATCGATTTAAAGTGAATATGTGGACCGGAATTTTAAATGGACAAATAATAGGTCCTTTTGAGCTGCCAGACACCTTGACTGGTAAGTTTATTTACATTTTTTACAAAATGATTTACCAAATCTCTCTTATTCTAAGAAATTTACCACATATCTCTTATTCTAAGAGATATGTGGTTTCAACAAGATGGTTGCCCAGCTCACTATGCCAGCTCAGTAAGAGAATATCTCGATGAGGAATACCCAGGCAGATGGATAGGACGATCTGGTACTATCTCGTGGCCAGCCCGTTCCCCAGATTTAAATCCATTAGATTTCTTTTACTACTTTTATTTCTTTTACAGAAAAATATAAAAAAAATCTAAGTCACCTACTTAGATTTTTTTTATATTTTTCTGATAACATATATGACTTAGTCTACCGCCTGCTTTCGGCTTGACGTCGGCTTCTGGGACCCCCTGTATAAACCGTGGTTTGTTTAGGTGAAATAAATATTGAGTTATGATGAGTTAGAGTTCAAAAGTGGCTTCAAGTGGTTCATGTAAAATTACACACGATGCTGCTCTCTAGTTCTCTTTGCTTGAACTTGCCTTGATACGTTACCTCGTGACTAAGACGGTACTGGAATTAAAGATCAATAATGAATCAAAAGAGCTAAGTGAAATGAAACTGGAAGGGAAATATGAATTATTTATGTGATAGAGTTCTATTGCTGCCAAAATCTAGCACTGTATGAAATTAATATGAAACCTATCAACACCAATGAGTGTGGTCTAAAAATAACATTTTGGCTCATTATTAGCTCGACAATATGAGTCCATCGGTTCGTGCTTTGTCTTTTTAGTTGCTGACGCAATTCGAGCCGAAACGGAACAATAAAATCGTTGTGGCGCCACTCGAAAACTAACTGTATCTATCATTTCATAAAGTCCAGTTCATTTTGTTTGTTGCTCTCCGAAAGAATTGTTCGTTGACAACAGAGACATCGATGCAGTCCTTTTTTTGAATATCGATTCGTAAAGAGCATTCTCATGACTCTGTGAGAACTTTGTACAGTCGCGGCTTAAATTCCTCCTATTCAAGGCACTGTCTTTGTGTCGGTACAACTTTGGTATTATAACGCTTGTCAGTTGTAGCCTAAGAGATGGAATGTACCTATATGTTCTTATTTCTTTTCCCATACTATCATAAAATCATAGGGATGTATTATAGATTTAATTCAGTCAGCGCCTCTCTAATCAACCCAGTTAAGTACAGCAAAATAAATCGAGAGAATCGAGGGAGACGCAGTGTATTTTTTAAGCTACCTTCTGTTATTTTAGCTCATTTTATATAAGATATAATAAAGTGTATTGAAATATAAATAATTTATGTGGATGTTCATAATAGCCCTAAATGAATGGATTCAAATTTAAACATAGGTATTTTTTTGTATTCTTAGTGTTGATATACACGGTGTTTCATAATAACCAATAAATAATCAATGCGTTATCTAAAACTAATTATTAAAATGTGTTTACACGTAATGTCATTCAACCCAAAATTTTCATGTATATCACAGACATGTCTATGATTTGTGTCTATAATGTGTTTACACGATTGTGTTTAATGTGTCTATAATGTGTTTACACGTAATGTCATTCAACCCAAATTTTCATGTATATCATAGACATGTCTATGATTTACATGAAAATTTTGGGTAAAAAAACATAAAAATCGAGGGAAGCCCATATATTTTTAGGTGTGTCCAACGTGTTTTGTTTGTATGTTACGCGATTACTCCGCCAATTTTGGACCGATTTTCAAAATTCTTTTTGTATTCGATAGAGTATACACTTGGGGTGGTCCTAAGGTCACCAAAGTCAGGATCTGATAATGGGATCCCATGAAAATCGTTCCCATTTAATAAAAAAGTATAAAAGCGGTTTTCGTAATGCAAATGTAAGGCTTGACGTGGCGCTTAGTACACGGCAGGATGGAACCCACCGACACTCTAATCTAAAAATTATTAATAATAAAGGATTATAACAGCGTCAGATTTGTTACGTCTTCAGCCGAATGTAGTCCACAGCAGCAGCCGTAGCACGGACCGTGGACAAAACGAGACAAGAGACAAATAACGTGTTTCTTCTCGCTCTCTTATATAACAATGAAGCGAGACGGGACGAGGGTTAGTCATTTTCTCTTCTATAGTCCACGCTCCGTGCTAGGCCTGCTGGGCATCACATAAGATAATGATTACCGTGAATTATTTGATGTTTGTCCCTAGAGGTACATAGCGAAAGAAAGCTTCTCTTTAGCGATTGGTGGAGGCGTGATCGCTATCAGGTCTTAACTAACTGAGCACCATGTGACGGTTAGTCAATGGCTCGTTTGACTCAATCAGTTATTCGATAATTTGATAATAAGCGTAGGCAGTCAGCAACTAATCCGTTTGGAATCTTGGAACCAGCAATAGGTGTTTTGCTTTTAAATACTATTATAGTAGCTTGCCTTTGATATTTTATTAAATATGTATCTTCGTGTCAACTATCTATACTAATATTATAAAAAGGAAAGATTTGATTGTGCTAAATAAAACAACCGTTCGGAATAACTCTCATCTATTGACTGACGTACACAAAACTCTTATAACTACCTTACAACTAACTTATAATTATATGTAACAGACTGTTTGTTTGTTTGTATTGAATAGGCTTCGAAACTACATGATGAAAGTTGGTATAGGGATAGTTTGAGACCAGGGGAAGAACATAGGTTAATTTTCCTTCGGGAAAAGTCTGACGGGAAATGTTTTCCTACGGGAAAAGTTAGTAATAATGCAAACAAAGTTGCATACGGTCAGCTAGTGTGTAGTAAAGTTTGAAACAATTCTTTTATTGTTACTTAATTGTGAAAACAAAAATATAGGAGTATAGGAAATAAAATTAAGGTAAGATGCTTTAAAATCACAACAGCGATGTCCTTTGTCAATCTTTCCATAAGATCATAAAATTTAATAATGATCTTATACGGTGAAATTGATTTTTCATGTTGTTTGTTTAAACTCCGGCTTTAATCTCTGGCTAAAAAGCTTCTACTAGAGTTTTAGGCCACTAAGGTCCTTGTCTTTATGTTATTTATGTTGATTATGTAACTTTTTTTTTATTATTATTATTTGGTTCACAAACTGGTTGTTACAAGCATTACAAACATAAAAATAAAGATTTACAATAGAGAACATGTGAATTGAACAACCTTCTAAGAGTGAACACAGCATGCGCATAAAATACAATAATAACACTCAGTAAACAATTTACAAATTACATTAACAGAGAGAGAATTTTTTTTTATTTATAAACACTTACATAAAATCATTGCATCAACATCAATGACTTTTTTATAGCATTGGCTGACGCATTGAAAATATCGAAATCATGACAAATTTTATTATGTTGAGAACACATGCGAATTAATGGCGAGAATTGACGATAGTTAGTACGACATGGAGGCAAGTAAAAGACAACACGGTTATGTAGGCGACTACCAGTTCTAGGTATAGAAAAACTTATCCTATTGAGAAGATCAGGGTTATCAATTTTACCAGCGATAATTTTGTGCAAAATTATCATATCTGCGGTTAAACGGCGATGCCGGAGCGAAGTCATGTTGAAATGCTCGAGTCTTAATTGGTAAGATGGTAACTGATGGCAAAGGTTTTTTGAAAAAGACAGGTGATATAGAAACCTCTTTTGTATGCTCTCGATTCTATTAATGTGAATTGCATAAAATGGACTCCAAACAGGACTGCAATATTCAAGTAGGCTCCTGATGTAACAATTGAAAAGTAATTTTGGAATTTCAGGTGCATTAAAAACTTTGGTCTGACGTATGACAAATCCGGTTAATTTAGAAGCCTTCTTAACTAAATTATTAATATGATCTCTAAATTCCAATTTTCGGTCCATTACAACACCAAGGTCGCGAATATTTTCAACTTCTTGAAGAACGGACCCGCTAATTGTGTAAATATTTTTTCGGATTTTCTTTTATGTGAGAATTTTATGAAAAAGCACTTGCCAGGATTCAAGATCATTTTGTTTTCTTTAGTCCACTGACAGATTTTATTAAGATCATCCTGCAATATTGCAACATCTTGGTCGGATTTAATTTCCCGATATAATTTTAAATCGTCAGCAAACATTCTATATTCCGAATTTAAGTTGGAGCATAAATCATTTACGAATATAAGAAAGAAGAGAGGACTAAGGTGCGAGCCCTGTGGGACACCTGAAGGGACTGCTTTTGGTTAAGACACGAAACCACGCACTATAACCAGTTGGGAACGATTTCTTAAATATGATTCACACCATCTAAGTAATGATCCACATATTCCGGCATTAGAAAGCCTTTGTAAAAGTATGTTGTGATCAACTACATCAAAAGCTCTGGAAAAATCGGTGTATACAGCATGGACCTCGTTATTATTCTCTAGAGCTGCCGTTATATCATCCACGTACCCTATAAGGTTTGAGGCCGACGAACGACCAGGTAAAAAACTATGTTGTTGGGTGTTAAATATTGGTTTCAAATGGAAATACAGATATTTTTGTACCAAGGATTCAAATAACATGGCCACAAATGATAAAAACGAAATCGGTCGGAAGTTGACTATATTTGACAGATCACCTTTTTTATGAACCGGTGTAACGTGGGCAATTTTCCACTGTTAGGGAAAAACTCCGGCTGTAAAAGATTTATAAAAAATTTGATAAAGTGGCTCAACTAATTGTGATGCGCATATTTTGAAGAATATCGGTGGTATAGTATCAGGTCCCGGTCCCTTATTTGTGTCAGTAGATTTAAGGGCTTTAAGGATATCATCTCTGGACACGTAGCACAAACCAAGGGAAGCATAAGCAGTATTTGTGGTGGCAAAATTATACGGCGTTGACGAATTACTAATATAATTAGAGTTGAAGTAATCTGAAAAAAGGTTACTAATTTGTTGTCCACCTTGAGCTTTTAGGTTCTCTAGAAACATTTCGTCTGGGATATCGGTACTATTAGATCTTAAAGATTTGATAAAAGTCCAGAAATATTTAGGGTTATTCTTAATATTTGTTTTAGCTTGATTATTAAAATTTGTGAGACAGTCATCAATCATTTTATCACAACGAGTTCGTAGCAATTTATATGTGAGATGATCTCTGAGATTGCCGTATTTTTTGAATTTTTTATGAAATTTTGCCTTTTCTTTAAGGGTCTTTATCAGTGATCTGCTAAACCAACAAGGAAAAGTCTTATCTCTACCAGTCCCAATAGCCGTTACTTTTGCCGTGAAACGAATCTGCCATATCAAGAATCTGCCCAAACCAGAATCTGTCCTTTACCGAATAATCGCTCTCTTGTCTGCGCATTAGACTCCATCTCTTATCTGTCTCTATTCCAAATATAGACCACAGGTTTTGACCGTCTCCGTGGTCTAGTGGTTGAGACCACCGGGTGTTTATCGGGAAATCCGGGGTTCGATTCCCCGTGGGGGCAGAAATTTTATGCTCGGTTTGGTTGGTGGTAGGGTTTCTGAACTACCACTACCACCTTCTCACCTAAGTTTGTCGCCATAATAACAATGTGTGTAGCATTGTTGTGTTCCGGCAATAAGAGGTAAGATAGCCAGTCCCTCAGTTGTTGAGGAGTCCAGGTGAAGCTCGCTTCCACCTTCGGCCTTATTGTCACTTACCATCAGGTGAGATGAAGGCAAAGAGTTTCCCTGTCGTATATAAAAAAAGGTAATATTATACATTTGAATATATGTATTGGCCGAGCTTTAACGTTTCGTTGTACGAAGAATAGAATGTTTAAAAAGAAGTGGGAACTGAATATGAGAATTAAAGATGTTGCACATTAACTGACAGTCTTATTAGGATTATATATTATCTATACAGTGTGTAACAAAAACCCTGTCAACTCTTAAAGAAGCTTATATATTTACTTATATAATATAAAAAAATTGACCAAAAAATGTCCACTATTAGATTGTTTTTAAAATTGATACATCTGAAAAAAATGTTTCTAACATCAGTATTTACAAGTTATCAATTACAGCATAGTCAAGGGGATGTTACATTAAAAATTTTAATGATAAAATATTCATTTTGATTTTTTTATTGAAGAGTTTTAAAAATGTCATAGGTAAGTACATAGAATATGTATGTCATTCCATTATATACTTTCAATTTTGATCACGTTCAAACAGGGCCTTGCCGATGTGTATTTTTTTTCAAATATTTGGTGCCAGTTGAAAAACGGTGCCAGATTTTTGTCTGGCTTTATATTGAACTGGTCTCTTTTTTTCATACAGTTGTGAGACACTATTTTGCTAAGAAATTATTATGTATCCTGTCTCCCTTTATCGTTTCCGTTAATTTTTAACCGACTTCAAAAAAGGAGGAGGTTCTCAATTTGATGTATGTTTTTTTTTTGTGTGTATATTACGCGATTACGCCGCCAATTGTCCACCGATTTTGAAAATGTTGTCTGTACCTCTATTCTTATATTATTTTTAATTTTTCAGTGTTTTAATAGGGTAAATAATTTTTATAGGGTTTTTTTTGTATGTGTTGTGTCTTGTTTCTGCATGCAAATTTTTACATTCATTCATGAGGACTCTGGACCCCTTACCCTAGTGCTACATTTTTCAATGTTTTTTAAATAATTTTCCTGAAATATTGTACATTGTTGCTTATACCATAAAACTTTTAAGGGTTATCTTGCTATAAACCTAACAGCTGTTGCGAGTGCCGCTAATGACATTCAGTGTCTAAAGACTATTTTGTTTATTATATTTGTGACTTTGCATTTTTTATATAAACGTTAAATGAATTGATAAATAAATATATTAATAAAACGAAAGAAATTCGCCTCGGACGAGATCACAAATATAAACTTTGGATGTGCTTCTTATTTAATTATCATAAAACCTGTAAAGATCTCTTTATTGGATGTTGATACATAGTTATTAATAGTGACTTAAGTCTTAAGTCTTACTTGGCTTAACAACGTAAAAAGAGATCCGAAAGTCCGAGCTGCAGGCGTACCGTGGGCTGCCAAGACTGGACTCGAGTCACGATTTCACTCACAATTTCATTGACATACTCGTAATATCTATGTCTTAAAAAGTAGCACGGTGGCGCGTGTTAAGTGGGACTGACGTGATAAAAATTTCTTGACGCTCATCAAGGGACACGTGGGACTAACTTTTATCACAAATTTTTTGCTCTCTGACTGCTGCTACATCTTCCAAAGTATTAAAGCCCTTGCTACAACCACAGCAGTCGGCGCACAGGCACGCCAAGAAATGTGTGATAAAACTCAGTTACACGTGTTCCTTGACGAGCGTCAAGAAAATTTATCACGTCAGTCACACTTAAAAGGCACCACCGTGCTACTCTTTAAGACATAGAGATTATGTCACTGAAATTGTGAGATAATGCGTGACTCGAGTCCAGTCTTGGCAGCCCGTGCTACGCCTGCTGGATAAGTTCTCGGCGGGGCGGCCTGATTGGTCATGGCGTGGCGTCAACACAGTATGTTGAAGACGTAAAGTCGATCCTACTGATAATATTTACGTAACCAAATCGATACACTCGTATGCAACGCAAATAAGAATAAAAGTGTCGTTTAAACATTATTTTGTGTTCGAATGTCAACGAAAATCATAATTCTCATAAAATCGATAAGATCATAACAAACAGTCGGCCAAAGAGTCAACTCTGTGTTTTCGAGAAGTCTCTATCGAATTCGATCGATAAAAAAATTATGGAATTCGCATTCGTATGTAGCCAATGATAAATGTGGTTAATCTACAATCTGCCACCGAATTCCTTGCGTCGCACAGGTAGTTGCAAACCTTATTAAATCATTGTATCCTTTTATTATAACAACTTTTATGTCCGTCGCGAACTCATCGGTATGCGTTTCAGTAGATATAGTATTAAATTACGTACCAGTATTTTAATCCAAATTAAGATGTTAATTAATATGATTAAGTTTTTCTGATTACGTAGCTGTTTGTACTAAGTACAATTATTTACGGTGGTTCAATAAAAACACTATGGATGGGGTGGAATATCAAGAGTTAAATTAAAATTCGATCGAACTTTTCTAATAGTTCCTACGACAAACACGCCCAGGCATCGTTGTCAATTAAAGAAAGTAAAAGTGATTGAGATAACATTGTTTTTGTAGCCATTGGGAGAAACAAATTACGATGTGTTGGGAGAATTATATTCGGCAATCAGTTTCGAACAGCCTCAACCTGAGGTCGCCATGATAGGCACTGATCAAAAACTATACGTAGATTTTTCACAGATTTGCTGAAAGGAATAACTGTCCCATCAAAGTTCACCGCAGGGTAAGCCCAGAAGATCAAAAAATAATATGGTTGCGTCCTGATTATTTGCCAGTTTCTTCTTTTCTTTGTCCTCGCCATAGACCCGTTAATACGCGGGGTTCCAGTTTTTTCTATTCTTTTTTCTCGCCATAGTCTCATTACGCGGGGTCGGCTTTCTTAATCATGCACCTTCACTTTCTGCGGTTTTAATGTCATTCTGGACAGTTGTTAACCATTTAGCTATGGATCTTCCAGTCCTTTTTGTGTTGCACGGTTAGGCACTTCTACACATAGTGATCGCGGCGCATCACCACCATCTCAGACTTGTTTCTACTATTTTATGGTACTGTAGTGTTTGTGTTATCTGGCCATTTTCTGTACCAAATTTCATTGACGTTGGTTCAGTGACTTTCACATTTATTATATTAGTATGGAAGTATTAGCAGTATGGATATACAAATGATGTGATCTAAAATTACCGTATAATTTTTACAATTACATGTTCATTTGGTTCATATTGCACGATTAGGTACCTGTTATCTGTACCTCATAATATGTCATATCGTACATTTTTTACCATTTCTTATTGCTGTTTGATAACAAGCAAATGATATGTCTGGGGATTTCTGCGTACATGTAGGGTAATTACTGTGTATCTGGTTACACCGATCAGCACGCGCCGAACGCGCCCCATTATATGACGTCATCAGCAATCGTCCTTCAATACCCGGATACCTACCGCATTTTCAAAATTTGGCGCGTTCGGCGTGGGTCAAATGTGCGAGGTTTCATAATAATATAATTTTATATAACGAATTCCAAAATGCGGCGCGTTCGGCACGTGCGGCGCGGACATAATGTGCGTTCAGCTTTTTTATCAACGACGATATGTTCTTGTGTTGATGTAATTAACACATATTACACACTTACACGAAAACAAACGCACATTTACACGCATTCACACACAGACACACTCACACTCATTCACTCAAACACATGCTGGGCTGATTTAGTACTCATATGTCTACTTAATTTAGATTACATTATAATTTTTTTTTTTTATTATTACATTATGGTAATTTTTTTTCTTTGGCAAAAAATACTTTAAAATTTCATTGTCAATGTTAATTTTTATCATTGTATTGTTAAAATAGTAAAAATAATATTAGTAGTAGTAGCGATAATATTAAGTTTTCGTTTCGTTTCATCTCTTATTGTTGTTAACTGTATTATTATGTGTATTTAAATAATGTAAAATCCAGAACTGGCTGTTAGTCTAATTTATTATTGTTTATATATTAGTTAAATAAGTAAAAGAGCTGTGGATTTTAGTAAATTAAAAAAAAAATAATAATAATAATTGTTCAAAGCTAGCAACACAATTGAAATAGGTAAATGTTGTAATTACTAATAAAGTTATGAGGTATTCAGTGCCGATAAAAAATAGTATGCTAAAAAATAGTAGCCGTTATAAGCTTTTTCGAACAAAAGCTCTTTTCGCCTAGATAAATAAAGATATTTCCAAATTCATTTTAGTCACATTACTAAAACTTCCTAATAGTGTTTTCGGTTTTTGGTAACACTTTGGAGGATCCAAGACACCCTCACCTGCTTGGAGTGCACTCTACCTACAATAGAGGCGCTAATACAAGGTACAGATACACCCCACATTTTTTACGAGCGAGTTCAACACTTACTTACCACTATAATGGCATATGTTCAATTACATGAAACCCTGAAATCGTTACGTAGTAACTATTATCTAATCTGTGCTCTGGCGCTCCTCACTAACCCGCACTAGGTCAAATCATGATGGAGGTCAGATCAAATCCCTCTTAAATGGGAAACATTTTCCCAGTAATCAGTTTACTGTGATTAAGATGATGATGACATAGTATTCCTTCTAGGGTGCCGTACCTTCAATGGAAAAACGGAACCCTTATAGGATCACTTCCTTGTGCGTCTGTCCGTGTGTCTATCAATACCCCTTTTCTCAGGAGTACGTATAGATATTGTTAGGATAATCCCAAGGAGAGACTGAAACTGAAGCTTATATCAAATAATTGGATCTAGGTCTCTTCCAGCTGTGAAAAAAATCAAACTTGTAAAGTTTACACCCAAAAGTATGGTAAACCCGAAACGAGCCTTGGTTGTCGATATAAGATGACGCCACGCTTCTCCATTCTTCAATACCTTACAAGGTTGTATAGCTTGAACAGATAGCACTGCTAATGTTAATACATTGTACCTAATTTTATCAAACGAAACTATAGAAACGAGGCAACAAATCACATTCGCTATCGCGTATCACAGTGGTATTTTGACATTAAGCACGATCAAAAAGGCAACATTGAAATTCCCACAAAAGATCGACTTTAGGACCGAGCCGAATCAAATTGATTCGATCGCAAAAAGAAATATAACGCGCCGCCGCCGAATAATTGTGTTTTACAATCGATCCGAATAATAAATAATTCAATTTTGCGGTCCGACGATTAAATTACTGCGTCCGTAAAAGTCGCGTGGCGTTTAGGTGCCGTGTCCTTATTGCTAGCGGCTTAAAGGTGGCATCACACGAAGCGTTGCGCCATCAGCGACATTCGCAGTGTGTTGGCGACAATAAAAATGCAAATGTCCAACAACGACTTTATAATTTACAGCTTTGGGACTAAAACAATCCGGTCGGCTGTTAGCTGTTGACCGTTTTATGACTATTCCTCTTTTTGCTACCTAATTCTTAAGTAGGATATTTTGATGTTTCTCGCGTTGTCTATCAATGAACTTTGTTTTACGTTGTTTAGACAATTGAGATCTTGCTACAGAACGTTATCTAAAGTTAGTAATGATGTGGTCTCTATTTAGTCTCATATGTCAAAATGAAACAGCACTATTATGATTCGCTTAGCTATTCAACTATGGCTTACTTTAAACAACAACTGTATGACAATGTATTGTAGTAAAACTGTTCTATTATAGGTAGACTTAAGATTCTGCAGGGCAGCCATTCATTCCGCATGGGGCAGGTACTGACTGGACATGGTTGTTTAGGTCACTACCTGCACTGAGTCACGCGTCGGGATGAAACGCCCGCAGTGTCACCACTATGACGCTCCCGACGACACTGCCGGGCACATCCTGTCTGTGTGCCCAGCTTGGCGACTTAGGTGAACTTAACGCTGCGCTTGGAGGCAAAGACCTCTTGCTGCCGAGCATGGTCGTACCCATACTCCGCTGCGAAACAAAATGGGGGGCTGTCGCCTCCTTCTGCGAAGATGTTATCTCGCAGAAGGAGGCTGCGGAGAGGGAGCGGGAGGAAGATCCTCAGGCCGCTCCCCTCCGCCACAGACGGATAGGCAGAAGAAGGCGGCATTTGCTCAAGCAATGTCTGCCTGATGACCCTGCCGTAAGGCCTGCGTGCACGGTTAGCCCCGTGTACGCCGCCATAAGGCTTCTCCGTCTGGGGATTGTCCAGGTGTTCTCGGACAATCCCACCTTAGCGATAGCCCAACCAACTGGTCCGACTAACCCGGGCGAGTGGGTAGTGTATCACACTGTGGACCCAACCACACGCGCCCAAAAGGGCAGGGAGAACACCGGGGGGGTTTAGTGGAGGCCTTTTTTTTATAGGAGGGAAAATACATTTACGGTATTCAACAAGGGGCCGACTGACGAGGACACCCCAAGGATATGCAGGACTCGGGCTAAAAACCCTCCAGATACTTCTACCTCCGTAGAGACACAATCGGGATCGGCGTTAGCCATTCCCCGATTGTGGGTTTAGTGGAGGCCTAGGCCTAGCACTCTATCGAGTTAGCCCCAAACACGACCGCCGTCTAGCCAACAGTCGGTAAAGTGTGGTCACGCCTTTCCTGTGTTTAATTCTATAACATTTGTTTAGTTTAGATAGTTTAGTTAAGATTAGATTTTTTATTACTTTAGTTCAGTCTAGTTGCTAATGTTTCTAAAAATTATGTTTTATTTTGAATAAACGATTTTACTCCATTTGACATCAAACTATGATGGATTTAAACACCGAATATGAAAAACTAAAGCAACTTAAAAAAATTATTTTACAATAAATAAAAACCGACTTCAAAAACACTAAAAACATAAAAATAATATAAGAATAGGTACAGACAACATCACAGTTCTATATTGAAGTCAGTGCCAAACGATGATCTCCTAGAAAGTCTTAAAATTTGGCACCGACTTCAATATAGAAGTGTGATGTTGTCTGTACCTATTCTTATATTATTTTTATGTCTTTAGTGTTTTTGAAGTCGGTTTTTATTTTTGTAAAATATTTTTTATTTTAAAATTTTTAGTGAATTGAATACCAGCTCACCGAAGGTGAATAACTTCGGAAAAAACATGAAACACGTTCGACGTACCTGTAAAATTTAAGACTTTCCCTCGATTTTCATGGGATCCCACCATGAGATCCTAACTTTAGTGACCTTGAGACCACTCCAGGAGTATACTCTACCGAATACAAAAAGAATTTTGAAAATCGGTCCACAATTGGCGGACTAATCACATAACATACACATAAAACACGTTGGACACACCTAAAAATTTAAGGGTTTTCCTTGTTTTTTATAAGATCCCATGATTAGAATCTGACTTTAGTGACTTTGGAACTACCCCAGGAGTATTCTCTATTGAATACAAAAAGAATTTTGGAAATCGGTCCACAATTGGCGGCGTGATTGCGTATAGCATACACACAAAAAAAAACACACGCTAGAATTGAGAACCTCCTCCTTTTTTGAAGTCAGTAAAAAATATAACATCAAAACTTAAATTAATCTAATAAAATCCCACACTGAATTTTTCACAAGTTACCCATTCGATAACAGCTCATATTGTATTTTATGGATGTAGTCTAGTTATAATTTCCCTGTTCCTTCCTTAGAAGTGACCAGATGTCGCTATAACTGACCATATTGTGGGCAAAAAATCAATTTGCATCTCATTATAATGTACTTAATAAGCTAATATAAATCAATTCTCATATGTCTTGTGCCGAACAGTTGCCAAAAGCGAGACAAATAAGTCATAACATTGGATATTGGGAAAAGGACAAGGTCATAGAGTTTTTTGCATCGACACCAGAATCAGCATGTTTGGTTCTAAATTATGAATGCTCATTAAATAATCACCTTTGGATCTTCGACTCAAATGTCAGGTTAATTAATGATGAGCACCTTCGAATCACATTAATGTGACCGAAGTATCAATTTGGTATCTGATTCGAGGATACAAAGAAGTTGGTTAAAACACAATCTTATATAATAATAATATAGAAAAATCTCGTGTCACGATGTTTGTCTTGGATTAACTGCGAAACTACTAAACCAATCATCGTGAAATTTGGTTCAATGTGTGTAGTTTGGGTCAACTTAAATGATTGCATAGATTATTCTTCATTTTTAACCGACTTCAAAAAAGGAGGAGGTTCTCAATTCGATGCTTGTTTTTTTTAACCGACTTCAAAAAAGGAGAAGGTTCTCAATTCGATGCGTATGTTTTTTTTTGTGTATGTTACGCGATTACGCCGCCAGTTGTAGACCGATTTTCAAAATTATTTTTGTATTCGATAGAGTATACTCCTAGAGTGGTCACAAAGTCACCGAAGTTAGGACCTGATGATGGAATTCCATGAAAATTGAGGGAAACACTAATTAGGGTTTTTTTCACTAAAAAGATTTCATTCACTAAAAAGTTAAAAATAAAAAATATTTTACAAAAAATAAAAACCGACATCAAATACACTGAAAAGTTTAAAATAATATAATAATAGGTACAGACAACATCACACTTCTATATTGATGTCGGTGCCAAATTTTAAGACTTTCTAGGGGATCATCGTTTGGCACCGACTTTAATATAAAAGTGTGATGTTGTCTGTACCTATTCTTATATTATTTTTAACTTTTCAGTGTTTTTGAAGTCGGTTTTTATTTTTTGTAAAATATTTTTTGTGTGTATGTTACGCGATTACGCCACCAATTGTGAACCGATTTTCAAATTCGTTTTGTATTCGATAGAGTATACTGCAAGGGTGGTCGCAATGGCTACCAAAGTTAGGATCTGATGATCGGATCCCAAAAAAATCCAGGGAAACCCTTAAATTTTAAGGTGTTTCCAACGTGTTATGTGTGTATGTTACGCGATTACTCCGCCAATTGTGGACCGATTTTCAAAATTATTTTTGTATTTGATAGAGGGGTGGTCCCAAAGTCAGGATCTGATGATGAGATTCCATGAAAATCGAGGGAAACCTCCTCTTTTCTTGAAGTCGGATAAAAGGTGACAACAGCAGTTTTATTAAAACGCTATCAAGAAACGACAGCAACGTTAAAGTTTGCAGAACTGGGCTCCCTAGATCTCAGTTAGAGCCAAACTTGTATCTCTACAAGCCCTAACTTCACAAACTCTACACCTTAGTCAAAATATGTGGCTTAGCCGTTTCGTTACTACAAGAACTATTGTAGAACAGAAAAGTAATAAACAGTGAATAGGTAAATTTTTCACTTTACGCCCATGTGACGGTAACGAAATAAATGTTTCACACCACGCCCGTGTGACGGTAGCAAAACGGCCAAGCCACAATCATATCGGGCCATCCATAAAAAAAAAAATATATATTTTGACTAATGTGTAGAATTTGTGAAGTAAGGGCGTGTAAAGTTAAGCTGGCTTTACAGTTAATCTAACCCGAGAGGCCGAGATCTAGCGGATACTACTTACAATCAATCTAAAGTAGCACGCTATCTAGCCAATAGTAGCCGAGATCTAGGGAATACTACTCACAATCAATCTAAAGTAGCACGCTATCTAGCCAATAGTAGCCGAGATCTAGCGAATACTACTCACAATCAATCTAAAGTAGCACGCTATCTAGCCAATAGTAGCCGAGATCTAGCGAATACTACTCACAATCAATCTAAAGTAGCACGCTATCTAGCCAATAGTAGCCGAGATCTAGCGAATACTACTCACAATCAATCTAAAGTAGCACGCTATCTAGCCAATAGTAGCCGAGATCTAGCGAATACTACTCACAATCAATCTAAAGTAGCACGCTATCTAGCCAATAGTAGCCGAGATCTAGCGAATACTACTCACAATCAATCTAAAGTAGCACGCTATCTAGCCAATATTAGCCGAGATCTAGCGAATACTACTCACAATCAATCTAAGGTAGCGCGCTGTCATACTCTTTTCATTCAAAACAAGAAGTGACAGCATTCTACTCGTACTTAGTTTGTCCTAATCTAAGACAAAGTTGGTGCAATTGGCTGTAAACCTCTCACCGCACGTCTCCGTAGGCTTAGTTGGTCACAAATGTGAGTAGTATTCGCTTGGTCTCGAGTTAGATTAACTGGTCGGGCAATGGTGTTTACCCGACCAGTTAATCTGTTTTTCAGATCAGGAAAATGTAAGCAACCCATTCTCGTTAATAAAAAAAAATAAAAACCGACTTCAAAAACACTGAAAAGTTAAAAATAATATAAGAACAGGTACAGACAACATCACACTTCTATATTGAAGTCGGTGACAAATTTTAAGACTTTCTAGGAGATCATCGTTTGGCACCGACTTCAATATAGAAGTGTGATGTTGTCTGTACCTATTCTTATATTATTTTTAACTTTTCAGTGGTTATGAAGTCGGTTTTTATTTTTTGTCAAATATTTTTGATTTCTAACTTTTTAGTGAAAGAAACCCTAATTTAATACTGGCTCACCTTCGGTGAGCTGGTATTAAATACACAAAAAAAAGAATTGAGAACCTCCTCCTTTTTTGAAGTCTGTTAAAAATACATCAGAACCTTGATATTGTACGATTTTATAAATACTGTATCACTCTTTTTACCCGACTGCAAGGAAAGGGTTATGTTTCTGCAGATGTCCTGAATAAATAAGTCATATACATCTGATGGAGCATCATATACTCGTACATATCTGATATCCTATGCTATCCTCATATAATAAATATGAATTCTTTGAGTTGATTTGGTAATCAGACCTTAGTTTAAACGTTATTTATTGACTATTTTGTATAGATATAATTTTATTAACATAAAGTGATTTTTATAATTAATCTCGTGGTTTCGACTATTTCACGATATACGGAATCGTGACCCAACCACTCACATAGTTACATCAATGGAAGATTCAAATGAATTCCCATATTATGTCCACATATCTAAAAAATGTACGTCCACCTTTTCAGAAGATTTTAACGCAAATTGTTGCCCACACATTGTAAAAAGCACCAACGGACATTGAGACGTAAAGAGATACTTTAGTGGCACTTAAATAACACCTTGTTTCGCCTCAGCATGAAATCTGATGCCAAGAAGACCCACAGCATTTTAAGGCTATTTATTCTTGAACGTGCTTGATTTGTGCTTGTAATTATTGTCGAGTTTTAAAATTAATGTATAATTTGAGTGACAAAACCAAGAATAAGGCTTGACACTTTTGCGGCACTCATACTTAGATATTTATAATAGACGAATGTCTTTGAAAATACTGTCGAGCGATGCCGAGACGTAAAGCACCGTCGAAGGAAATACACAAATTTGCAATTCGTTATACCAACCCAGAATAATGGTTTGTAATTGAAAAAAATTAAGTATGTACGAATGTTAACTTCTAATATCACCAAGTTTTTTAAGCGATATAGCGATATTTTGCGATTTTAATGGTAAAACGCGTTGTTTGCGTTTTACCTTTAAAATCGCGAATTATGTTAAGCTCCTGGCTTAACTTACACAACCTATTAAATCAATTATTGTGATATAAATCGAAAGGCTGGGAATACATACGTAACAGATGATTCTCTGGGCTAGAAATCAGCCTGTACGGAGAATTACACAGCTATTTACACACTAAAAGGGAAGCGATTGTTGACGCCCAATCTTTACAAGATTACGAACACACAAGGCGCGTCGCCAAAATAATGGAACAAATCCATATATTCTTGGAACATTGCGGAAAACCGATAGGGTGTCTTTATGGTTAAGCAAAGAGTGCGACATGTATTTTCGATATCTGTCATGGGAATATTTACCTTATCCTCAAAGCAATAAGCAGCTGAGCTTCGAAAGTGTGAATCTCGTTATTATGAGTCAACGTTGGTGACAACTTGCAAATAATGTTAAGGTGACGTCCGGACCACCGACTGCTGTCGGTGTCTTTGATTCACCTAGATGGGAGGGCTTCAAACATTTATCAGTTTACATTGATGGATTAGGTACTCGTCTTTGGACATTCATGTTCGTATACTCATTATACATATAGATACACGTGCGTCAGTTAAAATTACACACATACCTATATAACGTCTTAAAATTTATTAATACAGATTGATAAATTTTAAGACATTCATTTAGGCTCTGATATATTAAATGTCACGTCATAAGAAAAATGTGTCAGTGCACCATTGATTTACTACCAAACGTATTTGGTAGTAAATCAATGCAGTGCACATATTTTTCTTGGATTTTGTATAAAATGCGACGTCCATTTGTTGGCAGATCAATAACACACGAATAAGATTATATGTATCTACGATAAATAATGTCTGTCTGCTTTATTTTGCTTGTAACGCATTATCACCAATTGTTCTGTTTTTTCGGACAGGTTTATGGTTGTCGTCTCTGTTAGAAGTAAAATAACTATTTCCTCAGTTATTGAGGAGTCCACGTACGGTTCGATTCCATTTTCGGGCTTTTAATTACTCACCATCAGATTAGTTAAACGGACAAGAACTTCCTTATCATATAAATAAAATATATACATACTGCTTAATTCCAGCGTGTTCTGTGTTCCTGAAAGATTATCTTGCAGGAACACAGTACAATAGTAATATTACCGTTCATAAATTGACAACATTTCCAAACATTACGGTATAAAAATCACAAAACCATTTAGAGACTTACTCATCTTGAATACAATATATTATTTCCGAACTTTATTACTTGCCACCAAAAAGTCTGCAATCTGGGATGGCTCTAATGATAAAAGAATCGAACAAAAGGAACTAGCAATGGCGACTGGTAAAATGCCACAGGACCTCAACCTGAGAGGGCCCCGACCCATGAGGCCGCGAGCTCAAAATTCACCTAACAATTTAACAAAATGTTGTACCTAAGTACTTAATTTTTTTATGCACTTAAAATCAATTAAAGTCAGACACACCTTAAAACCATAAACAATATCAACACATTCAAAACAAAAACATGTCCATCATTTTTTTTTCAGAATTTGCCACGGGTCTCAGATGGTATAGTTACCTACCCCGCTGCTGGGAACAAGAGTAAGTTCTTACACGAAGAGTAATAGTACCGCGAACGCAAAAACTACGAAACTCTTGACACTAAAATAAAATTTATATCGACTGTTTACTGTGTTGTTGAAGCAAAAGAAAAACTTAAGACCGTATCGCATCCAAAGTCGTAATCAATCAAGTACGGGAAATGGAGACACGGCTTGGAAGTTACCACCCATTTAGATACCGTATCATTTACTCGATCGGAGGGTTGCTTTCCGTACGAAACAGACCGCCCACCTGCTTCCTGGCACGTACGCAGTCGCTCACTGTACTTTAACGTACTTATATAGGTGTATTATCTCGAGAGTACATAATTATACCTTACGTCCTTACGTTATATTCTTTGTTCACCTCTAGACTACATATATTTGGTTTTGAGCAATGATATGATAATATGATATTTCGATAGCTGCTGATAAAGTCATCGCAATTTACGAGCCAACTTGTTGAAGTCATAATATATGAACAGCAATAAAAGTATAGTCATAATAAATTTGTACCTAATGTGCGAATAACAATAAATTAAAATTAAAAGTTTATTATTTAAAAAAATTATAAAAATTATACTTTTGTAAGATTAGTAATTGCAATAACATTTACAACATTAGAAAAGCCTTCATTTATTTAATAATTTACTATTTTTTTGATGATACTGTATTGAATTTGCACCGGTTATCTCAAATATACAAAAGATAGACACAGTCGAACGCAGAATCTCCTCTTTTTTGTAATCAGTTAAAAAGAGATGTCACAACCTATATAGAAGAAGGAAATAAAACCAAAAAACATTTTTTCTATACGCAGCAAGCTATACTACGTGCTAAAAAAATGCTAAGGTGAATTGCTAATTTACTACTTCCGCGTACGTTTAGCTTGTGGAATGAGCTCCCTTCCTGGGTTTTCAATAAGGACTACAGCATGGGGCTCTTCAAAAAAGGCGTGAAGAGGTATTTATAATTATTAAGGTTGGCAATGCGCGAGTGATGCCACTGGTATTGCGAGCGTACGAGGTGGTGATCACTTACCATCAGGTGACCCACATGTTTGTTTGCCACCTTTGTAGTAATTCATTTTTCCAGCAAGCCTCATTAGTCTTATGTTATAAACGTGGTCTAAACTTAGTCTTATTTTAAATATACTGCTCTTGCGGCCTTATTAATTAAAAAATTTACTCCTTGGTTCATCCTAGGATTAGTTACTCCGTGTTTTGTCTTGCTTCCGCATATGTCGGCTGTCATATGTCAAAACAAGACAAAACACGGAGTAACTCGAGACCACTCGGTATAGATTAGAGTTACCTAAAATCGGTCTTGGTCTTGCAGTCTTGCGAGATTCTTGCTGCAAGACCGAGATCAAGACCACCACCAAGACTTGGCCCATGCAAATGCTAAGGTGAATTACTAATTGGTGGTGATCACTTACCATCAGGTGACCCACATGTTTGTTTGCCACCTTTGTAGTAATTCATTTTTCCAACAAGCCTCATTAGTCTTATGTTATAAACGTGGTCTAAACTTAGTCTTATTTTAAATCTACTGCTCTTGCGGCCTTATTAATTAAAAAATTTACTCCTTGGT
The DNA here is from genome assembly GCA_963935595.1 of Schoenobius gigantellus. Taxonomy (NCBI): domain Eukaryota; kingdom Metazoa; phylum Arthropoda; class Insecta; order Lepidoptera; family Crambidae; genus Schoenobius; species Schoenobius gigantellus. The sequence goes on from OZ012558.1 coordinate 12,467,379, forward strand.
TCATCCTAGGATTTGTTACTCCGTGTTTTGTCTTGCTTCCGCATATGTCGGCTGTCATATGTCAAAACAAGACAAAACACGGAGTAACTCGAGACCACTCGGTATAGATTAGAGTTACTTAAAATCGGTCTTGGTCTTGCAGTCTTGCGAGATTCTTGCTGCAAGACCGAGATCAAGACCACCACCAAGACTTGACCCATGCAAATGCTAAGGTGAATTGCTAATTGGTGGTGATCACTTACCATCAGGTGACCCACATGTTTGTTTGCCACCTTTGTAGTAATTCATTTTTTCAGCAAGCCTCATTAGTCTTATGTTATAAACGTGGTCTAAACTTAGTCTTATTTTAAATCTACTGCTCTTGCGGCCTTATTAATTAAAAAATTTACTCCTTGGCTCATCCTAGGATTAGTTACTCCGTGTTTTGTCTTGCTTCCGCATATGTCGGCTGTCATATGTCAAAACAAGACAAAACACGGAGTAACTCGAGACCACTCGGTATAGATTAGAGTTACCTAAAATCGGTCTTGGTCTTGCAGTCTTGCGAGATTCTTGCTGCAAGACCGAGATCAAGACCACCACCAAGACTTGACCCATGCAAATGCTAAGGTGAATTGCTAATTGGTGGTGATCACTTACCATCAGGTAACCCACATGTTTGTTTGCCACCTTTGTAGTTACTCATTTTTCTAGCGAGCCTCATTAGTCGTATGTTATAAGCGTGGTCTAAACTTGTCTTATTTTATACCTACTGCTCTTGTAAGCCAAGCCAAGGTTTAAGCCAAGACAAGCTTAGACTTAATAAGACGGCTAGAGTTCTACTAGGTAGCAGATCGTAGCGCAGTTTGTTGTCCAGTAGAGTTTTAAATGCCTCTATGGTCTCGAGACCGCTCGGTATAGATTAGAGTTGCCCAAAATCGGTCTTGGTCTTGCAATCTTATGAGACTCTTGCTGCAATCCCGAGATCAAGACCAACACCAAGACTTGAGCAATTCACCTAAGCATTTGCATGGGGCAAATGCTGAGGTTAATTGCTAATTGGTGTTGATCACTTACCACCAGGTGACGCACATGTTTGTTTGCCTTTGTAGTTACTCATATTTCTAGCAATCTTCATTAGTCGTATGTTATAAACGTGGTCTAATCTTAGTCTTATTTTAAACCTACTGCTCTTGTAAGCCAAGCCAAGACTTAAGCTTAGACTTAATAAGACAGCTAGAGTTCTACTAGGTAGCAGATCGTAGCGCAGTTTGTTGTCCAGTAGAGTTTTAAATGCCTCTATGGTCTCGAGACCACTCGGTATAGATTAGAGTTGCCAAAAATCGGTCTTGATCTTGCAAACTTGAGAGACTCTTGCTGCAAGACCGAGATCGGGTGGGTTATTGTCTAAGAAAAAATCTATCACGGTCGCCTTCAAATTAACAGCCATTGCCCCGTGAATACAAGACTGTGCGCCGACATCCTTTTGTGAAGGAGCGATGGATGGACGGCGACTGTCAAATTGTAAGCGATCGTGTTAGATTTTTTCTTAGACAATAATCCCCCAGGACCAACACCAAGACTTGACCCATGCAAGATTTTAGCAAGACTCGCTCAAAACTTGCATGGGATCTTGGTCTTGTTTTTGCCTCGGTATTGCGGCAAGAGTCTTGCAAGACCAAGACCGATTTGGGCAACACTAGTATAGATCTAAAGATCGCGTTTTTGGTATGGTTCATCATCATCATCATCATCACAGCTCATATACGTCCCCACCGAGGGGCACGAGCCTACCTTAACTAGTTATGTTAGGGCGATTAATCCTTAGTCAAACCACGCTGGCCCAGTGCGTATTGGTTGATTTCACATCTTACACCTTTTGAATTACTTCGCAGGTGTATGCAGGTTTCCTCACGATGTTTTCCTTCACCGTAGGAGCGTCAGATAAATGTACATATTGTAAACAAAACTCTGGTTTCTAGTCCAATTATTATTTATTAATATATTTTTTTTGTCTTCACATTTATCAATAGATTAGTAAGTAAGTAGTCTCGTTGCTGTTTTCGAATCAGTCGACAATATTTATTTACAAAATACACAGCCAGTACTAAAAAATAATGTTCTATATCTTGTCATTGTTTTCCTTCTTTTTTTTACATCCACAGACTACAGATAACCCAAAAACAAACATTTCTTTTAATAAGGCAAAGACATACATTGCTATGCCGAGAATTATGTCATATATTATTCGTGTATGTTAACAGTCGGCCATCCTGTTTAAGGAATGACCCTATTCCAATTGGCTCGGCCATCCACGCTGGGTATGTCCCCACACCATTTATATTAAGCATACAAAATCAAAATCACGTTGTCAGGTACCTCGTAATTTCTTTAAATTACACAAAACAAAAGAAAACTTCTATGTAAATAACAAGTTATCCTATGGTACTTAATAATATAACATTATAAAACACTTCAATCATGTTTTGGTATAAAATTACAAAATATTTCTAACAGCATAACATAACAAATCTTTTCCAATAAAATTACAACCATTTTACAATTTTCACATATTTAGTCTGATTATATGATCTTATTATCACTTTCTCACAAATCAATTGACTCACTGACTCACTGATCACACTTTATCTCACTTTTATGCTTGTAAGTACCGCTCGTCCCTTCGAACGTCGGCCTCCTTTACAGACTTTTAAGCTCGTAAGTACCGCTCGTCCCATCGGACGTCGGCCTCCTTTACGGACTTTTAGTTTCATAAGTACCGCTCGTCCCATCGGACGTCGGCCTCCTTTACAGACTTCTTTTAGTGGGTACCGCTCACCTAATTGGTGTCGGCCTCCTCCACTCTTGTATTATAAGTTCCATATAACTGCCACATCCCATGCTCAATGGGTGGGTACCGTTCACCATTGTGGTCTCGGTCTCCTCCACCTAAAAGGATCATTTGGGATGGGATAAGGTAAGTGCCATCATATTTCGCTTTTAAATTCACAACATTACAGTAATTAAATTATTATGTTGAAACTGATTTGTATTGATCACTATAGCACATAAAATTACTATTCGCTATCTGAGCTACTATTAAATTCTTTGCCAGGTTCACTGTCATCGATCAGAGATGAATGAAACGTGATCCATGGCTTCAAGTGATCTGCTGGAAAGATATTTTTATATTTTCGCATGGAATGCCCGTCAATGCTACTCACCTCATATCTATCATTTTCTAGAATTGCAGAAATTTTCATAGGCCCTCTATATTTCGGGGCCAATTTACTACTTTTGCCCTTTTCAAGATTATGATTGGGAATCATTACTAAATCTCCTTCTTTGAAAATTCTAGGAGGAGCTCTTTGTTTATCAAATCTATTTTTCATCTTTCTTTGTTGCTCATTAATAGTTTTACTTACCGTTTTTCGAATCATATCTCTACTGTCCATTTCCATGTCCGGTGTCTCTAATCTAACATGGACCCGTTCCATGTCTCCCTTTCTCGATATTTCAGATATATTAATGGTTTCTGCTTCAGCATTAATATGGTCATCTGATTGCAGAGTTTGTCTCAATATACCTTCTGACGGATTCGTTGTACGTTGCCCAAATACCACCTCTGCGGGGCTCTTACCTATTCCACGGTTCAAAGTATTATTGAGGCTCCATTGCAACTTGGATAATTGCAAATCCCAGTCAGCTTCACTCTTACCGTGATTCATTGATGCTAGAGAGTTAAGAATAGTTCTATTATAACGCTCTATTTGGCCATTTGCTCTCGGCGTAGCCACAGCGTTCAGTACGTGTTTGGAACCAATAGAACGAATATATTCCTTAAATTCATTGGAGGTGAAACTCGTGCCTTGATCCGATACTACTACTTTTGGACTTCCAAATGTGCCAAATATTTCATTCAAAACCCTTATTGTAGATCGGGATTTGGTGTTTCGGACTGGTTTTATAAAAATAAACTTACTAAAACTGTCTATGACACCCAGAATATAAGTATTGCCACGTTTGCTCTTAATGAATGGGCCAAGATGATCAATATGGACCATATGAAAAATCTGATCAACCTTAGGGATGGGATGTAGATAACCTGTTTCTTTACCTGAAGTTTTTTTGTTATAAGCACAATTTAGGCACGCTTTTACGTATTTCTTTACAAAGCGTCTCATTTTAGGGAACCAGTACTCACTGCTTATTTTCTCCATAGTCTTATCAAACCCAAAATGCCCAGACTCATCGTGGCAGATTTGACAAATACGCCAGCGAGCTCCATTGGGAACTACCCACTTCAATTTACTATCCACACGCCTGTAGAGGCGCTTATTCTTAATGACATAACTATTGTGGTATTCCTTCATATCGGTATCATTAGTTGTTAAAATATCCATGATCAACTTAATTTTGTGATCAGTCATTTGGACAGTATGAAGCCAATCTTCGGTCCTGATAGTCATTATATTTAATAAAGCTTGATCATTGTCGTCCTCAATTGGATTCCTGCTTAAGGCATCAGCATGTTTCATATTTAACCCGGGTCTGTATTCTACAGTAAAATTATATTCTTGGAGTTGGAGCCACCAACGAGCAATTCTCGGAACTAAATCTCTCTTACTTAGAGTTGTTCTTAATGCACTACAATCCGTGAGAACCTTGAAATTAAGACCTAATAAATATACCCTAAACTTCTTTAGAGCCGCCACTACAGCCATGGTTTCTAGTTCATATGAGTGTAAGAACTCTTCGTCCTTCGTAGTCTGCCGGCTGTAATAAGCTATTGGCTTTAGTGCAGAGACTTCATCAGGTCTTTGGAGTAGGATAGCGCCCATACCCACCTTACTAGCATCGCAGTGCACTTCTGTCAGATGATTCGGATCATACAATGCTAGTACAGGACGACTAACTAGTTTAGCTCGTATTTCATCAAATGCGAATTGCTGTTGTTGACCCCACGACCAAACAACGTCTGATTTGGTGAGATAAGTTAATGGTTTCGCAATACTCGCGAAATTCTGTACAAAGCGCTGAAAGAAACTCGCCAGTCCTATAAATTGGCGAACTTGATGGACATTTCTAGGAACTGGAAATTCTGATACTGCCTGTGTTTTCTTGAGTCCAGGTCTAATGCCTTGATCGGATATTTCATAACCGAGATAGTCTATTGATGATTGTAAAAAATAGCACTTCTTTATATTCAGTGTAAGATTGGCTTTACTTAACAATTGTAATATAGCTTCTAATTTTGTAAGGGCATCATCTACATCTACCGCAGCCGTAAGTAAGTCATCCAAGTATGGTATAGCAAGATCAAACCGCTTAGAGCCTAAAGCCTTATTGATCATTTGCTGGAACACAGCTGGGGCATTTACAAGTCCAAACGGCATTTTTGTATATTCATAGTGGCCGTCAGGGGTTATGAAAGCTGTTAGCGGTCTTGATTCTTCCGCTACGGGGATTTGATGATAGCCCGACGCTAGGTCTAGGCTCGTAAATAATTTCTTTCCGCTAAGTCTGTCTAATTGATCATCAATAACAGGCATTGGGTATTGGTCCTTGACTGTCTTCTTGTTTAAAGCTCTGTAATCAACACAGAGCCTGTACTCATTGTTCTTCTTTCTGACAAGAACTATTGGGCTGACGAAAGGGGAGTTAGACTCTCTTATAATGTCGTGAGCTAAAAGTTCATCAACCATATCGCGTACAACCTTTCTTTCAACAAAAGGTAACCGGTAAGGTTTATACGACACCGGCGAGTCATCTTCTAGTTTAATTCGCATTTCCATAATAGGGGTCACTCCCAGTTCATCAATATTAAGGGCGAAATAATGGCGATACTTATTTAATAATTCTAGAAGACGTTTTTTATCAGCATCCGCTATGTTTTCTCCTATATTTAACATCTCAAGAGTAAGTTCTGTTCTCGCTCCTGGTCTGCAGTATGATGTTTTGCTTTGAGTCTGGGACTCAATCAAATTAATAGTCTTGGTGTTTTGGGTATCACAGTGGACAGTTACAAATTGGTCAGTTTTTGGTAATATAATTGATCTGCTCAAAAGTCTACCCTTTTGAAAAGTTATTTTTGAATCTGATAATCCTATCACTATTATGTGGCCTCGACCCTGTTGTAGCTCATAAATGCCTTGAACAATGATATACTTATTTTTATCATTGAAGCAAATACATTCGGGAACAAATACTGGTCCACTTATAGAAGTGTCTGTATACACAGCCAGCGGCTGTGCTGCTATCACACTAGTATCATCTGCTGTGTATAACTTTACCTTCTCCATCACTGATTCATCTGTGTAAAAAGTCAGTTCTTTGCTAGTTTTCAAAACAACAACCGAAGGCAATTCGGTAAATGACTGGCCAATCAACACATCAGTGGCAAGCAGAGAATCTTCCACTACATACGCTACAATTTTTCCTACAACAGTATCTATTTTTACTATTATGTTTACCCTACCTATAGGTTCAACGCCTCCCGCAGCAAAACCTTTGAGAATTGGCAAGTTGATGGTTGAAATAACTAGATTATTAGCTGTTGCGACACTTGCACGGATCAACGAACACTGACTTCCAAAATCAATGTAGGTTTCATATTTCTTTCCATTCAGTTCTATCGACTTATAATATTTCTGGTTATTTTCATCTTCTTCTATTGATATTTTAAGAATTTTTTGGTTGTTATTATTATGCGATTCAGTTTTTGTTTCTGGGATTAATCTACGCTGCGTTGAACGGCAGTTTTCTTGCTCGTGTCCAAGTCGCGAACATTTATTACATTTCTTTAAAGGTTTGGAGCAACGCAACGCTGTATGTCCTGTTTCTGAGCAGTTATAACAAACAACATTCTTAAATTTATTATCTCGTGATTCCGATTTTGGTGCAATATCTAAGGATTTATTAATCGTAGCTAACGGTTTCCTAACACTACTTTTATTAGGTACACTACGCAAAAATGTTAGTAAATCGGGCAATGTTTTAAAATTTAATCCTTGAGCATTGATTCTAATATTATTATCAAAAATCCCGTGAATGACACAATCGACAGCTTTTTGTCCCTTAATATCACAAGAATTAATTAATGCAACTTTGTCATAGTAATATTCTTCTAATGTTTCTTCCCGCCTACTTCTCCGCTCAAGCATTTCATGTAATTTATCTCCATAATTTCTTTTATCAGGGAAAGTTCTTAAAATTTTCTCCTGCCATTCGTCCCAAGTCAAATCAATAGATGATAGCCCCTCGTACCAACGTTGAGCTAAACCAGTCAGTTTAGGTAATGCATGATAGATAGTATGACTTGACTTCCAGTTATATATTGATGCAGTTTCATTTACTTTACGAATCCAATCCTTGGCTGACTGAGTTTTTGAACTTGGATCAAACTGAGGTATAACGTTTTGCGCACCCAAAAATGAACTAGGCTGGTTCTCACTGCTCATAAATTTTATAAATCTTTTAAACAGATTCCTATCTCTACATATTTCATTTGTAATAGTAGATTTTCGGCGCCTTTTCTGTCTTTCCCTATCACTGGAGGTAGTCGAACTACGGCGCGAGGAAGAAGAATCGCTATCATGCTGACTTATTCTCCAGTCACATCGTTTCTGCTCACCAGACGAAGATGAGTCTGTCTCTCTACGTCTTGATCGACCTAGTCTTCTACTTCTTTTTCGTGATTGATGAGTCTTTTCTCCAGAATGGTCATATTTCCTTCATCTACTATCTTTGGATAAAGCAACCTTACGAGTTCGATGAGATTCCTTTGAATCCTTATGTGTAGAGTGTACTATTGGTGGTGTATAGTAGCCATCCGTTTCACTCTCAACAGACCGATCCATTTTCAAAACTTAGTTAAAATATCTATTTATTGAAACGTAATATGTGGCACATTAAGGGAGATAGGTAAAGCAAAAAAAAAATATATTAATAAATTAATCATAATTATTCTATAATTTAAAATAGTAATTCTTGTTCGGTTAAATAACTATTATTTGTGTACTCCGCATATATTATTAAACTGAAACTCAAAATTTTTTATTCAATTTAGACCTTTACAGGCACTTATTGACGTCAAAAAAAAAACATAAAACTCTTCAACCAAGAATCCAATTAACTAAATTATTTAATCCTTGTATGTACACACACCCAATTTAGGTTTGATATTAAAAAATAAATCAAACCTAATTAATATTCTTATAACTCACAGTGACTTATATTTTTATAAGTCACTCGGATATCATTTACAATTCCACTTTAATAACCACACTTAATAACTAAAATGTTGAACCCTGTCGACAACTAATGTCAATTTTGTATCAATGTATAATTAATTAGATACCTACACAATTACCATAGAAAACACCATAATTATGTAGTGCATAATAGCATTACTTGTTTTGAAATAATATTGTCAATCACTTTTTCCCATGTAACCAATACTAAAGAGTACATAACATTATTGAGTATTACAAAATGATTCAAAAGTATATTTAAAATTTCAGCGCACTAGTGTAAGAATAGTGGTTATTGTTTTTTATAGTGATTCTTTTCTAACTTTTCTATCTATATAATAATTCAAATACTTTTGATTGGACTATTGATCTAAGCATGCTCACAAATCTAATAAGCACTGTTTTTTTAATTATGTGAGGCCTCTGTCAATTTTAAATCATTTACCAAATTATATGGGTACCTGGGTACATTCTGTCATTCAATTTACCATTAACAAGAGTTGTCACAATATATTATGTTAATAGTAAATGAACATTTACGTTTAGTAAAATACAAGTTAGAATAAATGTGGGGAAAAATGTTAATGTATCTATGTAAAATTGATTTTAAGTCACCGTGAATAAATTGTATTCAGAGAAAAAAAATGTTCCTTTTTATATTGACAATAAAAGAATCTACACCATAAAATTACAATAAAATATCTATAAGAAGAAAACATACCTGAATGGCGTGATTAACTTACGAATATCCCACTTCTGACTGTAAACAAAACTCTGGTTTCTAGTCCAATTATTATTTATTAATATATTTTTTTGTCTTCACATTTATCAATAGATTAGTAAGTAAGTAGTCTCGTTGCTGTTTTCGAATCAGTCGACAATATTTATTTACAAAATACACAGCCAGTACTAAAAAATAATGTTCTATATCTTGTCATTGTTTTCCTTCTTTTTTTTACATCCACAGACTACAGATAACCCAAAAACAAACATTTCTTTTAATAAGGCAAAGACATACATTGCTATGCCGAGAATTATGTCATATATTATTCGTGTATGTTAACAATATGAAATTCTTGAAACGAAAAACACATTGGTACATGGCAGGATCGATCGCGGACCTCCCGATTCTACTCGGGGCACAGTTCAGTGCCGAGGCCACAGCGCCACCGACGCTCTTTGGTATGGTTGATGGTAGAGCTTCTGAGCCCGCCTCGCTAGCTACCACCGTCTTCTTACCTATTTAAGTTTGTCGCCATTATAACAATATTAATAACAATATTATTATGTGTCCGGGTGTAACTCGCTTCCATCTTCGACCCTGTCACATACCATCAAGTGAAATGAAGGCCAAGAGGTTTTGTAAAAAAAAATGTTCTTATTCCGTTTCGTAAAAACTGCATTGATAGATAAATTGATTGATAGATAAGGTGAGTAACTAATGAGATTTATGATCAGAAAAATCTACGCAGTCTTATTTCACTGAATCAAGTTTATGCAAATGTTCCAAAACATTAATACCTAAATCATCGTCGCGGTACGCTGGTACGTGGCGGGGTCGTGACATGTACCGACTTAAATTATTTATACCCGCCCTCATGACGTCCGCATAAAGGGACGCCGACACGAGGACAGGGATCGAACATGTATAGACATGCCAGGACCATTCATCTCCGGCAAGTACTATGAGTCGCACCGACATAACTCTAATGAAATTCTCTGGGTGTTCTTAACAGTAACTGCAACGCGTTGAAGGTTTAATATTATAAAAATGCAGCGATTGCGCCAAAATAAGGTGCGTAGATATACCTTTCTAAATTTTAAAGTTTGGAATTCCTAATCTTATATATAAAAATGAATCACAAAATGTGTTGGTAAGCGCAAATCTCAGAAACTACTGGTTCGAATTGAGAAACTCTTTTACCATTAGAATGCTACATTGTCCCTGATGGTTATAGGCTATATTATAATTTTTACCGCGGGAAAATATTTCTTTCCTATGGGAAAATTCGATAACTACTGGGCCAATTTTAAAAATTCTTTCACCATTAGAAAGCTACATCCTTCGTGAGTAACATAGTCTATATTTCCCAAGGAAAAATGAATACCACGGGAAAAATATGACGGGAAATCTATCGTAAGGCGAAACGAAGTTCGCGGGCACAGCTAGTACACTAATATTTTTTCTTACTTAATTTTCACATAATTATTTAGGTATAAGAAAGTGTAATTAAATACAAAAGTGATGAAAATTTTACTTCTGCAAAGCTTCGGCAAAAAAATGATATTTGCGAAAAGTCTAATGCAAAATCAAAAATATTATCAGAGTACACATACCTACATACTTTCATAAAATCGTATACCATGAAAATTACAATGAAAAGTAAAGTTTAAAATTGTTGAGAATAATGTTGTTGTAAACCAAACTAAAATTTTAAAAAAATGTTGTAGAAAATCAAGATATGCTTAGGACATCTTCTAAAAAAGATGATAATGACTCTACATTAAGAATATCTGTTAATGTTTCAGACACTTTTTCAGAAAAAAAATATAATTTTACGTGGCAACCTGCCTAAATATGGGTATACAAACAACAAAAGCTTAGAATAATTTCCTCCGCTATTTCCGAATGCTTAGTTGTCTCGGGTTAACGTTACTTAGTTGTCTCGGGTTTCAGAGTAATCGCGCGTCCGTCATGTTTCAGCGAGGCTAGCCGGGGGCGCTACGCCGTGGGAACGGCCGGCGCAGGCGCAGGCGGACGAACGGTCATTTGATCCAGACCTATCCAGACTCGTGTTATCAGACGACTTCTAACCCTAATTCTAAAGGATAGATATCGAGGATGATCTGAGGCACTTTTAACTGCGTTACGAAATACCCTTTTTTTGTTGGATACTGTTTCACCGGAGGGTGACTCTGTACCAGGGTCGCCTGCTTGGATACCTCCGTCTTACCTATTTCTGACGCAAAGCAGCAGTGCTTGCATTGCTGTGTTCCGGTTTGAAGGGTAAGATATGGCAGTAAAATTACTGAATACCGTGACTTTTACATCTTATGTCACAAGTTGGCAACGTACACTGTGTGGTTTTTGTGGGGTTGCGGGTTGCAGATTTGTCGCGAATCTCACAAGAGCCACATGTATTATAGGTGATTGTTACCACTTACCATCAATTGGGCAGTACGCTTGTTCGCCAACTTTTTTCATAAAAAAAACACATCTAAAGATAATCTTCATAAATTACCATTAATTAATCAAGAATGTATTTGGAACACCTCAATAGACAAATCAAATATCAAGGATTTAATTACAACTGACTATCAGCGCCTATTATTTGAAAAACTTACCAGAAGTTTATTAACATTACATGTTATCGGAGTTATTGAATGTGGTACAAAAATACCCTTGAAGAAGAAATACAATAATTAAACTTGAAGTACAGCCCTATAGTTAAAATATTCCGTGCCTGAATGTTGAATGAACTAGGGTTGAATGTCGCATTTATTATTATTATTAATTATAAATACTTTTCAATTAATTTCTATTTTAATGTGTTTTTCTAAAACTTTCTGTAATGGACTCTACATTTTATACTTCTGTTTTACAAATTCAAATGCTTTAGGCACTAAATCTAAAAACGTAGAAATCAAATAGCATTCCTACATCCAAATCCCAAGAACCCGCTCTTAAAATATAGTTTTGAATGCAACAAAACTAAACGGATGCTATGCAAAACGTACGCGGGAGCATTCTGTTTATACAACTCGGCAGGGCACCTCATGCCTTAGATATTTTATTACTCCCCTGACCTAGACTTAGAACTGTCTTTTCGAATACAATTTAAAGCCTTAAGATCACTGCAGTAAGGAAGTGCAAATGATACAATGAATGCAGTCTAGAGGTCAGACAAACAGTTCAGTGGTCGAATGTTGGAAGCCACAATAAAGCTGTTTCCGTGAACTCCAGTTGCTTCTGATTGAGCACCATCTGTAGGTACTTAATTAACTACTTATTGATCAATTATTAAAAGGATTTTTCCCGATTATTCATTTTGTTTTGTGAGCCACAATACGAAATGATAATCTGAAAAATTCTCAATCGTCACAAATTTTTACTATAATTATATTGGCCCGCAAAGAAAATGGGTCAAATACAAAAACATTATTATCTTCTTAAGTTTCTTTTTATTTAATTAAAGATTGCCGCGCAGAGATAAGGCCGCCTATTTTACTATTTAAGTTGGTAAATATTGAGTTCTAGTCTACTCGTATAAGTAATTGTGCAAAATAAAGTGCTTCTATGTTTATATTTATTGGTGGTGCCCCAAGTAGACTCCACCACGTCGGCGTTTCACCGACTTGTATTGCTGAATTTTATTTGACTACCAACTCATAGAAAGCTGGTATTACTTACCTTGGCTCCAATTGTCTCCTTCCGTCTCCTCCGTAGCCGGTGGACTTCCTGAGCTAGCTCGAAGGAAGTCGCGGCTCCTGAAGATCTGCAGTGGATCCACCGGTGGAGACCGGAGCACTACAAACGCCTAATAGGCCACCACGACTCACACTCGCGATTTTGACACACAAACACAAAGCGGGCTTTCGCACCCCGATATTAGGTGCGCCGCGCAAATCACTATTTGCTTGAATATTGTGTATTATATTTTATGGATGCCCGGACATCATCCTAACCACAAATTATGACATTTCGACTCGACTCAACTGACATATCACATGCGGCCGGCCGCCAAAAAAGCTGTCACTGCACAGACTAGAATGCAGTGCCGCCACTCGCTCTTCCTCGAGCGTGAACATCCCCCCGCTCCGGACAGTCCCGGACTGTCCGCCAAATCAGTCTAAGGGGAGGCGAGAAAGAGTAGCGACCGCGCGCTTCAAAACAGAATCCCCAACTAGGACCTCGGCAAACCTGGGCACACCATCAGACCCTAGAGTAAGTTGGACAATGCGTCCGCGACGCCAACGTAAGGGTGGCAGGTTTGGGTCCTTCACTAACACGAGGTCTCCAACCCTCGGTGGGTTTGTCTTATCTGACCACTTAACGCGCTGTTGCAAAATGTGTAAATATTCAAGGTGCCAGCGGCGCCAGAAGCTCTGGGTAAGCTGCTGGAGCAACTCAAACCGCGAAAGGCGTCCTGGATTGACATCTCTATAAGGATACTCGGGCAGGGCGTTAAGTGGTCTGCCTATCAAGAAATGGCCCGGCGTGAGGGCCTGCAAATCGTTCGCGTCGGTAGACAACGGACATAACGGACGCGAGTTGAGAACCGCCTCAATCTTATGAAACACCGTCGCGAGTTCCTCAAACGTGAGAATAGTCTCCCCAATAACGCGGCGAAGGTGAGTCTTGGCGGCCTTTACAACAGATTCAAAAATCCCTCCCCAGTGAGGGCAAGACGGCGGGGAGTATCGCCATGTTACCCCCCTACGGGAGAGTGTGGATCCGATCTCAATATTATTTTTATCTAAAAATTCACAAACTTCTCTTATATGTCTATCAGTGCCCTTGAAGTTCGTCCCACAATCGGACCGAATTAGAGAAGGCAGTCCCCGGCGGGAGACAAATCTGCCTAACGCTGCTAAGAAAGCGTCCATGGTGAGCGCACTCACCACCTCCAAATGAACGGCTTTAGTGGCCAAACAAACAAACACACACAAGTAAGCCTTTTCAGTCTTAGCATTACGGAGTCGCGACGTTTTTATAGTGAATGGTCCCGCGAAATCAGTTCCAACTCCTAAGAAGGTCATCGATTCATTCACACGATCAGCAGGCAAATCACCCATTTGGGGCTGCATCGTCTCGGGGCGTAAACGATAGCAGGGCAGACATCGAAAGATAACAGATCGGATTATTCTTCGCGCTGACAAAATCCAAAACTCCCGTTGGAGGAGCGCGGTCAATGCATTACATCCGGCATGAGCATTCTTCACATGGCGATCAATGATCAACAATCGCACCAATGGTCCGTCCTTGGGGAGCAACAGGGGATGACGTGATCTATAAGGCAGGTTAGCGTGCCTCAATCGGCCTCCTACACGCAACAATCCTTTATCATCCAGAAAGGGAGTCAAACGCACCAAGGGTCCCTTCAATTTGGACGTCCCGGTACGGAAAATCTTAAGTTCCGGTTCAAACGCTCTAGACTGGGTCATACGCACCCAATGCAGAAGAGCATCTTGGCGCTCCTGCGGTGAGAGGACCGGACACAAATCCTTGTCCTGAGGCCGGCGACAATTTCGTATAAATCTTCTTATCCAAGCGGTCACGCCGAGCAACTTGTCCAGAGAACTGTAGCGGTCTAATAAAAATTCCCGCTCTGGAGCCGCCATAGTCTCGACAGCGTGAACACGCAAGCCCGGATTTGGTACCTTCACCACAGCTGGTGTGGAAGGCCAAGATGGTTGTAACAACCAGTCGGGACCCCACCACAGAGTGTGGTCAATAAGCTGAGGGGCTTCGCTGCCACGTGATGCACAGTCAGCAGGGTTTATTTCACCTGGCACGTGGCGCCAAATCAACGTGGCCTTCGAGGCCTGTATTTGGGATACCCGATTGGCCACAAATACTTCCAGGGAGTGGACGGAGTTCTTAATCCAACACAGGACAACCTGACTGTCGGACCAAGCAAAGAGCGACTCAAAGTCCACACTACGTCCCAGGGTGTCAACAACGTGGTTCATCAAACGAACCAGAAGAGTAGCTCCAGACAATTCTAACTTCGGAATCGTTAACCGAGTCCGAAGTGGAGCAACCTTACTCTTAGCAATTAGCAAGTGGAGCTTAACAGCTCCTCTATCATCGACCGTCCGGATATATACGACGGCTGCGTATCCACTCTCAGACGCGTCACAAAAGCCATGAAGGCTGGCCGTAAACCGTCCCTTAGGCAGTATATGTCTAGGGATACTAACACGGTTAATGTCGGGGAGAGACAACATGAAGGACTCCCAATCTCGCAGCAAACAGCCCGAGAGGGGCTCATCCCACGACACTTCGGCTGACCAAAGTTCCTGTAGGAAGCACTTCATCCAAAACACTACGGGACTAATCCAGCCATTTGGGTCAAAGGTACGAGCTACTGTAGACAAAACCAACCGTTTCGTCCAGACCTTGGGGCTTGGCAGCTCCAATCGATAGGTGAACGTGTCCTGGACAGGTCTGTATTGCACTCCCAAAACAGACAGTAAATCTGGAGTGTTGGCATTCTCAAAAATATGAGGCTCCTGCTGGTGGTCGTCTGGCAAGTCACACAAAAGCTGAGGTGAGTTGGACATCCACTTCCTCAGTTCATAACCACCAGCCCCGAGAAGAGCAATTAGTTCATCTCGCAAAATCAAGGCTTCCTCGACACTAGGGGAGCCCGTACAAATATCATCCACAAATGCATCCTCCTTGAGAACCAAGGATGCGCGAGGGTATCGTAACCGCTCACGTTCAGCGAGTTCCACAAGTGAGCGAATTGCCACAAAGGGGCTCGAACGCAAACCGTATGTATTGGTGTTCAGCTCGTAGACCAGCATGGGATCCCTGGGATCCTCCCTCCATAATATGAGCTGATATCGTCTATCGTCCGGGTGAATCACAGTCTGCCGAAACATCATCCGGATATCGGTCACAAAGACGACGGCATGGCGACGGAAGTTGGTCAATACATCGCCCACCTCGTGGTGCAACTTCGGTCCAGCATGCAGACATTGATTCAGCGAAACTCCGGTAGACGTAGGAGCTGACCCATCAAAAACAACGCGTATCTTCCCGGTGGAAGGTTTCAAAACCGCGTGGTGAGGAAGAAAATTATGTTCCTCGTTTCGCCAGTCCAGTCGCGAGACCGACATGTGCCCCAGTTGCTCATATTCTCGCATGAAGTCGACATACTTCTGTTTGAGGTCGGAGTTCCTACTCATACGACGCTCCATGGACAGCAGCCGCTTCTCGGCCAACGGCCGGGAGCTGCCAAGTGAGGGGCGAACTGACAAAAAGGGCAAACGAGTGATCAGCCGTCCCGAGTGAAGGCGACCTGTATTGTTCTGGTAGAACAACTCACACTCCTCGTCTAAGGGGTTCACTCGCTTCACGGTAGGTGGCTCTTCCACCTCCCAAAACCGTTGCAGGACATCCGATAAGGTGGAGCTAACAGTTATGTAACTGTCCACCGATGGAGATGGTGGGTTATGCCTAACTGGTCCCATCACTACAAACCCAAGCGATGTAGATAAGGCTACCAGCCCACCCTTCTGTAACTCTCTCCTCTTCCCACAATACACGCGGCCTAGAACATCGGCACCGAGCAATAAGTGAATCGGACCGGTTCGGTGGAAGAAAGGGTCAGCCAAGGTCAATCCTGATGTCGCATCAACGACAGCGCGCGAAACGTGCTGTTGCGGAAGCTGACCAACAACCTTCTCATAAACAATCGCGTTAGCGCCAATTTTGGGCGCTGAAGAGAAGTGGGGGGAGAAGGAGAACAAAACCTGACCGATCGGATCCGGGATCCGCAGGTCTCCGATTCCTCGTACCGATTCAAGGTATGGAGATGTGTTCAAACTCAACTGCCGGACCAGCCAGCTGGAGGCAATGCAACCCTGAGCTCCCGTATCCAAAAGGGCGCGAACTAAAACAAAGGTGCCCCTCGGGCCCCACACCTGTACGGAGGCTGTTGGTAACAGCACCTGCTCCTGTGGGGGGGTTGCAGCCGACAGTTGGTTTAGTGAAAATCCTCCCGCATTCCCCGCAACGGGGGGGAAGGGGGGTCGGAAGAAAAATGCGTGCGCGGCGGAGGAATAGGGCGCTCAAGGCGCTCGAGCGGGTCCCAATCCGGCACGTACACACCCCGACCAAAGCTGCATCGGGGGGCCGGGCGGTGCCCATGATGGGCGAAAGTTGGGGGAGCCCGTGACAACCGGGGTCTCTCCATCAGAGGGGGAGAGAAGCGTATTGTCTCCCGACGTGGCTCCCTAATAACCGCGGCCCAATCCCGCGGTGGCGCCTCATAAGCGGCGCGTCGATCCCCCCCGCCCGTAGGGGGGGTGGGGCGCCCAATCCTCTCACTGGAGGGGGGGCGCCTGTCCAATCTCCGCGGAGGGGTGGCACGCCCCTCCGATCTCCTCGGAGATGTGGGTGACCTGCGAGGGCCCCCGCCCGTGTGCGAGTCCCTCTCTCTCACCACCTCACGAGTGTCTCTATTGTTGAAGCACAAAAGGGGGTGATGGGCCCCTCCACAACAGTGACAATCTCGTGGGTGGGGGCAAGCCGAGGCCATATGAGCCCCCAGGCAGCGGTAGCACCAATTCCGCTGTTTGGCCATATTTCTACGCCCCTCGGTGCGTAGGCCAACAAATTTGGGACAGGCCGGCAAACGATGGCCATCCCGCTTGCAACACTTGCAAGGCATCGGCCTCTCCCTGTGTGGAGAGTTCTGCCGCACTGCAGTATACTGCTTGTACGGGCGGCGCTCTCTCCGTGGCGCTGCCCGGGTCGCCTCAAAGCGGCCTGTACTCGGTCCCGGTATAGGAACCAGATCCAAGTGGTCGGTCATCCGACACTCATCCTCCAAAAATCTGAGGAGATCCGAGAAGGGGGGGAGGTACGAGGCACTATTGCCCCCATACCTTTGTTCAAAGCGCCCCTTCATCTCCATGGGAAGCTTATCGAGGATGAGGTGGAGCAAAATAAAGGACCACTGGTCCACCGGTAGATCAAGGCGTTTGAGCGCGTTAATAGCGCTTAGCAGCGGGTTCAAAATCTCCTTCCTCAATGAGGAGACCCGCGATACTCGTGGCAGCCCTAAAATGGCAGCCACATGTGTGTCCGCTAGCAAGCGAACATTCTGATACCGGGCGGTCAACAACGCCCTTGCAATATCATAACTGTCATCATTGACAGGTAGATGCTGGACAAGTACACCAGCCTCTCCACGTAAGGCAGAGAGCAAATAGGCCAATTTCTGGCTAGGGAACAGGTCCTCCCTCGAGTGGACCAAGCTATCAAAGAGGTTAATGAACCCCATCCAAGCAGCCAAGTTCCCATCAAAGGTTGGGATGTCCAAAGTGGGCAGTCTGCCCAGCAAGCCGGCCGGGGTAGGCTTGACCTCCCCGGGCGTGCACGACTCACCCCTCCGGACGGATAGGATTGCCTGAGCCTTGTTTATAATCACATCCGCCTGTTCAAAACACTGATCATAATCAGCATTAAATTGGTCGACTGCCCGCAACTCAGCGGCACCCTCGGCTGGGTGGTCGAGCACATATTGTTGATGAGCAACGAAAAGCTGCTCCAATTCCTTCAAGTGAGCCGGTACTCCCTCATGCCGAATTAACAAGGCCTGTTCTCGGTCTGGTCGGTCTACCAAAGCGACGGCACTAGCAAACCATCTCAAAATCTTTTGTGCACCCGCGCGGGCACCACTAAGCGGGCTGACTGGCGGGACCATTTTGCACCAAAATTAATAAACACTATAATAATACACGGACAAACAGACCGACAACCGCAGACAACAAAACAGATCGGGAGGAACTTCAAAGGCAGAACAAAATATATAAACAAACCAAAATCAAGTGTAAATGCTAGAACTTAACTAGAACAACAAAGGCATTTAACAACAGAATTTTTCAAACAAATTAAATTCAAGCATTAAGTCAATAACTTAACAAACATAATATTCAAAGGCAAACAAAACAAAATCAAATGTAAATGCTAAAACTTAACACAGCAATATAGTGTATTACAACAACAGCAAAGTCATTTAGCAGCAAAATCTGTTAAACAAATTAAATTCAAGTATAAGTTTACACTTAACAAACAAAATATTCAAGGGCAAAACAAAGATATGAAAAAACAAACCAAAATTTAAATATAGGTAAATGCTAGAACTTAACTAGAACAACAAAAGACATTTAACCCCAATTTTTCATATACAATGACAATTAGTTAAGGAGATCGGTCCACAAATGAGCTGGTAGTCGGTTTAAAATCAGCAATCAAAACCAATTAATATGTATTGCCCGTTTGGACAACCAACAAGATTACAATATTAATTGTACAATACTAATCAAATGCTCAAATCTAAGAACCACGCTCTGCTACCAAGAGATGGTGGTGCCCCAAGTAGACTCCACCACGTCGGCGTTTCACCGACTTGTATTGCTGAATTTTATTTGACTACCAACTCATAGAAAGCTGGTATTACTTACCTTGGCTCCAATTGTCTCCTTCCGTCTCCTCCGTAGCCGGTGGACTTCCTGAGCTAGCTCGAAGGAAGTCGCGGCTCCTGAAGATCTGCAGTGGATCCACCGGTGGAGACCGGAGCACTACAAACGCCTAATAGGCCACCACGACTCACACTCGCGATTTTGACACACAAACACAAAGCGGGCTTTCGCACCCCGATATTAGGTGCGCCGCGCAAATCACTATTTGCTTGAATATTGTGTATTATATTTTATGGATGCCCGGACATCATCCTAACCACAAATTATGACATTTCGACTCGACTCAACTGACATATCACATGCGGCCGGCCGCCAAAAAAGCTGTCACTGCACAGACTAGAATGCAGTGCCGCCACTCGCTCTTCCTCGAGCGTGAACATTTATAGTATTTAATGTAAGTGACAAAATTATATTAGATTCCTTACATACGATTATTTTGCTGTTAAATAAAGTTTGAGTAGGTATTCCGTGTCTTCTGACCCGTGTTTTCTTGTGCGACACATTGCTTATCATTACGCATTGAAACATGATTATAGTAATCATAAAAGTAATACATAGTTAGGTACTTACGTAATGTTTCTAGCAACATATGTCAGTGTTTCAAAGAGATTTGGTTTTCCTGAAACTATCATAAGATTCCTACAACAAGGTGGTAGAATTGAATAATGGGAATATTGAGCAAGGTATAGGCAGTATGGGATATTTAAATATTTTTTTCAGTTATTGCAACTCATCTATTAGGTAACAGGCATGACTAGAAGAAGCTTTTCAGCGAATTATATCCAAGACAGCAACTTAAACATGAAGGGTTAAAATAAACAGATAGACCTCCATTTTTTTATTTGTAATACCTATAGGTTTGTTACTCCTTTAACAATTACAGTCGTGCCTAGGGTAATAAAGAAAATACGGCACAAAAATAACAAGAAAACAAAATAACTTTTAAAATTGGCGATGAATACAGAAGCATCAGCACACAAACACCACTTCCCGGATTCCAGTGCATCTCTTTCCGAAAAATTTTCCATGCCATACAATACAAACCGCACTTCCAATATTCAAATATTTCTCAGACCTCCAACACCATTTCATTCACAACTCTACTAATAGCATTCAATTCATTAAATGCTCCAAGTTACTTGTCAGCGGTTCTTCTAATTATCACAGCATCTTCTTAGCGGCCAACCTGCTCCTTCACCTTGCTTTGCAGCTCTAGGCTCTATTGGTGGGTGTTAAGTTCCATGTTTCTTGTTGAAAACGCAAGTTGAATTCTGCCCGTCTATACAAATATTCGTCACGGTGGAACAACGGATAGGGAAAAAAGCCATCGCCATGTGCGGCCTAATTAAGATATGTATCCGACGAGCCTGCCCTCGGCTTTCAAACACTATTGTCCCTAACTGATATGAAGGGGATTGGATGAGTTATACATAAATAACCAAGAGTTAAATATGAAAGAGAATATGTTTTGCGGACTCACCTCGGGAATTATTTTCTGATAATAAATCAATATAAATACAGGACGAAGCTTATTAACTATTAGCTATAGGTACTGGATTCTGGAAAACAATGTGTTGTTATTCAGAATAATGTATTCTACTTACTTAGGACGTTACTATTCACACAACATACGTTATAATGAAATTTCATGTGAACTAGATTCATAGACTCTACTGTGCTCTACTTCTGCAGAAATACAAGAGCGGAACTCGGATCTGAAACTTAGACAGTAAATTCTGGACAGCAAAAGTAACACGAACAGATCATTTAATTTCCGAATAATATATCCGTCGAAATTCTGTATTTTCAATATCAAATAACAATCTAATAACGTACCTACCTAAATGACGCATTGACTAAAAACATGTCAAACGTTTAATGAAATCGTATAGATTGCCGGAAATCCTAACTAAATGAAACACAACATACTTATCACAACACAATCACACTTTCAAATTTATATTATTTAAAGCAAAATACTTATGTGTGAATAACAATATCAACATAAAACAGCGGCGGATCATCAGCAATAACAGTTCAATCAGCGAACCTACATTCAAACATCCGCTTTCGCGTTTAACGACGGTTTTTACTAGGCGTGTGCCGGCAACATCATAAACACATTTGCATCCCAACCGAAGCCCACCGCAGAAACCACCTCAATCGATCGGTAAAAAAATTCATCGCATTATACTCGCGCAACTACCTATATAATACCTACCCGTACAACTGGAAAATCGCATCGGAACTACCCACTCTGAACGCATCGAATTTGAATCCTATCCCATCAGCACAAAATCGACGTCAGATCACCGACCGCCATCTTATAGGCTGTTGTGAACAAGAGAGATTCCAATACAATAATACGTGCACTGGGCCGGCGCGCGCGCAGTCTGATCTGACCACTACTGTGCATTTCCCACGGGCTGCGTAGTCGTCTGTCCCACTCTGTTTGTATACCGGCATCTCTCTCTTGCCTGATGGACTGCCGCTCTTTCGTTAAACACAGTACACCCACACACGGTGTCGGTATTTCAGTTTGTTCCGAAGTGGAGACCGACATAGATTACGTCAGCCCACGGGTTAGGAGTTTGTTATCGATGTGGCACCACGCTTGAACGCCCTACCCTATGTTTTTGTGCAGCAAATTGCAAGCTTCCTACACGCCTAGGTTATAAATTTAAGACTCCATGATATGTAGGTACTCCAAGGTTTTGATTACTTATGAAAAACTTTGCAAACTACAATATGTTTAAAGCATCTTCAAAATAATTATCAGCGTTCCTAAACTAAGACCTCGCAATGTTGTTTGCCAACTTAATTAAACACTTATTCTATCTTTGATTCTTACATGTAAGTCTAATCATACCACCGAAGCTACCACAAAAACAAATCCATCATTAAGCAATTAGGTGTAGGTATTTGGAAACAGATAAGAACAACTTAGTTTGTTATAACTCCATCTAGTTAAATGCAGTCAATTTACAGATAAAATTTTTATATGCTCTTAACCTGACAGACGTCATCATCAGTTATCTATATTATTGAACTAGATAAAAATGCGTTAATTTATTCATTTTATGGTGTTATAAGCATGGCTTAACGCTATAATTATACCTACGCTTTAAGTTATAATGGAACTAACTATACCTACCAAAGCTAATTAGGTATTTAATTATTGGTAAAATTTTGGTGTTATTATAAAATTTTCTAAAATATGTAAATGTTCACCATTTAGTATTAAATAACTACCCAGCCACCAAATTAGATAGTAAGATACCTACCAATTTGAAGAATAAAGAAAAATATTTCTTCCAAAAATACACCGCCGTTCAATCAATTATTATTTTCGAAGTCGCAAATTAAACCCTAATTCAGCACGCGCTTTTAACCCATTTCTTAATGCTCTGCATTGGCAGGCAATAATCTTAGACACGAGATTAACTAAAAGAATTTCCCACCAATTTCAAATTGCAAAACCGTGAGTAATAGTTGACCACTTTGGCGGCCTCTACGCTTCGTACTTAGAAAGTAAGTCTACTATCTCCTGGTCCATTGCTGGTAAAATTGAGCGGCAGGCACATAAAATATAACAGAAAGAGCAATGGTTATTGATGCTTAGATAACTTCCAATCGCTTGTGAAATCCAAAGTGTACCTTGGTACATGGTTGTCTAATTTTCATCTGTCTAGAGAGCATGCGCAGCGCGTCTTCTGTCAAGACTAGCCGCAGGCGCAGACTTCATTGCAACTAATTAGGGCGAAATATTTCGAAGCTTTTCTTGTCTGCGAATAAGATTCGATTGGTTTGGAGGAGTAAGTCTTAGGAGTAGGTAAGAAATTGATGCGTGATTTGTAACATTGAGTTGTAACGTAACATAATCCGTACGTTGTCCGTAGTGACAGATTAAAGGCCTCGGCATACGTAACGTGTTTTTACTCGGACGGAACGGGACGGGAAATTTTGGAAATATCGTTTTATAGAAAATGTATCCGATAGTGTATACGTCACGAGCACACGGACGGGACGGGAACGTGGCGCCCACGTGAGGGGAAAAATATCGTCGGCGACGATGTTTAGCACGTCCCGCCCGGCACGTGCCCCGTCCCGTCCGTGGTTTCGCTGCGTATGCACACTCAGTCCGCTCGCTTCAGATACCTTTATAGTGATGTCACAAGAATTGAAAATGGAAGACCAAAAACTAATCGAGTGTGTACGTTCATATCCAGCTTTGTATAATTTTGCAGACGCAAAGTATTTAGATACGAAGCATAAAAATTTTCTGTGGCGTAAAATTGCAGTCGAATTATCACTCACTGAAAACGATAACTTTCATTTAATTTTTTTACTGCATTCATAACTTTATTTATAATATTTTCGCACCACCTACTCAAGATTAATAAATTCTAGGTCATGTAAACTCAACGTGAAGTACCTAATCATTTCAAGCCTCTAAAAAACAGGGATATAATATTATACTGAATTTAATTATTTCCCTAGTAATTAAGTTAATTTCTATTTGGAACAATAAATACTTAAATTTTGATAGAAACCCATCTTATATTGTTAAGCGAAAAAAATAATGATTATGATTCGATAACATATGCTCAAAAATTTGTGAAATTCTTCCTGTTCTTTTGTTTGCCATGTAAGATGTACAGAAAATGTTCTTTTCCTCTTGGCAACCATAGCTTTTTCGTCATCTAAAGCAATAGCAAGTATAGCCAATTCTTCAAATGAAAAGTTCATCTTTCCTATTCACAACACTAGCACGTTAGTTACGAGTCCCTGTGACGTTGCGTATGCATTAAACTCCACGTCAGGGTTTTCTAAACCACGTCCCGTCTCCGTCCCGTCCTCGCTCCATCCACGTTCTAAGCACGTTACGTATACTGAGACCTTAAGAATACCTTTTCTTCTTGCGTGTCGTAAAGTCGACTATGAGACTTTAGCGCTTTATTATACCTTTGCGAAGAGATGGAAAACTGGAACCTAGCCAGAGGCGTGTAGGCTAATCTCTTCACTTCTGAAGACCCGAGTCCTGCAGTGGGACGCAGGTATATGGGTTGAAATGATGATTTTTACACACAACGGGGAAGCTCTTACCTATTTCTGCGGCAAAGCAGCAGTGCTTGCATTACTGTGTTCCGGTTTGAAGGGTAAGATATGGCAGTGAAATTACTGGGTACCGTGACATTACATATGATGTCACAAGTTGGCAACGTACACTGTGGTTCTTGTGGGGGTTGCAGTTTTACTGCGAATCTCACAGGAGCCACATGAATTATAGTTGACTGTTAGCACTTACCATCAGGTGGGCAGTTTGCTTGTTTGCCAACTTATTAGTAATAAAAAAAGCCTTTATCACACCTGTTGGTTAATGAATCGTCATTAACCAACAGGTGTGATAAAGGCTTTTTTTACTGATGTGGATGTACACGTACAGTACCTACACTCGCGAGCAAAAGTTTGGAATCAGTTACTTGAAATTGGTTGCGCGTTATCTTGAGTAGTTAATACTTTTTTAATAATCGTAAAAATGACATCATTTTAAAGGTTCAACTCTTTACTTTTAAACTGGTACCGAATTCATTAAAAACAAGCCAGTATTTATGCAGCCATTCCGCATTAAGTGAAGGTCTCCGGCACTTTTGACCCTTTACCTTGTACGACAATGGAGACAACACCTACGGAAGCAGCACAAATCGTAGCCCTATTGCAAGAAGGGCTCAGCCAGCGGGTTGTCGCTCGTCGGCTCCACATAAGCCAATCCTGTGTTTCGAAAGTTTATTAGCGCTTTCGGGAGACTGGTGGCTTTATCCCGAGACCAAGATCTGGACGGCGCCGGTGCACATCGGAGAGGGATGATCGTTTTATCGTGTCAACCTCTCTCCGAAATCGGCATTTGACTGGTGTCGACGTCCAACAGGAGCTCCGAGATGTTCTTGGGGTAGCAGCCAGCGAGTGGACAGTTCGTCGACGACTCAAGCAAGCGAATCTGACTCCAAAAAGGCCTGCCACAGGCCCGAAACTCACGGCAGCTCACCGACAAGCACGCCTTCAGTTTGCTCGCACCCATCTTGATTGGGAGGTTGAGCAATGGAGGCAAGTCCTGTTCTCCGACGAAAGCAGGATGTGTTTGCACGGTAGCGACAGAAGAGGACGGGTCTACAGGCGACCTGGGGAGCGATTTGCACAGTGCTGTGTCGCTGAAACAGTGGCTTATGGGGGCGGCTCTTGTATGATGTGGGCCGGCATTTCCTTCGATGGTAAAACCGAGCTTGTTTTCGTGCCTGGCGGGAGACGAGGAGGCGGTCTAACTTCGGACCGGTACATTTCCGATATTCTCCTGGAACATGTCGTTCCATATGCGGGATACATCGGTGATGACTTCCTCCTTATGCACGATAACGCTCGTTGTCACACTGCCCGTGTAACAACGGAATACCTCGAAGAAGTCGGTATTGCCACATTGGACTGGCCAGCGCTCAGCCCTGACTTAAATCCCATTGAGCACGTGTGGGATGAACTGAAGAGGAAGGTTCGTTCCAGAACTCCTGCTCCTTCATGTCTGAATGAGCTGAAATCAGCGTTGATTGAGGAGTGGGAAGGTATTCCACAAGAATCAATTCAGAAGCTGATCAGGTCTATGAAGAATCGTCTTGGAGCAGTTATTAGGGCGAGGGGAGGGAACACAAAATATTGACACTTATTTTTAAAGATAAATAAAATTTTTTTTTATAATTTTTGTTGTTTTATTCATTTATTATTTTTCCCTATTTCCTTGTTTTCCTACCTCCTTCACTTAATCCGGGATAACTCCACAATTACGGGCTCGATATGAATTAATTTTATATCGATTTAAAATGAACAGTTACACCTTTAACATGATGTCATTTTTACGATTATTAAAAAAGTATTAACTACTCAAGATAACGCGCAACCAATTTCAAGTAACTGATTCCAAACTTTTGCTCGCGAGTGTAGTTTCTTTCAAAAATGACAGTTCTTTGTCACCAACCGTAGTTAGCGAATAGGTCTGCTGTACCTACAGGAAATCATATTTAGTCTATGATACATATTCGAAACGAACGACACGTTTAACCAGTCCAAGAAAATATTTGTTTCATAAAATGAAGTTTCGTAGTTATTTAAAGAAACCTCGTCAAGATTATTTTTGTCATGTAATAGATGATTTCAACCGTAGATTTATCCGTCAAAATATTTTATACGGTAGCTCACGTAGGGTGGTGTTCTCGGACAATCCCCACTTGGCGATAGCCCGACCATCTTGGGCTTGTCCGGGCGCGCTGGTAGTGGTTGTCGCAGTGTGGACCTTTCCATGCGCGCCCATAAGGGCAGGGAGAACACCGGGGGGGTTTTAATGGGTCGGCCTGCCGGGAGAGCCCCATACACACCCGCCGTGTAGCCAACGGCGGGTACGGTGCGGTTGCGCATTTCCCCCCGAAAAAAAATTTGCGATAAATATATCGCGTTTCGGTGTTCATGCTACGGGAGACGACTCTTACTCATCGGTAATACGCCATTATAATTCTGATTTACTGAAACCGATTTTTTAGCTTCAATCGATACGGTCAGCATTTTGTGACGTCGTCCGATACTTAGGGCAAATGAGTAGCTCAATAGGTACAATATAGCCCAATAAAACTACTGTGAAGCCGGTGAACATAATTCCATTTTTTTTTATACGAAGTCGATACTGGAAAGGCTGTTAACGGAAACAGAGATAATCACAAAATATTTTATTGAAACTTTAATTTTACAAACAAGAACAAAACATCTCACCCATAATTTTAACGCACTTATAGAAATTATACTTTCTCTAACACTATTAGTGCTTATGATTAAACTTTACACGGTAATTTTTTTATCACCCTGGAAAATTTAAGGGACGCTTCACGACATGGTATTAGAATAATTTTAATATGAATAAAAAAAATAACTCACTTAGTAGGTACTTAATTTTATATTAATTTTCAAAAAAAATACTTACCAAAAAAAATGCTGCACTAGTTGAGAGCAGCATTTTTAGATTTTTCTTTTTTAATTTTTTATTTTATTTTTTTCATAAAAATTGATGTGTCCTGAAGCGTCCCTAAAATTTTCCAGGGTGATAAAAAAATAACCGTGTAGGTATATTTCTTATACAATTTTATGTTATTAGTAGTTATGTCAATGTATTTAGATTCCTTGTATGATATTTAATTATGAAGATGTAAAAATGAAGATGGAATAACTTAATTAGCACCTAAGTAGTTTTTATAATTCCACTCAGGTGCCATGGCGACCAATTTGAATAAATTCAAGCACTGATATTTATAGGTAAATGGATTTACAACGCAAATAGTCATTAAACCCAATATTAAAAATTAACTTTCACAAACTACTAGACTTTTACTAGTTATGAAATCGACTGTATATACCGACAACCAGTTGAACTACTTAGTTGTACTACTGTTTCAAAGGAATTGTAGTACTCGTATGTAGAGGCTATTCACTTTGATAAACTTACGACAAATTGCTACAGAAAATTGCATTCACAGAGGCACTATTTAGAGAACTTCGATAAATTATATTTGTAGAAATTTTAAACAAAGATGAGAATACTGGGCAGCAACTCTTTCTAACATACCGAACCACAGATTAAGTACATAATACACTATAGCTATAATTCTATTAGTAGAAGAGTAAGAAGGTACTATTTTCCCATGTTCTTATTAGGTCACTTTCTTTATATCTGCTTGTTAAGGAAGGAATCTTGCAACTCAAACTTCAGACCAGCTACCGAGCCGAAACTTTAAGGGAAGGTAGCCCAGAACCCAATGACAATGCAGTCTTACATCTTCAGCACTCTAACGGCAACCTGAGCTGTAGCATCATCAACATTTCAGCCAAGAGACGCCCACTGCTGGACATAGGCCTCCCCAAAGAATCTCCAAACCGATCGGTTCTGCGCTTCCCGCATCCAGCGGCTTCCCGCGACCTTCATCAGATCGGCGGTCCACCTTTAGGGGGGCCTAACAACGCAGCGTCTCCATCTGCCTGCCCAGCGAGCTATATGTCCCGCCCATTTGCCACTATGGTTCGCAATTCTTTGGGTCATGTCGGCGACTCTAGTTCTTCCAGAGATCTCATTTCTTATGAAACCCATTGTTAGCGGCCACGTCTCAGTTCCGTACGTCATCACTGGCAGCACGAATTGAAGACTTTCTTGAGACAATGCTGCGTAGCTTCCTGAACGCTACCCAGCCTAGTTGCACTCGTCGATTTACCTACCTCTTCCTGGAAGTTGGCCCTACCGAGGTGGACTATTTGCCCCAGGTAAACATATTCGTCAACAACTTCCAGTGTAGAACCTCCAACCTTTACAGGAATCTCTACAGAGCTAGGCCTTCGAGCATTGCGCCTAGATCTTCCACGGTCTCAGCCATGACTACGATATGTAGGTAATCAGTAAAACGAAGGTGAGTCCATGCCATGTACCCGCCGTTTATGTTGATGCCGAGCCCTCTCCAGTCCATAAACTTAAAGATATCCTCCCAACGTAGCTGTGAACAGTTTAGCGATATAACGTCGCCCTGTCTCACCGAGCTGAGGACGTATCGGTTTCGAGTTGTGGTCCTGAAGGGGGGACACGGTTGCGTTTTCGTACAATGACCTGCAACACTTGGATGTACCGATAGTCTGTTTGGCACCTCTAGAGTGACCTAAGCACGGCCCAGGTCTCGAAAGAATCTAAGGCATTTTGGATAAGTACCTACTCCATCTTTATCTGGAAGAAGGTGTATGCAGGTTTCCTCACGATGTTTTCCTTAACCGTAGGAGCGACAGTCAGATAAATATACATATGAAATTCGTGAAACGAAAAACACATTGGTACATGGCAGGAGCGATCGCGGGCCTCCGGATTCTACTCGGGGCACAGTCCAGTGCCGAGGCCACAGCGCCACCGACTATGGATGTGGTATAGACCATAGCACATCCATACATTGATTTTCAATGATGGTTATGACTATTATTAGTTATGATTATCTGACAAAGTTGCAACCCATGTTTTTCGAGATTTTGCGTTTTTAAGACTCATAAAACGTAGGATTTTTAAATTCTTTAATCAATATTTTCCTTTGGACACTATTTAGCAATATTTCGTCATTTGTTTGTCATTCGTGAAAGGTATGGATTCCTGTGGCAAGTTTAATGCGCTAAGTCTGAACACAGCCCCACTCCCCCCAAATTGCGTTACGTAATACTTGAACGCCCCTTAATGGGAAAACATGAAACAATAAAATAAGCGCTCGATTCCAATCTCTCGTACTGATACTTTAGCATTAACCTAAGTATACGAGAATAAGTCTTATTCTGACTAACATATATTCTGTGGTATTGATTAGGTACTCTTAACATGCTCGGTAAAAACATTTTGACATCAGCGGGGAAAAAACAGCGGCAAGAACAGCCCCTTTATGTACACTATTTTATTTACTCTCATTCTCATAGAAATTTACTTGCTTGCAATTCACGCTGTATCAGCACACTAGAAAGTTTTGACATGTATGCCCCGATAGCATAATCAGTTGTGCTATCAAGTTGGTCCATGGGTACTCGTTCATTATAGCGGCATACTCAAATAATTTATTTTCCACAGATTTCTTATTGTGGCTAAACTGAGGTCAGTCACACCACTGGAACGGCGTACGAATCTTTGGTTATTAATTATGAAATAACTTTTCCTCCCTGATGAAATCATACCACCTCTAAGAAATTGATTCGCACTTGGGATAAGCCTAATTCACGAAATAGCTCATTCGGTACGGAGAAATTGCTTGCGGGCCGCAAAGCCCCAAGGTAAGCTCTTGGTGACTATCGAGGAACTAGCGCCCTCCTACTACCACTAGACATTCAAAGACGGTCCCGATAGGTGCCGCCTTCTTCTAATCGACCGTCTGAGTTGGAGAAGAGGGGCAAAAGAATCCTTTTTGCGCTCCAGCCTTGCAGCCTCCTGACATCTCCACAGAAGGCGACAGCGCTCCATACACCACACTGGTCGACATCTTTCTGTCGACGTCGTCGGCCAGTGACTAGTTCATCGCCCAGCACAAGAACTAAGACATCACGCTGAGTTCACTAGGCCGAGCACTTCACGTAGATGGGAGAAACCTGGTATAAGATCAAAAATATTAGCTAATTGCTGCAATGCTAAGCAGCAATAGCCGGAATCTACGGTAAAGTTCTAGACATGGTTTAGTATCCTTCGGGCTCGGGCTTTATTACAATAGGCAACAGTCTATGAGGAAAGAAAAGAAATTTGTACTTACTCGAATAGGTTAATTTTTCGTGGGCTCTTTTGTTAAGCTCGTGTGTTTTGGTGACCAGCAGGCCTATTTTCTAACATGAACATTAAACTAGTAATGGATATAAAATTTCTTTCAAAAATGACAGTTCTAGTTACCAACCGCAGTTAGCGAATAGGTCTGCAGGACAGCATACACGCACTAAACAAAAAAAACCTATTCGAGCAAACACAATTTACTTCCTCATAGAAAATGTGCAAGGTGAAGGGTATTAAGGCCTACGGTTTGATTAGAAGTCTGTTTTTCTATTATATTTTTAATGACGAAATTAATTGAAGAGAGGATGTTGAAATTGACAGAAAGACAAATAAAATAAGTTGTAGACTAGTGTTTAATGTTACCTTTAAAAGTGACTATGTGAAAATTGAAGAAATTATTTTCAGTTCTTGAAACTTAAAAGCAAGGTCGCAGAAATCTTCAGTGTAGTCTAAAATGTTGAGACAAAAGCTGGAGCGCGTTCAGTCTTGAAGTGTAAGTAGTTGTTGATTTTTTAACTCACTCTGCAGTGTTGAACGCATTGCAGCAATAATATCTTTTATCTTCAGGATATGCTCCTCACAGTTGGCAGTCACTCGTGGAGTGCCTCAGGGTTCAATCCTTGGTCCAATCCTGTATGCTTTGTACAGCGCCGACATCACAAAAAATATTACTAACTGTAAGTTCCACTTATATGCTGATGACCTTCAGTTGTATTACTCATTCCAGCCTGACGATCATGTTGATGCTGTAACAAGAATAAATGAGGACTTAAAAATGATATCATTGTGGTGCAAATCTAATTGCCTTGTGCTTAACCCCAAAAAATCTAAATTGTTACTCATAGGGTCAAATCGGGGCATTCAAAGACTAAATAATACTTCACTTGATATATGTATCAATGGGGAATCAATATACTGTGTCGACTCGGCTAGAAATTTGGGTTTAACGCTGGACGGACACCTCAATTTTGAGAGCCACATAGCAGAATGTGCACGTGGGTGTTTCTATAGGCTCAAATTATTATACAAAATCAGACCTTACCTGTGTGAAAAGCTGAGACGGTCACTCTGTGAAACGCTGGTTCTGTCTAAGCTTAATTATTGCGACACTGTCTATGGTCCCGGTCTGCTGTCCAGAACAGCTAAGCTCATCCAGCGTGTGCAGAATGCTTGTGCACGCTTCTGCTTCCATATTCCTCCCAGAACACATGTCTCTCCAACTCTGAACACTGCAAATATTTTAAAGATGGAGGGTCGGAGGAGACTTCATCTGGCCACATTGCTGTTCGGTGTGATTGGGACGAAAAGGCCACCATATCTTTATAAGAAGTTGGCGTGGGCAAAAGATCACACCAAGTATCCTCGAAGAGCCTGCACTCATATATTTGTTACCCCTAAACACCGTACAGCGGCATTCCGTGGGTCTTTCAGGTTCGCCGCCTCACGCTGCTGGAATGACATCCCCCCTCCTTTGCGCGATCTAAAAACAATGCACTCGTTTAGACTTAACCTTAAAAAGTTTTTATTAAGCGAGCAGTGTTCTGCTGACTCACATCGTTTTTCCTCACGAAACACCGGGCATTCGAGGGCGGCGTCCCGACTCTGATGATGCCGAGTGCCGATGGACTGTGTGACCAGCGAATAAATGGATTGCCAATTTTATTCTTTTTACTTTTCCAATTTCTACAAACTTCAATAAGCAGGCTCGTTGGGCTCCTGTTTTCGATCTCCTATTCCCACACAAATCTTTTATTGTAATATAATATATTATATTCACGCTATAACACGCGTACACTTTTTTCATTTAAATTAAATTTTTAGCAATATTGTATATGTTAAGTACATATGTACTTAAGTTTGTTGGATAGGTCAAAAGTCAAAAGCCATACGCACAGAACAATATACTGGCCACAGACGTTTAACCATAGGTGCGTTCCATTTGAGCGCATCATTGCGTTTCGGTGCTTTCATTGCATGTTAACGTAATGCGTTCCACTTAAATTTAGACACATGGTTTTTGATGTAAGCGTGATTGCATTGTGTTTGTGTTGTGTTTTGCTTGTTTGTTCATTAAATAGGTATGCGTGTCTGTACTATTTTGTATTTTTTTTTTCTCTTGTTTTATTTTGTTTTGATGCTTCTGTTTTGTATTTCTTTTTATTAATATATGTTTTGTGCCATTTTTAATGTTACGTTTTAAATTGCTTAACCCCATTTAGGCCCGGCCAGAACACCAGCGCTGCATCAGACTAGTCTGTTGCAGCTTATGCTGAGGTCGGGTTCTAATTGGCCGCAATGTATAAATGTTTTTGTTTTTTGTCTTGTATATGTGTGCTTGTGGTCAATAAATGTTTTCTTTCTTTCTTTCTTTCTTTCTTCCTCTTTCACATGATTTTTTCATTTGTTTCTCCTTCTAGGAGATGATGTAAAGGATTATGGGCAATGGCCCCAAAATCATCCAATCATATAAGTAAGAGTATTTCGGTAATAAACGTCAGAGCGTTTTACAACTATCAAACTCGATGATTGTTCGGTAGTCACTTGCTCTGACACTCTCAAGGTCTTGAATGGGCCGTTTGTTTCACCCACGGATATGGACGAGCTCTCAGCTATGTAAATAAAAATGGATCGCCTAATAATAAATATGTTGCCAAACATAAAAATAGGGTATTACTCCCTTTTTTGGAAACTATTTTAAATCAATCTTGAGGTCACAATGAACCTGTAAAAATTTTATTTTAATTTTATAAAACCGAAAAATGGCTTAAAAACAATGTTTTATTTATGATTTTGAATTTTCGCGCGGAAACGCTAGCCGCCATGCTATTTCGATTCGTGACGTCACTCCGTTAGTAAACAAACAATAGGTACGACCAACATAGGTATTACTTTCTGTGAGAACGACTCTGCGGAAGACCATGTTAAAAGATTTTTGAAAAAAATTTCTTATTTATAATCTATATCATTGTGTCTTGTATCTGAATGCAAGAATTTGAGTTTAAAAACGCCACAAAAATTGTGGGTTCATATGCCAAATGATATCAAAATGAGAAACACTTGATTGAAACTGGCCAGAAGAGATTCAAAATCATTGTTCACAAAGACAAGACTGTATTTCTGCGAAGACCACTTTGTTGTATCCCTTATAAATGAAAATAATTAAAAGAAAACTTTATGTTAATATCACAAAACAAATGGCATATTTTGAAATGTATTTATAGCTATGCTATGTACCTATGATATATATTGCTCAATAGATCGAGACAGTATTTTACTCCGGCGCACCGCCTTCAGCTTTACAAGGCGCAGGTTCGGCCTCATATGGAATACTGTTCTCATCTTTGGGCTGGGGCACCCCAATTCTCCCCAACTTCTCCCACTGGACCGCATTCAACGGAGAGCGACTCGAATCGTCGACTGCCAGGAAATTTCAAATCGGCTTGATACCTTGGCGCTGCGTAGAGATGTCGCTTCGCTATGCATCTTCTATCGTATTTATTACGGGGAATGCTCCGAGGAATTGTTCGGAGTTTTACCTGCCGCCTCTTTCCGCCATCGTTCCACGCGGCAAAAAATCCATGCCCATCACTTAGATGGTTGGCAGTCCACAACTGTGCGTTTCTCTCGAAGTTTCCTGCCTCGCACAGTCAAACTTTGGAACGAATTGTCGCCTGCGGTATTTCCGGACCGATACGACCTTCAAACTTTCAAAAAAAGAGCGTATTCCCACCTCAAAGGCCGGCAACGCACTTGTAACTCCTCTGGTGTTGCGGGTGTCCATGGGTGACGGTAATTACTTACCATCAGGTGATACGTCTGGTCGCTTGCCCCCTATCCCATAAAAAAAAATTGACTTACCGTCCTCCATTATGTAATTTTA
The DNA here is from genome assembly GCA_963935595.1 of Schoenobius gigantellus. Lineage (NCBI taxonomy): Eukaryota > Metazoa > Arthropoda > Insecta > Lepidoptera > Crambidae > Schoenobius > Schoenobius gigantellus. The sequence goes on from OZ012558.1 coordinate 12,502,060, forward strand.
ATAAAATAAAGTATAAGTCCCACAAACGTGATAATAACTTAGGAAATTTCAAATAACACAGTGCACGACAAAACATTATCAAGTTTGTTTACTATCCGAGTGACGTCACGTCGGCACCGAATATGTCGAATGCCGTTTTTGACATTTGAAGAACATTAAAAAATAAGATATTTAAAATTGAATTATTTAATTTATATTGCATTTTTATGAATAAATATCGGCGTTTCACGCTCAATTTTGACGAAATCTATCATAAACATGCATATTTATACTTCTTCTTACATGGTGTGAAATACCCTATTCGAGGATGCATGTAACGATTTGGTTGTAGTTAGTAATTTATTGGATTATCAAGTATTTATTGGATCCTGAATAAGGTACTACTTGTGAAGAGAAAATTTGGAAATATTAGTCGGAAAAACATAAAAACACATTTTTCCACTCTTCTAGTGCTTAACAAATATCGCCGTCATACACATCCATAGAAACAAAAACCAGATGGATCGTCTGTCAATTTAAGTTCTATTTCTGAACGTTTAACCAAACTTTTATCTATCAAATCAAATCCAAAATAGCGTGTAGTACCTACTTAGATACCTACATGCCTGTGTTAAGTGGTTTAAAAACAGCAATGGAATCGCAAACATGAAATATCTATTTTACAAAAAAAGCGTGCCAATAATTTATGGTGGTGTTCTAAGATGGCGGAAAAAAACTAGGGACGCCGCATCCCATATTCCACCCACACTTACGTTTTTCTTTATACAGTTTATTAAAAAATCTATGAAAAGCATAGAACTGTAAAATGCACTCACAAACAACGCTCACTGAATGATATTTTAGCACAACAACACGGTTATTTGTAATTTGGCGGAGTGGACGCAAATTTATTTGTGCCATAGTTAATATACTGTGAGTCCATTGGTTTTCTTGGTCTGAGTCTTAAGGTCCAAAGCATCTTGATGGATGTCACACATTTCAATTTACTAAATAGTGTAACAGACTTATACGAACATTAAAAAATTAATTTTATCGTTTTGCGCTGCTCTGATACAGCCACCACTGCAGTGTCTCTCACCGCTGAATTCAAATCTTAATCGAATAATATTTTATATATAATTTGTTCTTAATGTTACCAAAGTAAACAGCGACACTAATGTCATTCATGATAAGGTTAATTTCATTAATTAAAGTAAGTTGCATTAGCATCGCAATTACATTATGAAAATAGTTGCATGAAATTATTTGTAACAAATTATTGGCACATGTTACACAAAACTATTTCCGTGTGATGACATGCGTACATATTAAGCATTTAAAGCTTAATATAAATGTAGACGTGAAATGCTCATTACACGTGAAATTGTTTTTAAAAATAACGTAATAAAAATTATTATTACACAATGTGATTTATTGATCACATTGTGTAATATCACATTGTGTTTTGGGGATTGGAGTCGCTCACGTCCGTAGGTTTTACCCTCGAGACCCTACACGTGATCCCCGGGTGGTGCTAATCGAGTGACCAACTTCTGGTGGTAGGGCTTGAAAAACCCGACTGGCTAGCGACCACCGTGCGCATGACGTAAAACCCGTCAAGTGGGCATTTTGTGTCCGCGTTTCGGGATCAGTCATCGCACAGCCAGAGCTTGAGGGGTCGTTGCTGCGATTCGTGTGGTTTGTGTGGGCTTCCGTCGACCCAGTGCCAGGTTGACTGCGTTGACCCTCCGCCCAGGAAGACCCGAAGAAACGGCTGTTCCGCTGGCCGCCCGTGGTACAGTACAGGGGCCCAAGCGGACCTAACCAGTCCGTGAGGCTGCCCCACCATGCCACGCATAATCTCGGGGTGGTCCGTCGTGCCGGTTGGTGACCGGACGGTGGGTCCCGGCGACCACTTCCGGGGGGGTTCGGGGGCCCTTTCGTGCGGAGAGTCAGCGCAAATCAGCTGTCGGCTGTTCCCTGGCGAAACAGGCCTACACACGTTAACTATGCTAATCGCTGCAACGACACCTCAATTTCACACCTCTCACTCCAACAAACATGTCAGCGCACAATATTAGGACTGGTCGTACAGCGGTGCACTATCCCACCAAAACACCACTATTCGAGGTGGGGCTCGCTAACATCCGCGGGCTCCATTCTAACCTCTTGGCTGTCCACCACCATCTCGAGACAGCCCGTCCAGCAATGCTGTTTTTGACAGAGACGCAAATTATCTGCCCGGCCGATACAAGCTACCTTAATTACCCCGGCTACGCTCTTGAGGAGTCCTTCAAGGCAAAGGCAGGTGTTTGCTTGTTCGTCCGGGCGGACGTTTGTTGTCGTCGCCTGCGCTGTTTGGAGGAACCTTCCTTTTCCCTCCTTGTGGTACACGTCGATTTTGGCACTCATTGCAGTGTCTACGTGTGCGTCTATCGTTCCCACCGTGGTGACTTGGAGACAACTCGACTTTTTGAACACCTAAGTCGGGTGGCAGATGACGCGCAGGAGCAATTTCCTTCCGCCGAGCTGGTGTTTTTAGGGGACTTCAATGCTCACCACGAGTTGTGGTTAAGTTCCTCTAAAACTGACCATGCGGGTAGGACTGCCCACGCATTCGCTCTCACGCACGACCTGACACAATTGGTTACCCAGCACACCAGGGTACCAGATATTATCGGTCAAGCGCCCTCTTTGTTGGACCTTCTGCTGACAAATCGCCCCGACGGATATCAGGTGGTGATTCGAGCTCCACTAGGATCTTCAGATCACTGCCTGGTATCCGTCTCAGTGCCTCAGGCGTCGCGACCGTCGCCTGTGGTTGCAGCACGCCGTCTGTGGCACTATGCGTCAGCAGATTGGGACGGTATGCGGGATTATTACGCGTCTGTCCCTTGGTGGCAGCGCTGTTTCAGTGGGATGGATCCGAACTCCTGCGCTACCTCTGTTGCTGACGAGATCAGATTAGGAATGGAATATTATATTCCACATTCCAATCTCGTCAGTAGAGGGAGACGTAACCTCTGGTTCAATCGCGAGTGTGCCTCTGCTGTTGAAAACAAACAGCTAGCTTACCGCGCTTGGATCAGAGGTCGAGCTTCTAGGGATCCCAATACTAACCTACTGAAAACAGCCTATAATAATGCCACCAAGTTGTGTAAGAGGGCTTACATTAGAGCGGATGCTCAGCGCATTGCACAAGTGGGTCAGGAACTGCTAGCGCACCCTACGGGTAGCCGTTCTTTCTGGCGCCTGGCCAAAGCTGTGCAATCAAACTTCTGCCAACCCTCGCTGCCACCGCTGAGACATGCCGATGGCTCACTTGCTCATCAGCCGCAGGAGAAAGCCGACCTCCTGGCAAAACTCTTCGCGGCCCATTCCCGTATCGATGACTGTGGTGCACAACCTCCGACACTGTCCCATTGTGGCAGCACTATGCCCGATATTCGCATCAGACAGCGAGATGTGCGGGCGGAGCTACAGTCGATTGATATTCGAAAAGCAAGTGGACCAGACGGCATTCCTGCGATTGTACTTAAGAAGTGTGCAGCGGAGTTGACTCCGGTCCTGACGCGTCTATACCGTCTGTCGTTCTCTGCTGGTTGTGTGCCGAAATCTTGGAAAGAGGCCAATGTCCAGCCGGTTCCCAAAAAGGGAGATCGTTCTGATCCGGCTAACTATCGCCCTATAGCCGTCACTTCCATTTTGTGTAAAATCATGGAGAGGATCCTTAACACCCAGCTGATCCGTTACCTGGAAGGTCACTCGTTGCTTAATGACCGTCAGTATGGGTTTCGTCCTAAACGGTCAACAGGTGACCTTCTAGCGTTCCTTTTGCACAAATGGGGTGAATCTATCGATAAGCGCGGCGAGTCTGTGGCTATTAGTCTCGACATCGCCAAAGCTTTTGATAGAGTCTGGCACAAGGCTCTCCTTTCCAAGCTTCCGGCATACGGATTGCCCGCTCAGTTCTGTACGTGGATTGCCAGCTTCCTCCACGAGCGTAGAATTCGCGTTGTCGTTGACGGCTGCGCTTCGCGGTTCGTGGCAGTGAATGCTGGTGTTCCACAAGGCTCCGTTCTATCCCCAACATTGTTTCTTCTGCATATCAATGACATGCTTTCCTTGGGAAGTATACATTGCTATGCAGACGACAGTACAGTGCATGGGGGATATCACGGAAGCTCAGGGGCTGCTCGTGGCAATATTGATAGGGAGAGGCAGAATCTTATCATTGAGCTCAACAGGACGCTGGACCTCATCTCCGAATGGGGTTCCAACAATCTTGTCGAGTTCAATGCTAAGAAAACACAGGTGTGCGCGTTCTCGGCGAAAAGGTCACCTTTCCTCCCCCCTCCTTCTCTTCAGGGCACAACCCTTCACACACAGAGTAACATCACCTTGCTCGGAATGAACATTCGCTGCGATCTGAACCCCAGAGACTACATCGAATCCGTTATAACTGCTGCCTCACGGAAACTCGGTGTCCTAAACAAGGTGCGTAGGTATTTTGCGCCGGACCAACTATGCCTGTTGTATAAAACTCAGGTTAGGTCTTGCGTGGAATATTGCTCGCACCTTTGGGACGGCTCCGCTCAGTACCTCCTCGATGCTCTGGACAGATTGCAGCGTCGCGCTATTCGAATAATTGGCGATGTAGAGGCAACTAACACCCTCGAGCCTCTGCAACTTCGTCGTGACATCGCCTCTCTTAGGGCCTTTTACCAAATGTTCCATGGGGAATGCTCTGAGGAGCTCTTTAACCTTATCCCTCCCTCTCCATTCCTTAACAGAAACACGCGTAAGGGCCTTCGGAGTCATCCGTACACTGTGTCCTCCTTTTCACACCGTACCAAGAAATTCCAAGATTCCTTCTTCTGTCGTTCATCCCACACTTGGAATTCTCTACCTGCGCACGTGTTTCCTCCATCCTACAACATGGGTTTCTTCAAAAGAGGTGTGAAAAAGCATCTTTTAGGCCGGCAAGGGGCGGGCAGGTAGGATAGTGGATGTCATCCCTACTCTATCTGTCAACTCATTTGGGCCTCTTTCACCGCTTTACATCAGGCGGGAGGAGGTCATTTGCCGGGCCTTACATAAAAAAAAAAAAAAAAAAAAAAGTAATTTATGACGTAATAAGAGGTATTTTGTAATAAAAATTGGGCTAAGGCAGCATTTAGGGCAGACTAGCGAGAGCATACTTAGGTAATTTTATTTAAATTTCTTTATTTCTAACAGTATCAATGGAAAGGAAGACAGAAGATTTGAAAAAAAAATGACTCTTCACACAAATATTTTCGAACAATTATTATATTTTCTCCCTTCTGATGGAGTATTATTCAATTATTGGATTAGTAAAATTCAAATACCTACTTAATTAGTAGAAACATCAACAGTCAGTCAATAATATCAATTCGGTGGTAGCGTAGCGAGGAATTAAGTAAACGTAGTGAACACACATATTCATTCCTTGATAAGTACAGTCGACAACGCGCCGAGTTTTACACTTGCCCTACAAAGACCACGAAGATATAAGAGCAGGCCAAAGGTGAAAGTGTAGACTGGCCTGTTGTCGTGTGTACTTACATCAAAAAATTAAATAATTTTTCCTATTCAGAAAGTAGATACCTACATGTTAAGTAAGCGCCGCGTCAAGCTACACGGTTGGACCACTTTTATGTAGCTCATAATAGCGGCGATTTTCGTAGTGCAAATGTAAAGCTTGACTTGGCGCTTACTGTACCTATGTTAAATTAACTATTTCAATAATAGAAGAGTAATATTGTTTTAATTAGTTTCTAAGGCATCTTTAAACACCTTACTTATAATTACATTACAGATATGGATGTCCATTTGTTAAATAGTGGTCGGCTCGCAATAGGCTATTTGACAACATTACAAATATACTACACATTATGGTCATGCTAATAGATAATAGGATAAAAAAGCATAATTTATTTTATTTCACGCTAATTTGTTAATTTTTTTGATATTTCGCGAAATAAAGTTAGAGTAATTTTTAATATTTTATCTGTGTCGAAAACACCTATGATTGGACGTAACTCTGGTGACGTCACACGCAAGTAAATTTAGATTCCTCGACCGATTATTTATACTGTTTTGTATTTCCAACTAACTTGTTTACTTGCATGTGACGTCATGCACGTCATGTATGGCGCCATTAGTTTTTGCCGCGCTTTTAGAAATTTAAATTTTATTGTTGATTTTAATAGATAAATAGATCTGATTTCCCGGAAATATTAATGTAGTGTGCATATTAACATTTATGATTTAGAATAATTTAAAATTATTTTCTAAAATAAGTCAAATAGCCTATTAATGGCAACAGACTTAATAGTGGCGACACTAATGAAAAGTCTTACTTATAATTGACCGTCAGGGCGAATTTGTGCACCAAAACACACCAGTTTTATTGCAACATTAACTCGAATACAATTTCTAAATATTACTGAAAGAAAAAGTTGAGCGTCACAATAAAACCGTACTATTCATACGATTTGGACAGGCAATGGTTTAGAGCTTCAGCGGGCCTAGCACGGCGCGTGGAGTATAGAAGAAAGTGATTAACCTTCGTCTCATCTCGCTTCATTGTTACAGGACAGAGCGAGAAGAATGATGTTATTTGTCTCTTGTGCCGTTTTGTACACAGTCCGTGCTACGCGTGCTTCGCCTTTTTTGCACCGAAGTTTTTAAATTCTCCTGTTTTGTGATAAACAAAGGGTTAAACAAATCAAATTAGCCCATCTCAGAAACGCCTGGTATATACCTATATAATATTGCTTACTTGACTGCCCTTGTTGGACAATCATTATAAAATACGTCTCTAAGCGGGTACAATAGATACAATAGACGCCATGTCAAGTTTTACATTTACACTACGAAAACCAGTCCTATTACGAGCTACATTAGACCGGTCCAAAGTTCAAACAGTACAGCTTGACGAAGCGTTGTTAATGCTGCAATATTAATCAGTAGATATCGAAAATATATTTCTTTCAAATTATCACAAATAAATTCAAGTACAAAAATATATTTTCGAAGGTAAGACAGCTAAGTTGTAAACACTTAAAGTTTATTATAGGAGTTGGTATAAAGATTATTGAAGAACTGAGCGTCACGAAAACTTTACAAAGCGAGGATAATATTAAGTTGACATTTGTAACTAATAACGCTGATATTTTGAACATAATAGATACTAGGATAGTAATGTAATGTTGGATACTACTACGATAATCTTCGTGGCTCTAAACAATTCGTTGAGTCTAAGTCTAAACATAATCTTAGAGTTAAAAAAAATATACACACTACCTCGTAGCTCACATAACATATACCACACAAATACAGAGCATATCAGGCTTAGAGATAGCAACGATATGTGAAAGCCAATTAAGTTTATTACATATTATTCGTAATAATCGATAACAATTTGCTTGTCGATGACTGGTGTAAATGTAAAAAAAATGATTTATTGATTTTTGTGTGCGTGAACACGCATTTTGTGTCACGTATTTTTTATGACGGTATTGACGTTATGGATGGCCGGTATATTAGTGCGAATGGCTTGTTTAGTGCTTAGTAATAAACACATTCGAACAGTTTCTGTTAAGAGTTTAGTGTTTAGCGGAGTACAGTGTTTAGAGCGCGTTCTATTTTTCTGCGAGTCGCCCCACCGGCGCATCCCGCCATCGCCCCTCACTTGCAGCTAAGCAATCAAGTAAACACGTCTGGACAGGTCTGTTTAGTGTTTAGTCCATATTTATTTTTTTCTGTTCAAGACAATATTTAAATAAACTAAACACCGTATACTAAACAGTGTAGGATATCGGACTTCTAACCACTTCACACTAAGTAGTGTACTAAACACTATTAACAATGTTATTATACCAACAAACTTGGGTGGACAGTGGTAGTTAGCCAGACGAGCTCAGATCAGAAGCCCACCAACAACACCAAGCATAAAACAGAAACAGAAAGCAGAAATTTAAGTAAAACTTAAATGTCAAACTGCCTTGCCTTGCCTGTACGTTTATGATTATCATTATAGTAATATTATGTACGGGCTCATTGGCCCATAATTTTTGTGTGAAGTTATCAGTATTTTGGCGTCCATCATAGAATTTCGAATCGGTACCCCAGCATCCTGGGGTGGGCACTAGACCATACTGGGCACCTATGACGGACTTTTAAAGTTTTCAAATTACACTGCTGGCCGCTCAAACACGCCAGAAAAGGAATTGCCGGCCGCTGTCTGGCTCAGCACTGCAATTACGATTCATCCCAAAGAAGATAAGATTTGGTCGCATATCGTAACATCTTTGAAAAAAAAATTTATTCAAATCCGAATTCCAGTTCAGGAAAGAGATTTACAAAATTGCTATTAAAATTAGTTCTTATTTTTAAAATAAACGAATATTTCCTTTTAATAAAATTTGCTATATGTACCAACTTGTACAAACTATCGCTAGTCGGACAGTAACTGACATACTTCGTGAATATAGCCGTCTAGATATTATCTTTGCTATATGTAGGTATGCCATGAAAAAATAATTCGGGAGTCGCTTGCTTAAATATGAATATAACACTGACGAACAAAAATAAGTAGTCACAAAATGGCCAACTTCTTAAGTACACATGATGTAATAATTGTTGAATTAAAAAGCATCTTGTAGGAAATTTCATTGTGATTAATTTTTCACGACTTCATATTAAAGTAATGTTAATTTTCAAAAAAAAAATATCAAAATACTCTAACGGGAATACCCAAATAAAAACAAAAACAATCAAAATACGAGAGCAATTTTACAGAGGAACTTTTTTTTGTTATCACTTTAAAAAGCAAGTGAGTTTCTTATATTTAGCATGAAATTTTCTTTCCAATGCATATCCTTTTTATTATTTGATTTTACCTTTTGTCGTTACCGAGTTACGAAACATCACAGACTACTTATATTACGCCCGTCAATGCAATTTAAAGCTGAACGCACTTTTATCAGCATCGCATGCGCCGTACTTACCGCATTTTTGGATTCGTTATATGAATGAAACCTCGCACATTTGAACCGCACCTAATTAAAAAAACTGTAGGTATCCGGGTATTGAAAAACACTTGCTGATGTCGTCATATAATGCTGCGCGTACGGCGCGTGCTGATACTCGTATGTGCGTTCAGCTTGAGAACATAAGGTAATTTTTCCTGGAAAAATCCAGAATTTAAAAGTATCAGAGCTAAGAAGACCAATGACAGCCAGCGCACATCTGTGTAAAGCAACGTTTCCCAAATGACCGAGCGTCCAAGCGTTAATAAAATATCGGGTCGCAGCATTGTCTCAAAATTAACATCTGTTTACTTTTTAGTTGACTATTATTATGCAGATATTAAAATGTATTAGTTGTTCCCTGTACGCACCAGGAGAGTTAAAAAATTTGTGGTGGATCACATTAAAATAAAGGGTTCAGCCCCCCCTAGCATGAGCAAGAAAACATGCTATTATAAAGCATTTTATCACGATGAACTGCTAAAACACGTTGGATATAACCGCCATCTTAAAATTTTATTGCAACAGCGAGCATAACCAATCCAGTGACGTCACATTATATATGACAGGGAGATGAGCTAGTATGTCCGCCGACTATTTATCACTCTTGTCGAACATGACCAAATATTGCTCGATCAGATTTAGCTATGTCGCGCAGGCCGCTGCCTAATAAATCACAACCAGTTTTTTAGGCGTTAATGAAAAAACCTAGTGCGTTTAATTGTTTATTTTAATCTTAATGAGAATGATGATATTGGGAACATTTTTTAACAATTTCGTCTAGATCTGGCTTGCAATTGCTGCACGCTACTCTTAATACGTTATCGAGGTGAGAATCTGTAAGCCGGTTTCCGTATACGTTCTTGCATATTTCATTTTTGAATAAGATGAGTCACAAAGAAATGTCGATATAAAAAACGTAAGCAGAATTTAGGCGCATTTTTTAATAGTCTTGTATTGATCAGGAACTATTATCCAATATTCGGCGTACTCTTTCTTTTCTCTTTAAAAATAACTTCTAAGTTTGTATAATTTTTCATTAACACGCGCAACGTGTGCAATCAGTGTCCTGCGCTGCGCTTTATAGAATTTGAAGCTACAACGGGTGGGCCACCTTCAAATGCTTGGCGGGCCGCATGCGGCCCGTGGGCCGCAGTTTGAATATGGCTGGGTAGTTTGAGTAAGCCACTAAGGCTTCTGTCAGATTTGACAATTCGCCAATATTGAGTAGCGAAAACACGGTTTTACGGTTTATGTAAAATTTGCAGCCTAGAAAATACTTAGCCGGTTGGGCTACCTGTGTAGAAAGCAAACATTATATCGTTAGCAGCAACTTGGAATTATAATCTAATTTGGTGAATCTCTATACATTCAAAACAGAGGAGCTTCGCTGGTGGCGCATAGGCGCGTGCGCGTGCGTTAAGCAACGTTCACTGGTCAGTCCTATGATGGGTGACCAAAATAAGAAACATCTCAAGCTCCTCCGTGCTTCGGAAGGCACATTAAACAGTGGGTCCTGCGCCTGATCTCGCCCGGACGTGTCAGCTAACCGTCCCATCGGACTAGGCGAGTGAAGGAACAAAGAGTGCACTTGCGTTTGCGCAGTCACCTGTGCACTATAATATCTCCTGCGCATATGGCTAGTCTCTGTTTTGATTGGCCGCCGTGACCGCATATCGGTTTGGAGGACATTATATATTCAAAAAAGGATGTTAAGGAATGGTGTGTTTATTTGTGTTAAAATAAAATTCATGTTTAGTGTCAAAGGTCCCGTCCACAGGTTATACACATCATATCTGACAATAAACAAATACATAGGTATAGGATCGGAAGGGAAATTAGGGTCAAGGACAGCAGTTAAATCGGGAAAGGTTACAATTTAATATTGTTATTACATAAATACACAGAAATAGCATTATAAACATTAGGATTATTCGAGGAGAGCAAAGTTAAAATACTTGTAGGGAGAGGAATCTTTAAAGATATCAAATCAGATATAAAACTTGAAGTATCGTGTAATGGGCAAGTAAAAAATAGATGATTCAGGTCTCCAACTTCAGATCCACAATAACAGATATTGCTGTTAACAATACCAAATTTGGCTAGATGGGCAGGAGTGCAAACATGACCCAATCTCATTTGAATCAGACTGGTCGTAGAAAACTTATTGAATATCATACTATTAAACCATGGTTTAGCTGGAACAAATGGCTGGATGCACGCATAATGTTTTCCCTTAGCTGGCTAAAATTTTTCCATGTCAAAAGTTGAATTTGTAAAAAAAGACAATACGAAAACTGAATGAAAAATGTTCGAAAAATCAAAGTTCAGATTGTCCTAATGGTAATTTTGTGTCACTTAGAGTGAGGATTTTTGTATCATAGCATGTGTTAAAATTATAATCATGCCATATCTCTACAATAGTCATAGTGGCCCGTAAAATCGTTAAATGTCGCGGTGACGATATAATATCTTTTATCATAATATCTACGACGCGTGTTCATGCTGGGGGGGGAGGGTATGCATGATAAAGTTTGGAAAACCTAGGCGTAAGGCCTTTACAGTGGCGATGAAATATTATTTAGTTCTCGCGAATACAACTGGCTGTCAAAGATGGCAACATCTCTTTTAAGCGTTTTGTAGAGAAATCAGCGCCAAAAATGTCGTTGCTGATACGTATGTTAAACTACAATCAAGAATATCGGTAGACATCTCTCAAACCGAATATTTACGCATTATATATTTTAAAAAACAACTGGATTTCATTAATTTCTCTTTTCTTCAGTTAGTCAAAAGAAGCGTGTTGGTATTCTTATACTATCACATAGAAATACAATATGTGTGAAAGTTTAGTAATGTAAGAAGTATACACACTGCGTAAAATTCTAGATAAAAATCTGTCAAAAATTTAACAAAGTAATTTTTTATTAATTGCAACGGGAACAAGTAATAAATACCTACAATTTTTTACATGAATATTTGTACTTTACGCAGGTATTTTTAAATACTAATCACAAATTCAGTAATATTATTTCTTTAATCACAGGCACTCCATATCAAGATTACAGGAAAAATTTACAGCATACGTAAGTACGTTCAATCATCTCAAATCAAACACTTAAGATTATGGAATTTTTATTACCTATCAGTAACTTGCAGCTTAATCGTATAATTAAATCTTATGAAATACAAGTAATTTAAACGAGGTTGGGTCAAAAAATCAAAAGATCGAAGTTTAAATCAAAATAATGTTTATTCAAAATCAATTTTGATAAAACAGCGCGTGTTGTAAATTTTAAGGTTTTCTTATTGTATGACATAGTTTTAGACTGAAATATGACTAGACATATGATTTCACTTGATCATTTAAGTCAAAAGAGGATCCCTCTTTTTCTTTGAGCTAGATGTCCACTATTTTATGGAATACGAAGGGAAATTCTTTCGTATCATGGACTGAGCCTATCTATTGCAGTGGCTCCAAACCAATAACGTGTATACAAGCGTATGCCAGCGACAGTGGCGTAGCTAGGTGGGGAGCTCCGCCCCGGGTGTCACCCGTTAGGGGTGACACTTTTCAACTATAAAACACAAGGCCACACAAAATATAAATTTTGAAGACATCATTAACAAATTTCCAGCTGTTAAAGCTAAGAAGAGATTTTGAGCATAATAATATATGTATGTACGTTTGTATATGCTTTAATATACGACACTCAGTTGTATTCCACTTAATAAATTAATAATTGGTTTTCCATCTTGAGGTGACACTACAATTTCCGCCTCGGGTGCCACCCATGCTACGCCACTGGCCAGCGATAACCTGCGGCAATGAGACGTGGCCACTTGCAAAGGGTCCCAAAGTCACCCAAAGAGCTATGCAGTGGACTATACTTGAAGTTTCTCTTTGTGATTGAATCAGGAGGGAGATGAGATTCAGAGGAGAACTGAAGTAACCGACATACCCCCATGAATTGCGAGTACCGCAAGACGCAACTCTGGTAATGCCTAACAATGTGGATTAACGAACTGGTGAAGGTAGCGGAAAACCGATGGATCCGAAGCGAATTAATAATTCTAATGAGAGGGCTGAGTGCTTCTCTCGGTTGAAATGATGATAATGGAAGAGAATTTGGTGACACTAACCAGCATTACCATAGCGTTTGAGAGGTGCTATGATGGAAAAAAGGTAGAATATCTAAGCTGGATACTACCTACTTTAATATAACACTGCGACTTATGACTGCTGCTGTACAAGGAATGAAATTGCAAAGACCTCAACGTAAGCGAAGTTATGAACCACAAAAAAATAAAAGGATGTTCGAGGAAAGAATTTCCCTGGGGTGATGGTTCCTCAATTTCCTTTTCCTTACGAAAAAACATTTTTTTTGACCCATCCTCAAACCCTAAAATATGAAAGTAATACAATCACTTATGAAAAAAACTTATAGAAATAAACCTAATTAACGACATTTAATAAAACAATACAATTTGTCAATAACTGAAAAGAAGAAAAAAAAACAAACCATACACAATGGTTCAGTAAAAAAAATAATCTGTTCATAGATCTCTATGATATAACGCTGATTAATGTGTACGATAAGAATTTGCCATTCCTCTTATTTTACGAATACTAATCTTAAAGCGTTCACCACAATTCTTCAATGTTTGTCTGATCAATTTGTCGTTCCAAGATTGCAGAAGCTCAAATTTGAACCGACAAACATTGAACTTCAAAAGGGTGACAAATTAATACGCACACACTAACACGAACGCGGTAGGCAATCAATCATCTCAACGGCGGTAGATAATAAGCAAATAATAACAGTTGTCCTTTTATAAAAAGAACAATTTATCCGACAACGCCTCGGATGGTTGCTGGTGTATGTTCTGACCGACTAAATAAGCGAGTTTGTGCGCGTACTGACAGGGCGCCGGCACGCGAACAGTGCCCGGCCAGTTGTAGTAGAGGTGGCACAGCTTGTACGTGAGCCTTTGGCACTGATCCGGCGTCATGCCGCTATCGTCGTGGACCACCACGTAGTGGGTAGGGGTTACCGTACCTTGGTTGACCTTCTGCGAGGCGATCAGGAAATCATACCTGCAATGGGAGCAATTTGCTGCGTTTTATAAAAAGCGGAATATTTTACAAACTGGCTCCCTGATAATTACGCAAAGGAAGCTTCAATTTTGTATGAATCGAATTTAGTTTTTTCAGTGCAGAAGTTATTTAAAGAAATAGATAAAAGATACTCGTATCAAAAATTATCGAAGAAACAGATTTAACACTTAATTAAGCGCGCCTAAAAAGTTGCATATATGGTCGCACGGGGTGTGTAGCACCCCACAGACAGTTAATTAAATAAAACAAAACAAACTCAATATTCAATTTTATTATTAACGACCACATTTGAACATGAATATTAATAAACTTAAAAATCTATTATAAATGGAAAAGTGTATGTGTGTGTTTGTTTGTCCGTCTTTCACGGCGAAACGGAGGGACGAATTGACGTAATTTTTTAAGTGGAGATAATTGAAGGGATGGAGAGTAACATAGGCTACTTTTTGTCTCTTTGTAACCCCCCACTTCCCTAAAATGAGGAGTGAAAGTTTGTATGGAGCATTCCGCAATTTTCAAGGCAGAATGCTAAAAATTGGTATGCGGACTATTTGTGACTAACAAAAAAATCGTGCATCATTTTTTTTGGAAATCTGCCCCCAACCCCTTAAAAGAGGGGGTGAAATTTTATATGGGACTTCGCAGTTTTCAAGGTAGGAAGCTAAAAATCGGTACACAGACTCTTTGTTACCAACGAAAAATACCTGCCTTATTTTTTTTTAAATATTCCGTGTTACCCCGAATTTAACGCGAGTGAAGCCGCGGGCAAAAGCTAGTAATTAATAAATTTTAAACAAGAAACCGAAATAAATGTGAATATCTATGCTATATATGCTATAATTTTGGCAGACTACAATCATGTTCTCTGCGTACATTATCGCGTTCCTTAAAGCATTCAGTCTTGGTTTTTCTGCCCTTGATGCCCAAACCGTTCACAACTGAAAGATTATCGCGACTAGATTCTAAACGTTACACTTGTTTATGAAGCTACAAGAAACCGAATTAAATGTATTGAAGAGCAGTGCTATGAACTATTATTTTAAATTAATTTAAAACAAATTGTAAGTCTGGTAACTTGCTTTGGAGTGTATGACACCCCACATGCCTAATTAAGAGTTAAAAAGCTCAGTGATTTTTTTTGTTTGATGGACACTAGAACCGGTAGTTGCAGCATCTATTTTGTTTCAGAAGCAGCCCCAATAGACCATGAATGTGAGAAATCTTGTAATGGATGTTTGTGCTCATCCATGTAAGAACTATTAGAGACTGTATTTTATATTCCAGAATTCCTATAAGCCAGTACAGTCAGACTTTAAATTGGGACCCAATATCGCCGAGCAAATATTTATCATGAATAGATAATTATTATCAAGTGTTATTTGTAATACACCTACTATAAGGTTACACAAATACAGGGTTATTTGTAATACACCTGCAACCTTGCAGGATTAGATAGCTAACATCGTATAATCTTGACTATACCTACGTGGGTAAAACGCGGGGCACAAATATTACCGTAATAAAAAAAATATTACAACCAATCCGCACTGGGCCTGCATGGTTGACTAAGGCCTAAAGACCCTAAGACCCTAACTTAGGGGTAGGCTCGAGCCCTTTGGTGGGTACGTGTATTAGCTGTAATGATGATGATAATAACTATGTTTATTTTCTCCCTATTATTCACATCAAACCCTGTACTCACCAATCGCGCCTGGTGATAGCGTGATCGACGACCGTCCCCGGGTGCGGATTCTCGAAGCCCTGGCCAGTCTTCATAAAAATACGCGTGTTGATACGCTTCTGTACCACCACATACGTAAGCGTCGGCTTGTACGTAGTGCCGAGAAGCGAGAAGCACACCTCGAGCTGGGGGATCTCGTACTGTTGCAACAGCTTCAACTGGCCGTCGCCAACGCCATCCCTGTTTGTACAATATACAAATTTCAAAAATTGTTTTACTACGTGTGTTTTCCACATTATCATGTCTTTTATTTGCACGAGTACAAAGTATGTTTTGAACATTATCATTTACATGAGTAGGTACTTCACATTAAAAAAAACAATAAGCTTGCATTTTTTTATACCTGTATATGATGATTCTATCTGGTAGTTTGCCGTTAGTTCTCAAGTAATGCTTCAGCGAATCAACCAAGCACGACTTAAGGGAATCCACGATTTCTTGACCCCGCTCTTGGAACACGGCCTTAGAATACCAGTGGGTCATTGTCTGATTATAAGACGCGATGAAGGCTGAAAATATTCAAAAAATACTGTGAATAATTTAAACTAAATATATTTGTTAACCTTTTGACCGACTTCAAAAAAGGAGGAGATTCTCAATTCGATGCGTATGTTTTTTTTTTGTGTGTATGTTACGCGATTACGCCGCCAACTGTGGACCGATTTTCAAAATTCTTTTAGTATTCGATTGAGTATACTCCAAGGGTGGTCCCATGGTCACCAAAGTCAGGATCTGATGATGGGATTCCATGAAAATCGAGGAAAACCCTTAAATTTTTATGTGTTGTCAACGTGTTTTGTGTATATTACGCGATTACTCCGCTAATTGTGGATCGATTTTCAAAATTCTTTTTGTATTCGATAGAGTATACTCCTAGGGTTACCTAAGTCAGGATCTAATTAAATACCAGCTTCTTTCACTAAAAAACTAAAAATAAAAAATATTTTACAAAAAATAAAAACCGACTTCAAAAATACTGAAAAGTTAAAAATAATATAAGAATAGGTACAGACAACATCACACTTCTATATTAAAGTCGGTGACAAATTTTAAGACTTTCTAGGAGATCATCGTTTGGCACCGACTTCAATATAGAAGTGGGATGTTGTCTGTACCTATTCTTATATTATTTTTAACTTTTCAGTGTTTTTGAAGTCGGTTTTTATTTTTAGTAAAATATTTTTTTTATATAAATTATTTCATAGAAATAGAACTTTAACTGCATTGTTCAGTTCATTTACTATCATCTTATCATATGAGAACAAAGCATGTTTCAGATTCCTTTAACAATTTTATTTTAAAAAAATCTATAAATATCAATAACTAGATATTAGAAATTATATCTATTACAAAACCCTATAACTTACAGCACACACTGCGCTTCTTCCTACTTGCATCGTGGTAGGAATCGATGCCGATGACCATGGCTGTCTTGAACGGAATCGCTATGTTCCACAGAGTGCCGCCGAGCTTACAGTTAATTTGCAATAATATCTTCTGTGTTATCGCGCGTATTTTCTGTTGATTCATTATGGTTCGCGCGTTTATTACCTGCGAACATAATTGTCCTGATTTAATAGTGTACGCAAACAAAATTCATACCATTCAAATTCGCGTCAGACAATCAGAGGACTGGTTGTGCGACGAAGACTGCTTTGAAACGAAACATGAAACGGTTCCATCGTCGCGGAACACAAAACGATCTTTAAAAACAGTTCGTCTTTGCAACGACCACCTCTACTTATAACAGCATCCAAACTGTTACGCTAAAAAACCTAATTAGGTATTTTGATGTACTCTTAGAACAGATCCGATTTAAGGTAGATTCTATTTAAGATAGTACAATCGCATCGCTACCGATCTAACTAGCTAGTGGGCGTCCGCGCTTCGATAAGGAGACGCATATTCAGATTCGCACTGGAAATCGTAATATTCGAGCACGCATTTCGGAATTCACAATTTTTAAATATTCATTCCGTGAATTCGGCAACGAGTAGTCCTACCCTCTCGTTTATGTTTCCTACTAGCGGATTATACGCAACGTATATACGTTCCGTTTAACGTGCATGCATGAAACGGAATTTAATATAGAATCGTTTTTTTTCTTTTTTACAAAAATCTTTAAAATTGTGTACAAATATTTTCGCACATGACACATGATTTGTATTCAAGATTTACATAAATATACCGCCACCCAAACGTGCAGCCCAAAACAATTTTACTACACGACTGTGTTGTATATCCGATTTAGTGTAGTGTGATCGCAAGCGAACAGTTGAGATTCCTAACTGTTCCATGATTTTCTACAATCTCGACAGTGTTATAAGTACTTAAGGTCAGGCCGGTTCACAGAATTTGAAGATATGATGTACAGTCGAGGAATTCATTTTGCAACCCACCTGAGGTTGAATATCGTAAAGCAATATGGCACCATATAAGAGCTAGGAATGTTGCTTTAACAACTTTGTATACACTGTAACTGTAACTAGGCATCACTTGACATATCTATTTGAATTTTCAACTTTAAATACATTGTCAGTGTCAAACAATATGTCAACGAAATGGGTTGGGAATAAAGTTCCTCGACTGTACAATCCTACTACACAAAAATTACTATAGACTGAAAAAAAATAACCATAAGTGAATAAAATATTAAGTAATGACTTGGTAACTGTCTAAAAATATATCGCTATTAAAATAAATATCCATGTTGACAGTTGCGTTTTTTTTTTCACTGCTACGATTTAATTTTCACAAAAGAGATATTATTTTTTCATTCTAATTGTTCTACAATTACTGGTTATATTTTCAATGAAGGATCAAGTTTTCCAAAATCAAATTAAATGTAATGTTTTGTTTTGTAAATCTGGCGAAGCGACAATTAAAGCTATGCAATGCCACCTCAAAGCCGAGTAGATTTCGTAAACTGCCTTGACCTTAAAACCAAGTCAATTTTGAATTCCAGATAAGAGTGCTTACTACAAATTTTTATTTTTAGATGTGAATGTCTCCTTTTTATTTTAAGTAGTATTCATATAACAATTTTCAAACAGCTTTCTATACTTGTATCATGTTACAGAATCTATCTCACGAAAGTTCCACGGCTATAAATATTTCTAACAGAAAATATGGCTGAATGCTTTGGGTTAGTTAGAATCACATTCAGGAAACTTCTTTCATGAAATATACCCTACCAAAAAATGTGTTTGCTTAATTTATTGTATTAATTTTGAAGTATAAAATACCATTACTAAAGCGAAATCATACCTGAGACGGCACAGGGTTATCAGCACAGCAAATCTTTTTTATCGCAGCGTATCTGTCATCTCTTGCTGTAGGGCAAATGGTTACTATGAGCTGCAGCGATGAAGAAAAGCATTTCTTCAGGGCTGTCACGTACGAATCCGTACGGTCGTTTGGCAAACGTAAGAGTTCAGGGTCGGACACGTTTATGCCCATAGGACGACACGATCGCTTTAGTGTGTCGAGGAAATTCTGAAAAAAAAAGGAAAAAAAGGTAAATAATATATTTTTCATACCACCTGCTCAACAATGTTCAATTATAACCCACATAACTTCAAGGTAAAGCAAGACATTATATCCCCCAGGGATATAATGTTGTATGAAACTCCCAAGGGATTAAAGTGTTTTAAATTTGGAACATAAAATTCGTATGAAAATTTAGCATAGATGCTCTAGCTTAGAAAGGCAAAGGGTCTACGCCCATACAGCAGTAGCGTGCATCCACTAGAGACAAATAGACATTCTGCCAGTGTAAATAATGTTTTTATAAAATTTAAATACATTATTTCTTTACCAAAATTATAAAATATTTACCGACATAATACTGTAAGCTAAAATAAACAATTACAGTTCACTTTATTTTTTATTGATAAAATACTTTTTAATCTAAAAGCGCCATCTTTTAACGGCCACCATTAACTATCTATATAGACGAATAAAAAGCAGAGTAAAGCAAGAACACTAACGCTGCCGGAGGATACACAGCGAACTAAATTCTTTCATTTGGAAAAATTACGCGGCATATTTAAAAATAAAGAATGTTTCTACAATTTGTTTCATAATGTGCACCAACGCTATTCCGTTGTATTGTTTTCATACTTTTTCATAGCTTAAACTTTGCCGCCAACGCTATTATGTATTTCAAAATTGTAATATCTTGATGCTTACGTTAATTAAGTGCTTCATCAATACAGTCTTTTTAGAAGTCTATTCAGTGTTTTATTGATAAAGTTAAAAAACGTAAGTAAATGTCCAGGTGCCAGCTTTTGTATTTTTTATTTGAGGTCATTAGGCTGTCGACTATTTGAAATTTATTTCGACAGTTGTGTATAGTAATTAATTGGCGTTATAAAAGTAAATATATCACGAAGTTGAAAAATAAAAGAAATTTATTTGATACCATTTTATTGTTAACAAAGTAACATGCGTCTTGCGTGCTACTAAACGTCATTGACGAGGTCCAGCAGCTGATCGTATCGTATTGTAAATCGATGGGTAGACTAAGTTCATACTTGTTATATTATTATTAATATGTTTTAAGTTTTATAATGTTTTAAGCTTAACTTAAGATAAAATTATTGCGTGACGTATTCCGTGCTTTAAAATAACAACCTTTTTTTTGTATTCTATGGTTTTCATCATAATATCATAATTTTAACCATACTTATAGTGATAATGATAATGTGACAGTGTTTATGATGAAAATTACCACCTAAGTAATTGGTTATAAAACCCTGAGTTTTTATTGTCTCGCAGATGGTATGAAAAGTAGAGTATTCACCTCGGGAATAAAGCAGTGTCTTCGTCTTAGGCGACTTGAGCCCCTCGCTTCACTTAGGACTCAACATAACTCCCTCGCTTCGCTCAGAAGTTAAATTTTAACTCTAGAGTCCCTCGTTACACTCGGGGTTCAATATGGCACCCGTGACGTTAGACACTGCTTTAATCCCTTGGTGCATAATCTACTATTAGTTGTTATTTTGACATGATGTCACCATGGCGTGCTAATGAGTTACGATTATTAGTGAACATATATGAGACAGAAGTTCCTAGTGAAGTGGTCCTTGGAAGTGATAGGTGGAGCTTACAAATATCAAGTAAACATTCTATTAGCAAATCTATGTTAGTTCATAATTTTATTGCTATTTTGTGCGTTCTTCATATTTTCGCAAGCTTCAATATTTGACAGGATTTGTAAGAATGTAACCTTACAAGACTGGGGAACTATTCGTTACTCTAATTATAGGCTCTCTATTTGTAGGCATAAAAATTATTGTCATAAAATCATATTCCATAATTTCGATTGTAATAATCGTCAAGACGCATAATAATCAGGAAGCAGAATAGTAATAAGCATAATATTGTGTGGCAGAAAATCATTTGTCATAAGTATTAAAACCCATAAACTCGAAACACAGAACAACTTGACGCATAATTTTTCAAAGCATAATTAATGTTTAGCATATTAATCACAACGAACAATACAATTACGCAGAATTTCTCTAGGCATAAAAGGCGCGCAAGCATGCAGCAATGTAAAAAAACATGCAGTATGCATGCAAGCAAGCATGCAATATGCAAGCAAGCATGCAACATGCAAGCAAGCATGCAACATGCAAGCAAGCATGCAACATGCAAGCAAGTATGCACAGTGCAAGCAAGCATGTACCACGCAAGCAAGCATGCACCTTGCAAGCAAGCATGCACATGCATAGTTTCTGTCACGGCTCCGACGCTGCGGGGCTCCGGCGGTCCCACGGGAGCTTATCGTCACAGATGACTTTCGCTCGCCGCCGCGGCTAAGGATGGCCATCCTCAGCCGCGGCGGCGCGCGTTAAAACCACCTGCTCCTCAGCTCGCGGGCCGCCTCGCCCCTCCGCGCCTACGCGGGTTTGAATTACACTCTAGGGGTAGGACAAACAAGACTACGTGGAGTCGGTTTTGCAGCGATTCGTTTCTGTCACTAGTAGCATGAATGAATTACTTTGTCAAATAAAAAATCAATATATACTATGAAAAAAATATATCAAATGAAAATATAGAATATTCGAGTATCATATTTGAATAAAATAATATATGAAATGTTATTATAAAAAGTTGAGTAAAACAGAGAGTAAACATTGTATCTAATGAACGTGATATCCCTTAAAATAAAATCATTTCTAATTATTAGGTTGGGGAAAAAGTCTTTTCGGATTATAGTATGTATAAACTTGTAATAAAATCTCTTTGGCTATACTATTTGTATCTGGCTAGTTTTGGTATCATTGAAAGTTTAAATTTTAAAGAACATAATTCCAAATTCAAATTAGGAAAATGTGTGATTTTCATTTGTTTTTCGTACCGCCAAGATGAGTGAATCTAATGAAGAAATTCGATACATTTTAAAATTTTACTACAAAAAAGGTAAAAATGCAACGCAAGCCGCGAAAAAAATTTGCGATGTTTATGGACCTAGTGCAGTGTCTGTGAGAGTAGCACAAATTTGGTTTAAGCGTTTTCAATCCGGAAATTTTGATGTCAAAGATGCACGTCGCTCTGGTCGCCCTATTACAGATAAAATGGATGCCATTTTTGAAAAAGTGGAGCAAGATCGGCATGTCAGTAGTTACGACGTAGCTGAAGAACTGGGAATTGACCACAAAACAGTTTTGGCGCATTTGAAAAAAACTGGGTACACAAAAAAGCTCGACATTTGGGTACCTCACGAGCTCACTGAAAGAAACCTAATGAACCGTGTACTCATTTGTGATTCTTTATTACGACGTAATGAAACCGAACCATTTTTGAAGAAGCTGATAACTGGTGATGAAAAGTGGATCACGTACGACAAGAACGTGCGAAAAAGGTCGTGGTCAAAGGCCGGTCAGGCTTCACAGACTGTGGCGAAACCCGGGTTAACTCGCAACAAGGTGATGCTGTGTGTGTGGTGGGATTGGAAGGGCATTATTCATTATGAGCTGTTACCACCAGGCAGGACCATCGATTCTGAACTCTACTGCGAACAACTGATGAGATTAAAGCAAGAAGTTGAGAGAAAGCGGCCGGAATTAATCAACAGAAGGGGTGTGGTTTTTCATCATGATAACGCTAGACCTCACACATCTTTAGCCACTCAGCAAAAATTAAGAGAGTTTGGCTGGGAGGTGTTAATGCATCCGCCGTATAGTCCTGACCTTGCACCTTCAGATTTCCACCTGTTTCGGTCTCTTCAGAATTCTTTAGGCAGTGTCAGGTTAACATCACGAGAGGACTGCCAAAACCACTTGTCGCGGTATTTTGACCAGAAGTCCCAAAATTTCTATAGCAATGGGATCATGTCCCTACCTACAAGATGGCAAAAAGTTATCGAACAAAATGGTACCTACATACTTTAGTTATATGTAAATAAACTATATTAAAAAATGTTTTGAATTTTCTTAAAAAATGCGAAGAAACTTTTTCCCCAACCTATTATAAGAAATGCCCCAAAATATTAGGGATATCATTAATTATGACACTTAAAATTATGGCAAAACATTTTAGGACTACCAATATTATGTCAAAAGAAATTAGGGATTTCATTAATTATGCTTCATGAAATTATGCCTTTGGATAATTGTGCCTTATACAAATTATGCAAAGAAAAAATTATGTGACGTTAATGTTATGCTTTTCGATTATTATGCTTAGTGATTTATGCCAAGCGCCTTTATGACAAACAACATTATGCCAAATGAAAGGTCCCGCTAATTATACACCCCTTTTTACAAGATAAAATTTGTAGAATCTTTCATAGTATTATAAAATACTAGACTATAAACAACAGTAACTAATTATGTATCACTAAAGACTCTTTTTTCTATTATTAATTCCATTATAGATTTGTCTTATTGAATACGTTTTTTCAAAAGTTTACTCCTTTGATAAAAAAAAACCTTGTCTTTTAAAGGCTGGGGAGTAAAAAAAGCGCTGATGGACTGCAGAGTGGATGAAAGATAAATTCAACTAATAAGACCTCTAACTTGACCAAAACACCTACAGTTAACCTCCACGAACCATTCTCAGCGTTACAAATCTTTATTTACTTACATTAGTAACTTGCTTATCTCGTTCTGTGAACAAAATGGTCCATCGCAGGATGTCCACGGCTTGCATCACAGCATTCCTGGTGACGTCGCCGTTCCACTCAGCGTTCGGTTTGCCCGGCACCCTGACGTTGTTGCCAAAGAACAGTGTCTCCGGTGGCAATGTTCGGGCGGTAATACTAATCGTCTCGGGAGCTAAACTCAGACCCCATCCGGCTAAGCGGTTTCTAGCACTTTCGTTCTTCATCACGTTTTCAATATACTGTAAAACACCGATCAACTATTGAAGGCAGGAAGAAAGAAGATGGATGTGTATGCTTCATACTTTAGATTGAATTGAACAATTCAATCTCGTTTTAATAAAACGTGAAATTGAAAAACATCAACAAAACATAATTGAAAATGTCTGATCAGCCCCGCGAGCATGGATTTGTCGATCGACATACACACAGAGTGTAAAAAGACGTATACCGAAGCCGGCGTCTACGCATTCAGACCATTATAAAGCAATATAACGAAAAATCAATGACGTGAAACGAAATTCATTTTTAGGCCTAAAAAAAACGACGACAATAAATACTACGCAATGCGTGCCCGCGCCTGGCTTGCGCGTCCGGATATCGCGTCGGTGTTAGTGAGTCAGTGTGAGTGCGTGTAAAGCAAGACGAGTTTCCCGCGCAAGAGATTCCTTTTCAGTATTAAATTTTGTTAAGAAATACTGATTTTTTCGTAAATTATTTGTTTCTTTGGACGAAAATTATCAAAATACATTTCGAACAGTTTTGTAAAAATAGTAACTTTAACCTTGAATATCTCGGCAACTATTAGTTTCACAATCATGGTCTAGAAGACAAAAACTATAGTGATGATGGGAACAATACGTGGGTTTCGGCTTCGGTACCGGTCTTTTTACACCCTGTATATCGATCGACAAAAGCATCTGTCCTTTTCACTCCTTAGGAATATCTGTCAAATTTATCAATTTTTGTCGAGTATGTCGATCTTAGCTGTCAAATTTTGTTTATCGAGACTTCCATGCTCGCAGAGCAGTATTGATAGCACTACACCAATTAACAACAAAATAGTTGGACCAATCTAACACCAAAAAAAAACAAAAAATTGAATTTGAAACCATAAACAAATCATTCATTCCCGACATTTTTTTGTATGTATCAGAAAAAAGAAATTAAAGAACATTATTCTAAATAGACAAACAATTTATACTGAAAATACAAATGTTAGCCCGAATGACGGCACAAGCGATTAATTTTTAGTCATTAAAAAATACCTTTTTGAAGGCTGCGTGACGCTGATTGGGTGTGATCCTAGTGTAAGTGGCCACATCCTTCATGAGCCTCATATTGCTGCGCTGATCATCGGTGAGACCAGTAAGCTGACATAGTTCAGGCACCAGGCAGATCATGAAATCGGTGGGAGCTTCCGAGCCCGGCATACGTTTCGTGTCCCTATAAAATTAAACATTTCCTTGCGGTTCTTATAAGCGTAAACCAGATATTTATTTCAGTTTAAAGTAAAATATTACTAAAAGCCCTGAATACAATTATGTGAAAATTATACTTCAAGATGAAAAGCCCTTAAGTATGTATGTATAAAAAAGCATTTGTTTCTTTTTATGGGCCATTTCAAATTATACAAGGAAGATAAAAATTCTGCATACTTTTAATTATGTAAATATACATAGTAGTATATTCTTTAATATTGGTTGTTTATATTGGTGTGGTTTAAAAATAAGATGGCATAATAGATGGACACTGATTTAATTCAAGGAAAAATATAAGTATAAGCAGCATCTTTAGTCTAAATTCATCACTGCTTGTAAACAAAATTAATAAATGCAGATATTTGGAAAACCTATAAAATTAATAATTTAACAACTTACCTAGATATAAGCATCGGTTGATCCCAGTCAGTAATTTCAATGCCATAATTTTTCTTATAGTAATCTATGTAGCTGATCTTCACAACACCCTCTTTTTCCTTCTTCTCGAAAGTAGACCTCGGCGTCATTGTGTCGTCAATACTATCGACCCTGAATAAGAGAAATGTGTTTGTCTACAACATGTTAATAAAATTGCGCGATACCTCAGACACGGCGTCTTATTTTTATTTATTGCTACCTGTGCCCGCGACCTTGTCCGCATGGAATGGCTTTTGGCAGCATTTTGATTTTTGTGGGCAATATTTTTAAAGATATTGATAAAAGGTAGCCTATGTTATTTATACCTTATATAATTAGCTATCTATTAGTGAAAGTCCCGTCAAAATCGATTCAGCCATTCCGGAGATTAGCGGGAACAAACAGACAGACGGACAATTTTTTTTTAAATTGTGTTTTTGTTGTTGGTACCCGATTTACATTTATACCTATTTAGTAAAAACTTGTTATTTTGACATTACAAACAGACACTTAAATTTTATTTATTTGTATATAGAGTACCTATGGATATATAAATTATAAAAATGAAAAAACATTTTCGCAGATTATTAACGAAGATAAGAGGTTTGATTAATATTAAGGAAAATAATACTGACGCATAATTTTAATGAAATTCGAATGTTGTTACGCAAATTTTATCAAAAAAATATTTGTTGACTATTATACATATTTGTTTCCATTTAATTATTATTATTATTATTTATTTATTTCGAGCAACAAAGACTCATAATGGTTAGTAACAATGGAAACTTAATGTACCATTCTCTTGTTCACAAAACACTATTGAAAACTGATCTTTTCCCGCGATTTCGTCTGCTTTTTTTGGTGTTTACCGCAAAAGCGTTAGTTAATGTTTATTCAGGTTATAAGCATTGTGTTTGGCAGAGTCATTCAAATCCATTCACAAATTTTTGAGTGACTGAGTTGAATAAGTAAAAACATTCACGTTTATTTTATTAGTGAGATAATCGGTTTTTATTTTTCTACTTTTAACTCACCTAAACAGCTTCTTGTTATAAGAAGTCATAACAGAACAGCCCACCAGCTTCTCCGCGAGCGCTCGCTTCCAATTCGAGCCCTCCGCTTGTACAGTCTCCCTGATAAAAGAGAGGACAGACTGCGTGCGTAGCACGCGATGAGTTGAGTCCAGTGTTAACATAAGACCGCCTTCGTACTCATCCACAGCCGTGACGTATCTACAACGAACATCATGGACTTACCATAAATATTAAAATGGTTTAAGCAAAAAACTGCACTTATGTCACTATTTTGAGTCATAACTTCTCAGTTCATCTAAATTGTTCGTGAAACACGTGTACCCATATGAATGGATGGATTCATAAATAAACGATTACAAACAAAATGTCTTTTAATTTATTTTTAAAAGCCTTTTCAAGTGAATATTTTGTGAGTGACAGTGAAATATCAAGTGTATGGGATTATAGTAGAGGTTTAAAAAAACTTGTATATTCTATTACTTTAGTGCAATGTTAATTATGTAGTTACTGCAGTAAGGCTAGTTACTATTACGGCTACTGTATAAACACTTATTGATTAAATCAAATAATTACCCTGGCCAAACTTCCAATTTATGCTGTGGTATCTGAATAGCGGAATGTTCATTAAAATGTTGCCTGCCAAACCTAACTAACTGCAGATCTTTCATGATCTGTTTAAACAACACATTGTACATGTGTATCATTTCACTTAAACGACGAGTTCTGCGAAAGATAATCTGAAAAGAAGATTACACTTAAATCATTCACGACATTTTTCAAAAGTGTATTTTTTAGATTTTTCACTATCAACAAAACAAGCTTACCGAAATCTTGACTTTAGTGTTGTCAAATGGGTTGGTAGATACCAAATTAGTTGCCTCCTCTGGCAACCTATGAGGCACATATAGGGTAGTCCCATCAAAGGTTTTTTGTTTAAAATACTGACTGTGCTCTGCAAAAAAAAAACTCTTTTTAACATACAATGTATGAAATAACATGGTTGTATGCTACTTAACCTAAATCCAAAGTACCATTCAAAAGCTTGAATCGCAAATGCTTATAATCTTGATCCGGCTCATACTTCACTTCATACTCAAACACATTGTTCTCTTCGAAGTTGAGATATATAAAGTTGGCTGTTACTTCGATGGGTGTTCCAGATTCACCTTTCATAACAACCGGCGGTGTGTCTTTTACTTCTTTCTGTAATAAATATATATAAAAATTACTTTTATAACCTTACTACTTACTATACTTAATACAAAGGTGTGTGCGAATAGATAAATGGATGTTTCATCTACAGTGTTCAACTTGTTAAGATCAAGGGACTATCCACAATGGTATAAATAAGAATAAGATATTCTTAATTTCTATGTTTATTTATATTACTTAACTAGTGGGCCCGGCAGACGTTGTTCTGCCCGATTACAGCGCCCGCTACCGGATCCAATTATACGTTTAAACCTTCCCTGGATCTATTCAAATACACACAGAAAATTTCATAAGAATCTGTCGAGCCATTTCAGAGTTTTTGCGAGACTAACACACAGCGTTTCATTTTTATATATAAGAAGAAGAAGAAGAAGAACAAGACTAGTGGGCCCGGCAGGCGTTGTCCTGCATGATTCCAGCACCACCTTCCGGATCCAACTTGACGTTTAAACCTTCCCTTGACCTATCCAAATACACACAGAAAATTTCGAAAGAATCTGTCGAGCCGTTTTAGAGTTTTTGCGAGACTAACACACAGCGTTTCTTTTTTTAAAATAAGAAATCCAGCTTTATATATTATAGATATAAAGAAGAAGAAGACTATTTATACTACTACTTTATATTATTTTAACCGCCTCCATGGTCTAGTGGTTGAGACCACCGGGTGTTGATCGGGAGGTCCGGGATTCGTTTCCCGCTGGGGGCAGAAATTTGTCTGCTCGGTTTGGTTGGTGGTAGGGCTTCTGAGCCCGACTGGCTAGCTACCACCGTCTTACCTAAGTAATAACAATGTTTATAGTATTGTTGTGTTCCGACAATTAGAGGTAAGATAGCCAGTTCCTCAGATATTGAGGAGTCCAGGCGAAGCTCGCTTCCACCTTCGGCCTTATCATTACTTACCATCAGGTGAGATGAAGGCTAAGAGCTTCCCTGTCGTATGTAAAAAAAACGTATACAAGTATTTATGTTTTTTTACATATGTATTAAATCTATTGATGCCAGTATCACTCACCCAATGACAGTGATGCAGAGATAAGCAGCATTGAGTATTCAAGACTGTATTCATGATTTATTTTGTAAAAATTTATGTTTTAACCGCCTCGATGGTCTAATGGTTTAGTGAGACCACCAAATGTTGATCGGGAGGTCCAGGGTTCAATTTCCCATAGGGTCAGAAGTCGAATCACATCGCATCATGGTGGTAATCATAGGCAATCTAATTCTAAACCCATAAGCTAAAAGGTTTTCTTAAAAACTTTCTAATACTCTATCAGTTGAGGACACTCAAGAATGTCCTCAGGAAATCCCTCGAAATCGGTATTCCTGTTTGAAACTCAAGGGCACCTTGGGGAAATCTCAAGAAACCTCGAGCAAGGTCGATCCGAGGTCAAAAGCCATCATAGACAACTGCACAAAACGAATGTACTATTCTGCGGTCCGCCAAAAAAATATAAACACTAATTTGTTCATTATATCTCATTTAATTTAATAAATTAGATATAACAGTTTAGTTGAAAAATCCCTGTTGCATAAAATCTAAATAGCATCTGAATTATAGGTGCAATGGGTAAACCTCTTTTAGATTGCTCTGGTATTGAACACAAGGGGTAACAAGTTTTAAATAAGTTTCTTTACGAAAACGATAGTGTCGTTGTTGAAACTCCACATAGTCATAAACTCAATGGGATTTTCTGCATCCCGTAAATAGCGCCGTTCAGGATAGTCCTACGTATCGTAAAGATAATTCGAAAAGCTCGAAAAATAATTCGAAACACTTTTAAAAATCTTGTTGGATTTAAATTAAAGGCGGAAATAACCTGCCAATCTTCTTCAAGGTACGTCGAGACCATTTTGAGATCGAGACATATCTTGAGTTTGACAATTTGTTCCTCGACTCGAGTAAAGAAAGAACTGTCAAATAACATTAAGGGCAGAAAGTCGAGTAAGTTTTCTACAATTATGCATACAGATTTAGGTCGAAAACGATTGAATCGACTGGAGGAAATTTCGAGGAAATGTTTAAGAATATGGATATTTATTATTCTCATTCAGTCTCCGAATTTAAAAAATGTTTAGGAGGTTAAAAATTTTTTTTAATTTTATCATATTGCAAAGGCGAATGTGACGACAGATATTGTTGCTTCAATCTACCTTCTTTCAATTCAAATTCAAATTCAAAAATCTTTATTCAACATAGGCCTTTACAGGCACTTATTGACGTCAAAACAAAGCAAAACATTCTAATTTAAAGGAAACATAAATTTAACCTTGTATGTGCATACATCCTGAATATACCTACTCAAGATGTCTGCAAATACAAGTAGTAATGAAAAAAAAAAAAAAAAGTTGAATCTACACCTGTTCGGAAATTGGGAGAGCCTTCTCGAGAAGAACAGGCAAGAAACTCGAAAGGTCAAATTTTTTATCTCCTCTTTTAAATCGCCATTTACAATTTTGGTTCAAGTAACTAATAAATACTATAGAGATCGCAACAATAGAAATACAGTGTGATTCTGCATAAAGTGCACATACGAGGCAGGGGGCAAAAGGAAAAAAAAACCACATTCTTTTGTATTTTTAGGGGCCATTTTTTTTTACCCTCCGTTGCAAACCTGACGTGCAAAAACCGTTATAACTCTTGAATGAGTAGACAAATATCAATGAAATAAACGCCATTGTGATCCTTAAAGACCAATAGTGCTGTCAAAACACAAATTTGGGCAAACAGAACCATCCATCTGTACAAGCATTCCGTGCCGTAAAGCTAGCGGCACATCCTCTAATAATAACGGCAGTTCATCACGCAGCAGTGATTCCTTCCCCCCGAACATAGAATTCGAAGGAAACAGGTCTCCTGATCACGACTCTGATAGAAAAATTTGCGGAAGTTATCGGTACTGCGGTCTCCAACACCCCGTTACGAATAATCATAGCTATTGTTACAATTAACCTAGAGACACCCTATTTATGTAGTGTTTGAAAGCTGAAATGATACAGATTGAAATAAGCCCCCGTAGCACGTCCACCAAAACACGATATGATAAAGCGATTTATCGCGGTGAACTGTCAAAATACGACGAAACCCTATTGTATTTTGACAGTTCACCGCGATAAACCGCTTTATCATATCGTGTTTTGGTGGACGTGCTAGGGGGGCTGTACTAGAAAACAATACCATATAAAGGGTATTTTTCGTATAAAAATTGGATTTAATTGAGAAGATGCAGAATCGCACAGTATTTTTTATTGTTACCGATATATTTATTGTTGTTTATATCTATGTGTGTGTGACTATAATTGTACAACTTCAGATAACATGGTGGGACAAATTGAAAATTACTTACAAAGTACTTGTTCTTGGCTACGGACTGTTGGGCTGTAGACTGTGAAATAGTGCTCTCAGCCATCTTCTGGGTAACTGAACTCACATCCCCCTGGCCCCCCACATCTGATGACGTTCTCGTTGCTTGTCTACAAAGAAAATATATGAAAACATTTGTGAGTACTATAAAAAGTAAACATTATTTGCTGCTTATACTCGTTTACACATTTATTGACAACCTATAAAATATTAATATTCAGTAAATATGCACTAAAGCATGAGTAAATATGATATTTCGTGTTAACATACAGTTGAATTAGAACTTTGAAAGTTCTATGTGTTTCCCCTATCCCTTACTGTTACCATCTAAAAGACATGTAACTTCACTGCTCACAGTTACTCATATAATGTATCATATAATCTATACTAATACTAATATTATAAAGCTGAAGAGTTTGTTTGTTTGTTTGAACGCGCTAATTTCAGGAACTACTGGTTCGAATTGAAAAAATATTTTTTAGATTGGATAGTCCATTTATCGAGGAAGGCTTTAGGCTATATCACATCACGATATTGTTATTTTCGAACATCCACGCGAACGAAGTCGCGGGCACAGCTAGTGTAGGACTATAAATTCAACATTAGTTTGTATTATGTGTTCTGTTAAAAAAAAGTTAATTTTCACAATATGTCACTGGGACGTAAATTAACAAAGAAGCTTGTGAAATATGTTTGTTAATACAAACATATTTCACAAGCTTCTTTGCAAGTGGTAAACTGTTAACTCTGTCTCCACAGAAAAAAGGTGGAAGATATGAACATAATATTAGGTAAAAAAATGACAATGAGAGTACATCGCAATCTATACTCACAAATTCTGCAATAGTTTCAATCCTCTGCCAGCTCCTTTAGATACTGTTGACGGGGCAGGACTAGGGCTCACATCAGAAGCTGGGCTATATGCGATTCCTGACGAGGTTCCTGTTGAAAAGTAGTATGTTTCTTTAAAATTATCATACAAACTATACGAAATGTATTTCCTGTTCCATCAAAAGTCTATATTATCAAATGAACTATCAGAATTGCATGCAAACTGCTACTGACGTCTAAGTCAAATTTAAATTTAAAAAATAAAGTAGTCATGTAATGTAAAGTATATATATTTTGACTTTCTTTACTAGTTTTGACTTTCTTTACTAGTTTTGACTTTCTTTACTAGTTTTGATTTTGACTTTCTTTACTAGTTTTACAAGAGGGAGGGATATAATATGTACGAAAAAAATAATAACCTGGTTTCTGCTGCATTTTAGATAGCATCATAGCAGCAAACTTTCCGCGTCCTCCAATGCTAGTCACACTTGAACTAACCTATTAGATAAAATTAGATATACAAAAATAATTATTAGGTATCTGATGACTTATTACATAATCAAAAATAATCAGAAATATACACCTACATTATTCTTCAGGAAATGAAGTTCAAAAAATGACAAAACCTCGCAATTTTTTCGTCCTGCATCGATTTGCATAAAAACGTAGAATTAGGCTCATCTTACCCTCTACTTCAAAATCCGATGGACGCTGTTTGTTTTTTAAGGGTGAAACTACCCCTAATTGTCAAAACTTATAAAATAACATTATAAACCTTAAGATGGGTAAAGTTTGGTTTAGATTAGTTGAATAATGATTGTTTTATACTTTGGAATATAATTTCAGAATAATATTATAACATTTAAAAATCAACCCTTGTTAGAGCTTAATGAAAAAAAAATATTTCAACAAAAAATATTAATTTTTCATAGTTTTCATCAGTTTTTTTCGACTTATTCGTGAAAAACCTATTTAAAACGTCGATTTTTTCATCGAAAAACTATTACTTTCAATAGCAACTAACTCGAAAAATATTAGTTTTACAAAAAAATGTATTGAACATTTTTTACTTAGAATTACTTTTTTCATTGATTCCTGTAGTTAAAATTTAATAAAAAATGTCCAACCCCGAGATGGGGTGGCAACGAGGTGGGGATGATATAGTTTTTGAGGCTATTCTCTATCTTCTGTGAAAATTTCAGGTAAATAAATCCATGCAGGACTAAAAATTGCGAGCCAAATAGCTTAATTCCCTGGACGATTAAGCATTTTTTAAATTTTTTATCGATATTTGTGTATGTTGTTTTCTCCAAAGTTGGATACATATTTCGAAATAATAAATATTGAAAGTAAATAATATTTATTTGACTATTGATTTAAGTGACATTTTTCACACTTAGTTGCACAAGCAAGCACCCTGATATTATAATTAAAGAGCTTATTACACTATTCAATTTGTAGAGATCCGATTTAGGAACACTCTAATTAGAAAGTTGGAAGCGAGTGATCACACTAGACTAAATTGAATCCTAAATCGGAAGCAGTGTTGCCACGTTAGTGGATTTTCCCCTAGTTTTGGTGGTTTGGTGTTTCTGGTGGCTAGTTTTTAGTGAGCATCAAAAGTCTAAAACATAAACATAAATGAACCTCATCTAATGAATACTAGTCTGTCATTCCGGAATGTCACACCCGAGATAAATGTACAGATTATAAAAATATTTATAAATAATAATAAACCTATACACACTATTCATTTAATAATGAATCAATATTTACTGCTATAAATGATGAAGAAAAATATGTTACATATATACTAATAAATATTTGGTAGATTTTAGTAACTTTGGTCGATGTAATAGTATTGTTATTAAATAAATCACATTTTTTTTCTACCTTTACATTCACTGCTAAAAGTATTGGTGGATTTTAGCGCTTTTTTAACATTCGATTTTCTTAAAATCTAGCGGAATTTTTACAATAGTTTAGTGTATTTTTTTTTCCTTCAAACAGCAACACTGAAGTAGAGCGATTGGGACCCTCCTTGTTTCCTAAATCGTATCCAATCTGTTCTAACTGCGATTACACCTTCCTGTTTCCTAAATCGGATCTCTACAAATTGGATAGTGTAATAAGCTCTTAAGTGTCGGCAGTCACCTATTAGGTAATAATTATAGGTACCGGGTGAATTGACTACAATCCCTACAAAAACCACAGTATAAGTAAGTAGTAGATGGTAGCAAACACTTAAAACAGTCATCAATCAGGAACCTACAAAATTTATTGATTTTGAAACTTAAAAGGGTTAACCTCAAAATCCTTAGATGGGAAGTGAGGGTCTAATTTGTATGGAGAAACAACATGAGTTAACTTTTTTTATTTGAAACTGGGTACTCCCATCGTTTAATGAGTAAACAAGTGTTTTATCTGAGGCGCCTACAGTGAAGGAAAACATCGTTAGGAAACCTGCATACACCTGTGAAGTAATTCAAAGAGGTATGTGAAGTCAACCAATCCGCACTGGGCCAGCGTGGTTTGACTAAGGCCTAATCCTAACACAACTAGTTAGGGTAGGCTCGTGCCCCTCGGTGGGGATGTATATGAGCTGTGATGATGAAGTGTTTTTTTGAAATTCAACCCCTGAAACGGGGGAATGTGGTGACAAAGTCTGAAAATCAACATTATGTATCGTATGTTTAGTTTATGGGTCGCTGATTACTAAAACAACAACTATTTTAAAATCCTATGTGGCAGACGTGAAATACAAGTGTTTTATCTGAGGCTCCTACAGTGAAGGAAAACATCGTTAGGAAACCTGCATACACCTGGGAAGTAATTCAAAGAGGTATGTGAAATCAACCAATCCGCATTGGGCCAGCGTGGTTTGACTAAGGCCTAATCCTAACATAACTAGTTAGGGTAGGCTCGTGCCTGTCACAATATGGGTGTCACTTCTCAGTTTCCGATTGAGCTGAAATTTTGCATGCATGTGTATATCGCGTGACAATGCAATATTATAATGACAAAGAGCTGATCTGATGCTTCGAGCTGGAAGGTGGCCATAGCAACTTTGCAATAAAACGACACCATCCCATCGAATTTGGGCTCATTTGGTTCATATTGATGAGTAATAAAAGCTTTAGTAATAATTTATTTCCTTTTGAGGTATGGAACAAGACCCGCATTATCCTAATAGATTTTAAATTTCTTCTTAAAAGTTCACGCAAAACTGAACAGAAACAGTTTTGCACAACCATCTCTTTTATATTACTTCATCAAAAGCAAACTTAGAAGTGAATTGAATACACGTAAAACACTGTTTCTCACTGAGCAGGTGCATCAACAAAATACTGAGGTGATCTGACTTGCAAGGACAAATTAACAACAAAGTTTGATTTAGTTATATAGGAAGATGACAAGCATATCCAAATGGGATAAAAGTTTGTGATATTGAATACCAATTGCGTTATATTCAAAGTGTTTAAGGACTCTACTGGATGATTTACCTATAGGGTAGAGGTACCCCTTTTCGGCCAGTTAGCAGGATCAGTTCATCTGTTGTATTTTATTATAAAATATGACACTTGAGATGCAAGTCATCGCCCCCACTTTATATACTCAGTAAAGAAAACCACAAACTACCTACACTCTGATATGATAACATACATTACTTACCACAAACGATAACAAAAATATTACGTTATACTAGAAATAGTTGATGATAAACTTTTTTTTCTGATTTTAGTGCGGACGGAAGTGGACTTAGACATTTCTCACGGTCGTGTCTGCATAAATCAATGTTTTCGATCTCGCTCCAAGCTCACGATATCGTTCTTTGTAACGCATATCTATATTGATCACATTCCCCAACATAACTATAATGATGCTTAGGACGAGGACTTCCACCATTGGCTAGCACCACTGTACTAGACGTTCTCCTTTTCAAAGTT
The DNA here is from genome assembly GCA_963935595.1 of Schoenobius gigantellus. Taxonomy (NCBI): domain Eukaryota; kingdom Metazoa; phylum Arthropoda; class Insecta; order Lepidoptera; family Crambidae; genus Schoenobius; species Schoenobius gigantellus. The sequence continues at coordinate 12,538,351 of OZ012558.1, forward strand.
GTTGAACTTATAGGTATAGCGATGGTGCTTGATTCCGTCTTCTGATGTCGTTTTAAATCTAGTTGTTGTTTATTCACACGTACAGTTACCTCGATACCATCATCATCGCTTAAAACCTGGTGAAACTCCTCCTTGCTCGGCGATTGTTTAACTGATACATCACGTCGCTGTCTTCGTAGGCGTCGTGGACTTTCTAGAACATGCTCTCTTGTTATCTCAATTCTATTGATTATCATCCCATTCATAACACATATCGGAAAACTATAATAATTCTCTTGAGTTATATTAATTACTTTTACCGTACTTCCTTTTTCTGATAAAAATACTTGTATACTTATTCCTTCAGACTGAGTTGTATTATTTATTGTTGTCGTCAATTCTATACCCATCAAAAACCACAGCTTTGTTGAACACAATGAAAAAAACACATCTTCCCTGTTTGGCGAAATCTGTATCTTCGATTTATCGCCATCCATAGCTTGAATATTCAAGTAAACGATCCAAGGTAGCAAATTAGAGAAAAACATTGTTTTAACTGCTATGTGCTTACTAGACCATCACTCCTCAATAGAAATAAAACTTAAATGATTTTATTAATTTGTTGCCTAGACTAAAATCTATCCATTTTCTGCATAAATGATAATAATAAATCCCTGACACACATTCCTTCATCCTGTCTACTAATTATTGATAAACTGCATTACAACAGAAGATTTTTACAATTATATCAAATCTGACATATATAACAAATTCGATACATCCGACTTCCCTTATGATAACGTTTATAATCTTCCACAAGTCAACAAAAAAGTATAGTTGGAATGATGAAAGACGAAAACAACCGAAATACATTCGATAAAACATTGATTTTTATTTCTCACAAAGACCACAACTACTCCACATTGCGGCTCACGTCACTCGCACCTGCAAACTCTTCGGCGCGCGGGGCGGTGGCCCAGCACGGTGCGCCGCGCTCTACGGCGACTCGCCTACCTGCACACTTCTACGATCTCATATCAACGCCAAGCGTGGGAAAATACACACTCACCCAACAAGTTGCATGCGCCCACGCAACACGCAGTCCTCCTCACCATCACCAACAGCAACAGCAACACCAACACCTACGCCTACAGAGGCCCCTCACAACTCACAACACCCCTGACACTATGAGCCAGAACCGGCATTAAAAAGCTCGCTGTTTCACATACTATTTTGCCACACCAACAGCTACCTTAACACATTGACATAATCACACGAACTAAAACGTTTCACTCACCATCACTATTTTGCCACACCAAAATCAACCTTAACACATACACATAAGGACTCCACATCGCTCCACATTTTAGTGAGCCAGAATCGGCAATTATTAGCTACTCATTAAGCCTTCTGATGCGACCCATTGTAAAACGTTCTTCGTCTCTTTTTTTTTTGCTTTCTTGTTCTGTTTCTTCGTGTTTTATTTTCATAGTAATGACGCCAAGCTTCAGATGGCACTGGGATATGAAATCCTGGGAGTTCTCTGTTTTTTTTTATGTTGAATGAGTGGGATATTTATTATATTTTCGAAAAGGGTTGAAGTTGAGATTTTTTACAGTCTCCAGAACCTCTTCTTCTAAGTCTACACAAATATTTCAGTTATTTTCTCTGGGTTCGTTAGATTCAAATTGATCCGGCATTTCACCGAAAATATCCCGGACATCAGTCTATACGAGATTACTATGGCTCTCAAACAGCTCAAGAACAACAAACTGCCGAGTAATGATGGAGTTACGGCTGAGCTTTTGAAAGCAGGTGGACTACCAGTCCGGAAAGTGCTGCAGAGGCTATTAAACTCCGTCATACTCGGCAAAACGCCTAAAGCATGACACAGGGCCGTGGTCGCACTTTTCTTCTAAAAGGGCGATAGGGCCCAGTTGGAGAACTACAGACCCATCACGCTTCTAGATCATGTCTACAAGCTGTTCTCGAGCGTCATCACGAATCGTCTCCCGCGCATGTTTGACAACTTCCAGCCTCGCGAAAAAGCCGGATTCCGTAAAGGCTATAGTACCATAGGTCATATTTATACGCTGCTACAGGTTTTACAGTAGACCGAGGAGTATAATCTGCCATAGTGGCAGCGTTGCGTTTGTAGACTATGAGAAAGCCTTTAATTCTGTCGAGACCTGGGAGGTGCTTAGGTCACTCCAGAGGTGCATCCAACTGTTGCAGTCATTGTACGAAAATGCCACTATGTCAGTCTGCCTTCAGGAGGAAAACTCGAAACCAAAACGACTTCAAGGTGTTAGACAGGGTAACGTTATATTACCGAAACTGTTCACAGCTGCGTTGGAGGATGTATTTACGCTTTTGGACTGGAGAGGACTCGGCATCAACATAAATTTCGAGTACAGGACTCACCTTCGTTTTGCCGATGATATCGTAGTCATGACTAAGACCATAAAATAAGCATGGACAAGACCAAAATCACGTCGAACTCCTATGTAGTATCCACTCCTGTGAAGGTTGGAGGCTCTACACTGGAAGTTGTTGACAAATATGTTAACCTGGGGTAAATAATCCAGCTCGGTAAGTCCAACTTCCAGAAAGAGATAAATAGAAGAATCCAACTTGGCTGGGCAGCGTTTGGGAAGTTACGCAGCATATTCACTAATCTGGCTAATCTGCCGCATTGTCTTATTACGAAAGTCTTCAATACTTGTGTATTGCCAGTGATGTAGTACGAAACTGAGACGTGGCCGTTTACATGGAGTCTCATCAGAAAGATGAGATCCGTTGGAGAACTAGAGTCACAACATAGCCCAAAGAATTTGTAAGCCTTAAGTGGCAGTGGGCAGGACTGACGACCGTTATGGTACGTTTAGACTACGACACATACACCGTACACTCAGTGTATACATCGAAGTGTCTCTGTGTGAGTGAACATGAGTGTCTCTGGTTGCGAAATTTATTGCGAGACCATAATAAGTGTCGCACCAGCCGCTGTGTGAACACGTTGTGTCGGAGTGTCTGCCGAGTGTCTAGTGTCGTGGAAAGTTTTCGAACAATTTTAAAATTTTTCTATACAACGCACCGCGTTTGAGTATATAAAATAAGTTTTACATGGAGCAAAGAGACCACAAATAGTCTGATAATGTTTGTAGAAGGGCTACCAGAGCTACTCTGGAATGTATCATCGACTGATTACAAAAATAAAATTAATAAGCTGGCGGCTCTGAAAACTTTAGCGGAAGAGTTTAAAACTACCTTTTTTGTATTATCGGAGTAACTTTTTCTAATAAATGTTCAAAATCTTCGTATTTCATTGGACAGAAGTTTTGATAAGCTTGATGATTTTCTGTGCGAAACTATGGTAGGCTCCTAATTCTTGCCTTTTTTTAATCCATTGATGTACCCAAATTCTTCTGCGTTTTCGTCTTTTATTATTTATGATTATAAGTAGCAAGAGCGGCTGCACGACGTTTATCCATGCTGACCGTTTCACTAACTAGTTTGTGTGTGAACAGCCCGGACACAATTTCCATACACTTACAAATAGACACTACTCAGACACAAAAAATCCGTACAAGTGTAAATAGTACAGACACTAATGTCGGACATTTGTGTCGCAATTTATGTCGTAGTGTAAACGTACCATTAGGGCGGAAAAGTCCTCGAGTAACGGCCGCGTACCGCTTAGCGTTGGTATGCCCCCCACAAGGTGGACCGACGATCTGGTAAATGTCGCGGAAAGCCGCTGGATACAGGTAGGGCAGAACCGAGCGGTAGGGCAGGACCGAGCGGTTTGGAAATCTCTGGGGGAGGCTAATGTCCAACAGTGGGCGTCCTTGGCTGAACTGATAATGATGATAACAAAGCAGTAGGTATACCAAATATTTGGATTTTACTTGAGTAGTTTCATGGTCTGAAATTATAACTTTATATGGTCAAAATCAGGTATTATACACGGTGTTTCATAATAACCAATAAATAATCAATGCATTATCTAAAACTTATTATTAAAATGTGTTTACACGTAATGTCATTCAACCCAAAATTTCCATATATGTATATTATAGTATCATCATCATGTCTATGATTTACATGAAAATTTTGGGTTGAATGACATGACGGGTTAACACAATTTAATAATTAGTTTTAGATAACGCATTGATTATTTATTGGTTATTATGAAACACCGTGTATATTGGGATCAGATTTTTTGTTATATGGCCAAAAACTAGAATTACTTTTTATTAGTTTCTGGCCGCTTAGAATTATCTATGGCCGAAAAATGAATATTTATTCCTGGTTGTCGGCCGTCTCATTATTTATGGCCGGATACCGGTTTTAATTTTACTAATAATCGGCCATCTTTTATTCTCTATGGCCGCAGTCTGGTAAAAAATTTACTAGTAGTCGGCTGTCTTTCGTTACCTATGGCCGAAAAGTGGTAAAATTTGTAATTAGTTTTCGGCCGCTTTTATATAGATACTTTGAAAGATCATATCTTTAAAAATTTTAAACATAATGGCGGCCGAAAACTAGTTTATAATTCGTATTAACGTACGTCTACTGAATTAAAATTCAATTTCGGCGAGTTGAAAGATTCCGGAATTGACACTAATAAATAAGTCCTTTAATAATAGTATTTTCGGCCATCATGCCGAAAACCAAACAAAATGCATTTCTAGATACCTATTTCTCGGCCATTTAATATATTAAAAACTATCATATTTTAGATTCATTTAGCTATTGAATATTAAACTAGAATAGTATTAACACGTGCAGTCCAAAATTCAGCAAGAAATAACAAATGCACTTCCAAAACTTGCCTTAACTTGCCATAGAAGTATAAACTACTTTCTATTTTTTTCCTTAAATTTGACGCATTTCTGCACTGCTGATTTTCAAATTCCGATTATGAGCACATTGATACACTTGAGAGGTTCTGCTTTCAAAGTGTTTAGCACGAAGTTAGTCCAGATCAAATGGTGCGAAATTTGAAGAGAACTCTTCTTAAATTTAACTGTTAATCAAAATAAATCGTGAAATGGCCGAAAAGGGGTGCTGGCCGGCGTACCGGTGCACTTACCCTACTTCATCATCAGTGTTTACCACTGTATTTCTGTCCTACAAGGGACTTCAGCATTTATAACTGCTGCTTGGTCATTATCAGACCTCCTACTGTTGTGACTTAGTGCACAGTTGCTATTACTTAGGGCCATTTAAGTCATGCTTTTATCTCATTTATCTCAGAGGCATGTTCCCCTTGGACCTATCAGAAAAGTTTGATGAAATGTGCGTTTTACCAACACAAGTATGCGTAAATTTCAAACCTGGCCTGTTGGTTTTGTGCCCATTGCAGCGCAAACAAATACAAATGTTCAACATACACTGAACCTAAATGTAGTGAACAACTGATTTGTTTTTCGCGACGTCAAGCAAGATTAGCCCAATAGAAAAAAAATCAGTTTGCTTGTCTGAGGCAGCACACAAAATTTGGCTCGTGCTTGAAAAGTAACCCTGTATAATCAACCATGTGTAATCAAAGTTCTTATACTGACCAACCTCTCTAAATATCACATTGTTAAGTAATCTGTTTACTAGGGCTGCATCCGATACCGATATATCGGCGATATTTTGGCTTTGCCGATATATCGGCATCGGCGATATTTTGGCTTTGCCGATATATCGGCATCGGCGATATTTTTATTGCCGATACAACGACACTTCAAATTTCGCGCTTTAAAAAAGTAATGTAAACGCGCATCTTGTTTGATCTAGTTCGTTGCAAACGAGGCACGGACTATCTATGATCGGAGAATCCCCGCGTTTTATTTAGTGTGTTGTCTCTCTCACCCGCTTTGCCCCCGCGTATCCCATTTCGCTAGACACTTTTGTTGGCTTTTAACTGCTATCGCGCGTAATATTTTTTCGATACTAAATAAAATACAGAATTACATATTGTAGTAACTAATGAGTTTGTGTGTGTATACCGTTTATTTTATAACTCGTTGGTTGAATTAAATAAACAGCAAGATCATGTCGACTTCAAAACACAAAAGTGCTTTATGGAATCATTTTGAAATTTCCACACTTGATAATTCACATGACATGACACATCCATTATTATATAAAAAATAAAAAAATGAAATAATAAAACAAAAAAAGATAAAAAAATCTCTAAAAATGCTGCTCTCAACTAGTTCAGCATTTTTTTTATGGGATAGGGGGCAAGCGAGCAGACGTATCACCTGATAGTAAGTAATTACCGTCGCCCATGGACACCCGCAACTCCAGAGGAGTTACAAGTGCGTTGCCGGCCTTTGAGGTGGGAATACACTCTTTTTTTTTATTTTTTTGAAAATTAATATAAAATTAAGTAATTAATTTTTAAGGCAGGGGAGGCGGGGTTTATGAGGGACCCGTCTACCCACCAATCCATTCCCCACCAAAACAAACTAACGGACAAAGTAGTGATCATATTATGGTTCCGTTTTTTACCTTTTGAGGTATGAAACCCTAACTATACAATATTTTTAAATGCACTCAGCAACAAATAAAAATAACAACTTCTTATCACAATACTTACTTCACTTGGAGCAATACTAGGACCTGGCGAATCAGGCTGAGATTGAGGCTCTGACTGTGGAGGAGAATCCATCATTTGTGACTTCTTTAATGCTTGCAATAAAGCCAGGCCTCGGCCGCGACCCTTACTTGGGTCTGCCATCCTATAAAAAATCCAAATTTCCCTTAGAACATCATGCCCTGAAGTTTAAATCAGTTTAATTGGTGATATTGTCAATTGCTTAATTGATATCTACAGACATTATAATACCCTGACACATTTTGAGAAACGTGTAATCAAATCTACAGGTTTCAGCAGTTATTGAAAATATGTGCATTAGAATCGCAATTTTCTATATAAAGCATCATAGCAACCTTACCTAAAACAACACAGAAATAAAGCACTTATGAGACTATCATTTTTTCCTGTGATAAAAACGTAACTAGAGCTTGAACTAAATTTCAAGTTACCTACCACAAAATATTTAAAACATTGAAGTCAGCTATTCTATGAAGCCAAACAAACGAAAATCAATTTACCTTAAAATTCAGCTGTGCGGTTATCCCTTCAAATGTTTTAAATATATTTATCAACAATTACGATTAAAAATGCCGTAGAAAATTACACGCTGCCTTTGAGTTTTCCAAAAAGTTGGAAGAAATTACAAACAAATTTTGAGGAGCTGAGTCAAGCAAGGGGCAAAAGAAAGCAAGGTCACAGATTAAAAAGAATATAACACAGAGCACAGGCTACAGATAGTACCACAGACGGCTGGAGAAAACCTTAGATAAAGAATGAATAGATAGGACGTGACCGTATACCCGTAAGGGACAGACATAGATGACGTCATACCTGCCTAAAGTAGATGGGTATACCAGTGTTGCTTTAAGTTTTACCCTACTTTATGTTTATAGTGGCTTTTACCACTATAAACATAAAGTAGGGTTGATTGATCTACGTATTTTTTTTGAAACATTTTAATGAGCGCCCCTCGCTCAATAATATGTCTCAAAAAATAAAAGTGGGAGGAAGTTGCGATTTTTTTTTATTGAATTCTTCATTCAACCTTCGCCGCAGTCTAAAGTTATTTACACTTTTAAATAAAACTACACTTTTCGGATTTACTCGAGTATATTTCGTTTTAAAACATTTTACTATTATTTATTTAAGCTATTATGTAAACATTTTTTACAAATATAAGAAAAAATATTAGGAATCATCATCATCATCCACACGCGTCCACTGCTGGACATAGGCATCTCCAAGTGCTCGCCACTGAGCACGATCCGCGACCACTCGCTTCCAGCTTTTGCCAGCTAGGTACCTTGCGAAGATCGTCGCTCGATTAAGAATACAGCGGGCAATAATCATTGTTTTTTCTTTATCTCTGCAGTTTATTTAAAATCCAATATTTACACATTTACTAAATATTTGTGAAGATTTAGAAAATGTATAATATAAAATAAACATTGTCTATTTAATTTCTCGCTGATTGTTTCAAACCCAGCATTTGAAGCCGCATTTTTCTCTTTCGGGGCGTATTCAAATTTGAACCGAAATCCAACACCGATGCGTCCTGAAACAATATGTATACAGGTTAAAAATAAAAGCAGGTTCTAATTTTACAACAGTAAAAATATTAATTAATAAATTTTTAAACTGTATCTGTACTAATGGTCAGACTTGTTATATTAATAGAAAATGACCAAAATCAAACCATTAATAATATGTTTGGCCATTAATAATTTGTTTGGTCGGAGCGTCGGTGGCGCTGTGGACTCGGCACTTGCCTTCCAATCGGGTGGTCAGGGTTCGAGACCCGCCATGTACCAATGTGTTTTTCGTTTCGAATTTCATATGTACATTTATCCGACGCTCCTACGGTGAAGGAAAACATCGTGAGGCAACCTGCATACATCTGCGAAGAAATTCAATGATGTATGTGAAGTCGACCAATCCGCACTGGGCCAGCGTGGTTGACTAAGGCCCAATCACCCTAACATAGGGTAGGCTCGAACCCCTCGGTGGGGACGTATATGAGCTGTGGTGATGATGATGATGATATCAAAATAGTAGAAAAGGATTTGGTACCTACCCTACCCATGTTAATCCAAAACTGTAAAATAAAATTCGAAATCCCCCATAAAAATAGTTGGGTTTGTGAAAAATAAATTTAGGTTTTGGCTTGATAGGGTATGTACCTTGTAGATATAATATGTATAAGTTACTGATCTGTAAAAAAAGTTTAGGAATAGCACCACTCCTAAGAAAAGTGCCTTTTTTGTTTTTCTGAATCCACTGTTGTTCAAAATGCTTAGAACACATTCGGGTATGCTTGGTTGGCTGCCAATTCAATCGACCAGTAGCTTTAACCCAACTGGTTTCGAGTAGTTATCTCCGAAGGAAATCTGTTAAATACAGACAAACAAGCAAATGGAAAGTCTCACTTCAAAAGAATTAACTTTGTTATCTAAAATGCTCAAAATTTTATACTTAAATATGTCAATATTAATGTAACACAGAAACTAATATGTGAGTTCCCTTTCACGTAACAAATTACCTACGAATCAAGGAAAAATAGTCGTAGCGTAACTGGTATCATTATAACCCGGCAAAATGTTATACGCGTTGGCTGTGTTGAAACTGCAACAAATATTATATGTTTAGACTAGGTTTGTCTATGGGCGTATTATTTAATATTTGTGTTATGTTTATTTGTTTCCATAGAAACGTCCTTATTCCTGAAATAAACGTCTAATACTTTATACGCAACTTTGGTTTTATATTTATTAATTACCTCTGAACCCTGGTTTTCATCAGGTTATGGGCCCAGTGCACGCCATATAATAGTTTAAGGGTTTCAGTGGTATTTTTTGTTTGCGACGGTAAAGTCGTGGCGTATTTTTTGACGACGGTCAAGTCGTGGTAAAGACGTAGGAATCAAAGGTATATAGGTCATTGAAATGGAGGACCTATCTGTGGCAGGAGCTAGCGCTCCAAAGCTAGAAGGAGTTTCAAATTGGAGCATTTGGAAATTTCGCGTTAAAGTTCTTTTGCGAGCCGCAGATGTTTACGATGTTGTGGACGACGACACAGCCAATAAAACAGAGTCTAAATGGCAAGCAAAAGACGCAAAAGCCCAGGGAATTATAGTATCCCGAGTGTCTGAAAAGGTAATTAGCCAAATCGTAACTTGTGAGACGGCAATGGAGATGTGGAAAAAGCTCGAGACAATTTATGAGAGGAAGGGAGAGTTATCCCTGCATTTAGCACAGGAAAAATATTTCGCGTTACGATGGCAAGGCGAAAGCATGGCGGAGTTTGTCGGACGAGTTGAACAGATTTTAGCTACGCTAAAAACCTTGGGAGCACCAGTAGCCGAGAGTATGGCCATTACGAAAGTTACAACATGTCTACCAGAGGCATACCAACATTTTATTTCAGCCTGGGAATCAGTACCGGTTCATGATCGTACGTTTGATCATCTTCAGTCACGGTTGTTAATTGAAGAGGAGAGGCTAGAGGCTAGGAATGGACCATCCACTAGTCAATCAGTAACAGCGCTCGTTGCCCATAATAGCCGTAAGTGTTTTGAGTGTGGTAAAACAGGGCACATCAAGAAAGATTGTAAGGTTAGTCTTAAGAAGGTTAGTACTCGTATGAAATGTAACTACTGTAAAAAGTCAGGACATTTGATACAATTCTGTTGGTTGTTAAAAAATAAAAAGAAAGGTAGTTAATTTTGCTACTGGCGAGTATACGTCCAAACCGGAGTCTTCCTGCTGGAAACCGCGAGCAACAAGTCTTGCCTTGTAAAGCTTGTCACTATCTGCATTCTTGATGGTAAATATCCACTTACAAGAAACCACATTCAAACCTTCAGGTACATTATCGACTTCCTCCCAAGTACCGTTTTCCGTCAAACTATTCATCTCTCTGTCTATAGCTTCTTGCCATTTGTGCTTATCACTCCTGTGCATAGCCTCTTCTACAGAAGTTGGGTAACTTTCACTAGCAATTAAATTAATCTCATAGTCGTTCCACCATTCAGGTATCCTTCTCACTCTTTCTGACTTTCGCACTCTGTCCGGCAGAGGATCCATAGACGGGGGTGTTGATGTCTGCTCAACAATATGTTCATATTGATTGTTTTGTTGATTCCCAGCGATACTTTGTGTCACTCCTATAGGTAAATTTTCATCATCGCAGTTGTCATTTTCTCTCTGGCTTTTGTTTGTATGCTGAACCACTAAACCATCACAATTTTGAGACGTTGATACATTATTTACACAAGAAAAATCATTACCTTTAATAAAAATTACCTCTCTCTTAAGAAACACGTCTTTTTTTCTGGGAAACCACACACGGTAACCTTTTGTGGTTTCACCATAACCGACAAAAAAACCAAGTTCCGACTTTGAATCCCATTTTTTACGATTTTGATCCGGCACCATGACGGACACACGTGAACCAAACTCCCGCAATAAAGAAATGTCATAATATTCCTTTTTTAACCAAATCTCGTACGGAGTAACCTCCGGAGTACGACTTTTACCGGTCCTATTAAGAACGAATACGGAAGTGTTCGTTGCCTCAGCCCATAAATTTTTGGGTAAATTATGAGACAATAACATTGTCCTAGCACACTCTGTTATTGTGCGTAACTCTCTTTCAGACCGGCCGTTTTGTTCCGGTGTATAGCTTACACTAGTCTGATGTACAATTCCCATATTTTCCATAAACTCTTTCATTTTTTGATTTAAAAATTCGGTACCACAATCACTACGAATAATCTCCACTTTATGACCTAGATTTTGGGTAGCATAAATAATGAACGCTCTAACCCTTTCAAAAGTTTCGCTTTTATGTTTAAGAAAATAAACAGTCTTATATTTCGAAAAATCGTCCTTGATAAGCAAATAGTATCTTGCTCCTCCTAACGATGTAACCTCCATAGGTCCGCATAAATCTAAATGTAACAATTGACCTGGACTTTGCGACTTAAAATCACTCAAAGGGAAAAAAGTTTTGTGATGTTTACCTTGTAAACATGGTACACATGTAAACTCGCCTTTACTTTCAGAATGGTTGAAGGATATATTATGTCGTTTCAAAATATTTTTCACCTGCTCAATATCTTGGTGGCCCATTTTATTATGCCACTCCAAAAGACTCTTAGTGACCTGTCCCACCAATGCCTTTTCTTTGAGACACTTAAATTTCATTACAAATAACTTGTCCGATTTGTAAGCAATAGCGACTGTTTTACCATTGCCTATAAATCTGCATACCCTGTCATTTATACTCACTGTATAACCTTTTTCCGTTGCAGCACTGGTAGAAAATAAATTAAATTCTATATCTGGCACATACAAAACATTATGAAGAGTACTGTAAAGCCACTCTTCCCCGTTAAAAGCATCCAGCTCTATACTGCCTACACCCACAGCATATATATCAGACCCGTTGCCTATTATTATTTTTCTAGGAATTTCCAAAACCCTAAACTCAGTAAATAAACTTTTGTTATGGCACATGTGTTCTGAGGCCCCACTATCCATGATCCAATCATGGGTTATCTGGGATGTGTGCGACGCTGACGAGACTGAGACACATAGTGCGTTCGAGTTTGAATCATTACAAGTATTGTTACTACCTACTACCAATACAATCTATCAAATGACTTGACTACTTTTTGTCCTCTCAACTACATCCCATGCAGTGCAGTCATAGTCAAGTGATGAAAACCAGGGTTCAGAGGTAATTAATAAATATAAAACCAAAGTTGCGTATAAAGTATTAGACGTTTATTTCAGGAATAAGGACGTTTCTATGGAAACAAATAAACATAACACAAATATTAAATAATACGCCCATAGACAAACCTAGTCTAAACATATAATATTTGTTGCAGTTTCAACACCCCCCCTCAACAAATATCTTAAATAAACTTAGCACAACTTAACTACCTAGGCACTAACAAGAACATAATAATATAACAAGAAAATAATATAAGTAAACCATGTACTTGAACAAAACTTAGTGCAAAAAAAAATAAAACACATTATCACCTGTTAAATAACATTTTTTTAAATTTTTCGAACAAAGTTTTGCCTAAAGGCTTTGTTAAGAAATCTGCTAGATTTTCGCTGGTACATATATACTCGAGAAATACCACATTATTTAATACCTTTTCTACCACAAATCTATACCTAATATCCACATGTTTTAAGCGCTTGTTATTGTCCCTATTACCAGCTAATTTAATTACAGACTGATTGTCCTCGTATATTTTGATACAACATTCAATTTTGAAATCGCTAAGGATATCTTTTAACCAGCATGCTTCAGAAATAGCCATACTCAAGGCAATATACTCGGACTCAGTCGATGAAAGCGAAACACAATTTTGTTTTTTTGTATTCCAGCTAACACAACAATTTCCTATTGTAAACACAAAACCAGTGGTCGATTTACGATCTAATGTGTCGCCTGCCCAGTCAGCGTCCACAAACCCTAGGATCCCTGACTGATCATACTCATATTCCAAAACAAGATTCAATGTTCCTTGAACATAGCGCAATACTCGTTTCAAACACTTGTACAACATTTCACTCGAGCAGTGCTGATACCTACTCAGAAAACTAACTGCAACACACAAGTCAGGTCTCGTGCCACAAACCGCATATATTAAACTTCCTATAAGCTCCCTACACTTACGTTCAATTTCTTGGGATTCTGACTTCTCCCTATGTAAAAGACTAAAATCAAAATTCTGATCGATTGGTGTGCTACTGGGTTTACAATTCGACATTTCATATTTTTCTAAAACTCTAGACAAGTACCTAGTCTGACTCAAAACTGTCTTTCCCTGTTCTTGTTTTATGTCGATACCTAAATAGCACGATGCCAAACCAAGATCTTTTGTTTTAAAAAACTTATTGATTTGTGTTTTAAATAAAGACACTCTCTCCTGCCTCGTTCCAAAAAATAAAATATCGTCCACGTATAAGAGAACATATATGGCATCTTCCCCTTGCTGTAAATAATACAAACAGTGGTCATTCAATGATTTATTAAAATTCATACTTTGCATAAACTCATCAAACTTCCTGTTCCAACACTTCGGTGAAGATCTCAAACCGTATAAGGATTTAATTAATTTACACAGCCGACCATCAGGTAACTTCACATACACAGTACTATCGATATCACCATTCAAAAAAGCTGTTACCACGTCCATTTGATACACATTATGCTTCATTTTATTTGCCACAGCCATAAAAATACGAAAGGTAGTTAATTTTGCTACTGGCGAGTATACGTCCAAACCGGAGTCTTCCTGCTGGAAACCGCGAGCAACAAGTCTTGCCTTGTAAAGCTTGTCACTATCTGCATTCTTGATGGTAAATATCCACTTACAAGAAACCACATTCAAACCTTCAGGTACATTATCGACTTCCTCCCAAGTACCGTTTTCCGTCAAACTATTCATCTCTCTGTCTATAGCTTCTTGCCATTTGTGCTTATCACTCCTGTGCATAGCCTCTTCTACAGAAGTTGGGTAACTTTCACTAGCAATTAAATTAATCTCATAGTCGTTCCACCATTCAGGTATCCTTCTCACTCTTTCTGACTTTCGCACTCTGTCCGGCAGAGGATCCATAGACGGGGGTGTTGATGTCTGCTCAACAATATGTTCATATTGATTGTTTTGTTGATTCCCAGCGATACTTTGTGTCACTCCTATAGGTAAATTTTCATCATCGCAGTTGTCATTTTCTCTCTGGCTTTTGTTTGTATGCTGAACCACTAAACCATCACAATTTTGAGACGTTGATACATTATTTACACAAGAAAAATCATTACCTTTAATAAAAATTACCTCTCTCTTAAGAAACACGTCTTTTTTTCTGGGAAACCACACACGGTAACCTTTTGTGGTTTCACCATAACCGACAAAAAAACCAAGTTCCGACTTTGAATCCCATTTTTTACGATTTTGATCCGGCACCATGACGGACACACGTGAACCAAACTCCCGCAATAAAGAAATGTCATAATATTCCTTTTTTAACCAAATCTCGTACGGAGTAACCTCCGGAGTACGACTTTTACCGGTCCTATTAAGAACGAATACGGAAGTGTTCGTTGCCTCAGCCCATAAATTTTTGGGTAAATTATGAGACAATAACATTGTCCTAGCACACTCTGTTATTGTGCGTAACTCTCTTTCAGACCGGCCGTTTTGTTCCGGTGTATAGCTTACACTAGTCTGATGTACAATTCCCATATTTTCCATAAACTCTTTCATTTTTTGATTTAAAAATTCGGTACCACAATCACTACGAATAATCTCCACTTTATGACCTAGATTTTGGGTAGCATAAATAATGAACGCTCTAACCCTTTCAAAAGTTTCGCTTTTATGTTTAAGAAAATAAACAGTCTTATATTTCGAAAAATCGTCCTTGATAAGCAAATAGTATCTTGCTCCTCCTAACGATGTAACCTCCATAGGTCCGCATAAATCTAAATGTAACAATTGACCTGGACTTTGCGACTTAAAATCACTCAAAGGGAAAAAAGTTTTGTGATGTTTACCTTGTAAACATGGTACACATGTAAACTCGCCTTTACTTTCAGAATGGTTGAAGGATATATTATGTCGTTTCAAAATATTTTTCACCTGCTCAATATCTTGGTGGCCCATTTTATTATGCCACTCCAAAAGACTCTTAGTGACCTGTCCCACCAATGCCTTTTCTTTGAGACACTTAAATTTCATTACAAATAACTTGTCCGATTTGTAAGCAATAGCGACTGTTTTACCATTGCCTATAAATCTGCATACCCTGTCATTTATACTCACTGTATAACCTTTTTCCGTTGCAGCACTGGTAGAAAATAAATTAAATTCTATATCTGGCACATACAAAACATTATGAAGAGTACTGTAAAGCCACTCTTCCCCGTTAAAAGCATCCAGCTCTATACTGCCTACACCCACAGCATATATATCAGACCCGTTGCCTATTATTATTTTTCTAGGAATTTCCAAAACCCTAAACTCAGTAAATAAACTTTTGTTATGGCACATGTGTTCTGAGGCCCCACTATCCATGATCCAATCATGGGTTATCTGGGATGTGTGCGACGCTGACGAGACTGAGACACATAGTGCGTTCGAGTTTGAATCATTACAAGTATTGTTACTACCTTTCTTTTTATTTTTTAACAACCAACAGAATTGTATCAAATGTCCTGACTTTTTACAGTAGTTACATTTCATACGAGTACTAACCTTCTTAAGACTAACCTTACAATCTTTCTTGATGTGCCCTGTTTTACCACACTCAAAACACTTACGGCTATTATGGGCAACGAGCGCTGTTACTGATTGACTAGTGGATGGTCCATTCCTAGCCTCTAGCCTCTCCTCTTCAATTAACAACCGTGACTGAAGATGATCAAACGTACGATCATGAACCGGTACTGATTCCCAGGCTGAAATAAAATGTTGGTATGCCTCTGGTAGACATGTTGTAACTTTCGTAATGGCCATACTCTCGGCTACTGGTGCTCCCAAGGTTTTTAGCGTAGCTAAAATCTGTTCAACTCGTCCGACAAACTCCGCCATGCTTTCGCCTTGCCATCGTAACGCGAAAAATTTTTCCTGTGCTAAATGCAGGGATAACTCTCCCTTCCTCTCATAAATTGTCTCGAGCTTTTTCCACATCTCCATTGCCGTCTCACAAGTTACGATTTGGCTAATTACCTTTTCAGACACTCGGGATACTATAATTCCCTGGGCTTTTGCGTCTTTTGCTTGCCATTTAGACTCTGTTTTATTGGCTGTGTCGTCGTCCACAACATCGTAAACATCTGCGGCTCGCAAAAGAACTTTAACGCGAAATTTCCAAATGCTCCAATTTGAAACTCCTTCTAGCTTTGGAGCGCTAGCTCCTGCCACAGATAGGTCCTCCATTTCGTATTTTTATGGCTGTGGCAAATAAAATGAAGCATAATGTGTATCAAATGGACGTGGTAACAGCTTTTTTGAATGGTGATATCGATAGTACTGTGTATGTGAAGTTACCTGATGGTCGGCTGTGTAAATTAATTAAATCCTTATACGGTTTGAGATCTTCACCGAAGTGTTGGAACAGGAAGTTTGATGAGTTTATGCAAAGTATGAATTTTAATAAATCATTGAATGACCACTGTTTGTATTATTTACAGCAAGGGGAAGATGCCATATATGTTCTCTTATACGTGGACGATATTTTATTTTTTGGAACGAGGCAGGAGAGAGTGTCTTTATTTAAAACACAAATCAATAAGTTTTTTAAAACAAAAGATCTTGGTTTGGCATCGTGCTATTTAGGTATCGACATAAAACAAGAACAGGGAAAGACAGTTTTGAGTCAGACTAGGTACTTGTCTAGAGTTTTAGAAAAATATGAAATGTCGAATTGTAAACCCAGTAGCACACCAATCGATCAGAATTTTGATTTTAGTCTTTTACATAGGGAGAAGTCAGAATCCCAAGAAATTGAACGTAAGTGTAGGGAGCTTATAGGAAGTTTAATATATGCGGTTTGTGGCACGAGACCTGACTTGTGTGTTGCAGTTAGTTTTCTGAGTAGGTATCAGCACTGCTCGAGTGAAATGTTGTACAAGTGTTTGAAACGAGTATTGCGCTATGTTCAAGGAACATTGAATCTTGTTTTGGAATATGAGTATGATCAGTCAGGGATCCTAGGGTTTGTGGACGCTGACTGGGCAGGCGACACATTAGATCGTAAATCGACCACTGGTTTTGTGTTTACAATAGGAAATTGTTGTGTTAGCTGGAATACAAAAAAACAAAATTGTGTTTCGCTTTCATCGACTGAGTCCGAGTATATTGCCTTGAGTATGGCTATTTCTGAAGCATGCTGGTTAAAAGATATCCTTAGCGATTTCAAAATTGAATGTTGTATCAAAATATACGAGGACAATCAGTCTGTAATTAAATTAGCTGGTAATAGGGACAATAACAAGCGCTTAAAACATGTGGATATTAGGTATAGATTTGTGGTAGAAAAGGTATTAAATAATGTGGTATTTCTCGAGTATATATGTACCAGCGAAAATCTAGCAGATTTCTTAACAAAGCCTTTAGGCAAAACTTTGTTCGAAAAATTTAAAAAAATGTTATTTAACAGGTGATAATGTGTTTTATTTTTTTTTGCACTAAGTTTTGTTCAAGTACATGGTTTACTTATATTATTTTCTTGTTATATTATTATGTTCTTGTTAGTGCCTAGGTAGTTAAGTTGTGCTAAGTTTATTTAAGATATTTGTTGAGGGGGGGTGTTGAAACTGCAACAAATATTATATGTTTAGACTAGGTTTGTCTATGGGCGTATTATTTAATATTTGTGTTATGTTTATTTGTTTCCATAGAAACGTCCTTATTCCTGAAATAAACGTCTAATACTTTATACGCAACTTTGGTTTTATATTTATTAATTACCTCT
The DNA here is from genome assembly GCA_963935595.1 of Schoenobius gigantellus. Classification (NCBI taxonomy): domain Eukaryota; kingdom Metazoa; phylum Arthropoda; class Insecta; order Lepidoptera; family Crambidae; genus Schoenobius; species Schoenobius gigantellus. Next base: position 12,556,432 of record OZ012558.1, read on the forward strand.
GAACCCTGGTTTTCATCAGGCTGTATACGTGGCCATATTGTATGGCGACATTCCTAGCTTGTTAGGTTAACAGTAACCTTACTACTTTGTTTGAAATTTCATGTTTAATCCCATAATATGATTGAGAACCATAGTAGAATGATAAAATATTGCAATATAACTTGTATTTATAATTAAAAAAATAGTTTTGGAGCTTTTTATTGACACAATTTAGGTCTTACCTGTAAAAGGTTATATTTTCCTGTTTTCTAGCACTATCACTATTACAACCTAAAACGGAGCAGTGCACCATGATTTAAATGTTAAATTGTTCACAATTACACCAATTAAAGTGTTAAATAATTACACAGTAAGCTATAATTCACACAACAAAATTCTTCCACGTATTTGTTTAGCACCAGACGCTGGTGATAAACAATCCCCACTACCAGTTTCACCTATATACGGTGACAAGGACAAAAAAAAATGATGGCATCTTCTTCTTTCCTTTGGCAATGTGTATAAGTTTATCTCTTTTCCTCATGTTTGACGGCTTTTATAGCCCATCTATTTCATTCTATATCTATGAGTCTAGTGTTTGGCAAAGGCAGATGTCCGTCTGATACGTACTTAGATAAAGAATGAATAGATAGGACGTGACCGTATACCCGTAAGGGACAGACATAGATGACGTCATACCTGCCTAAAGTAGATGGGTATACCAGTGTTGCTTTAAGTTTTACCCTACTTTATATTTATAGTGGCTTTTACCACTATAAACATAAAGTAGGGTTGATTGATCTACGTATTTTTTTTGAGACATTTTAATGAGCGCCCCTCGCTCAATAATATGTCTCAAAAAATAAAAGTGGGAGGAAGTTGCAATTTTTTTTATTGAATTCTTCATTCAACCTTCACCGCAGTCTAAAGTTATTTACACTTTTAAATAAAACTACACTTTTCGGATTTACTCGAGTATATTTTTTTTTAAACATTTTACTATTATTTATTTAAGCTATTATGTAAACATCTTTACAAATATAAGAAAAAATATTAGGAATCATCATCATCATCCACTGCTGGACATAGGCCTCTCCAAGTGCTCGCCACTGAGCACGATCCGCGACCACTTGCTTCCAGCTTTTGCCAGCTAGGTACCTTGCGAAGATCGTCGCTCGATTAAGAATACAGCGGGCAATAATCATTGTTTTTTCTTTATCTCTGCAGTTTATTTAAAATCCAATATTTACACATTTACTAAATATTTGTGAAGATTTAGAAAATGTATAATATTAAATTTTAAATAAACATTTTCTAAAATTATATTTCAAAAGCACCGTTATTGTCATCGAATAAAGGACTTCGGCTTACAGAGATAAAATTCACTACAATACAGGTAAAAATTCACGAATTGAACTACTGATACCGCACTCAATATGGTGCTAAAAGCCCAAAGTTGGTAAGCTTGCTCACAATGTGGAAAAAAGATCTGGCAAAGAACGCAAGATGCCGATGTAGATAGTTGGTTATTCTTAGTTGCCCGTGTTGCCACCCCCAACCTCGCCCCCGCTGGCGGCAACTTGGAAATAGCGCAGGACAAGACCAATTTGTAGATCTCTGAGGAAGATTATGTTCTGTCAAGTACCTATATAATTAATAAGAAACACTTGTTCGGTGCATAGAGCTATATCTACATCCTATGTGTTCTTATTAAATATTCAGACAAAGTAGAGATATGACTTATTTCATTTGGATTAAGCCAGATTACTAGTTATGGCACAAAATTGCTAATAAATCACAAACATTTTCTAGAGGCTGTCTACTCCTCGCCACTCACCAGCTGTTTTTGGGTGTGGTAAACACATATTAAATTGCTTACGTACAAACTCATATGCCTTTGAACTTAAAAAGTGTAAGCACAGCGCGAATTTCCTTAAAGGTTCAGAATACTTTCTTTTGTCAACTCCTAAAAATCTTTTCAGAAAATCTCTATTGGTTCCTCCTACAGTATCTAAACTGTCCAACTACTAATTTTGCATCATTAACTTACACTTCAAATCACTTTACACATTTTCAAGTGTGACTACTTTTTTCCCAATCGTCTAAGCGATTGACGCACTGGCCGTAGTTTTTTATTTGATGACCTCGCTGATTGTTTCAAACCCAGCATTTGAAGCCGCATTTTTCTCTTTCGGGGCGTATTCAAATCTGAACCGAAATCCAACACCGATGCATCCTGAAACAATATGTATACAGGTTAAAAATAAAAGCAGGTTCTAATTTTACAACATTAAAAATATTAATTAATAAATTTTTAAACTGTATCTGTACTAATGGTCAGACATGTTATATTAATAGAAAATGACCAAAATCAAACCATTAATAATATGTTTGGCCATATCAAAATAGTAGAAAAGGATTTGGTACCTACCCTACCCATGTTAATCCAAAACTGTAAAATAAAATTCGAAATCCCCCATAAAAATAGTTGAGTTTGTGAAAAATAAATTTAGGTTTTGGCTTGATAGGGTATGTACCTTGTAGATATAATATGTATTAGTTACTGATCTGTAAAAAAAGATTAGGAATAACACCACTCCTAAGAAAAGTGCCTTTTTTGTTTTTCTGAATCCACTGTTGTTCAAAATGCTTAGAACACATTCGGGTATGCTTGGTTGGCTGCCAATTCAATCGACCAGTAGCTTTAACCCAACCGTTTTCGAGTAGTTATCTCCGAAGGAAATCTGTTAAATACAGACAAACAAGCAAATGGAAAGTCTCACGTCAAAAGAATTAACTTTGTTATCTAAAATACTCAAAATTTTATACTTAAATATGTCAATATTAATGTAACACAGAAACTAATATGTGAGTTCCCTTTCACGTAACAAATTACCTACGAATCAAGGAAAAATAGTCGTAGCGTAACTGGTATCATTATAACCCGGCAAAATGTTATACGCGTTGGCTGTATACGTGGCCATATTGTATGGCGACATTCCTAGCTTGTTAGGTTAACAGTAACCTTACTACTTAGTTTGAAATTTCATGTTTAATCCCATAATATGATTGAGAACTATAGTAGAATGATAAAATATTGCAATATATCTTGTATTTATAATTTAAAAAATAGTTTTGGAGCTTTTTATTGACACAATGTACCTGTTAATACTACTGTCGGAAATTAAATCCTTATTAAACACAGAAATACAAAAATCAATAACGACACTTAAACTAGAAATAAAGCAAAACTACGAGAATATGTCAGCTGAACAAAATAGATTAAAACAAGAAATCAACACAATAAATTTAAAAATTCAAAATTTACAAAGTGAAATAAAGGATTTACAACAACAAACACATTTACAAACTAAAGTATCACCAAATCAAAATAAATATATACAAGAAAATTGCAAGAAATTGGTTCTGTATGGATTGCAAGAAAACTACGTGGAATCTGAACAAGAATTACATGATTACGCAATTCATATATTTCTTGATATAATGAATGTAAATCTGACCGGTTACATAGAAGATATAAGAAGAATCGGAAAAAGAGGGAATCGCAGACCAATTATTATAGAGTTGCTAAGCAAAAAAATGACAAAATATTTGATTTCGCAAGGTTATATGTTTAAAAATTCTGGATTAGTAATCGCCGAATTCCTGGACGACGACACACTTAGAGAAAGACGAATTTTAAGGGAACGGTTACTGGAAGCTAGGAAAAATAACCACCACGCAATAATAAAAAATAATAAATTAATTATAGATGGTAGTGTGTACCATCAACAGCCAAGCATACCTCAGAAAAATATATTAAGTATAAATCCTCCTGACGACGGAAGCTCCAGCAGTGATTCACAAACGAACGAAACACGAGAGTACCACCAAAAAGACACAATCATACACAGCAAAAAACTAGCACATAAAAATGGTCAAACAAGGCAAGAACAGTTTTTTCGACAATAACTGCATGATATTATTTCAAAATGTATGTAGTATTATTAATAAAAAGGACATAATAGAATCTATGTTAAAAGAGAAGGAAAACACAAATATTCAAATAATTTGTCTAACTGAAACATGGATAACAGAGAAAAAATCACAGCTATTGCATTTGGATGGGCTTAACCTTGCAGCAGCGTACTACCGGCGCAACTACGAAGGGGGAGGCGTGTGCATACTTTTAAAAGAAAATATGTTTAGCTTCAGTGAACGAAAGGACATTATGGACCTTACTATCGAGCGCGTATTCGAAACTTGCGGTATCGAGATTCCGAACTTGAATCTAGTATTAGTAGTAGTCTACTGGCCAAATAGAAACAGAGAATCTAGTACATTCTATGAGTCGTTAGAAAAACTCTTGCAGCTACTGAGCTTAAAAAATAACAGGAGAAATATAATAATAGGTGGCGATTTTAACGTAAATTTTTTAGACCACTCCATGTCAAAAACTACCTTATCAGAACTGATGTCACGTTATAATTTTAAGCAATATGTTGGAGAACCCACTAGAGTAACGCCCACTAGTTCAACATGTATTGACTTGATATTTATAAACTTCCCATACTCAGAATCAAAAATATTAGTTAGTGATTACGGTCTCTCTGATCATAAGGGGGTGTTAGTGAATATATCAAATAAAAATATGGACGAACAAAAAAATTGGCTTACAGAAAAAAGAAATTTTAACAGCAAAAATATAGATAATTTTAGGCATCATTTAAGTAAAATCAATTGGATCAGTTTGTTATCGGAAAATAGGAACGTAAATGAAAACTACGAAATATTTCACAATATATTACAAAATAAACTAGAATTATGTTTTCCAAAAACGAAAATAAAAATTAAAAATAATACAAAAAAAACATGGATAACCAAAGGGTTAAAAATCTCATGTAGGCACAAACGGCTACTAAAAATTCTAAAAACACAAATTAATGATACTACTATAAATAATTATTATAAAAAATATGAAAAATTACTAAAGAAATTAATAATTAAATCAAAAAAAATGTTGTATATAAAACAAATGAAAAATTCGGTAAATAAAACTAAAACAATGTGGCGCATTGTAAAGGAAAAAACAAATAAATTTAAAAAAACATCAGTAAAAAATATATCGTTGCGTATCCATGCTAACATTACAGAAAATCCATCAACAGTGGCAAACGAATTCAATACATTTTTTGTATCGATAGGAGCGCCGGCGGTGACGCCCGATGCAGGTAGCACTGCTCCGAGCGGCTCCGGGCCGAACGGACGTATGCCCTCAACAACACCTACCAACTCTATGTATTTACGTCCAGTTGACACTAAAGAGGTCTTTCAAATAATAAAAAAAATTAAAAATAAACGAAGTTTTGGTCATGATGAAATATCACCAATGCTTGTAAAAAAATGCATCAACGAAGTAACGCAACCAATTGCTTTCTTAATAAATCAATCGTTTATGTATGGAATAGTTCCAGACCTGTTAAAAATAGCCATTGTAAGGCCAATCCACAAAGCCGGCAATAAACAGGACTGCAATAACTACCGGCCCGTTTCCTTACTACCAATTTTCTCAAAAATACTAGAAACCGCGATGTCAGTGAGATTGTTTTCGTTCTGTAATAAATATAATATATTACATGACGGCCAAAATGGGTTCCGCAAAAATAGATCTACCACTTTGGCTGTATTCAAATATATTAATGAAGTGTTAAAAATCATAAATAATAAAAAATATGGCGTAGGACTATTGTTAGATTTAAGTAAAGCATATGACAGGGTTCCGTATAATATACTGTTAGAAAAATTAAAAGATATAGGTGTTAGAGGGATTATTTATAAATGGTTTAAGTCTTATCTAACGAACCGAAAACAATATGTAGAAATAGACTATCTGGACAGGCAAAAAGGGGAAATATTTAAAGTTAAATCACAAGAAGTAGAGATAATGCGATCTATTCCCCAGGGAAGCGTGCTGGGATGTATATTATTTATTATCTATTTGAACCAATTACCTAAAGAAATTCAGCACACGAGCGTTTTGTTTGCCGACGATATATCTGTCCTGCTCCAGTGTACCGAAAGCTCTAGTTTAAAAGATAACTTAAGTGATGTTTTGACAAAAGTAATAGCCTGGCTAGATGATCATAATCTTGAATTAAATTATAAAAAAACAAAATTAATACAATTTAGACCCTATCAAAGAGAGGCTTTAAATATTAATTATACCATAAAAAACAATACGTTGGAGTGCGTTGACACCTATAATCTACTTGGAATTACTATAGACACGCATTTGAATTGGAAAAATCACATCCAAAAAGTAGCGAGTAAACTAACTAGTTTTATATATGCCTTAACGGAATTAAAAAAATCCACGAACACAGAAACTGCAATGACAGCTTACTACGCATATGCACATAATTGGCTGAGATACGGTGTCGTCCTCTGGGGGAATAGTACCGACGCATCGAAACTATTAATTCTGCAAAAACGGTGTATTAGAATATTGGCCAATATCGATTCAATGGAAAGTTGTCGACCGTACTTTGTGAAATACGGTATTCTAACATTGACATCCCTATACATCTTGGAGATTTGTAACTTTGTGAAAAGCCACTTTGAGATGTTTACGCAAACGAAGGATAGCTATACACGACCGATAAATTTAAGGCAAAAAGATAGACTCGCTCTTATTCAAACCAACTTAAAGATGGTAGGATCGGGGCCTTATTCTATGTGTGCTAGAATATTTAATAAGATACCTAACAGTATACGCACCGAGAAGGAAAAACCATCATTTAAGCAAAAGTTAAAAACATATTTAAAGCAAAAACCGTATTACACGCTGCAGGAGTTTTTCGAGGACAAGAATTAGTGAGTAGGGAAATTAATGACATCTAGTAAAATATTAATTAATAGAACATTTCACAAATTACAAAATTATTATTTATTGAAAAAGTAGTTGTTATCAATTCAGTTGAACATTTCAATAAGGTAATTTATTTATTAATGATTGAGAACAAAATTTATATAAATTTGATAAAATTACAATTCATTTAAAATCTGTTTGCACCAGTTAATATATATTATTAAGTAGACAATATTATATTATATGAGTAGATAAAATGACATATTATTTATTGAATGATTATTTTATTATTGACTAATTTTGGTATTTCAATTGAATTTCATTTTTTAATAATTAATATATAGTTAACATTTAAATTTAATAAGATTCTTGGAAAAAAAATGTAACAATAATCATTTTTAAGTATTAGGAGATTTATTGTATGAGAATCTACATATAATTGCAGTGCCCTTGCAGGGTTCCATGTAAAAACTTTGAAATATGTTAACACCTTAAAATGTACAACATGGAAGCAATTGATAATGAAATAAATGAAACAATTTTGGTCTTACCTGTAAAAGGTTATATTTTCCTGTTTTCTAGCACTATCACTATTACAACCTAAAACGGAGCAGTGCACCATGATTTAAATGTTCAAATAGTTCACAATTACACTAATTAAAGTGTTAAATAATTACACAGTAAGCTATAATTCACACAACAAATTTCTTCCACGTATTTGTTTAGCACCAGACGCTGGTGATAAACAATCCCCACTACCAGTTTCACCTATATACGGTAACAAGGACAAAAAAAAATGATGCCATCTTCTTCTTTCCTTTGGCAATGTGTATAAGTTTATCTCTTTTCCTCATGTTTGACGGCTTTTATAGCCCATCTATTTCATTCTATATCTATGGAGAAAACCCATGGAATTATTACTCAAACAGAGGCGCGTTCAGCGCCTCTGGGTGTAGTTGTCCGGTTGTTTTTTAACTCGCTCAAAGGCATTGAACGGATTGCAGCAACCATATCTTTTATCTCCCTCTTTCACATGATGTTTTATTTCTCTCTCTTTCTAGTATATGACATTATAGAATATGGCCGCCAATATCATCCAATCACGTAAGAGTATTTCAGTCATAAACGTCAGAGCGTTTTACAACCATCAAATTCGATGGTTGTTCGGTTGTAACTCGCGCCGACACTCAAAGGTCTTGAACGGGCCGGTTGTTTCACCCGGTTGTCACACTCGAAGGCATTGAACGGGGTTAGAGCGAAAAGTTGTACTTCGCGCGAAGGCGCTGAACGCGCCTCAGGAATGAGCTCTTGCTTAAAAAAGCGTGCCGAGCGAGAGATAAATAACTGTACCGTTTGTCTCTTTCGTAAATTTGTGACCACAAATTTTACAAAATAGGGATTTTTTCTTAAAAACAATAACATTCAACCTGAAAAATGCTTTTGAAAATCATAATATGCTTAATAATCACGATTGTTAAGGAAGAGATCGCTTTTCGCGACAAGGTCGCCCTTTGTACAATTAGTGTTAAGTGGATTATTTATACGTTGACTTTAAGCTTGTGGTGTACAACAAAGAAATATTATATTCTATTCTATTATTTCAAAATAGGTTGCGCAAAAGAATTTTATATCTGCTTTTCAATACAAGATAAGTTTTATTAATATAATAATTATTTATAATATAATGAATGTCAATGATTGTCTTTCAATAGATGGGTCTTTCCACAGATAATATGTCTTTCCAATCGGTATATTATGTTGAACACACCGCCACATAACAGATAATCAAATATGTCACAAATGAGTCAACACTAAAATCTCTCTGTGATATTTAAATACATACCTAGTAAAAGAATGAGTAATATTTTAAGAAGAAAAGAATTAAAAACACATCAGTGTGGGTCGAACTGTTTTAACAATATTTAAAACTTTTGTGGTTTCGCCAATATCTTGAACAGAATGTTAATACCAATTCTTTTTTCTAATAACTTAACATCGCATCGTGTAAGCTAAACAATAAATAACTAATATAAATTACTTTTATTAAAAAATGTTAAAAATTGCGATAATATTTATGTTAGGTAGATACCATGTGGTCACCCTACTACAATGACAACGAAAATTACTGACATTGACAAAGAATCGTTGTTGCAATATAACATTTTTTGAATACTACCACTAGAATATTTCCTGGATGTAAAATCATAGTGTTATAATTATTAATAGTAGGCTAACACGATAATTTACTTTATTTTATGTTATAATTATTACAAAAAAAAAACAATTTAGGTATTTTGGGCGTTAAAAGTAATTAAAATAAACAATAGTAAAAAATCTTCATCTACCAATAGTTGTTTCAAAACTACTAAATTATATAATATACAACAGTAGCAACACTGTGGAAAAGGGATAAAAGGTGCAGTTATTGCTATCTCTCTCGGTACACTTTTGCACTTTCAAGTGTTTAGTCTTTATTCACATAAAAATAAAGTCCAAATTTGAACAACAATATTTTGAAGAGCTCATTCCTGTTTGAGTAATAATCATGGAATTATTACTCAACTACTAAACTAACTACTATACTAACTACTCAACTATTGGTAGATGAAGATTTTTTACTATTGTTTATTGTAATTACTTTTAACGCCCAAAATACCTAAATTGTTTTTTTTTGTAATAATTATAACATAAAATAAATTAAATTACCATGTTAGCATACTATTAATAATCAATCTGACCATCGATTTCTGTTAACGATATACTCAGAATATAGGTCACTAGACAAATACGACAGTGTTTTTATTTTTTTGATATCTTAAAAAGTGACCGAGTTATAAGCGTTCAAAGTTGCCGCGCGGTCCGGATTTATAAACGAGTCGCGCAACGTTGATGATATCACACATCGACAGCGGGGAGAGGCACGCGCAGCCTGGCGTACTTCGTTAGCTCTGTGCTACTGGTGCGCGCGATTTTTCGTGGCTGTAAGGTGTGAATCAACATTATGCCATATAATAAATACTATGTAGTACCTATGTGTACAAATTTAACTATTAAAACGCCTACAAAACTATTTTTTGAAGTGCCATTGAATGCCAAAAGGCGTAAAAAGTGGATGAACTTTATGAAACGGGCAGATCCAATTGGCCGTTGATTTTGTTGTGATGACCATTTTGATGTAAGTAAAATTAATAATAATCTTTATTTATATCGTTATAGGACAACAGGTACCCAATTTTATAGAAAAACTAGCGGCCGCCCGCGGCTTCGCCCGCTTGGTGTTTGGTTTCTTTATCGCGCCACAGCAGCGCCTTCTGGCGACGCGATGAATAGTAGCTGAGCTGCTGAGTGTTTTACGTGAATCCTGATGGAACTATAATTTTTTGCTGGATGAAATCTCTTTTTCTGTAGGTACCTCTGACAACGTGTATATGCAAAATTTAAAGATGATCGGTTGAGCATTTCAGGTGTGAAAAAGTGACAAAAATAAATCAACAAACTAATTCACTTTCGCATTTATAGTATTAGATGGGATTAGGATACGATTCATGTTACCTAAACATGTACCTACCTATAGACACTCACCCGTTAGTAGGCACCTTTTTTTTTAAGTTGGGAAATGCGTTACGCATTCCTCGTGCTTGGGAGGCGCGAGGTTATGTCGGACTCTCTGCGGCCCCTGGCAGGCGGGATGGTATGTCCACCAGGGAGTGCAATGCCGCGGCCTACCGACTTAAACCCAACTATGCCCCTCACATGCGCCTTGGCGCGAGCGCGACCACCGCCGCCACATCCTCCCCGTCATCAGACGAAGAGAATCCGGCGACGAGAGTCGTCCCGCTGCCGGACGAGGTCATGAGAACCCTTTCGGAAACTACCACAACCTCATCGGCGCGCACTCGCCCAAGGCGAGTCCCTCTCACCCCCCCAGGTTGGGGGGGCCGGTGATCCCCCGGGGCATCCAGGGGATCAGCGACTGGCGGCAACCGATGCAATGCAGGGCCCGGGCTTCCCAAGGCTGGACCCCGCTAGTTGCCGTCAGGAGGAAGAAGGCGGGCGTAATTCCGCCTCCTCCGTCCACCCGGGGGTCGGTTCGCGCCCAATACGGTGCAAGTAGCGGCCAAACAACCATGGCCGCTGAGAATTTGCACCAAATGGTACGACAGCGACCCGTGGTGCCTGTTCGCCCATGTCGAGAGGAACGGGTGCATGGCCTCGACGGTCCTGGACAGAGTGTCCGATCCGGAGGCCGAACCCGTTAGCTCATCGGACCACAGGCGAAACATCTCCACTATGGCCTCCTCCAAGGCGGAGGCCCTCTCTCTAGGCGCCATGCGCCGGACCCGTTAGTAGGCACCTACTAACTTTTGAATGAGTATCTTAGACCTGCGGGTATTTGATTTGCTTGTTGGTCCTATATAGGTACGTCTATAGTATTTACCATTTCCCAGCTGTTTTTTTTACCAAGCTGAAAACGCTTTTTAATAACTCTCCCGCCGTTGGGTGCACGACGAGATCTCCTGGGGCTCTCCACCCAAAAGGACTCATCCTAGAGTAAGGCCTACCCGGGTAAAAACCCCTCGGATGTACTCTCTGTCTCCGGAGGTCCAGCGGTAGGTAAACGGTACCGATGGTCCATGGTGGTGATTGCACCGTGGACACCGTTTGCCTACCTACCTAATCCTAAATAGGTGATACCTACGTATCTATTCTGTTGATTAGCTTTTATTGTAACTTCATAAACTTGTTAACTTTCAAACCATTGGCCATTTTTTGCCGAAAGTATCGGTAAATATTTGGCCTTGACATTTTTTGTATGAAAGTTGCTAAGCGCAACCTAGGCAATACCACAGAACACAACTGGCAATCTGGTGGCTCCCCTTGGTGCAACCTGGCGGCTATTCCGCCAGGATCGTCCCCGGTTTGATGGCTCGGAGAAGTGGCCGTCCCGATCCCGAGTTATTTTACCATATGAGGCTTAAAGATTCTGGTGAATTAGCCACCGGCGAACCGGAGACCGGCTTACGGGTACACGGGGCTCGTCACTCTTTGTGCCAGTATCGATAATCGCATTATTCCCCCTCAAAAAAAAGGCAATACCACAGAAAATACACTTGTTTGTAGCCTAGTTACACTAAACTGTTTCACTTCATGAGTCGTAGATCATACTAGGAGCTACAAAAACAATATTTAACTATGCATGTAACTATTATTTCAGATTGAAAATGACATGGAAAATTATGTCAAATATAAATTGGTTGGAGGAAGACTAGTACTAAAAAAAGATGCTTGCCCTCTTAAGTTTTCTTGTCAGCAAGAGACAGTTAAAAAATTAACGATCTGTAGTCCAAAACGTAGGCAAAAAAGACTGATTCACAAGATACTCCTTGAAGATATCCCGAATCCGATCACTTCCGAAAATATTGAGGAAATATTTTGTTTCAGTTTGAGTCCTCGCATTTCCGCTGCTATATAATCACTATTTTCGGAAAAATATTGAGCCACCATAAAACTGTCTACTTTTGGTAAATTATCTGATTGACCTTGTTGAAATCCTTTCATCATTATTGTAATTAAAATGCTAATAAACAATAAAAGTCAAGTTACACGGAGCGCAGTAGGTATGTACGACACAAAACGCAGAGCAACTGCGAGACTGCGACTAGCGAGCAAGCGGCTGGCGGCTGTCGATGTGTGACGTCACCTACTTAGAGCGCGCGTACTTGAAAATTTAAATAGAGACCGTGACTTTCGGCGTCAATAACTTTGGAAATACTGCATCGATTTTAATGAAACAAAAACTATTGACATATATATAACCATAGCTTTTATTTAATGTATGTTTTATTGTAATTTTCAAACCTATCGGTCACATCAATTATAACACTATGATTTTACGTCCAGGAAATATTCTAGTGGTAGTATTCAAAAAATGTTATATTGCAACAACGATTCTTTGTCAATGTCAGTAATTTTCGTTGTCATTGTAGTAGGCTTAGACAAATAATACTATAGACTGCGGATGAGCGTGCCGCAGTAAGGGACAGCAAATACAAGTACATGGATGATTAGGGTTACCCTCTTTATAAAAATTACCCCGAATCGCAAGTTTTTAATACGTTCACCTAATGTCTACAAAAAAGGCAGAAAAGATTGTTAAATATCATTTTATTTATTTAGCGTGCTTATTTTATTATCTTCTTCTTATATTTAAAATCAACTTGTACCTTTTAACGCGGTACACAAACGGGCCATGAGACTCGTTAACGATCCCCTACTCACAAACGGTATTACACACCCAAGTTAAAAAAAAATACCTCTGCCTGCTGAGGAGCTGTTAAACATTATGCCCACGGCCACTTTCTACCATGGCACAGCTCGCCATTGGCAAGAAATTAACCCTCACACCCTAGAACTAAAATGGTCTCGTACTGTATGCTTTAAAATGAATTACCTTCAGCGCACGCTCAGGATTTAGAATGAACGTCGAAATTTTTCCAAGAGACTACAGCATTGGGTTCTTAAAGAAGAGTATAAAAAGTTTTTTTTTTCAACTACACTCATTAATTTAACGCTTAAATCAACAGAAAAGGCCACTACGTAATACATTACTACCCTTTTTTTTCGGGGGGGGGAAATGCTCAACCGCTCCGTACCCACCGTTCGTTGGCTAGACGGCAGGCGTGCGTGTGTGTACCGTCTGGCCCGGTAAAGTTCTAGGCCGACCCACGAAAACCCCCGGTGTTCTTCGTGCCATTGTGGGCACGCATGGTAATTTCCACACTGCGACTACCGCTACCAGCGCGCCAATACATTACTACCCTGGAAAACTCGAGGGTAATAATGTTGTATGAAATGTTATTAATGACCTGTTCAAAACCGGTTTTTTTTTTCTAATAGAACAAGAAGTCGCAATAAGATTCATACAAAAAGTAGGGATTTTTCCAAAGAGGTTTAAGTGGCTGTTGATGAAGCAAGCGACGGTTAGCTTTTACTTTTAATTCAAAAATTGTATTCAAGTGAACATTGTGCAGTGAAAGTGGTGTTATTTTGGTCCACAAACATTCATATTGACGGTAACGGTACGGTACGGTTTGTGGTGTACCTACATGACGGCGAGTTTTTTTTACGGATTTTCCACCTCATCAGTCGCCACCTTCAAGATAATCTTGAAAGTAGTTGACGAGGTAGAAAATCCACAAACTTTTGTTTGTCACTATGACTCGACGTCATTGTCATATCTAGTGCAGTAGGTCTACGGGGAAAGAAATTATCTGAGGAATTACCCGTGGGTCCACTGTGGGTCATAGCAGTGGGAACACGGTTAAAAGGTCTACGGGGGAAAAAATACCCGTGGACCTACCAGTGGGACATGTTGGTGGAACCACGGGTAATACGTAATGTTTGAGGAATTTAGTAAGAACAATTTAATTTTTTGTCATATAAGTAGAAATAAGTTTTTCTAAAGTCAACTTCAGCTTTTTATTTATTTTTAATATGTAGATATAGTTGAAAGAAAAGTAGATTACGCACCTCGTGAGCTATTAATGCCCTTGGGTTATTAGTGCCCTCACACAAGCGTTCGTGCATCAAACACCCGCGGGCATTAATAGCTCACATAGCGCTTGGTGCAACAATCTACTATTATGTCGGCAACGCGCAAGCGTTCCCGGTGTTGCAAGCGTCCATAGGCTGCAGTAACCACTTACTATCAGGTGTGTCGTGCGCCTGCCTTTTTGCCACCTTAGTGGTGTAGCAAAAAACGAAGATGTGAATTTTCAACAAGCGAGACACTTTTCTAGAACCCCCACCAATATAATAAATGTGAAAGTGACTATCTGTTATCTCTTCAGGCCAAAACGGCTGAACCGATTTCGATGATTTTTGGTGTAGTCACAGATAGAACTATGAGAAAGGATATAGGCTAATTTTTATCCAACAAGAATCAATATTTTGAGAGAAATCTAATATTATGTGGGTAACACCCCGTGAGGTGTTCACTCTTACTTTCCGCGATGGGCGAGACTCAAAAATTCAAAATAATTTATTGATTCGTTTCAATCAAGGATTAAATCTATTAATTACAGAACGGTATAATTAATTCGTTAGTACCCCGCCACTAGCCACCCACCATCGAACTAGGAACTAACCTGTATCTCGAAGTGTAAAGGCGAGTGACTGGATACAAAAAGGTTCAGAATACTACAAACAGAACTCCGAAACAATTGAAAGAAACGATAATAGTAAGGAGACTTAATTCGAGACATAGTCGGTTTTTTGAGAATTCGTGTAATAGAAATAATGAGAATTTTAAATTATAACATTTTGAAAATAATGACATAATATTCTATTACTATAGTTGTCCTCTCAACCGCAAGGTACTAAAAGTAAATGGTTATAATAACACATGTACATTAACGTATTTGTTAGTAGTGTCTATTGTAGATAACAATTCGCAATCTTCGAATTTAACAAATAATTTCGATTGTAAGTCCACCAAAATGTTTTCCAAATTTGCGACTTTTTTTAATAATCTTCTTGATTTTTCTCAAAGGGCTCTTAGCTTTTTCAAATGCTGCTCAGACAACTCATTTTTTTTTCATCCACTTCCTCTTTAGAGTTCGTGGTGTGTAGTTCGGCGACGCCACCTAAAATATAAACATAATTTAAATATTACAGAGGCTGAACTGTAGTAACAAAAATTTCAAGAACATGCCATCCACCTTTAGTTATTTATAGTCTATCTAGTCCCATAATAAACTAACTTGTTGTTGCTTGTTGTACAGTTTTTAGTCAATGGATAAACTTATTCTCACTCATAAATACTTAATTCAAGGTTATATGCTATCTGTGTACCAAATTTCATTAAATTGCATTTTGTAGCTTTGGAGTGAAATAATAACAAACAAACATCCAACCATCCATACTCACAAACTTTCATGTGTATAATACCTACTAGTATACATATGAAAACACTTCCACGGCAATTTAAGACAGATCGTTCCATAAATCTCCATGATTAGGAATCGAACCCATGACCTCTGGGCGGTATGGTCTCCACTAGACCACTGACTATATATACTAATATAATATGTATTATATTAAGTATACAAGTTTATTTTTTAGTTATGACAAAAATTTTGTGTGCTTGTTCAGACAAGCAAACTGAATAACTTTCACTATGGGACCAACTTTGAAATCGCAAAAAAAATCAGCTGTTCCATACAAATGTTCAACATTCACTGAACCTAAATGTATGGAACAGCTGATTTTTTTTTAGGAACAGGAAACACAGGAAAATACTGTTCATTTATTTTCAAGAGAAGTAGTATAACATCAAATATACAGTTACTTTTTATCACCCCGGATAATTTAAGGGACGCTTCAGAACACATCCATTATTTTTTTTAAATATTGCACAACACTAGTGCAGTATTTTTGGATATTTTAGTAAATTAACATGCAATTTTTTTATTAATGTTTAAATCATTCTACTACCATGTGCTGAAGTGTCCCTTAAATTATCCGGGGTGATAAAAAGTATATATATACACAAATGTTATGTTTCAAAATAACCAAAAAATTATCAATTCTTTATCGAAAACTCATTATTAAAATGTCCCATCGCTAGCTGTTTATACGTAATGTCATTCAACTCAAAATTGACATGTAAATCATAGTCAATTTTGGGTTTAATGACATGTAAATCATTGTGTTGGGAGCACTATGCACCTTATGCTAGTAAGCATACTAAACGTGCCAAAGAAATATACATGTTCACATAGATACATTCAAAAACCATCTGGCACAGTTGAGTAAAAAATTATTCAATTTACAATTTGATTTGTATATCACAGCAGTTTTTTTTTTTTCAAATTAAATTAAAAAATATTTTCTATTGGTGTTGCTGAAATACTTTTAATAAAAAATTCCAAATGTTAATTTTACCTCAATTGGAACAGCCTCGGGATGAAGGTATGTTTTATTGCCTTTTTTCATTAAAAGTTTTCTGTCAAAGTGTTGACAACACATTCTGCATCTAGCGTTTGGCTCCCAATTAATTCTCCTTGTAGCCGCAATCCATAAATTGCGTAACTGTGGGCTTTCAGGGAACCTGTAAGTTATATTTAAGATCAACCTTAATAATAATAAATATTAATATAGACAGCTCCATCTAGTCTCAAGGTAAGTTTAACACACCAATATTATTATACTCTTTGACACATACCTACCTACTTGACAATAGAAAAACATATAATAATAATAATAAATTAAATATATTCAGTGTACCTACATAAATATTCTTTTATGCTATTACAATATTTTTCGTACAAATATTTTGATTATGTTATTTTAAAAGGATTCCCTTCAATTTAATTTATGTTTTCAGGTAATAAATTATATAATAATATAGTCATGTTAACTGCATTTATTTCTACAGCGTACTATATACCCCTTATTAGGGGTAATATTTATGGAAAATGATGGCCAACCTGAGGTTTCAGGTTATGTAGACATTTTCCTATAAAATATGAAATAAACACTTATTTTATCTTAGGAACACGTCAGGGTATATACTATGTGAATTGGTTAGACAATTTAGCAAGTGAAACCTCGGTATGATAACTCAAATAAAGTAAATATTTCAATTACTTACAAGTGAAAAGACAATCCCTCAATTTTCGTCCTACTGTTGCTTTTGCACCAAAAACACTACACCACACCATTCTTCAGTCTGGTATCGTTAATTCACGTAGTTGTGCACAAAAATAAACACTGTATTTTAGGAAAAAATAGTAAATTCCGAGAGCACAAAATCGAACGCGTCACAAACGTCAAACTTTGTTTAGATCATGATGTGCTGACCTTGAAAAAAACCAGCACGCGATGAGGGACAAAAAATGCCGAAGTCTATTTCGTTTTTACGCATGTAATTCAATATTTTCGTCTCTTTTATGTGCGAGTGAATAGACAAACATCCAGCATTCTATTGTATACTCTTTCTACGGTAGTAGGGTGACCACATGGTATCTACCTAACATAAATATTATCGCAATTTTTAACATTTTTTAATAAAAGTAATTTATATTAGTTATTTATTGTTTAGCTTACACGATGCGATGTTAAGTTATTAGAAAAAAGAATTGGTATTAACATTCTGTTCAAGATATTGGCGAAACCACAAAAGTTTTAAATATTGTTAAAACAGTTCGACCCACACTGATGTGTTTTTAATTCTTTTCTTCTTAAAATATTACTCATTCTTTTACTAGGTATGTATTTAAATATCACAGAGAGATTTTAGTGTTGACTCATTTGTGACATATTTGATTATCTGTTATGTGGCGGTGGGTTCAACATAATATACCGATTGGAAAGACATATTGTCTGTGGAAAGACCCATCTATTGAAAGACAATCATTGACATTCATTATATTTTAAATAATTATTATATTAATAAAACTTATCTTGTATTGAAAAGAAGATATAAAATTCTTTTGCGCAACCTATTTTGAAATAATAGAATAGAATATAATATTTCTTTTTTGTACAACACCAACCTTAACACTAATTGTACAAAGGGCAACCTTGTCGCTAAAAGCTATCTCTTCCTTAACAATCGTGATTATTAAGCATATTATGATTTTCAAAAGCATCTTTCAGGTTGAATGTTGTTTTTAAGAAAAAAACCCTATTTTATAGAATTTGTGGTCACAAAATTACGAAAGAGACAAACGGTACAGTTATTTATCTCTCGCTCGGTACACTTTTTTAAGCATTCCTGTTTGAGTAATAATTCCATGAGAAAATCTCAGAAAACATGATCTCGTTACCGCTGTCAAAAAGCAGATATCGTTTAAAGAATACCGTTAAAATATTTAACGTTATTTCTAGAGCATGTAACCGGTAGGTACAGTCCGATTTTAGATATAAATAACCTTTTCTGCTTAGATTTTTTTTAATATTTATAAAATATGAAACAGAATTAGATCAAGTACTGACATTGTAAATAGTGTTTGTTGTAGGTACTCAATGCACACTAGCCCGAATGTAAATTTTTAAGTGCTAAATGGAAAAGCAGAGTAAAACAACATATTTCTCAAATAAAAATATTTATTAATTATCATCACTTATATCATCATTGTCGTCATCATCATCAACTCGGATTATACAAGAATCACACACACTATCCAGCAGATTATTAACCTCCTGGGAACCGGCAGCGCGGCGCGCAAAAAACTACAACATCCAGCCACTTGACACCCGGCGTCATTTTTTTGCTGCGCTTGGCACTTAGCGCTTTGTTTACATTCGTACGGCCAAATGTTTATACTTATAGCGACGCCAGTTACATTTCTGGAATGCCAATGAATCAGACTAAGAACTTATCGTTATTTGACAACTCTACGACGTGTTTTGTTTATATAATCTCCGTTTGAAACCGATACTGTTTGAAGAACAAAGTAAAAATGTGTCCGCTTGGAATATAAATGATTGTTACATTTATATCAGAGATAACAATTTGGCACATTTATATAATAGGTTGGGGAAAAAGTTTCTTCGCATTTTTTAAGAAAATTCAAAACATTTTTTAATATAGTTTATTTACATTTAACTAAAGTATGTAGGTACCATTTTGTTCGATAACTTTTTGCCATCTTGTAGGTAGGGACATGATCCCATTGCTATAGAAATTTTGGGACTTCTGGTCAAAATACCGCGACAAGTGGTTTTGGCAGTCCTCTCGTGATGTTAACCTGACACTGCCTAAAGAATTCTGAAGAGACCGAAACAGGTGGAAATCTGAAGGTGCAAGGTCAGGACTATACGGCGGATGCATTAACACCTCCCAGCCAAACTCTCTTAATTTTTGCTGAGTGGCTAAAGATGTGTGAGGTCTAGCGTTATCATGATGAAAAACCACACCCCTTCTGTTGATTAATTCCGGCCGCTTTCTCTCAACTTCTTGCTTTAATCTCATCAGTTGTTCGCAGTAGAGTTCAGAATCGATGGTCCTGCCTGGTGGTAACAGCTCATAATGAATAATGCCCTTCCAATCCCACCACACACACAGCATCACCTTGTTGCGAGTTAACCCGGGTTTCGCCACAGTCTGTGAAGCCTGACCGGCCTTTGACCACGACCTTTTTCGCACGTTCTTGTCGTACGTGATCCACTTTTCATCACCAGTTATCAGTTTCTTCAAAAATGGTTCGGTTTCATTACGTCGTAATAAAGAATCACAAATGAGTACACGGTTCATTAGGTTTCTTTCAGTGAGCTCGTGAGGTACCCAAATGTCGAGCTTTTTTGTGTACCCAGTTTTTTCAAATGCGCCAAAACTGTTTTGTGGTCAATTCCCAGTTCTTCAGCTACGTCGTAACTACTGACATGCCGATCTTGCTCCACTTTTTCAAAAATGGCATCCATTTTATCTGTAATAGGGCGACCAGAGCGACGTGCATCTTTGACATCAAAATTTCCGGATTGAAAACGCTTAAACCAAATTTGTGCTACTCTCACAGACACTGCACTAGGTCCATAAACATCGCAAATTTTTTTCGCGGCTTGCGTTGCATTTTTACCTTTTTTGTAGTAAAATTTTAAAATGTATCGAATTTCTTCATTAGATTCACTCATCTTGGCGGTACGAAAAACAAATGAAAATCACACATTTTCCTAATTTGAATTTGGAATTATGTTCTTTAAAATTTAAACTTTCAATGATACCAAAACCAGCCAGATACAAATAGTATAGCCAAAGAGATTTTATTACAAGTTTATACATACTATAATGCGAATAGACTTTTTCCCCAACCAATATATTTAGAATCTACATGAAAATCGCTTTCAAATAAAGGTAAAATATAATTATGTGCCCATAGTAAAAATTAAATTAGTACAGGTTTGAATTTGCGTAATTTTTCTGAACGGCGCGCCAATAATTGTAAAACTGATAAAACATAACGGAAATCAAAAGCTTGATACAGAAACGAATTCTTTATAATATTATCTTTCTAAATATATAAGGTTATAGTAGTTTTTATGATAATAATCATGTGTAATAATAGCGACAAAAAACTGTATGCCGCGCGACAACGGAAATCTAGTTCGCATTTTGTTGAAATCGTTTTTATACAAAAACTACAACACACACAAATCGTAAAAGCTTTGTAATTACTAAAAATACTATAAATAAGATACTTATAATACTTTACTCACGTTTTTATGCAAAAATCCCACTAAATCACAATTTACACTTCAACAATAATCACTCGTATGGCGTGCGAAAGCACCGCGAAAGGCGGTTATGGCGCGACTGGCAAACATCATGGCATCAGTCGTTTTCAACTCGTTCACCTTTTTTTCTTCGATGGGTCTAGATTGTCTTTGGTTATTGAATGAACGTGACATTTATTCCTCTATAGAGTAGCGAAAACTGCATACGAAAATAACACGTATTTCGAAAGCTGTAAGCACTAAAGTGCGGTGATGGCGGTGATGCCCATACGTCATTTCGAAATGACGGTGGCTGAAGTGCGAACATGTGGGGGCGTCGTTTCGAAACGACGGCGGTCGGACGGAGGGCACATTTTATCCTCTTCTTTAATAATATGGTTTATGAATTTCTTGCTGTGATATTATATGCCCCCTAATAATAATTGTTTCACTTTGCGCAACTCGGACCACGGTGCATGACGCGGCGTAAATTATTTTTTAATTTTAGATTTGACATCTTGTTGGCTCATAAAAGAAGCAAAAATTTTACAAACGAAGAGGTTTTTCTAAAAAAGGTTGGCAACCGATGGATTACCATTACCATTACCATTACCATTTTAAAATTATCAGTATTTTTTTAAGTCTTAATTTTTCTAATTGAAACCTTAAATTCCATTAAGGTTTATTTTTTAATTTGCTTAAATGATCTCCCTTTTAAGGAAGATTTTTTCATTGCTGGCAACACTTCTGAAATGTCAGAACTCCGTCGAATAAAAATCAGACTTTATGTACAGTAGTAATATAATTTGTGGGTACAGTGTGGCAAAAAAAGAGTTTGGAGTGGTGATAGCTGGAACTAAAAAGCGATTTCCGTAGTAAAACTAGTTTCACAACTATAATGATACTGTCGTCACTTAATTTTCCAAATGTTATTTAATGATTAAACGCACTTACTTACCTAAAGTGAAGTTATTAGTAACTGGAATATAATAAAGGTATACACATTGTAGTACCACGTCTAGGATCCACCACACGCACTGACCGTTGAGAATATTTAAAATAAAATTAACGTCTTAAAATTTGTATTTTTAACGTTTTGTCGCTCGTTTCACGCTCCTCTACCCTCATGCTTTCTTATGCTTCATGTTTAAAGCTGAAGTCAAACGGTTTGATATTTCCTATCACTTCAAAGGGTTTCAGATGGGTGGGTGGAAGCCAGTTACTAATCTCTCCGGACGAAGCCCTCGTATAATTATGATAGAACTTCACTTTAGGTAAGTTCGTTTAATCATTAATTATACATTGGGATTCATCCTCCTGTTAGTAACTGAAATATAATAAAGGTATACATGTAGATATTGAGAGTATTGAAGAGAGAAATATCAAACTTATTAATGCTATCTAATATTTATTTTCATTTGTAATCATTTTCTATAATATTTTAAATACTCATACTAAATATAAGTAGCACGGGAACCACAACATAGAATTCAATTATACAGGGTGTAACTGAACACCCCAATAACATTTAAGGGTATGTATCCATCAGAGTAGAGATTCTGTAGGAAAAATATTAGGGTTAACAAACCTACCTTTTTTTCCCATACAAACTAAATAAAATATTTTTTGGTATTAAGTGCCGACAGCCCTACGTAAGCGTACGAGGAATTCTACGCTCACGTCATACAAACTAAATAAATATTTTTTTGGTATTATGTGCCGACAGCGCTACGTAAGCGTATGAGGAATACTACGCTCACGTCTGCCACGTGTCATTATGTGTTTAAATTTCTTTTGTGTTAAGAGCTGATTATGGTTGTCACTTGAAAGTTTTTGCTTTCAGTTTAAGATCAAATAACTGTGAAAGTATTGGGGTTCCAGCAGGCCTATTCGCTAACTACGGTTGGTAACTAGAACTGTCATTTTGGAAAGCCACTTTATATCCATTACGGGTTTAGTGATCTTATGTGTTACGGCAGCGTTCATGATAGCAGTAATGGATGTTAAGTTCCTTTCAAAAATGACAGTTCTAGTTAGCAACCGAAGTTACAGAATAGGGGGGCAGGTCTCAGACAAGCACCGAAGGTCCATTTAGTATCTAACTTATATGCCCCTTAAATGTTATTGGGGTGTTCAGTTACACCCGGTATAGGTGACAAAAGGTTTCACAGGTAATTAGCAATAACCAAACCTTACACATTTTTCAATTCTGAGTATTATGGATTAATTTTTAATATTATTTATAAACCACAAGCAATTATGACTTGTGAATAATTTTACCGAAAATGAGTTAATCAACCTTAGAAAGCTTTACTGTCCAAGAATCACATTATTAAGTTTTTACTTTAATAAACTGAATTTTGATTTAAAACAGCATTAAGTCCATCCAGCTGTCTTGTAAATAAAGTGAATTTTTATTGCTAACCTACAGATACAAGAAGTAGGTATGTTACGTCCACACTATGAGCATTATAAAATACATTTAATTCATAGGCTTAAAGATTGTGTAGAAGCTGGGTGGTGTGGTCGCTTAATGGGAAGTCTTTTCTACGTAGCTGGACATATTGCAGGTTTTTCAGAGTAATATGGAATTACAAGCATTTGCTGAGATAAGCCGTATATAAAGGATTCAATCAAATCAGGATCTTTAATGCAGATTTTGTCACAAAAATTTGGAATATTTTATACTTTTATTATTAATAAGATGTATGTGCAGGCAAGAGCCAAAAGTGTAACACTTTTTCTCTGACTTAATATAACATTGGTGTCGATTCAGAGACACAACTTAATTTAACTAAACTAATTTGACAGGATTAAAACTATAGCCATCTTTCTTTTTCTCTAAAGGATTAAAAGTGGCGGCTTTATTTTTAGGCGTGTCAAATTAGTTTAGTTTAATTAAGTTGTGTGTCTGAATCGACACCAATATTAGGTCTAAAGTTTTCTGAGGCCCTATAGCTAGACAAATGCGGAAAAGTTTGCGTATGGCATTCCTCGTGGTTGAGCCAAACCACGAGTATATGTGGGACTCCCCAGACCTTACACGGTCCGGGCCTACCCACTAAAAACCCGCCCAGCAGCTTCTCCATCGGTCACAAGACAAGGGGAAGGGGACAACAGCCAGGCCTTATTCCCGCTGACCCCCTGCCTGTGACATGTCCGTTGCCGGACTCTCCTCCTGGCTCTGCTACTTTGTGGAGCGGCGCTATTGCGCCGCTCTACACCCCGAAACTGGTTTTTTATTGTGGTTGTCTTCCACGCGGCCCGACGCTCAGTGCGCCGTGCCCCCGGCCCGCTCAGTGCGGGTAACGGGTTGCACGATGGCAGTTCCTACTGGATCCACCGCCGCGCGGGTGAACCGAAGCTCGGGGAAATTCCCAACGGGCGCAAAGCGCCACGGTGAGAAACTCGCCTCGACCCTCTACCACGAGAGGTAGCCGCCGGAATCGGCTTCCAGCGAGAGCCACACCTCTTCTTTACATAAGAAGAGGGGACTTCGCCCTTCCCCGCATGAAGCGGTTGGCCACACGAAGTGCCCCGCCAAGTTAAACCCGGCCATCTCACGCCCCCCCCCTCTATGGGGGACCTCTCGTCAGACTATTAGCCCGCGGCAGAGAATCTGCCGGGTTGCCCAGGGTGCACCACAAGGAGGCTGTCTGATATCGCACCCCTGGTCACCCATCCTAGGACTGATCATAGCGAACGTTGCTTAACCTTAGTGATCGTTCGCTGAGCGCACGCGCCAATGCGTCACCAAGCTCAAATATATATAAATATATAAAATTTTATTGAGTGGTAGCGGCAGTGGCATGAGAAGTATCGTGTTTACATAATCGTCCTGCCCACTTCCCTCCTCATTTCCCAGAGGCCCTTGACAAAGTAAAGTGACATATATATATTTTTGACTAAAGAGTAAAATTAATATGATGCATGACGTATCCACAGAATCTATTTTTTATATATTGTAATTTCCATTGATATTATTCATTAAAGTAAAGTACAATTGGTGAAGGAATCTATTATATGTTTAAAAAATCCATTTATTTTAACATTTTTTGAAATGTAATTTTATACGCCACACTTTGGTAAAACATATTGTTCATTATTTTAATGTACCACCTGTAATTTCCATGTTTTAAACAAATAAAACTTCTTATTCTTATTCATAAATGTATACAACAATACTAACCGATATGTATACAAATCTTTATATACCATTCAAGTAAGCATTGTGTTACATTTAAAGAAATAACTTTTAGAATGCAAGGCTTTAATTAACTTTAAGAATCTGTATTACATTTGTGCATTTGGCATAATAAGACAATCAAAGACAATAATGACATGACACATAACATCATAGTAAAAGAGCTGAGAGGACTAATGCTCTTTGGATCATGGAGTAGTTAAGTATACGTCATTCTTCCCTCCTAGCTGATCATAGGTAATAATCTGTCAGATAAGCAGGGGGCCGGCGTTCTCTAGCCGATTTTCCGGTAACTTGATCCATAGGGCCTTCAGCAGGAGTGTTTTCTTATGTAATCACTTCTTCACTTATAAGTGGTGTAGTAGTGCTACTGTCCTCTGCAATAACTATTGGTTCCGATGACACTCCGTTACCATTGTCCTGGTTATTATTATCACTGGCATTGTCCGAGGAAGGTTTAGGAGCCAAATGCTTGTTCGAAACAGTAGATTCTCGACCATTAGAGTATCGGATGTACGAATAATGAGGATTACTCTGAAGTAGTTCTGCTTCTTTAACATAAGGGTCGTCCTTGTTACGCATGAATTTTCACAAAGATAGGACCTGGTGACAGCCAAGATGGAAGAGATTCTCCGTTAGCTGATCTTCTTGGATAGGATAGGCGCCTCTCGTGGGATGTGCAGTTAGTGGAGGTGCACAATAGTGATCTTTGTGAATGTAAAACTGCTGGCAATACGGCTTCCCAGTTTTCTAAGTTCATGTCTTTCGCACAAAGAGCCAGCTTAATAAACCGCCATAGAGTACCGTTCATTTGCTCGACTTGGCCATTACCACAAGGGTTATAGGGAGTCGTTCGACTCCGAGCGATTCCTAGAGAGGACAGAAACTGGCCTAATTCTTCGGACATAAAGGATGTTCCTCTGTCGCTATGAATATATGTCGGTGTTCCAAAAATACTAAATAAGTCTTTTAGACATTTAATCACGGTTGAAGCTGTCATGTCCTTGCATGCATAGGCGAATGGAAAACGACTGTATTCGTCAATGATTGTTAACAAATATTTCCGAGGGCCCGGTAGCGGGCCTTTGAAATCAATGTTCAAACGTTCAAACGATGATGTAGCTTTAATCAGCTGACCTTTTAACTTCATGAAGCGAGGTTTTATCTCAGCGCAGACCTGACATGTATTTTTCATTTTTTATTTTGCTCGAGTGTTTTTGATCGAACATAAAACTTACTGAGCGTTGATCTGTAATGAGAGTAAAATGCTTGCACATTAGGTAATGGCGCCACGTTCGAAGGTTTTCTACTATAGCTGCAGCTTCCTTTTCGACAGATTATTGTTTTTGTTCAGCTTCCGAAAGGGTCCTCGAGAAAAAAGCGACGGGGCGCCCCTTTTGAGACCATGTGGCCCCGAGGGCAAACTCCGAAGCATCAGCCCCCCTAGACAAGATGTCTTTCGATAATCGCTAACGCAATCGCTAAATGGACAATGTATGAGATTTGACAATTGCGCTCGAAAACTAAGCGATGGCTTATGTCAAATCCCATATATTTTCCTTCTAGCGATTGCGTTAGCGATTATCGAAATGCATCTTGTCTAAGGGGGCAGTTTCTACGGTGAGCGTCTCGTTTTCGTCTATAGTTACTAGAGCGGCTTTCTTAATTTCATTTTTGATTGATTCAAAAGATGATTTTGCTTCATCGTTAAGTGGAAATGGTGCTTTGACAAAGGGTTGAATTTTGGAAGAAAATTTGCTAATCCATTTTGCGTAATGTGCAAATAATCCCATGGCACGTTTTAGTTCGTGTGAATTAGTTGGGATAGGCAGTTCATTTAAAGGTTTTAATCTGTCACTGTCAGGCTTAATGATGTTATTTTCAATACTGTACCCAAGAAGATTTATACATTTCTGTGAAAAGGTGCATTTTTGCATATTTATTGTTAGTTTGTATTTGTTAACAGCATTCATGAATTTGTGCAGATTTTTGTCATGGTCTATCTTATCTATGACACAGAATGTGACGTCATCAAGGTAGGCAAACGTTCCCTGTAATTTCTCCTCTTGTATGACATGTTCAAGTGTCCGCTGAAACGCAGCGACTCCGTTTGTGACTCCAAACGGAATCCTGGTAAATTAAAACAGTTTTCCACTTGCTTCAAAGGCGGTGTAAACCTTTTCACTAGGAAGAATAGGTACCTGATGATAAGCGCTTTTGAGGTCTATTTGGCTGAAATGCTTGTACTTGGCTACGTTAGCTACAATAGGCAAGGGATAAGCATCAAGAAAAGTATATTTGTTAATAGTTCTGGAGTAATCAATGACGAGACGTTTGCGATGTGCACCACCACCAGCTACAAGGACTTGGGCACGCCAAGGAGAAATACTTGGTTCTATAACCCTATCTTCTAAAAGTTTTGCCACCTCTGCATCGATAAATTCCTTATCCTCCTTCGAATACTGTCTTGATCTAATATTATTAGGTTTAATATCAGGAGACAAATTCGTGAATATTGATGCAGGCGGCACCGTGGCTTCCATAACATTGCATATTTCTAGAGGGGCCTCTCCTCCTCCAAAACTTAATACAAGGGACGAGTGATTTTTGAGTATATCATGGCCTATTATAACATCAGCGCAAAGATTATTTACAGCTAGTAAAGCTACCTTATTTTATATGTGGGGCCCAATTTCTAATGTAACATTACAAAGGCCTTCCACTAATGACACATGATTTTTAGACGCCAAGGTAATCGACTGTCTGTGAGGTTTTAACTTAAGCTTCATCAAGTGAACAAAATTTTTATCAATAAAAGTAACAGAGCTACCAGTATCAATCAAGGCATCAACCCTTAGGCCATTAAGAGTTATAGGTATGGTCGCTTTACGGAGACTTGCTGGAGCTGCAGCGAGAATACTTGCTGATTCAACTTCCTCAACAGAAACGGCATTACTGGTCTTTGTATCCTTACTACTGCGACATACACTTGCATAATGACATACTTTAGAGCATAATTGACAAGTAGCATCCTTTGCGGGGCACATAAGTCTTCGGTGAATGTTGCCGCCACAAAAAAAAAAAACGTTTTCGAGATGGCCGAATTTGCGCAAGGTTCGAACCATATGAAAGAAAGAAAGAAAGATTAGGTTCAGGTACAGCATTAATTGAGATAGAATTTGATTTGCCTTCGATAAATTGAGAGCTTTGTTCAGCGGTCTCTAGAGCTAATGCTTGATCGAGAGTCTTTGCTTATTCTCAAGGAGACGTTCCCTAATTCTGGACGAAGTAACACCAGCGATGAACGCTCCTCGGATTGATTCTTCCTCGTACTCTCGCGCTGTAACATTTTTAAAATTGCAGCCTTAAGCGAGAAGTCTTAAAGCTCTATAATATTCCAAAATACTTTCATCTGAGCGCTGCTTTCGAGTAGATAGTATGTGTCGGGACAAGATTTCGTTTTTAGGTTTGATATAGATATTATCAAGTATCCTAAGACATTCGTCATACTTTTTACAGTCTTGTATATACGCATAAATGGCGGGACCCAGATGATGTACAAGAAGCTTTACTTTAATAGTATCAGACGCAGAAGGCGCTTCTTCGGATAAAAAACTTTTAAAAAATATACCTCGAATGCGTCCATTTTAAATCTGCTCGATCGCTTGTCGGTTCCGTCTCGAATTTGTCAGGTCGTAGATATCGTGAAAGCGATGGATCAGGTAGATTATTATTTCCTGATACTTCGTCGGTACTTTCTTTTGACATAATTTAAAGTTAATTAAATTAAATGAAATAAATACCTTTTAGAATACAAGGCTTTAATTAACTTTAAGAATCCGTATTACATTTGTGCATTTGGCATAATAAGACAATCAAAGACAATAATGACATGACACATAACATCATAGTAAAAGAGCTGAGAGGACTAATGCTCTTTGGACCATGGAGTAGTTAAGTATACGTCACATTGTTAGTTATGTGGAATTCGGGACCAATTAAAATCATACATTTTCGTAGTTTGCTTTAAAAAAACCAACCAACTACGAGTTGGTCTCGCGCAACGAGGGATTCTTACAAACTTATAATAAGTTCTTAACTACATATTTAAGATTTTCAGATTATTTTCATGTGCTATAAGACTACTTCTTGCCAAATTTGAAAACGTGATAGACACTATAGACATAGAGGTTGAGGGGGGACTATTTTTGTTCGAGAGCTGGAGCGCGTTCAAAGCCTCTGGGTGTAGTTGTCCGGTTGTTTTTTAACTCGCTCAGAGGCGTTGAACGGATTGCAGCAATCTTTTATCTTCTTTAGATGACTTTTTAAATTTTGGCTGCCAATATCATCCAATCACGTAAGAGTATTTCAGTAATAAACGTCAGAGCGTTAAACAACCATCAAATTTCAATGGTTGTTCGGTTGTAATTCGCTCTGACACTCTAAGCTAAGGTCTTGAACGGGCCGGTTGTTTCACCTGGGCGTCACGCTCGAAGGCATTGAACGGGGTTAGAGCGCAAAGTTGTACTTCGCGCGAAGGCTCAGAACGCGCTCTGCACTTGCATTGCATGTCTGATAATACGTAGTAATTAGTTCTTAATCTGTGGTAGTATCTCTTCTTTCTGTGACGTCTTGACATAATTTCTATATTTAAGACAAGGCTGTATGGACTTAGCTTCCTTTGCCTTCCCTAAAAGGGAAAAGTCACAAAAAGCAAAAAGTAAACAAAAAAATGTGATTGACATTTCTCTCTAAGGCTGCGGTCCGAAATAGGTAACAGCGCTCACAGTGCTGACGATTATAATCACTCGGTCCGAATTAAAAAGCGTACTAAAAGTGCTAACAGTGCTGTCAGCATGCTTTCGATTACGGACCGGGGTTTTAGCTTATCAACTTGTCAGGTTAGGTCATTTTGTTTTCAATTGCTTCTCAGCAGTTTGTTTTTGTCGATTTTGAATCACAACATTGTTTCTCCGTTGCTCATCCAGAACAAATACATTCATTTTCAGCGGAAAACACAAGTATCGAACGTCAGACTGACAGTTCGCTTACTCTGATTTCACTTCAGAGCATTAGCGCCGTAAGTGTAATGTTTTCTATATTGTAGGTCTCTTGCTTACGGTTTTGTAATAAAACACTTCAAAGTAATTACTGATTAGTTTTAATTTTCATATGAAGTGATACACTAATTTACATCTACGCTCCATAATCATCACAGAACACAAGCAATCTCAGTACGATAATATTGTCATAGATAATATATAAATTCTATAGATAGTATATGGATTCATTAAGACAGTATCATAGATTAATCATCTATTACATCTCCCTTTTCATAAACAGATAGTACCTCCTACCTACCCTATAACATAATAATATAGTTACACTTTAATTCTAACATCTTTTTTTTCAATGGTCAAACACTATTTGTTTATGTTCTCACAATCATAGAATCAGTATTTAGGTTACAATTTTGTTAACAATAATCAATTTTAAAAAAATTACATTTTTGTTATTATACATAGTCTGACAAATATTGTGGTTTCTTTACATGTCTTCCTGACTTTGTTCTGTAATAATCAACCTCTCCAGCTCCATCACTACCCGAATTTGCAGAGTTACCTACCTGATTATCATAACTGCTATATTTATTTTCAATTATGTTTTTATTATCATTAACTAAATCATGACAATTTACTATATTATCATCTATCTCTATTTCTCTCTTTACAATAAATTTTTCATCATTTTTGCTGTCTATCAAATCTCTTCTATTTCTATCTAATACCTGACCCTTTTCAGTAAGAACTTTATACGAGTTTGGACGATTACCATATTGTAATACTTGTGCATAGCCTAATGGTTTTTTGCTAATTTCATCTGCTAAAATTACTTTTTGATTTTTGTGTAGTGGACGTAATTTCTTTGTGCTTCTATTATCATAGTAAGTTTTTTGTTTGTAGGCATTCCTATATAATGTATTTTGCACCAAAGTATTTCGATTATTACTTTTATTTAGAACAGGCAGCAACCCTTGTATGTTTCTCCCCATTAACAATTCTGCAGGACTTTTATAGTTAAACTCTTTTGAAATAGGTGTATTTCTGTATTCAAGTAATGCTAGTTGTTTATCTTTAAGCTCATAATCAGCCTGCTTGAATATGTTTTTAACTGTCTGTATATAACGTTCAGCTAAACCATTAGATTGATGGTGATATGGACTACTAGTTTTGTGTTTGAAGTTCCACTTATTTGCAAACTCTTTGAATTTATAGCTTACATAGTTAGTCCCGTTGTCTGTATATATAATGTCTGGAATACCAAAACGACTAAAAATATGTTTTAGGACTGTTATTGTGTGCTCAGTTGACAAATTTAATAATTTTATTACTTCCATATATTTACTGTAATAATCAACCACTATAATATATGGATCACCATTATAATAAAATATATCACTTCCTAACACAGACCATGGCCTGTTTGGCATGTCCCTGATTATCATTGGCTCTTTACTGTTATGTTTTCTAAATTTATTACAAGTCTTGCATTGCAAAACAAAATTTTCTACATCTCTACTCATGTTTGGCCAGTACAAACAAGCTCTTGCTCTTGCCTTACATTTATCTATTCCTAAATGATTGTAGTGTATTCTCTCTAGCATATCTTTTTGTAATGACTTAGGTACAACTAGACAGTTATTTTTAAAAATTAAATCATCATACACATATAGGTCTTCTTGGAATGTATAGTAAGGTTTTAAACCTTCTGGCAATTTTTCCTGTGTCTGTGGCCATCCATCAGATATAAAATCTTGTAATGTTAATAATACTCTATCTTTTTTCACCTCTTGCTTAAACAAATTATACTTCTCATCTGATATACTTAAATTAAGTTTTACCATGCTAACTTGACACTCATATAATTCTTCAATAACATTATTAGTATCATTTTTTGAATAACAGACATCTCTAGACAAAGAGTCAGCTATAACGAGTTCTTTACCCGGACTATATTTTACAATTAAGTCATATCTCTGTAACTGCATTCTCATTCTTTGTAAACGCAATGGTATTTCACAAAGTGGCTTATTAAATATACATTCTAAGGGTCTATGGTCTGTTTGCACATGCACCCTTTTGCCATAAATATATTGATGGAAGCGTATACACCCAAAGACAATGGCCAGCATTTCTTTCTCAATTTGGGCATAATTGATTTGGGTGCTAGTCATAGCCTTGGATGCATATGCAACTGGCAAGCAGTCCTGTAAAAGTACTGCTCCCAAAGCATTTTTAGAAGCATCCACAGAAAGAGTGCATGGCTTATCTGGATTATAAAACTGTAAGACAGGTTCTGATGTCAAGATCCTTTTTAATTCACTAAATGCTTGGTCATGTACATTAGTCCAGATGAAAGCAGAATTTTTCTTTATTAGTTGTCTCAATGGACTACAAACCTGTGACATATCTGGTATAAATTTTGCTACATATGTTACCATTCCTAATATTCTTTGGAGTTCTTTTGCATTTTTTGGTTTTTCCAACTTAGAAATACTATCAATTTTATTTGGGTCTGGCTTAATTCCATCTGCGCTTAGTATGTGACCTAAGTAGTTAATTTGTGAAACACCAAATTCACATTTGCTTAAATTTAGCTGTATACCATTTTCTTTGGCTCTTTGCAGCACCCTTTTTAATATTTCATCATGTTTTTCCTTAAATTCACTATAAATTACAATATCGTCAACAAACACTTGACACCCTTCAATCGAATCAAACACCTGAGAGTATTGACGGTGAAATATTTCTGGTGCTGATGCAAGACCATATGGCAGTCTCTTATAGGAATACCTACCAAAGGGTGTTGCAAAGGTGCACAACCTAGAACTGGCCTTACTTAATTTGACGTGAAAAAAAGCAGTAGATGCATCTAATTTACTAAATATTTTAGCTCCAGACATTTTGGCAGACACCTCCTCAAAAGATGGTAGCTTAAAATGTTCACGCTTTATGCAATTATTTAGTGCACTAGGGTCTATGCATAGGCGAATACTACCATTTGGTTTCCTAACTATCACTATATTACTAACAAATTCAGTGGGCTCTGTGACTTTTTCTACAATGCCTAAACTTTCCAACTTGTCTAGTTCATCTTTTAATGGCTTGTGTAACCTACCGACTGCGCCATGTAATGTTTTCTATATTGTAGGTCTCTTGCTTACGGTTTTGTAATAAAACACTTCAAAGTAATTACTGATTAGTTTTAATTTTCATATGAACTGATACACTAATTTACATCTACGCTCCATAATCATCACAGAACACAAGCAATCTCAGTACGATAATATTGTCATAGATAATATATAAATTCTATAGATAGTATATGGATTCATTAAGACAGTATCATAGATTAATCATCTATTACAGTAAGTCCATCGCTTTGATCAGGCGTTGGAATCACCCCTATAACTAGCGGGTCGTTAGTGGAGCGGCTCTGAGACAGTCTCCGCCATTTTTTTTGACGCCATTTTGCTTTTGGGTGCATGTGTGTGTGTCGTGTCGTGTCATTTCATCATAGAAGTAGAACGCACACATTTGCATTTCATTTTTCATTATTACATTGTTGGTTTGTTTAAATCTCTAATTTATCTTCAGATTTTATGTGTTTTAAGCATGTTTTTTAAGATTTTTGACACTCACTGTTCTTGATTCAATAACAGTACCTGTGTGTACGAAGGGATTCGGCAGTTTTATCGGTTTGTTTGCTTGTGATTTTCTAAACTTAATAACTTTTTGACCTTTCATTGTTTCATACTATTTCATGCTAATATAGCTGAGCCCACCTGGTTAGCTACCATAATCTTACTTAAGTTTATCAGATCACCATGGTGACAGTACAACTTGTGCAGAGTACAACTTGTTACTCTGATAATCAGACATCCAGCAACTCTCTTGTAGGCAAATCCAGGTGAAGAACGCTTTCATCTTTGGCCTAATAGTTATTTACCAAAATGTATGAAGTTGAACTTTCCCATACTAAAAAACGAGCGAACTTTATATTGTTATGAATCCACTAAAATATTTTACAGACCATCGGCTTCAACAGAGGTTACATTTCTGGATGCACATCAATTTTGAAATCGATAAAAACAACTTATGAACACAGAAAAACTAGTGTTATTTTGAAACACAAATACTTGAAGATGAATATCTTGAGTTGAGTATGCAATAAATAACTTCCTCCAAGTGAAATAAATTCAGGAATACTTAAAAATCCAATAATGATAGGTGAGCAAAGTTGTGTAATATTTTTTTCATTAAATAAACAATAGTTTAAAATTAATTTAATATTATGTTTTCCATTAAATAACCTACACTATGTTGTTGTTCAAAATTACATGTAATTTTTTTTAGATTGAATGAAAATGAAAAACACTTCTTCTCAAAAAGAGTAGCAAAGCTCTGCTAAAATTGATCTTCTGATGGTGCACATGTCTGGGCGCAAGGTGACTTCGGAAGCATAGAGAAGCTCGATATGTTAGAAGCTTTGGTTACTCACCATGGACCTGAATTTCATTTTATCAATTTTATTAATATGCTAAGAACATAAGCCACTGCACAAGCAATGAACAGGATATGAATAACAGAAAGTGGGCTGTCAAAAGGTGATTAATTTGTTTTTGACATAAATATGTTTGCTTATTAACCCCTTGTTTCTGAAAGGCTAATCAGTGATAAAATTAAATATAGTACATTCAAGATAAGAAAGTTCCCTTGACAAATCGATTTTTTCCGTTTCATGCATACTAATTTCCGTGATGAAAAAAATAATTTATCTCCTTAGGTTATTTTTATCAAAAATGTAATAATTAATTCCACATTAAATAAAAACAAGAATATCAGCCTAATTAAATAAAATTATAATTCTAAAGTTTAAAAATAAAATGTTTGTGTAAAGTATAAGTTCCGATTCATGACTCAAATAAATCCTTAATTAAACAAATATTTTATCAGAATTATAAATAATTATATTTAACTGGATGGGATATTTTGGGATGTTGCCTTGATATTAGGACACCTAATTTTTATGGTTGTATCATATAGAATAGCTTTAAAATTAACACTTTTTATTCATGTCAATTTTCTCTCAAGTCTTATAGTTTGCGAGTAAATAAGCTTTGAAAATCACAATAGTCACGACGAAAAAAAAAATGGGATGTTACGTTGCTATTATAACACCTACTTTTTATGGTTATATCAGAAAATGACTAGAACGTGATGAGCAGATCAATACACACTTGTTCACAGTGGCTTTCTATTTCTTGTGTTTAGATTATGAAATCGAAAATTGGTACCAAAGGTTTTATAATTTTTATAGACAAATCAAATTTTCATAATTAGACTGTTCAGCTTAAATCAATATATTAATTTAGTTAAAAATATTTCTTAGAGAAACCTTTGCTTGTGAATTATAAATAGCACCAACTGAAGTCCAAAAATACTTTCTATACTAGCAGCCGAAACCCAGCAGTAATAGCCAATTACATGACACTGAAAATAACTAAGTAAATTTATCTTGCCGTATCAACATAGTAACATGCTTGAATTGTTTTACTACATATACAACAGAACTAGGTCTGTTCGCGAAGGACTATGTTGATCCCACAAACGTGCATCAAGTGTAATACCCAAAAATTTTGTAACTACAATTGATGAGTTCAACGATTCGATTGTATCCACTTTCC
The DNA here is from genome assembly GCA_963935595.1 of Schoenobius gigantellus. Taxonomy (NCBI): domain Eukaryota; kingdom Metazoa; phylum Arthropoda; class Insecta; order Lepidoptera; family Crambidae; genus Schoenobius; species Schoenobius gigantellus. The sequence continues at coordinate 12,592,447 of OZ012558.1, forward strand.
TTACATTTGGCCATGAGAATTTAATAAATCTAGTTTTATTTGAGTTTAGTGAACCAATTTGGAACATTTAACTCTGACACAATTATTTAAGAGAATGTGAAAGTTTGATAAACATAATTTTAAAAGCATTACAAAAGGAATGGGTATGCCATTCCTTTTAAATGCTTTTTCAAACTCTAATTAAAATCATTTATATGAATGAATATCATTAATTTATGGAAAACATTTCTTATTGACCTTAACATATTCATCAAAATTAAAAACTAGATTGATTTGTTTGGTTAGATTACCTACTATAAAATTAATTGCTTTTAATGTTAACTTCTTCAAAATGTATTCAAACGTTTTAAACTATTTGCCATTGTCTGCAGAGTTCAATTCTTCAATCTGAAGTTTTGTAAATAATCAATAAAACAAAATTATTTTCAAAAACAAAGTAATGTCTTATATAATTATCTTTTTTGTATCAACAGGTGTACAGATATTGAGAAGTGGAGAGACTAAGATCAGATGGAGAGGCAGGTTATTTATTTTTACTAGGTTTTTCACTGTTTTTCATTTTAGAGTCGTCACACTTTATACAAATGCTTATTTATCTTTTCAGAATCGCAGAGTAAGCACAGCGTTGCATGGCGGAGAATTGTGGGTTCTAATAAGTTCCATTGTGTACGTTTTTGTCATATTGTATGTTAAATTCAATAAAAAGATAATCGCATTTCGTTGTTTTGATTTTTAATAACCTAAAATATTATCAGAATTAAAAAAGTAGATTAGGGCTGTAAATTTATATCGATAATTTTCAGTATGTCGATAATAAGCAGTCGATAGTTTTGCAGCACTATCATTACGGAGCTGTCATTTCACTACGAAACGGCCGCTAGAGGGGTTGATTCCTATCTGTAACAGTAATATAATTTGTGGCTTTGATCGCAATTCGGAACGCACCATATATAATGACAATTATTAAATTATTGACATTTGCAAAGGTAGAAACCTCAAGAAACTAAAAAATACAAAGAAAATATGTCATAGTTTGAGTCAAAAATCAATATTTATTTTATTTTAATCGCTGTATTGAAACGTTTGCTGATTTTATAAATATACAAAAAACCTACATAGTTTTAAATAAATAAAAAAAAAAGTAGTGACTACAATATTTTAGGTAAAAATGTTGCGAAATTCGCTACGAATTCTTCCAAAAAGAATCCCGAACAGTCGTATTTGCTGTCCTGTGTTCAGGTATAAAGCCTCGTTATTATTATTTTAATTAACCTAATGTTTACTTAAGGTTTGTAACAACAGTCTAATAAGACATTTTATTATCTCTACAGGTCCACTGAAAGCAGATTATTTAGTCAACTGCAAAGGAATGTAAATATCAGCACTATTCTGCCTTACCCGATTTGTGTTTGCCCATGTCGTACTATGTTTATACAGACTCAAGATACACCTAATCCAAATAGTATTAAGTTTTTGCCAGGGACAAAGGTACTAGAAGCAGGACAGACCATGGATTTTCCTAACATTGGAACTGCACAGTGTAGTCCTTTAGGTAAATATTACACATCTTAGTGCTATTTGGATGGTAAATTTATCCTCACTTATTAAATATTAAAAACTTTTTTAGCAAAAATGATATTTCGGATTGATGGTGTTAAATCTGTATTCTTTGGGTCTGATTTTGTGACTGTCACTAAACAAGATGATGATGTGGAGTGGAAACTGTTGAAACCTGAAATATTTGCTACAATTATGGACTTCTTTGCTAGTGGTCTTCCCATAGTCACAGATGCAAAGCCTTCAGGAGATACACGTAATTAAATAAACTACTTAAAAACATAATTTTATATCAGAAACTATCTATATTATGTTATCTATATTATGCCAAACAAAAACTCAGTATCAAAACCTTGAGAGTAGTTTGGGGTGCCTTCTAGCAGTGGGTGTATGGAACCCAAGATGTTGATTATGATACATAAAATTATTTTAACATATAAATGAATTATTTTAGTATTAAATTATTATATACTTACTATATAAAATAATTTGTAAAATGTAGATTAATTATAATTTATTTAAGCCTTAGATTTTGTATGTAAATATTTATTGATACTGTTATAGAAATAAATGAAGATGATGATGAAATAGTGCAAATGATAAAGGAGTTGTTAGACACACGAATTAGACCAACGGTACAAGAAGATGGAGGAGATGTATTATTTGTGGATTTTAAAGATGGAGTATTAAGGCTCAAAATGCAAGGATCTTGCTCTTCATGTCCTAGTTCCATTGTTACTTTAAAAAATGGGGTATGATTGTTAAACTCTATTATCTGTATTTTATACAATTTTTATAAATAACATACCTATTACCTATTGGCTTATATTATGCTTATTATTTCAGGTTCAAAATATGATGCAATTCTATATTCCAGAAGTACTGGCTGTGGAACAAATTGATGATGAAGGAGAAAAATTGAGTGATAAAGTTTTTAAAGAATTTGAACAACTTAAAAACAAAGGAAAGACAGATTGAATCACCTTTAATTGATTTTTAAGTTTAAGATATTGTAAAATTACCTTTATATTAATGAGATTAATGTTTAATAGCAACCCTTAATTGCACATGTCTAAACAGTTACATAAATGGACATATGGGGTGTGTTACACCCTAGATTTAGTTAATTTAAATAAAATATGAAATATTTGAAAAATTGATTGAAAAATAAGCTACACAACATATCAAGCAATTTTTACATTAACAATGCTAAATAAGTCAATACAAGGAAAAAATGTCACCATGATGAGCAGTGGGATATTATGGATCTTTCATCGTATGACATGGTACAAATTTTGAGATAAAAAAATCATGAAATACTTCATTCGGTATTACCCATCTTCAATGGTATCATCACTATAGCATAATTTCAATGATGTAATCATGATATAATGAAGGAATATCTGAGTGAAAATCTTATTTATTGTTTTGCAATATGATTTCATCATGATATCATTTGAAAACCATGAGATCGGTAATAGGCCTGCAGGATGCGTACCTGCATCTTTCATGCCATGTTGATGCCATGAATATGTCACTACATCAATAATTACTGCCCAAGGGGTTTTTTTATATTGATTTATTTTACCAACCTTAAACTTCTTTATAATATTATTCATTGATTTTTAAGACTAGCATGCTAAATTCAAAAGGATTGTAAAAGGAGCATGATTTTGGAAGTCTATGACCAGTGATGAAAATTTTGTGGAAGATGGACAATAAAAGTATAATGTTTTCTACATTTGTGTTCAAAATGCAATGGAGAAGAGATATTTTATAAAATCAATTGAATAAAGAATTCATAATATGGTCATCTGTGCCCATCATTCTAGATCTGAAGATTAATGAATATGATAGCCGATTTTGTGCATACCTCATGTTAAACCTCTATACTTTACCCAAACAGCTTTAAAAAAAAGTTATAAGATTCGAAACATGTATTCAGTGTATGGCAACCCACTTATTAAGGGTGTAAAAGTGGATTATTTACATTTGATAGGTCTCCATTGTTTTTGCTAGATAATATAATGGACATTTTAAAAAGATGTTTGATCAGAAGCTGTGATGTTTAAAATAAAAAGCCAGTGAATCATACAGCATTGTTTATTCTCATATGACATATGACATAAATATAATGAGTAAGTCTTAGAACTATAGATGTTAGTCAAACTTATATATTAATTTACATATTTAATCCTACTTATATTTTTAATTCTTCTAAGCCTTCTTTAGCTATATACCTATACTATTCTTAATCAAAGTCTACTTAAATTACTATTATGTCAATAGTAGCCTCACAACAGTTGTAGGAAGTTGTAGGTGTCTCCATGTAATTGCAACACTAAAATGATTTCTCAAGAACTACAGTCACAAAGAAAATTCATGAAAATTATATTGGTATGCATCATTCAAAATAAAATGTGAAGAATTATCTAGAATATTTTAATTACAGTTAAATGGAAATCAGTATAGTTAAATTAAAATATTGAAATTATAATCATAAAAATATAACTTTTTAAATTGGCAGTGATTAAGTTTTCAGGAAATAGTTGTTACATATGTTTGAAAACGGGTAAATACTTTGTTTTACCTATTTTCAGTAATAATTGATTTAACACTTATTACATGTTGTGAAGAAACTTAAGAGTATTTTAAGGGTATCTGTGGTTGCATTTACACACGGTAATTATATAGGTACTTTTACCGTGATTTATATTTATCACATAAAGTACAGTAAACAGATAAAAGAAATTAAAAATTACTTTAAACGTAATAATATGAGTCGAGTAACAATGAAGAAGAAACAGAATAGCGTGTAGATATAATATTGTTATATTTACGCATTATAGGTAGAATGTATAAATATAAAGGTGAAATTATTGTTTTGACAAAAAAATGGTATATTTTTATAGACTAGTGTAGTGATTGCCACGCAATTGACATTAATGTAATGAAAAGAACATTATTATTTAATCAATTTTAATTTATTGTCTAATGTGTGGCAATTTGAGGTGTGATTTTATAACTCATCGGCAGTTTTATTGACTTGACAGTTCCATTGGATCGAATCCGATTATCGAACATTTTCGGCAATTTTAATCTAGTCGTGCGATCGGTCTTCGGCGTATCTATAGTATCGAATGAACCAAAAAATACTTGTTCCGACGCCGATGATCGTTAGCTGCAAAATCGCACCTCTGAACCTTATTCTATGCGCGTCACGGCTTACATCTGCATACGCAGCACGAGGGAAAGAGAAACCAGTCCATGAATATGCCGGCGCAATCGTCGTTTGGATCGTACGCCAGCAATCTGTGCCATTTGTACTTCTGTTCGCAGCCACAATCGCCTGAGCATCGATTGGTTGAAGTTTTACTGAAATGAACATCCTTTATTAGTACCCAGGTGCGTAATTGTCTGACGATGACGAGGTATACTTAGGTAAATTAGATCCCGTTCCCACTACTCCAGGGTTATCCGTCCGGGCACTGGCGGTGCCCGGACATGCGTGGTTCATGTTAGGTACGCTGGATTGGGCAAGGACGACTAAAGCAAAACTGGCTAGCTTGTCATTTTTGCCGGGTATATAATATTACATATTTAATAAAACAGCTTTATATAAATTTTGGACGTGAATTTTTCCTGGCCCTAACAGCACAAGATTCTTTTCTATGATGATGCAGTTGCTGTTTAATATGCACATTGAGAAAAGTCTCCGGCCTTCATTTTATCTGATAATGTCCGAAAAATCAAGGAAAGCAAACAGCAGGGCACAGTTGGTCAAAGTGATCGATCTTAAGGCGCATAGTAACGTCAATCATAAAAAATCACTGCAGAAAAAACCGATTCTCTTCATAAATATTGAATAAAAAAAACTTTAAAAAAGATATGTTATTATTCAACGCATTCTTTAGAGGATGGTCTTCTTAATTTTTTGATAAATTACTTAAAACTATCTATATATATTCCCCTCGCTCTCACTCACTCACTCCTATGTAATCAGTGCGGGACGATCGACGCAAGGTCATTGGGAGCACTATGCGCCTTAAGTGCTTATTACACCGCGCGTTATTCAGCACACGTTGAAAAGACTAGACAGCTCGTTATTACACCAGTTCTGAATATTGCAGGCTAACTCATTCGAGTGCAATGCGAGTGATTGTATGGCACGTGCCATAGGCGTATAGGATAGAGGGGGGCGTCAAGTGCCCGCCCCAGGATTAAGCTACTGATTCAAAATTCTATGATGGACGCCAAAATACTGATAACTTCACACAAAAATCATGGGTCGGGCCGCCCTAAAAAAACCTCTGAACCTTATGCCAACCTTACGCCAGTGGCATCTGCACTTTCGAAGCTACAATTAATTGCCTTTGCGCTCGCTACCTTGACTACAAATTTAAAGAAGAGAAAAACATGGTTGAAAGAACAGTTTACGAGACAAGTTATCGTGTATGGAAATACCTACTCTTATTAGACTACGCTACTTAGACTACCTACTACTAGTCTGAATATCGAGTGGTGTAACTTGGTGTAATAAGCTCTTTACGCTCCAATTGTTAGCGGCCATAACTCGGTACCGCTGGTCATCACTGGCATATTTATCATTACTTTATAAATAAATAGTCGTCACAGAATAGTATAGATTTGCCGCAATGTTAAACACGGAGTCTGAGCTGAGACTCTGGCTCACTCGCTATATTATTATACCATACCTCTAATAAGTAATTGTCAGAATACAATAATGATATTCATCATCACAGCTCATATACGTCCCCACCGAGGGGCTCGAGCCTACCCTAAGTTAGGGCGATTAGGCGTTAGTCAATCACGCTAGCCCAGTGCGGATTTGGTCGACTTCACATTCACCAATGAATTCCTTCGCAGATGTATGCAGGTTGCCTCACGATGTTATCCTTCACCGAAGGAGCGTCAGACAAATGTACATATGAAATTCGAAAAGACAAACACATTGGTACAATGGCGGTTTCGAACCCCGGACCTTCCGATTGGAAGGCAAGTGCCGAGTCCACAGCGCCGCCGACGCCGAATAATGACATTGTTATGTATTATTATTATCTTGATAAATAGTTAGGTGAGTTAAGTTGATGGACAGACAGATAGATAGTTTAATATCCCAGAATGAATATAAGTAAGATATTTGTTTTTAGCACCAGAGGGGAATAACATAAGTTTGGTTATTATTTTAAAAAATGGGTTAAGCAAAATCTTTCACGTTCGTTTTTACACAGTAGTTACAAAGGCAACGGCTTTTGTTGATTTACCTGCAGACTTCTTGGTGGATAGCCTGTTCAAAATGCATGGTATTGACAATCGCCCGCAGCTTCCTCGCTGAGTTCAAAGCCCAGTAAGGAGTCATTATCTCCGTCTTACTTTCGCACGCGTCTATTCTGAAAAATCATAGCCGAACATTCATTAATCATTAGTAAGGCTTTCATCAACAATTAAACCTAAAACTTAGGAGGTGAAGTCGGTAAACCTTGGAGTATTTATGTGATTTGGAATAAATTACTCGATCGCAGACATAGAAACCGCGCAACAGAAACCTCGAACTTTTGTCACTTTTATACGCTTTTCGTGGTGCAATTTTTTCGTACTACCTACAATTTTGTGACAAATATTTTAAATTTTAGTTAGTTATCGGTTAACCAACAGTAACTGTCCCAAAAAGCATTGCTATTGAAACGCTACAAATGCGATAACTCTACAGCAGCGATTAGACTTCACGATCCATCGGGTGTTAGGGCGTCGCATCGGGAGCTAGGGCAGTTAGAGCGTTCTGATCACACTGCACTAGATCGCCTCCCTAACTCAGTAGGCAACCGAACGTGGTGTTGGAAGGATGGCTCCTGCACTCTCCAAATATAAAAAAAATGGTATCGCCTTTGCCGCAACTGCGGGTGTAAATGTGAAAAAAATAAAATAAAAAAGAGAATCACTGTGTGCTGTTATGAAACTACGATGCAAGTGACACTTTTTTTCGGATGGTAGGCATTTAACTGAAAATTATTCGATAAAAAAATCGCGTTTTTAATGTTAACTTAAATCTTTTTTTTTTCTGAAGACAAAATTATAAATAATTAACAAGCAACTAATAAAAAATAATAATAAAACAACAAATTATTGAAAGAAACAAAAAAAAACAAATTTATGAAAAAAAAAACGCTCTACACCAGGATCGAACCCCTGCCACACAGATTTAAAGTCGAAGATGCATAGACCAATCCAGCCTCCCTAGCACGTCCACCAAAACACGATATAATAAAGCGGTTTATCGCGTTGAACTGTCAAAATAAAATAGAGTTTCATCGTATTTTGACAGTTCACCGCGATATATCGCTTTATCATATCGTGTTTTGGTGGACGTGCTACGGGGGCTGACCTATATGAATCTCATGTTTTCGTCTAATGCGATAGATAGATAAAAAAAATTGAGGCGATGTACTCGTAAATAAACAAAAATTAATTATAATAAAATAAAACTGTGCAATATGAACATTTTATATTCATTTGAGCCAGAAGATTTCAAAAATTGTTTACGAATAAATTCTGCACAATTTGATCATCTTTTAAATTAAGTGACACTATAATTATACTTATTCAGAAACTGATGATACATTATTTAGAGATAGTGTAAGTGCTAAACAACGATTAGCAGTGACGCTAAAATTTTTTGCGACAAGAAATAAATTTGGTATAGCTTTATACATGACCAGAACATTCATTAAACCAGATTTTTCTTTTTTGGACGACATTTTCTTTGCACACGAGGCCAATTTCGCTTCCGATACACAGCAACAATCCGCTCACATCAAGCGCTGTGCGGCGACTGAGCGCCCTAACAGCGATTACATCTCCCGATTTACGCCCTAACTAGGGAGTTAGGGCGATCGGGCAACCACGATCGCACGATATCGGGACCCTAACTCCCTAACAGCGATTAGACCACACTAGCTAGGGCCCTAACTCCCGATGGATCGTGAAGTCTAATCGGTGCTTACCAGAATTAAGCGCCAGGGGCTCTATTTTTGAATCATTCGTCCGGCATCGAACGCTTTTCAAACGTCATCTGTGCTCGATTCCTATTCATTTTCGTTTCTCTTGCGATGAATATTGAAAATCAATTGAACATTACGACGAAGATCACTATTTATTGTTTTGATTTTCGTCGAAAACAAAATGAAAATAAGTAGAAATCCATGTCTGACGAGCGTTCGATGCAGGAAAAATGATTCAAAAATAGGACCCCAGGATGCTTGCAACCTGCAGGCCTTCATAATATGGATTTTTCATCGTATGACATAGTATGAATTTAGAGTTTAGGAAGTCATGAATGCTTCATTTTGTATTACCGATCTGCAATGATATCATCATTAGGGCATAATTTCAATGATATCATGTTATAATTAACGAATGCTCAAAAATCTGACGGAAAATATTATTTTTTGTTTGCACTATGATTTCATCATGATATCATTTGATTTCATCATGAAACCATGAGATCGGTAATAGGCCTGCTGAGTGGTCACTTGTACGTGCACCTCCAACTAGCAACAGCGTGCGTGATGAATGATAGGAGGGTCGGCTCTGTGACACGTGCGCCGTGAGCTTGTCTTTCTAACGGTTGCCAAAGTTTGCCGTGGTCAGACTCTTGATGCAGAACTAAAAATATAAATATCTTTAGCTCATCCCTGTGCATCGGACAGGACGTCAAACAGGTAGGTCTAGGTAGGTCTCGATCTGGTCGTGTCGGCAGTGGCGTAGCGTAGCTACTAGCTAGCATGGGTGGCACCCGGGGCGGTAATTGTGGTGTCACCTCAAGATGAATAACGGTAAAATAATCAATATTTGGTAAATTACATAAAGTATCTACGATTTATTAATTGAAATACAACTGAGTGTCATATATTAAAGCATATACAAACGTAGGTACCTGTAGGTACATATAGGTATGCTCAAAATCTCTTCTTCCTATCTATAACTGCTGCAAATTCGTTGATGATCTCTTCAAACTTAATATTTTGTGTGGCGCCGTGTTCTAATATAGTTAAAAATTTCAACTGTCGGGTGTCACCCCCTAACAGGTGACACCCGGGCGGCCCCCACCCCACCGCCTAGCTACGCCACTGCGTGTCGATCCTTTACATCAGAATATACGAGTGAACAGGGTGCACTGCGTCTGCGCAGACACAAAGTGCACTATAACTATCTCTCGCGCTATGGCTAATAATTTAGTCTCTGTTGAGGTTGGCCGACATGACTGAATATTGGTTAGGAGGGCTATTATATTATTAACTTCTAATATTAGCATCCTACCGATTGAGCTCTGGCGACATTACTTGGGCAAAATCTATGGATGAGCTCGGGATATTTTTTGTTTTTTTTGTCACCCCTAAAAATTACAGCGACGTATCAGCAGGGACCGGACCCGGTTACCGTTATAGCCGGTAACCTTAGGGTTTTGATCGGGTATTTTATAACGCTGGGTTTTTAAACCCTTTGCCTTACGGTAAGCTTTCAAACAGCTTACCGGTATACACATTAATCGCTTCGATTGAATTAATTCGGGTTACCGCTTACCGATATCAAAAACCCCAAATGGGTTACCGTTCTAAGCGCTGATTAATTTGTGCTAGTTATTTTAGACCTTACGTATATCGCGTGTAGATTGCTTTTGCACCGCATATATGCCCTAGGTCGCCACCGAACACCGGCGTTATTGCGCCCGCAGTGCTATTTCAATCGCTCGGTGTGCGTGCAGGGACCGGAAAACCCGTTCATTTGCTTAAGCCGTTCGAAAGAGTAACCCATTCGTATGGTAACCCAGTGGGCTCGGTAAGCCGTTCAACAGGTTTCCCAACAATAACGATAACCCGTAAAATAGGGGTTACCACCCACAACAATAATTTACCGCTTACCCAATCTTAAAGGTTTTTAGTGTTTATGCGCTTAACCGCTTACTGTTCGGGTTAGGGTAACCCTTTCCCTCACGCACACCGAGCGATTGAAATAGCACTGCGGGCGCAATAACGCCAGAGTTCGGTTGCGACCTTCGGCAAATATGCGGTGCAAAAGCAATCTACACGTGATATACCTAAGGTCTAAAATATTTTTTACAAATTAATCAGCGTTTAGAACGGTAACCCATTTGGGGGTTTTTGATATCGGTTAGCGGTAACCCGAATTAATTCAATCGAAGGGATTAATGTGTAAACCGGTAAGCCGTTTGAAAGCTTACCGTAAGGCAAAGGGTTTAAAAACCCAGCATTATAAAATACCCCATCAAAACCCTAAGGTTACCGGCTATAACGGTAACCGGGTCCGGTCCCTGTGTGCGTGAGGGAAAGGGTTACCCTAACCCGAACAGTAAGCGGTTAAGCACATAAACACTGAAAACCTTTAAGATTAGGTAAGCGGTAAATTATTGTTGTGGGTGGTAACCCCTATTTTACGGGTTATCGTTGGGAAACCTGTTGAACGGCTTACCGAGCCCACTGGGTTACCATACGAATGGGTTACCCTTTCGAACGGCTTAAGCAAATAAACGGGTTTTCCGGTCCCTGCTATCAGACACATACGTTGAACAAAAGTGGTGGTAATTGTGCAGGTGTAAATCGTAAAAATAGTTTTTGCATGCGAAATTTAAATTGCTATTGCTAAGTATATCTACCTCTGCTGTGGTTTTTGGATCTCACTGAATGTGGGACGCGAGGGTTTTACGATTGTACTGAGGAGATGAAAGCCATTTTTGTTCAACTCACGTGCTGCCTACATAGATCAGTCGTGAGTAGATTAGTCATTATTTTGGCTAGTCTCGTGAGATGGTGATGCCGAGGACCCCCCATACGCATACCCTTTTCCGAACACCCAATAAAAATGTTTATGGGAGAGAAAAGTAAAATGGATCTTCTCACCTGCCTGTGCTATTGATTGACTGCGTATCAGGCAGCGGTGTGTTGGTCGCCTGCCGTGTGTTCCTGAAGTAAGAGTCTCCCGTGTGCATGTCGGGCACACCGGGGGCTCTCCGCACCCTGCTCCCGCCCGGCGTCGTGAAGGACCCGTACATCCGCTTGATGAGCGCCTTGTTCTCGTCTATGAAGGTTTCTATTTTGTCTCTGAAAGCAAACAAGAGCAGTGTTATTAACGGATGCCGGAATCGGGCTTTTACGGGAATATAAAGTAAGGTACCTACCTATACTACCTAATTACCTATTCTATCCAGAATACAGAGATTACTCAAATCCTTGCCTTCGAACATTCGAGCAGGGGCCCAGCCCTGTGCTGTGGGGGCCCTGTATCGCACATTTTCGGCGGCCTTTCTATCTGACTGCGTTTAAGTCTCCAAAAACGGGTCACTTACAGAAACTTTTCCGAAAAGTCTTGGAAAAGTTTTTTGAAATAACTCACTCAAACTTTATTTAACAGCAGATTTAACAAAGTCATATTTAAGAAATGTTACACATATAATTAAACACGTTGTATCAATTGCCATAAATAATTAATGCGCTAAAAAGAAAAAAATAAACTTATACACTAAAACTTTTACTTACTTATAACTTTATTTCACATTTGACACAATTTATATGACATAAAAGCTTATCGCGAGATTTACTTGTGTGTAGTAACTTAAAAGTACTTTAAAGAGTACTTTTAAGTACCTACTTGTATTTACTTACTTTGAAAATTGTAATGTATAAAATTATTTAATCAAATTATTTAATTTACTTGTTTATCTACAAAAGTAAATCTCGCGACTAAGCTTTTATGTCATATAAATTGTGTCAAATGTGAAATAACGTTATAAGTAAATAAAAGTTTTAGTGTATAAGTTTATTTTTTCTTGTTAGCGCATTTAAATAAAAGCTTTTTTTAAAAAGGTTTTTTTACATTTAATTTATTTTTTACTTTTTAGTTATCACTGGACACGTTTCTCACTCTGTTCATCTCATTTAACGCATCATTGTTGCAAGGTCGTTTGCCGGAACGTCTATACAGAATTTCAGCTCAATCGGTTTAAGATATCTACTTCAAAATTGATTTTATAACTTTAGAAGTACGCCATATTGGATTAATAATGATATCACTTTATTTTTCAAGTTATTCTTAGCCAGACATTTTATTTGATACCCATATTGTCTCCTACAATATGGGTATCAAATAAAATGTCCATTAAAAATAATTGGTCCGCCATCTTGCGTATGCCCCCATCTTAGATTTAGAATGACGTCACACAGTCAACCATGCATTGTCACCAAACTGAACGTGTATACAAAATTTCATCTCAATCGGTTAAAGATATCTGCTATATCTTCAAAATTGAGTTGCAAGATTCCACCCGAACATAAATACTTACATATTTACATACTTACATACTTACTTACATTGCAAGTTAAATAAAAGCTTGTAAAAAGAAGAGATTCAGGTAAGTATTTTAAACTGACCCTTTTCGTTACGTTTTAAAAAAAATCGCGGTGTATAGTGTATCATAGAATTGACTTGTTGTAGATATACTTACCTACTTAGATTTTGACCACAGTAAATGATTTAAAGGCATGAGATGTAAAAAATTGCTGCAAAATGGCCGTTTCATTGCGGGGGCGGAAATATCATTATTATAGTACTTACATATTAAAAGCCAAAACAATAATAAAGGGGCGTATAGGTAAGGTATTAGATAGAAGAACCCTTAGGTGTTTGTCTCAGATCTGGAAACCTTATACTTTCCGAGTTAATCAACTTTAAACTGAAAGCAAAAACTCAAGTGAGTAAAACAAACTGACATCCATAGTCCAGTAGGGCTGTCGACTCTAGGCCGAGCTGGCTCACGTGAACGCAAGCGCAGCGCTATGCGCATGCTTGCAGCCACTCTAAAATGGCCGGAGATGTGTTCCCGGGGGTCTAGTTGGTTTGAAAGTGCGTAAAAGCATTCCTCTCTAAAAAAAGGCTGTCGACTCTTTAAGATAAAAAAGTAATTTATTTAGTTCGTATGGAAAAAGTAGTTTGATTAGCCCCAATATTTTTCCTACAGAACTTCCACTTCTGATGGATACATACCCTTAAATATTATTTCGGTGTTCAGCTACACCCTGTATACTTAAATACTTATAGACTAACTTACAGAGGATATGTATTGCCAGCAGTCGGGCAGTAAAGTTGGTAGTTTCTCTTAACACATGGCACTCCTCTGATGATTTGACCTTGGAGCTCGTAGCCCAACGCCAAAGACAGCGCCGTCCAAAGGATCTGAAAGTTAAAAAAGGTAATGCTGTTTCATTTTTAACCGACTTCATAATTGAAAGGAGATTCTCAATTCGATGCGTATGTTTTTTGTGTATGTTAAGCGATTACTCCTTGCGCCAATTGTCGACTAATTTACAAAATTATTTTTGTATTTGATAGAGTACCTACACTCCTGAGGTGATCCCATTAGGTTATATCAAAATCAGGATCCAATGATGGGATCCCACAAAAATCGAGGGAAACCCTTAAATTTTCCATGGTTTTTCCGAAGCTATTCAGGTATTTGCGTCTGGTAGTCATGAAACTAGCTGATGATGGGAGGATCTAAGAGGTTAGTTTTTTAAATACAATAGTCAAACATTGACCCTTTGTCGTATTCATTCACATTTTCTTGACACTCGTCAAGGAACACGTGTGACTGCGTTTTATCACAAACTTGGCGTGCCTGTGCGCCGACTGCTGTGGTTGTAACAAAGGGCTTTAATACTTAGTTTAGAAGATGAAGTAGCAGTCGGAGAGCGAAAAATTTGTGATAAAACTCAGTCACACGTGTCCCTTGACGAGCGTCAAGAAATTTTTATCACGTCAGTCCCACTTTTAATACTTGTACGCGCCACCGTGCTACCTACTCTTTAAGACGTAGAGACTATGTCACTGAAATTGTGAGATAATGCGTGACTCGAGTCCAGTCTTGGCAGTCCGTGCTACGCCTGCTGTCCTTCTGAGTTTGCACGAGGAGTAATTAAATAGCTTTATTTCGCCAATTTTGTTTTGGCTTAGTGAAACTTTTAGTTGGCATATTTTTTCTAATAATCATTATCGTACTTAAGCTAATTTACTTGACTGGGGAGGTCACCTTACAGAAACCGTAGCAGTGTGAAAATGCTTTCCCACACCATCTATATATTTTTCGGGAGGAGTAATCGGTACATATATGGGACTATAGCTAGGCAAATTCTGACAGTAACTCCCTACTAAACTCCGTTGGGTCTTAACTAGAGTTGCCAACTCCGATTCACAGATATCCGGGACATTATACATTTTTATGCGGGACTTGGCCAAAAAAAGTGGGACCTACCTACAAATATGCAGAATCGAGAAAAAAAAACGAAATGAAAATGAAATTAGTTTTTTAATTAAATAAAATAACAATATAAGCTATTACAAAAAAATAATTATAACAATACTAATCAGCACTTTTCTCGATCAACTGGAGCAAAATCACAATTAGTTTTTATTTTTGAATGAGTGCTTATTTTGTAATTTTTGAAAGAGTAACTGTTCTACTTATTTTCTGGTAAATTTTGATAAACAGAGCTGGCTTTACCATAAAGCGGGACAATTAGCGTCCCACACACATGTGTCGCGGGACGCATTATTTGAGCCGTGGAAACGGGACGTCCCGCCTGACACGGGACGGTTGGCACCTCTAGTCTTAACCTGTAACCGGTAGCGTATTTAAGTTTAAAACGTGAAGAATAAAGTACCATAATCGCAAGAAGGCATTTTAGTGCTTTTTGAATTGATCTTCCAAGATCCATGTATAACATTTTTCATTACTCATACTCTGAAGGTAGGTCTGAAGTTGCCTGAGGAGAGCGGGTTGAAAGTAATACTTTTCAGTCCTAGGGAGAATCACTTTCAACTGACAGCTGCTGTCAAATTTTAAAAACGAAACTAGTTCTTTTTTCACATTTTTATTGAACCCTGTTCCGACTTTCTATACAGCCACTCATTTACTCAACATAATGTTAAGTATGTAAAGAATATATTTTTTAATGACTTTATTATAATTTATTTTCAACTATTTCTTTAAAATAACATAGATTTGGGCAAAATTAATTTAAATATATTTTTAAAATTATGAAAATGAAAAATAATGGCTGAATAGCTGGCCGGCCACAGAAAAAAAAACAAGATAAGCGGGAAAGCGGCAATGCGATCTTCATTTGTTTTTTCGATTTGTAGAGTTTTGTAAATACTTCATACTTCCGTATAGCAGAAATTTGTATTAACTGTTAATTATATTTGTATAACATTGTTTTAATAATTAACACAATGAGTTCATCTGATTCAGGTATGGAGTTAACGCCTGATTTTATAAGAGAAAGCGGGCTAAACCAGAAGTTGTTGATTTATGTAAAATAAAATTTACACGTTTTTTCTTTAGCTAATTCATTGCTTTAGTTAACTTTCCTTGTATTTGTAATGAAAAGCACAGTGTTTACCTCGCGTTACTTTCACCCCTGGGGTAACAATGTACTATTACCTATGGACAATTGGCGTGAAGTGTATGATGTTTGGTCAGGTTTCTATTACCTTAAAAATATAAGCCCCACTAAAATGGATGCATTATTAAACTCATCAACATAGGACAATCTATCATAAACTTTGACGTATTAGGCTCTCGTGAAACGTAAACAAGAAAAAACCCAAAAAACACCTAAAAACGTACAAAGAAGAAATAGCTATCGACGATTCCAAATTCTGTTTGTTGTTTCCTCTGTCGCATTAACTAATCGATGACAATAAGTTACGTAGTGTTAAACAAAAACAACACTCACTGTACAACGGCACAACCGAAACGAATCCATATCCGCCACAGTATATTGTATTAATTAACACGTCCACCACCTCTAAACCTCACTAATTAACTGAACTAATCCAAAACAAATCTGCATCGGTAAAGAAGTAAATAGACAGACGCCGCAAACACAGATGTATTTACAAGTAGTTTTTTACCTATGATTGTAAGCGAAGCGTAATGTTAAAGGTATGTAGGTACTAGCTACACTCTTAGAATTATTCTATAAACATTCTAAACATGAACAGTTTTATGTTCAGTTACAAAACATGGTCTCAGTGTAGTCTTGGTTAAAAATAACGCTGTTTTCATCTACTTACTTTTATAAACACAAGTGAAAGAGCATCAGGTTTAAATAAATCAATACTTATGTTCAGACGACGTTTTGTAATAAGTACTACCTAGTATTATGTTTTAAAAATTCATACATGTTTGGTATTTTTACAACTTAGTGGACTTGGTTTAATGCTGAGTGTGTCAAGTTAGGTGTGTTAAAGAGAATTTGATGTTGACACTAATTACCTACTAAACAGTCAACTTTACTTTTTAAAGATTCTTATTCAAATAAAGTGTAGGTATTTTCGATATTATTTGGAATAGAGAGGTTCTATACTAGTATTTATTTAACATTACATATTTAGGTTTTCTAGCCAATGAGCTCCACACGCTTTGAAAGTTTTTAACATATTTTTCATTTTTACGCAATTTGTATAATAGCTTTGATGCGATAAATTATTACTTTCGTACTGAATTGAATTGTAAGTTATAATGTGTGTAATGCAATCGATCCCATTGTTATTTGGCAGAAACAATTCACACATCTGTGTTTTATTTAATCCTTTAAAATTTGGCAGCAGCAATTCGCATATCCAAAGAGCGTGACGACGCGATGCTAAGATACTTCCTATGATATCTTCTACCATCATTGTTACAACGCAAAAATGTATGTAAGTAGTGAGGTAAGTACGTCTTAACAACGTGAAATCACAGTCGAATACCTATTCTATCCTATAACAAACTTTTACTTTATATACGTATAACGCGTATTTTAAGTTCATAATATGTTTAATTTGATAAGGGTTCTCCGTACAAATGGGGACAAATATTGAGGTCTAGGTATACATTTTTAATTTATATAAATAGATTTATCTTTTATATTCATCTAATGGTCTATTTAATATAATTTTTTTAATATGCACCTAGACGGTATATTTCAAGAAATTTATTGACCAATTAAGAGAACACGATTAAAAATTTATCTTAGTCTGCGCCAACCACAAATCAATTAATAACTTGTCCTTCGGTTAACTGATAGAGAATGTCTTGCTACATTAAATCAGCCCTTCGTACTTTTTAATAGTCCAACTTCTTCTTTCGTGTTTGATGGTGCCCACGATGTCTTCGAGAAAGATATCAAAATCCCGGTAGTACCAAAATCTAAGCAAAAAACCACGTTTTTTTTGCTTAAATTTTGGTATGACCGGGAGATATTTGTAAATAGGTGCGTACTAAGGTAGTTATCGTTCTTAACTGTACACACTTAATTATATATAGATAAAAAACCTTTTTAAAAACAAGCTTTTATTTAAATGCGCTTAAAAGAATAAATAAACTTTTACACTAAAACTTTTACTTATAACGTCATTTCACATTTGACACAATTTATTGGCACAATTTATTACAACAGTAGTATATATAACGTAGTTTAAAGGAAAACTTTCAGGGTTGAGTACTAAGTACAAACTAAAAAGTTATAGACGACCAACTTATAAAATGTACTCGGAAAAGTAAAATTTCATTGGAAATTAGTACTTTGCTAATTTCTCTTGTAAGTAGGATTTTATAACTCTTTCTCCAGTTACCACGTCCTTTATGGGCTCGTTTTTAAATGTATATTTATATTTTTATTAGTACCGTGTAGTGGTCAAAATTTATACGAATTAAATATAACTCTCGTGTTAAAATCAACTTGAATTGAATGAATACTTTTATTTGATATAGTTGAAAAGATTAATCGAATATCGAATATATGTGTTAATATTTTATTTGTTATTAAATTTAACGGTTGATAGATACCTATATTCAACAACACTATTTGAAATGTAGTGATGTTGTACCTATTCTTATATTATTTTTTTAACTTTTCAGTGTTTATATGCTCAACTTTTCGCCCGCGGTCTGTCTGACCCTTACATCGAGATCTTAGCCCCTGAGCCGAGACTTCGGGTTTTCAGTAGATGCGACTCTAGGATCTTCCAACCTAGGACCAAAAACTCTAGTATTCACTAATGGTTAGTAGCCACTCGTTATACTGGATTTTTGATGTTGAGCATGTGAATGCTGATACTAGACCTTATCCTCATCCTTAGACCTACACTTACCCTAAGTTATGGCTGGCGCTTTGCCGGGAGAACCCCACACCCACATGCACACACGCTCGCCGTCTAGCCAACGGCGGGCATCTATGGTGCGATCACGCACTCCCCCCGATAAAAAGGGGTTCTACATTCTACCAGGGTCATTAACTTACCCCCCCCTTCCTCGCAAAAGACACAGATACGGCACAGGGCGAAGTTATATTATTTAAAAAAATTCAAGCTATTAAAAAGTTTATTTTTTGTTTATTTTGTGATTTTAACCCTAGCTCCAAGTAGGAACCTTGTCAGAATGCCCCCTATCCGCAAATGAAATCCTGGATCCGCCCAGACCAGGGTCCCTGATCCTGACTTCGCCCAAATTTGATATATGTCTTGTTTATCAGGTTCCCTCATCCTTACACACTTGATCAATTTGCTCAAATTGTTTCCATCTATACGTCTTCTCCGTAAATGGATCACAAGGCAACAGCCGTGTGTTGAAATATATTTACTTAATACAGCTCACGAACACAAGGTTCTCCGATATTTTGACATTTCAACGAGAATTATGATCGGCAACTTTTTTAAATGTATGTGGGAAACTGTATCGTTCCGACCATACGAGCTTGTTGCAATCCACATTACATCTATCTCACATCTCAGCCGTGGCGTGTCAATAACCTTGTATATTTGTAATAATTTGCATCAATTTCAATTGCAAAAATATACGATACGCTCAATTTGTGTGACGTTTGAACTTTGTAATATGATTTATTGTGTACAGTTCAAATCTATACCAATATATATTAATTATAAACCTGAAGAGTTTGTTTGATTGTTTGTTTATTTGTTTGTTTGTTTGGTTGAAAGCGCTAATCTCGGAAACGACTGATTCAAATTGAGAAATGCTTTTTGTGTTGGATGGTCCATTTATTAAGGAAGGCTATAGCCTATAACACCACGCTACGACTAATAGGAGCTGAGCATCAATGGAAAATGTTACAAAAACGGGAAAAGAATATATGGCGAAACGTAGTTAGCGGGCACAGCTAGTAACTTAGGTATATTAGGGATTTTTACATATTTGAGGGCTCGTCGAATAGCAAAAAAAAACCTGAGGCACTTTTTTGTTTATCTCTGGTTAGAAATTTTTGCAATGCATACCAAGAGCTATATTAAAAACAGATGTATCAAAATGTTTTGTTATTATTTAAAAAGGGCAGTTAACCATCTAACTGAACTGGATTGGTTACTATGGGACCACTAACCTACATTGTGTCAGATTCCAGAGGGAAACATGTTTCACACGACATAATTAAAACGATCTTTAACTATTGCTCTATGATAACGCAAAATCTCACACTGTTCGAGAAACCGTTTGGAATATTTTTTCATGTTAAAAATTTTTCTTCCCAGGAAGCAATACAAAATGCTTTCACGCATTTCGTTGACTCCAGGCCGCGAGAGTTTTACAGGCACTTATTGACGTCAAAAAAAAAACAAAAAAATCTTCAACCAAGAATCTAATTAACTAATTATTTAAAATCCTTGTATGTACACACACAACCATTATTAAGATGTATGCAAATACAGTGAAATGAAAAAAAAGAGTTGACTCTACACCCTCTACATTGTTGTATTGTATAGTTATAGAAAGCTCCCATTTAAGCCATACATTTACACTACGAAAACCGCCACTATTACGAACGACACTAGAACGGTCCAAGGGTCAAACAGTATAGCTTGATAAGGAGCTTACTGTACACGGGAGTCACAGAACACCGTAAAGAATTCGATTTTTTTATACGTTTTTCCGCGATAAAATTTTGCATAGTTTCCTTCATTTTATTATTTGTACCTATATCATGAAGACTCACCACACTATGCTGGGTATAAGTGACGGTGTCCCTTTTCTTTTAACAGTGAGTTCAGGCCAATGTTAATGTTAATGACCAATGTTAAAATGTTATATAATTTACATTGCGAAGTAAATTTTTTGTTTTTATGGTTTTTTGACAGAATATGATTTGTAAACGTTAACTTAGTTATATTACACTACAAAATGTTGAAAATAATAAAAAAAAATTGAAAATTTATGAATTTTTCGGGAGAAAATTTCAGTGATTTTCAAATTAGAATCATGGTCTGAACTCAGTGTAAAAAGAAAAGGTACACCGTCACTTATACCCTGTATATTGACATTAAGAAAAAAGCATTGAATTTTTCAGCACAAAATACAACTAAATACTATATCTCCACATACTCGTATTATTAGGTATATTATAGTACTTATTCATGCGCCACTACAAATTATCGCACGACCGTAGAGAATAAGCAAATACACGCTCGTGTTCGTCAGTAGTTGTGATTAATTAGCATTGGCCAGTGAATTGAATGTGTTAGACTAAATTTAGACGATGCTATATTTAATAGGAAACCGAAAATAGTACATTGCTCTTATTTAACTAGATACGTTGTTAGATTAAAGCCTTTTTAAAATAACTACAGGCTGTTACTTCTTAGTGGTCCTCATTTATGCAACACATATACCTACAGACACATTTATTTAGAATGTAAAACAGTTTATTATTAGCTAGCTAATATAATAATTATACTTAACTATTATTGTAGCTATAGCAAATATAGCAATGCGTTTTTAGGACACTGCAATTTTAATTAAAAGCAGCTCACTGTTCATTCATTCACTGTTCATTGTATTTCTTCTTCAGTATTTGTATTGTAAACAGATATGCAGTAAAAATTTTGAAAACAAAAGTTAAGTAGAACTAAATAGTACGTGCCTATTGTATTTAAAAAGAGGAAACACCAAGGTCGAAGGAATTCAAAAATAGGTATTTGTAAAATATATTGCTGTCGCGCTGTTGTCCCAACAACTGAACTGAGCGCGATAGAGACAACTGCAGCTGGGACCGAAAATACCTATGAAAAGTACACAAAATATACGTTTCGTAGTCCCCTATTTTCTCCGCGAAAAATTGACCGATTTAATTACTTTTTTCATAAAAAATTAAAGAAAGGCTTTTCTGTGTTTGTATGTTTTGCTTTTTTCATATAACCATTGTTCAATTTGTTTGCTGGACGTTTTAATATAACAGAAAATTAGGTCGATTTTTTAGGTTTTTGAAGGCTTAAAATCTCTTTTAATAATTAACTTAATAAAAAAAGGAAAACATGGGAACATGCTTATAATGGCCATTGATTTTATTGGAAAAAATAGAACAACTAGTTCTATTATCCAGGAAGGAAACAGGGGACTAAGTTTGTATGAAAAAACGGACTGCACGATTTCCTCTATCCTTCCATCACCACTTGTTAGTACGTGCCTATTGTATTCAAAACACTAGCCTTTAACTCCTAAAAGTTAAGGATCCTTCCATCATCAGCTCGGTTCATGACTACCAGACGTAATTACCTGAATAGCTTCGGAAGAAACATGGAACACGTTTATATTAGGGACATATATTTTGGGGTTTCCCTCGATTTTCCTGGGATTCCACCATTAGATCCCGACTTTAGTGACAATGGGAACACCGCAGGAGTATACTCTATCGAATATAAGAAGAATTTTGAAAATCGGTCCACAATTGGCGGCGATATCGCGGAACGTACTCGTACATACAAAAAAAAAACATACGCATCGAATTGATAACCTCCTCCTTTTTTGAAATCGGTGAAAAGAAAGGAAAAATAGATACGAATTCAATATCGATTTTTTATATGCAATTTACTTTGAAATTGTGAATCCAGGTAAGATTATCATTAAGTCTGGATGAAGATTCAGTTCGATACTAACAGCAAGGCTTACTAAACTAGTAGTTGAAATAATTTTTATTTACATTTACATTCTACAGGGAAGTTATTGATATTTATGTCACGTTATGGTAAGCGATTGATGGTGGAAGCGAGGTTCGCTTAGATTAGCTTTGCTTAGATTAGCTTACTGTTCAAAGAATAGGTAATTATGTAGTGTGTACATAAGTACCTATTCTTTTAGCAATAAGCTACGATACATACTAGGTAATATTATTTAGATTCATTTCTGATGAAATAATTTGTATGCAGTTTGTTCGTAGTGAATTTATACGACACATTCGTGCAGAAAATAAATTTAACTTTTTCTATACTACATCGAAATTTAGGTAAATTTCCAAACAAGTGATAATTTACCTCTGCGGAATGCGTCACCGTATTGCGTGTAAATTTTAATAATTAGGTAACGCTAATACTGACTCATCCCTTAATGGGTTCGTTAACTTCAAAATTACTTGATTATCCAGAAGTAATCTTGCATGTTTTGCTTTACTGCTTGTTGCATCATCACAGCTCATACGTCCCCACGGCTCGAGCCTACCCTAAGTTATGGTGTTTAGGCCTGAGTTAACTACGCTGGCCCAGGGCGGATTGGTTGGATTGATTGATTGGATTGATGAGGGGGCGGACGGTCGCGTCCACAGGTGGCCGATGGCGGCGGGAGTACCCCAGGGTTCCGTGCTGGGCCCTCTGCTCTGGAACCTGGGGTACAACTGGGTTCTGCGGGGCAACCTCCTGCCGAATATGGAGGTTGTCTGCTTCGCCGACGACACCCTTGTCGCGGCGAAGAGGCGCACGTACGAGGAGGCGGTCCACCTGGCGTCGGTCGGCACGACGATGGTCGTCCGGCACATCCGCCTCCTCGGGCTGGATGTGGCCGTCGAGAAGACGACGGCCATGACGTTCAGGCCGCCGTGTCGACGCAGACCCCAGGCGGGGCTCCGTGTCCGAGTGGAGGGGGTCCAAGTCCAGGTCGAGAGCTCCATGAAGTATCTCGGTCTGGTGCTGGACCCCCGATGGGATTTCGAGGAGCATTTCAAGCTCCTCGCCCCAAGGCTGTCTGCCGCCGCGGCAGCCCTGGGACGGGTCCTCCCCAACGTGGGGGGACCGGGCGCAGCGTGCCGTCGACTTTATCAGACGGTGATAAAGTCGATGGCGCTGTACGGAGCCCCGATTTGGGCGGAGCGTCTCGCCCCTCGAACGATGACCCTCCTGCGCAGGCCGCAGAGGGTCATTGCCACTCGGGCCGTGCGGGCCTACCGCACGGTCTCTCACGGGGCGGCCTGCGTTCTAGCGGGCTCGCCTCCGTGGGATGTTGAGGCACGCGTCCTTGCGGCCGTGCACCAACATCGGGTGGCAGCGAGGAGTCGGGGGGAGCGGCCCCTCCCGCAGGAGGTGGCGCGCGCGAGGCACCTGGCGCAGAGGGAGGCTCTCCGCCAGTGGGCCGAAACGCTCGCCCACCCAGCTGCCGGCCACTGGACGATCGAGGCCGTTCGTCCAGTGTTGGAGGAGTGGGTTGGGCGCCGGCGAGGCAGCCTCACCTACCGGATGGTGCAGATGATGACCGGGCACGGGTGCTTCGGACATTATCTGCATCATGTCGCACGGAGGGAGCAGACGCCGCAGTGTCACCATTGCGGCGCTCCCGACGACACTGCCGGGCACACCCTCTCGGAGTGCCCGGCCTGGCGACCCCAACGCGATGCATTAGCCGTCGCGCTGGGCCTAGGTAGGGGTACGCCCGTCGCGCTGGCCAGCGTCGCACGGGAGATGCTGACCAGCGCGGCGGCGTGGGAGGCTGTCGCCTCCTTCTGCGAGGACGTTATCTCGCAGAAGGAGGATGCGGAGCGGGCGCGAGAGGATGACCCTCTCGCCGCACCGCTCCGGCGCAGGCGGTTGGGGAGGAGGAGGCGTGCGTTCCTCAACGCGCGCCAGCTCCCCTAGCAAGCTGGCGGTTGAAATGGCTCGGCCGGATGACCACCGGCCGAGAGATACTTTTCACCCCTAGCTTGGCCGTCTGGGGGGGTCGAATTTCTCAAGATACTTGTCGACCCCCTCCGTAGAGGTAAGCCCTGGCACCAGGCAACCCTCCAGGGGGCACAATCGGGGAATGGCCAACGCCGATCCCGATTGTATCTCCACGGAGGTATAAGTATCTAGAGAGTTTTTAGCCGGTAGTGGGTCTTCTACCCGAGTCCTGCATATCCAAGGGGTGGCCTAGTCAGCTCAATTCCCTTGTCGAATACCGTAAAGACTGTATTTTCTCTCTTGTAAAAAAAAAAAGGGCGGATTGGTCGACTTCACATACACCCTTGTATTTCTTCGCAGATGTATGCAGGTTGCCTCACGATGTTTTCCTTCACCGTAGGAGCTTGTAACAGCAGTGAGAACGAGACGGTGTTTTACGCTGCAAAGTGATGTCTCTGTTGCAAAATTGTTTTTTTTTATTTGCAGTAAGCGAACATAGTCACCCTACAATACACCCTACAAAGTCACATCGCTACTTCGCCCCATTTACACGGTTAGGATTTGCAATCGCCTAACCCATTTTCTGCAAAAACGTTGAGCAGAACAATAACCTTCCTGCGACAAGCGATCTCTTGCGACTGATCATTTTCACGTGCGGTTTCAGTTACTATAGTAACTGGCGGTTTTAGTTACTATAGTACTACAGTTACTATAGTAACTTTGCCTCACAAAGTCTAGCGCTGTTCTAATTTGAATTGTAACTAGTCGAAAATTAAAATCGTGCGACATTAGGTATCCGTGTAAAACTCAAGTTCCAGGATAAGCTCACAGGAGAACACAGTCATGCTACTTTCTTTTTATCCTCAAATTCCTAATCGTATCATAACCTACGTGGGTTTTTTTTTATACATAGTTAACTCTCCACAGACTCGTGGTCCGTGCCTTTTTCATTTTTTTAGGTTTCTTTTTGATCCATTCTATATAATATTAAATTATATTAAGACTTACGACTACTCTTATTTTAATGTGAGTTGCGCAACTCAATCAAATTAGCTTAGTTTAAAATTTTATATATACACATACACATATACACATCATGGATATATAAATACTTTTTTTTTATATCTGTATCATCGCAATATTCTTATTGTACGAGTGCTCTTAAGTAACCTATGCTAACATTTCCCTATTTATGCCTATGTATTCACTTCGGGTTCCAGGGTTGATGTTTGTTATTACACCAAGGTCGCTGCGCTTGATAGGGCTCTGAGCATCATTTTTTCATTATATTCTACCACCTCTTCATCTGTTGCTGTACTGGGATGGGCAATGAGACGTCTAATTGCGTCGTCCTCCTTCAGCTCCCGGTAGAAGTAGGTGCAGGATACTGTGTGTCTCGTTATGGCAACCACCGCGTGGGGAACACTATCATGACCAACCTACGTGGGTTAGGTACGTTAAAGGCTAGTTAGGTACTTATTTATAGCTAATTCTGGCCGTTTGTTCTTCATACCTCGCTGGAGTCAAATTGATTTCGAGTTTGTTCTGAAGGCGAGCTGACATGGTGGCATTTTCGTATAATGACTGCAACACTTGGAAGCATCGATAGTTTATTTAATATCTGTGGATTGACCGAAGCACGCCGTGATAAACGTTAGGCACAGTGGCAGGTTATTCTCTTTGGTCTTCTGTATAACCTGCTTTATTTACTCATAATAATTATTTATTTATTTAAACTTTTCATAAATACTACATATAGACGGTATACGGTACAGAAGGCGGACTTAATGCCAAAGACATTCTCTACCAGTCAACCAGTATGGTGTGAGAAAAAATGTTGACGGTTGTATTAATTACTTAATGGCTTCGAATCCGACAACGTAGAGACTTACATGTCTTGTCCCTTCTTTACAATATTCTGTTTCATCCAATGTCTCCACCTTATCTTAAGTCTCATTTCTCTTTTCGGTCCACTTCGTCGAGTCGTAATGTGCGATCTAATTACATTTTATTCCTGGACATTCCGCCTCGCACGACTCAATTTCTGACATACTCGTTTCCTTCCCAAGCCGTCCGGCTATGGAACTCCCTCCCTGAGGGTATTAAGAGAGCTCGTACGCTAGATTCTTTCAAATCTTTAGTTCGTAGTCACTTCCTATCCACAAATCCTTAACCGCTATACTGTTATTTGTGTCCCTTTCCTATCACACAAGCAATATTTATTCCTATTTCTGCACCCTTCCCCTTGATTGTCCTTTTTCTTATTTCCCTGTCTTAAGGTTGCCTGGAAGAGATTGCTTTTTAGCAATAAGGCCGCCTATTTGTACATATATATTTTTTTTACATTTGTATCCCATTGTCATACAATTTTTGTACAATAAAGGGTTTATTATTATTATTATTATTAATTATGATCTATCTATAGTATACGTTAAACAAACCATTTCTCCATAGATTAAAATGATAATATCCCAAGTGTATGTTTATGTTGTTACTAGCTTTCCACCCGCAGCAGCTTTGCTTGCATTATTTTCGTTTTTCCCGTGGGAGTTCTATATTTTACCGTAGTAAAAACAATTCAAACTATAAAGCGAAGGTGTTTTAAAAAGTCCCGTTGAAATATATAGTTGTTAGTCTGGAACTCAAATAAAAACACAAATTACAACCCCTTTACCTATGACATTTCTAAGGAGGGAATTTTCAAAAACGCTTAAATCGTGGTCACTCATTTTTAATTATAAGCTTTAATACGATTTTATGCTTCTAGCTTCAAAAATGACGGACTTCTATACAAATTTTTAACCCCTTTGTCGCCCCCTTGAGGGTTGAATTTCGTTAAATCCATTCTGCTAGCATGCCCTACCCATAAAATACCTACCTGCGAAATTTCGTGATATAGTTACCGAGAATTCTTGATTAATGAGCGTGCGACTATAAATTCTCATTATAGCTTAAAATTGTAAAACTACCCTGAAGATAAATCGTATGCTTCAACAAAGCACCAGAGAGGACTAATTTAGATACTTTCAGACCTAATAAACAGTATCGAGGCTAGCTAGTAGATCTGCCCAGACGCCATTAGGATTGCAATAGCGTAGGATCACAGGAAATGGGTGTTCAAGCCGATGCCGGCTGAGTCACGCGTGGGCAACGTAGATAGAGAGACGTGACCAATTTGCGACATTTGCCTCTTAATTTATGCCCTGAGAACGTTCACCTTAGCATAGGAGTGCTGAAAGTTTGCAAGATATAGCACTCCCTATATTTTGCTTCAAATATATGGCAACTTCTCAGAATGGCAACTTATCAAAATAGAAAATTTGCATATAGACAATTTTGGTGCAGTTAAGTTGATATACGTTTATTTAAAACTAGCTTTTGCCCGCGGCTTCGCTCGCGTTAAATTCGGGGTAACACCGAAGATAAAAAAAAAAATTAAGGCATAAGGTATTTTTCGTTGGTAACAAAGAGTCTGTGTACTGATTTTTAGCTTCCTACCTTGAAAACTGCAAAAAGTCCCATATAAAATTTCACCCCCTCTTTCAAGGGGTTGGGGGCCGATTTAAAAAAAAAATGATGTACGATTTTTTTGTTACTCACAAATAGTTTGCATACCAATTTTTAGCTTTCTACCTTGAAAATTGCGAAATGCTCTATACAAACTTCCGCCCCTCATTTTAGGGAAGTGGGGGGTTAGAAAGAAACAAAAAGTAGCCTATGTCACTCTCCATCCGTTCAACTATCTCCACAAAAAAAATCACTTCAATCCGTAGCTCCGTTTTGCCGTGGCAGACGGACAAACAAACACACACACACACTTTCCCATTTATAATATTAGTATGGATGTCCGTCGCTTTGTTCACAGTGAAATAGCCGACCTGACCACAGGTATCAGTCTTAATACGCATACAATCAGCTTAATCTAGCTATCCATTCAGATGATATATGCCTCCTTGACCATTGCAAAGAGGTTACGAACAAGTACGGAAACACTTGGCTTCCAACAGTGCATTTAATAATCATCATCCTAGGCATTTATGATTATCCGTATCTGATCCATTCGTTACATAAGTAATACGGTAGCAGGTAATCAGCTTGACTTAGAAAAACCACCACCAACTAAACTAAAAACGATAAATGGAACTCAACATCTTAATCTAGTGGAGTATGACGCTAGACCATTGTAGAATCTTAAATCAAAGAATCTATTAGCGAGGAAGTGGATAAACCACATTTAGATTAAAATCTTTTAGGTGTACATCGCTTTCACTCACTATTTCTTGAACTGTGAAGCTTTCAGAGAAAAAAAAAAATGGTTAGAAGACAAGCGGTTACCCATTAATTGTCACGTCAAATCGCTTACACAACGTGAGTATTTCACACAAATTTTTGTTTTGCATGTATAAGTGACGTTAGTTAAACATATCATTATCATCAATAAAGGGGACGTAACTTTAATGATATTAGTCAATCATCATCATATTATTAATGCTTATAGGGGTGATGTTGAGTGATAATTTAAGATTTTTATCCTCAGTTGCGTTACTACAGAGCATCAACCAAGCTTTGTAATTAATATCTTCTGAAGGCCACAATGTTATTTGTTAGGCTAGGTCAGTACATACCGTATTCTTTTATTGCATTGCGTAACATTCTTGTAGTGACAGATTAACTATAATAATGTGGCTTTTGCCGCTTACAACATATGGTATAAGTGTTTGTTAAGAAGATATGTTTGCACCTGTACCAAAGTATTTTTAATTTTTTTTAATTTAGTAATTAATATTAGATCTAGAAAAATCAGCAGACGGAACACTTGAAAAGTGTCGGTTATTTTCAGAAACATTCACTAGTCACTTAGTTTCTCAGGCACAATATTTTTTTCTCTGTGATAACATGTGACAGACTTATCTTAATTTAAACGTACCTACTAACTTATACTATAAAATAGCAAGTTTCTCTTTATATATTGTGTTAAAAGATCCTTATTCACTAGCATTGTTATTTAAAGTATATACTAAAATCAACGTGACAGTGACCTGTAGAGACTAAATGTACCTACAGTACCTACATATTTTGGTAAATTACAGTTTAACTACTGCAATCAGAATCCGTAGTCAATGATAAAAATATTTATTTTAATCATTTTACGGTATTTTCTCAGTTAATGCCCACTTATTTGCCGTTGCTCAAGAACTCAATTGCGTTAAACTATTTTAATGTCCACAAAAAATCTAGTATGAAGCTTTATAAAGTTGTTATAGCATACTTGCGTTTATAAAACGATTTTATCTATTATCTTATTAGACATTCTTGCGCTTTGCATTTGCATTCTTTAGCTTGATCTGACCTGGCAATTGAAGTTGATTAAGTGCACCTGGACTTCTCATTGTGAATCTTAATTTTTAGAACACACTGTACTGTGTAATTACTATTTTCGAAGCACTATACAAAATTCATTCAACAGTAACTAATGGCTTATTGGTCCCCGTTCCGTTGTGACAATGCAAACTGCGTGTATTATTTGTTTAAGCTAACAAAACACATTCGTTTACGCAAAATGTATGTAGGTACTGTAGTCACATCTTCACTGCTATTGCCAAATGCGTAACCAACGCTAATTATGTTCAAATTAACGGGAATAAATATTCACGACCTTTTCTTGTATAAAAATAGTGACTTGTTTTTAATGATGGACTTTTCTGTATTTGCTGTTGTTTTGATTACTCGTATAAAACTTTCAAGTCACTCTTTTCGACATTCGAATACATAAGAAAGTGTAGTTATATTCTCATCCACTCATTATAGTAGTACTTAATTAGCCAGTGTTTAGTTACGAGTATTATCGCAGTATCTGTTTAAAGTATCTTTAAGAATATTTCATCTAATAGATCAATTTCCTATAATATATCTGTAGCAACAAAATATTTGAGTTTAGATCGTAGAGCCAGGGAAAACGATAATCTCCGAGATAACCTGCCACAACCCTACAAAGGATCTTAGCCTTTGTTTTGGGCTTTAAATTACACCTTGTGAGACCCAAGCCAACCTTTTCTGCTGGGAAAATGTAAGCATACACTGTCTGATGCCGAGGGATAATTCGGTATGTGTGATTTACCTGACGGCCTTCTCGCGATCAAAGCATTTAGGTTTTGTTTTCGAGGATCTCACTATCGCTTGCACGCACAAGGCAAGCGTAACCCCCAACATTTCTTCTAGAGGCCTAGTATCAGATGTAGTATCAAATGTAGGTATCACAGTTGACGTCATAATGGATCACCACTCGCAGTCTTAAAATTATTAAGTTTTACAAAATAATCTGAAGCGTAACTTACAGGTATTTGATAGAATGACCCATTGTTGACTGTGGGGTACGACGTCAAAGGCACCACGGGAACTGTTCCGTTGCGTAGGAGTATGGGCCCTTGCAGCGGAGTAATCGCTGGCTGACCCGGATCTGGAATGTTAACAAGTTTTTATTTTCCAAAGAGAGTTCTGGAATGTCGATCGCTAGGATTACCTTTGTAACTGTCAATATATTATTGCAAGGGAACATTAATATTATTATTTTATAACACTATATTAAATATAAACTAGTCTATATTTTTTACTGATAATTTGGTTTAAATAGGATTACTTAAGTAAAAACGTACTACAATTACGAACAAAAAACAGGCATCACTTATTGTTATAAAATTTTTTTTTACAAAAAATACAACCGACTTCAAAAACACTGAAAACTTAAAAATAATATTCTTCGATATTGAAGTCGGCGCCAAACGATGATCTCCTAGAAAGTGTTTAAATTTGTCACCGACTTCAATATAGAAGAAGATTATTTTTAAGTTTTCAGTGTTTTTCAAGTCGGTTCTATTTTTTGTAAAAAAAAAAATATTTTTAACTTTTTAGTGAATGAAATCTTTTTAGTGAATGAAATCTTTTTAGTGAAAGAAACCCTAATTTAATACCAGCTCTAATTAGTGTTTTCCTCGATTTTCTATGGGATCCCATCATCCGATCCTGACTTTGGTGACCATGGGACCACCCTTGCAGTATACTCTATCAAATACAAAATAAAATTTTGGAAATCGGTTTAAAAATGACGAAGTTATGAGGTAACAAACATAAAAAAAAGATACAACCGAATTGATAACCTCCTCCTTTTTTGAAGTCGGTTAAAAAGAAGTTAGTAAGTGCCATACCATTAACATGTTAATAAATATCGCGAAGCTCGATAACAAATACCAACATTATTATCTGGTTTATACATTTTATTTTAATCAGTTTCATGTAGTGAATTAATTTGTTCTTGTTTGTACTACACGTGCTATGGTTTTGGTCATTAAAAGCTCATCGTTTTAAATTGAAAATGGGAACGACGTGCGATTTAACAGGTTTAATTAGTTCCAAAATGTGCATTTGTAAAATTTTACCTACATTGGCTACAAACATATTGTTAATTCATATTTAGTACTTATATTAACTGTATGGTTTTTTATAAAAGACTGTAATGAAATTGCTCTCTTTCATCTTATTAATTCAGATGCGTAAATAAATGTCAAGGTTTTACTTAACCTGATCTCCAATACTGTTATAAGATCGACCAATCGCAGCGCATAATATTGAGTTCCAAACGTTTGATGACGTGATAATGTGTATTCTTATTGGTCAAAACAACGGTTTAGTTACAATTCGGCGAGCGGTTGTTTATTAGTAGAATTGGCACCCTGACTATTGCCATATACGGCCAAGCTGCTATTTTGTTGTAACTAATAATCGTCCAATGTTTGGCATAGATCGACTCAGCGTCTTTCGACACGAAGGCGCGACCATTCAGGTCAAAGGTTACGAAATCAGCAATTAAAGATTAACCAGTAGACTCTAGCCACTTTTCTGAATTGGATGTGTCATATGAAATGTTATTCATTAACTTTAATGATTTAACCGAATCAGAGGTCAGTGGCTAGTAAGCGGGATAATTACATGTATGCTCATCTGAGTTCTGAGACACTTTGGGTGCTGCTAATTTTCAGCGGTGAACATTTATTATCGTACTTTTAATTGAGAAGAAGACCCAATAGCTTCCGTGATGTGTATTAAATATGCGTCTCAATCTCATTTATGTACTGTTATGAAATTCAAGTAGTTAAGGTATCTTTTATACAATCATATATGTATTATCTATAATATTATCGATACTAAAATTATAAAGCTGAAGAGTTTGTTTGATTGTTTGTTTGTTTGTTTGGTTGAACGCGCTAATATCTGGAACTGCTGGTCCGAATTGAAAATTTTTTTTTGTGTTGGATAGTCCATTTATCGAGGAAGGCTTTAGGCTATGTAATATCACGCTACGACCAATAAGAGAGAAGAATGAATGAAATATGTTGCTTAACGAGAAAAATATAGAAGATATGAGTAAGAACGCGTTGAAGTCTTTTATAAGGCGAAACGTAATTCGCAGAGCAGTGACATTATAAAACTTCACCGCAGGGGTTCCCTGTGGGAAACGCATAGGTACCATTTGGATACACTAGTTAATCGAATGGGCTATTTAAGTATTGTTCTCTTTGGTGGCAGTTTAACTGATTCAACATAAAATATATGTATGGTAAGGTGACCCAGCCAAAGTATGACGCTTTCTTAATAAGCTCGGTGTTGGCAAGCTTAAAAACAAAACCTTCCACTCAAAATGTAATTGAAATGCACTCTTCACTGCAACTAACGCCATTGATGCTGGCATTAAGGTCATCACTTCAAAATGAACAAAAATTAAAACCGACTTCAAAAACACAAAAAAGTCATAAATAATATAATTATATATATAACATCACAGTTTTATACTGAAGTCTGTGCAAGCAATGATCACCTGGAAAGTCTTAAAAATGAAAGAACAATATTAATATACACGGTTATTTTTTTATCACCCTGGAAAATTTAAGGGATGCTTCACTACATGGTGTTAGAATGATTTAAATATGAATAAAATGAATAACTCACTTAATTTTATACAAATTTTCTAAAAAATCCAAAAAATGCTGCACTAGTTTATAGAGCAGCATTTTTAGAGATTTTTTATTATTTTTTTATATTTTTTATTTAATTTTTTTATTTTTCATATAATAATGGATGTGTCCTGAAGCGTCCCTAAAATTTTCTAGGGTGATAAAAAAATTTCCGTGTATTTAGGTAGTTAGAATATTATGAAGTAACTATATTAATCGTTCCTATATTTTTTGAGACTTTCCAGGTGATTATTTCTGGTATTAACAATATTAAAAATATTTATACCTATTGTTTTCAAGACAACTCTTTGCTGATTTCATTTAATTTCACCCTATAGAATGTTTTTGAAACTTTTTCGATAGGTAACGTATCCACATTCCTACGTAAATCATCATCATCATCACAGCTCATATACGTCCCCACCGACCGGGGGGCTCGAGCCCTCCCTATGTTAGGGCGATTAGGCCTTAGTCAACCACGCTGGCCCAGTGCGGATTGGTCGACTTCACATACACCATTCAATTTCTTTGCAGATGTATGCAGGTTGCCTCACGATGTTTTCCTTCACCGTAGGAGCTTCAGACAAATGTACACATGAAAAATCAAAACGAAAAACACATTGGTACATTGCCGTCTCGAACCCCGACCTCCCGATTGGAAGGCAAGTGCCGAATCCACAGCATCATCCATCATCCTATACGTAAATAAATCAATGTAATTCGTTGATGTCCATTATATTAGTGTGCGTAGGCCACGTTACCTCTAGCTTTTAACAAAATATATCTATAACGCAAAAAGTGCGGTCATAGATCCATAACCGAATTATTTGCGTTATAACACACGCGTGTATAATGAGCTACTTTACGTAGCAAATACCGGTGAAATTAGATCCACTTTACGAGCAAGTGTGTTGAAATAGAAATTATGTAATCTCTGATTCTTCAATAACAAAACCACAGAACACGTGAAAGATATTGTTCTGTGAACAAAACCTACACGAACTGCCAAATATTTCTGACCGTATAGTACTCACCTTTTACCGTAGTCTGCACCCAGTGACCTTGTTACCGCGTCAAAATCGATTAATTCAATGTCAATCAATTTCCATCGATCGTCTATTTTACGTAATAGGGGTTTGGCTATTACACTTTTGGCATGCCACGTGTGTCGAATAACTGATAAATCGATTCGCTTTTGTAAAACGAAAAT
Organism: Schoenobius gigantellus; assembly: GCA_963935595.1. Classification (NCBI taxonomy): domain Eukaryota; kingdom Metazoa; phylum Arthropoda; class Insecta; order Lepidoptera; family Crambidae; genus Schoenobius; species Schoenobius gigantellus. The sequence continues at coordinate 12,627,220 of OZ012558.1, forward strand.
ACTTCCTACAGTATCGTAGGTACCTATTTATATGCGAGGAAACATTTGATTTACATTTTTAAAATGAGCTCGCTCCATTCTATGGAAAATATCCGGAATCTCCAATGGCTATTATAAGATTAAAGACGACGACCTGATGAAGATTGCTGGAAATCTCTACATGGAGGCAGCGAATGACCGATTCCATTTGTAATCTTTGAATAAGGCGTATGGTCTATAATATTTCTCGGCTAAAATGATGTTAAAGATCACCAGTCTGCGGTAGCTTTTACTAGAAAGAGACCCTGTACCAGAGTCGTCTGCATGGATATCTTACCTTTTTCTGCCGCCAAGCAGCAGTGCTTGCAATGCTGTGTTCCGGTTTAAGGGATAAGGCGGGCAGTGAATTCATTGGGCACTTTGAGTTGACATCTTATGTCTTTTTTTTATGGGATAGGGGGCAAGCGAGCAGACGTATCACCTGATGGTAAGTAATTACCGTCGCCCATGGACACCCGCAACCCCAGAGGGGTTACAAGTGCGTTGCCGGCCTTTGAGGTGGGAATACGCTCTTTTTTTGAAAGTTTGAAGGTCGTATCGTTCCGGAAATACCGCAGGCGACAATTCGTTCCAAAGTTTGACTGTGCGAGGCAGGAAACTTCGAGAGAAACGCACAGTTGTGGACTGCGAACCATCTAAGTGATGGGCATGGATTTTTTACCGCGTGGAACGATGGCGGAAAGAGGCGGCAGGTATAAGTCCGAACAATTCCTCGGAGCATTCCCCGTAATAAATACGATAGAATATGCATAGCGAAGCGACATCTCTACGCAGCGCCAAGGTATCAAGCCGATTTGAAATTTCCTGGCAGTCGACGATTCGAGTCGCTCTCCGTTGAATGCGGTCCAGTAGGAGAAGTTGGTATTGGGGTGCCCCAGCCCAAAGATGAGAACAGTATTCCATATGAGAACCTGCGCCTTGTAAAGCTGAAGGCGGTGAGCCGGAGTGAAATACTGTCTCGATCTATTGAGCACACCAAGCTTCTTAGAAGGTAATTTAGCTTTACCCTCTAAGTGGCCAAGGAACTGGACTTCGCTCGATATGTCGACACCAAGGATCCCAATATTGGCTGAGGCAGTTAGGGGAATGCCCTGAAAGCGAGGAGATACGACAAATGGCATTTTCTTTGCGGTGAACGCGCATACTTGTGTCTTTGAGGGGTTGAAATGGACTAAATTAAGTCGACCCCAGTTAGAGACTTTCTCTAATGAAGTTACAATTTCAGACACAAGTTTACTCCGGCACTCAATAACGTATTCCCGAAAAAAGTTCGCACGGCCGTTATAGAAGGTGTCTTTCGTGCTGTCGTCTGCATAACAATGAATGCCGCTGATTTGCAGCATATCATTGATGCAGAAGGAACAGTGTAGGTGAAAGCACACATCCTTGGGGGACACCAGCATTTACAGACAGTGAGTCTGAGCATTCACCATCAATCAAGACCTTAATGCTTCTGTCTGCTAGAAAGCTAGTGACCCATCCATATAATTTCTCGGGAAGCCCATATGAAGGAAGTTTTGAGAGGAGCGCTTTGTGCCATACCCGATCGAAGGCCTTCGCGATGTCCAAACTAACTGCCAGTGCCTCCCCCTTCACTTCAATCGCCTCTGCCCAATGATGTGTCAAGTAAACTAGAAGATCACCAGCAGAGTACCCCTACGAAAGCCGTATTGTTGGTCACTGAGCAGCTGGTGATCCACTAAGTACCGGAGAAGCTGGCGGTTGATTAGTGATTCCATTATCTTTGAAAACAAAGACACACGTTTGCTACGTCAATTAGCGTCCTTGGACGGGCTGTAGAGTTGCTAGTGTTGCAGGGACCACGTGTAGGTACTATAGGGTAATGTAGTACCTACTATTAGGCGGCCAGATTTTTTGTCAACTTAGGTGTAGACAAGATGTCTTTCGATAATTTGCATGGATATCTTACCTATTTCTGCCATTTAACTGCTTCCATAGTCTAGTGGTTGAGACCACGGGATGTTGATCGGGAGGTCCGGGGTTCGTTTACCTATGGGGGCAGACATTTTTCTGCTCGGTTTGGTTGGTGCTAGGGCTTCTGAGCTCGCGTGGCTAGCTACCACTGTCTTATCTTATTTTGTTGCCATAATTGTTATTAATAGTATTGTTGTATTTCGACAATAAGAGGTAAGATAGCTAGTTCCTCAGTTGTTCAGGAGTTCAGGTGAAGCTCGCTTCCACCTTTGGCCTTATCGCCACTTACCATCAGGTGAGATGAATAGCTTCCCTGTCGTATGTAAAAAAAATCATAATGGCAATTGCTTAATGGACAATGTATGACATCTGACAAGTGTGCTTGAAAACTAAGCGAGGGCGCGTATCAAATCTCATTATTTTTATTTTAGCGATTATCTTTGGGCAGGTTACAGAAATAGCTTATTCTTAAAAAATGGATTCGGCAGAAAATTAACTTGTATAGACACACATTTCAACGGAACTCAGATTTTCATTTGTTTCCTTAAGTATCTAATGAAGCTAAAACAAATAAATGAGGAGAAAAAAGAAAACAATGTCTCGCCTAAACTTTTTGCAGTATCTAATTGTTGTTTTTATGTTTGGTGCTACAAGATAAAGGCCTATAGTCGGTCCATCAGTCACACTGGAAAATATTTATTCCGGAATACGTATGCAATAAGATATCTTGTTTGTGGAAAATGACCCTTAAGAAATATTGAATAGGCAAATTGATATCCAGCTGTTATTTGCAATAGATTGCAATTAAATTATATCAAACCCACTTGGGAACTTGAGCTGGGCCATAAAATCCGCAAAATTATAGCAAACTTGTGTACCTATTTTAATTAGAGTAATTTAGGACTCTTGAATGTTATTACAAATAGCCTTATTCAGATTTAAATTATTTTGTAATATCTAAGTACGTTTCGTTATAACAGGAATTTATCATATCAAATTGAATCAAAATAATCATATTCAAATATAACCTGACAGAAAGCTTTTTACTTTCACCCATTTAGGACATCTTTTATCTCATAAGAAGTAAGAATGGGCACAAGAAATTTATCAGCTTTATCAAAAATAATGACATTTACAATAAATTAAGTCGTTCCATATACAATAATACTTATTCATATGATAACACAGTAACATTTCTTTACCTTTGACGATTGCTGTCTACAAATAAACACCAATTCAAATAATCATTGACTTTATTTCATTAGTCTTTTTTTATATGCGCTTTCAACTTATTAAAAGGCAAATCAGTAACACGTTGTGGAACTTTGCTGTAAAAAGTTATCCCATCAAAAACATAAATATGAAAGTAAAGCCAAGTTCAACATATAGGATATACGTTGTTGTTGACTTCGCCGACAAAAGAGGGATGATGACTAAATTCTAATTTTCAAGTCTCGTCTTACAATATAAAAATATTTAAATACCGTAGAAAAATATTCAATCATGTGAAATTTGAATTAAAATCGGCTTAGAAATACATTAGATACAAGCATTTTAAAGTGTTAATTTAGAAGCGATTAGACAGAGAGATCCGACATCAACCGTGACGTCATTGTTGAGTACTCCTTTTCCATATTAATTGCCGTTTTGCTAGAAAGAGATGGAGAAAAATCTTTCATACCTTACATCTTGGTTGTTTTTATAGTTATTCGAAAACCGAATTTTTCTTTCTGTTTATCATATAAATGAGCTTCTATTAAAGCAATAAGATCTATAAGTCAGTGAGCCAGTCATAAAAATTCCGGTTTTAAAACGTTAATATATATATATATCAATAACTGTATGAGCTACTTAAGTTTATTTTGTATTTTTTTCTGTATAAGTTGGATTTTAATTTTGTTTTTATAGCTAGAGGTTTTTTGTTTTTTTTTGTTATTATGTTTACGCCGTCCCCAAATGGTTCCCTCTGAAAACCAGCGCTTCTGTTACAATATGTAACAGAAGCATTTAGCTGAGATGGGACCATTTGGCCATTTGTTGCTTTTTTTTTTATTCATTGTTAAACTTTTATCATAGACTAATGGCCAATAAACTTTTCTTTCTTTCTTTCTTTCTACATTTATGAAATTTTGAATTCTAGATAAGCTAAAGAGCTTTAACAAAGGTACAAAATTTTATGTATGTGGGTTAAATAGGTTTCGAGTTGTCAAAGGGTCAAATGTGGCGCGAAATGGTTCGTGTAAAATTACACATGGCTGCTACGTCGCCAGTTCCTTTTCATTCTTTTCTTTGAACTTGGCTGGACACGCTGCCTCGTGTCTAGATTCATTTCCCTATAAACGAGCCTCTAGTTAGTTAGAGCCTGTGAAATATTAAAGTGCTGCCGATATTTTTAAAATAGAAGCTTCAGATTATTTTTAATTTCTATGGTTACGGTTATAGCAATATTTTTTATTCTCTCCGATAAATAATCGTTCGTATAAAATGGCTATCTGGATATGCTAAACATGAATGTTGTTAATTTATAATTTCCTTCTTTATTAATGGGACCACAGGAAAGCTTATACGAGTATGTAGTTGACAACCTTCATATTTTATCCAAAACGGTAGTATCATAGGTTTGACTTATACTACCTACTTACGTAGGTACGTAGAATGTTCTGAGTACAAATATTAATTTATATCTGAGTACAAATATAAAATTATAAATGTTCTTAATTAAATCATAATTGTTAATTGAAAATATAACATGTTATTTTTGTTTTGTATTCTGATCTTTTGCATAAGGAAAAGAAATTATGAAAAAAGGGAGATTGATACGGTACATGGAAATCCCTCTTCTAGGATGTGGGTATGAGTAGGGCATGGAATGTAGGTATCCGCTGGAGTAGTTTTGATAAAGAAGGTTTAGAAGAAGAAGCTTAATAACGGACAGAGAAGAGGGAGAAGGGAATGGATAGATGGGTGTCATCACCATCATCACTTTCACAGCTCATACGCATCCCCACTGAGGGGCTTGACCCTACCCTAAGTAATTAGGGTGTTAAGGCCTTAGCTTACCACGCTGGCCCAGTGCGGATTGGTCGAGTTAACTTAGACCTTTGAATTTCTTCGCAGATGTATGCAGGTTTTCTCACGATGTTGTCCTTTACCGTAAGTGCATTGAATAATGAAATTCGAAAAACGAAAAACACATTGATACATAGTAGGATCGAACCGCGGACCTCCAAATTATAAGGCCAGTGTCGAGTCGAGTCGTGCCGGTATTGACCGAACATTGTTGTTTCGGTCACTACCTGCACAGGGTAGCACGTCGGGCGGGAGGAAATGCCGCAGTATCATCATTGCCATTGTGACGCTCCCGACGACACTGCCGAGCACACCCTGTTGGTGTGCCCGGCTTGACGACGCCAGCGCAGCGAAATCAACGCTGCGCTGGGAGGCGGAGACCTCTCGCTGCCAAGCATGGTCGTGGCCACGCTCCGCGGCGAGGTGGAATGGGGGGTCCTTCCTCCTTCTGCGAGGACGTCATCTCTCAGAAGGAATACGCGGAGAGAGAGCGAGAGGATGATCCTCAAGCCGCTCCCATCCGCCGCAGACGGACAAGCAGGCGAAGGCGGGCATTCGCACCAAGCGATGCTCGTCGAATGCCGTGGAGGCCTGCGTGCACGGTTGGCCCCGTGTACGCCGCCGTAAGGCCCTCCGTCTGGGGATTGTCCTGGTGTTCTCGGGTAATCCCCCCTTGGCGATAGCCCGACCAGTGAGGTCGGGCTAGCCCGGGCGCGTTGATAGTGGTAGTCGCAGTGTGGACCCTATCACGTGCGCGCATAAGGGCAGGGAGAACACTGGGGGGTTTAGTGGGTAGGCCTAGCACTCTGTCAGGAGAGCCCCACACACGCTCGTCGTCTAGCCAATGCAACGGCGAGTACGGTGCGGTCACGCATTCCCCTCAAAAAAAAAGTGTCGAGTCGAGTCCATAGCGTCACCGACGCTCCTTTGGGTAAACGGTGTGCAGTGCTTTGGTTCGTTCGGTGGCTTTGGATATATGTGTGTGCTGCGTTTCAATTTATAAGTTTTATATATGTTAGCTTTCTACATTTGGTACATACAGGGTTAAATTAAGTATATTAACGAGCCAAAACCGGACAGACTGAATATTATATTAGCGTAGTCGATCTATGGAATAAAAAAGGTTTTTCTTCCTTTAAATTGGTTAGTTTTGTACGCTGTCAAAAATAGACGTCATAGATTGAGCTAATCTCATTAACCAAAAATGTGTTAGAATACCGAAAACCCAGCTTACTATGAAGAACTCAGTGGTGGGACGCAGTCAGTGGGTTTGTGTTGGAGGTGCGGGGCTGTAGGATGACATTTGACTATTTATTTATTTAATACTTTCAGTACAATTTGTGTACATAGGCGGACTTAATGCCAGAGGCATTTTCTACCAGTCAACCTTTGGGTGATGCAGAGAAAAAGAAGTAGATGTACTATAATAAAAAAAATACTGGTTTTATATTAATTTAACATTAAACAAAGAGATATATATAGGTATATGACAATAATTCTAACACTAACAAGATCAAAAGTAAACTTGATATAACCTACAAAATGCATAAGATACTAATACATACATATTATAACAAAAATAAATTAATATACATATTATATATAAATATAATATATTCCTCATGAATTCACCGATATATGACGATTATCAGCAGTCATAGTTAAATAGTCGTAACCAAATGATTTGTGTGGTGAAGCTTTCGTAAATTGTTTTTAAAACCAGATTTACTGGTGGACTTTCTGACATCAAGAGGGAGTGCGTTCCAAAGAAGGGTCGACTGGACAAGGAAAGAAGAATGTACGATATCAGATTTATGAGAGGGACATTTGAGAAGACCATTAAAGGCAGAACGAAGGGATCTTTCATGGGAGGAGCATAAAAATTCAAAATTATTTTTAAGGTAACTTGGGGTATTGGGACTGTTAAGTAAAGAATAGAGTGTAGTCAACGTCCTCATGTGCCTGCGCTGCCGTATAGGCAACCATTTGACTATGGATACCAAAGGACAAGAATTACCTACGAAAAATGCGTGCTAAAATTTGTGTTGGTGCTCTAAGATGGCAGAAAAAACTAGCGACGCCGTATCTAAGATTCCACACTTATCATGTTTTTCTTTATACAATTCATTAAAAAAATCAATAAAAAACATAGAAATGTAAAATGCACTCACAAATAACGCTCACACTGACTGCACAATATTTTAGCACATCAATACGGTGCTTTGTAATGACGGACTGGACGCAAATTTATTCGTGCCATAGTTAATACATTGCGAGTCCATTAGTGTACTTAGTCTGAGAGGATGACACTCCACTCACCACTATGGTAAAGATGACAACGACACAGGCCATTATGGCGAAGATACATAACAGAATCTGGACACAAGTGTCCATCGAGTCCACACTGGAACATTTTTTTAATTAATTTATTTATTTATTAAATTCTTTGTTTACAAAACTGTTGTACAGAGGCGGACTTAATGCCTGAGGCATTTTCTGCCAGTCAACCTTCGGGTGAATGCAGAGAAACAATGTGGTAGAACATAGCAAGACATAAAAACATATTTCAAAATAATCATATAGATATATTATTTAAATATTTATATTGACATAGATAATTATATATATATATATATATACATATATATATGTATAAAAACCCTAAAACATAATGCTGCCTAATGCCTGAAATTTCTTGGAGGAAAGTTTATGACACTATAGCCTACCTAATTCTCAACAGCCTAAGTTTTACTGCTTAAAACATTGGTCAAAGAAAATCTTGCGCAATTCATTTTTAAAGCCAATCCTTTTTATGTCGACATTTGTGTAATACATCCATTGTCCCGGTTCATGTGTCGCAAATGTTACGAGTAAATCATGTGCCCGAGTTCCTTAGGATATAATCACTCACTACTAGCAAAATCAAAGAGTTAGTGGTTAAAAGGTTTTATGTTTATATAAAGTCTAGAGACTACCATATAAAGTGCAGTAGTTAAATAGTAGACCACAAAACACCTGGTTCGCTCCTTAAGGTCGGTATTTGAAAGGCCTGGTTATTTATTAGATTTGCCGCTCTATTGGTCATTGTTTAGTCAGAGTTAAGTTCAACCACCACTTAATTCGTTACTTGTATTAGACAGTAGCCTTGATTTGAAGTCTGGAATTGAATTTGTCTAGCTTCTGAACATGCAATTATTGGAACTTTTAAGATTATCAAGTAATAATTGATTTTTGTGATAAGGACAAGAGTCAGGATAAAATTATTTAATTCATATCGGGGAAGCCTTAACTTGGTGTTTGCCTAAATGCTATGGGTATAATCGCAATAGCTCCATTACGAATGTTTCATAAGTATTATTCACATTATGAAAATATTATGCGTATTACGTCAATGTTGTATTTATACTAATACCTTCCCCTATAATATGAATTATGTTCAAATTTTACGTATAAATGACAGCAGAATGACAGCGATTTTTACGACTAAAAACTGAAATACGGTTGCACCTCAGAATAATATTGTTGTTCTGAGGGTTGCACATAGTGTTAGGCGGCTGCACCTACTCGTATGTGCAGCCAGCAGGTTATGTATGGAGTTCTAGCCGGTTAAAACTAGGTGTAGCCGGTTAAAATTAGTAACCCCTTGTAAACCCTTGTAAAGAGTTCATTTGAAAACTTTAGTATACTTAATTGTATAGCTTCACAAAAAAAATATTGATGTGCAAACTCTATTTCAGTAAAAAAAAAGAGTAAACTTCGCAAATTGTTGGCAGGTGCGGTGCTTCGGTTCTCTGAGACAGGGGCGGATCGCGAATTCGTGGGGCCCTTTTTTAGGGCGGGGGAATCTCTTTACGATTCTTCTACAAGGGGCTGAAAAGCAGACAAAGCCGCCCCTTGGATATGCCTTTGGACTCGGGTAAAAACCCCATACCCGGCTAAACCACCAATAACTTCTCCGCCCCCAGTGGAGGCACGCTCGGGATCGGACTAGCCATTCCACGAACGCACCCCTTGGAGACAGACCTAGTAGTGTAAACGAGCTGGGACTCGCCCAGGGAGGGGTCACCAAGTTACCACGATGCGACCCCCCAAACGGGCGACCAGGGAGGGAAACGTAAAATCTCACGGCCGGTTGTCGGTCGGCCGGGCCAGATTCGTTCCTGGTTGCTTAGGGTAGTTGGTGGTGCACGGCCAAGAACGCACGCCTCCTCCTACTTAAGCGTCTGCGCAGGAGCGGGTGGCTTGAGGGTCCTCCTCCCACACCCGCTCTGCTGCCTCCTTCTGCGAGATCACGCCTTCGCAGAAGGAGGAGGCAGAATTTGTGGGGTAACCTCATTAACTACAACGTTTGTTTTACGAGTTTTAAGATAACTCAATAAATTGAACAAAAATCAATTTTCAAGTTTTTTTGCACTATCGTGACATTGATAAGTCTCTCTTTCATTTATAAGCGACGACGAAAGACGACGCTACGCCCTCGCGCTGTGTCAAGTAATTCTGGTGATGCGCGTAGAGTTACAAATATTCTAGAAGTATATTAAATAAATATTTATTTTTGTATGAAAGTAAAATCTAACGAATTATCAAAAGTCGTAGAACAAACTTTGTTGTTTATGATGATAGCTATCTAATCAAAATTGATCCATTAAAATTGAGCCTGTATATTCACCGATTACTCCGCGATTTGAGGACCGATTTTCAAAACTCTTTTTGTAATCGAAAGAGTATAACTCCCAAGGTAATTTTATCAGCATGTCATAATCGGGTGATGGGATCTTATATAAATCGAGGGAAACCCTTAAATATCATAGGCACGTCCAACGTGTTTCATGTTTTTGCTGAAGATATTCAGGTATTTGCATCTGGTAGTCATCATATCATGTTACTGAGTTGATGAACGAAGGTTTCTGGTAGGTTAGGATTTTGGGAATAATTCTTTCAATACTGTTTAGACAGAAAGACTTAAAAATAAAGGAACAATTAATAAAGATACATAAAAGCACTAACTTCAATATAAAACTGTGATGTTGTATTCTCATATTATTTATGACTTTCTGGTATTTTTGAAGTCGGTTTTTAAGGTTCCGTAGCCAAATGGCAAAAAACGGAACCCTTATGGATTCGTCATGTCTGTCTGTCTGTCCGTCCGTATGTCACAGCCACTTTTTTCCGAAACTAAAGAACTATACTGTTGAAACTTGGTAAGTAGATGTATTCTGTGAACCGCATTAAGATTTTCACGCAAAAATATAAAACAATAACATTTGGGGGTTCCCCATACTTATAGAACTGAAACTCAAAAATGTTTTTATCATCAAACCCATACGTGTGGGGTATCTATGGATAGGTCTTCAAAAATGATATTGAGGTTTCTAACATCATTTTTTTCTAAACTGAATAGTTTGCGCGAGAGACACACAAAGTAGTAAAATGTGTGCCCCCCCTACCTACGTACATTACCATGCAAACTTCCACCGAAAATTGGTTTGAACGAGATCTAGTTTAGTAAGTAGTTTTTTTTAATACGTCATAAATCGTACGGAATCTTTCATGGGCAAGTCCGATTCGCACTTGGCCGGTTTTTTTTGTAAAAAATTTAATCTACCATTTAGTTCTTTGCAGTGACAGATATCGAATACCTACATATTTATTTATTTATTTAATCTTTATCGTACATAAAACTTAGATGTACAAAAGGCGGACTTAATGCCTGAGGTATTCTCTACCAGTCAACCAGTAAAAAGTGCAAAGAAATTGTAGACGGTGTACGAATTAAAGTCAAAAATGACATGTGTATAGTTAAATTAAAATGAAATAAGTAAACGTAAACAAATAATAGGATATAAATACGAAAAAATATATAAAACTACTGCCCCCTTTTTCTCGTGGATGTCGTAAGAAACGGCTAGGGAGTTTACCGTAGCTATCCTTCCGTACGCGAAGAGATGAAAAAATTTTTTTGATACTATAAAATTGAATGTACCTCTTACTATTCCATGATCACCCCCTTGTTAAGCGAATTAAATACTGAATCTCTGCGTCTTATTCGACATTATAAAGTCGATCTCATTATGGACTTTTTCAAGTCCATTTAATTTCTTTCAATATAATTGATATGCTTTAAAGTTAATAATATTACCACAGATTAAAACATTAAAATCTCATAAATATTGCAGAAAATTAGCGACAATCTCAAAATTTTAAAATATGCAACAAAAAATTAGTAAAACGTGACAAATTTAACATTTACGCAATAAATTTTGTGTCAAATTATATAACACTCAACATTGCTGTCTATTACGAACCTGCAGAAACAGCTTTCACACTATATATATAAATGCATCTGCAAATGCTTACTATAAACATAAGTTTTTAAATCACGTTTTAAAAAAATATTGTCATTGCAATAAATATAGGTATTACAACTATTATTATTGAATATTATAATAATGAAGCTGGAAATTAGGTCTTGATTATGATATATTTTTGTTTCCAATTTTATTTATTGGTTTTTTTATATTTTGTTTTGATTTTTATAGATGCGAGCTTTATATATCATAGATAATGCTGATGAGAGCCTTAGATATTAATTAATAGTAATTGTGTTTAGATTTTCATTTAAACATTAAATATTACACTGGGCTGAAATGGGTCAGTTACAAAAACCTCAACCAACATCTTTTAAAATAAGTTTTTAAAAAAATAAGAAACATAATTTTTATTTGAAAGAAAATTGAATAAATCGTATTTTAACTATGAAATATAGCATGATTTTATTGGTTGCATCATATACCATAAATATAAACCATATATATATATATATACACATATTTAACATGTTCAAAATTTATCGTTATCACTTGTACATCTACTTCTTTATTCTCTGCATCACCTGAAGGTTGACTGGCAGATAATGCCTCAAGCATTAAGTCCGCCTTTGTATACTAGATTGTACATAAAGGGTTATAAATAAAAAAAATAAAAACCTTTTTAGAAGATGTTGAGACTTTTGTAACTGACCATTGCAGTTTGCTTTGTGGCCCAGTGCATTGTATTTGCCATGCAAATTTCTATTCTCTTTCCTATATTTAATAGAATTCAGAGTTTTATATTTTCCGCCATAACTTGGTAGGTACATAATTTGCTCCATTTACTGATTCCGAATTGATTTATTTAAACTCAGTACCTATTGACTTGAAACTTATAATTAGTTCATTCATTAAAGCCTTCATTTAAATCGGTATCTTTCAAAATAATTCGTAAAATATCATCACAAGAAATAAGGGTTTTTATGAAAAGCCCGCAGCGGCAATAAAACACGAAGTTCTCACATAAACAGAATTGGTGACGTTTACTTTCATTACGAAATGACACGATCCGTTATATAAACAATGTCATCGGCGCAGACGAAAAACCTGTTCCAAAATATACTTATTACGTTACCGCATAAAATAGAACATGTCTCAATTAATACATGTAGGTTGTCGACGAGAGCTCGCGAGTTATGAACTTTTGTGACAATCTTATTGTTCTGAAGTTGAAGAATATTATATGTTATTATTATACTGGAAAACGAGTTAGATATCTACCATAATACTGAGTGATATGGTCTCATTTATTAAATACGAAATTGGTAAAATATTAATTGCTTTTCGGTAGCTAAACGACCATATTTTATTAACTATATGAGAAAGCTGTGCCAGCGAACTACGTTTCGCCGTATATTTTTTACCCGTTTTTGCAACATTTGTTATTGATGCTCAGCTCCTATTAGTCGCAGCGTGATGTTATATAGCCTAAAGCCTTCCTCGATAAATGGACTATCGAACACAAAAAGAATTTTTCAATTTGAATCAGTAGTTCCTGAGATTAGCGCGTTCAAGCAAACAAACAAACAAACAAACAAACAAACTTTTCAGCTTTATAATATTAGTATAGATAAGCCGTGGTATTAGAAAATCTAAAATTATTTGTAGGTAATAAGTTTTGTGTTTTTATGCTACTGTTATTGTGACTAAATGCAGGTTGTCATCACAAAATACAGTGAAATATGTATAAGTATCATACGATATATGAATCTTTCTCACTTAGCTATCCTCAAAAATATCAACGCGCTCCGCTCTACACGAGCAAGTGTTATAATCGCAACGAAATTGAAAGTTCTCTACGTAGCGCCGTTTGCGCGTATGTGCGCAATGTGTCACATTTAGGCGAGAATACTCCTTAATTGTTTCAGCAAACGGTGCAAATTGGCACCGGAGGTGGTATAGCTAACAAAAAACGAAGCTGAGATGATGCAACCGCTCGCAAGTTCACGACGCTTTCTTCCAACGGGGTCAAGGTCACTTGAAGCTTAAAGCGTTTGACTAATGTTTGAAACTGATGCATTTTTAAGATTTTGAGATGATTGTTTTGGCTCAAAGTAGGAACCAAGTTATATAATATTTGTTAGAAATAAAAATTGAGCAATTTGATAGGTAATTTGACGGAAAATATGTAAGCAATATTGCCATATAAATTCACAAACTTACTACCAATTTAGCCGTTATTGTAACTGTATATAAAAGTCATAAATAATATTAGCATAAACAGCACGGATCTGAAAAAAGACGGAAGGAACGTTGTTGAATCAAGAGTGAAGCATGCATATAATTTTAGCCGTATTTTTAGGGTTCCGTAGCTAAATGGCAAAAAAACGGAACCCTTATAGATTCGTCATGTCTGTCTGTCCGTCCGTATGTCATAGCCACTTTTTTCCGAAACTATAAGAACTATACTGTTGAAACTTGGTAAGTAGATGTATTCTGTGAACTGCATTAAGATTCTCACAGAAAAAAATAGAAAAAAAGCAATAAATTTTGGGGGTTCCCCATACTTAGAACTGAAACTCAAATTTTTTTTTTCATCTAACCCATATGTGTCTCTATGGATAGGTCTTCAAAAATGATATTTAGGTTTCTAACATCATTTTTTTCTAAACTGAATAGTTTGCGCGAGAAACACTTCTAAAGTGGTCAAATGTTTGGTAAAGTGGTAAATTTTTGTGTGTATGTTACGCGATTACGCCGCCAATAATTGTTCACCGATTTTCAAAATTCTTTTTATATTCGATAGAGAATACTCCAAGGGTGGTCCCATAGTCACCAAAGTCAGGATCTGATGATGGGATCCCATAAAAATCGAGGAAACCCATAAATTTTTAGATGTGTCCATACGTGTTTTGTATGTATAACGCTTTAAGTGTTTTGAAACGCTAATTTAATACCAGCTCTTTCTTCGGTTTCTTTCACGTAAAATAAATTAGGGTTTCAAGTAAATTAGGGTTTCTTTCACTAAAAAGACTGCATTCACTAAAAAGCTAAAAAGTTAAAAATAAAAAATATTTTACAAAAAATAAAAACCGACTTCAAAACACTGAAAAGTTAAAAATAATATATAATAGGTACAGACAACATCACACTTCTATATTGAAGTCGGTGTCGGTGTTAACTTTTCAGTGTTTTGAAGTCGGTTTTTATTTTTTGTAAAATATTTTTTTTGTAAATATGTTTTTCTTCAATACGGAGGAGGTTCTTAATTTGATGAGTATGTTTTTTTTTCTATTTTTGTGTAAGTTACGCGATTACGCCGCCAATTGTTGACCGATTTTCAATTTTTTTTTGTATTCGATAGAGTATACTCCTAGGGTGATACCATGGTCACCAAAGTTAGGATCTGATGATGGAATCCCATAAAATTGAGGGAAACCATTAAATTTTTAGGTGTGTCCTACGTGTTTTGTGTGTATGTTACGCGATTACTCCGCCAATTGTGGACCGAATTTCAAAATTCTTTTTGTATTCGATAGAGTATACTCTTGGGGTGGTCCTAAAGTCACCAAAGTCACCAAAGTCAGTTTATGATGATGCGATCCCATGAAAATCTACTAAAGAGATTTCATTCACTAAAAAGTTAAAAATAAAAAATATTTTACAAAAAATAAAAACCGACTTCAAAAACACTGAAACGTTAAAAATAATATAAGAATAGGTACAGACAACATCACACTTCTATATTGAAGTCGGTGCCAAATGATGATCTCCTAGAAAGTCTTAAAATTTGGCACCGACTTCAATATAGAAGTGTGACGTTGTCTGTACCTATTCTTCTATTATTTTTAACTTTTTAGTATTTTTAAAATCGGTTTTTATTTTTTAATTTTACGTATTTTTTTTACTTAAACAAATATCTTCTATTGTTTTTAATGGGGACTGGGGCCCTTTGTATCGACGGGTAAAGTCCAAAAAGCACTTAGGTAGATACGCCCCTGCCTGGAAAGATAGAATGTGTATTTTTAAGTCTATATACACAAGAGGGAAAAGGAGGTTGAAAATTTGAATGAAAAATTCACTATTTCTTATTTAAAAATTTCTAATGTTCTACAGTGCTCTACCTACAGCTCTAGGACATTTCGCGTTTAGGACATAACGCTTTGATGAATTAGGGCATTCTGCGTCGAGTTCTACAAAACCACCAAAATCGAGTAGTTCATGCGGACGAAGTCACACAAGTAAAGCTAGTAAACTTTCAACTGTGACTGATACAAAATAAATTAGACCAAATATATTTAGAATACATTTGGATTTTATTTAGCTCTTTCCTGTATAGTTCACTAAACGATCAAGGAAGGATAATCGTAATAACGTGTGGTTAAAAATATTTTGAGCGTTAGAAAGAAAATAAATTTCTGTGAATAGATAGATAGAAAGGGGGTCAAAGCTCCAGGAAATGGTGGTGAACGTTTTTTTTAAAAGAGTCAAGGGTCTGTTTGCACCTAATATCAGAAGGTAGGCGATGCCAAAGTCGAATCGCTTGAACAGTAAAGGATTTATCGAAATATTGGGAGGAGTGTGTGGGAAATTTTAATAGGAAACCATCAGAAAAGTGTTTAAATGTGAGGAACGAAAGAAAATGAAATGTTTTTAGGTAAATAGGTGTTTTGGGATTAAACAAAATATTGTATAAAAGGGATAAAAGGTGTGCATCACGGTGTTGGCGTATTCTCAACCATTTGAGTTCAGTTCTGTATTGTCGTGCTGGTCGTATTTCCGCAGTCCAAAGCTTAATCTAATTGAATCTTTCTAATTCCATTCTTATTCTAATTTCTTTCTTATGAGTGAATTTTCTTGAAAAGTAAAAAAAAGCATACCTACTGGTTGAAATGAACGAAAATTTTACTTAATTATAAATAGAATAGCTTGGGAGAAGTTTAAAAAATGTAAGGATTAAATGAATGGTGTGATATTTTTTATAAAATAAGGTTGTTAATTTTTTTTGTCAAATGAAGTAATTAAGGCTAGACACGTTAACATTGACCAAAATGTTGCTCCAAATTATAAAAGTAATAAACAATTTTACAACGAGATTGCAATCTTTATTGGCCCCGTGATCACGACTTGGCTAAATGTGTGCTGTCAGTTAAAGAAACTCCATAAGAAGTCTTACTTAAAATAAATATTATAACATTTACACATTTAATATGTATACCGATGTATACCAAACAAACACTATTGTCATGTTGTTGTTCCACAAAGAAATACTCATTGTTATGCCACGAAATCAATAACTGGGGGTTGATTGATCAATCACCCCATAAATATTATCCAAAAAATAAATACGACCGTATGGAACTAACCAGCAATGTCAAAACATTATTAAAAGTATTATAAACGGTTTGATGAAGGTTTGATGTGATTTTTAGATTACACTCTTTTTTAAAATTTTAAAAATATAGACAAACGTGTACAATAATTGTACACATTTGTCTTGCGCAAAAGTTGGTAATTTTTAATTTTAATAAAGTTTCGAAGAAGTGTATCGCTTAAGATAGTAGGAAAAGCAATCAAAACTCCGGACTGTTGGTTGGCAACATTGTTAGATAAATTAAAAATAAATAAATTAATACAAGAAAAGCTTTCGCCTCGGGTGGGAAATTCCCGCTGGGAATCCAACCCTGACGAAATTTTTTCAACGCTGAAAATATTTGAAAAATTTAACGATGTTAGACGCTAACAGCGTTGAAATTTCATCGGTCCTAAAAGCTCGGCGGCCCAACAACCCCCACTTCCTGCGCGCGTGACTCGCCTAAGGGACACCACCACCCTAAGCCTCTGGTTACACCATCAGTATTTCATCAGTTTGATCCATCAGTCTGGCATCAGTCTCCGCTGGACTAGCGAAAATTCATTAGTATTTCGTCAGTCACTGGGTTACACGATCATTCTAGCGTCAATCATACCAGACTGATGGAGCAGACTGATAAAATACTGATGGTGTAACCTCGCTTTTATGGAGACCAAAGGCGGCCTCCCCCACCGCTCCTCCAGGCGCACAGTGTAGGCAGCGGCTTACACGCCGGCGCTCGCTGGGTCTGAAGCTGAAGCAAGACCTTATCATCATCTGGTGTGCTTGACCGCCGAGGGCCGAGCCTCAATCCCGGAGTCGTAGCACAGGGCGGTGGCGAAGAGGGGCCCGACACTACGTGCCGTGCTCAACACCGGTGAACTGCCACTCGCCAAGAAGGTGTCCGGGCAAGGGGCGACCAATGCCTGACGTCCGAACCCATCCATGGCGGACGAAACCCAACTGACTCACTGAATTCAACTGGCGCATGTTGAATTCCCACCCGAGACGAATTTTTTTCCTGATCCCGGAGTCACAGGGGGGTGGCGATGAGGGGCCCATCACTACGTGACGTGCTCAACACCGGTGACCTGCCACTCGCCAAGAAGGTGTCCGGGCAAGGGGCGACCAATGCCCGACGTCCGAACCCACCCATGGCGGACGAAACCCGTCTAACTCACTGGTTAAGGCGCATGTTGAATTCCCACCCGAGACGAATTTTTTTCTTGTTTTGTATTCATTTTTCATTTTAATTAGCATTTTTTGGAAATGCAACGTAACAAATATAATGCATTGTAAGTGTCCTGAGGTTGGAAGCTTTGATGGTAGGCGTATTGGTAAATAAAGGTGTTCTCAACTTGCTATCAGTCAGCCTCAGCGTATTCTGGCATTCACGTGTCAATGTCTGCAGTGGACTGGCTATTGTTTAAGTGACATTGGAGTTTGGTAAATTAATCGAAGGCTGTTTGAAACAAGATGTAAGCTTAAGCGATTAGAGATGGTGATTTTGTGGGCTAGACAAATGTGTTATTTTCCTTCAATTTTTAATATTTCCTGTGATTATTTGTTATTGTCAATATTTAGTAAGTATGTTTGATGTTTGGATGTTTGTTATAACATAAATTGTTATAATACATAACACTGATAAACGTATTTGAATGAATGAATTTATTTGTTGAGGAGACAAAGAAATTTCGAAACGTATGAAACGAAAATTTACATGAAATGGAATAAACTAATCCCTATAAAAAAGGCGTTTTTATTGAAAAACTGCCAACTTTTGCTACATAAGAATGTCATTTAAAATTTGGATTAATGTAACCTAGAATAATAGCATGAATTACATGTTATCTAATAAAAAAATGGGGAAGGCACAGTTACATTTAAGTATATATTCTCGCAGATGATGTCAGATTTTGCGTGAAGGAGTAGTATCCATCATTCCGTTTTCACTGATTTTCTATATTCGTATGGTTCCTCGTGTTGTGGCATATCGCCACAGACATGAATATTTATAGACAAAGGCAACCCCTCTACCTATGTCTGAAAACTGAACATGTCAATATTTTTTGAAGTGACGGCGAAATACAAATTCGGTCTCATTTTAGTTTTTGGCTCTTTAACGGCCGGTAATAGTGGAACGCTGACTAAATGAAACAGTTTAAAACGGAGCGCTTTATTGCATTGACACGCGAAATACCGTTCGCAACAGGTCAACGTGGCAATTCAATTTTTATGTTGAATACACCACTACAAGCAACTACCTGAGCGATATAAAAATCGGATGTACTAATGATGTCAAAAAAAAATCAAAAAAATCAAAAGTACTTTATTTCATAGGCCCTTGCGGGCACTTAAAATCGTCAATTTTACACATTTTACAAAATTATTAAAACAAAAAATATTCGACTAAAATCAAGCTAACCCGTGCGCTAGTGGCAAGTACATCCGCGGAGTTGATGCCGCGCATGTAATCGCCAAGAGCGACCCGATTCCGAATGTAGGGGCTAACATGAGAAGAATCGGGCAAGAAACTCATGTGCCAAAACTCTTTTAAAATCGCCAAATGTCTTACAAATTGTGAATATTACAAAACTATTCAGAGAACGAGCAATTCATTTCTTTTACCGCCACCCTGCCTTATCATTCAAAAAATCTTTAACACTGTAATAAGCCTTTTTGCTTAACTGAGCTTTAATTAAAATTTTAAATTTATTTACTGACAAGTCATGCATGTTACATGGCAGCGTGTTGTACATTCGTATACAGTGACCTGCAAAAGAGTTGCTTATTTTATGGAGCCTATATGTGGGCATTGCTAGCTTGTCTTTATTTCTTAAATTTAAATTATGATAGTCACTATTTTTACTGAATTTGATATCTTTATTCTTGTGTGCATACAGTAAGTTTTCATAAATATATTGTGAATGTACAGTCATAATATCAATTTCTTTGAATTTTTCTCTTAAAGACTCTCGGGAGCCCATCCCATAGATCGCCCGAACAGCCCTCTTCTGCAGTACAAAAATGCAGCCAATATCGGCGGCATTTCCCCACAGTAGTATCCCGTATGACATAATACTGTGGAAGTAGCTAAAATAGACTAACCGCGCAGTTTTCACATCTGTTATTTGACGAATCATTTTTACGGCGTATGCTGCAGTCGATAGGCATTCAATATGAGGACCCCATTGTAACATAGAATCTAAAGTTATACCCAGAAATACAGTTTGGTTGGCCAGCTCTATTTCCTCATCCCTAACCTTGACTTTGGCTTTAACTAATCGAACATTTGGCATAGTGAATCTAATGCATTTTGTTTTACTTTCATTTAACAACAAATTATTGGCGCCGAACCAGTGAACGACCTTGGAGAGTGCAATGTTTACTTCGTCAATATTAATTTGTCCACGTTTAACTTTAAATACTAAAGACGTGTCATCTGCAAACAAGACTATCTCATGGTCGTGTCTTACAAGGTGAGGGAGGTCATTAATATATACCAGAAATAGAAATGGACCTAATATTGAGCCCTGCGGCACCCCCATTTTTACAAATGATCCAGGTGACTGCTCTCCATTGATGACCACCTTTTGAATCCTGTCACTTAGGTAAGAAGTGAGAAAATCCAAAGCGGTACCACGGATACCGTAATAGTGTAATTTCCTGATTAACGTCTGATGTTGGACACAGTCAAAAGCCTTCGATAAGTCACAAAAAACACCATAGGCATCCTGCGACTCCTCCCAGGCCTCATAAATGCACTCTAACAATTTTATTCCAGCATCAGTCGTGGACTGTCCGCGGGTAAAACCAAATTGTTTAATATGCAGTAAGTTATTATTACTAAAATGTTTCTGTAATTGCTTAAGCGCGGTTTTTTCAAAAATTTTACTGAATGTTGATAGTACGGATATTGGACGAAAGTTAGAGGGATCTGAAGTACTACCAGATTTAAACAATGGAGTTATTTTGCTAAGTTTCATCAAATCAGGAAACACACTACTATCAATACAGTTGTTGAAAATTAAAGCTAAATGTGTAGCAACTATTTCAACAACATTCTTTACCATATATACAGATATTCCCCAGAGATCGGCAGTTTTTTTAATGTTCAACGATTTGAAAGTGTCTATGATGTCACGTTTACTAACATGGTTAAATTTAAATACAGTATTACAATAAGGAACATTTTCTTTCAACAAGGATTCTGCAATGGGGGTGGAAGAGCCTAAAGTGCTTGTCAAATCTACAGGAATTCGAGTAAAAAATTTCTCAAATTCATTAGCAACATCCGAGTCTGAACTAATAAATTTACCATCAATTTTAAGTTTATAATTATTTGTTGAAGCTTTTGTTTGGTCAGTCTCTGCATTGATAATTTTCCAAGTAGATTTGACTTTGTTTGTACTGTTATAAATTTGAGTACTAATATATTTAATTTTCGCAGTTTGACAAACCTGCTTAAAAATTTTTGAGTATGACTTAACATAATTTTGAAAAGATTCAGTTCTATTAAACTGTCTTTCTGAGTATAGCTCATACAATATTTGCCTACTTTTGTGTATTCCTACAGTGGCCCATTCGCTAAACACTGGATTAACAGTAACAGTGATCTCTTTGGTTTTGAAAATTTTGTTAAAATGGTTACAAAATGTCTCAAAAAATAAATTATACATATCATTTGGTGACATATCCGGTGATAAAAAAGGAAGTTTACAACATAATTCAATTCCAATACGTTTCAATCTGTCAGCAGTTACTGGTCGACATATAATTTTACGTTTATTGACTTGTTCTGTGTCAATTTTGAAGCAAGCTAATTGCCCGCAATGGTCTGAATCTAAGTTTGTAATAACTTTCTTACTTACAGGTACTAGATTACTATATATATTGTCTAAACAGGTTGATGTTGTGTTACAGAATCTAGTAGGCTCCATAAATAAGTTGGAAAGATTGTGTGATTTAAATAAATTTAAGATTTTATAGGATTCAGTGTTCTTTTTAAGAAGATCAATATTAAAATCTCCACACACAATCAAGTATTTTTTAGATCTACCCAATTTGTTCAAGGCTTCATCCATGATTTCCTGAAACCTATCATAAGCTGAGGAACCAGGTTTGTATACACATACCACAATGAGTTGCTCAAGTTCTATACATGATAGTTCTATTATGCATTCTACAGAGAGAGACACAATTTCTTTCCGTTCTTTCCGATGTAATGATATAAATGATGATGATGTCTAATTTCATTGCCATGGTGATCTGTCTCGAACTAAACATAGACTCGCGGCATCTATTTCGATTCATGTCTGTGCATACTACCCGCCCGGTGGTAAGTGGCACATATGTAGTTCATGAAATTTCGGAAATATGAAACCCATACAGATTTTTATTCACAATACCCAGTAATTTCACTGCCTATGTCTTATTCTTGAAGCCGGTCACCACAGCTCATATATGTCCCCACCGAGGGGCTGGAGCCTACCCTATGTTAGAGTGATTAGGCAACTACGCTGGCCTAATGCGGATTGGTCGACTTTTGATTTTTTCGCAGATGTATGTAGGTTACCTCACCATGTAGACGCGTCGGACAAATGTACCTACATATGAAATTTCAAAAACGAAAAACACATCGGTACATCGCAGGATCGAACCCCGGACCTCCCGATTAGAAAGCCAATACCGAATCCACCAGCGCCACCGCCACGTATAATATTACGTCAAAAATAAAAGAAATCAATACAAGAAAAAAAATCACCTCGGACAGGATTCAAACCTGCATCCTCAACTATAGTGTTGACGCCATTATTAATTACCACTTACCAATCATGAATGATTGAATTATTTATTGCTTAAATTTACAAAAGGAGAAATAGGAGAATATGGAAAAGCAGCCTTATTGCCAAAGCAGCAATCTCTACCAGACAATCGATGAGGAAAGTTTAAATTGTACAAAGTAATGACGCTGAAAATTATTATCTACCTGAACGACTGAATACTGTATCGAAGCTTTTTACTTTGTTCAGCTAAAGTAGACTTTTACTCACTGTTAATAAGTACGTATCTACATCCAATTGGTTAGGAATTAAACAAACTTAGAAATTTTATCTCATAATAATAACCAAATCACAAATATGAAATGTTACGTTGTAAATCGTTTGAAGTGTCAGAATTGTTCACGAACGTTTCTTATATCGTTTAAAATGACGGTTTTGTCGACCATTTATATTTGTCGCGCTCAGGAATTAGAGCGTTCACTGCCATAAATGGACTGTTCCGAAGATAATATCAGTGCTCGCCGGCCGACCAATTTATTCCAATATACTCGTACTGATATCGCGGGGATACCGAACTGGATTTAATTGTTAGCGGACCACCTTGACTGTGGTAAACACATAGTAATATAATAGCGGCTAAGCCTAGTTTTTCTCATTAATGCCGCATACGAACAATATAATAAAATAAAAAATCTTCAACATCCTAACAGTGGAAAAGGTAGGGGCAAAGTTCAAATTTTTACGAGGTACTTATTTGGGAAAAAAAATTAACTAGCTTTCCTTCCGTAGCTTCGCCCAAACTATTTTTGTTTTTTTCGTGGGCAGTTTTCCCTTCGTGGATCCTATACTTTTCAACAGCAAAAGTTTTTTAAAAAGTCCCGTTGAAATACGCTGAGTAGTTGTTAGTGTGATACTAAAACAAAATATCAACCCTTATTTCACATTTGTAAGGGGGGAATTTACAAAAACAAGTCCTCAATTTTTTCGAGTATCATGTTTCTATCTTCAAAAATGACGTATTTTTATACAAACTTTCAACCCCCTTTTCACCCTTTTGAGTAAATCGGTAATCGGTAAATTTATGAGTCTCAATTTGAATGTGAAATTAACATTAATTTTATTAATCTTTGTCTCGATATAAACGAAAAAATAAAATCAACAGACAAAAGTAAAATGCTCACACTGTTCCTCCTCCCTACTTTTGGAGGGTCGATTTGATCCCTGGATAAGTCCGTTTTTTGAGTAAACGTTCTATTTGCAGCGGTTTAGAGGGTTTAAATTTTACGCTATCTTTCTGTTGTACAGACAGCAACACGCCAGACTTTACATGTTGAGTTCGAGATCGCTCGTTGTTAGTAATAGCGACGGCTTTCGTAATGCAAATGTAAGGCTTGACGTGTTGCTGATGTACAATAAAGAAAATATACAAAACAATACAATATTCACCTGGCCCAGGGACATCGTCGTAGTAGTCGTCGTCATAGTCTAACACGGCGTGCAGCTGAGTTTTGCCTCCGGAGCTCCCCGTTTCCACCTTCGTGAAGCCTCGGGGCCGATCGGGAGGCTGGCCGCTGCTGCCACCGCTAGGATTACTGCCTGACTTTACACCCGCGTCTGGCGTCCTCGGGGGCGACGACGTTTGAGGATTTCCTCTATTTTGAAAACTGAAATTATTCGTGTTCGGATTCACTTCGAACTGTCGACTAGAAGGGGGAGTGGTGGCCGCCGGGTAAGGGGCATCGGCGAAGCCTCCGTAAGGACGTGGAGCGCTGTTTACATTTATCCTTCTCTGGTCATAGTCGTAGTCCCCGCTCGGGTCGTGGACGTACTGTCCCGTGTTGTCGAACTGTGAGTTACCTTGAACACGTTGGTTACTATCTATTGGTATGTCTAGCCGAGCGTTCTGCGGGTAAACTTGTGTGTGCAGCTGACCGTTGTAAGGATTGCGCGGGACGTCGTCGTGCGGGTAATGGGTGAATTGGTTGGGAGGGGGGAGATACGCGGTGCCAGCTCGCTTTTTTAGCTTCGATCGCCTTTGCTGGTTGGACGGGGGAGCGTACGGCTCGTTGCCGCGCTGCGGTGGGTACTCGGCTTGTTCTGGCGAGTAAAGCAAGTCTTCGAGTCCGACTTTCAAAGGGCCCGAGGAGGTCGCGAGCGCCGGAGTCGCCGCGGCGGCGGTCGCCAGCGTGAAATTCGCTAATGCCATCGCTTATCCGATCGGCATTGGCGGCAAACGTCGACTCGCTATGTCAATACACCGTGTAGTTTATGCTGTTACGGCCGCGCTTGCATAATAATGTGAGCGGCGTGGGATCGTCTAGCTGCGCGCGCGTCTTCTCATTGTCGGCACAGAGGACACTGCACTGGCACACTAGTTCACTACACCGGTTTTCTGAAACAAACGAATTAGTTCATTAGTGAGAGCGAATTGGCGCATAAGTGAGAGTTATTCGTAATCAATGATTTGTCAATATACTTTAAAGCTTTTCATAAGAGCAATGTGTCATAAATATCAAATGCCTGAGGAATCAAATGCTTGGCTAATTCGAGGTCATACTTAGGTCATATGAGTAGCCTACTGTAATGCCTATAGCTAACAGACTAGGTACTCAAATAAAGATCTAATTTTGAGTTTTCTACCCTCGAAATATTATAAATTCTTAGATTCAACGCAAAATCAATATATATTCACACAGCAAATAGCGAGTAGTGACAATTTAAAGAGCTCAGGTTAAACAAACTTCAAATGAAAGATTGACTTATGGAAAAGGTCTACCTATTAAAAAACCTATTAGAAAGATATACCTATTATAAAGCGTCTGATTATAACACAGAAAAAACTGCTTGGATTTGTCAAAAAATGTGTCAATTTTACGTTCAAAATTATCAAATAACTGTTTCATTCACTCCCACGGGCATTTCTATATACTTTTTATGGAATCAAAATCATGTTGATGAGAGAGCGTCGGTGGCGCTGTGGCCTCGGCACTGGACTATGCCCCGAGTAGAATCGGGAGGCCCGCCATCGATCCTGCCATGTACCACTGTGTATTTCCATTTATCTGACGCTCCTGCGGCGAAGGAAAACATCGTAAGGAAACCTGCATACACCTGCGAACCAATTCAAAGGTGTATGTGAAGTCAACCAATCCGCACTGGGCCAGCGTGGTTTGACTAAGGTCTAATCGCCCTAACATAACTAGTAAGGGTAGGCTCGAGCCCCTCGGTGGGGACGTATATGAGCTGTGATGATGAAAATCATGTCTGTGAAATACTATTATTGTCATTTTGATGATTTTATAGAGGAGCCAAAAAGTTTGACCTCCCGTGTCTTGCCTGTTCTTCTCGAGAAGGCAAATCCAATTCCGGAACAGGTAAACTTAACTATTCTGTTTGTCATTAAGTGCCCGTAAGGGATTTTATGAATTTGTATTATTTTGAATATAAAATCATCACAAACAAAATAATGTACACACGACAACAAGAAATCTATAATCACCCTCATTTATATACGTTATAAGTATAGTTTTTATAGTGAAAGTAATACGTACACATAATATTACTATAACGCGTATTTCCATAAGCACATAGTATTAATACCAAATACGAAAGTAGACAAACTAATTTTAACGTGAGGTCAAAGATATTCCTAAGATTCATGATTACGAAAGAATTAAAAGGAATGCAACGTTTCTCGCTTTTACGACATCACGTCTAGGTTTAAGTCCCGTCACAATCGTTCTAAACAAATACAGCACTCAATATACGTATAGTGACACATGCAAACTAATTGTATATCTAAGACTGGGCAAATATGCCAGTATAATTCATTAATGGGCTAAATATAAATGTGTTCGCCAAGATGAGTCAGATGCGTAAAGGAGCGTGCTACAATTCGCACATAATGCGTTTTGCGAGCTATTATCGAATGCGAATGTCACTTTACGAGCGGTTTTCCCCTTGTTTCGTGATATCCTTGCCACTCGGAATGGCATTCGGTTTGAAAGGCTAGAGTCGTGAAACCGCTCGACTGCCAGTTTTGGCTTGGATGAGTGGAGAGAACAATGTCGTGATTCACCAAATTTTTTTGAGTCGCGTGGGTAATACGTCTTATAAATACCAAAATGTTACTTTATTTAGTGTGGTTCATTTGCGTGTGAAGTCACGTCAAAGTCAAGACTTGTTGATTACTAAAATTATTTCATTAGTTAGGATGATTTTATTATTTAGGAGTTTCGCCTACCTATTCGGTGGTTTTATATACTTACCTACTAATTGAAATTGACAAATGGATTATTCAAAACAAAACTGGACTAGGCTTATAAAGGAGTAACATATTTAAGGCCTTACTAATAACCATTGTATAAGCCTTATTTTGTCTCTTTTGTTCGAATTTGAAATGTCATTCGAGTGAACGTGACAAAACACTGTTTAACTAAATCAGGCTTATACAATGGTTATTAGTAAGGCCTTTAGGCATTAAGTCCGCCTTTGTACACAAGGTACATAAAGCATAAACAAATAAAATACTCTTTCATAGGCAAAAGTTGTGAATAAAATATTAAGACAGTTTTGGAAAGTAATATTACAGGCAACTACTTTTACAATAACGAGTTTTAAGCTAATTTAGTGTGTCAATATAATCAAATCACAAACAAATACCCTTTGTTTGATAGCTTTAAGCACTTGCCTAGGTCACCATCAATACGTTACAGTGTGGCATAGGCCTCCTCTATAAATGAAAATTTGAGTCGTCCCCCACCACGCTGGCTCAGTCTTTAGTGTCGCCGTTTATCGACAGTATGCATCCCTAGACGGTAAGATTGATTCTGGACCTGTAGGATATTATTCGAAACCCCAATACCCGCTCACCTAAGTCAAAATTAGGGTTGTCAACTTTTTTTGAATGATATACTATTTTGAAAACTCTAACCTCTAAAAATATGTAGACTAGCTGTGCCCGCGACTTCGTCCGCGTGGAATAGTAACTTTTGGCAGCATTTCGATTTTTGTAGGCAATTTTTTTTAAAGATCTTGATAAAAAGTAGCCTATGTTATACCTTATATAATATAGCTATCTATTAGTGAAACTCCCGTCAAAATCGGTCCAGCCGTTCTGGAGATTAGCGGGAACAAACAGACAGACAATTTTTTTTATTTGTGTTTTTGTTATTAGTACCCGATATACATTCATACCCATTTAGTAAAATCTTGTTATTTTGACATTACAAACAGACACTTCAATTTTATTTATTTGTATTATAGAATAGATGGCAAAAAATTTAAATCAAATATAGTATGATCAAATCGAAACATCAATATTCTATACTATATTATAAAACAAAGTCTCCCGCCGCGTCTGTCTGTCTGTCTGTTCGCGATAAACTCAAAAACTACTGCACCAATTTTCAATCGGTTTTCACCACTCGATAGCGTGATTCTCGAGGAAGGTTGCACCAATTTTCAATCGGTTTTCACCACTCGATAGAGTGATTCTCGAGGAAGGTTTTAGTTTAGTATATAATTTGTTAAGTTTTTGTATTTATTTCTGTGTACATTAACGATATTTGTTGAAGATTTCGGGAAAAAATAAATTAAGGCGAAACGTAGTTTGCGGGCATAGGCTAGTAATTTATAAATATTTTTTTTTTCAATTCTTCTATTTAATCATAATAACTAAAATTTTATTCTTAAGAATAGTTTCATAATGCTTCATTACATTTCAATATCCCATATGCTAATTTAAAAATACCATCAATTCTGCTAATATCTTATTTCAATTGGTCCGATTATGATCATTTCACAAATTATTTTTTTCAACGGAAAAGATGCGCTCTGTAAATGCAGAAGTTTCTGGTATTGAAAGAAGAAATTAAATAATACTTTTAAAACATTATACAATTCTGACACTATTCTCTTCTGACTTAATTTGAAATAGATACCTAATAAGAAAATATAGTAGTTTCGCCTACTATATATTTTTATTGAAAATATAGTATTTGACCAACAAATATGGTAGGATACTATATTATATAGGAGGGTTGGCAAAACTAGTCTAAATTCAAAATTTATGAGCTTTGGGCAAATTCGCGATTTTAAGAATGGCGCAGGTAAGTCATAAAGCGGAGAATACGTCTGGGCGCCGTTTCGTGACCTCAGTCTCGAATGTTCGTGGATTCAGAGAGCTCTAACTTTGACTTTTGACCTTGTCATATACTATCTTCGATGGGCATCAGGAGCGCAACGAAGAGTTACACGAACAGACCTCGCTCTGTAATAATTACTTCATAAAATGTAAAAAATACTAATATTATAAAGAGGAAAGATTTGTATTTTTGAATTTTTATATTTTTGTATATTTGAATTAAATAGACTCCGAAACTACTGGGTCGATTTGAAAAATTCCATCACTAATAGAATGCTACAATATCACTAAGTAACACAGGTTATAGAATATTTTCTTACGGGAAAATATGAAATTCTCACGGGAAAAACGAACATGACGCGGGCGAAGCTGCGAGCGGGAAGCTAGTCTTTAATAAACACCACAGATAAGACATTTGTCTCACCTGTAGTGTTGAGTTCGGTTTGTGCTTTTGTAAGATAATACCGTGGCTATCAGTTATCCTATAAATATAATAATTTTACATGATAACTATCGCCAAAGTTATGTTAGTGGAGGTATCAAGTATCAACCAAATAATTATTTTGTTTTTAGGACATAAGTGGAATTTTTCCCACATTTTACACTAAATGCAATAGTACGAGATTTAGATAATTGCTATTATTGAATTTTTTTTAATCTATACTTTTTGTTTACGTCTGATGAGGTTTTAATACGATTTCTTATAAAGTAGCCAGATGCAAACAATTGCCAAAAGTCTTGCTTGGAAGAGGATCCTCAGCAGAAATTGAAGTTCGACTTACTAACTATATATGAACAAGACAAGAAATGATGTTACGACCACTTATCTCATCTCGTGGGAAACATGTATCCGTGACATGGGAATTGAATCAGCAAAGTGAAAAAGAAGTTAATAAGTCACTGTTTCGAATTGCATAATTCGCTTTGTTTTTATTTGTATCTGAACTGTATGTATTAGGGTCATGAAACGCTTCAATGATCATAATATGACGTAGAGGAGTGTGATTCTGTCAACAAAATTAGAGGCTCCGGGTTCCAGTCCTAGGGCGGATAAAAATATTACTACATTTATAACTAATACGTAGGTATATTCCTTTCGAAGTCATAGATATGTGTATACTGTCATGATCATATGTCTGTTCCAAGGCTTGTAAGGGGTTGTAAATAACACCCTTTTGGGCTATTTACATCAAGCCTCACCTTTTTAGGGGACATCCATGAACAGAAGTGGCTTGAATGATGACTATCCATTTCATTTGTGATTAATAAGTAACTGCCGATACTTCATATCAGTGGGTGGTCAATCTGGTATATTGTTAAACAAAGGTTTTTATTTTAAGACTCTTTGGTCATTTATTAAAGTTATAAATACATCGTACGTAATTCATTAACGGAAATAAGATATAAAACTGTATTTTTCACACTCATAATTACTAATCAACATTCAGATCTTAAGTAAACAGTATGTAACCGCCATTATCAGCAGTCATAAAATATAATCTTAGAATAGTTGAATTTATTACGTTTTATGATTCAAATCAATGTCACCGGACGCAAATCGATGTTTACAAAATTCATGCAAGCATTAGTCAGACAAGATTATATAGAATTGGAGTATTTCCCGTATATGCCAGTCTATAAATCAACTGTCCGCAATCTACTAGTTAAAATGAATAGCTTAATAGCGCATTGTGTTAAAACAATGATCTAAATATAACTATAGAATGTATTTGATTGTTAGTACGTTTTGTTCTGAGTCGGCGGTAAGATAGCCTGTTCCTAGTTCCTCTGTTGTAGAATTTAGCCTCCTTATTAACTCAGTAGCTAGAATTTTAATTTCGACAGGCAGTGTACACTCGATTAACAAAATGGTCTTACAAATAAAGAAATTACACTATTTAACTGGAAGCTTTACAAAATTTTCCGTGTCAAACAAATATGAACTCTAATTGAGTGAAAATAAGGCTAACCTTCATATTTTTGTTTTTGTTCCTATTTTTTCTAATGCCATGAATAAGGAAATACTGAAAATACCTAAGACCTCTTTTGTAAAAAAATTATTATCACCTTATCGCTTGATTGTGATCTATTTAAGCAAAGTCCTTCAAAGCCACAGAAACAACATTTCATAAATTATTGTAAATATCTTCAGAAAGGGACAGAGAAAAAAAAACAAGGAGCCTCTCTTACACTTGCCTATGATCTCTCTTACATTTGATCGTAATTTTAATTAATTAACACCATTGCAACTTAATTTTCAAATAGGTTATTTCAATAATATTGCAATAGCGATTTCTTCTGACAAATGACATGACGTAACCGGCCATAGCTCGAGCTCAAGTAGTCTAGCTGTCCAAACACAGTGTGAAGTAGTACGGCTAGTTGTCAATATTGTTCAGTTTACACAAACTACTTAGTCATACTTAGATGCCTGTTTCTGTATAAAATTATGTAGTTAAACACATATTTTATACAAAAAAATGGCAAATAAGCACACTGTACAACTAGTAGCATAGTCATATAATTAGCCCTATAAATTTTATAGAAATTGGAGCAGATTTTAAGTATTTTCCATAGAAACTTTCAACCCCTATTTTGCACCCTAAGGGGGCGAATTCCAACAAACCATGAAACACGTGTTTAATGATATGTTTTTAAGAGCATGAATCTCAAGTTTAATCATTAATCGTTGCTAATTTTTAAAAAATCTATACAAACTTGCACCCCCTCAGGGTTAAATATTTTTAAAATCCCTTCTTAGTCTGCGTCCGCATTTTGAATTAAAACAACTGTCCAAATTTCACGTTTCTACCATTAGCGGTTACGGCTGTGCGTGCGTCTATATTTAAATTCAAATTCAAAAATCTTTATTCAACATAGGCCTTTACAGGCATTTATTTTTTTTTAAAAAAAAGGTCGCCACACACTAGGATTTTCTCCCGTGTCGTGGGTGCAGTTACAAACAGAATATCACATTCGCCCAGACCGGAACTTTCTGTAGGCCATAATTTGTCCCGTACGGGAATCGAACCCGCGACCCGTTGCGCAGTAGGCGATCACTCGACCTCAGCGGTAACCGTGTCGTCAAAACAAAGGAAAACAATCTAATTTCAAGAAATCATATTAACCTTGTATGTGCATATACATCCTGAATATACTCAAGATGTCTGCAAATACATGTAGAAATGAAAAAAAAAGTTGAGTCTACACCTGTTCGGAAATTGGGAGAGCCTTCTCGAGAAGAACAGGCAAGAAACTCGAAAGGTCAATTTTTTTTATAGATGGATTATTTATGTAGGTGGGAACTTCTCCTTTTATATATATAGATACTTAAATCGTTCCTAACCGTATTGTTTGCGTGGTGCCAAAGTTAGTCGGACAGCAAATCAATGGCCTTGCAATATATTTCGAACAGATCGACGGAATGTAACGACCGTGAATGTGTAGCAGCCAAACATTTTTTATGTCTCGATACCTACGTCTGTGTAATGTCGCATTATAGTGACTATTTTACTTGTACACTTATGAATATTGCACATTGTCATTACCTACCACGTGACAGAAAATACTGTGCGAAAAATAGTGCGATGCGACAATTACCATCGGGACCGCCAAATTCTCAAAGAAAAATGTTTGGTTTGATGTTTTTTTGTGAATAAATTAATAAAAACAAGCCACCCAAACACGGGTGTACAGTCGGGGAATGAAAAGGTTCGTCAGTTTTCAAGTTGTAAATGTGTCGTGAGCACATATAACATTCTAAAACTGTCATATTTCTCCTCATTTTTTAAAATTTTATTTTTACGGCTCTGGTATCACCCATTTGGCCAA
This sequence comes from Schoenobius gigantellus, assembly GCA_963935595.1. Classification (NCBI taxonomy): domain Eukaryota; kingdom Metazoa; phylum Arthropoda; class Insecta; order Lepidoptera; family Crambidae; genus Schoenobius; species Schoenobius gigantellus. The sequence continues at coordinate 12,659,683 of OZ012558.1, forward strand.
ACTTTAGTACAAAAAAAATTTAATTCAAATGTTCTTCACTTTCTTGGATATAATCTATAGTTTAATAAGTTTCCAAACATATTAACAACATATTCAAAAATTGTTGGATACTAAAACTTATCCTCATTTTTTGTATATTGTCATAGAGCGAAAAAAAATATTGTTATTTCGCTATATAATTTTATCTGTCAAAGCCGTCATTGTCAACAAGTTTTATTTTTGATAAAATTTTTAAAAATTTGTTATTTTATGAATAAACAATGACCTACTTGATTAGTTGTGATTTTTCAATTGTTTCATTACCTATTATAATATTTGTAGGCGAAGGGATGTTTTGCTACAAATGCCACAAATTACATAAATATTAATAGTTACTGTCCACAGACTTCATAACTAAAATCACAATATTATATACTCGTATTATGATGTCTATACCATATAAACGAGGAACAGAAAAAGCTATAGTAGGCTTCAGCAGTAAATGGAGGATGCCCGATTTTGCCCCACTATCAATGTCGATGACCAATAAAGCGTTATTTCTAATGATGAAATATATTTTATCAAAACATTATTTTTAAGTATAATATTAAAACAGATAGAAGCTACGGATTTTTGGGCAAAAATTAAAGATTTAAATGCATTTCCTGTTACAAAATGGCCATTGCATATTTATGCATTTTTCGTTGTAGCATTCCTCCTTCCATTATATTTTAAAATGTTATGTCTAATAAATTATAAAAAAATATTATACCTATTTCATCATTTCAATTAAAAACCACGATGCATGTGAAACTTTTTTTGGATTGTAGGCATTAAACTGAAAATTTTCGGAAAATTATATTTTTAATATTAACATAAACCTTATTCTTCTGAAAAGAAAATTATAAATAAAAAAATCTAATTAAAAAAAAGCGATAAAAAGGAAATTAAAAAAGGAATTAATATAATAAACAAAAAAGCAATAAAAATACAAAATAATAAAAAAAAACAAATTTATGAAAAAATAACCCTCTACACCAGAATCAAACCACTACTGCCACACAGATTTGAAGGCGAGTATCTAACACAAAGACCAATCCTGTCTGAGCTGTGAAATTAAAGATCTCATATTTTTTGTAATGTGACATACGATAAATGGACGAAAAAAATTGAGGCGATATTAAAAAACTTTCACTTTAAAATGCATTTTTTTGCAATGAAAAAAGGTTGATAGATCGCAAACCTAGAACCCCGTTTCCGGTTTTCCACTTAAGCAGCACACCGTTTTTTACGCTAACATCAAATGCTAATTATGTTTTGCGGTGCTTTTATGCAATGTTGATGTTAACACTTTTAACCATGCTATTTTTCACAAAGGGATCTTAGCCAAAATACCAGATATTTTTTTAAGTAGCATTGCGTTAACATAACACACGCTCGATTACGATGGTCAAAAACTAATAAATCGCAATGATGTTGAAAATGCTGCAAATCTGTTCTTAGCTGTAATGCGCCTAAAATAAGTCGCAGTTCCCTTCGTTGCTTGTCGAGTTGCGTTCTTTGCGATTTCTGTTACACATTTGATTCCTTATTATTGTCAATAATAATACTGAATATCAATAGGCTTACGAGTATATGTGTACTTTAGTTTAGAGTAGGTTTAGTTATATGTGTAGTTTAGTTTAGAGTAGGTTTTTTTAAATGTTCGATTTGTTATTACATTAGGTACTTAATAAATTGCCCACCTTAGAGCGCTTAGAATACAAACAATACAGTTTTATATTGAAGTTGGTGCCAAATTTAAACTAAGTACCTACTACTAATATTAATTTGTTCTTATATTGCCCTGCTCGTTTATAGGCTTATTGATAGTATTAATATAACTGATTTTTATTGATCGATAGATCGGCATAACTAGTTTGTCGTCTTGCGAGTATGTACAAAGGAGTAATTTTTATAAATATCTACGAAACTGCAGCTTTAATTAAAAAACAACACTTGTTTTCTATTCCAAGACGAAAAACGTTTAAAATGTGCTTTGAGTTGTTTCTGTTCATGGCAATTTGTAAGTGGGGCAAGTCTCCATACAGAAGTGGGCATCGACCTTTATTAAAATGTTAGCAGTATTGTTTCTTGTTCTGATATGTTGATATATTGATTCTTTAACTGGTGCAAGCTAAAATCGACCCATAGGTAACGTACCTTTTCATTTCCCGATTGTACATAAGGTTGGTTTAAGAGAATAACTATGGCATTAAGTTCGCCTTTGTACACTACTTACATGAAGAATTAATAAATAAGTAAAAAATATATCAGTACTTAGAGTACCTATAACATCATAGAATGAAGTAGATTTTTTTTAATTCAGTAAAGATAGAACTAGAGGGAGACTCAGAACTAGAGTTTTCTGCGTACTGGTTCCGGGTTTAAAGGCTAAGACAGCTCTCCCTTCTTTATTCTATCCTCACTTATCACCACTAGCCCTGTTACCTCAAATCTCGCTTTGTCCTGCATTCGTCAACCGTTAACAGGATTTTACGGTCCGCTAATGACTTTGTCACTCATCCTCCCTCCCCATTCCTCAGTTTTCTATGACAAGTCTTTTACTGTTAACACGTTCAGACCGGCACCTCATGAGTAGGTACCTACTTGGCATTCGACGGGGCAAATCTTCGTGTGGCCACCGGTGGACATCACCGCCCTATAAACCAAAAGTCTTGCCGGGTGGGGTGCGCCACCGGTGGACACGGCCAGGAATAAGAGAAAAGTATGCATTTTTACACAAGCGTACCACTAACAGAAACTCTAATGGACAAGCAGACTTTTTTGTGTGGCACAGTTCGACAGAACCACAAGCATCTACCAAAGCAAGTAGTAAAGTCCAAACAAAGAAAGGGTCAAGTGTTGGCTTTGAAGAATAGGAAGGGCGTCAAATATATAAAATGGACTGATAAGCGTACGGTTCATATGCTTTCAACCTGCAATAATCATATAGGAGCTCTAGTGCCAAGGCCACATTGCTGGAGGCGAAACACTGTCGTGGAGAAACCAGGTTCTGTTTCGGATTACAATAATGCAAAACAGGGAGTAGAGATTTCAGATCAGATGGCTTCGTACTACTCCAGTCTTAGAAAAACCCTAAAGTGGTACCGTAAGCTAATTATTGAGATTGTCTGTGGTACAATGTTAGTAAATGCTTGGGTTATTCATCAAAACTTTGGATCAGGAAAGAAACTAAGTATTTTAGAGTTTCGTGAACAAATGATAAACGAGATGATTAGCAAGCCAAGCACAAATAATCATCCAGACGATGCTGCAGAGGAGGCTACACTCAATGTACAAAGAAAGCCAAAACACAAGTTAGAGAAAACGGAAGGAAAGGTAAGAAATACCCGAAAGAGATGCAGACCTTTTTACGACCGTTTTACCACAACCGAATCAGCAGCTGTGGCTAGAAAAAAAACGCCACGTATATATACATTTTGCTCTGCTTGTAGCAAACCAAATGTGTTTGGATTATTTCAATGCGATTAAAAAAAAATAATTGTAATGTTATGACATTTTGTTAAATTTTGATTTGGTTTTGCAATTATTACATTTTCTCAACATACTTTCATAAATAATAATTGAGATTTCGTACAATTTATGTCTAATTTATGGTTTTCTGTTTTTTTTTTTCTAATAAATATTATTTTTCAACACTGATTTTCTTTACTTCTCGAAACAATATCAATCTTGTCCTGCGCTATATTTTGAAAATGTGTCATTCCTACTAGGCGGGGACGGTAAGTACAACACTTTCTCTCAAAGCGGCGCTAATTTCTTAGTACATTAAAAGTCTTGTATGACGTGGCCACCGGTGGCGCACCCCGCCATATCAACAAATCCGTCGTGCTCCACCGGTGGTACACACCGGAGTGAACGTGTTAAGACCATCAGATTATGGAACTCGTTACCAGAATCGATAAGGCTTGCTCCGTCTCTCGATGCATTTAAACGTGCCAGTAAAACACATTTCCTGCAGCTGGACATATCAGTGAACCTTCATAGCTTGAATAGACTATAGTACGAGAACCACGTAAATTGAATACAGAGCGGTGCACGTAAACAAAGGAGCGGAGCGTACTGACTTGCTGAGATCAGCAATTTCTCTGCCTGCCCTACTGTTATTCAACAACGATCTTCTAACTCTCTCTCTCTCTAGCGTATAATCTCTATCTATCTCTCTCTAACTTCTTAATTTTATTGACTGTGCACAAGTTCCATTCCAATTCCAAGAATTTGCAACAATAAACCTAATTTGTGCACATAGTAAAAGTGATTACTGTCAACAACAATATTTTATGAAATTTGGTTCTTGTTGAAAATAGTACGCATATTTTTTTGTGGCTAGTTTTCCTAGAGTATTATACCATTTTGGAATCTTGATTAGATGCGTAAACTTTTAAAAAAATTTACCATAGTAGTTTCCATACTTTTTTTTTACACCACGATGAGTGAAAGTGGACTGAAAATCAAAATCTTTCATAAGTTTTAGAACAACAATAATTTTGATTGATTTTTGTGTAAAAATTACAGGAATTCGTGGATTTTTAAGGCTTGTGGTGGATAGCCGTGCTGCTTAGGTTGCTGATACAAAAAAAAAACAGAAAAATTTGAAAAATTGTGGTCATGGTAGTTAAAAATATCTTAAGAGGTGTCAAATTTCGAAGGATTCCAATTTTTTTTGTACATTCAAAAAAAATTGAGAATTTTTTTTCTATTTTTTTCTCGAGGAGTCATGAGCAGGCCTACCTACTGGTGCCCGCTTATCGTTGAATTTTGGGACACGTTGTAGATGTACCATCCATCTCATCTCCTAAATTAGTGTATGTATTTTATGTAGTATATGGAACACGTTCATTTAATATGTGTAGTTTATGTATTTTATTGTCATTTTATTTAGATATTTTTTTTAATATGATTGTCACATCCCGTCATTATCTCTCATTTCATATATCAACTTTCCTTTACATATAGGTTGCCTGGCAGAGATTGCCGCCTAGGCAATAGGCTGCCTTTTGTTGATTCTTGTTTTTGTTAGCACATAACTACGGATATGCGTTTTTTTATTATTATTAACAATAAAGAATTTATTCATTCATTCAAGACAGACATTATAAATTGTTAGGTACTGTGAACTGTAACTCGACATCTTATGTTACCTACAAGTTGGCAACCTACTGGGGTTCTTGTAGGAGTTGTAGATTTGCAAAGCTTACAGGAGTCACATGTACTATAGGCGACTGTAGCCACTGACCAACAGGTGGGCAGCCTGATTGCCAACTTTAGTTGTATAAAAAAAAAACAAGTTCAAGTATGAGCTATACATACGACAGGTATGCACCCGTGGCATGCGTACCACGCCCACGTGTCACTTCCACTATTTTTTATTGCTTCGTGGTCATCATTAAGATAATATTTATTACCGACTTCACAAACTCAAACTCAAAAAATTTTATTCGAATAGATTTACAGGCACTTACGAGTAGGTATGTATGTCAAACAAAACGTAACAATCTAATAAACCAAGAATCTTTAATCCTTGTATGTACCTACATACACTACACCCCAACCATTATTAAGATGTAACAAGTGAAATGAAAAAAAAGTAGACCATACCTGTTAGAAAAGTGGAAGATCATTCTCGAGAAGAATGGGCAAAAGTAAATATTTTATTTATGTCTATTTAGGTAAGTCCAACTTTGAGTAAGAGATCTCTTGTCGAATCCAGCTCGGATAGACAGCGTTCGGGAAGTTACGGAAAATTTTCGCGTCCAAATTACCTCAGTGTCTCAAGACAAAAGTCTTTGACTAGTGTGTGCTGCCAGTGATGGCTTACGGAAGCAAAACGTGGCCATTGACTATGGGTTTCGTACAAAGGCTCAAGGTCACTTAGCGGGTAATGGAGAGAGCAATGCTTGGGGTTTCCCTGCGTGATCGGATCCGAAATGAGGAGATCCGCAGGAGCTCCGATTAACCGATATTGCTCGAAGGATTGCTCAGCTGAAGTGGTAGTGGGCGGGATACATAACAATGAGAACCGTTGGCCGATGGGGGATGGGATGGGTTCTTGAATGGCGACCACGTACCGGACGACGTTTAGTGGATAGGCCCACGACCAGGTGGACCGACGATTTGGCGGAGGTAGCGGGAAGCCGCTGGATGCAGGCAGCACAAGATGATCGTTGTAGAGATCCATGGGGGAGGCTTATGCCCAGCAGTGGGCGTTATGCGGCTGAGATGATGATAAAATATGAAACCAAAAATAATATTAAGATTCCAAGAATCATTACATTTTTGTATCGAAATCGGTGGAGTTATTTTTTGTAAAATATTTTTAATACTTACCGACAAAACGTCGAATAAAAGCCTTATGGCCGGTATACACTTTGTTTAGTTAAGTGCTTAGTGTTTAGTGTTTAGTAGACTGTTTAGTGTTAAGTGATTAGTAGGTGCTGTCCCAACACTGTTTAGTAAACGGTGTTTAGTTTATTTGTTCATTATATGGACTAAACACTAAACAGATCTGTCCAGACGTGTTTAGTGAGTGTTTAGTGTTAAGTGAGGGGTGAAGGCGGGAGACCGGGAGGGGCGACTCGCAGAAAAAATAGAACGCGTTCCTATTCGCTAAACACTAAACACTAAACACTAAACACTAAACAGAAGCTGTCCGAACGTGTTTTTTACTAAACACTTAACACTAAACAAGCCACTCGCACTAAACACTAAACAATGTGTGTACCGGCCATTAGTTTTACTTTACATACTTACAAGTAGGTTCTTAATCTAGAAAAACAGACAGAGGTTTTGGTATAAATTATTTTTTGGTTAATGACCCCGCGGTTTTACTGGTTATTAATACCTAAGCTATATATGAAACATAAATTTAACATTAAAACAGGTAAAGTAGGTAAGTAGTCATGTAACCCTTACTTCATTTTCAGATCGATATTACCCCAAATAAGACATGTTTTGTATCCGCTTATGAAATTTTATGATGAGTTTAGACTCTGAAATACCTTAAAAATAGTTTATAAGGGGTTAAATGCCAGTATTTTTGCGCATTTTAAAATTATTTATGAGAAATAGGTTCTTTAGAGAAGGGACAATAAATTGCAATAATTTTTATTGTTATTGAGAAGTGTTAAAGGCAGTTACACCTACATATCTCATCATAATTACAAGTTTCGTTGTGAATTTTTTCTAAGATTATGAATGATATGAATATGAATGATATGAATGTAATCTTGAAATTTAATGTCGAACGCAAACGTAAATATTATTTTGGTAAAATCTTTGAGCTAAGTGACATCAAAAGTAGGAAGTGTGTGTTACATGATCTCATCTATACGTGATAACGTATATATCGCACGGTTGGCGAATACTAAAAACGTTGCAATATGCAAAACGGCCAAACGAAACTGGGACTCGGATCGTGCGAATTTAAATCACAGCTCATAAATACATCCCCAGCGAGGGGTTCGAGCCTACCCTAAGTTAGGGTGTTTAGGCCTTAGTCAACCACGCTGGCCCAGTGCAAGTTGGTCGACTTCACATATACTTTTGAACTTTTTCGCAGGTGTATGCATGCAGGTTGCCTCACGATGTTTTCCTTCACCGTAGGAGAGTCGGGCAAACGTGCATATGAAATTCGAAAAACGAAAAACACATTGGTATATGGCAGGATCGAACCCCGCCGCCCATAAGGGCAGGGAGAACACCGGGGCGGTTTAGTGGGTAGGCCTGGCACTCTGCCAGGAGAGCCCCACACACGCTCGCCGTTTAGCCAACGTCGGGTACGGTGCAGGGCCGGCCCTACCACAGGGCGAATAGAGCGGCCGCTCCAGGCGCCAAGTTCCAGGGGGCGCCTCAGTGGTCAAAAATTATCCTCACTTTTTCAATATTTGGGCGCAAGGGGGCCAAAATTCGCCAAAATTAGAACTCGCTCCATCTTAAAACTTGCCTCGGGCCGGCACTGGTAGGTGCGGTTAAGCATTTCCCCCCGAAAAAAAATAATCGAACCTCGGACCTCTCCTAAGAAGGTTAGTAGCCACAGCGCCACCGTAATGATGGGAAAGAGATTCTGTACCAGAGTCGTCTGTATGGCTACCTCTATCTTGCCTATTTCTGGCACAAGCAGCGGTGCTTGCATTGCTGGGTCAGAATCACCAAGGTGATGAATTTAGAATTGCAATATTTTATAAAAAATTATCTCGTTACAGAAATATAATCGGTCCCACCAGTGGGGCAAAATCGTGGGACAACGAGTGATGACCCAAAACATCAATGTAGACACAATTATCAATAACTGCACCGTAAAAGAAGCGCGCAAAATTTTCCATTTTAATTATTTTTTCGGGATTTCAAAGATTAAACGTCATTCAGGTAATGTTAAACCTAAATATTTTTGTAGAAAATATAAATTTGGGAAGAATTTGTTTGGAAATACGGTAATAAAATAAATATTAAATACAATATATTTAAATCTGTACTCTATATTGTCTTATGTTCTCGCTACTCTCCATGACGAAACGTTCACTGAATGATCACCATGTTCACGAAATGACAAAAGTGTTCCCTAAATGACACTAAAGAAATCATATCTAAAGAAATATCTAAGAATAAAAATGTGAAGTCATGCCAACCACTACTACAATTTTCATTTAAAAAATTTTTTAAAAATTAAAATTTTAGTTCGTTAAGGCATCAATACGGTACCTATGTTGGAGACGCGGGTACAAATCCCGCCCGAGACGAAATTTTTTCTCTATAAATTTTGTTCATTTGTTCAAGAAAGAATATTTTATGTCATATCCACAGTCTATGTCATATATTTCTTTATAAACTATTGCATTTCGAAAGAATTAATAAAAAGCATTTAAACTTGTGCTGATATCTCTCTTGATAATGCATCTAAAAGCTTAACACAGACATCAAACTTCGCATACACTCATTATAAATGATTAGCAGCATCTGACCTGCTTATGTCAGTCAGGCAAACGAACTTGCGTCATTTTATTTATGGTTACGATCTCCTATTTGTGAAATGTGTAATAGGCTTAATATACGAGATATAGATATAGGTATATGTATGATGACGATGAGGTCGAAGATGAAAGCGAGGTTCATTTATGTATCTGGATTCATTAAAAGCTGAGGAACTACTCGTATCATCTTACCTCTTACTAGCTGTGCCCGTAAATTACGCGTTTCGCCATACACTTTTTCCCGTTTTTGCAACATTTTTCATTGATGCTCAGCTCCTATTGGTCGTAACGTGATGTTATATAGCCTATAGCTTTCCTCGATAAATGGTCTATACAAAACAAAAAGAATTCTTCAATTTGAATCAGTAGTTCCTGATATTAGCGCGTTCAACCAAACAAACAAACAATCAATGAAACAGACTCTTCGGCTTTATAATATTAGTAAGTAAGTACTTCAGCTTTATATTACTAGTAAGTATAAGAATAGATTCTCAGAGATCCATGCCACGGTAATAGTTATAGCCATGCCCGTACCGGCACTGGGACGAACATGGATTGAAATGATTGCGGACTTTATAAACGCTTCTTTTCAATGCATTTCATGTGATTTCTTCCAACTGCTAGTGTCAACGACAGAACAAGGTCACCAGGAAAATCGTGTGATGCATATAAGTAGATATTATATTATAAACTGCTGTCACTTAATAAAGACTTGTTAAATTGGCGTAGTACTTTCGATATAAGGTCAAAGATAAGGAGAAAAAAATACCGGATTCTTTCCGGGTGGACACAAAAAGTCAATCGGTGATCGCTAATAGGATGTTGATACGCCAGTGTTGCCACTGAAAAATGTGTAAATACGTAGGCATAAGATGCAAGTATTGTTTTATTTATACGAACATACTAAGGAAATCGACCCCTTGGTTAAGTTTGGATAAGATAACTTTTAATTGTAATTGTTTATTTATTATTGTTAAAATAAATAGAAATTTGTAAAATATTATGTGTATATACAATACACGAATAAAATTTTGACAAAGACCTTAGAAAAATTTATTCACTACAACAATACATGAACTCACTCACGTTCGCAAATCCTCAACACATTCGCACAAATATGACGTATAAAGGTCATAATAAATAAGGTATAATAGCAATCAAATTAGCACATTCTAATTTAGATAAAGAAAGGCCTACAGTAATAAAAAGTGACAATTACAATTTTGGTACAATAATTATTACAGTTATGTTGTTGTTAATACAAAACAAGCACAACTCTTTGAAGTCCGACGCTCTTACAGTGAAAGAAAACATCCCGAGGTAACCTGCACACATCTGTGAAGAAATTCAAAGGCGCGCACTGGGCCAGCCAGCGTGGTTGACTAAGGCCTAAACAGGGTAGGCTCGAGCCCCTCAGATATGAGCTGTGGTGATGATGACAGTTATATTATTGTTAAAACAAAAAAAGCACATTTACATTGTCAAAACTTAATTCACTACAAAAAGATATTTAAACGCTCATTCGCAAATTCTCAACAAACACACAAACCCACATTTACACACGAGCACGCACATGAATCAGTACATTCTTGACGTAGTTCTTCTACGTTTGATTGTTAGTCGCCATACTTAAATGGAAGTTAGGAGGTTGTCAGTCAATTTTCAAGTTTTCAATAATATACGCTCAACGATGACTTTTCTAAAAGAATTTTGAGTCCCTGTTTTAGACAGAACGGTTTTATACCTTTCTGTTCCATTCTTTGTCCGTTCAAAAAATACGTTATAGCATGTGGGCCAAAGAGTATTGTTCAATTTCGGCTATTCGTGAACAAGTTATTTCCAAACAAATATTTTTACAGTTAAGTATAATTAAATGTAATAAAAATATTTTTCATTACTCATATTCTGAAAGTAGGTCTGAAGTTGCTTGTGGAGCGGGTTGAAAGTAATACTTTTCAGCCCTAGGGAGAATCACTTTCAACTGACAGCTGCTATCAAATTTTAAAAAGAAACTAGTTCTATTTCCATGTTCCGACGTTCTATACAGCCACTCAATTACAGCGCGGTGTAAAATTGAAATAACATAATGTTAAGTATTAAAAGAATATATTTTTCACTTCTCATGCTCGAAAAAGTACTACTTTATGCAGAATCTAGGCGACATAAAGTTGAACTTTATGCACAAGGGCAAAAAAGTAGCTTTTTAAATGTATCTATACTAAGGCAGTGACCATTTAGACCATGCAGCCAAACATAATAAATTGTGCACGGATAAAACTTGCTAATTTATAATATATCCTTCCCTATTTGCATTTTTGGTTTATAATAAGATAATACGAAAAAGTAACTAAATATCAAGACATATTCATCACTAAAAAAAACAATATTCCAAAATAATTTAAGAGTAGGCTGTATATATTTTATTCTTTGCCCGAAAATCATGCACAAAAATTAAAAAAAGTAAAGTAGCGGGAAAGAAGCCGTGAAATTTTCGTATTGAATTTTCTCAGTTATTGTTGAATTAACTAAATTTTAAAAATGTCAAGTGAAGAAGAAGATTTAGAACTTACTCCTAATACTTTAATGGAAATAAACGCACAAAAAGTGGTGCAAGAAATATTGCCGCCAAAATCTCGGCAAATATATATGAAAACTTATGACAAATTTATAGTATGTTATGTTACTGTTTTATTTTCTCGCAATCGAAGTGAAAAGCAGAGTTTATAACTCGTGCACAAATCATTTTTATCCTCGACTTCTTCATCTGCATACGATCTCGGATAAAAATGACTTGCTTTATGCACTCGGCATAAAATCTACTATTTTAAATGACTTCATCATAATTTACTTTAACTATTTCTTTAAAATAACTTAGATTTGGACAAAATATTTACAATTTTTTCTTTGATGAAAATGAAAAATAATGGCTGTATAGCTGGCCGGCTACAGAAAAAAAAAACAAAATAAGGGCAAGGGTAAGCGGCAATCCGATCTTCATTTGTTTTTTCGTTGTTTAGAATTTTGTTTATTATTCCGTATAGCAGTGATTTCATACATAAGAGAAGAGGCAAAAGCAGAAGTTGTTGATTTATTTTTAAAAAATCACACTTTTGTTCTTTAGCTTATTCATGTTTTTATTTTTACTTTCCTTGTATTCGTAATGAAAAGCACAGTGTTTACCTCAGGTTAAAGACTTATTTAGTCCCTCGAACTATTGGCGCCCTCTCTACGTTCGGGCGCCAAATCCCGTCTCGGGACTAAATAAGTTACTTTCACCCCTAGGGTAACAATGTACTATTATACATCGTCGTCGCCGGAAAGTAAACATTAAATTAATCTATTTTATTTAAGTAGTACTATTGATAAAAGTGAAACCATCAACTTTTGTGTTACTCTTACGATAATATGCAATAACAAATCGTGTATTGCTAACAAAACATCGATAAGTACCTATTATCTGACAATAAAAATTTTTACAAAATAATAAAACCGACTTCAAAACTCCGAAAAGTCATAAATAATTTAAGAATACATAAAACATCACAGTTTTATATTGAAGTTGGTGCCAAAGTATATTATTTTCATTTTTAGGGTTCCGTAGCCAAATAGCAAAAAACGGAACCCTTATAGATTCGTCATGTCTGTCTGTCTGTCCGTCCATATGTCACAGCCACTTTTTTCCGAAACTATAAGAACTATACTGTTGAAACTTGGTAAGTAGATGTACGAGTATTTTGTGAACCGCATTAAGATTTTCACACAAAAATAGAAAAAAGCAATACCAAACTTAAAACTAAAACTCAATTTTTTTTTATCAAACATACGTGTGGAGTATCTATGGATAGGTCTTCAAAAATGATATTGAGGTTACTGATATCATTTTTTCTAAACTGAATAGTTTGCGCGAGAGACACTTCCAAAGTGGTAAAATGTGTGTCCCCCCTGTAGCTTCTAAAATAAGAGAATGATAAAAATAAAAAATATATAGGTATGATGTACATTACCATGCAAACTTCCACCGAAAATTGGTTTGAACGAGATCTAGTAATTAGTTTTTTTTAATACGTCATAAATCGTACGAAACCCTTCATGGGCAAGTCCGACTCGCACTTGGCCGGTTTTTTTAAAGACTTTCCAGGTGATCATTGCTTGGCACCGACTTCAATATAAAACTGTGATGTTGTATGTATTCTTGAATTATTTATGGTTTTTTGGTGATTTTGAAGTCGTTTTTATTTTTTTGTATTTTTTTTTCAATCTTTTTCGTTTATAATACATGCGTTTTAGAATTTGAGTCAAAGCAAACACCAGAACAACTTAAAATAAAACGTTTTTCGCTCTAAACAGTACTGAAAGAATTATTCCCGAACTCCTAACCTACTAGAAACCTTCCATCATCAGCTCAGTAATATGACTGATGACTATCAGATGGAAATACCTGAACGTCTTCAGCAAAAACATGAAACACGTTGGAGGTGCCTATGAAAATCAAGGGTTTCCCTCGATTTTCATGGAATTCCATCATCAACTCATGACATGGTGATAATGGGACCACCTCGGGAGTATACTCTTTCGATTACAAAAAGAACTTTGAAAATCGGTCCATAAATGGCGGAGTAATCGGTGAACATACGGTGACATGCCTATGAAATTCAATGGTTTTCCTCGATTTTTATAGGATCCCATCATCAGATCCTGATATGGTGACAATGGGACCACCTGTAAAGTATACCATTTCAGACAAAAAAATAATATTCCGGGGCCTCTGGACCCTTTGCCAACTATCACGGTTTGCCTACTTTTAAATATTTAATAAAAACACTCCTATTTTGGGTAATTTTTTTATATGTTCATACTAATAGTTCCAAATCGCCGACTTTCCCAGTTAGCCAACTTTAAAACTATTTCTTATTATCTATTTCACTTTGCCAAAAAATACATTGTTACATACATAATAATATTCCATATCGCCATCAATTTGTACAGTCTTTAACAAAAGTGGTTTATTTTAACATAATATCTGTTTTCATTACAGTGACATACGAGTATGATCTTTTTATTTTTAACATGACAACCTATGATTTATGACCTCTTTGACTGATTTTTTTTATAATTTTCTCGATGTCATTCATTATGACAATACCTAGAATTTTCATTTATTTCAATAGATCTGGTTAATATATTTGGCTTAAATTTTGTTTTTTGGGTTGTGATTTATATTCATAAAACGATGAGTGCTACGTTTCTAACCAATTGATCTAACAAGTTGATTTGAGATTATGCTTAGAGCGGCTATCCAAAATCCGATTATTTAACATATTTTAATACGCGCCGATTATTTTAGATTATATTTTAATCAAAATGTAGCAAGTTAATTAGGCAAGTTAGAAAAAATAGTTTTCTTTTATTTCAAATTATCTTTTACTTTAAGTTTTCTTAGTAAAAGAAAAAATTATATAAGTAGATTTTTCTTTCACTTTTGTTTCATACTGTCCGGAAGATGGCAAAATGAGTCTTTTGATGCATTATTTAATTAAAGTGGTCAAAAAAGGAACAAAAGTAAAAAAATATACAAAAGCTGGTGTAAAGGTAGTAATGATATAATTATTTATGAAAAATTACCCGTAATAGGAATGTTTGTAGTAACTTTTCGAAAAGTATGCATAATGAGAAAGTTGGCAAAGGGTCCAGAGACCTTTTCCGAATCGGTTCAGGCGTCTTTGAGTAATCGGGGAACATACATAAAAAAAGATTCCGACGAATTGAGATCCTCCTCCTCTTTTCGAAGTCGGTTAAAAATTAATTCCCAAAAGATATAGAACTCTTTTGTAATGTCGTTTATTTATTTACCTTTGATCAAACGTAAACACACGAAACACTATTTTTACTGTAAATTTTTTAACTTATTTATGAAATTATGAAAATCAAAATCGATATATTGTATTACATCGATCGATCTCAAATCGATTTTTTTACTATAGCAGCACCATTCGTTTTATAGAGATGCTTTAAAAAAAGAATTATTAGCTTTGCCTTTGTATACAGTGTAGTACACAGTACAGTGAATGTTCTTTTTCTTCTCTTTTTTACAGTGGTCTCGTCCCGGAAATTATGTGAAGTATAATATTATTTTCAGTTAGTTTTCCACAACCCACACACCAGAATTCATACAAGTCACACTTTAAACTACAAAGAATCACTAAAGAGAGTACTTTTACTATTTTTAAATAAAGTACCCTCGGTAATTAACTTTTGTTACATACTTCTCGAAGTGACCATAGGATTTATATGAAGGTAACTGAGATGACTAAGCAATATTGTATTTTCACTAAATGGAATTACAAATCACTTCTGTAATGGATGCTGTCTCAGAACAACGCAGTTTTTACGTTAATTTGGATTTCATCTTTTCATCCCATGGGGGAGGAATTCGGCAACTATTCGGTCACTCTCTCAGATAAGTTGTTGTAGGGTTTCGCTTTACTCGTATGTTTGCCATCTCCTTGCAGAGCTGAAGAAACTAACTTTGAAGGCTATCAAGACATCCGCAGAAGTAGGGAAGCAGCGACACAATGTCACCGCATCCGTAAGCCTCAACAATATTTTAGTTGTATTATGTGTCACAGCGTCATTTACAGAAGATTATAGATATATTTGCAATACCTACTAACAGCTGGCTCAACAGCATGTGCACCCAGCAAACTAACACAGTGTTCTTCAAACGCACTCGCTTGAAGAACGCACTCGCACTCGTCCATCTCCAATAATAATGTTCTCCTAACCGATATTCGGTCACGACGGCCAATCTCAACAGAGACTAACCATCTGCGCATGAGATATTATAGTGCACAAGTGACTGCGCAAACGCAAGTGCACTCTCCGTTCCTTCACTCGCCTATTCCGATGGGACGATTAGCCGATAACATCGGGGCGAGATAAGGCGCAGGACCTACTGTTTAACGTGCTTTCGAAGCACGGAGGAGCCTCGCGATGTTTCGTATTGTAGTCACCCATCATAAGACTGACCACAGCCAACGTTGCTTAGCTTTAGCAATCGTTCGCTGAGCGCACGCACCAATGCGTGGCTTAATCCGTCTTCATACCACATAAATAAATCACTATTTCAACATTATAATTAATAACAGTAAAATTACAGCCACTTTTTCCAAAGACCAAACTATATTTTAACTTAAACCCAGTTCGAAGGTAGTTTGAATTTAGATGTATCAGCCATCTTGATAACCATTTCAATTTTTTCTGCCATTGAAAATTTCTTCGAATAGGTACCGTGAGATGTCACAAAAAGCTTCCCAACATTAAAAGGGAGAATGTAACACACACAAAATCAATATTGTTAATTTTGTTCATATAACCAAAAATCAGGGTTAAGATGGTGGAACAGACGACTCGTGTCTTCTGTTTGCCTAAATGCAAGTTCAAGTATTTTCTATAAGCTAGCTTTAATTATTTTTATGCAATCATTATGATCGTGCAGTATTTTAATAATTAATTAGCAGTGCTCTATTAATGATAAAAAACAATTGAAAGTGTGCCATAATACAATTGCTGATATGTCAAGCTTTACGCTTGAACTTCGAAAGTCGCGGCGGCTATTGAAAAAGCAATAAGGCAGGTCACAGGTCAAAGGTCATACTGAAAAGTTGGCCCGTCGATATGTACATACATAGCTAAATTGTTTTGTAGCGAAATGTAAATATGTTGGTAAATTACTACCATATTTAAGGCAAAGTCTTTCTAAGGGCACCCAAGTGCCATGTCTTAGTACTCCAATTAGGTCTACAAGTCACGACTGCATATTTACATGGAATAAAATTTATGTACATATAGTTTTGTCATTGCGAGTCTGATCTGGACGAGGAGCGTTTGCGTAAATATTGGCGACACAGCCTCAAGGTTGTACCACTTCAGACAAAACTAATAGTATGTAGATATGTGAAATAATACTATAAAGTTTGTTCATCTCCTAGGTCACCGTTAAGTTTAGCTGTGAGGGTATTTTCTATTCTATATTTAACACTACTACTACAATATAACAAATCGTCTTTAAATCATCAAGATAAACTAACTTTCGGACTATTTTTTGATTAAATATTATAATACAGCGACGTTTAGAAATATTAGGGTGGATAGATTGTAAAATTTTACCTCGTTTCTGTTATACTTTTTGAATACTACGAAGTGAGTAACAAAAACATTTTAATCGTATGTGTCAGCTGAAAAATATTTTTTAAGGCGTACTTTAAAAAATGCGATTTTTTATTATTTACGAAAATAGTTCATAGACCCTTTCAGGATAAGAGTAATGAACAATCAAACATAGAATTTCAGGGTTTGAAGTAATTCGAGTTAATTATGATAAAATTTTACCTTATATCTCAAGTTAACAGCAGCTTTTCTCGGATCAAACAATTTGCCTCCAAAACTCGGTCCACAGATTATATAACTAAACTGTCACGTCTATGCACACGAGAAAATGCCTATCGACAAACCGAAAATGCGTGTTCACTCGCGGCCAATCGCGCGGTTACTAAGTAAGGGTCTCTAGAGTAATGATTGTAGTGCCTTTTACTTGCCAGTGTCAGAGCAGGCCACAGCTGGCTGTGGTGGACAGTGATCTGTATAAACTTCCGATGATGTATTGCGTTCCGGTTGGAATTTATGATTAGTTGTAATTTTATTGGCGCGACACGCGGAAACATTTGCGGATCAATATGGTTTCATTATATACCTATGTGGACTTAAGTATAAAGCTACAAAGATAAGGATTACCACTCATATTCTAGTAAAAATCATTGCTTCATTGGTTTGTCTTAAATTTGAGAATGGTAGGTACCGTTCTCAAATTCAAGACAAACCATTGAACCCAATAATGATTGTTTTTGATGAGGACATAGATATAACATAAAGCTATATGAATATTAAAATATTAACAGGATTATTTTTTAAGCAGGAGCCAAAGCTTGTTTAGACAAGCAAACTAAACATCTTTTACTATGGGACCAATCTTGGTTCGGGAAGCTACGCAGCAATTTCTCGGCCCATTTGCCGCAGTGTCTCAAGACGAAATGGCAACCGGTCGCAAAGCACAGCCATTACTGCCAAACTCAAGTTTTGGATAAAACACGGTTATTTGAGTTTGCTTTTGTAAGGTAGTCAAAAGTATAATAGTGAGATTGACGAAAGTCTTCAATTCGTGCGTGTTGCCAGTGATGACGTACGGAACTGACACGTAGCCGCTTACAATGGGTCTCATAAAAAGGCTCAAAGTCACTCAAAGGGCAATGGAAAGGGCTATGCCCGGAGTTTCTCTAAGTGATCACATCAGAAATGATGTCATTCGTAGAAGAACTAGAGTTACCGACATAGCCCAAAAAATAGCAAACCTTAAGTGGCAGTGGGCAGGACACATCTCTCGTAGCACTGATGGCCGTTGGGGCGGAATGGTCCTCGAGTGGCGGCCGCGTACCGGGAGACGTAGCGTTGGTGGGCCGACAAGGTGGACCGACGATCTGGTGAAGGTCGCGGGAAGCCGCTGGATGCGGGAGGCACAGGACCGATCAGTATGGAGATCCTTGGGGGAGGCCTATGTCCAACAGTGGGCATCTCTTGGCTGAAATGATGATGATGACCAATCTTGAAATTTCGAGAACAACAATCTTACTAATTTCTGTTGCCAAGCAGCGGTGCTTGGATTGTTGGATCCGGTTTGAAGGGTTGGATAGGCAGAGAAATTACTGAGAACTGTGACTTGACAAAATAAAAATAAACAAAAATCTGACTTCGAGTTGCTACCGACAATTTCCTATTAAAAACAAGAAAATTAAATAAATTTCTGTTCAACCAGGGGGTGAAGCCCCAGACCGTGATGAGCAGTCCAAACCCACCAACGAGACAGATTGTAAAACTCTAATTAACGAAAGCGACCAAAAAAGGTTTTAGCAATTTCTTCCTTGATACAACCGTTGTGAAATGTTGGTAAGACAATGCATTAGTCAGCTTGGACACGTGTATACTTGACATTAAGACCGAAACAAGTGAACAAAAAATATATGAAATAAAAGAATACTAACCGTGTAATGGCTTTAGATACGCCAATACAGCCCATTTGAATAGTCGTAATATGAAACAACCCAGTTGCTATTACCAAGGATGCTAAGCTGTTACTATAGGGCTGTCTCCAATCATTGTCTTATTTCTGTAGCAAGATCAAAATCATATTCTTTTTTATTTATTTATTATTACAACAGATACAATATAACAGAGATCATAATAGAAGCCTCGTAAACCACTTTCGACTAAGAGTGTGAAATCTCGTTTAAGATACATTATTTATGAGGTGTCATATTTACGTAAGTAGAATATTTTTAAGCTTCACAGCAAATCCTTTTTTATGTGTCTTATTTAATTACGAACAATTAGTAGAATAAGGAGTGTCCTGACGCGACATCAATAATATAAAACAGCAGCAAAAACCTAAAATTTTTCGGATTTCCTATAGACGGGGAAATAATTTTGTGTAAGTAAAATTATATTTTATAGAAAATGAAATAAAAATATTTATATACCATTTTGTTATTTTATTTTATATAAAATAGAAATCAGAAATTTTGTGTGTAAAAATTTTTTTACAAAAAAATTAAAGCGACTTCAAAAACACTGAGAAGTTAAAACTAATATAAGAATAGGTACAGACTACAGACAACATCACATTTCTACATTGAAGTCGGTGCCAAATTTTAAGACTTTCTATTAATGCGATCATCGTTTGGCACAAATTTCTATATAAAAATGTGATGTTCTGTACCTATTCTTATGTTATTTTAACTAACTCCTTAAAGTTAAGGATCCTTCCATCATCAGCTCGGTTTATGACTACCAGACGCAAATACATAAAAAGCTTCGGAAAAAACATCAAACACGTTGGACGTCCTTTGAAATTTAAGTGTTTCCCTCGATTTTTATAACATTCAATCATCAGATCCTGACTTTGGTAACCTTGAGATCACCCCAGGAGTATAGTCTATCAAATACAAAAAGAATTTTGAAAATCGGTCCATAATTGGCAGCGTAATCGCGTAACATACAAATAAAAAAAACATACGCATTGAATTGAGAACCTCCTCCTTTTTTGAAGTTGTTTAAAAAGGGATTATCCCTTGTTGTGTTTTTATTTTAGCCTATTTTCAGGATATTAAATGATTCCTTTGTGG
The DNA here is from genome assembly GCA_963935595.1 of Schoenobius gigantellus. NCBI lineage: Eukaryota > Metazoa > Arthropoda > Insecta > Lepidoptera > Crambidae > Schoenobius > Schoenobius gigantellus. The sequence continues at coordinate 12,679,922 of OZ012558.1, forward strand.
TCTAGTGGTTAAACCGTACAATATTGATCTGGAGGTCTGAGATTCGATTCCCCTTGTAAGCAGAAGCTTTTCTGGTTGGTTTGGGTGGTGGGGCTTCTGAGTCCACCTGGCTAACTATCACCACCACCTTATGTTAAGTACTTAAGTTAGGACCTTTACCATTCGACTAATTAGCAAAGAAGACTGACGAAATCCGACCTCATATTTTTATATACTGTTTCCGTTTGAAAACTTAAAAAATAAATAAAGTTAAATGTATAGAATTTACTCCAAAAAAAAACTGTGAGTTTTGAAGTTCGGAGTAAAGAGATATTTGCACTTAGTTTTTACTGAAGAACTTGCTTTCGTACTTCACTACACAAAAAACTACTAAAGACTTGATCGTAAAGCATAGATTCCATTGCTTTCTGCTACATGAACATTGATGATGCAATTCATTCATTCATCACTTCATGCTGTTTTCATTTGTTTTGTTTGTATTTGTGTTCGTTTGTGGTTTGGTTTGCTTCTTGAGTTTTTGTGGTTGGATTTTTCAACGACTTAGGACTTGTTAGGCTATTTTAAATTAACAGTGCCTATAAAACTTTATTGCTAAAAATAGGTACCTAAAATATCTGGGTGCAAAATTGCGGCCAATAAAATAAAGACATCATATTTCTAAATAAGGTAAACGCTGGTATACTCGTCAGTGTCCCAATACTCGTCAGGTACCTATACCTACACTTTAAAAGGGGCTTATAATATTTCTACCAACCGTAAATGATAGAATTGTGATTGAAATACAATCACAGTACTATAATGTTTTACTATATTTGCAACACTGCATTAAAATTGTAATTGTGTCAAAAATTCGAGGTGCTAAAAGTGTGCGCTCAGAAAAAAATCTGTAATAGGTATAGTTTGGCAACTAAACTGAGCAACAACCGGCTCCTATTTTTTACCTAATATACCGCTTCAGATATTTATACGGTAAGTGTGTTTGTTTTTTAATAATAGTATAATACATTTTCTAACACTATGCCTATTAATTAGTGCTAAATCTTGAGAATTTATTTTTTTATTGCATGTGACATTCATTGGTACTCGCTTATGCCTGTTTTGCCCAATACTCGTCAAAATTTATGTAGTTCTGACGGATACTGGGGCGAGCATTAACAAAAGTACCTTAACCCGTCATTGTTACCTTATTTCTCGGTATTAAGTTTAATTTTCCTTTGACATTATAAAAATCTTATACTTAGATAACGACGGATATGGGGACGTTCGTTACAATTGTACCTGAGCCCATCATAGAGCTCTTATTACCTTGAATTATGTACGATATTCGTTTGAATCAATTTGTTTTATTATTGGATAAAAAGTAGGTATCTCTATACAGTTTTTTTTAAATTCAAATAATTTTTTGAATTTTAATATTAGTTATAGTTATATCAGTATAATAGTTTCATTATTATGATAACATTTTTAAATGGTTCAGTAACATTTATAGACTACGTTTTTATGGGACCTACTTTTACAAAAATAATTAACTGTTCTATGCACTTTAGTCGAGCAGGTATTGAACTTTTCAATGACTCGTGAGATAGGCAGTTTGCTTCATCATCATCATCATTTCAGCCACGAGACGCCCACTGTTGGACATAGGCCTCTTCCAATGATCTCTATACCGATTGGTCCTGCACCTCCCGCATCCAGCGGCTTCCCGCGACCTTCACCAGATCGTCTCCCGGTATGCGGCCGCCACTCGAGGACCTTTCGGCCCAACGGCCGTCAGTTCTACGAGCAATGTGTCCTGCCCACTGCCACTTAAGGTTTGCAATTCTTTGGGCTATGTCGGTAACTCTAGTACTTCTACGGATTTCATCATTTGTGATGTGATCACGTAGAGAAACCCCGAGCATAGCCCTCTCCATTGCCCTTAGTTCTTAGCCAAACATAGTGGCAGATTATACTCCTCGGTCTTGTGTATAATCTGCCGCAGCGTATGGATGTGGTCTATGGTGCAGTGAAAAACGCAGATTATTTGTTGAAAATTATATTTGAGGAAGATTCTCATTGGATACATGTCAGATTCAAAATTCATATTAGAAAAGTAAACAAGTATAAAACTGCCAGTGTCCTTATTAATGTCATAAGTTTTAACATATGGTACTATAGCCGAGATGTTACTTCTTTACTGAGTACGGCTGGGTTTGCAAAACTTTGCACCCGCCGTAAAGACAGCTTCCAGAATCCTGTCATGTTAAATGTCCACGTCCGTGCAGTCCTCTAGCTAGACAATCAAAGCGATTTTGCAATTCGACTTGGAAGCGCTCGGGGTTTTGGATCTGGATGGCTTCGGCACGGAGCGATACCTTTCCGCTTTTATGTTAAGATTCAATGCGCCTCTTACCGTTCAGTGATCGCTCCCCATGTTAAACGAATTGATTACTGACGTCATTGAATATACTGGTCTTAATCAATATGATTAAGTCAATCTCATTTTTTGTCACGCCATCCGGACTTTTCCAGGTACACTTTCGATGCAGCCGTTTTTGAAGAAAGATTTCATGATATAGAGTCCCTCTCTGTCCATGTAATCGGCTAGCATTTGACCTCGGTATTTCCGGATTCCAGCTCAAAATTGCCCCACTTTCAACTCATTTTCGCCCCGCTTGCCTAGCCTTGCGTTGAAGTCTCCCATGACAACGGTGTAGTGAGTCATGGAAGCATGTACCTATTGCTCGAGAAATGTTCACATATATAGCTTTCACTTTCTCGTCGGGGTGGGTTGAGGTCGGGGCGTAGACTTGTATGACCTTCAGCGAATACCGTTTGGGGATTCTGAGTTTAAGGTATGCCATCCTATTCGACACACTTTCGATCTGTACCTCGTTGTTCACGAGAGACTTATGGACAATGAACCCGACACCACCTTGGGACAGGTCTTCGCCCTCCCGGAAATAGAGCAGGTTGCCAGATTTAAGGACCATCGTGTTATCACCCTCTCATCGAACTACGAATAGTCCCACAATACTCCAACAAATCCTGCTCAATTCCTCCTGTAGTTCCAGCAGCTGCTCCTCGGTCCGCAGTGTACGCGCGTTATACGTTGCCAGAGCCAACGTCATTTGATTGGGGGTTTTCGCCGCCCGGGGATTCTTTGCACCCCAGGTCCCAGCCCTGGGTCGACGATTGTCCCTGCTGACACGGCCTCCGGGACCGCCGGGCATTTGGGGCCTTTGGCTAGTCCGATTCATTTTGGGGGGGGGGGGGGGGAGTTGGACCTTCAGAGGCCGTTTGACGTGTGCTGTTCGATCCACTAGTGGAGCATTAAAAAGAATGGATGGCCACTGCTCTCATAGGCAACCACTGAGCAATTTTGCCGGGAAAAACATCACCCTGATCTCTATATCTTAATGGGCCCTTCTATTCTAATGCGAGACACTTTTTTAGGACGAGGGAATCTCTTTACAATTCACAAGGGACTGTAGCTGACAAGGCTGTCCTTTGGATATGCCGTAGGACTCGGGTAACAACCCCTACCTGGTGAAACCACCCTGCGGTACCTCTCTACCCCCGGTGAAGGCATGTTCGGGATCGAACTAGCCATTTCCCGAACACACCCCTTGGGAACAGGCCCAGTGGTATAAACGAGCTGGGACTTGCCAAGGAAGGGGTTACTCGGTTGTGACCCCCCAGACGGGCAACCAGGAAGGTGATGTAATATCTCCCAGCCGGTTGTGGGTTGGTTGGACCTGAATCCTTCCTGGCTGCTTAGGGTAGTAGGCCTTAGAAGGCGCGCCTCTTCCTACCTAGCCGCCTACGACGGAGCGGGGCGGCTTGAGAGTCCTCCTCCCACGCCCGCTCCGCTGCAAATACTCCAACCGATGGATGTGGCAGTTTTCCGGCCTTTAAAACAAATATGGAGGAAGGCCGTATATGATTCATCATAATGATAATCAGTTTGTCATACTTAAAAAAGAAAATTTCTATATAATATTGAATATACTCTTTGGTTTTCGCAAACCCTTTAAAGAAATTTATTTAAAGTAAATTATTAGTCTGGGATCTGCTTTCTTTATGACTATAATATGTATAAAATACAAATAAATATTACATTATTTTATTATAACGTAAGTACCTATATGAAAAATAAAACGAATATAATTATATTTTTTTTTCGTAATGATTATAATGTAATCTTTAACGTATAGCAATAAAGTTCAAGGTAGCGTGAAAAATCGACGACTTTTGGGTCAACATGACGGTTACTAGGACAAACTTGCCGACTACTGGTACAATTGGCTCCTTTTTACTTTTTTATATTACAATAAATTCTTTATTTAGTTTATCTAAAAACCACTTTTACCTCTGAAAACTACAATAAATATTTTAGCAAGCTATCGAAGTTTTAGATTATTAAGTCTACAAGGTTTACTGTAACACAGCTCCAAAGTCAGCAAAGTTCAAAACCTGACGAGTACTGGGCCTTCTACCTTAATCAAAACTAATTTTATAGATATCTATCAATTTGATTAAAGTGGCACATACTCATACAGGTGATCTAAGAATTAAAGGACAATCTAATGCTCACAATTTACCCAACGGTACACACAATGAATTTCTAACCTCGAAATATTTAATGCGATATCAAGAATAAATAACTTTTTCAGAATACTAACAATTAACTTTTTTGTTAGTCTAAATGTGTTCTATGGATATCAATAAGTGTCATTGGTGAATGCGACCTTCAAATGCAGGTCTGAAAATGTATGGAAGCTTGCCAATCTTCTTTTTGATTGTTAATTGAATTTATTATTATTAAATGACTTGATTTACCACATAATATTCACTGCTAATCCTACGGTGCCTCGCCAAAAACAAGCGCACTTGACAACCCTAAGGATAACTAGACAATTTTTAACATCCGCGAAGTGAGGTGGCGCGACGGCTCTTAGAACCTAGCTAGACTAATACAAGTCTGATTCGAGACACTCGCATTGTTTTAGTGAAAAAATGTTTGAAACGGTCAACCGTAAGAATACAAAGCGAAACAGTAAAAAATTACGCAACTGCAGTTTATCTATATTGTTATGATAGCAGTAAGGTTTAATTGAAATTATAGAAATCATGCATAATAATAATAATCGTAAAAAAGTAACGTTAACATTTATGGTTGAAGCGTTGTATTTGTGTTAAACAACAACTTCATTGTGTTAATATGAGTACGTTAAAAAAACCTGAGAGAGTTCAACCCGCGCACCGATGGTTCCGTAAGAACTTAAGTAGACATAAGTTCCTAACTATGTACAATGTACATATTTACGGTTTAAGGGCCTGGTCTCGTAATAATCGGTGCTCTAGCAGAATTATCAGAAAAGTAATATTTTTTTTAGTTATTAAGAATGCAATGAAGGAATTAGAGTAATTTAGAGTTTATGACTTAAAGTTTCCATAACACATTTTACTATTTACTTAAATGCTATTTTTAATGTCTTTAGGCTTTAAACATATCCATATTTACCTTCCACGCGTTTAAAGACTCATTCATGCACTCGTCACGTAAAAAATATGACCAAAACATGAAATATATTCAGTAAACATTTTTTCTCAAATCTTCTATAATATAAGCCTTAGGTATGTGTCACATTTGATTTTACATATCACGAAGTTCAATTATTGCAGAAAAAAGTTTCACTACCTTATATTAGAGCTTTTCTGTTATGAATAAAAAGAAAATGATGAGTCGAGAGCTTTTCTGTTATGAATAAAAAAGTAGTAATAAAACTAAACATAAATACTTAATCCTACTACATAGGTTACAACACCTAATACTGATAACTATTTATTGTAATCATGACTTAGTCACAATATAGAAATATGTGACATTTTATATTTGGAGGCTGAGACGATATGACTCACTCACGACTGTCTACTACATTATGGTAACAGATATTTGTAACATTGACTGTAAATTCTTGTGTCTGATATCATTTCATAGAATTTTTCTTAAACAGTTATGTCTATCAACTGCATTGTCAAGGTGTGTCTTTCATGTGATTTCATTTTCGAAGATTTAATTTATACGCTACTAAAACAAAAATTTAAGGTACTTGTAACCGGCTTCAAAAAAGGACGAGATTCAATGTTCGACTGTATCTATTTTTTTCTGTATCTATTTCACCGATTACTCCGCCGGCATTTGTGGGCCGATTTTCAAAATTCTTTCTGTAATCGAAAGAGTATACTCTTGCGGTGGTCCCATTACCACCAAGTCATAATCTGATGATGGTATACCAGAAAAATCGAAGAAAACCCTTAAATTTCATAAGCACGTCCAACATGTTTCATGTTTTTTCTGAAGATATTCAGGTATTTGCATCTGGTAGTCATCATATCATGACACTAAGCTGATGATGGATTACGAGTTCGGGAATAATTCTTTCAATTCTCTTTAGAGCGAGACATTTTATTTTATGTTCTTCTAGTGTTTGCCTTGGGTCAATTTCTAGTGCGCATGTATTTACTAAAAAGATTAAAATATTTTTTTCTACAAAAAATAAACCGACTTCTAAAACACCAAAAAGTTATAAATAATATAAGGATACGTACAACATCACATTTTTATTTCGAAGTCGGTGCCAAGCAATAATCATCTGGAAAGTCTTAAAATATAAGAAAAATTAATGTAGTTAGTTAAAAAATGGCACACACTTCAATATTAAAATGTGATATTGTACTTATTCTTATATTATTATTTATGCCTTTATGGTGTTTTTGAAGTCAGTTTTATTTTTTGAAAAAAAAATCTATAACAAATTTCATAGTAAGGGAGTGGGGTATTAGTAAGCAGTATGTAAAATAAGTCATAAATATAAAATTCGAATCGTTAGTTTTAGTTGATAGAATATAGACAGAATACATAGGTATGTCTTAGTATATGAATTAAGCAATATAATTCATTATTAATGAAGTTCAGTTCTGAAGCGAGTCCAAGAAGCAGAGACTACAATGCTATCATACAAGTTGGGCCTAGCGTCCCCAGTATATCTTCGGTCTTGATTGTCAAATTCCTATTAACTTTAGCTTCTTCGGGCTAAGGCACAGCAGGTTTCATGCTTTCCTCTACGTCTTAACATACCCTACAAGTATTGGAATTTACAAGGTCGATCTATTTTGGCTATTATTGTCCTAGTCACATTCTGACTTAGTAACGTGGCGAGTAATGATAAGTCAGGGAGATTTATGCTAAATAGTGAAATTGCAGGAGGTATAGTGAACACAGTGGACAGTGGCTACCGAACCCTTGCCAGCGTTGGTATAAAGGTGGTGAGGCGTTTTTCTCCAGGCCATGTTCGGTAAATGTACCGTGTGTGGAATACAGCCAAATGGTGATAACTGAACTGCATAACCTGGACCTCACAATCATTACAGCCTATACACGTCACGTTGCTGGGCACAGGCCTTTCTCAATACCACCACCATGCTGGTGCAAGTGCTTTGGAAAGCGCGTTGGAACTCGCAAGATCACAAAATTTTGGTCACCCATCCAGGGTCTAAATTTGGCGAAGGTGGCTTTGTCTTCAACATCAAATCCAAAACGTTCAAACCATTACGCGACCAAGCTCCTCTAACCAGGCCCAAAGCTCCTACTCGTATTTCACCATCTCGACAATTTTAAGAATATTTGACAGGTTTCATATATTACAATTAAAAGAATTGAGGAAACAATTGAGGAAAAAACAAGTGAATTATATTAATTAATTATTAAAACAATTGAGGAAAAAACAAGTGAATTATAATTTTCGAAACACAAATACATGAGTAAATAGCTGTATACATTTAAATTTGGAATTCCTAACCATAGAGGAGATATTTGAGATCAAAGTGGCCAGTACGGCAAAACGCCAATTTCATATGTAAGGACCTAATATTTTTTGACAATTGTCGCACCTGTCACAGATGGTGAAATAGGGACCTGAACGTCATCAGCTGCAAAATACCTGTCGACAGAAGGTTGTCTTTAAGATATTTAGTTACCAATTTGGACACCAACTTATTAGCAATCGTAATGCAGCTTAGAGAACAGTACACCTAGGTGAACTAACCCTGAATAAAGTTTATTATACCACTTTATCACGCTGTTAGCTACCACTAACGATAGTGCATACAGCTATTATTCAGTAATGAGCATTTATGTAAATACTTGTTACCTGATTTACAAAATCACGTCACTAAAAATATGACTGTATTCTTATTTTTCTAAGTTCACCTATATAACTCGGGGACTTTACCGTGACATATCTACTTACGATATGGGAACAATTTGACGTTCCATTTGTGGTTGCCCAATTGCATCCTTGAGCAAGATGATGCCTTATTTTAAATTCAAGACGAAATGTTGAGTCATGTAGACAATAGAAAGATCCTACGAAACGGTTGCGTAACATGCGTCTTGTTGTGCATTTGCATAAAATTGACAAGTGAAAATAGTTTTTTTTACTACTTACATATATAACAAACAGGATATGATCTATATGATGGTAAGCGATTGCCGTAGTCTGTTTGCGAGCCTCTTGATCGTGTATTTCAAAATCTATTACGATATTTTGTGATCCTCACAGTCAAGATGCATCCAATAATGCTTTCAAAAAGACAGTCGGCACGGGATTTTGTACTGACGCCGCAAATGACGATCAAATTGGGCTTTTACTCGGTCTCACTACTTAGTCTCACGAAACTACATTTCCTCGTGGTCCCAACGAGGAAATGTAGTTTCGTGTGGATCACTGGCCAATAAGACCACGCAAAATACCCTTCAGCGTTCCTCGTAAACTCAATTATAAGATAAAAATTTTGTGTATGTTTCGCGATCAGTCGGCCAATTGTGAAGCGATTTTCTAAATTATTTTTGTATGTGATAAAGAATATTCCTGAGGTTATCCCATTGTCACCAAAGTCAAGATCTGATGATGGGATCCCAGAAAAATCGAGGAAAACCCGTAAATTTTACAGGCACGTCCAACGTGTTTCATGATCATTCGTAAGCTATACAGGTATTTGCATCTTTAACTTTTAAGAGTAAGAGGTTGGTCTTTTGTGTAATCTCATATTATTTTTACTTTTGAGTATTTTTAAGTCCGTTTTTATTTTTTGAATTTTCTTCCTTGGCGTTATATCTGTTACATGTTTTATATGTGTATACGAAAGCGGTCCGCTTTCGTCTTTAAAATTAATTGTGACCACCTGTAATGACCTGGATGACCGGGGCTAAGACTCGGTCATCCAGATTATTCCTACCGGTCATTCCTCATGGCGGCAGATTTTTTCTGCTTGGTTTAGTTGGTGGTAGGGCTTCTGAGTCAGCCTCGCTAGCTACCACTGTCTGACCTTACTTTATCGCCTTAAAAACAATGTTAATTAGTTGTGTTTCGACAATTCCAAATGTGATAGCCATAGTCCCTCTTTGACCTTATAAAAGAAAAAAACACTCTTCTCCTTGACATGCAAGTCAAAAAACAAAAAAGATTTGCAGTGTTCTTTTCAAAATAGTCTATTAAATAACTAGGGTGTCGAACAAATTTTGTTATTTTCTGCAAGTTAAAAAATCGTCATCGTCTAAGTCATTATCTACAGAATAGCGCCACAATGAGTGTACTTACGTTCCTTCTACGACAACTGAGTCAGTCTTTATAAATACTTTGAAACTCGATCGCCCGAGATCCAGTAGACAAAAAACTAGACAGGCATCTCACGCTTGACACGTCGCATCGTAAGTGGGTCGGGATTTCCTCACTTCCGCCAATGCCATGGGGTTTTCACTACATTATAACCTTTTTGTTTCAGATGTCGTCGTACCTTTTTACGGAGCCGGATCTATTTTTTTACCTTTGTGGTTGCTTTAATTTAATTTTAAAGTTTGTAAGTCATCGTTTACGACACCGATTGGGCGCGGGGCTGATTTTATTGGAACGAGATTTTTATTCTAGCAGCATTCTTTTTGCTTTTTATTATCACAGCTGTAGGCGTAATTTTGCTGTAGCCAAAATCGTTAGCAAGCTGATAGCGCTGTTAGCACGTTTAGTGTGATTTTTAATTTGGACCGGGCGATTATAATCGTTAGCACTGTGAGTGCTAACGATTATAATCGCCCGGCAAACATGACAAAAAATTATTACAATGCTCAAAATGAAATTAAGGAGCATATCCAATCAGTCACAGAGCTAGCCACACTTTGTCAATTTAATGAAGACAGATATCAGGCCTTACTGGACAAACACTCCTTAAGTTCCACTAACGATAGCTTAACATTGGATAGCCAAATAATTTATAATGTTGTACCTGATCATGCGTGTCCTGCTCTCAACATGGTATCTCAGCCACCAGCAGCTGACTATGCACAATTACTACAGACTTCAGTGGTCACAAGTGACAATATTGTTATGTTTAGTGATGACATTGGCATAGGTATGGGCCAACTTCTAACAAACATGGGACATTCAATAATGAACTATTGCATGCCTGGTGCTTCGTACTGTGACATATTAAAAAAAGTGATCGAATGTGAATTTAACCAGTCTACTACATTGTTGTTATTTATTGCAAATAGAGGTAATATGAACAAAAAAGTCCTGACTCATTATTTAAATAAATTAAATAATTTAAATGTACAAAAAATTATTTTGTTCACATTACCTTATTACAACAACTTGTCACAAGAGGAAAATAGTGTAAGATATAAATTGAATTTAAAGTTAAGTACCTTATGTCATAATAATAAATTTCATTTAATTGACATCAATAATTATGTAAATAGATTGTATTTGACTAAAGATAATAGATATTGTCTATCAAATTATTATAAGAGACGAATAGCAAAATCGCTATCATATTATTTTTATATCTCAGCCAAGAACTTGGCTACAAAAATTGCTCCTATTGAGCAACGTAGAAGTAGGATGACTGTCAGTAATATTACTGATGTATTAGTTAGTAAGTCTTTAAATTAGGTATTGAGACAATAGAGAAATCCTCTTGCATAATGTTAAATAAAGAACAAAATGAAAATTGTTTATTAGATAATGTACTGGAAGACCCATTTGAATATAATAAACATGTAAATTTTATCAACCTGGTGCACCAGAACATGCAAGGAATGATGGGCAAAGATCTGGAAGTTGAGTTATTCATGAACAGTAGTAAAGTAGACATTTTTTGTATAACCGAACATTGGCTTAAAAGCTACCAGTTCATGTTTAATTTTAGCAACCACCAGGTTTGTAGTTCGTTCAGTCGAGAAAATGCAATTCGCGGTGGCTCATTAATCATATTAAATAAAAAGCTTAAATATAAAGATCGTAAAGATATTGTGAACCTCTCAGTTGAACGAACAATAGAAATTGCCTGTGTAGAGTTGGACCAGATTATTGTAGTGAGCGTATACAGGCCTCCTTCGGGATTGTATGACCACTTTGAAAATATAATGGATGAAGTTTTAAATAAAGTCTGTAAGCAAGGCAAACAAATATTAGTCTGTGGAGATTTTAATATTAACTTATTAGAAAACTCTAGTTTATGTATGAGAATTAAAAATTTGTTTCAGTCATATAATCTTAAAAACTTATTTCTGGAGCCAACACGAATTACTGAGTTTTCTGCCACATGCATTGATAATATTTATACTGACATAGAACCATTAGCACAAAATGTTTTTAATAACTTAGAATCTGACCACTCTGGTAAATTTGTTACTATACCTTACAAATGTAAGCTTATGGCGAAAAAGAATATCACTGTTGTACCAAAGACTGCTGGCCGCTTGGAGCGTTTCAATAATAATCTTGGTATTAATTTAAAGTATATTGATTATGACGGAGACCCAAATAAATTGTATGAAAACTTTTTTAACACATTTTGTTGTGAATTTAAAAATATCTTTGTTCCAAAAACCATCTCAGTCAATGGTAGATTAGCTTTTAGTGAATGGGCCACACCAGGTATTCACAAAAGCAGAATAAAACTTTATGAACTTTACAATGAGCGTTCATTAAATACTAGTGATCAATTTAAATTGTATGTAAAAACTTATTCCAAAGTATTTAAAAAAGTTTGTAAATTTGCAAAGTCCAATTATTTAAGCTCTAAAATAAAAAATAGTAGTGACAAAATTAAAACGACATGGAACATTATTAATAATGAAACCGGAAGAGTAAAAACTAATAACAACAATTTTTGTTTAAATATTGAAAATAAGAAAGTTACAGTAGATATTGAGGTAGCTACAGAATTTGAAAAATTCTTTACTGACATTCCAGTTTCAATCACAAAATCTTTGGATTCCTCCCCCACTGTAGCCGAATCTATTCTAAAAGATTATGTTAAAACTTGTGATGATAAATTTAAATTTGCCCATATTTGTGCAAATGATTTAATAAAGTCATTTAAAACGCTGAATAAAAAGAAAACCGTGGATCTGTGGGGCAACTCTGTAGATGTTTCCCAATCTGTAATAGAAACAATAGCTCCAATACTTGCTAGTATTTTTAATGATTGCATTGACTGTGGTGTGTTTCCTGATCTAATGAAACTGAGTAAAATTATTCCATTACACAAATCTGGTAGCACATCAGACCCCAATAATTTTAGACCTATCTCTGTGCTACCTACTTTTAGCAAAATCTTTGAAAAAATAATGTTGGAACAAATGCAAAGCTTTTTTAACAGAAATAATCTTCTACACTGTAAACAATTTGGTTTTAGAAAGGGTCGCTCAACAACTGATGCTGGTGTTGAGTTAATACAAAATATATATGAGGCCTGGGAGGACTCACATGATGCGCTGGGCGTTTTTTGTGACTTGTCCAAGGCGTTTGATTGCGTTCATCATGACACCCTGATCAGGAAATTACACTACTATGGATTTCGCGACACTGTTCTGGATTTACTCGTCTCCTATTTGACTGAGAGGATTCAGAAAGTAGACGTCAACGGGGAGAGGTCCCAGGGCGCCTCGGTTAAAATGGGAGTTCCGCAGGGTTCAATTCTTGGTCCTTTTCTATTTTTAATATATATAAATGACTTGCCTGCTTTTGTACAAGACAGGCATGAGATTGTATTATTTGCAGATGATACTTCACTTATGTTTAAAATTAAAAGACGATTGCAAATTTATGACGATGTAAATAGTTCTATCTCAAGAATAGTTTACTGGTTTAATGCGAATAACTTGTGCCTCAATGAAGGGAAAACTAAATGTATAAAATTTGTTTTACCCAATGTTAAAGAGGTTCACACCACTGTTAACATAAAGCATAAAAATGTGGACCTTGTGGATACCGTAGTATTTCTTGGTATTACTTTAGATTCAAAGCTTCAGTGGGGCCCACATATTGATAAATTGTCGAAGAGACTTAGTTCTGCAGCCTACGCTGTATGGAAAATACGTCAGCTGACTGATGTTGATACAGCAAGACTTGTATACTTTGCCTATTTTCATAGTGTGATGTCGTATGGCATTTTGCTGTGGGGAAATGCTGCCGACATTCAGACTGTTTTTGTGCTGCAAAAAAGGGCTATTCGTGCTATTTATAACCTTAAAATAAGAGACTCTTTGAGAGAAAAATTTAAAGAAATTGGTATTATGACCGTCGCGTCGCAATATATTTACGAGAATATAGTATATGTTCATAAAAATATACATTCGTTTTGTAAAAACAGTGATATTCATTCAGTAAATACTAGGCAAAAGAATATGTTAGCGTTACCAAATACTAGGCTTAAAAAAATTAATAATTCTTTCAAAGGCCTTTGTGTACGTTTCTACAATAAAATCCCAAATAATATTAAAGCACTTAACTTGAATAAATTTAAAGTCGCTATCAAGGGCGCACTTATGAAAAAAGCATATTATAAAGTGTCTGATTATATGACAGATAAAACTGCTTGGGATGGGATTGACAAAAAATGTGATAATTGACGTTTAAAGGGTGTTAACACTTTGTGATAGTGGGATAAATTTCATTCGATTAACTGTTCCACTCACACCGACAGGCATTTCTATACTATTTAAAAAAAATGTTTGTGAAATATAATATTGTAATGTTGGCATTTTAAAAGAGGAGACAAAAAAAATACAAGACCTTCCGAGTTTCTTGCCTGTTCTTCTTGAGAAGGCTCTCCCAATTTCCGAACAGGTGTAGAGTCAATTTTTTTTTTTTTCGTTTGACTTGTATTTGCACACATCTTAATAATGGTTGGGGTGTGTGTACATACAAGGATTAAATAATTTAGTTAATTAGATTCTTGGTTGAAGATTTTTATGTTTTTATTTTGACGTCAATAAGTGCCTGTAAAGGTCTATATTGAATAAAGATTTTTGAGTTTGAGTTTGAGTTTGAGTGCTGTTATCTGTTCCGGACGCATCCTAAATACGCGTCGCCGTGCTTCTCTTTGTCACTGATATTGTGAGATAATACGTGACTCAAGTCCAGTCTTGGCAGCCCGTGCTCCGCCTGCTGGTGAGTGTTTATTTACCTCATATAATGTTAACTGGCTGAAGCTGGCGACAATTTTAATGCAGCCTACATACACATACTGTTAAAAATCATTAACAACAACTACAGTTGCCGTTCTCTGATAACTTGAGTAAGTAATAAGGTGGTATCCGAGTCGATGGGCTCATTGCAAAAGCCCTAGCACCAACCAAATCTATTACAAAATTTCTATTTTTTTCCGAAATCAAACTCCACAACCTCAGAATTTAATACAATACAATACTCCAGGTCTAAGCCAGGTGATTATGGGCATTAAAAACATTGTCAGTTAGTATTATATTTTTACATCTACTTTATTGATTGTCTACAATTACCTTTATTCCTACTGCATTGCGGTGGAGTTACGGGGAAAAATAAATCTCCGTGAACACCCCCATGGGCCAAATGACGCCATGAGTAAAAGGTGGTCTTAATTGCCTTTATTAGACATAAAGGCAATTAAGACCACCTTTTACTAGTTTAGTGAACGATAAATTTTAGATCTTATCGACAACAACCATAGCTTCAACTGTTTTCGTTCTGAGCAAATTTATTTGCAACAGTAAAAACTAAACAAACAATAGTTTCACTTTTATGACATACGGATTTGGATATTTATTTGCATTTGTTGCTATTTTTAAAACGTTTGCGTGTAAACATGCTTCAGCCAAATTGACGAATTCGAACCAGTTAAGCTGGTTCTTGACAGTTTTGAAACTGCATTGTATAAGCTCTTTGGGTTTTTACATTTTCTTCTGAATTCCATACATACCTTTCAAATGACTACAGTCAAGCAATAAATTAAATATTCCTAGCATTCATCAATTTAAGTTTCATCATCATCATCACAGCTCATATATGTCCCCACCGAGGGGCTCGTGCCTACCCTATATTAAGGTGATTAGGCCTTAGTCAACCACGCTGGCCCAGTGCGGATAACTTTAATCTATTTAATATGAGTATATACGTATACCAGATATAGCAATAAAAACCTTTGTTCCGTAATAGACTCATTATGTAATTATACAATGAACATTTCTGCGCTTACCTACTATGGAATCCGGAAAATCCTATTTTCATTTCATTGTATTCATTTATTTATATCGTAAAAAATAAGCAATCAATAATGTTATACTATCCAATCAACGTATTTTTCTTATTATAGATTTCATTGTTTTTTCTCTTAGTATATATGTTACTGTAAAAGCTCGAACTACGGTAAATCTTAATATTTTCCGGTAAAACTTAAGATTTACTAACTGTCAAGCAAATTCGATTGCTATTCGGACCCGATAGTGAATTGTTGTCCAAAAAACTTATAGGATCAAACTGAAAACTGTGGTTAGATTATCTTAGATATTGTGACCACACACAGAAACACGCATGAAACTGAATGAAACTGAAAACTGCATGTTTTCATGCTCCGGGTCCGAATAGCAATCGACTTCTATTATGATCCGGGTCCGAATACACACAGCCTAGCCCATAATAACAATTACAAAATGTATTATCATAACGATAATTAACAATTTGTCGGGTATTCCGAAATATAATCCTACGTTATGCCGGATGAACATAGGCTATAAAATTATTTTTCTTACGGGAAAATAAAAAATTCCCACAGGAAAACAAAAAAAAAGGGGCGAAGCTGCGAGCGGAAAGTTGTAAGTAGTATATAAAAGAAGAAAGTGACTGAAATATCAACGCACAGCCCAAACCACTGGGTCTAGAGATTCCAAATTTAATTAAATTTTTTGAGGTGTAGGGGTGCACTTGGAATAAGATTTTACAAAATTCATCCCCTTAGGGGTTGAAACGGGACTCCAAAGTTTGTATGGGAAACTTGTAATACAAAATTACAAAGTTTGGAGTTGGAATTGAACTATTTTATCATATTTTATTCAAAACTTCACAGAAGTACTCCTATCTACAAAAGAGTTAGTAACGTGTTTCAGGTATTTTCAAAATTCACCCCTTACTCTCTCTGGTTACGAAAAAAACAACAAAATAAAAACAGCAACAACAATAAATACATAGTCTTTTTACCGATCATAGTATTAAAATTGATATTATAAATAAATAATAAATACTCAACATGCCTCGGATGTCAGGCGGGTATTGAACCCGCGTCTTCCAGGTTCCGGGTAGATGTGCTAATCATTACACTACAGAGACCCTATGATTCATGTTGAATTTCTGTTACCATTTGTTACTTTTTCTGCTGCAAGCCAGCGTAATTCCATCAATGTTGTAGTTATACGAGGGGAGGCTGATATAAAATCTACTTTGTTAAAGAAAACTTTAAAAATGGAACTGGCCGCATCATTTATAAATTCTATGTTTATTCTTTTTTTGAAAATATTAAGGTTCATTTGTTTTTTTTAGGAGGAAGAAATTATCTCGCGAATAGTGACCTGTGATGAAACCTGGATTCGCCAATGGGACCCTGAAAGTAAGCAAGAATCAACGCAGTGGATATTTAAAGAGGAAAAGCCTCCAAGGAAATTCAAGGTGCGGCCGTCGGCAGGCAAACTAATGGCTACTGTATTTTGGGACGCTGAAGGGATATTGATGATTGACTATTTACCAAAAAATACTACGATGAATTCTGAATATTATACAGCTTTACTCGATCGGCTTCGTGAAGAAATAAAAGAAAAGAGGAGAGGCAAACTCCGTAAGGGCGTTTTGATTTTGCAGGACAACGCGCCTGTGCACACGGCACTTGCAGCGCGATCATCCCTACAAAAAAACGGCTTTACCGAGATCAACCATCCACCTTATAGTACAGATTTAGTCCCTTGTGACTACTTCCTATTCAAAGATTTGAAGAAAAATTTGAGGGGACGGCGATTTTCAACGGATGAAGAGATGAAGGGTGCCGTGAACGACTATTTTGATGCTCAAGACAAAACTTATTTTTTAAGGGTTTGATGTCACTAATTGAAAAATGTCAAAAATGCATTTCAGTTGCCGGGGACTATATAGAAAAATAAAAACATAAATATCCGCCTATGTCTTTTCTTTCATACTTAGATAGATTACTTATCAGCCTCCCCCTCGTACCTTCAACTCCACCCGGTCATAGTACTTCCATCCTAGACAATATTTAGGCTTTACTTGTTACTTCTGCAAAGTTCCTTTGTCCTGATCTAAATCCTATCAATTTATGTGAAACGTCTGTATATGACGTATATGTTTAAAATTCTGCTGGATCTTGAATTATACATATTGTTTGCGCAAAATCCCGTTTTTATAAATTAACTAGCTTTTGCCCGCGGCTTCGCACGCTTAGACAACATGCTTCTCCTTACCATATTTTAACAGTATGTAGAGAAAAAGTAAAAAATAATGATGATAAAAATAATGTAATGTGAAAGTGTTTCTTAGGACAGACTTATACTTACCAACTTTATCATCAATACGCTCAATCCTTGTATCGTCCCTATCCCTTCACTATTTTTGTGTTTATCCATAACTAATAATAAGTTATCATAATAATAAGTAAGTAATAAATTTAAACAACATTTTTATTATTTTTTATTTAGCAATTATCTTCAGCCTAAACCCAAAATATGAAGATCCTGACTTTAAAACTGACGGATTTTCATACAAACTTTCATCCCCTATTTCACCCCCTTAAGGATGGAATTTCCAAAAATCCTTTCTTAGTGCTCACCTACACTACCAAAGGAACCTACGTGCCAAGTTTCATGGTTGAAGCTTCAGCCGTTTGGGCTGTGCGTTTATGGCCAGTGAGTAAGTGAGTGAGTCAGTCACTTTCTTTTTCTTTTATATGTTTAGATATTACCCCGAATTTGACGCGAGCGAAGCCGCGGGCAAAAGAAATAAAATGCAAACGGAACAGACAATTTATACAATGCATTGTATTTTTTTAAATCTTTTATACGCCCAACAATAACCTTAAAAAATCCAATTAATGGACACCCCCTGTTAACAAAAATATCTGACAAACTTCTTCATTAATGTATGAATGATATTTAGTCACATTGCTTGCAGGAATGATGACGATCGTTGTGATTTGGGAAAGTTCTTCGAGCGGCGGCTGCGTTCGGAGATAAGTAGTTTAGGCCTACAATATTCGACTATCCAAAAAACCTTTTTCGTGCGAGCGTTAAAAAGCGTTGCGCTAAATCCCAGCGTTAGCGCTTTTATAGCGTTCACCATACGATTCGAAAACTATACGCTCAACACCCAACGTTGAAAATACAACACTGCTCGATAAAAAGGGGTTGAGTTTAAAAAAGCGCTGCCGTACGAGTATGAACATAAATTACTTGGGAATGCATTTGTTATATTTAAACGTTTATTTAACGGACGCCAGAAAAGCGTTCGAGCGAACGAGCTCAACGTCGCGGAAAACCGTTGGATGCGGGTAACGCAGGACCGGGATGTGGGAGTTCATTTTAAACTGGGACCATTTTACGAAAATAATATGAATTGCTAAATTTCTGCATTGAATTCGGGAAATGATTTGCATTCAGTGGAATTGCACGATGTGGCCTTTTTGAAGTGAGAACTTCTTTAGCGGCGTTGTACACTTTTTTTGTAATGGGTAAAAAATGTTAAACTCGCGTCAGGACACGTGACACTGATCGAAAATTCGTAAGACCAATTAAAATTGAAATGGCCGCAGGAACTGTCGAGGTGCGGTGAGGGGTCCACGTAAGCCGGCCGAGAACAATAGCGGCTGGCAAAAGTACTGGAAGTCACACGTCACTTGAGACAGTTTTAATCAATTTATTTACTTTAGTTAGGAAAAATCTAAATTGTGCTTTTATTTGATTTTGTTGTAAATATTAATTAGGTAAGTTAGTATAAATTAAATATTATTTATTTGTTATAAAATTACGTTTTTAAGTAGTATATTAATGTCTGTTTTGATCATATTTTTAATTTAATTGTAAATATTTTGATTCATTATTACTAGTTATGTACGCACAACGTTACAACAGGAAGTTGATTTTTCTGAGGGATAAACTTTTTAATGTAATATAAATTGTCATGTTTGTGTACGATAGCGCAATAAATAAATATTGTATTCTACCACATAAAGGATAGTACTTTTATTCTGATAATTAAAGCAATTAGTGCAAAATTATTCCATAACCATTCCAAAATATCCAAAACGCACAACGTTAATACTTAAGTTTTCACTTCTGCCGGCACTCCCGGAGTGCAACCCGTAAATTTTTTAGGTCTGCTGATCTCTTTTCGATCATGTCTGTTAACGGTCCAATCGGATTATGCGAGAAAAGGAACAGAGAGTATACTTGTGTTCCCAGAGATCCTTTTGCTCTATACATCCTTTCCTATCCTTTTGTTCGAATATCGGTAAAGTAGTCAGTCTTTCACTGACTATTATTTGCGCCACGAAGCAGCAGTGCTTTCAAAGCTCTATTCCCTAACCCGCGTTTTGGAACATACATGTTTTTGTTGCTAACGGTGGCAGGCGAGCAAGTCTTACCTGATTGTAAGTGGTAACTACCGCTCATGGACATCTGCAATGCCAGGGCCATAGGCCAGTTACTGTCTACCTGGAGAGAAGTGCTCTTTTTAAACCTAGTTTGAAGTTGGACATATCGTAGCGTTCAGGGAACACCACGAAAGTTCGTTCCAGAGTCTGCACGTACATGTAAGAAATGAACGCTGAAACCGAACTGTGCTACACCAGATCGGTTCTAGGTGGTACGGATGAACTCTATTGTGGTGGCGGGTGGTGCGATGGTAAAAAGGTGACGAAGGCATCATTGCAAACAGTTCCTCAGAACACTCTCCATTAAAGAGCCGATAGAGCACGCAAAGAGAACCAAAGTCTCTCCTTTGCTCCAGCGTCTCCTATAAGACCGATAGCCGATATGTTAATTTGTCAAAGATGTTTGTTAATTAACTAAACCAAAAAATTGGTGCTAGTTTATCCGCAGAACACGAATATGCCCGACATCCGGTTGTATTGTGCCGGGTTATGATAATTATCGTCGGTTTACAATAAGAAGTCAATAAAACTATGTTGGCGATAGTCACGGTGGCTGCTTATATTAGTATCAGTTAAGGGCAATATACGAATGTTTCGTACGGATTGTCTTTGCATAAACAATGTGTTAAATAGCCGAAAATCTCAGACAACCCAATTTATTATTACGATAAAAGAACTGTATAAATAAATAAATTTCCTTCTTGTGAATTATTTACGAAAGTTATGTCCTTTGTTCTGGTTTGCAAATTTGAAACTCTGTGGTGGCGCGCTTGCGGAAATGATGTAGGTATTAGTAACTGGAAAAAACTTTATTCATGATAAACTTATTTCTTTAACAACGCCTTAATTATGAGACAACAACACCATACACAAAAAAAGTTAATCAAACCTAAACAGTAACTCAAAGGGCAATGGAGAGGGCTATGCTCGGGGTTTCCCTGCCTGATCGGATCGATCTGAAAGAGAACCAAGATCAACGAAGTATAGTGGATGCGAGAAGTGCAGAATCGATCGGTTTGGAGATGCTTGGGGGAGTACTATGTCTAACTGTGGGTGAAATGATGATGATGATGAGATTATTTTATTTTTTACATAATTTAAAGTAATTCTTCTTTCTTTTGAGATGTATCGCGAAGAGTATTGGGACCCTTGGTGTCGACATCTCATGTGACGTCCAGTTCCGTGGTCACTTAGAAGACAAGGTGAAGTTGGCATCAAAAAAACTTGGTGTGCTTAATCGAGCTAGGCGATATTTCTCACCGGGTCAAAGACTGTTACTCTACAAGTCGCAGGTCAGACCCCACATGGAATATTGCTCCCATCTATGGGCGGAAGCTTACAAGTTTCTGGGACATATTGCTAGGAGGGGTCCAGAGTCCCTCGAAAAGTTAATCATGACGGGAAAGGTGATGGGGAGGAGATTAAGGGGTCGTCCACCGGCACGTTGGTGTGGCGTCACCAAAGAACATCTGCAACTCCAACTACACGCTGCTACTCACGCCGCTGCTGACAGGGACAACTGGCGCAAGCTGATAAAACCCCGGCCCCCCATACATGACACGACCTGACTGATGGTGGTCACGATCCCCTACATTGGGGTAGACGGTTAGAATGATGATGATGGGCGGGAGCACCTTTTTACCAACTTACACCTTTTGACGCGGTACAAAAACGAGCTATGAGACTCGTTGACGATCCCATACTCACAAACGGTATTGAACCCCTCAGTCTCAGAAGCGATTTTGCCTCTCTGTGTATGTTCTACCGCTTGTATAATGGGATATGTTCCGAGGAGCTGTTTGATATGATGCCTACGGCCACGTTCTATCATCGCACAGCTCGCCATCGGCAGGGAATTCACCCTCACACCCTAGAACCAAAATGGTCCCGTACGTTACGGTTTCAGAGGAACTTCCTCCCGCATACGCTCAGGATGTGGAATGAACTCCCTGTCGAGGTTTTCTCAAAAGACTACAGCATGGGGTTCTTAAAAAAGGGTATTAAAAGGTTTTTAAGGGCCCATGGCGCGAAAAATAGCAAAAAGGCCGTTGGCGTTTTTGATATTTTACGTTAACGTTCCAGTTAACTGACCGGGAAAAAATAAATTTAAATTCTTAAATTATATGTTTACACTATCACCGTCATCATTTTTCAAATTTACATACCATTTCGTTAAAAAATAGCGTCCATTTTACTTAAAATTTACGTTACACCCACATACCGTTCGTGATTTTTAGCTTCATTAATTAACCCTATTATATTTTAGTTTAACAAATATATAGAACAAAGGTGAGCATAACACTGACACCATGGTATTTTTTTTAATTATCGTACATTGATTTTTATATGAATTTTTTTACATACACTTATCGATTTTCTTACAAATACTTGGCTCGGGCGCGTCGAAATTCAGTGTGCAATCAAGACTCGAAGTGAGAGCACGTCGCTTTGAGCTAGCTCCCGGTTACGTAATTATTTGTGTATGTATACGACGCGAAGTCCTACGGAGTAATCGGAGAAGTTGATAACTAACAATTTTATTATTTGTGGCTGCCGTACGAAAAACCTTCAACCTTTTTACAAGCTTTTATTTATCTTTTGCATGTTCGGGTCTAATCTTGCGAGTTAAATTTGACTCACTTCCCGGTTTCCGATTAAGCTGAAATTTTGCATGCATATGTATAAATATATTATGATGACGACATGGAGCTGATCTGATGTTGGAGCTGAAAGGTGGCCATAGGAACTCCGCAATAAAACGACATAGTCCCATCGAGTTTGAGCTCGTTTGATTCGTATTGACGAGAACTTTGATCCTATATGGTAACCAGGGTCTGATGCTGGATCTGGAAGGTTGCCATAGGAACTCCGCAATCAAACAATCGTTTGATTGCGGAGTCTCGTTTGATTCGTATTGACGAGTACTTTGATCCTATATGGTAACCAGGGTCTGATGCTGGATCTGGAAGGTGGCCATAGGAACTCCGCAATCAAACAACGCAACCCCATCGAGTTTGGGCTTGTTTGATTCGTATTGACGAATACTTTGATCCTATATGGTAACCAGGGTCTGATGCTGGAACTGGAAGGTGGCCATAGGAACTCCGCAATCAAACAATTCAACCCCATCGAGTTTGGGCTCGTTTGATTCGTATTGACGAGTACTTTGGTCCTATATGGTAACCAGGGTCTGATGCTGGAACTGGAAGGTAGCCATAGGAACGCCGCAATAAAACGACACAACCCCGTCAAGTTTGGGTTTGTTTGATTCGTATTGACGAGTACTTTGGTCCTACATGGTAATCAGGGTCTGATGCTGGAGCTGGAAGGTATCCATAGGAACTCCGCAATAACACGACACAATCCCATCGAGTTTGGGCTCGTTCGATTCGTATTGACGAGTACTTTGGTCCTATGTGGTAACCAGGGTCTGATACTGGAACTGGAAGCTGGCCATAGGAACTCCGCAATAAAACGACACAACCCCATCAAGTTTGGGTTTGTTTGATTCGTATTGATGAGTACTTTTGTCCTACATGGTAACCAGGGTCTGATGCTGAAGCTGGAAGGTAGCCATAGGAACTCCGCAATAAAACGACACAATCCCATCGAGTTTGGGCTCGTTTGATTCGTATTGACGAGTACTTTGGTCCTATGTGGTAACCAGGGTCTGATGCTGGAGCTGAAAGGTAGCCAAAGGAACTCCGCAATCAAACAACGCAACCCCATTGAGTTTGAGCTCGTTTGAATTGTATTGACGAGCACTTTGGTCCTATATACAAATACAAATACAAATACAAATATTTTTATTAGTTAAATGCTCACAAACATAACTAAAACAGACAAGATACAATTAAAATTTTTAAATAATGTAAGCACAATTTTATATGAGGCTACGATTTCTTATGACCCCACACTAGGCACTGCCTGTCCTGTGGCGGTCAAGTATACGTATGCAGAAGTTAACCGGGTGCCATTTGTATAAATGTGAAATATATAAGGTGCGTTACATTCGCGAAACTACTTTAAAACTTCCAAGAAGGATTCCGTGAATTTGAAACCCCACGTCAATAGAAGTGAGCGAATTCTGAGCCTCGCAGTTCCCAGTGAAGATCTCTTTATGTCACATAAATTCACAATACGGTTGTAGATGAAGGGATAAGTAAATTTTTTAAAACGTTGGGCAAAGGTGGTTTTAACGAAAACTGATCGTACCCTGAAGACTCGTTTGTCGAGTATCTTCTGATATTCCGGGGAGCTGATGACACTTTTATGCATATACATTGCCACTTTTAGGATATATAGTTTACGAACGTTGAGAACCTCCGCCTCCTTGTACAATGAGTCAGTGGAAAAATAAGAAGGCCTTCGAAACATCACCTTGAGAACAGCTCTTTGTGCTCTCTCAAGCTTGATCATGTGACAGGACGCCGATTTACCCCACACCACGATACAGTATGTGATCACTGATTCACATAAAGCCAAGTAGATGGTTTTTAAGAGCGACTTATCAGCGACATCTCTAAGTAACTTCATAGAGTGGATCAACTTGCGTACTCTGGCACTAGTAACTTCAAGGTGTACCGCAAAGGAAAGTCTTTCGTCCAGGATATGGTAACCAGGGTCTGATCCTGGAACTGGAAGGTGGCCATAGGAACTCCGCAATCAAACAACGCAACCCCATCGAGTTTGGGCTCGTTTGAATTGTATTGACGAGCACTTTGGTCCTATATGGTAACCAGGGTCTGATGCTGGAACTGGAAGGTGGCCATAGGAACTCTGCAATAAAACGACAGAACCCCATCAAGTTTGGGCTCGTTTGATTCGTATTGACGAGTACTTTGGTCCTACATGGTAACCAGGGTCTGATGCTGGAGCTGGAAGATAGCCAAAGGAACTCCGCAATAAAACGACACAATCCCATCGAGTTTGGGCTCGTTTGATTCGTATTGACGAGTACTTTGGTCCTATGTGGTAACCAGGGTCTGATGCTGGATCTGGAAGGTTGCCATAGGAACTCCGCAATTAAACAATGCAACCCCATCGAGTTTAGGCTCGTTTGATTCGTATTGACGAGTACTTTGATCCTATATGGTAACCAGGGTCTGATGCTGGATCTGGAAGGTGGCCATAGGAACTCCGCAATCAAACAACGCAACCCCATCGAGTTTGGGCTTGTTTGATTCGTATTGACGAATACTTTGATCCTATATGGTAACCAGGGTCTGATGCTGGAACTGGAAGGTGGCCATAGGAACTCCGCAATCAAACAATTCAACCCCATCGAGTTTGGGCTCGTTGGATTCGTATTGACGAGTACTTTGGTCCTATATGGTAACCAGGGTCTGATGCTGGAACTGGAAGGTAGCCATAGGAACGCCGCAATAAAACGACACAACCCCGTCAAGTTTGGGTTTGTTTGATTCGTATTGACGAGTACTTTGGTCCTACATGGTAATCAGGGTCTGATGCTGGAGCTGGAAGGTATCCATAGTGTAGTGCTTTTTCTAGCTGAATTGTAGAAATATAGGGAAATCTTAAAGTTAAAGAAAAAAAAAACAAACTTATTCCTTTAGTCCGATACAAAATGAAAAGCTTTATTCTGGTAGGTACATGGTTGTAATTCACTTATGCATAATGTTACTGAAGTTAACAAAATCCCTCAATGCAAAGCACTTAACTAAATTTTTATTTAATACAAGCCAAGGGCAGGATGGTTCAGGTTTGTTTGATCAATCTCGGCAGGTAAAAATCAGGTACAAATTGGGTACAAAACTACAAAATGAGGGGCAATAAAGTACACGAACAAATAGTTATAGGTTTCCTTTTTTTAAAAGAAATTACTAGCCTTCCCCGGAGCGGTTGTTAGTGGATCGTACCTTTTATGCTAAATCTTGCAATCATGGGTCAGAGATATGATATTCCAGTTTCTTAACTTATTCTCTGTTTCTAATATTATTTGTGTAATTCCACAGAATTCCTCCTTGATATTAGGTTATTAGGTAGGTTAGTTGCAGCGGAGCCCTACGGCCTCCGGGAACTGCCCTGGAGATTCATAGCACAGTGTTATGTTAAAAATATAATTAAATATGCCTATGATCTTGAGGTTAGTGGGTCTAACACTGAGTTCTGAAGGAATCCCAGTCAATACATTTGAACTTCATGTAATAAACATAGCAAATGAATTCTAAAACATAATTTTTAATAAATTGACAAATTGTCTTATTGGTTAGTTAATAAAAAGGACATATGGAGGGGAGAGCACCTATTTTGTGAATAATTATTGCTATTAATAAAAAGAAAACAGCTTAATTTGTGAGTTCTTTGCCAAAGAAGGATGTGAAACTTAATATTGTGAAAATTTAGAATTTAACATGAAATTCGCAAGTGTTACTCACTATATGCCTTAATCCCACTAAGATGCCGTTTACTGTCAAGGTTTTTTAATGAAATAGGGGATGAAAAAGGCGAATTTTGGAAATGTAATATTTTTGATTTAATAATCAATTTACCCACAAATAAAAATAAAATTAACAAAATCTGTTTTAAATCATGAAATATAATAAGTTAATTAGATACCTTATTGATTTTTTTTTGCACTTATTGATACCATAAATCCATTTAATTTAAATAATCGCGTGCCGGCGAGTAAATATAGTATTTTTCCCTTAGCTTTACTCTTCAAGCTGAAAACAAAAAGAACTGACTTTTGTAGTCTCGCTTTTCAAATTCAATTCACACGGAAAACGGGAGAAATACCTATTAATTTTATTCGCAGAAATTAAGATAATGTAGAAATTTAGATTTCGATTTAGAATTAAATCAATAACAAATTAGGTACTTCGGTCGATGTCTCACAGACTACTCATAACATAGACGATAGACGCGTTCTAAAAACCAACGCTCCACCTGCGCACAGATTTGCGTTTATGTGGAAGCGACGGAGCCGAGGTCCGTTTGCTGAATGTTAAGCGCCGTATTGGCGACGGAACCTCTCCTAAAACCAAATTCATTTCATAACACTCGTAAGACTCTTAACTTGCTTCAAGATGTGTCAAGTCAACATACGGATCTTTCGAAATTCTACAATATGCAATAAGTATTTCCAGCTAAAGTTATAAGTTTGGTTGAAAAACAAAACGTAATGAAAAATTAACCATAAACAAATTGTGAATGCTTTCCAAATTCTATTCGACGAAACCATAATTATATGATCTGTAAGCCTTAAGTGTACTTTATTACGATATGTCTCTAAAAATGATCAAAACAAACAGTCTAAATGTCAAATTCCGAATTTTGAGAAAATCAACCCACCTAAAGGGAAGCACGGGATTTTGGGCGAAAAAAAACTATCTTTGTAAATAAGGCCAGGATAAACGCGAGATTTATTTTGTTTATGCAAAAATTGAATAATGACCAAAGATAATTGCAAATGTCACTGACGTGACGTGAAACGACGTTGACGTTGACACTTGACATTGATATTGTGAAATTAATTGACAAAGTTGTTGTAATTATGATTTTAGTTGTGCAATTTGTGTTAAAACTACAGTGAAACCAAAGTGTTTTTGCAAAATTAGTGTTTTATGAAATTTTAAGAAAAAACGGTATTACAATAGGAACTCCGCAATAACACGACACAATCCCATCGAGTTTGGGCTCGTTCGATTCGTATTGACGAGTACTTTGGTCCTATATGGTAACCAGGGTCTCATGCTGAAGTTGGAAGGTGGCCAAGGAACTCCGAAATAAAACGACGCAACCCCATCGAGTTTGGGCTTGTTTGATTCGTATTGAGGAGTACTTTGGTCCTATATGATTTTTCTTGATGAGTACTTTGAGCCTAGCCTAGATAATATCCATACGCAACCCCATCAATTCCTTTTGTGCGACCTTCCCCAATTTAGGTGTCAAATGAAAGAGCTTGAATTGTAGAATGAATTGTAGAATATAGTATATTCTGAAAGACAATCTAATACAAGATGGCCGCCATCACAAATTGACAGATTATTTTTATGTACAATCCCCACAATATTGGTCTGTATATGGGGTATCAAATGAAAGTTCGTAAAATACAGTACACCATGAAAAAAACTAAAACAAGATGGCCGCTATCACAAAAGATTTTTAAAAACAAGCTTTTATTTTAATGTCCTAAAAAAGAAAATAAACTTTAATTTATTTTTTTATTACAATCTAGCGAATGGCTTCATTGCACTAAAAAGTGCGTTGAGCAGAAGAAAATATTCATTTCATATTTGTTTATTACTAAATTATTATATGTATATTATATAAATTAATTTGTAGATACAACTAACAATAAAGAACTCGGTAGTCATTAAAATATTTCATATTATTTGAGTAATTAATTTTAAAAAAGTTTTTTTAAAAACAATCTTATATTATAATGCATTAAAAGAGGAAAATAAACTTTAATTTATTACAAGATATATTTTCTTATAAAAATATAAAAGCTTGTCCCGAGAATTAGGATAAACAATAAAACAATTTAACTTGATTATTATCTTTATTTTTTTGTATTAAATAACGTTTTGTACAGCATTGTCATACACACATTACAATGCTATGCAGTTCTGAAATTTAAATGCATATATGATCCCTTTTTTGAAAAACTCGATTTCGTTATAACTGCTGCCTCACGGAAACTCGGTGTCCTGAACAAGGTGCGTAGGTATTTTGCGCCGGACCAACTATGCCTGTTGTATAAAACTCAGGTTAGGTCTTGCGTGGAATATTGCTCGCACTCCGGCTCCGCTCAGTACCTCCTCGATGCTCTGGACAGATTGCAGCGTCGCGCTATTCGATTAATTGGCGATGTAGAGGCAACTAACACCCTCGAACCTCTACAACTTCTATGTGACATCGCCTCTCTTAGCGCCTTTTACCGAAGCACTGTATCCTCCTTTTCACACCGTACCAAGAAATTCCAAGATTCCTTCTTCTTCTTTGTTATTGCTAACGCTAACGAAGTTGGCAAAAAAGCAAACTGCTCACCTGATGGTAAGTGGTAACAGTCACCTATAATACATGTGTCTCGTGTGACATTTGCAGTAAAACTGCAACCCCCACAAGGGCCACAGTGTACGTTGCCAACTTGTGACTTAAGATGTAAAGTCACGGTACCCAGTAATTTCAGTACCATATCTTACCCTTCAAACCGGAACACAGCAATGCAAGCACTGCTGCTTTGCGGCAGAAATAGGTAAGACGGAGGTACCCAAGCACACGACCTTGGTACAGAGTCTCCCTCCGGTAAGTCTTCTGTCGTTCATCCCACACTTGGAATTCTCTACCTGCGCACGTGTTTCCTCCATCCTACAACACGGGTTCCTTCAAAAGAGGTGTGAAAAACATCTTTTAGGCCGGCAAGGGGCGGGCAGGTTGGATAGTGGATGTCTTCCCTCCTCTATCTGTCAACTCATTTGGGCCTCTTTCACCGCTTAACATCAGGCGGGAGGAGGTCATTTGCCAGGCCCTCCATAAAAAAAACTGTTTAAGTACCTTGCCCGTATGTATTTACTTGGTAAGCCTTAAATAAATAAATATTGATAATTCTAAGAAAAAAATATTTGTTTTTTATAAAATGGGTAAATCTTGCGACAAGCTTTTATATTTTATTAAAAACTAGCTGTGCCAGCGAACTACGTTTTGCCATAATATAAAAAATAGTTTACGAGTACGACCTATTCTCAGATCTACCGAATGTGCACAAAAAAATTAATAAAGATCAGTCAAACCGTTTCGGAGGAGTTCGGTAACAAACACTGTGACACGAGAATTTTATATATAAGTGCCGGCGAACTACGTTTCACCATAATAATTGTATAAAAAATAGTTTTCGAACTATTCTCAGACCCACTGAATATACACAAAAAAATTCATAACGATCGGTCAAGCCGTTTCGGAGGCGGTCGGTAACAAACACTGTGACACGAGAATTTTATATATTAGATGTATCATGTAATAAATTAAAATTTATTTTCGTCTTATTAGGGCTTTAAAATAAAATCCTAGTGGGGCGACTTTTTTTTAAAATCTTTTTACTATTATTTTATATTTTATCATTTTGTAACCGCATGGCCGCCATTACGAAACTCGACCAAAGTACTCGTCATTACGAAACAAACGAGCCCAAAACTCGATGGGCTTGTGTCGTTTTATTGCGGAGTTCCTACGGCCACCTTCCAGTTCCAGCATCATACCCTGGTTACCATATAACATCAAAGTACTCGTTAATACGAATCAAACGAGCCCAAACTCGATGGGGTCGTGTCGTTTTATTGCGGAGTTCCTATGGCCACCTTCCAGCTCCAGCATCAGACCCTGGTTATCATATAGGACCAAAGTCCTCGTCATTACGAATCAAACGAGCCCAAACTCGATAGGGTTATGTCGTTTTATTGCGGAGGTCCTATGGCCACCTTCCAGCTCCAGCATCAGACCCTGGTTACCATATAGGACCAAAGTACTCGTCATTACGAATCAAACGAGCCAAAACTCGATAGGGTTTTGTCGTTTTATTGCGGAGGTCCTATGGCCACATTCCAGCTCCAGCATCAGACCCTGGTTACCATATAGGACCAAAGTACTCGTCAATACGAATTAAATGAGCACAAACTCAATGGGGTTGTGTCGTTTTATTGCGGAGTTCCTATGGCCACCTTCCAGCTCCAGTATCAGACCCTGGTTACCATATAGAACCAAAATCCTCGTCATTACGAATCAAACGAGCCCAAACTCGATAGGATTATGTAGTTTTATTGCGGAGGTCCTATGGCCACCGTCCAGCTCCAGCATCAGACCCTGGTTACCATATAGGACCAAAGTACTCGTCATTACGAATCAAACGAGCCCAAACTCGATAGGGTTGTCGTTTTATTGCGGAGGTCCTATGGCCACATTCCAGCTCCAGCATCAGACCCTGGTTACCATATAGGACCAAAGTACTCGTCAATACGAATCAAATGAGCACAAACTCAATGGGGTTGTGTCGTTTTATTGCGGAGTTCCTATGGCCACCTTCCAGCTCCAGCATCAGACCCTGGTTACCATATAGGACCAAAGTACTCGTCAATACGAATTAAATGAGCACAAACTCAATGGGGTTGTGTCGTTTTATTGCGGAGTTCCTATGGCCTCCTTCCAGCTCCAGTATCAGACCCTGGTTACCATATAGAACCAAAATCCTCGTCATTACGAATCAAACGAGCCCAAACTCGATAGGATTATGTAGTTTTATTGCGGAGGTCCTATGGCCACCTTCCAGCTCCAGCATCAGACCCTGGTTACCATATAGGACCAAAGTACTCGTCAATATGAATCAAACAAGCCCAAACTCGATGGGGTTGCGTCGTTTTATTACGGAGTTCCTATGGCCACCGTCCAGTTCCTTCATCAGATCAGCTCCATGTTATCATAACATTACATTGTCACGATATACATATTATTATGTGCAAAATTTCAGCCCAATCGAAAACCGAGAAGTGGTCAAATCTACATACATACATACAGTGCAAGCTAAATAAAAGCTTGTAAAAATAAAAGTTGATCAAACACATCCCTGTATTTACTATAGTATAACACAGTAAATAATAAACACCTATTAAATTCAAAATTAACATCTACGATATTTTGCTAGGCGGCCGTACCGATTGCGCGACCGAGTGCGCTTGTGTGCGTGAGCGACGCACACAAACAGAGACTAGAGAAATTTACCTAAACTAGCTCGGGCTCGCGCGGATGGTGGGCCTTTAAAGGGTCGGCAACGCGCAAGCGATACCCCCCAGTATTGCAAGCGTCCATAGGCTACGGTAACCGCTTACCATCATCAGGTATGCTTATTTGCCACCTTAGTGGTTTTATAAAAAAAATACGTTTTTGTTTGAATAACATCATTTTGACATTTAGATAATATTTTATAAATTTATCCCTAGACAAAAAGTAAAGAGACTAAAACATCGCCTTACGCAACTCACCTTAGATAAAATGAAGAATAGTACTAAGCGTTTTAAAAAATATATATAATATATAATAGATCAGTTAAAATTGTACCTAAGAATTCCAAAGGCACGGACCACGAGTCTGTGGAGTTTTAAATAAACATAAAAAAAACATCGCCTTAACGCAACCGGCAGCACCGATTGTCGGGGCGGGGCACGTAGACGGTGCATTCCCTCCGTACCAGTTTAGGAATTTGTTTACATTCAATTCCACAATGAAAAAGCCAATTCATTGTACTCACTAATTAAGGCAGAATTAGTTTTGGCGAATTTCCGTGTTACTCTGTATTAAAATGTGCATTTATATTTAATAGGTCTTTTTATTTCACGAATGTTATGGGTGGGTGTTATTTTAAGGTTACTTTTCACACATTCCCGGAAAAATACCTGAATACTATAGATTTTTTTATCAGAATCTTATACAATTCTTGGCTTTTAAACATTTCTTGTTACCTATATTTACAAAGATATTTTTTATTTCTACTGTTTTATTTCTCTGTTGTTGTATTTAAGATTCAAAAACTTAATACTCGTAGCAAGATAGTATTATTAATATTTCTGAAAAAGTTACACTAAATTAACATAAAATATCATTACGTAACTTACAAGCTACCTCCCGACTTGTAAATAAAAAAAATCCGGCCAACTTAAAATAAAAAACCAAATCTCGTCATATCAAGAAATTCGAGTGGTTCCAATTACAATGTGTAATTACCAATCCTTCATTCGTTTTGATTTCATTATATCAGGGTAGCCACTTTATTGACATTGACCGTCTTACCACAAGAAATTATCAAAACAACTTATCATACAATTACAATATGTATCAATGGCGCATTGGAGTATACAATTATACAAACCTGGTACAAATTATATAATGGTTAAACAAACTTACCTTTGTGATGTTTGACCATAATTATATGAGACGTTGCATCCGAAGAGATTTATATAACCAGGTAGTCCACTTTCCAATGTACCGGGCACCAAGCACAATTTTAGAGCGAAGACATAAAAATAAAAAGATAGGTAGGTAGTTTTAGTATTATTCACCCGCTTGCGCGACGTTACGCCGTTTGACTCATTCCTTTAGAGCAAAATTTCTCAAAAACATTGGGTATTTATTTGCAATACAGCAAATAATGGGTAGGGAGGGAGTATAAATCTCTTCGGATGCAACGTCTCATATAATTATGGTCAAACATCACAAAGGTAAGTTTGTTTAACCATTTTAATTATACTACGACGTTGCATCCTCGAGATTTATATAACCAGGTAGGATGTTTAGAGTATTTTGAGAAATTTTTAATTAGAAGAGAAAAAAAAGAAAGTTTGTCGTTAATTCGGTATAAGTTGACTTTTTTTTTATAATTTATAACAAAATCTAAATCAGAAGACTAAAGAGTTTTATTACGCATGATAGACTCTTGATAGAATCTTGATAAGAATTTCCAAGGCACAGAAAATCATCTAAATAATTTATAATAGTAAAGAGACTTCTAAGATGAGATAATATGGGTTTAAAAATCTTAGTGAAAATGTATGAAGCTGAAGCAAGTGGAAAGGGAAGACATTAAAATTCATAAGTTATTTGCTTAAATTTAAATCTAAGATAATGTTTTGACGATTGATGCGTATAGTGTCTAAAAATAGACATCTTATAAATCGATGAACGCCATATAACAGAATTTAGACATCAGCTTAATAGCCGTTCGAATGTCTTCCATTTTAAAAGGCAACTCTGAACAAATTAATTAAAAGGTTTGACATTGTGAATAAATCTATTCCAACCATCAGTTTTACGGATTGTAACACCGTTTGTTCTTAAAATTTTATTAAACACAAATTTTGCAAAAAACTTTTTCGTTTCACTGTTGTTTTTACATGAAAATCACAACTTTTTTTTATTACAACAATTATTTCAAATTCAAATTCAAATTCAAAAATCTTTATTCAACATAGGCCTTTACAGGCACTTATTGACGTCAAAACAAAGCAAAACAATCTAATTTAAAGAAATTATATTAACCTTGTATGTGCATACATCCTAAATATACTCAAGATGTCTGCAAATACAAGTAGGAATGAAAAAAAAAAAAGTTGATTCTACACCTGTTCGGAAATTGGGAGAGCCTTCTCGAGAAGAACAGGCAAGAAACTCGAAAGGTCTAAATTTTTTATCTCCTCTTTTAAATCGCCATTTACAATTTTGGTTTGTTACAGAGTCGTCAATTGGAAGCTGACCTCAAAGCAAAAGTTTGAGCTCAACTTCCATTACAAGAATAGATGTGTTAATTCACATTATATAAGCTATCTCTGAGAGAAGTGCGTGAACTTAGATTATAAATAAATTGCTCTCACTGAACGTTTCTTTGAAACAAAACGCAATACATTGTTAAATATTAGAATTGAGAGTTCAAACCCAAGCTTTTTTGTCCGTCATGTAATCAGACACTTTATAATATGCTTTTTTAATAAGTACATCTTTGATTGCAACTTTAAATTTGTTTAAGCTAAGTTCTTGTATACAACTTGGGATTTTATTGTAGAAACGTATACACAGGCCTCTAAAAGAATTATTAATTTTTTGGAGCCTGGTATTTGGTAAAGCTAACATATTCTTTTGTCTAGTATTAACTGAATGAATATCACTATTTTTACAAAACACATGAATATTCTTACGAACATATATTAGATTCTCATAAATATATTGCGACGCTACTGTCATAATACCAATTTCTTTGAACTTTTCTCGCAAAGAATCTCTCATTTTAAGGTTATAGATTGCTCGAATAGCCCTTTTCTGCAGTACAAAAACAATCTGAATGTCGGCAGCATTTCCCCACAACAAAATACCATACGACATCACACTATGAAAGTAAGAAAAGTATACAAGTCTTGCTGTATCAACATCAGTCAGTTGACGTATTTTCCATACAGCGTGAGCTGCAGAACTAAGTCTCTTTGACAATTTATCGATATGTGGGCCCCATTGCAGCTTAGAATCAAGTGTGATCCCAAGAAATACTGTGGTGTCCACAGGGTCAACACCTATATCCTTTATTTTTACAGTGGTGTGAACCTCTTTGACATTGGGTAAAACAAATTTTATACATTTTGTTTTCCCTTCATTAAGTGACAGGTTGTTCACATTAAACCAGTGAACAATTCTTGAGATAGAATTATTTACATCGTCATTAATTTGCACACCTCTTTTAATTTTAAATAAAAGTGAAGTATCATCTGCAAATAATACCATCTCATGTCTATCCTGTACAAAATCAGGGAGGTCATTGACATATATAAGAAATAGAAAAGGACCAAGAATCGAACCTTGCGGAACTCCCATTTTAACTGCAGAACCTTGAGACCTTTTTCCATTGATGTCTACTTTTTGAATCCTCCCACTTAGATAAGAGATTAGAAGATCAAGTGCAGTGTCACGAAACCCATAGTGGTGTAATTTTCTGATCAAGATTTCGTGATAAACGCAATCAAATGCCTTGGACAAGTCACAAAAAATGCCTAACGCATCGTGTGAGTCTTCCCAGGCTTCGAATATATGTTGTATTAACTCAACACCAGCATCGGTTGTTGAGCGACCCCTCCTAAAACCAAATTGTTTACAGTGTAGAAGATTATTCCTATTAAAATAACTTTGCATTTGCTCCAACATTATTTTTTCAAAAATTTTGTCAATTAGTTTCACAATGTCCATTTCAACGTCATTTTTACACGGTAAAATTGCAAGTACCTTTGATCATTGTGCAATTTGTGCATAGACAATATTAAAGAAAATAAATTTCGGGTTTATCCTGGCATATCTACACAGATAGTTTTTTTTTTCAAATTCAAAATGATTAAATTTGACATTAAATACGTTTGTTTTGATAACTTTTAGAGACATTTAACAAAACATATTTTAAATTAATAGATCAAATTAAATGAAGACATTTAATACGAGACATATAAATTGATACGAGTACTTAGTTTATAACAAGAGTTTCGTCGAGTAGAGTTTTTAAAAGCTTTTATATTTTTGTTTATTGTTAATTAATTATAACCTTTTGTCTTTTTCAACCAAACATTTATTACTTTCACTTAGAACACTGATTATATATTATAGAACTTCAAAAAATTCATATGTTTACTGGTGACGGTGATAAGCGATAAGTCGGTCCTTAACACTTCTTGAATCACAATGAGAATTTCATAGATTGTGTAACTGGTTGGGATATTATGGGTGTGATTCCTTTACTAATGACCTTAGAAAAATCAATCCCTAGCTAAAATCGAAGTATATCATATTTTCTGCTTTTCATTTTTTTCAAGAAAAATTACGAAATGTTTCGTTGGAATATATCATCCTTCGAGGTTTTGTTTCCAGTTCGAGATCAAGGCTCAGGACACGCAATACATACTTACCTATAAATAATAAGGATTCTCCGAATGATTCATCAATTTGTTATAATAATTTAAGTACTTACGCTAATTACCAAGGTACCTTAAGTACTTCTAAATCACTTGAATTTTCTATTTGATTTAGAACAGATAAATTTATTAACTTTTTTGGTAGGTAAGGATTTTTCAAACACATTATATTGTCAAAATCCGTCTTTTACATCCCCTATTTCATGAAAAAAAATCCTGATAGCGGCATCTTGGTGGATTAATGAACAATATTTACACATTTTATGTTATAAATATTCTAGATTTTTACCATAGAAAGTTTCAGATCACTCCTTGGCAAATAACTCACAAAGGCTATTTTCTTTGAATTTATTAATGGTAGTAGTTGTACACAAAATAAGTGCTCTCTCCTCCATATGTTATTTTTATAATCCAAGAAATAACAAAATTTTACAATTTATTAAAAATTATGTTTGTAAAACCCAGTGTGAGAGCCCCTGACCATATGATCATAGGCATGTTACTATATACTTATTTAACCCAACACTGTACTATAAATCTCCAGGGCAGTTTCCATAAGGCTTGGCTGTCTGGTTTTTCAGTGGAGGAACTAAGAAACAACTAGTATAACAAGGAAGAATTCTGTGGAATTACATATCTAAAACATATAAAATCTAAGAAATTGGAGTACAGTATCATTGACTCGTGATCGCAAGAATTCAAAGTCGAAGGTACGATCCACTAACCATCGTTACGGGGAAGGCTAATCTTAAAAAAAGAAACAAAACATTTTCATTTTGTGTATTCCATTACCCAGTTGTGTACCCAATTTTTAGCTTTGTTTGTTTGATACCGAGATTGATAAAAAAAAATCCGAACCATTCTGCCCTTTGTATTTTCTGTATCGTTTCGATTTCTGTATCTATTATAATATAGGTACCCGATTCTCTTTTATTTAACTTACAACTCTAAGGATATGATTGTATCTGACTATTATTATGATGGCTGGCTTGATTGTATTGTTCTCTTATGCTTATGCATAAGAATAATAATCTGGCAAGTGTCATGGTTTGCCAACTTTTGAAGTTACTTTCCAAACTCGCATAGTACTTTTTTTCAGTACGGTATGTTAAAACTGGCCGAAATATTAATGTTGAATATTTGATTGGGTAAAAAATGTCATTTTATTCTTAGCTGGAGCAGCTGGCTTTAAATTTTAGGCCAGAATATACAGAAGCATTATTCAACATTACAAAACAATCGAAAATATTTAGAAAAGTAAAGATTTATAGCCACAGGAATGAAAAGACTGTCAGGGTGTAGGTTTTTTTCATGGATTTAATAATCAAAACTTAAGATTAGATTTTGATTATTAAGTCCATGGTTTTTTCCGATTTTATTTTTTTTCTAATGAGCGCTCCACATTCACGCGAGATACTCGGTGAGAATCTCGGCAAGAATCTCCGCGAGAACCTCGGCGAGAACTTCTTGGGTACACACAGGCAGGGTTGGCACGATTAAATCATTTTGGTTCAAATCATGATTTAAATCAAAACATTTTTTTAATAAAAATCAGTGCTTAAATGAATTATCTTTATTTTTGTGAAGAAAAATGTATTTTTATGAATATCTATTTTCCGAGTAAATCATTATTGTAATTCTTGATTAAAAAAACTAATTTTCCAGCTTTTTGGTCTCTAGTCTGTTACGTAATTTCGAGTGAACAATGCCAAATGTAAAAAAAAAACTTTCCACTGATGCTGAGGAGGCTATCGCTCCAAATAGTTGCCTCAGAACTAGGTAAATATTTAATTTTTCCTCTTCCTCTTTCGTTTCCGCAAAATAGTTGCTTACTTATTAAAATTAGTAACGATAAAAACGAAAAAATCAAACAAATCATGATAAATTAGGATTTATTCAATAAATCATGATTAATTGGATTTTATTAAAAAATCATGATTTTTTCCAACCCTGGTACAAGGTTCTTAATACCGACAAAAGTCGGAGAACATCGCCGGAACATGCGAATCGGATCCACATTCACGCTTCTCGTATTGTTCTCACGAGAATGTGGAGCGCTCATAACAAATATTATAACTTGGCCTATTACCCGGTTTCGGTTTGACGTTGACATCTGGGACATTTTTGTATGTTTGTATTGAATAGGCTCCGAAACTACTGGACCGATTTGAACAATTCTTTCACTAATAGAATGCTACAATGTCCCTGAGTAACATTGGATATCGAATATTTTTTACGGGAAAATATGGCATTCCCACGGGAAAAACTAAAATAACGCGGGCGAAGCTGCGAGCGGAAAGCTAGTCCTGGGGGCTAGCTTTCCACTCGCAGCTTACCATGATCGCGTATAGCAAGGTCAAAACAATATTGAATTGAAACAGAGCCATCGCTGTTGCTGCGTATAGCGCCATCCCGCTCTCAGTGCGGTTTTATTATTGTTTTGAGCGATCATGGTTAGGCTGTATAAGTTAATTTTAATGGTCTGAATTCGTTATAGGTCTTTTTACATCGTGTATGCTTTTATATACCTATATTATGCTTTTTACTAAAAAATAAAACGGCTTAGTATTTAATATTTAATTCTATTTAATATTTATTACTTTGGTGCAATATCAGAGCAATTATCACAAAATCAAAAGAGTACACAGTAATTTCAAATCAGTGGAAACTTTACTGGTGCATAATATTATCCTAATGTGATATGTTAACTGTTTGTTTCCCAAATATAAATAAACATATAAATTACGTTGCCGACTGTACTAAAAAAATAAATTTCATAAGAATAAAGAAATGGGACGAATCACTGAATAAAAAAAATTCAATAATTCAAATTCTGTGATTCGTCCCATGGGACGAAAGGGTCGTGGAACGAAACAGCGAATGCGTCCAATTGTGGACCGATACTCCTGCATGGGATGGTCTCAAGGTCACTAAGGTCAGGATCTGATGATAGGATCCCATGAAAATCGAGGGAAACCCTAATTTAATTTAAGGGTTTCTTTCACTAAAAAGATTTCATACACTAAAATAAATAATATGGTGGTTGTTATAGATTTTCATTTTCGCATGTTTTACATGCTTTTAATTGAACATTTTTCAATTTATGCACTAGTATTGTCTTATAAATTTCTCTCACTGAAG
Source organism: Schoenobius gigantellus (assembly GCA_963935595.1). Classification (NCBI taxonomy): domain Eukaryota; kingdom Metazoa; phylum Arthropoda; class Insecta; order Lepidoptera; family Crambidae; genus Schoenobius; species Schoenobius gigantellus. The sequence continues at coordinate 12,719,521 of OZ012558.1, forward strand.
AATGCGTGCTGGGAGGTTAACTATATTATCGCTCTCTTACATGGAAACATTACCAAGTAATATCCAAAGGTTTATTATTTTATTTTTTTTATATTTACAGTTTACAGATTTTGTCCTCAATATGTGCTATTAGATCTTGCTTTTTGCCAAATTTCATAATTCTAGGTCTTGTCAGTCATTCTGCGTTGAGGGCATGATGCAGAAGGAGGTGGCGGAAAGGGCCAGGGAGGATGACCCTCTGGCCGATCCCTGCCGCCGCAGAAGGCTGGGGCGGAGGAGGCGGATGTACGCCCGCCTTCTTCCTCCAGACGGCAACCAGCGGAGCCCTGGGTTGGGAAGCCCGGGCCCTGCATTGCATCGGTTACCGTCAGTCGCTGATCCCCTGGATGCCCCGGGGATCACCGGCCTCCCCTTTTTGGGGGGCGCTTGAGAGGGGCTCGCCCTAGGCGAGCAGACGCCGTCGTGGATGTTTTCGTCATAGTTCCCATGACCTTGTCCGGCAGCGACGCGTCCCTCCTCGGCGTATTCGTATTCATATTCATCAGATGACGATGAGGATGCAGCGATGATGGACTTGCTCCCGCCAAGGCGGATTTGAGGGGCATCGATGGGTTTTAGTCGGTAGGCCGCGGTTTCTGGCTGACACTGCCCCCAGTGGCCGCGAAGAGTCCGACATAACTCCGCGCTTGAACGCATTTCCCATCGTAAAAAAAGGTCTTGCCAGTCTGGCTTACAGACGGACAGATGGTTATATATTAGATAAAACTTGTTTCATATCAGACAAACGGTAATACCAATTTTTCTATTATGACGTAGCGTAGAGTATATGAAGCAAAAACGTCTGTAAAATTTACACGTGTAGGTATGCAAATTCTATTGCGAAAACCAGTTTTCTGCTAAATTATGGGATAACAAGCTTATAAAATATGGGTCCTAATTATGGGGCATATTCAAATTATTTTACGGACATACTTTACAGTCACCAAAACCTTTAATATTTATGTAGATTATATTGAGAATGCTCATAATTGTCATATTGGCTCTCCAATGAGCTCTTCGAAGCTCGATTGCCTTCGGAATCTCACTATTAGATCCGTCTTTAATTTTCGGGAATTCGACCATGTATTGTGTTTTCTCCTTCTCATTCTAAAACGTTGTAGGGACTTACACTTTCTGACACTTCTATATATCTGAAAGATTGTTTATCCCTTCAATTCCCTTCGTACCCCTCAACAATCAATTTCTGTTATGACTTTATCCTGGTGATACCCTTCAAGTCATCCTAATGCTTATCCTATTCCTTTTCTGTGCTGGCTGCCCAGTTGTTGAGTACTGTGTCTACCAATATCTGGAAGGCGCTTTCAGTGATGTACTTTAATCACAGCTGAAGACATATTACAAGCTTTTGAACATCTTGTCTATTCGATTTCCTTCCTGTTAATCTCACTCACCAAAGCAACTGAAAGAATACAACCAAGGGTTATTACGAGTACGTGCCTATCTTATTTAAAAAGCTAATTTCTAACTCCTAAAAGTCAAGGATCTATAATTAGCTCAGCAAAGCGGAAGAATCCGAGATGATGATGACTTCTAGACGGAAATACCTGAAAAGCTTCAGAAAGAAGATGAAAGACGTTGGAAGTGCCATTGAAATTGTAGGGTTTTCCTCGATTTTCCATCACCAGATCCTGACTTGGCGACAATGGGACAATTATCTTGGAAATATAATCTTTTGGATACAAAAAGATGATTTTCAAAAATCTTTTTGTATCCAAAAGAGTTAATAAATGAGGGAGTTATTGAGGTAACAAACACACAAAAAAAGTTAACACGTTGAATAAAGATCCTCTTTTTGGAAGTCTTTTAAGTTTTATCAAGCGTTACTCGTTTTTAGCGAGTGTTACTTTAACCGCCGAAACCAACTTGACTTTGATAGTGAGGCCTTTGTACGTTTTCTATACATACAAAACCAACAGACCACCAAATCCTTATCGAAAGCCTTTAACAGTTGACTTGACTTATGTCAATATCGATTTGATTGATTATTTTACATGGGGTCTTTTAATTTATTCCGCGCGAACGTGATTAACATATGATCAGTATTGCTCGTTGTGTCGAAACCGCAAAGTTGAGACACTCATTAATTTGGGTTTTGTCTTCATTAGCATTTGTAATTAATAAATTATCAAGGAAAGCGGTCAGTAGGTTAAAGTATTATACTGACATAATACGCGTGTAACTACTTCCTTTTCAATATGACGTGATAATGATTGAATGACAGAGCACTCGTGTGCTTATCGGCATTTTTTCACTCTCCTGATAAACGTTTTAATAGACAAAACACCGGCATCAAAATCGTCATATCATTTCATTACATAGGTATACACATGCCACTGGGTACAGGGCCTGAAGCTAAAGCATCATTCGCTTTCGTTTCGTTAGAACGACAATCTAGAATGTAAAGAATGATACGTTATGTGGAATCATGGTGGTGATTTTGTTACTTAGCGACTGATTGGGCTATCGTTATCAAACTGGATGACTCAAGGGGCCACAGTACCTACTACTAGCGCCGCCATCGCCATTCGTTTTTAGGGTTCCGTAGTAAACAAGGAACCCTTATAGTTTTTTATTAATTATAATAAATTAAAGACGTTTCTACAAAAAATAGATCAGTCAACTACTCAATACAGATATTTCAGATTTTTTACAACAACATGGATGTACTTTTTACAACAACATGAATGCACTTTTTACAACCAGTGCTACTAATTTCGACTGCGTTACAGGACACAACACTGGAAGGTTGCCAAATCAGAAATAATGCATTCTCCTTTTGCATGCTCATATCTTTTTCTCAATAAAATATAACAAAAAATTACTTACATTTTATACTTAAACTTTTTTCAAACAAACAATAATAGGAAGAATGTGTCAATAATAGATTACACAAAACTGCAACAATTATGTTTATTAATTGTTTATAATTATTGATTGTCTTTATAGTATTGTCGTATTGTATACTTATAGACGCCACGCAAGTGACACTCATTGTTCGTTATCAAGTATCACGACAATTAGGCTTCGGGCCATTACAATTAACATGCTGCCGGATCAAAATAGTTTCAACCGATATAAATATTAGATTACATTTATAATTCATAAGCTGAGACGGAACAGCCGGCCACTGGTTAGCTTGTGAGCGTGTTATATTTTCAATTGTCCTTACAGATTTATCCATTGTTATTATTTTGTCTTCTAGATACAATGAACAGAAGTTTGCTTAAGACAATACTCGTCTTTACTCCTAAGACCTAATATTTGATATCTCTAAGATTTGTTAAGAAATAATGAATGTAAAGTTATCAAATATAATTAGTAATTAAACGAAGTTAGCTTAAGTGAAGTTCTTTTATAATTGTGCGAACTGCACAGTCTCGAAATGATAAGTTTAACTAATAAACTTATTGACAGATACGAAATAAACTTATAAAATATATAAATAAACTTATTGACAGATACGAAACAGGGCGCTGATTGGTGGATAACGTCCGGATGCCGCAATTTTTTAAACTTTGAAACAAGATTTTTAGCTCTGAGTCTCGACAGATGAATAGTGATGTCCCTACTGCCTTAACTGCCAGTTTTTGACGTAGGTAATTTATAATTGACTTTCGACGGAGTGTTCCGCTTAATCTTTCCCTGTCTTTTGGAAAGCCACGAAATATTGCGCGCGCAGGATCTCAGACTTTTTAAAAGCTCTTTGCACGTACCCACTAAATGGAGTATTCTGGCCCATGGCCATAACATTACAGAAATCCCTACTGGCGCATGTGTTTTCTCTTTCTTCTACAGCTCCGCGTTATTTAAGCAGAGCATGAAAAGGCATTCTGCACCGCAGGTCTTCAGGGTGAGCATGGCAAGTGGTGATTATACATGATGTGTTGCTGCATTTGGTAGAATGAGATCAACCTTCATTACAAAATTACTTGGCTGTACGTCCTACTTGTAAAACTCTACAAATATAGACTGAATTTCAACAGCAAGACGAATGCAGACTGCACGGTTAATAAGCAGTTTCATTGTTGTTGTGCTGCACTCAAAATGCAGTTAAAAAGCTGTCGGTCTGTATAGAGCCTAAAATGTATAGTAAATAAGCCCTTATTAATGATAGGACTCATGCAGCCACATTAAGACATTTATTTGCCAGTAAAACTGAAAAAATTAACAGCGCAACATACAATGAGCCACAAAGACAAATTACACAATAATTGTTTACAGTGTAAATTTTCTTTATGATCGAAGCGACAAAAAGTAGATCGAACAGGACCGGTTATAAGGCTTGCACAATTATTATTGTGTGAATCTATAATAAGGAAAGATTTGATTGTCTGTTTGTATTGAATAGGCTTCGAAACTACTGAACCGATTTTGATGAAAGTTGGTATAGGGATAATTCAAGACCAGGAGAAGGGCATAGGGTATTTTTCCTACGGGAAAAAAAATCCCACGAGAAAACAAAAATAACGCGGGCGAAGTCGCGAGCGGAAAGCTAGTGGGTTATTATAGAGATTGCTTTACAGACGACAAACATAGTGCGTGAAAAAAAGAATAATAAAGAAATTTCAAAAAATATATTTCATAAATTGCAATAATTTACATTCTTCGCATCGCAATCGCATTTAATAATAACATCGATATGAAATAAAATCAATCAATAGTCATCGTAAAAATCTATTCCAAAAAAACTTTTTTTTTTAAATTTAAATATAAATTTTAAAAATATAGGTACCTATTACTTCCAAAAATATTAATTAAAAGATGAGATTCAATTACAAGAAATAAATTGTTTAGACAATTAAATTCAATATAGTTATAAATTGAGCAATTTATAGTTAAATGATTTTTTGTGCAAGTAGAAATATTTAGAAAATCTAAACACTATCTAGTAAAATGACAATTTCAAAGAATATTCTAGGAAGCGATTGTTTTACGAGAAACAGTAGCGTCGAATACGAGACCTTTGTGAATCGATAATGTCAATGCAGAACTACCTACTCGCTTCAATGCAATTTATTTAATACAATATCTTTAACTTGCAAGTAGTGTTGCCCAAAATTGGTCTTGCAGTCTTGCGAGACTTGCTGCAAGACCGAGACCAAGGTCGGCCTAATTGTAGCAAGACCAAGACCAAGGCTGTATGCTTACTCAGGCGAACAAAAATCAACAACCCCAACACAATCCCAATGTCGATCGATCGGAATTGGTTCAAGTGTAAGCCTACTGATCCATACAAGATTTGAGCAAGAGTCTTGCTCAAGAGTCTTAAGCGATAATAATATAGTTCTCTACTCGTTAATTAAGGTATTTATCTTTTTACCTCTTAACTGTGGCGTGATCTGAACTTATTACCAACTCATAGTCCGTTCAACTTTGATCTCTGGGTGGGAATGAAAAGGTGAAATTGTTTTGCTGTCTTCCTGTTACTTGCCGAAGCAAGCCACCATGAATACGAATGTTTAATACTGTAAAAAATATACTGTTATTTTTTTATACATAGCAGGGAAGTTCTTGGTCATCATCTCGCCTGATGGTAAGTGACGATAAGGCCGAAGGTGGAAGCGAGCTTCACCTGGACTCCACAACAACTGAGAAACTGGCTTCTTACCTCTAATTGTCTGAACCCAACAATGTTATTAATATTGTTATTACAACGACATACATGGGTAAGACAGTGGTATTAAAAGTCGTGTTCATCATCATCATCATCATATCAGCCAAGAGACGCCCACTGTTGGACATAGGCCTCCCCCAAGGATTTCTATACCGATCGGACCTACGCCTCCCGCATCCAGCGGCTTCCCGCGACCTTCACCAGATCGTCGGTTCACCTTGTGGGGGGCCTACCAACGCTGCATTGCCCGGTACCCGGCCGCCTCTCGAGGACCTTTCTGCCCCAACGGCCGTCAGTCCTACGAGCGATGTGTCCTGCCCACTGCCACTTAAGGTTTGCAATTCTATGGGCTATGTCGGTAACTCTAGTTCTTCTACGCATCTCATAATTTCTGATGTGATCACGTAGAAATGGTGAAATCACGTAGAAAGTATGTGTTGTGTGTTTATTTTTATTGGAAAAGAGATTCATTCTAATCATTTTTACAGATTACCCGTAATGTTTATCCTTTAATTTTATTCACAATTATAAGATTTTCCTGTAATTGGGCATTATTAATGCAAATACTGTTATAAAAATTAAGAAAAACGAATACTGATAGGAAGTTGGGGATATACTACCATTGCCTGACAGGGTTCAGTCGCAAGTCCCAAAAACAGGTATCCTATGGTATATTCGACTCAAAAGCTCGATGAATGGTTGTCACACTTAAAGAAAACGTTCTATCCACATCACCCTAATGATGTATATTTGATAACTGATAATGTTAATATTTCACCATAATACAAACAAATGCGGATGCAAGTCATGTTATGCTAACGGAAACTTTCACCATAATTTAAACGTTATCTTAAGGCCACTCAATACGTACACTGAGTCATAAAACTCGAAAAGTTATTCAAACTGCGCGCGCGCAAAAGTGACATTTGGATCAACAATGACTGGGCGTAAAACTCTTCAGGCATTTCCGTGTGAATAGCGAAGTGAAGTTCTATCGAACGCATAGATTATTACAATGCAACCGAGATTTTTCCTAAGTTACAAACTTCGAGCTCAGCTACGATGAAATGTTTTTGAGCATGTATCAATTACTTTTAGTTCGAAATACGAATCTTTCTCGATTCCGAATCACCGTGCTAATGTCAAAGGCCTTTATTAATATTTTCTTAGTAAATCTTAGCCTCACTTAGTAAATCTAGATAAAAAGAGATAAATCTTAAATTTTTTAAAAGTTTATTAATACGGGCCTAAATGGACAGCAGGTGTCGCTCTCGCTACTACCAGGTGGTACTCCCACCTGCAAGAAAGATTGCATTCTACGTAGTAAAAAAAATAATATTGCCCAAAATATCGCATCACTTTTTAATGTTCGCCAAATTTCGAATGAGATGAACAGACTGAGAAACGTGTCCAGTGACATCTAAAAAGTAAAAAATAAATTAAATGTAAAAAAACCCCTTTAAAAATAAGCTTTTATTTAAATGCGCTAAAAAGAAAAAATAAACTTTTACTTCTAACGTCATTTCACATTTGACACAATTTATATGACATAAAAGCTTGTCGCGAGATTTACTTTTGTAGATAAACAAGTAAATTAAATAATTTGATGTGAATAATTTTATACATTACAATTTTCAAACTAAGTAAATACGAGTAGGTATTTAAAAGTACTCTTTTAAGTACTTTTAACTTACTACACACAAGTAAATCTCACGACAAGCTTTTATGGCATTGTGTCAAATGTGAAATGACGTTATAAGTAAAAGTTTTAGTGTAAAAGTTTATTTTTTCTTTATAGCGCATTTAAATAAAAGTTTGTTTTTAAAAGGTTTTTTTTTACATTCAAGTCGGTGGCACTTGAAATTTGTTCCCTTTCAATAACCGTTGCAGACAAGGTATGCGATTTAACAGTTGCCAGATGCAATAAAATATGTAACGCACATAATACTCGTATTTGTACCGAAGTCGTGACCGACGTATAAGCGAGACACACCGCATTCTCAACTCAGCGCGCCTTCGTAAATAAATTTGAAACTATATGTTGGTGAATTATAATATCCCGACTGGCTACTTCTAGGTCTGTCGTATTTTTTTTTTGTTAAGAGAACTTGTAAAAATAACACAGATGCAAAAAATCCAGTCAAAATAAATAGAAAATTGTATTTTCTATTAGTTAATCAAGCCGACGTTGATATGATCTTGGCGTCTTAGGCGAAAAACAAGCAGCTATTTGGTGCGTCTCTTTAATACCTTTAGCAGTGCACTAGGACCACATTGCCCAGTCTGGCTTACATTGAACCATCTTCGGAATTTCCAAGGCCGAGTAATAGATCAGATGTGTAATACTGTTTGGTTAAATTTTGTTTTATAGTTTAAGACACTGGATGCCATTGCATCTACGTGTTGTAAAAAAAATGTGTGTTTTTCAATAACAGGATAGTCTCCATTCTCAGTTGGACGATCTTGGAAGGCGGGCTTACGTTGCCTGCCGACATGTGTACCTATGTATAGTCCATAGTCAATAGGGTCACACTTAATGCGCCTGAAGAATATCTCTATGTCCAGAGTAATCAAGACTGAATCTGGATCTGCTGTCCAATGGAAATACCCTATCTATCCTATCATTATGTAAATATTTTTTTAAATCAAACAACAACGCGTATGTATGCAATACGACATATACACACACATATTCACACATTCAGAAAACAACATTTGTATATTTCCATAATAATATTTTTGCCGCTTACCCCGACTTCGCTCTAGAATAATGCAGTGTCGTCGATAGTGGAAAACGTACGTTTTTCCGGTTTAAATATTTTTCGTTTGATAAGGTAGCCAATTCTCTCGTTAAACTGGTGTAATATGTAAAAAAATAATAATTTATTGAGTAGCACTAACTGAATAAAATGTCTGGCTTCAAGAGTAACTTGCGCGGTTGTGCAACCCTATCTCACAGAAAGGTCAGAACAGTGTCAGTCTACATTGTGATGGTATTCTGTGAAATGCCTTCACGAATTTTAATATAAATTTAATAAAACTACATTAAAAATACATTTATCGTCACTTACTTTCTTTTCGTGACTGTCGTAAAAACGGATTAAAGGAAATTATCGCAATTATACCTTTCGAAGATAGTCTGATAGTGAAAACTCGAGACTTACCTAATTACCTACCCCTAAAATAGCCCGTCTAGCCAACGTGACGTATTACGCCAATAACCTAATCGTCTAACGATCGTTTTTAATATCCTATTTACCTCTGGGTTTGTTTAGAGATAGAATTTTGACGTATTTTGTATGGAGCTAATGTCAAATAGCCTATTGCTAGAAGAATCAATCTGAAAAGGTGCGCTATTAAACCAAACGAACAAAGAGCTAGAGGTAGATAAAGAGCATTCTTTCTTGATCTTTTAGTGTAAACGAAAGCTCGTTATGGGCGCTTACACCAAAAGCTCAACGAGCAAGAATGAGGACCAATAACTATAATTCTTGCACAATAGATGTTTAGAACAGCATAATCACACAAGAACGCTTTCAAGTGACCGCTCCGGGGTGCGAGCGGCGCTCGCGCGCAAGAACGCTCTTAGCAACTGAAGAAGCCCGTGCCGATGAATGGGACGGATGGGACGTGGGTTGAGTGAATAAAAAAATATATCTCAAACAGTTCTTGGCGTTTCATTGCTAGAAATAATATTGATGAACAGATGAACATAGGAGCGAGCTCGGTCAGAGTTAAGTCGCCCACCCATAGAGGCGGGAGCGGGACGGTAGCGGAATTTTTACTTGCGCCGCGTCGCTTCCGCGGGCGATTTCTGTGTGACGTGGTCCATATAGCAACACAAACATTACAAAAAATCTGCTCCGCTACCGTCCCACTTGTCGCCTCTGTGTGTCGGCGCCTTACGTAAGAATAGGTGAACGTATAAACGCCAATACAGAAACGAGATGAAAATGAACTCTTAGAAGTCAATAAAACATGGTAATTCTGGTCATCGGGTATGATATCAGTAGTCGATTCGTTCGATGAAGATACCAAGACAGCTCGAAAGATGATGTCTTACTTATTTCAGTTCAATGAGATTGCTTATTATTACGTAACTTTTACCTTTCATACATCCGTTTCCTATACTATGATTGACTGTTAATGGTATGGACTTTTCATAAAATAACACCACAATACTGTAAACAATCGTGAACTTTCCTCAATCTTAGCAGTTTCCGATTCAATTCGACAAAGCTTTTGCTCTCAGGGCAGAGCTTCATAAATCCTTACTAATGTTATAAACGCGAAAGTTTGTGAGTATGGATAGATGTATGGATGTTTGTTACGCTTTCACGCAAAAACAACTGAAAAATTGAAATTTTGTAGGTAGATGGATTACGACAGGTATTAACATATATAAGCTACTTATTATCCCGGAAAAATAAGTAGTTCCCGCGGGAAAGTAGATTTACAGTATTTTCTTTGAACTTTTAAGGCGAAACATAGTTCGCGGGCACAGTTTAAATAAAGTCTCATCACCAACAAAATGTTTAATAATAATAATGTAACCTCTATTTGCTCTATCTTGTCTATTTCTGGGCGTCGGTGGTGCTGTGGACTCGGCACTTGCCTTCCAATCGGGAGGTCCGGGTTCGAGATCGCCATGTACCACTGTGTTTTTCGTTATTCGAATTTCATATGTACATTTGTCTGACACTCGGTGAAGGAAAACATCGTGAGGCAACCTGCATACATCTGCGAAGAAATTAAATGGTGTATGTGAAGTCGACCAATCCGCACTGGGCCAGCGTGGTTGACTAAGGCCTAATCACCCTAACATAGGGTAGGCTCGAATCCCTCGGTGGGGACGTATATGAGCTGTGATGATGATGTCTATTTCTGCCGCTAAGCCAACGCTAAGCAAAGGTGACTGCATAGCATAGAGCAATTAAGCTGCATAGCTGTTTCGATTTAAAGGGAAGACCTCTGAACAATCACTTTATTCTTCTGAGGGAAAGACAGACAGTGAAATTACTGGCTACCATCTGGCTACTATGACTTGACATCTTATGTCACAAGTTGTTAACGTACATTGGGGTCCATGTAGGACTTTTAGATTTGCAAATCTTACAGAAATCATATACGTGCTATAGGCAACTGTAGCCCCTATTTTAGAAGGCGAAGCAAATGACCCTATTCCACCTGGTGGTAAGTGAAAATAGAGTTCAAATGCGAAGGTAGCTAGTGCGGGAGAGAGATTAAACGCCGCACTAGCCACCCTCACCTTGCCGACCTGCAAAGTACTTCTTCGCGCCTCTTTTAAAGGACCCGGGATTGTAAGGAGGAAACAGGTGCGTTGGCAGAGAGTTTCGTTTCTTAATCGTGCAATTTAGAAATATTTCACCATCTCTGACACGTGCAATAATTGTCGAAAAATATATGAAATATCTATACTAGTTCCTTTTTAGAGGAAAGATTTGATTTGTATTCATTTGTATGCAATAGGCTCCGAAACTACTTGATTGAAACACCGATTTGAAAAATTCTTTCACGTTGAGAATCCTACGTTATCCCTGATGAACAAAGGCTATTAAATTATTTTTCCTAAGGGAAAATATAAAATTCCCACGGGAAAAACAAAAATAACGCAGGCGAAGCTGCGAGCGGAAAGCTAGTGACATATATTTTGGCAGTTGTCGCACCTGACAACATGTTAAAATATGGTGAAATAGGGGCCAGGTGGGCAAACTCTTTTTTGGAAGGTGCAAGCGTACCGTACCTGCCGATGGCTAGTCGACAGACGTGTGTAGGAATCTCCTTGCACAGTGTGGGGTAAACCCACTAACCTACCTCGACGTCCATCTTGTCCTTAGGCGAACCAGGGACAGGGAAACCTAATTTCTCTGGATCTTAACGTCCGTGGGGAATGACTCTGGATATGGAGTTAATCCCCAGACGGGGGGTCTATAATCGCGTGCATCAGGAGCTATCTTAGCACGCAGGCCACGCCTAGGACGGTCATGAAAGGCGGGCAGAATGGGATCAGGTGGGCAGCCTGCTTTATTGCCAATATAGCTGTATAAAAAAAAGATTGACCCCTGATACCGAAAATCAGTCAAGACGACTAACGCTTGAGATGTAGCTAACATGTTCACTGACTTTGAATTGACTCTTAACTCGAATGACATAATGATAAAATCTATGGGTATTTTAAGATCCTATGACGAATGGACAAATTGCCTTCAAAAACCTTTAAAAACAAAAACGGTGAAGTCTTGTGCATTCTGGATTTGGTACTTACTTTAACACATTAGGCACAAAACTAAAATAGTCATCATGAGATTTTAATGACAACGTTAACGTTATTAAGGAGGTGCTGTTCCCGTGTACCTACTCAATATGTAAAAATACGTATAAGATCCTATTGTAAGCAGATAGCCTAAATAATACTTGTTCGAAATAAATATGGCCACGGTTTAATTTGCTATTTCTAGTCAGCGACACTAAGAGATCACGATAAGTCGATAAAGTCTCGACAAAGCACCTTTTACTCCAGTTCTGAATTAATTAGAAAGGCAATCAAATAATGTAACATAATCTATTTCTTTATCGAAATCGTGATTGTTTTTGTGCGGCCCGCGGCGCCAGGCTTCGGTCCTTAGATTTACTGAATCAAAATTCAGGGTGATTAGATCTCATGTTATAAATAGACCAATATGCTCATTGTATATAATTATGTCTATTTTGACGTACAGTATATTTTATTATATTATCATAATATATGCTATTATGGATTATTACTCTGCGCCTTTGGTTTGTGAGCTTTGCTGCTCGGCGGTAAATTAAAAAAAAAATAAGTCGAAGTATTTCGAAGTAGACAAAATGTAATTGTTTGAAAATAGAATTTAAGTAATCACAGACTTTGGCAAATATGGCAAACTTATGGTCATTGTTTACGTAACTGAGGGCGACTTCAAATCGCGTATAAACGATCTTGAAACATTTAAGCACACACACCTTTCAACCTAAGTAATTTTGAGTGTTCTAAGAATCATTTTCAGGAAATGATTCCTAAATTACGCTCCATTAATTAAGTCCGCCTTTGTACATAAAATTTTACAAAAAGATTTAATAAATAAATTAATAAATTAAAGATTATGAACGTATATAACAAACAGAACCCTCTTCATAACCAACGACCGTAAAGCGAAGACTACATAATTCTTTAGTCTATAGAAACAAATTAGGGCTAACTCTCCGTATATTATTATATTCGTATTAGAATTAACGTGGTCGTTGATACATTGTTAAAGGTACAAGTATCAGTTGAGTCAGTAGCAAGTATTATACCTAGTGCCACGCCCAAAACAACTGTTGTTACAGAATAGGATCAGTGCACGCGCAATGTCCGAGCACGCGGTATTAATTAAGCTTCGTTTGTTTAAGGTTCAATTTGTGTAATATAAATAGGTGCTGTCCATTGTTTCTCAGGTAATACTTATTTAGGTGCGCAAAAAAAAAATTGGCTACATAATATGATTTTTCTTTAGCTTTATGCAGGGTGCTTAGTCTTTGCACGCTTAGCCAAGGACTCCGAGATAATAATACGCAAGCTCAAGAACCGCTTTATTTTCAGAGTTTTAGCGGATAAGTTCGTTCATTTTTCATTTCATCCTTATAGAATTACCTTTAACCTCCAAAACCGTTTTTTTGGGGGGGGGGGGGGACCACGTGGATATGTGGGACTCCCCAGACCGTACTCAGCCCGGGCCTACCCACTAAAACCCCCCCAGCAGCTCCTCCGTCCGTCACAAGACAGATAAGAGGAGACAACAGCCAGACCTTATTCCCGCTGATCCCCTGCCCGTGACATGTCCATTGCCGGACTCTCCTCCTGGCTTTGCTGCTTTGTGGAACGGCGCAGAATTGCGCCGCAAAACTCGCCTCGACCCTATTACCACCAGAGGTAGCCGCCGGGATCGGCTTCCAGCGAGAGCCACACCTCTTCTTAACATAAGAAGAGGGGACTTCGCCCTTCTCCGCATGAAGCGGATGGCCACACGAAGTGGCCCGCCGGGTTGCACCCGGCCATCCCACGCCCCCTCTCCATGGGGGTCCTTTCGTCAGACTATTAGCCAGCGGCAGAGATTCTGCCGGGTTGCCCAGGGAGCACCACGAGGAGGTAGTCTGACATCGCACCTCAAACCTCCAAAACCTACTAACCTAATTGCAACACTTCATTTATTGATCAAATAGGTCTTCAATTTAGCTTTTATTTCGTCAAACTAGCTCCAATATTTTAGAAGATATTTAAGTTTTTGTAACTGTTTCTTTAGGCTTATTTCATCTACTTCTGATATTTGTAGACTGCTAAATAATTTGTGCGCGCAAATGTGTGGTGTGATAAGAATGGATAATACAATGAATATATAAGAAGAAGTTAGAAAGTAGCAGCAGTGACAGAGGAGATAGGAAGTTACAGACTAGCATGTGATCCTCTATTGAAGAGGGATGAGAGTCATATCACCAGAAAGGTTATGAATATGTATGTGGATGGACATAAGGATAGGAGAAGACCTAAGCAAGTAGCGTAGGATTGCATGAAGAAGAAGTAAATGTTTGCGAAGATTGTTAGTACTGACAGAGATCCAAGGAACAAGAAAATGTATTGCGCTGACCTCGCATAAGTGTGGTATAATGGCAGGATGATGATGATGATGTGATTTGAGGTATGCAGTCGGTATGTCCCAACTCTGTTAATCAGAACTAAAATTCTATACCTAACTCACACCACCAACGATTATGAATCACATGCCAACCAATTAAGTTTCTAATGCGGTCTATTACTGCGATTGTAATTATAATTGGAGCTTTCGGCTTTCTGGGACAATGGTGGGTGACCTCCGCGGTGCAGGAAGTGGGTGAAATGATCAATCAGCCCTGTCCTCGCACCGGCACGCTTCCGACTAAACGCACCAGATGACAATCGTCGGACTCATTCATTGTTCGTTAGTCACGTCATACGACGACTATGGACTATTGGATATGCTGACAAAACGAATTGGAAGTCATGCCATCATTTTAACGATTAATTGCTGTGGACGGCTTTTTAATTTCTTCACATGATAAGATAGAAGTGAAGAGTAAGTACCTAGCTTCACACACACACTAGTACATAATGGGCTAATAGGGATTTAATAATATAAAATTTATTTGATTTAAAATGAAATCTGCATAGTGTGAGATTTCAGAGTGAAACTATTTCAACGTGAAAAATGACTTTCAATTGCTTTTTTAAAGGAATATATTTTTCATTTCTCATATTCGGAAAGTAGTGTTGTTTTGATCTGATTATTGGGTGGAAAATGCTGCTTCCCTTCATAGGTAGTAGAATTTGCATGAGTTTTTCCCTCCGTAGGAGGGAAACTCATACAAATTACCTACTTCCCACCTAAGGGCCGGAATAAACTTTAAAAATAGAACTGCTTTCAGCTGTGAAGAGTTTTATGTAAAAAAAAAACTAATTAAAAAAAATGCTGCGGCCATCTGAATTTCTAAACAGCCAGTGTGAACTTAGCGCAAACTTCTTTGGGCGGAATAAGCCGCAATAATTACGCAGTGAGTTTCATATTTCAAATTTAAATAGTCGACAAATTGGCGGGATACTAATCTGTTATGTATCTGTGACGGAATTCAAAAAAATAGGTAATAATCTTTTATGCTAAGATTTGAATATAAAAAATGAGTTCAAGCGATTCTGAAATGTTGACACCAGATTTGATTAAAGACGAGGCAAATTGTGTTATTGAAAGTCTTTTGCCAGAAATCTCAAAAGAAAGATATATTATATATTATCAATAAATAGTTTAGATAAACAACTAGTTTTATTTTCCTCATATTCGAAATGAAAAGTAGAGTGTTTAACATGGGTAAAAGAATCAATTCCTACTCGGACTATAGCCTACTCGGACTATAACTATAGTCTTAATACCTCGGGAATTGATTCTTTGGACCCTCGGTTAACAATCTACTATTTCGATTTTCGTAGAATAGAGTTAATACGCGCTTTAACGTGGAATAACGTAGCATTAACATCTCGCGATATCAATATCAAAAATAAATAGGTACATTAGTAATATAAACCGACTTCCAAAATAAAATTAGAGTACAGACAACATTATAATTCTATATTGAAGTTGGCGCTAAATTTTCGTTTATGTTTTCGGTTATTTTCGTTAAATGATCGTTTGGCACGGACTTCAATATAGGTACAGTCCCGGACACCTAAACTTTTTGGTCGACCAAAAATTTCTTAAAGGTTATGAACGATATAATCCATTTTTTTAAACTTTAAAGTGTTTTGTTATTGTATTTTTACTACCTTTTTAGTGAATTTAATACCAGCTCACCGAAGTAACTTAAAAGAATGCGACAAAGGGTCAAAACGTGCCTATTATATTAAAAATAGGTATCTTGAAACTTGTACAAGTTAAGGATCCTTCCATCATCAGCTCGGTTCATGACTACAAGACGCAGATAGTACCTGAATAGCTTCGGCAAAAACATGAAACACGTTGCACCTGCCTATAAAATATAAGGATTTACCTCGATTTTCCTGGGATCCCATCAACGAATCCTGACTTTGGTGACAATAGGACCTCGGCGGGAATATACTCTATCGAATACAAAAAGAATTTTCAAAATCGGTCCATAATTGATGAAGTAATCGCATAACATACACACAAAAAAACATACGCATCGAATTGAGAAAAGTGCATGGATGTAAGATATCCGCGTTATAAAAATATTACCTACGTTTTGACGAAAAGAAAATTATAAGAAGACTGGAAAGCGAATCATATCCAGCAGGAGGTAAATAAATATTTCTCTGATTTCTTACAAAAGAGTCATCTATGTCTAATACTATGAAACTTTTCCTAAACAGCAAACGAACCTATGAGCTATCCGTTCTCTTATAGCACACTATGTAAATGAAATGGTTGTATCTTCGACTAGATGGCGCTAGCAGCCTTATCGTGGAAGTGAATGGAAATAAACGGAATAAACCCAAGGAATAAAGCCAAGAATTAAATGCTCGAAAATATGTGACCAGACCTAGTAGTTTTCGGGACTTGTGCGAGACGTCCCGTTTTTCAACTAATGTATTCGACCGTGGCCTCTAACTTAGTAGTAAATTTCCCTTATTTCGGCATAAGTATTAGATAGATAGAAACACTTTATTTTGCTTAAAAAATTACAATACATACACAAACAGTTAAAAAAAATTAACAAAAAAACAAAACCGACTTCAAAAACACTGAAAAGTTAAAAATAATATAAGAATAGAGACAACATCACACTTCTATATTGAAGTCGGTGCCAAACGATGATCTCCTAGAAAGTCTTAAGATTTGTCACCGACTTCAATATAGAAGTAATTATGATGTTGTCTGTATCTATTCTCATATTATTTTAAACTTTTCAGTGTTTTTGAAGTCGGTTTATATTTTTTGTAAAATATTTTTTATTTTTAACTTTTTAGTGAATGAAATCTTTTTAGTGAAAGAAACCCTAATATAAATAAATTAGGGTTTCCCTCGATTTTTATGGGTACCCATTATCAGATCCTAACTTTGGTGACAA
The DNA here is from genome assembly GCA_963935595.1 of Schoenobius gigantellus. Taxonomy (NCBI): domain Eukaryota; kingdom Metazoa; phylum Arthropoda; class Insecta; order Lepidoptera; family Crambidae; genus Schoenobius; species Schoenobius gigantellus. Next base: position 12,736,823 of record OZ012558.1, read on the forward strand.
TGGGAACACCCTTGGAGTATCTATCGAATACAAAAAAAAATTTGAAAATCGGTCCACAATTGGAGGCGTAATCGCGTAACATACACAATAAAAAAACATACGCATTGAATTAAGAGCCTCCTCCTTTTTGAAGTCGGTTAAAAAGGCGGCCTTATCACCATAGGCGATCTCTACCAGACAACCTTTAGATAGGACAGACATATAATATGTATGTTTCTTTCAAAAACACATATGTTTAAAATACATACCTACTATACTTTATTACAGGTATATACCAAAACAATATACTACATGATATATGACTGAGTAAATTATCTATACAAATAAATAAAATTGAAGTGTCTGTTTGTATGTGTATTATTGTTTTTGTTTTTGTATTATTGTATTTAGTGCATGTATAACATGTCCAATAAACTATTTTCTTTCTTTCTTCTTTCTTAATGTCAAAATAACAAGTTTTTACTAAATGGGTATGAATGTATATCGGGTACCAATAACAAAAACACAATTAAACATTTTTTTGACTGTCTGTCTGTCTGTTCCCGCTAATCTCCGGAACGGCTGGACCGATTTTGACGGGACTTTCACTAATAGATAATATAGGCTACTTGTGGCCAAGAGTTACTATTACACGCGGACGAAGTCGCGGGCCAGCTAGTAATATATATATTATACATATAATATAGAGGGGGGAGGTCAAAGCTCATATAAATAGTGGTGAACGTTTTTTTTTAAAGAATTCAGGGTTTGTTTGTACCTAATATCCGAATGGTGGCGATTCCAAAGTCAATTCGCCCAAACAGAGAAAGACTGATCGAAGTATTGGAAAGAGTGTGTAGGAAATTTCAAAAGGAGGCTATCAAAAGATCGAGTGTTTAAATTAGGTAATTAGGTATTTTGGGTTAAAATAACATATTATATAGAAGGGCCAAAATGTGTGCATCACGGCGTTGGCGTATTCTCAACCATTTGAGTTCAGCTCTGTATTGCGAGACGTGCACTAATGCACATGTTCTGGAGTCGCTCAAACTTATCAAAAAAGACCTCGCCAAGGTTACAATACAGCAGCAATCTGCATAGTCTAGGATGGGAAGAAGAATTGACTGAGCAAGAGACATTCTGGTGGCAATTGGCAACATGTTACGTAGTCTACGCATCGATCCCATCGCTGCAAACATCTTACAGCTAACCAGGTTCACTTGAGGTGCCCATGACAGTGTCGACGCCCGGCGAGGTGTGGGGGTCGTAAAAATACAATAACTTTGCCGTTTTTACTTTTCTTATAATAGTACATTGTTACCCTAGGGGTAATAGTTCGAGGGACTAAATAAGTCTTTTACCCGAGGTAAACATTGTGCTTTTCATTACGAATACAAGGAAAGTAAAAATAAAAACATGAATCAGCAAAAGGCCATATTATGAGTGAATTTAATTTTATTAAAACACAACATATCAGTTTATTAGTATAGATAATATTCCATTGAACACAAATAAAGTTTAGTTCTAGAATTAAAAATGGATGGGTATAAAGGGTCCAGGAGGGTTGTCAAAGAGGCCACTTTATTAAATCAATAACTTCTGCTTTTGCCTCTTCTCTAATGAAATCTCTGCTATACGTAAGAATAAACAATTAAAACTCAAAAAAACAAATGAAGATCGGATTGCCGCTATCCCGCTTATTTTTTTTCTGTGGCCGGCCAGCTATTCAGCCATTATTTTTTTCATTTTCATCATTGAAGAAATGGTAAAAATTTTGCCTAAATCTATTTATTTATTTATTTTTGGGAAACCAACGGCTATTAACACAAAAGATTTCTTATATAATAATTAAAAGCCAATTACAGGTCTTCACCAATAGAAATATATTAGTTATTATAAAGAAATAGTTGAAAGTAAATTATAATAAAGTCATTGAAAAAATATATTCTTCAAATACTTAACATTATGTTATTTCAATTTTACACTGTGCTGTAGGTAATTGAGTGGCTGTATAAAAAGTCAGAACATGGTTCATTAAAAATGTGAAAATAGAACTTGTTTCTTTTTAAAATTTGACAGCAGCTGTCAGTTAAAAGTGATTCTCCCTAGGGCTGAAAAGTATTACTTTCAACCCGCTCCACAGGCAACTTCAGACCTACTTTCAGAGTATGAGTAATGAAAACACTTTATCAATGCTATGTTTATTTTGATTCCGATTGATCTGATTGTAGTTTATTTGACAAAAATAATTTTCATAATTTGGATGCTAAATTAATTTTAATCATTTTAAATTACTACTTATTAACCAATATTGACTATTTGTCGATAATAAATGTTAGTTTCCTTTGATCAAAAAAGAACTTTTTCCTCCAAGGGGAAATTAGTTAGCTTTAGGGAACTGACACATCTAACTAATCTTGCAATGGAAGTTGAGTTCAAACTTTGCTTTGCTTCAATTGACGACTCTGTAACATTGTAAGGAGAAAAAAATAGCCCTTGCTGGTTTTTTGCTGCTTCTTACCAGTACAAGGTCTCCCGCCGTAGACTTGTGAACAATTGACATAGCTTCATTGACGTTCAAAAGCGATCATATAATCCTACTTGAATAAAATATTATTGACTTTGACTTTATATATAGTGGAAGTTCAGTCGAAACATATCTTTAGATAATACTATATATAGATTTAAGTTGTAGGACCTGCGAACACATATCGCTAGTAAAAATATTAACATCGCTATTAAAAATGCGGGTTGCTGGTAGAAGAGTTAAAGCTTAGGGTTATAGATAAGTTTTGATGACAAATCTTTAAAAAAATTGTCTAAAAAAATCTGGGGAGTACCACCATCCTTAAAACCTAGCGGCCTTATGAATAAAAATTTTACTCCTGAGATTATCCTCGAATTAGTTCGTGTTTTGTCTTGTTGTGACATATGACAGCCGACATGTGCGGAAACAAGACAAAACACGGAGTAACTAATCAGAGGATGATCTAAGGAGTTTCATTTTTATTAAAAAGACCGTAGCGGTATAAAAAGTAGCCTCCGACCTATTCTCAGACCCACCAAATACAAAAAAAATCATAAAAAATCGGTCAAACCGTTTCGGAGGAGTTCGATAAGAAACGCTGTGACACAAGACTTTTATATATTACATAATATACATGACGTATTTTATTAAAACCTTTTCATGTAATCGATCTAGTCTATTCTAATATGTAGTATTATCAGAACTTTTTATAATGTCAGTGTAACTGCTATTAACGTATTTTGATGTCCAGCCGGAATGGCTTTGAGTATAAGTTCAGGGTTGCTTTTGTGTAGTTAATCAAATCACTGTTTTTGTATAACTAAAATTTTCAAAAATTAAGAGAGTGACAGTCAATTAAGCATGCAAGAGAAAACTGAAAATAAATGTATATTTTTCCTATTGAAATTAGCGATTTTTGGAATCAATTTTAATTTTATAGATCTAAATGTCAATAAATTTGTGGAATGGAACCTGTATGGTGGTGACAAGGGGTATAGAAGATGGAAAAGGGGTGACGATGGAAGACGCGTAAGACGGGTAGCTTGGTACATTTTTATGAAAATAAATTAAACCCGAAATAATTCAATATAACGTATGAATCCCACACGTACTCGTATATTCATAGACTTCATATACTGGTGCAGTAGATATTTCAAGTCTATTTTCATGGCGGAAATAGACCATCATTTATTAAAAATGTAATGTTTTTTTACCTACTTATCTTATCTTATAACGAGGGGGGGGGGGGGGTGCAGGGGGCCCTGCACTTCGACCCTTAGGGATCCTTTGTATCTCCCCAATTTCTTCATTCATTGATTGCTATCACCATTTATGGACCAATTGAGTGCACTCATGAGTCTCACAATTGGTCCAGGGGGGATAGCCTTGAAGTCTTCGGGTTTGGGATATCCAGTCCCAAAGGGACTCATTCTCCTACGAGAAAGGGAATCACAGTCGCACAATATGTGTTCCATGCTCTCCTCTCCCTCATTGCAGGCCCTACAGGTATGTGTGTTGCTCAGACCCATTTTTGCTAGCATACGATTAATGCCAAAGTGGCCAGTCATAGCACCCAACAGGAGTCGGATTTGCATTCTGCCTGAATTCATTGAGAATTTGTTGTAGTTATTCAGGCCCATGAACCGCTTGGTGTGCGCCATTCCTTTCTGAGCGACCCATTCATTTTGGTGTCTTCTCTTTGCTTGATCTCTGATGACAGAGTTGATTGCACAGTGTGCCAGACTCACAAAAGGTTCCGGACCCACAAAATTGGTTTCCGATCCTTGTCTTGCGAGACTGTCTGCCTTCTCGTTTTCGTGGAAACCCTCATGTCTTGGAATCCATATCAGTTGTACTGTATTTTTCTTCGCAAGCTTGTTTAGCGCATTGATGGTATTCAGAACCAGTTTAGAGTGCACTTTATGTGACATTAGTGCCTTTAGCGCAGCTTGACTATCGCTTAAGATGTATATGTCGAGTCCATTGCGCCTTTTATCAATGTTTACTTGCGCACAAGCTAGGATTGCAAACATTTCTGCTTGAAAAACTGTAGCAAGCTTGCCCATGCTAATACTAGCTTCAAAGCCTTTGGAATAAATTCCTGCACCTGTACCATTTTGTAGTGTCCATTTTGGAACCGTCTGTGTACCAAATCATGCTATTCCTACCAGGAGGCGCTAGTCCTTTGTTCCAGTCCTCCCTTGTTGGGATTTGTATACTAAATGACCTCCTAAAGATGTACCTGGGTATCATCCTGTCTCCGATCATTTCCAGTAGCCAATCCCCTTCTTCTTTGCCAAGTGCTGTGTGTCTCGTGTGGGGCTTAGTTGCATTCCACAGATCTACAGTCTGTAATCTGAGGAGCGCTTTCTTTGCTTCACCACGTATGACAATATGCAGCGAAGTGAGATCCAAAAATCTTTCCATAGCTGCCGTTGGAGTGGTTCTGAATGCACCAGTGATTGCCATGCAGGCAAGTCTCTGAATCTTATTTAGTGCCGTTTTACATGTGGTTAGGTTTGTCCTTGGCCACCAGACCATACTTCCATATGTAATAATGGGGAGTACCATGATGTTATATATCCAGTAAAGTATCCTCGGTTTAAGACCCCAGGTTCTCGCAAAGGTAGATCGACACATATTAAAGACTCTTTGTGCCTTTTTTAGAGTATCTTCTACATGCTTTCTCCACGTAAGTTCTTTATCGAGTACTACTCCCAGATATTTAACCTCCGTGGACCATGGTAGTTCTTCACCGTACAGGATGAGGTTCCTCATTTCACTGAGTTTCCTTTTCCTCGTAAATAGTATAACCATCGTTTTGTTGGGATTAATGGTTAGATGTGTTTCGTCACACCATCTCTCTACCTTGCGCAGTGCTTCTTGCATTAAGCTGGATACTACACTCGATACTTTTCCATTAATCAAGATGGCCAAGTCATCCGCATAGCCTATTGTGCGAAATGGCCCTTCATTCAGTTGTGAGATCAATGAGTCCACCACTAGGCTCCACAATAGTGGTGAGAGCGCGCCTCCTTGCGGGCATCCTCTTCTTACCCTGGCACTCATAGACTCACCCATGATGTCAGCAGTGATAGTTCTGCCTTTAAGCATATAGTCTACCCATCTAGTGATGGTTTTGCTGATGCCGTGTTTTTCTGCTGTCTTTTTAATAGATTCAAAGATGGTCTTGTCAAAGGCGCCCTCAACATCAAGAAAGGCTCCCAGACATAACTCCTTTGAGTCTAAGACATTCTCGATTCTGTCTGTACCAGATGCAAAGCAGTATCCGTTGACTTACCTACCTGATAAGCACATTGCATATGATGCAGAGGTCGCTTCCTGAGTATCCCATCACGTATGTGCCTGTCAACTAGTTTTTCTAGTGTTTTCAATAGGAAGGACGACAAACTTATGGGTCTATACAATTTAGCTAGTTCATAGTCAGCCTTCCCCGGTTTTGGTATAAAGCTGACTCTGACTTGCCTCCATGATTCCGGTATGTATCCGAATGCTAAGCAGGCCCTGAAAAGCCGGCATAGTATCGGCACCAGCGTTTCTTTACCATGCTGTAGTAAGGCTGGATAAATTCCGTCAGGTCCAGGGGACTTGAAGGGCTGGAAACTTTGCAACGCCCACCGAATCTTTTCTTCCGTTACTACATTTTTAGCAGATGTCCAGTTCTCCCTCGTGGTAAGAGCGTTTGGCTCATCGTTCGAGATCCTGTCATCTGCTTATGAACCTATGATAACAGAACCAGGGAAGTGGGCCTCAAACATTGTGACCAGTGTCTCCTTCCCCGTTTCTGTCAGTTTGCCATTCGCATCTTTCACTACTGTGAGTACATTCGACTTTGTGTTCGCCATTGCTTTACAAAGTCGTAAGCCCGCAGGCATGGCCTCTATGGATTCGCAGAGGCCACGCCATGCCTTACGCTTAGCTTCCCTAACCTCGCCGCTATACTTGGTCAGTTGTTTAGCATATTGTGAGAAATCTTTCGTTGCCTTCGCCAGATTAAAAGCCTTTCGCGTTTCCCGTTTGAGCTTGCTCAATTCAGGTGTCCACCATTGCTCCCTTTTTTGTCTTATCTCTTTCTCTGGAAAGTTGTCAAACCAGGTACTGATAAGACCATCTGTAATACGGGTTGCCTCCGCTTCATGTTCCTGAATTGTTTTCAGCCTTTTAACCCCAGTATCTAAGATAACCTTTAGGTTCCTATTGTACGATTCCCAGTTAGTGTTCCTGGGATTCCTTCGTCCTAAAGATCCTATTTACCTACACTTCATTTCTCAATTGTAATGAAGAGATACTTTTGAAATATAATATATATTTCACAATGCGAGACCATAAAAAGAGCTTTAAAAAGTCCTTGCGTATTACCGCTTTGCCTTGTTTTGTACTGGTGGAAATAAGAAACTCGATATATTGATATAATTCAATTGCCCAATGTCATAAACCGAAAAGTTTTCGGTTTATGACATTGGGCAATTGAACACAACTTACATTTAACGAAAATGTAAGTTGTGTTTTGGCTACTTTGCTGATCAGTAGTAGCAGGTGCTAATTTCATTTGTCTGATATCTCTTTATTCGCGCAATGTATCAAACTATCGTTTTATTGTAAAAGCCATTCTAATTCTTTCTTTTATTGCTACTAAGTTGGCAAACAAGCAAACTGCCCACCTGATGGTAAGTGGTAATAGTCACCTATAATACATGTAGCTCCTGTGAGATTCGCAGTAAAACTGCAACTCCCACAAGGGCCACAGTGTACGTTGCCAACTTGTGACTTAAGATGTAAAGTCACGGTACCCAGTAATTTCACTGCCATATCTTACCCTTCAAACCGGAACACAGCAATGCAAGCACTGCTGCTTTGCGGCAGAAATAGGTAAGACGGAGGTACCCAAGCACACGACCCTGGTACAGAGTCTCCCTCCGGTAAATTCAAAATTTATCTAGTACTATTTCGGTACATCTACTACACCTGCTCTCTCCATAATCCTAAGGTTGACTGGTAGAGAATGACTATGGCATTAAGTCCGCCTTTGTTCACATTGTACATGAATAAATAAATAAATAATGCATTTGTTAAAATAGTTTCAAATAGTGAGCATACACAATTTTGACTGGGGCACAGCAGCGGCTCCATATTTTGGTCAAATCTTCGTTTTACAGTTAGTGATTTTTATTGTTGAAAGTTCTATAGCCCCTTCGGAATAGTACATTACGATATAAATGCGGTTTATATGATAAGCATTTATCTGATAACTATGGTTAAAATGGGCAAACTAATCAGAGCGGATTTCACGAATGCGGCGCGGGGACAGCCCTACAGGAGCTTTGGACATTAGCAACAGGAAGGCAGGCGCCGCAGGTCCTATCTAAGTGGGTCGATGGCGTTGTTTATTAAATCCACCCCGGTTTGACCTTGTTTTTAGCACCCCAGGTCAGATAGCCGAATCAACGACGGCAGTTCCACTACGAACGGAACTAAATTGGTATCATTGCGACAAAACTTTCGTGTTTTCGTAGTTTCCCCGAAATATTTTCGCTACAAAAATATTTATTATACATACATGCAAAATAATACTTAATTAGTTGGTGCTAAATAACGTTATTGCTTGTTGTTTGGTGCTAGTGTAATTATTTTACTTTTTATCCGTCTTAGAACTATAAGGAAACAGTGTTGTGTTGAACAGTGATTTCCAGACACATTTTAATGCACAACATTATATGAAAATAATAATAATTATGTTACCTGTTTACAGTGTTTTCTTACTATGAATTTTATTAGTAAGACTTATAAAATTCATAAAAACATATCATCATTCTGCAGTGTTGTTTTAGATTGAAAGATTTTTTAGATATAGGCAACAGTAACTTTGTCTTATTATTTTTATCATGGGTAGCCAAAAATAACTTTTGACGGTGGATCCTGCCGGCCAACGGACGTAGCTCTGGCGCTTCCCATCAACGTACTGATAACAGGACTCGTACATTGGGAGAATGCCTAACTTTTCCTTTTACGGGCGGCCAATGTTCAGCTTTATGATTGGCATGATATTGAACCCATAAGCCCACTTAACAATACTTACATGCGTTTTGATATCATTCTTTCACTGAAATCTCATGACCTCATACACAATATCTAGATATCGAAGGAGCATTCGATAATTAATATCCATATTGAAACTCTAATATAAGCTGACCAAAGGTTGCCCTCAGGGAGGAGTCTTATCACCTCTACTATGGTCAATAGCTGTGGATGAACTCATTGTATTAGCCTCAGGTAAGGGATTTGATGTACAGGGCTATGCGGACGACGTGGTTGTTTTAGCCCTCGGACCGTGCCAAAGCACTTTATCATCCCTAATACAAGGGGCTCTAAACACCATACAAAAATGGTGTACTGAAAAACACTTATCGGTAAACCCGAACAAAACTACAATAGTACCGTTCACTAGGAAACATAAGCTGAATAAACTTATTAAACCTGTGTTAAACGGATCGACTATTACATTTTCCACCGAGGTGAAGTACTTGGGCGTCACTTTCGACCAAAGGCTCACCTGGAACACACACATTAATAATGTGGTTCAAAAAGCAAAAATCGCACTTGGTGTGTGTAATCGCATGGTAGGGACGAAATGGGGACTTAACCCGAAGACCGCCCTCTGGATATACACCACCATAGTAAGGCCCATAGTAACCTATGGCGCTGTGGTTTGGCACATAAAGGCTAAACAGAGGACAATCATTGACACTCTAAATAGCCTTCAAAGAACCGCATGTCGAATGGCAACGGGAGCCATGTCCACAACACCGGCAGTTGCATTAAACGCCCTTCTAAACCTGCCGCCCCTTAATCTAGTAATAGAAAAGGAGGCGAAGGCTTGCCTACATAGGGTCGGCATAGGCTGTCGCATTAACTGGCTTTCTCAAACACTGAGGACCCTTCAGGACTCTGTGCTGAAACATCCAATGTAAGCTATGACCAGCGATGTCATGCTTCCACGAGTAAACTTCGTTAGAAATTTTAAAGTGGAAACCCCTCACAGAGATGAATGGGAAGAGAATCTCAACTCCTGTGAGGATGGAAGCCTCGTATGGTATACGGATGGCTCCAGAAAATCATTTGATGTAAGGTGCGAAGTGTACGGTCTAAGGCCCAGGGTGAGCAAAAGTCGCCCACAAGGGCATGGAGAACACCGGGGGGTTTTAGTGGGTCGGCCTGACACTATGCCGGGCCAGCCCCACACACACCCGCCGTCTAGCCAACGGCGGGTACGGTGCGATGAAGCATTTCCCCCCGAAAAAAAAAAAAAAAAAAGGGTGAGCAAAAGTACCAACTTGGGCCGGTACGCATCCGTTTTCCAGGCGGAGATATATGTCATCATTGAATGTGCAGATATCATAAACCAAAGGAACTACTCAAACCAACATATCTATATTTATTCAGATAGTCAAGCAGCTCTAAAAGCCATTAGCTCGAGTCAAATAAACTCGAAACTGGTAGAGGATTGCCCGCCTGAATGCTATAGGACAAAAAAATAAATTTGTTTTAAGATGAGTTCCTGGGCATTCTGGTGTCATTGGCAACGAGAAGGCCGATGAACTCGCTAAAACTGGAACTATAAAACCAGAAATAGGACCGGAACCTTTTTGTGGGATTTCAAAGAACCAGGTACACAACTTTCTAAATGAACAACTTCTTAGAAACTCATTCGAACTCTGGAAATCTACTCCAGGGCAAAAAACACGCGAAGGCACTAATACAAGGCTACTCGCGTAAACTAGCTGACGAGCTTCTGCAGCTTAACAGGAAAAACATCAGTGTAGTCGTAAGAACCTTAACTGGGCATTGCGGCCTGAATAGACACATGTTCAACCTCAAGATTAGGGACAACGACATCTGCAGATTCTGCAATCAGGAGCGTGAAACTCCTAAACACCTTCTGTGTGAAGGCTACGCCGATGTTGACGCTGCTGACTGCAGCCCACTGAGTCATCGGCGTAGCCTTCATCTGGGAAGACACATCATGAGACCAGATGAAATACAAACTCTCCCAACCCAAAAAATCCTCAATTTCATAGAGGGTTTGGACTTGAAGGAGATACTCTGACGGTGCTATAATTCACAATAGATCTTATAGGTCGAGGTGAAAAGGCCTACAAGGCGAAAGCCCGTACAATAACAACAATAATAATCCTGAAGGACGGTACAGTTGACATCTGTCGAGTATGCCGCCGTCCCGGAGAGTCACTCAGGCATATTATCTCTGGTTGTTCTTATCTTGCTAACGACGAGTATTTGCACAGACACAACCTAGTGGCCAGGATCATCCATCAGCAACTTGCAATTCGATACGGCCTTGTCGAGACTGAGACGTCGTACTATAAGTACGCACCAGTGCCGGTTCTTGAAAATGGTCGTGCGTTGCTCTATTGGGACCGCTCTATCATCACGGACAGGAATATTGTTTGCAATAAGCCTGATATCGTGGTGGTCGACCGGTCCCAACGCCGAGCAATGCTAGTCGATATCACTATCCCTCATGATGAGAATCTCGTGAAAGCTGAGAAGGACAAAGTCAGCAAGTACCTTGACTTGGCTCACGAGGTAACCGCCATGTGGGATGTTGACTCGACGATCATTATTCCGATAGTAGTTTCTGCCAACGGTTTAATAGCGAAGAGTCTCGACCGACATCTTAAGGGACTCTCGCTTGTCGGGTGGATCAAGGGCCAGATACAGAAGGCGGTGATTCTTGACACGGCACGTATCGTTCGGAGATTCCTCTCCCTGTAGCCCTAACCACCAGTAGCTTGGGCCATGCTCCGCTGCCAGTGGAACCCTAGATTTAAGTTTTTTATAATATTTGTGTTTTTATACCTATTATTGGAAATCCTTGCCGAGTTTATTTTTTTAAAAAGAAAAGAATGAGGACTGTTCCTCAACAACTTCAATAATTCACTTAACACAATCAACACTTAAACACAAGAACAACTTAAGCACAATGCAAACGAAAAATTAATAGCAAATACGGAGGGATGTTACCGCAACGGTGTTCGACTGTAGAATGCGCCTGAGAACAACAGGCGTTCGCCTTTTATAGCTACCAAGGCTTGTTCTTTATTCCTAACACGGCCTTTCCTGACAGGAGACCGTCCTCGGGCTCCTATTTGAAATCTTCAACTCCTAGTCCAGCAGAGGCATGGAAATTCCTGGACCCGTCTGAGGCTGAGTGTCGGTGGTGATGAACGGTGGATCAGGGGCACCATCCGTGGAAGGCTGCATCCCGGACGTCCCAGGCTGCTGTCCATCGTCCCCAGGACATTGCAATATTACAGCCTAGGGTTGGCTGTCCAGCTCGTGGGACTCCTGCTCGAGCTGTGTCTGCACCTGTATCGAGACAATCGAGAGGACTGCTTTTTGTCCCTTAGACGACAAGCAATCACTTTCTCGACAAAGGAAAATACTACACAGAACAAATCTCGCACATAACACCCGTGCTACGTGATGTTATGAACGGGATCCAAAGTCACTTACCTGATTGAGACATAGGCGCGACGTTAGCATAACTCAATCAGAAACTGTTTATGTCATAGGCACGACGACGTTAGCGCGTATGTTACAAGTCATAGGCACGACTTTAGCGTAACTTTGTGCATGTTAAGTTAGAGGCACGACGTGAAGCATAACTTAACGAGTCAAGACAGAGGCACGACGTGAAGCTTGTCTTGTTTACATGGACAGACGCACTACGGGAAGCATGTCCAATATGTCCATTTGTGCAAGTTAAGTTAGAGGCACGACGTGAAGCATAACTTAACTAGTCAAGACAGAGGCACGACGTGAAGCTTGTCTTGATTACATGGACAGAGGCACTACGTGAAGCATGTCCAATATGTCCATTTGTTTAAGTTAAGTTAGAGGCACGACGTGAAGCTTGTCTTGGCTACATGGACAGAGGCACTACGTGAAGCATGTCCAATATGTCCATTTTTTCAAGTTAAGTTAGAGGCACGACGTGAAGCATAACTTAACAAGTCAAGACAGAGGCACGACGTGAAGCTTGTCTTGGTAACATGGACAAGAGGCACTACGTGAAGCATGTCCACATAAAACGTGTAGGAAAAGAGGCACTCCGTGAAGCTTATTCCAACACTTCTCAAAAAGCACCATTCACCATCGATGTAAGCAGCGCATCCATCAGGAGTCCAGTCTCCGCACCACGGGATCATGGACTCTGCCGCTGCTTGCGTCGACTTTCCATAGGAGCCGGCCAGAAGCTGCAGCTCATAGCGCCCGTGCGGCAAGACTTTCTTGACGCGGTATGGGCCGCGCATGCCGGAGTTCAGCTTGCCCGTTGACTGAGCTTGTTTTCTGACAAAAAATATAAGAATTAAGTACAAAACCGCGAGGAGACCTTCTCCCTTGATTAATATAGGCATCTCAATTCTGTTGGTTGCATCGCAACCTCTCAGATGCTCGTTGTCTGCTCATCAAATAGAGAGAGCCTTCAAGCGCTACATCACGAACTAGACTTCGGATAAGAGGTTTAGCAGCATCAATACCCACTAGAAGGTTGAGGGCGGAATACTGCGTGGCTTATGTTCCGTTATGTTCAGCACTAGCTGAAGCTTTCACATAACAGAAGGCCACTTCTGTTGACGATGGTTTGCCTCTATACGAACCATGTTTAACACCGTTAACCGTTTTACAGTAACGCTCAATCTGCCCGTTCGATTGATGCATCTCAGGTGATCAGATAAGCGTCACATTCCATATTTTTAATCCAATCTAGAAAATCTACGATCTGAAACATGCGACCCCTGTCGGCAAAAATTAATTTAGGAGTACCAAACAAGGAGATAGCATTAGTAACATGACGTTTTAACTCAATGCTGTCTTGATGGTACATAGGGTAGAGGAGACAAAACTTTGAAAAAGCGTCACAAGTAGGACGTATCGTTAGCCATCTACTTCAGGATATTTTTATGTTTAAAAAAAAAACATTGCCCCACACTAGGATTTTCCCCTGTGTCGCGGGTGCAGTTACAAACATAGAATATCACATGCACAATACGCCCAGACCGGAACAAATTTCTGTAGGCCATACAAAAGATTTGTCCCGTACGGGAATCGAACCCGCGACCTGTTGCGCAGTAGGCGATCACTTGACCTCTGCGCTAACCGTGTCGTCAAAACGTCCCGTCGTGATCCCAAAACGTCCATATGAACCGTTTCGAACGGTACCTCTGGCTTTTCCCAAGAATGTATGGGTTGCAACGGAGCTCGGGCTACTTTTTTATGAGTAATACATACCAAGCAATGTGCTATGTATTTTTGCACAAAAGAACATAATCCCGAAACCCAAAGTGTTTTGTAATCAAGTCAAATGTTTTATCAACCCCATGATGTTCATCATGCTCGTTGTGAAATATACGGAGCAAACTTAATCTGTGCCCTTTCGTAATAAAACGCAGAGGACGAGAAGATTCACCAGTAGGTGTGTAATTAACAAAAAGGAGATCGTTTTTGACAATGTATCGCCTTGCATCCAATTGACGGTCACGTAGTCTTGGAATGAATGTTTACGGTTCGGTATCGGAAGCTTGAGCGATATGAGCTCAATTCAATGGCTTCTGAATTGTGCACATATTTTTATTTCGACTCAAATAGTCGGCATGAGACATGAGTGACCCCTTTCGGTAATCTAAGTTAAAATTATAGTCCTGTAGATATACCCACCACCGGGCAACCCTAGGAAGTAAATCCTTTTTGCGTTGAGTAAGTTTCAACGCACTGCAGTATGTTACTACAGTGAATTGCACACCTATGAGATAATGCCTAAAGTGCTGTAACGCTTTAACTACAAGGGTCTCAAGTTCGTACGAGTGGTACTTACTTTCAGCCCCATGTGTCAATTTACTATAGTAGGCAATCACTCATTTGTAACCACTCTCATGTACTTGGAATAGAACAGCCCCATAACCTATTGAGCTTGCATCTGTATGCACCTCAATTGGTAAAGGGTCATAAATTGTGAGCACAGGCTCACTGGTAAGGCACTCAATTTTTTCCTTACGAGCCACCTGCTGTTCTGGTCCCCATTTAAATTCTACGCCTTTTCGTGTCAATGCCGCAATACAGGCAGTCTTTTGAGCAAAGCTAGGTATATATCGTCGAAAGTAACTGGCTAACTCAATAAATTGACGACCCTGTTTTATATTAGTGGCTTCAGCAGTATCTACCAAAGCATTCACTTTTTCGGCGCTCGGTCTAACCTGACCCTTACTGATGGTACGGCCTAAATATTTAATTTGTGGCGAAAGAGAAGAGCATTTATTTAAATTTATGGAAAATCCCGATTTAGACAAAGTTGAAAGTACCCTACGTAGTATGTCTAGCCTCTGGTCTATATTTTGACTTAAAATTAGAACGTCATCAATATACACGAAGATTTCACATAAATTGATAAAAATTCGATTAAATCGTTAGGCATTCATTTTGCATTTGTCACGGACGCTCTTATTTGAGGACCAGTCACGCCACGTATTACAATTGCCGAAATCAACTCATCACTAAGCGCCCGAACTATACGTAAACGAAATAGCGAGCGGCGAGCGTACTCAGCATGTAGGGTAGTTGTCGGAGTATGAACTCATGACTTCAAACAAGATTTTTGCTATGTCAGGTGTTTTTGGGCATAAAGCCTTAAATTCCTTTTTGAAACTACTCCAAGTATGCTCGGTCGTCACCTATTCGTTCAGCCACGTCTTAGCGTCACCCTTTAAACAATTGCCTATTCGAGACAAACACTCAAAATCACTCCAATTGTTTAAAGTTTGGCGCGGTCAACTTCTTCACACCACTCATCAATATTATCCAAATTGGGATCAACATGCGAAATGTAATAATGTTGGCTCGATCTTACCACAGTGTTTATGGACCGAATAGCATCCACAATACGATCAGTTACCGTTGAAGACACGTTCGACTCACTGACCACACCGAGCGATTCCACACCCGCAGGGTTACATGTGCGAGGCATACTCGGTGGTGATGGTAGCGAAGTCGGCGTCGGAGTACGCCTCGAACAGCGAACCTGCGACGCTGATCGGCTCGGCGATGGTGTAGTCATACGCCTGCCTGGATCATGTCTTGTTGCTGGCGGTGACACAGGACGCCCACTCCCTCGCAGAGATGACGGAGACGTGTTCTGTACTGCTACTTGACTTTCCAGCGTCCTTAGGCGAGCAATATTCCAGTTCATCTCGCGTTTCAAATCACTATCCGGAGTTTGATCACGATACCGGCGTTGTCGTTTTCGACGTTCACTACCGCGTTCGTTATCGCGGCTACGACGACTTTCGCGTTCACGGAAATCACGATTTCACTTTACCGGTTGTTTTGTTTCTTGTCTCGAACACGTAAAGCAAAATGCCTAGCCAGATAGAATCACGTTGATCCTATCCCACTTCTGATATTGGAAATCCTTGCCGAGTTTATTTTTTTAAAAAGAAAAGAATGAGGACTGTTCCTCAACAACTTCAATAATTCACTTAACACAATCAACACTTAAACACAAGAACAACTTAAGCACAATGCAAACGAAAAATTAATAGCAAATACGGAGGGATGTTACCGCAACGGTGTTCGACTGTAGAATGCGCCTGAGAACAACAGGCGTTCGCCTTTTATAGCTACCAAGGCTTGTTCTTTATTCCTAACACTATATATTGTAAAAAACTTAAATTTAATAACTGTACGTAGTTGTTAAGTCAGTTAATATCAGAAATGAAACGAAGAAACTAGGTGTTATTCTTTATTATACAGACGTTGAACAAACAATGAGCACCGACTCGGGTGACATTCACATTTCAGCGTCCAAAGCAAAACTGGCGTTCGAGTCCTACTTGTAATCACGTGTTTTATAAAAGCACATGGCGCGTACTGCTTTACTAACAAGGCGTGAACAGCTCAACGACAGTCAATATATTTCCTATTAATGTTATAGAAGTTATTCTATAAGATTAATAGATACATTATTATAATAAGATCAAATGTAGCTATTTAATAGGTATTTAAAACCTGACCATCCTGACCAAACATAGTTTGTCCTCAAACTAGTTAATGAATCCAATGCGCTTCACCTATATGTATATAAAATAATAAAGAAATTATATATGTACCTAATTATAACAAAAGTGTTCGGCTATATGCCTATCGATACAAATATTCATTCAACTTTATATCATAGTAAGTAATACTCTTTATCACTTATATTTTCCACTAGAAGAAGAATCAATTCTCTCAAGATTTCATTGCTATATCTTTTTAATTGTCAGGTTTTAGTACAAAATCTGCAGCTGACCCCTCATTTCCAAGTAAAGCAGAGTCAAATAGCAACTGCTAAACTAGGCAACCGTGACAACCTTCCAGATTCTATACACTGTTTTGTAATAATCTGCAGTTGACCCCTCATCACGAAGTCAAGAACTCCAATGGCGTCGACTACGTGACCGTGACAACCTTCCAGATTTCTTAACGGGTTTAATCTGCAGATGGCCCCTCACCACGCAGCCAGAAGCTCCGAAAGCATTGATCTCGTGATCGTGACAACCTTCCAGATTCACAGTTTTGATCTGTAGCTGACCCCTCACCACAAAGTCTACAACGACTATAGTTGCAGAACTCAGCAGCCGTGACAGCTTTCCAGACCATAAAATACTTTTGTTTTATTTAAGTGCATATTGCACCTATAAATACATCATACATCACTAGCACATAACATTTTTATTCTTATGCTTTACCACAAATTGGATTTTGATACATCATTATAACGCTAAGAAAATAATCAGCATACAAAATAGTTTATAATGGTTCTATAATATATTATTTAGACATTCCAATATCCAATTAAACATAAAAAATCTAATCATTAATATTATAAACGTAAATATCTTATATTTTAAGTACCCATAGTTAATGTATATGTATATCATCACTACTCACAATATATCATAATGTATATTATTTTTTGTAAATTATTGTAATAGTTGTTTAATAATACAATAATTATGTTATGACTCCTAATATAACTAATTAGTAAAACTTTATGATACAAAAACCTCAAATTTAGCCCATTTCCTCGTCAGATGTATCACTATCATTTGCAATTGTAATCCATGGTTGTATGCGATCCGCGGACCATACATTAGTATATTTGTTTTTCGAGATGTTGGAACCCGGTATGCTGGATACCTCATAGCGGTCATTTCCTAATACTTTAGTTACACGAAATGGTCCCGTGTATTTAGGTAGTAGCTTACGACTTTTGCCGTCGTTGGAAGGTGTTGTTTTTAAAATCTTTACTAGATCTCCCTCCCTATAAACCTTTGCTATTTTTCTACTTTTGTCGAATCTAGACTTTTGTTTTTCTTGATCGTTCTGAATATGTTTGCTTATTTCTGATCGTAAAATGACAGGTTCTGTATCATTCTTTCGGGTTTCCAAAATAGTATTCCCTAACATTCCTTCACCACGGTTAAGTGGGCGTTTCCAAAATAAAACCTCTGCTGGAGTTTTCCCTATTCCTTTATTAAGGGTATTATTTAGGCCCCATTGAATTTTCCCTAGCTCTTGATCCCATTTATTTTCTTTTGAATTATCTGAATAAGCTCTAAGACTATCTAAAATAGTACGGTTGTATCTCTCAACCTGGCCATTAGCTCTAGGAGCTGATACAGCATTTAATACGTGTTGAATTTCATATTCCGCACAAAACTTCTTAAAATCTCCAGATGTAAAACATGAGCCGCGATCTGTTACTACTCGCAACGAATGACCAAATGTATAGAATATGTCTTTAAGAACTTTAATGGTTGATAAAGATTTAGTATTTCTTAATGCCCTAATAATGCAAAATTTAGCAAATGCATCTACAACGACTAATAAATATTGGTTACCATGACTACTTTTTACAAACGGTCCCAAATGATCCGTATGTAGCGTATGAAATGGAATATCGATTTTTGGTATACTATGTAAAAACCCTTCCTTGGGACCAGCAGGCTCTTTACCAAATGCACAGTGTAAGCAAGCTTTAACGTACTTAGATACAAATTTATTCATTTTTGGAAACCAATAATCTCGTTTTATTTTTTCTAAAGTCTTCTCTACAGAAAAATGACCTATTTCATCATGGTTTCTCTGACAGATGTGCCACCTAGCATTTTTCGGAACTACCCATTTTAAATTCTCCCCGACTTTTCGATAGAGTCGGTTATTCTTTAAAATGAAATTTTGTTTTATATCAACAATTTCATTATATTTTGGGTCTTCTAATGCCGATCGAATGTGTTGGATATTTGGATCTGCCAATTGCAAACTAAGCAACCAATCATCTTCTTTAATGTGCATAACTCGAGAAAGATGATCGAACTTGTCGTTATCGTTAATACAAGGGAGCGGGTTTCGACTTAACGCGTCGACGTGTTGCATAGAACATCCAGGCCTATACTCAATCGAACAATCATATTCTTGAAACGCTATCCACCATCGCGCTACTCGAGGGATTAGATCACGCTTCGCGAATGTGGATCTTATAGCACTGCAATCAGTGACTATGGTGAAATGTTTACCTAACAGATACACTCTAAATCGATTAAGAGACGCAACAACGGCTAAGGTTTCTAATTCATAAGCATGTAGCTTTTCCTCATCGATTGTTGTTTTCCGGCTAAAGAAAGCTATTGGCTGTAACTTAGATGAAGGAGAATCTTTTTGAAAGAGAATACCACCTAAACCATGCTTCGAAGCATCGCAATGAAGCTCTGTTAAATGTTGTGAATTATATAATGCTAAAATAGGACGTTGTACTAATTTATTTTTTAAGAGTTGAAATGCTTCAATTTGTTTTGATCCCCATTCCCAAGAACGATTTTGGCGAGTGAGATCTGTTAAAGGTCTCGCTATCGAAGCGAAGTTCTGTATAAACTTTCTAAAATAGCTCGCAAGACCAATAAATTGCCGAACCTCATGAACGTTTTTTGGTTCGGGAAAACAACTAACAGCCTCCATCTTACTGGCGCCTGGTCTTACACCCTCGGCAGATATTTCGAAACCTAGATAATCTATAATGGTTTCGAAAAATCTACATTTTTTCATATTTAAAGTAAGCCCGGCATTTTCCAACAGTTTAAATGTTTGTTCAAGTTTGTTTAAGCACTGTTCAAATGTTACACCGGAAATTAATAAATCGTCCATATATGCAATGGCGCATTTCTCTCGTGACTTACCAAGCATCTTATTGATGGTTCGTTGAAAAACGGCTGGACAAAGCTAAGCCGAACGGAGCCCTTTTAAATTGATAGAGTCCGTCGGGTGTAATAAAAGCAGTAAGGTGTTTGCAGCTATTTTTGATTGGTATTTGGTAATACCCACTTGACATGTCTAAACTAATAAAATATTTATTTCCACTAAGAAGGTCGAGCTGGTCGTCAATACGAGGCAACGGGTAAAGATCCTTAACAGTCTTTCTGTTGAGAGCTCTGTAATCTACACAGAGTCGATAGCCTCCAGTTTTCTTTGAAACCAACAACACTGGGCTAGCATACGCCGAATCAGATTCTTCTATTATGTCACTGTCTTGCAACTCTTTAACCATCTCGCGTAGCACCTCTTTTTCGCCATAACTTAAACGATAGGGACGATATGTTACTGGTGTCTCATCTAATAACTTTATGTCTAACTCTGTGATATCGGTGCATCCTATTTCAGACAAACTAAGGGCAAAACAATTACGATATTTATTAATTAGTTTAAATACGCAATCTTTTTGCTGAGCTGTTAAATTTTGATTAATATATATTTCGTCACAATTTATTGGAGCCCTTGAGCTTGTATTTAGGCAACGCAATTTATTTTGAGATGGAAGAATATCCAACATTTCCTCAGGACATGTTGGGTATGCACGTACTATCAATGAGTCTTTAAAAAAATAAAGAGGCTGACTAATTTTAATGTTAACAACTAATATTTTACATTTCCCGTTTTTAACTTTATAAACCCCTTCTTGAATACAATATTCGTTATTTTCTGAGCACCGATAGCTACCTGCTATGTAAATCTCGCAATTTAAAATGTCATTACAGTAACAGTTTAATAAGTCTACATTTGTGATTTTTGAATCCGATGCGACGTATAACTTTAGCTTATTAGATGACAGCGATATACTATCTGTATCAATGTTTGATAATTCGGAGCTATTTGTACTGAATAAGGTCAGTGAGTTTTGTGTTTTTGTGATGATCACCTCTGGTAACTCTGTAAAATTTTGCCCAATAAGCAGTGGCATATGTAAATGGTTGTTATCGATAACATATGCGGTAATATCAGCTTCAACAAAATCGACAGCAAGTCGAAAAGTTGTCTTACCCAACAAAGGAATATTTACATTAGCGACACCTTTAATAGATGGTAGAGAGTCAATAGTTATAGCTAATCCTAATCTTTTCGTGGTTTCATGAGTAATAAGAGTACAGTCACTTCCAAGATCAATAAAGCTGTTTATTTTATGATCATTATTAATAGTAACGTCTTTATAATATTTGACATTAGACGGTGTGACACTATCTACAAACAGAACTTGCTTTTCATTACTTTTTGGTTTATTTTTCTTAAAACACTCACTAGTTGTATGACCAAACCATTTACATTCGTCACATTTTATAATTGGTTTAAGGCATTGTTGTACACGGTGCCCTTTTTCTTTACAGTTAAAACATACTGCAGTATTTAATCTTTGGATATTTTGTTGATTTGGAATACGACATTGCGACGCTTTATGCCCTACCTCGTTACACTTACTGCAACTGATACTACTGGATGGCCTATTTTTATTTAATGCAGAAGTTCTAAAAATATCTCTCTGTTCTTTGCAAATGTCTTTTAGGTATTTAAATAAGTCTTCTGGTTCCGTAAACCGTGCTGAGGATGCCCCAGCCCGAATAGTCCTATCGTCAATACCGTGAATTATGCAATCAACAGCTCTTTTGCCGGACACGTCACACGCAGTCAAGAGCATAATTTTATCATAGTAGTATTCATCTATGCTTTCACCAAATTTAAGGCGTCGTTCCAACATCTCAGTTAAAAGTACCCCATAATTGGTTTCAGTAGGAAAAGCCTTAAGTAAAAGTGTCTGCCACTGTTCCCAATTATGTAAAATCGAAGTTTGTCCCTGATACCATTTTTTCGCATTACCAATGAGCTTCGGTAAAGCATAATGCATAATCTGCATTTCGTCCCAACGATATATTTTAGCACATTCGTTTACTTTTGCTATCCACATGTCAATACGATGGTTTTTTACAGATGGGTCAAACTCGGGTATCATATTAGTATTAGAGTTAACAAATGACGACAAATTAGGCTTAATAAGTGTTTGTAATAATTTAGAAAAATCATCAGACTTAAGTAAAATATTAGGTAAATAATTAGTAGTGTACTCATCATTTATTACTGGCGGTGGTATCTGCGTCGTTGAAGATTTATCCATCGGAGTATCCGTTCGAAGAGTAGACGTCGTCACCTGTGCATGTGAGCGTCTTGAACGTTTTCGACCCATTTTTAGTCTCAAACGGATCGAAATTTGTTGAAATCCCACTTCTGATAATAACTGTACGTAGTTGTTAAGTCAGTTAATATCAGAAATGAAACGAAGAAACTAGGTGTTATTCTTTATTATACAGACGTTGAACAAACAATGAGCACCGACTCGGGTGACATTCACATTTCAGCGTCCAAAGCAAAACTGGCGTTCGAGTCCTACTTGTAATCACGTGTTTTATAAAAGCACATGGCGCGTACTGCTTTACTAACAAGGCGTGAACAGCTCAACGACAGTCAATATATTTCCTATTAATGTTATAGAAGTTATTCTATAAGATTAATAGATACATTATTATAATAAGATCAAATGTAGCTATTTAATAGGTATTTAAAATATTTACAGTCTAACAAATTTATGATGCTTTTTTGAATAAATGTATAATAATAATAACTATCGTAATGAACATTGTTAAGTTCCGGCTTATGGTCCTCTTTCGCTGTCTTTTGTATACAAAAGACAGACAATCCCATGACAAAAGACATATCTCATGGGAATTTTTTAACCGACTTCAAAAAAGGAGGAGGTCCTCAATTTGATGCGTATGTTTTTTTGTGTGTAACATATACACAAAAAACATACGCATTTCGCCACTAATTGTAGACCAATTTTCAAAATTAATTTTGTATTCGATAGAGTATACTCCAAGGGTGGTCCCAAGGTCACCAAAGTCAGAATCTGATGATGGGATCCCATAAAAATCGAGGAAAACCCTTAAATTTTTAGGTGTGTCCAACCTGTTTTGTGTGAATGTTACGCGATTACTCCGCTAATTCTGGATCGATATTTCAATTCCACTTTCCACCAATTTAATATCTGCTCTCCAAATGATGATCTCCTAGAAAGTGTTAAAATTTGTCACCGACTTCATTATATAAGTGTGATGTTGTCTGTACCTATTCATAGATTATTTTTAACTTTTCAGTATTTTTGAAGTCGGTTTTTATATTTACTAAAATATATTTTTTTATTTTTCAGAAATGCATTACGCATAATCTAAGTTTGAACGAACTATATCAGACACTCTCTTGATTAATAGAGTGGACTCTTGATCAAAAAAAGTAAAACACCTAAGCTCGAACGAACCATCTGTTCCCGTTGCTTTTGAAAAGAAAATGCGTTGATGGAGGCTACGTCAATCGGAACCTGGTAACTTGTGAACACTTCTATGACCTTCTTGTTGATGTTTTGTATATCTCTGGCAAATAACAATTTTCTTGAATCTTAGAAGCTCTTAACTTTTTTGCTAAAACGGGAAGACATATTGATAGGTTGAAATATGATGAAAACTGCACGGAATATGGAACAATAAAAACCAGCCAAGTGCGTGTCGGGCCGCGCGCAGTGTAGGGTTCCGTAGTTGCAAATGCCAACTTTGACTTCACACTCACACCTCACAACATGTTGCTATTAAATTAGGCATTATTATTAAACCTGCAATGATTTTATATTTCCTTAACTTCACGTGGTTCGTAAATTTATATTCAGTACTAATTTTCAATGAAATTTAGTTTTCCGAGTACCTACTACTATTTTATAAGTTGATCTTCTATAACTTTTTAGTTTGTACTTAGTACTCAACTCTGATAGTTTTCCTTTAAACTTCGTTATATATACTACTGTTGTAATTTTTTTCACGTGTCCATATGTAACCGTTTAGCAGATAGAGGGGGGGGGGGACACTTATCTAACAAAAACGTGCACTTTAAAACCAAATATTTCAGAAACGGATCCCTAAATCGAAAAATGGTGTTCTCAACCTTACATAATTTTTTAAAGACCTATTCAACAATACCCCACACGTTGGGTTAGTCGAAAAAAAAATTACTCCCACTTTACTTGTATGGGAGCTACCATAAAAAAAATATTTAAAAAATTTTTCTACCACTATTTTGGCATGAATACAAATTACAATTACAATGAAACATACCCATACAAAATTACAGTTTTCTAGTACTAATAGTCTCTGAGTAAAAAAGCGGACAGACAGACAGACAGACATGGCGAAACTATAAGGTTTCCTTGTTTACTACGGAACCCTAAAAAGGAGAAAACTTTGGAACGAATGAATTAGAAATGAAGTTGTATAGTGTATATGTCACCGTAAAATTGTAAATACCGTTAGATTATAATCTATCTCGCGAGATTGTAAACTATCGATAGATTGTGAACCGTAACACACTGCTTACAATTTAACGCATTATTTTTCGGTAGATTATAATCTATCGAAGTGAAACTGTTAGATCGCAATCTGTCGCGCGTTAAATTGTCAACTGTCCGAAGGCTGTCCCTGATTGGTCCGTCTTACAGTAGATCGTTCTGTGTCCATAGAGTTAGGAATCAAACAATGTCAGTCAAATAAAATAAATGTACTTCAAGAATAGTGACATCAAGTATGCATTTATTATTTAATAGTTAATCAATAATTCTGACATCATTATTTTATGGTAAGAAAAATTTACGAAACAAAATCTTGACTTATTGTAAGAGTAATAAAAAATAATATGAAAGAAAAATGCACCAATAAAAATGTTCCCGTATTGGGAACTTGTAGGCTAAGGAAACATTTTTGTTGGTGTATTTTTTTTTTCATATTATTTTTATTACTCTTACAATAAGTCAAGATTTTGTTTCTTTTTTTTCTAATAGACAATTTTGTTACGTTTCGATTTTCATTTTTATTTTAATTAGTTTGTGTTTAATTTCCTTCGGCGAAAATTTTTTATTATTTTTTCAATCTTAATTTGTGTTTGAAAAGAAAATGTTGTTACATTTCTGATTTTCTCATTTGGTTACAATTTTTCTTACTATAATAAGATGTCAGAAATAATATTTAACTACTAAATAATAAATACATACTTGCTGTCACTATTCTTGAAGTGCCTTTTTTTTGACTGACACTTGTATTTGATTCCTAATTCTATGGACAAAGAACGATCTTCCTCTGTAAAACTGACCAATCAGGGACAGCCTTCGGACAGTTGACAATTTAACGCGCGACAGATTGTGATCTAACAGTTTCACTTCGATAGATTATAATCTACCGAAAAATTATGCTTTAAATTGTAAGCAGTATGTTACAGTTCACAATCTTTCGATAGTTTACAATCTCGCGAGATAGATTATAATCTAACGGTATTTGCAATTTTACGGTGACATATACATTCAAACCCTATTAAGACTATATCCAGGTTTAATCATTACAGCCAAGAGATGCTCACTTTCGTACATATATAGGCCTCCAGGTTTAATGTCAAACCAAAAAGTACCCTGTGCCCTTTTCGAAGGATCCATCCAATTCGCAAACCGACAGAAAAACAAATAGAATTACTTTCAAAATTATTATATATTATTATAATAATATTAAATGTAATTCTGTCAGTAAACCGACCTACCGCTAGGGGTGTAAAGCTTGCTTTATAAGTGCCTACTTAAAGCAGCTCTGTATGGGAATAAATCGATCTAGTAAACAAAATGCCCATAACCCTGAAAGTTTAAATTACCAAGAAAAATAGAATAAATAACATCGAATTTCGATGCCACGGCAATAAATCCTAATACACACTCCGTTATAAAACACAAGTAGTAGATTCAGTTCTGTGATAAATTGTATCAAGACATGCAAAAGTTACATAATTTCCATTCGGGAAAACATTTGTGACGTTTTTACTAACACCATAAGCGCCAAGTTTAGTTGATAAATAGGATTTAATATAAAATGTGCCCTAATTATATTAGCTTAAGCTTTAATTACAAGGGGGGTGGGGTGGTAGAGTGTACAAGTGTTGTCAAACAACCTTTTACAAAAATATACTTTATCTAATATTAGGATAAATCGGAGGATGTTCCAAAGCAATTTTTACGATAATTCCTATGCGTCTACTAGCCTGTTAATCTTAAATGAATAAATAATCGTACCATTGCGCCTAGGACTATGCTATTATTTTCCTAGCACCAGAGAGATTTTTAATGTAACGCCAGCCTTGTGCATAATACGGTTATATTGCTATACAAGAACATATAATATATGAGAACATTAATTGATTGAACAAATTGACAGTTCGAAAGCCTAGAATGTACTCACAAAAAACAATTTCAATCAATATTTGGTATGGAAGGTGTTAGTATATGCACAATTTGTTGCGCAAATAAAGGTGCCTTCTCAGTTCTTACATTTGCATATTATTTCATGGGAACGGTAAATCTACACGATCCGAACGAGATCAGGCGTTGGATTATTTTTTTAACTTGCCTTCCGAAGCACGAGAATGCTCAAAATGTTTTACATTTTGGTCACTAATCTTTGTTCTGAGCACAGCGACCGCTGCTCAACCGACCGATGCCGAGCGCTCAAGCCATTGCGTTATGTAGAGCAATATACATCCGACACTAGCATTTTTATAGTGATTCTAGCAAATGACGTCCTTTTAACCCTTCAGATTATAAAATTCCGAAAATACTGCCAGTCTCTTCTTTGTATTCTAGTTAACAGAAGCAGAAGAAAAGAAACAGAAGAATTAATAAATAAATAACGAAAAAAAATCGCCTCGAGCGGGGATCGAACCCGTGATTTCAACATACCGTGTTGAGGAAGCTTAATAACCAACGGTTCGGTAAACTACTCGTACATAACAATTCTGTTTAGGAATGACTATTATCATGTACTTTCATCTCATGCATTTTAACAACCTCAAGTGCAATTCTTATATTTACTAAGTACCAGTAAAAAAAATTATCTCGTGCTCCAAATCTGTCACTACATGGATCCCACCTCATCTATACCTAAAATTATAAAATGACGAGTTCTTTTGATTGTTTGTTTGGTTGAACGCGCTAATCTAAGAAACTATTGATTCAAATTGATAAATTCTTTTTGTGTTGCATAGTCCATTTATTGAGGAAGGCTATAGGCTTATATAACATCACGCTACGACTAATAGGAGCTGAGTGTCAGTGAAAAATGTTGCAAAAACGGGAAAAAATGTACGACATGTTGCTATTTTCCGACATCCACGCGAACGAAGTCGCGGGCACAGCTAGTCAGAGAGAAAAGTGTTCCAAGGTAAGATAATTTGAACAATATTTTTAAAAAACATTTTTCGACGAGGCATACCTAATCCAAAAAGCAGTGTTTGAAATCCGAATCTCTAACTTACGCTGCGAGGTTGCAGCAAAATCGCTTGTCTAAGCAGCAAAAGCGCCACTTTCGTGACGAAGAGGTGTTTTGTTTTTTAGAGTTGCGTACTTCAAAATGAAAAAAAAACCGGCCAAGCGCGAGTCGGACTCGCCCATGAAGGGTTCCGTAGGATTTATAACGTATTAAAAAAACTACTTACTAGATCTCGTTCAAACCAATTTTCGGTGGAAGTTTGCATAGTAATGTACATCATATATTTTTTTTAGTTTTATCATTCTCTTATTTTAGAAGTTACAGGGGGGGACACACATTTTACCACTTTGGACGTGTCTCTCCTCGCGCAAACTATTCAGTTTAGAAAAAAATGATATTAGAAACCTCAATATGATTTTTGAAGACCTATCCATAAATAGTATCCACACGTATGGGTTTGATGAAAAAAAAATTTGAGTTTCAGTTCTATGTATGGGGAACCCCCAAAATTTATTGCTTTTTTCTATTTTGGTGTGAAAATCTTAATGCGGTTCACATAATACATCTACTAACCAAGTTTCAACAGTGTAGTTCTTATAGTTTCGGAGAAAAGTGGCTGTGACATACGGACGGACAGACAGACATGACGAATCTATAAGGGTTCCGTTTTTGCCATTTGGCTACGGAACCCTAAAAAACGGAACCACTAAAAGATCATTATGTTGTCCGTCTGTCAAGCTCTCCCTCTGTCCCTCTGTCTGTCAAGATCCTTTTGTCGGGAACGCGTAGAGATATAAAATTTATTTCAAATTCTCGAGTCTATAGTCTCTTTCAGTTGTGAAAAAAATCAGACTTCTAAGTCACGCGATCAAAAGTTAAGACCTTTTATGTCTGTTAGCTTTAATTTGGTATGGGCATGTATATCATGCCCATACTATCATGCCCATACTATCGTATTATATTATCTGTGATCATGCCAAAAAAGTGGTAGAAAAAATATTGAAAAAAAATTTTTTTAGGATAGCTCCCATACAGGTGAAGTGGGAGTAATTTTCTTTTCTCGACTAACCCATCGTGTGGGGTATTGTTGAATAGGTCTTTAAAAAATTATGTAAGGTTCAGAACACCATTTTTGTTAGAGGTAAGTGTCCCCCTCTATCTGCTAAACGGTTATACGAGTATATGGACACGTGAAAAAAATTACAACAGTAGTATATATAACGAAGTTTAAAGGAAAACTATCAAAGTTGAGTACTAAGTACAAAATAAAAAGTAATAGACGACCAACATAAAAAATGTACTCGGAAAAGTAAAATTTCATTGAAAATTAGTACTGAATATCAATTTACGCACCACGTGAAGTTAAGAAAATATAAAATCCTTGCAGCTTTAATAATAATGCCTTATTTAATAGCAATGTGTTGTGAGGTGTGAGTGTGAACTCAAAGTTGGCATTTGCAAGGAACCCTACACTGCGCGTGGCCCGACACGCACTTGGCCGGTTTTTTTTTTGTCATAGTAGTGAGAAGTATCTTATATGATGGTAAGTAAGTGACAAAAAGTGTGAAAATGAACATTTTTACTTGCATTCTGCAATGATTTTAGTCAGTAGAACCCTCAAGACTAAGCATTTTTTAATACAACATCAAAGCTCTCCGCCTGTATTTTATTGGTAAGTGACGATTAAGCCAAAGATGGAAGTAAATAAACAACTGCCTATTACCCTTGATTGTCGGAACACACCAATATGTTATTTACATTGTTATTAAAGCGACAAACTTAGATAAGGCGGCAGTAGCTAGCCAGGCAGGCTCAGCGCCACTAACAAACTTTTGCTCCCATAGGGAATCGAACCCAGGACTTTCAGATCAGAATCGGGTTGTCACAAACTCTTCTTAACTCTTAATTGTTACACAACAATGTTTTAAGCAACGCAACGCAACGATAGGTACCAAATACATTCAAATAAGAAAGTGTCACTGTATGCCCCTTTACGTAAGTGTCAAAGGGTCAAAGTTCAATCCCCGGGGGTGGGGTGACGTCTCGCAGTCTGCTGAAGAAACGAAAAACACGACTATAAATAACTTTTGCCACAAATAAATCGCCACTGTCCTAGTTGCGACCCCCTCATAAAAGTGCCGAATCATGCCGAATGGAGTGGATTGTCGTCTTGAGTCTAGGAATACTCGTAGTTATCATAACCAGTAAAATGGTCCGTCGCACAATATGAGGGTGAAATATTTCCGGGCGCGTTATCGCCTCTGTTTTCGGATGTACGACATTTTTTCTCTTTTATATGCCCTTGGAGTATTAATAACGTGTTCAGGGTTATATAATATTAATATGCTCATTAAACTAGCGTATTATGAACCGCCTAATAATGTCCAGAGTCCTCTATTACCGAATAAACTGTATCTAGTGGTGAGACCACCCATGAGTTCATAAATAACCGAGATGTAAGGGAAAAGTATTTTAGGCTACTTTGGTGGGTACTAGGTGGTGGGTTAACACCATTTTGTGAAGTCACCATTTATGGCGTATGTTTTTTTTGTGTGTATGTTACGCGATTACACCGCCAATTTTTGTATTCGATAGAGTATACTCCAAGGGTGGTCCCATGGTCACCAAAGTTAGGATCGGATGATGGGATCCTATGAAAATCGAGGAAAACCCTTAAATTTTAAGGTGTCCAACGTGTTTTGTGTGTACTCGTATGTTACGCGATTACTCCGCCAATTGTAGACCAATTTTCAAAATTCTTTTTGTATTTGATATAGTATACTTCTGGGGTGGTCCCAAAGTCACCAAAGTCAGGATCTGATGATGGGAACCCAAGGAAACCGAGGAAAACGCTAATTTAATACCAGCTGGTAGCTGGTATTAAATTAGGGTTTATTTCACTAAAAAGATATCATTCTGCACTAAAAAGTAAAAAATAAAAAAATTGTTATTTTCCAAAAAATAACAAATTTTAAGACTAAAATAGAAGTGTGATGTTGTTTGGACCTATTCTTATATTATTTTTAACTTATCAGTGTTTTTGAAGTCGGTTTTTATTTTTTGGAAAATATTTTTTTTCCATTTTTGGAGATTCTTTTAGAATCTTTTTGTAGTCAGTAAAGTATACTCCTGATTGTTCCATTACCACCAAATCAGGATTTGATGAATAGATATTCCTGGAATCCCAGGAATATCGATCGACCCTTAAATTTCATAAGCACGTCCAATTTGTTTCATTTTTTTCTAATGTATCCAACTCGGCTGGGCAGCGTTCGGGAAACTACGCAGCATATTCTCGGTCCATCTATCGCAGTGTCTGAAGACGAAAGTCTTCAATTCGTGCGTGTTGCCAGTGATGACGTACGGAACTGAGATGTGGCCGCTTACAATGGGTCTCATTAGAAGACTCAAGGTCACTCAAAGGGCAATGGAGAGGGCTATGCTCGGAGTTTTTCTAC
The DNA here is from genome assembly GCA_963935595.1 of Schoenobius gigantellus. NCBI lineage: Eukaryota > Metazoa > Arthropoda > Insecta > Lepidoptera > Crambidae > Schoenobius > Schoenobius gigantellus. Next base: position 12,767,578 of record OZ012558.1, read on the forward strand.
GCGATCGCATCAGAAATGATGAGATCCGTAGAAGAACTAGAGTCACCGACATAGTCCAAAGAATTGCGAACCTTAAGTGGCAATGGGCAGGACACATAGCTCGTAGGACTGACGGCTATTTCGCTGGAAAGGTTCTCACGTGGCGGCCAAGTACCGGGAGACGCAGCGTTGGTAGGCCCCCCAAAAGGTGGACCGACGATCTGATGAAGGTAGCGGGAAGCCGCTGGATGCGGGATGATGACGATGAATCTTAAAAAAAGTAAACTTCAGCATGTATTAATTAATATTTATTGTGAACAAAGATAAAACTACTAAACTTGACAATGTATAAGGATAAAATATTATATTGAATTAATCAGGAAACAACAAGAGTACAATCACGATTCTCCTCAAAATAATTTTACAAGAAATTTCCTATTGTTGTACGAGTATTTGTTATTCATTAGAGTGGTAGTTAATGTAAGGTACCTTGAACTACCTACGTCTAAGTAACAGGAAAATGACGCTATGGTGTGAGTAACAAGTAGATGACGCCCTTCTTTTGTCATCATGTTTGTTGAGCAATGCAACTGAGATATTAAGGTGAGAAATAGTTGGTGCAAAACCATAAATAAAATTTTATACAAGGGTAATTTTTAAAAAGGAGACATATTTTTTTAGCTTGTTCAGACAAGCAGACTAAACAACTTTTAATGTGGGACCAATCTTGAAATCGCGAAAAAAAATCACCTGTTCCATACAAATGTTAAACATCCGCTTAACTTAAATGAATTGAACAGCTGTGATTTTTTTTCCCGCGATTTCAAATTTGGTCCCATACTAAAAGTTATTCAGTTTTCTTGTCTGCACAAAAGCACAGAAAATTTGGGGCCTGCTTGAAAATTAACCCTGTATAATTAACTCTCGTACTAAGATCAGGATGGTGGGTATAACTGTATTGTCTAAGAAAAAATCTAACACGATCGCTTTTAATTTATTACTTTAAATTAGGTTTAAATTTCTGTGAAATATCTGTTAAAAAAGATTCTTTAGATAAATGCGTTCCATGAACGTTGAAAATTATCATAACTTACTTAATCCGCTTTAAATTAAATTTAACGCACAAAACAGTAACTTTTGCATTTATTATTATAATTACATTAAATAACAAATAACACATAATGTTCATATCACTCACATCATAGTATGAAAGACAATCAACACAAGTCCTTTTAGCCTAGCTTTTGATGCTTGACATACAAAAACTACCTAATTGGGGTTTGTGTCTTGTGAGCTAGACTCGACAAAATCAAAGATAACTAAGGTTTTGACAGTGACAAATGTTCTAATGTTAATCCATCAAAATTATGTCAGTAAAGATAACCTTTACAGATATCCATGCAATAATTACTAATATACCTAATAAGCTGTGTCCAATAGCTGACAACAATAGTAATTACGTCATAAATAATGTTGCGAGAGAGTAGTGTCCAAGACATGCAAACCAGTAGGTAACTAGGTATCTATAACGAACAGCTCAAAAAATATCTTAAGTACGGTGACAGAGGTCTATGGGTTATTCCCTGAGTACCCCGATCCCCGAGGCCGAGGATTTATTTTATCTTGATAAAAATCAATTAGACGTAAGTTTAGCTTAAATGTACCATCAGCACAAGAAGTGTTAAATAAAATTTTATCACATTATAATACTTTGTTTTACTTAAAGGACCAGGACAAAAATATAATAAACTCTTGCTAGTACACTCCGGAGGTGATCCCATTGTCACCATGTCCTGATCTGCTGATGGAATCCCAGGCAAATCGAGGAAAACCTTTAAATTTCATAGTCGTAATATTCACGTATTTGCATCTAGTAGTAATCATGTCATGTTACTGACCTGATGATGGAAGGTTTCTCGAAGAGAAGGAGCTTGGGAATAATTCTTTTAATACTGTTTAGAGCGAGAGACGTTTTCTTTTATGTTATTCTAGTATTTGCCTTGGCACAAATTCTAATACGCACGTATAAACTTAACTAAAAAATTGAAAAATAATATTTTGGTTTTACGAAGGTTTGTCAAAAGTATAGTTGACCACTGTTTTTGCCTACCGTACATATTGAGTCAACTTTACACCTGGGTGTTCTGTAAACAAATAAAACAATATCATATATTTTACTATTCCATTAGACTTTATTACTTCATTATAACGAAGTTCCCATAAGCAGGATTAAATTATGAACCCACACATCATTGAATTTGACAAATTGACAAGAAAGATAATAAAGAAATATTAATAAGTAGGAGTGGTTCTTCCACGAATGTTACAAAGTCGGCACCTACTATCTTGTTGCTAACGTTAACATATTACTGTGCACATAATATTGTCCTTGAAATTCCCTATCACCTGAAATTACTTAAGAAATTTAATAACTAAGTTAAAACTTGGACGCTATAGCAAAAACCGTAAGATAGATAATCCGTCATCAATAGGTAGTATCAGTGGTTGTTATAATATTGGCAAAACGATAATATGTAGTATTTTTTTTAAACTAGCTGCCCGCCCCGGCTTATTATACGCACTGGTATACTAGAAAGAAATTGTTTTGATATCTTTTGCCTATACAACAATATAAGAAACTAAATGTCAATCTGTCAGTTTTGTCAAAGCCACTACACTAAATTGGGTACTTAATTCTTATTTTTATTTGTCAGGACAAATAAAAATTAGAATTAAGTACCCGATTTAGTGTAGTCGTTTTGAAGTTATGCTCGTACATACATTTCACCGATTCATTTTTATTTGTATAGATAGGTAACAAAACTTCGGCAAATAAATCTATTTCTTCCAATAAATATAAAAATTATCGTACAAACAGAAATTGTGAAAATCAAAGATTGTAGCACAGTGATTAAGTGAGCATATTAACGAATTAATGCTTTTTCAATCTATTTGAAAAATTCGAAAAACTGTAAAATTATTTTTAAAAGCTTTTACAGAAAACGAATCTGAAATCCACTTTAAACAAAATGCGATATATCCATATATGCAATACAAAATTAATTCAATAATTTTTTAACCTACTTCAAAAAAGGAAGATTTGTATAAATTGATTGATATGTTTTTTTTCCTGTTTATGTTACGCGATTACTCCGCCAAATATGGATCGATTCTCAAAATTATTTTTGTAATCGAATAAATATAGTCCTAAGATGGTCCCATTATCACCAAATCAGGATCTGATGATGGGATCTCAGGAATATCGAGGGAAACCCTTAAATTTTATAGACACATCCAACGTGCTTCATGTTTTTTTCCGAAACTATTCAGGAATTTGCATCTGGTAGTCATGAGCCGAGCTCATGATGGAAGGATCTTTAAATTCACAAAAAGATAAAAATTTTAAAAAATACAAAAAATAAACACCGACTTCAAAACACTTCACTTAAAAGTAAAAAATAATATGAGAATACACACTAAATCATATTATTTTTGGCTTTTCAGTGTTTTTTAAGTCGATTTTTATTTTTGTAAAATAAATATTGTAAATAGGTTGTATTTTTTTACAATTATAGTACAGCCACCTTCGTGGTGTAGTGTTTGAGACCATCCGCTATTAATCTGTAGGTTCGGGGTTCGTATCCCCATAGGGGTAGAAGTTTTCTGCTTAGTTTAGTTGGTTAGTTGGTTAAACTAGCTAAGTTTGCCTAACCATCATATCTAAGTTTCTCACCATAATAATATTAATATCTAATACATTTTTTCACAAAAAATAAAACCGACTTCAAAAATACCAAAAAGTCATAAATAATATAAGAATACATTCAAATTTTAGGTAGTATTAATTGTTCTAATATTTTTTAAGACTTCCAAGGTGATCATTGCTTGGCGCCGACTTCAATATAAATCTGTGATGTTGTAAGTATCCTTACAATATATTATTTATTACTTTTTGGTGTTTTTGAAGTCGGTTTTATTTTTTTGTAAACATTGTTTATTAATTTTTTTGTAGTTAAGTTAATACATGCTTATTAGAATTTGAGCCAAGGCAAACACCAGAATAATTTAAAATAAAACGTCTTGCATTCTAAACAGCTTTGAAAGAATTATTCCCGAACTCTTAATCTGCCAGAAACCTTCCATCATGAGCTTACTAATATGACATGATGACTACTAGACGCAAATACCTGCAAATATCTTCAGCAAAAACATGAAACACGTTGGACGTGCCTATGAAATTCAAGGGTTTCCCTTGATTTCATAGGATCCCATCATCAGATCATGACATGGTGACAACGGGACCACCTCGGGAGTATATTCTTTTGATTACAAAAAGAATTTTGAAAATTGGCCCACAAATGGCGGAGCAATCGGTAAACTTACATAAAAAATGATACAACCTAACATAGAACCTCCTCCTTTTTCAAAGTCGGTTAAAAATAGCCAGTTCCTCAGTGTTAAGGAGTCCAGCTGAAGCTCGCTTCCATCTTTAACCTTTTTTTTTTTTTTTTTTTTACGAGGGGAATGCGTTTGCGCACCGTCCAAGCCCCCGCAGGGGCAAGGGCGTGTGGGACTACGCAGCGAGCGACTACCCACTAAACCCCTCGATACGCCCTCTTTGGCGCCTAGCGCAGCCACGTCCAAAGGACGCGCCGCTGCCGAACGAGGTCGTGGGAACCCTTACAGACCGACCATAACCCCGTCCGCGGCACCTGCCCACCAATGGCGGGCCCCTCACGCCCTCTCCAAGATGGAGATGGAGAGGAGTTCCCGGGGCATACTCCGGGTGGTAATCTTTTACTGTGGTTTTCTTCCACGCGGCCCGACGCTCAGTGCGCCAGGCCCCCGGCCCCGCTCAGTGGGGGGTAACGAGCTTGCCCGAGCCGAAGCTCAGCGGCGCCAAAGCGCCGACCCACCGCAAAAAGCGGCCACGGTGGCCACACGAGGTGGCCCGCCGAGTAGTACTCGGCCACCCCACGCCCCCCTCATGGGGGCCGCACAAGTGTGCTGAAGCCACACGTTGATCGGGTCAGCCTCAGTCCTTGGAACAACGACACGCCGGAGCTCTACGAGTCCCCGAGCCTCGGAACAACGACATGCCGAAGCTCAACAAGGACCCGCACCAACCCGATCAAAAGGGCAACGGCACAAGGCGCAACGCGCCATGACCCGCGAGCGGGTCCCCAGGCGACACACAACCCCATCTTCAAAAAGAAGGGGAGGTGACGCCCCGAGTTAAACCCGGCCACACCACGCCCCCTCCATGGGGCAGCTGTCAGACTCTTAGCCCGGGGTAGAAAATCTGCCGGGTTGCCCAGGGTGCACCACGAGGAGGTGTTCTGACATCGCACCCCTCCATCTTTAACCCTTTTTTTTTTGTGTGAGGGGGAAAATGCGTTTACGCATCCCTCGTGGGCGAGCCAAACCACGAGGGTATGTGGGACTCCCCGACCAATTCGGCCCAGGCCTACCCACTAAAAACCCCCAGCAGCTCCTCCTTCTTTCACAAGACAGGGGGAAGGGGACAACAGCGAGGCCTAGTTCCCGCTGACCCCCTGCCCGTGAGACGCCCGTTGCCGGACTCCCGACACGCCGAAGGCGCGTGGCTCCACTGCTTTCACAGCGGCGCAGATGGTGTGCGCCGCTTTTTGCCCCGAAGTGTCCCGGCACTAGGTGCTCTGGGGCTGGGGTCTATTTGTAACGCGGGGGACTTCCCCTCCCGCGGTCGCTTCTTCCTGGATCACGGGGGCCCCGACGATATCCTCAGTGACCTCCATCTCTGTCTCCACCGTTGAGGTTCTGGGTTGTGGTTTTTGCGCCGCCCTCCTCCTCCTTCTGTTTATGGTCCTCTTGGGGGCAGAACAAGTCTTACCCCCAAGGCGGTGGTCCGCCGGTTTCCCGGACGCCGTGCATAGAGGGCATTTGGGCTCCGATGAACACGTCGAAGCTCTATGCCCTGCCTCTCCGCACCGGTAGCACAACGTGCTCCGGTCCTCCTCCGCCTTGCAGTCAACCCTCAGGTGCCCCGATTCGAGGCACCTGAAGCACCGCATTTCGCGGGGCTGGAGGATCTTCGTTTTTGCGGCGGACCAACCGACCAGCAGCCTCTTGGCAGAGACTATCCTTTTCGCCGCTTCCACCGGAAAGCACACCCACGCAGTACCCATGGTATAGCGGCCCTGGCGGATCTCCCCCACCCGGACCTCGCCGACCTGACACTCGCCGGACTTTGCGAGTGCCTCCTTTAATTCCTCCAGCTGGATGGACTCGTCCAGTCCGGAGACCAACATCTCCATCATCTTGGTGGGTACGGTGACCCGCGCGATGGTTGGATCCACCACCCTCCTTAGAGCGACGGCTAAGTCAACCGCGCTCACCTCCTTCTCTTCGCCTGTAACGAGGATAATGGCCGCCCCAGTTAGAGACCTGCGGAACTGGACTCCCTCTATATTCAGCTCCGCGAGGCTTACCCTGGCCCTGGTGGCCCTTCCATCTTTAACCCTATTCACAGAATACATAATAGTACCCTAGTCACATACTATCAGCCCCCTGAAATTACGTAAAAAGTATTAAAAAAAAAAGAATTTTTCATTATTTTTTGTAAAATTTTCTAAGAGATCATCGTTTGGCACCGATTTCAATATAGAAGTGTCATGTTGCCTTTAACTATTCTTTTATTATTTTTAACTTTTAAGTGTTTTTAAAGTCGGTTTTTATTTTCTGTAATTTTTTTTTTTTGTGAATGAAATCTTAGGTCCAAGGTGTATGCCTCTCCAGCTGCCGGCCACCGGACGATCGAGGCAATTCGTCCGGTGTTGGAGGAGTGGGTTGGGCGCCGGCAGGGCAGCCTCACATTCCGCATGGTGCAGGTACTGACCTGGCATGGCTGCTTCGGTCACTACCTGCACCAGGTCGCCCGTCGGGAGGAAACGCCACAGTGTCATCACTGCGACGCTCTCGACGACACTGCCGAGCACACACTGTTGGTGTGCCCGGCTTGGCGACGCCAGCGCAGCGAACTCAACGCTGCGCTGGGAGGTGGAAACCTCTCGCTACCTAGCATGGTCGTGGCCATGCTCCGCGGCGAGGCGGAATGGGGGCTGTCGCTTCCTTCTGCGAGTACGTCATCTCGCAGAAGGAGGCTGCGGAGAGGGAGCGGGAGACAGATCCTCAAGCTGTTCCCATCCGTCGCAGACGGATAGGCAGGAGAAGAAGGGCATTCGCACAAGCGATGCCCGTCTAGTGACCCTGCCGTGGAGGCCTGCGTGCACGGTTGGCCCCGTGCACGCCGCCGTAAGGCCTTCCGTCTGGGGATTGCCCTGGTGTTATTTATTTATTTATTTATATGATTGCTGTCATGTTGTACATTTTTGATGTCTTATATATAAGTTGATTCAAACATGAACCCTGCAAGGGCACAGCAACGTTGGTAAGTTAAACTTAACATTTACATTTCAGAAATAATAAAAAGAATAAACATAAACATTAATAAATTAAAATTACATTACAAATTTTTTAAAAGTTAAATTCAAGTATAAGTATATAAGTCAATCTACAAATTTACAATCATGTCAAAATTTAATTTAATCTACAAAACAATTATTAAAAATTATACACATTCATAAAATTCTCAAAGTCAATGTCAACAAATAAAATAAAAAAAAATATCCATAAATTAAATTAAATCCAGGTTGATAATATTATAATGTCATGGTTAAAATAATATCTATACTATATAAAGCTCAAAAATGCGAAGAGTTGGAGCGACGGATATTAATTATAGCCTATCATTGAAAAACTCATTTAAAGAATAATAGGTTTTAAAATGTAACAATTTTTTCAGTGACTTCAGGAATTTCTTATATTTTGTTTCGGCTTTTAAATGTTCTGGTAACTTATTAAATATTTTTATTGACATGGAGTAAGGACCGGCACTATGCAATTTGAGGTTTGATGTGGTTTGCAATAAGTTATTTTTAAAACGTAATATTTTGTTTCGCGGAACATCTGTAACCTTTGTGTAAAGTTTTGGATTTTTTTGAATAAACTTACATACTTCCAATATATATAGGCACGGCAGTGTTAAGATGTTGAGGTTTTTGAAGTGTGGTCTACAGCTCTCTCTCTGTTGAATATTTGCAATTACGCGTATACACTTTTTTTGCAAGATAAAAAGATCTTGAGCATCCACACTGTTACCCCAAATGATCGTGCCGTATGTGAGCCACGCATGTGCATAGGCATAATAAGCCGTGAGTGCTGTTTTTAAGTTTGTGGACTTCTTCAGTTCTCTCAATGCAAATATAAATTGTGATAATTTTGTTTTTATTTTTTCTATGTGAGATTTATAATTTAAATTCGAATCAATATTTATACCTAATAAAGAAAAGTTCTCGGGCAATCCCCCCTTAGCGATAGCCCGACCGGTTGGTCGGGCTTGCCCGGGCGCGTGGGTAGTGGAGTCGCAGTGTGGACCTTACCTAGCGCACCCAAAAGGGCAGGGAGAACACCGGGGGGTTTTGGTGGGTAGGCCTGGCACTCTGCCGGGAAAGCCCCACACACGCTCGCCGTGTAGCCAACGGCGGGAACGGTGCGGTTACGCATTTCCCCCCGAGAAAAAAAAAAGGTCCAAGGTCTATGTCTAAGTCATGACTATCAGACGCAAATACGTGAATAGCTTCGGAAAAAACATGAAACACGTTGGACGTACCTATAAAATTTAAGGATTTCCCCCGATTTTCATGAGATCCCATCATCAGATCCAGACTGGTGACTTTTTAGTGAATGAAATCTTAGGTTCAAGGTCAGGTCAGGTCAAGTCCAAAAGTTAAGGATCCTCCCATCATCATCTCGGTTCATGACTACCAGACGCAAATACGTGAATAACTTCGGAAAAACATGAAACATGTTGGACGTACCTATAAAATTTAAGGAGTTCCCTCGATTTTTAATGGAATCCCATCATCAGATCCTGACTTTGGTGACTTTGGGACCACCCCTGGAGTATACTCTATCGAACACAAAAATAATTTTTAAAATCGGTTCACAATTGGCGGAGTGATCGCGTAACATACACACACAAAAACATACATATCGAATAGGGAAGATGCAATTAATGTAATATATTTATGAACAATTTGTGATTAAAATGTTATAAAAACGTAAAACAAGAATGATAGCAACGTTTTTATTTTAGTTAATACTATTTTTCATGAATAATTGCGAAATAAAAATACGCGAAACCGAACGCATCTTAATCTACCAATCAACGACTAGTGACGTCACTCGTGTTTTATATCCCGTTAGATGTAAAGGTAAACATTATTTTAACTAAAATTATTCACACTTTTCTGTAAAAAAATGGTAGTTGGTTTTATAAAAATAGACTCCAGAAACCTACCAAGAAGTAACTTTTTGTTGAAAGTGACGAGTTTTCGAGTGTAGAAAAGAAAGGAACTAAACTACTAAGGTAGGTTAAGTATTCAATCATGATTAAGCTTTCGTATTAAATTTTTAGAGCATAAAGTATGAAAAGAAGGTTATCGTGTTACAGCCATTTTTTCAACTCTGGATCAGAAGGCCCAGTTAAAAACAATTTATTTGGGAACTTCTTTGATGATGATGGACACATTGGTACAAAACATGAATCTACACCTTTTTTTCAGAGCAATAACAACATTGTTCTGACTATAACATAGTCCATTTAAAATAACTAATTCTAAACTAATGGAAACTTTTCTTGTGATATTTGAATTGTATGTTAGCGACGAATAAGTGACAGACAGGAGTGACGTCATCAGAGCTGTAGCTAGTTTCAGACTGCATTTTATTGCAATCAATTTTATTATTTTAATTTTTAACATACTTATGATCTATTCTACATGGGATCCTTAACAATAAACACAATAATAAAAACCTATTGAGAACCTCCTCCTTTTTTGAAGTCGGTTTAATAAAGCATGTGGCTTTTGTTTTTGTCGGTTAAATAAAGGTTTTGTTCCGTTCCGTTTTGAAGATCAGCTTTGTTTTAACATATTTTGTTGTTACGTTGCTTGTTTTAACATATTTTGACAATACCCGAGAACTTGTCCGCATCAATCCGGTATATTTGCACATCCTACGCTACATCTACGTGTAACGCGTTGGCCGGCGTCACGTAGTCGGGGTCCAGGCGGTGTCAGTCTCCTGCCCTCGCCCGCCGCAGACACACGCAACATGGCCCGAACTGGAGTTGCAGCATTAAGCTTCGCCGTACTATTGGCAGTGTTCGAGATCGGTACGTTATTTTTTTTTTCTTTTCGTGAGTTCAATAGATTGTGGGTGTAGTCTAATTAATTAACAGGTCATTCATACTACGAACGAAATATTTTGCGAGTCCAAATCGGCTGAGCTGATTCGAATTTGTAAATACCGCTTAATATCTATTGTACACTATAATATACATAAAAACAAAAAAAAACATCTTATAGTGAGAAGGTAATCTCTTCCAGGCAACTTTATAGTTTAATTATTAATCCTAAGAAGCAATAATAATCATCGCTAGGTATATCTAAATGAAAGTTTTCAACGCAATATTTCTCAGTTTTCATGTCTTTTCATTCATAAAAACTTTATTGATTGTAGTTTTACGGGGTTTCGTTATAGTCCTGAATGTCTTAGTCGTAAATATAGCTGCTCCAATTACTAAGCTCGTAAACTTCTATTGTTTATTGCGTAAATAAGGTAGAGTTTTTGCCGATTAAAGTAAAGTTTGATAACGAATATTACGAAGACTAGTTAAACGTATTGTAGTTAATCATTGTAAATAAGTACACAAGTAAAATATTTTATTCAGCGTGTAATGCAGCATTGTAAATAAGTACACATGTAAATAAGTTAATAATAATGATATAATAAATTAATTTTGTTAATGTAGAGCAGATAAATATACGGAATGAAAGCAAAAATTTGTTATTGTAAACTAAAAAAAAAAAAGCAAATTAGAAAATCAACATTCGAGCAACTAATTTAAACAACGAGAAGATGAGCTTTCATTAGATTATAATTACATTAAATCATCAATAACATAAATACGTATGATGTTTTGAAGAGTGTATTCTTAAAAAAACAACTTTAAACAACAACTTAAATTTATGTCACGTCTGGATGACTTCAACTAGTATGATGTCATTATGACCATGACTTCTGTCAGCAGCAGATACATATAGCATTGTAGATAATTGTTTTTTGTATATAGGAACAAGTTTGCACAGGTTTTTTACAATATTTAGGGTCTCTTCGTTGTCCGTTTGACTGTTAATAACTTTTTTCTTAGAAACGCCTAAGGTGTCAAGTTGAAATTAAAATCATGTACGAAAAGTCTCAAAGCAACGTTACTTATGCCGTATATTCTGACGCAAAAGAATCAAGACCGGTAGGGTATTTCCTGGTGACCTAGTATCATGAAATTTATATGAGCGATTTTATAGTAAGTATAAAAATAAGTTTCTTGTTAAAATCACAAAAAAAAATATTTTCCAATTTTGTACTACTGATCAATTTGTACGGAACCCTGCACGAGTCGGACTCGCACCTGACCTTTTTTGTTGTAAAAGGTACCAACATCGACTTGTTTACAATACTTCTTCGTTCTAGTAGAAAAAACATGTTCTAAATTGTGCCTAAAATGAAATAAAATGTTTGTGACGATTTAATACGAAGCGCAATTAGTAGGTCTATCTATAAGAATCTATAAAAATATTTTTCACGGTGAAATAAGTCCAATTTTTAATTAACTTTAAATCGCATTTCCGTGACACGGCAACTGAAGCGAAATGAGACATTAAAAAATAGAGACGATTCGAACAAAAACGCGGCAAGGCAGTCGGAGTTATTGAAAACATCCACAAAAAGCTCTAATGATTCCATATGATCGTAAATTGGTTACTATTTTATTTATTTTAAAAATATCATTCCGCAAATAATAAGACACGTTTCCAGCTATAATTGTCGCCATGGTTCCTTTTTTTAATGTACAACAGGAAAGCTCTTGACCTTCACTGATGACGATATGATCAAAGGAGGAAGCGAGCTTCACCCGGTGCCTTATTCTGCTAGCGTTAACGCATTTGTGGCGTGTCAACGACGCTTCAATAGCATCGATTTTTGAGACAGTTATCGTTGGTTTGCCGATTACTAACTAAAACATTTGTCACTATTGACTTATCAAGAAATTATAGTACGAATAATTGTACCAGAAAATGCGTATAAAAGCGACAAAAACAGTTTTATTGAAACGCTATCAAGACACGACAACGACGTTAAAGTTAGCAGAATTAGGGCCCTGGACTCCAGGTTATCTTACCTCTATTTGTCGGAAAGCAACAATATTTTAAGGCCTTGTCTAGATGGGCTAGGCTCAGTAGCCCTACTATCAACCAAAGCAAGCAGAAGAAAATCTGCCCCCATGAGAAATCGAACCCCGGACCTCCTGATTAATACCAGGTGGTCCTAATCACTAGACCACGGTGGTGGTCAAAATATGTAACTGTATCCGTTACTTTCTAAATATATTTCAATTAGTTTTAATTTACTATTTCTTTTAAAATTTATGAAGTCAAAATTATAAATTTACTTCAACGGCGACTAATTTAACTTCTTCCATTGCACGCGGAGCTTACCTATGTACACGATACCAATTAGGTACTTATACGAAAAAAAATCTACATCTCTTTATTTTATGAAAATTAACTTATTTAATGCAATATACATTTATCAACACTGTATAACATAATGTTGTACATAATAATGTAATGTCATGTAGATTTGTAAGGTCACGACGTTAATTCACCTATATTTATTACCTTGTTTTGACCCTTACCGACTCCTGTAAGGAATCTTGGATTTGCTACAAGTGATATTTGCATACGAATAGAATAATGAATTGCGGCTAACATTTTATCTTGACTTCGCCTTGAGCGAGCCAAAATCTCTGTCCTCGTGTGCTGGCCTCATGACAATGTATCCATTATCCTTTGAATCTTATCCGGGAAAATATTTAATATAATTGCAAATTGTACCGAACACTTTATTTGAATAATAATAAATAAAATTGTTTTGAAGGCATAACTTTTAACTTTTAGGGGTCTAAAATTTAACTTAGATGCTCGGCTTTAATGGCTGTCTTCATACTTCCTTTACTTTATGTGTATTGATCTAAAATTCTAGATTTCATATTTTACATACACAAACGATTATATATTTTAATTTCTATAATAAAAAAGTAAAAAAAATAAAAACAAGCTTTTAGCTTAATTTATAGGATTAAAGTACTCATCGATATGAATCAAACGAGCCTAAACTCGATTGGATTGTGTCGTCTTATTGCGGAGAACCTATGGCCACCTTCCAGCTTCAGCATCAGATCAGCTCCATGCCATCATAATATTGTATTGTGACGCGATATACATATGTATGCAAAATTTGAGCTCAATCGGAGACCGGGAAGTGGATCAAATTTAACTTGCAAGATTTCATTACAGACACCGGGACAGGTGAAAGTAAATAAAGAGCTTGTAAAATAGCCTGAGTGACCATTTGTGTTGATTATTATAACAATAAAAATTATTAAATTATTTTAATAACTATAAAAGTTATCCATAAACGAAAGAAGAAATATTCTTTCGTTTATTCTTACTAAAGCTTTGTTTGTGAGTCAAATTCACAAAACGTACTGTTAGGGTCCTATACTATTGGGACTTTAATTATAAGCAGTGGACTGTATTAAAAATATATAATGGCAATAAAAGGATTGTAAAAGGCGAATTAACAGATATTATAAATGAGCTATGTGCAATGTCGTCAGCGATCTATCGAAGAGTGTCTGACTGTCTGTCCCGCTGGTGTGCTGTCTCTTATAGTTGCGCCGAACGCAGCCGGCGGGGCCCGACAACAGTCGAACGCTCCCGAACACGTACAAGGATAGAAGGATATTAAAAGAATACACTCTACATTCAATCTTAAGAACCGATTCTATGGAGCATTTTCCTTTTAATGTTTTATTTAGAAATCGAATAACAAATTTTGTAAAATCCTACATCCAAACATATAAGCTTTGCCTCTTGGTCCGTTATTGAAATGAAAATATAATCGAATGTTAGTAGAATTTTCTTTTTTTTCTGTATAAAAGATGTTTCATGGAAGCTGCGTTAAAAGCTTGTTTATATGAAACAGACGGGCTCCGATACTAGCTGGAACACGTCCAAAAACGCACGACCTTGAGCTGTATAGAATAATTATGTAGTATGTAGAGCTGACAAATAAAATAAAACTATTAGTAATAAAACAAATAAGACAAAGAAAACATTCATTTTGACAATGTTTCTGACAGTGCATTTTGCAGTTATTAGGACATAGAGCAAACCGTAAGTTACGGGAAAAAATACGAACTCGGAATTTCATTGGCAATGCTTAGTATCTGAGTAAAGTTAAACATCCTTTTCATGAAATCTTATCTTTATTGACAGTAAAGAAACAAGTTGTTAAGCTTTTGAAGTGTTTACCGAGGTTAAGCTAAGATCGCTGAAAGTACTATACATTTAATACATTATCATCATGACCACAGCTCATATTATGTCCCCACTGAGGGGCTCGAGCCTACCATAAGTTTGTTTAGGCCATAGTCAACCACGCTGGCCGAGTGCGGATTGATCGACTACACTCATATATGCTTTATCATGCTATGATGAACCTTTAAACTTCTTCGCAGATGTATGCAGGTTTACTAAATATAAATATATGTAATAAATAAAACGCTGAAACTATACCTATCTGGTTGCCATTGGTGAGTTTACAAAAAATGTTAATAACAAATAAGCAAATAATTACGAAATAGTAAGACGAAGTATAAAGCTTTAATACCCACGCAAGTTGTTTCAACGTGAGGTCAAACTATATAAAGAATACCAAGTAGACAAGACTCAAAACATCTATCATGCTCAAATAAATGTTGAATAGGCTACGCCTTAAGCGGTCAGACGGGTTTTTATGTACCTATGCTTTTGGTACCTACATAGCTTATGGTCATAATTTTACTTATTGTGCGAGGTTTTGTCGTTTGCCCAGACTTATCTCGCTTATTCTATCTGTCCTTGCACTATTCATTTTTGCAAGTTATTATATTAAGTGATTTTTTTGTAGACCAAGGTAAATATTCGACCTAATAATTTTATTTTAGTTCACTTTACTTAATAGAATAGGTTTTTGAAAATAAAACATAAGGCATAGCAGTTAGATACAGTCTTTTTACAAGCTTCTATTTACTTTCACCTGTCACGGTGTCTGTAATGAAATCTTGCAAGTTAAATTTGACCCACTTCCCGGTTTCCGATTGAGCTGAAATTTTGTATGCATATGTATATCGCGTGACAATGCAATATTATGATGAGCTGATCTAATGCTGGAGCTGGAAGGTGGCCATAGGAATTCCGCAATAAAACGACACAACCCCATCGAGTTTGGGCTCGTTTGATTCGTATTGACGAGACCTGTGCTCCAATATGATAACCAGGGTCTGATGCTGGAGCTGGAAGGCCACAGGAACACCGTACTAAATAAAAGCTTGTTTTTAAAAATGCTTTTTGCTTTTAATTTATTTGATATCTATCTTTTAGTAAGAATCTTACAAAAATAACTACAATTTTATTACAAAGCAGCCATATCGAGACATCTTCTTTAGACATGCATAATATTTCCAGATAAATTTTATTTTGCAACTTGCAATTAGTGGCATAATATTATTATATTCTCATCTAAAAATAACAACATAAAAATCAACAAATAAAATTGTTTGTGCATAATCTGTTTTTCAATGTTTGCTCGCCGCAAATGAAGTATGTTTTTTTTAGCTAATTGTTTTTTTTTAATTCATTTAAATACGAATCATGTTTTTTTCATTTGCGTGCACATAGTCGACACATCTTGTGGCTGTTGAATGACTCCTTAAAATAAAACGGCTAACTGAACAAACATGATAAGTTAGTTTCAACAATGGTTTCAAGTAGTAAAGTCAAGAATAGTATAAATTCTCTATTATTTTGAGTACAGCTGCCGCTATAAAACCTAAGTTTTGATCCTGAAATAGTTTCAAATAATAAGTTTAAATAATAAACAAAAGAAATCTTCCGCTTTTATTCATTAATCACAATACATTGCAATCACGATATTTACAATCTCAGTTTCTATCCTGTCTTCCTCTTCATTTCAGACTTTTTTGCTCATATGTTTTACCTACAACTCCAACAATTTTTTTTAAGCTAGTCACAATGCTGGATCGCTAAGCAAAACGATGAAAAAATCTAGCGGGCGAAAGCTAGTTATATAATTTATATAACTAGCTTTCGTCCGCGACTTTGTCCGCGTGGAAATCCTTTTCAATTGATTCCCTTTACATATCCCCCCCCCCCCTTTACACCCTTAAGGAATAATTTCGGGGATAAAAACTATTATTTATCCTTCCCGACAACTCCAACTATCTCCATACCAAATTTCATCTAAATCAGTTTAGCGGTTATTGATTCCTCATACAAACTTCTACCTCCCTTTTCTCCCCCTTAAGGGATGATTTCTGCGATAAAACCTATCCTATGTCCTTTCCTGGCACTCAAACTATGTCTGTACCAAATTTCATCTAAATTAGACAGACAGACAGAGTTACTTTCGCATTTATAATATTACTATGGATTAAAGGAGCAAAAAATCTAGGACACCTTACAAAGCACGATAATGTAGTCCTGCTGACGCTTGGGTCGGTGCCAAACGGTTCTGATGAAAAAACGCGACAAAACTGCGGCACTAATATAGTGTCAAGATTAAGCGCTGTCGCTTAAACAAAGACGTAAGAGGTTCCTTTTTACTCAATGTGCATAATTATGCAATAAATAAGCAGGCCTCTTTTGTTTTTCGAACGATGAGACCTAAAGGCATTTATTAAATCTAGCGTTTCGGTTACTGTAGTTATTTTACGTTGTAGCCTAGTAAAAGGTTATTAACAACTACTAATTATCACTTTCAATTAATTGCCTAGTTTTTTTTAATTTAACAGCGTCGTTTTAGCTGAGTAAGTAAGTCTGCCAGCTGCGATAGCGTCAGCGCAACTTTTGCCCTAATATCTATACATTTATACAACAACTGTAATTTGCATAATAGGAAATAATAGTAGTCAAATGTGATGAAAGCCAAGAGCCTGTCTGTTATTGGGAAGGAACAATATGGTAGAATAATAAGGAAGTAATTATAATTAGGAATGTGATTGATTAGTAGATAATAATAACATTGAATATAATAGTAGTAAAAATGACACAATATATGTAAATAACACTTGAGAATCGCTTAAGCGTTATTTTCGGATATTTAAAAAGCATTGGGTGTAAGCGTATCTATTTTATGTGCACCGATATCCAAAATGATAATCCTGTATTCCTGCTTGTATGAGCTCTGCTGGAAGATGCTCTCCGTAGGCTAATTCCACCAATAACACGAATCAAAACTTAAAACGAACGCTACCGACCTATTGCAACGCATATATTGTCTTGCAAACGTTCGATGACGTGATAATGGACCATTCTGGTTGGTCAAGGGCAATATTTCAGCTTTGGATGAGATTTGGTGTATTAGTGGAATTTGGCCACCAGAAAACATGTAGGTACCAGCTCAACTGATGCGTAGTGTTGGAAACGCAAAACTAAATTCTTTTACAAACGTCAATAGGTGATAAACCGCTTAACATGAGGTTACTTTTCACATCAACAATTTTATCGAATTGGACACTTGATAATGCACAAATCAGCCCCCCTAGACAAATGCCACACGCTAACTTTTCCGTAGTCGTTTCGCAGACAAAATGTATGGATATGACATAAGCCTGCGATAACCTCACGCTATTTTCTGTAGAAAAGTTAGCGTGTGGCATTTGTCTAGGGGGGCTTTTATAGACTATAACTAGCTGTGCCCGCGAACTACGTTTCCTTTAGATTTTTAGGATAGGAATTTCTCATCTTCCTGTATGAATTTTGAAAAATCCTTCCCCAGTAGGCGCCTGCTTAAACCAACGGACCCTTGTACCTTTACCTAGAATTTCATGCTTCTAGTACTCTGGGCTCCACGTTAATACCTTACTCAGTCATTCACCAAAGCACTCTTTATAAATACCGATATTAACAGATATATAGATGAAGCATGGTAGTTTGACAAATTCCATAACTAATCGAATACAAATAACAACTACTAACAGATACAGATGACCCAAAGTAGTTTGACTAGTTCCATTACTAATCGAATACAAGGTCGGGCTGTGCTAGATGACATCATTCATCGTAAGCTGTGTAAACTAGGAGCCATAGTAAAATATTTACAGCATAATAGTACGCACTGTACGCTTAACACAGTACGATGCGTTTCTATTGCATAATATGAATATATGTGGTAGGAGAGATGGGTGAAAGAAGATGCGTCAGATCATTGGATCTGGCAACGTTCTAAGTATATCTACATATAAAAAAAAGGACATGCTCCCATCTATAGACGCACGCACAGCCGTAACCGCTACTGGTAGAAACGTAAAATTTGGAGAGTTGTTTTAATTCAAAATGCGAACGCACACTAAGAAGGGATTTTTAAAAAATGTAACCCCAAAGAGATGAAATAGGGTTTGCAAGTTTGTATGGAAGAATCTTTAAATTAGCAACGATTTTGATAAAACTTTTAAAAATATTTTATTGAACACGT
This sequence comes from Schoenobius gigantellus, assembly GCA_963935595.1. Lineage (NCBI taxonomy): Eukaryota > Metazoa > Arthropoda > Insecta > Lepidoptera > Crambidae > Schoenobius > Schoenobius gigantellus. The sequence continues at coordinate 12,786,319 of OZ012558.1, forward strand.
GTTTCATGATTTATTGGAATTCACTCCCTTAGGGTGCAAAATAGGGGTTGAAAATGTCTATGGAAAATATTTAAAATCTGCTCCAATTTCTACGAAATTTATTATCCAGGCTTAAATAGACTACAAAATTATTTTCTAATGGGAAAATATAAATTCCCACGGGAAAACAATAATAACGCGGGCGAAGCCGCGAGCGGAAAGCTAGTTTAATTATATAAAATATCAGTTATGTCAGCTGTTAAAAACGAAACATACTGTCCATGGTATATTACGACACAGTCACCGATGTTTAAGATGGCGGTAGAGCGGAACGAGATTAAAATTAATGAGAACTCATTTCATATTTACTTCCATTTTTATATTTTAAACTCTACGTTGAATAATACTACGTATTCTTATGCTAAGTATAAATAAATGGATAAGAACAAATTCTAAAGGTTTAAAAGAAATCAATGTATACACAGAATCGACCACAAATAACGTAAAAAGTAAATTTAAATAAAACAGAGATTTGTTTGCAATGAATTCTGGTGAGCCATATCGTCCATAAAAAGAATTCATTCGCGTGAAACAAAAAAATCACGTCTGAGGCCGTACCAAATCAACAATGGCACTATGACTTGCAGAGGTGAGCAATGCGTTTGTTTATGACTGTTGGACCACTCTGCTTTTATCGAATGATTACAATGGATAGGGAGAATAACCTAATTCAAACCAAAAGTCAACTCTTCAGATAAATTTAATGTCCTGTCTATGCAATCTGTATTCTGTTTGTACACCGTCATTTCTAGCTATTCTTACCTACGTATTGTTTTTATTTGGTGTTTTTATTTCTTGTTGTTTTTATTTCTGTGTTTTGGTTCATTCCTATCGACAATACCAAAGAAATATTTTCAATGACCATTGCCCTTAGGATATTGTGGAAACATACTCAAGAATACAACACACACAAGAATAATTAATCCTTATATTAAACAGTAATAAAGCAACTAGTACGAGTAAGTATATCAAATGACGATTACCAATATAAAACGAAGTTAAATCAAATTAAAGTTTTATTTGAATGGATTTTAGATATTTGAATGCTATGCTAAATTCCATTGTACAAAATGATCAATAGATTAACAGAAAATGTTACGATTTGTCATGTAAAACGTTTATTTTACAATATGAACTTTCTTATGGAACCAGTCGAGATTCATGTTTGAGGATAAATTAAATGGCTTTTAAATAAGATCTAGTGCCTCGGTTGAGTGCGAGTTAAACTGGTCTAATACTGATATAGTCTGTGAACTGCTTTCAACTTATTCTGCATCAAAATCGAAAGCAAGTTTTCTTTTCTTCACCATGGAGAGTTAAAATTAGCAGCCAGCAGCAGTTAGCTGTCGCTATTTTGGACGAAGTATTAATAGCAACTTACTGCAGCGGTATATCGTACACGTTAACAAGTTGACCTTAACCTGCTCTATGTGAGGTATGAACAGCGATACTGTATCTACGTCATCTAAAATCTCGAGTCACAGTGCTTGTAATCGAACTCCTCCCAAAGAGCTTGACTGATTTTTATGACATTTTTTGGTCGTAACATCCTTGTACATAACTGACAATGCAATTGGTAATGTACGAAGAACAAATGTTTCTTATTACACTACCCGGTTTGTACGAAGAACATTTTTTCTTTGTACATCGCTGGTAATGTAACTCGGTTATGTACGAGTAACAAGGGTATTTTTATACCCCTGGGTGAGTGATACGCGTGATAACGCGTGGCGCTCTCCAGAATATTTTTTTTACGATTTTTTTCATTATTAATTCTGTATCAAAAAATACTTATAACCATAAAACGTCACCGATATTAGAATTTTGGTGTCGAAACGTAGTTCGCGAGCACAGCTAAATGGTAATAGGTTTTAGTATACAACTAAGTCGGCAATCAAGCAGGCTGCTCACCTGATGGTATGTGACCACAGTGGTCTTATCGCATGTACAGCCAACTGGTTGTAGTATTATATTATTTGCAGATTAAAATCATATTAAAATAAAACATTTTCTTTGGAGAAACAATTTTATAATTATGTCAATGTCCCTGACAAGATTGACATTCATGAAAAGTAAGAAACTTAATTATTTCTATTGACAAGTAGTTTGTATACCTACTACATTACCCCCTTTCCAGTAACTGTGTTACGATACAATAAGCAATTAAATTAAACTAAAACAAAACAATGTTATTATCGAAGAAAACAAAAATAAATTTATTCTATCCATATTTGCTTGGTATTTTAACTTTTCTTCCAGTTCTAGTTATAATCTCTTTAGAATCTTGCTTGACATTTTTAATAACATGACTAACTTTTTCATAATTAATATTATCTTCATCATGTAATAAATAAGCAGGTTTTAATCTATCTATTGAAATATTTACATTTTTATTTTTAATATTAAGAGTAAAATATTTATCAAAACGGGCAATAACTAAAAATGGTCCTTCATAAAATGCTTCTAACGGTTTCCTTACTCTATCAGTTCTTAAAAATACATGTGAACAACTTGATAAATCTTTATGTACAAAAACATTATTATTACTTATATTTACAGGTCTTTTCCGAGGCTTCAAATTGTCCATTACTTTTATTAAATCTGACACAAACGTATCTGGATCAATTTGGACATTAGATTTTTCAAAAAATTCACCAGGTACTTTCATTGTGGTACCATAGACCATTTGACTAATGGTATAATTCTTATCATCCCTAAGGGCAGTACGCATTCCTAACAATACCGTAGGTAGTGTATCTGTCCATTTTACAGAATGATGCGCTTTTAGAGCAGCTTTTAAAGTTCTGTGCATTCTCTCTATTTTACCATTACACTGTGGATGATAAGCAGTGGTAAATTTAATTTTTGATCCACATATTTTAGCAAAATTTTTAAATAATTGAGCTTGAAATTGAGAGCCTCTATCGCAAACAATGGCGTGAGGAATCCCAAATCTAGCTATCCAATTTGAATAAAATGCTTTAGCTACAGTTTCTGCTGTACTATTTGATATTGGAATCACTTCCATCCAATCTGTGTAGCGATCTATACAAGTCAAACAATAAATATTTCCTTCTGAAGGAGGTAAGGGTCCTATTAAATCGATATGAACTACTTCAAAACGTCCATCTGGTTCTTGAAACGAGGTTATTACTGTTTTCGTGTGCCGAATAATTTTGTTTTTCTGACATTCTATACAAGATCGAGCCCAACATCTAACATCTTTATTAATGTTTGACCAAATAAATTTTGAAGTTATTTGTTTAGCCGACGATTTAATACCAGGATGAGAGAGATTATGCATTGTAATAAAAATTAACTTTCTGAATTTTTCAGGAATATAGGGTCGAATATTACTCGTGGAAATATCACACCACAAAATATCACCAGTGGTTAGTTCACACGGTTTAAATGACAAGGAATTTGAAAGCTTCAGCTTTTCAAGCTCACTATCATCAACCTGAGCTTTAGCAATAGCGTTATAATCAACAACATCTATACTACTTATTCTAGACAAAGTATCAGCGATAATATTATCATGACCATTAATATGCTGAATATCGGTAGAAAATTCAGAAATATACTGCAGTTGTCTAAGCTGTCTAGGGGATGCTTTCTCATTCTTTTGACGAAATGCAAATATCAATGGTTTGTGATCTGTAAAAATGACAAAATCTCGACCTTCCAAATAATGTTTAAATTGTTTTATAGACAAATATATACTCAGCAATTCTCTATCGTAAGTGCTATATGATTTTTGGGCATCATTAAGTTTTTTAGAATGAAATGCAATTGGTTTCCAACAATTGTCTTCAAGTTGCTGTAATACCGAACCTATTGCTATTTCTGATGCATCTGTAAATAAAGCTAATGGGTATTTATGATTAGGATAAGTTAATAAGGCTGTGTTTGCTAAATCATTTTTACATTTTTGAAACATTTCTTTTGCTTTTTCTGTCCAAACCACTTTTGTTTTGTCTCGTTTTTTTGCACCTTTTAGATAATCATGTAGAATAGCTTGAGTTTTAGCCGCATCTTTGAGATAACGTCTATAAAAATTAAGTAAACCTAAGAACGTACGTAAATTATGAATAGTATCTGGCAATTTATAATCTAATATAGCTTGTACTTTGTTAGGAAGAGGTTGAGTACCTTCTTTAATAATAAGGAATCCTAAAAACTCTACTTTTTCAAGACCAAATTTAGATTTTGACACGTTAATACGTAAGCCATATTGGTCAAGCCTTTGGAAAATTAATTTTAGATGTTTTTCATGATCGCAAGGCGTTCTGGAAGCTATTAAAATGTCATCCAAATATGGAAACACAAAATCTAGGTCTCTAAACACTGAATTAATAAACCTCTGGAATGTAGCAGGAGCGTTACGTAATCCAAAGCTCATAACATTAAATTCAAATAACCCAAAAGTGGTAATTATTGCAGTTTTGCATTTGTCCTTTTCATCCATTGGGATTTGGTAATATGCTTTATAAAGATCAATTTTAGAAAAAATAGTCTTACCAGGTAAAATTGTGAAAAAATCATCAACTCGTGGAATCGGGTACCTGTCCGGAATAGTTTGTGCATTTAATCTCCGGTAATCGCCACACGGTCGTAATGATCCATCTCCTTTCCTTACTACATGAAGTGAATTATCGCATGTACAGCCAACTGGTTGTAGTATTATATTATTTGCAGATTAAAATCATATTAAAATAAAACATTTTCTTTGGAGAAACAATTTTATAATTATGTCAATGTCCCTGACAAGATTGACATTCATGAAAAGTAAGAAACTTAATTATTTCTATTGACAAGTAGTTTGTATACCTACTACAGTCTATACTATATGTGGTTCCTGTATAACTTGCAAATCTACAACCGCTAAGGACGCCAATGTACTTTCGTTGCCAATTTGTGACATAAGATATCGTCACAAGGACATAAAAGGCGATAACTTGTCGGCAATCGGTTATTGTATACATAAAAAAATTTGTTTCATTAAAAACCGACCATAATGTATTTAGTATTGTGTGTTGTCAACGTCCGAGTGGCGTTGGCATATAAGTCAAATAAATCGACAAATTAATAAATCGACAATAAAGTGGGCGTCGTGCAGCTGAGATGATGATGATGATAATTAAAATTTTTCTTTATGAAGTCAACCAATTCGATAACGATTAGTACCGAACAATAGACGAGTTGCAAAATCACCACCCTGATTCGTACCCAGTAACTTTACTGCCTGCCTTGCCCTTCAAACCGGAACACAGCATTGCAAGCACTGCTGCTTGGTGGCAGATATAGGTAAAAAGGGGTGAAAGAGATAGAGAGTCTGTTACAGAGCCTCCCTCTGAAAGATGTTAAGCAATAGGCTATTAGAAACAATATCATCGGTTGGAGAAATTAAAGCGAACAGGCCGTAACAGGCAAAAGGACATATCAGACCTGATTTTTTTATTTCACACTAATTAACCAATAGCTATTTAATTATAGAAAAAAATATACAATACAACATAATGATCTTACTTTAATTTGGGGCGACATTCAGTATCCCTATAAATTCAATAATACCAAATTAATAAGTACATACTTTACTTTCTTTTAGTAGCATTGGATTGAGTATTATGTTGCGTAAATCTTTTATGTGATGATAGAAGTTTTACTCCTCTATTAGCTAAAGTTAATAGGTTTTTTAAACAACATTTAATTTTATTACTTTTTTTTATTTTTATTTTATATAATCCAAAATAATTTGGTCATAGAGTTATAAATTATTTAATTAGTAAAAACATCAAACGGAACTTTTTGCTACTCGAATAAAATCTCTCACACGCTGATATAAATGATATATTTGCCTAGCTTGTGCTTTATATAAGTAGTACTGTTGCATCTAAATTTAAAAGTAGAGCATGTATTATTAGATGAATGTGGACGTATGGAAGATATCAGATAGATACAAAGCATTAATTAGACCTAAGATTTTCCTACTATTTATTATGAGTAATATCTAAAATCAAGTCATTGCATTTTTTTATTCATCAAGTCCGTTTTAAATTTATACTCTATGAAACGCTTTTTCACTCAATGAGAACTTTCTTAGAGAAAATTTTCTTAAAAAGAAAAGATAAATTCATAATTTTTAAGCGTTAAAATTGTGTTGTAAAATTGGTCCTTGAATACTCAAATAAACAAAAAAGGTATTCCAAAAAGTTAAAGAGGTGGTTCCGTTCAGACGATAAGCCGAGCAACAAAGTTTTCAACATTTTTATTGCATAGTTCCAGACTTAATCTTTTTGTATGAAATATCAGATTTTTTTCTCGCTATTTAAGTTGGTCCCACGGGGAAAGTTCTTTACAGTATGGTGGTCTAACCTCTTTGGCACACCTTAAGAGGTACTTATATAAAGTCAAATAATTGTTGCTTGATTTTTTTTTATTTCAACATATTTAAGATGGCCGTTTAGAACTGAAAATGAGTTAAAGGTAGTCCCTTAATCCCATATGACACTTAACGATTGAAATTATGGTTATTTATGTTATGCAAGTAAAGACGCTAGCACTCATTCAATCAAATAGTTACAACATCTTTGACATTCTATTTTTCAAGGTGAAGGATATCATTGTTTATTGTTCTATCCAATTCTAACGTTGTTGTTAGTTTTTGTTTCTATTGAATAAATATGATTCGCGGTATTTGTTTTATTGTCTTGAGATTGAACACAGAAACGGGTACCTATAATTAATTTCAATTCAAAGCTACTTATTGTAGATTATTGATGACACGTTTAGCGCAGAGGTCGAGTGATCACCTACTGCGCAACGGGTCGCGGGTTCGATTCCCGTACGGGACAAATGTTTTGTATGGCCTACAGAAATTTGTTCCGGTCTGGGCGTATGTGCATGTGATATTCTATGTTTGTAACTGCACCCACGACACAGGAGAAAATCCTAGTGTGGGGCGACGTTTTTTTTTTTAAAAAAAAAGATTGTATTATATTTCCATCAGGAGCCAAACAATGTATTATGAAGAGATCTATATGAGGGACTGTCTTTACGATTATTATTTTCACTAATGGTTTTTCGAAAATGTATATTTTTACTAGCTTTAAAAATACTTAGTTTTTGATCAAACAAAAATCTATTATGTTTTACGCACCTAAATGTTATCGAAATAAGTAGTTCCTGCTGATTTGAGTTCTCATTGAAATTTAATCCGGTGTATATATAACTAATAAATACACTTCATGACAAACATAATACATTAATTTTGGGCATAAGCCTCTCCCAAGAAGGAATGGATATGGGCCACACTAATAAATCGGAATATATTCTACGGTAAATAATTGAATTAATTAAGAATCGATAACAAAATCAAAATACCTTTGATTACTCACAGCTTACACAGAGATTTTACGGCAAGATCCTCATACTGGATTGCTTATCCCCGCTGCGAGACACAAAAACATTGCCATAAATTAGTATCCATTAATGCAATAACTTTGTTTGTTCACCAGAGAAATATATTTTCTCGATAAAACTCCGAATGAAACTGGAAGAAGTAGAAGTTGCCGCAAACATTTTCTGAGAAAACGCTGACGGTTACTATCAACTTTATTATAATAAATTAGTTACTATAGTAACTTTATTATACTTACTTTATGATAGCCCTAAGCAACTCTATTATAACTTAGTTACTATACTAACTAAGTAATGTGGATCTTAGTTACAATAGTAACTATATGTCTAGTTACTATAATAACTAAGTGATAATAAAGTTGATGACTTTTGTGTAAATCCTGGAGCCGTTTTATAAATTGGGAAGGTATAAAATCTCGTGTCATAGTGTTTGTTATCAAACTCCTCTGAAGCGGCTTTACTCATTTTTATGATTTTTTTTGTGCGTGTTTGGTAGATCTGAGAGTGTGCGTTCCCCCAGCAGGAAATTGTGTCCTAGGCTAAATTAAGTTTCATGAATAATTAGAGCGTAATTTGCTATAAATGTGCGCGAAATAAAAAAATTGTGCGCGTTTCCGTTTTGGAAAAAAATGAGAAAAACGAATCCTGCTGGGGTAACGTTTTTCCAGCAGGAAGATTCTAAACGAATTATCCGAGAGATAAATAATTTATATGGGCGGATAGCTTATATTTGTGCATAAATGTGCGCCAAAAATGAAATTTGTGCGTGTTCGGGTTTTACAGATATTTCGTTTCCTGCTGGGGTAACGTTTTGCTGAAACTTGTTTGCAAAATCATCGAATGTGCGCCCATTGAATAGAGATACATGAGTAGCTTTTAATTTGTGCCTATTTGTGACATAATTTGATTTTCAAAAATGTTTACAGTTTAGGAGTAATCGCGTATTGAAGAAAACTCGAAAAAAAATTATAGTGCTTAAATGAGAAAACATTTTATGTGCTTACTGAAAACGGTATTTGATTGGTCTTATTGTTTCGATCAAAAATAAAAAGTTTCTTGAATCTGGGAATACGCGTTTTTAAATAATATAACTTTAACTTTAATTGATCATAACGTCATTTCAAACTCATAATGCATGAAACTGATTAAAGCTAAGTTAAATGGGTATAAATCAAAAATTAGTGCATGCTCCAAAATATATATCATCAAAATTTCAACTTCATATATTTAATAATAAAGTAGATATAAACAGAAAACCGAAACATGGGCTAAGTTTATGGTTATCCGACTAAATCCGAATGACCGCCAAAAAGCGATGATTTCATACATATTGATGACATTCTATTCTTGACAGTATTAAACAAAAGTTGTTGACGGTACAGTCGCGTTTATAACGTAAATCCGCAATTGTGTTTTTGAGTTTATTATAATTAATGTATTATTCATGGCTATAATATGTACAAGGAAGTTGTAATAGTACAAAATAATCTGTCGTGCTTTTATCATAAGATAAGCTATCCTAAATGTTTTAATTTTAATTAATAAAATATTCTTAAGTGAGTATCCTTAAATAAAATTAAATAAATTTGGGCCCGGCATCTAAAGCTTTAGGATTGTGATAAATTAAAAGATTTTTATATTTTATTGGGCAGGGTAGACCCTTGTATTATATTTCATTACCATATTGTGGTAGAATACCCTTAAAATTCTTGCGGAATGGATTATGTAAAATGTTATTTAGGTTATATATTAGCCAATTATTTGAATAATGTACTCCGTCCGCTCTATCATGAGATTTTTAAGCTAGTTAAAGCTGTGTAAAATAATTTAACCTTTAATGGATTCTAAAATAAATTGTCAAAAAAAGACCAACTCTATTCTATTCTATTTCTAAAAAAATACCAACTGACTATAAAGATATATTTATTTTTCATAAAACATTGGCACAGATGGCAGAATACTGCTGCCATCTGTGGGATGGTTCAGCAAAATAACAACTGGCGGCTTTGAATTCAATAGAGCGGCATGAAAAAGATTGTAGGCGACGAAAAATTTGTGGCCCAGCTGCAGACACTTAGCACCGTCGTAGAATTGCCCGCCTTTCAGTGTTCTACAGGTTACATTAGGTGAATGTGCGCAGGAATTACACAACCTGATCCCCCCAGCTCCTTTTCACCATAGAAATTCCAGGAGCACGGCTGAATATCATCCGTATTTGGTGGTAGTGCCGACTGCAAGGACAAAGCGCTTTGCTTCTTCTTTCGTTGTGCGCACTGCGACCAAACGGAATAAATTGCCGGCGTCTGTATTTCGGCTGTTTCAAAATTATAATCTAGGATCCTTCAAATTTGGAGTAAACAGGCACTATCTAGGAGAGCGTGCTACATCATAGACTACATTGGCGCTTACCATCAGGCGAGATAGTGGTCGAACGCTCTCTTAGTATATAGGTAAAAAAAGGAGATCGGTACTATCAACCATACCCCAACTAACGCCACCGATTGATTTAATTCAGAAAACAATTTTGCTATTTCAGTTCTTATGTTTCATATAAAATGGTGGAAACATTGTTCGTTTCTCTACTATTTCTATAACTTAACAATTCATATGAATCGTTCGATCCATTTTAGAGATTTTGTGAGACTAACTAACGGCGATTAATTTTTATATAGAAGAAGAGAGAGAGAGAAGAATAATTATATCTATCTCCACTAAGAGGTTTATATAATTTTAAAGCAGAAGTGCTTATATTCTCGACATTTTTTTAGTTAAAAAAATTTTAATTTTGAAGTGGAGCTAGTTAGTATACCGGGTGTAACTGAACACCCCAATAACATTTAAGGGGCATATAAGTTAGATACTAAATGGACCTTCGGTGCTTGTCTGAGACCTGGAACCCCAATACTTTCAGAGTTATTTGATTTTAAACTGCAAGAAAAAACTTTTAAGCGACAACCATAATCAACTCTTAATACAAAAGAAATTGAAACACAAAATTACTCGTGAAGTCGTGACAGAGGTGAACGTAGTATTCCTCGTACGCTTACGTAGGGCTGTCGGCACTTAATACCAAAAAATAATTTGTTTAGTTTGTATGACGTGAGCGTAGTATTCTTCGTACGCTTACGTAGGGCTGTCGGCACTTAATATCAAAAAATAATTTATTTAGTTTGTATGGGAAAAAAAAGTAAGTTTGTTAGCCCTAATATTTTTCCTACAGAATCTCTACTTCTGATGGATACATACCCTTAAATGTTATTGGGGTGTTCAGTTACATACATACATATGTATGTAAAAATATTGACCACTGACTAAAAATAAAAGGCCTAAATTAACTTTTCAAAACAGTTTTATAGCCGAGTGTACCCAGATGCAATTGTTTCGTGCGTAAAATTAAGAAGGTTATCAATATGTATGTAACCTTTTTCGTTGTCATTCGAATTTAGTCGGATAACCATAACTTAGCCCATGTTTCGGTTTTTTGTTTATATTTACTTTAATATTAAATATATGGTGCTGAAATTTTCATGATATATATTTTAGAACATGCACTAATTTTTTATTCATGCCCATTTAACTTGGCTTTAATCAGTTTCATGCATTTTGAGTTTGAAATGACGTTATAACTTATTAAAGTTAAAGTTATATTATTTAAAAACGCGTATTCCCAGATTCATGAAACTTTTTATTTTTGATCGGAACAATAAGACCAATCAAATACCGTTTCAGTGAGCTTTTATGTTTTCTCATTTAAGCGCAATAAATTTTTTTCGAGTTTTCTTCAATACGCGATTACTCCTAAACTGTAAACATTTTTGAAAATCAGATTATGTCACAAATAGGCACAAATTAAAAGCTACTCATGTATCTTTATTCAATGGGTGCACATTCGATGGTTTTGCAGAAACAAGTTTCAGCAAAACGTTACCCCAGCAGGAAACGAAATATCTGTAAAACTCGAACACGCACAAATTTCATTTTTGGCGCACATTTATGCACAAATATAAGCTATCCGCTCATATATATTATTTATCTCTCGGATTATTCGTTTAAAATCTTCCTGCTGGAAAAACGTTACCCCAGCAGGATTCGTTTTTCTCATTTTTTCCAAAACGGAAACGCGCACAATTTTTTTATTTCGCGCACATTTATAGCAAATTACGCTCTAATTATTCATGAAACTTAATTTAGCCTACGACACAATTTCCTGCTGGGGGAACGCACACGATCTGAGAATGTTAACACCAGTAATATCCGTATCACCCAGCCCAGGGGTGATACGGATGGCCCTCTACGGAAATTTTTGAGTGCTGAGCTTTATTAGAGCGAAACGTAGTTCGTGGGCACAGCTAGTAGTTTCTATAGGAATATATATTTTAATATATAATAGTATGTGAAGTTTTTCATTAAGCAAGTAAGTAGGTACATAGCTATATTATAATACTATCCTATTTAACACAGAAAGTGAATATATATTTTTTTTATCATTCTCGGCAAAAATAATGATGAAATGTTTATATTTAAATATCTGTGCTATTTTTGTCTCTGGATGAATATTTATTAAGTATATAGGTAGTCAAAACAAAGAAACTAGTAATACAATCTTTTAGATAGAGATGACATCACTCCCCGGCGCGCTTTACGTAAGTGGACTAGCAACCAAATTAATCCCAATTTATTACAATCAACGTAGTCATGCACACATTCTCACAGCAAAGTGGAAATTAAGAATTTATTCACACCTTAGGGGAACTCAAACATTATTAGACATTTTGCAAAATGGAGTGATGGATGAATTGATTATGATTGTTTTCATTTCTAGGCATTCCTGTACAATGTGGGATGGTTTTGAGATGAGACATCTTCCCAATTTTTAAGATTAATAACAAAGTTTCATTTTCTGACTAAGCCATGTTGGATCTCGTAAGAAATTAAGGGAAAGCTTTGTAGCTTGTTGACGGTGAAAGAAAACAAGCCTTTTCTCTTCATGTTGGCTTAGATAGGTAATGACGCAGGGCAACTGACACACATTTGTATTGATTGTTAATCTACTTAGTTCTTATTTTTCCCTTATCCTTTTAAAACGTAAAATTGAGTTACGAATAAAAATTTGTGTTAACTATATATTAGAACTATTTATAGTTTATTCATAATTACTAAGTTCACTGCTGTAACCGGAGGGAGACTCTATAATAGGGTCGCCTGCTTGGGTACCTCCGTCTTACCTATTTCTGCCGCAAAGCAGCAGTGCTCGCATTGCTGTGTTCCGGTTTGAAGGGAAGATTTGCTGCGAATCCCACAAGATCCACATACTATATGTGACTGTTACCACTTACCATCAGGTGGGCAGTATGCATGCTTGCCAACTTAGTGATATAAAAAACACTTAAATTGGTATTAAAAACCTTTCGCTTCTATATAGAACTTTACATTTTCTTTAAAAATGCAAAATAAATTAAAAAAGGAATAAATCGATAAAGAGAGTTTGCTTTATTCTTAACCAATGTTCAAGAAATCTGTAAAGATTTCTAAATTGGACGATACGATAAAGATACAAAAACAACTTTAGCTTAACAATGTTCAAAAAGAGATCAACAAGTTAAAGATTTCGTCGGGGCTGGTAAGAGCTCGGTGGCCGAGAAGTCTGAGCGTCAACGCGGTATGCTAAAGTCACGATTTCAAACCCCGCCTAAGACGAAATTTTTTCTTTATTAATAACTCAATTTATTAATTTTTCGATCTTTCGCGTGCTTAAGGAGAGTTTAACTCGCAGCGTAAAGTTTTGAATCCAGACAGACAAATGCATACATGGTACACCGACGACCACCATCGGGCTACTACTGTCGAGGCGCGGCTGCCGGGTCATGCATGACTGCCATAATCGAAATGGTTGATGCGCACGCGGGTGGTTGCTTTGAGGTGTCCACATGATCGCCGCCCATGTTCTATGCTCATGCTCAATTGCTCATGTTCACTTTGTTCTAATACGATGAATGGTCAAACACCACCATCTTCTTTTTCTACATTTTTTTCACAACTTTTCGTTGAATCACATTAACAAAATGGTTGTACATCGCAACTATTAAGGTTGCAGCAGCAACACACTCCACGTCCGTCTTGACGCATGTGGATGCTTGCACGATGATCGTGCCGATTATAGACGATCACACGATCAACGATCATCGCCGATAATGTAGTGCAGCAGACATAACGCGGCCCACGTTAGCCCTCATTTGCACGAGCGTTAAAAAAGTCAGGCGTTAGCGCTTTTATAACGTTCGCTATACGATACGATACCCTACGCTCAACGTCCAGCGTTGAAAATTCAACGTTGCTCGGTAAAAAAGCGTCGCATTATGAAAGTGCTGCCGTGTAAACATATGCATGGAAATGCATTTGTTTTATTTGAACGCTTTTTAACGCACGTTAGAAAAGCCCTCTTGTGAACGGATTCTTAACGTTGTTATGTGGGCTACGTTACGTTGTTTTAGTCAACGCCCTAAACGTTTTTTCTTATTAACCAAGAGCAATGTTAGGGCTGTGACATTCTGAAAAAATCAAACCTGCTATTAACAGTTTTATAACACTTATTTGAAGTCGAAACTCAGTTTATGTCATATTTTCTCAACCGAACTCGTATGGGAACGGCGACACATGTAAGCACTTTTAAACCACATTTTAATCCAAAATAATTTCCACTGTTTCAGGTTCATGCATGCGCTGCTACCAGTGCAACTCTCAAAATGACCCAAAATGCCGTGACCCGTTCACTAAAGAATCCAAATTAATGGTAAGTTAATAATTAGAGTGTTTTAATCGATATTATTAAAATAAATGACAATATTCACGAAATCTCTAAAGATTTCTAATTTGTCGATAGTGATAGTAGGGGAGCCCAAGAGGGGATTTTTGAAGTCGTTCCGGCGCGTCAGATTAATATATGGGGGCTACCTTACATCAATCTGAGCCCTTTATGTAGGGGGGTTTGCGTAGGGCAGCCGATCAGATTAGTAAAAAACAATCGATTGGTAGAAATACTCGAGCGCGTCAGATTAAGCTATCGTACGTTAACTCGTACATACTAAAAAGTGTGTAATTCAATAATCTGACGATTTCATGACTGCGTAACGTAAGTGACCCTCCCACCTAGATGACGAAGTTGCAATAAAATGACCCTTCGGGATTCTCGAGCGCAGTGGCATTTTTTTTATTTTGTGCGAAATGCCATTGATATTACAAAAATATATAATCTGCCGTTTTGGACATGTCAAATGCTCAAAAATTATAAAAAAGTTTGACGCGTGCAGCTGCAGTGGGGCTATGTATTCCCCACTCCGCACCTATTGTTCTTTCACTTCGCTCCTATCTCTCAATCTTACGCACTCTCTTGCATCGTTCCCTACTACTTCCTAGCAACCTTGATGCCATGACACCATCATACAAGTTCACAGCACGCGTGGCATTACGTATACAACGCTCTGGCTTATTGGATGGATATAATAATAATAACCACCCCCATGACGAGAACCTCGTGAAAGCTGAGAAGGACAAGCTCAGCAAGTACCTTGACTTGGCTTATGAGGTTACCGCCATGTGGGATGTGGATTCAACTGTCATTATCGCGATAGTGGTGTCTGTGAATGGTCTAATTGCGAAGAGTCTTGACCAACAACTTGAGAGACTCTCGCTAGGCGGTTGGATCAAGAGCCTGATACAGAAGGCGGTAATCCTTGGCACGGCACGAATTGTCAGGAGGTTCCTCACCCTGCAGCCCTAACCACCGGTAGTTTGGGCACTGTCTCGCTGCCGATGGACCCGCTAAGTGTAGGTTTTTTTATAATATTTTTTATATTTATGTTGTAAAAAAAATTATATTTAAGAAAAAAATTTAATAAAGGACATAATAATAATAATAAATTGCGTTTATTGCTTTCCACATAAGGTAAGTACACAGAATTTATCACAATACAGGACAAAAAGGAGAGCAATAGGAGGTGACTCAGCATAAGCTCATCTACGATCCAGGATCCCAGATAGCGCTGATTTTCAGTCACTCCTGTTTCTCTAATGATCTTAAGCGAGAAATTAGTCATGAGGGCTAAATAGTTTCTATAGTAACACAAGAAAATTTATTTAATATAAAGAGAATTGTATGTGGAGTAATGAGGTAGATGTAATAGGAAATGTGGAGAATGTATGTTGTATGTCGTACCTATTTGAAGAAATCTCTTAAGGCTAGCAATTTCCAATACCCAACAATAAGATCTTGTGATATATATTGGATATATTTTTTTCTTATTAATTTTGTGATTTAAAGGTTATTATTAAAGGAATTAAACTATTTTTACTTATTATTTAAAGAAAAAATGTAATAATTTAATTTG
Source organism: Schoenobius gigantellus (assembly GCA_963935595.1). Lineage (NCBI taxonomy): Eukaryota > Metazoa > Arthropoda > Insecta > Lepidoptera > Crambidae > Schoenobius > Schoenobius gigantellus. Next base: position 12,802,161 of record OZ012558.1, read on the forward strand.
ATTAATAAATTATCATTTAATTATATAATTTATAGATTTTTCCTTGATAAGTATTAGCCGTGAAATTATATGCAATAAGTGTACAGACAAAAAATTTTTAAACCATCAGATTAAAGAAACCCCTTAATAGTGCGCTGAGTAGTGCCAAGTTGCGATTTTTTTGCATTTTTTAAAAGCCGCCACGAGCTCGCGTCACAACCAAAACGTCAGATTTTTGAATGGTAGTTTGTTAAGGGTGTAATTAACATTCCTTGAAAAAATCTGACGCGCCCGAATAACTTTTTTTATTTTATTTTTTAAGCCATCCGTACGGAAACTTCCATCGTGCAAACCGGCAGATTAAGGTATCTCCGTCGTCAAGGATATGTGGCGCATTTACCATAACAAAATCTGACACGCTCAAGTATTGCAGCGATGCTATTTTTTTTAAATTTTTGGAAAGCTGTAGACGCTTCCTCCACCGGTAAATCGGTAACATCATAAAACATTTTTTGCTTTCTATGATGTAATCTTTCAAATTATCATTGTCTCTGCAACGCTGGAGTGACAGCAAATTTAGCATCGTGGGCACCGCTACTATGATATGTAATTTATTAAATCAACACAGTATTATATCATCTGTGGGGCGGCTAAGTGCTCGGTGGCCCTGTTGAAGTCGCGAATGCAATTTAAAGAATATACAGGGTTAATTTTGAGGTACCGGCAACCTCGCAGGATTAGATAGCTAGCATCATAACTACAACGTTTGTTCTACGACATTTGATAATTCGTTAGATTTTACTTTCATACAAAAATAAATATTCATTTAATATACCTCTAGAATGTTGGTAACTCTACGCGCACAGCATGCGAGCGTAGCGTTGTCTTCCGTCGTCGTTTATAAATGAAACATAGACTTATCAATGTCACGACAGTGCAATAAAAACTTGAACATTGATTTTTGTTCAATGTATTGAGTTATCTTAAAACTCGTCAAACAAACGTTGTAGTTAATGATGTTAGCTATCTTATCCTGTGAGGTTGCCGGTACCTCAAAATTTACGCTGTATAAAGTCAACAAATGATGCTACAATACTCGTATTCAAGAAATGTGACATCTGCTACTTTTTTACGGAAGCGAACGAGAGTTAATTATTGAACGGATTCTTTAATCTGACGAGGATCTGACTATCATAGTGTTGGAACATACTTTAACTTAAGAAACCCGTTCTATGGTAATAATTTATTAACTCATGTATTTTATTATAGTTAAATGTTGCTTTTATTTGCAGGATTGTACGAGTCAAGACTCTGCCAATTACAACAATCAGTACCTGCGTCTGTTGTTGCCCCACGACGACTCAATGAACCTCAACCTCGCTGGAGCTACGAGATACTGCCACAAAATCATCACAAGTCAGTTTTCAATATCTTAAATCAATGATTAATATTCTAGAGTAGCGTTTAATTAACTTAAGCTTTTTGGTTTAGAAATATGTAATGTAGAAAATGTACTCCACGCTCCCTAACGAAAATCTTCTGTGTCCATCAAATTCATGCGCCAGTTTTATTTGTTGTTTTGGACTGAGCTAATATAATTAAGTAAGGTATTTCATTCTTTAGTTATAAATTATAGTTTGTGGCCCATGGGGCGCAATTAGGTTGATGTATCAAAAACTCCAAATGGATTAGAACCCTTTTGATTGATTGATTAAAAATGTGCTATGGGTTGCCATCCATTAAATAGATAGAAAGGCTTTTTCGTTGCCAAGATTTGGGTAGAACCCGGGTACTAAAATAGAAGTGTGTTCTTGGCAAGATCCACAGTAGCTTTTTAATTACAAACATACTTTAATTACATAGTATGCAGTAAGAGTACACACTGCTACTCGTTTTGTAATTAACTCTATAATGCAGAAAATATTACCAAATTTTTAGAGGTGAACTTATGAAGGGGAGATTCACCTCGGGCATCTTTTGACAGATATTGGTTGGTGGTGCCCAAAGTAGACTCCACCACGTCGGCGTTTCGCCGAATAATGATTTGAAACCGACTACCAGCTCCTAGAAAACACTGTGGCTTACCTCCATTCCATTTGGTCTCCGTATGTAAATTATAATAAGGCAGCAGATGAAGAGAGCATCGATCAGTCTTTAACTACAGAACAACTACTTATTATAAATACTTATGTAATTAAATTTATAGGTCAAAGCTCAAAGCTTTTTGCGTAAAATTTAGAAAAGATTTACAGTATAGAAATATGATCACGTATCGGACTACCGGTCTAAGCTTCAGTGGCTCCCTATACGCCCTGCGTTGACTTTTCCTTTGTCTTACTTACAAAATTCTTCACTGCCCCAAGATCCCTGATTAATCGCTTGATATCCCTCAATGTAATTCGAAGTTCTTTCACAAATCTTTTACTGTACGCGCTGCAATAATGTGGAATGCTCTCCCAGCTAACGCGTGAAAGTTCTTCTATAATTACTTTTAGGAGTAGATTAAGAGCTCACTTACTTTCAAATTTATCGTAAAATGATACTCTATATATTGTTCATATGTATCTATGTATGTAATTTATTGTATTTTTATGTAAATGTAAACCATCTTTCCGCTAATATCATTTCATACATCATATAGGGTTGGTTGGGAGAGATCACTTAAAGAAATAAGCTCGCCCTTGTCATCATCATTATTTTTGATTGTAACTATTTTGTTTTTGTTTTGGTTGTGTACAATAAAGAATAAATATATGTTTTTATGGTTTTCGTGCAGAACGTCTTATTCGTAGAATGTCATATTCTTTGAATTTAGAAGAAAATAGATTGACATATATTAGGTGTATGTTTCCTTTTTATGTTTTGACTTCGTAAAATTATAACACTGACTGTATTTATTAGTACCTACATAATTTCGATATGTTCAATGAAAGCAATATAAATTAATTATTTTTCTACTAAATATCCTTTTCAGATACTGGCACCGTCATCCGTGCTTGTCTCGACTCGAACCCCATCAACAAGAACCAGACCTGCCAGCTCCTAGACGCGGCCGCTCTCCACGACCCGTCAAAGAGGATCAGCCACTGCAGCGTCTGCGACACCGATGGATGCAACGGCGTCGGCGCCATCGCCGGCTCCTTGCCCCTCGCTTTTGTCACTGTTCTTCTGTCCTACCTCATTTACAAACAATAATAAACAAGAAGCCAGTAACACGATGCTGTTGGTCAAATTCACTACTTAGCTTACTGTGACCATTAAGCAATGTCTCCATCGCATTCATTTTTTTGATCATGAAACGCTTATGGTATTTCATTAGATGCAAAGATAAATCTGTTGACATAATCTCAGGAGCTTTTAGAAAGTGAAATTGTCAGAATGAGAAATGTAAGCTGTCAACTGTGTATCTATTTGATGGAGAGTGACTATATGAAAGACATGAAAGATAATATTGCCTAGCTTATGGAGATGAGGCTGATTTGTAAAATATTGCCTTTGATTAACGACCGTCCAATACCATTGTTGTTACGCTTTGTTGACGAGAGATTTTCCGAATGGAAGATATTCCAAGCGCGTTCACAAATGGCCTATGTTAGTACATTTTGTCAATATTCCAAAGATTATAAATAGGTCTTGTACATGGATTTAATAATCAAAATTAAGTCCATGGTTTTGTAAAATACGAAAATACCATCAATCATAAGCAGCATTTAATGCTGTTTATAATCTATGTCATTTTATAGACACTGTTTATGATTTCTGGATTATGGCATTGACATTAAGTTGGTATTAATGCAGCACCACCTATGAACAAGCTGGGCTTACTCTTTCATCTACCATTGGAAAAATCCCCCATAATTTAATAATTAACAGTAGAATTTGTGTCTATATTGTAGTTTAATCGTAAGTTATTCCACGAATATTTTGTTTGTGATTACCACCTGACGATGGTCCGTTGTACCTAATCAAATATTGTTATTTGTGTCATGTTAATTTTATTAACATAATTAAATCAAATAAGTATTTTATTTAGTTGTTAAACTACACTGTAACGATTGATAGATTATACATTGCACATATTCTATAGTCGTTGTTGTTATTGATGTATTAAGATACCGGCCTCTCATTTAACCATTAGTATTGAAAAATTCCCTTACGCTAAATTGTGAATATTATTAAATGTAGGTTAAAATTTTACCTTTGCCTTTACATAAAAATGTATTCGCTGAAAAAAAAGTAAAGCAGACCAATTTTATATCTTACACTATTATGGTTCTACGACATTTTTGATTTCTGTGAAACAAACATAAGTATGATGTAAGCATTTAAATAATGTATAAGTTTATTGAACAATCTTTTAAGTTTTGTAATTAATAAAGTTAAAAACTCCGAACATTTTATTTTATTGTTGAAGTACACCTATGTAGCTAGACCTATTGTTATTATAAAAAAAAGGTAATTAAGGAAGAGATGACAAGTACAATTGAGTAATGACTATTGACATAACTTTGGAAACATTAATACAGAAACATAGGCGCTTACTTATTGCTAATAATCAAAAGACGGAGGCTACGAAAAATAAAAATTATTGGAGTTGTGCAAAAGATGATATGGCAAGCGAGTGAATGTAGAGATGATGAGTATTGAATAAGAGATGAAAGAATTGCATTTTCCCAATATTACTACCTAACACGAGAAATTTCATCAAAGATAATATAGGACCTATATCAATGTTTCAAATACGTAGTCTGCCGAACGTATTTTAAGGGGATTATCGACGTCCAGCACGATATAACCTTATAGAGTGTAGCGCGTCGGGTTACACTACAAATAAATTGCGGGTATTCCACTTGGATCCCCAATTTCAATCCCCCAGGGGATTGAAAAGAACTTGCTATTCCACTACGATCCCCCAGGGGATTCTAATGCACTTGCTATTCCTTTAGGATCCCCTACGGCAATGACAACCTTTTTACACATAAAGGTCTATTTATATGATTCATTCCGGCATATATGAATTATGTCAGTGACATTGTTGCGACATTAGATATTCATTTCAAATAAATGCAATTAATTTATTAATTCAGCTGCTGATAACATATTATTATAATATAATTATTATAAATCACTCATACGAAATATGTCTGTGGGGTCTGTGGGGTCGACTACTGTGGGGATCGGTTGCTGAGATTTTTGTACTTAAATAATACATATCAAATTATCATAATTAAAAAATACGACGCCAATGACTTTAAAAAAATGAACAATTATAAGAGCTTTCTATTAAGTCATATTTTAATAAAGTTAATTTTGATTTTGAATAATATGTATATTTTCTTTATTAAAGTGCAAGTACCATCTGTCGGTAGTACGAGTATTGGGTTCACATAGTCTCACTAGTGGCACTAAGATTAATTGTGGTACTAAAGAGAACTAAATTTCTCGCTAGTTCCGCCAGTGGTACTATTCGGTGGTACTAGTGGGAACAAAGCAAGAATTTAAGGTCAGGCAATGATTACGGACTTGATTCTTACATGAATCCAGCGTTCGAGCTTTCTTAATACTCCCAGGGAGAGAGAGAGAGAGTTGTGTATGAATAATGTGTCATCATGATCAAAGGGCCTTTATGTTATTAATTTTACTAACAGGGGATTCATGTGGAAGCAATAATATTATTCCTCTTCGATACCCTTGATTAGGGGATTGATGTGGAATAGCAAGTGTTTTTCGATCCCCTGGGGTATTGAAATAGGGGATCCAAGTGGAATACCCGATAAATTGTGCATGTGAACGCAATATCATTACGAACTTTGAACATATAAGGATCCACGTGAACTCACGAGTTCACGTAGATCCCCCATATGTTTGGATCGGGCTAGGGGATCCTTTTTTTTCGGGGGGAAATGCGCGAAGTAGTCCACCAGGATCCCCTAGGGGATCCCCATGACCGGTGGTGCTGCTCGATGAAGCCGGGAAGTTTTTCGAGAAGATTCTCGCTTCCCGCATCATCGAGCACCTAGAGGACCGGGGGCCGGACTTGGCTAACAACCAGTTCGGCTTCCGCACCGGCCGGTCCACGATGGACGCGGTGGCCTTACTCAAGAGGTGGACTGAGGAGGAGAGTGTTGTTGCGGTGTCTCTTGACATCCGCAACGCTTTTAACAGCCTGCCCCACGAGTGCATAAAGGAGGCACTCCGCTTCCACCGGGTGCCTCCGTACCTTCGCGCCCTCGTGGAGAATTACCTGCAAGGCAGATCCATCCTCTACGAGGGGCCGGATGGGCGCGTCCACACGTGGACCCGGGTGGCGGCGGGTGTACCCCAGGGCTCCATACTAGGTCCTCTGTTATGGAACCTAGGGTTGTGACCTGCGAGGCGACCTTCCGCCACGAACGAAGGTCGTCTGCTTCGCCGACGACACGCTCGTCGCGGCGAGAGCGAAAATGGGGGAGAAGGCGGCTCACCTTGCGTCGGTCGGCACCTCACTAGTCGTCCGACGCATCCGCCTCCTGGGCCTGCACGTGGCCCTCGACAAAACGAGGGCCATGCTTTTCCATGCCCCCCGTCGCAGGATCCCATCGGGGCTCCGCGTCCAAGTGGAGGGGGTCCGTATACCGGTCGAGGCGCATCTCAAGTACCTCGGCTTGGTTCTGGACCCCCGATGGAGTTTCGGGGAGCATTTTAAGCTCCTCGCTCCGCGGCGAAGTGGAATGGGGGGCTGTCGCCTCCTTCTGCGAGGACGTAATTTCGCAGAAGGAGGCCGCGGAGAAGGAGCGGGAGGCAGATCCTCAAGCCGCTCCCATCCGCCGCAGACGGATAGGCATGCGAAGGCGGGCATTCGCACAAGTGATGCCCGTCTAATGACCCTGCCGTGAAAGCCTGCGTGCACGGTTGGCCCAGTCTTGGCAGCCCGTGCTACGCCTGCTGAAATGACAGTCCCGCACGTGTATTAAACAACTTTTTTTAATACAGTTGCGAAAAAATGGCGCCAAATATGTCGTCGTACGTACTGAGCAGATACAAAGCAAATGCGTGCTATGATTTGCTTGCCGTGCTTATAAAAGCAAGGTTGGGCCGTGCTTTTTGTTATGCTTTGCTTTTAGGCATGCTTTTACAATACAAAATCTGGTAGACCAGTCAGATTATTTAGCGCAATCTTAACTTAGCATGCTAGAAAAAAGCAGGAAAAAAACAAAATGTGTGTCAGATATTAGACATTTGACATTTGGTAAAGAAAAAGCACTCGTGCGTAATGGTGACCTTCCCTTTCGTTCGGCTTTCGTATGTTCATTGCAGACCCCCTGCACCGTACCCGCCGTTGGCTAGACGGCGGGCGTGTGTGGGGCTCTCCCGGCAGAGTGCCAGGCCGACCCACTAAAACCCCCCGGTGTTCTCCCTGCCCTTGTGGGCGCGCATGGTAAGGTCCACACTGCGACTACCACTACCAGCGCGCCCGGTAGGGCTAGGGGATCCTGGTGGACTTACTCTATTATCACCTGTTCTATTGTACTAATCATCATAATCACAACAGCTCATATATTATGTCCCCACCGAGGGGCTCGAGCCTACCGTAAGTTAGGGTGTTTAGGCCTTAGTCAACCACGCTGGCCCAGTGCTGATTGGTCGACTTCACATACACCTTTGAATTTCTTCGCAGATGTATGCAGGTTGCCTCACAATGTTTTCCTTCACCGTAGGAGCGTCGGACAAATGTACATAGGATATTCGAAAACGAAAAACACATTGGTACATGGCGGTCTGGAACCCCGGACCTGCCGATTGGAAGGTCTAGTCCACAGCGCCACCGACGCTCCTTTAGATTAATAGAATTAAAAGCCCACTTTCAGATCATTCTTGAGGGTTGGATATAGGTAGATATGAGGTATAATTTATCTTATCAGTCCTCAAGTAGGTACTTCCCCACTGAAACCAGTGGTTATTAATGTGCATGATAAAAAGTTATAGTAGGAGGGATACTGATTCAACGACTAATCCATCTAATCTAAATAAGAATAAGACTAATCCATTTCTCAAGACTCTAGAAATCTTTACAAGTATGATTTCATTATCTGTCAATGAAGACAGTAATTTTTTTTATGAATCAGTAAAAGTTAGATGAATGAGTAGTATTACAGAAAACTAGAGGGAATTCGATTCGTTCGGGATTTTGGGAACCACGATTCTTTTTCGAATCTCGGGATTCCATACCATAGACCCGAGTATGAAAACTAAAAAGGGATACCTATTTTCTTTGAGCTAAAAAATTCTTTCTAAGTCTGTGTCTAAGTCTAAAAAATTCTATCACGACCGTTTTTGATTGTACAGTCATTGCAGTGTCAATCAATACAATAACTCCGTGGTCTAGTGGGTGCGAGGGAGGCGATCGGGAGGTCCGGGGTTCAATTTCCTATGGGGGCAAAAAAAATTCTGCTCGGTTTGGTTGGTGGTAGGGCTTCTGAGCTCGACTGGCTAGCTACAACCGTCTTACTTAAGTTTATCGACATAATAACAATGTTTATAGCATTGTTGTGTTCCGACAATTTAGAGGTGAGATAGCCAGTTCCTCAGATGCTGAGGATTCCAGGTGAAGCTCGCTTCCACATTCGGCCTTATCGTCACCTACCATCAGCAGGCGTAGCACGTGCTGCCAAGACTAAACTCGAGTCACGCATTATCTCACAATTTCAGTAACATAGTCTTAAAGAGTTGCATGGTGGAGCGTATTAAGTGGAAACGATGATCTCCTAGAAAGTCTTAAAATTTGGCACCGACTTCAATATAGAAGTGTGATGTTGTCTGTAACTATTCTTATATTATTTTTAACTTTTCAGTGTTTTTGAAGCCGGTTTTTATTTTTTGTAAAATATTTTTTTTGGTAGGGGGAATATGAATTGACCCATTCCCCAGACCGCACTCGGCTCTACCCACCTAAAACCCCCGCAGCATCTCCTCCGTCCGTCATAAGACAGGGGGAGGGAATAACAGCCAGGCCTTGTCCCCGCTGACCCTGCCTGTAAACTATCCGTTGTCGGACACCCCGTCTGGCTCTGCTGCCTTGTGAAGGAACGCGTGCGCTGCTCTACACCCCGAAACAGTTTTTTTTAGTGTGGTTGTCTTCCACGCAGCCCGACGCTCAGTGCGCCGGACCCCGGCCCGCTCAGTGCGGGTAAAGAGTTGCCCGACGGCAGACCCCACTGTATCCGGAGTCGGCTTCCAGCGAGAGTTACACCTCACCTAACATAAGAAGAGGGGATAGCACCCCTTGGTATACATACATACCCTAGCATGCCGAAACCTATCCATATTATCTAAAAGTTATGCCGTCATTGAAAATTCGAAATTGCATGATTAATTTTCTAACTACCCCTACTTTTTTCACAGACATCTTTTTGCATGGGGTATTTCAAAAGTGGATTTTGTATCTAAATAAACGATTTATTTATCTATGTTATGTGTCATTCTGAGAATGCGGTAGGTACTTAACATGAAACAACTTTTCTTTCTTATTTCTATCTATCTCAAGAGCTCAACAATTCTTATTCTGATATCAGATGATAAGGTAAATACTAGAATCATAAGTAGGCATGAGTTAATATATTTTACAGACAGGATGTATTATTTTAATATATAAGTTTCAATTTGTTTTTTAATTGTCACCTGATCTGAAACTTATAATTTCTTATTAGGCCTATTTGTGGCAAAAATTAATTTTGATTTTTTTAATCTGCAAGGACATGACCTAATTTATGACATTTAAAGTACTTTATACATTTATGAGGTAATAAAATAACTAAATCAACATCCTGTATAAGAATAAGTTTCATATATAATATAGCGATGCCAAGCAAGGATTGATTGATTTATTCTAGTGCTACCACAGTAGATGTAACCACGATGGTGCTAAATAAAAAAAATACGTTTTTATTAACAACACTGTTTTTCGTCATGTGGTCCGAAGGTAAAATACATTGAGTAGTTGAGAATTTCTTTTGAAAATATATTCAAAGAGTGATTAAAAATTAGAACAATGTCAAAAGTTATCCTAATATTTAAATCTCAGTTACAATTCCATTTTAGCAAATACACTTAAGTGTCTCCAGTGCACTAATTGTACGGCCAGTAATAGCAAAGTAGTGACTTGTTCCCTTCCAAGTACTACAAACTCTACAACTATGGCTCCAACTACTGTAACTTCAACAACAACGACTACGAATTCATCAGGCAGCTCAAACGCAACGACATCGACTCCGATTTCTACGTCTTCGTTTTCTCCATCTACAAATTCCACTGTCTCACCAGCATCTACAGCTACGACACCAGCTTCGAACAATAATAGTAGTACAAAACTAAATGTCACTAATTTTCAAGCATTTAGAGCACAAAGGTCCTTGAAATCTGAATTAGATTTCGAAGAATTTTCATATAATGCTTGCGACTGCAAACATGTGAGTAATGAATTGTAACATATGATCTTTTGAAAGGATGGCAAAATGTAAAATTAATTATTTTTTAACTATGTATTTAAAACATGAATGACCCGAATGTGAAAATACATTACTAAACCATTTTAACAAGAAGAGAAGACTTTCGAGTAGGCTTTTACATTTTTACGCCTCAACATGCTGAACCATAACCTTTAATGGAAACAAATAATTTGTTGGACTAAACTATCGAATATTTTTCAGGAACTATGCGATTGCCACACACGAGAAAGCGTTAAACAAGAACCTCAGACAAACTTTGTATGCGTAACCGATTTTACAACAAGTAGGTGGTCGATGCATTTATTCTTATCTTTTCTCTGCACGAGTACTTAATACAAATTGAAATTAATCAGTGAAATAAAACATACATTCTGGACTAAACTTTTCCGGACTGTTTTACACTACAGTAATTTACGGTATTGATTCAATATTTTCTGGTCGTATTTTATTGTATTTCTGTCTGTTGTTGCCAATAACTTTTTTATTGGAAAAGCAAAGCACATACTTTTTCCTCTATTATCAAATTAATTTTTGTCCTACTTCTTGTTACAGTTAACAACGTTTCTGTTGTAAATAAGGGTTGTGCAGTGGACCTGCGCAACTCTACGAACACTTGTCTTCTATCAGGATATGGAGACACTTGTCTTCTATCAGGATATGGAGACACTTGTCTTCTATCAGGATATGGAGACAGTTGTAAAATATGCGGGGCAGATTTATGCAATAGCGGCTCTAATCTAAAGATGTCCTTGCTCGTACTTCTAACAGCACTATATACGTCTGTTTTATAACTGGAATAAAATATACCTACTGGCAGCTGAAATGCATCTGAAATATATGCAAAACTGTTATTAGTTTTATAATAAACAAAAACATTATTTATTTTTGAGGGAATCTCTTCTTTAATGCATTATTTTTCACATACCTACCTACTTTGTATAGTTCGACCTGAAATAGATTACGTCTGGACTCATGTGATCCCTTTTAGGGGCATATTCGGAATCGATATACGATCGTTCGTATGTTATATATTTAAAAACTTCAATTAAAAAAACAAAATATATATTTTACCATTAATATTTTAAAAGTAACAACCATTGCTCGTGTCTTTGTGCGAAAATACTGATGTTAGAAACATTTTGTGTATCAATTTTAAAAACAATCTAAGTGAACACTATTTGATCAATATTTTTTTTATTGTAATTGCTTTTTGGGTTTGTATGTAAGTAAACATACACGCTCCTTTAAGGGTTCACAGGGTTTTTGTTACACACTGTATATATAGATACTGCAAGCCCACTTAGTATCGCAGAATCATACCGAGAGCACGATTATTTTTATGGGTGATAGAACAGACCCGATATGTTTAATTATTTTTTGAAAATACGTCATAATGGCCCAATGAGACTCGAGGATTACGGTATCTATTATAGTCTATTCCATTTTCCATTCTCCGTGCTATGAATAAAATTGAATAAAATTATGCCTTACGAACACACAAATACGGCAGATAATCGCAGTGACTAAAATAAATACTTCCAAACCTTAATAGTTTTGCTAGCCTAATTTTATTATTTAAGTTCATTGCAACAGGGATTAATAAAATTTTCATAGAAATACTTGCAAGCCTTTAAGTATTTTACCAAGTTTATAAAATATTCCGTCCGGCACGCAAATTTGATTATAGTTCCTATTACTCTCAAAATAAGAATGAATTTTCTTCATACAAAAAAACACTTCAAGTATTTCGAAACCTGGTTTTTAGCCCTGGTATTTCTTGATGGACGTACTTTAAAGCCCTGGTACTCGAATTCGACCCATGCCTACTGACAGCATCCTCCCATTGAACACTGGTTGGTTACCTCACTTAGCTAAGATAGAATTATTTCACTTGGTCTTCTAAGCAGTGGAAAACTTTCCCAGGGCTCGCTACGGCGATAAACGCAAAAGGCATCCTTCTGTATCTTGTATGGGTTCGGTTTTTAACCGACTTCAAAAAAGGAGGAGGTTCTCAATTCGATGCGTATGTTTTTTTTGTGTGTATGTTACGCGATTACGCCGCCAGTTGTGGACCGATTTTCAAAGTTCTTTTTGTATTCGATAGGGCATACTCCTAGGGTGGTCCCAAGGTCACCAAAGTCAGGATCTGATGATGGGATCCCATGAAAATTGATTTCAAAAAAGATTTCATTCAGTAAAAAGTTTGAAATAAAAAATTATTGTCTAACAAAAAATCTATCGCAATCGCTTACAATTTGTCAGTCGCAGTTTATCCATTACTCCTTTATAAAAGGAAGTCGGCGCACAGTTTTATGTTCACGGTGCAATGGCTATTAAATTATAAGCGATCGTGATAGATTTTTTCTTAGACAATAACCCACCTGCTTGTTTTTGCTCATACGATTCACGTTTAATTAAAATTTGCCTGTAAAAGTCAATATTGGTAAAAAAATTGTGAAGTTATCGTTAGTGGTAATCTTCCTAGTTACCTCAAACATTCTAATGAAAAAATATTTTACAAAAAATAAAAACCGACTTCAAAAACACTGAAAAGTTAAAAATAATATAAGAATAGGTACAGACAACATCACACTTCTATATTGAAGTCGGAGCCAATTTTTAAGACTTTCTAGGAGATCATCGTTTGGCACATGATCTCCTAGAAAGTCTTAAAAATTGGTAACATTTTAGGTAGTCATCGAATCAAACTCAAGTATATACGTTTATTACAACCAATAAAGATTGCATTGTTTCAATATACTGTTGATTTCATATCTTTACAAGTTCTCTGGAAGTATTAGTCATTGTACCCACCCACAAAATCTAGGGCTTTTAAATATATATATATATATATATATATATATATATATATATATATATATATATATATATATATATATATATATATATATACATATATATATATATATATATATATATATATACCCTTATTCGTTATTATTTAGTGTGAGGCAAGGTCTTCTGTTTTTTATTATACAACCGAAGGCCTTTCAATTTATATGCATTATAGCGTGGAGATCGACTCGTACCTTAGAGCAATGCTCTAAGACGTGATAGGGCTGATATACATGATATCGTATATCAGCCCCACACATTGTCATTTTACTATTATAATTTTAACTGAACACGTTAAGGCGGACGTCGGCATCCGCCATTTTACTTTTTACGATTTTGACGGCTATGGCCTAATACATCGACTGAAGTTGATCAGCTTTTGACAATGTGCTATTCTTCTGCTTATGCTCTTACAATTCATAACAATGAGTGCGATCGGTATGGTGCATATACGCTTGCAAAACAAGCAGAGCAGCAGAGCCACTAATAGCAACCCGACAACTCCGTGTTTTGTCTTATTTTGACATAATGACAGCCGACATGTGCGGAAACAAGACAAAACACGGAGTAACTAATCCGAGGATGATCCAAGGAGTAAAATTTTTATTAATAAGGCCGTATAGGTTTTGATTCCCTGGTTAAATAACAAAATTTGAGAAAATATGTTGACTTACAACTATGATTTTTCACAACTGAAATAGACCGTAGACTCGAGGATTTGATATTAATTTCAGTTTGATCTCTCTAGGCGTTTCCGAGAAAAGGGGTATTGACAGACGGACAAACAACAAAGTGATTCTGTAAGGATTTCGTCTTTTTCTTTTGAGGTACGGAACCCTAAAATAGCGACGGGCGAGAGTTAAATAACCCGAGCAACTCGGGTTCATCATCCAGCCCGTTGACCCGAGTTGATTTTCTCATATACCGAGTTGACTCGGTCATTCATTCCCACATTCACGATCTATCCCAACGCTACTTCGCTAGCGCCACCGTCCACCCAAACTCCCTTGTTAGACACAGACAGGCGGCCGACTACACCCCCTTACGTAATGTAGCGGCCAAAAATCGTCGACCGAGGAACATCCTCCTCGATCCCCCCGACCCGATCACACGAGCGAACAATCTTCTCCCTCCGCCTTCCAACTCACTATCAAACACTGCACACCCACGCACTAGTCCCACACACCGCACTCGTAGAACAAGAATGCGAAGGCCCGGTCTACACAGTTTGCGATATACCAGGTACAGTGGTACATATGTGCCTGGTCGCTTCTCCCCACCCTCCACTACACGGCGAACTCGAGCGTCCGAGCCTCAGAGGCGCGCTCCCGTTGCAGCCGCTCCCCGCCGCACCGGCTATAACCGCCTGGTGACTCTACTCAGAGAGCGGGACACCCCCCGTGGTGATGCCTCTCTGAGTTAAAAAATCCACCAGGTTAGGTAAGCCAAACGAGGCTTGAGGACCCACCAAAGTTCTTGCCTTCTTACAAATAATCAAGGTGAAGCTGTAACAGCCATCTGCGGCTAACAGCATAGGTCCTTCAAAAAAAAATCGGTCATTCATTACGGACTCGGACTACTAAGGCGCATGGTGCCGCTACGCGTCTGCTACGCGTAGCGGCACCATGCGCCGTAGTAGTCCGAATTGACTTGAATAGCCCGGGCCCGGGTATATTCATATCGGTATTTTTGGTTGGATAAATAACGTAGTTTCGTTTTATTACGAAACACACAAGAATCGTCAGTCGGTCGAATCAACTCGACCTGAGTCAGCCCGAGTTGCAATCCGGGTTAAAACTTATTTCAACTCGAGTTGCCCGAGTTGAAAAAATTGCGACTCGACTCCACCCATCACTACCCTAAAAATGGCGGAGCTCGCATTGGCATGAGGTCATGGGAGCTCAACATGTGCTGTGCTCTGATTGTTTGAACTATAATTACTGCTCGAGAAAAAACTCGAATTCGAAATGTTCGGAGAGAGACTCTGTACCAGGGTCGTGTGCTTGGGTACCTCCGTCTTACCTATTTCTGCCGCAAAGCAGCTTGCATTGCTGTGTTCCGGTTTGAAGGGTAAGATATGGCACTGACATTACTGGGTATCGTGACTTTACATCCTAAGTCACAAGTTGGCAACGTACACTGTGGCCCTTGTGGGGGTTGCAGTTTTGCTGCGAATCTCACAGGAGCCACATGTATTATAGGTGACTGTTACCACTTACCATCAGGTGGGCAGTTTGCTTGTTTGCCAACTTAGTAGCAATAAAAAAAATGTTTAATGAATTGTGCGAGAATCCACCACCTGGCGGGACCTTTTTTTATACAGGGTGTAACTGAACACCCCAATAATATTTAAGGGTATCTATCCATCAGAAGTAGAGATTCTGTAGGAAAAATATTAGGGCTAACAAACCTACTTTTTTTTCCCATACAAACTAAATAAATTATTTTTTGGTATTAAGTACCGACAACCCTACGTAAGCGTACGAGGAATACTACGCTCACGTCGTACAAACTAAATAAATTATTTTTTGGTATTAAGTGCCGACAGCCCTACGTAAGCGTAGGAGGAATACTACGCTCACATCTGTCACGTGTCATTTTGTGTTTAAATTTCTTTTGTGTTAAAAGCTGATTATAGTTGTCACTTGAAAGTTTTTGCTCTCAGTTTAAAATCAAATAACTCTGAAAGTATTAGGGTTCCAGGCCTCAGACAAGTACCGAAGGTCCATTTAGCATCTAACTTATATGCCCCTTAAATGTTATTGGGGTGTTCAGTTACACCCGGTATAAAATTTGTTTACTCCTTGTTTACATTATTTTATTATTTTCTGACCCTGGCGGGACCTTATGTAGCCTTGCCTGCCCCTGCACGCAGTGAGACCTACCGAACGAACAGACGAGGATCTGACGCTCCCCACAAACAGGCACAAGGTCAAGAAGCAGAAACGAAACATAGGCGAATTATAAATAATTTTATTTCGTGAGTTTAAAAACTTTCCGAATATTACAACATCGGAACTAATTTGAATCATAATATTTTTTTGTCAAAATCAGATAATCATACCTGTTTTACACACGTAGGTCTATTTGCTATAGGTGTTTCGCTAAGATTATTTTAAATGCTCCAATTTAATCGACTGTTTGATTCATTAAGTGAATCATTAAGTGGTCTTATCGAATGCAACTATTGCATTATCACTGTTTGAGTATTTGCGTTTTTACTGCACTTAGGCAAGGCGTGTGGAACTGTGGAGGAAATAACACAATTAAATGTAGGTATTGTGCAACCTCATGTTATTAGTGTGAATGAAGTAAATGTATCCGGGACATTCTTACAGAATATACGCAGATAGAATCTAAATTCTAAGATATAGGAAATTTTGAAACCTTTTTTGGCTAATACGAAAATTAAAAAAATTGAAGAAAAAAATTATTTTGTCCTAAAGTGATTCAACTTAGACGTACCTAAGCAAATTAGAGGCTTAAATATAGACCGTAATTTCATAGGATTGTAATCTGCAGTGGGTGCAGTGCAACCTACTCGGTACCTTTACGTGTAGAGTCAACTTTTTTTTTCTTCATTTTATTTGTATTTGCATACATCTTAATAATGGTTGGGGTGTGTGTACATACAATGATTAAATAATTAGTTATTTAGATTCTTGGTTGAAAATTTTAATGTTTTTTTGATGTCTATAAGTGCCTGTAAAGATCTATATTGAATAAAAGATTTTTGAGTTTAAGTTTACACCTTTTTAGTGACGAGATGAGTGCGCTGACCATAAACTTTGCTATTTTTAGCGATTGATCTATGCTACCGAGACGTGGCTGCTTACAATGAGCCTCATTTATGAGAAGGCTTCTTTAAGTAAGTTGGCAAACAAGCGTACTGCCCACCTGATGGTAAGTGGTACGTCACCTATAGTACATAGGGTTCCTGTGAGATTCGCAGGAAATCTACAATCCCCACAAGAACCACAATGTACGTACCAACTTGTGATGTAAGATGTAAAGTACCAGTACCCAGTAATTTCACTGCCATATCTCACCCTTTAAACCGGAACACAGCAATGCAAGCACTGCGACAGAAATAGGTAAGACGGAGGTACCCAAGCAATGGCGACACTGGTACAGAGTATTATAAATCTGTAGTAAGTTAGCAAATATATAGAGCCGAAACTTGAACTCCTATGCCAGGCAAGAGACGATTGAACTCATTCTACTTGCGCGATCTTCAAAGCATACTAGGCATTTCTTTGAGAGACAATGTGATAATACAAGAGAGTGCTCGAGTTACCCAGAGTAATAGCTTTGCTTAAACAAAGTACTCGTCGTTTGCGCTGGCTAATAGGACACTTGCGTCGAATAGAACCATATCCCTTATCTAGGCTAGGCAAACACTTATGACGAGATTCAATGACAGTGTAAAATATGATATGGTCTCTTTGACGTTTTTTGTCACTGGGAGGATCCCGCGTGGTTACATGAAATACAGGCTAACACCATAGACGGCCTAGAGTCAGGGCGACAAAGAGAAGGATCAGCGGACAAGCCTAGCGTTATTATTATTTTTATGCCGCCATCTCAATGTTTCTATACATTAAAGGTCTGATACTGAAGTAGCTTAAATGTAAACACAATATAGACCTTTTATGGCCCTTACTTAACAATAAAACTACAAGACGTTATCATTTATAATCATTCCTCTGATATTTCATATTGAAATCCACTTTATAGCTTCATAATCCATCGCGGTACATTACCTGTAAAAGTCAATGAATGTGTAATGGAGTGTTAATAAGTGAATCAGTTACAGGGATTGTAATTATGACTAAGACTTCATGTTACATAATGCGTTCTTCCCTGCAGATGGCTTTCCATCTTTGTATAATTGGAGATAAATCGGTAATAACAGTTCCCGTCCGCTGCACACATTTTTCACTTAACAATTTCACTCTGCTCTCCCACCGAAGCCCCGCTGAGCGTTCACAGCATATCCTCGACCTACGAGTATCTGCAGCGTCTCCTCGAATTGCGGCTGCATACTAGGAGACAGCGTTGCTTACCATCAACGTGGACACACAAGGTAGACCTGAGTGGACCAACGATCTTGTGAACGTCGTGGGAAGCCACTGGTTGCGGCAGGGAGAGAACGACCGGTTTGGAGATCCGTAGGGAAGACTCATGTCCAGCAGTGGGCGTCTTTGGGCTGATAACGATGATGTTAAAAGCCTACTTTGTCAAAACACCATCTACGAGTAGGTTTTAAAATTAAAATACAGACAATCATCACATTTTAGATTACTGAAATCAGTGTCAAAAAACGACTCATTTTTATTTTATTTTTGCAACTGCTTAAGTTTAATAATGTAATGATTATTATTATTGAATATTATTTTAATAAATAATGTATAAAACAATATTTTGTATTTTTTAAATGAATTCAATACATGCATTTGACCAAACGCTAACACTAGAATAACTTGAAACAATAGTACTAAGCGGTACTTACATTTAAGCTCAAGACACACAGAGGCGGGAGCCGCGGGAAAGCGGTCGCGACTCACGATCCGGGACGGAATTTTTTGTAATGTTCGAATTTGTATGCAACCTGACACATAGCAAGCGGGCGCGCACCGGCTCGATGCGATCTCCCGCGCGGGACGATGGAGATCACACCGCGGGAAGGACGCGGCGTGATGCGGGACGGACGACAGGCGCGGGCGCTCTGTTCTACGGTGGTCAGTACAAGCTGTCACACAGAGCGAAGCGATCGCGGACCGATCTCAGAGTGGGAGAACTAGTTGTAATTTTTTACAACGTTAATGTTAGTTAGTTTTAGTTTCATCATGAATCCGACAGAAAAACTAATTGAATTAGTCAGACCACACCAATGTCTATATTATACGAAAGACAGAAATTTGTAAACACATTAAAAAAAGACATTATTTGGGAAAAGATATACAATACTATTGGTGTGAAAAATTTGTTCGCTTTTAGTGTCATACCGACCGCCTTCCCGTCATCTACCGCCGCGGGCTGCGGGCGGTAGCTCTATATGTGGCATGATCCGGATCGCAAACGCTTAACGCTGAATCGCTATCGGATGGCTTTACCGCCGCTCCCGCCTCTGTGTGACGAGACTATATCTCTTCCCAAAGAATGTCTTTTTTTAATGTGTTTTTGTAATTTCTGTCTTTTGTATAATATAGACAATGGTGTGGTCTAACTAATTTAATTAGTTTTTCTGTCGGATTCATGATGAAACTAAAACTAACTAACATTAACGTTGTAAAAATTTACAACTAGTTCTCCCGCTCTGAGATCAGTCCGCGATCGATTCGCTCTGTGTGACAGCTTGTACTGACCACCGTAGAACAGAGCGCCCGCGCCCGTCGCCCGTCCCGCATCCCGCCGCGTCCTTCCCGCGGTGTGATCTCCTGTTTGTCGTAGCGATCGTCCCGCGCGGGAGATCGCATCGGGCCGGTGCGCGCCCGCTTGCTATGTGTCAGGTTGCATACAAATTCGAACATTACAAAAAATTCCGTCCCGAATCGCACCCGCTTTCCCGCGGCTCCCGCCTCTGTGTGTCTTGAGCTTTAGGGTCAAGGAGTTGCATTTTCCGATATCAACTCACCTGAATCAGTTGAAAAAATTATTTCCCTCGACTTACCTAGGATCCCCTCCTCAGATCCTGATTTGCTGACAACGTCACCACCTAGGAGTATATCCTTTGGCATATATTGGCGCAACTATATTCTAAGTCTATCATCATCATCGTCACAGCTCATATACGTCCCCACCGAGGGCGCGCCCCTCGGTGGGGACGTATATGAGCTGTGCCTACCCTAGTTAGGGCGATTAGGCCTTAGTCAAACCACGTTGGCCCAGTGCGGATTGGTTGACTTCACATACACCTTTGTATTACTTCGCAGGTGTATGCAGGTTTTCTCACGATATTTTCCTTCACCGTAGGAGCGCCAGATAAATGTACATATGAAATTCGTAAAACGAAAAACACATTGGTACATGGCAGGATCGATCGCGGGCGATTCTATGTCTATGGAATAGAATAATAGTTTCGAAAATCGGTTCACAATTAATGGAGACATCGCATAACAAACATACGAGTACAATAGAAAAAACCGACAAGTTGAGTAATTTTTGAAGTCGACTAATATTACGCTCAACGAAGCTTTAGCGACTAGGTGATATTATTGATTAATTTTTTTCTCGTTTACCGCACAGCTTTCTAGCACATTATCGGTGGAAAAGCAACCTAACAGACACATTTATCAGTAAACTGATGTTCCCACTTGAATTATCAGTGATAGTGTCCAGAAGTGAAGCGAAGATCATGTAGTAGGTTCTCATATTATTTAGTCATAATGAAAAAAAATTTGCCATAAGGGCATTTTTTTTACATACGACAGGGAAGCTTTTGGCCTTCATCTCACCTGGTGGTATATGATGATAAGGCCAAAGGAACTGGCTATCTTACCTCTAATCGGAACATAACCATGCTATTTGCATTGTTATTATGGCGACAAACATAAATAATGTCCTCCTAACCGATATTCGGCCACGGTGGCCCATCTCAAAAGAGACTAGCAATTTGCACAGGAGATATTATAGTGCACAAGTGACTGCGAAAACGCAAGTGCACTCTCTGTTCCTTCACTCGCCTAGTCCGATGGGACGGTTAGCCGACACGACCGGGGCGAGATCAGGCGCAGGACCCACTGCTTAACGTCCCTTCCGAAGCACGGAGGAGCTTGAGATGTTTCGTATTTTGGTCACCCATCATAGGACTGGCCACAGCCCACGTTGCTTAACCTTAGCAATGGTTCGATGAGCGCTCGCGCCAATGCGCCACCAAGCTCCTAGTAGCTAGCCAGGCGGGTTCAGAAGCCCTACCATCAACCAAACCAAGCAGAAAAATTTCTTCCACCATGGGTGGTGGTGCCCAAAGTAGACACCACCACGTCGGCGTTTCACCGACACTATGATTTGAAACCGACTACCAGATTCTAGAAAACATTGTGGCTTACCCCTATTCCAATTGTTCTCCGTATGTAGCCGGTGGACTTCCTGAGCTAGCTCGAAGGAAGCCGCGGCTCCCGAAGGGTTGGTGTCAATCCAACGATGGAGACCGGAGCACTACATAGGCCTATTAGGCCACCATCACTCACTTCGCGACGATAAAACCTTGCCACTATTCCCCGACACTAAAGCTTTGCGGAACCTCGCACCAACAATCACTTGGTGCGCCGCGCAATACTATTTGTTGGATATTTTATATTATATTTTATTGATGCCCGGACATAACCTATATCAATGTCATTCCGTATTCGACTCGACTGACATCTTACATGCGGCCGGCCGCCACAGACTATAATGCTGTGTTGCCACTCGCTCTACCTCGAGCGTAAACATCCCCCCGCTCCGGACAGTCCCGGACTGTCCGCCAAATCAGTCTAAGGGGAGGCGAGAAAGAGTAGCGACCGCGCGCTTCGAAACAGAATCCCTAACTAGGACCTCGGCAAACCTGGGCACACCATCAGACCCTAGAGTAAGTTGGACAATGCGTCTGCGACGCCAACGTAGGGGTGGCAGGTTTGGGTCCTTCACTAACACGAGGTCTCCAACCCTCGGTGGGTTTGTCTTATCTGACCACTTAACGCGCTGTTGCAAAATGTGTAAGTATTCAAGGTGCCAGCGGTGCCAGAAGCTCTGGGTAAGCTGCTGGAGTAACTCAAACCGCGAAAGGCGTCCTGGATTGACATCTCTATAAGGATACTCGGGCAGGGCGTTAAGTGGTCTGCCTATCAAGAAATGGCCCGGCGTGAGGGCCTGCAAATCGTTCGCGTCGGTAGACAACGGACATAACGGACGCGAGTTGAGAACCGCCTCAATCTTATGAAACACCGTCGCGAGTTCCTCAAACGTGAGAATAGTCTCCCCAATAACGCGGCGAAGGTGAGTCTTGGCGGCCTTTACAACAGATTCAAAAATCCCTCCCCAGTGAGGGCAAGATGGCGGGGAGTATCGCCATGTTACCCCCCTACGGGAGAGTGTGGATCCGATCTCAATATTATTTTTATCTAAAAATTCACAAACTTCTCTTATATGTCTATCAGTGCCCTTGAAGTTCGTCCCACAATCGGACCGAATTAGAGATGGCAGTCCTCGGCGGGAAACAAATTTGCCTAACGCTGCTAAGAAAGCGTCCATGGTGAGTGCACTCACCACCTCCAAATGGCCACGGCTTTAGTGGCCAAACAAACAAACACACACAAGTAAGCCTTTTCAGTCTTAGCATTACGGAGTCGCGACGTTTTTATAGTGAACGGTCCCGCGAAATCAGTTCCAACTCCTAAGAAGTTCATCGATTCATTCACACGATCAGCAGGCAAATCACCCATTTGGGGCTGCATCGTCTCGGGGCGTAAACGATAGCAGGGCAGACATCGAAAGATAACAGATCGGATTATTCTTCGCGCTGACAAAATCCAAAACTCCCGTTGGAGGAGCGCGGTCAATGCATTACATCCGGCATGAGCATTCTTCACATGGCGATCAATGATCAACAATCGCACCAATGGTCCGTCCTTGGGGAGCAACAGGGGATGACGTGATCTATAAGGCAAGTTAGCGTGCCTTAATCGGCCTCCTACACGCAACAATCCCTTATCATCCAGAAAGGGAGTCAAACGCACCAAGGGTCCCTTCAATTTAGACGTCCCGGTACGGAAAATCTTAAGTTCCGGTTCAAACGCTCTAGACTGAGTCATACGCACCCAATGCAAGAGAGCATCTTGGCGCTCCTGCGGTGAGAGGACCGGACACAAATCTTTGTCCTGAGGCCGGCGACAATTTCGTATAAATCTTCTTATCCAAGCGGTCACGCCGAGCAACTTGTCCAGAGAACTGTAGCGGTCTAATAAAAATTCCCGCTCTGAAGCCGCCATAGTCTCGACAGCGTGAACACGCAAGCCCGGATTTGGTACCTTCACCACAGCTGGTGTGGAAGGCCAAGACGGCTGTAACAACCATTCGGGACCCCACCACAGAGTGTGGTCAATAAGCTGAGGGGCTTCGCTGCCACGTGATGCACCAGCAGGGTTTATTTCACCTGGCACGTGGCGCCAAATCAACGTGGCCTTCGAGGCCTGTATTTGGGATACCCGATTGGCCACAAATACTTCCAGGGAGTGGACGGAGTTCTTAATCCAACACAGGACAACCTGACTGTCGGACCAAGCAAATAGCGACTCAAAGTCCACACTACGTCCCAGGGTGTCAACAACGTGGTTCATCAAACGAACCAGAAGAGTAGCTCCAGACAATTCTAACTTCGGAATCATTAATCGAGTCCGAAGTGGAGCAACCTTACTCTTAGCAATTAGCAAGTGGAGATTAGCTCTATCATCGACCGTCCGGATATATACGACGGCTGCGTATCCACTCTCAGACACGTCACAAAAGCCATGAAGGCTGGCCGTAAACCGTCCCTTAGGCAGTATATGTCTAGGGATACTAACACGGTTAATGTCGGGGAGAGACGACATGAAGGACTCCCAATCTCGCAGCAAACGGCCCGAGAGGGGCTCATCCCACGACACTTCGGCTGACCAAAGTTCCTGTAGGAAGCACTTCATCCAAAACAATCCAACCCAACCCCAATCCAACCCCGGACCTCCCGATCAACACTCGGTGGTGTTACCCACTAAACCACTGAGGCGGTTATATTTTAATACAACTAAATTGGAAAACAAATATACTGCCCACCTATTGGTAAATGGCTATATAGTCACTTATACTACAATCAACAGCACATCGGGCTACTATAAAATGGTATTTTTTTCAATCAAGTTTGAACTTCAAGTTTCAAAGATTAAGATTCAAAATCAATTAGAGATTTTTTTATAGCCTGACGTACTACTAACTGTACATACGGTTCTTATCATTTTTGCAAATCAACAACCCCTAGAGGCATAATGTACTACGTATCCTTGCTTATAAATAAAACGTGCTATTGCGATACTACTAGGAGTGTCTGTGGCGCTGTGAACTCAGCACTTGCCTTCCAATCGGGAGGTCCGGGGTTAGAGACCGCTCTGTACCAATGTGTTTTTCGTTTTTCCAATTTCATAATATGTACATTTGTCGGGCGCTCCTACCTACGGTGAAGGAAAAACATCGTGAGCCAACCTGCATACATCTGCGAAGAAATTCAAAGCTGTATGAGAAGGCGATCAATCCGCACTGGGCCAGCGTAGTTGACTGAGGCCTAAACACCCTAACTTAGCGGTAGGCTCAAGACGTGTCCATTGAAAGGAGAGACTGTTAGCATTCCCTTGACAAGGATGGAAAACATAAAGTTGGTTAAGACACAAAAATTTAACCAATCATTATTTTTTTTGATAATGTTAACCTTTCCTAGCGCGCCCATAAGGGCAGTGAGAACACCGGGTGGTTTTAGTGGTAGGCCTGGCACCCTGCCGGGAGAGCCCCACACACGCTCGCCGTCTCGTCAACGGCGGGTACGGTGCGGTTACGCATTTCCCCCCGAGAAAAAAAAGGGTAGGCTCAAGACCCTCGGTGGGGACATATAAATGAGCTTTTTTATTGTATGTTGTTGTTATGTTGTGTTGCGATACACAAGTGATTGTAATTTAATCAATGTGATGAGACAAGTTAACGTTTCTCTAATTAATCCTAGTTCCATCCAACCGTTATTTATTATCTTGCCTACCGATAACACGGCGTATAAAACATTGCTATCAATATTTAATTATCATTTCATGCACGTCGAGTGTGATGTGAAAGCTGTGTTGAAATTTTGAAATTAATGTAAAAAGTCATGTTCAGTGCAAAATATTTACTGTGCGTTTATGGTGTCGTGATTTTTTTTAGTGCACGTTGTAAGTAGAGGTTATGAGTTTTCATATATATATATATATACAAGAAGTGCATACATATTTATTACCTGCAAAACATAAAGCAACAGGTGAACCATGGATGAACCATAGATGTGCAAAAGCGGACCTATCGCTCAAATTCTCTTCTAGCCAAGCAGTAGTAATGCGAAGCATTGAATAGGCGACATACCCAAAATACTACATAGGCTAAATACTAAACAAAAAGTAATTTTAAAGTTATAAATATTTTAAAAGCCGTAAGCTTTGTTGGTAATTAAAATTTTATTACAAACGTAGTTGATAAATACAGGTATTTTAATCTGTCATTTATTCACTTGAATAAAGATCTAATTCGTCTAGTTTGCAATAGATTTTTTTAAGTAACTACTTGGGAAGGAAAATTATTAAAGCTCCGGAATATTTATAAATGTCTATAAATGGAATATTTATAAATGGAATTTCAATAAACTCATTCATTTCGAAAATTTAGATTAATTAGTTCCAGACACATTAAATAAATTTCAGATCTTATTTGTCAAACATTTCAGCGCTTCTTGTCAATGTGAAATATTTTTTTTCCTAGAAATACACTCAGGGACAAATTTAGAGGAACGATAAAAATTCACTTCTAGTTTTAATGACGCTGTGTATTTCAGCATACGAAACCATATTTAGTTTTACTAGCTTTCTAGCCATCGGATTCGCTACAAAAAAATATTCACCGCGGAAACCAGTTGTACGATGTGATAAAAAAGACCACCATTAAAAGTTACCGTTCTTCTCCAGGTCACAAATAGGGAAATTTTGTCATTATCTGTTATGGCCTTGGTCATGAATCCTGGATAACAACCAAACAAGCGCATTAAAGGTCAATTACACATCGATATATGTTGTAAAAGTAGCTTGAATCTATGTAATAGAATACAATTTGCAGAATACAATTTTGTAGAATACAATTTGCTTCATCTTAACTGTCGAGTGCTTTCATATTGTCATTTTAAAAATTGCGTGATTACAATAAAATGAAATGAAACTCGGAAAAATTTTCATTGCATGATTTTTTACGATTTTAAATGAAATTTGACAGCTCAGCAGAGCCTCGTTCGGCTTCAATCTGCTTTTGGCGAAGAAGCACCATGCAAGACGACTATTTATAGCCGGTTGCGGTCGTGTCATACTCCATGATGAAATTCGTGAAGGTAGCCCATGCACCGCTGTGAACAACAAAACATTGATGCTGTAAGCCTTATGTTTGAAACAGACAGGCATGTGACCTACCATGAGATCCGGACATCTTTGGACGTAGGCATGAGTCAAATACTGACTGTAATAACTACACAAACATTTGGGTGTGAGAAAGCTGTAATGGATCCCACACGATTTGACTAATACCATAAGAATAACTAATAATACGAGTATTATTAGTTATTCTTATGCTAATACTCAAAAAACGGACCACATCTCTTGGTGCCATGCTATGCTTGCCAGATACAACGAAGGGGTGTTCAAATTCGGTGTGGGACATAGTACCAGGTGACGAAACATGGGTTTATAGCTACGATCCCAAAACAAAGCAGCAATCGAGCGTATGTCGATATGGCGCGTGAAAAGTGCTTCGAAGTGGATGATTGCTTTTTATTCTAATAAAACTGAACACGTGGCTACTGTTGCTTTAGAAAATCGTTGTACCGTGAATAGTGACTGAAATACGACCGTTTGTTTTTCAGAAATTATTGACAAATTCCGTGACAAAAACGCTAAACGCCGTATTACTTTGCACCACGACAATGCAAGTTCCCATACGGCCAGGCAGGCAAATGAGTTTTTGAAGGCGAAAAACGTACACCTTATGAGTCATCCTGCACACCGTCTTGACCTAGCACCGTGTTCCTTTTTTCTGTTCCCAAAAATCAAGAACCAATTACTTTCATCATCAGAAGAGGCTGTCGAAGAGTATGAAAAACCACGAAGGAATAGCACAATTGTTTTTAAAATATGAAAAAGTGCATTGACGCTAGGGTTACCAACCTTTTTTTATCATATAGTATTTTAAAAACTTAGTAGATGAAAAAGAATTAAAACAAATATACTATACTAGCTATGCCCGCGACTTCGTTCGCGTGGATATCTGAAAGCCTGAAGCCTTCCTCGATAAATGGACTATCCAACACAAAAAGAATTTTTCAATTCGAACCAGTAGTTCCTGAGATTAGCGCGTTCAAACAAACAAACAAACTCTTCAGCTTTATAATATTAATATAGATTTGTTTTTAGAAATTTCATGCCATCTATCAAAATCGAAACTTAATTTCTTAATTTTTTTTATTCTGCTATTTTATTCTTAAATTCAATAATTAATTTAATTGAATTCTTTAATTAAAATTTTATTCTTGAATAGTTTCATATGCGTCATTACATTCCAATATTCCATATTCAAATTGAAAAATACCATCAATTCTAATTATATTTCATTTAAATTGGCCCGATTATGCTCATGTCACCAATTGTTTTTTCATAACGGAAAAAATGCGCTAAATAGGGAACCCAAATACAGAAGTTGCTGGTACTGGGAAGAAATAATAATATTTAAAACATTATGCAATTCTGACTCCATTCTCTTCTGACTCAATGTGAAATAGATATTTAGAAAATATAGTAGTTTCGCCTACTATATATATTTTTATGATACTTTAATATAGTATGATACTTTATTATATAGTAGGGTTGACAACCCTAATTGACGCAAAGGGAGAATATTTTGAGAAACAACAAATTTATTTTTGACCATTAATAATATATTTTTTTAAATATTGATTCCGAAATCTTATAGTGCGCCCCACGCTTAAAAGTAAAATTTTATAATTTGTACTACAATAATTTTGAGAGCATATAATAACACTTTTTGCTAAATCATATATTCGATCAATCAATCATTCGATCGGGTCGTCTGCTTGGGTACTTCCGTCTTACCTATTTGGGCTATTTGTACCGCAAAACAGCAGTGCTTGCATTGCTGTGTTGCGGTTTAAAGGGTAAACAAGTGGCAGTGAAATTACTGGGTACCTACCGTGACTTTACATCTGATTTCACAAGTTAGCAACATACATGTGCGTGGTTCTTGTGGGGGTTGCAGTTTTGCTGCGAATCTCACATGAGCCACATGTACCTATATAGGTGACTGTTACCACTTACCATCAGGTGGGCAGTTTGCTTGTTTGCCAACTTTTTTGTATAAAAAATGCATATGAGTAAACGTCATCCAACGTTTATCTTACAGCCGATTCCCTTAAGTGCTACGTATGCAAAGGATGTCACACTGTAACTGCAAAATATATAGAAACGTGTAAAGTAAGACCACCTGAGGCAACAACAACAGAAGAATCGACACAACCAACCGCAGAATCATCAACAGAGTTATCAACTGAACCAACAACTGATCCACAGCCTGAACCACCTACTTCACCTACAGAACCATCAACAAAAACAACGCAGCCACCAATACCACCAGCTACACAACCGACAACAGAATCATCAACAAAACCATCAACTGCGCCGCCTACACAACCAACAACTAAACTCACTACACAACCACCAACGGAAACACCAACTAAACCACCAACAGAACCACATACAGAACCATCAACTACACCAACCACACAATTACCAACTGAATCGTCTACGCGACCAACAACTGAATCGCCTTCACAGCCATCGACTGAAATGCCAACTGAACCACCAACAGAAACACAAACACAACCAACACCTACACAACTACCAACTGAACTGCCTACACTGCCACCTTCTGAACCTACAACACAAACTCCATCTGAACCACCAACGGAACCACCCACGAAACCACCAATGGAACCATCAACTGAAAGACCTATACAGCCATCAACTAATACACCAACAGAACCACATACTCAACCATCCACTATACCAACTACAAAACTACCAACTAAATCGCCTACGCAACCAACAACTGAATCACCTTTACAGCCATCAACTGAAACACCAACTCAAGCTCCAACAGAACCACAAACAAAACCATCAACTATACAACTATCAACTGAACTGCCTACACAGCTACCAACTGAACCATCTACGCAACCAATAACGGATTCACCTTTACAGCCATCGACTGAAACGCCAACTGCACCACCAACAGAACCACAAACACAACCATCAACTACGCAACTACCAACTGAACTGCCTACACTGCCACCTTCTGAATCACCAACACAAACCCCATCTGAACCACCAACGGAACCACCCACGAAACCACCAATGGAACCATCAACTGAAAGACCTATACAGCCATCAACTGATACAGCAACAGAACCACATACTCAACCATCCACTATACCAACTACAAAACTACCAACTAAACCGCCTACGCAACCAACAACTGAATCACCTTTACAGCCATCTACTGAAACACCAACTCAAGCTCCAACAGAACCTCAAACACAACCATCAACTATACAACTACCAACTGAACTGCCTACACAGCCACCAACTGAACCATCTACGCAACCAACAACGGATTCACCTTTACAGCCATCAACTGAAACGCCAACTGGACCACAAACACAACCATCAACTACACAACTACCAACTAAACTGCCTACACAGCTACCAACTGAACAGTCCACGCAACCAACAACTGCATCACCTTTACAGCCATCAACGGAAACACCAACTGGACCACCAACAGAACCACAAACACAACCACCAACTGAAATGCCGACACAGCCACCAACTGAACTACTATCAACAGAACGAACAATGCAACCACCCACGGAACCATCAACTGAACGAACTATACAGCTATCAACTGAAACAGAATCACATACACAACCATCAACGACACAACTACCAACAAAATCACCAAGGGAACCATCTACACAACTACAAAGTGAACAGTCATATACGGAATCTCCAATCAGAAATAAATATTCAAACCCAGCTGAATTGGAAGTACAGCAGATTGCCGATAACCAGGTATCTATTTCTTATCGTACGAAACCCAAAAAAGAGACATTTCACTATAGCTACTCATGTTATAATTACATAATTTATTTTAAAACAAAGTTCTGCAAAGTGTTGCTGACCTGCCTCTTTATAAGTTTGAATAGTAAGAAAGTTTCTTATATATTGTAAAGTCAATGATTATTTGAATGATGCCAATGCTTTGAGTAATTACTAGACATCGATAGTTAACCTTGACGTAGATATTACGATGAGAAGAAATTTAGACAAATTAAAAATGGATGACAAATAACTATGCCCGTAATAAATATTACTTTCGGAGACACCGTAAAGTTTTGTGTTACTTCGTCGTATTTCAAACTGTTAACATTATCTCTCTATTTTCAGAAAAAGTCTCATAGAACGCGTCGATCCAGTGTTTTTTCTCGTATCGGAACGAAACAAGAAGTTCTCGAAAATACAGACGAAGAAGGCTCCGAAAATTTAAGATGCGTTGTCACCTATTTTGAAGGTATTACATAAAGTAGAAATATAGTTTTATAGTTGATCTATATTTTTTCGGTACCAGAATCTATTACAAAACACGTTGGTAAATATTTCTATTGCAAGATCGAGTCGACTGCTTTTTAAAACTTAGAATAAAATAGAAAAAGAGCAATGTAGTAAGTAGAGCGTCCATTATCTGAACATCAATCAACCGAACGACCGCTTATCCGAACTACAACACCCGCCCGAATGTAGAATAGGGTAGGCTTATTAGACCAAGATTGAAGATTTTGCGTCAATTGCACCTAGTACATACATGTGTTTTTTATAAGACTGCACTTTTTTGTGTAATTCTTGTTATTGAAGATATCAATATGGTTGTCATTTACCCGTACATAAATATGTATGGCTGAATGAATACAGATCGATTATCCGAAAAAAAACGGTTTTCCGAACACCCATGTCCCCCAATTAGTTAGATAAGGCTCAAATAAATACTCGCGTTGGAAAGATCAGAATCTCATTATACTAACGGCCTAAAGTAAGCATCAGATTACACCTTCACTTCCATTTTCACCTTCCATTTTGCTTGTATCAGTTTTTGTAGAAACTGTAATATTAACCGCCTCCTCGGTCTAATGGTTGAGACCACCGGGTGATGATCGGGAGGTCCGGGGCTCGATTCCATTGGGGCAGAAGATTTTCCGCTCGGTTTAGTTGGTGGTAGGGCTTCTGAGACTGCATGGCGAGCTACCGCCGTCTTACCTACGTTTGTCGCCATAATTACAATGTCAAAAGCATTGATTGTTGTGTTCCGAGAATTAGAGGTAAGAAAGCCAGTTCCTCAGTTGTCGAAGGTTCAGGTGAAGCTCGCTTCCACTTTCCATCAGGTGAGATGAAGGATAAGAACTTCCCTATCACATGTGAAAAAATATACACCGTGTTCGGTGAATACTCTATCAAGTCAAAACCTACCCATGTTAACATCTAAATAAATTCCATTCGCTTAGATACGATCGCCTTTGTACTGCGCCGCCTACGCACTTGGCGGCTTTTATAAAAGGATATTCAAATTCAAATTCAAAAATCTTTATTCAACATAGGCCTTTACAGGCACTTATTGACGTCAAAACAAAGCAAAACAATCTAATTTAAAGAAATCATATTAACCTTGTATGTGCATACATCCTGAATATATTCAAGATGTCTGCAAATACAAGTAGGAATGAAAAAAAAAGTTGACTCTACACCTGTTCGGAAATTGGGAGAGAAGTGTCTCGAGAAGAACAGACAAGAAACTCGAAAGGTCAATATTTTTTATCTCCTCTTTTAAATCGCCATTTACAATTTTGGTTTTGTTACAGAGTCGTCAATTGGAAGCTGACCTCAAAGCAAAAGTTTGAGCTCAACTTCCATTACAAGAAGAGATGTGTTAATTCACATTAGAAGTGCGTGAACTTAGCTTATAAATTGCTCTCACTGAATGTTTCTTTAAAACAAAACGCAGCACATTGTTAAATATTAGAAATGAGAGTTCAAACCCAAGCTTTTTTGTCCGTCATGTAATCAGAAACTTTATAATATGCTTTTTTAATAAGTACATCTTTGATTGGAACTTTAAATTTGTTTTAGCAAAGTTCTTGTATACAACTTGGTATTTTATTGTAGAAACGTATACACAGGCCTCTAAAAGAATTATTGATTTTTTGGAGCCTGGTATTTGGTAAAGCTAACATGTTCTTTTGTCTAGTATTAACTGAATGAATATCGCTATTTTTACAAAACAAATGAATATTTTTACGAACATATATTAGATTCTCATAAATATATTGCGACGCTACTGTCATAATACCAATTTCTTTAAACTTTTCTCGCAAAGAATCTCTCATTTTACCAAAGAATACCAAAGGATGCCGTGTGGGGCGCACACCCGCTAGTGATTTTGGCAATTTACATCTAAGCGCCGTAGTGAAAGGTTGTGTTTGTTGACTCTGTGACGTATACTGAAAATGTTTTGTCGTCCTTGGGAGGACAGTGAAGTGCCCCAACATGAAACGTTATGTGAGCCATCAGCAAAAAAAAGACGGGTGCTTTGTAAAACATGTAAACAAATTATAATCATGTAACAATGCCGATGGACATTCCATCGGCATTGTGTTGAAATGAATGTGTCCTATCACAGACACTTCAGAAATAGTGGGGATTCCAAGAACTAGCGTTGGATCAACACTGAAAACGGGCCCATCAACACCAAAGAAACGTAAAAACAAAAGAAACCCACTATCGAAAATTGACAATTTTGAATGTGATGTAGTACGTCGAACAGTATACAGATTTTATGCTAATAAAAAACTTCCTACACTAGATATGATTCTGGATGATATACAAACCAATACGGATATTCCGTATAAACGTACGACTCTGCGTACTATGTTGATGAAACTTAGATTTAAATATAAAATACTTAATAAGCAAAAGTATTGCTTGAATCATTGCGGTACCAAGTTTGGCGATACAAATATATTACAACACTTAGGAAGGCACGTCGTGAAGGACGTAATATATACTTACTAATATTATAAAGCTGAAGAGTTTGTTTGTTTGTTTGCTTGAACGCGCTAATCTCAGGAACCTAATGGTCCGATTTGAAAAATTATTTCAGTGTAAGATAGCCCATTTATCGAGGAAGGCTATAGGCTATATATCATCACGCTAAGACCAATAGGAGCGGAGCACCAATGAAGAATGTTTCAAAATCGGGGGATTGTTTTCCTATTGAGAGCTTCCGCTGCGTGCGCTGCGTAAACGGTTAAAGTTTCGCAAAAAATCATGTATTACCTTATGTATTACAGAATTGTTCTCCTTTAAAAGTTGTAAAAAAAAGTCCGACAGCATAAATGTCTTTTGTTCTACAATAATGCATTATTTGCGAAGGTGTTTTTATGAACATGATATTAATCCTTATCCAAATAAATACGTTATTCATCACAAGTATTTAATTTAAAACAAAATTGCCTTTTACATCATTCGATTTAAATGAATATCTTAGGAGATATCGCAGTTTTAAAATAACATCACAGCAAAATAATGATCGAGTACTGCGCGCACAATGTGCAAAGCCGGCGGGCAGTCATGAGGGGGAAGGGCGGTGGCCCCAGTTAGCTACGAGTATCTCTATCTACTTCTGCCGGAAGAAAACAAAACTAAACGTGTACGCAGAAGTAAATACTTTAAAATAACATTAGTTTAGTTTTTTTGAGAATAACATGATATAAGATTATAAGACCCAGTACTTGCCCACCTATATAAACGAAGTCGCGGGTTAAAGTTAGCGTTAGCCCAAAGTAACTATACCACGCGGACGAAGTCGAGGGCGGAAGCTAGTATTATATATTTGGATGAAACTTGGTACGACACACACGACACAATCAAAAAAGGTTGGGCAGAATGTAGCTGTTCATGTGATTTGGGTGTGCCTTCTTCTCAAGGAAAACGGGTTATCATTGTCAATGCTGGTTCTAAAGATGGATGGTTAAAAATGCTTCAATGCTGTCGGCAAAACAAATTAAAGACGCTAGTGCAGATTACCACTGTGACATGAATTCGGCATTGTTTAATAAATGGTTTGAGGAGCAATTATTGCCAAACGTGCCAGAAAACAGCATAATAGGCATGGACAACGCTGCGTACCACTCGCGGTGCATGTCTACAAGAAAAAGTGATATTCTTAATTTTATGAACTTTAACAATATTACTACTTATACCAGATCCAAACCCAACAAAACCAATATTGATGGATATTGTAAAAAAATGTGGAATCGAAAAGAAATATTTTATTGCTGAGTTGGCAGTATCAAAAGGTTTTGAAATCGTGCGTCTTCCGCTATTTCAATCCAATTGAACAAGTTTGGTCGAAGGTGAAGCATGACATAAGGGCAAGCAATTGCAAAACCCACAGACGCTCCCGCTGTATGTCAAATCATAAGAGACGTAATGAAAAATGTGACTTCAGATATGTGGAAGAGATATGGAGATCACGCAATTAAAGAAGAAAATCGATATTTTAGTATGGATTTGGAACGTGATGATGTTGGACCTCTTATAATAACCACAGCTGATAATGACTGCGATACTACGAGTGATGATGAGGAATAGTGTCTAATTTTACTCACGTACTCATATTTTTCATTAAAATTTTCTTTGCCACCTTACTTGTGTATATTATTTATATTCGGATTTTATTACAATAACCACCATTGCGTGCGGGTTGTACTGACACTATCTAAGCGAATGGACTTTATATAAAAATCTCGTGTCACAGTTTTTTATAAGTGACTTTGCGTTTTCTTTAAAAATGCTAAAAATAAATTGAAGAATGATGAATAAATATGCAATTCTGTATGCAATAAGCTTCATCAATTTTCCTATGCCCTATATATGCTTAATAAAATTGCTAACCTTACAGCACTTCTTGCTGCCTATCACGGGTACTTGGCTTCCATACTGCGATATGGTATTATTTTTTGGGGAAATGCCACTAACAAGGAACAAGTATTTATAGCACAAAAGAAATGTCTACGCGCAATTTGTAACCTAAGACAAACAGATAGTTGTAAACCATATTTTCAAAAATTGCGAATCATGACATTTCCATCAATTTACATTTTTGAAGTTATTTTATTTGTTAAAAGTAATATAAAATTATTTAAATTTGTTGAAAGTCAACGTCGCTGTGATCAGTTAGAGTTAATACCTTCAAAAACTGCATTTTTCCACAAAAGTGTTTATGTAATGGCGCCAAAGTTATATAATAAGCTGCCTAAAAAAATTAGATTTTGTAAAAATAACACTCAGTTTAAGCATACTTTAAAAACATTCTTAACTGATAAGGCATACTATACTGTTGATGAGTATTTAAATGACAAATTGTTAGAAAAATATTAATATTCATATTAATTTTATATTTTGACATCAATAATTAAATACATTTCTTTATTTTCTACTTGACATAAAATAAATAATTAAAATTATTAAATGATTGTTACCAATAAATAGCTGATAAGATTTTTTTTTTTTTAGATTGTTGACATATTATTTGATTATTATTTTATTGTTTGATTATATTTGACTTTGACCTTAATACATTTCTTTATTTTCTACTTGACATAAAATAAATAATTAAAATTATTAAATGATTGTTACCAATAAATAGCAAAGTTTTTTTTTTAGATTGTTGACATTTTATTTGATTATTATTTTATTGTTTGATTATATTTGACTTTGACCTTAATACATATAAATTTTATATAAGTTTGCATGTAATATTATAGCTTGTTTTTATTATAATTTTGACGGTAAATATTCTGACTTGTATTTTATCACTATTGACCTTATTGGAAATGTATTATTTTAAACTATTATCTGATAAATTATATAGCATATTAAATTTGCAAATTATTATATTGTTGACTTTATCAGAAACTCAAAATGTTTAATATTAATTGTAATTAATTATAATTTAAGACTGTTTTCGTATGCCAATATGGTGAAACATGGCGGATCTTGTTATTGTATCTAACACAACTGTACCCATGTTAACGAACAAATAAATGAATATGAATATGAATATGAATAAATCAATGAAAATAAATTCTTTATTGATTTATTCATCATTTTTCATGTTACAGTGTTTGTCCGGGATAAACTCCAAAACTACTTAACCGATTTTGTTGAAATTTGCCATACTGTGTGTAATTACACAAAAAAAAAATCAGCTGTTCCATACAAATGTTCAACATTCACTGTACCTAGATGTATGGAACAGCTGATTTTTTTTGCGATTTCAAAGTTGGTCCCATAGTGAAAGTTGTTCAGTTTGCTTGTCTGAACAAGCACACAATTTTTTTGTGATAATTAAAAAACAACCTTGTATTTACAGTCTACTATATTATTTATTTTGTCTACTTCCTTTAAAACATTTAAAATTTGAAATAAAGATTACCTGGAGTTATCTTATTAGTATTAATTATGTCTTTTTTCAGAAAATGGAAAAACCAACGTAATTCGAGGCTGCTCAGAAATAGCAGAAGATAAAAATGAAAGGTGCAGAGAAGCAATTGGTGACAATTTTGAGGGCAAAATAAAGGATTGTGTTCTATGTGAAGGAGATCTATGCAACTCTTCATCAATGGCAACTTATGCGGTTGTACTCGTACTGTCAAGTTTCTTAGTAAATTATCTGTAATAAACGAGTTAATGTTCAAAAATTCTCGAACAAGGAGTATTATTTGCAATTCGTTTTATTCATTCTATGTCGATATCAAAACGCAAACTGTTGTGTTAGTAGATTCCATAATCTATGTGAATATTTCAGGTAAAATATTATTTACAGTCATCAAAGAAAGCTTAACGAAAGCAAAGACTTCAAAGTACTATTATGATACTAAACAGGAGATATTGTGTTCAATCCACACACTAGTTGCCGTTTTGACTATCAGCGTTCCCTTATTGCAGCTATACTCAACCTAATGTGGCGAGCCGAGTCCGTGTGATTGGCCTATCTTGAGTTAGAAAAATAAATTAAATGTAAAAAAAACCATTTTAAAAACAAGCTTTTATTTAAATGCGCTAAAAAGAATTAATAAACTTTTACACTAAAACTTTTACTTTTAACGTCATTTCACATTTGACACAATTTATATGACATAAAAGCTTGTCGCGAGATTGGGTATGCCGCCATCTTGGATTTAAAATGACGTCACACCAACAACCATGCATTGTCATCCAAACTGAACGTGTATTAAAAAATTTCAGCTCAATCGGTTAAAGATATCTGCTTCAAAATTGAGTTGCAAGATTCCACCCGAACATGCATACTTACATACATTGCAAGTTAAATAAAAGCTTGTAATTACAACTATCAGAGAAACTGTGGGCGTATTAAGAAAATAGTATAGGTAACTAGATAACTCTACCGGGGTGCTTTGCATTAAGCATTGCCCGAGCGAGACCTTTTCATCTTTTATTAATAAAGTACATAATTTTGAATTACATTTTTACTAACATCCAAATAATATTTTCTTGCGGCCCGCGACACCATGACCGAAACCTGTTTGTAGCCCCTATAAAAAAAGGTTTAGTATCGCTGCCTTAATGCAACATTTGCAGCATTGTTTATGTTACAAATAGCTGTTTAATGAAGCGGTCCGTCGGCAGTAAGTTGTATTGTCTGTGAATCCTGATTTGGTGAATGTAGGTTTTGATAATATGAGGTTGAACAATCAGTCTTCAGCCCCTCCTGAATTTTTTGCCACAGCAGATCAGCAGCCAGAGCCACAATCCCAGCAAAGATTATTATCGGCGTGGAAGAGCGATATCGGGCGCAATATCTACTATGCAACGTGTGTCTCGAGGGCACAGCACAGGTGTAATAGAGTACAATAGACAAACAAGATAAATTATTTAAAAAAATCTTTTTTAAATACAAGCTTTTAGTACTCGCATAAGGTCTTTTGCGTAGGGAGCATGTTGCGAATAGGTCCTTTAAATAAGTCCTTTCTTACTCGTTCCTTTTTATCTTTACACTGTTTCAGCATACGGAACCTTGTAAAATTTTGCCCAGTAAGTCATGCTAATTATGTATTAATTACCTGACTTTATGGTTCTGATATTACATATCAAATCAATGCAAAAATCAAATTAATGCGATTAAGGTGCTTACACACGACATACATTTCGCTATTACCAATACCACTAGCCAGTAAATTCAGCCAGTAAACTCGGTAGTTGACGATGGCAGGTTACAAACTCTGCTTGTATCACCATTTTCGAATGAATGAGGAAGGCGGATGTAGTGCCCAATTCTCTCTCTCTCTCTCTAAAAGGGAGGGGAAGGAATCATATGAAAATCAGATTTTAGCTATCGTCTCCTACTCGTACTTGTAAATTTACCATCGTGAAGATTAAATTTAATTTTTATAGATCAAGCACTTCATAAGATTTCGTGATAATCCCAATCTCCGATAATAACCGCCCACTAGTGTGCGATCGAACTAACTAGCTCTCATATAATACGATAACAAAAGAGCGACAGATCACGGTCCAATGGTTGCATACTTACAAGTCTTCCGTATAGGAAATACGTGATAAAAACAAAAATCTATAAAAGGAAAAAACACTTTCATAAACTGCGTCATCATCATTATAGTGTGCAGTGAAAATGAGGTCGGTGGTGGTGTTACATGTTGGGTTGATTTTGACTGTTGCATATACAGGTGAATTATTCTATGGAGTTTCATGTCTGTGATCTTTAATCTACATGCTGATTGGTAAACTTGGATAACATCGAAATTCGCCCCATAACCAACAAAGATTTGAGAAAGAAGACTTCATAATTCTGTACATACTCGTATTTTAAAACACTCCTATTAAATATATGAGTCTCAGCAGGAAACGTGTGAAAACTAGGAATTCTTTAGATTTCAGTGGATTTTAGGAAATGTGTGAGATAACAATTCTAACATTTTGTAATACACACATTTCCTAGCATTTATATCCTAGGAGTAGTATACACACATATTCTAGGAGTAATATACAATTACTAAACTTGGTCCTTTATAAGGTAAGTACCATAAAATTTCATGTTGCGTGCTTGCTTGCATGCGCAGGCTTGCAAGGAAAATAACTTATTTGATAAAACTGTAGGTTAGGTTAGACATTATAACCACACACAGTGTTAAAACGGGATAATTTTGTCCGTTACGTTAATGCTCCTAGATGTGTATTGCGGCAATCATCAAAGTCAATCAAATTCAAATTCAAAAATCCTTATTCAACATAGGCCTTTACAGGCACTTATTGACGTCAAAGTCGAGAAATTCGAAAACAATCAAAACTGAGCCAGGTTTAAGAGGCTTACCACTATCTAAATACTGGTCCCCTCTTATTGTTGAAAATCAATAGAAAAAAAGAAAATGTTGTTACAAATAAAAGATACCTAGTAAGAGTTAAATAATATTATTATAGTCGTCCCGGCCTGTACCCGCACGATCAAGCACAGCGGAGTCAAAGACTTCATGCGCTTTTTGCCTATTCATCTGGTCTGCCAACACTGTGCTTCCCAATATCCAATATCAGATAAATATACAACATTCTAAATCTGAAAAAATACGATTGTTTAGTTTTCAATTGTTTTCTACATTCAGCTTTTAAAGAAAAGGTGATTTGTGTTGAATCGTCGTATCGACATTTTTGAAGACGAGTTCCCACGTGGATCTAACGCAGCAGAAACAACTTGCAAAGCGCTGCCGCTATGGATGCAAGCAGCGCAGGATCGGTGTCGGATCGGCGTCCGGGCTAGAGTGATGACGATGATGTTTCTTTTAATAT
The DNA here is from genome assembly GCA_963935595.1 of Schoenobius gigantellus. Taxonomy (NCBI): domain Eukaryota; kingdom Metazoa; phylum Arthropoda; class Insecta; order Lepidoptera; family Crambidae; genus Schoenobius; species Schoenobius gigantellus. The sequence continues at coordinate 12,842,269 of OZ012558.1, forward strand.
TTTCTTTTTTACTGGCGCAGGCCATGCGGAAACACAGACCAGTGGCGTAGAGAACAATGCCGTGATTACCGAGAGTATGAGGCGCCTCGTGCCTGCGCTTGCGCACGCTGCCGTCGGCCTGCAGCGGCCGGCTGCGCCGTCGCCTGACTACGGCTGGAACGAGTGCTACTCCTGCATCAACTGCCCGAGCGTCCACTACAACACCACCGTCAAACACTGCGGCTACCCGCCCGTCAAATGCGTGGTTTACGCACAAAAGTACATGTGTAAGATCCGTTTTTGTGATACCTAAGAGGATTGTGAAGCTGTAAATTTTCATACAAAAAGCGATAACGCTTGTCTCCCTCTTTACATAGACCAATTTACATAATTTTTGGAAATGTTGTAGATATAATGAGGAAGCTTGTACGTTTTGATTTTGAAGTAATATTGCTCAAAATATAAATTATTAAAATCTAAATATCCATATTTTAGACTTAAAAACTACCTCCAGAATTTTTTTCTTTTGTGACTAAATTATACTAAATTCCAAAAAAAGCAAATCGTACAAACATAGATTAAGGTCTATTGAATCTAATGAGACATCAAACAAAGGTATATAATTTCGTAAAGGTTTAGGGGGTTAAAACAGTTATCGCCCGAAACAATATTTCACTAAGAAAGTAGGCACTTGCTTTGGACTTTCAACTCTAAGCGATGTGCAACAAACTGCATTTTTGAAAGGGCATAGTCGAGCCGTGAATTGGCACTTCACAGTCCTCTTAAAACTTGTTTTTTTTTTTACAGGAGGCCTTTATTGTCTTTTGCTGCAAAGCAGCGTTGCCAGTATTGCTATATTTCGATTTGACGGTAAGGCCAACAGTGGAATTACGAGTACTGGGCACTGAGGCAAGGCATATGTCACAAGTTGGTAACGTGCACTGTGGTTCTCGCAGGAATTGCAGATTTGCGAAATTTAGATGTCTCATGAAAGAACCCCCGCAAAAATAAATGGAGCAACTTGTAAAAATATATCTAATATATAAAATTCTCGTGTCACAGTGTTTGTTACCGAACTCCTCCGAAACGGCTTGACCGATCTTTATGAAATTTTTTGTGTATATTCGGTAGGTCTGTGAATAGGTCGTAAACTATTTTTTATTACGGCGAAACGTAAGTTCGCCGTTATTATGGCGAAACATAGTTCGCCGGCACAGCTAGTAAAATATATATTTTAAAAATGTAACAACTAACTGATGTAGTTTAAATTTGGTACCGACTTTAAATAAATGTGATGTTGTATGTATTCATATATTATTTTTTACTTTTTTGTGTTTTTTATTATAATATTTTTTAGAAGTCGATTAAAAACAGCTGATAGGATATGGCCTGAAATGCTCAGAGACGGCTAACAACAATCCGTTGTGCGCCTGCCTTGACATACCGGCACCACTTTCGTGAAAAGGGTCTCTGGGACCAGTTAATTCAGCTGGGCAGTCTTCTTGTTTTTCTTCTTCCTATTTTAATTATGGCAATCAATGTGTCGTATTTGCCTACAACAAATATACATGACCACTTAGCATTCATACGCACTAGCGGCTAACCGCGTGGTTAGATTTTAATATGCAACCGCTACGCTATTAAGTGCGTACGAACGAACACAAGCGGTTGTATTTTAAAATGGAAAATTAAATGTAAAAAAACCTTTTTAAAGATAAGCTTTTATTTAAATGCGCTAAAAAGAAAAAATAAACTTATACACTAAAACTTTTACTTACTTATAACGTTATTTCACATTTGACTCAATTTATATGACATAAAAGCTTATCGCGAGATTTACTTTTGTAGATAAACAAGTAAATTAGCAAAGCTTGTTTTTAAAAAGGTTTTTTTACATTTAATTTATTTTTTACTTTTTATTTATCACTGGACACGTTTCTCACTCTGTTCATCTCATTCAACGCATCATTGTTGCAAGGTCGTTTGCCGGAACGTCTATACAGAATTTCCGCTCAATCGGATAAAGATATCTACTTCAAAATTGATTTTTTAACTTTAGAAGTACGCCATATAGGATTAATAATGATATCACTTTATTTTTCAAGTTGTTCTTAGCCAGACATTTTACTTGATACCCATATTGTAGGAGTGCATTAAAAATAATTGGTCCGCCATCTTGCGTATGCCGCCATCTTAGATTTAGAATGACGTCACACAGTTAACCATGTATTGTCATCCAAACTGTGTGTGTATACTTTCAGCTCAATCGGTTAAAGATATCTACTTCAAAATTGATTTTCAAGCTTTAGAAGTCCGCCATATTGGATTAATAATGACGTCACATTATTTTTAGAGTTACTCTTAGCAAGACCTTTTATTTGATACCCATATTGTAGGGGTGCATTAAAATAATTGGTCCGCCATCTTGGCTATGCCGCCATCTTGGATTTAAAATGACGTCACATAGTCAACCATGCATTGTCATCCAAACTGAACGTGTATACAAAATTTCAGCTCAATCGGTTAAAGATATCTGCTTCAAAATTGAGTTGCAAGATTCCACCCGAACATACATACTTACATACTTACTTACATTGCAAGATAAATAAAAGCTTGTAAAAAGCGACCAGCCGTACGGTTAGCCGCCCTCGCGGTTAACTGCTAGTGCGTAAGAGGGCGAGAGAGTGAAGACTTAAACGAAATTTCAAATGTTCAGGGGTTCTATTTTTGAATCAATTTTCAGGCGTTGAGTGCTAGTCGAGTGTCGTCTACGTTATTTCTACTGATTTTTGGTTTTGTTTTCGACAATCACAATCCCAATGTCAATCATTCGAATTAGTGCGAGAGTAAGCCTTACAGTACTAGGCACGGGCTTCGGGCATTTTGCCTTTTTCCCGAGCATAAGTGCCCTGGCTAAGATGCCTTAGGGTAACTCAGATTGACTGCATACGTGTTTGTCATCCGTTTTTATAAAGAAATCAGTTGATCGATTGCTGTGTAACTTTCAGATTTACCCCAAACCATATACGTCCGCGGCTGCGCCAACGAGAGGGGGTCATGCGAAGAAATCAGCAGATCTCACGAGGAAAATGCCAATCTCATGACACTGGTGTCTTGTGCGGAGTGCACCGGGGACAAATGTAACACGAACGGCGCCACAAACACCTTTTCTAGTTTGGCATCAGCTATATTCTTCTTAGTTTTCACACCGATGCTCATGAAATACGCCATGTCATGAGATATAAATACGATTCAGCAACAAGCTCTCACAAAAAGTGTAATTGCTAACTTTAGTTCATTACGAGTTTAATTATACAAATGGGACAATTTCATGGCTAATCTGTGAATAGTGATTTGAAATGGTATTGTTTCAAGAATTGAGGACATTGAATAAAGTCCATTTGTTCTGTGAAATGTTCATCAAAAAGACATTCATTGATAAAATTCATAAATATTATGGTACGTGATAACATTAATTCCTGTGTGTAGTTTATATTTATTTAAACTTGCCGATGAAATATAGCATAGCTACTTAAGCAGAACAAATTAGCATTAAAATGATATAGGTCCATCCACTCAATGTATCTTCATAAAAAAACTTAAGTACAGTTATTTATTCATTTATTGTACCTATTGTTCATGTACAGTAAGCTCCCATTCAAGCTTGACATTTACTCTAGGAAAACCGTCACTATTACGAGCGACATAGGAACGGTCCAAAGGTCAAACAATATAGCTTGACAAAGAGCTTACCGTACCTACAATATTATTATGTGCAAAGTTTCCCTACCAGCCATCTTTAGGGTGATGGAGTTATTTGCACCGACATAATTTGTTTTTTTTTCTTAGTAGGTACCTAGCGAGTTTGGTGTGCATTATCTTATTAGTTAGTCCGTTAGAAAGTTATTTAAATGAAATAAAGCGAGTGCGATTAACATCTTATTTTTAACGACTTATTGTAAAATAAGAGCCTTGCAGCGTCGGAATAAGTTTTTCCAACGTGTGTTGAATATAAGCACTTTAACATTAGCACGGACAATCTGTTGAGTTCAGATGTAAAGGCTTCATCACATTCTTTTAAGGCACAAAAAGGTGGCTGGAATTTTAGGAACCATACTCGTAACTGAATATCCTACAAAACGCTAGTTATCTCGAAAATGTGTCTTATAGAATAAATCTTTATGTGTTACCGTATGCAAGTGGCTATCGGTAGTGTTTTTGTAAAATTGCCTTCTTATTTTTCTCAGGCATGAATATATTCTAATAGCTTGCTTGAATATATTACGGATAAAAAAACTTGTTGTGTTTTGGTGTCTAAATTGATAATGGGTTCAAATATGTAGAAACCAATACAGAATGTTTTGCTATTGTGAAGACTGTTAGAAACACTAGTCATTTGGCCTTATTCACATTCTCTAATATTTATTCACAAACTTCCTAAGTTCTTTAAAAACAGATTGGTAAAGTTAACCCATGTTTTTTCTTACATAAGTTAAATTTCATAAGAAGAAACGCGACAAAACAACATCATCGGGCATAGGCAAGGTAATGTTAACTCATTGTGGGGTATGCAATATCCTAAAGTAATACAGTCTACACTTACCTAATTCAATTCTATGAATTGGAAGAAACCTTTCACAAAATGTTACAGCCTACTGTTAAATACCTACAAGAGAAAGTATCGCTTCTACACGCTAGTCACTAATCTCCCAAAACCAAGTATTTTAACTATCAGCGCCTAACACAAATAGTATTAGCAAAGTTTTTTATTGTTCTTTCCTCTTTGAAGTACGCAGGTACCTTTGAGACAACACGCCAAGGTCAGTTGTCATGTGGACGTGAATCATTCAACCTTGTAAAGTACTATGTCGATTACTAACACTAGATGTGTTATGGTAGGTACTTCACATACCTACTTATACATACAAACTATTACACACCCTAGGCATTTATTTATGTTCCCTATGTTATTATTATTATTACTCTTTATTGCATAAAACAAACAGTACAAAACAATAAACACAAAAAAAATAGTGAGCAAGGGTGGACTTATCTCTTAGAGAGATCTCTTCCAGCCAACCTGTGAACGCGTCAGAGAAGAATATTGTGGGTAGCACTGAAGCACTTAAGCACTAAAGAGACAAAAATACTACACTCATAGATACTTAATAATCTGAAATATATATGGCATACTCAAATATATACATAAATATTATATATATATATACATAAATATCCTATTCAACGATGAAGAAGATGATGACTTTTAACTTACACAGAGGTGGAAAGCTTAGACAGATAGAGTTGTCTTAAATGTTTTTTGAAGCAGGCAGCTGATGGACTCCGTTGAATGCCATCCGGTAGCCTGTTCCAAAGTTGGGCGGCACGAAATCCAAATGACCGAAAGGCAAACTTGGTATTCGTTTTAGGGAGATCAAGCACAAGGCAACGACAGGAACGCATAGAGCGCGTGGGAGTAGGACGAACTTGGAAGCGGGAACACAGGTAAGGAGGGGCATAGGGGTCATATAGGATTTTGTAAAGGAGTGTAAGGATGTGCATATTTCTACGGTCGCGTATTGGAAGCCATTTCAAAGCAGATCGGTATTGGGAAATTCTATCGTATTTTTGAAGTCCGTACACGAACCGTATGGCCAGATTCTGCAGACGCTCGAGTTTATTCAACTGCTCTTCAGTCAAATCCAGATATCAGACGTCGGCATAATCCAGGATGGGGAGTAAGAGAGCTTGCGCAAGCATTATTTTGGTGTGAAATGGGAGAAAGTATTGAAGTCGCTTGAGGGAGTGGAAGGAGTAATGCATACGCTTACTTAAATTGTCAATTTGAGGTTTCCAGGTCATTTCACTATCCATTGTCAGTCCGAGATTCTTAACTCTGTCAGCGTAAGCAATTGCAACCCCATTAAAGATGATCGGTGGCAAATGATCCAGCCTTAACCTGCTTCTCAGTCTACTGCTGCCTACAATCATAGCTTGAGATTTAGCTGGGTTTACAAGGAGACCAAAAGATTGGGCCCATGACCGTATAGCTGCAAGGTCTTTATTTAATGACGTGATAGCTACCTCAATGTCATTAAATTCAAAGTGAAATTAAATTAAATTCAACTGAGGAGATTCTATTAATAAATGTGGAGAAAAGTAACGGAGAAAGAACTCCACCCTGGGGTACCCCAATAGTTAAGTCGCACCAAACAGATGAGTGATCATTGTGCTTAATACACTGTTGGCGGCCAGTTAGATAAGATTGAAACCATGCAATGGTAGACGGAGATAAATTGGCTAAACGAAGAGTACCAAGAAGAATGTCATAGTCAACTGAGTTGAAGGCACTGCTGAAATCCAGCAGAACTAAAGCTGTGAGTTTGGTCTCATCCATGGCTAGACGGATATCTTCTGTCACATTTAATAGCGCACTAACCGTGCTATGCGAGGGGCGAAAACCAGATTGATATGGACATAAGAGGTTGTGTGTTGATAAAAAAGAATAAAGCTGTCGGTGCGCCATGGACTCCAGGATTTTGGACAATAGAGGGAGAATGGAGATAGGGCGATATTCAGAGAATGAAGTAGGATTTGCTGATTTTGGGAGAGGTATAACATAGGCTTTCTTCCACAATGCAGGAAAGACACTGTTTGTTAGGGAGAAGTTGATTAAGTGAGTGATAACAGGAACAATGTCTTCCAGCACCGGAAGAACCATGTCAAGGCTAAGTCCATCACTACCAACAGCCTTAGTAGAAAGAGCCCTGATACTCTTAGCAACCGAGTCCTCTGACACAGGACTGAAAAAGAAGGGAGGAATGTTAGGTGGGTCAAGACTTGAGAGGAAGTCAAGGGAATTCGACTTGGTAGTAGAATCGAGAAGAACGGGAGGTGAGCAGAAATGGCTGTTGAGAGCACTGAGATCCACGGGACCACTCGCGGTATCCGCGGGCTTGCCCACACCAAATGATTTTAGAAACTTCCAGATTTGAGTTCGATCCATATTACTGATACTGGAGTGGAAATAGGATTTTTTAGCGTCTCTACAGAGTCTGTTACATTTGTTGCGTAATAATATGTTATAATTGCTAAAGTTAAGAAAGTTCGCAATGATCTAGAAGAAGTCTAAATTTTTCGCGATAAAACGGCGCCATTGTAAGTATGAGTTTTGCCGCCACGCAATTCGTCATATCGCGAGTATTAGTATCAAGCGGCTAACTGCAATCTGCAATAGATCGTCGATCCACCTTGTGGGAGATTTACAAACGCTGCATCTCCGAGCTTGAGGATCCTTCCACTTGTGGTTGATTCGCAATTCTTTAAGCTATGTTTATGAACGGATCTCATTATTTCTGATTCGATCACGCAGAGAAACCTTGAACATACCCCTTCGTCTTTCGATCAGGGCAATAAATCTATTAATCGTACTGAAAATACAGACACATAAACACATAAAAATCCTGTAGAGACACACACAAACGCGTAGAATTTATGGAAACTATTCCATTGTATCCAATCTCGATAAGCGCGTAGATTTTGAATGTGATGGTGACATGCGCCTTTCCAGCTATTTTAGTCAAACGTGAACTCGGTTGATTCACACCAAAGAATGTACTCTGTTGTTATAAGAATAGCAGCATCTGAGTTTCCTGGTCTGTCGTAATTTTAATATTCAACATTCTCAAGACAGCTATAAGCAACTTATCTACCTTTGACCTATATATTAAAATCCAACATTTGATTTAAAAATTGGTAAAGTATGACTTAGTCGACCTTCTGTTATGAGTGATAATTTTCAAATCACTAACTACGATGTGGTCTAAAATTGAATTATGAGCGAAAACGAGGTACGAAACACAAAAAAAAATTTCTTCTGTAATACCAAATACTTATACAAGGTTATTTTTTATTACCAAAAAAAATTTGTGTGCTTGTTCAGACAAGCAAACTGAACAACTTTCACTATAGGACTAACTTTGAAATCGCAAAAAAATCTGCTGTTCCATACATCTAGGTTTAGTGAATGTTGAACATTTGTATGTAATAGCTGATTTTTTTGCGACAAAATATCTACTATCATCATCATCTACGGAAGTACTATCATAATTCCGAAGCCGAAATGGTTAAAAACAATACTTACACATCAAATAGGATGTTCTGATATAAAAAATATTCTATGTCAAACGATTTAATTAGGTACTGAGCAAGTATCGCCATGATAATCTAGTCACAACTCTTTAATTTTTTTTACCTATGCTGTTGGCCGCAGATAGCCTTTACAGCGTTAGCGGGATTTAGTCAGGGGGAGGCAAGAACTTTAGTGGACTCTCCAGCCTTACAGGCGAATTGGACCCTGGTGGATTTCTAGCGAACAGGCATTATAGTGACTAGTGACGTGCTTTATATATAAAAAGTGTCGTGCCGACACAAATTGCCTGTTTTATTCTAACACTAGTTGTGCCCGCGAACTACGTTTCGCCATATATTTTTTTCCCGTTTTTGCAACATTTTTCATTGATGCTCAGCTTCTATCAGTCGTAGTGGAATGTTATAAAGCCTAAAACCTTCCTCGATAAATGGACTATCCAACACAATAAGATTTTTTCAATTTGAACCAGTAATTCCTAAGATTAGCGCGTTCAACCAAACAAACAAACGATCAAACAAACTTCAGCTTTATAATATTAGTAAGTATAGTTGTATATTGCTACGATCTGTCAACAAGTCTCTAAAACAAATGATAGTGTATAATTTTGTTGCTCATGAGTCCGTCCCCAAATAGGGTTGTTAACCGTACTCTAAAATACAGTATTGTACTCTATATCATGTAGGCGTCGTACTCTATAATAACACTAATAGAGGACGCTAAAATACTCTTTTCTATACACAACGTTTACTATTATACTAGTGAAAGTCACGCATATGATGCAAAAATGAGCTTCTGATCCATGTAAGAATGTTTGGAGTTGTAAAATTCTTTTAAAAACTATTAAAAATTGTTATGTGCTGCAGAAAGTAGCAAAAAATACCTTTTCAAAAATTTTAAATAAATGATACTTACTCTTTTTTATAAATCCGTACTCTTTATTTACCTCCTTTTAAATCAGATCTATTTCTTCTAATAAAAGTTAGCAACCCTAGTCCCAAATGCCAACGCTAAAGTCTTATGTAGTATAGAGTAGTTTCCACAAAAATTTTGTTTCATTGCTTTTTTGATAGACGTGAAACATACAAGTTTTTACCTCAATCAGCTAGAAAATCAAAATTTAACGTAAGGTGATAACATAAAAAATAGCTAAAAACATTTTTAGCGTTGAATAATTTCAAAAGATGGTGTACGAAATTCGAATTACTTTTAGAGCTTGCAACTCATCATATATCGCAAACCGACAAGTTTCACAGGGACCTTTTTTTTATCATACACGGCCTGTTTAGTTCCATGTATGCGACTAAACGTTTTCAAAAACTTCACGTGGAACTGCGCACAGAATAAACCTCAAACATCTCCAACATCTGCGGTTATAAAAGTAAGATTGGTAACATTATTTCGCCGTCTTTACGCGAATTCTCCAATCTTTGACAAAGTCTTCATTTGATAACTTACTTACTCTTACGATGCTATAACATTTTCTATTTCGTCACGTAATGCATCCCATAATACTGGACATGGCAGTTGCTCCGGATAAAGTGTGCACTTTTATGGCTTGCGTAAGCAAACACACCGTCCGTCAAAGAGTAACTCCCGGTCGCGCCAAAATATCTTAATTCTTGCGATCACAGACCTTCAAATCTATATTTACAGCGATTACAGTCCTTTACATAGAACTTAAAGCTTCGGCTCAGCAAGCCGAAGCTGCCGCGCGCGGCATCCCGTCTACATAGCGCGCGGCTGCCGCGCGAGCCAATGTTAGTGCTTAATTTGTACGCAGCTTTAGTTCTCAACGTCAAACGTTTGGCGTTAATCATTCTTGCGCATTAAGTTGATTTTTGCGTTACTATTTCAAAACGTAAAATATGATATGCCACCGGCCTATATTACACGATGAAGAATTAGCTTGACATGTTCGTAATATACTTTAACATTCAAAATTTCAATATCTACCAGAGAGCTAACACAACTGAGATTTGACCCAAGCTCAAGATTTTTGTATATATGTATGTAAGAAATAATATAAAAAAAGATTATTTTTTCCGAATAAGATTAATTGCGAAATTTTTGTAAGTTTCTTATTCAAGTGATGCTATCTTTACATCACGCGTCTCTTTACAAAATATTCTTTGACATTATACTTGTAGTAAAAATCGTACACATAGTATTCGCATTCGCGCCAATCCCCCTCGATTACACCAACAAGTGACGTTATGAGTTGTGGGCTGCAGAGTAGCAGTTAAAACGCTTTTTAAATATAAATAAAAAAGATCGGGAAGGCATATGCTCAGCAGTAACATAAGTAACATAATTACCGAAGGGAGACTCTGCACCAGGGTCCTGTTCATGGGTCCTCCGTCTTACCTATGTCTGATGCAAAGCAGCAGTTCCGGTTTGAAGGGTAAAATATTACCATTGAAATTACTGGGTACCGTGACTTTACATTATATGTCACAAGTTGGCAACGTACACTGTGGTTCATGTGGGGGTTGCAGTTTTACTGCGAATCTCACAGGAACCACATGTATTATAGGTGACTGCTACCACTTACCATCAGGTGGGCAGTTTGCTTGTTTGCCAACTTAATTGCAATAAAAAAAAACATAAATAGAATTCTCTCCTTAATTTCAGCTATTGACTCTTGTTTCGAACTTGTAACTTGCGAGCGTTTAACCGCCGCGTTTTTAAACGCAGCTCTATGGGGCCGCAAGAGTACCTTGTCTCGCACAGTGCCATTCACTCGCCATTCAGCTGCCAAGGCACTGTGGAACCGAACGCGCGGACGCATCCAGCTGTTTTATAAAAGTTGTGATATTTGTACCTGTGAATAACAAAATGGCAAAATTCTCGCTCGTGGTGCCTGTACTTTTGTTGGCAGTGTTCGTCCATGAAGGTGAGTTGAAATATATATTTTTTATTGATTCTTTGCATTCATTCTATAATGTTTACATTGTAATCGGTTGTACGTAGGTAAAACTTAATTAATTTAACTTTTTCAGACGCAATTTTTTCCTTTTTTATTATAATTACGGGTTTCTATACCAAATTCTGTAATTTTTACGCGTACTTACTAAATATTTAACCGACCAATTTTATGATGTAAAACGCAAACAATGAATCACGATAGAATAAAAAACAATTAGTTTTTTTTTCAAGTTCGCTAATAACTTACATTGTAAATTAATATTAATATTTTATAAATGAAGTACGCTACGTAACGCAAGCAAGTTCTATTGTTGCACCGACTTCACCTTTAAAGTAGTTGTGCTTGACACCATTAGACTTGCGTAATTTAGTTTTTGTAGCTTATTAAGTGTAGATAGAACTTTACTTTTAAGCACACAATGGAATTGAATTATGGATAGTTTTGAATATATCGAACGAATATTTGAATCTGGTCGTATTATTTTTTCACTATAACCCACATATTTTAAAAATAAAATTCCTTCCTTTTTCAACTCTACAACCCAAAAACCAATTATTATTGTACCAAAAATCGCTGTAATGGAAATCCTTTAACGTGTTAACGAGCATTACGAGGCTTGAGCCTTATTATGCTCATTAAATCATATTTAAACGTACAGAATGTGGCTAGCAAACATAGGTACGGCCTCTCAAAATATTATTGTGGGCAGTTAACGATTCTATGCGATAAAAACGATACTCGATTTTGCCAAACAACCATAACTACTCTAAGTCTGAATGAAACCAGTTTGGCGGCTTTAGTGGCACGTACACAACATATTCGCCAAGAAAGTGACCGATCCCCTAAATTCGGCTTAAAGCGCTTAAATGGCTGGCTACGAAGTTGGTTGTATTGTTTATGTTTAATAAAGGTTATGTAAAAGCCATAAAAACTTTCCTAATATAACGTATTTCGTTAAGATAACTGAAAGACTGACCATAACTTGAATTTGTCAATACATTGGACATTTTGTAGAAAAAAAAGAAATTTAACTTTCTTTTATATTTCCGACTTTGCATGTTCTTTAAAACATGAAGTTAATGAACAAGAAACAAGAAAAAATGTGATATCCTGGCCGCGGTGAATTATTTAATTTTTGTTTTGATTTATTTATCAAAGTTTAACTTGTTAAATATCATGTTCATTTTTAACCGACTTCAAAAAAGGAGGAGGTTCTCAATTCGTTGCGTATGTTTTTTAACATTAGGATAAGGTTAAAAAATTTGGGTTTCTCTCGATTGTCATGGGATCCCATCATCAGATCCTGACTTTGATGACCTTGGGACCACCCCAGGAGTATACTCTATCGAAAACAAAAAGAATTTTGAATATCGGTCCACAATTGGCGGAGTAATCGCGTAACATACCTACACACAAAACACGTTGGACACACCACACCTAAAAATTTAAGGGTTTTCTCGATTTTTATGGGATTCCATCATCAAATCCTAACTTTGGTGACTATGGGATCACCCTTGGAATATATTCTATCGAATACAAAAAGAATTTTGAAAATCGGTCCACAATTGGCGGCGTAATCGCGTAACATCCTACCTACACACAGAAAAATAGCATTAAGATAGCATTTTATGCTACGAGTATCTTATTGTTAAGATGTTATTCAATACAAAAGTACCCTTAATGGGTAGTACAACTTTAAGAACATTCCCAAAAAATGAGCTTTTATTGATGCAAGTTAAAAGTAAAGTACTTACAAACTCTACCTTTTCTTGTCGCTACGACCGTAACGACATTGAAGAGTATCCTTGATACCACATTTTGTATTTTTCCTTTAGTTTATCCTCTATTATAAAGAGTATCCTAATAAGATCGTTATCAAAGCGCTTGTAGAGCGCCATGCTCTTCTTTTTTATAATATACAATTCTTTTTAGTTGAATAACGCAAATTTCATTTGTTATAAAAATAAATAAAGAACCTACTTTCATAATCTAACAATTAAGTACTACTGTGTAATTTTATTGTAGGTAAACCTTTTTACCGACGAAAAAACGGAGAAGGTACTCAATTCGACGCGTATTTTTTTTAATGTATGATCACGCATAACTTTTTGCAGAGAACTCCGATTTTGATGATTCTTTTTTTATTGGAAAGGGTATACCCCGAGGGTGGTCCCATTTAAATTTGAAAAAAAATCCTACCCTAAGGGTAGGAAAACAGGAAATTATTGTTGATTTACTCACTAATTGTGATCAATGACCACGCATTACTTTTTGCAGAGTGATCCGATTTTGATGATTCTTTTTTATTGGAAAAGGTATACCGAGGTGGTCCCATACAAATTTGAAAAAATTATTCCAACCCTAATGGCACAAAAATGGGGGATGATTGATGATTCTCTCACTGATTGTAAAATTAATACATGAAAGTCACAAAAAAATATGAAATAAAAACTTTTTAACAAAAAATTGAACCGCCGAAAAAACTTAAAAGCAAAAACACTGAAATGTAAAAAATAATATAAGAATAGGTGCAGACAACATCACACTTCTATATTGAAGTCGGTGACAAATTTTAACACTTTCTAGGAGATCATCGTTTGGCACCGACTTCAATATAGAAGTGTGATGTTGTCTGTACCTATTCTTATATTATTTTTAACATTTCAGTGTTTTTGCTTTTAAGTTTTTTCGGCGGTTCAATTTTTTGTTAAAAAGTTTTTAAGTAACAAATTAACTTAATTAGGATCTAATTTCTCGTATACACGTATAGGTGCGTATTATACAACAAGAGAATTTAAAAAGTACGCACTACCATAATAACTCTCAAATTATGTAGTAATTTTTTCACAATTCGCCTCATGATCAAACTTTTCTAACCTGTCTACCTGCTAAATTATAGATTTCCTTACAAACACTATCCGTTCAGTGTATTTTAAATGAGAACCCAAATGAATCATAATATTTGCGCAGAAAAAGTAAATATTTTACAGCAGTCGCTGTTTTTGTTAATGCCATATGTGTGCAAGACAACTGATAGCGATAAGATACTGCAACAAGTTACTAAAACCAGTTAGGCACGTCTTGCAAAACTAAAAATACTTGCATATAATATGCAATTAGATTAAATGTAAAAGCAGAGTGTAATCTAGTAAAAAACTACAACAACTCAGTTATTTGTATGTTCTCAGTTCTTATGTTATTTCGATATCAGTGTGTTGATCGATATAAAGAAAGTTGACAGAACAGAAAATGTACTATATTTTATTTGACTTCAAAATGCGTAGGTACACTCGTCTCGCGTGACACAGCAGAATAATATTACGCAAAGCTTCGTGAACGAAACTTTCAAGACAGTTTTATGAGGCGTAGATACGATGCCGTCGTCATCTCTATGTCATGGTTACTCGCAGAAAGTTCTCGTAGCTCACAAGGATTAATATTTTTGTTACATTATCTGTTTGACTTTAAAAATCAATAAGTATTTAACAATAATTGAATTGGAAGAATTTTACTAATCCCTATCAACAACAATAGTTCCAACTTTGACACATTTATGTCACAGTTCGTCATTTTTACACGAATGCATTATTCAATCCAGTTATGATTTTTCACTGCATTTTATATATGTAATTAATACATCTGCGAGTATCATAAATGTAAATAAAATCATAATCGTAAACAATCTTATTCGGTAAACAAACCGAATCTTATCGTGCAATGCCTTAAAGCAGTTTAAGCGAATCATGTCAAAGTTTATCAATATCATGTCAAAATTTTATCAATTTAGGTAGGGCGACCTTAACATAGATATTTGGTTCATTCAACTTCAAGTGTGATTTTATAATCTAGCTGCAATCAATAATGTGAAAAAGATGTTATGAAACGTGGAATCTATTTTTAATATAAAATTGCGAATTCAAGTAGGTACACAGATATTTTTCATTTATAGAGTCGTCAAAGTTGTGCCTTAGTAGAGTACCTAACATAGAAGTAATAATAGCTTCGCTCACTTTGTACGCTCTCGCCCTAAGTACCTATCCAGAACTTTATCCGCCTCTGTGGTCTAGTGGTTGCGACCACCGTGTTTCGATCAGGAGGTCCCGGATTCGATTCCCAGTGGGGGCAGAAGGTTTTCTGTTTGGTTTGGTTAGTGGTAGGGCTTCTTAGCCCGCCTGGCTAGCTACCACCGTCTTACCTATGTTTGTCGCCATAATAACAATGTTTATAGCATTGTTGTGTTCCGGCAATAATATAGGTAAGATAGCCAGTTCTTCAGTTGCTGAGGAGTACAGGTGAAGCTCGCTTCTATCTTCGGCCTTAACATCACTTACCATCAGGTGATATGAAGGCCAAGAGCTTCCCTGTCATCATAAAAAAGGCAGTTACATTCTTCATACACCTCCCTTAAACTGTATCCTCAAAAGTATATAAATGTTAGCCGAATTTAACTTGACGAGGTAGTGAATCGCGAATCGCGCGAGCAATGCATTCTTTGAATAGCAATTTGTTAAACTATACGTGCATACATTTGGTTTCTTCTTGTAGACCAACTTAACATGCTTATCAACACCAACATACCGTAAGTCGACGCGAGCGTATTGCATTGCGTAAAAACCACTTTCGCTCGGCTATCTTCGATGTTTGACATAGATTTGCCCTTTTCTAATGTTGTATACTTACACGATTTTAGTACCACCTTGACGTACAGTATTAAGAACTATTTTTGAATGGGTGCGCCAAATGTGCGCGTTGGGCCGGTGAAGGGACGACTTTCTCCAAAGTTTGCATTCCAGCTATTGACATCACGAATAGTTATGGGCCAGATATTTTTTGTAATGTAAAGTTATTTAATGAAATTAACGCGCTTTCTCATCTGGCAATAATAATTAAACATACGTGTGTGAAGATTTGTTGCACAGTATTCATCATAAAGCATACAATTACACATGGCTGGTTACAAAAACCTTTTCTTTTCACCTCTATGGTTTTGAAAAAGGTCAAAATCTGCATAGCAGGTGACCTGGGTGGTGATTTTATAACTTGTCGATTTATTGGCAATTGTGACTTGACAACAGCATGACTTGATGAATAAATACGACTACAGGTATTCATCGATTCATATTATTATGACAAATATACAATTACCGCTTGAATATTATTCCCGAACTTTTCACCCACCAGAAACCTTCCATCATCAGTTCAGTAACATGATATGATGACTACCAGATGCAAATACTTGAATATCTTCAGCAAGAACATGAAATACGTTGGACGTGCCTATGAAATTTAAGGGTTTCCTCGATTTTCATGGGATCTCTTCATCGGATCATGACATGGTGACAATGGGACCACCTCGGTAGTATACTCTTTCGATTACAAAAATAATTTTGAACATCGGCCCACAGATGGCGGGGTAATCGATGAACATACAGAAAAAAATAGATACAGTCGAACATAGAAGCTCCTCCTTTTTCGGAGTCGGTTAAAAATGGTTCGGGTGCCGTATGTATTTACATATGAGATTTTTAATTATATTTGTAGTTTTATAGGAAATGCAGGCCCAAATATAAAACCAAAGTTTTAATTTGTATCAAAATAATTCGTAAAAAAATTCATCGACTGCACTTATATATTTAACGATTGTATAGGTGGTGTTAAAGGTTTTATGAATGTTCTAAACTCGAACTCAAAAATCCTTATTCGACATAGACCTCTACAGGCACAAAAACATATAAAATACAATATAATGTCTAAAATATTGAAGAAATAATTATTTAATCCTTGTCTGTACATACACCT
Organism: Schoenobius gigantellus; assembly: GCA_963935595.1. Classification (NCBI taxonomy): domain Eukaryota; kingdom Metazoa; phylum Arthropoda; class Insecta; order Lepidoptera; family Crambidae; genus Schoenobius; species Schoenobius gigantellus. The sequence continues at coordinate 12,859,125 of OZ012558.1, forward strand.
AATCGTAATTAAGATATATGCAAAGCAAATACAAGAAAATTAAAAATCTACTCTTAACATTACAATCAAGAGTTAGTGGCAATCACAACTAGACTAGACGTACTGCAAAATGCTTTGTTCTATCACGGTGATGTGTAATGTATTAGCTCATTACAGATAGGACTAATTTTGTCGCCATTAACAGTTTTGGAAAAAAGTATCTTAATTCTTTGTTACTTTTATCTAGTCTCTAATAATCTCGTAAATATCAATGTTCTAGCTTATACTAAAACTACTTTTATTACTTAAATAATAGAAAATACATATAAAAAGCAAGGAATACATTCAAGTGGAGAATTATTTCAAATTACTTATACTTAAAAAAAACCGTAATGAAAATGCGCACATAAGCTACCATAGACAAAGAGTTATTTTTACTCGCTGTCGTAAAAACCTCATTGCAGAGTAATTTTCGTATACAAGGATAGATTCTGAATCACGTCTCTAATTACTCAGCAGGAAGGTGAGTAAAATGTCACATGTGCGTATTTCCCAAACACAATGCAATCCTATCTACGTCTATAGTCAAAGTGTACATTTAAGGTAAGTACCTCATTTCTAGGGAGAGAATTCAAGCAAATTAATGAAATTTATTGTATCCTAGTATTTGAACATCTACACAAGGTATAGGCCGATAATATAACTATACAGGATTATTTTCTAAACAGGGCCCAAAAAAGCAGCAATGTTCAACATCCATTGAACCTAGATGTGTGGAACATCTAGGTTCAATGGATGTTGAACATTTGTATGGAACAGCGAGAACAGAGAACATTTCAAGATTGGTCTCAAAGTAAAAGCTGCTCAGTTTGCTTGTCTGCACAAGCAAAATTTGGCTGCTGCTTTAAAATAATCTTGTGTAACTGAAATCATGAAGAAAATTTTAATTCGAATTATAATTTACAACATTAATTATTCAGTACTTTGAAAATGTGTAACATCTTTTTATCGATTATTTATATCTTTATAAGACGCTAAGCTTTACTTAGCTTCGCCCGCGTCGTTTTTGTTTTCCCGTGGGAACTTAATATATTAGGAAAATTATTTGTAGCCTATGTTAATCAGGGATACTGTAGCATTCTAATCGTGAACGAATTTTTGAAATCGGTCCAGTAGTTTTTGAGTTCATTCGTTACATACATACATACAAATCTTTCCTTCTTATAATGATAGTGTAATTTTTTTTAAAAAAAACGAAGAGGCCTTTATTTTGATAAGTTAATGTACTCATACTCGTACATACCTATTTACATATTATTATATGCACATTGGTTTCGTTGAAGCCTAATCATGTAGACAGATCTGCAGTTTCTCGTAGCTTGTAGTAAATTAAAAGTAAATTTCATACAAATGGAATTCGTCGACGTAATGTTTCCTGCACGTGATTTAAAAGTAATTAAATTTTAACTAACCAAACCAGTCATAAATAAACCTGGCGTTCAACCAATAAATAGTACCTGACGTCATGCAACTGTCCTAGAGCGGCGTTTTGTAAGTAATAGAAAAACTCGAGTAATATCTACCTAACCTACATACCTTTTAAAGAAAACATTATATTAAATGGAACCTAACGATATAACATAACTAAAGGCTTCAATTAGCATTATTTTGAAATACCAATGCTCAAAAGTAAAACTATTTATTCTGTAGTTTTTACTAAGTTCCGAACTACAAAACTAAAAATAGGTACTTCTGAATAGTACAAATTACATCTGTTTTCTTAATGTAAGCGAAATAGACAAAGATCGCTGATGTCATATAGACATATAGACATATGACATATAGATATATGACATCAGCGATCTTTGTCTAACAGTATTAACTAAAAGATAGTCACGTCAAGATTAAAAGAGAGATCTAATAACAGTCGGGAAAAACAGAGCTCAACTATCCTTTATTGTACAAAATCAAACATTAAGAGGCTGACAACTCTGAGCTGGGCTCATCGAGCCCACTTAAAACTTTTTTTAGCAAAACCTGTTCAATATACCGTAGTGAAAAAAATATATGTTACTCTTGAAAATATTTTTCAGAATATCCATGTCCACAAAACAAATTTTAATCGAAATTTCTCGTTAAAAGAAATGTCAAAAACACCTATCAAAAACAGCTTCCAGAAGAGAATTAGAGTTACTTATCAAAGGTTATCTAATGATTTTCAGGGAATTAACTCGTTACACTTAATTTGATAATATTGATGTTTCATGTCTTCAAATAAGTTACTCGTTTCTTTGAAAAAATATATATTTTGAGTTTTTCGCTCAATTTCAATAACGCACCGCTCCCGTAATCCAGTACAAATCATGTCTCAAGGTCGTTGGCGTTACTCAGCCTCTTAATAATGAAACAAATGATAAATTCTGCATAGATGGGCTAATCTTCGGAAAAGATCTCTACCAACCCTCATGAGTGCAGTAAGACTAAAATTGTTATTGCATTAAAAAATACAGGAAATTATTATAAATAGCTGCATTCAAGTAACAAAGTTACGAGTAGCATCAATTTATAGGAGTGAAAATGTCCGCACGAAATCAAAATACAATGATGGCTCGATCGATACTTTTTATTCTGTCAATAAACTTATCACAAATTCGACTCCTAAATTGCCATGAGCTATTGACAAGCCCGCATAATCGTGTCAGCCCTAAATAAAAAAAACAGTGACCCCTATAGCATTCGTTGACTGCATTGTAGCCTAAATGATGGCAAATCACACCATTAATTCGATTAATTGGCATTATTCACGATATTTGCTTTAATTGATTGCGCCTCGGTTAGGTGTGGCTTGCTTCCGTAATTTCTAAGTTAACAGTATATCTTACCTAACGTTCGTTATGCTTAACTGTATTATACTCAAATAACTGAATTTTGGATTTTGAAAAATGGTATAACTGAATTTTTGCCAAAAATAATATTATTTCTTAGCTTGATTCTGTCTTATATACGTTAATGTGTAGGCAACTTATATTGTAATACTAGGCGTGGCCGCAAACTATGTCAAAAAACCTCAACACTAAAAAATTTCTGAAGAGGGCGCAACCTTTATCACCTAGGGGTATAAAAATTAGGCTACGACCCATTCTCAGACCTACCAAGTATACCTACACAAAAAAATCATAAAAATCGTTAAAGCCTTTTCAGAGGAAGTCGATAATAAAATATAAGTACAGAAACAAAACAAAAATACAATAACCAACTTTTTCTTCTTATTTTATTTAAACCGTAGCTTATTCCGCAATAAAGTAAAAGTGCTGGCGTCATTGTCATCTTACGTTACGATAATATCTAAAATTTTTATAAATGCAACTTCTTCTGCGGTGTAGTTTATTTCGACAACAATAACATTTAGTAGACATAAGTTTGAGGTTTCATTCCATTAGATACAGAAATATTTTAGGGTTCCTTAATAATCGTAGAAACTACCATCTCCGGCACTGTTATCATGATTCAGAAAAATAAAAAAAACATTTCAATCAACTTTTGAGATCTTCGTACATTCTATGTACTGTACATACATACTTATCTTTGCATCGTTTCAAACAGTGATTGCAAACTTTGGCAGTCCCTTTCTAACATTTTGATGCCTTACAGAATTTGATTAAATTCGCTGTAGAAATAGATTAGAACTTGGAGGACAGATGATGCTAATCGCAACCAAACAATAGCTTCATTATAGTGTTTATGTTTACAAACACTTTTCATATACATGGCTATTTTGGTTGTAGTACCTAAATTGTCACATTGTGACATTGTCATCACATCTAAAGCTAACCCCTAAAACTCGTAACTTGTGCTGTATAAATAGTATTAGTTTCCGCCTAAATTAATAACAGACTAATCTACGTAATAGATCAAGTATTCTATTGCCCGAAGCCGTGACCTCTCGGCCCCACAAGTATGATAGAGCCAGAGGGCACGTTACTCATCCCTGGGACCGGCTGGAATTAGTCGTACGCTCTGACCTAATTGTTGCGACACGGGCCGAAAGATATTTTTGTCGCCTAATTCGCTGTATTTATTTTCTTTGACGAGCGTTTGATCGTGTTTCTTATTAAAATTTCGCTCATGAGCTGATCTGAAACTACTGCAGTCTTCGCGGCTATTACTTTGACTGCTAGTTTTGAAATAAGTAATGAAATTTTATATTGAACTAGCTGTGCCCGCGAATTATGTTTCGCGTTAAAAGTTCAAGGAAAAAACTATAAATCTACTTTCCCGCGGGAACTACTTACTTTTCCGGGATAATAAGTAGCCTATATGTTAATTTCTGTCGTAATCCGTCTTCCTACAAAATTTCATCCAAATCCATTCAGTAGTTTTTGTGTGAAATGGGCAAACATCCATACATCCATCCGTACTCACAAACTTTCGCGATTATAATATTAGTAAGGATTTATAGTGCGGTTTGCAATCGGTGAAAAGTTACTATTAAACGTGAAATATGAAGATGTGTATATTTAAAAATATATAATTAATAATTGTATTTAAATAAATATAAAAGCAAAAGCAATGAATTATGTTCTTATTTTAAGTAAGTACTTATATTTAGAACATTTTATTCAATATGTATATAAACAGCAATTAATATAACAGAAATTAGAACAGTATTACATTCTAATTTCTGTTATATTTATTATAATGTTTATTATATTATTTATTGATTCTGGTTTCAATAAGTAAAAACGTTAAATAAATCATAAATAAATCCTTAAAACCCGTAAGCCCAACAGTGCAAGAATGACCGTTAGTACTTAGTTCGATAAGAAAATAAAAAAGATTTTGATTGAAAGTGATTGCCGATGACACCGAGGGGGATCTTAAACAGCGGAAGGGAGCAAATTGCTCTTTTCGTCGCATCCGTAATTTAATTAGGTATTACTGTACTCCTTTGTTATCGAAGCCCCAACTTATTTTATTACGTAGCATTTTCTGTTTATGAGCACAGAATTGTTTTGAATTTTTTGGTCTCTGTCATGAATGTTATTTTATTATATTATACTATTAACATTTTGCTCGCGACTCCGTCTGACTGGATAACCTTCAAAAACAACAAATATATGAAGTAGTTTCATGTTCAATGTATTAAAAAAAAAAAAACATGTTCGCAAAATCTTTATCGTCACAGCTCATATACGTCCCCACCGAGGGACACGAGCCTACCCTAACTAGTTATGTTAGGGCGATTAGACCTTAGTCATACCACGCTGGCCCAGTGCGGATTGGTTGACTTCACATACACCTTTGAATTACTTCGCAGGTGTATGCAGGTTTCCTCGCGATGTTTCCCGTCACCGTAGGAGCGTCAGATAAATGTACATATAAAATTCGTGAAACGAAAAACACATTGGTACATGGCAGGATCGATCGCGAGCCTCCCGATTCTACTCGGGGCACATTCCAGTGCCGAGGCCACAGCGCCACGACGCTCCTAATCGCGCAAAATCTTACTAATTGTGTTGTTATTATAACACGTTCAGTGGTTGAGGTTGTGCTTTTATGGTACATAATGTTAACATAATGTTAGCCTGTGAAATAAAAAAGTAAAACACATTTCGTGTAATTATTCCGTTTCCTATTTAGTTTCGTAATCAAAGATGTTAATTTTGATTAAAAGATATCAATATGCGGTCTGAATCGTAAGCACCTCATATGCGACACTAGATGAAAATGCGTTTGATTCGTGCGAATCGGCAGCTAAGCCTGCTCATGCCATGGAAACTACAACAATAGTATTCTTGTCATTATTTATAACAACCTGCTCTCATGTGAGCCACTTAACGTCCATGGAAGTGACGCGTACAAAAAGCTAGCAATTTACAGAAACGTGACAGGTATATTATGTTGAGGTCGATAATTTTATTTAAGTATTGTAGTCTCTTAGCGGTTTTAAGCAAAGAAAATAAACTTGCCCATTGATGCTTGGCTAGTATAATATAGTTCATATTACGCAAGCTTACATATTGCAATGATGTATAACGAAACTTTAAATAATAATATTACAAAGAGGAAAGATTTGATTGTTTGTTTGTTTGTATTAAATAGGCTCCGAAACTACTGAACCGATTTGAAAAATTCTTTCACATTGAGAATCCTACGTTATCTCTGATGAACATAGGCTATAAAATTATTTTTTCTACGGGAAAACAAAAATAACGCGGGCGAAGTTGCGAGCGGAAAGCTAGTGCGCCTATAAACATGTTCCTATTTTTTGAGGTGACCTACAATTTTTCATAGCTCACCGATCACTTATATACATATTTACATTTCGTATTAGCGGTACGCTTTTGGTAGTTCGAAGGCTGTGTTAACAATGCCAACAGTTTGTATGGAATGCCCGTGATTAATAGCTATCGTACAATTCGCCACTTTTAAGCCATCAAGAACTGGATTCATTTAGATTAACCCCAATAGGTGAGTCAAAGTGAAACGTGACAAAATTGCCCTTTTATTAAAGTGATTTTTTAAATGAACTTGTGGGACTTTTGACCTTAAAATTTAGAAAGTTTTCCGTCAATTACACTCGTATCTATAGTCAAATCAAGTCAAAAAGTGATAATGGCGATGACGCTTTCGCAATGGTCTGTCACGAGATAGGTGACCAAAAACTTAGTATCTCGAGCTCCTCAGTTTTTCAAAAGGCTACTTAAGCCGTTGCTCCCAGGTGTATTTCCCATCGTTAAAATGCACCAACCTGCACTAGCTGATAAGCATAACTTCCTTCACTTCATTCAAATTCTTATTTATTGTATAAAAATCACAACTTAGGTAACGACTTCTACTCAAGTAATTACTTTGACTGGACTATAGATACGAGTGTTGACTTTTTTCTTATATACCATATTTTAATAATATTGTTGAATGATATAATAGACGCCGTATCAAATGACAATTAGAAAAAAAATGCTGCGTATAAAAACAAGACTGATGATATCATTCTTGTTCTGCGGTCCCTATTATTTTTAGCGTGATTTGTGCAAATGTTTTTTTTTCTTATACAGTAGAAGTAGTCGGTATATTAATATGATGTTTGTATACATCATCAACAAGCTCATACATATTGTGACCTTATATTGTTTCATATTTCTTGATCAATTTTGTAGATTTAGTTGCATACCTATAAACATTTAAAGATATCTACACGACAATTTAAATTAACTTCTTACTACCACATAATCATTTGGGCAAGTCCAATAGTAACTAGAATTATGTAAGCATGTAAGTGTTACTTTGAAGTCAAGAAAACTCTTTTCTACTTCAACTAGAGGGAGACAAAGACAACCAGGGGGTATATTATGACGTCGTAATTCCATTCCAGGCAGTTTTCTGAATTGTTATAATGCCATTTCTAAAAGAGAGGCACTGATAGCAATTCAGAAGGTGATGAACCTCTTTTTCATTACATGAAAGTGAAATTACTAGGTTCTGTGACTTAACATCTATGCCATAAGCTGGCAACATACAGAGGTTTGCAAACCTTAACTGAAGCTGCTTGTATAAACAGTGATTTCACTGTTTTCTGTCTGTCAATAAAAATATATTATTTCTGAATTTATAATTACTTCCTCGTCATCTTTATTAAATATACTAACCGTATGGTCCGCTATGAATAACTCTTTGTGTTCGGTTATGAAATCACCGTTTTATTACTCTCAATCGATTGCTTAATCGTAATGGATGAGGCATCACGCTAATGTCATTTCTCAGCGACTTATAAAACGGTTAAGATACATTTAATACTTTTTAAATGGACGTTATACTTACTTAAACTACCTATAGACCTTATAAAATTGAAAACGAAAACAACGATACACAAATTTCAATAAGGATCATGATAATAAAGTAAATTCATTGTTTGATTATCAACCAATAATTACCTAACTATCGATGAAAAATTATGAGTTTCATCAAGTGTTGTCTAATTTACTACTACTGGTACAAAAATAAATCTATACCAATTACCAATATTATAAATATGAGAAAAGATTTGTATTTTTGTATTTGTTGTATGTTTTTAAAAATTCTTTCACAAATAGAATGCTACATTATCACTGAGTAACATAGGCGATAGAATTGTAATTGTTTTTTCTACGGAAAAATATAGAATTCCCACAAGAAAAACGAAAATGCGGAGCTATAGGTTCTGATTCGAAGCTAAGCTGGACTTCGAAGATATACACTAGCATAGTCGGCTTCAAAAGTAGATAAACATTTTAGTACCGTGTCACATCACCTATTAACAATCTATACTTACTTATAAATATTATAAAGCTGAAGAGTTTGTTTGTTTGTTTGAACGCGCTAATCTCAGGAACTACTAGTTCGAATTGAAAAGTTCTTTTTGTGTTGGTTAGTCCATTTATCGAGGAAGGCTTTAGGCTATATAACATCACGATATTATTTTCGGATATCCACGCGAACGAAGTCGCGGGCACAGCTAGTATAATATAGGTGTAACCATACTAAATAAAAGGACTAGTTGGTGTGACATGGTAAGTACTGAAATGTCCATTTACTTCTGAGCCGACCGTACAAGACACACTTGCCAAAATACACTTGTAGGTACAAAGTTTGACTGTAGTTGACACACAGGAAAGGAATGCAAAAGTGTGTCATCACGTTAGGTACTTCACAAGTTCACACTCCTCGCGTATTGGCGTTCTACGTGGCTCGATAAGTCTACGGGTAGACAGGTGTGTTTCCCTGCTTACAAACTGAATATTTTCACGCACAGTATTTGACCCAGTAGCCTCGATAAAATGATTCCCTACATAAAGTGTAAATCTTTCGACATAACAATGGATGACGTTCTTAATCTATTCGTATACTATTAGGGCAATATGAACTAAGGTTTGCTTATAAACTCATGGTTTAAAAGCAACTATGTGGATTGCACGTGATTTATAGGTTAAACACCCATTACGAAAAAAACGACTTATGTCAATACCAAAAAAAATATATTTTCATTATTGTTTCATTTTTCTATTGGTGTCTAGTGTACGTGACAAGATAGAAAAATAAGTACCTACAACTAGTGGAAGAAATCCCTTATAGGGAAAAGCTCGCCCTTGCAATACTATTTTGTTGCCATTATGTTATGTATAAATTATTGCAATTAAGAGTTAGACCACAACAACAACGACGACGACGACCATTGAATAGTGACAAGACTGATCGAAATATTTTACAAATAATAAAAACCGACTTCAAAAACAACAATTAATTTGAGTACCTACATTTAATACATGCATATTAGAATTTGAATCAAGGCAAACACCAGAATAACTTAAAATATAACATCTTTCACTCTAAACCAGGTTTTCTTAAACTTTTTGAAGTCACGGACCACTTTCACAATTTAAACCGTTCCATGGACCCTGGCAAAAATATTTTTGTAAATGAAAAAAAAATCTTTATTTATAATTATAAAAAATACTTTTATTGGTACTTTCATTACACTTACTTCTACGGTTTTGAGAAGGGTGCTGCTGTTTAGCCTCAATGAGAACGTTAAATTGTGGGAAGACAATTTCGACAAATCAAGACGCATTTCATGTTTACGTCGGGTTTACTACACACTTTCCTAGTAAATATGTTTCACTGACCTACTGCGGACCCCTGATGCACATGCTATGGACCCCTAAGGGGTCCGTGGACCCCACTTTAAGAAACCCTGCTCTAAACAGTATTGAAAGAATAAAATTATTTCCGAACTCTAGCAAAGTAAAAAAGAGATATATTCGAACACTAACTCCTCCTTTTTCAAAATCTGTTAAAAATATACTTGTTTAACCTCTTACACCGTCAAAACACTTTGTACTTATCTGCCTATTGGCACGGTGTGCTATTGGTGGATCAACAGGCGTTAAAACACTTTGTACTTATCTGCCTATTGGCACGGTGTGCTATTGGTGGATCAACAGGCGTTAAAACACTTTGTACTTATCTGCCTATTGGCACGGTGTGCTATTGGTGGATCAACAGGCGTTAAAATTTAAACAGGGTTGCCGATTTTTCTGCTAATTAATCGATAGACTGATAAACTGTCCAAAGCAAACATTATAAAACGCTATACCTAAATAGCAATCATTGATCATCTAGAAAATGATGATGGCTTAACACGATACATATTTATTCATAGTAAACACAGATTTAAGTCGTCGACCCTACAGTATCCGGAAAGGGCCTTGCAAAAACTGAGATTGTATGGAAGGTCGATCATTCGAAGAAAAACTATTTTCTAGGTCGCACTGCAGAATAACCATTGTAATGCATTCGACTCGATTGATACTATCGGTTCCAGTTAGGTAACCAAAGGTGTTTCCAGAACAAAAGGATATGAAAATGCAAAAAATCAACCATAAGTCCTACAACATTTTGTAATAATTAAAAGAGAGATGAAGAAACATCTTTCTGATCTATACAGATGTTTCAACTCTCTTTATATTACAAAATGTTGTAGTACTTAAGTCCTACAACATTTTGTAATAATTAAAAGAGAGATGAAGAAACATCTTTCTGATCTATACAGATGTTTCAACTCTCTTTATATTACAAAATGTTGTAGTACTTAAGGTTGATTTTTTGCAGTTTCATATCCTTTTGTTCCGGGAACATCTTTGGTTGGAAAAGTAAACTCTACACCTGTTCGGAAATTGGTAGCACCTCCTCGAGATCGAAGACAATGACGAAATTATCTCAAAAATGCCAAAATATATAGTAGAGTGGCGAAATTACAGCTGGTCATTATATAAAAAAACTTAACAAAAAAATAACTTGAAACTGTATACTTTTGAGAAGTAGTCATATACCCTTTTCTATAACACCAACAAAATAAGTTTTCATGTGATATATTTATAACAAAGTATCTCAAACTGTTCATTATAATTTGATTCACTAGCAATTATTTTCTTTTTATTTTTCTCTTTTTGTAATAGTTATTGTATCAAGCCGCCAAAATGCGTGGTCACGGCACGTACACGAGGTAAAATTTGTCTGTTAATCTCTGTTACTGTTAGGGTAATCACTGGAACTACTGTACCAATTTTTATAGACAGATACAAAGGTGGTCGGTTAGTATCTTTGGATACTAACTGACCAACCGGATGGACAAGTTGGGTGGTCGGATCGCAACGACCCCAACGGATGACCGATAAAAAGACAAACGTATTGTAAGTTATAGACTCGTATTAACCTTTGAAGTTTCTAGATGCCTAGATGCCTGTAAATAACAAAATAATATTTACAACGTATTCTACTGCATTAATTAAAGCAATCAACGTTCTTCACAGCTCTGCAACTTACGAGTATAGGTAACTATATACGATGTTCATAAGAAGAACAGTTAAATGAGAAATAATACGCAGTTTCTATCAGAGCTCCGGTAATGCGGCTTGTTGGCATCTCCATACAATGCACTGAATTAATGGGATGCTATTCAAATCAAAGTTACTTGGACGAGCCTACAATTTGTACGCCTACAGTTATTTTGGTTTACGAAATTAGGTTATTAGTTAACCTTCTCTCAAAAAAATTATCAATTCGTCGTGACATCGCCTTATCTACTTAGCGCCTTTTACCGAATGTTTCATGGGGAATGCTCTGAAGAGCTCTTTAACCTTATCCCTCCCTCTCCTTATTCCTTAACAGAAACACGCGTAAGAGCCTTCGGAGTCATCCTTACACTGTATCCTCCTTTTCACATCGTACCAAGAAATTCCAAGATTCCTTCTTCTGTCGTTCATCCCACACTTGGAATTCTCTACCTGCGCACGTGCTGCCTCCATCCTACAATATGGGTTCCTTCCAAAAGAGGCATGAAAAAGCTTCTTTTGGGCCGGCAGGGGGCGGGCAGGTAGGATGGTGGGTGCGTCCGTTCTCTATCTGTCAACTCATTTGGGCTTCTTTCACCGCTTAACATCAGGCGGGAGGAGATCATTTGCCAGGATCATTTTCCATAAAAAAACACAACTAAGTATGACGAATTAAACAATTTTGACATATTTAGTATGTTTCGTAAAATTTGCCTGGCCCCGTCAAATAGTGGAACATCTGTCACCTTTGCAGAGTTAAAATATCTTAGGTTTTTTTTCTCTAAGCGAAAGACTAACTTAATCCGAACCAATATTCGAAAATATTTTAACTCGTTTGATGGTATGATACCTATTCATGATTTGAAATTTCACATCTCTGTTTAGCTACAAAAACTAGGTTAAACCTATAAACATTAGCATAGGTTCATCATTCGACATTCGTTTGCAAGCACATGTAACTACTTATGCCTATCGCATTCGAGATTGGAAATTGGAATCAAAAACAAATGAGGTGCAATAGTTTAGAATTCTTAGGTTAGAACAATGGGTCATCTTATAACAGCACTGCATTACAGAGGGAATTATTATATTGTCTAGACACGGATAAGTCTGAAATAATGTGGTATCATTGAAATTGTGTATGAAGTTTCTGTAGGGTTTGCTGATTTGCGAATGTTGGACGAACACATAAATTGATGACTAGGTGATAGGCACTTGCCTTCAGATGGACAATCTGCTTCTTTAGTAACTCAATTGTACTATAAAAACTAATATGAAAATTATATTACTTTTCAGGTGAACCTGTACGATGCTGGACCTGCTCCTCAGACCTCAACCCTCACTGCGCGGACCCATTCCTCGTGGGCAACATCGACAACAGTTACTTTAGGCTAGAAAACTGCGACGCCAACACAGGGGCGACGTATCCTTACCTGACTTCTTCAAAATCTGCTTGCAAGAAGCAAAAGAAATACAGTAAGTATTTTTACTAATCTGACAATCTCCTTAAATAGCATACCTATGCCGTCAAAAAGTGAATTACATACAATAAAACGGAACTATCTCTTCAAATTTATGTTACATTTCAGAATCAAGTTTAGGTACATAGATTAACGTATATTTTGTAATATTATATTTTATTTTGAGATCTTTGCTAAGAGAGCTTTAAATAGTTCAAAACCATAATATCGTTTCAAAATATACCTGTTATCATGCAATTTATATTTGCCTTCAATTTTAATTTTAATTTTCATTGGCCTTCGATTCAATGTCAACTGTGCATTTCATGGGCAATGCGGAAACCTTAAATTATTTGTGGCAAACGCTTTTCTTTGACGTCGTTCTTTTTTTATTGTGATTATTCGATTCGGATGAGTTTGGTACAAAAACTAAAAGCAACATTTAACCGTTGGCTGGTTCGATGAGCACACTCGAAACAGCTACGCATCAACTTACGCAGCAAGCCCTTTGCCCCAGTTTTATTTGATACCAGCTTTTACCGTTACAAAATGGCCGATGGCGGAAACGGTGCAATAACTAAATGAAAGTTACATTTAAACAGATCTCAATGAATGTCCAATTAACATATCTGATAGTAGTATTAATTCACCGCGCAGATAAATGGTTTTAATGGGATGACAGATGACTGTAGTCACAACCTTGTACCTAACCATACTGTTTTGTTGTGCGTGAGCGCACAGTGTCCATGGCTTGAACCATCATTTAGTTACCTATCTGTAGCCATTGTGGAATTGAAACAAATAGGAAATACAAAAGCGAAACGGTAGAATTTACTCGAATTGATTACCCGTTACAATCAACAGATTTAGTAGGGATATTTTATCGTAATCATTCTAAGGGCATGGTATACAATTTTGACACACGAAAGTCTTGAAATGCTGTTATTATGACCGATCTTTAATGATTTCATCGCCATGGTGCCAATTCCATGTCCTTTATCTAATTAACGAATCAATTTATACGTATATTTTCGCCAAAACGGTAGGTATTACGGATCTCTTTTGACATTTCCCGTAAGATATCGTTAATGATTGACGTTGTATGGACATGGCGTATGTCTTAGATCGAGATCATAGCGTTAATAGTCTGTTTTGTTATGTATTTAGTTAGCTTTGTATCTTCAGAGAAATTTGGACTACTACCTGAATAATGACTACTGTGATTGTATTGTGGTAGGTATACTTAAGCTAGTAGCAGTAAATATAACAAATATTTGTTAGGCCTTTCATACCCCGCACAAGATCTATTCCTCATTATTAAAGTTCCTTGCCTCGGCAGAACGAAGCTTTATAGAGAACCCTTTTAAGATCTGTCAAGAGCCAAGGGAATCTAAATAGGTACTTACTATGGATACTTCCCATTCCCAAAATTAGCAAATTCCTTTTAATTCCGCTACAAGCCATTGCGTCATTAATTCATGTCACAGTGTAAGCTATAAATTTATCTTTACATCATTAACGAGCCCTCGCCTTCATTCGCACCTGATGGTAAACGACTGAGGTCAAAGATGAAAGCTAATTTAGATAACTTATATTCCACAATCAGACAAAATTGTTAACTACAATTTTACGTGCCTATGTATAGGGCATGATACGTATGCTTTTATGTCATATTAGTGCGTCAGCCCTAAGCAGTACAACGGTAGCTGATGGTACTAGCGTTAAGGGTGATGGTGACAATGAAATATTAAGCAAATACAGTGTTTGCTTCAAAACTATCAAATGTTGGTAAAACGTAGGCATGGTACGTTATGTCAAGGATGGAATTGTGTTTATGATCATTGTTAGTTGTTCCACCAACCCACGTAGCATGAACCAAGGTTACACTTCGTCACGACAGACGCTTGTCTGAAACTTGGTAAATTGATAAAAAAGATCCTTGGTTTTAATGGAAACGGCTCAAGAGCAAATTCCTTCAGCATCTGTTAGATCGATTGCCTATTTAACTGCCATATACCTACTTCGAGAAAAATTTTGTTAACTGAAATGTAGAGCTTTAAGCCTAAATGCCGCCGCGTGCAAAATAACGCCGCAAATAGCTAGTCTGTTAAAATTGACCGCTGCGACCGAATATTGAGAATTAAGGATATTATTATCCTATTAAATGTTCCTTTTAAATTGTTAAACAAGTTTGTTACTCTAGCAATATTATACAATTATTGTTAATAAAGAAAATTGTTGACGAATTTTCAATTTACTTTGATAATTTATACTGAATAGCTACAAATAATATCCTGTCGGCACATTAACAGGCTACAATCCAACCAATGCGGAAGATGACATATTATTTCCAATTCTATTGTCTTAGCTTGCGACACACAAACGAATAATTACCTCATAGGTACATAGAACAGATCATATAGAGATAATGCATAAAGGCAGGCGAGGAATGTTTTATAAATAGAGAACATTGGAATATTTCTTTCTTTCTTCTAGAATATCTTTTGTTAGTTCGATCTAATCACCAATCGCACTTTTAGAGCCAACATCGACAGAGATCCAGCCAACCTTCAAATGTACAATGACCGACGCTTTCGCAATATCAAAAGCGCGCCAAGATTTGTTTGTTCTACTATTTTATTTATATACATTATCTACTTGCGGTTGTAGTCCTTAATAATTTCAAGAATGTCGAATTTGATTAAAAATTTCATTGCTTTTTTTGTTCTAGCAAAATACATAAACACATAGTAGCTTAATAAGGTTCCGTACGCGACTTGTTAATCCTAGACTATCGCATGTATTGTTATTCTCTAACAAAAAATACATTTTATTATTCAAACGACTACATTATTTCTCTGTTGGTACCAGAGCAAATGTATCAGACACCAAAGAACACCCGATCGCCTTAATTCAAATTAGGAAAATCTGCGCACGGTCGGCAAGAGGTGAACCACTTTTTTAGCCGCCTGTACAGTCTATATCTCGGCCTATAGATGGGAAAGATATCTATATGCCCATAGATAGGAAAATTGTAAAGGTTATTGTCTTTTCTCCACCTGCCACCTGCAACTGCATCTCCATATGGAGGAGTGGCCCTCCACCTGCGACGTTGGGATTTATATCGCTTTTTACTTTGACTTTACTTAGCTTAGTAGCTTCAAAAGTAGCAGACCCTATTCACTGTGAATAACTACGTGTCGACGTGATTTATTCTTGTAAGCAATGACCTATTAAGCATTTTTTTTTAATGTAAAATGATTTTTCCAGTCAACGGCCTCCTCGTCGTGTCTCGAGGCTGCACGTGGAAGGTGCAGAACGACTTCACCAGCACCTGTCCCAGCTCGTCCAACGGGCCCAACGAAGTGACCTACTTCTGCGAGACCTGTGATTACGATGGTTGCAACGGAGCCGCGACCATCGGCAAAACCATAGCCCTCCTCCTTGCGCCGCTCAGCCTGCTGTTCTTCAAGTAACTTCAAAACAGCCATGCCAAGGGCTTCGCAAACATTTCGTACAAAACATAACAATCGTAATAGTTTCAATACTGGCCTCTTTACCAAAGTATGATCTCCGTCGCTGATGTAACACGAGCTTCAAGTGCCTAATCAGTTTAGTACTCGATTAAAAACATCCTCATCAAATATTATAACGTCGACTGCTTTAAGCTGGTAAAATGTACTATTTTCTTACATAAACAATTAATGTTTTCACGTTTCAATTATTAAGGCCAGAGGATAGAATTAAATTGATCTGAAACCCTAGTGGGTACGAGTTTGTTTACTTTTTTCATTAATGTCTCGTTACAAGCATCTAAGTACAAATAAATTTAGTTACAGTCCGTCTAAGGGACCATACATATTTTTTCCGTGTAAATATTTTATTGCTATAATTACCTATTTACAAATAGATGCCCACCGTATCGTTAAGTTATATCAATGTTCACAATACCATACCAACGTTATTTTAAATAGCAGATGAGTATACACCGTATTTGGACAATTCCGTATCATTACCTACCCATGTTAACATAGAGTCATATAAAAGTTATGGCATCATAGAAAATTCGACATTTTAAAATTAATTTTGAAATGCCATGCCTTTATTATGACTATGTTGTAGGTTTCGGCTTGATAGGGTATTGACGAAACACCTTGTATAGTATATTTTTGTCGATTCGATTCATTTTAAACACAAGAAAATAATTGCTATTTTTTTTTATTACACACTGTTTAAGATATTAATTTATTTTTGTTACTCGTGATCATAATCAAAATAATTCAAACATTTCATAAATAACTAAGTATTCTGAATCTAAAATTGCATGAGTTAATTCATTTTATGTTATAACAGCACAAAATTAGTTTGAAATGTTTAATTAAATGTTATTAGGTATGTTATAATTTATAAATATATTTAAGTGATGAAATATTAAAGCAGATTATGATTCCCAGATAACTTTGTAAAATAAGTCGGTTAACTTGAAATAATATAGGTAGAACAACAGTGAGAAAATTATTTTCATAAGTAGATAACAATACGCAGGATAATTAGATGCCTGATATTAACTTTCGAAAAATAGCACAAAATTCGCTTGACCGAGACTACGTAGCATTTCATAAATCGTTTAATTTAATTTAGGTGAATAAGGTGTGAAGCATACATTTAAGTATAAATATTATGTTTTGTAAATAGTTATTGCAGATGGATTTTATGCCTAAATATACTGAAACATACACATATTTGAGATGAATAAGTACTTATAATAATGTAATAAATTTTCCATATTGTAAATTACAACTATAATAAATATAACTTTTATTTATTTCCTTACAGACAAAGATATATAAATGTATGAATAATAAAGTATGGTGTTGAAAATTTCCGAAATGTTATATAGTATAAGGCACTAATGTTAATATTAATAAAGATTGTTCACAAAAGTTGTTGCTTTTTAATATTCTTTTCATATCAATCATTAGAATGGTGTGTAATGTAAGTAGTAGAAAATAAAACAGACTTTTAAGAAGAAAATACATTTATTAAAAAAATAATTTCACACTTATACAAGGACGGATTTTTTACCTTACTTATACAAGGACGGATAGGTAGTTTCACTTCAGTCTTTAAAATTCTAAAATACAATACATTACATTAGGTATAAACTACTAAGGTACATATTTTTAATGTGATAACGTCATAATCGATAAAATCTCTGCATATCGTAGAAGTAGAAAAGAAGAAAGATATACTATATGTATAGCGGAAATGTGTCAGATTCTCTGAGCCTGACCGCCTATCTGGCATACCCTTTGTATTATCTTTCAAACACTGAAATGAGCCCGTTGTGTCCCTTTAGCGCTACTTGAGAGGCTGGTAATTGGTTATCATGAGCAGAACATGTTAATGAAAATTTGAGATATATCCATGTGAACCTATCTTTTTCATACCATCGATTTTAATCTAGTTAATTAATTGAATTTGAATTTAATATTATGCTCGAAAAGAGACTATCGGATGTGAAGCATGGTCCAAAAGAATTAGCATTTGTTCCCGATGAGACACACCATTTTGTGTAACACTGTTACCCATTGGTAAAAAAATTACCGATTAGTAACACTGTTACTCAATGCCACCTTTTTTGTCCCTTTGAGTGACAGTGTAACTCAACAAAGCGCCGTGTTCCCGTTAAGTAACTTCTTCTTGTGTAAAATCATTGCTCAAATACATCTTGACTTAATACAACGATTATACCACAATAACAAGTATCTCTTCAAAAATCAAAATCAAATAAGCGTTTTATCGTAAACAATAGTACATTCATTAGTGTAGGTAATTCAGATGCATTGCTATGATCCCATGGTAAGTAAGTAAAATATGAATCAGAAACAACGGCGGAACCACCCTCTTGTTCCCAATGGAACCTCATTTTTCAGATTGTTTTTTTTATATATTTTAAATTTAATATTATTTAGAATTCTTTATTATTTTTTTGTTTTTTTTTTTTATGACGTGCTGTCAATCTTGCTTTTACGTGGTCTTTGTGAGTGTCAAATACAAGCCTACAATTTGTCTTGTTTATATTTTATTACACCTCCATCTGACATACTAATTAGAAATCTGGTACTGATTTACTTAATACGCGCCCGGTCGTCTACCATGTCGGGAATTGCTAGTAGTAGTTAATGTAGTGATTATCAGTTTGTGTATACTAAAAGAAAAGGAGGAACTATTCTTTTGCGTGGTGGACATCAATACTATGTCAGAAGAAAACATAAGAGTGGTTTGGCAGTCTGGACGTGCATAAAACGAAAGATATGCAAAGGGCTTATAAGAATAAAAGTAAGTACCCACCCACCTACTTCGTAATTACTTAGTAATTTCGTAAATAATAATCAAAATATTTTTTTTATTACAAGATAGGTATGCCAGGTTACTCTGAACCAATTATGATGATTTTTTTAGGGTGCGTTTTATTGGCTCCCTAGATAGTTAAGATTTACAATTGGATTCGACAGGTACGATTCAGACCGACCAGCCCACCGGCCCGGGCCGGAACGGATGCGGACGCATGCCGCGGGAGCCGACCGGAGCTGACCGGAGCCGTACGGTCGTCGCGGAATGCATATGTGGCAGAAATATGAACTTTAAATTCTTGTTACAAGTTTCAATTTCCTTTACCGCATTGTGAAATGCCTTCCGGGCCGGGCCGATGTGAGCCGGTCGGTCTGATTCATACCATAGACGGCAATACTGTTAGATTTAGGTCTTTTAGTTTCAGCGTATACCTAACTACACTTCTCTTGGGCCTTCTAATTATAATGTGTATTATAATTTGATTTTTATTTTAGGATCAACGAATATTAGAAGAAAGCGCCCATTCCTCATCATGCGAGCCAGATTTTGCCAAAAACGAAATTGATGAATCGCTCGACAAATTGAAACAGCAACTCACCAAACCGGAATGGAAATTTAAAAGACTTAGGTTTAGATATTATAACAAAAATTCCAAATTTCAATAGCGTTAAGAACTCTTTATACCGACATCGAAATAATACCAAGTGTCGAAGCTGCAAAGTAAAAACGCACAAGAAGTCGAGGTGCCATTTGGATACAAAGATTTTTTATTTGCCGATTATTTAGACGACGACAAACGAATTTTGGTATTTTCTGCACTTGAATCGAGGAAAACCATGAGTGAATTGACAGAATTTTATGGTGATGGCACTTTCAGAAGTTGTCCCACTCCATTTGCTGAAGTGTACACGATACATGGAGATATAAGTAGCAACGTCGACCACACAAATATTATACCTTTGGTATATGCTTTGTTAAGTGACCGGACTACATCTACTTACGTCATCTTGTTTAGACTAATACTATCCCAAATACCTAATTGGCTCCCTACTACATTCAAAGTGGACTACGAAAAAGCAGCGATGAAAGCTATTGCTATAGTTTTTCCTTCGGCCATTATAAAAGGATGTTATTTCCACTATAATAAAGCAATTTTTAAGAAAGGCAAAGAGATGGATTGAATCCAAAAAAAATGCGGCTGGTAGGGCTGTTTTACAATTGTTGCCCAAAGAAAAAATGTTGGAGGGATGGGCTTACATCCTACTAATATTATAAATGTGAAAGGGTGGATGTTTGGATGTTTGTTACTCAATCACGCAAAAACGGCTGAACGGATTTGCATGAAATTTGGCATGCATGTAGCCTTTGGCATGGAAAAGAACATAGGCTACCTTTTATCCCGATACCTTGAGTAGTTCCCGAGGGAAAATTGAAAATTGTTTACGAGCTAAGCATCGGGTAGACAGCTTTGAAATTTGGTATGCATATCACCTATGCTATGGAAAAGTACATGTCCTTAATGATCTCTCAAATAGTTCCCGTGGGAAGATTAAAAATTGTTAACGAGCGAAGCTTTAGACCCAATTCTGAAGTCCACGCAGACAAAGTCGCGGGCAGAAGCTAGTTTATAATAAATATTGTATTGGCGACGATATACAGATCAAAAAGTTCATCAAATACATGGAGAAACAATGGTTACTCGATGATTTTATAAAAGTGTGGTGTGTATATGGAGATACTCATCGTACCACCAACTTTCTGGAAGGGTGGCATAATAAATTAAACAAAGCCGTTGAAAAAAAATCACCGAATTTGATGCAACTATTGCACGTGCTTAAAGAAGATTCCTCTCTTTATATTGTGCGTAATATTCAAAAGAAAAATAATGTGGCATCAAAAAGAAAACGGGCTCGGAAGACTGTACTCAATGATGAGTTTATACAAGAGGCACAGGAGGCTCGAATTAATAGAAGGTTCTGTGACAGTTGGCCACGTTCTAGAGATTTTGCGGCATTGAAAAATATTAATGGTGTCGTTATTGTGGTATAATCGTTGTATTAAGTCAAGATGTATTTGAGCAATGATTTTACACAAGAAGGAGTTACTAACGGGAACACAGAGTTTTGTTGAGTTACACTGTCACTCAAAGGGACAAAAAAAGGTGGCATTGAGTAAGTGTTACTAATCGGTAATTTTTTTACCAATGGGTAACAGTGTTACACAAAATGGTGTGTCTCATCGGGAACAAATGAGGATTAGTTGCCAGAGTACCTAATCTGATCAGCTGCTTGAAGAAGCTAAGCATAAATGTGGGCCACACTTTTAAATCTATAAGAAAGGTGGATTTTCTAAGCTAAACTAAAGAAACAGTGGAAATGTTGCTGGAGCAACCTTATAAAAGTGCATACCTCTGTTGAATGATTTTAAATCATATTACATGCTTTATATGTCTACAGCATGAAGTATGTGCAGACATGACACATTTTTTATTGTGTATGAAATTGTCAATGTTTTGCCTAATCTTCTATATGCAGTAACTCATGTGATATTCTAGCAAAGTAATAATTTGTGTAACCTACATATTAACTTATTAATCAATGTTAGAGAATCGCAAAGGTTTGATTGATTGAGGTCACAGATTATCAAGTCATACAAAGAATTCGGATCACCTACCACCACCGCCACCTATAAGATTTAAAATGAGACAGCAACTTAGAATATTACAAAGATTTTGTGTGGACTTATACTCAGTTGAATAGTTGGTATTTCAAACAAAAGGTAATATGGGTGTAATTCAAAATTAATTATAAAAGCTTTAAAAATTGTTATAGAAAGAATCACAGCATTCTGAATGTTTTATGTTGTGACAAGTCATAACACACAAGTCACAATCACAGGATAAGGTACCTTGTGATTCCCATTAAACAGATACACTACATGGTAATAAAAAGTGCAATTAGGGCAGTGAATTGCTATTATCGTATTTCTAACTGCATCCCACAGTTTTTGTAGCAGATATCTCAGTTCCTTAGGAATTTCATAATAAAAAGAAAACAACCTTGGGTATTTAATTACAATCACACATCCTGCACCAGCTTTTGCATAATATAAAATTATAAAACTATGATAGAAGGAAATATAAGTGTGTAATTTAAATATGGTGTGCTTCTCCTGATAGTTTTCTGTAATTGTATAACATTACCATGAAATCCAAGGTATAAATAATGAACTCAAACTTTGTCCCATCATTATTTTTCAACAATCTATTGTACCATTCCTATCACTGGTATGGATATGTATGCAATTCGTTATTCCCTTATAATTATGGCAACACTTAGTCCCATTTCATCATGATTGTAATTACAATAACTCAATATCAAACACTTAAAATAATATTAGATACTTAAAAAAATTATCTTTGTGCGCAGATTGTTGAAAAACAATTGTGTTAAATATAGAAAACAAATGTTTAATAAATACTAAACTTCAAACTACAAAGAATTAAGTAGTTGTTTAGATATTAATTTGGCAAAAAAATATTCTTGAAAAAAAACTATTTATTGGCATAAAATTAGTGAGATTGCTCATTCCCTTAAACTTTTTTGTTCTTATAATAACAATTTAATAATAAACTTATAGCTAAAAGCAGCCACAACTAAAATAGTTGAAAAGTATGGCATTGGACCTATAAGGTAAGATGAATTACATCCATCTTTACTATTACATGTGCAGTATTCTATGAAGATATTATAAGTACCTGTTCTCATAAGACAAAATCTTTCATCACCTTGAATACCTACCTCCCCTAAGTATGCACAGCCTCTGAAGTATCTCCATACCCCATTTACTGAAATAAAATATAAAAAATTGTTAGGAATACTTATTTTTGTTTGTCTGCCTGCTGTAGTGAAAACTATAAACATAATTATAAACACATTACAGTTCAGTAGATATCTCAATAGGCGCTCTAAGAAAAAG
Organism: Schoenobius gigantellus; assembly: GCA_963935595.1. Lineage (NCBI taxonomy): Eukaryota > Metazoa > Arthropoda > Insecta > Lepidoptera > Crambidae > Schoenobius > Schoenobius gigantellus. The sequence goes on from OZ012558.1 coordinate 12,882,268, forward strand.
ACAGACTCATCTATCTTAATAAACATAAATACAACACTAAACAGCCCGACTGACGACTTAATAGTGATATGTTGTGTTCCTGAGTGTAAGACACTGGCAGTACTATTGAAAAGGTAATGTGGGGTTTGATCAAAAAGGGGTGTCCAGATGCAATTGTCAGCAAAAGAATTATGTGACTGTTTGCTTGTGAAACATTGCTATTGCAAAATTTGCCTCATTGCTATTGTTTACAAAGTGCTGGATGCAGGTTTACAATTGCACCTGCATAGACAGCAGCCATTTTAGTTCAGGTTACCAAGTGTCGGTGACGCTGTGGACGCAGCACTGGCCATCTAATCGGGAAGTCCATGGTTCGACCCTGCCATGTACCAATGTGTTTTTCATTTTCTGAATGTCATATGTACATTTACCAACATTCCTACAGTAAAGGAAAACATTGTGAGGCAACCTGCATACATATGCAAAGAATTTCAAAGGTGTATGTGAAGTCGACCAATCCACACTGGGCCAGCGTGGTTGACTTAGGCCTAATCACCCTAACACAGGGTAGGCTCGAGCCACTTGGTGGGGACGAATATGAGCTGTGATGATACCAGGCCACAATCTGTAACTATGTGTAAGTAAAACTAATTAATATCATGTGGGCTGTTTGTAGCCATGTAACAATGTAAAAATAAAAAATATTTTACAAAAAATAAAAACCAACTTCAAAAACACGGAAAAGTTAAAAATAATATAAGAATAGGTACAGACAACATCACACTTCTATATTGAAGTCGGTGCCAAACGATGATCTCCTAGAAAGTCTTAAAATTTGGCACAGACTTCAATATAGAAGTGTGATGTTGTCTGTACCTATTCTTATATTATTTTTAACTTTTCAGTGTTTTTGAAGTCGGTTTTTATTTTTTGTAAAATATTTTTAACTTTTTAGTAAACGAAATCTTTTTAGTGAAAAAAACCCTAATTTATTAGGGTATTAAATTAGCGTTTCCCTCGATTTTCATGGGATCCCATCATCATATCCTGACTGGTGACCTTGGGACCACCCTAGGAGTATACTCTATCGAATACAAAAAGAATTTTTAAAAACGGTCCACAACTGGCGGAGTAATTGCGTAACATACACACAAAACACGTTGGAAACACCTTGAAATTTTAGGGTTTTCCTCGATTTTCATGGGATCCCATCATCAGATCCTGACTTTGGTGACCATGGGACCACCCTTGGAGTATACTCTATCGAATACAAAAAGAAGTTTGAAAATCGGTCCACAACTGGCGGCGTAATCGCGTAACATACACACAAAAAAAAATATGCATCGAATTGAGAACCTCCTCCTTTTTTGAAGTCGGTTAAAAATCTATGAGAAGCTATATTATTTTCCACCTCAAAAAGGTGTGCTCGGAGTATTTCTTCTCTAAGAGATTTATTTAGAGAAATTAATATATTGACCTTAGCAGGACAATACATTTATGAAAATTTGATTTATGTCTATAAGAATTATAATACATTTGAAACCAATTTCCACGTTCACCAGTTAAACACAAGAAATAAAAATAAACTTGCCGTTCCAACGTACAGACTCCAAAAAACTAGAGGCTCATTTATGGGGAAATGTATAACGTTTTACAATAAAGTTCCACATAGTGTAACTGACTTGCCTTTTCATAAGTTTAAAGCGCATGTAAAAAAGACTCTAATGAGTAAAGGATATTATAAAGTCAACGATTATTTAAATGATGCCAATGCCTGGTGTTAATATGAAGTTATTATTCGTTATAATGTCAATAATCGTGTTGTTGTGTATAGCTATTGATGTTAACAAATGTTGTTGGCAGAAAAGAACTGACACTGATTTTGAATTAGACTAAGTTATCAAATGTTTGGTAACAACATTATTTATTGTATTATGATTAATGTATACGTCTATAACTTATTTTTTGACATTTTAAGTGTATGTAAGCATACCGATTGTATTTTTTTTTTTAAATTTCAATGACTATGTAACAAAACCAAAATTGTAAATGGCGATTTAAAAGAGGAGATAAAAAATTTGACCTTTCCAGTTTCTTGCCTGTTCTTCTCGAGAAGGCTCTCCCAATTTCCGAACAGGTGTAGATTCAACTTTTTTTTTTTTTTCATTACTACTTGTATTTGCAGACATCTTGAGTAGGTATATTCAGGATGTATGCACATACAAGGTTAAATTTATGTTTGCTTTAAATTAGAATGTTTTGCTTTGTTTTGACGTCAATAAGTGCCTGTAAAGGCCTATGTTGAATAAAGATTTTTGAATTGAATTGAATTTATAAGGTTATACATTCCATTATAAATGTCATAATTTGAAACAACACTAAAAGCCCCCTACAGTAGTTTTTAGCACAGCCTACCATTGATTCAAAATATTCCAAACGCAGTATGTTACCTATATTGTGAAGTATTTACCTTTTTGTCTAATTTTCCTACACATGGTTGGTCTTACGCCTGGTAAATGAGAAAGTCCTTTTTCTTGTTTACAATCGGTTATTGGTACTGTACTATTATCAAATGGATCTGCACACTTTGGATCATTGCTAGATCTACAGTCCCAGCACTTGATGCTGAAAACTAATAAGAAGGCATCAAACACAAATTATAATCATACCGGCAGCCTATTTGGGCGTGCCCTGCACAAAATGTGTAAGTACTTTGTTTTAGGATTACATACCATAAGGGGCTATCCACGCAATAATAAATACTAAAAGTAAATATTTTTGTAGCTGGACCATGATTATTATTTCATATAATATTTAATGTGCTTGATTATGATTCCTTGTTTTAGAATTTCCTTGTTTACAATTTCTTTTTTTTTTTGTATTTCATGGCCACGGTAGTACCATTTTGGCCTGTCATTATTTTATGTTTACAATAGGAGTGGGCGATACAAATCGTATACAGATACAATATCTATGTACCGGCACAATATCTAATATCTATATATCGCTCGGCGCACAAACTATATATTGGATATCGCACGACGTCACAGACCGACCATAACCAAGTAATAAACAATACGCATATACCCAAAAAATCTATGATACTCGGAAATCTGACTGAAAACATAGATACGACTGAGCCAATGTATACATGAACGAGCGAGAAATATTGTTATGTTGGCAGAATGAATGAGCGTGTCGTTTTAGCAACAAAATAAGGTTTAATCTTAAGTTAATTATTTGCAAAAAAGTATGGTATTACTTTGACTCAAGTGTTCTGAAACTATTTATTACCTATAATCTTTCAATGAATGTCAAATTATTTTAAACCTTATGTTTTGCAACCAAAAATCTCAGTGTCGACAGTAGAGTTTCATAGATATCATTCAAAACAACATACTACATTTATTCACAAAACCGAAATATTTAAAAATATGTGTACGATGTGACATTGTGTGGTATATCTAGGTTTCAGAGTACCATAGATTTCGACCAATATATAGATATTGAAATATATAGTTTCAATATCTGATATTCAAAACCAATATATAGATACGATACAATACAGCGAAAATCCGAAATTACCCATGCCTAGTTTACAATTTCTCAATGACTAAACAAATACATGGACCGGCCCTACCTACAGAATCAGCGTGACTACCTACAAAACTTTGGCACATAAAATGGCTACCTTTACTAGTGATGTACTCAGTATTAGTTGTGCAATATCGATAAATTTAAGTTTAAACAAATTCATCAATCCACTTATCTACGACATATCTAGGGAAATAGATCTTAGCTGAACAGCCCTCCTAGACAAGATGCATTTCGATAATCGCTAACGCAATCGCTAGTAGGAAAATATATGGGATTTGAAATAAGCCCTCGCTTAGCTTTCGAGCGCAATTGTTAAATCTCATACATTGTCCATTTAGCGATTGCGTTAGCGATTATCGAAAGACATCTTGTCTAGGGGGGCTGCACATTACGGACCTAAATTGTAATAATTTGATCGAAAAGTCGTGTTTCAGAAATATTTAGGCAGTTTCAAATTGTGGAACTACGCAAATTCTAAGAAAAACTTATTAAAGATCACTAACTTAAGCGGTACAAAGTTCGCCGAGTCAGCTAGTATGACTATAAAGTTACACCAATAGACGTGTATTTTCTTTGTATAAATAAGTGCGAGAAAATGTTATTGTAAAATAAATAGGAATAGTTTTTTTTGTAAAAAATTATTTAAAGGAGGCGATAAGTACTTACTTTCAAGTAGGTAGAATAATTTGGGTGTAATTTAAATATTTTTTTTAGTTTTGTACGGTAAGTTACTAATCAAAGCTTATGACAAACTTTGTCGTAGGAACCTTATATGTTCAATTATTATGAAAAATGGAGGTTTTAAAAAACTAAAATTAATTGACAATGATAATAATTCATCAATTATTAAGCTTTCCAATTTTAATAAATAATAATTTCCTATTACTTTAGTCACTGCATGTGAGCTAGGCTTAGGCACGCAAGTCTGTCTGTTTAATATTATATATCGATAGACTAATTAAATTTTCTCTTTAGGTATCTTCACTATCGCCCATTAATAGTAGCAAAATTCACACGTTCGTTCGGCACTTAAAATGGCGGACTGGTCACGGTAGGCAATTTTTGTGACGTCACAGAAAATACATGCCACAGACGAAACAGTATGCATCTCTTTCTACAAATGTATTTTCACTTTTGTAAGAAAGAAACAAAACGATATTTGATAGATTCGTGTCAAGATATCAAAGAACAGTTTAACGGGGCATCTCCATATGTCTATCTCAATCATAGATATAGAATGGAATAGATGGGCTATAAAAGCCGTCAAACATGAGGAAAAGAGATAAACTTATACACATTGCCAAAGGAAAGAAGAAGACGGCATCATTTTTTTTTGTCTTTGTCACCGTATATAGGTGAAACTGGTAGTGGGGATTGTTTATCACCAGCGTCTGGTGCTAAACAAATACGTGGATGAAATTTGTTGTGTGAAGTATAGCTCACTGTGCAATTATTTAACAGTTTAATTAGTGTAATTGTGAACTATTTGAACATTTAAATCTTGGTGCACTGCTCCGCTTTAGGTTGTAATAGTTATAGTGCTAGAAAACAGGAAAATAAAACCCTTTACAGGTAAGACCTAAATTGTGTCAATATTAAGCGCCAAAACTATTTTTTAAATTATAAATACAAGTTATATTGCAATATTTTATCCTTCTACTATGGTTCTCAATCATATTATGGGATTAAACATGAAATTTCAAACTAATTATAAGGTTACTATTAACCTAATAAGTTAAGAATGTCGCCATTCAATAAGGTCACCTATACAACCAACGCGTATAACATTTTGCCGGGTTATAATGATACCAGTCGCTACGACAATTTTTCCTTGATTCGTAGGTAATTTGTTACGTTAAAGGGAACTCACATATTAGTTTCTGTGTTACATTAATATTGACATATTTAAGTATAAAATTTTGAGCATTTTAGATAACAAAGGTAATTCTTTTGAAGTGAAACTTTCTATTTGCTTGTTTGTCTGTATTTAACAGATTTCCTTCGGAGATAATTACTCGAAACAGTTGGGTTAAAGCTACTGGTCGATTGAATTGGCAGCCAAACAAGCATACCCGAATGTGTTCTAAGCATTTTGAACAACAGTGGATTCAGAAAAACAAAAAAGGCACTTTTCTTGGGAGTGGTGCTATTCCTAACTTTTTTTACAGGTCAGTAACTTATACATATTATATCTACAAAGTAAATACCCTATCAAGCCGAAACCTATATTTATTTTTCACAGACCCAACTATTTGTATAAGGGATTTCAAAATTAATTTTACAGTTTTGGATTAATGACACCAAATTTTTTATAAGAGTATGTTAACATGGGTAGGTACCAAATTCTTTTCTACTATTTTGAAATGGCCAAAAATATTATTAATGGTTTGATTTTGGACATTTCCTATTTACATAACAAGTCTGACCATTAGTACAGATACAGTTTACAAATTTCTTAATTATTATTTTTAATGTTGTAAAATTAGCACCTGCTTTTATTTTTAACCTGTATACATATTGTTTCAGGACGCATCGTTGTTGGGTTTCGGTTCAAATTTGAATACGCCCCGAAAGAGAAAAATGCGGCTTCAAATGCTGCGTTTGAAACAATCATCGAGGACATCAAGTAAAAAACTACGGGCAGTGCGTGAATCGCTTAGACGATTGGGAAAAAAAGTAGCCAAACTTGAAAATGTGTTAAGTGATTTGAAGTGTAAGTTAATGATGCAAAATGAGCGGTTGGACATTTTAGATACTGCAGGAGAAACCAATAGAGATTTTCTGAAAATATTATTAAGTACATACATTCCCTTTTGCACCAATGCTTAGAAAAATTGTTAAATAATTTTTTTTACTGAAGAGTTTACGCATAATCACTACCCGCTTTTGATGAAATGTATTTGTAAAAAATATTTAAATACGCGAATTCATTGCTAATACGCTGTATTCGATGACAATAACGGAGTTATTGAAATCTAATTTTAGAAAATGTTTATTAAAAATTTTATATTTATACATTTTCTAAATCTTCACATATATTTAGTAAATGTATAAATATTGGATTTTAAATAAATTGCAGAGATAAAGAAAAAACAATGATATTGCCCGCTGTATTCTTAATCAAGCGTCGATCTTCGCAAGGTACCTAGCTGGCAAAAGCTGGAAGTGAGTGGTCGCGGATCGTACTCAGTGGCGAGCACTTGGAGAGGCCTATGTCCAGCAGTGGACGCGTGTGGGCTGATGATGATTCCTAATATTTTTTCTTATATTTGTAAAGATGTTTACATAATAGCTTAAATAATTAAGTAAAATGTTTTAAAACTAAATATACTCGAGTAAATCCGAAAAGTGTAGTTTTATTTAAAAGTGTAAATAACTTTAGACTGCGAAGGTTGAATGAAGAATACAATAAAAAAATTCGCAACTTCCTCCCACTTTTATTTTTTGAGACATATTGTTGAGCGAAGGGCGCTCATTAAAATGTCTCAATAAAAATACGTAGATCAACCAACCTTTTTACCACTATAAACATAAAGTAGGGTAAAATTTAAAGCAACACTGGTATACCCATCTACTTTAGGCAGGTATGACGTCATCTATGTCTGTCCCTTACGGGTATACGGTCACGTCCTATCTATTCATTCTTTATCTAAGATCTCAATGCAATTTCTCTGCGTCCGTCAGTTTTTTTTTCTGTATTAATTTTTTTTTTTAATCTTCGCTCACATTGAGCAGTGCCCATACAGCCTATTCTGTGGTATAAATTACTTTTTTAAATATTTCTTATTTCTTTTTCTTTCTAGTCGGCTTTCTTTCTTCTTTATTTTTTTTATATTTCGGAGACTGTGTGGCTTATAAAGGAGACCAGCCAAAATGGTACCAGAGTTGTACAGCTACATATTATATAACATTAAATTTGCTGTTTTTCAATGATAATTTTGATATATGCCATGTAGTCGGAAACAGCAGGAAACATTTTTAATATCCATTTATGTTTTTTGTGAAAAGAAACTCTTTGGACGTTGCGTAAAACGAAACATATATTTATTTTTCAAAAACTCGTGTATTATGATGACCACTAAAACAAAAACTGACATCCACGTCATTTCTAAGCCTTTCCTAGATCCTAAAAATATTCTAAGCCAAGATAAAAAGCATAAAATATGAGTTTTTAATTTCTAAAATAATGGCTGTTTGAACAGTAGATTCCTTTGTCGATCTATTCTGAAGTGATGAAAAAAATATTATGTAAAAAAATCTGCTTGTAATTTTTTTGTTGTTGTTGGCTGCGTTGTCGTTAGTTTGGTTGTGTGTTATTGTGATTGTGTTGATTGAAATTTTAGGCTTGTTTATTAAAATAAATTGAAATTTATTTTAATAAACAAGCCTAAAATTACGCTTTTATACATCTAACATTATTTATATTAAATACTTCAAAGTTTTTAGTAATTTACGAAAATAGGCTTGAGTCTTAGACTTCGTTGATTAGTGTAGTTAGGAAGTACTTAGATAAGTTTGTACCGAACTCTTGATGCGTGAGTAAATAAAGTAATACATATTTTAATAATAACCAAAGTAAACAAATGGCAATACTAATTACAATATTTTTGTGTTCTCGTACAGGGTGTAAATATTACATAAGCTTAATGCTAAATCTCAGTGTTCAGTAAAACCTAAACGGCCTTATTAATAAAAAATTTACCCCTTGGATCATCCTCGGATTAGTTACTTCATGTTTTGTCTTATTTTGACATATGACAGCCGACATGTGCGGAAACCTTAGACTATAGATATCAAAGGACATGAAATACCTACGAAAAAAGCGTGAAAAAATTTGGGTTGGTGCTCTAAGATGGCGGAAAAACTAGGGACGCTGCATCCAAGATTCCACACTTTTTATGTTTTTCTTTATACAATTCATTAAAAAAATCAATGAAAAATGTATAACTGTAAAATGCACTCACAAATAACGCTCACTGACTGATATTTTAGCACAACAACACGGTACTTTGTAATGGCGGACTGGACGCTTTATTCGTGAAATAGTTAACATATAGCGAGTCCATTAGTGTACTTAGTCTGAGGCGGAAACAAGACAAAACACGGAGTAACTAATCCGAGGATGATTTATGTAGTAAAATTTTTATTAATAAGGCCGCAAATGTTACGTAGTATGTACCTAATATGTTAAGTAAAAATTAAACTGCAAAAGATGTGATAATAAAAATTAAAATAAAATAAACTCAACAAATACAAGTAAGCTCATAAGTACTATAAATTACTTTTGTATCTTATTTTTGTTCTATTACCATGAATAAAATATCATCCACCATCCTCTGTCATGACATTTTCGTTGACTTTCATACATTTCTAAAAAGCGAAGAATGTATTAAAACACACTTCTCTTTTTTCAACAATATCCGAAATAACAATTTCGGAAATTATTGCCGGCAGCGCTAGAAGCAGCGGCATGGGGTGAATGTAAATGCGGCGCTCTAAGGTATTGAACGGGTAGAGCGTAAAGTTGCACTTCGTGCGAAGGCTCCGAACGCGCCTTAGTAGGGAACGAAAGAATTAAAAAAATTTCTTATCTGTAAAAAACCCCTCCACCCTTCTCTTGCTTGCACAGACCTACCACAAATAGACTTGCAATCGTACCATAAGACAGAGACCGAAAGCTACGCTGCAACATGAGCATGAAAAGGATGCAAATATTTTTTTTTGTCCTTATCGGCGTGTTCACTTTTTTGCTTGGCCTAGTGTCAAATCTGATTGTAGTAGGCCAAACAATACTTGGTCAAAAAGCGATCTGTGATTTTATGTGGTTTTAAGTGATAAAAAGTTTATTGGTTTTAAGTGATAAAAATTTTATGTGGTTTTAAGTGATAAATAGTTTGTAAACTATAAATCCATTATAAGCTTTGAATGTGTTCTCACTTGGTTCAAAGGAGGATAGTATAGAACAATCAAAAATTGATAATCTGACTTCTGTCAAAAATTGTCTTTACAGGTATGTAAATTAAAATATTGATTATGTAAGTGTGCATAACAGGGTTGTTAATTATTAAGATAATTATTTTCTTTTATAATTAAACATGGGTCATATTTGCTTGACAATTTTTTTATGAAATATTTGGATTGTGAAGTGAAGTGAAACAAATGTTGTAAAATGTAAAATTAAATCAGAGAATAAATTTAACCAAATTGCTTTTGTATTTATTTGGCATTCCGTTATCATAAAAAAAATCCACTAATAATCAAATGCATTCAGATACATGACAGTATTACAAGTTTTGATACACGATCTGATATAGCAAGTCCGGATGATTTGTTTTAGGGAATTTATAATAGATTGTCCAATGATAATTATTAAGATATAATTATCATGATAACTATAATTGATACCTGACTGACAGACATTTACACAGATAGACATGATGTATTTATTAATGGGTCCATATTTGGATCTGATAACCTCAGTGGTCTAGTAGTTACCACACACACCGAACCATCATCGGAGGTTCCAGCTTCACTTGCTTGTCATTATCTTTTAGGTATATAGAAAATTCACAATTATTCAGTCTAATTTGAGTAGATAATGCAAACTCGTACTAATTTATTTATTTTAATATTATCTTATAGTATAATATGTGAATATTCCTTTAATACTATTGTTCTAATCTATTTATTTTTTCATTGTTGTAGTTGGAAAGGCAAACACAAATTTCTGCAAATCAGTTGAACAAGTTGCACGCTGTTCGCGAACCTCGTGACTTAAGAAGAAAGTGGCTCAGTTGGAAAAAAAATTGTTGGATCAGATATTATTAAAAAAATAAGCTGTTCCATGCAAATGTAACATTCACAGAACCTAGATTTTTTTCGCAAATTCAAGATTGGTCCTATAGGTTCCATGGTTCACATTGTTTGTCTGGAACAAGCATACAAAATTTGGCTCCTGCTTCAAAAGTAACCCTGTATATTATGTTGATGTGATAATATTATATGTTCGCAATAAACAAATAAAACCATATCAACCTTTCATCATTAAAAATTCTGTTTTAGAGTTAAAAGATGTCATATTGTTAGGGTTCCGTAATTCAAAAGGAAAACCGTTTGCCACATATTTTCGCATTTTTTAAAATATACGACAAGGAAGCTCTTGGCTTTCATTTCACCTAATGGTAAGTGACGATAAGGCCGAAGGTGGAAGCAAGCTTCACCCGGGTCTCTCAACTAAGGAACCAGCTATCTTACCTTTTTTGTCAGAAGACAACAATACTATCAACATTGTTATTATGGCGACAAACAGGTAAAACGGTAGTAGCTCACCAGGCAGGTTCAGAAGCACTACCACCAAAGCAGAAAATCTGTCCCCATACCTATGGGGTTGAGCTTCACGCCTCCCTAATCTACTAGACCAAGGAGGCGATTAAATAGTTTATTTGGTTTCACAAGGGAATCAAAATCTATAGGATAATTCCCGTTGTCCTAGAAATATGAAATTTGGCAAGGTGTTATAGCACATATAAAGAAAAAAATCTGAAAGCCGTAAATAAGTTCATCGTTCGGAGCAGTGCCTATATCTATTATAAATAAATAAAATTGAAGTGTCTGTTTGTAATGTCAAAATAACAAGTTTTTACTAAATGGGTATGAATTAATATCAGTTACCAACAACAAAAACATAATTTTAAAAAAAATTGTCTGCTTGTTTCCGCTAATCTCCGGAACGGCTGGACCGATTTTGACGGGACTTTCACTAATAGATAGCTAGATAAGGTATTATATAGGCTACTTTTTATCAAGATCTCAAAAAAATGCCTACTGTAGTATACTGGCAATACTCAGAGGTCTGTGTCAGTGTTAGCCGGCTGTCAACCGTCGTGGTTTACGGCAGTGTTGCCATATATACAGATTTCTCCGTATTTATACAGATTTTCGATGTGTAATACAGATTAGCACTGGATACAGATTTTTATACAGAATTTTCTAACTACACACAATCCGACCGAAGGAAAGTCCGATCGCAGACTGCGGTTGCCGTCGGACTCCTACATGCTTACCATGTGTGGCCTTTACAAAAAAGAATAAAGCAAAATGAAATGACTAGGTACAGTGTTACACACAATTATTAGTTAGTTTGTTGCAAATGTTTGAAAAATTAATTTTTGTTTCAATTCACCTTGTTTTCAATTTTACTACGTACAGTACATACCTACATAAGTACTTAAACAAAACATCAATTTTATTAATTTCTTTATATTTTTATTTAATGTACGATAGTCAAACCAGTCTCCATAGCATGACCACCAAAACACGATATGATATACCGGTTTATAACAGTGCACTCTCAAAACATAATACATTTTTATAGTAGGTATTTTGACAGTTCACCGCGATAAACCGCTTTATCATAATTATCGTGTTTTAGTGTTCATGCTACGGCTAATCACTTTAGTTCATAGCGCTTGTTTTTCAAAAGCAGCAATGATGATAATTTTCTGTTTTGTTTTTGGGATTAATATTCAATTTTGGTTAACTTGATTATGCAGATTTTGAGTTTAAATAGCATACAGATTTCATACAGATTTTAGCAGTTTTTACTACAGATAAAAGGTTCAAGGCATCTGGCAACACTGGTTTACGGACGTACGGAGCGTGCTTGAGTGGTGATATAGCTAGATTGAGTATTGAATGCCGATATTATTAGTATTTTACAAGTGGCGACGAGGATAAATGTAAGTACCCGTAATTACATAATTTTGTTAAAAGACGGAAGAATAAAACAATGTGAACTGTGTAAAAAAGAATGTGATCTGAGTAAAATTGAGTTAGGAAGTATCCTACATTTAACGAATGTTACCGTGTTGATATAAATATGTAACAATAAACGTTTTTATGTCTTGTTATTGGGACCATTAGCAGCGCATTGTGTTGACCAATAAACTGCAATATTGTACCTGCCTAATTAGAATTATGAGATGAATGAGTAGAAATAATGTTACATACTTGTAATGCAATACCTACGTAGTTTAGATAAACAACTATTAAACATTCTCAATTCTAGTAAGGCAATGAGTGGTTAAATATAATTATAGTGACAAAGATTTTAATAACATAACAATAAATAGTGACGGACTTTTACACCTTTAAGTACCTAATATGTACATTAGAACCAATCTCTAAGTACCTACCTACTTACCTAAGTTGTTTACGGTTCCTTTAGTAAAGGAATTGTTATGCTTTACGATTTTTTTTCTTGTTACGCCAGATATTAAGATGGACCTATGAGGTCTACAGGGTAGTGTTTATGGAAACGATAACAATAATACATGTAGGTATAAAGTAAATGATCCGCTGTACTTAAATTATCTACCTACTTCATGTAGTTATTATATTGCGATCTAGTGCACAAACTATATAGAGATACTACGTATCAGACGGCAATCTCACATAGACAAATTTTTGCTTGAAAAAAGAACTGTCAATACCATAGATATAGAATGAAATAGATGGGCTATAAAAGCCGTCAAACATGAGGAAAAGAGATAAACTTATACACATTGCCAAAGGAAAGAAGAAGATGGCATCATTTTTTTTTGTCCTTGTTATACGGTAACAAGGACAAAAAAAAATAGGTGAAACTGGTAGTGGGGATTGTTTATCACCAGCGTCTGGTGCTAAACAAATACGTGGAAGAAATTTGTTGTGTGAATTATAGCTTACTGTGTAATTATTTAACACTTTAATTAGTGTAATTGTGAACTATTTGAACATTTAAATCATGGTGCACTGCTCCGTTTTAGGTTGTAATAGTGATAGTGCTAGAAAACAGGAAAATATAACCTTTTACAGGTAAGACCTAAATTGTGTCAATAAAAAGCGCCAAAACTATTTTTTAAATTATAAATACAAGTTATATTGCAATATTTTATCATTCTATTATGGTTCTCAATCATATTATGGGATTAAACATGAAATTTCAAACTAAGTAGTAAGGTTACTGTTAACCTAACAAGCTAGGAATGTCGCCATACAATATGGCCACGTATACAGCCAACGCGTATAACATTTTGCCGGGTTATAACGATACCAGTTACGCTACGACTATTTTTCCTTGATTCGTAGGTAATTTATTACGTGAAAGGGAACTCACATATTAGTTTCTGTGTTACATATTTATGTATAAAATTTTGAGCATTTCAGATAACAAAGTTAATTCTTTTGAAGTGAGACTTTCCATTTGCTTGTTTGTCTGTATTTAACAGATTTCCTTCGGAGATAACTACTCGAAAACAGTTGGGTTAAAGCTACTGGTCGATTGAATTGGCAGCCAACCAAGCATACCCGAATGTGTTCTAAGCATTTTGAACAACAGTGGATTCAGAAAAACAAAAAAGGCACTTTTCTTAGGAGTGGTGCTATTCCTAAACTTTTTTTACAGGTCAGTAACTTATACATATTATATCTACAAGGTACATACCCTATCAAGCCAAAACGTAAATTTATTTTTCACAAACCCAACTATTTTTATGGGGGATTTCGAAATTTATTTTACAGTTTTGGATTAACATGGGTAGGGTAGGTACCAAATCCTTTTCTACTATTTTGATATGGCCAAACATATTATTAATGGTTTGATTTTGGTCATTTTCTATTAATATAACAAGTCTGACCATTAGTACAGATACAGTTTAAAAATTTATTAATTAATATTTTTAATGTTGTAAAATTAGAACCTGCTTTTATTTTTAACCTGTATACATATTGTTTCAGGACGCATCGGTGTTGGATTTCGGTTCAAATTTGAATACGCCCCGAAAGAGAAAAATGCGGCTTCAAATGCTGGGTTTGAAACAATCAGCGAGGTCATCAAATAAAAAACTACGGCCAGTGCGTCAATCGCTTAGACGATTGGGAAAAAAAGTAGTCCCACTTGAAAATGTGTAAAGTGATTTGAAGTGTAAGTTAATGATGCAAAATTAGTAGTTGGACATTTTAGATACTGTAGGAGGAAACAATAGAGATTTTCTGAAAAGATTTTTAGGAGTTGACAAAAGAAAGTATTCTGAACCTTTAAGGAAATTCGCGCTGTGCTTACACTTTTTAATTTCAAAGGCATATGAGTTTGTACGTAAGCAATTTAATACGTGTTTACCACACCCAAAAACAGCTGGTGAGTGGCGAGGAGTAGACAGCCTCTAGAAAATGTTTGTGATTTATTAGCAATTTTGTGCCATAGCTAGTAATCTGGCTTAATCCAAATGAAATAAGTCATCTCTATTTTGTCTGAATATTTAACAAGAACACATAGGATGTAGATATAGCTCTATGCACCGAACAAGTGTTTCTAATTAATTATATAGGTACTTGACAGAACATAATCTTCCTCAGAGATCTACAAATTGGTCTTGTCCTGCGCTATTTCCAAGTTGCCGCCAGCGGGGGCGAGGTTGGGGGTGGCAACACGGGCAACTAAGAATAACCAGCTATCTACATCGGCATCTTGCGTTCTTTGCCAGATCTTTTTTCCACATTGTGAGCAAACTTTGGGCTTTTAGCACCATATTGAGTGCGGTATCAGTAGTTCAATTCTTGAACTTACCCAGCCCAAGTGAATTTTTACCTGTATTGTAGTGAATTTTATCTCTGTAAGCCGAAGTCCTTTATTCGATGACAATAACGGTGCTATTGAAATCTAATTTTAGAAAATGTTTATTTAAAATTTAATATTATACATTTTCTAAATATTTAGTAAATGTGTAAATATTGGATTTTAAATAAACTGCAGAGATAAAGAAAAAACAATGATTATTGCCCGCTGTATTCTTAATCGAGCGACTATCTTCGCAAGGTACCTAGCTGGCAAAAGCTGGAAGCGAGTGGTCGCGGATCGTGCTCAGTGGCGAGCACTTGGAGAGGCCTATGTCCAGCAGTGGACGCGTGTGGATGATGATGATGATTCCTAATATTTTTTCTTATATTTGTAAAGATGTTTACATAATAGCTTAAATAAATAATAGTAAAATGTTTTAAAACGAAATATACTCGAGTAAATCCGAAAAGTGTAGTTTTATTTAAAAGTGTAAATAACTTTAGACTGCGGCGAAGGTTGAATGAAGAATTCAATAAAAAAAATCGCAACTTCCTCCCACTTTTATTTTTTGAGACATATTATTGAGCGAGGGGCGCTCATTAAAATGTCTCAAAAAAAATACGTAGATCAATCAACCCTACTTTATGTTTATAGTGGTAAAAGTCACTATAAACATAAAGTAGGGTAAAACTTAAAGCAACACTGGTATACCCATCTACTTTAGGCATGACGTCATCTATGTCTGTCCCTTACGGGTATACGGTCACGTCCTATCTATTCATTCTTTATCTAAGGTCAATACTGAAACGATACATGACATTTCTTTTTTTTTTATTGTTTTTTTTTTCAGATATGGCTACTGCTTATAGGCAAAGGGAGTAAACATACATTTACACTTTTTTTCGTCACATATCTTTTTAACTACTTTTGAAGTGAATAATTGTGCAATAAAAGAAGGTAGTATTTATTAAACTGTTTATTTTAACATTTTTTTTGATATTTTAGTAAGGTTTTTGCCTTTTACTCTTTTAAATTTTTTGTAACATTTTTTTTGTATCCCTTTTCTTCCAAATACCTATTTGTTTCTTTAACAATAGTTCCAGATGACCTCACGAGCTTTTCAGAGGGGTATGTTAACTTCTTTGCTTTCACCGTATTGTACTCCCGGGCACTTAACCAATAATGGATATTTTCAGTTTCAGTGCTCGTTAGACCGCTCTTCCATCTCTACAAAACCAGTTACTTGGTCCTTGCTCTTATTAAAATGAAGCCCTGGAGTCAATGATATCTCATCAAAAACTATTGAGCATAGCTTCTTTTTTCATCCCAGCTCGCAATCTAAAACAAATTAAAAATTTCATTTGTAACTTCAACATCCAATTTGCATGAAGCTACGATATGATACATTATAATGTTTTCAGAATATTACCTGTTCTTTCAGAGCTGTAAAAATTTGTGGATTGATTCCAGCTTCCACATTTAAATTTGATGTGAATTTATTTAGTGTTGTTTTCGATGGTAAAATGAAAATTCTATGTAGAAACCTGTAAGCTTTCGGGCTTTGCTTCATTATACTTAAAGCAAGTAATTTTTCTTTTGCAGAGAATCGTCTTCCTTTTTCCTTTCTATATGCTAAATTGATTTGCATTTCAATAATTCTTCTCGCATATGGATTTAATCCTCGAGTAACACTTGCTGGAACATTTGTAAATTTAGGTTTCTTTAAATCTGAAAAGCAATAACAAACAAATTTAATATTTATTACATTTGACGGATCAGTGGTGCAGTGACTGAGTAGTTACAATGTGAGTTCAATTCCTACCAACGACACACTTATGTAATAAACCTTAGCATTGTCTAAATATGTATAAAGGACATTGAACAAAAGTGGTCGAAATTTCCACCAGTAACATGACATATGTATGTATGACATGTGTATATAGTAAAAAGATAGTACTAAACAAAACTTGCTATTAACTATCTTACATAATGACAAGCCACTCTGAACCAAGTGCTTACTTCTTTGCTTAAAAATTATTTTTGATAAAGAAGTCTGATATCTGACCTTAACACACTTTTTGTTTAGTAACTAAGTACCAACCTGCACTTGATGTAGGTAGTCGTTCCTGTACATTTAAAGTTATGTCTTGTAACACTGCACAGAAAGGCTTGCAATAATTGTGGTCAAAGCGTCTTTTTTGGGAATAAGTGTGCTACTGAGAAATGTTCTCTGTAACAAATAAAAATTATTTATCATCACAAACCATTTTATATGACATCTATTCCTAATTCAGCATCGATTGATGATGTTTGTTAATCTTTTATTAAAAAAATATCTTATTATATTACTTTTTTCACATTAAGATACATATTTTGTCTAAATTATTACTGGGATACGTGATAATTAAGGTTAGGTGCTCACCAGTATCCTCAGAGTGTGATGACGATATGCCCGTAGTGATTTCTTCACTTGAGAATAGCGTTGGATGAGCAGTTATGAGTAAACGGTTTTTTGGTGTTATAAAACGTTTCTCGAAATGCTTATGACAAACATAATGGTTTCTAGGCTCACTTATACTCAAATCCCGGAATTTGTCACTACCAAGACACTAAATCCACTTTTCAAGTCTTTCCTTGTTGGTAAATGGAAAACGGTGTAAATAAACGTCCTGTCGTACACTATCACACCCTTCAACACAGCAAAAGTAATACATTTTAACAAAATGTAAATACAATTGCAAATATCACAGGTAATTGCGGAGATGTGGTCGGAAATTAATCAACGAAAGCGCACACTTGAACACAAGAATTGAAATGTCAGCCATATTGTTTGTTTGTTTTCGTGCGTGACGGACGACGGGCCACAGAGGGGAAGGGAAGGGCAGGGCGGGGAGGGGTAACTGTCACCTGACGATGTAGGGCCCCTTTCTGGGATGAATAAAAAAATAGTATGGAGATTACCACCCGTGATCTAGTGTATGTTAGTTAACTTATTAAAGAAACTATGGTCAAAGGAATAGAGCCATAGAGAAAATATTTTTTTCGTGTTTTTTTTTATTACACCGCGCGTTTAAGGCAAAGGTGACGCGAAGCGCTCTGGGTACCGTGGTACCCGGGACGCTTGACTGTATTTGCGCTTGGGGACTAATTTTAAATACTAAGGAGGTTACAGTTCACTTTTCAAAGATTTAAAATTAAATCTAAACGATGTTGGTATAATACAGGTCATTCTGTCAAATCCAAAATCTGTTACGGCTAAAAAGTTATGTTCCTTAGTTAGCTTTTTAGATATGGTAAGTTTTTTTAGTTCTATGTATTTATGTAAAATTTTATTAAGTTAAGAAGATATAACGGGGCTGACATTACCATGTGGTTAAAATGTGGTTGCCCCAAAATAAATAAAGAAATAAATAAGAAGGTTACAGTGGGTAATGTTCATTAGAAACAAAGTCAATGAATAAAAATCATTAGTTTGCAGACGAAACAATACACACAGATAAAAACGAAACAAAACATTATAAAAGATGAAATACTTATTTCAAATAAAAAAAATACGTAGTTTCCACTTCAATTCGGCGTTCCCGTCTAAAGTACCTACCACTCGAAATTGGCAACACCAATCTCTCTATTAGTTAAATGAGATTAAAAGGAGATGACAGTAATGAATTGAGTATACTTACTTGACCTTTGGGTCAAATTAGCAAGGTAGTGAGCAATATCTCCTACAGCACTGCTACTTTTTTAGTAGGTAAGTAGTATATTAGGTTGGGGAAAAAGTCTTTTCGCATTATAGTATGTATAAACTTCTAATAAAATCTCTTTGGCTATACTATTTGTATCTGGCTGGTTTTGGTATCATTGAAAGTTTAAATTTTAAAGAACATAATTCCAAATTCAAATTAGGAAAATGTGTGATTTTCATTTGTTTTTCGTACCGCCAAGATGAGTGAATCTAATGAAGAAATTCGATACATTTTAAAATTTTACTACAAAAAAGGTAAAAATGCAACGCAAGCCGCGAAAAAAATTTGCGATGTTTATGGACCTAGTGCAGTGTCTGTGAGAGTAGCACAAATTTGGTTTAAGCGTTTTCAATCCGGAAATTTTGATGTCAAAGATGCACGTCGCTCTGGTCGCCCTATTACAGATAAAATGGATGCCATTTTTGAAAAAGTGGAGCAAGATCGGCATGTCAGTAGTTACGACGTAGCTGAAGAACTGGGAATTGACCACAAAACAGTTTTGGCGCATTTGAAAAAAACTGGGTACACAAAAAAGCTCGACATTTGGGTACCTCACGAGCTCACTGAAAGAAACCTAATGAACCGTGTACTCATTTGTGATTCTTTATTACGACGTAATGAAACCGAACCATTTTTGAAGAAGCTGATAACTGGTGATGAAAAGTGGATCACGTACGACAAGAACGTGCGAAAAAGGTCGTGGTCAAGGGCCGGTCAGGCTTCACAGACTGTGGCGAAACCCGGGTTAACTCGCAACAAGGTGATGCTGTGTGTGTGGTGGGATTGGAAGGGCATTATTCATTATGAGCTGTTACCACCAGGCAGGACCATCGATTCTGAACTCTACTGCGAACAACTGATGAGATTAAAGCAAGAAGTTGAGAGAAAGCGGCCGGAATTAATCAACAGAAGGGGTGTGGTTTTTCATCATGATAACGCTAGACCTCACACATCTTTAGCCACTCAGCAAAAATTAAGAGAGTTTGGCTGGGAGGTGTTAATGCATCCGTCGTATAGTCCTGACCTTGCACCTTCAGATTTCCACCTGTTTCGGTCTCTTCAGAATTCTTTAGGCAGTGTCAGGTTAACATCACGAGAGGACTGCCAAAACCACTTGTCGCGGTATTTTGACCAGAAGTCCCAAAATTTCTATAGCAATGGGATCATGTCCCTACCTACAAGATGGCAAAAAGTTATCGAACAAAATGGTACCTACATACTTTAGTTAAATGTAAATAAACTATATTAAAAAATGTTTTGAATTTTCTTAAAAAATGCGAAGAAACTTTTTCCCCAACCTATTATGTTTTTTTTGTGTACAATAAAGAGTATAATATTAAGACAGACTGTATTTAAATGGTTAATAACAAAGACTATTGAGTTCTAACAGGTCAATAAGACAGACTGTATTTAAATGGGTAATAATAAAGACTATTTATATGATCAATATGAAAGACTTTATTTGTTGTGTGTGATAGGTCAATAAGAAAGACTATATTTAAAAGGTCAATTTGAAAGACTATTAGGGAGCAATAGTAAGGTCAATATGAAAGACTTAAGCTTAGTTAAAGGTCAATATGAGAGACTATGGCTTAGGAGCCAATTTGGAAGGTCAATATGATAGACAGTATTAGAGGTGGAAAATGTTGAGGTCAATAAGAAAGATCAAGTGATATTGGAAGAGGCTCAATAGTCATGTATTGTTACAGATTGAAATGTCCCATATGACGTCGGCACTTCCGAGCCTAGATCATTTTGAATGTGAGGGCGAACCAGTATCAGTAGGGGTCAGATGGGAGAAATGGAGAAGAGCTTTAGATATATATTTTTTAGCGACTTCTCCCCAAAACAAAGTAGATACTACGAAAGATACATCTTCAGACTTATGAAGCAAGAAGAGGGGGAAAGGTTCGAGACTTTTTTAGTAAGACTGCGAAATCAGGCTGACAAATGCAAATTTGTGGCTAAGGAAGAGCACCTGATAGACCAAATTATCGAGAAATCTCGTAGTGCAGAATTAAGGAAGAAAATATTGGCGGAAGGTGACAGTATATCCCTTCAACAAGTCATTAATATTGCTACTACACTTGAAACTGTCAATAGGCAACTGGAACAGTTTGAAAAACCTGGTAAAAGTAAAGTAGCCGTTGCAAATAAATTGGATATCAATAAAGTAGACAACAAGAAATTTCCAACGAATAGGAGTTCTGGAAAGACGTGCTTCAGATGCGGTAGTACCAAACATTTATCTTATGACAGTGAATGTCCAGCGAAAGACAAAAAATGTTTGAAATGCGGTATGATTGGACATTTTAAGGATCGTTGTAAAACAAGACCACAGAAACGAAAGACAGAATCAAGACGAGATGATAAATATGATAGAATAAAGAGATCAAAATTTTATAAAACTCAAAAAGACTCAGAAGAAGTAGATTGTGTTTTTCATCTGGACGAAGATTCAGTCATCAATTGCAAAGTCGGGGATATTGCAATAGAAATGCTAATCGATTCGGGTAGTAGATGTAATATTATTTCAGATAAAACATGGGAATTTTTAAAAAGTCATAAAGTCAAAGTTACGAACCAAGTCAAGAATCCTGAAAAGATACTATTGCCCTATGGGAGTCAAAAGCCACTAGATGTACTTGGCGCATTTGATGCCAATATAAGTATTAATGGCAGAATTAACAAAAATGCCGTTCTACGTTATCCGGAATGGAACACGGAACCTTCTTGGAAAGAAAACAGCTATTGAGCTAAATGTGCTCAGAATTGGCAGCATGGTAAATAATATCAGTATATTTCCGAAATTCAAAACGTGACCATTCAGATCCCCATCAATAAACAAATTAAACCCGTTATCCAACCTTATAGGAGAAAAATACCAATACCTTTGGAAGAAAAGGTAAACGTGAAATTAGCTGAACTCAAAGAAGCTGACATCATTGAAGAGGTCATTGGACCATCACCATGGGTATCCCCAATGGTGCCAGTTCTCAAAGAGAACGGTGAAGTCCGGATTTGTATCGACATGAGAAGAGCCAATGAAGCCATTATAAGGGAGAACCACCCGCTTCCAACAATGGACGAATTATTACCAAATTTTCGACAAGCTAAATACTTTTCTAGGCTGGATATCAAAAATGCATTCCATCAACTAGAAATTGATGAAGACAGCAGATACATTACAACCTTTAGCACCAGTAAAGGCTTATATTGCTATAAAAGACTCATGTTTGGTGTATCTTGCGCACCCGAAATGTTTCAGAAAGTACTAGAAAAAATGTTACTGGGGTGTGAAGGTACTTCAAATTTCATTGATGACATTATAATTTACGGGTCTGATGAGCTAGAACATGATAAACGCCTTAACAAGATACAGCAGGTGCTGAAGGATAATGACGTCCTTCTGAATGAAGAAAAATGTATTTATAAAACAAACCGGATTGAATTTCTAGGACATGAGCTTTCTGAAAAAGGAATAAAACCCCTTGATAAGTATATTGACGCTATTCGGTTATCAAGGAAACCCACTAACGTTGAAGAAATACAAAGCTTCCTTGGTTTGGTGAATTATGTTGGAAAGTGGATACCGAACCTGGCATCGCTCACAGAACCATTACGACAGATAATACGATTAAAGTTAAATAAATCGGCAAATATTCAAAAATATTGGACATCCGCTCAAGATGAAGCATTTGAAAGTCTGAAGCAACAATTGTCTAATATACAAACCCTGGGCTATTATAATCCAGCGGATAGAACTCAGATAATTGCTGATGCGTCTCCAGTTGGACTAGGGGCGGTGCTTATACAAATTGACCGTAATGGTCCCCGAGTGATAGCATTTGGCAATAAGAGCCTCACAGACTGTGAGAAAAGGTACTGCCAGACGGAGAAGGAGGCTCTAGCTCTTGTATGGGCAGTAGAGCATTTCAGAATACATCTTTTTGGCAAAGAATTCGAACTTATCAGCGATCATAAACCTTTGGAGACTATTTTCGGGCCTAAATCTAAACCTTGCGCGCGCATCGAACGCTGGGTTCTTCGCTTGCAGGCTTACAAGTACAAGATTATTTACCGCCCGGGCAAAGAAAATATCGCCGACCCTATTTCTCGCCTTTGCCAATCTAATAGACCCAAACCGTTTGACAACGAAAACTATATTAATTCGATTGTGGAGTATAGTAGACCAGTTGCAGTTCCATTACATGAAATCGAAGCAGAGTCTACAATTGATAATGAAATCCAAGCATTAAAAAAAGGAATATATGTAAACACCTGGGACGAATGCACAAACGGTTATAAAGCATTCCAGTCAGAAATCTGCTTCCAAGGAAATATAGCTCTTCGAGGAGGTAAACTTATAATTCCTAAGAAACTACGTCAAAAGGTCCTCGAAGCAGCTCATCAAGGGCATCCAGGCATAGTTGCCATGAAGACTCGCCTCCGAACTAAGGTGTGGTGGCCGAAAATTGACAAAGACGCTGAGAGTCGAGTCAAAGCTTGTAGAGGTTGCACACTGGTCTCAGCTCCCAATCCACCACATCCTATAAAAAGGCGAGATCTTCCAGTCGAACCCTGGATTGACGTCGCAGTAGATTTTTTAGGACCCCTACCATCAAACGATTACCTGTTTATTATAGTTGACTATTACAGTCGCTATAAAGAGATAAAAGTTATGAGAAATATAATGGCCACCGAGACAATAAAAAATCTTAAGGAAATATTCTCTCGAGTTGGATATCCTGCGACATTGACATGTGATAATGGTAGTCAGTTTACTAGCGAGATATTTAAAGGATTTTGCAAAGAGTGTGGTATTGTGGTGTATAACACCATTCCTTACTGGCCGCAAATGAACGGGGAGGTCGAACGGCAAAATAGAGATGTGCTTAAACGATTAAAAATTAGTCAGCTAGAAAAGAAAAACTGGAAAGAAGAACTTTTAGAATATTTAATTATGTATAATAGTACCCCTCATACCACCACCGGAAAGACTCCCGCAGAACTTTTCTTCCGGAGGCAGTTCCGAGATAAAATACTTACAGCTGTGGACATGGAGTACAAAATGGTAGATTCAGAAATTAGAGACAGAGATAAGGAAAAAAAAGAAAAGGGAAGTGAATATGTGGACCGGAAAAGGAAAGCAGTGGATTGTAATTTAGGAATAGGGGAAAAAGTTTATCTCAGGAACATGACTAAGGATAACAAACTATCTTCAAACTTTAACACGGATACACATACTGTAACAGATGTTAATGGCGGGGACATAAGAGTAAGAAACGATTCAACAGGAAAGGAATATAGAAGGAATGTTATTCATCTCAAGAGAGTAGAGAATGGTGAATGGAGTATTATTAATGAGAATAACAGAAATTCTACAAGTGATGATGAAGATTGATTATTAAATTTAGATAATGTATTCATATAATTATAAGTTACTAGTTAGTTAGTTTTAATAGTTACATGAGTACTTATTAAAACTATTAAGAATTCTAATGTCGACTCTTATTTAATTTAAATTAAAATAAGGAAGGGATGTAGTATACTGGCAATACTCAGAGGTCTGTGTCAGTGTTAGCCGGCTGTTAACCGTCGTGGTTTACGGACGTACGGAGCGTGCTTGAGTGGTGATATAGCTAGATTGAGTATTGAATGCCGATATTATCAGTATTTTACACCTACAAAAATCAAAATGCTGTCAAAAGTTACTATTCCACGCGGACGAAGTCGCGGGCACAGCTAGTTATGTAATAATAATTAGATAAGTTTGTAGGGCACCCTTGGTGCGTGAGTCCAAATCGCGATTGGCCGTTTTTGATGTAGTCAAATCGACAACATACGAGTAGGTATTCAACAACTTCGAAATCGTCATATTCATAATGATGCTCAATGCATAATGATGCATGCTGAGCATCATTATGAATATGGTGATTACGAATAGGTAGGGGGGTATAGGTATAGCCCAGTGTGTGTATTATGACGTCGAAATCCCAGGCAGTTTTCTGAATTGTTATAATGCCATTTCTTTCTCTTTGTAGTCCTGGGGTCCTACCGCTTAAGGGATATCTTTTATATCTTTGAATTTTAACTTGTATTTCGCATCACTTATGAGGGGTCTTATTTTATTTATTTGTATAGATATAGGCGCTGCTCCTAACGATGAACATTTACGGTTTTCAGATTTTTTCCAATATGTGAAATTTTAAGCGTCTATATCTATAGATTGGACAGACAAACCCTACCGCCTAAATTTCAAGTGCCGTTTCATAAGTGGTCGAAATCACAAGATAAAATTCAAAGATATGTAAGGCGGTGACACACCTACTTACACTTGGGTTCCCTATGTGTCTTCGAAAGTTGTTGACTCGCTTTTTATTATATCGAACACGCTGTGACGATAATTTAGTTGTGCGCTGTTTCATTATATCCATGCTTTATACCTACCCTAATGAAACAATCCATTCTAGCAGAAGTTATATATAGCCATCATTGTTAAGCTTTAGGACAGAGAAATATATCACGTAGTCGGGCTAGTTAAAACTTACCGTGCGTTTGCACTGACGAAACATCTACAAAAAAACATGTTTTTTAAACATGTTTCTGTCAATGTTTATGAATGCGTTTCCATTGTCAAACGACATGTTTTAGCGCAACAAGTTTCAAGTTTTACAGACGAAACATGTTGCGAAAAAAAAATTTATGAACATGTTTCACATACCTTGCGTTTGCACTGACAAAACATCTACAAAAAAACATGTTTCTGTCAATGTTTATAAACACGTTTTCATTGCCAAACGACATGTTTTAGCGCAACAAGTTTGTTTACCATTTTTCAGACGAAACATGTGAAAAAATATTGTATGAACATGTTTCTTATTTGAAAAGTCAATTGGTTTTTTTGTTTGAAAGATTTGTTTCGAAACATTTACATTTATGATTTTTTATTTTTTAAATGACTCTGTATAGAAAATGACTTAGGTATTTAATAGCTTTTGAAATACGTCTTATTAGTTAATAGGTATGTTAGTAGGTATGAGCGTCGGTGGCGCAGTGGACTCGGCACTTGCCTTCCAATCGGGGGGTCGGGGTTCGAGACCCGCCATGTACCAATGTGTTTTTCGTTTCGAATTTCATATGTACATTTGTCTGACGCTCCTACGGTGAAGGAAAACATCGTGAGGCAACCTGCATACATCTGCGAAGAAATTCAATGATGTATGTGAAGTCGACCGCATCCGCACTGGGCCAGCGTGGTTGACTAAGGCCTAATCACCCTAATATAGTGTAGGCTCGAGCCCCTCGGTGGGGACGTATATGGGCTGTGATGATGATGTTAGTAGGTACCTACTTCGGTGATCACATTTATTTCAAAGTTACTCTTCACACCTTTAAAGTTTTTTATTAACCTAGTTGATTTATTAATTGTTAACTAGGTACCTACTTAAACCATCTTTTATCTAATATAAGTAGGACCTACAGTTGAGTGATGGACTCCAGTGACGAAAAAGAAATATGCGATAGCATCCCGACGTTTTTGTCTATTTTTATATTCCGATGATTTGGCATACCATAATCATGGCATTCCATGCCAAAGGACAATGCCAGAAAATGTATGGAGCTATGCCCCACTTGTAAATATGCACGCCCACAATTGATACTTATACTCACGTATGCGTCATTGTAATGGCTTTTTATATATATAAAAGATAGTTTTAAACACCGTGCGAATATAAAGATATTAGACTTAAAAAATAAGCGCCTGCTATTTTTGATCAGCAAAGTTGCGAAAAGACCATTTGCATTGAATTCTAAAAATATGTATTATTTTCTATAAAATAATATTTTTTGACGGATATAAGTCATTAATTACAATTACAATACTTCTACCGTATTCGTGTATTTGTCAGCTATGGTTAACACCTTTTATTTAACCGTGAAAACGCCAATCTTCTTAATATCGTTAGTGCAAGAAACAATAAAAAATGCAACTGAATAATATTGTTCCATTTTGAGGATATCTACAATTATAAAGCTAGGTAGAAAATACCCATAGCCTAGAGAAAATGCAAGTTTCAACACAATTATAGGCTAAGGCTTAGACAAATTATTAGAATAGGACTCAAACTTTTGCACAGCTAACATTGAAGTGTTTGCTTAGGTGTCATACAAAGGAGCGGCACCTCTCAGGGTGTATTCAACACTGCTGGGAGTCTACTACTACTCGAAATGTTGACTTGCAAGTTGCGTTTAATCAATCAATGTAGTAAGAAAGCTAGAGAGTCAATAAAACAGATTTATTGTGTAATATCATTACAGTTGTGGCTTTTTTGCTGTAGCTGACAGACAGCTTATAACGAATTGCAGCCTGCCTGCGTCTGGCCAGTCTAGATTCTGGTCTTTAAATAGGGTGTATAATAAAATTCGAATGTTTATATTTATAATCATTTATTGTTCCTTCATGCATTATTATTGAATTATTTATGAAGCGCAATTGAAATAGTCTTGTCTAAATAATATTTTGTATTTTGTAACCTCT
This sequence comes from Schoenobius gigantellus, assembly GCA_963935595.1. Lineage (NCBI taxonomy): Eukaryota > Metazoa > Arthropoda > Insecta > Lepidoptera > Crambidae > Schoenobius > Schoenobius gigantellus. Next base: position 12,909,725 of record OZ012558.1, read on the forward strand.
TTTAAACATGCTATTTACTACTTCAACTACCCATCTTGGGAATGTTACGCAGCTGGTTTTATTGGCTTGCAATGTTGTCAATTTATATTCTTCATTGTTCACAGTTTCAGGTTCGATGACTTTATAGCTGTGTGCTTCCATTTCTGGTACCACAAAATGTCCTATCAAGAATAAAAACATCGCCATTTCTAAAAAAATATGTCACTTGATTGTTAAGCAATTTCATCATTTTCCGTGCATCACTATTTACTGCCTTATATGGTACTGACACATTTAAGATGTACCGATCACAACACACAATTAACAATTCTCAATAGATTTTCATATTTGTGTGTGCTGTAGGTTAATCGACGCACTGCATTGTTGCATCCTCGGCATATTAACATGCTTACAGTGAGGAAGGCTATAATGCTTCCAGTTACACCAAATATTTCAGAAGTATTCAATTAGTGGCTGATGTAGTGGAGGTGGGGTTGGCACTTCTTGAGTAAGATCACCACCAGTCTCATTCTCCATAAAACCTCCTACTCTGCTTACATTCCTTTCCAGATGCTGATTAGCTCTTCCCCAACAATTATAGCAAGCAATAGGTGGATGAAATATTACCTGAAAAAAATAGTATGATATTAATGATAATTACTTACATAATATATTTTACAAAAAGTTAAAAGAGTATGTTCAAAATAATTTTTATAATACACACCTCATTTTTCACACCCATGACAAAACTATATGTAATACCTCTTCACCGGTACTTAGTTCTGTGTTGCTTAACAGTGTACCTTCCTCTTAAAAGAGAGTCAGAGCTCACATCCAATGCATACCTACTCGATGACCGAGAGATTTATTGTTTCCATCATCTGACAACCGTCTTAGGATCTTGTAGCACTGAAACCATTGAACTGCATTTGGTCAGAGCTGAAAATAAATAATATTTCTATTAAATGATTTTATATGTTCACATGTTGTGAAGAGAGAATGACGTAAAACAAACTTCATCTAATGAATAGCTATTTAAGGAATGAGTGAGTACAATCATTTACCTTTAGCTACGTTGCGCATCTCTGTTCAAATCTGATACGAAACGTTTTCGTTGAAGTGATACACAAACTACAGTTTATGCACCGCGACATTAGTAATTTACTTTAAAAAATACGATGAATTAGAATCGCACGCACACAGAAAAAAACACAAAACAAACCAAACAACAACAAGGCAAGGCAACAAAACGGAAATGTCTATGTTGCTTTTTATTTTAATCCCCTGTTTTACAGCTCCGTCATCATGACTTTTAAGCCATGTTAAAAGAAACTATTCGACAAATACACTGATTACATTTTAAGTCAACGATCCTCCATTTCCAGTGTTGATTTTGACTTGATCCAAGTCTAATAGAATAATGATATGTTATTAATAGTGAAGTTACTATAGTACTTATGACCTAAATGCGTGAAGCAATTGTACACAGAACTAGCTCCTATTCTAGACCTATAGGCTTAGACAAAAGCCTCACGCTCATTTTTCCACAGTCGTTCCGCAGAAAAAATGTACGGAGATGACATTAGCTGCGCAAAACAGAGCGTGAGGCTATCACATTCTAATGTCATTTCCATACATTTTCTCTTCGGACCAACTACGAAAAAATAAGCGTGTGGCTTTTGTCTAGGCCCATTGTAAACTATTAAAAAGTTAGTTTATTAGTAGTTCTGTTTATTATCTTGCTACTTATTAGCACTAACTTGAAAAAGTAGCCTCGTTTTATGGACATTAAATACACTCGGTCTTATTACAAAACTTAGTTTTGATTTAAGCCTGATGATCTTTCACTTTTGTTAATAAGATTAGATATGGATATGGTTATAAGGCGGAATGGCTTTTACGCTCCGGAGTGGCTATTCGGACCCGATAGAAACGTAATCAAAAATAACTTATAGGATAAAATCTAAAACTGTAGGTTGGACAGACCACACATAGCAGAGAGAGCGAAGCGAGCGGAGCATGATAATGCATGTTTCATGCTCCACGCGCAAAAATCAATTATTACGTAAAATCCATCATCCCGTCGCCATCATTCCTCGCCCGGAACGCATACCGCCTATCTCATCGCGATCACTCGTTATCGCTTTCTTGACATTAGAACAATAATTCTAATGTCACCTGTGACATTAGAACTATTGTTCTAATGTCACGAAAGCGATAGCGAGTTATTGTTTTGAGATAGGCGGTCCCTATAGAATGCGATTACTATTCGGACCCGATAGTGAATTGTTATCGAAAATAACTTATAAGATCAAACTGAAAAAAGTAGGTTAGAGTAGATATTGTGACCATACGCAGTGGAGCGAGCGAAGCGAGCGGAGCATGAAACTGGATGAACACTGCATGTTTTCATGTTCCGGGTCCGAATAGCAATCGACTTTTATTAGGACCCGGGTCCGAATAGACACAACCTTTACGTCTATGGCTGGGCCCGGCGCAAAAAGCTAATGCCCAAAGCCGTGAAAAAACAACATTCAAAATGGCTTCGAAATCATTGTTTCCTTTTGATGAAATGCATTTTATTTTGAGTTTTGCTCTCGCACGCTTAATTGATTATTGAATGCCTCCAAAATTATTATTTTTATTTAAGTATTTATTTACATTTTGTCGTAACTCTGGGACCAGTGGGGCAAATTCTGGCATTCTCCTTTCTATGAACTTTAATGTATCTGATTTTCTCCATTACATAATTTCAAATGTTATCCGACACAGCTCGAAAACACCCCAACATGTTGCAAAACATGTATTAAGACTCTCACAGCCGACAGTGCGAACGCAATCGTTGACAAATCCATAAAAAACATTGACAGACAACAAGTTTTGAGACAGTCCGAACGCAATCTGCAACAAATCTTAGGATTTGTTCCGAATCCAACACGATTTTCGGCAGTGCGAACGCAAAAGCACACACAACAAGTTTTGAGATTTGTATCATGCAACAAGTTGTAAAACATTGCATGTTTTATGTTTCTCAGTGCAAACGTACGGTTAGGTAGATTAACTATAACGCAGGGAAATCCTTTTAATGTGGCAACACCCAATATTCGAGTGAGAAGGACTGAAGTGGACACGCTCGTTGCAAGTCTATTTGTGATAGGTCTGTGCTTGCTGCCTCCCCTCTCTCCCTCTTCAAATAATAACATGGCAGACAATCTTCATACAACGGAATTATAACCGTAGCGCCATTTTGTTTTAGTGTTATATGACGTTTCTTTTTTTTAATTTACATGACAGGATCGATTCCGGATTTCCTTCCGGTCGACCATATTTGTTTTTATGTTTGTTTCTTGTTAGGTACCTACCTTGTGCATAACTTCACTTTGAATTGAGTTTACAATTGTTTCTCGTAATTTTACGTAATTTATGGTGATACTACGAGTACTGTTAGTGTCTGAACCCGGAATGATTTGAAGGAATTGCTCCAAGAACAACTTTGATAGCTTTCGTTTGCCAAAAGCACTTTGAAAGACGATTCTTCGCAAAATCATGTCTTACGGGCGTTGCTTACCCTTCTTTGTTTACTGAGGACGAGATTATAAGTGGAGTACTTTCTCGACATAATAGCGGTAAGTCTACATTTATTAGAAAAGTAGAAGCAACCGTAGTTTGCCCTAGTATTAACGTTAAAATTACTACATACCTCTTTCATTTTAACTTAAATTAACCTCTAAACATTGTCGCGATAAGGTGTGTTGAATCTCCAAAGATTCACTATGGCTCTTTAGTTTGTTAGTTGCTGAATATTTTTTTCAGTTAGGTAATTTTTGACAACAGTATAGAACAAAACAAACTTCCTATATGCTGGATAGAGTCTCCAAAAAAACTGCATTCGGATCTAAAGATCAGCACTCCGAAAATGTATAGTATTAGTCATTACTTTTCATGCAGAAAAATGCTGTTTTTTGTAATTGTAATCTGTCTGCTAATAAAAAGCAGCAATATGTTGGATTTTTAGTAAGCATTCTGCAGGAAATAATGTATGGAAATCACATTAGCCACAGGAAAGAATTATTATTCTATCAGTTGCAGTTAACTAGTCCAATGATTTGTGGGTAACAGTTCCAGTTATTTGTATTCCATTTATAGTTAAAAAAAAAATTACTCGAGCATGTTACAATTCATCTTTTCAATTAACTATTTTAGGAAATAACTTCTTATCAATAATTTTTAACATGATTATTAATTGTTTCAGAAACCATTGCTCCAGTCCAAATGTACTAGAAACTTATCAGTATTTGAAACCTATTGAATCTTCAGGTAATAAAAACTTCTTGCTGACCAACACATATGCAAAGAAGATGACTGAAATGCAAATTTACCTTAGCACCAAAAGCAAAAAAGGCTATCAATTTTCTTTGCAAGAAAACTTGATTGCTTTTGTGTTAGTACACAACCTACACTCACACAGATGTACCAGGTAAGACAAAAAGCTGTCATTTTTCAATGAACAAGACACACACACATACAAATGTGCTGTCATTTGCATGCTTCACTCGTGATTCAACAACGCTCTGTCCGTCTTTTTTTCAGGTATGTGGCCATAAGGCTTTAAATTTCTGCAGATAATATTTTTCTACCGTCCAGGATAACATTAAATAAAATGGTGTCAAAACTCAACATCCAAACTGGAAGCTGTCCTCAAGTTTTTGAAGTGCTGACAAAAGAGGTAAATCCTATATTTTTGAACTTTTCACTGTTAAAAAATGCCAAATAAAATTCTGTGACAAATTATAAATAAGTAATTAATACAATAAAAATTTAAAAATGTAAAATAAACCAAGAAATCGACACAAGAAAAATTTGGCTTTGGCTTCAACAAACTGAGTTCGTGTGTTGACTCCATTTCCATTATGCTACCTAGTACCTACTTATCTGATCCAACCAAAATTTCAACTATGTATATTGAACAACTTTTATTTATCTTATTATATTTGTCACTTGGCATTTTCTTTGAAAATGCTAATTATAACAACTTTTCAACCTTTATCTTGCTATGCCAAGGTAAACTTTATTCATTTTGATATGTATTTATCAATAGTGAGCTTACTGTAGAATAAAAGAAAAAAAGCTAATTCTTTAAAGCTTTAAATATGCCACATTATCTAGGTTGATTTATTAAAAGAAAAGAAACAATTACAATTGAACTTATTTTCAGGTTGCAGAATGCAGATGAAACTGACTTATGATAAAAAGAGGGACTCCATTGTTTGGATGTCAATGAAAAGAAACAGCAATTTGTCGAACACTCTGTCGTTCTTATGTTGAGAGGGGCCATATATAGATGGCAGCAACCAATTGCTTTCTATTACTATGAAGACACTACCACAGGCATAGAATAAAAAAAATATTTATTTTTAAGGAGGTAATTGCTGCTGTTGTGGATTATCAAATTATTAAATTGTGATGTAATTTTTCTAAATGCCTGATTTTATTGATGTTAACTCTACACATATTATAAATGTATAATATTAATTTACAATTTCAGATGACACTGTTACAGTAAGTGCATATTTAAATATTGTTTATAACCCATATCACCTAATTAAAGGGTTAAGAAATAACTTCCTCAATAAAAATATGAAAATGGATGGAAAAATATCAAAATGGAATGATATTGTTGTGTATCAAACAGACTGCAGTCACACAGAGTTTAGATAACTACACAAACAAACAACATGTTGTTCCTGAAAAGATAAAGAAAATGAAGGTATGTTCCTCTTTCTTTCTATTTATTTAAATTTTGCTATCCTAGTATGGTTTCACTTCAATATTATATTTGAATTCGATTAACATTAATATTTTGTTTTTAGGTGAAGAATTGTGTGAAAGTATAGCAGTACCTGGCAGCATTATCATACAGTTCAAAATTTTGTAAGTATTATATTAGTAGCTTTCCGCTCGCGGCTTCGCCCGCGTTATTATTGTTTTCCCGTGGGAATTTTATATTTTCCCATAGGAAAAATAATTTTGTAGCGGGAGGTCGGGGTTCGAGACCCGCCATGTACCACTGTGTTTTTCATTTCGAATTTCATATGTACATTTGTCCGACGCTACTACGGTGAAGGAATAATCACCCTAACATAGGGTAGGCTCGAACCCCTCGGTGGGGACGTATATGAGCTGTGATGATGATGATGATGATGAATAAATTTCATAGAAATTGGAGCAGATTTTAAAAATTTTCCATAGAAAATTTCAACCCCTATTTTGCACCCTCAGGGGGTGAATTCCCATAAACCACGAAACACGTGTTCAATGAAATATTTTTAAGAACATGAATCTCAAGTTTTATCAAAATCGTTGCTAATTTTAAGATTTTTCCATACAAACTTGCAACCCCTATTTCATCCCTTTATGGTAATTTTTTTTAAATTCTTTCTTAGTGTGCGTACACATTTTAATTAAAACAACTGTCCAAAATACCCGTTTCTACCATTAGCGGTTACGGCTGTGCGTGCGTCTATAGATGGGAACACCTTCTTTTATACACGGTTATTTTTTTATCACCCTGGAAAATTTAAGGGACGCTTCACGACATGGTATTAGAATGATTTAAATATGAATAAAAAAATAACTTACTTACTTAATTTTATATTATTTTTTTTAAATATACAAAAAATGCTGCACTTGTTGAGAGCAGCATTTTTAGAGATTTTTTTATTTTTTAAAATATTTTTTTAATTTTTTTTTATATAATATTGGATGTCTCCTGAAGCGTTCCTAAAATTTTCCAGGGTGATAAAAAAATAACCATACATTTAATCATAGTATAATTTAATACATGGTGTTTCAAAATAATCAATTCTTTATCGAAAACTCATTATTAAAATGTGTTTCGCGTAATGTCATTAAACCCAAAATTTTCATGTAAATCATAGACATGATGATGATGATGATACTATGATTTTCATGAAAATTTTAGGTTAAATTACAAACGTGTAAAACATGTAATAATGAGTTTTCGATAAAGAATTGATTATTTATTGGTTATTTTGAAACGCCGTGTATATAGATTAAAGAAACACAAGAATTGTAGTTCAAGTATGGATGTGAACCAAAGTATTTGATGTATTACCCTTTCGCTGATTTCATCTTAGTATAATGATTACACAATCACCCAGATCACAGACATTAGCTAAATGTATAATCTTACAATGTGTAGACTACCCCATAACAATAGGAGAACGATTTACAAAAAGAAAAAGGTTTTTTTTGACGCTTAATGTCTTATTTTTTCAGCTCTAACTATGCTGATGGAAAACTGATGGATGCAGTAAGTAACCCTAAAAAAACTGCAAAAACAGTTTTACTTTTTGATCAACTATTTGACAGTTTGAGTGGGATAGCAATTTATTGCAAAGAAGCTAAGGGAAGCCTCTACGGACAGCTGTTACTACACCATAACCTCATCTCATCATGTATTCTGGGATGAAGCCATAAAATAATTACAAAAAAATATGTATGTGCATTCCGCAGAAAACGAAAAGTCAGTGCCCATTTTGAAAAATTCTATTACAACATTAAAAAGTTACTAGAGGCTGTAGCAGTTTTTTTAAAAAAAGAAGGAATAAAAATAATGCAGCTAAGAGATTTAAATTCAGATCCAATTGAGAATTTAAGTCAGTTGCGGGTATACAATTATAGAAATAATAACCCAAATTGCCACAGTCTCAACTGCACCTTTAAGTCATTATTAACAACTAGAATTATAAAATTTCTTTAAGAAATTAAATTGTGAAGATGAAAGTAATTACTTTACAGACTGTAACAACATTTTGCATAAAGCTACAGACATTATTCAATAACACTGATGATGTCATGCTTGGTTATCTCAATACAGAATATATCTTGCAACAGGCCCATCGAGTACGAGTATGTGTGCACTCACAGGCCCACACATTTGGGTGGGTAGTGCGAAAAGTATTAATGAAATTGAAAAATAATTGCAGCTCCTCCAAAAATTGCCTCACTACAAACGAGGAAATAAACATGACCAACAGAAGTTTTTTACAAGGAAAAAATTGCTTGCACTACCCACTCGAAGGTGCAGTAAAGTGTTTCGGCACAGTAATTACTGAATCAAATGAACACCTGGAAAGAAAAGCTCATGAAAAAAAAACATATGCCAAAATATAAAAGAGCTAATAAAGTCCAAGTATTTAGTTGATTTTATTGACTGTGCCAAACACACAAAAACATTATCCTAGATCATTTTCTCTGGTTACAAAATTTACGATTGTGAATTGGTACAAGAAATAAAATCTGAGCACTGTAAACACAAGAAATAAAATCGGTATTTAGTTTGAGAAATTGGAATTTACCATTAATACACAAATGACTACAAAAATATGATAAAAAAAATAAATAAGTTTTTGTCAGTCCTTTTACTCGAGTGGCCTGTGGGTAGAATATACGCGGCGGGCCTATAACGCTTTACGTGTACAGTACAACAATGGCTTTAGGATGCTGTTGCGGCTGCCATGGCGATGTAGTGCTTCAGGGATGTTCGCCGAAGCTCGTACGGATGGCTTCCCAGCTATCAATCGCAAAAAGGTGGCATCATTACTACAAAGGCTACGTAGTAGTTCGAATAGCATTCTAAAGGTCATTGCTGATAGGTTGGACTGCCCTATACAAAAACATTGGGTAGGTTTGTTGATAGGTCTTACTAACAATTAGTTTATAAGTACTTAAATTGTTACTAACATATAAAATGTATGGACTCTTGTATGGTCTGAAATAAAGTTGTATTATTATTATAAATTATCTTGGTTTTTATTTAATTTCCTTAGTAAGTTTGAAATAATATGAAATAAAAAATAACTGGCTTATAAGCTTACAAGATACGCAGTAGAAAATTTTTGGCTGTATATCCTCCCACTTCCTTTGCCGCTTAGCTAGAGATGAATTAAAAAAGAACAAACGTCATACAACACTAATAATTCCTGGTACTACGGTAAATAATCTTTGTAGGGCAGTCGGCAGTCTGATACGTAGTATCTCTAATAAGTCTGTGAATAATAACAAAACATCAAAGTTGACCAGTTGGGTGTGTTCCAACTGATTTTTTGTTCTTAATAATTTTGTCTATAAAAATTAAAACAATGACAAAAATATGTTTACTTTTTTTTTTTTTATCTCTGCCGGCAAGTAGGTTATAAAATAACTTTCATTTACACTCGTTTGAGTTGGGATTTATAGGTAAATAAATGTTGTTTCACTTTTCCAGGTTTTGCTATTAGATGCTATCAATGTGCATCCTTTCAAGATAACAAAGGAGAAGACACCTGCGGGGCTTACAAAAGATTTGACCGTAACACCCACATAGCAGTAGACTGCAATAGTGATGAATCCCATACTCCTGGTTCATTTTGCATGAAACTTACTCAACAAGGACCAAAGGGATTTATTTGTGAGTATATCAATAAAGTCAAGCCCAACCTATTACTGTCATCGTGTGAAACTAAAATACAGAAATATTTATTTATCCTAGTTTCTTTACATAGATACTTGTATGATGTATGTTTTTTGACTAACTTAAATTTATTTATCTATAGAATTATTTCAATATTTTTAGACTTGTGTTAAACTTTGTTACATTGAATACATCACATCCTAACCAGGCACCGGAAACCCTTTTAGTTGCTTAAGCCATTCAAAATGGTAACCCATTTGCATGGTAAACCAGTGGGCTAAGTAAGCAGTTCAAGGGGTTACCCTTACCACAATAAAATTTTACTGCTAACCTAATCCTAAAGGTTTCCAGTGTTTATGTGCCAACTTTTGGCATATAGTGTGCTTAGACATTAACAGCCAGTTGTACCAAGTTTTATGTTTATGATTTCCTCAAAAGTAACAACTTAATACATAAAAATGGGTAGTTTCACTATTAAATATATGTTTCGCACTATAAATATAACCTTTTTAAACATAAAGGATAAAATAAAACTACAATTGAAGCTAGTGGTGAGATATAATGGTGAAATTCTTACGTATTTATATTGACTTTTACTGTTACTTTTACAAAATCGTTAAACATAAAATTTGGTGCAACCGGCCATTAACCTACCTTTTATATGTAGTGCGAAAGCAATCTTCACCCAACCAACCCATTTCGGGGTTTTTGATATTGGTAAGTGGTAACCTGAATTAATTCAATCGAAGTGATTTATCTGTAAGCCAGTAAGCCCTTTAAAAACTTACCTTAAGACAGACCCGATTTAAACCCTAGAGTTACCGCCTATAATGGTAAGCGGGTCCAGTCCCTGATCCTAACAGTAGGTTTGTAGTAGATTTGGCAACCATATTGACTTCTATAGCTCAGCAATATTCCTATTAACAATACTATTCTTAAACCCACATTGTTAATATTATTATCAAAAGTACCAATGCAACCCATTCTTTCATCTTCAGGGGATGGCAGATGGAGGCAAGTTGTTCGTCGTTGTGCTTCAGTTGCTGACACTGGTGTCACTGGAGTATGTAATTGGGGGGTATATTCTAATGGTGTGTACTGGGAAGAATGTTATTGTTCAACGGATGAGTGCAACAATTCCTCTTATGCAAAATCCTCACTACTTATAACATTGTCAAATATTCCTTTAGTGATCTTGTACAAATATGTATTCAAATAAATATTTTAGTATGTCTTGATTCATATGATATTGACATTTTAAGTAATTTTAAGTACTTGTGTGCTAAGAGGATTGTTTTCATGATTTCTTAAAAATGTTGAAAATATAATAGAAAATTAGGTCTGTATGTTTTTATTTTAATGAAATAAACAATATAATGCTACATTTTTAAAACTAGGATAGAGCAGATCTTGAAGGTGCCTTTATTCTGCCTGATGGTAAGTGACGTCTCTGGTAACAATAAAATGCAATGTAAATAAAATAATGTTTTATTTGTACTGTTACAAAATTGAATTAATAATTAAAAATAAAAATATTTAAGCCTGACTTGGTTGATCTATGTTTTGTTGTTTTCTTACTTATGATTTTTTTTTTTTTGGAAAATGGAGAGACAACAGCAAAGATTGAGTAAACCGAGGCTTAAACCACGAATTAGGCAGTTTATGTGAAGAGAAGATGTATTAACTGGTAAATAATGTAATTTTTTGCTAGGAGATATACAGATTTTGTTATGTGTTTCTCAAGCTCCTAGAGCAGTATAAAGATTTATTGTAAGAGTGCATGCTAACGTCAACAAACAGCACTGCAGTTTGGCGTTGTATTTCTGTTGTTAAAGAAATTTGGTAAAAATTTGTATACTAATTAAATAAAAAAAAACAATAAAAAAATATTTTGTAATTTGCTTAAACTTTAATTTAACTGTAAATAACAGATCACGTCGGATACAGAAAGGATTAGTAACAGGGCCCCTAGTTAAGCTTAAGCTTGTTTTTAAGGGACCAGGCAATATTTATAGGCAATATTTAATTGTATTTAGACATTATATACTTATTAGCATCTAAAATATTTTATATTTTTTACTTTCAAACTTTTTTTTTATTGTACTAAACTTAATTACTAAAAGAGAAAAACATACAGACCTATGATTTAAAGTGTACTGAAGCTAATAAGATCAAAATTGTTAACTTCCTAAATCTTAAGTATCACCCGAAACAATACTTCAAAAATAAAATGAATGCAATTTCCTCTAGGGCTTACAACTCTAATGTACCGGGGAATACCAGAGAAGTGTGAAGCAGACAGCATTTTTTAAAATACTTACACAGTGCATCTGCACTTCACAATCCTCTTAAATGGTTATTTGAAATAATATTAATGTGCCTTAGATATTGAACTGACTGCCAGTATTTGATATTTTTTATATTTAAACAAAGTAATCTGTGTTTGTGAATATTTAATAGTATAATGTAAGCTTACCTACTTTTTGTATTATGAACACTATCTGGATGGTTGTATATCCTATCACTTTACTATTTCAGTTGAAGTTTAATTTATATAATTGCTTTAAGTAACTTTAATAATATGTTACCGTTAAAGTTTAAAGTATAGTTCAATCATAACAACTTACTGAGCAAACCTAACTTTTCCCAAGCTCATGCTGTACTAAATTAAGTGTAGCTGCACTCCAACGTTTATCTCTAACATTAATTTTGTAATACTTTTACACATTTTTATAATGGAACAAGGAGCCAATAAGTAAATAATGATATTCTATTGCAGTATTTGTCATTCATTCTTTTTGCTATTTTGATCTGATTGTATTTAAGCATAGGCTACTTAATTTAATATTTTAGCCTAGTTCAAGTCTGTCAAAGAACAGCTTTTTGATTCCGTCCAATCTCAAATATTTACATGTTTCTTTTTTAATATTGTGAATAAATTAATATCAATTGTGAACTTGTGGTATACTTTAACAATACTTCTATCATGATGAAAAGTTTGCATTTTGTGGCCACAATCATCAGGGGTGGGTGAAGTCATTAACTAAAGAAATTACATAAAAGGCGACTCATACACAAAAGATTAAAAACTTTATTGGATCCGATGGTGGAATAGTAGAGAATGCCATATGGCATTAAGTTCGCACATTATACATTAATCTTTTCCTTTGCTATAAAATTTTAATAACTACATTTCGTGTCACAAAACCCGGTTTTGTAATACCTTAGTCATGGTTACAAAACTTAACTTTGGACCATGTTTTGTAATAAAACGGTTGACGATGTAAAGGATGAAGTAAAAGTGAAGAGGGCAGCTCTTGGCCTCACCATATAGTGAGTGAAGATAAGGCCGAAGATGGAAGCGAGTTTCACCGAGTTCTCAACAACTGAGGAACTGGCTATCTTATGTCGAAACACGACCAGACAATGTTATTAACTTTGTTATTTAGGCGACAATCTTATGTATGACGGTGGTAGCTAGCCAGGCGGGCTCGGAAGGTTCAACCGCCAACCAAACAGAAAAACCTGTCTCCAATAGTCTCCATAGGGATCAAACCCCGGACCTCCAGACCATTATGCGGTGGTCTCAACCACTAGACTATGGAGACGAACATTGTGGTCGAGATAATAAAGATAACATAATATGTTATAACAAAAAATATTCATTCCAGCTGTAGCTTGCCTACAGTTCGGCAGCGTGAGGGGCTGACCCCAGCTGGACCACAAAAAAAACTGAAAAATAGATTGTTTGAGTATGCCGCTATAATGTCTAGAGTTTGTCGGCAAGTTTCAGAGTTTGTCGTTTGCGTGTTTCAACTGAGCCGCACGGATCAGAAAAAACAGCAAAAATCTGTTTGCTGATAAAGATATCACCGGAGGGAGACTCTGTACCAGGGTCGTGTGCTTGGGTATCTCCGTCTTACCTATTTCTGCCGCAAAGCAGTAGTGCTTGCATTGCTGTGTTCCGGTTTGAAGGGTAAGATATGGCATTGAAATTACTGGGTACCGTGACTTTACATCCTAAGTCACAAGTTGGCAACGTACGCTGTGGTTCTTGTGGGGGTTGCAGTTTTGCTGCGAATCTTACAGGAGCCACATGTATTACAGGTGACTGTTACCACTTACCATCAGGTGGGCAGTTTGCTTGTTTGCCAACTTAGCTGCAATAAAAAAAAAGATAGGTGGCAGTTTGTCGAAGTTTTTCGGACTAGTTTCAGTGCTCATCGGGCTCGCGTTTAAGAGGGCTGTGTGGCCCAGCTGGGGCAACGAGCTACTTGTGGGGGTTGCAGTTTTGCTGCGTATCTCACAAGAGCCACGTGTATAATGGTGACAGTTACCACTTACCATCAGGTTGGCAGTTTGCTTGTTTGCCAACTTAGTTGCAATAAAAAAACTATCATGAAGGGGGGCTCAATTGTCTTTTCCTCCCACCACACTGGCCCAGTACTGCAGGCGTAGCAAGGACTGTGGACAGAACGAAACATGACAAATAACATGTTTTTTCTCGCTCGTATAGCGATGATACGAGACGCGATGAGGATTAGTCACAATTTCTTCTACAGTCCACTCGCCGTGCTAGGTCTACTGGTTGATAGTGTTCAAAGTATATACCTACAATCTTTCACTTATGGCACAGATAATATAATACTACAGTATTATGGGTTCAAAGTTTATGCGTAGGTGTAACTTTTGGATGGGAGCTGTCGAGATTGAATACTTCAATTTGCCTAGATACGAGTAAGTACCTTTTTTATTTGGGAGGGGGGAAAATGCTTTTACGCATTCCTCGTGGTCGAGCCATAGCCAGCCACTAAAAACCCCCCAGCAGCTCCTCCGTCTGTCACAAGACAGGGGTAAGGGGACAACAGCCAGGCCTTATTCCCGCTGACCCCCTGCCTGTGACATGTCCGTTGCCGGACTCTCCACCTGGCTCAGCTACTTTGTGGAGCAGCACAGAATTGCGCCGCTCTACACCCCGAAGTTGATTTTTTATTGTGGTTGTCTTCCACGCGGTCCAACGCTCAGTGCGCCGAACCCCCGGCCCGCTCAGTGCGGGTAACGGGTTGCCCGACGGCAGACCCCTGGATCCACCGCCGCGCGGTGAGCTGAAGGTCAGGGAAAATCCCCAGAAGGTGCAAAGCACCATGGCGATAAGAATCGCCTCACCTCCGCCAGCCGAAATCGACTTCCAGCGAAAGCCACACCTCTTCTTAACACAAGAAGAGGGGACTTCGCCCTTCCCCGCATGATGCGGGTGGCCACACGAAGTGGCCCGCCAGGTTAAACCCGGCCATCCCACACCCCCCCTCCATGGGGATCCTCTCGTCTGACTATTAGCCCGCGGCAGAGAATCTGCCGGGTTGCCCAGGGTGCACCACAAGGACGTTGTCTGACATCGCACCCCATACGAGTAAGTACCTAGTTTAAGCGACCTCTTTCGTCAGGAAGTGAATTTCCCTCTTCTATTTTTCTATTTTTTAAGGGACTTCTATTTTTATTTGTATTAATTTAACTTATTTTTACATGGAGGAAAACTTTATTCTACCTACGTTATTTTACAAGTTTGATGCTTTGTGTAGCATCTACTTATCACTTACAATCGAAGCAGAAAAAATTGCCACAAAGAATCACATGGTAGCTGATAAAGAAGATTTGCACTGTACAAAGAAACTGTTTAGCAGAAGCAATCCATCACGACGCATTCATTACAGGCCAATGCAATAACTCGGCCAATTCTGCGCTTGATTGCATACGCTTCTACATATACCTACTTACCACAAGAGAGAACCTACTGTACTACATCGCACTCCTATACTAGCTTTTACCTCGGGGCTCGTCCGCCTCTTTATTGAATACTATGTAAACGACGTGATATTCCGTGACCGGTGAAATTGAAATGTTACATTCAAGTTAACGCCAATTACGCCAACTGGGTTCTAAAACGTTACGATGCCTTTATTTTGCTCTCCCAACTTGGAAACTATGTTTCACGGGGAATCACTCAACTGTAATGTAAGGAACATCTGTCTCATTCTTGGAGATGTAATTATTAATACGAGCCGTAGTGATAAGTAGCCTCATCTGTCT
Source organism: Schoenobius gigantellus (assembly GCA_963935595.1). Taxonomy (NCBI): domain Eukaryota; kingdom Metazoa; phylum Arthropoda; class Insecta; order Lepidoptera; family Crambidae; genus Schoenobius; species Schoenobius gigantellus. Next base: position 12,925,266 of record OZ012558.1, read on the forward strand.
CAAGTAGATAATTCGAATGACATACAGTGCCCCAAGCACGAACCACTATACTTATGGTTTTGGTTATGGTAATAGTATTATTTTGTATGAAAACTATAGCGGCGCCGCTACGGACGTTTAAGGAACTAAATGGTATCGTCATCATCATCATCTCAGCCGCACGACGTCCACTGCTGGGCATAGGCCTCCCCCATGGATCTCCACAACGATCGGTCCTGTGCTGCCCGCATCCAGCGGCTTCCCGCGACCTTTGCCAGATCGTCGGTCCACCTGGTCGGGGGCCTACCCACTGAGCGTCGCCCGGATGGTTAACCGTTCGGCCCCAACGGCCATCGGTTCTTCTAGCTATGTGTCCCGCCCACTGCCACTTCAGCTGAGCAATCCTTCGAGCAATGTCGGTTACTTTAGTTCTCCTGCGGATCTCCTCATTTCGGATCCGATCACGCAGGGAGACCCCAAGCATTGCTCACTCCATTGCCCGCTGAGCGACCTTGAGCCTTCGGACGAGACCCATAGTGAATGGCCACATTTCGCTTCCGTAGGTCATCACTGGCAACACACACTGGTCAAAGACATTGGTCTTGAGACACTGAGGTAATTTGGACGCGAAGATTTTTGGCAATGTCTTTGATTTTTGGTATCGTAATGGTAGGTAATGGTACCTATACTTAGTTATCGAGAACAAAAGTCTGAGAATCGTCAGTACGAATTCACTTTTGACATGTATCGTGTTATTCGACAGCTAGCTATCGTAATATCTCTCACCGAGTATTTTATCGTTACGTTACGGGCTTACGGTAGTTTCTAGCTGTCCATTCAATGGACTCAATTCTGTGCGCCCGCCGTCTAAATAACCAAAACTAAAATTTCTAAATTTAAACTTAATTTAAATGGCCGGTTAAGCAAGTGACAGGCCAACTAAATTTAGGCAGAGCTTAAGCTAAAATGTCTAAGATTAGTTTTAATTGAGTTTGTGTTGCTATCGTAAAAATATTAAAAGTAAATTAATCGATGGATCTTGTTGTTAAGGAAACTAAAACGGGTTTATGTTTTTATAACAGGTAATACATGTTATGTACATTTTTATCTTATTTTTAACAATATAATTGTAACTACTAGAAAAATATTTTTATTTTCTTATTCATACGGCGAAAACAATAAATTTGGGCAAAATTAAAATTTCTACTTCATGTGTTATTTGAATTTGTATTTTTCATTACCAAAATGGCGAATTTTAGCAAGGTTCTAATTTTAATCGGGATGATTTTAGTCGCCGCTAAAAATAGTCCGTTTAGGGTGTTTACGCGTAAAAATTTCACGTCTGGAATAGCGTTTGCACGGCTAAAACTAAGTTGAATTGACCGTCTAAAATTAAAAACGTCGGATCCAAATTAGCAATGTCAGTTGAATTTGACAGTTACCGTAGAATAGGATAATGGTTTAGCGGCACCTAAATAAAATTAGGCAATTTAGCGGCCACTTCAGAATTGAGTCCAATATCTCAATCGTTATCGGATAGTAAGTAAATACGATTACTATACTATAACGCTAAACGAGAGTGGTTCATGCTAAGCCCTAAGGGTACTGTGCCTTACTACAAAACGTTGTCTAACAGATGTCTAAACATGGTCATGGTTTAAATATGAAGTTGTTTCATTTGTGTTGATAGGGGTAGTTAAATACAGCGTTATTAGCGGTTGCATATTAAAATCTAGCCGCGCGGCTAGCCGCTAGTGGGTACATGGGCTTACTTCGCAGGTGTATGCAGGTTTCCTCAGGATGTCTTCCTTCACCGTAGGAGCTTCAGATAAATGTACATATGAAAATCGTGAAACGAAAATCACATTGGTACATGGCATGATCGATCTCGGGCCTCCCGATTCTACTCAGAGCATAGTCCAGTGCCGAGGCCACCGACGCTCTAGTTATGTTCATATTATACTGATTTGTTTCCAGTATTACGGCTTTCATTATTTCCTCACAATTATTGAGAAAAGCACTATAAATACCTCGGCGTGAACGGGATTGCCAGACTCGTAATTATTGTCTAGAAAGTTCTACCTGTCCGGCAAATCCTAACTTCCTGGCCTCTGCAGAAATGTACTAAAGCAGTCTGTTGTATAAGTAGCAGTCTGGATTAAAAATAGGGAAGTGATATGAAAAAATAGAACCGACTTCAAAGACACTGAAAACTTAAAAATAATCTTCTTCTATATTGAAGTCGGCGCCAAACGATGATCTCCTAGAAAGTGTTAAAATTTGTCACCGACTTCAATATAGAAGAAGATTATTTTTAAGTTTTCAGTGTTTTCGAAGTCGGTTCTATTTTTTTGTACAAAAAAAAAATATTTTAAACTTTTTAGTGAATGAAATCTTTTTAGTGAAAGAAACCCTATTTAATAAATTAATATTTATAATATTTGATAAATTAGTGTTTTCCTCGATTTTCTATGGGATCCCATCATCCGATCCTGACTTTGGTGACCACCCTTGCAGTATTTGGAAATCGGTTTAAAAATGATGGAGTTATGAGGTAACAAACATTTAAAAAAATACATACGAACCTCCTCCTTTTTTGAAGTCGGTTAAAAAGGAGGGACTGGCTTCTTTACGCGAAAATATCTCGTTCCAACAAAAATGTCACTAACACTACTAAAAACATAAATTGTTAAATGATGGCTATGGGGTAACTACACGCTCTTTTATTGTAATGTTATCTACTTACCTATTCTACTTTCTTACAACAAAATGTAGACGTTCAAATTCCTTTCTCCTTGGCTTGGTCGAATAAATAAGCTCATTAAGCTAATCCTCATTTACATCTGTTATTTTGTGAAAATCTACGTATTAGTTGATTTGATTCAGAAATTGCGTGTTCAGAGGACAAACTATTGTGTTCTTTTATCAGGTAGTATTCAGATGTGGGTTCAATCATAGTCTTAGAATATATTGGCGTAGTATAATCTAAGATTTCTTAGTCTATGGATTTAATCTGCATTGGCTATAATGACTTACGACTTACCTACGTAAAGAGAGACAGATGCCGGGAGAAATGACATCTAAGGGCAGATACCTATAGGTATATCATAAGCACGCGCATAGTAAGATTAGTAAGTTTCGAAAAATGGTAATTGGGACGAAACTTACTCTCTCATCATCATCACAGCTCATATATGGCCTCACCGAGGAGCTCGAGCCTACTCTAAGTTAGGGTGTTTAGGCCTTAGTCTACATGGCTGGCCCAATCAGTGCGGATTGGTCGACTTCACATACACCTTTGAATTTCTACGCAGATGTATACAGATTGCCTTACGATGTAATATTTCGCCGTAGTAGTGTCGGACAAATGTAAATATGAAATTCGAGAAACAAAAAACACATAATGGTACATGGCAGGATCGAACGCCGGTCTTCCCCATTAGAAATCCAGTGCCCAGTCTACAGCGTCACCGACGCTCTTTCGCACCGATTATTTTATTAAGAATTCATATTAAAATAATCTTAACACTTATTCAACTTACTTCATTTCCCTAAATGCTGTTCTTTTATTCAATAATATATAAAGAATAAAAAAAAAGAATATATAAGCAGAAACCGGTCTGAATAATCCGCTTTCTACCTTCGCAATTTGCACAAATCGTATACAAATAATAAAAGGGGATGGCTTTCGTGTGTTCAACAGGTTACACTTAGTGACAGACTCCCCCCGCTCCTTCCTAAACCAACTCTCCAGGGATGGGATATTTTTCGAATCAGAATTTGATGTAGTCTCGAGCACAGACGATAAGCTTTCTACACTATCACTATACTATTATTATAAGAGGAAAGATTTGTATAATAGTATGTAACGAATAAACTCAATAACTACTGAACCGATTTCAAAAATGTTTTCACCATTAGAATGCTAATTATTTTTCCTATGGGAAAATATAAAATTTCTCAATTCGATGCGTATGTTTTTTTTTGTGTGTAGGTATGTTACGCGATTACGCCGCCAATTGTGGACCGATTTCCTAAATTCTTTTTGTATTCGATAGAGTAAACTCCAAGGGTGGTCCCATGGTCACCAAAGTTAGGATCTGATGATGGGATCCCATGAAAATCGAGAAAAACCCTTAAAATTTAAGGTGTGTCCAAGGTGTTTTGTATGTATGTTACGCGATTTTACTTCGCCAATCGTGGATCGATTTTCAAAATTCTTTTTGTATTCGATAGAGTATACTCCTGGGGTGGTCCCAAGGTCACCAAAGTTAGGATCTGATCATGGGATCCCATGAAAATCGAGGGAAATGCTAATTTAATATCAGCTTTCAAAAGGTTGCATTCACTAAAAAGTTAAAAATAAAAAATATCTTACAAAAAATATAAAAACCGACTTCAAAATCACTGAAAAGTTCAAAATAATATAAGAATAGGTACAGACAACATCACACTTCTATATTGAAGTCGGTGCTTTTAAGACTAAAACCCATCTATAGCAGATCATCGTTTAGCACCGAATTCAATATAGAAGTGTGATGTTGTCTGTACCTATTCTTATATTATTTTTAATTTTTCAGTGTTTTTGAAGTCGGTTTTCATTTTTTGTAAAATATATTTTTTATTCATATTTAAATCATTATACTACCATGACGTGAAGCGTCCTTTAATTCCTGGGTGATAAAAAATAACCCTGTATAGTTCTCATCTCTAGACGCACGCACAGCCGTAACCGCTAATGGTAGAAACGTGAAATTTCGACAGTTGTTATTTTTCAAAATGCGGACGCACACTAAGAAGGGATTTTAAAAAATTTTAACCCTAAAGGGATGAAATAGGGGTTGCAAGTTTGAATGGATTTTTTTGTAATTTGCAAGAATTTTGATAAAACTTGAGATTCATGCTCTTAAAAACATTTCATTGGACACGTGTTTCACGGTTTATTGGAATTCATCCCCTTAGGGTGCAAAATAGGAGTTGAATGTTTCTATGGAAAATATTGAAAATCTGCTCCAACTTCTATGAAATTTATTATCCGAGCTTCTAAATACTTATAAATAACAGTCTTCTATATAATAGGCTTTAAAATTATTTTCACTGCGGGAAAATATACAATTCCCACGGGAAAACAATAATAACGCGGGCGATGCCGCGAGCGGAAAGCTAGTCTATAATATAAATATTGCAGGCTGCAGCTGAATTAGCAGCTAGGGGACACTAGCTGGTCCCATGCCTCTGGTGGAGAAGGGAGGCCCGTATTTATTACGGGCCAGGCCAAGCGACTTACGCGTGCCAGCGCCCTGCGCATGCACGTAGTCGCTTATCTTATAGCCGGAGAGGTGTTGCCGAGGGGTTTAGTGGGTAGTCGCCGCCTCGTGCCATGTAGTCCCACACACCCTTGCCCTTACCCAAGGGACACGGAAGGTGCGCAAATGCATTCCCCTCGTTAAAAAAATAATAAAAAAAATAAAGGCTGCAGCTGAATTAGAATCAGTCACTTTATACTAACTTACTAGTTTGCATCTGCCAGTGTTTTGCTCTGTCTAGTAGGATCCATCGCATTGAAACTTTTACTTCTTACGTGTTGCTAGCTACTAAGTACGATGCAGTGGAGGTTAAATTGGTTTTCCCAGTCCGTAAGTTTTATATTATGTTATACCGGGTGGAAAAAAAAGACCGTGGTTGGAGGAAAAGTACCTTATATATTGATGATGGCAAATTTTACTGAAAGGAAACATTCCTTTATTTTCAAAAATAATTAAAACTGCATTTAATGATTTTTAAAAAATTACCTGAACACGGAAAAAAAAGAGTCCCGGGATTTCTTTTATTCAAAACATTATATTGTCTTGAACATATTTTGTTGAGACAAAATAATTTACTTTGAAACAGTATGCCACGGAATTGACTTAAGAATGTTCATTTTCTTAATTCAATTCGAACATATTATTTTAACCTGAAGTTAATTTCGTTGCTTCAATAACATGAAACATGAAACACGTTGAAAGTACCTATAAAATTTAAGGGTTTCCCTCGATTTTCCTGGGGTCCCATCATCAGATCCTGTCTTTGGTGACAGTGGGACCACCGCACGAGTATACTCTATCGAATACAAAACATATGCATTGAATTGATAACCTCCTCCTTTTTTGAAGTCGGTTAATGACTTCAAAAACAGGAAGAGTTTGTGATGTTATCTGTACCTATTCCTATATAATTTTTAACTTTTCAGTGTTTTTGAAGTCAGTTTTGTAAAAACAAGAACCTTGCCCAGTATAATTTACCTAATAACTTCAAAAAATTGCTATCAAATTATTGGATTAGTTCGAGTATGACAGTTTGGAAAAGCGTCGGTGGCGCTGTGGACTCGGCACTTGCCTTCCAATCGGGGAGGTCGGGGTTCGAGACCCGCCATGTACCAATGTGTTTTTCGTTTAGAATTTCATATGTACATTTGTCTGACGCTCCTACGGTGAAGGAAAACATCGTGAGGCAACCTGCATACATCTGCGAAGAAATTCAATGATGTATGTGAAGTCGACCAATCCACACTGGGCCAGCGTGGTTGACTAAGGCCTAATCACCCTAACATAGGGTAGGCTCGAACCCCTCGGTGAGGACGTATATGAGCTGTGATGATGATGACAGTTTGGAAAAACATATTCATAGTACAATAATTATTATCATAGTCATGTGATAATTGTACTGTGAATATGTTGTTCTTCTTCTTCACACACAAACTACAATAAATTGTTCCCAAAACATGCACTTAATATACAGTTTATTTGTTAAACACCTGCAACCTCGCAGGATTAGATAGCTAACATCATAAACAACAACGTTTGTTCCACGATTTTTGATAATTTGTTTGGTTTTACTTTCGTACAAAAATAAATATTAATTTAATATACCTCTAGAATTTTTTTAACTCTACGCGCACAGAGCGCGAGCGTAGTCGTCTTCCGTCCGTATTGGTTTATAAATGAAACATAGACTTACCAATGTCACGCAGGACAGTGCGATAAAAACTTGAAAATTGATTTTTGTTCAATTTGTTGAGTTGTCCTAAGACTCGTAAAACAAATGTTGTAGTTAATGATGTTAGCTATTTAATCCTTCAAGGTTGCAGGTGTTCTACAATTAACAATTTGTATATTACGAGTACCTTTTACCGTACCTATAAACTTCTAGGAAATCGAGAATACCTATAGAAAATCGAGGGAAACCCTTAAAGTTTATACGTACCCATAAACTTTAAGGGTTTCCCTCGATTTTCATTGGATCCCATCATCAGATCCTAAGTTTAGTGATCTTGGGACCACCCCAGGAGCATACTCTATCGAATACAAAAGGAATTTTGAAAATCGGTCCACAATTGGCGGAGTAAAATCGCGTAACATACACACAAAACACGTTGGACACACCCTAATACTTTAAGGGTTTCCCTCGATTTTATGGGATCCAATCATCAGATCCTAACTTTGGTACCACCCTCGGAATATCCTCTATCGAATACAAAAAGAATCATCAAAATCGGTTCATAAACGACAAAGTTATCCGCGAACAAACACAAAAAAAGCATATTTACGGTCCTCCTCCTTTTTTAACCGACTTCAAATAACCCCCTTTTTTTTGAAGTCAGTTAAAAAGGAGGTTATCAATTCGACCCGTGTGTATGTAATATTTCCAGAACTGCCCAGTTTTCGTATATGTTAGTCTATATCAGCGTCTGAACAAATTTTAATGTGCCAGATTTCAAAAGTGTATGTATGTATGTTTTTATGTTTGTGTTCGCATATCTCCGGAATTACAAGTCCGATTTAAGTAATTCTCTTTTTGTTGTACTAGGTATTGTTCAACTTAGGGAATACTGCAAGTTTCATAAAAATCGGTTCAGTAGTTTTTGAGATAGGGAATTTTAACCGACTTTTTAACAAAATAAAAAAAAATAATACAAAAAAAAAATTATTTACAAGAAATAAAAACCGACTTCAAAAAAGTTAAAAATTATATAGGAATAGGCACAGACAACATCACACTTCTATAAGTATTGAAGTCGGTGACAATTTTAAAATTTTCTAGGGATCGTTTGGCACCGACTTCGATATATATAAGTGTGATGTTGTCTGTGCCTATTCTTATATTATTTTTAACTTTTTTGAAGTCGGTTTTTATTTTTTGTAAAATATTTTTTTATTAGAAGTCGGTTAAAAACGGTGTGCGAGCAGCTGTTGAACTTCAGTTCGAGAAAATCAGTTTGAGAACTGCTTAACAAAAAATATCTGGACGCTTAAAGTAAAGTCCATCAAACAAATACACCCCACACGGATGTTAACCACAGTAAAAAAGTTCAATTAAAAAATAATTATTTAACGGTAACTTAGACGCTTTAACAAATTTCAAATGGCCCGTAGCAAAGGAGGTAGGGGTAGGAAAATGTCCTTTCACAAAATGAGTTATCGTTACTCATTGAGCTTCGCTAGTCGCCGCCGTCTAGCTTCGCAGCGCTTCGTTTAGCCCGAGTCTCGTGGGCGGATGCTTCGCTAGCGCGTCCGACCTTTTCTGACTCAGCGTTGACTCAATTGCGCGAGCGAGTCAGTAGCGACCCGACGGCTCTCTCGGCGGTGTATTTTCGTCCCGGTCCCGGCCGAGGGTTGATGTTTTCCCGTAGGCTTAGCCCTCAGTCCCCTGAAAGTCACAGAGGGTGTTCGCATGGCCGCCGACGCGCGACCGGCTACGCAGTTCAATTCAGTGATTAAGTAACCATTTGTACCTGAGCTTTGTGTGTTAAACCGTTTTTCTGAATTGTTCACTTCAAGTGGTTTTATTTTCACGAGTTTTTTCATACTGGGCCGTTGTGGCTGGGCAGCGCGCATTATATCATAGACGGAGCATTTAGCGTTGAAGAGGCAAGTGATTTGAGCGCCGTAAGTACCTAGCAAACGTTTAATTTCTTTTTTTATTATGTCGTGATAAGTATCGATTAGTTCAGGCTTGTTGATATCGGCTAGCCAGACTAGATCTGGGTCAAGAGAAATGACCTTAGTTTTTATCTAAGAATGCAATATTTATAGGTTTCAAAACACAAAAACTCAAAAATCATTATTTAACAAATTAATTAAAAATGTAAGAAACTGAGATAAGCAATGTATTATTTAAACCTTGTATGTGTACATACATACCTACACCCCAACCATAATTAAGATGTAATCAAATACAAGTAAAATGAAAAAAAAGTTATTGACTCTACACCTCAAAACTCTCAAACTCGAAACGTCAAATTTTTTGTGCTTTGTTTTCTGATAAAAAAGAGCTTTATTTTGTGATAAAAAATATTTGATACTAAGCGAAAAGCGTTTCTTTAGACAAAACAACTTTTAAAAATGTTGTTATTCTTAAATACTTCGTTTTAAACATTTCAAACAACGTTGAAAAAGATATTTTTTTTTTTCCTCAAGCATGTACATTCTATAATTTACTTCTCCGACATTCTAATTTCTAATCGTTGATTGGGAGAGAACGCCTTAGCACTAAATCCGTCTTATGTACGTCACCTCTCACCAAAATAGTAAATACCTAAATAAACTTTTAGACATGTCTTTTTCCGAACACAATACTTAATTTTTTCATCCAGTGATGACGGTTTCAATTAAGGCGCTTAATAAACACAACGACACTTTAATTTCGAGGACATTACAGTAAGTGACTCTACCAAATGACTAATACAGCTCTGTTTACAAATAACTGTATTTATCAATGCAGGCGCACGCATGGCGTGAGTTACCTCACTTGTCCAGAGCTCCAAACCTAACTCAAGTTAAACGTAGAACACATTTTCTCGGTGAAAACAATTTAGAAATTATTGAAATGCATACCTACCTAGTTTGCAACCGACCGACGCGACGCGACCCCATATCAGTCAACATTTACTTAAGCATCAAGATATGGCGACCACCCTGTGAAAATACCTGCGTTACGTGGAAAATATTTTTAATAACATTAGATACAAAGAAGGGTTACTTCGGGTATAACGGCAAGTAAAATAATTATGTTCACTTTATTGCTACATATTTAAAGTTATTGCTGCTTTCTAAGCTAAAAATATATCTGTGGTACTTAAGGATCTACATTAAAAGTTTAAACAAAACAATTTATTTTTTTGCTTGAACAGACACATGCGAAAAAGGGCAAATACAAATACATATTTTTGTTATTGAAAAAACCGGTCAATTGCGAGTTAAATTCGCGTTGAGGGTTTCGTACAAACGTATCTAAATATGTAAGTTTCTAACAACATATTTACTATTTTTCCTTAATATGTACTGTAGGACATTGCTTCCTGCCAAATTTCATGATTTTAGGTCAACGGGAAGTACTATAAAGGTCTTGATTCCCTTGTAAAATCGCAAAATATTAGACATAAACAGTTGTATCTTTTGATCGCGTTGACATACATATTCGATTTTTTCACAGCTGAAGGAAACCATAGACCTGAGTATTTGATATAAATTTCAGTTTGATATCTTGATGCGTTCCTAAGAAAAAGGATCTTGGCAGACATACGAACAGACGGAGAACAAAGGGATCCCATAAGCGTTCCGTTTTTTGCCCTTTGAGACACGGAACCTTAAAAATTGATTATATGCATTCCCAACCCAAACACAAACATTCTAAATGCGCTAATCAAAGAAAGACAAACCTCATTCTGTGCCCAACAGTTACCGTAGTGGCTGAGATAAAATTGAGATAATATTTTTTTATAAACAACAAAAACCGACTTCAAAACACTTAAAAGAAGAACACAGACATCACATTTTTATTTTGAAGTCGGTGCCAAATGTTGGCTAGGATGAAATTTTTTTACAAAAAATAAAAACCGACTTTAAAAACACTTAAAACTAATATAGGAACACAGACAAAATCAGATTTTTCTTTGAAGTCGGTGCCAAATTTGAAGACCTGGATATTGTCGTTTGGCACCGATTTCAATATAGCAAAGTGATGTTGTCTGTATTCTTATATTATTTTAACTTTAAGTGTTTTTGTAGTCGTTTTTTGTTTTTGTAAAAGGTATTTTTATCTTTATAGAGAATTTATTTAGTTATTTATTAGCCTATCAGCTCACCGAAGTAACTTGAAAGAATACGACAAAGGGTCAATGCGTGCCTATTGTATTTAAAAAACTAACCTATAACTTCTTAAGGTTAAGGATCCTTCCATCATCAGTTCGTTCCTGACTACCAGACGCAAATACCTGAATAGCTTCGGAAAAAACATATAACACGTTACACGTAGGTACCTATAAAATTTCGGGGTTTCCCTCGATTTTTCTGGGATCCCATCATCAGATCCTAACTTTGGTGACAATGGGACCACATCAGGAATATACTCTATCGAATACAATAAGAATTTTGAAAATCGGTCCACAATTGGCGGAGTAATCGCGTAACATACACACAAAACACGTTGGACACACCTTAAAATTTAAGGGTTTTCCTCGATTTTCATGGGATCCCATCATCAAATCCTGACTTTGGTGACCATGGGACCACCCTTTGAGTATACTCTATCGAATACAAGAAGAATTTTGAAAATCGGGAAACGCTAATTAAATACCAGCTCACCAAAGGTGAGCTGCTTTTTAATTAGGGTTTCTTTCACTAAAAAGATTTCATTCACTAAAAAGTTAAAAATAAAAAATATTTTACAAAAAATAAAAACCGACTTCAAAAACACTGAAAAGTTAAAAATAATATAACCATAGGTACAGACAACATCACACTTGTATATTGAAGTCGGTGACAAATTTTAAGATTTTCTAGGAGATCATCGTTTTGCACCGACTTCAATATAGAAGCGTGATGTTGTATGTACCTATTCTTATATTATTTTTAACTTTTCAGTGTTTTTGAAGTCGGTTTTTATTTTTTGTAAAATATTTTTTTTGAAGTCGGTTATTTAAAGAGCTTTATATATTATATTAGCAAAGTTTACCAGTCACAAGACTTCGAACACTTCGATACTTCATTCAAATTATCATAACTAACTTTTCAAACTTTGTGAAAAGACAGCAAACAAGCGAATAATTTTACATCAATTTTAGATGTTTTGTTCACGGTTTGGTTTGGTATAAATCTCCCGTTTGATATTAACAAGGCGTTAAGTAAACTAAGTATCAATTCTCTGCTGCGCGCAGCCGGAAATTCACGAATACGTCACAACGTACAACGCCTACGTACAGGCACATAATATATTGATTAAACCTAGATAAGAAAATGAAGATAATTCACAAATAAAATCAAACTTACGTTTTATAGACAACGACTAGCATTCCATCCGCAGTTTCGTCTGTTATTTTCGTGTTTCCCGTGGAAAAGCTTTTACAAAGAGCTGAAGCTGAGAGCGGGGACGCTTGTATATGATTAGTCTTAAAAAATAAAACATAAAAAATACAAAAAATAAAACAATCTTCAAAGTCTTATAATAATATAATATCTTAATCTTACCACAGATAGGTATCTTACTACAGATAATATAATATCTTAATCTTACTACAGTAGGTAACCTTAGTTATATCTGACAAACAGCTCTAGTTTTTTATTATTGTATTATTCCATTGCACCGCAAAGTTAGGTAAGTTTTTCTGTTAAGCCGAATTAGAATTTACTTTATGTTTAGTTTATTTTAATTTTGTTTTCTGTTCCTAATCTTGTTTCGATCCATTTAGTGCATTACAAGTTGACTTTTTGCAGTCGGGCTTGTCGATTTTTTATTTTTTTTTACGTACCTACCTACTACCTAATAGATCGGCTTCGTTGAGTCTCTCCTGTAAATTTGACTCCTTGCCTTATTTTATTTAAACCCACATACATTTACGGGTTGACTGGTAGAGAATGCCTCAGGCATTAAGTCCGCCTTTTGTACACTTGTTGTTATGTTACGGCACTCGCTATTCCACCTCAGTCTCCATATGCTCGACAAGTACCAGTATTTAAGAGGAAACACCAAGGTCAAAGAATAAAAAAATTGGTATTTGTAAAATGTATTGCTGTTGCGCTATGTGAATATGAACAACTGAACTAAGCGCGATAGGGACAACTGCATCACGGATCGAAAATACCTATGAAAAATTATTTTACAAAAAATAAAAACCGACTCCAAAAACACTGAAAAGTTAAAAATAATATAAGAATAGGTACAGACAACATCACACTTCTATATTGAAGTCGGTGCCAAATTTAAATACTTTCTAGGAGATCATCGTCTGGCACCGACTTCAATTTTCACCGACCGAAGTCGGTTTTTTATGTATTGTAAAATAATTTTATTTTTATCTTTTTAGTGAATGAAATCTTTTTAGTTAATTTGGAAACCTTAATTTGAAAATTAAGTTTTCGATCGATTTTCATGGGATCCCATCATCATATCCTAACTTTGGTGACCTTGGGACCACCCTAGGACTATACTCTATCGAATACAAAAAGAAATTTGAAAATCAGTCTACAATTGGCGGAGTAATCGCGTAACATACACACAAAAAAAAAACATACGCATCGAATTGAGAACCTCCTCCTTTTTTGAAGTCGGTTAAAAAGTACACAAAATATACGTTTCGTAGTCCCCTGTTTTCTCCGCGAAAACTTGACCGATTCAATTACTTTTTACATTAAATTAAAGCAAGGCTTTTTCTGTGATTCTATGTTTTGCTTTTTTCATATGATCTCGTTCAATTTGTTTGTTGGACGTTTGAATACAACAGAAAATTAGGGTATTTTTTGTTTGGATTTTTGAAGGTTTAAATCTCTTTCAATAATTAAGGTATCTAATAAAAAAAGGAAAACATAGGAACATGCTTATAGTGGCCATTGATTGTATTGGAAAACATAGAGCACATAGAGCCATTTTCCAGGAAGGAAACAGGGGGACTACGTTTGTATGGAAAAAGGGTCCGTACGATTTCCTCTTAAGGCGCATAGTACTCCCAATGACCTTGCGTCGATCGTCCCGCACTGATTACATAGGAGTGAGTGAGTGAGTGAGAGTGAGGGGAATATTCAAGCAAACCTTTACGCGTAAGATGAATTATTTCAATAAAAAATTAATAAAAGCGAATAAGAAAAATCTAAAAAGACCATCCCCTAGAATATTGTTCACTTTATTTATTGAAATCGAAAGTATGTGATTTAACCTAATATTTACGAAGCGATTAGGTTTATAGTTTTAAAATCGAGGAATGTTTGGGTCGCATTTTAACTAAGTTTTAATTAATTTATCAAAAAATTAAAAAGACCATCCTCTAAAGAATGCGTTGAATAATAACATATCTTTTTTTTAAAGATTTTTTTATTCAATATTTATGAAGAGAACCGGTTTTTTCTGCAGTGGTTTTTTATGATTGACGTTACTATGCGCCTTAAACCGTAATGACAGAAAGCGGCATACGCTGCCATAGCGGCGTCTCTATTTCAATATTATTTTTACCTTCCCTATCCTACAAGCGATCATGGTATGGAAAGCTAAGGACCTCACTCACGCACGCACAGGTAATCAACATAACGTTATTTGGTCATCTGCGATACTCTGTGAGGTGGAGGTTCTACATTCGGACTTTGCTTATTAGATCCATAAACGATAAACCAAGTACAGATATATGTAGGTACCCGGTCGCTTCTCACCGCTCCAACTATACGACGAAAGTGATCCGATATATATCCATTAGGATCAATTCGCCTACAAGGCTTGAGGATCCAGGATAGGTCTCTATCCTATTCTACCTATACTATCCCATAACATAATGTCCCACTGCCGGGCAAAGGCCTCCCTTCTTTCTCGCACATCTTTTCTATTTTGGGCCCTACACCGCCATTCGTTAAGAAAGTCGTCGATAGTTCCCGACTTCTTTAATATAATCAAGGTAGCTCTGTAAAGGCCACCTGCGACCAACAGAAAAAAGAAAGAAGCTGTTCCTATCTCTTTAATCTACTTTACTTCTTATCTAAGCAATTTCGCCAGCATTAAATATTCAGAATCAAGCCATCAGTCATCCTAAAGGATGATATTAACCGCAGAAAATGCAATGACGCACTAATAAAGAACAAATGGTGATATGAGAATTTGCCGAGTCAGCTCAGCGAAGGTGGAGTAAAACGAGATTTTACTACCCAGAGGTAATAAAATTTAGCAGCATAGCAGTCTCAGATTTAAACATAACTTTCCCGACGTGCAGTGGCTACTATAATACGAGTACATCAAATTATGTTTTCGTGCTCTTTGCCCGGGATGAGAATTAGATTTGGAAGTCAGATTGATGTTATTTCTACTTTATCTCTATATATAATAAAATCGTAGGGGTACAAAAATCTGTAATTACGAAATATTAAGAAAAAAATACACAGGTCGCCTTAAAATCATTAGCAGAACACGATAGAAAAGTTTTAAAAAAAATTGTTTGTTTGTTGGTTTGTTTGTTTGTTTGTTTGTCTGTTTGTCCGGAAAGATCTCCGAAACTACTGAACAGAATTTGATATGGCTTACACCACAATGCTTAGAATTTTCCGGAAGAACATTTAGGCATAATTTCGTTTGTTTAAATTCACTTTTTATTTTTAGTGAAAAAATACCATATAAAATTTTCGAATTGGCTTTAGGTAGAAAAACAACATAGCGCACGTGAAATTATTTTAGCAAGTCTGTCACTTTTATATATATAAAAGTACTCTGTGTCTGTCACATATTATAGAGAGAAGGTATTTTCTTCCACGAAGGAAAGGCAATGGAACTACGCCATACAGCCTGATCTTAAGTAATTGGATTTCGAAAATTGAAAGGAATGAAGTGTTTCACATAGTACAAATAAAATTTAATATTTTCTGTTAATGGGTGTGCCCAACTGGATTTCGCCAACCAAATTGTCTTTTTCTTATATCGTACCGTGGTGGTAAGGCAAAAAGATCAAGCCATACAACCAATGTATAAAGCATTTTTTATGATAATACTTATCGAGTGACCATAAAATTTCACAAAATCGGTACAATTTTTGAAATATTTGAAATGTTGAAAAATAAAGATACTCTTTTCAAGGTATTTTGAAAGGTGTTATATGTTTTTACATTAGGACTAAGGAATCAAACTCTTTCATCCATTTAAAACTATTAAAAGTAATAGATTAATATTGATAATTAAAAAAAATATCTGACTGCAATGTTCTGGGTTACGCGTAGAGGGACGGGACGGGACTCTTGATCCTAATGTCTAAAATGACGGATCACATTTTTTTTGGATCCACCCAAGGAACATGGATATCGAACGAAGAACCTAAAGAGTAGAACACATTGAACCTAGCCACGTTGACTTAATTTGACATGACTGCCGATAAAGTTCGTTTCCAAACCCAGCGATATGCATATCAAATGAAAGGCCTTGATGAGTAGAGCACTATGAACATAGGAAAATCGCCCTAAATTTAACATGGCCGCCGCTCAAATAAAACGGATAAAAGTTCGTTTCCAAACCCAGCAATATGGGTATCAAATGAAAGGCATTGATGAGTAGAGCACTATGAACCTAGCAACATTGACATAAATTCAACATGGCCGCCGCTCAAAAAAGGTGGATAAAAGTTAGTTTCCAAACCTAGCAATATGGGTATCAAATGAAAGGCATTGATGAGTAGAGCACTATGAACCTAGCAACATTGACATAAATTCAACATGGCCGCCGCTCAAAAAAGGTGGAATAAAGTTATTTTCCAAACCTAGCAATATGGGTATCAAATGAAAGGCCTTGAAGAGTAGAGCACTATGAACCTAGCAACATTGACATAAATTTAACATGGCCGCCGCTCAAAAAAGGTGGATAAAAGTTAGTTTCCAAGCCTGGCAATATGGGTATCAAATGAAAGGCCTTAAAGAGTAGAGCATTAGGTACCTAGGAAAATCGACCTAAATTCAACATGGCCGTCGCTCAAAAAAAAGGATAAAAGTTCGTTTTCAAACCCAGCAATATGGGTATCAAATGAAAGGCCCTGATGAGTAGAGCACTATGAACCTAGCAACATTGCCATAAATTCAACATAGCCGCCGCTCTAAAAAAAAGAATAATAGTTCGTTTCCAAACCTAGCAATATGGGTATCAACTGAAAGGCCTAAAAGAGTAGAGCATTATGAACTAAGGAAAATTGCCCTAAATTAAACATGGCCGCCGCTCAAAAAATAGATAAAAGTTCGTTTTCAAACCCAACAATATGGGTATCAAATAAAAGGCTTTGATAAGTAGAGCACTATGAACCTAGCAACATTGACATAAATTCAACATGGCCGCCGCTCAAAAAAGATAGATAAAAGTTCGTTTCCAAACCTAGCAATATGGGTATCAAATGAAAGGCCTTAAAGAGTAGAGCATTAGGAACCTAGCAAAATCGAC
The DNA here is from genome assembly GCA_963935595.1 of Schoenobius gigantellus. NCBI lineage: Eukaryota > Metazoa > Arthropoda > Insecta > Lepidoptera > Crambidae > Schoenobius > Schoenobius gigantellus. The sequence goes on from OZ012558.1 coordinate 12,942,666, forward strand.
CTAAATTCAACATGGCCGCCGCTCAAAAAAAAAGGATAAAAGTTCGTTTCCAAACCTAGCAATATGGGTATCAAATGAAAAGCCTAAAAGAGTAGAGCATTATGAACTTAGGAAAACTGCTATAAATTCAACATGGCCGCCGCTCAAAAAATGGATAATAGTTCGTTTCCAAACCCAGCAATATGGGTCTCAAATGAAAGGCCTTGATGAGTAGAGCACTATGAACCTAGCAACACATAAATAAATTCAACATGGCCGCCGCTCAATAAAGGTGGATAAAAGTTCGTTTTCTAATCTAGCAATATAGGTATCAAATGACAGGTCTTCAAGAGTAGAGCACTATGGAGCTAGTAATATTGACGTAAATTCGACATAGCCACCGCTCAAAAAAGGTGGATAAAAGTTCGTTTCCAAACCTAGCAATATAGGTATCAAATGAAAGGCCTTGAAGAGTAGAGCACTATGAACCTAGGAAAATACAACAAAATTAAATATGGCCGCTGCTCAAAAAAAAAACTGATAAAAGTTCGTTTCTAAGCCCAGCAATATGGGTATCAAATGAAAGGCCTTGATCAGTAGAGCAATATGAACGTAGCAACATTGACGTAAATTCAACATGGCCACCGCTCAAAAAAGACGGATAACAGTTGCTTTTCAAACCCAGCAATAGGGGTATTAAATGAAAGTAGGCCCTGAAGGGTACTTAGAGTAGCCATGATCTAAGTGTGTTCCGCGGAACCCTAGGGCTCCACAATACCCCTATAAGGGTTCCGCAATAATTTAGAAAAATCAAAACACCCTCTCTGGTCGTACTTTTATTATGCTTATTAATAAAGAATACACTTTTAAAAACTATTGTTTTATTTTAAGGGTTCCGTCAAGTATTTCGCTTTCCAAAAGGGTTCCGTCACCAAAAAAGTTTGAGAACCGCTTCGGGGCCTATTGGATGTTCGATGTTAGATGTTACCTGTGTTTAGTGTCCTTCGAGACCGTGATAATGCAACGATCGTGAACTAACTAACGATAACTCCAAGTTTGTGTGTTGGATGTTAGTCATCACGGCGAGTTTGCTAACCGAACTATGCCAGCAACACTATATCGCACAGTACACGTTACAAAAACGGAAGTCTCAATACATTTTAAGGCTAACCGCATAAATACGTTTTTTCGCATTCGTTTTCTGAATGCGGGCATCCGAATGCATCAAATCTATACAAAATACTCATTGACTGCCGCACACGTTCGTTTTTATTACGAACGGAACACGTTCTGTACGTACGTTTAGGTAGAATGGTAGAAATCCCGAATGAGAAGAAACGAACGTCTGCGCTACGTTCACGAAACTCCGTGTCTGTATTCCGTGATCGGATATCGAATACGGAAAACGTATTTGTACAGTAACCCCCCCATTCATGCTATACATTAACTCTACGAAAACCGTATTACGAGCGACATAAGAACGGTTCAAAGGTCAAACAGTATAGCTTGACAAGGAGCTTACTGTACGACCCTCAGAACAATCACTACAGCACTACTACTACTACTACTACTATGCTACTACTATGCTTTAGTTATTCTTCTGAGGTACGACCAGTCAAAATTGGCCAAGTTGTCATATCCAAAAAATATATTTTGTTGGTGTTAGCAACACCCATTATAAAATCTAAACTTTATTCGTCTACAGTTCTTATTTATTAACAATTGTTTATTTTAATTCGAAACATGAATACGATAAAGATTATTCTTGCAACTGTGTAGTTCTTTCTACTGAAGAAGAATTTATTAATATCAATAATGTCTCTAAACAATAATTATACTTAGTGTTTATAGTAATATGTAATGTATTTAATTTTGTGGACTGTTAGAAAAAGAGCATTACGAACCTACGAAAATTGTCCTAATTTCGAAATAGACGATGCTCAAGAAAGGCAGAATAAAGTTGAATCATTATGGAATAAAATGGAGGAAAAAACTAAACACTGTGTTAAGTATTTTGATGGCGAAACGTAGTTCGCGGGCACAGCTAGTATTATAATAAATCTACATACTTCAATAAAATGAGAAATCTAGTGCAATTTCCACATCTTTTTTGTACTTGAAGAAGCTTTATGATGATCATCTTATAATGGGGAGACCCCAGGGGGCCCTGCACTTCGACCCTTAAGGATCCTTTGTACTTCCCCAATTTCTTCATTTATTGATTGCTATCACCATTTATGGACCAATTGAGTTCACTCATGAGTCTCAAAATTGGTCTTCGGGTTTGGGATATCCGTATCAAAGAGACTCATTCTACTACGAGAAAGGGAATCGCAGTAGCACAATATGTGTTCCATGCTCTCCTCTCCGTTCATTGCAGGCCCTATAGGTCTCTGTGTTGCTCAGACCCTATTTTGCTAGCATACGATTAGTGCTAAAGTGGCCAGTCAAAGCCCCCAACAGGAGTCGGACTTGCATTCTGCCTGAATTCATTGAGAATTTGTTGAAGTTATTCAGGCCCATGAACCGCTTGGTGTGCGCCATTCCTTTCTGAGAGACTCATTCATTTTGGTGTCTTCTCTTTGCTTGATCTTGTAAAGTACGATTCACACCAACCGGGCGAAGCAGGAGCGCAGCGCGTCGCGTCGCAGCGGATGCGCGAGCACGTGCCGGTAGCCGGCCACATCCTCCCAACGGCTACATCTGCTCGAACCCGGGCGCGCTCTCGCGTATCCGCGAGCATGCTCTTAGGGCCTAGGAAATACTTTAGTGTCGCATTCAGTTTCTATTTGCGGTATTGATGTGACGTACGCGAGGAGCCGACCGCGTACGCGAGATTCTGACCGCATACACGAGCAGCCGACCGCATACACTAGCAGCCGACCGCATACACCAGCAGCCGACCGCGTACGCGAGGAGCCGATCGGTAGCCGTGGCGTACGCGCGCATTCCAAGCGGCGTAAATTCCATGCAAACATGAACCTTAAGGCGCTATATCGAAAATGAATCAAACAATGGGAGGCGTGGTTTATACGTAAACGCGGGGCGCCCCCCGTGCTCAAGTAGCTAGTCTTTATATCTATGACAACAAAGTCGTGAATGCGTTGCGCCCGCATGCAATCAGATCATTTAGAAATTATCGACGTAAGCGACAAAATACAAATTATTTTATTAAAAAATAACTATAATGATTAGAAAAAAATGCTTTTGTACGATTCTGGATACTGGTCATGGCTACTTATTTAAGGAACTTTTTAATTAATACCTAACACCGTTTACTAGTAATCCTGAATATTCTTATTTTTAAGAGGTAATTTCAAAAATAAAAACTATCGAGGCAAAATCTTTAAATCGCGTTTCCGGTTCTTCTCGTGACTAGTTAAAGATATAAAGAAACACATATTTTACTTTCAGATCTGTAAGATCTCTGTTACCTATGACATTACATTAAAAATACCCAATATTTTCCATATAGCGCCTTAACATTTGTACAGAAGTCTGAATTTACTTTAGCACAGTGTGAAATGCGCTACGGCGCGTTCCGCCGCCCCGCCCGGTTGGTGTGAATCGTACTTTATATGAGTTACTCATAGTTTAAGGAATGGTGATATAAGCACTTGTAATATAAGAAAATAATTTGTGGCTTCATATTGTACATCTGTTCTTATAATCGTATAGTACCCAGGTTTATAGGAACTATTATAAGCGGTGCACAATACGAAACTTATTTTTCGCAAAATCCTGTTAACATTGTCAGGTTTGGAAAATTGTTAGTAGCAGGATCTCAAATACGAATTACTGAATTCAACAAGTCCAGTATTCGAACATCGCCGGAGCGAATGCTAGAACTTTGACTGAACAATGCAAAGTAAACAGACACTATTCAAACAGGACTTTGATTAAATTTGACGTTGTAGAATAATGTTGAACACATAGAGATTTAATGGCAAGTTTGAATATTGGCACTTAATCGCTGAAATGTACCAAATCGTTTTTGGATATTAATATGGCAAGTTGAATATGACCCTTTGAATACTGTGTGTATAACTGTAGATTTAATATCCGTAAATGATAGACAGGGCAATTTTTTGCTAAATGTCATACATCCTTTTTAACCGACTTCAAAAAGGAGATTCTATGTTCGACTGTATCTATTTTTATGTATGTTACCGATTAGGTACCTACTCCGCCATTTGTGGGCCGATTTTCAAAATTATTTTTTGGATCGAAAGAGTGTTCTCCTGAAATTATTCCATTGTCACAAAGTCATGATCTCATGGTGGGATCCTAGGAAAATCAAGGGAAATCTTTAAAGTTCATAGGCACGTCCAGCGTGTTTCATATTTTTTCTGAAGATTTTCAAGTATTTGCATCTGGTCGTCATCATGTCGTGTCACTGAGCTGATGATGTGAGGTTTTTGGTAGGTTAGGAGTTAGTTCTTTCAAAATAATTGGAACTTAGAGACGCGTAATTATATTCTTTTATCTGATTCAGGTGAACTGATAGTGGAAAGGAAGTATAACTTCTAAATAATTAGGTTGTGAGGACAAGCCCAAAGCAAAAATATTTTACAAAAAAAATCGACTTTAAAAACACAAAAAAGTCAAAATAATATAAAAATACATATTTAGAATAGCATTACAACTTAGGTACAGGATTACATTTTTATATCGAAGTCAGTGCCAAACAATTATCACTTGGAAGGTTATGTAGGTACCTACTTACTTACTTAAAATTTGGCACCTATAATCTATACTAATATTATAAAGAGGAGGGATTTGATTGTTTGTATTGAATAGGCATTGAAACTACTGAACCGATTTTGATGAAAGTTGGTATAGGGATAGTTCGAGACCAGGGAAAGGACATAGGGTAATTTTCCTACGGGAAAAATCTGACGGGAAATGTTTTATATTATAAAAATGTAATGCTGTATGTATTCTAATATTATGTTTCACCTTTTTGTTTTCACAGTCGGTTTTTAGAATACAGCCGTACCTATATGTTGTGAAGTTGCAAACATACGAGTAAATCATAGCATTGAGTGTCAAAAACATGTGTAGTGTTGCCCAAAATTGGTCTTAATTGGTAGTCATGACCAAGATCGGCCTAATTGTAGCAAGAAGTAGTCCAAGGCTGATCCATGCAGGATAAGAGCAACAGTCTTGCTTAAATATTGCACGGGTCAGTCTTGGTGTTGGTTTAGGACTCGGTCTTGCAGCAAAAGTCTCGCAAGACTGCAAGAACAAGTCCCATTTCTGGGCAACACTAAACACGTGAGGGTTTATTGCTTAAATAACTATTTAATCCCTACATCTCTCTGAGGCAGCATCAATCATCGAAATCTCGCCGAAAGCCAAAGCGGAATTTTATGATCTGTCAAATACCCTTAGGTCGTAAAAACAATCAACGCCGCCAACGTAAAACGTGCGAGAACCATCCTCTATCCCCTATTTCTTCTGAGAAAAGCTGTTGCATTATTAAAAAGTAAATGAGAACCGTGAGAAAACAGGCGAGGAAATCCCTAATCGCTTCTTTGGAAAGGACAAAGTATTCGATTGTTGACGACTGGATAAACTATTTCTCTAAATTAACATTCTAACAATATTTGACTTAATTCATCATCGCAGAGTGGAAAATGTTAAATTACTTACAATGTTAAAACACCAACCCTTTTGGCCAGTAGTAGGTTAATTCCGCTTCATCTAAGGCGACCCCGGCCCATCAATCGGACGCATTTGAGTTGAAGTGATGATGATGACTTACATTATCATGTCGACCACAATTCGCTCACTGATGAGGTGATCAGCATTCCCCAATAAGAGGATTTAGGTCATCTCTCACTATGCTGCCTGTCCGCATTTGTGAGTGGTAAATTCAACCGACCCCGTGGTCTACTGATTGAGACCACCCGGTATAAAGCTCGAAATTCGGGGTTCTACTCCCCATGGCGGCAAAGTTAGTTTAGTTACTGCTTGGTTTAGTTAATGGTAGGGCTTCTGTCCTACCTATGATTCTCCATAATAACAATGGTATACAATTTTCGTGTTCGACAGTTAAAACTAAGATAGTCAGTCCAGCCTATATTGCCGAGGAGTCCAGGTGAAGCTCGCTTCCATCTCCTGATTTCTCACTACTTACCATTAGATGGAATAAAGACCAAGACCTTGCCTGTTGTAAAAATAAAAATTGAATATCAGAATACGGTTCGGCAAACCGTCACGTGATTAGGTACTATACTACTTGCATAAACGTGAAGTTATTTTAGTTTCACGTCCCTGAAACTACTTGCATATTAGAGATTAATAGTACCAATCAAGGGTTATTAGATATTTAGATTAGATTTTATACCCTATTTAGAGGGTCAGTTAGTTTGGAAATCGGGTGGTTTTGATTACAGAAATATATCATTTACGATATGAGGATAAAAACAGCCATACGTTTAATGAAGCATGAATGTTCTCGTATACCCGTAGTAAGGAAGGATTGTAAGTGGCCCTGTGAAACAGGAGCCTAGTCCTTCTTCTTACATCTCTCTTGTTAGTAATTTTCTGTTCGAGATTAGTAAAATTCATGACAATCTCTCATAGCCAAGGATCAAATAACATTGGAGCCATGCAATAAATATAGCTCTATAGCAGAGCTACAACAGGAAAATTGAGTGACAAATAACATTATTCCCAATACAAGAATATAAGTCTATCACTAGATACTCATTTACGAATTAAAACAAATTTAAGTGTTATAGAGGACAATTATATTATTGCTCACTACTTCCTTAAATATTATAAAACAAAGTCTGTCTGTCTGTTCGCGATAAACTCAAAAACTACTGCACCTATTTTCAAGCGGTTTTCACCACTCGATAGCGTGATTCTCGAGGAAGGTTTTAGTATATAATTTGTTAAGTTTTTGTATTTATTTCTGTGTACATTAACGATATTTGTTGAAGATGTCGGGAAAAGATAAATTAAGGCGAAACGTAGTTCGCGGGCACAGCTAGTTGATGAATAAAAAAATACTGTTGTCACTTCTAGTATATTTATTGGAATCTATTAAATTTTACCTAATTTTAGTAAATTTTACCGGACGTTGCAACTAAAATTATATTCACATTTAAAATATAAAGGTACTATTGTTAATGTAGGATGTTATTGGAGCAACCGAAGAATGTATACAATATTTTCATTGTTGAGACATCATTGATAAATTGATGCAACCAAGTTCAAATCAATTCATACGGCAATCAAGAACGAATCAGCTGTTATACGGCTGCTCTACAGTCAATAGCAGACAATAATGAACGTTGCTTCTATTGATACTAATCATTTCAATTGAATTCATTCAGTGCTTATTTATTTATTTATACTTTATGTATATTGTGTACAACGGCGGACTTAATGCCTGAGACATTTTCTTCCAGTCGACCTTCAGGTGGTGCAAAGAGCAAATGTGGTAGTGCACCCAATATGACTGCTGTTTTTTTTTTAATAAATTAATTAATTGTATTAGTACATACGTAGGCATGTTTCTGTTTTGCTAGTAGTGTTAATGATCTTAAAAAAATAAGTCCGCACTATTTGAAAAAATAATACTCGCTTAGTAATAGCATCATTAAATTATATGCCACCTTACTTCGATTTGTAGAAGTTGAAACCACCTGATTGGGATCTAAAGGAGCTAGCTGTGTTCAATGCCATATGGAGACAGGAAATTTCTGATCGACATAGTAAGTGGTGGGACTTCAGAATCACGGCAAGTCTGTCGCTATGAATAGCGTTTTGTGTTACATCAAACTAAAGCTTAATAGCAAGAACCTCTAGACAAAATCACATTATAAATTCGTTAGAAATAAAATGGTATAAGTCGCGAAGTAATTCAAAGGTGTATGTGAAGGTGTTTATCTACAAAAGTAAATCTCGCGACAAGCTTTTATGTCATATACCTAAATTGTGTCAAATGTAAAATGATGTTATAAGTAAAAGTTTTAGTGTAAAAGATTATTTTTTCTTTTTAGCGCATTTTAATAAAAGCTTGTTTTTAAAAAGGTTTTTAAAATTTAATTGCTCATAGAAATAAGTTGTCAAACTTGGTTCGCGTTGAAATGGTAGTGACAGTATTTGCTAGGCCTTGCTAGGCTTCTATTACAAAAAAAAGAATCACGCGATGAGAGTTTTTCGTATGACTGACATTAGTGTCGCTATTAACTACAGATGGCGACACCGGTGTACGTTGCAAAAATAAATCGTATGTGCTTGACAAGGAAGGTTTGGAACATAGGATACGCAATTACAAAATATTTTATAAAAAAAATGAAAAACATCCTATATCCAACAATGATTCTAAAATTTTCATTGTCCGTTTACCAATCTCTAAAACTTTTTTTTTCTGTATACCGGGTATAAGTGACGGTGTCCCATTTCTTTTAACAGTGAGTTCAGACCATGATCCTAATTTGAAAATCACTGAAATATTCTCCCGGAAAATTCATAAATTTTCCGAATTTTTTATTTTTTTCTAAACTTTCTGATGTACCTACCTAATATAACTTAGTTAACGTTTACAAATCATAGTCTGTAAAAAACCACAATAATTACAAAAAAAATAAACTTCGCGATGTAAATCGTATTGCATTTCCATCGTACTGCGCGCGGAATCAGCTGTTTAAGTCATCGAACGTCAGCGCACCGGTGTGAACGGAACAAAATTTATGCCGGCGCGCCATACATTGCGTAACATGAATGAAAATTAAAAATGAAAACTCCTTATTCCCTTGAAAAGCTTTACCGGGAAAAAATAAACATCGGTAAACAAATATTAACATTGGTCTGAAGTCACTGTTAAAAGAAATGGGACACCGTCACTTACGAGTATACCCGGTATAACATTCTAAACTGACTGACTGACTATGGATATATCAATGCACCGCCCAAACCGCTGGACCTAGAGACTGGAAATTTTGTCGTACAGTGTAGGCATCCACTAAGAAAGTATTTTTGGAAATTCTACCCCTAAGGGGGTAAATAGGGGATGAATTTTGTATGGAAGTCCGTCAGTTTTGAAGTTAGGATCTTCAAATTGTGGGTTTAGGCTGGAGATTGAAAAATAATTTACACGTCTCAGCGATTTTGATGATTGGGTGGGTGCGCGATGATTCACCCCATAAGGGTGAAAAGGGAGATGAAGTCGTTGGAATAATTTAAGCATCTAGACTTGGAATTTTGCACATAGATACCTTATACAGTGTTGTGTGTGTGTGTGTGTGTGTTAATTGATTCAATTCACTACGCAATGTTTTTTTATTTTATTAATAAAGCAAAGAAATATATTAACAAACTTTTTCAAAAAGTTGAGTTAGGCCTGGTTTGGGTATGATATGACCAAACAAAAACAAGGCTCATTTTGAAAGGAACATTTTAATTTAAGAGGTACTTTCTAGTTACCACTCATCTTGATGACATTGTGACGATTGTTCTGTGTGAAATTTAATTTAAGTCTATTATTTTTTTCATCTAATAAACTTATAGCAAAAAAAAAAAAACTGTTTCCTCGTGGTCCTACTAATTTCTCCTACTAGTGGGACCACGAGGAAGCCTAGTTCCTCGTGGTCCTACTGCAGATAATAATGTCTTACAGTAGGTCCACGAGGATGCCTAGTTCCTCGTAGTCCTACTGCGAAGTTAAATTATTTAATGATACATTTTCATGTTACTTTATATCAAGTTCGAAGTATGATATAAAAAACAAATAGTATTTTATTCGCCATGTACTTAATGATAATTTTACAAAATAATATTTCCTCATCTTAACTTTTCTAGAAAATGACCATGCTTTCCGAAAGCGTGCATACGACCCGCGCCCCTACCGGCTAACTCATAGCGATGTGCGATGGCGGTAGCGAGGTAGTCGCTATCGTTTTAATTTCACGGAATTTGCTATTATAGGTGGTACGAAATCAAAAGATGACGCCATAAAGGCAAGTTAAAACGATAGCGAGAATGCAAACGATAGCGAGTATGCCAACGTAATGTTTGCGCACCTCGGACCACGGGGAGAGCAATAGACCCGCGGTTCTACCGCCTAACTCATAGCAATGCACTAGCTATCATTTTAATGTCTCAAGCCGTATGAAATCACAAGATGACGTCATAAACGAGAGCTAAAACGATAGCGAGTGAGTTTCATCCGTTTTATATCCTCTCCTATAACTCACTCGCTATCGTTTTAGCTCTCGTTTATAATGTTATCTTGTGATTTTGTACCGCTTGTGACATCATAACGATAGCGTGCAAATTCCTTAAAATTAAAACGATAGCGAGTACCTCGCTACTGGCATCGCACATCGCTATAAGTTAGGCGGCAGGACCGCGGGTCGTATGCACGCTTTCGGTAAGCATTAGTCATTTTCTAGAAAAGTTACATGGCGAATAATATACTATTTGTTTTATATATCATACTTCGAACTTGACATAAAGGAACATGAAAATTTATCATTTAATAATTTAACTTCACAGTAGGACTACGAGGAACTAGGCATCCTCGTGGACCTACTAGTAGGACATTATTATCTGCAGTAGGACCACGAGGAACTAGTCTTCCTCGTGGTCCCACTAGTAGGATAAATTAGTAGGACCACGAGGAAACAGCCCTTTTTTGCTACCATCAAAATTATCTTCCCGTTTATGTATTAACTAGAATAAAGAGATAATTTAGAATTTGTGTTTACTACAACAGTAGTCATTGGAGCAAACATTAGCCCCCTCAGTTGATCTTCATTGGGGGAAAATCGGGAAAATATAAAGCTTTTATCTTAAGTATAAAGTTATATGAAGTCTGAAAAAATACGAACATTTTCATAAAATATGAAGGTGTTGGGAGCCCTGATATTATGAGAACAAAGGCGTTAAACAGGAATACAATCATGAAAACAGCTGCTTGGCGGAAATAGGTGAAGCAAAAAGCACAAGTGGTTACGCATTATTACCATCCTGTCTTGTACAAATCCTCTCACTGGTAAAATGATGAGTATATGTACCATTTATACGAGTATATACTTATCTGTACCGTACTGGAACCAATAGGAAAAAATGGTATAGTTCGATTGATAAATCATGTATTTTTAAAAATCGTCATGGTCCGATTAGCCGCATTAACTGGAAAAAAAGTTAGCATAGTTCAAATTAACACCCTGTCTTGTACAAATCCTCTCACTAGTAAAATAATGAGTATATACTTATTTATATATAGTATATACTTATTCATACGAGTATATACTTATCTGTACTGTACTGGAACCAATGGGAAGAAATATGGTGTAGTTCGATTGATGAATCATGTATTTTTGGAAATCTTAATGGTCCGATTAGCCGCATTAACTGGAAAAAAAAGTTCGCATAGTTCGACTAATCAAACTATGCGATCGAACCAAGTGGCCCGATGATAAAATTTTAACCTCTAGTGACAATAAACGTGCAAATGGCAACCCTATCTGTGGGTCGGTTGAGTACACGCTCCCTTGAACAATGTTTTAGACTGTACCTACATACAAGATCTAACCATCCTACTAATTAAATAAAACACACTTCAGCGGACATTTAAGCTCGACGGGACCGCACGAGCCATGGAGAGCGGATTATGAGGAAAACGTATTTTTCGACGATCTCATCTCATCCTTTGACCATTTGTATATGTCCAAAATATCATTATAAATTAATCAACTACATAAAGCATACCAGTTTATAAATAGAAACTCAAATTTATTATTGTAGGTCTGACAATGTTAATCAATGACACAGACATGAATCTATCTAGATGACGGATGACACAGACGTGAATATAACAGCATTCTCTCCATCTGTATGAAAAGCGAGCGTGTCACTTTTTCTTTACCGAGCGCGACGTCGAAAAGAGCCCCTAAACCGTTACCTTAAATCGGTCTCTTTTGTAGTTTTTGCAGCTACATTCGGTACAATTAGCTAAACCAGGCAGGCTCAAAGTGTGACAAATTCAGGTAAGATGGTGGTAGCTAGCCAACCGATAGGCTCAAAGCTCTACCACCAACCAAATCAAGCAGAAAAACTTCTGTCCCCATAGGGAATCGAACCCCGGTCCTCCCGCCGCGAACGCTCCGCGCGCCGCCGCCGCCGCGCCACGCCGGCATTCACCGCGCGGCGTGATGGTTGCGAGAGAGCTTTGTTTCTGTTGTGTAGTTTTTTGTATTTACCGAGTCATAGAATACAAATATATGCAAACTATCTGTACGATCTCCTGGACTAACTGCATTGTACGATGAAAAAATACGAAGTAGTTTATGCTGGAAGTACTTTGGAAACCTTATTTTAACTGATAACAATCCAAAATAATCCAATTTAACAGAAACCTACGACTGCATTCTATCGCGCGCAATGGGGGGATCCCTATGAAATGTCAGTTGGTGTAATTGAAATGTCTACCAGTCCAATCTCCCACTACTGCGTAAAACTGATGGTAGTCTGGCTCATAGTGCAAAAGATAAAGCCATTCTCCTAGCACATCTCTTTGCCTCAAACTCAAACTTGGACGACGGAGGAGCTATCCCACCATCAATCAAACAGTGTGAAAGCTCGGTGCCAGAAATCCACACAACGTGCGGTAAGGCGGGGGCTTGTTGACGATAAGTCGAGTGGGCTAGTGCGCTTGACAGCATCCCCGTAGTGGTGCTGAAGACGTTGCGCCCCAGAGTTGACCCCGATTCTCACACGCCTCTACCGTCTCTCCTATAAATACAACAAGGTTCCGTCTTCTTGGAAGATAGCTCTTGTCCACCCGATCCCCAAGGATGACCAGTCAGACACGTCAAACTACAGTCCCATAGCAGTAATATCATTGCTCTGCAAGAAATTTGAGCGTTATTAACGGCAAACTACCTATCAAAATACCTAAAGGACTACCACCTGATTAGTCACCGCAAGTACGGTTTCCGTCATAATCGCTCGGCTGGTGACTGTGGTGCTGGTAACCTTCAAGTGTAATTAATTCACCGTTGGGCGGAGAAAACCTGCATACACCTGCCAAGTAATTCAAAGGTTTATGTGAAGTCAACCAATACCCCTGGGCCAACGTGGCTTGACTATGGCCTAATCGGCCTAACTAGTTAGGGTAGGCTCGTGCCCCTTGGTGGGGACGTATATGAGCTGTGATGATGAAGATGATTGTTTAATGGCTATCTCCCTGATATTGGCAAAGTCCATGGGCAGCAGTTACCACTAACCATCAGGTGGGCTGCCTACTTGTCTACCTTTTACAGTAATAAAAAAATTGTGAGACTACATAGTCCGGGTTGAGCCAAGTCAACTTAAGCCGTTCCGCCACGTTCAGGAAGCACCCGATACGTCCCTCCGCACCCACCATGCGACAAGAGCAGACTCAGTTATTGCGAGTAGTGCTCTCCGAAGATCCTCCTTGGTGGCATGGGCCACCTAGAGGTGATCCATCAGAAAACACCGGCCAACACCGGTAAGGTGGCAGAGTTTGTCTATCGGTACGCCTCTGGATGGCTTCGCAGTCTTCGCACAACGTGAAATGAAGCAAACTTTGACCAACATGCAGCTGCATTTGTTACCGTGGTCTACTAAATGCCGCGGTATAGGAGCTTAAGGGCGATGTATACCCTCACATCTAGGGTTGCAAAAGCAAAGTGCTGTCCGCTCCATCCATCCATCCATCCTCCATCGATGGCGCATACTGTGCAAACAATAAACTTGCATCCACTACCATCCCCACCATTCTCAGCACCATGGTCGAAGCCCAAACGAACTTGATGGGAATGTCTTCTGATATGTCCTCTGCATAGTTGCAGATTTGGCAGGAGAATATTCCAGTTGATTACGGGACCCTGAGTCACCGACGAGTGGCAGAGGCCAAAGATTATTTACGGGTAGTGGGAAAGTGGAAAATGTCGAGATCGTAGAGTCGCCTACCTCAGGTAATGTCGCCAAACAAACCCTGAAAATTCCACGCCGCCGCCGCCAATTTTCAAGGCGGCGCCCATGACTAATCAACACATGGTGTCTAAACCACGGAAGGCAAATAAACAAAAATAAATAGACATACATTTTATACTTATTGTAAGTAGGAAAATTATGAATTATGAATATAAGTAGAAAAATATTGCTTTTGAAATTATAATATTTATTAACTGTTAACAGTACCCCTACAATTATAAAAATTACAAAAAATAATAAAAAACTTCAACAAGCATCTTCATAAAAAAATATTACATTATATTAATTAGTACTCCGAAACATCTCTTATTTGATAAAAGTTCATCTGAGAATTGCCACCAACAGTAAAGAGGTCACTACATTAATGTCACAGCAAGGTTTTTTTTGTCCCTTTTCCAGGTAACCCAAAACAAATTCATTGACACATTTGACCACATTAAAACTGATAAACTCTGAACAGTATTTCATCCAAAACTGGAGATTGGCAGTAATGGTTGTCGACTGTGAATGATTGCCATAGCTTATAAAAAAATAAAATGAAGGCTTTCAATGACGAGTAAGTGCTTTGAATTTGAATAAGTGCTGAATTGGATCCATATCATTGCTGTGCTATGTAAATGACCTTTAAACTGTTTACTTACTACTATACTTTAAACTATGCTGATAGTCACTCAACTTTTTATCATACAATTATAAATTTTTATGTATATTCACATTGCCAAAGAATACAGTGACAGGGAGTAATAATATCATGGCAATAATTAGACACATGCCAGTAATTGTAGACGAAGTTCTGGAAATGGTGAGCTTAGCAAATCTAGGCTCAAGTGGTGATTGTGGAACATTACTGCTATCTTCAATTTCAAACTGTTGAATCATAACAGCTCGGTTATCATCTTGTTGCCTATGTCTGCTCACGGCACGAGAAGCTTTCATCCAACAAGCCATACAAACATGTTCTATGCATTCTACCTAAAACATTTGTATTGATTTGAATGCACATATAATTACAATAGAATAATTAATTTCAATCATTTCTGCACTCTATTGATGATTTGAACTAACAGTACTTACTATTCTTTCGTATTGGGCTTGCATAGTAATTACTAAGTTTATAAAGATTAAACACTTTAAAATCTTAATAAGCTTACTATGCAATATTTCATAATAATAGTGATGAATATTGAACAAGTTTATTATTAATATTTAAACTTTAGTCTTATACCTGATGTGATGGTATACTCTGCAAAATTATACTCCGCTCTGCCGAGTCAATATGAACACTATGCATTTGATGTGCTCTTAAAATTGAGGACCCACAAGGAATGCATATATTCCTATGCCCAAATTTTCTTGTCGTTTGAGAAGTTTGAATGCTTTCTTGCAATATTTCAAAACATTTTCCACAAACTGCATCTTGTTGAGTTATCTAAAAAAGAAAACAATTATTAGTAAATAGATGATAATTCGTATCTTTACTCGTAAAACTAATAGTTTACTGACATAATTTTGATAACTTACTTCGCGAGAAATCCACACACATACAAGTTGGCGCACATCTTCAGATGTCTCAGATAATAATTGTTTTGGCGAATTCCTGTGAAATCTTACTGCACAATTAACACAACAATTTTGCGAAGTAGGTGCGGCACTTGTTGATAACATTCGTAAAATATTTAAGCCGGCCGGTGGTAAAAAAATGTGCGGCAAACAAACGTAAACAAACAAACAAGCCGATGATTTTACGTGTCAAAGTCACCTCACTTTTTTTTGGTTTAGTTCTTCGTTTTAGGAAAGGCAAAGGAAACTAGGTCCATACCTCAGACTAAGTACACCAATGGACGCGCAATGTAATAATATGTCTCAGATAAAGCGTCCAGTTCAGTCCGCCATTACAAAGCACCGTGTTTGTTGTTGTGCTAAAATATCAGTCAGTGAGCAATATTTCTGAGTGAATTTTACAGTTCCATGTTTTTTATTGATTTTTTTAATGAATTGAATAAAGAAAAACATAATACATGTTTTTTTCCGCCATCTTAGAGCACCAACACAAATCATGGCACGCTTTTTTCGTAGGTATTTCATGTCTATTGGTATCTATAGTCTAAGGTCCATACAGCCTAGTGCTTTAGCATGGAATTATTACTCAAACAGGAATGAACTCTTGCCTAAAAAAGCGTGCCGAGCGAGAGATAAATAACTGTACCGTTTGTCTCTTTCGTAAGTTTGTTGACCACAAATTCTACAAAATAGGGATTTTTTAAAAAACAATGACATTTAACCTGAAAGATGCTTTGGAAAATCAAAATATGCTTATTAATCACGATTTTTAAGGAAGAGATCGCTTTTAGCGACAAGGTTGCCCTATGTACAATTAGTGTTAAGTGTATTATTTATACGTTGACTTTAAGCTGGTTGGTGTTGTACAACAAAGAAATATTATATTCTATTATTTCAAATGAATTTTATATTGCGCAAAAGAATTTTATATCTGCTTTTCAATACAAGATAGGTTTTATTAATATAATAATTATTTAAAAAATAATGAATGTCAATGATTGTCTTTCAATAGATGGGTCTTTCCAATCAGTATATTATGTTGAACCCACCACCACTTAACAGATAATCAAATATGTCAACTTGTCAAAAATGAGTCAACACTAAAATCTCTCTGTGATATTTAAATACATACCTAGTAAAAGAATGAGTAATATTTTAAGAAGAAAAGAATTAAAAACATCAGTGTGAGTCGAATTGTTTCAACAATATTTAAAACTTTTGTAGTTTCGCCAATATCTTGAACATAATGTTAATGCCAATTCTTTTTTCTAATAACTTTACATCGCATCGTGTAAGCTAAACAATAAATAACTAATATTTATTACTTTTATTGAAAAATGTTAAAAATTGCGATCATATTTATTACCGTGTGGTCACCCTACTACAATGACAACGAAAATTACTGACATTGACAAAGAATCGTTGTTGCAATATAACATTTTTTGAATACTACCACTAGAATATTTCCTGGACGTAAAATCATAGTGTTATAATTATTAATAGTAGGCTTATATGATAATTTAAATTATTTTATGTTATAATTATTAAAAAAAAACAATTTAGGTATTTTGGGCGTTAAAAGTAATTAAAATAAACAATAATAAAAATCTTCATCTACCAATAGTTGTTTCATAACTACTAAATTATAAAATATACAACAGTAGCAACACTGTGGGAAAGGGATAAAAGGTACAGTTATTGCTACCTCTCTCGGCACACTTTTGCACTTTCAAGTGTTTAGTCTTTATTCACATAGAAATAAAGTCCAAATATGAACAACAATATTTTGAAGTGCTCATTCCTGTTTGAGTAATAATTCCATGTGCTTTAGTTATTCTTCTGAGGCCTAGTCACTTCACTCCTCAGATTAACTAAACCAATGGATTCGCAATGTTATTATAAGTCTCAAATGCGTCCAGTTCAGTCCGCCATTACAAAGCACCGTGTTTGTTGTTGTGCTAAAATATCAGTCGGTGAGCATTATTTGTGAGTGCATTTTACAGTTATACGTTTTTTATTGATTTTTTTAATGAATTCTATAAAGAAAAACATAAAAAGTGTGGAATCTTGGATGCAGCGTCCCTAGTTTTTTTCCGCCATCTTAGAGCACCAACCCAAATGTTGGCACGCTTTTTTCGTAGGTATTTCATGTCTATTGGTTTCTATAGTCTAAGCTTCACTCTCAACAACTGTCAGTGTCAAAGATTTTTTAATGGTTTATTGGCACCGGATATAAAGTCCTTAAGTTTCAAGCATAAGGCTGTGTCTATTCGGACCTCGGTCCCTATAGAAGTCGAGTGCTATTCGGACCCGGAGCATGAAACAGTATCATTTCAGTTTCATGTTTCTGTGTGTGGATACAATATCTAACCTAACCTAAACTACAGTTTTCAGTTTGATCCTTCAAGTTTTTTTCGATAACAATTCTCTATCGGGTCCGCATAACATGCCGCTCTATACGGACCAGGGAAAAAATGGCGACGAGGTTGATTTTAGTTAATATTAGATTTTTGCGAGCGGAGCATGAAACACGCAGTTTCTTGCTCCGCTCGTTTCGCTCGCACCGCTGTGTGTGGTCACAATGTATAACCTAACCTAAAATTTTCAGTTTTGTCCTAAGTTTTATACAAAGTTGTTTGACGATTACGCTTCTATCGGGTCCAAATAGCAATCGACTACTTTAGGGACCCGGGTCCGAGCC
Source organism: Schoenobius gigantellus (assembly GCA_963935595.1). Classification (NCBI taxonomy): domain Eukaryota; kingdom Metazoa; phylum Arthropoda; class Insecta; order Lepidoptera; family Crambidae; genus Schoenobius; species Schoenobius gigantellus. The sequence continues at coordinate 12,960,889 of OZ012558.1, forward strand.
ACTCCGAACATTAGGTAGGCCGTGGCTAATCGAAGTGTGAGTGTGTGGTTACAATATATCTAACCTACTAACTACTAACCTAGTTTTCAATTTGATCCTATAGGTTTTTTTGGATTACAATTCACTATCGGGTCCACATAGCATTTCCATTCTATAAGGACCCACGGCCGCGGCCTAACTCAAAGCGATCATTCGCTATAGCTTTCGTGATATTAGAACAATATTTCTAATGCCACCTGTGACATTAACCCTTATTGTTACATTGTCCCTTTAGAAGTCGATTGCTATTCGAACCCAGGCGAGAAAAATGGCGAAGAGGTAGATTTAACTTAATAATTGATTTTTGCGAGCGAAGCATGAAACAAGTAGTTTCATGTGTGTGTGATTGTAAACACTATATTAATCTACCTAACCTACACTTTTCAGCTTTATCCTATAAGTTATTTTTCGATTATGCTTCTATCGCGTCATTCGCGTCCAACTATCAATCGACTTCTATAGGGACCCGGGTCCGAATAGCCCCTGCGATAAAATTATCTGTCAATGACTCGGAGCAATCAATGGTTTAAAGGGGGTTACATCGCAGCAATAAAGCATCGATAGAATGAAACATCGCAAAACTGAATTATCGTCACGTGTTCGATATAAAAAAATCGAAGCAACAACTTTTGGAGACCGATAGGGAACCCCTTGACAATATACCTACACACATAAATAATACCTATATGGCCATGGAATTAGTAATAATTCTATGTATATGGCCTTTCGGAGTCGGACATCCTTTTTTGAGTCACTCTTTCTAGGGACACTTTTAGTCCTTAAATTAAGTATGTACCTACAGCGTTCATCTAAACTCGAATACCTATTTACTTATGAATCTAAAGCGTAACAAACGAAATCGTGCCATAAAAATATGACTGAATCGAAAAATTTATCTTAAACGATTCTGTCGTTTCGAAGCGCAGTTAAATTTCAGCGATTGGATTCAATTTTGGTCGCAATTTCGTTCATATCAGTGGAGTCAGCCAAACTTCAAACTATATTTTTGAGCGTCACAAACAAAATTCCACTGCTGTTTATCACATACCTACAACGGGTAAGTACCTACATTTATTTGGTTGACTGTTTTTATTACGGAAACAGACACCAACAACTGGAATGTTGACAAAATTTTGTTATAACTAGGACGAAGCACTAAGAGCAAGGGAATTCAAACATAAGTAATTTCAAAATGTAGGTATTACGCGATAGAAACAACTACAGCTCGGACCGAAGATAAATATACAAAATAGTTTTGTAATCTGTTAAAAGTACCCAAAATTAGGTTAAATTTTTTGTAATTAGTATCCCTAATTTTGTAAGTTTGACGTTTTGAGGTGTCATTCAATAACCACTCCTTTTCCGTTGTCATCTTTCGCTTGAGCTAGCCACCATATTGTTCTGTGTAAATCTATTTGCATCATATTACTGTAACCTACTAATTACATAATTGTGACGTAAGAAAAAAAATAGAAGATATTCCAGAATATTGAAATTTTTATTTCAATCATCCACCACTGCACAAATCTGTGCCCCTGTTTTCTTCTTTACAACTAGACGAAAAAGAAAAAAGAAGGTTCAATCCTCAATTCGATGCGTGGTTTTTTTTGCTCCTCCAATTATGGACCGATTTTCTAAATACTTTTTTTAAGCAATAGAATATACAATGCGGTATACAATAGGCACGTAGGTATAGACCCTTTGTCGTATTTTTTCGAGTTACTTTGGTGAGCTGGTATTAAATTCATAAAAAAGATAAAAAATACAAATAATAAAAACCGATTTCAAAAACACTTAAAAGTAATATAAGAATACAGATAACATTACATTTTTAAGTATATTGAAGTCGGTGCCAAACGATGATAATATCCTAGAAAGTTTTGGCACCGTCTTCAATATAGAAATGTAATACCAAGGTAATACGAGTATTACCTATAATATTACCGTGGTAATGCTATCTGTATTCTCATATTCATTTAACTTTAAGGTGTTTTTGAAGTCGGTTTTTATTTTTTAAAATTTCATTAAAACAAAAGAAAGGCTTTGACTGTTTCTGTTGTGCTTTTTCATATACCTACTTACCCTAATCTCGTATTTTGTTTGCTGAATGTTGAACGATGAAAAGTAGGACCAATTTTTTAGGTATTTGAAGATTTAAGTCTATTTTAATAATCAAATTAAGTATAAGGGAAAACATGAGGACATGTTAATTGGCCATAGATTAAAAAAATTGCTCTGCTAATAAAAATTCTCCAGGACGGAAACGGGACTCGTTTTTATAGAAAAACGGCGGGTATGATACCTATACAACCCGCGATCATTCGCGCTATGAGCATTTCGCTCACGGTGAATTTAAAACTCTCACTATTTCTTCTACACATCTCGTTCGCACGTTACCGTAAATGTCCCATATTTCGGCACCGTAAGGGTCTTACGACTAAGATTTTATAATTAAAAAACTAACTATATACCTAGGGATATCACTTTGAAAGCTTTTGTGTGATGATTATATTATTGGTCTTTTGACAATAATTCAATGAATGAGTGTATAGTTTTAGTTCGAATCCTTTTTTATATGAATTAATTTGTAGGCCTCTTGTTTAAACCCTATTTCATGACAATTTTGGCTCTGCTGAACTTAGAAGTTCGTGAGCGCGCGGCCCTTATTTCGGGATAATGTTTTTCACAATTAGGTTATGAAAATGTATGAATATTTTTTCTTTACATACGGTAGGAAAGCTCTTGACCTTCATCTCACCTGATGGTAAGTGACAATAAGGTTGAAGGTGGAAGCGAGCTACACCTACAGGCCTATTCTCTAACTACGGTTGGTAACAGAACTGTCATTTTTAAAAGAAACTTTATCGGCCTTATTAATAAAAATTTTACTCCTTGGATCATCCTCGGATTAGTTACTCGGTGTTTTGTCTTGTTTCCGCACATGTCGGCTGTCATATGTCAAAACGAGACAAAACACGGAGTAACTAATCCGAGGATGATCCAAGGAGTAATTTTTTCATTAATAAGGCCGTACATGTATACATTATTACTACTTTAGTGGTCTTATGTGTTACGGCGGCGTTCATGAAAGCAGTAATGGATGTTAAGCTTCTTTCAAAAATGACAGTTCTAATTAGCAACCGAAGTTAAAGAATAGGCCTGCTGGACTCATCAACAATTGAGGAACTGGCTATAGGTGGTAGCTAGCCAGGCAGGCTTTTTTTTATTGCAGAAAGTTGGCAAACAAGCAAACTGCCCACCTGATGGTAAGTGGTAATACATGCGGCTCTTGTGAGATTCGCAGCAAAACTGCAACCCCCACAAGAACCACAGTGTACGTTGCCAACTTGTGACACCAGCCCTGCGAGCATGGAACTCTGACAGCTAAGATCGACATAGTCGACAAAATTCGATAAATTTGACAGATATTCCTTAGGAGTGAAAAGGACAGATGCTTTTGTCGATCGATATATGTCGATCGACAAGTCTATGCTTGCAGGGCAGATGTAAAGTTACAGTACCCAGTAATTTCACTGCCATATCTTACCCTTCAAACCGGAACACAGCAATGCAAGCACTGCTTTGCGGTGAGCTTAAAATCACTACCACCAACCAAACCGATCTTTTTGGTATTAACTTTTTTGTGTTTTTATTTTTTTTAACATTGAAATCACATAAAATATTACATCCTTTTACATTTATTTCTTGAAGAATTTCTGCAGTTTTTTACTGAACACTTCGTCATTCGCAACCTATATGTAAGTAAGAAAGTTGATTTTCGCAATGTGTGATGTGACGAAAATTTGGGTACTTAGTTCTTCAGAGACAACATTTTCGATTTCTAGTGTATTTCTATAACCAACTAAAAAAAGTCCTGTAATTTTTTACAAAAATACTTGTCATAAAAACTGAGGATTGGGGTGGGAGCACGAGGGACAAGTCATTAGCGGAACGTAAAATTCGATTATGGTCAACAAAGCGGGGTTTGAGGTAACAGGGCGCGTGGGGATGAATGAGTTTGCCTTTGCATAATAATATGCTCTAAGCTTAGGTAAAATTGAGCCTGATTCATTCATGCAGCCACGCTTTGAACCGAACTTCTACATCCTGCTCGGGGTGAAAAACTAGGAGCCCGGGAACTCCCTATGCATAATTCAGCTGCCATTATCATGTAAATACATCCAGCCCCGTAACAGCCTGAAGAAAAACCAATCTTTTCCTGCGTCATCCACTTTGCAAGCTTATTTTGAAACTCGATGGGCCTACCGTCTCTTAAGTAGCAGTTTTCAAACATTGATTTATGTTAAACAGTCCGGAGCTTTAAGATCACCTCCTGCAAGGTGATCTTCACATAATATGATTTTTTGATCTTTTATTCGTTATTCCGTTCTGTTTTACACCGAACGACAATACTTTTTCATAGGTATTCTTTCTTTTGATTCTGTTATTAATGTCTCATCAAATCTGACACTGGTCACAGCTGAATTGTGCATTTTGGTTTCATGGAATTGAAACATGGCACATTATAGATACTTACAGCCGGTTGCACCAAGTTTTACGTTTTACGATTTCGTAAAAAGTAACAACATAATACCTAAAAATGGGTCGTTTCACTAATAAATATATTATATTATTCGCGCCGTACATTTAAACTTTTTAAACGTAAAGGATAAAATAAAACTACAATTAAAACTAGATTATGGTGCAATTCATACGTATTTATATTGTTACTTTTACGAAATCGTAAAACGTAAATTTGGTGCAACTGGCCGTTAGAATGGGTATACTTACTAAAATAAGAACCTGACACCTGGGGAGTTGGACAAGTAGCAATCGTTTCATAGCAAAACGATAAATAAATTCGTCATCGTCTCTGAGATAATGAAAGCAACTTCCTAGCCAACGTAAGTATTAGCGATCGCTGTGTCGAATTAATCCTTCTGTAAGAAAATAACTTATTGGTTATCTAAGTACCAAAAACTGAGAAATAGAAAAGAAATGGTAAAATAAATGATTTAAATTAATATTTTCATTTCGTTGTTTTCGCAGCGAATCGATGAAGTAGCGTTTTTTTTTCGTAATTTTCTTAAACCTCTACACATGACAGTTAGGAGAAAAAACGCAACTACATCGATTCGTCGGTCGTTGCCATTGACGTATATAACGTTATATAACGTCAACGTTATATATACGTCAATGGTCATTGCGGATCAATTTGTCTACCAACTTGCGTATCGATTTGCCACGTTATTTAGCGATGGCATACGCCAATCCCATACATTTTGTTCTCAGCGAACTTCATTATCGTTTTTACAAGCTTTTATTTACTTTCACCTGTGCGGTGTCCATAATGAAATCTTGCAAGTTAAATTTGACCCACTTCCCGGTTACCGATTGAGCTGAAATTTTGCATGCATATGCATATACCGGATATAAGGGACGGTGTCCCTTTTCTTTTAACAGTGAGTTCAGACCAATGTGAATATTTGTTTACCGATGTTTATTTTTCCCGGAAAAGCTTTCAAAGCGAAAAAAAAGGAGTTTTCATTTTAAATTTTTATTAATGTTACGCAATGTATGGTGCGTCGGCATCATTTTTGTTCCGCTCACACCGGTGCGTTGACGTTCAATGACCCAAACAGCTGATTCCGCGTGCAGTATGATGAAAAAATTATACGATTTACATTGCAAAGTTATTAAGCTATTGCATAGCTTTTATCGCGGGCTTTGAGCGCGGCGACCGAATCCAGAAATTCCGTAACGAAAAAACCTAACACCTACACCTCCCACTCCGACCGGCAGGCCTATTCGCTAACTGCGGTTGGTAACTAGAACTGTCATTTTTGAAAGACATTTTATATCCTAGTTAAGTGATCTTATGTCTTACGGCAGCGTTCATGATAGCAGTAATGGATGATAAGTTCCTTTAAAAAATGACAGTACTAGTTAGCAACCGAAGTTAGAGAATAGGCCTGCGGCACAGCGGTACGGCGTTGAAAGCCGCGCATCGTCTAACGTCGTTTCAGTTCGGCAGACTTCGGCACGGTGTTTTGACGCGGTATTTTCCAGATATTTAGAGGATATCAAGTCTCAAACTTATGTTTCTTATTTCATACCATAAACCTATAGTTTCAATGATAAAAATTACCGAATAACCTACATGTATTGTAAGATAATAAAAATATTTTAAACAATATTAACTTCTCATTTATTCAATAAAAGAAAAGAATTTGTTTTCTTATCGGTCACCACGCTCAAAAAGTGTAACTTGAATTAATATCAAAGAAAAAAAATACTGCATAAATAAAATAAATAAATAATTATAATTGCATAAGTTAATAAAACATGATAAAAAATAAAGATAAAAAATGCTATGCAATAGCTTTACCGCGGCAGTCCCCGAGTGCCACTTTAATTTTTTTTTGTGGTTTTTTATTATGGTTGTTTGACAGAATATGATTTGTAAACGTTAACTTATATGTTATATATAATGTTATATGACACCACAAAATTTGGAAAAAAAATGAATTTTCCGGGAGAAAATTTTAGTGATTTTCAAACTAGGATCATGGTCTGAACTCACTGTTAAAAGAAAAGGGACACCGGCGCTTATACCCTGTATTTATATCTCGTGACAATGCAATATTATGAGTATAAAAGCGCGTATTTAAAAAATATTTTTTTTAAATAATTTTACTTGTTGAATTGTCACTTTGTCTAGGCCCCCTGAGGCCATTAATGAATGTATTCGTCCGCCGGGGAACGATTAAGGAAAGCATGCTTCTAGCTACGGTTTTCCAAAATTGATATTCTCATTCCGTCTATCACAAATTTAAGTGGTTACAATTCAGAGTTACATAATTATGTCTTACAATAAACCCTATAGCAACGAAGTCGCAATAGCAATGCAAATAAAAGTTTATAAGTGCAAATAATACATTAAATGTTATTTAGTCGCACGCCGGACATACTACAGAAGTATTACGCCTCAGTAATTAAAAGTCATAGAATAAATTATCTTAAACAGCGCGTTAAGTAAGGCTAGAGTGGCAGTTTGTCACCGGAAACAAATTGCTCTGCAAATATTAAACGAATGTTGTTTCACAGCGAACTCGTGATCGCAATTTGTAAACCAGTCTGTGCAGTGACAACGCATAGATAATATCCGCGATAAGGTATTAGGACGTGCTGACGTGCCGTGCATTTAAATTTCTTTACACATACGGCTGATAAATGGGAGACCAAACCTCTGGGATAAGCCGACAGAATATTCAAGAAAAGCAAACTTTGAAAAGTTCATCAAACAACAAATAAAATATTTAAATCGCATCTTAATCTGATTTACCTGTTCACGCACAACACTAGCGGCGTGTCGCAGCACTTCGGCTGTGGATCATGAGTTGACGTACCTATATAGTCTGTACAAAATATTCCCGCGCAACACCTGTCATTATTTTTTGTCATTATCATCGACGCTACCATCGTTATTACATCTTTAAGGCGCATAGTAACGTCAATCATAAAAAATCACTGCAGAAAAAACCGGTTCTCTTCATAAATATTGAATAAAAAAATCTTTAAAAAAGATATGTTATTATTCAACGCATTCTTTAGAAGGTGGTCTTTTTAATTTTTTGATAAATTAATTAAAACTTGGTTAAAATGTGACCCAAACATGCTTCGATTTTAAAACTAAAAACTTAATCCCTTCGCAAATATTAGGTTAAATCACATACTTTCGATTTCAATAAATAAAGTGAACAATATTCTAGGGGATGGTCTTTTTAGATTTTTCTTATTCGCCTTTATTAATTTTTTATTGAAATAATTCATCTTACGCGTAAAGGTTTGCTTGAATATTCCCCTCACTCTCACTCACTCACTCCTATGTAATCAGTGCGGGACGATCGACGCAAGGTCATTGGGAGCACTATGCGCCTTAACAAAAATTATCATATTGTATCCGCTACAAGGCGCCTACTTATCCAATCGGTCTGCTAAAAAATCCTGATTGAACCTTTACTGATTCAACTGAGGAGACGATTAACCTCTTGGCAACGACCTTCTTTCCTGGATCAGCTAGGGTAACCAGTACCAAATCGGGCAAAGATGAAACGACAACTCTAGGACCTAAGAATGAGGACTGGAGAACGGCGACATCTATATTTAGACCGAAACAAGGCCAATGGGCCATAGACTCATTTAAGCCATTTAAATCGCCTGGGAGCGATGGTATATTCCCAGCCCTTTTACAAAAGGGCCAGGATATACTAATCCCGTATCTGGTGAAAATCTTCAGGGCAAGCCTTACCTGAAACATGGGCTGATGTTAAGGTATCCTTCATACCGAAAACCGGCAAAAAGAACTACTCACAGCCAAAGTCCTTTAGACTAATCAGCCTCACCTCTTTCCTACTCAAAACAATGGAAAAGGTTATAGACAGACATATTAGGGATGGACCCTTGATGGAACACCCTCTTCACCCTAACCAACATGCTTACCAAAAGGGCAAATCAACTGAAACTGCCCTCTTAGGTCTAGTAGACAAAATAAAAAGAGCTATGGATGACAAACAAATCGCCCTATGTGCCTTTCTAGATATCGATGGAGCATTCGATAATATCCATATTGAAACTCTAATTGAAGTATTGGAGGACAAAGGGATCGACCCAACAACGACCCGATGGATTAAAACAATGCTCCTCAACAGGGTTGTGAAAATCACTCTACACGACTCTTCCGCTAGCTATAAGCTGACCAAAGGTTGCTCTCAGGGAGGAGTTTTATCATCTCTACTATGGTCAATAGCTGTGGATGAACTCATTGTATTAGCCTCAGGTAAGGGATTTGATGTACAGGGATATGCGGACGACGTGGTTGTTTTAGCCCTCGGACCGTGCCAAAGCACTTTATCATCCCTAATACAAGGGGCTCTAAACACCATACAAAAATGGTGTACTGAAAAACACTTATCGGTAAACCCGAACAAAACTACAATAGTACCGTTCACTAGGAAACATAAGCTGAATAAACTTATTAAACCTGTGTTAAACGGATCGACTATTACATTTTCCACTGAGGTAAAGTACTTGGGCGTCACTTTCGACCAAAGGCTCACCTGGAACACACACATTATTAATGTGGTTCAAAAAGCAAAAATCGCACTTGGTGTGTGTAATCGCATGGTAGGGACGAAATGGGGACTCAACCCGAAGATCTCTGGATATACACCGCCATATATCCCAATTTCCGAACAGGTGTAGAATCAACTTTTTTTTTTTTCATTCCTACTTGTATTTGCAGACATCCTGATTATATTCAGGATGTATGCACATACAAGGTTAATATGTTTCCTTTAAATTAGAATGTGTTGCTTTGTTTTGACGTCAATAAGTGCCTGTAAAGGCCTATGTTGAATAAAGATTTTTGAATTTTGAATTTTTTGAATTCATAGTAAGGCCCATAGTAACCTATGGCGCTGTGGTTTGGCACAAAAAGGCTAAACAGAGGACAATCATTGACAATCTAAATAGCCTTCAAAGAACCGCATGTCGAATGGCAACGGGAGCCATGTCCACAACACCGGCAGCTGCATTAAACGCCCTTCTAAACCTGCCGACCCTTAATCTAGTAATAGAAAAGGAGGCGAAGGCTTGCCTACATAGGGTCGGCATAGGCTGTCGCATTAACTGGCTCTCTCAAACACTGAGGACCTGTCTGAAACTGTGCTGAAACATCCAATGTTAGCTATGACCAGCGATGTCATGCTTCCACGAGTAAACTTCGTTAGAAATTTTAAAGTGGAAACCCCTCACAGAGATGAATGGGAAGAGAATCTCAACTCCTGTGAGGATGGAAGCCTCGTATGGTATAAGGATAGCTCCAGAAAATCATTTGATGTAGGGTGCGGAGTGTACGGTCTAAGGCCCAGGGTGAGCAAAAGTACCAACTTGGGCCGGTACCCATACGTTTTCCAGGCGGAGATATATGCCATCATTGAATGTGCAGATATCATAAACCAAAGGAACTACTCAAACCAACATATCTATATTTATTCAGATAGTCAAGCAGCTCTAAAAGCCATTAGCTCGAGCCAAATAAACTCGAAGCTGGTAGAGGACTGCCTCACCCGCCTGAATGCTATAGGACAAAAAAACAAAATTGTTTTAAGATGGGTTCCTTGGCATTCTGGTGTCATTGGCAACGAGATGGCTGATGAACTCGCTAAAACTGGAACTATAAAACCACAAATAGGACCGGAACCTTTTTGTGGGATTTCAAAGAACCAGGTACACAACTTTCTAAATGACAACTTCTTAGAAACTCATTCGAACTCTGGAAATCTACTCCAGGGCAAGAACACGAGAAGGCACTAATACAAGGCTACTCGCGTAAACTAACTGACGAGCTTCTGCAGCTTAACAGAAAAAACATCAGTGCAATCGTAAGAACCTTAACTGGACATTGCGGCCTGTCAAGAGACACATGTTCAACCTCAAGATTAGGGACAACGTCATCTGCAGATTCTGCAATCAGGAGCGTGAAACTCCTAAACATCTTCTGTGTGACTGCAGCCCACTGATTCATCGGCGTAGCCTTCATCTGGGAAGACACATCATGAGACCAGATGAAATACAAACTCTCCCAACCCAAAAAATCCTCAATTTCATAGAGGGTTTGGGCTTGAAGGAGATACTCTAACGGTGCTATAATTCACAATAGATCTTTTAGGTCGAGGTGAAAAGGCGATAGCCCGTACAATAACAACAATAATAATAATAATCCGCTACAAGATTAAATCCTACCAGACATAACAAGGAATTATTATTCAAATTTTCAAGTACCTACCTATTTCTCCTGTACACACTTTTTTATGTCCAAGTGGTATTCTTTTTTATAATTATTTGTGTAATACATTGGTGTATGTGATTAAAATATATGGTATCTACTTTGTTATTATAATGTTATAGTAATACTGTAAGTGATAGAGAATTATTTTTTTTTGCTTTAAGCGTTAACATAATTGAGAAAAAAATTAAAAGCAGACAGTTTTTTTGGCCTTTCTTTAATGCAATTAAGTTGGCAAACAAGCAAACTGCCCACCTATGGTAAGTGGTAACAGTCACCTATAATACATGTGGCTCCTGTGAGATTCGCAGCAAAAACGCAACCCCCACAAGAACCACAGTGTACGCTGCCAACTTGTGACATAAGATGTAAAGTCACGGTACCCAGTAATTTCAGTGCCATATCTTACCCTTCAAACCGGAACGCAGCAATGCAAGCACTGTTGCTTTGCGACAGAAATAGGTAAGACGGAGGTACCCATGCACACGACCCTTGTACAGAGTCTCCCTCCGGTAAATCTTCGAGGCTTTCGATCCAATAATTAACGTTAAGAGTTAATATAAAATTAAGTAATTAATTTTACACATCAAAATTGAAGTAATTAAATATCGCGTTAATATTGGTCCCATTAATTTATAATATCGAATGCTCCAGTACGCTACGCGGAAGCTACGCTTTCCCGAAAATTATTCAGGCGAATGATAACAATAATTGATTCGAGTAAAATTGGTTCACGGATATGGTTTTTAGCGAATTTTGAATTAAATACAAATTTTATAATGATGTATATCCCAGGTTTAATTTAATAAATTTCTAGCAATTAGGAAACGAATGTCTCTTACAATTTCTATGATTGTATCGTTAGTTTTAAGTTTATAACAATGTATCTAATTGTTTACTTATAAATTGACACACAAATACTATAATATCACAGTTAGTCGTCTGCATGAGTCGTGGGAGCGTCGGTGGAGCCTGTGGAGTCGGCACTGGCCTTCTTATCGGGAGGTCCGGGGTTGACCCTGCCATGTACCAATGTGTTTTTTTTTACTATGAATGGGCTTACTCTTGATCCCAATCCAGACTTGAGGCAAGGATGAGATCTACGGTGGGACGAGTTTGCCCAGAAAGTGCCTATTCACCCTTGCTTTGAAGATTTCCGGGTTGTATGAGCTCGGGAATATAGACGCTGAGAATTCGTGTTTGTTTTTCATTTTTTGAATTTCATATATTATACATTCGTCCGAACTGCGACGCTCCTACGGTTCGGACTAATTCAAACTAACTAAGGCCTTAACACCCTAACTTAGGGCAGACTCAAGTCCCTCGGTGCGAACATAAATTCCTGTGTGTGGCCTCCGTTTCGCAGCGTGATTTCATCGCCGACAGGTAATTGCTGGCAGAGGTTCCACAGATCTTCATGTCATGTTGTTGTTGGCCAGAAAATGCGGAGGATCAACTTAGGGACTTATTGACGAAAACTTGCAATTTGTTTATCAGCCCCTTCGCCACTCTTCGCGTTTCATAGCCGAAGAGCAATACCGATTTCACTATCGATTCGAAGAGGGAGATTTTTATGCGTTGAGTGAGCACATCGGACTCCCAAAGAGGTTTGAGTTGGGCGAACGCAACTTTAGCTTTCTTAATCCTACTGTCCACGTCTTCGTTCGCTCTTCCCTGGCTCGTGATGGTACTACTGAGGTACACAAACTTGGAGACGGATTCTTATAACACCTTCCAGCACTAATGGTGTCGCCCTTTCTGTACCAATCGTGTATGGCTGAGATTGAGGCACAGGTCTATAGGCGGCAAAATGTTAATAGGAGTTTATTTCACCAATAGGTATAGAAAGATAAGTCGACCTTTTTCTATTATTTTGTAAATATCTGTAAGTATCTAAAAAACTAATTTGCTTCGCTCTGACATCGATGGCTATGCCATACACTTCCCTGGCCATCGACTAGCTCCAGTCTAAGTATTTAACTATGCTTTGGTGACACCGTATCAATCGTTTGCATGTCATTATTTGGTCATCAGCCGGATGTGAGGGCTTTGCCTCCACGAGGACCTCCACCATCCCCATAGTCCTGCCACGGTTGCTCCAACAATAGTCGATCGCTGCCTGTGTGCTTTTACATCACACCCTGGGCAAGTAGAAATTAGCCCCTTCCAATTTCTGCGCTCCGGTGTTTAAAACACTATCTGAAGTACATTGTACTAGCGCTTATTGGATACAATATTCAGAGTCTCTTTATCTTTCCATATCTAAAGGTTACAACGATCAACTTATTTAGAGAATTAAACAGTCACCACGCGTGTAGCTCTCATTCTCGAGTCGCATCAGTTGCGCCTCACTTCTTCTTACCGACCCAAGAAGTGTCGCTCATCTAAAAATACCGCCATTTATCTAACACAGAAAGGGTCAACATAAAAAAGTTAGTCCAACTGCGCAAAAGGCAGTGTTGCCTTATATACATGTCTATATAGATTATATAGACATGTATATAATAAAAGTATTGTTAACACTGAATCACTTTCGGTCACCAATAGTACATTGTTACCTTTTTTTTTCGAGGGGAATGCGTGACCGTACTCGCCGTTGGCTAGACGATGAGCGTGTGTGGGGCTCGTCGTCTACTAACCACCACCCCCGGTGTTCTCCCTGCCCTTATGGGCGCGCGTGATAGGGTCCACACTGCGACTACCACTATCGACAATACATTGTTACCCTAGGGGTGAAAATCAATTATTTAGTCCCGAGACGGGATATGGCGCTCGAGCGTAGTTAGGGGGGGGGGGGGCAATAGTTCGAGAGACTAAATAAGTTAAACACTGTGCTTCTCATTACGAATACAATGAAAGTTAAAATAAAAACATGAATTAGCTAAGGAAAAAAAAAATTTCCAAAAAATAATAACCGACTTCAAAAACACTGAAAAGTTGAAAATAATATTTTTGAAATCGGTTTTTATTTTTGTAAAATATTTTTTTTTATTTTTAACTTTTTAGTGAATGAAATCTTTTTAGTGAGAGAAAAGCTAATTTAATACCAGCTAAGAGCTGGTATTAAATTAGCGTTTCCCTCGATTTTCATGGGATTCCATCATCAGATCCTGTCTTTGGTAACCATGGGGCTACCCTTGGAGTAAGTATACTCTATCGAATACGAAAAGAATTTTTAAAATCGGTCCACAATTGGCGGAGTAATCGCGTACATACACACAAAAAAAACATAAGTACGTATCGAATTGAGAACCTCCTCCTTTTTTGAAGTCTGTTAAAAATGAGTAAAAATTTTTTCCTCTACTGCTTTATCCTCTTCTCTTGTGAAATTAGGCATTAAATTCCCATCTGAATAAGATGAACTCACAAATCTCTGCTATTCGCAAGTATAAGCAAAACTCTACAACTTGAAAAAACAAATGAAGATCGGATTGCCGCTTTCCCGCTTATTTTGTTTTTTTTTTCTGTGGCCGGCCAGCTATTCAGATATTATTTATCATTTTCATTATTGAAAAAATGGTTAATATTTTGCCCGAATCTATGTTATTTTAAAGAAATAGTTGAATGTAAAGTATAGAATTAATACTTAACTTAACGTTATGTATTTAAATTTTACATCGCGCTGTAATTGAGTGACTGTATAGGAAGTAGGAACATGGTTCAATAAAAATGTAAAAATAGAACTAGTTTTTTTTAAATAATTTGACAGCTGTCAGTGGAAACAATTTTCCCTAGGGCTAAAAGGATTGCTTTCAACCCGCTCCTCAGACAACTTCAGACCTACTTTAAGAGTATGAGTAATGAAAAATATAGGTATTTGTTGTTGTGCATAAATATGTTATGAATTCGGTAATGAAGACTACTCAGTAGCTAGTTTACAAACGGAGCTTATCTCTTATCGAATGAAAATGTTATCATTTTCCAGCCCCTCTATGTCTATCCTTTCAAGTTTTTTTTAAAGAGTAGTATCAAGTTTTTTCTAGTCTTTACAAAATCTATTCAAAAACAACAGAATCGACTCAGCGATTAAGTCGTGAAAACGCAACAGACTAATTAAACTTTAGGATTTAAAATTAATAAGTTTTAGCGGAATAATGTACTGGACACAATTAAAAAACCGTTCATTGCCGTTAAAATATCATCAAACATTCAAAAGGCATCCGTTTCAGCAATTTACAATGTACCAATAAACACCGCGATATTTAGCCATAGTTTAGTTTCCACGTGACTCCCACAATGCTCATTAAAATCTTACTAACTTCTTTTAAAATTACAACACCACCCAACTGATGATGCACCTTTTGAGTTTAACGCCGTTAAAATAGATATCAACAGTTGTTGTATATTACTTCTAACGAACTTTGCTATGCGAAAATAGATAATAATAATTTCATTTTATATATTTATATTGTAAAAAACTTAAATTTAAGATTTTACTAATTAATATATAATAATACATTTATTTTCCAGAATATGGTTAGTAGGTTGTTACAGTTATATTTCCCGACATATTCTATCGAATGTTCGATGTGCAAATGTTAAAATTACTGGGTACATTATACATTTAGTTATTTTAATATAAGCAGATATCTTTTTGTACTTTTTGTTATAGAAGCTTACATATAAATGGCTTTTTCAGGGTCATAGATTTATATCATTATTTATTAGAGAGAATTGTATTATAGTAAAAATATAATAATAGTAATGTCAAGATGATAGGCAATAATTTTAATAGAATTGTCATAATTTGTCATTGGGTTATTCATTAATAGTATAATACATTTTTTCAATCAAAAGTGCAGTGCAGTGTTAATTTAAATTTATTTAGATAGGATAACCTAACGAAAATGTTATATGATTTTTACAATATTTACTTACACAATTTTTCTTTTTGCAGGTCACGACATGATTTGAGTACTGAAGGTAAGAATTTCATCAGGTTTTACGTTTTTTAAAAATCGTAGAAAATTGAAAACACACAGTGTACCTACGTACGTTGAAACCGTTAGCAAACTTCTAATGTGATAAAAAAGTAGTAAATACCTACTACATAATTAATTTTAATTTGATTTATTATAATTTCAGTTTTAGGTATAAACAATATTATGATTCAGTTCTAATAAATGTATAAAAATTCTTTTTTCTTTCTTTACACCTCACTACGGTTAGAATCAGTCAAAACACATATAAAATTGATGATTTTTCAAAAATGTCATCCACGCAAAATTGAAACACATGGCAAGTAGTATTTAAGACAATAAAGTTTGGGGAACTCTGTTTTAAATGAAAAGAATAAAATAAAACTGCATACTTTAGAAATAAGACATTTTTACACAAGTTTCAGTAATGAACTAATGATCGATCCGCTTGGAGAAATTATATACTTATATCAAATGCCGAAGCTGATGTGGTGGGCGAAACCATCTGCGACGATAAGCCCCCTGACCATGATCGCCCAAAACAATATTAAAACCGCGCTGAGAGCGGGATGGCGCTATACGCAGCAGGAGCGGTGTCCCTGTTTCAATATTGTTTTAATCTTGCCGTAAGCGATCACGGTAGGGCCCCAGGTCGCGTGGGACCGCCGGAGCCCCGCAGCGACGGAGCCGTGACAGAAGCCATGCATGCTGCATGCTGCTTGCTTGCATGCTGCATGCTTGCTTGCATGCTGCATGCTTGCTTGCATTACATCAAGTGACTGTTTTTAAACGTATGCATGGATTTGGTAATACATATAATGAAAGAACTTTATATTTCTGGTATTTCGATTTTAGGGCACGTTATATTATGAGATATTTTACGTTAGGACTTATGACTATTATAGAAAAGTTTTTTAGGAATTTTAAATATTATAGATTGTGATATTTATAGCAAAAAAAATTAGGTCATACCTATTATATTTAGAGATTTCGATTTTAAGTTAGGGGTGCATATGTCCGAATTATGATGATTATGTCAAAAAACATTATGACACGTTAGATTATGGATAAAAAAAATATGAGACAAAATAGAAAACCAGGAAATTACATTAATGCGTTCAAGAAGATTTTTTGTTTTATTTTATAAAATCTTTATCTATGGGGTTTCAAAAATAGTCTAAATACATAATTATATCGCTTCCATATTTTATTAGGATCACATTTATCCATAAATTAATCTCTCTATTAAGTATTCGCTTATTTTGGCAACAAAAATGACCATTGTTCTTTGCCTCCTGCTTAAAAAGTAACCTTGTATAAACGCTTTCGAAACATGAAAAAATTTATAAAATAACGGGTTCAGTTAAATCCGACTAGTTTTTTCATTCAAATGATGATATTGTTTATTGGGGATTGGAAGAAAACCACTCCCTTTTACTACCGAGGCACCCGGAGAACGGCAAAGACCCCACCCCTACGTAGTAGAAATTCCACTGCTCCGCACGAAGCGTTTCGCTTCCTCTTTTTTAATACGTACTGCAAAGGAATGGAATTCTTTGCCGTCCTCTGTGTTCCCACCTCATTACAACCCGGGTCTTTTCAGGACTAGAGTGAGTCGGCACCTAATGAGTAGGCACGCTCCACCTTAGTCCCCACCTTTGCTTACCATCAGGCAAGATGAGGACAAGTGTCTACCCATATACTATAAAAAAAAACTCGTATAGAAAGTAGCGTTTATTCTCTTTTTGGAGTGCGGACACTTCATGAGTGGGACGCGGATTTATCCTTAGCAGATTGTTGCGTCACTTGCACACTCACATTCAGTCACTTCTTGTCCTCAAACTTGCTTTAAACAAAATTAATTTAGTATAAGTGACGGTGTCCCTTTTCTTTTAACAGTAAATTCAGTCAGACCATGATCCTAACTTAAATCACTGAACTTTTCTCCCGGAAAATTCAGACATTTTCCGTTTTTTTATATTTTTTTCCAAATTTTGTGATGTAATATAACTAAGTTAACGTTTACAAATCATATTCAGTCAAAAAACCGTAATAAATACAAAAAAATCAACTTTGCAATGTAAATCGTAATAACATTTCCATCATACTGCGCGCGGAATCATCTGTTTGGGTCATCGAACGTCAACGCATCGGTGTGAGCGGAACAAAAATGATGCCGGCACGCCATACATTGCGTAACATGAATAAAAATTTTAAATGAAAACTCCTTTTTTTCGCTTTAAAAGCTTTTACGGGAATAATAAACATTGGTAAACAAATATTAAATTGGTCTGAACCCCACTGTTAAAAGAAAAGGGACAGCGTCACTTATATCCGGTATAAATGTATGAACGACCAAGTAATTCTTTTTCGCTTCCATTTCCATTAGAAGTACACAATCTCAAAAATATTTAATCCATTTCAAATGTAAGATTGTTCACGAAAGTTTGCATCTCAAAAAGTGCGCACAAGCTCAAGTGTGCCGTTGGAAACTTATGTGATAAATCAATATCGAGGAGCGTATGTAAATGATTCCTTCATCATCGTTTCATAAAAAAAGTTCGAAAGAGCGGAGTTGGATAAAACAATCGGGGGGAAATATTTTAGACGCACGAAAGTTTTCACTCGAGCTGGGTTGAGCCGTTGAGCCCGATCGATACTTCATCCGCTTCTGTTTTATGCCAAAGACATTAATATTACATTAATGTGTATAGTGCTGCCTAATAAGCTTTCGAGTATTTGTTGTGTATAATACCTAACGCGTTGTTTCTTACTAATTATAAAATTATTTGTAAATTTTAATTGGATGGATTGGCGATTGCTTTACCACATTGACTTATACTCGTACGTACCTATACGTCAATGCTATACCAACTGGAACGAAAAATAATAATATGGAGAGAATTAGTTTATTGAATGTAATTTTTCAAGTTACTTTGGAATCATAATAAATATATTTTACATCTCTCATGTTTGGTAAGTAGGTCCTTATTACCCCCAAATGGTGCTTGTAGGTGACCAATTAGCGCTCTAGGGTAATAATGTAGCTAGAAAAGCCAGTAATGTAAGTAATTTATTGCCAGTATGATGGTTAGATGTACGCGAACTTTTTGAAATAGTGAAGTGTTTTTTAATTACTTACCGCCCTAGGGCTTTCCAAGCTGCATTATTACCCTAGAGCGCTTATTGGTCACCTACAAGCCCTATTTGGGGATAATAAGGACCTACTTACCTCACAATCGAGATGTAAAGCAGAGTAGTTAGCTCGGGTGTAAGCACCAATTGCACCCTCGAAATATAGTTATTTCGGGCTGCAATTGATGCCTTACAGCCGTTAGCTACTAATCTACTATTAACGTTGTAACGTAAAGCACCTCACTTCTTCATCTTCACATCATCTTTAGTTCTTCCACGGATCTCATCACGTCTAATTTTTAAAATCAAAACAAAGTATTACAATTTTTAAATATAACTTGACAGAAAGCGCGTGGGTATCGGTAGCAGTATCGCATAGTGTACCCTACCACGCGAGCCCATAAGGGCAGGGAGAACACCGGGGGGGTTTTAGTGCGTATGCCTAACACTCAGCCGGGCAAGCCCCACACGCTCGCCGTCTAGCCAACGATGGGTTGCAGTACAGTGCAACCACGCACTTCTCCCAAAAAAAAAAGACGGTAGGGACTGCCTGCGGAACATATCAGCACTGGGTTCTTTGCTGCGAGCGATAGGAGCCCCACTCCGTCGCTCGCGACGATGTGCGTAGTTTCGTCTCCTACCCAGTCGCCGTCGGCGGGACAGTCCCGCGTCGGCATCATTCTCTTGGACCCGCTCAACGACTTTCTCAGCAAGCACATCCTCGCAGAAAATGGCCGCTGTCTCCCAGCATGCCTCACTGTCAACCATTACCCTGACGAGAGCCGCAGCAAGAGGTCTCCGCCGACACTGGCGAGGAGGACAACGCGCTCCTCGTCCGTCCGGTGTCCTCGTCCGTCTCACATATGTTCGCATTACCTATACTTAATATTAAACAACTTTATCAATTTAAGATATCTTCTTCTTTAATTGACAAAAAAAAAATAACGAAACCGAACACCTAAAATATTTAATTTTATGATTGCAGAAATACTTATATGATCTTATTCGAGTAATTCGAGTTGGCGCACGAATTAATCTGCTGTGATCCAATTTTCTCGTAAATATGCCATGACACTTGATAATAAACTCAATACGATTACACGGTAAGGATAAAGCTTTCAAGTGAAACTCGTTCAATTTCAGTGCCAAGGAACAGCGACGCGTTTCACTGAAGGAGATCACTTAGATTGTCACATTTTATATAGGTAACTTACTTCTTTCGGGTCTTGAGAAAATATACAACGTATTGCAGAAATAACGCACATCTTGAAAATAATTCAATTCCATACATTTTTTTAAAATAATCTGTATTAACAGAGATATTTTCAAAACTTACGGACCTTAGAGCATTCATACGGGAGACGGCAAGGCTGGGCGAACCCCTCTGCCAATTTACGCTGACCATATGACCATACACGTTATATAAAACTAGTTGACGCGCGGCCGCTGCCATTTGGTGTTGTTTTCGTGTCGCACTAAGAGCTCCAAAAAAATGGTTAATTGTGCAGTTTCCTCTTGCAAAAGGTGATCCAGCTACTCAAATCTTCGAGATTATAGCGTTTCCTATCACATTTAAGTATAAAATATACATTACCGTGTTTCATTTGTTTACAATTTTGAAGTATTTTTTATGCCGTTACGATAGAAAAATACAATGGTACGATGGTAGCTCAACACAATACACGGGCATTATATTATCTGTGACACGGGCATTATTGCTTAGTGCTGGGACAACGTGAGTGAATGATGCTGATTCATATTTTTATTTATCATTCATTCACTCCGGAGTTTGTTTAACCAGACATATGATTAAAATAAAAATTCACGTGTAATATAATAGAATAAAAAAATATCAAGAAAATATTATATTATTACCTATTATATTTCATGCTCAACTTTGCTTTGTAGTTTAAAAAATCTTTTTCTATACAATATACTTTTTTTTCTTTATTTAATGGCCGTACACCTCATAGTTAAGTCGGCCATACAATATACATACTTACTCTAAACAATTTTTCGACTGCATCTCACTTGATTTTAAGCCTATTAAATAATCATGCAATGCAATGTAATAGTGAAATTTACAAAATGCAATGAAGTTTACTCCAGATAGAAAAATGTCAATAACGTCCTCTAAATTTCATGTTGTAGTTGAGGTCATAAGTACAAAAAAATGAATTACAGAATGTAGATACACGTTAATTTGTCGATGTGTGTGTGTTTCTTTATTGTAGGGTAATATTTTCATCGTGTGTGTTCGTAAACATTTTCGTAGTGTGCGTAGCGTGTTTACCTCGGCTCCCGCGAAAAGTGGCAGAAAAATTTATACTGCGATTTGTTGCGTACCACATCCATAGGTTAAATGATCTAAGTTACGGACGCATAGCATAGCCGAGTAGAGCGTGACGTTTCATGAGATGACCTAAACAGCTGATAGCCTAAGATTTATTCAAAGTACAACTGCATTTAAAAATAGTTTAATAGTTCTCGTGACTGTGGTTAAAATTTGGACGTTGTTTACAGATGTGGGGCGCTGCCAAATGGATTGCCCGTGAACCGAAAATGAAACGTTGCTTTCGACCAATCATAACGTAAGATTTTCACGATATCGAACGTTTCAAACTCATTCTTTGCGCTCCGATTGGTCAACCGCAACGGTTCAGAGTCGGTTCGGTAGAGTAAGATCTCAATTCACGAAATGTGTTTTTTTTCACGGGGTTTTCACGGAGCCTTGCAATATGGTTGATTACTTCGTCAGGTTTAGGAACTAGAACATTACTATTTAGTACTAATTATATGTTTGAAACTAATATTTCGAATACTGGATGTTATTTACTTAGAACAATAAAACGTTTTGTGAAAAATCATATCTTTGTCGTTGAAAGCTATCAAACCATCAACATGGACGGTTAATCTTTATTATTTATTTACAGAGATACCTAGGCGAAAATCCTATATGATATTTGTCGCAACAAGTATGATTGTATTCCGCTGGTCAGTAGGATATGCTATAAGGTTCCCATCAGGACTCATAGTAGATCTTTGAGTTATTTATTCGAGACTAATTGGTGTCGCACTAATGCTGGTAAAAGATCGTCACTCTTTCGCCTTGTCCATTCCTTCAACAGGTTCTTCAACCACATAGATATTCTTTCGCTGCGTCCAGGATAATTTAAGCATGAACTGCATAAAACACTTGCTGCCGAGCATGAAGGCGGCAATTAGAGTTTAACTCTTTATCTATCTATATAAATAAAAATCAATGTATTACTATGATTTTTTGTCCTCTATGCGTTCCGAAACCATTCATCAGATTGTAATGAAACTTTGATATGGTGTTATAGGGACACCCGTGAGGGTTCCTAGCAAAAAAAAGGCATTTACGTGGCATTGCAACGCATGCCGGGTACAGCTATACTTCATTCCAGATAACATTGAAAAAAGAAGCGGAAAGAAGCAGGGTTTCGAAACCTTTTCATGTCATGTATAATGATGAAATATCATAATCATATTTGATATTACCTACTTATATGTATAACGAGATACTCTGGAATGTATTGTTAACTATTTATTATTATTTGTGTGGCTTTCCACAAATATTGGAACTGGGTCAAATTATACAACATAATAAAAATATTATTGTTTTATTATTATTTCCAACATAAACTAGTCTTATCGAGTATAAGCATAACTTGATAAGTAGATTAATGTTAAATTTGTCACTCTCTTCATCAGATGAGGACGACGAAGATGATGATGATTGCCCTATATTAATCAAAAATTGCTCCACCATATTATCGATGACATTATCCAACTGATAAAATCTATCTTCTTCTTTTAATGTATGTGAAATGCAGGCTTGCCACCTACGAGTATCTAGGGTTATCGTAGATAATGCTTCTGGGGGCAAATCTTTAATTTCATTGGGCTTGAACAATTTAATTTTACTGGCTACATAGCCCTTAGTTTGTGCTCATATGAGCTCAGTAGGATTGAGCTCACAATGATATTGTAGAAGTCCCTTTCCTTTTGCCATTTCATCCACAACATAGCTCTCATAATGATTTTTATTTTTTTTACTTTTAACAGCAGTTGAGTTCTTACTTCAGTGTCAAAATACAAATAGTATATTTTTTGACGTTAACCATGACGTTCTGTTGAATGGCTTGTGAATCACTAGGGCCCGCACCCGGATCACTCATTTTATAATTCAAAACAAAAAACAACTACAAAAAAACGAAAGACAATTTAAAATCACGTGTAATATATACGTGCATCACCAAAAAACAAACAGAATGTGAAGATTGTCAAGCAAGGCTCGTTCCTTGATAACAAGCGACACGATGATCCATAGTAAAATCAAAACGTCATAATTTCGCCAACTGTGTCATCGAACACTGTTACTTTTAGTTTGGTCGCATTATTCGTAAACGTTCCAATCTATGCAGGTTGCAAACCTCTGCTTCTTTGGGTTATATTTTATATTTCGCACGAGTCTTTTTATAATATAAATAGTAAAAAGTTTATTTTTTATGTAGGTAATTGTTTAGATGGCTGTGCTTGTACATTTTACGCATAAATTGACAAAAGCGCAAATAAACATTTATTAACACAATGAGTTGAAAATGTGCACCTTTAATAACCTTTTTTTACTTCTTTTTAATGTTATCTGGAATGAAGTATAGTTATTAATAAAAGTCCAACCTATCTCGATATAGAAAGACCCAACTCATGTAATTGACGACACATTACTAGTAATAATTACTTACACTACTAGTAATAATGAGTTAAATACCTAATTAATACTTATGGTATTGTAAATAAATCTCTGCTGTATACCTAAATTTTTTATAAGTTTAACTCGTGGTAAAAGTTGTTGGTGTCAAAATTATTTATTTTTAGTATAAGTTATTTTGTAATAATTACACATTTTGTCACAGTTTTTTTACCCGAATAAATCGAAAAAAAATATTATTTTTAACTTTTCGGTGTTTTTGAAGCCGGTTTTTATTTTTTGTAAAATATTTTTTGTCGTCTTTTTATTTGTATATTAATATTTTTTTTATTGTGTAGTAATATTTCAAGAGAATTCAAAAATAGGTATTTGTAAAATGTACTGCTATCGCGCTGTGCCCAAGCAACCAAGCAGAGCGCGATAGAGACAACTGCACTACTGCAACCCCCGTAGCAGCTACGGCGTAGCATGACCAACAAAACACGTAACAACATTGAACTAGCAAAATAAAATACGTTTTTATCGTATTTTGACAGTTGACCGCGTCAAATCGGACCGAAGATACCTTTGAAAAGTACACAGAAGTTTCGTAGTTACCCTATTTCCTCTTTTAAAACTACCTAGACCGTTTTATTAAAAATTAAAGAAAGGCTTGCTAGTTTTATATTATAATGTCATTTTTGTTTGCTGGATGTTTGAATACAGCGGAAAATCTTGACAAATTTTTAGGTTTATGGAGGCTTAAATTTCTTTTAATAATAACTTTAGAAAAAAAAGGTGCTTCTAGTGGCCTTAAATTTTTTTGGAGAAATTGCTCTATTTATTGTCAAGGAAGGAAACAGGAGACTACGTTTGTATGGAAAAATAGCCCTTATGATTTCCTTAAAACAACCACAGCAAATGTAGGTAGACCTACTTTGGGTATATAACTGTAAGCACTAACCATCAAGTGGGTAGTCTGTTTACTAAGTTTGTTGTATAAAAAAGTTTAGCTACTTCCTTTGTCTGCCGTATTTCGTTTTATTTTATGTAGCTCTACTTTCGAAATAATTTTGTTATTTCTTTTTATTTTGCCTTGTTTACACAATCTTTTGTGAAGTAGGTACGCAAGGAGTTGAAAAATCTTCCACTTAATATCGCATAAAAGGTGAATAGATTTTGAGCACCCAGGTTATGTCACCCAGGTGATTACAGTGGAATAAACCACTATTTTGTGTTACTCTGAATTTAAATTTAAGAGCCGCGTTGTAGGTTGAGATTCCCTTTAAAATAGGTACGGACGCGCAGCAAAGACAGGAAATGAGGTTATCGCCAGAGGCGGAGGTTCCAACAGCCTAAGTGTACACAGTCGTCTTTCACAGGAAGACTGTCATCTTCGGAACCCTAATTTTGTTAAAAGGATTTATGAGGCTTTTTCATATTATCAAGTCTAGCCTACACTAACGTTTTTTAGTTCTATTGTAATTTTCTGTTAGCAATCGAAAATTCTCTTTATAATTCGAACTTATTATCTTTCGATAAACTTTTGCTTCAAGGTATTGCTGCAACGCGTTAATAAACGTGATAATTGTGGCGTTACATAAATGTGACCAAAAGTTTAGTGCGGTAGTGGGCATGATCACGTAATTCGGTGGCATATTGGCGCGAGCGCTCAGCGAACGATTGCTAAGTTTAAGCTACGATGGCTGTGATCGGCCCTGTGATGGGTGACCAAAATAAGAAACATTCGAGCTCCTTCTTGTTTAAGGCACTTTACACAGTGGGCCCTGTGCCTGATCTCGCTCCGGTCGTATCGGCTCACCGTCCCATAGGACTATGCGACTGAAGGAACAGAGAGTGCACTTGCGTTTGCGCGGTCGCTTGTGCATAATAATTAATATCCCGCGCAGAGGCTAGTCTCTGTTGAGTTTGGCCGCCGTGACCGAATTGGAGGACATTATTATACGGTGGCAAACCTACCAGATGCAGTCAATATTTATTTTTATTTTTAACGCGTTTAATAAGGCGTATTCGGAGTATAATGACGCAAGCTACTAACCTTAATGCAGATGGGGTCAGGGCTTAGGTTGTATGTATGTGCATGTATTTTAATCTCGTCAACAAATATAGCTATTAAATAAAAATGTAACACTTTCAATTTTTTAAATAAAGAAACATACTGCCCACCTGATGGTAAGTAGTGTTACATTCACCTATACTTAGTACACGTGGCTCCTGTGAGATTCACAGCAAATCTGCAACCCCCACAAGAACCACAGTGTACGTTGCCAACTTGTGACGTAAGATGTAAAGTCACGGTACCCAGTAATTTTACTGCCATATCCATTTACGTCTACGTAATACGTTACATATTCGTCTATGGCCCTATCTTACTATTCAAACCGGAACACAGCAATGCAAGAAATAGATAAGACGGAGGCACCCCAGCAGACGACTCGGGTACAGAGTCTCCCTCCGGTGGTACAGAGACTCCCTCCGGTAAATATCCGGTAGGTCTCCTTCCTCAATTTATTAAATAACGCCAAACTGTACAACGCGTAACAGAAATAACGCACACCATGAAAGTAACGCACACCACGCGCATTTGCATATTTGTTACAAATATGCAAATGTATTAAATTCTGTAATGTTATTTAGTCAATAATAATAGAGATATTTAAAAATGTAATTATCGTCATTTACAAACGCATAGCATCATGGGCAGTCTATGCACCACGCGGGCGGCGGAGTAGGAAGTGACGTCACAGTAAAATTACCGTGACGTTACTCTCTACAGCTGATATGGCTTGTTTGTATATGTATTGTGTGGTATTGTCCAAGTATCTTTTATTTATTGTGCAAAATGGCCTGGCTTTGCCATTTTGCACAAGCCAAGCGGGCAAATTGAATTTAAGACAATGTTGCTAGATACATAGTGATTCGCCCTTTTTCTCGACAACCATATTACTAGGGTTGAAAATGAAAGATTACTCGCCATTTTAAGCGGCGGCCATATTGAATTTGGGGCGATGTTGCTCTGCCCATTCGTTTCGTACCTGTAAACTGTGTTCATAATGCTCTACTCTTCAAGGCCTTTCATAAGATACCCATATTGCTGGGGTTAAACCGAAATTTTAAGCAGCAGCCTTATTGAATTTAGGTCAACGTTACTAGGTACATAATATTTTACTCTATGAAAGGGCTTAACCCTCTCATTTAATTCCCAAATTAGTGGTGTTGGAAACAAAATGTGATCCGTCATTTTGAAAATTATGGTCAAGGATTCGTGAACCACTCCAGTAAATCACAATACAACATATTGATAATATTTATACTATTAATATTTTAATGAAAGAAAAGACTTTGATTCCCAAGCCTTAATAGTTTTGAAAAAAAAAACACATTTGAACCGGGACATTTTGTGTTCTATTTTTTACCCCTGTAATTTTTGATGCTAAATGTACTGACGGTTGTTACACTTCACAGAACAGGATGGGATGATTAAAATAGAAAAGGTAAACCACGGTAATAGTATACTATTACAAGAAGTTCTTCGTTTAAATCTAGAAAACAGATATCGGCATAGTCTGCAATAGAAAGGAAAAGAGCTTGCGCAAGCATAGTTCTAGTGGTGAATGGGAGAAAGTATTGGAATCGCTTGAGAGAGTGAGTAGCGAAGTGCATTCGTTTATTATTAGTAATCTCAGTAATTTGTTTGAGGCCTTCAAGACATTTACTGGAGGGAGACTCTGTACCAGGGTCGTCTGCTTAGGTACCTCCGTCTTACCTATTTCTGCCGCAAAGCAGCAGTGCTTGCATTACTGTGTTCCGGTTTGAAGGGTAAGATATGGCAGTGGAATTACTGGGTACTGTGACTTTACATCTGGTGTTACAAGTTGACAACGTACACTGTGGTTCTTGTAGGGGTTGCAGTTTTGCTGCGAATCTCACAAGAGCCACATCTATTATAGGTGACTGTTACCACTTACCATCAGGTGGGCAGTTTGCTTGATTGCCAACTTTCTGCAATAAAAAAAACATATTGCAGTCCAGTATTAGACCCCAATTTTTTTCTGTATCCGAATAAGTAATAGTTACTGCAATAAAGCTGATAGGTGGTGTAGTGTCTATAGTTTTAATTTGAAAAAAAAAATATAGGTCCATGGTATGGACATTCTAAGGTTATTTTTTTTCCTTTTAACTAGAATTTTGTTTTATTTTGACGTCAAGTGCCTGTAAAGGCCTATGCTGAATAAACAGTTTTAAATTTTGAAACAACCAATTGTTTTATAAACTGCTAGCTGTGCCCGCGACTTCGTCCGCGTGGAATAGTAACTCTTGGCAAAAAGTAGCCTATATTATACCTTATATAATTAGCGATCTATTAGTGAAAGTCCCGTCAAAATCGGTCCAGCCGTTCCGGAGATTAGCGAGAACAAACAGACAGACAGACAGAAAAAAAAAATTAATTGTGTTTTTGTTATTTGTACCCGATATTCCTTCATACCCATTTAGTAAAAACTTGTTATTTTGACATTACAAACAGACACTTCAATTTTATTTATTTGTATAGTAGATTCCATCGTGCTCTGATAGTAATTCTAAGGGCGTTTTATGTAATTTTTTACTAGTTACCTCATAATTACATTTTGACACAATTTTATTTTTTTTAACCTCCTACGATTTTATCCCTCCAGGACTTGCTGTTAAATACTTAAATATTTACTGACCTTGAGAATATTAATAATTATTAATAGGTATACCTAATTATAAAATATATGACTATAAGCGCTGCGTTTACTTAAAACACAAAAAAAAATACTGTAGAGTAAAAAATGAGTTGTGCGCTATTAAATTAAAGTGTTCGTTAATTCTTAACTCCCCACGGGCTATGTGAAAAACGAACCAAATTAGAGCCTACCATTTCACTGCACACTTTCCATCATTCATCGCCGTAAAAAGCACATACTAAGGGCGAGTGCTCATAAAAATTAGAGCAGTAGTGTCATTTTGTACGTTTTACTACTCCCGAACGCTTCAAGATAAAGAAGGGCCGAGCAGCTCTCTAGACTTTAATTCAAGTTCGCAAATCGCCGTCAATTTCTGCGTTTCGTCCCCGCGACACCAAAGCGCACACTCTCTGGCTGCTTTTGTATAGCGAACTTAGAGATCGAAACATTGTTAACAGACTTGGAGAGTAGGTAGCCCCTAAGCTTACGGATATTAAAAATATTTATTGCGGCCACCGGGCGCGCTATCTCCGCAAATTGCTGGATTATGAACAGGCGGCGCGGCGGCTAGCAAAATTTTAATGGTTAGTTATATCTGAACAAAAATATTGTCCACCTTAAAAATTAAGGTAAAATTCTATTTTTCTTTCAGTGATAGGTGTTATTCATATAATGTTTCGGATCAGTTTCGTATACGCGAGGTATGCGTAACGCATTTCCCAACGGAAAAAAAGCGTTAAACACCTTGTATTAAAATGAAATGAATGCCACTCGTCAGTCTCGCTAAGACTCAAAAACGGCTTGATCGATTTGAATATTTTTTTCTTTTGTTCGCTTTAATAAAAGGGTGATTTAAAAAGAAAAAAATAGGTAAAATTCGCTATAAAAACTAAAAAATAATTGTACGCTTCGTGATTGTTTATTTAGTTCTGTCATCTGTTAAGGTGATTCGAAGTTCGCCGGGCCAGTTATAAAAGTGAAAAATGAAAACCAAGTACTTAACAACAAAAACAACAGAGCCGCAAAAGACCACAAAACTAAGAGTTAGTGTTTCGCTTGTATGGTTTCATGCGTCCAAAGGACTCATTTGTCCTCGTTTTTTACAATACATTGAGATATCAATTTGAATTTAATAACAAAAAAAATCACGTCTCTTATCGTTAGCACTACGACAACAGTTACTCAAATAATAGGTACCTATTTTGTTAAAATTCATCGTCAATACTATTAACTCTGCACGTAAGCTACAATCGATAATTATCTATTAAGCTGATAGAAATATCTACTCCGGCAAGTAAACGCCTGCCGTAATTAATATTGATTACCGTCTATCCATCCGAACGTAAACAATCCAATCTTCAATGAAGTAGAAATCGTCTCTATCTATATGTATATTAACACATCTATTGTGATTTGTGAATCTTCTTATGGCGTAAATACATTTTAATATTAATTATGTAGATATCTCATCGTTTTAGAGAAATGCAAAGC
Source organism: Schoenobius gigantellus (assembly GCA_963935595.1). Classification (NCBI taxonomy): domain Eukaryota; kingdom Metazoa; phylum Arthropoda; class Insecta; order Lepidoptera; family Crambidae; genus Schoenobius; species Schoenobius gigantellus. Next base: position 12,990,766 of record OZ012558.1, read on the forward strand.
AAAACGGTACAAAATGTTGGTAGTTCTATTTATCTAAGTTTGTTTTAACATACTTTTGGAAGTATAAAAAACCTTTATATAAAAATAACTATTATTTACATAATATTTTTTTATGACTTAGGCACGAGCACACAAATTCAAAACTTTTCTACTTTTAAACTATTCTAATGCAACATGTTCAATCTTAGCATTAGATCATAATCATGTTCTAGTACATTATAACGATATAAGTGCGCTATGGTGCCGCTCAGGTTCAGCCCGAGCCGCAGGCGAAGGTGTAATAGAGATAGAGCTGAGTGTGTATAACCAATATACGCACGTATATCGTACGACGTTTTTCAACACACTTGTGAGGAAAAATACGTAATAAACTGAATTTGGATGAAATAACACAAATCATTGTTAATTTGTAGACAAAACTAAATAATGGTATGAAAATAATCGTTTGAAAAACAATATAGTTCGTTGATATCTTTTATATTACTTCTAGCTTTTGAAAAAAATAAAAACCGACTTCAAAAACACTGAAAACTTAAAAATGATATAAGAATAGGTACAGACAACATCACACTTCTATATTGAAGTCGGTGACAAATTTTAACACTTTCTAGAAGATCATTGTTTGGTATTCCTTATTATTTTAAAGTTTTCAGTGTTTTTGAAGTCGGTTTTTATTTTTTGTAAAATATTTTTTATTTTTAACATTTTAGTGAATGAAATCTTCTTAGTGAAAGAAACCCTAATTTAAATTAGTGTTTTCCTCGATTTTCTATAGGATCCCATCATCAGATCCTGACTTTGGTGACCATGGGACCACCCTTGCAGTATACTCTCGAATACAAAAAGAATTTTGGAAATCGGTTTAAAAATGACGGAGTTATGAGGTAACAAATATAAAAAAAATACAACCGATTTGATAACCTCCTTCTTTTTTGAAGTCGGTTAAAAAATAGTACTTACATTACTGCCGCGGCTGACAAGTGCAGCATTGCCGGACTCTGTGATGCGTGCCTCGGCTATAACGCATGCGTGTTGTATGATCTGTTTTTTGTATCTAATACTGGTAAAATTATATCTACTTTACGAGCAAGTGTGTTGAAAAAATCATTATCAAACTTCCTGTTGACCCACAAAGTGAATAAAATCCGCATATTTAAATAACTGGAAATCATTCTTAAGAGGCCACGAATATCTTTTTTAGTTCCTTCAAAACCTGCTAAACTATATTGAATATTGAATCAGACTGAGATTTTTAAATACTAAGGAGGTTACAGTTCACTTTTCAAAGATTTAAAATTAAATCTAAACGATGTTGGTATAATACAGGTCATTCTGTCAAATCCAAAATCTGTTACGGCTAAAAAGTTATGTTCCTTAGTTAGCTTTTTAGATATGGTAAGTTTTTTTAGTTCTATGTATTTATGTAAAATTTTATTAAGTTAAGAAGATATAACGGGGCTGACATTACCATGTGGTTAAAATGTGGTTGCCCCAAAATAAATAAAGAAATAAATAAGAAGGTTACAGTGGGTAATGTTCATTAGAAACAAAGTCAATGAATAAAAATCATTAGTTTGCAGACGAAACAATACACACAGATAAAAACGAAACAAAACATTATAAAAGATGAAATACTTATTTCAAATAAAAAAAATACGTAGTTTCCACTTCAATTCGGCGTTCCCGTCTAAAGTACCTACCACTCGAAATTGGCAACACCAATCTCTCTATTAGTTAAATGAGATTAAAAGGAGATGACAGTAATGAATTGAGTATACTTACTTGACCTTTGGGTCAAATTAGCAAGGTAGTGAGCAATATCTCCTACAGCACTGCTACTTTTTTAGTAGGTAAGTAGTATATTAGGTTGGGGAAAAAGTCTTTTCGCATTATAGTATGTATAAACTTCTAATAAAATCTCTTTGGCTATACTATTTGTATCTGGCTGGTTTTGGTATCATTGAAAGTTTAAATTTTAAAGAACATAATTCCAAATTCAAATTAGGAAAATGTGTGATTTTCATTTGTTTTTCGTACCGCCAAGATGAGTGAATCTAATGAAGAAATTCGATACATTTTAAAATTTTACTACAAAAAAGGTAAAAATGCAACGCAAGCCGCGAAAAAAATTTGCGATGTTTATGGACCTAGTGCAGTGTCTGTGAGAGTAGCACAAATTTGGTTTAAGCGTTTTCAATCCGGAAATTTTGATGTCAAAGATGCACGTCGCTCTGGTCGCCCTATTACAGATAAAATGGATGCCATTTTTGAAAAAGTGGAGCAAGATCGGCATGTCAGTAGTTACGACGTAGCTGAAGAACTGGGAATTGACCACAAAACAGTTTTGGCGCATTTGAAAAAAACTGGGTACACAAAAAAGCTCGACATTTGGGTACCTCACGAGCTCACTGAAAGAAACCTAATGAACCGTGTACTCATTTGTGATTCTTTATTACGACGTTACGACGTAATGAAACCGAACCATTTTTGAAGAAGCTGATAACTGGTGATGAAAAGTGGATCACGTACGACAAGAACGTGCGAAAAAGGTCGTGGTCAAAGGCCGGTCAGGCTTCACAGACTGTGGCGAAACCCGGGTTAACTCGCAACAAAGTGATGTTGTGTGTGTGGTGGGATTGGAAGGGCATTATTCATTATGAGCTGTTACCACCAGGCAGGACCATCGATTCTGAACTCTACTGCGAACAACTGATGAGATTAAAGCAAGAAGTTGAGAGAAAGCGGCCGGAATTAATCAACAGAAGGGGTGTGGTTTTTCATCATGATAACGCTAGACCTCACACATCTTTAGCCACTCAGCAAAAATTAAGAGAGTTTGGCTGGGAGGTGTTAATGCATCCGCCGTATAGTCCTGACCTTGCACCTTCAGATTTCCACCTGTTTCGGTCTCTTCAGAATTCTTTAGGCAGTGTCAGGTTAACATCACGAGAGGACTGACAAAACCACTTGTCGCGGTATTTTGACCAGAAGTCCCAAAATTTCTATAGCAATGGGATCATGTCCCTACCTACAAGATGGCAAAAAGTTATCGAACAAAATGGTACCTACATACTTTAGTTAAATGTAAATAAACTATATTAAAAAATGTTTTGAATTTTCTTAAAAAATGCGAAGAAACTTTTTCCCCAACCTATTACATAGGTATTGCCTAGTCGTTAGTTCTTTTTTAGTATAATTTATTTAAAAAAAACGAACCCAAACTCGATGGGTTTGTGTCGTTTCATTGCGGACTTCCTATGGCCACTTTCAGCTCCAGCATTAGATCAGCTCTAAGTCATCATAATATTGCATGGTCACGCGATATACATATACTTGCAAAATTTCAGCTCCATCGGAAACCGCGAAGTGGGTCATAAGTACTTGCTAGATTTCACTACATACAGACACCGGGACAGGTAAAAGTAAATAAAAGTTGTAAATAAAGTGAACTGGGACTGGGATGCAGAAGAAATCGGTTAAGTAACAAAAACCTATAATTTAAAAGTTTATTCTCTTTAGCATTTGTAATAAATCATAAATAAAAAAGTAAGCTTTAGAAGATATTAATATTTTTGTTACGGACCTGTTTTTTTTTGCAATCCAGTGTATGTTGCCATATTTGTTCAACAAAACAGCGTAAGTCACATAATAACGTTTCGCTCCTCGTATAACCGTTGAGAAGTAAACCCGGTCTAGAGTGAGATTTCAATTAACGTCAGCGTTGAATATTGTTATTGTAAAGTGCTTGGCGATGCTCGCTGCATAGCAATGTTCCGCCGCTTCACTTAGAATCATAAAATAGAATAGGTATTACCACAGATAATATAATACGTATTACCAAAGTACCAAGAGCCTCGTCTCGAAACAACCAAGTAACAGTCGGTGACAACCTCCAACAATAATCACGTTTCGTGCCGGCACTGATAAGTATCAACACACATCCGATGTACTTCCGAAGACTATATTTGGATTGACATTACATCATGTTTGAGTTAAAAGACAGATACGTGTGTGTCACGCACAGGTGTCACGTATCTATATTATCAATACATCAGGGTATATAGGCAAAGGGATTAGAAAATAATCGGCATCTTAATTATTACGAGTAGCATTCCTTACTTAATACATTATTTGGCTACAAAAAAACCGTTAAAACAGAATCAGCAATAGCTGTTATATCTATTTTTTTTTCAACATATAAAAAGAATTATTTACTTAAGGCTCTTAAAATTTTTTCTATGTCTGATATCACAAGTGCGAAACCCTTTAATCGGAAATATAATCTTAATGACCCGAATACTTACAGGATTCATCGTTTTGAATTTCTTAATTATCTACCCGAGACCGAATTCTAATGTCGCAAATTTTATCACACGAATGTTTTTGGATAACGTGACACAGAAATAGTTTCTACTGTAATTGAAATAATAGAAATTAGGGTGTTTGAAAACTGAAATAATAGAAATGAAACTCGATTACCGAAAGAGGTGAATGAGATTATTTTTACACCGACCTCACAAAAGGAGGAGCTTCTCAATTCCACTGTGTATTTTTTAGGGTTCCGCACCTAATCAGGAAAAAGCGGAACCCCTATGGGATCAATTCGTTGTCCATTTGTCCATCTGTACGTCCGAATATTGAGACCCTTTTTCTCAGGAACGCGTAGAGGAATCAAACTAAAATTTATATCAAATACTTGGGTCTACGGTCTCTTTCAACTGTGAAAAAATTGCGTCAACGCGATCACAAGATATATGATCGTTTACGTCGCATATTTTCGCAAATTTTGCGATTTCACACGCATTCGGTCGGTTTTTGTTTTTTTTTTTATTTAAAAAGTATAGGTACTTTTCAATTGGTCCCATTGTCACTATAAGTCAGGGACTAGGGGGAATCTTATTTGTTCTAAAGCTATTCTGCAGGCCTATTCGCTAACTACGGTTGGTAACTAGAACTGTCATTTTTGAACGACACTTTATATCCATTACTGGTTTAGTGATCTTATGTGTTACGGCAGCGTTCATGATAGCGGTAATGGATGTTAAGTTCCTTTCAAAAATGACAGTTCTAGTTAGCAACCGAAGTTACAGAATAGAACTGCTGATTTGCGTCTGGTAAAGGATCATGCTGAACTGTTGAATTAGAGCATAGTTTTTATATGTAATTTAATGCCGGTGAGCCAGTATTAAATCCACAAAAAAAGTTAAAATAAAACATTTAACAAAAATTTAAAATCGCTCTAACGTCCTTTAGTTAAAGGAGACCAAAAGCATGTCGTTCTAATGTTATGTGTATGATATAATGAGGATAAAATGATACAAAAGGGTAGGATTGCGAGCAACAACTCGTTTTTGGTTGAGTTTTGATTTTTCGTTGAATCGAATCGACCTACATACAGCTCGCGCCACCTCATCCTTATCGACAACCTGTCACTTTACCCTTTGCCTCAAAGCATAAGGAAGCTGTCACATTATGTCTCATGTCGAGCCTGCTCGGTTTCAGAGAGCTCAAATACTCGTAGATAGGTATTAACAGGTTTTCAATTCTACTTTAATGCAAATTAAATACAATAATAACACGATTCCATACAAAATAATCCAAAGACGAGAAGATCGATATTGTTATGAACAAAACCACGCTGCCGACTCAATTATTTTTATCGAGAAAAGATCTCGACATTTCTGAGTCATAACCATTCTATTCGATAATGGCGTAGGTAACCTACGCCATTATCGAATAGAAACATTTAATATTTTTACAACATTTAATTAACATTGTAAGAAACATTTAAGTTGTTCGATATTTGCGTCCTCTTCACGATTTTTAGAGAGCCAGGTTCTTTGATAATTACCTACACATAATTTCAATTCACGAAGCGTATTGTTTTTAAGCATCGGCTTCATCCAAAGGAATTGTCATGTTAATTTAATTCCTTTATCACTTCGCCTTTAGCGCTCTTTGTTTTTATTTAACGAGGACTTAAATTCAATTGACGCTGTCGTTATTTTAATTTCTTTTCCTTTTCTTTGTACACCGGGATTTAGCTAAATATACGACTGGATGAATGAGAATTTAGTTTAAAGGAACGACATGAGTCCATTTCAAGTTGGTAATTAATGTTTGGTAATTATACATTTGTTTTTTTAATATTTACATTACCCAAAGTATTTTTCTGTGGAAAGACTGAAAGACTGAAAAAAATAACCCATATTAATCCATAGTCTTTATAGCCTACTAGGTTTTGCCCGCGACTTACTACACAATACTACACATGTAATTTGCACGACTGCGAATCACCAAAAGAGAATATTACAGATCAAATTCAAAATATCTTAATCAATATAGGCCTTTACAGGCACTTATTGACTTATTGACGTCATAACAATGAAAATCATTCTAATTTAAAGGAAACATATTAACCTTGTATGTGCATATATCCTGAATATCTCAAGATGTCTCAAAATATAAGCAGAAAGTTGACTCTACACCATCATTCCACGATCACTCCAGACCAGATACTAAAAAAAAACGAGTTTAGTAAAATTTAAAAACAAAAACAACCTCCAACATATACTTGCCTGCGTTATGAAAAGTAGGAAATAATACGTTTTATCCATTGCGTCGGGAAACCGTTATGTAAAAAAACCAATGTCAATTTTTCTGGACGCAGTGCGCCCTACTGACCAAAACATACTGCTGGCCAATAACTTTTGAACAGCTGAACAGATCGTCATCAAATAAAGCCAGTAAGGCCGCCGCGGACTTATGCAACCCAATAGAAATTTCAACTTTGTCGACGTCTCTTTACTGTATTAAACCAAAGTAAACTTTACTCGCTGTTTAGAATAGTTTAATATTTTGTGAAAGTTGATTAGGAATTAAAGAGTTATATCTTACTTTATTATATTATAAAATAATATGAGAACTTTCAACAAATAAGCCAAAAAAATATTTCATGGGTAAACAAATTGATTGTATGCACTTGATTCTTTTGCTTAATATGGTAAAAATTTAAAAATAGTACATTGTTACCCCAGGGGTGAAAGTAACTTATTTAGTCCCGAGACGGTGTTCGAGGGACTAAATAAGTCTTTAACCCGAGGTAAACACTGTGCTTTTCATTACGAATACAAGGAAAGTAAAAATAAAACAATGAATTAGCTAAAAAAAAACGTGTAAATTTTATTTTACATAAATCAACAACTACTGCTTTAGCCAGCTTTCTCTTATTAAATCAGGCGTTAATTCCATACCTGAATCAGATTAACTCATTATGTTAATTATTAACACAATGTTATACATAATATAATTAACAGTTAATACAAATCTCTGCTATACGGAAGTATTAACAAAACTCTACAAATGGAAAAAACAAATGAAGATCGCATTGCCGCTTTCCCGCTTTACTTATTTTGTTTTTTTTTTGTTGCCGGCCAGCTATTCAACCATTATTTTTCATTTTCATAATTTATAAAATAATAAATATTTTGCCCAAATCTATGTTATTTTAAAGGAATAGTTAAAAATAAATTATAATAAAGTGATTTAAAAAATATATTCTTTAAATACTTAATATGTTATTTCAATTTTACACCGCGCTGTAACTGTATTACATAGAAAGTCGGAACATAGTTCAATAAAAATGTGACAAAAGAACAAGTTTCTTTTTAAAATTTGACAGCAGCTGTCAGTTGAAAGTAATTCTCCCTAGGGCTGAAAAGTATTACTTTCAACCCGCTCCTCAGGCAACTTCAGACCTACTTTCAGAGTATGAGTAATGAAATAGTACATTGTTACCCTAGGGGTGAAAGTTACTTATTATGTAATGGCAGTATGTAATGGAAATGTAATGTAATGGAAGTTGAGCTCAAACTTTTGCTTTGAGGTCAGCTTCCAATTGACGACTCTGTAACAAAACCAAAATTGTAAATGGCGATTTAAAAGAGGAGATAAAAAATTTTGACCTTTCGAGTTTCTTGCCTGTTCTTCTCGAGAAGGCTCGCCCAATTTCCGAACAGGTGTAGAGTCAACTTTTTTTTTTTTCATTCCTACTTGTATTTGCAGACATCTTGAATATATTCAGGATGTATGCACATACAAGGTTAATATGATTTCTTTAAATTAGATTGTTTTGCTTTGTTTCGATGTCAATAAGTGCCTGTAAAGGCCTATGTTGAATAAAGATTTTTGAATTTGAATTTGAATGCCCCGAGACGGGGTTTGGCGCCCGAGCGTAGAGAGGGCGCCTATAGTTCGAGGGACTAAATAAGTCTTTTACCCGAGGTAAACACTGTGCTTTTACGAATACAAGGAAAGTAAAAACAAAAACATGAATCAGCTAAAGAACATAATTGAGTGAATTTTATTTTAATAAATCAATAACTTCTGCCTTTGCCTCTTCTCTTATGTATGAAATTTCAGCTTTTTTAAAATTTGATAGCAGCTGTCAGTTGAAAGGCTGAAAAGTATTACTTTCAACCCGCTCCTCAGGTAACTTCAGACCTACTTTCCGAGTATGAGTAAATTAAATAGTACATTGTTACCCTAGGGGTGAAAGTAACTTATTTAGTCCCGAGACGGTGTTTGGCGCCCGAGCGTAGCGAGGGCACCAATAGTTCGAGGGACTAAATAAGTCTTTAACCCGAGGTAAACACTGTGCTTTTCATTACGAATACAAGGAAAGTAAAAATAAAGCAATAAATTAGCTAAAGAAAAAACGTGTAAATTTTATTTTACATAAATCAACAACTTCTGCTTATTTATTTATTTATTTATTATTTGGCACAGTTACAAGATACAAACTAAAACATAAATTGTTACACCTAAGAAAATAAGAATATAAAATAAATTTGTATCTCTATTACAACCGCGCACAGCATGCGATTGAAATCTTGTACGTTAAAAGGATATAATGCCTGTATTAATTCTTATCTAATCTGACAGTAACAGTGTTCTAGTCTATCGTTAGTGCAAGTTCTCCTAAATTGTCTTTAATTTTTTCACAAATGTTTTTGGGCTCTGGTGGAATACATCCAGCTCTTCACATAACAAATTATACATCTTACAGTAGCGTGTAAGAGGATTATTCGCAGAAACATTGTTTTTGGTACATGGTGCTTTAGCCCGCTTTCTCTTATAAAATCAGGCGTTAACTCCATACCTGAATCAGATGAACTCATTTTGTTAATTTATTATTAACACAATGTTATACAAATATAATAAATATGCTATACGGAAGTATTAACAAAACTCTACAAATGGAAAAACAAATGAAGATCGCATTGCCGCTTTCCCGCTTATTTTGTATTTTTTTTCTGTGACCGGCCAGCTATTGAGCCATTATTTTTCATTTTCATAAATAAATTATAATAAACTAATTTCCAAAATATATTCTTTAAATACTTAACATTATGTTATTAAAATTTTACACCGCGCTGTAATTGAGTGGCTGTATAGAAAGTCGGAATATGGTTCAATAAAAATGTTAAAAAAAGAACTAGTTTCATTTTTAAAATTTGACAGCAGCTGTCAGTTGAAAGTGATTCTCCCTAGGGCTGAAAAGTATTACTTTCAACCCGCTCCTCAGGCAACTTCAGACCTACTTTCAGAGTATGAGTAATGAAAAAATCTTTAATACCTTATATCTTGGTTGTTTTTGTAGTTATTCTAAAACCGATTTTTTCTTTCTGTTTATTATATGAATGAGCGTCTATTAACGCAATATTTCTTTTTCATTCATCTAGCCTATTCATGAACTAGTTTTTACCCTTACCAGGCCCGCGTGAACGCCAGTTCACTGAAAAAATATTATTTTAGCAGAGTACCTTTTTGGCGCATCGGTAAATTTTAACTAAGACTTAACTAAAAATCTCTAAGTGAACTTGGTATAAAGCAGACCTGTGTGTATTGCTAAATATTCTTGTCTAATAACAAATAAAACATTAATTATTAACAAATACCTTAATTGGTAAATTTTAACACTTTCAAACATGATCCAAAACTATTAAGTGATTTTGTCAACACTAAATAAGTATGCTGTTGTTTTTAAACAAGTTATTTCAATTGGTTGATTTTTACAAACATTTTTATTTAATAATAGATGAGTAGAACTTATTTGATTCCAACCTAATTGTTTATTGATTTTAATCGAGAAATTTTTGGTTGATTTTAAGACATCAACTGATCTATTGATATATAAGATGAATTCATTAATTCCAGTCACGTTACTTATTTCCTTTTAAATGAGTAAATATAATCGGTTAGTTATAGCAAACTACATTATTGCTAAACTATGTAACAACCGAGTTACCTAATTGGGAATAACCTTTAGAGAAATCAAAAAGAGGAATAACCGCTCTGCTCAGCTAAAACAACAAACAACCACGGTAAATCGATCTCGCACCCACTCATAATCAGAAACTCACTCGCGCTAGTCACTAGTGTTTTGTGGAAGAAGATCTGTAAACATCAACATATCTGAGTCATCGCTGCATTACACGAAATTGGAAAATCGTGTCGTCATAAAATTCCTCGTAAAAAAGCGAAAAACGGCAAAGGAGATTTTTGAAGAAAAGTCTGCAGTTTATCCAAAATCTGGACCATCGTCCTGCCACAGTCAAACGTTGGACAAGTTGAAAGGACACCCCTCCCCCTCACCGCACCGCCGTCACAGACGAAAACATCTGTACGTGAAAAAAATTGTACTGGAGGACCGTCGAATAAAAATGAAGCAGATAGCAGAAGAGTTGGGCATCAGTAATCCTTCCTTTGCACATGAATAAAATTAGATCACGTTGGGTTCCAAAAATGCTCACGCCGCTCGATAAACAGCGTCGAGTTGAAACTTCTATGGAGTTTATCAACTTGTGCAATGACAATTTGGACGAAATTTGTAACCGTATTGTCACCGTGGATGAAACGTGGATTTGACAATATGATCCAGAATCTAAACAAGGGAGAGAAGCCGCCAAAGAAGTTTAAGGTCGAAAAGTCGACTTCGAAACTCACGGCTACTATTTTTTGGGATTCGGAAGGAAATTTCCTCATTGACTATTTACCAAAAAAAACTACAATGAACGCCGCGTATTATGGAGCACTTATAAAAAAAGTACGCAATCTTATTGTGGAAAAAACAAGAGGGAAAATTAGCAAAGAAATTCTGTTTTTGCAAGACAATGCGCCAGTCCAACGGCGCGAATTGCGAGGCAAGCCCTTCGAGTAACTGGCTTTAAGTGAATGAATGAAATGAATCACCCATCCTACAGTCCAGACCTAACTCCCAGCGACATCTTTCTCTTGAAAAATTTGAAAAAAGACCTTCGGGGAAGAAAATTTGCGGATGATGAAGAAATTAAAGCTGTCGTGAACGTGCATTTTGACTTCAATGATTCATCTTATTTTTTTAGTGGGATACAAGCAAATTGGCTGAGAAAACCGAGTAGCTTTGCAGCAGTTACCGAGTGAACTGGTTGTAGCAATCCAATAAATTGTTTGAGAAAACCGAGTAACTTTGCAGCAGTTACCTAGTGAACCGTTAGTAGTAACTCAATAAATTAGCTGAGAAAACCGAGTAACTATGCAGCCGTTACCGAGTGAACCGGTTGTAGCAACCCAATAAATTGTTTGAGAAAACCGAGTAACTTTGCAGCTGTTACCGAGTGAACCGGTTGTAGTAGCCTAATAAGTTGTTTGAGAAAACCGAGTAACTTTGCAGCAGTTACCGAGTTAACCGGTTGTAGTAACCTAGTAAAATTGGCTAAATGCAGTCGATATTACTTTGTTGTTACTAATGAATGCTACTATGTTATCAATAAAGAAGTGTTATTAACAAATTGTAACGGTTAATACTTATCAAGTAATGATAACAAAGTTGACATATTTGATTTTAGCTACAAACTTTGCAGGCGTTATATTGACAAACATGCTGGGTTATTTTCAACAGTATTTTATTTATTTTTAACCCTTACGTTTTTCCGTGTTCTTTCTGAATATCAAATACCTATAGAAACTTTTATTTTCGTTTTGACATTCTCCCCAAGGATCAATTCATCTCTTATCCCGAATTCAAACCAAGTCAATTTTTGTTTATACTACTAGCAGCTGTATTATATATTAGATCATATCTTGGTAGCTCGCGATGAAAATAAATCTACCGGCGTCGTCGCATTGAATTCAATCAATTGATTTTTCTCGAATATAATTGAATGGTGCTCCAGTAACCCCTCTCGTCAGGTCCGCGGCACTCGCTTTCCTGCGAGGGATGTTCAACAATCTCCAACTCGCATCTGCTTGAAGTTCGAGTCGAATTAAATAGTTCGACTTTCATTAGGAATCTTTGGCTTGCTTATGTGATATGTTGGGCAAAGTTTGCAGATAGCACTCGGATTCTACTAACTGCGCGCTTGAAAACTTACTTCTTTGACAGTCACATACCTTTTTACATTTAAGCATGCTCGATAAGCTTGGCAGAGCAATCGAGGAAGTTTTATCTTTTATTTAAATGTATCATATCATTATCAATTTTATGTAGCAAATACTTTAACTCATAAATTGTTCACCGCTGATGCTGCGAGATCCACCTTCGATTGTAAATGTGTTAATAGTTATGTTTATATAATTATGCCTCAGCTCTAAGCTACTTGGAGTTGTGTTTTATTCATGTGAATGACCATAAGTGGAAATTTGTAATTGGATCCGGACTATTAATCGTGCTGTTTATTTTTATATTTTTTCGCAATTTCGAAATTGGTTTAATATTAAGTTATCTTCATTTTGTTCATTCTTGTCCAAACAAACACACAAAATTTGGCTCCTGCTTGATAAATAACCCAGTATAGAAGTTGGTGCAAAATTTTAAGTAACTAATATTAAACTGTTCATAATTATATTTTTTAAGACTTTGAAGGGGATCATGCTCGGCACCGACTTCAATATAAAACTGTGATATTGTATACTTATATTCTTATATTATTTATGACTTTTTGGTGTTTCAGAAGTTGGTTTTTTTGTAATATTTTTTTAATTTTTTTATTAAAGTTTATACATGCATAATAGAATTTGTGCCAAGGCAAACACTAGAATAGCATAAAATAAAACGTCTTTCGCTCTAAACAGTATTTAAATAATTATTTCCAAGCTCCTTATCTTCCAGAAACCTTCCATCATCAGCTCAGTAACATGACATGATGACTAAGTACTTGATGCAAATACGTAAATATCTTATGAAAAAAACATTAAACACGTTGGACGTAGGTTTCTCTCGATTTGCCTGGAATTCCATCATCAGATCAGGACATGGTGATAATGGGTCTACCTCCGGAATGTGTACTTTTCGATTACAAAAAGAATTTTGAAAATCGGCCGCCAAATGGTGGAGTAATCGGTGAACATACATAATAAAAAAGAAAATACATATAGTCGAACATAGAACCACCTCCTTTTTCGAAGTCAGTTAAAAATAAATGTATTAAAAACATTAGGCATTTTGTAATGTATTTTACTCATGATGTTTCTGGCTTTATTGTCAAAATATGGCAAAGTTTAATGTTAGGAAAAGAAATCAAAATTATTTCTTCTTTAGTTCAGCAATGTGCTTTATTGCCATAGGTAGTATTAAATACTGCCTGAAGTGAAATTACGAGTATGTCTGTGTTAAATAAATAATAACTATTGTGATTATAATTGAAACCTGTGATTGTTCTAGCATATTTATTACATTTATTGCATATTTATTACATTATGTAATTTATACATTCTCATATTAACTTTAACCAAGCAAGAGTTTGAGAAGAATGGTGATGAGGTGGGAGTGATGATTCTCGGACCACATTTGAATAAGAGCGGCGGACTGGTGGAAATCGAGCTGCAGCTTCTACGTATGAAACATTGTCCTGAGATATTGCAAGTTTAATAGACTTCTGTCTAGTATGCTCCGGGCATATCTTGTTAGTAGCAAAATGTCTGCCAGAACAATAAAGACACATTGCTAAGTCTTCGGTAACATTGCAATCATTTCCATGGTAGGTCTTTGAGCATTTACAGCATCTGGGATTGGAACGGCATTATTTTTGCACATGCCCAAAACGACAGCAATTATTACACTGGATCGTGGGGAGCTCATATATGGCCACTGGAAGAGCCGTGTAACAGCAAAATATTTTAGAGGGCAGACATTGACCACTAAATGTAAGGACTACTGTGCGAGTTGGGATCCAATCTACCTGTTCATCTTTGATAGTTTTTCTATTAAGCCGCCTGGCTTTTAAGATGTGGCCACATTCTTCGGGGATCTCTACAATTTGGACGAATATTGCAGTAACTTTTAAAGTAGGCAAAACATATTTTCAAAATAAAAAGTATTTAAAAGTCTAATGTATGAAAAACTATAATTTCCGAGAAACCTGACGAAATGAGCTGAAAATGTTTTTTTATTTGAATCCTTTATCTTTTGTAGTTTAGGGAAAAAAATAATTTTAAAAGTGTAGTACTTACTTTTGAAGGTCAGTGTATTTGAAGATCATCTTCTTTGGTTGTAACAATCTTTGGTTGTAACAAATATGTCAAGTAAATATTATCATTGATATAAGAACATCATACTCTTCAAGTAAATTATTTTTTTTAACAAAGACATATTTTCTTAGACCTACGAAATATTTCAAGAAAATAGATTTTCTTGGTCCAAGTAAGCCTTTTTATCTGTGCAGCTTGGGTCCTACGTTGATACCTCAGTCAGTCACCTCACTGAAGCCTTCTATGAATACACTTGCTCCGTCCGCGAACTACGTGTCGCGTTAATAAAGCTCAACAATGTAGTTTCCTTATTCTTTGAATGGGTATTTCTCAGCTTCAGAATTTCGTAAAATCCTTCCTTAGTGGCGCCTATATACATAAGCCGAGTTTCATGCTTTTAGCTCCAGAAGTTTGGGCACAGAATAGATAAATGTACGCTCTACGCTACGTTGATACCTGAGTCACTCACCAGAGCCTTTTTACAAATATTTATACAGAAAAGAAGGTAATTAAATTTCGACACACTGCTAAATGAAACCTTTTTCAAAATTTTAAACTTAAAAAATAAGCAAACAATGTTTTCGGAAATTCCACTTCCAAATGTTGAACAAAATGAAAGCATGCAAATGTTAAACAAAGGCTGTTTGCAAAAATCAGTCGACGCAGCTTTCAGCGCGTAGTGAAATAGAATATTCGATAACATAAATCCTTACGCACATAAAAGAGATGATGAGATATCTAAATTTCCTATGGGATTACAAAGACATGTTTGTATTAGACAAGATATCAACAGATTATGTTGGTTCACGAATATACATAATATCTATTTTAGAACTCGGTAACATCTGAAATAAGTTGATAAATTGTAACACGAGATAAGTTATAACAATAAAAAACTTTTTAACAAAAAATTGAACCGCCGAAAAAACTAAAAAGCAAGAACACTGAAAAGTTAAAAATAATATAGGAATAGGTACAGACAACATCACACTTCTATATTAAAGTCGGTGCCAAATGATGATCTCTTAGAAAGTGTTAAAATTTGTCACCGACTTCAATACTAGAAGTGTGATGTTGTCTGTACCTATTCTTTTATTATTTTTTACTTTTCAATGTTTTTGCTTTTTAGTTTTATCGGCGGTTCAATTTTTTGTTAAAAAGTTTATATTTTATATTATTTTGTGACTTTCATCTATTAATTTTACAATCAGTGAGTGAATCATCAATTATCCCCCGTTTTTGTATATTTAGGGTTGGAATTGTTTTTTCAAATTTATATGGGCCACCCTCGGGGTATACCCATTCTAATAAAAAAAGAATCATCAAAATCGGATCACTCTGTAAAAAGTAATGCGTGGTCACAATTAGTGAGTAAATCAACAATAATTTCCTGTTTTCCTACCCTTAGGCTAGGATTTTTTTTAAATTTAAATGGGACCACCCTCAGGGTATAATATAACGGTTTCAGCTTATCTTTTTGCGCTACAGTGAGTAAAATTCCATCGTACTACATGGTTCGCAACATTTTCCGTATTCCAGCTTCTTTTTTAAAAAAATGACCTCTAATAATATTATTCTATAAACACGCGCTCTATTTTTGAAACGATATAAATAGTAGATTGTTCATTGCGAGAAGAAAGTGGCCGATTACGAGCGAGGGAGTAGTTTATGGTGTTGATTTAATGAATAATTCGCGGTTCTTTTCTTTTTTATGGTAGCAAAGAGATCTGAGATCAAAAAACAAATAGCTATATACAAATAGAAAATTTACTAAAATGCTTAAGCTGAAATGATAAAGAACAGTATGACACATACACATACACACACAGAAGCCTACATGCATGCATACACGATAACCAAGATGTTTGTATAATCTATAGATTAAGAATAATATAGAGAACTAGTCCACCTAACACAGGCATAATTATGTTGTCTACTAGGTGGTCCCAATTACTGTATCACTGTAGTATAACGTTACAAATAAAAAAAAAATTATTCTTCTTCAGCCACCTCGCAGCGTGGCAAAACGCAGCGCAAGTCGATCCCCCGCCCCCGCCTCGCGGGGGCTCAAACAGGTAAAAATGGGATTTAGTACAACTTTTCCTATAACTAAAATAAATTATTCATAATTCACACAAACTTGTTTGTTAAAAACTTAAATATTCGGTTTATTTCGTTTTGAATTTTGGCTGTTTGGCCCTTTTTTGTTGGATGTATAAATAGTTTAGCCATGCCCGGGCAGCGCGCGAAAAAAAAAGGCGCGCGGCATTTTCCCGCTATTGAAATTTTTTGCCTTTTTGTTGTAATTGATAATTGATTATCTACAAACATGTCGAGTCCAAGTGAAGAAGAATCCATATTATTAACTCCGCCGGAAATAATTATGGAGGCGCAAAGCGCGAGTAATAGTTTGTTGCCGCCAAAGTCAAAGGATAATACTTGGCGGCATACGATACTTTCATGCAGTGAAAGATTGATAAAAAAGCGCAGTCATTTTCAGAAAAATATTAATACCACAAGTTCTTTTATTTTCCTCACAAGTGTGTTGAAAAACGTCGTATGATACACGCGCGCATTGGTCATTGCGTACGATACGATAATGTGCGCGAGCCGCAGGCGAGCGCGACAAGAAAGCAACATAGCGCGCTCGTATCATAATGTACTATTATTATTTCAAATTTCATAGTATAAACAAAATTCAAATTCAAAAATCTTTATTCAACATAGGCCTTTACAGGCACTTATTGACGTCAAAACAAAGCAAAACAATCTAATTTAAAGAAATTATATTAACCTTGTATGTGCATACATCCTAAATATACTCAAGATGTCTGCAAATACAAGTAGGAATGAAAAAAAAAAAGTTGATTCTACACCTGTTCGGAAATTGGGAGAGCCTTCTCGAGAAGAACAGGCAAGAAACTCGAAAGGTCTAAATTTTTTATCTCCTCTTTTAAATCGCCATTTACAATTTTGGTTTGTTACAGAGTCGTCAATTGGAAGCTGACCTCAAAGCAAAAGTTTGAGCTCAACTTCCATTACAAGAATAGATGTGTTAATTCACATTATATAAGCTATCTCTGAGAGAAGTGCGTGAACTTAGATTATAAATAAATTGCTCTCACTGAACGTTTCTTTGAAACAAAACGCAATACATTGTTAAATATTAGAATTGAGAGTTCAAACCCAAGCTTTTTGTCCGTCATGTAATCAGACACTTTATAATATGCTTTTTTAATAAGTACATCTTTGATTGCAACTTTAAATTTGTTTAAGCTAAGTTCTTGTATACAACTTGGGATTTTATTGTAGAAACGTAAAATCCCAAGTTGTATACAAGAACTTTCAAAGATTTATTCATTTTCAATTTTCATTATATAAACTTAAGTAATAAAAATAAACTTGCGGTTCCAAGTTCCAATGTACAGACTCCACAAAACTAGTTCTTCCTTTTTATAGAAATGTGTAGCTTTTTATAATAAGCTTCTACAAAGTGTCATCGACTTTCCACATACAAAGTCATATAAAGAGGGAAATAATAATATTTAGTAATTGGTTATAACTTAGTATGTAACATTATAAGTAACATATAACAACATATAAAGTGATTAAGCGATTGTAAACAGATAATTGTATTTTTTAAACTTTCAATAATTGGCATGACTATGTGAAAACACCAATAAAATATTATTTTGATTTAAAAAAGAGTTTGATTCAGAAAAGAGACCTTTGCCTGTTCTTCTCGGTGAAAGCTTTTAACTTTCAAGTGGACAGAGGTGTGAAGACAACTTTTTTCTCTCTGTATTTGCAATCATCTTGAATATGTTTGGGATATGATATATTTCATTCTAATAAGAATTATGTTTTTTTATAATGATGGCACCAAGCGCCTGATGTAAAGGCCTGTGTTGAATTAAAACTTTTATAATTTTTTTAATCAATTATTAGTTAGTGGGCTTTATTCTTTCTTTTTTTGTGGTTATTGAGAGTACACAAGAGTCAATATATTCCACATGAAATCTATAGGTTTAATAAAATACACAAAAAATGATTAATTGAAAATAGATTTACAAATTATTTAATAAAAACTCTGGAAGTATTTAAGCCCGTTCGCTATACGATGGCGTAATGCAAAGAAATTTAATTAATACGCCCGCAAGTTCGATTTATAATTTCAGAGGAATTATAACGCCGGTCGTGAACAAAGTGATTAAATTTTCTTTGGAGGCGACGCATTGTCGTCAGACAATTAAGCGAGAATGGTTTGTATATTATATATTATGTATACATGTATAAACCACTCTGTATCACAATTAGACAAACAATGAGGGGAAATGAAGCGTGTGTCATCGGATACTTGTCGCTTTCGTGTTGTCTGAAAGGTAAGATAAATTTTGTCAATGCTTTTTGAAAGCATTTTGTCCTGTGTTCGTTAACATTTTCCCCCGCCATTCAAATTTAAGATAAGTACCGTATATAACTATTGTTACATGCAGTATGGTACACAGACACTCATTCATCATTTCAACCAGGAACCAAAATATTTATTATACACCTGATCGGAACAGCTGTCTTTATTCCCTCAAAAATGAAAGAGAAAGTTAGTCTTTTCTCTGACCAAAACAAGCGGGAGGAAAGGTTATATGAAAATCCATGTCTAACGTGTTTTTGCGGGAGGAAAAGTTGTACTAAATCCCATTTTAAACTGTTTGAGCCCCCGCGAGGCGGGGGCGGGGGAACGACTTGTGCTGCGTTTTGCCACGCTGCGAGGTGGCTGAAGAAGAATAACAATATATTTTTTATTTATATTTGTAACGTTATACTACAGTCATCCAGTAATTGGGACCACCTGGTAGACAACATAATTATGCCTGTGTTAGGTGGACTAGCTCTTCTATAGTATTATTCTAAATCTATAGATTATACAAACATCTTGGTCATCGTGTATGCATGCATGTATGCTTCTGTGTGTGTATGCGTGTGTGTCATACTGTTCTTGATCATTTCAGCTTAAACATTTTAGTAAATTTTCTATTTGTATATAGCTATTTGTTTTTTGATCTCAGATCTCTTTGTTACCATAAAAAAGAAAAGAACCGCGAATTATTCATCAAATCAACACAAGCTACTCCCTCGCTCGTAATCGGCCACTTTCTTCTCGCAATGAACAATCTACTATTTATATCGTTTCAAAAATAGAGCGCGTGGTTATAGATTAATATTATCTGAGGTCATTTTTTTTAAATCAAGCTGGAATACGGAAAATGTTGCGAGCCACGTAGTACGATGGAATTTTACTCACTGTAGCGCACAAAGATAAGCCGAAATCGTTATATTATATTTTTTGAAATGAACATGAATTTACTGCAACAAGTCAAATAGCATCATAATTAAATTGTTCGCAGAGATGATTTTTTTTAAATAATATTATTCTTATAAAAGCATTGTCCATGTTTAAAGTAAAAAAAAACTATACCTAGTAGTACTAGTTATTAATTAGTTAGGTATCAAGTATTTCTTTTTTACCGACGAAAAAACGGAGGAGGTACTCAATTCGACGCGTATATTTTTTTAATGTATGATTACGCATGACTTTTTACAGAGAACTCCGATTTTGATGATTCTTTTTTTATTGGAATGGGTATACCCCGAGGGTGGCCCATATAAATTTGAACAAACAAAACCCTAAAGGTACAAAAACGGGGGATAATTGATAATTCACTCACTGATTGTAAAATTAATAGATGAAAGTCACAAAAAAAAAAAAAAACTTTTTAACAAAAAATTGAACCGCCGAAAAAACTACAAAGCAAAAACACTGAAAAGATAAAAATCATATAAGAATAGGTACAGACAACATCACACTTCTACATATATTGAAGTCGGTGCCAAACGATGATCACTTAGAAAGTGTTAAAAGTCACCGACTTCAATATACTAGAAGCGTTTCAGGGCGATTCTTTGAGAATGTGCAAATAACGCGGATGATTCTAAAGAACCTATTTACTGAGTAATTATTAATTTTATTGTAATACGTATTTATATATAAAGTTGTAATAAATGTTGCTAGTATGCTGAAAACCATATTTTTTTATTGAGTTATGAGAAATATGTTTTTTGCGGTCCAAAATCTAATTACCATTCGTGTCCCATTTTCCATTTTTCTCAAGATTTTTATTGAAAACGCCTCAATCTTTTTTAAAGAATGTAGTTTTGCTCTTTTACTTTCAACTATGAATTATTTCCTTAATCTCAAATATATATTGCTCTACATAAAGACCATAAACAACTAGCATAAAATGCAATTGAAGTTTGTCCCAAGCAAACTATCTAATTACCATTTCAAAAATATTCTCCTTAATTATGGACACCGGAATTAATTCGACGAATATTTGAACATAAGATTGCACACGCATTAGTCGGAGCTTGACAACAGAGCGGAAAACATGTGTCAAAGAGCAAATTTTGGCGTCAATTTGCAAATCTCGTCGTCACTTTGAGTTTTCGTGAAAAATTAACATCATTACCATTTGTGTTTTTATGGCAAGTTGGTTGGCTATATAATTTTTTAAAATACTTATTACGTAGAGTTAACAGAGGCTTATTCCAGCAAAAGTAGGTAAAATCTTTGTATTTATTGTAAATAACGATTTAATCAACGAAACACTTGAAACTCTAATTACCATTCATCTAATTACCGTTTTTACCGTTCGTTAAAATAAATGGTGATGAGTTTAATCATGGAAATGGTAATTAGATTTATGTTTTATTAGTTATTTATATTCCTTTAAGTAGACGAATAAATTACCTGTTTACCTATTAAGTAATTGGCCAAAATTCAAGTTTCTTTTCGGGTGCTTGTCTCCAAAAAAGGAAATTTGAACCCTATTTGGCAATAGATACTTGCCTTGTTCTTTACGAAGGACTTATTATTATTGTAAGTGTAATGGTGACCATAATAGGTATTGTAAGTAATACATAAGAATGTCTTAAAATATAATAATAATAACCTTAAAAATCACATAACTTCATCAGGTCCCACACTAACCAATTAGTTTGTGAAGGGGTAAAAAACTATATAACGTGTCTCATATTAACCATTGAAGGGCACAAATAAAGTTCATCAGGTTTCGTGGATAAATTATTGCCCAGATTTAATTTTTAGAGAAGCTAGCTGCTTTATTTGTTTAAGTGATGATTGCAATCATGTCAAATATATCGGAAAGCTTAGTTATGAAGAAATTACTGAAAAAAGGCAAACTAACGAGATACAAATGCATGAAGAAAATATTGCTGGGGTGCACACTGAATCCGGAATCTTGCGAAGCAAAGATGATTTTCTTATACAAAAAGTAAAATCAAAGGAAACATTACTAAGTACACCATTTCGTTCAGCTAATAATAGTTCTGGCAAAGAAAATGTCCATATAACATCTACTATAGTAATAAAACCTGTTCAAAAAAATTACGTTACCAAGCTTAGTGACATAAAACCAGATAACAAGTTCCATTTATCACCCGACTTAAATATAAACGAAATGGTGAATTTATACGACGTTAATATCGAGACTTGTAATTTCTCTGGAGTATTTGAAAATTTTGTCAGTTCAAGTATCTTGCAAGATAAATCTGACATTAGAAGAAATTCGCAAGTTGAGTTTGATTTACAATCATCGCAATCAAAGTCAATGACGATATCACCCAATAATAATTTAAAGTTACCACCAAGCCGACGATTAATCTTTTCGACAAACAATCCACCTATTGCCTCGCGTTTTCAAATAAATGAGCCTCAGACTCCCTCGACGTCGAAAATACAGACACCCAAAATAGTAAATATTGCAACTCTTTAGAAGTCTCGGAATGATCTGAGTTCTTCTGATGAGGATTTAGAAATTTTTCCTTCGTCTAAAAAACGGTATTTTCTCTAAGAAACAATTTTTGTAATATATTTGCTCGTTTTAGATTTTAAGTGACTACCTATATTACGATTTGGCAAACTAAATAATGTTAGTGATTTATCAAATCAAATCAAATCAAATTATTTATTTCGGACAAGATCCATATTTTGTTAGTAACATTGTGTCTTAAAACTAGTGTTAGTACCTATTGCCTAAAATTAAAATTAAAAACAAACTATTTACATTTTTCGTTATGTATACCTACATCAATCGGTATTTGATTTACATACAATTCGTCAATGCTAGTCAATATTAAGTAGTTTATTCTATTCGTGCTATTCGTGCTATTTATAACCTTAAAATAAGAGACTCTTTGAGAGAAAAATTTAAAGAAATTGGTATTATGACCGTCGCGTCGCAATATATTTACGAGAATATAGTATATGTTCATAAAAATATACATTCGTTTTGTAAAAACAGTGATATTCATTCAGTAAATACTAGGCAAAAGAATATGTTAGCGTTACCAAATACTCGGCTTAAAAAAATTAATAATTCTTTCAAAGGCCTTTGTGTACGTTTCTACAATAAAATCCCAAATAATATTAAAGCACTTAACTTGAATAAATTTAAAGTCACTATCAAGGGCGCACTTATGAAAAAAGCATATTATAAAGTGTCTGATTATATGACAGATAAAACTGCTTGGGATTGACAAAAAATGTGATAATTGACGTTCAAAGGGTGTTAACACTTTGTGATAATAGGATAAATTTCATTCGAGTAACTGTTCCACTCACACCGACAGGCATTTCTATATTATTAAAAAAAAATGTTTGTGAAATATAATATTGTAATGTTGGCATTTTAAAAGAGGAGACAAAAAAAAATACAAGACCTTCCGAGTTTCTTGCCTGTTCTTCTCGAGAAGGCTCTCCCAATTTCCGAACAGGTGTAGAGTCAATTTTTTTTTTCATTTGACTTGTATTTGCACACATCTTAATAATGGTTGGGGTGTGTGTACATACAAGGATTAAATAATTTAGTTAATTAGATTCTTGGTTGAAGATTTTTATGTTTTTTTTTGACGTCAATAAGTGCCTGTAAAGGTCTATATTGAATAAAGATTTTTGAGTTTGAGTTTGATTCATTGTTTTGTTAATATGTATGTTTGATTTTTAAAACTTTTGAGATTTATGATACTTAGTATATAAAGATTCACAAACTAAGAAGTAGCTATTTTTTAAATTAAAATTTTATTGTTTGTTACTCATTTCATTTGATATTCTTTATATAGATTAAGTAATATATAATGTGAGTTGTACTTTTTAATACTGTTGCCCATATACCTGTTTTACTATATTACAACTAGTGTGGTCACATGCTAGACTTTTGTTTCTATTATTCTAATTGTTTTCTATGTGATTTTTCATTAAAAAGTTATAATTTTGTATTAGTGAATTTTTTTATAATTACCATTTTAGTAATTTCTCATTGCCATCTAAAGTTTCTAATTACCATTTATTTTATTTATCACTACCGTTCGTCTCAAATTTAAAGCGCTTGCTAGTCAAAAACTACGAATCTAACAGTAACCCCTTTTAGACTACTGAAAAGAGAATGTCTTCAAGTATGTTCAAATCATACAAAGAATGGATTTATTAACTTTTTTTTGTAATCTCCACGTATATGCGAATATGCACATTTTCAAAGAAATGCCCTTCAGTGTTTTTGCTTTTTAGTTTTTTCGGCGGTAAAATTTTTTGTGAAAAAGTTTTTTATTGTTATAACTTATCTCGTGTTACAATTTATCAACTTATTTCAGATGCTACCGAGTCCTAAAATAGATATTATGTATATTCGTGAACCAACATAATCTGTTGATATCTTGTCTAATACAAACATGTCTTTGTAATCCCATAGGAAATTTAGATATCTCATCATCTCTTTTATGTGCGTAAGGATTTATGTTATCGAATATTCTATTTCACTACGCGCTGAAAGCTGCGTCGACTGATTTTTGCAAACAGCCTTTGTTTAACATTTGCATGCTTTCATTTTGTTCAACATTTGGAAGTGGAATTTCCGAAAACATTGTTTGCTTATTTTTTAAGTTTAAAATTTTGAAAAAGGTTTCATTTAGCAGTGTGTCGAAATTTAATTACCTTCTTTTCTGTATAAATATTTGTAAAAAGGCTCTGGTGAGTGACTCAGGTATCAACGTAGCGTAGAGCGTACATTTATCTATTCTGTGCCCAAACTTCTGGAGCTAAAAGCATGAAACTCGGCTTATGTATATAGGCGCCACTAAGGAAGGATTTTACGAAATTCTGAAGCTGAGAAATACCCATTCAAAGAATAAGGAAACTACATTGTTGAGCTTTATTAACGCGACACGTAGTTCGCGGACGGAGCAAGTGTATTCATAGAAGGCTTCAGTGAGGTGACTGACTGAGGTATCAACGTAGGACCCAAGCTGCACAGATAAAAAGGCTTACTTGGACCAAGAAAATCTATTTTCTTGAAATATTTCGTAGGTCTAAGAAAATATGTCTTTGTTAAAAAAAATAATTTACTTGAAGAGTATGATGTTCTTATATCAATGATAATATTTACTTGACATATTTGTTACAACCAAAGATTGTTACAACCAAAGAAGATGATCTTCAAATACACTGAGCTTCAAAAGTAAGTACTACACTTTTAAAATTATTTTTTTCCCTAAACTACAAAAGATAAACGATTCAAATAAAAAAACATTTTCAGCTCATTTCGTCAGGTTTCTCGGAAGTTATAGTTTTTCATACATTAGACTTTTAAATACTTTTTATTTTGAAAATATGTTTTGCCTACTTTAGAAGTTATTGCAATATTCGTCCAAATTGTAGAGATCCCCGAAGAATGTGGCCACATCTTAAAAGCCAGGCAGCTTAATATGTAGGCGGTGGTCAATGTCTGCCCTCTAAAATATTTTGCTGTTACACGGCTCTTCCAGTGGCCATATATGAGCTCCCCACGATCCAGTGTAATAATTGCTGTCGTTTTGGGAATGTGCAAAAACAATGCCGTTCCAATCCCAGATGTTGTAAATGCTCAAAGACCTACCATGGAAATGATTGCAATGTTACCGAAGACTTAGCAATGTGTCTTTATTGTTCTGGCAGACATTTTGCTACTAACAAGATATGCCCGGAGCATACTAGACAAAAGTCTATTAAACTTGCAATGTCTCAGGACAATGTTTCATACGTAGAAGCTGCAGCTCGATTTTCACCAGTCCGCCGCTCTTATTCAAATGTGGTCCGAGAATCATCACTCCCACCTCATCACCATTCTTCTCAAACTCTTGCTTGGTTAAAGTTAATATGAGAATGTATAAATTACATAATGTAATAAATATGCAATAAATGTAATAAATATGCTAGAACAATCACAGGTTTCAATTATAATCACAATAGTTATTATTTATTTAACACAGACATACTCGTAATTTCACTTCAGGCAGTATTTAATACTACCTAGTACCTATGGCAATAAAGCACATTGCTGAACTAAAGAAGGAATAATTTTGATTTCTTTTCCTAACATTAAAGTTTGCTATATTTTGGCAATAAAGCCAGAAACATCATGAGTAAAATACATTACAAAATGCCTAATGTTTTTACATACAAATAATACATTTATTTTTAACTGACTTCGAAAAAGGAGGTGGTTCTATGTTGGACTATATGTATTTTCTTTTTTATTATGTATGTTCACCGATTACTCCACCATTTGTCGGCCGATTTTCAAAATTCTTTTTGTAATTGAAAAAGTACACATTCCGGAGGTAGACCCATTACTACCATGTCCTGATCTGATGATGGAATTCCAGGCAAATCGAGAGAAACCTACGTCCAACGTGTTTAATGTTTTTTTCATAAGATATTTACGTATTTGCATCAAGTACTTAGTCATTATGTCATGTTACTGAGCTGATGATGGAAGGTTTCTGGAAGATAAGAAGCTTGGAAATAATTATTTAAATACTGTTTAGAGCGAAACACGTTTTAGTTTATGCTATTCTAGTGTTTGCCTTGGCACAAATTCTATTATGCATGTATAAACTTAACTAAAAAAATTAAAAAAATATTACAAAAAAACCGACTTCAAAAACACCAAAAAGTCATAAATAATATAAGAATATAAGTATACAATATCACAGTTTTATATTGAAGTCGGTGCCGAGCATGATCCCCTTCAAAGTCTTAAAAAATATAATTATGAACAGTTTAATATTAGTTACTTAAAATTTTGCACCAACTTCTATACTGGGTTATTTATCAAGCAGGAGCCAAATTTTGTGTGTTTGTTTGGACAAGAATGAACAAAATGAAGATAACTTAATATTAAACCAATTTCGAAATTGCGAAAAAATATAAAAATAAACAGCACGATTAATAGTCCGGATCCAATTACAAATTTCCACTTATGGTCATTCACATGAATAAAACACAACTCCAAGTAACTTAGAGCTGAGGCATAATTATATAAACATAACTATTAACACATTTACAATCGAAGGTGGATCTCGCAGCATCAGCGGTGAACAATTTATGATTTAAAGTATTTGCTACATAAAATTGATAATGATATGATACATTTAAATAAAAGATAAAACTTCCTCGATTGCTCTGCCAAGCTTATCGAGCATGCTTAAATGTAAAAAGGTATGTGACTGTCAAAGAAGTAAGTTTTCAAGCGCGCAGTTAGTAGAATCCGAGTGCTATCTGCAAACTTTGCCCCACATATCACATAAGCAAGCCAAAGATTCCTAATGAAAGTCGAACTATTTAATTCGACTCGAACTTCAAGCAGATGCGACTTGGAGATTGTTGAACATCCCTCGCAGGAAAGCGAGTGCCGCGGACCTGACGAGAGGGGTTACTGGAGCACCATTCAATTATATTCGAGAAAAATCAATTGATTGAATTCAATGCGACGACGCCGGTAGATTTATTTTCATGGCGAGCTACCAAGATATGATCTAATATATAATACAGCTGCTAGTAGTATAAACAAAAATTGACTTGGTTTGAATTCGGGATAAGAGATGGATTGATCCTTGGGGAGAATGTCAAAACGAAAATAAAAGTTGAATAGATCTAAGTAGAGGATAAAAGGTTGTGTGTTGTGAAAGTTTCTATAGGTATTTGATATTCAGAAAGAACTGGCGTTCACGCGGGCCTGGTAAGGGTAAAATGAATAGGCTAGATGAATGTAAAAAAAATATTGCTTTAATAGACGCTCATTCATATAATAAACAGAAAGAAAAAATCGGTTTTCGAATAACTATAAAAACAACCAAGATATAAGGTATTAAAGATTTTTTCATTACTCATACTCTGAAAGTAGGGTCTGAAGTTGCCTGAGGAGCGGGTTGAAAGTAATAGTTTTCAGCCTTAGGGAGAATCACTTTCAACTGACAGCTGCTATCAAATTTAAAAAAAAGAAACTAGTTCTATTTCTATTAAACCATGTTCCGACGTTCTATACAGCCACTCATTTACAGCACGGTGGAAAATTGAAAATAATGGCTAAATAGCTGGCCGGCCACAGAAAAAAAAAACAAAATAAGCGGGAAAGCGGCAACCCGATCTTCATTTGTTTTTCAAATTTTAGACTTTTGTTTATTCTTCCGTATAGCAGAGATTTCATACATAAGAGAAGAGGCAAATTAACAGCTTAAAATGCTTCTATCTAATGTATTTCTAACCCGATTTTAATTCTAATATCACATAATAGTATAACTAGTTGGACTAACCCCTTTTTCTATGGTATTTTAATATTTTATGACGAGACGTGAAAATTAGAATTCAATCATCATCCCAATTACTTGATGTTACGCAGTTCAGTTCAAGAATTGCCATACACAATAAAAAAAATTTACATGTATTTTGAAAGTAGCAGACTTATTTATTTTCTGTAGAACACAATAAACATTTTATGTAAGTAGGTTAGTATCTACTACATAAGTTAATCTGAAACTATAATAGCCAAACGTTTTTATGCGAAGCTCCGAAAATGTGATTTATTTGCACGGCCATAACTAAAGGGTCAGGAAATATCACAAACTGCTTTTGTCCCGTGACAACAATTCATTCCCTCGGGATAACTCTACGCCATTTAATATAGCTTGAAATAGGTATGATATGAATTTTCGATTATCCTACTCACTCCATCTTTAGCACCATTTTAGCACCGTCACCGTTTAACCGACGGTTAGATGAGAATGTTTAATGGGAAGAACCAATTTTTTACACTTTATGGAACTTTATTAAAAAATATTTTCGCATACAGATCAGCAATTTAAAATGACCTTGACATATATTCATGACTTGACATATATATATATTTTGTATGTGCGTGTTTGTAAGTATTTTCTTTTAATATTACATTTTTTTTCTTTTATGCCGCCATCTATTTTCTCTGCTTGGCCCAATGGTTGACTGGTAGAGAGCGATGTTCATCGCTAAGTCCGCCATATGTACAAACCTATTGTAACATGGAAGTATAAATAAATAAATAAATAAATATTCGGTTTCAATTAGAAGTCAAACACGAAAACTAAAATCTCTTTGATCGGTCCATTTCAATTTTAGTTAAGTAATTTTATATAGATTTATTTACTTAATTGATAGAATCATGTAATTTTCATTGATAATGTCGATAAGGGACAAGGCTTATACATTTTCTGTTCATGAATAAAATTATTGTTTTTCTAACTTACGACGATAGTTTCTCAAGGTTTTTTTTTGTAGTTAAATAACAACAAATAAAAAATAACCGTTATTTTAGTATATTAGGTAACTAATGTTAAGATTTTGAACATAAAATGAAATTAATGACGGTGCCCATCCCCATCTAATTTCAAGCAAAAAATCATTCACGGTTTCTTCATTGAAATGTAACAATAAATATGCTGTTTCTTCATTGAAATGTAACAATAAATGAAACTCTGGTATCCAAAATAAAGTTTACCTAAGAAATTTCTCAGAAAGGACACGGACTCTGAAATGTAAATGTGTATCCGGTTCCTATTATAAAAGGCCGTACCGAATTGTGAAAATGTGATGTGGGTGTACTTTTTAGATATTTGTCCTAACCCTTGGATGGAAAAATGGGTAGGTAATGTTTTTGTCTTATAAGACACTAGGTAAGTATGATTTAGAATTATAGAAAAGAATTTCTGCATCCCGTATACTATCAGAATATATAATGTACTGTATAGTTTGGTCCGCATGGCTATTTGGATGTTATTTTCGGGTTATATGAGATGTTTGTATATGTCACCGTAAAATTGCAAATACCGTTATATTGTAATCTATCTCGCGAGATTGTAAACTATCGAAAGATTGTGAACCGTAACACACTGCTTACAATTTAACGTATTTTTTGCGGTAGATTATAATCTATCGAAGTGAAACTGTTAGATCACAATCTGTCGCGCGTTAAATTGTCAACTGTCCGAAGGCTGTCCCTGATTGGTCAGTTTTACAGAAGATCGTTCTGTGTCCATAGAATTAGGAATCAAACACAAGTGTCAGTCAAATAAAATTAATGCACTTCAATAATAGTGATAGCAAGTATGTATTTATTATTTAGTAGTTAAATAATATTTCTGACATCATAATATAGTAAGAAAAATTGTAACCAAATGAGAAAATCAGAAAGGTAACAACATTTTCTTTTCAAACACAAATTAAGATTGAAAAAATAATAAAAAAATTTCGCCGAAGCAAATTAAACACAAACTAATTAAAATAAAAATGAAAATCGAAACGTAACAAAATTGTCTAAGTATTAGAAAAAAACGATACAAAAACTTGACTTATTGTAAGTAATAAAAATAATATGAAAAAAAATACATCAAAAATGTTTCCTTAGCCTACAAGTTCAAATCAAATCAAATCCTTTATTGCTTTCATGTGGTGACAAAGGTCTTACGTAGGTATGGCGTATATGTCGCTTAACACATGACCCTGTTAGGGCACTGCAATGTACATTTTGCACATATTTATTTTCTGTTTATTACATATAATTTACATACAATAAATCTTTATTTGTACTGACCCAAAAAAAATTTTCACCTGATTTAAATTAAATTATTTAACTGTTTAATATTACAAAATTAAATGAAAATGTTTAATTAAAATTCGATATTATAACTAGAAAATCAAATACTAAAGTATATTAATTTAATTATTTCAACCAGCATGCAAGTATTTCTAAATAAACAATAATGACAAAGAGTAGGCTAACTGTACACAATAATAATAAATAACAATATAACT
Organism: Schoenobius gigantellus; assembly: GCA_963935595.1. Lineage (NCBI taxonomy): Eukaryota > Metazoa > Arthropoda > Insecta > Lepidoptera > Crambidae > Schoenobius > Schoenobius gigantellus. Next base: position 13,021,508 of record OZ012558.1, read on the forward strand.
AAAAATAATTTAATAATAATAATAAAATTAAAATTAATTTATTGATAATAATGATAACGATATAATAATGATAATAACAATAAATACTTTAGGTCGTTCTATAAATACTTTAAATCATTACTAACAGATTGTTCACTTACAGGTCAATTCTTATCCTCAAAAAACTCTTGCAGTGAATAAAAACATTTTGATGCTAAATATTGTTTTAGTGTTTTAATAAATTTGTTATAATTTTTGATCTGGGAAATAGGTTTCGGTAACCTATTGTAAACTTTTATCGCACTTACGTATGGGCCCTTGTAATACATTTTTAATTTGGAGAAAGGCAAAGCTAGTCTATTTTCATGTCTGAGTTGCATTGCACAATTTCTGTAATTTTCTCTTGCTAAGGGAAACAAAGACGGATTATTTTTAACAAATTTACATAATTCCAAAATATATAGCGACGGCACTGTTAATATTTTAAATTTAATGAAATATGGCTTACAGCTTGTTCTGATATCTATGTTGGCTAGTATGCGTATGCATTTTTTTTGAGCAATAAATGCGTCAATTGAATTTGTACTGTTACCCCATAATATAATACCGTACGCCAGCCAGGCATGAGCATACGCGTAGTAAGCAGTTAAGGCTGATTTCAAATCTGTCCCCCGTTTTAAGTGATTTAGCGCATAGCTAAAACTACTTATTTTTCCTACTAATAATGAGATATGACTCTTCCAATTAATGTTTGTGTCTATATTGATTCCTAAAAGTTTGAACTCATTAACACACTCTAATTTATTTTTATTATAATCGTATTCAAATTTTAATTGTTGCTTTTGATGGGGTCTAAACTGCATTAATTTTGTTTTAGAGAAATTCAATACTAAGTTATTGGCCTGTAACCAATTATCTATTCTTATTAAAGTGTTGTCTAATAATTTTTTAGTCTCAGTAGCATTTGCACATGGAAACACCACAGATATATCATCCGCAAATAATACACTACTTGAACTAATTGCTCTAGGTAAGTCATTTATATATATCAAAAATAAGATACAACCCAGAACGCTGCCCTGAGGTATTGATTTTGTGACATTTCCAGATTTGGATCTTACTCGTTTTGTTGTACAATCAATTAAGTCGTGGTGCTCCAATTCTACATACTGCTTACGGTTTTGTAGATAGGATTTAAACCAATCGTGTGCCTGACCGCGCACTCCAATTCCGTTCAATTTATTTAATAGAATATTGTGATTTACTCTATCGTAAGCCTTGCTCATGTCCAGAAGGATACCCACCGCATACTTCCCAGATTTTAGTATTTCCAATATTTTTTGTATGTATTTGTACACTGCCATTGCTGTAGACCGGTTTTTACGAAAACCATTTTGGTTTTCCACTAGTATATTATATTCCCAATACGGGAACATTTTTATTGGTGCATTTTTCTTTCATATTATTTTTTATTACTCTTACAATAAGTCAAGATTTTGTTTCGTTAATTTTTCTTACCATATTATGATGTCAGAATTATTGATTAACTACTAAATAAAAAATACATACTTGATGTCACTATTCTTGAAGTGCATTCATTTTATTTGACTGACACTGTGTTTGATTCCTAACTCTATGGACACAGAACGTTCTACTGTAAGACGGACCAATCAGGGACAGCCTTAGAAGAGTTGACAATTTCACGCGCGACAGATTGTGATTTTACAGTTTCACTTCGATAGATTATAATCTACCGAGAAATAATCCGTTAAATTGTAAGCAGTGTGTTACGGTTCACAATCCATCGATAGTTTACAATCTCGCGAGATAGATTATAATCTAACGGTATTTACAATTTTACGGTGACATATACATTAAACGATCGTGTTAGTGGAGAAAGTAAGCAATTTCCTGGTTTCTAGCGTCATGAGGCTTGGAAAGTAGGAGTAAAAAAACATATATTGATCACGTCTGTCTTCATTTGCTATTATTACAGGGAGAGAAAGAAAATGTTTTCACCCTCACTGTCCCGTTACGTTACCAAAAATACATTTGTCATTCTCCGGCCATCCATCTATTTCTATCAAATAATCCCATCGATCCGTTGCTGCCCTGGAAAGGGCATACATATATTCGCATTAACAGTATTAGCTACGATTAGTCATTTATTTATTTATTATTATGAAAACCAACAGCGTTTTATACATTATAGGTAGTTTAACAATAGCCAATAACAGGTTTCGCTTAATATTAACAATAATAAAGTGTTTATAATACTACGAGTATGTTTCTGTATACCTATCTATTTATTTAATTATAAATTTTATAATTGAAGTTAACAACCGCTGTGGTTTTTAATACCACCATGCAATTAAAAAAAAAGCATAATTAAAATTTTATTAATACTAACACAAATAAACAATCAATATTGTATATAGGTACCTAACCCATGAAGCAACGTGATGTGATTCATATGAGTAGAAAGAACGATTTAAGGTCAAACCGAATAAAAGAGACACTTGAAATAATCAAAATCAGAAGAATATTATACCTACTTACAATTTTTTATACTTATTACCGATAAATCTAACGATAAAGCATCATTAAGCCATCGGGTAAAATATTAAAGCACAATACATGACGGCAGCGGAATGTCTTTGATCACAACCACTGAATATATAACACCATCTACAGATCCAAGACCCGTTCGTTTGTCGGGAAGACAAACAAAATTATCATTAGACCCATTAGTTCACCCTCATTCCCCCACTCGGGCCATCTCTTAGGCAAAGGCCACACCGCAGGTGGCACGCTTAGCGGCAAGAGGTTAGTTACACACTGCACGCTATGCGGGAGATCCCACCGCTCGCTTAGTGGGACGCTTGGCGCCTCGATAGCGGCTAAGCGGTTAGCGAGGCGAACGGACGCGTCGGTTATTTGCTTAGATTACTAGGATGCATTGTGGAGGAATTGATTGATAATAGCCCTCTTTTTATAAAAACGAGCCATTGTGAACTCCTTCCCACACGTTACGTAAACAATTTATGTGTGTTAAGAAATTGTGACAAGAAGTAACCGATATTTTACAATTGTTTTACAGTGGTTATTATTATGTTTCACTTTTTTGTATAAAGTTTCAAATTCTTATTTAGTAGACATCGACATATTAATATTACGTACTCAACATGTTCGATTATTTCGAAATTAAGAAGCAATTTTGTAGAAAAATTTAAAAGCGAGACATTTTACTATAACAAAATATGCATTTAGATCACCAGGCGCGCGTTGCTAGTGTGGCCACTAGCTATCGAAGCATTTTGACCACTAAGCCTGCCTCCTAGCCAACCTCTAAGCCTGCCACCTCCGGTGTGGCCTTTGCCTTAGAAGGGCTCTATCGAGCCTGTGGATGTTAGTAGTGCCACATTTAGTCCCAACTATCGTATGAAAGTAATAGTCTTAAATAGTCTTAATATCAGATAAACAAGGCTATAACTATAAGAATAGTTCTTTGGTCAATTCAGAAATATTCAGGAATATTTTTTCTGCTTTTATTTAGTAAGAAGGAGGCTTAACTGTGGAGAAGTAAAATAAGATAACTTAAATGATTAGTTTTATTTAGAAGACTGTAACACCGTTTTCTTAAAATTTGTTAACCCCACACTTTTATTTTATTATTTTAAAAACAACTTTAAAATTTGATTTATATTCATGTTCAAGTGTAGTCATCAATAAAATTGAAAATTGAGTTTATTTTGTATTTTATTTAATGAAGTGACTGCGGTGCCTACACACCCCGCGCGAACATATACGCAACTTTTTACGTGCCACACAAGACGAAATATTTTTCTTGTATGTGATTTACTTTCATCATTTTTCAAATTATTTGGCTTTTTTAAATAAAATGCAAAGTCACAAATATAAAATTAATATGCAATTATCTTTAAATTCACGTAAATTGCAATGGCAAGTAACGGAATTAAACATTTAAAACAGGCGTCGAACATATTAAACTCTTTGGTTGGTTGTTTGATTTGCCATTTAACGTGTGATATGGTCATAGTAAATTTATAAAAAATAAAAACCGACTTCGAAAACACTGAAGTTTAAAATAATATAGGAACAGGTACAGACAACAGCCAAACGATGATCCCCTAGAAAGTTTTAAAAATTGTCACCGACTTCAATATAGAAGTGTGACGTTGTCTGTACCTATTCCTATATTATTTTAAACTTTTCAGTGTTTTTGAAGTCGGTTTTTATTTTTTGTAAAATATTTTTTATTTCTTACTTTTTTGTGAATGAAATCTTGTTAGTGAAAGGAACCCAAATTCAATAACAGCTCACCTTCGGTGAGCTGGTATTAAATTAGGGTTTCCATCGATTTTCATGAGATCCCATCATCAGATCCTGACCATGGGACCACCCTTGGAGTATCCTCTATCGAATACAAAAAGAATCATCAAAATCGGTTCATAAACGACGAAGTTATCCGCGAACAAACATAAAAAAAAGCATATAAGTATACGGTCGAATTGAAAAACCTCCTCCTTTTTAACCTTGGACTATTAGTTGATTTTGTCTAACGGTTAAAAAAAATATTAAAAATATTCTATCTTTGGATTTGGTTACTGACGAAAAATTCTATCTCCAGTAAACAAATCCATCGATGGCACCGATAGATACAATATTGAAACCGAGGGGCTATTTTCTATGAAACAATCTAACACGATCGTCTTTATTTAATTTGACAGCCATTGCGCCGTCAACACAAGACTCTGCGCTGACTTCCTTTTATAAAGCAGTGATGGATGTGCTGCGATTGTCAAAATTGAAAGCGAACGCGATAGATTTGTATTCAATAATCAAGGGGCAAGTCGTATGGCGATATCTCACTTATTGCACGATATACGCTGCAAAAAGTACCACTCGATGAGCTTCTGTATTAAAAAACATTGTGTGGATTTATGAAACCACGATGCAAGTGAAACTTTTTTTCGGATCGTAGGCTATTAGGTATTAGTAGGTATTAGTATACTAGGTATTTAACTGAAAACTTTCGAAAAATTATTAAATTTAGGGTTTTAAAATCGCGTTGTTAATCTTAAATCTCTTATTCTTGAAAAGAAAATTATAAATGAATTTTTTTTTAATAAAAACACAATAAAGTAATAAAAAAATAAACGAAAAAGCAATTAAAAAGAACAAAATAATAGAAAAAAAACAGTGCTCTACCTACACCATGATCGAACCACACTGCCACACTGATTTAAAGTCGAAGGTCTAACGCATGAACCAATCCTGACCAATGAGAAGCATTGAAATTAAAGATCTCATGGCGTTACACGGTTTGTGTTGTAAATGTTAATTGTCATCTCTTTATTTGTAATGTTAATTGTGTACTGTCTTGTGGAGTTAAAATAAAATTGATTTTTCTTTCATGTTTTTGTGTAATGCGACATGCGATAATAGATGGACGAATAAATTTGAGGCGATGTAAAAAAAGTTTCACTTCAAAAAGCTTTTTTATTTACACTAATATTTACTTTAGTACAACGAATTTAATTGTTTTAATCGTCAATTCTATTGATGTTCATAGTCACTGAACTTTGTAATTACTTATTTCAAACAGTTCAAACAACACCCTCGCAGGTAACAATGGCAAGTTCCTGAAAGGACAAAACTCCACACAGTCAATTGTTATGGAAATTATTAAACAAAGTTTAATTTAGTTAGCTTCAACGAACTGTTGTTTAGGATTGTTTTATTTGGTGTGTTCGCACTATTTGAATTCTTAAGTTGCTACATAATTTTTCTTTACTTATCAATTCAATAGGTATATATATATAATGATCTCGTGTCACAGTGTTTGTTATGGAACTCCTCCAAAACGGCTTAACCGATTTTAATGATTTTTTTTGTGTATTTCATAGGTCTGAGAATAGGTCGTAGACTATTTTTATACCCCTAGGTGATAAGGGTGACCCTCTCCAGATTTTTTTTACAATTATTATGGCGAAACGTAGTTCACGGGCACCGCTAGTAATGTTATAATAATGCATCGATGAAACAAAAAGAAACAAGACATTTTCGGTCTTATTACAAAACCTAGTTTAAACCTGGTCTAAAGTTAGTCTTGTTTTAAATGTAGTGCGCTTTCACTTGTGTCAATATACATAGATAGAGACAACGTCAACTTAGTCCTGGTTTAAACCAGGACTAACTTTAGTCCATGTTTTGTAATAAGACGGATGTTTACAATTAATATTTATTGATTTTTTTATCTATACTTTTCTATAAAAAACATAGATTACCTACTTAATAAATAAAATGGATCAATTAAGATTTTTTTCTTGGAGACTATGATTGAATTAAGGTTAGAGGATCTACCTCATACACCCAACTTATTGGACCGTAATTTTAATTTGGAGAATTTAATAAATTTTACATTATTCTATTCGAAGGCCTTAAAATGCTTCTGTTGAAATTACTTACTTTAGTTTTCCACACTTGAATATGCTATAAACATACTGGCGCCTGTAACTAAAGACCGAGGTAATAGATTTAAATCATGTAAATCGACAGTTGAACAACAAGCAAACATCTCAAGCAAAGGTAAAGCAAATACGAGTAATAAATTAAGCGAAACTTATCGTCTGTATCGCGATCCAATTTACAGTATCTCGCTCGGGAAACGTCCCTGGAAATAAATAACAAGTTATGTGGAGCGAAGGGTTATTAAATTAACGGCTATTGTAGATACAGGACTACCTTCACTTTTACCAAGTATGACACTTGGTAAAAGTGATTTTCCGTGTATACCCTTACCTTCTATCATGGTCATTTCAGTTATTTCTACTATCTCTCCTTGACACAAAGCCGCTATAAGTTGTGGTTTGCGAACTGTACCTTCCTGATTCCAAACGACATTCCAAGGGAACAGAGAGATTCCGGATGGGAGATTTAGCTGGGTAGCAGACGCCAGTGTAGATGAGCCATTGACGGCATGGAGTCTCCGCATAGCCGAGAGGTTGCTTCGTCAACAGCCCTCTCGTTATCTGTAAAATATTATCCCTCACTTTAAAAAAGACAAATGGCATAACGTTGTGGGAAAATGCCGCAGATAGATGGAGTTTCTTCGTATTGCAAAATCGCGCAATTACGTTTTGAGCAAGAGCAATTACTGAGCAAGCAAATTCAAGACGATTTTTTTTTGAAGGACCTATGCTGTTAGCCGCAGATGGCTGTTACAGCTTCACCTTGATTATTTGTAAGAAGGCAAGAACTTTGGTGGGTCCTCAAGCCTCGTTTGGCTTACCTAACCTGGTGGATTTCTAGCTCAGAGAGGCATCACCACGGGGGGTGTCCCACTCTCTGAGTAGAGTCACCAGGCGGTTATAGCCGGTGCGGGGAGCGGCTGCAACGCGAGCGCGCCTCTGAGGCTCGGACGCTCGAGTTCGCCGTGTAGTGGAGGGTAGGGAGAAGCGACCAGGCACATATCTGTACCTGGTATATCGCAAACTGTGAAGACCGGGCCTTCGCACTCTTGTTCTACAAGTGCGGTCTGTGGGACTAGTGCGTGAGTGTGCAGTGTTTGATAGTGAGTTGGAAGGCGGAGGGAGAAGATCGTTCGCTCGTGTGATCGAGTCGGGGGGAAATTCAAGACGACTGCGGACGTAACTATTATGTATAAGATCTTGTATACCAAAGGATCTTTAAAAGGCTTGCTAGGACGCAGAATAAAACCTAACTGACTGTATGCTTTATTTAAAATACTGTCAATGTGTGGTACAAAAGAGAGCTTACTATCCATTAATATTCCTAAATCGCGTATTTCGTCTACTTTTTTTATTTTACTATTGTTGAAACAAATAAAGTCTATAGGTTTATGTTTTCGACAAAAACTAATCACGTTACATTTATTTAAATTAAAGAATAATCGATTTTCGCTGCAATATCTTTCAAAACTTATTAAATCCTTTTGCAATAAATCGCAATCTTGTGGTTTCCGAATAATTCTATATATTTTGGTATCATCAGCATACAGAAGTGAACTTGAGTGCAACATGACATTAGTTATGTCATTGACGTAAAGAATAAATAGTAAAGGGCCTAAATGTAAATCTTGAGGCACGCCAGAACTAATAATTTTAAACTGAGATGAATATCCTGCAAGAATAACTGCTTGGCTTTTATTTTCGACGTAGGATTTAATCCATCGAAATAAATCGCCATGAATACCGAGACTCCAGAGCTTCCTTAATAAAGTGTTATGACATATTTTATCAAACGCCTTGGCGAAATCGGCATACACGGCATCTACCTGATAACCATCATCCATTGCCTGTAAAATTTTGTCAGTAAAAATTTAGTAGATTGCTATCCACGGAACGACCTTTATAAAAACCATGTTGAGCGATATTAATGTGCCGTCTAACTGTCCTACTAAGTTGTTCCGTAATAACTTTTTCTAATATTTTATGGAAGTGACACAGTTTGGAAATAGGCCTATATTGGACTCAATTCTGTGTGCCCGCCGTCTAAATAACCTAAACCTGTCTTTTTTTATTTATTTTTTGATTTATTGTGTCTTTTTTCTACTTTTGTAAATATTTAATGTTTGGGCTGCGGTGCGCACAGGCGGATTGTGAGGCACCTCGTGTACAGGACGCAGTTGTGTCGCAAGACAATTTGGTGCGTTGTCCGGAATGCCCTCAGGTACGTTTCTTTAAAAACTTAAAAGGCTTAAAAATACACCAGGGAAAATGCCATAGACACCATATTCCACTTTCAGTTCCACTTCCATCTATTTCACTCGAACCTAGGATCCCATCTCACACTAACAACAACGAAGCCAGACGCTCCTTTGGGGGAATCCTAGCTGTCAATAAATCTACAAAACCGGTCTTAAAACGTATACCCCGCGGTGCGCGACACTCCGTTGCCACCGCGCTATCTGGAGCTTTAAAAGCAGTAGTGAGACACAATACCGTTCAAGTCTGGGAACATTTATTGGCTTTTCCTTTCGCTGTGCTTCACGTAGTTTCTGAACCCACCAACAACAAGTCACTAACGGCACGGGTTAAAGAAAACTGCGTGAAATATAACGCCCTAGCCTCAACTTCCGGTACTATTGAAGCCTCAAATGAAAACTTCGCTTTTCAAGGGCGACCGTCATCTGAAATTACTACCTACAAAATTGTAGAAAGTAAACTCAGCGATGGTGACATAAAAGGTGCAGCTCGCATCCTCTTTTCTTCCGACACAATCGCTCCCGCTAATAATGACACACTCTCGGTCCTACAGGAAAAACATCCACCTCCACCAACAAATCTCCTGCTTCCCAACCAACCAGAAGCAAGCGATCGAAACCACGTCGCCGAAGTTTCTGCCAAGGACGTATCAGCTGCTATTTTGTCTTTTCAAAGCGGGTCTGCTTCTGGCCTAGACGGTCTTACCCCCCAACACTTAAAAGATTTAATATGCGGAAGCAATGGGGAGATCGGTGACATCCTTCTGAGGGACTTGGCGGCGCTAGTAAACGTTATGCTCTCCGGCCAAATCCACGACGAAGTTGTTGCCATACTTTATGGAGCAAATTTATGTGCCTTAAAAAAAAAAGACGGTGGTATCAGGCCAATAGCAGTCGGCATGACCTATAGGCGCCTCGCTTCCAAAATTTGCTGTAAAAAAATAGCGCCAATTTTGGGTAACCTTTTTCAGCCGGTTCAGTTAGGTTTTGGTTCACGAGGTGGCTGTGAGGCAGCGGTACACTCTACGCGCACTTTTTTGTCGCATAATACTGGAGATTTGTTGTTGAAGGTAGATGTTAAAAATGCCTTCAATTCAGTCGATAGGGGAGCATTACTGACACAAGTTAAGGACAAAATTCCAAATTTTTATAGCTATCTTTGGCAATGTTATGGGAAACCTACAAAATTAATATATCAGGGAAATGAAATCAGTTCCGCTGTAGGCTGCCAGCAAGGTGATCCTCTTGGACCCGCAGTTTTCAGCCTTGCCATACAACCGGTCATACAACGCCTGAAGTCAAAGCTCAACATATGGTATTTGGATGATGGAACTTTGGGTGGTGATCCCGATACACTATTAAGTGACTTAGACTCACTCATTGCAGATTTTCGGCAACTAGGTTTGGAACTGAATTTCACAAAATGTGAACTTTATGTTCCAAACATATACCCTGATAGAGATCTAGTATTTCAAAGATTTAATTCTGTAGCCCCAAATATAAAATTAGTAAGCAACAGTTCTCTTACCTTGCTGGGCTCACCTATTTTAGACGAATCATTTCCAAATTTTATCAATGACAAAATTCAAAATTTTATATCGTGTTCAGACCGCCTAACAAAAATAAACCCACATATAGCTTTTACAATAATTCGTTTTTGTTTATTTGTACCCAAATTTACCTACCTATTACGATGCTCTCCATTATGGAAGCATACAAGTTTAATACAGCGCATTGATAATATCATTAAAGAAACTTTGGTTACTGTTTTAAACATCAACCTGGGGGAACGAGAGTGGCGCCAGGTCTCACTTCCGGTGCGTATGGGAGGCCTAGGAGTAAGAGCTGTCTCAGGTGTTGCTCTCCCCGCGTTCTTGTCCTCTGTGCATAGCAGTGAAAAATTAACCAAAAGAATCCTTCGATCAGATTGTGATGTCGCCTATATGAACGAGGCCAGGGACGCATGGAAAGCACTTTGCCTTAATAAAGATATCCCAAGAACGCCTTCGTCACAGAAGCTATGGGACGGGCCTATCTGCGAGCTGACACGGAACGAACTCCTACATACGTCCTCCAGTTCCGCCGATCGTGCCCGCCTCATGGCTGTTAGTACTTGGGAATCTGGTCTATGGCTGCAGGTTCTCCCATCGCCCAACACAGGAACGCTAATGGATTCTGCGACATTCCGCATAGCGACCGCTCTCCGCCTGGGCGCTTCGTGTTGTGCGCCGCACCGCTGCCAGTGTGGCGCCAGTGTCGACAGGCTCGGCCACCACGGCCTTTCGTGCGTGAAAAGTGCAGGCAGGATTCCCCGCCATGTAAGTCTTAACGATATCATCCGCCGGGCTCTTACCACCGCCAACTGTGTGGCAATTCTGGAACCGAATGGTCTGGCGCGTAGCGACGGTAAGAGACCGGACGGTATGACCCTGATACCGTGGACGATGGGGCGACCTTTGGTGTGGGATGCTACCTGCGTCGACACTCTTGCGCCCTCCCATCTCCCGGTGTCACAAGTTAGGGCTGGCGGGGCTGCTGAAGCCGCAGAAGGTCTCAAAAGGCGCAAATACAATAGCCTCGACAGTGGTTTTGTATTTGTGCCTTTTGGGGTCGAAACTTTGGGGCCGTGGGGACCAGAATCCAAAAAATTCTACAGAGACCTGTCAAAGCGCCTGACTGATGCCACACGTGACCCAAACGCCGGCCTCTACTTCGCACAACGCATCAGCGTTGCGATACAAAGAGGCAATGCTGCCAGCGTTTTGGGCACGGTGCCAACTGGCAGCGGACTTATGGAGTAGGCTCTGTATATAATATGTACCTACGTATAGATGTATAATATGTATAGATTGTTTCGTATTTGTTTTTCTTGCTTTTGTATATATTGTACAATTTAATTAACACTTTGTATATAGTTTTTTAAGTTTAGAATTTTCATAAAAATGACTATGTATTAACGACAAAAAAAAAAAATATATATATAATAACCTAAAACTAAAATTTCTAAATTTAAACTTAATTTAAATGACCGATTAAGCAAGTGCTATTCTACGGTGACAGGCCAAATAAATTTAGGCAGAGCTTAAGCGTAATTCTAAAATGTCTATGATTAGTTTTAATTGTGTTTGTGTTGCTGTCGTAAAAATATTAAAAGTAAATTAATGGATGGATCTCGTTGTTAAAGAAACTAAAACGGGTTTATGTTTATATCAGTTAATACATTTAATGTACATTTTTATCCTATTTTTAACAATATAATTGTAATTACTAAAAAAAAAATTTTATTTTCCTGTTCATTTAAGGCGAAAATAATCAATATGGGCAAAATTAACATTTCTACCTCATTTGTTATTTGGATTTGTATTTTTCATTACCAAAATGGCGGATTTTAGCAAGGTTCTAATTTTAATCGGGATGATTTTAGTCGCCGCTAAAATTAATCAGTTTAGGAAGTTTACGCGTAAAAATCTCACGTCTGGAATAGCGTTTGGACGGCTAAACCTAAGTTGAATTGACCGTCTAAAATTAGAAACGTCAGATTCAAATTAGCAATGTCAGTTGAATTTGACAGATACCGTAGAATAGGAAATTGGTTTAGCGACACCTAAATAAAATTAGGAAATTTAGCGGCCGCTTCAGAATTGAGTCCATTGATTAATATCATTGCTAACTACTCCCTTAGGAATTGGCGTGATTCAAGCTTGCTTCAAGCAAAGATTTCTTAAAAAGCATTGTTATTGGTATAGTTAAAGTGCGAGAACATCTTTTTATGAAGAAAGGATGTATGCCATCTGGTCCGACACTTTTATTTGGATCAATAGATTTTAAATATTTAAAAACAATGTCCTCTGACAGTTTAACAGTGTTTATATCAACAACAGCATCACAGAATTATTCAAAATTGGGTTGATTAGTGTTCTGATTGTCACTTCAAAAACTGAATAAAAATGTTCATTAAACCAATTAACCATTTGTTGTTTATCTGATGTAGAACAGTCTCTGTTGTTCATTATTTGTGGTAGTCCATTGGAAGAGCGAATTTATTTAATATACTTAACTCCAAAAGAATTTGGGGTGACTCTTTATCTTTTTTTTTTCAGAAAATGAGATGTAGTCATTATAACATTGAGTAATGATGTTAGCTGCTCTTTTTCTTAAAATTTTAAAACTTTCATAATCCAAAGGATTACCATAAAGTTCCAGCGTTTATGACATTTGCGTTTCTCGTTTAATATATTTTTTAAAGATCTTGTGTACCATACGGGTTGTGAATTGGATAAAGACAGCTTACGGCGTGGAACAAATTTTTCAAATAAGCTATATTTCTTATATAGCTTATTTGAAAAATTTAAGCTATATTTCTTATATAGCTTATTAAAATAATTGTGAAACTTAAGCACACTTTGTTCCATATTTAAATTAAAGAAAAAGTTAGCCCAATTCGTCCCCAACAATATCCTATAAATTTCATCAAAATTGCCTTTATAAAAATTAAAATTAAAAGAACTGTTGTTTTCAGATTGTATAGATGGCACGGAACAGATTTTCAAATCATAGAAAAGTGCTTTATGGTGGATGTTTTCACATGTCAATGGATAATCACAAGAAATAAAAATAAACTTGCCGTTCCAACGTACAGACTTTAAAAAACTAGAGGCTCATTTATGGGGAAATGTATAACTTTTTATAACAAAGTTCCACATAGTGTAACTGACTTGCCTTTTCATAAGTTTAAAGCGCATGTAAAAAAAACTCTAATGACTAAAGGATATTATAAAGTCAACGATTATTTAAATGATGCCAATACCTGGTGTTAATATGAAGTTATTATTCGTTATAATGTCAATAATCGTGTTGTTGTGTATAGCTATTGATGTCAACAAATGTTGTTGGCAGAAAAAAACTGACACTGATTTTGAATTAGACTAAGTTATCAAATGTTTGGTAACAACATAATTTATTGTATTATGATTAATATATAAGTCTAACTTATTTTTTGACATTTTAAGTGTATGTAAGCATACCGATACAAGCGTCGATGGCGTAGTGCGTAAGGCTGTCGCCTTCCAATCGGGAGGTAGCGGTTCAAACCCCGCCACGTACCAATGTGTTTTCAAATTTTGAATTCATATGTACGTTTATTCGACGCTTTTACGGTGAAGGAAAACATCGTGAGGAAACCTGCACACACCTGTGAAGAAAGAATTTCTTTACAGGTTGTGTGTGAAGTCGACCAACCCGCACTTGGCCAGCGTGGTTGACTAAGGCCTAATCGCCCTAGTTTAGGGTAGGCTCGAGCCCCTCGGTGGGGACGTATATGAGCTGTTGATGAAAGCATACCGATTGTATTTTTTTAACTTTCAATGACTATGTAACAAAATCAAAATTGTAAATGGCGATTTAAAAGAGGAGATAAAAAAATTTGACCTTTCGAGTTTCTTGCCTGTTCTTCTCGAGAAGGCTCTCCCAATTTCCGAACAGGTGTAGATTCAACTTTTTTTTTCATTACTACTTGTATTTGCAGACATCTTGAGTAGGTATATTCAGGATGTATGCACAGACAAGGTTAAATTTATGTTTCCTTTAAATTAGAATGTTTTGCTTTGTTTTGACGTCAATAAGTGCCTGTAAAGGCCTAAGTTGAATAAAGATTTTTGAATTTGAATCACAGGAGGATGCCATTAAATCGAGAATTCTGTTATGAGCGTTATTTATTAAATTGAACTGTTTCAATTGATTAAAAGAAAAAAAAAACACGCATATATTTTAAATCTAAATAGGTAGTTAGACGATGAATATTTAATAGTTTTGTTTGTGCCTTTATCGAAATATATAGTTTACATCCCCATTATTATAAAGCATTCGACAAATTTTATACCAATCATGAACTCTAATGATCAAAGTTGTCAACACAGATGTTGTCAGGACAACGAGTTGATCAATAAAAACGGAATTTACGTTTCGTTTGGAGCGTTTCTTCTATTTTACAAAGCGGCTCTTTGTTCTAGTACACCGATTGATCTACGGAATGCCCTCTTGATTGCGCTTCTTTGCGTAAGCATCGAGTTTTTTAATTAATTGATGTTGAAAAGGAACAGTTTTCGAGAGCCACTTACATTTGTTCATTTTGATAGAACAAAGACATTCTGTGTTATCTGTGTATAGGTATTACATGTTTTATACTTATAACATATTTATTACTTACATATATAGTTTTATCAAAATGTCACAAAGCTAAGTGGGTGCCAACCTGCCAACAATACGTACGTCTAATATTGAGAATTAAAATTGTTTAATAGTACCTAGCCTAAACTATTACATATATTATAATAAGTACCAAGCCTACTGAATAACGGCAACTTAAAATAAAATTTTATTTTTTATTTTGTTTTAAGTTGCAATGAAGATTGTCAAAATTTTCAATTTTAGAAGTGGTTTTTTTTGAACTTGTCCGTAATGTGTCCGTATCACTTTGACATATAGCAGATCAAAGCAAACAATCGTGAAGTGTATCGTCATTAACTGACTTCGAAAAAGAGGAGGTTCTATGTTTGACGGTATCAATTTTTTGATCACCGATTACTCCGTCATTTAATTTTGTAGGCCGATTTTCAACATTCTTTTTGTAATCGAAAGTATACTCCTGAGGTGGTCGTTGTCGTCGATGGTCGATCTGATGATGGGATCCCAGGAAAATCGAGGGAAACCCTTAAATTTCATTAGCATGTCCAACGTGTTTAATGTTTTAACTGAAGATATTCAGGTATTTGCATCTGGTACTTATCATATAAATATTACTGAGCTGATGATAGAAGGTTAAATAAATACAAAACATAAAACCGAGTACAAAAACACTAAAAAGTCATAATAATTCAAGAATACATACACAACTTCACAGTTATATACTGAAGTCAGTCCCAAGCAATGATAAGTCAGAACAATATATTAATGTAAATACCAGTAGTTTAAAGTTTGGCATCAACTTCATCGTAAAAATATGATGTTGTGTATGTATTCCTAAGGTAGTTTGAGCCGGTTTTATTTTATGTAAAACAAAATTTTTCCATACAAAATTACCATTATTAATTGTATCGGACTTTTTCAGCTTTTGTTTTAGATTTTTCCCATTATTTTTATTTTTAAATCACCCCTGAATTAAAGTAAACGAAAGTAGAATATAAATATTGAAATCGGTCAAGGCATTTTTAGTTTTAGCTAAATTAACGAACGGTGATTCATTTTTATACTAGGTATTCAAAAAGAAATATTTTACAGCCTAAAGCATCTCTACATCGTGCGTGTTAGCTATACGTATACGTAACATTTCATATTTGCAAAGGGAGCTAGGTCATGCTGCTATTGATCGGTCGTAGAGCAACGCTTACTATCGAACTTCGCGATATTACCGTGTTAGTTTGAAAACAGAAAAGGAATATTCCATAAATATCACATTCTTTCAATACAAGCGCCTGGCTTACGGTTTTCGGGAATATAACTCAGATTTGCAATCACTTAGATTTCCATGAAAATGCAACTCATTAGCTACATTAATGAGCAGCAAACATTATTTTAAAGATCTACAAATATACCTAACAGTTCTAAAAATTTCACAAAAGGAGGAGGTTCTCAATTCGATGCGTATGTTTTTTTGTATATGTTACGCGACAATTTTTAACAGAACTTGTAGTATTATTTTGTAATTTAGTATTTTTCATTCTTTTATGTATTAGAAGCAATTTTTTTTATTTCTACTTCGTACTTTTGTCTTTTTCAGACAATTTTTATTCAAAGATGAAATTATGAATTTTGACCTACAGCGCTACTACTACTAATAAAAGTAAATAATATTTTTACCTTTTTTAAAAGCTTATGAAACCAGCAAGTTATTTTAGTAGTTTTTACGCCAACTGTCATACATTTTTTTTCAATAATTGACGACGATTTTCAGAAAGACAAAAAATTAATCGACTTAATTGACAATAAAGACCTCTTATTTCCAAAATTATGTAAGTTTTTGACAACAATTTTAATTTAAATTAACTGCCCATTTTTCAGCTTTCCGCAATTAATCAATTTGTTATTGTAAATGGTGTAGTATTTAAAAAAAAATTTTGGTAACGACTGAAAAAATCTCAAAAATTTTAAAACCGTCGTAGCTCGGTGACCAACTGTTTTTGACCCCTGGTTATTTTTGTTGCTTATGACCTGTACTATAACCCCTTTCAAGGAATACGTCGACTTTTCCTGTCACCCTGTATACAAACATATACATACTAAAAACATTACCATCCTTCTGACGCAGTCGGGTAAAAACACTAAAAAGCTAAAAATTATATTTGAATGGGTACAGACAACACCACATTTCTATATTGAAGTCGGTGTCAAACGATGATCTCCTAGAAAGTCCTAAAATTTGGCACCGACTGTAATAAGTATACTCGTAGAAATGTTATGTTGTCAGTCTATTCATATATTATTTTTAGCTTTTCAGTGTTTTTAAAGTCGGTTTTTATTTAAAAAAAATATTTTATCATTTCTCATGCTCCGAAAGTACTCTTTAAGTTATCTGAATAGCAGGGGGATAAAAACAGTATTTCTCTTCTGAAAACTGGGGGAAACTGTTTTCTCTGCTGAAAAATTAAATAAAAAAACATTAAGTATATTTGGATATTTCTATTCTGCCTTTGTAAAAAATATTATCAACAATTTTGTTACATGACTTTATAGTTGTTAATTATTTTTCACTTGATTATTGCATATTTAATTTACATAGATTTGAGCTAAATATTTACCATCTTCAATGATAAAAAAATACTGTCTGGTAGATTTCTACAGAAAAATATACACAAAAAAGCGGGAAAGCAACCATTTGATCTTCGATGTTTTGTCGCGTATTAATTATTTACGTATAAAATGAATTCATAATATTCTGAAACTACCTAATCAGGTTTATGTATTCTTATATGTATTTGAATTGAAAAGCCTTGATTCCCTCGGGCGAAAGGAGTCGTTCCGCTTTTATAGTAGACTAGCTGTAGCAGTAGTTTTTGAGTTTATCGCGAACAGACTGACAGACGCGGCGACTTTATTTTATAATATGTAAGGATTGTCCTAGGGTATCGATCTACTATAAAAGCGCCAATAGTACCTATTTTAAAAATCTATCCAACATCCCTATCTCACTTAACTCATAATTTAGTCCCATAAGTGGTATAGCTGACACTATTTTGCCTTCATGAGAAATTCTACAAGACTAAGAGGGAAGAGTAATAAAAATAAGCCGCCTTACATATCCTAATACTACCCTAGTACATACAATCTTATACCAATTTTTTATTAAATGTTCTCATAAAAAAATAACTTTACCACAAATGGTATAATTACCAAATTACAACTTCCGTCGACTCAGTCGCACAATAAAAATGTTCGTACTCTGAAAGTAAACAGTTAAGAAACCGAAGACCACATCTACCTCAATGAATCTTATTTACTTTAAATGGTACATTCTCATTTCGTCGAGAAACTGAAAATCTTCCGAAGTGAACTCACTTTCAAGGAGAATCAACCATTGTTCAAAAATAAAATATCCTCAAAAATGTTCTAAGAATTTGTTAGAGATAAAAAAAGCTCTAATATATTGTATTTGCGTTTTTTACGCTGTTGTTCTGACCAAACATTTATTTTTGTGCGAAGTAAGCAACAAGGTTTTTATTTTCTTTGCCATCCGAAGGTATTCGCTTCGTTTTTCCCTGTTTTGTTTAATTTTATTACAGAGTTTGGGTGGTTCTTGCAAGACTCGACTTGTTGTATAAGATCTTATTAAAACTAGGGTCGTAACACAAAACTGGCCTCCAAAACGCGATTCTCCAACAATATATACCATAAATTATTTGATAAAGTATCTAAAATACTATTGCTACCAGAAACTTTTTTATTTTGTCCACTGCTCGAAAAGTTTGAAGAATAACGTATTTCGCAAGTAAGTTTGTTTTTTATAGTAATAGAAACTGCTAAATAAACAGGTTTATAACGACAGCTCGAAGTGACTTATGCCGTTTGTTATCCGTTCCACCTACAGTAGGGGTCTACCAGCACGCGTGGGAACCTATCACTTGTCCGAAATTTGCTTGTTCGAATTTCATTTGATGGAAAACGGTTCACCGACGCCTTTTCTGCCATATGTATTGTTTGCCATATTTTTAAATCATCGAAATATCATTTGACATAGGTATTATTTTACCGAACAACGTTTCACCGATTTTCAAAATATTTCGTTTACTATTGGTCGAAGTTTCTATTGAACTTTTTTCATTTGCCATATACTTTCACCATTGACGTATATTAACGTCAATGACTTTCATTTCACCAAAACAACATTTTACCGAATATTATTTGGCTACAAATGTTACATTATGTTGTGTATCTATTTAATCTCTGTGCTCTTACACCAAAGGTAACGAATGAGCCAGGTTATGCAAAAAGTGCAAGGGGTGGTCGGGGGGTCGGTGGGCGGAAGCCCCCCGCAAGGAAAAGATGTTACAGGATAAAACAGGATAATAGCTAGGTTAGGTTAGACATTGTGACCACGCACAGCGGAGCGAGCGAAGCGAGCGAAGCATCAAACTGCATGTTGCATGCTGCATGCTTGCTTGCATGCTAAAGGCTTGCTTGCATGCTAAAGGCTTGCTTGCATGCTTGCTTGCTTCTTTGTTAGCATGTTCGGAAACACAATACTTCGAACAAATGTTATTTCGGTTAAGCATAACTTCCGTAAAAAAAAATCGACCAAATGAAACGTTGGAGTAACGAAAAAAATCGAATTGATAATAGTCAAATGATACAGTGGCAAACGTAATTTCGACGAAGTAAAAAAAACGAAACGAAAATAGTTTTCGGTTAAATGAAATTCGGTCAAAAAATGTTCGATCTTATGATAAGTAACCAGCACGCGTAGCACAAGGATCGCGAGAGTATTTTCTCGGCCTATTTCTCTACACCGAAATGTCACTTTTGACAGTAGCGACTGAGATAGCTAGTTTAGTGCTCGTTTGGGGTCCTTGTGCTACGTGTGCAGTACTAGGAGACAATACAGATCGTCAATACTATCACACTGTCATTATTGGTACCTATGAAAAAAATGTCGTTGCGCTTCCAACACATTCCGGCCGAACAATGCTAATTACAAACATGCACCAAATCGTTAATGAGATTCGTACTATATTGTGTTATCATAGCGTGCCACCATCATTGGCTAACACCAAAAAAGCAATGTGTGTTTATGAAGTACTTATAAGAAATAACTTAGGATCTTGACATGAAGTGAAAGTCTATGCACCGCATAAAATACCATCCAAATCCACCTTTTTAGAGCTGCGTATGTACAGCGATGGGCTCTGGTCAAAAGATTCCGGTCAGATTTTTGATAATTTGTTCATTATTTAGTGATGACATCATTGAAATGATGCCATAGTGATGATATCATTGGAGATCGGTAATACGAAATGCAGCATTTCATGGCTTTTTTTCTCAAATTTTCTCAAAAATTATAGTCATACGATGAAATATCCATAATTGGGATGATGACTGAATTCTAATTTTTACGTCTCGTCATTAAATATTAAAATACCGTGGAAAAAGATGCAGTCCTGTGAAATTAGAATTAAAATCGGCTTAGAAATACATTAGATACAAGCATTTTAAGTTGTTAATTTGAAGGCGATTAGACAGAGAGATCCGACATCAACCGTGACGTCAATGTTGAGTACGGCCATATAAACTACTTGTAAATGGCCGTTTTGCTAGAAAGAGATGGAGAAAAAATTTTAATACCTTATATCTTGGTTGTTTTTATAGTTATTCGAAAACCGATTTTTTCTTTCTGTTTATTATATGAATGAGCGTCTATTAAAGCAATTTTTTTTTGTCATCTAGCCTATTGTCCTGCAGGTTCCGCAATTTTTTTGATAGATTTGTTTTTCGACAAACCTAGGTAAGTTTTATGCATGGACTTAATTAATAATTAAGTCCATGGTTTTATGTGTGTCATGAACGGACAATAAGTAATTAAGTATACGGCCTACAACTGTTATTACCGCTCGAAAAAAAATCAAAAAGCGAATTGTGCTAGAATCGGCCGGAGTCCTACGGCATGTGGGCGGTCAAGTCAACTAATCCCCTTAGTATTGTAATAGACTAATCCGTATTGAAAAGCTCTTGTGAAATACTTTATTTCCTATATTCTATTCTAATTCTACCAGAACTCAATTGCGATCAAGATAACCTGAACATAAATACCGAACGGGGACGGTGGGGACCTCCCACTCAATCTGGCTCAATGCCCAATCGAACACTTGAAATTGCACTCGAGCGAGACGTTTCCGTTTCACTTCGCTTTTAGTGTTCAAAAGAGCAAAATCGCTTTGGTTAGATTCTTAATTATATGTGGATAGAAGACTGAATTGACTAAGAATGAATGCGAATATCTCTAGAACTTGGTAATAAACGTAACTTTTGAGGAACTAGTTTATATTATTGGATTTTTAATGTATGTATGATGTCGAGTAATATACAGGGTCATTTTTAATGAACCAACAACCTCCCAGGGGCTGATTCTAGTGCTCAAATGCAACAACTTTTTGTATGGGACCAACATCGATATCTCAAAAAAAACACTTCTCCATACAAACTAGGTTAGCTGATTGAGACTTTAGTATGGGAAAGTGGATTTTTTTTGCGATTTCGATGTTGGTCCCATACAAAAAGTTGTTGCATCTGAGCACTAGAATCAGCCTCTGGGAGGTTGTTGGTCCATTAAAAATGACCCTGTATAAGTCGGTGCTTATTTGTATGGTGTATTTATTATACTAATAGCAAGCTAGCTACTAGCTAGCGACTATATACCGTCTTACCTAAGTTTGTTAATAGCATTGTTGTGTTCCGACAATTAGAGGTAAGATGCCAGTTCCTCAGTTGTTGAGAAACTTATATTTTACCTGCCTTGGATTAAATAATAGCTCAAATAGATAACAGAAACTGTTCAGTGGTTCTTAAGATAGCAAAGTCCAGAAAAATCGCAAAAATTCACACCATTACCTACGCAGTCAAACAAGCAAGCCAGGCAAAAGAAGGGTTATGATTTTAGCAGTCTATTTATAATTGGATTGGATTGGATAGACTGCCTTTAAAGGCCATTTACTGCCATTTACTGCCTTTAAAGGAACGTTGAGTTTGGATAAAGAGATAATGAGAAATTAATTAAACTCACTAATCATGATAGTATTAAGGATAGCGATAGGTACCTACTATTTTTATTTCTACAGGGGTGTTGATGGTAAGCGATGATAAAGCTGAAAATTGTACTTAGATTTGAATAATTGTCTTCATTTGGTTTCCAACATTACGTTTTGTATTCCAGCGTAAGATATCAAAAAGAAAAAAAAACCGGCCAAGCGCGAGTCGGACTCGCCCATGAAGGGTTCCGTAGGATTTATGACGTATTAAAAAACTACTTACTAGATCTCGTTCAAACCAACCGGTGGAAGTTTGCAGGGTAATGTACATCATATATTTTTTTTAGTTTTATCATTTTAGAAGTTACAGGGGGGGACACACAGTTTACCAATTTGGACGTGTCTCTCGCGCAAACTATTCAGTTTAAAAAAAAATATATTAGAAACCTCAATATGATTTTTGAAGACCTATCCATAGATCCCACACGTATGGGTTTGATGAAAAAAAAATTTCGAGTTTCAGTTCTATGTATAGGGAACCCCCAAAATTTATTGCTTTTTTCTATTTTTAACCGACTTCAAAAAAGGAAGAGGTTCTCAATAAAAAAACTACTTACTAGATCTCGTTCAAACCAATTTTCAGTGGAAGTTTACATGGTAATGTACATCATTTTTTTTTTAGTTTTATTATTCGCTTATTTTAGAAGTTACGGGGGGGGGGGGGGACACACATTTTACCACGATATTAGAAACCTCAATATAATTTTTGAACCTATCCATACCATAGACACCCCACAAGTATGGGTTTGTAGAAAAAAAATTTTTTGGGTGTCAGTTCTATGTATGGAGAACCCCATTGCTTTTTTTCTATTTCTATGTGAAAATCTTAATGCGGTTCACAGAATACATCTACTTACCAAGTTTCAATAGTGTAGTTCTTATAGTTTCGGAGAAAAGTGGTTGTGACATACGGACGGACAGACAGACCGACAGACAGATATGACGAAAATATAAGGGTTCCGTTTTTTGCCATTTGGCTACGGAATCCTAAAAATGGATAATTGTGACCAAATTTATGTCAATAAAGCAGTACCTTTGCCAATGGTCCTTAAACAAATTGACCAAAATCCTAATTTTCTTTGAAATGTAAAATATCTATATAAATATAGGCCTTCGCCAAGCTCAGGTGACAGAGGAACAGAAGTTCCCGAGCAATCAAAAGTTGCCGCGACGGGGAACTTGATAATTAGTTAGCCAACCTTTCATCTTAATTGTTTCTGGTTTGATATAAGGGCCTCATTAAAAACCTGTGGTTCAATTCATTAATTTTAAATGTCGCTACCAAAGGAGAAGCAAATAAAGTAAAGTACCTATAGCAAGAAAAGTCTAGAAGGAACAGTAAAAACATTTGTATTTGGAGCAAAAAGGCGTAAAGTGCGGCCCACGTTAATGAAGAAATATGGAACTCATACAGAATCAATTCGTTGTCCGTCTGTCTGTCAAGACTCTTCCCGGGAACGCGTAGAGGTATCAAACTGAATATAAGTGTCTTTTTTTTAACAATGTTAAACTGTGCTGTAGGTGGCGGTTACCATTTTCCATCACGTGGCCAGTTATATTAAAAAAAACAAACCAATATCCGAAATATTGAAATAAATTTTACCCAGAGGTAACGTTTCCGAACAGCACTGAAAAAATTTACAGCCATCGGTCGGTCAAACAAAGCCGACAATTGTGCGATGAAGAAACGCTACTATAAATACATTAGCTCCTACCGTGTAGGCGTCTTCGCTACCTACGCGGTAAGTTACGTCCTTTGTTATTATACGTGTAGTTCGGCTTGGTTCGGGCGAAGCGGGATCCAAAATCGAATTCACGTCTAGGACATATAAGTGGTAAGCTAGGTACATTCGACAGACTCTTCAGTTTGACCTTTTGACCACTCTTAAGTCAACGTACGAGCTCGAAATAGCAGTACAGGTGCGCTGTACATCGATAAATTTCTACACATTCAGTCTTCGGCATATACAGTAAAAAATCTGATAAATTACTGACGTTGAAACGGCGAGATTGATTTGCTTTAGTTATTATCTAAGTGTTATCTCGTATGCACTGAGACACACTGGAATATAGTCTGGGATCGACTGCTAGTATAGCATGTATCTTGCTATAGGTACCGCATGTTACTCTATCTATGAATTACTATAGATATATCTGCTACGTGAGGGTAGCTGTGAGCGATAAAGTATAAGTGATCCTCAGCAGACCTCTGCGACCTACACAAATCTATTGTGGTCACCTCTTTTTGAAGGTCTCAAAATCTATACTTACTAATATTATAAAGCTGAAGAGTTTGTATGATTGAACGCGCTAATCTCAGGAACTATACTAATTCAAATTAAAAAAATATTTTTATCTTGGATCATTTATTGAGGAAGGCTATATAACATCACGCTACGACCAATAGGAGCTGAGTATCAATGAAAAATGTTGTAAAAACGGGAAAAAAGTATATGGCGAAACGTAGTGCGCGGGCAGAGCTAGTAAAATAACTTACTATCAAAGGATCTCTAAGATATGTATTAAAGGAAAGTATTAAATCAAATATGGCCGGACAATTTGATTTATGTGTATGATACTAAGATTGAGGCGTCGATGGCGTAGTGTGTAAGGCTGTCGCCTTCCAATCGGGAGGTAGCGGTTCGAACCCCGCCACGTACCAATGTGTTTTCAAATTTTGAATTCATATGTACGTTTATTCGATACTTTTACGGTGAAGGAAAACATCGTGAGGAAACCTGCACACACCTGTGAAGAAAGAATTTCTTTACAGGTTGTGTGTGAAGTCGACCAACCCGCACTTGGCCAGCGTGGTTGACTAAGACCTAAAACGCCCTAGTTTAGGGTAGGCTCGAGCCCCTCGGTGGGGACGTATATGAGCTGTTGATGATGATACTAAGATTATTTACTAAGGTATGTAAATAATCAATTTAACTCGAGGTGTTTTGTCTAATAAAACATTGTAGGGAATACAATTGTCCGTTTACTTCCGAGGTGAAAACTATGCTTTTCATCACTCAAGCGATAAAATTAAACAAGTTTGTTGTGTTATATAATATACGTGTTATACAATAATGTGTATGTGTAATAATGTTATACAAATGTGTTAAACAATAAAGTATAATTAAAATTATATATTATTCAAGTTCAACTGGAAAATGACAAAGTCACGGATTTCCCTGAAATGTTAATAGTTCACATGCAAGGAGCCAAGTACTATTTTCTTTACTTACATCCCATGAGAAGTAAATTCGATTAACATTGCATGTGTTGAGCAAGTTTGGGCACACTTTTAGGGCATGATTAAAGAAAAGTAACAAAATCTATGATTATTTGGATGATGTCAATGATTGGTATTAATTAATAGACATCACCCGTTACAATGTAAAGAAAAGTTGGGTATAAATATTAATACCAACATTATTTATTGAAACGTCGAAACGTCTTATGATAACGCTGACAAGCTTCTTTTTATCTGCAATAGACGTCCTGAATGAGTGGCAGGTAAAAAAAACGACGGGTTGCACTCCGGGAGTGCTGGCAGAAGTGAAAACTTAAGTATTAACGTTGTGCGTTTTGGATATTTTGGAATGGTTATGGAATAATTTTGCACGAATTGCTTTAATTATCAGAATAAAAGTACTATCTTTTATGTGGTAGAATACAATATTTATTTATTGCGCTATCGTACACAAACATGACAATTTATATTACATTAAAAAGTTTATCCCTCAGAAAAATCAACTTCCTGTTGTAACGTTGTGCGTACATAATTATATATCTAGTAATAATTAACCAAAATATTTACAATTAAATTAAAAATATGATCAAAACAGACATTAATATACTACTTAAAAACGTAATTTTATAACAAATAAATAATATTTAATTTATACTAACTTACCTAATTAATATTTACAACAAAATCAAATAAAAGCACAATTTAGATTTTTCCTAACAAAGTAAATAAATTGATTAAAACTGTCTCAAGTGACGTGTGACTTCCAGTACTTTTGCCAGCCGCTATTGTTCTCGGCCGGCTTACGTGGACCCCTCACCGCACCTCGACAGTTCCTGCGGCCATTTCAATTTTAATTGGTCTTACGAATTTTCGATCAGGGTCACGTGTCCTGACGGTCACGTGTCCTGACGCGAGTTTAACATTTTTTTCAACACACTTCCTCATAAAGTGGCTCTAATCCCATGGCAATTAGGCACATAATGACACCTATAATCAAACTGTGAGTTTTTCATTACTATTATTCACGAGTGAGTAATAGTTTTTTTTAAATATTATTGGTTAAGTTACGCTTACACTTGCGCTAAAATGCTATCCGCGAAAAGCCCAAAAAAAAGAAACCTCATTTTTTAGTCTATGGCCGATGCGCGCGCATAGGAAAACTGATTAATTTTTCAAAACTGATTAATTTTTCCCGCCATTACGATACATTTTTCACAACTCGTCTCGTTTTCTCTTTTGAAGTTATTTAGTTAGTTATTAATTAAGATGTCTGCAAATACAATTTGTGAAGAAAATGATTTATGTTGTACACCGCCCGATATAAGATGTGAAGCCCAGAACGTTATGGAAAGTTTACTACCAGAAAACTCAAAGGAAAAATATCTATTAGCGTACCAAAATTTCATACAATGGCAGAACAACAAGAATACGCAGTCTTTTTCAGAAAATGTGTTCATGGCGTACTTTAAAGAATTATCTTCTAAGTACAAACCTAGCTCTTTGTGGTGTATTTACTCAATGTTAAAAAGTACAGTCCGAACAAAGAATGGAGTGGACACAAAAACATACTCGAATTTGTCAGCTTATCTAAAGAGACTATCTGATGGATTTAGAAGCAAAAAATCAAAGGTTTTATCATCTGATGATATTGAAAAATTTATTAAAGATGCTCCTGCTTTTAGTGAAGATACCTATCACGAAAAATAAAATACCTAGGTCATTCACCATACACGGTCCATTCTATGATATTGTTAAGAAGTATGAAAGTTTGCGTTCGCCAAAAACAAAAAATGACCGTTTCTTTCTAAATTATCAGAATGGTAAATGTACCTGTCAGCCTATAGGTATAAACAAATTTGGTTCTATGCCTAAAGAAATCGCTAAGTGTTTGGGTTTAGTAGATGCTGAGAGCTACACTGGACATAGTTTCAGAAGAACTTCAGCTACATTGCTGGCAAATTCAGGAGCTGATATAATGACTTTGAAGCGACATGGCGGGTGGCGATCTAGCAATGTAGCAGAATCATACGTAGAAGATTCCATACAAAACAAGAAGGAAATTTGTGCAAAAATCACAAAAAGAATTAAACTTGATTCTGAGACGCATCCTACTGGCGAAATACGAAGTACGTCCAATGATTGCATTTCACCTACCTACACGAATAATGAACCATCACAAATAACAATAGAACATGGAAGTATTTCAATAAATAATCTATCTGATGAGACCGCTATGTCATCAAAAATAGTTAATTATAATTTTACTAACTGCACATTTACTAATTGTTTCTCTAAGTAAACTTTTTATCTACTATGTAAAATGGTTTTTTATTTAAGTATTGTTTTATTCAGAAGTGTGTTGAAAAACGTTGTATGATACACGTGTGTATTGATGGTTACCGTCCTCAGCTTCTTAAGACCCTCGCCTGACGGCTCGGGCCTCAATGCGCCTCAGCGGTAATCACCAACATTACACACTTGTACCATAATGTACTATTACCCATTACAAAAAAAGTGTACAACGCCGCTAAAGAAGTTCTCACTTCAAAAATTAAAAGTTTGAAAAGAGCTTTCTGTCAAGTCATAATATGACTATATTATTTAAATTATTTTGATTTTGAGTAGGTAACACACAGGCTAATTTTCTTTCCTGGAGTGGGGTATTTTCAATTCTGTTTTGGGAATAGCCCTATAGACTAGTTTTAATTTATTTGACAAAGATGTGAAATACATTTGCACCTATATTGTGCATACCTTGCTTTTTTAACGAAATTCTATAAGCTGTTATAACTAATTTTCACAGACTACGATTTTGTACAAGTGACTATTAACTAATAGCTGCTCGCTTAAAATGGCTCGACTATGTGAAAGGACGATGCCCACTTTTGTATGGAGACTTGCCCCACTTACAAATTTCCATGAACAGAAACAACTCTAGGCTCATTTTAAACGTTTTTCGTCATTGAGTAGAAAACAAGTATTGTTATTTTAATTAAAGCTGCAGTTTCGTAGATATTAATAAAAATTGCTCCTAATCTAACCTAAGCAACTCATATAGTTGCAAGACGTCAAACTAATTATGCTGAACTTTCGATCATTAAAAGTCAGTTACAATAATACAATCAATATACTTACCTATTGATATCCAGTATTATCAATCAACAATAAGGAATCAAATGTGTAACAAAAATCGCAAAAAATGCAACGTGACAAGCAACAAAGGGAACTGCGACTAATTTTAGGCGCGTTCGACCTAAGTACAGATTTGCAGCATATTCAACATTTTTTTTTTTTTATTGCTGAAAGTAGCAGACGAGCAGACGGCCCACCTGATGGTAAGCGGTATCCGTCGCCCATGGACTTCGCTAATATCAGGGACATAGCTAGGTCGCTGCTTACCTTGAGTATAATGCTCTCTTAATGTTACTCTTGAATAGGGACATGTTGTAGCGCTCAGGAAACACAGCAGGGAAGTTCGTTCCAGAGCCGGCACGTTCGTGGTAAAAATGTGCGCTGAAAGCGAACCGTACTAGACGATATCGCTTCCAGGTGATAAGGATGAACCCCACCGCGGTGTCGAGTGGTACGATGAAAAAAGGGTGACGTCGGTAAATCATCGCGATGCATAAGTTTTTCAAGGTAAATGCTCTAAGGTTTTTGACCATCGTCAGAGCATTGCATAGGTGGAAAACGAGGTTTTATATTCTATGCGATCTGTCAACCTTTTGTCATTGCAAAAAAATGCTTTCTATTTGAAACGATGAAATGTAACCACAATGCACAATGTGATTACATTTCATCAAACAAGAAATAAATAATTAACATGTAATTTAAGAAATAATGCATACTTAACATTGAAAAAGCTGTTATTGTACTCGTAGATACAACGAAAAAATGCATAAATATGTAGTTGTCATTTTGTAACAGGAAATGCATGTGTCTTTAATTTTTTGCCGAAACAAACAATAGCTTCTATCAGTTTTATATTATACTGAAAAATCATGTTTTGATAAAATATATTTAATTAGAAATACCACTTTATTGGTCATCAACCTTGATAGTGGGGCAAAATCGGGCATCCTCCTTTGGTGTTTCTATGTGAAATGATGAAACAAAGAAAATATAAAACGTCTCGAGCTGCTTTGTGTTTTGGAAGGCACGTTAATAAAACGAATCAATAACCCTCCTTTTTGCTTATATACACAGAGCCGCAGTCAGGAAAGTAAGTAGTCCTATGCCATGCGTATAATTCCTTTACCTCCTTTACCTTTCGTGCAGCCCAACGTGGAATCATTTACCGGGTACTCTAAATCTATGCTCTTCAGTGGAGTCATTTCGGCGTAAACTGAAGCAGCACTTTCTTTCGGAGCTTAAAGTATCAACCTAATTTGTTATCTTCATCATTTCATTTTTATTTATTTATTTATGTATGGATATATACACGGTGTTTCATAATAACCAATAAATAATCAATGCGTTATCTAAAACTAATTATTAAAATGTGTTTACACGTAATGTCATTCAACTCAAAGTTTTCATGTATATCATAGTATAATCATCATGTCTATGATTTACATGAAAATTTTGGGTTGAATGACATTACGGGCAAACACAATTTAATAATTAGTTTTAGATAACGCACTGATTATTAATTGGTTATTATAAAACACCGTGTATATCTATGGTGTATGTACTTATACAGGGTGTCCCAGAAGCCGGCGTCAAGCCGAAAGCAGGTGATAGACTAACTCATATTTGTTATCAGAAAAATATTAAAAAAAATCTAAGTCGCCTATTTAAAAAAATCTAGCATTAAAAAATTGATAAAATTTACACCCTGTGACGGTTTATTCACTGTTGTTGCTACAATTCTTGACTTTTCTAAACATTTTCTTTTGTTTTGTAATCCTGAATAATGTTTCTGTATACTCTAATCTAAAATTTAAAGCCAGCTGCTCTAAATTAGAAGAATATGCCATTTTTATCTAAATTAAATATTCAAAATTAATTTTTCGCATAGCTTTAACAAGCTGTACTGAAAAAAAATGTACTATGCGAGTTTGGCAAGTAACTGCAAAAGTTGGCGCATTCAATAAGGATTCCAAAATGGTATGATACATGGTAGATAATTTCTACGATTGCAGACAATATTTTTTTTCCAAAAACAGGCAGTTTTGAACAAATTTTTCTTACGTACTTAAAATTTATTCTAATGTGCCCATGGTTTGCTCTAAGGCCGTAACTTTAACATTCTAGTTTGAGTGAGACCGGGAGAGTCATTTTACGAAGTGTGTGTGACGCTAACGTGACAGAGACGGAGAGATTCGAAGTATGAGCGAGACAGATAGTGACGCTAACGTGGTAACGTGGCAGAGACGGCGAGTCTCACGTCCACTTCGTAAAATGACTATTTTACGAAGTGGAAGTGAGACAGATAGTGACGCCAATTATTCGCTAACGCACAAACAATACACATCAGAACGTTTCGCTCCTTCGCTTACTGCGCATCTTTTTGTATTCATTCGTGTTGATTTCGTGCTTACCACTTTCTGCTTCGTTTATTGGACTTGATTGCTTGTGATTTGGATTCGGACTGTTTAGTTTCTCTACCGACGACCTTTGCTTTGCTCTGTTCAGCTTGGCGGAAATCACTAAAAAGACCGCAACGATATGATATAATTTCTATTGAAAACCGTCACAATCATCATGTGAAAAGCTGAAAATATAAACAAAATTAAGAAGCCTTTCCAACAGGAGATCGTGCCAACAAAAGTAATAATCAAAACATTTTGAAAAGATTCTGTCTTCTATTTCACCGAACAATAGCTTGTTGTTTCTGTTCCGTTTGCCTTTGTTAGCATTGTTACGTTTAACAATACCTTTCGGAATGTTTTAACATCTCCACAAAAATAAATGAATTTGTGGAAAAAGGTCGACGCACCTTTATATTTTAATAAATTATCTAAAGATTCTCAATTTGCAAATGCATTTATTTTCATTTTATTTATTCATTAATTCGGGGCTATTTGCGTCACTGAGACCTACAAAGATCTATCGTGACTAGCCTCCAAGTAAAACTTATTAGGCCTTACGTGTACTCCTTTAGCTGGGCACTGTCTAGGAATGATAAGATATTCCCAGCTTGGATTGTTTTTTATCGTTTGGGTCGAGAATGTGTCTCCCCAGTTGTCGGTTTCTTTTGTGAATAAGGGTTCACAAAAGTACAGGAGGTGCATTGGTGTTTCACACTCCTGTTCACAGAATTTGCAAGCATCAGTTTCTTTTAGTCTCATATTGAAGAGATGCCTGTTTAGCTTGCAAATGCATCTAATAAATCAAAGCCAATGACTAGCGTTTTGTCCAATCCATTACAATTTTTTATTTCTAATAAATGTCAGTAAATAAATTTTCTTATTCTACACTGAGGGAGACTCTGTACCAGGGTCTTCTGCTTAGATACTCCGTCTTACCAATTTCTGCCGTAAAGCAGCAGTGCTTGCATTGCTGTACTTCCGGTTTGAAGGGAAAGATATGGCAGGGAAATTACTGGAATCCATGACTTTACTTCTTATGTCACAAGTTGGCAACGTACACTGTGGTTTTTGTGGAGGTTGCAGTTTTGCTGCGAATCTCACAAGAACCACATGTATTATAGTATAGGTGATTGTTACCACTTACCATCAGGTGGGCAGTTTGCTTGTTTGCCAATTTAGTACTAGTAGTATAAAAAAAACACTAGAAAACAAAACTTTAAATTAAAACATGTGTTGCTACGTTGGTGAGCTTATCTCTATTGTTTCTAAATGTATGAATAATATCCAACGTAACCAAATAAGTACCAGTTATATACTAGTCTGATTGAAATAATTTACATTATGATACCTAATTTAAAAAATACCGACACTGTAATTTGCTTAGCAAGCGAACGAAAACCTCGCAAAAAAGTTTGTCCAGAGATCGTCCAACGATGATAAAAGGAACCTACTTTTAACTGAGCGCTGGCAAAATGACTGTGGAGTAACTATGGTCACAGACCACCGAACACATAACCATTTATGTGCTCGGTACTCGGTGTCACAGACGAATTATGTAATTTTAAAAATCTGTGACTTAAACCGCTTGAAAATCAGTCAACAACGTAATGTATGTTGATTCGCATAATACAAAAAACTAGCTTTTTTATTAAAACGGTTTTAGTACCAGCTACAATTACTTACGGTTATATAAGGTAAGCTACTCTTAGCACTCTGTTAGGTACGGAATTCAGGCTACGGAAACAAGGGCCGCTGGCGATTGTAGTGACCTGAATACGCAGTCGCTCGTCACCTGTTTCGCCTTTTGGATTTATTAGCCTTTGCATCGGATGAGCTTAATGACGATAAGTTCCTATTTCATTTTTGTAAAGTGAATCATGGTAGCAGGGCTAAATCTATACAAATAAATAAAATTGAAGTGTCTGTTTGTAATGGTATGAATGTATATCAGGTATCAATAACAAAAACACAATTTAAAAAAAAATTGACTGTCTGTCTGTCTGTTTGTTCCCGCTAATCTCCGGAATGGCTGGACCGATTTTGACGGGACTTTCACTAATAGATAGCTAATTATATAAGGTATAACATAGGTATAACATTTTATCAAGATCTTTAAAAAAAATGCCTATAAAAATCAAAATGCTTGAAAACAATGCTTCACAGGTCTCGAAAGAATAATTAAGTAGCTACTATAGGTATTTTAAAAATAGAACAGATTCTTCCTGTTCGTTTTTGTGAAGGTCGTCGTAAAAGGTTCTCGAACATTCCAGCAAAATCGAGATACTTAGAGAAAGTTCCAGAAAGGGGTTGGACATTCGAGAAAGTGCCCGAATCTACTGAACATTTTTGGAACCTAATGGAAAAATCTAGAAAAGGAACGAACCTTCAGGAACTTTACGAAGTTATATAGGTAAAAGTTTTAAAAGGCTGCGCTACTCTTTTGGGTATAGCGCGGTGCCGTATATAAAGACCAAGTGTGGTGCTTGAAGATAGTTAACTTGAAGCTATCAAAGCGATAACTACCAGTAACAATAATATGTGCGATCTGCTGTGGAATTCGAAGTGTAATGCGTTAGTGCTTAGTTTAAGAGCGTTTTTTGTCGAAGGCGCAATAAACGTTTTCATTTGTGAAAGTTGGCATTTTTAATATCCCCACTCGTTACAATATAAATTAAATGTCAGTCTATCACCCAGTTTCTAAAAGGCTGATCAGCGATAAAATTAACTAACAAGCTGTCAAATCTAATGCTAGCTAACTATATGAACTGAATTGCTGAAAGCTAAATCAACTTAACACTGTGTTAGTTGACACAGCTGTCAAATTTATTTCAAAATTATTAAGGAAAGACCCATTTTGGGTTTCCAAAATACATACGAATAAAACAAAATATATGATTTCAGCAATGTGAGCGTGTCTAAAAATATTTCTCAAGAGAAATCAAATTATTAAAGTTAAGTAAATTTTGGCTAACCAACGTTTCGGAAACTCAAATTGATTTGAACGTTCATCAGCCTTTTAGAAACTGGGGGTAAGTCAATCTCAACGAACGGGGAGAAACACGCTCATTGCTTAATTTTTACATCGAATATCGTCTTATAATATCTTGAGGAATTGTCACCGTTATATCAAGCAAACTAAGTAAAAGCTACCATTCAACTAATGGGAAACTTAGATAAACTGCCGCAGAACAATCGAAGTGGTCCGGGGATAAGTGGGATTTATATTCGGAGGAACATAATGTCCGTTAAACTTGTGTTAGTACACAAACTGGCGAGGGTTCCATTCAAAAGTTAGCACACGGCGGAACTTTGACGGGTGTCTCTGAAAGTGAAATGAAGACAAGCGAACTCCAGCGAACAGTTATCTTGATGTTTTGGATGTGGACTGCTAAATAGACTGAAGTCCGGTTGACGGAACGTCAGCGCTTTACAAAGAAGATATAGTTTGATATTGGTTTGTTTGTATAGAAAACAAAACCTGAATTTCGATTGTAAGTCGGTGTTGGAGGGAATGAATTCGGCAAAAAGCATGCATCTCTACATTTTAGAACACGGTATAAATAATTATATTGTACAGTAATTGATATTTTGACATAATTTCGTACAGTAATTGAAAGAATTAGAGCGGCGTCGGTGGCGCTGTGGACTCGGCCCTTGCCTTCCAATCGGGAGGTCCGGGGTTCGAGACCGCCATGTACCAATGTGTTTGTTCGTTTTTCGAATTTAATATGTAGGTATATTTGTCTGACGCGTCAACGGTGAAGGAAAACATCGTGAGGCAACCTGCATACATCTGCGAATAAAATAATTCAAAGGTGTATGTGAAGTTGGCCAATTCGCACTGGGCCAACGTGGTTGACTAAGGCCTAAACTCCCTAACTAAGGGCAGGCCCGAGCCCCTAGGGGGGGACGTATCTCAATGCTCTAAGGGACGTATAATATGAGCTGTTGGTGATGATGATGATAAAATGACATAAGTATCAAAAGGAATCAAAGCTTTGGCTAGTTCGATAAAACACTAATTTCATATGTTAAGGTCTAATATTGTCAAGCATAATTTATTAGACGGATATAATATTAAAATCTGCTAATAATAAATAAGTTAATAAAAATATACTCGTAAAAAACATCTACCAACACAAATTTCTCATAAGAAGACTCAAAGTCACTCAAAGAGTAATGGAGAGCTCGGGGTTTCTCTACGTGATCACATAAGAAATGATGAAATCCGTAGAAGAACTAGAGTTACCGACATAGCCCGAAGAATTGCAAACCTTAAGTGGCAGTGGGCATGACACATCGTTCGTAGGACTGACGGCCGTTGGGGTGGAAAGGTCCTCAAGTGGCGGCCGCGTACCGAAAGACGCAGTGTTGTTAGGCCCCCCACAAGGTGGACTGACGATTTGGTGAAGGGGAAGCCGCTGGACCGATCGGTATGGAGATCCTTGGGGGAGGCCTTTGTCCAAAAGTGGGCGTCTCTTGGCTGTAATTATGATGATGATGATGATAAATACAAATATCTAAATAATAAACATACTGTTTATTAAGAACTATCATCAGAAGGTTTTTGATTTTGGTTGGGCGTTGGCATAACCTCTCCTTCCTCATAGTGCAGACTGCTTTGGTCACAACCTGTACAAAGTAGCTCGTCGGTAAGTCGCTCCCAACGATACTGCCAAGCACACATTCATATTCAAATTTTTTTATTCATACAGACCTTTACAGGAAACACAATTGGAGTTGGCTGTACCATCTATTCCGAATTAAAGAAAGTCTTCTCAACACAGGCAAGAAACTCGAAAGACCATTGTTGCAGTGCTCGGCCTGGTAATCACATGAGTAGAGAAACGAAACTGGTAATTCCATTGTAGCGAACTATGCGCTGCGTTGGGTGACGGTGACCTTTCGCTTCTAGCCATCATACATATGAGGCTGGCTAGTGGGAGGTAATAGGACGCAGCCAAAAACGAACAGGAAAACGATCGACACTCTCTGCCGTAAACGGTTGGGTGGTAACATCCGACTTCCATGAGTGGTCTTGGTGTGGCCTGCGTGGTAAGGTGGCTCCTAAAGCGCAAGACAGCCCCGTCTGGAGATTACCGCCGTAGAGGGTAATCTTCCACATGCGTTAAGACGACCTGATCAAGCTGTTCAATGATATTCCGGAAAATTGGGGCTTTTCAGACCCTGTATCGTCCTGACTATGAACAAGATTGACATTGAGATTTAGTTAATAGAGGTATTCCTCGTCCTGTATGATACGCAAAAACATCTGCCTCGTTAAAATAAGGTATTTTTTGATAATACATTGATAACTAGAACTCTCAAAAATTACAAAATCATACAATTAAAATCCGTAGATTAAATAGCAATTTTACAGAAAAGAAATTTTAATTATTTTGAGTCACAATACTAGGAATAAACATGACTTGCGAGAAATCTTGTGGTTTTGGCACAGAATGGATAATAAATACTTACTACGTCTTTGGGGCAAACGTAAAAAATTGAGAAATCAATTCGAACGTGCTGCGAAATATTACCCAGACTGCAAACTTTTTGATTACACTTATTATGTTAATTTATTTAACTTTAAGAAGAACTCTGCTAAGTTTTGACGTGATTAATTAATCCGTGGCCAAAAAATCTTACGGCAAAGTATGGAAATTTCCGGATACTTATTAAAACTTTTAATATAAAAGAGCCAAAACATCAACGCTATCAGATATCCAAAATCTTATCCTAATTATTTTGTCAGTCCATAGCTTTTAGAAATACTAGGTATTTTTTTTTAAAAAAAAACGTCGTCCCGCACTAGGATTTTCTCCTGTGTCGTGGGTGCAATTACAAACATAGAATATCACATGCACATACGCCCATACGTCATTGTCCCGTACGGGAATCGAACCCGCGACCCGTTGCGCAGTAGGTGATTACTCTACTTCTGCGCTAGCCGTGTCGTCAAAAAAAAGTTTGATGATCGCCACATTTTTAGAGATTTTTTTAAATTTTTTTATGCATTTTTTTTATATAATAATGGATGTGTCCTGAAGCGTCCCTAAAATTTTCCAGGGTGATAAAAAAATATCCGTGTATAGGCATACTCTCTAGTAACATCATTTGAGACGGGTTCTTGCCAAAATAAGTAGCGTCCTCATTTTGTTTTTAAGCCTTTTTTGATACTTGCTGTATTAGCACATCTATTATCTATCGTGGCGTTGAACGAAATCAACATTAAATAAGAACACCAGTCAAAGAAATTATACTTTTCTCAAACATGCTCGGAAATGTAGGCATTATTGTAGTAAAAAGAAGACACAAAGTTTGTAATTCTTGGCTCATGCATTACTTTACCGGCCTAGGCCAGGAAAGTAAGTATGAAAATTCATTTTTGGCCGCTGCTCCAATGTTTTTTAATTTATCTATAACTTGAATTATGTAACTTGTCATACAGCCAATTGCTACCACATTATAAAAAATGCACTCTTCGAGCATATACAACGTGTCTCATATCTCCCTATAAAAATTATAATATTTAATTTTATTTAAACAATCAAAAGTGCCAAGCTAAAACTGTTATAAAACTGAATTTTCAAAAATTTGACAATTAAATTCGATTGATATGACAAATTATGAATGTTGATACATTCTTTTCGGTTAAATGAATATTATAATTTTTATGGGGAGTTATTATGAGACACGTTGTAAGTATTATGAATATGACAACAATTTTATCAAAATGTTGGTATGAAATCACACGAAAATATGCTATATTTTCGTTGCGAGAGAAAAAAGTCATTATCTGCAGTATTACATTTTTTGCGTAAAATATGATTGGGCTGTATGGGCTTAGTTTCCTTTGCACTAATTGAAAATAAAAAAAAGTATTACTAAATGCTAGGCTACTATAGTTAATTAATTGCTTGATTTGTTTTTTTATTCATATTACTTATACTCATGTGTTTCCAATTCAATTCAATTCAAAATCTTTTATGCATACCATAATTGAACATAGTTTAACAAGAGAGAGGAAGCTTATTATTATTAGGTACCTACTATTGTCTTATTTACAGATCATAAAGCTAAATTATACGAAGATCACGGCAATAGGCTAGTTGACCCTTTTTTAAAGTAGGGCTTAAAATGTTCATAATTGTTGTATTAGACCATAGCACATGAATATTATTTTTTTCGATGGCTAAAAAGTGCAAAAAATCTATTTTAAATTAAGATTTTCAATTTTGGACCGAAAACAGGGTCAGCCATGACAGTCTGTTGATTATCTGTGGTATACATCAAATGACGTCAGTCTTATAGTAAACAAAGCACCGAGGCGAAATAACCTCACAAAAACAACGACGAGTTGTTGGATCAAATTTGACATTTCTTTGTTTACTATATGAGTGACGTCACGGCCCTGACCACAGGATATCAAAGCGTTTACGGCGTAAAATAAAAAAGATTATTTCTAGCATTTTCAAATTAAAATTTTACAGTAATCATTCATTGTTATTTATTAAAATCGGTATATTGTGGAACCTTATGCCAAATACTATTAGAAATAAACAATATTTTAATCAATTCTGATATGAGTCAACTACCCTATTATAAA
Source organism: Schoenobius gigantellus (assembly GCA_963935595.1). Lineage (NCBI taxonomy): Eukaryota > Metazoa > Arthropoda > Insecta > Lepidoptera > Crambidae > Schoenobius > Schoenobius gigantellus. The sequence goes on from OZ012558.1 coordinate 13,059,909, forward strand.
TAATTGAATAAATAGGCAACATTAAACAATATTTTATACAATATTATATGGTATTATTATCACACAGAATTTCATAATTAATTCCAGTATTAAGTACGTCTTTCATTATTTCCTCGCAATTATTGAGAAAAGCACTATACATAGGTACCTCGGCGGGAATGAGATTGCCGGACTCGTAATTACATATTGTTAAGGCCTCGCTCACGCTCGGCCTTGAAAGCATTACTCGTCCGGCAATCCCTAACTTCCCGGCCTCTGCAGTAATGTACTATTAGGTAACTGGTGTAATGCCAGCAAAAAAGTTTAATCATCATTATATCACCTACACTTAAATATATGTCAGAAAAACTTCTATTATGCATTGGAGGGGATTTGAGCCTCTTAACTCCCCTCTGTATCCGCTAGTATGCAAAGAAATAAATAATAAAAATTGCTAAAGCTACCAGAGTAGGTAATGCAAATTTATCCGTAAAAAATCACAATTGTTACGCAGCAAACAATAGAGCTAGCAAGAACTGACCTATTTTTACTAGAAATCGCGTGGTTTGCGGTTGAATCTCTTTTGTATAATATGAATTACAAGATAGCTATTTAGATTAAAGAACTTTGTGTTTACATAGAAAATGAAATGATGAAATAAAATTTAAAAAAATAACTAATATTACTAACTATTACCACTGTTTAACCATGCATGAATACGTTTCACTTTCGTGGTTTTCTTTTATCGGTTTTCTTTAATAATTCGTGTAAGGGTTTCTAAATAAAAATATCTCGGTACAATACTAGACTGACCTGGTTTCAGAGTGACGTTTCTCCTATCTGTTCACATCTGAAGCAATTCGAGAGAGTGAGCATTCTGAACATCAGTAGGCCGGATTGTGATGACCCCAGCGCGACGCATTAGCCCTCGCGCTGGGCCTAGGTAGGGGTGCGCCCGTCACGCTGGCCAGCGTCGCACGCGAGATGCTGACCAGCGCGACGGCGTGGTAGGCTGTCGCCTCCTTCTGCGAGGACGTGATCTCGCAGAAGGAGGCAGCGGAGCGGGCGCGAGAGGTTGACCCTCTCGCCGCACCGCTCCGGCGCAGGCGGTTGGGTAGGAGGAGGCGCGCGTTCCTGGACGCGCGCCACCATCTCCCCTAAGCAAGCTGGGGATGAAATGGCCCGGCCGGCCGACAAGCGGACAGGAGACACTTTTCTACCCCTGGCCTGCCCGTCTGGGGGGTCGAATTATGGCACTTGTCGACCCCCCCGTAGAGGTAAGACCTGGCGCTTGCGTCAGGCCTACCATCCAGGGGGCGCACTCGGGGAATGGCTAACGCCGATTCCGAGTGTGTCTCTACGGAGGTAGAAGTTGCTCTGGAGGGTGGTTTAGCCAGATATGGGGTTTATACCCGAGTCGAATGGCATATCCTTGGGGCGGCCTTGTCAGCTTTCAGCCCCTTGTTGAAACGTAAAGAGATTCCTCCGCCTCAAAAAAAAAGGCCGGATTGTGATTGATGTTCTGAAAAGGACCAAATTTTACGGGATATAACGAATAGATGAGCGAGTACCCATGGACCAACTTGATAGCACAACTGACTGTGCTATCGGGACATGCATCTCTGCTCGGGGTAACAGTTGAAGACGCTGTCAGCTACTACGTTCGTTGTAGTACGATACGAAGGACTACGGTTGTAAATTAGAGAATGGGGTATGAATTTTGAAACCGCAGACAACACTGATTCAACATGAACAAGTCAGTAACTACTCGTTGTGATCCGATGGTGACACTTTTGCCCGGTTACAATATTCAAAAACGATTCCGTTTTGCTACGGACAGTTAAATTTTGAAATTTATTCTACGGGAAATAAATATGTCAAAATTTAACTGTCTGTAGCAAAACGAATCGTTTTTGAATATAGGAACCCGGCATTTAAAACGCATACCTACTTTTAATTGTCATAATTTCAATTGGCATACATCATATGCCATTAAAATCTAAATTTGGCGTAACACATCAATATTAGGCATAAACATTATAATGCATAATTGTTGAAAGGCATCATCTATACTTACTTATAATAAATCTGTAGAGGTCAATTCTGTACATGAAATATATTTCCAAAATAACTATCAGGGGGTGATTAGGGATCGATACTGATGCCAAAACTGCAATCAGTAAAATTTTTGTCTGTCTGTCTGTATAACCGTTATAGAAACAAAAAAACTACTTGACGGATTTTAACGAAACTTGGTACTTACAATTATTTTTCATACTCCTGAGCTGGTTATAGTATACTTTTCATCACGCTACAATCAATAGGAGCAGAGCAGTGAAGGGAAATGTTGGGAAAACGGGAGAAGTTACTCCATTTTTTAAGCTTCCGTCGCGTGTGCAGCCTTAATGGTTAAAGCTACACAGAAATCATGTATGACGGAAATGTTTTCCTTAAAATTATATAAAAAATATTCCACGACAGCATATGTCTACATTTTATGGTTGACTCACAATAACACGTGTAACTCTCGATAGCTTAGCAGTTCGAAGCTTTCTGATTATATTTGTCTACTCTTACGTTTATAACACTCTCAGTCATCCCTAATTAAAAAAGTTAACATTATTAACTATTCCATAAAAAAGAATCATATAAATCGGTATAGAAACACCAAAGTTATACATAAAATACGCTAATAATAAGCCATCGCGCGTGAATACTGAATCATGCTATAAGGATTATTTTTGTATAAGGTCGCGAACGCACAGGCAGGCGACTTGCTTGGCGCCTAGAGGCTAGCGAGTCACCTAACGAGTAGCTTCGTAAAACGAACGTTCGAGATCGGTCGCCGCGCTGGACGCGTCTCGCGGCCGAAGGTATAAAAAAGGTATTTGTTTAAAAATTGGCATTCCGATTATTCTGCTCCGAAATATAAGACCACTACAACTTTGCAATGGAACTCGGCTAAAAGTAACCCAGTTGCAACAAAATATAATCCAGGCTCAAATTTTAACAGGTCTTTATTCCCACCGTCTTTATTCCCAGAATTCCCATAATACCAAATAATTTTCCATTCCAATTTAAAAGAACGCAATTCCCAGTATCGCTGTGTTATGCAATGACAATTATTAAGGCTCAAGGGCAGACTTTTCGTATTGCTGGAGTAGATCTCGGTGTCAGTTGTTTCTCGCATGGTCAGTTGTACGTCGCTCTTTCCCGGGTTAGCAGTTCTAGAAAGCTTTATGTTCACGTGCCGGACGGGTCAACTTTCAACATAGTTTACCCGGAAGCTTTGCGCTGAAGTATTTTCGTTCTATAGGTACTTAAGCCTCATGTGAACATGATCTAAACAATATTACCAATACATTAACTTAATAACACACAAGGAGTTACACGCTGACGGAGTCGCGGGCACAGCCATTAATAATAATATTGTGCGGTTCCGTATTGCGATATTTTTCAACAGTATTGTAGATTGACATATTAAATTTCCCTACTAAAATACGAAAGTTAATCTGTCTGATACATCAAAACCACTGAACCGTGAGGAAGGACATAGGCTACTTTTTTATATGATATAAATATGTAAAAAATTTATGAAATGTGTCTTATTTGAAGAATAATTAAAAATGCTACCTAAAATTACGATTCCACGCGGACGAAGTCGTGGGCACAGCTAGTATTAAAAATAATAATCTATCAATTTATAATTGGGTTTGTTATTATTTTATTAGGTAAAATTTCAAACGCATAATTTTACTACACATAACTGTTAATATCCATAATATTGCTCGACATAATTTAACTATGCATAACTCACCTATGTCGTAGTTTTATAAAGGATAATAACTAAATATCCGTAAATATTTTTTGACATAACCTGGTATAAATTTTTCTCCATCCGAGGATTACTACTTATTTAAAAAACTAGTGTTAAAACTGACCCAATCAACCCCGACTCCACTTGTCTGGGCTACTCCTAGAGTGTAATTCAGAACCGCGAAAGTACGGGGGGGTGTGACATCTGCGACGATTAACATGCGAGGGACCGCGGCAACCCCGCAGTGTCGAAACTATGACAGAAACCTTGCATGCTGCATGCCTGCTTGCGTGCCTGCATGCTTGCTGCATGCACAGCATGCATACTTGCATGATATAGTGCTGTAAATAAAATAACGTACACATTGATCGAAATCGATGTCTGTTATGCATAGCGAGTGTATGCTTTTTGAAATTATGTTAAATGAGTATGCATTCCTTATGAATTTATGGATTTTATCTATAAAATGTTATGCCTTTAGTTACTTATGCTTATTCAAAATATGCCTTTCCATGGTTATGCCTTACATATTTCGGGCTTATAAAATTATGCGTTATGACGATTATGGCTATTAACATTATTCATTTTTAGTTTATGACGAGAAACCGTTCCGACGATGAGAAGTTAGATAGCCTTTTCCGCTGTTGTTGGGAAATCCACTTTCCCCCCATCGTCGGCCTTAAGGTGCAAACAAACTGGGCTTATGTGATGCCACGTATGTGGTGTTACATACATCAGAAGACACCAGTCTTAATAGAAAATGTATGAAAAATCATTATTTAGTACTAGACTTAGCTTACGTGACGTGTTTAACGCGACCAATCACATAACGTGGCGTGGCATCACATAAACCCAGTTTGTTTGCACCTTTATCGTCACTATTCGTCACATACTATCAAGTAAGATGATGACCAAGAGCTTCCCTGTTGCGTGTTAAAATAAAAGACATGACCAACAATCTCAAACCTCTACAATTACGTCATGATATTGCGTCATTTATCGTCTATACCACGGCGAATGTTCTGAGAAGCTTTTTTTCTTGTCTAAGTGGGATTCTTCTAATTTTTTTAATGATTTTCAGGACTACATATGCAGACTTATTACATTATCACCGCTGTCACTGTCATAATGAGCACATTCTTTAAACAGCATTCTGCACGTACCTATTATAAAGCTTTTATGGACCTATCCTGTGCTACTGCAACGAGTTTATTAACAAAAGACGAAAAAATATTGTTAGCGCGCTCAAAGTATATAGAAAACATGTTTTAATGAGCAAAGAACAATGGTCACTTTCCATACATTGGAAAACCTGAAAATGAAGTATCATGTCTAAAGATAAATTGTATGAAAACAAGTGCCTCTATGGTAAAGAAATTATGTCGTAAAGACAGTTTTCTTAATAGAGGGCTAGGAATTTCGTAATATACGGAAATTTATTTTGAGGTTATAACTTGTATTTTGATTAATTTATTAATAAATTGGAAGTATTTTTAACTGACTTCTAAAAAAGAAATCTCAATTTGACCTTTAATATATATGCTTTTTTTATGTTTGTTCGCGGATAACTTCGTCGTTTATGAACCGATTTTGATGATTCTTTTTGTATTCGATAGAGGATACTCCAAACTCCTACATCCAAAGTTTGGATCTGATGATTGAATTCCATTAAAATCCAGGGAAACCCTTAAAGCTTTAGGTGTGTCCAACGTGTTTTGTGTGTATGTTACGCGATTACTCCGCCAATTGTGGACCGATTTACAAAATTCCTTTTGTATTCGATAGAGTACATACATACTCCTGGACTGGTCCCACGATCACTAAAGTCAGGATCTGATGATGGGATCTCATGAAAATAGAGGTATTAAATTAGGGTTCCTTTCACTAAAAAGATTTCATTCACTAAAAGTTAAAAATAAAAAATAATTTTACAAAAAATAAAAACCGACTTCAAAAACAGAGAAAAGTTAAAAATAATATAAGAATAGGTACAGACAACATCACACTTCTATATTGAAGTCGGTGACAAATTTTAAGACTTTCTAGGAGATCATCGTTTGGCACCGACTTCAATATAGAAGTGTGATGTTGTCTGTACCTATTCTTATATATTTTTAAAATTTTCAGTGTTTTTGAAGTCGGATTTTTAGTTTTTTAAAATATTTTTTGTTGTTATATAGTTTTGCATTTGATTGCCCATATTTATTTGTTAAATCTGTATTTTATTACCCTGAAACACATGCGGTTAATCGAAGTTCATTCTCACCATTTTATATTGTATACTTATATACATTTTTGAGGATTTGATTTTAATTTATTGAAATAATGAGTTTGAGTTAGATCGCTATGGTGGAAAGTATCGAGTTGCAATCGCAATATGTACTTCCCAAGTAACATTAAGGGATGTAATTAAAAAATATGTTGCTTAGTAATGATATATAAACTCTATAACAATTTTTATTTTACATTTCAATGTTGTAACGAAACTTTTTACGCTATTAAGGTCTATAAGCAAAATAACCACATATTTAGTGTTATAGTGTCGTAAATCACTTAATTTATGACGACTTTAACACTGTGATTAAAATGTTTTTCAGTTATACTCTTCAATTAGTGTTTAGTACTATATCAGCTGTCTAGGTACATTGTTATAGGTCTAAATAAAAATAATACCTTAATTATGTAACTGATATAGTTTAGCACCAAAATGGAGGCGATGCGGAGCAGTTTAGAGCTATATCTGGCGATCACGTCATTTTATGTTTTACCTTTAATATTCCCTGGTTCATTTTATAGTTCAGGCGTTTTATATCAGTCGTGTTAACTTGTTTGTAACACTAAACTGCTCTTTAAGAAACGATTGAGAGAAGTTATAGTTTTACAATTTTTAGACCCAAAATAAATTTATAATTGCAAATATAGTGCTATGTTGCAATAGATTGTACAGAATTTGATGACTTATAACACTATACTTATAGATGACTTATTATACTTAAATGTGTTACCTACTTTTGTCGTATCTGTAACTTTTTTATCATCTGCTTGAGAATCGGCCATTTTAGACGCGTTCAACGTTGCAGAATAATTTATTAAGTTAAATTGAGTAATTGTCATAGATTTTTAAAAGTTGGAAACGCTTTAAGAGAAGTGGGAATTACAGAAGGAAAGTGTTGAATCGTATTCAACAAAGCAGGGCTACTACAACGAATGATATAAATAAAACAAATCTAGCATGTGAAACAGAATACAGCGTGGGTTCCGTACAAAATGCGGACCCGAATAATGCGGACAGACTTGATTATAGTGAGAGGAAAAATAATCAAAGCTGTGCAGTCGATAATGTTCTGAGTTCGGAGGAAGAGGTTAATATATTTCAAGAATTTGCTGGGTCTCAAAGGATGTAAATTGTGTTATGAAAATAAAGACGGAAACTTTATAATAATCACTTTAGTTTTATTTACCTTAACACATAATCACAGATAATCCGCAAATTGTTAGGTATGTAGGTAATGATTATCGTACAATACAATACCTACTTACATTTTTTGCATTTCTTTGGCAAATAAAAATTGGACCGTTCTCTTACACATCAAACAACTTACACTTAGTATTGGATATTTCCCATAAAATATTACCTCTACGTAGGTAGGTATCTAAGTATTTAACTCAGACAAAATCGTTATAAATATTAAAACGATAGAAATTTTCAGGCCTGTACTTACATAACTAACAAAGGCCATTAAAAATACAAAAACGATCTAATATAATAGTTTGTTATATGGCATTAGTCACCTAATAAAAATAAATATAAACGTGGTGTAACCGACAGGTAAGGCAAATATTGAAAGGAAAAGCTAAGACCATTATTCTAATTTAAAACCAGTGAAATTTTTTCACTAAAAATGTTCACTGATAACATGTCCACAACCAACACAAGTTTTGAAAAGTGTAAAATGAGTTACTTTCCACGGCCACTCCAGCAAATTAAGAGTTAGATGAGCCTTCGTTAAAAAACAATCATCATCCAAATGTATTGGCATTTTTGTACTAGTTGGCCTGAAAAAACAAATGCAACGTTAGAAAAGTAAAAATGAATGACAATGAAAAATAAAATTACTAATATTGCCTAACTACTGCGTTTCAGTGGATAACCCTAATTCTGAAAACGCCATTTTTATCGCAACCACCAATGTGACAAAGCAGTAACGTCTTGCACCAATTAGTGACGTAAGGTTTCCGTTGATAAAATTATTTCTTTAAAATAATATATTTAGTTAGTAAATGACATCAAAATAGAGCTATTACATCACTGCAACATAACACAGAAGCTACAAACTTGCGCCTATTCCTGGGGGTAAAAGCGCTTACAGTATTGATATAGAGCTATTTCGTACTCCATTTAGAGGCACCGAATCGTTTATAAAGCTTTTATAAAACATATTTTTGTTACCACTTGGGTTAGTCATCGCAACCGCTGCAATTCTTCAGTAGATTAGACACTACAATACTCGTAACAATAACCAGCCCTCGTGGCATAACCACCGAAACACGATACGATGAAGCCATAAATCGATATAAACTGACAAACAGTTTATATCGATATATCGTCGTAACATATTGTGTTTCGGTGGTCATGCTGCAACAGATGCTGTGGCCAAATTGTTGATGTTTTTGTTACTTTATAATAATACTCTTTATTGCGCATAGTAACATACACTAGAAAATTTTAACAGATAATTTACACAAAGGTGGACTTATCTCTCATAGAGATTTCTTCCAGCCAACCATTTATTTTGTAGGTACTCGTATTTACTTTATTGTGTGTTACTGCTGTGTATGTGCGCATACATACATACATTATATTTCCTTTTCCCAAGCTTATTGGTGTTTATTTTGACAGCGCCAAATCAATAAAAACCAACATTTCAGAAATAACTCCTTTATTCTTTGATGTCATTACTAATTCAATGAAGTAGGTTCTCGTGAAAATACCTTCATAATTTGAAGCGGATCGAAATAGAGCTCCGTGCCAACAAATGTCATTACAGTTACCTTTAAAAATGAATCCATTTCATTGTGAAAAGGGTAAGGTCGTTATGCCCTGCCACGTCATAGTATTGTGGGCGGCAGAACGAAATACTCAACATTCTTTTTCCTTAAAACGTCAGCAACTTGAATCTTGATGAGTTAGCGCATCACTAGATTATACTATATAGCTATATATGACTAGCTTTCTGTCCGCGGCTTTGCCTAGTGAATAACTCAACTTTGGTTGTTTTATTTTTCCTGTTCTCTCTGGGACGTTACAAATTTTCAACCAAATAAAAACTGTAATTGTATATAGCTATTGATTAGTCAACTAAATAGATAATGTAGAGTACTGTAAGTTTTTCAAAGAAAATAATATAAAATAAATAATTTTTTCTCAAACATGCTCGGAAATGTAGGCATTATTGTAGTAAAAAGAAGACACAAAGTTTGTAATTCTTGGCTCATGCATTACTTTACCTAGGCCTAGGCCAGGAAAGTAAGTAAGTATCAAAATTCATTATTGGTTGCTGCTCCAATGTTTTTTAATTTATCTATAACTTGAATTATGTAACTTGTCATACAGCCAATTGCTTCCACATTACAAAAAATGCACTCTTCGAACATATACAACGTGTCTCAAATCTCCCCATAAAAATTATAATATTTAATTTTATTTAAAATATCAAAAGTGCCAACCTAAAACTGTTCTAAAACTGAATTTTCAAAAATTTGACAATTAAATTCGATTGATATGACAAGTTATTAAAGTTGACACATTCTTTTCGGTTAAATGAATATTATAATTTTTATGGGGAGTTATTATGAGACACGTTGTAAGTATTATGAATATAACAACAATTTTATTAAAATGTTGGTATGAAATCACACGAAAATATGCTATATTTTCGTTGCGAGAGAAAAAAGTCATAATCTGCAGTATTACATTTTTTGCGTAAAATATGATTGGGCTGTATGGGCTTAGTTTCCTTTGCACTAATTGAAAATAAAAAAGTATTACTAAATGCTAGGCTACTATAGTTAATTAATTGCTTGATTTGTTTTTTTATTCACATTATACTCATTTGTTTCCAATTCAATTCAATTCAAAATCTTTTATGCATACCATAAAGCCGGCTTTTGACTATGGGATATAATGTAATATATATTACATTTTGAGATATAATATTTTATCGCTTGCCATACTTTTTTACGAGACCGTTCTCACTGTGCTATAATATATATTACACCCCAAACTGTAAATATTTTTTCGCCCGACCGAGCTATATTTGAAGGCGATATATTTTACCTCACGTTCCCGCACACCGCACCTCTGCCCCTGCCTCGCCTTCATTTCGAATCGTGACGGTCATGCGCACGTACTTACATAGCTGTCCGCGTGTTATGATTTTTGGGTATTTTGGTTCGCAATCTTTTCTTTACGTATTTACCACGTATTTACCTATTTACGTATTTATCCCTATAATGGAACATTTTATAGAAAGTGTTAGGTTTACGACTAATCTTGAAGAGTATAAAATGAATGAAATTAAGGATGCTGCATGGAGAAACGTAATAAGAAATTCACTATAATCTTTTCTTAAGGCCTTACTAATAACCATTGTATACGCCTGATTTAGTTAAACAGTGTTTTGTCACGTTCACTCGAATGACATTTCAAATTCGAACAAAAGAGACAAAACACTACTTAACTATACAAGGTTTATACAATGGTTATTAGTAAGGCCTTTAAGTCTATTAAGATTCGATATCCAGAATCGACGTTTATTGTATTTTTTCTAAATAATGAGACATGTAAATCGAATACTGCATCATTTTCGTCTGATGAACTATCGAAAGTATCTAGCAAAACAATTTCCATATTATCCATTTAATAACGAGAGGTCAACCGTTTCAATAAAAGACGTTATGATGTAAGGATCATAGAAGCTGAACTATTCTAAAAAATATATCTGATAGTGAGAACAGCAAACCCGGGATGTAATATATAGCTGAACATGTAATATATATTACATCCTATAGTCAAAAGCCGGCTTAATGTGTAAAATAGGTGGTTCACAAAAAATAAGATCATTATGAACCCGTTGGGCACGCAATCGTTGAACAAGAGAGAGGAAGCTTATTATTATTAGGTACCTACTTACTATTGTCTTATTTACAGATCATAAAGCGAAATTATACGAAGATCACGGCAATTATAAATATTTAAATAAATATACAACATTAAACAATATTTTAATATGACAGGTTTTTATGTATATGGTATTATTATTACACTGAATTTCATAATTAATTCCAGTATTACGTCTTTAATTATTTCCTCGCAATTATTGAGAAAAGCACTATACATACCTCGGCGAGAAAAGGGATTGCCGGACTCGTAATTATTGTTTACTTGTCCGTCAATCCCTAACTTCCCGGCCTCTGCAGTAATGTACTATAAATCACACGCGTCAACGAAAAGTGCGCTCTTATAAGGCTTTGAGTTGACAAGGAGCAAGTAACTTCAGTGAGGTTAAGACAAATGGGGGAAGATTCGATTTTCTCATCACTTCTATCCTGCTGCTGGGCACGGATCTCCCCTTAGACAATGAAAATTTGACCTTCTACATCACGCTGACCTGGTGTAGGGGGTTTGTTTCCAGTTATCCATCTTTACTAAGAGGTGTAATTGTGTCAAACTACCTTAGTCGACTCTTAAGACATCTGCGGGGAGAAAAGCCTGTATTCTAAATCTGCCACTACACAAACCAGACCATTACACGAATTGCTCTCTGAACGCACCTGCAGCACCTGGGCTTGTATTATGACATCTTAATTCCAGCCAGTTTTTCGAAGTGCTATCATTATACAAAGAGGAAGAAATGGCATTTTTACAATTCAGAAAACTGCCTGGAATTAAGACGTCATAATATACCCCCTATATAAGCACTTTTCTACCGTCTATTAAAACAATAGATTAATTACTAAATAATTGAGTAATTACTAAACTTGATGTTGAGAGTTCCAAATAAAGTAAGGGATTCCAAATGATTTACCTACTGACCTACACAGTATACATACTTATTCAAAATAACTACAACATTTTTAACCTCTTGACTGTTGCAGGAAGTAGTGTTGGAGTGACTGGGAATCGCCATACACAAATAATCCTTACAGGTTTCCTTATATAAACAAAGAAATATGAGCGCAACCATACCATAAGAGGCTCTGGCACTGTAGCACTGCTCAGCGACCTGCACTAAGCCAGCATGGTAGAAGAAGGTCCAAATCCCACTTCTTATGCCCAGCTGATATTGTTGGGGTTATATCGCATCGTCACGGCCCATTTACGTTTCCACTACTAAGCACAGGCCTTCCTACATGGACAAAACACAGGAATAAGAGCCATAACACCATCACGCTGGCACAATGCGGATTGTTGAGTAGAAACGGTTGCAATGGGGAACTAACTGGATAGTAGGGTCAATCATAAAAAAATCACTGCAGAAAAAACCGGTTCTCTTCATAAATATTCAATAAAATATCTTTAAAAAAGATATGTTATTATTCAACGCATTCTTTAAAGGTGGTATTTTTAATTTTTTGATAAATTAATCAAAACTTGGTTAAAATATGACCCAAACATGCCCCGATTTTAAAACTTTAAACCTAATCGCGTCGTAAATATTAGGTTAAATCATATACTTTCGATTTCAATAAATAAAGTGAACAATATCCTAGCGAATGGTCTTTTTAGATTTTTTTTATTCGCCTTTATTAATTTTTAATTGAAATAATTCACCTTACGCGTAAAGGGTAGTTTTCCAATTACAGCATTAGAGCGCATTATGCGGCATAATGCTTAACGTTGAATGTTTCAACTACAGCAACACTTCGCACAATCGAGCACTCTCAAAAGTAATGTTTTCGTGTGATGCGTGCAATCGATACCAACTCAGTGACAGAAAATTAACAAGTTGGCATTGATCGAAATGTTTTATTTATATATAATCGTTAGTAATATTATTTATTGTTGAAAAATTTTTAAAGCTTTCGTTTCATTGTAATTTTTTTTGAAATAATCAAAGTTAATTCAAACTGTGTTAAAAAAATAAATATAAGTATGGATGAAGGTACAAAAATTACTCAAAACAAAAAAATGTTAATGAAATAATCAAAATCCAAATTACTTAAAATAACCGTAAATAGTTTTCAACCGATTATTATGTATACCACATTATTTACACATTAATGAGGTTATTGCTAACTCTATGAATATTTCTTTTTTTCAACACTGAACTTAGCGCACTCTGCTGGTGCATTTGAAAACTAATTTACGTTCCAATTAAGCATCAGCATAATTCGGCATTGTGCGCCACTGAGTCGCATTATGCTCTGTAATTGGAAAACTACCAAGGTTTGCTTAAATATTCCCCTCACTCTCACTCACTCACTCCTATGTAATCAGTGCGGGACGATCGAGCAAGGTCATTAGGACCACTATGCGCCTTAACGTGCCTACCGAAGCACGGAGAAACTGGAGATCACAAAGTTTTGGTCACCCATCCAGGGTCTGGCCATGGCGAAGGTTGCTTTCTTTTCAATATCGAAACTTTTCTTTTCAAAGCGTTTTCAAACCACTACGCCCCCGATCGTATATTATGTATTATTTGAGGTGGTCATTAAAATGTAGTGCTGTTGTTGCAGGGAGGCGCTTGACAGCGCGAATGGTGCGCCGAGATGGGGGGGCCGCGGCGCATGTCCAGTGCGCTGCTGTTGCCCTTTGCTTTGCTCTCGCTGCCGCCCTCGGACGCCAACGCCACCACTTACAGGGTAAGACTCTCCGTTGCAATAAGCCTTCAATCTACCATCAATCGTCAGTTTCGTATCAAAAAATAGAACCGACTTCAAAAACACTGAAAACTTAAAAATAATCTTCCTCTATATTGAAGTCGGCGCCAAACGATGATCTCCTAGAAAGTGTTAAAATTTGTCACCGACTTCAATATAGAAGAAGATTATTTTTAAGTTTTCAGTGTTTTTGAAGTCGGTTCTATTTTTTGTAAAAAAAAAAATATTTTTATCTTTTTAGTGAATAAAATCTTTTTAGCTGGTATTAAATTAGTGTTTTCCTCGATTTTCTATGGGATTCCATCATCCGATCCTGACTTTGGTGACCATGGGACCACCCTTGCAGTATACTCTATCAAATACAAAAAGAATTTTGGAAATCGGTTTAAAAATGACGGAGTTATGAGGTAACAAACATAAAAAAAAATACAACCGAATTGATAACCTCCTCCTTTTTTGAAGTCGGTTAATAAAACAATACTGTTTTATGATACGAAACCTCAATTGCAACCTTGGCCTGATATACCACTTTTTTGGCTGACTGTACTTTTAGATTACATGTGATGTTAACTTAACAAAAATTGCCTACAAGTTACATCGGATAGCACAGAGTGAACACAACGGCTTTTCATGGCGATATTTTACTTCTTTCTTTATCTGTGGGCACATATTATTTTTTATTGGTTTGTTGCGTTTCAGGTATTTGTGGAATTGTGCTTTTATACTTTTACTAACTTTCCGCCCACAGCTTCGCTCGCGTCTTTTTTTTTTTATTTCTTCCGCGGTAAAAGAAAGTCCTTTCAAAGCAAGTCCGTGTCCCATTAATTAGTTATTGTGTGAAGTAAAAACAATTTCAACCCCTATTTCATCCTTCACGTTTAAAATTTTCAAACACTCTTTGAGTTATGGCTTCTTATTAGCCTAAATACAAAGTTTTATGTTTCAAACTTCAAAAATAACAAAGTCGATACAAACTTTCATCTTCTATTTTCACTCATTTGTATTCGCAAAATTCGTTCTTAGCGGATGCCAAGTTGTAATTACTGTGTGCCAAATTTTAGACATATCCATCCAAAGGAATGATCTGTTCATTACTTGATCATTCAAACACGGTTGCCATATAAATATATATTGTAGATAGAAGATAAGATAAAGAAATTGTTGACGGCAATAACTTACAATTAAGTACCTAACATAAACATAAAAGCATAGAGCCAACTGCGACGGACAAAATCGTTTATCAAATATCAGTGAAAATGGAATTATCATACTTATATCAAACAGTTACATAAAATTACGCGGCGAGCGTCCATGTTGGAGACAGGATACACGACACGCGAATGTCGTGATACAATATTGACACAGGCAGATCCACAGTAACGAACGCGGTATCGAGAAATACCGCCAATACCGTGTGAAGCGTGCCAACTGCAGCTGGCTCTACCGAAATGGAGCTTTCGGATATCTCTCTCGCCGGGCGCCCAAGGCGTAAAAAGTTTAAGCGAGCCCGGATAAGCGAAATTGAATAACTCGATATTAATAATACCTAATCTTACTTCGGACTTTACTGCTTTTTTTAAGTTGCGCTACTTTTTTGAACGGACGTTCGCGTTTGGATATCGGTATTTCGCTTATAAAATTTTTGTACGCTTCCATTTTTTTTCAGTACCTTTGTGTTTCAGTGTTTTTAAATTCTTTCGTTATCTAGTCGTACAAAACGACAAAAGAGTCACATACTCGATGTTTCCAAGTAATAAAGATAACTTGTGGCAACAATACAATATTTAATTAGTACATAAAAACATTATATCTAAACTTTTTTACAAAATTTAAAAGAATAATTCGATACTATATGTCCTAACTTCTAAAGCTCTTGTTTTCGATTCTTGTTGACCTCGAGGCACAGCTGGAACAGCTTTCGAGCTATGCTATGGCATTAAGCTCTGATATTGCTTATAGGTTCAAGAAATAAGAATTTTAGGAATTTTTCAAAAAAAAATATGATTAATAATTGTTTCAAGACAGGCCAACTTAAAGTTCATACTTACAAATTTAATATTTCTTTAATGTCATTTAGGAAACGCTTTTGTCATTTCATGAACGTGGTGATCATTTCGTCAACACCGTTCGTCAATAATAAAAGTATTCAATTCCAGACAAAATGTATCGGATTTATATATTTTTTTAAATAAATAACCGTTACGTACACTTTTTTGGGAAAGACAATCAAACGTTTAAACTTAATCAGTTATAAATAAACAGAACTTTTGCTTAGGAATTTTTGAGATGTGTTATAAAAAAGAGAACGGTGCGAAATTTGAAGACTTTCTAGGAGATCCTCGTTTGGCACCGACTTCAATATAGAAATTGTAATGTTGTCTGTATTCTTATATTATTTTTAACTTTTAGGTGTTTCGAAAGTCTGTTTTTTTATTTTATTTTTTTTATCTTTTTAGTGAATTTACTATACCAGCTCACCAAAGTAACTTGAAAGAATACGACAAAGGGTCAATACGCGCCTATCGTATTTAAAAAACCTCCAACTCCTAATAGTTAACGATCCTTCCATCATCAGATCGGTTCATCTATCAGACGCAAATACCTGAATGCTTAGCTTCGGAAGAAACATGAGACCGTTGAACGTACCTATAAAATTTTATGGGGTTTCCCTCGATTTTCTAGGATGCCATCATCAGATCCTGCTTTGGTGATAACGGGACTACCGCAGGAGTATACTCTATCGAATACAAAAAGAATTTTGAAAATCGGTCCACAATTGGTGGAGTATTCGCGTAACATACACACATAAAAAACATACGCATAGAATTGAGAAGCTACTCCTTTTAGTGGGATAAAAACTTGTGATGAATCACAAATAAACGGAACGCTTAAGTATACGTTGCGTATATTCTTCTAGTAGAAATAAAAAACGGTGGATAGGATCACTCGTTGCAGAATTCACGGATTGCATATTCAATAATGTTTCACAAAAAAATAAAACCGACTTCAGAAACACCAAAAAATCATAAATAATACTCGTATAACATCACAGTTTTATATTGAAGTTGGTGCCAACATTAATGTAACTATATTATTATTGTTCTTATATTTTTAAGACTTTTAAGGTGATCAATGCTTGGCACCGAATTCAGTATAAAACCGTGATGTTGTATGTAGGTATTCTTATATTATTTGTAACTTTTTGGTGTTTTTTAAGTCGTTTTTTTTTTGTAAAACATTTTTTTTTCAATTCTTTAATTAAGTAATTAAGATAATACATGCGTATTAGAATTTGAGCCAAGGCAAACACCAGAATAACTTAAAACGTCTTTCTGTCTAAACAGCTTTAAAAGAATTATGTAATCTGTGTCCTAATCTACCAGAAACCTGACATGATGACTACCAGATGCAAATACCTGAATATCTTAAGAAAAGACATGAAACACGTTGGAGGTGCCTATGAAATTAAAGGGTTTCCCTCGATTTTACCGAGATTCCATTATCAGATCATGAAATGGTGACAATGACAACCTCGGGAGTGAACTCTTTCGATTTCAAAAAGAATTTAAGCAATCAGTGAATATACATAAAAGAAAAAAATAGATACGGTCGAACATAGAACCTCCTCCTTTTTCGAAGTCGGTTAAAAATGTGAACATATGGAAATTCATGTTCAAATCTTGTAATTTCGAACGCGTATTTGAATTTATTATTCCAAAAATGCGTCAATATCGAACTTAGATCATTTAGCCTCATCTGAATGCTCTAAGATATCGAACAGCAAAGTATGAGAATGAATCGTGATGTAGAATCATTTCCCAGACATTTGGTTCTTTTCGATCTTCGTTATTGTTCTTGAATTGTGACTTTGTGTAGATCCCCGACGACCTTATGAACTTAATTTTGCGCTAGATTGGTTTGATTAGTATCAATCGATATTTATCTGTTATTCTTTTAAAAGTGTATTTCTTTCCATTAAGTTCTTAAACCCATATTTTATGGAGAATATTCAATGTAATCACTCTTCACAGAAAAAGAATCAGTTTCTTCATAATATTGACAAACTTCGCTGCTGAAAAAATGAATCACGAAATGATATGTGATGAGGAAATGGATATTCTTTCATAATGAATTATTTATTTATTATTAACCACATTATAACTAGAATGTTATATTAGGCATGTCACATTTTACAAAGTTCCATATTTAATATACAAAATTATGTTTATATCAATAAACAAAGTCAGTAGTATCTCGCAAGTTCTTAATTACCATAGGTTACTTACACGTATAATTAATTACCTTATCGCAATCTAAAGCTATATGACGTAACTTTCAAGAATAAATTTGTGAACATTTCTATTTATCATGTCAGCCACAACGGCCTCTGCTGAGGAAAACCTCCCCAAAAAAGGGATTTTGGCTCCCAGCACGCTGGCCCAGTTCGGATTAGTGGGGGTTAGGTAGGTTAGCTAGTAAATATTATTTGACCTATAATTCCTCTGTTGCAGCCTTATCAAACAATAAATAGGTACAGAGAAAATAATACCGTGGATCCGACAGTCGACACGTACGGGACTTTATCTTACGATGTAATAACATACTTCGGTAGCAGCACGAAGGTTTCAACTACACTATCCTATAAGCTGTTTACAAGTATTATGTGGATTCAGTTCATAGCCTAAGATTAAGAACTAAAATACCTAAACCAATAACGTACGTAAAACCGTCCAATTTTGCCCTTAATGGATATTCTGCCCGCTGAGTGAAATATAAACTAAAATTTGAATTTTTAAAAAGTAGAGTTTTTAGAAACCTTTGATTGTGTAAGTAGAATGCAGGTTATACTTATGACAACACTAGGAATTGCTTTTGGTTCCAACCTCAGAAGAATAACTAAAGCAGCAGTGCTTTAGTTGTAATTCTGAGGGTTCCAACTTCTTAATGAAGTAAAGAACCAAATGTCTGGGAAATGATTCTACATCACGATTCATTCTCATACTTTGCTGTTCGATATCTTAGAGCATTCAGATGAGGCTAAATGATCTAAGTTCGATATTGACGCATTTTTGGAATAATAAATTCAAATACGCGTTCGAAATTACAAGATTTGAACATGAATTTCCATATGTTCACATTTTTAACCGACTTCGAAAAAGGAGGAGGTTCTATGTTCGACCGTATCTATTTTTTTCTTTTATGTATATTCACTGATTGCTTAAATTCTTTTTGAAATCGAAAGAGTTCACTCCCGAGGTTGTCATTGTCACCATTTCATGATCTGATAATGGAATCTCGGTAAAATCGAGGGAAACCCTTTAATTTCATAGGCACCTCCAACGTGTTTCATGTCTTTTCTTAAGATATTCAGGTATTTGCATCTGGTAGTCATCATGTCAGGTTTCTGGTAGATTAGGACACAGATTACATAATTCTTTTAAAGCTGTTTAGACAGAAAGACGTTTTAAGTTATTCTGGTGTTTGCCTTGGCTCAAATTCTAATACGCATGTATTATCTTAATTACTTAATTAAAGAATTGAAAAAAAAATGTTTTACAAAAAAAAACGACTTAAAAAACACCAAAAAGTTACAAATAATATATAAACTGATACCTTGCAGATCAGCTGATCGATCCACATTAAGCAGAGTATTAAAATGTTCTGCCCAGCGCTTAAGTATATCCTCCTTGCTCATCAAAAGGTTCCGACCGTCTAAAGACCTTAAAGGAACCTTTGCATGGTAGGATGTACCAATCAGCTTACGTACCTCACTGTAGAGCTCTCCGAGCTGGTTTGTGTTACTGAGCCATTGCATGTGACTAGCTTTGTCCTGCCACCACTTGTCTTTAATATGTCGAGTCAGCTTACGCAATTCCTGGTCACTAGCCTTGACTACCGCAACGCTTCCTCTTCGCCTTCTATGATGTCGCAGGAGGCCTCGATGTTTGGCGTGCGCTGCTCGCAGAACTTCATCATTTCCATCAAACCAGTCCTCATTGCGACGGTATTTCTTGCCTAGTGCAGTTGAAGCAGTTTCCATGATATGAGATGACAAAGTTCTCCAAGCAGCACCAACGTCACCTACCTCATCAGCTGGAGACAGCTTTTCAGACAAGGCTTCAGCATATCTCTTCCTCACCTCAGGATCTTTTAGCTTATCCACGTTTAAAGACGCAAGCTTTTTTGTCGAAGATCTAGTCGGGCGACGAAGGCGGAGTCGCAGCTTAGTGACAATAAGCCGGTGGTCAGACCAACAGTGCGCACCTCGCATAACGCAGATTCTTACGAAATTTTCTGTGTATATTTAATTAGGTCCAGGGAAGGTTTATGCGCAATTTAATTGGACCCGGTAGGTGGCGCTATGTAAATGGTATAGTCGGCTTTAAAGTAGATAAAAGTTAGTACATAGTTTAAAGTAGATAAAGGTGCGTAGGTATTTTGCGCCGGACCAACTATGCTTGTTATATAAAACTCAGGTTAGGTCTTGCGTGGAATATTGCTCGCACCTTTGGGACGGCTCCGCTCAACACCTGCTCGATGCTCTGGACAGATTGCAGCGTCGCGCTATTCGCATTATTGGTGATGTAGAGGTAACTAACACCCTCGAGCCTCTACAACTTCGTCGTGACATCGCCTCTCTTAGCGCCTTTTATCGAATGTTCCATGGGGAATGCTCTGAGGAGCTCTTTAACCGTATCCCTCCCTCTCCATTCCTTAACAGAAACACGCGTACAGAAACGCGCGGCCTTCGGAGTCATCCGTACACTGTGTCCTCCTTTTCACACCGTACCAAGAAATTCCAAGATTCCTTCTTCTGTCGTTCATCCCACACTTGGAATTCTCTACCTGCGCATGTGTTTCCTCCATCCTACAACATGGGTTCCTTCAAAAGAGGCGTGAAAAAGCATCTTTTGGGCCGGCAAGGGGCGGGCAGGTAGGATAGTGGATGTCGTCTCTACTCTACCTGTCAACTCATTTGGGCCTCTTTCACCGCTTAACATCAGGCGGGAGGAGGTCATTTGCCGGGTCATACATAAAAAAAAGATAAGCATTTTAGTACCATGTCACACCAACTATTAACAATGCAATGTAGGTGTAACCATACTAAACAAAAGGAATAGTTGGTGTGACATAGTACTAAAATATCCATATACTTCTGAGGCCGACCGTACATGTCAAACGATTGTATATATCAATAGTAAAACCATGGACTTAATAATTATTAAATCCATGAGTAAAACACAGCCAAAAAGATAGCTTAAGTATCAAATTCTTATGTAAATATTCAATAAGGAGCAAATATTCACCGAAGAGGTATAATAGCGCCCCTTTCTCGTCTTTACTTTCCATAATACCACGTTATGTAGCATCGCAAAAAAATCCACATCATAACTTCCACGCCCGTCCGGGCTGTATTTACGTAAAAAGGGGGTGAAGGGGCACTCTTCAAATAGCTTAGTCCCCTCATGCGTGATCGAGTGGGTGGGGAGTGGGCAGTACATATTTAGCCCAGTGGATGCCTCATTGAACTTATTATATGTCAATCATACGCTCGGAACGCTAAATTTATCGTTAATTAAACTGGTATATTTTTTAGAATTGTGATCTCTGCTGGAGATATAATATTAATATTAATAGCTCTGAAATAATTATCTCTTCCTTTTTCATACAATCCATTCTTCTCTGGAACGCGCTGCCTTTAGATAATATTAAGAAATCTATCAACAGGTTAAGTTTTAAAAATAAGCGGAAATATGTACAACAGAACTGTATGTCATAAGGTCGCTTATTTGTTGACTGTATTATTGTTGTAACTTGTTAATGTTGGGGAATTATAATATGTATTAGTTTATTTTTGTTATATTTATGTATTAGGTTTAAAATATTTTTAAATTATTTCGATGTAAAATTGTTAATTTTGTTTTTGGTACTTACATCTACCACAGTTGCTCTCTGCGCCATCCAAAGGTCGACTGGTAGAAAATGCCTCAGGCATTAAGTCCGCCGTTGAACACAGTGTACAAAAAGCATTAATAATAAAATAAATAAATACTAATACTTACAGTCTGTAAATCAGTAAAGCAGACAAGGTTAGTTGACTTTCCGGTGGGTGTCAGAGAAGAATTTAAGATAGTTTCAATACAACTTCAAGATGGTAAAGGTAACGCTCATCAGTGTAACGTATTTACCTCTTACTGTGTTCTGTGGTATTTACTACAAGAGAAAATGCCATAAACAAGTGATCGGTAAAAATAAAATCTTAGGTATGCCGAAGCAGATAGAAACATATTCTAATTAATCTAATTGTGAGCAGTATATCGGGCATTGTTATAAAAGAACGTCAGCGACACTGTTAGCCGATTCCGGGGCGAACTTGACAATGTTAAAAATATTAAAACCAACTTGTAATAAATGAGAATTTATAAAAAATAGAGAAGAGCAGACGAGTCTCGCTGCGAGTTTCTGCTGTTATTGCTTGACCGGATCTGAGGAAGTTGTAGTGAAATCTACATGTATTAAAAGGTACCTACTGTCAAAAATTAGTTCGTTCGACAACTTTTTGACTAGGAATTTGAATACTAATTTTCAAACTCAAAAATATTTATTCAACGCCTTTATATGCACTTGTTGGACGTAAAAATACATAGGTTGTCATCCCACCAGACAAACTGTTTCAAACACCATTCATGTAAGTTTTTCCAAACGGGGTTGAGACTTAAGAATACTAATACATTCAGACTGTATGTCTGACTCTTGAAGATGACGATAAAAGATTACTAAAGATATTTATTGCGAAGATAAGTATGGCGTTAATTGACTTAAATAATGCAAAATGGTGGATAATATACAGTTGCTGATAATATAATTGTATGGTTGCACATTAAGGGCACCTTACATAGACTATGAAAAAAAATGTTTAGCAATTCAGATTATTAATACCATCCATTTTTGCCCACTTTTTCAATATATTCTTCGTTTTTATGAAAAAATGTAAGATTTGATATACTTTTTTATGAAAAAATAATAAAGTCTATCTAATCACAGAATTGGGATGATGACTGAATTCTAATTTTTACGTCACGTCATTAAATATTAAAATACCGTGGAAAAAGAAGCAGTCCTGTGGAATTAGAATTAAAATCGGCTTAGAAATACATTAGATACAAGCATTTTAATTTGTTAATTTGAAGGCGATTAGACAGAGAGATCCGACATCAACTGTGACGTCATTGTTGAGTACGGCCATATAAACTCCTTATACATTGCCGTTTTGCTAGAAAGAGATGGAATAAAATCTTTAATACCTTATATCTTGGTTGTTTTTATAGTTATTCGAAAACCGATTTTTTCCTTCTGTTTATTATAAGAATAAGCTTCTATTACAGCAAAAAAAATTTTTTAGTCATCTAGCCAATTGTGTTACAATAAAGAGATGGTCTTTATTTTTAAAGAATTTCGAGCAATTTATCCTCACTTTCGTCTATATTTGTCCAAGCGGCTTATTTACTAAACTATAGCTCTTAGAGCATTCATGTATAAGAACTACATAGAGTTTTGGGCTAGATTGGCCTAAAAACATAAAAACCAATAAGCAAATAGTAATAGATTCGTCTAGAAAGAAGTGGGCTAATTTATAATTGTTTTCATACAACCAATTTGTAAGTGTTAGGGTTGTTAAAACCTGTATGATAATGTTTGAAAATAATAAATTATTTAAGCGTAATCTTTTTTTCAACACACTTGCTCGTAAAGTGGGTCTTATTACCTTGCATTTAGACCCATTATTAAGTATATTAAACACGAGTGCTTTTCACTTTACGTAAACGCACAAGTGCGGTAATCTTAACACGACAAATTCTAATTTGTTCAAGATTGCAAAGTAAATTTATGTCCAGTACGCATTCTTAAATTAGTCGCTTAATACTTTTCTTTTTAAAACACCTCTTTATGCGGCTGCCAATTGGAAACAAATGAACAGCCTACTACTGGTTACTTAAATATTAAATTAACAACGACATTTAAACACAAACATTTAAAAACAATAATTAATAACTCTAAAATAAATTATTAAAAATTCACACAAACTTGTTTTTTTAAAACTAAAATATTCGGTTTATTTAGTTTTGAATTTTGGCTGTTTGGCCCTTTTTTGTTGGCTGTATGAAGAGTTTAGCCATGCTCGGGCAGCGCGCGAAAAAAAGGCGCGCGCCATTTTCCCGCTATTAAAATTGTTTGCCTTTTTGTTGTAATTGATAATTGATTATCTACAAATATGTCGAGTCCAAGTGAAGAAGAATCCATATTATTAACTCCGCCGGAAATAATTATGGAGGCGCAAAGCGCGAGTAATAGTTTGTTGCCGCCAAAGCCAAAGGATAAATACTTGGCGGCATACGATACTTTCATGCAGTGGAAGATTGATAAAAAAGCGCAGTCATTTTCAGAAAAATATTAATACCACAAGATATTTATTTTCCTCACAAGTGTGTTGAAAAACGTCGTATGATACACGCGCGCATTGGTCACTCTGCTTTCTTGTCGCGCTCGCCTGCGCCTCGCGCAGAGTATCGCCTCGTATGCAATGACCGACATAGCGCGCTCGTATCATAATGTACTATTAATACAGTTAGGTACTTATAAGTTCAATTACAAAACTTTTATCTAGTCATTGGGAACAAAAATTAATTTCGATACTTCTGTGAACCCAGACGTCTTCTGGATTTTCGCTCTCGAATTCTAGGATTTCAATACACGTTTTCCTGAAATTAAAGAAAGACAATGGTAGATGATGATGATTAGAATGAAATAAGAAGATGTTTGGTACCTTTTGAATTGTTAATTAATTCGGTCATTAGAGACTCAATTTAATATGTACCTATTCACATTTACGAACCCGAAAAACCACAAAAAAGGATGAGACCAAAAACTATAGAAATAAAAAAATTAATACTATTTTCTTTGAAGCTATAAAAACGCTAGACTCAAATTATATGTACCTACTTATTTAAAAATTAAAATAAACTGATTCATCATCATCACAGCCCATATACGTCCCCACCGAGGGGCTCGAGCCTACCCTATATTAGGGTGATTAGGTTGGCTGTCACAGCTTGTCAAAGTGCCATGGTGTTGCGGGTAAAATGTGACTCAAGTGTTTTTATAATATTAGAAAATAACTGAGGCAAAGGTGAGTGTTTGTTTAATTGTTTTTGTATAATGTAAACGAAAGTTATCAGAACATTTACTTAATGCTTTCTATGCAGTGAGTATAGCTTAAATCGTGAATTATGATGGTGGGCAATCTAAATCGCAACCGTAGCATCTCGTATCTGCCAATTTTGCCCGATCTAAAATATGTACTGGGGTTGTCACTTTTTCATTTCACTCTTACTTGTAGTAGCTATGATCGTCGGTGTAATGAGCGTCGTAATGAGCGTCGGTGGCGCAGTGGACTCGGCACTTGCCTTCCAATCGGGGGGTCGGGGTTCGAGACCCGCCATGTACCAATGTGTTTTTCGTTTCGAATTTCATATGTACATTTGTCTGACGCTACGGTGAAGGAAAACATCGTGAGGCAACCTGCATACATCTGCGAAGAAATTCAATGATGTATGTGAAGTCGACCAATCCGCACTGGGCCAGCGTGGTTGACTAAGGCCTAATCACCCTAATATATAGGGTAGGCTCGAGCCCCTCGGTGGGGACGTATATGGGCTGTGATGATGATGATGATTATCACTTCTCTGTACATCATCTCCACCTTTCAAAGCTTAACTGGAAGATATTCCTATCTATATGGGAGGTGTCTGTGTCGACAGTGTGTTTGAAGTTTTTGTTTTGTTTTGTTTGTACAAAAATAAATATACAATACAATACAGAAATAAACAATACCTATTGAACCTCAATATTATTTTAAACGTAGTAACAAAAACCACACACTGTACTACACTATGAAAAGCATCTCCCTAATCCCGCTAATACTGTAAGTAGGTATAATACGTGTCAGTTGGTATCCTATCCATTTACTCAATCACGCAAAAGCAGGTGAACGGATTTGGATGAAATTTGACACACAGTTTGCAACTTAGAAATTAAAGACATCACATAGCATAAAACTTTCACTTACCTACTTGAACCTCACGAGGACATACAAAATTCCTGACTGACTGACTGATTCATCATAAAATATAAAAGCTACATATAAGGACAGCCAGCAGATTCCTTTTATGCTGTCAACCCTTAGAATAATAATTCTAAGTATCATCCATTATTCCAGAAAAGATTTCTGGAAACTGAAACCCGAAGCGGATAAAATATGGGGTTGTCATTTTATGCGGAACTGTTATGTATGCAGGTTGCCTCACGATGTTTTCCTTCACCGTACGAGCGTCAGACAAATGTACATATGAAATTCGAAACGAAAAACACATTGGTACATGGCGGGTCTCGAACCCCGACCCCCCGATTGGAAGGCAAGTGCCGAGTCCACTGCGCCACCGACGCTCATTACGACGCTCATTACACCGACGATCATAGCTACTACAAGTAAGAGTGAAATGAAAAAGTGACAACCCCAGTACATATTTTAGATCGGGCAAAATTGGCAGATACGAGATGCTACGGTTGCGATTTAGATTGCCCACCATCATAATTCACGATTTAAGCTATACTCACTGCATAGAAAGCATTAAGTAAATGTTCTGATAACTTTCGTTTACATTATACAAAAACAATTAAACAAACACTCACCTTTGCCTCAGTTATTTTCTAATATTATAAAAACACTTGAGTCACATTTTACCCGCAACACCATGGCACTTTGACAAGCTGTGACAGCCAACCTAATCACCCTAATATAGGGTAGGCTCGAGCCCCTCGGTGGGGACGTATATGGGCTGTGATGATGATGAATCAGTTTATTTTAATTTTTAAATAAGTAGGTACATATAATTTGAGTCTAGCGTTTTTATAGCTTCAAAGAAAATAGTATTAATTTTTTTATTTCTATAGTTTTTGGTCTCATCCTTTTTTGTGGTTTTTCGGGTTCGTAAATGTGAATAGGTACATATTAAATTGAGTCTCTAATGACCGAATTAATTAACAATTCAAAAGGTACCAAACATCTTCTTATTTCATTCTAATCATCATCATCTACCATTGTCTTTCTTTAATTTCAGGAAAACGTGTATTGAAATCCTAGAATTCGAGAGCGAAAATCCAGAAGACGTCTGGGTTCACAGAAGTATCGAAATTAATTTTTGTTCCCAATGACTAGATAAAAGTTTTGTAATTGAACTTATAAGTACCTAACTGTATTAATAGTACATTATGATACGAGCGCGCTATGTCGGTCATTGCATACGAGGCGATACTCTGCGCGAGGCGCAGGCGAGCGCGACAAGAAAGCAGAGTGACCAATGCGCGCGTGTATCATACGACGTTTTTCAACACACTTGTGAGGAAAATAAATATCTTGTGGTATTAATATTTTTCTGAAAATGACTGCGCTTTTTTATCAATCTTCCACTGCATGAAAGTATCGTATGCCGCCAAGTATTTATCCTTTGGCTTTGGCGGCAACAAACTATTACTCGCGCTTTGCGCCTCCATAATTATTTCCGGCGGAGTTAATAATATGGATTCTTCTTCACTTGGACTCGACATATTTGTAGATAATCAATTATCAATTACAACAAAAAGGCAAACAATTTTAATAGCGGGAAAATGGCGCGCGCCTTTTTTTCGCGCGCTGCCCGAGCATGGCTAAACTCTTCATACAGCCAACAAAAAAGGGCCAAACAGCCAAAATTCAAAACTAAATAAACCGAATATTTTAGTTTTAAAAAAACAAGTTTGTGTGAATTTTTAATAATTTATTTTAGAGTTATTAATTATTGTTTTTAAATGTTTGTGTTTAAATGTCGTTGTTAATTTAATATTTAAGTAACCAGTAGTAGGCTGTTCATTTGTTTCCAATTGGCAGCCGCATAAAGAGGTGTTTTAAAAAGAAAAGTATTAAGCGACTAATTTAAGAATGCGTACTGGACATAAATTTACTTTGCAATCTTGAACAAATTAGAATTTGTCGTGTTAAGATTACCGCACTTGTGCGTTTACGTAAAGTGAAAAGCACTCGTGTTTAATATACTTAATAATGGGTCTAAATGCAAGGTAATAAGACCCACTTTACGAGCAAGTGTGTTGAAAAAAAGATTACGCTTAAATAATTTATTATTTTCAAACATTATCATACAGGTTTTAACAACCCTAACACTTACAAATTGGTTGTATGAAAACAATTATAAATTAGCCCACTTCTTTCTAGACGAATCTATTACTATTTGCTTATTGGTTTTTATGTTTTTAGGCCAATCTAGCCCAAAACTCTATGTAGTTCTTATACATGAATGCTCTAAGAGCTATAGTTTAGTAAATAAGCCGCTTGGACAAATATAGACGAAAGTGAGGATAAATTGCTCGAAATTCTTTAAAAATAAAGACCATCTCTTTATTGTAACACAATTGGCTAGATGACTAAAAAATTTTTTTTGCTGTAATAGAAGCTTATTCTTATAATAAACAGAAGGAAAAAATCGGTTTTCGAATAACTATAAAAACAACCAAGATATAAGGTATTAAAGATTTTATTCCATCTCTTTCTAGCAAAACGGCAATGTATAAGGAGTTTATATGGCCGTACTCAACAATGACGTCACAGTTGATGTCGGATCTCTCTGTCTAATCGCCTTCAAATTAACAAATTAAAATGCTTGTATCTAATGTATTTCTAAGCCGATTTTAATTCTAATTCCACAGGACTGCTTCTTTTTCCACGGTATTTTAATATTTAATGACGTGACGTAAAAATTAGAATTCAGTCATCATCCCAATTCTGTGATTAGATAGACTTTATTATTTTTTCATAAAAAAGTATATCAAATCTTACATTTTTTCATAAAAACGAAGAATATATTGAAAAAGTGGGCAAAAATGGATGGTATTAATAATCTGAATTGCTAAACATTTTTTTTCATAGTCTATGTAAGGTGCCCTTAATGTGCAACCATACAATTATATTATCAGCAACTGTATATTATCCACCATTTTGCATTATTTAAGTCAATTAACGCCATACTTATCTTCGCAATAAATATCTTTAGTAATCTTTTATCGTCATCTTCAAGAGTCAGACATACAGTCTGAATGTATTAGTATTCTTAAGTCTCAACCCCGTTTGGAAAAACTTACATGAATGGTGTTTGAAACAGTTTGTCTGGTGGGATGACAACCTATGTATTTTTACGTCCAACAAGTGCATATAAAGGCGTTGAATAAATATTTTTGAGTTTGAAAATTAGTATTCAAATTCCTAGTCAAAAAGTTGTCGAACGAACTAATTTTTGACAGTAGGTACCTTTTAATACATGTAGATTTCACTACAACTTCCTCAGATCCGGTCAAGCAATAACAGCAGAAACTCGCAGCGAGACTCGTCTGCTCTTCTCTATTTTTTATAAATTCTCATTTATTACAAGTTGGTTTTAATATTTTTAACATTGTCAAGTTCGCCCCGGAATCGGCTAACAGTGTCGCTGACGTTCTTTTATAACAATGCCCGATATACTGCTCACAATTAGATTAATTAGAATATGTTTCTATCTGCTTCGGCATACCTAAGATTTTATTTTTACCGATCACTTGTTTATGGCATTTTCTCTTGTAGTAAATACCACAGAACACAGTAAGAGGTAAATACGTTACACTGATGAGCGTTACCTTTACCATCTTGAAGTTGTATTGAAACTATCTTAAATTCTTCTCTGACACCCACCGGAAAGTCAACTAACCTTGTCTGCTTTACTGATTTACAGACTGTAAGTATTAGTATTTATTTATTTTATTATTAATGCTTTTTGTACACTGTGTTCAACGGCGGACTTAATGCCTGAGGCATTTTCTACCAGTCGACCTTTGGATGGCGCAGAGAGCAACTGTGGTAGATGTAAGTACCAAAAACAAAATTAACAATTTTACATCGAAATAATTTAAAAATATTTTAAACCTAATACATAAATATAACAAAAATAAACTAATACATATTATAATTCCCCAACATTAACAAGTTACAACAATAATACAGTCAACAAATAAGCGACCTTATGACATACAGTTCTGTTGTACATATTTCCGCTTATTTTTAAAACTTAACCTGTTGATAGATTTCTTAATATTATCTAAAGGCAGCGCGTTCCAGAGAAGAATGGATTGTATGAAAAAGGAAGAGATAATTATTTCAGAGCTATTAATATTAATATTATATCTCCAGCAGAGATCACAATTCTAAAAAATATACCAGTTTAATTAACGATAAATTTAGCGTTCCGAGCGTATGATTGACATATAATAAGTTCAATGAGGCATCCACTGGGCTAAATATGTACTGCCCACTCCCCACCCACTCGATCACGCATGAGGGGACTAAGCTATTTGAAGAGTGCCCCTTCACCCCCTTTTTACGTAAATACAGCCCGGACGGGCGTGGAAGTTATGATGTGGATTTTTTTGCGATGCTACATAACGTGGTATTATGGAAAGTAAAGACGAGAAAGGGGCGCTATTATACCTCTTCGGTGAATATTTGCTCCTTATTGAATATTTACATAAGAATTTGATACTTAAGCTATCTTTTTGGCTGTGTTTTACTCATGGATTTAATAATTATTAAGTCCATGGTTTTACTATTGATATATACAATCGTTTGACATGTACGGTCGGCCTCAGAAGTATATGGATATTTTAGTACTATGTCACACCAACTATTCCTTTTGTTTAGTATGGTTACACCTACATTGCATTGTTAATAGTTGGTGTGACATGGTACTAAAATGCTTATCTTTTTTTTATGTATGACCCGGCAAATGACCTCCTCCCGCCTGATGTTAAGCGGTGAAAGAGGCCCAAATGAGTTGACAGGTAGAGTAGAGACGACATCCACTATCCTACCTGCCCGCCCCTTGCCGGCCCAAAAGATGCTTTTTCACGCCTCTTTTGAAGGAACCCATGTTGTAGGATGGAGGAAACACATGCGCAGGTAGAGAATTCCAAGTGTGGGATGAACGACAGAAGAAGGAATCTTGGAATTTCTTGGTACGGTGTGAAAAGGAGGACACAGTGTACGGATGACTCCGAAGGCCGCGCGTTTCTGTACGCGTGTTTCTGTTAAGGAATGGAGAGGGAGGGATACGGTTAAAGAGCTCCTCAGAGCATTCCCCATGGAACATTCGATAAAAGGCGCTAAGAGAGGCGATGTCACGACGAAGTTGTAGAGGCTCGAGGGTGTTAGTTACCTCTACATCACCAATAATGCGAATAGCGCGACGCTGCAATCTGTCCAGAGCATCGAGCAGGTGTTGAGCGGAGCCGTCCCAAAGGTGCGAGCAATATTCCACGCAAGACCTAACCTGAGTTTTATATAACAAGCATAGTTGGTCCGGCGCAAAATACCTACGCACCTTTATCTACTTTAAACTATGTACTAACTTTTATCTACTTTAAAGCCGACTATACCATTTACATAGCGCCACCTACCGGGTCCAATTAAATTGCGCATAAACCTTCCCTGGACCTAATTAAATATACACAGAAAATTTCGTAAGAATCTGCGTTATGCGAGGTGCGCACTGTTGGTCTGACCACCGGCTTATTGTCACTAAGCTGCGACTCCGCCTTCGTCGCCCGACTAGATCTTCGACAAAAAAGCTTGCGTCTTTAAACGTGGATAAGCTAAAAGATCCTGAGGTGAGGAAGAGATATGCTGAAGCCTTGTCTGAAAAGCTGTCTCCAGCTGATGAGGTAGGTGACGTTGGTGCTGCTTGGAGAACTTTGTCATCTCATATCATGGAAACTGCTTCAACTGCACTAGGCAAGAAATACCGTCGCAATGAGGACTGGTTTGATGGAAATGATGAAGTTCTGCGAGCAGCGCACGCCAAACATCGAGGCCTCCTGCGACATCATAGAAGGCGAAGAGGAAGCGTTGCGGTAGTCAAGGCTAGTGACCAGGAATTGCGTAAGCTGACTCGACATATTAAAGACAAGTGGTGGCAGGACAAAGCTAGTCACATGCAATGGCTCAGTAACACAAACCAGCTCGGAGAGCTCTACAGTGAGGTACGTAAGCTGATTGGTACATCCTACCATGCAAAGGTTCCTTTAAGGTCTTTAGACGGTCGGAACCTTTTGATGAGCAAGGAGGATATACTTAAGCGCTGGGCAGAACATTTTAATACTCTGCTTAATGTGGATCGATCAGCTGATCTGCAAGGTATCAGTTTAATGCCTCAACTCCCTGTTGCTATTGAGTTGGATGAGCCTCTCTTGCGTGACGAGGTTGTTACTGCCATCAGACAGCAACAAAACAAACGGGCGGCTGGCATTGACCTTATACCGGGAGAGCTGATAAAATACGGCGGAGAGGAGTTGTATACGTCGATATGGGAACTGTTTGTTCGTATATGGGAGGAAGAGCGCGTTCCGGATACCTTTCAAGTATCGCGCATAAGTGCTCTCTATAAGAACAAGGGTGACCGGTCTGACTGCAATTCCTACCGCGGTATTTCGCTCCTATCGGCCCCTGGAAAGGTATTTGCTAGAGTTCTACTAAACCGCCTACAGGACTTGTCTGAAAAGATCCTGCCTGAAACCCAGTTTGGCTTCCGACCTGACCGAGGCACGTGCGAAGCTATCTTCTCTGTGCGGCAATTACAAGAAAAGTGCAGAGAACAGGGACGTCAGCTA
The DNA here is from genome assembly GCA_963935595.1 of Schoenobius gigantellus. NCBI lineage: Eukaryota > Metazoa > Arthropoda > Insecta > Lepidoptera > Crambidae > Schoenobius > Schoenobius gigantellus. Next base: position 13,092,385 of record OZ012558.1, read on the forward strand.
TACCTCTGCTTTGTTGACCTGGAGAAGGCTTTCGATAGCGTGCCTCGTGAAGCTCTCTGGATGGTGCTAGGAAAGCTGGGATGCACGGAAAGGTTTGTAAGGCTTCTTAGACTCCTGCATGACGACATGCAGTGCTGCGTCGCCGTAGACGGTGAATAGACGGACTTTTTTCCCATTACCTGTGGGGTAAAGCAAGGTTGCGTCTTAGCACCTACTCTGTTTGCCTTATACTTTGCGGTGGTAGTTAAAGAAGTCTCACAGACTGTCTCACAAGGAGTGCGCATCCGCTTCCGCACGGACGGCAGTCTTTTCAATTTGGCTCAACTTAAGGCTCGCACCAAAGTCTCATATGCACTGATCACTGAGATCATGTACGCTGATGACTTGTGCTTCTTGGCAGAATCCCCAGACGGCCTGCAACAGCTGATGTCCGTTTTCCACCAAGCATGCTGTAAGTTCGGCCTGAAGATCAGTGTCAATAAGACGGAGGTGATGTCCCTAGACATTCACGGTCACGAGACACTGACCATTAAGCTTGGTGAGAATGTGCTGAAGCAGGTAAATAAATTTCGCTATCTGGGGAATACTGTAACATCTAAGTGTGACCTTGATGCTGAGATCAACAGCCGCCTCGGTGTTGCAGCTGCAGCATTTGGCAAGCTGTGTTCCAAGGTTTTCCGCTCACATGACCTTAAGTTAGCCACTAAGATTTCAGTTTATATGGCAATTGTGCTGCCAAACCTCTTGTACTCCTCCGAGACGTGGTGTATGTATCGCCGCCACATACGCACTCTGGATCGTTTCCACCTTAAATGCCTCCATACCATCATGAAGATCAGATGGTCCGATAGAGTGCGAAATACCGAAGTCCTGCGACGAGCCCATGTTGGTGGCATTGAGGCCTATTTAATGCGTCGGCAGCTCCGGTGGCGCGGTCATGTATCACGTATGGTAGAGAATAGAGTGGCGAAGCGCATATTCTACTCTGAACTGGAGGAGGGCAAGCGAAAGCAGGGCGGACAACTCCTCCGGTTCAAGGATGTCCAAAAACGACATATGAAAAGGTGCAATATAGAGCCCTCTCAATGGGAGCGTCTGGCAGCACAGCGGCCAGAATGGCGCAGGTTGGTAAACGGCAAAGTTCGCGAGTTCGAGGATCAGCGTAAAACTGACTTTGATACCAAACGCGACCAGCTAAAGGCCCGCCCACCTGCTGCCATAACATACCGTTACGAAAACGGCGTACTTACGTGCCCGCAATGTGCACGGAGTTTCGCCGCGAAGATAGGCTACATAAGTCATCTTCGGGCGCATGAGCGCCAAATAACCGGCTAGGAGTCGAAGTGGTCGCCATGACCGAAACCGGTCGGACTAATCATCATCATCATCATCTGGTTTTCACTGGTGAAACAGGCGAACAAGTGGAGGAGACCGCAAATTAGATCCTGGACAGAGTGGTGAAATGGGGAGGACGTAATAAACTTAACTTCGCGCCGCACAAAACCAAGGCCATGGTGATAACGAAGAAATTGAAGTACGACCCCCCATCGTCCGGAGTGAATATCGAACTGGTGACAGCAATTAAAGTGCATGGACTCACGATCGACAGAAACCTGAACTTCGCCGAGCATGTGTCAGAGCAACTAATAGAAAGGTAACTAATATATATAAACAACTAGCACGCACGGCGAAAGTAACATGGGGTCTAAATAGTGAAATCATCAGGACGATATATCTAGCGGTCATTGAACCTATTATCCTGTACGCCAGTGGAGCATGGAGCCAGGCCACGGATTTGGAACTCGTCAAAAAGCAGCTAGAGTCGGTACAACGGAACTTTGCAATAAAAGTCTGCAAAGCTTATAGAACAGTATCCTTGACGTCCGCTCTTACATTATCTGGACTACTCCCGATTGACCTGCGAGTACATGAAACAGCACCCCTCTATAGAACAAAAAAAGGGACTGCCGAGACCACCTACCACCAGGCAGTATACTGGAGAAGGAAAAATTATTTCCTGGGAGACCTCATCCATCCGAGCGGGTGCTGATAGAATATGAATGTGTAGAGGATACATCCGTAGAGACCATACGGAAGCACAAAATCCAAGACCCACAAATATACACAGATGGCAGTCAAATTGATGAGGGGGTTGGAGCCGCCGTCTCGTGGTGGGTAGAGGGAAAAGAAACCGCCAGTTACACATTTAGTCTCGATCCCGCCTGTACGGTCTTCCAGTCTGAAATGTATGCTCTGCACAGGGCGATAGAGATGGTCCGGAGAGAGGGTGTCACCTCAGCAACAATACTGAGTGACTCCAGATCCTCATTGGAGATCATCACGAACCCCAAAGCAGGCCATCAGCTAGTGCAGAGGATACATGAAGACATCAGAAGTATCAGAAGGAACGGTGGAGAGGTCAAACTGTTCTGGCTGAGAGCACACGTAGGCACAGCGGGAAACGAAAGAGCAGATGAATTAGCCAAAAAAGCAGCGCGGCTGGTAGACGGAACGCGGGACTACTGTGAGATCCCCGTGTCGTTCGTGAAGAATAAGATAAGGGAAGAGACGATCCGAAAATGGCAGGATAGGTACGTTACCTCCTCTACAGGAGGAGTGACCAAATGGTTCTTTCCAGATCAGGCGAAAGCCTATAGCTGGGTCAGAGAAGAAAAACCATCACCTCGTCTGATACAAGTCTTCACGGGGCACGGGGGGTTCGCAGAATATCTGTACCGATTCAAACTCAAGGACAATCCATATTGTGAATGTGACCCCGGGGAGATTGAATCGGTATGGCACGTGATCCTGGACTGTCCCAGTTTTGCCAGTGCCCGCCATGACTTAGAACATAGACTAGGCAAGATAGTGATAAGAAAAGAGAATATCCATGCGCTACTGATGGATAAAAAGGCAAAACCACCCTTAGTGTAGTTTATACAAATAGCAGCCGATCTGGCAACACAGCGAAACAAGAACTGTACTCCACCAGCGCAGGGGGGTGATGATGGGTCGGTAAATATGGCACCACGAACGCGGGAACCTTACGTGGCCCCAACGATAACGCAAATGCAGTGGTTGAGCGACGGAGAAAAAGGAACAGTAGGTCTCCTCACAAGGGCTGTGGCGTTGTTCATGGATAGTGCAGGAGAAAGGATTGGCATTAGTTTCTGTATGTCCAGAACAAGGAAGCACGTTGCCATATCACCTGGCCTAGCAGTCCTGCTAAAAGGCAGCACTACCAGGGCGACCATTAAAAGAAAAGTGTTTGATGCAATGCCTGAGGTGATGCTCGCAGGGCAAAAATGCCGGATTGTACGTTTCAGGAATAAGTCGATCCTGCTCCTGGACTGGCACATTGACAAGTCGTCCTTTACTATAGCGGGGGAACTGCTGTTAAACATGGACGGAGACCCAAGAGTCATCAGCGTGGATGTCATGAAGGTAGATCTCGAGAAAGGGAAAGTGTCCGATTACACTCCCTTATTGGAGACCTCCCGAAAACACAAAATTATCGTGTACGAGGGAAGAGGCCAAAACCTCGACTTTCTGCTCAAAGACCACGAGCAGACTCCACGCAATGAACTAACAGAAAGTGGCTCAGCCCGGGCACAAAGGCAACACGAGGAGGCGATGCAAGAAGCAAACGAAAGAAGACGCCTCCAATCACAAAGACAATCCCCGACAGACGACCTCGTCAGGGGCATATCTGTTGCCCTGGGCCACGCTCGTCCTCGTAGAACAAGCAGTGAGACAGTACCGGACTTGGTCCCCAAACATAGAACGGTCTCCTCACCCAAAACCACACTGGCAGACATGGGAAGGGTGAGACCGCCATCCAGAATAGTCACTGACCGGGACGGAGATGACCTAGTCAACGCCTATCTAGAGTACCTGGCGACACTGCGGGCGACGCTGCAGGTAAAACATACCCCCCTGCAGCAAGATACTTGAGGCATTTCAGATAAACGCCCGCATGTTACTACGAGAACTCCTGGCGGTGGTCTATAACAACGACACCGGGACTGTGGTGGCGGGAACTCGCCCTATAGATAAAAAGCAGATGGCGGCGTACAGTGGCACGTCAGGCATGGTGCTGGTGGATCATGAAGCAACTGACGAAAGGGGAGCAATCACATTCTGCACACCGATCGAGGACCCAATAGTGGTAATTGCCAAGTGCACCCGCTTCATGTTGGAGGACCGAATTCAAAAAACGTCGGAATCCTTGAGTGGAACTTGGATCTCCGAACCATGGGGTAAACTGGCAATCAGATGGGTTGACGGTGTGCCGGGTTGCGGGAAGACCACGTGGCACCTCAACAACTTCCAAATGAAGGAAGATATGATCATCACTAGCACACTCGAGACGGCAAAAGAACTGTTGGACAAAGTGACGACTCGATTCGAGGCGGTCGTGAAGGGGAAAATAAGAACCATTGCCTCAGTCCTCATCAATGGTGTGGAAGCATCAAAACGCCTTTTGGTGGACGAAGCGAATTTTGGAGCTATCATCATGGCAACAAGGCTGACCGGGGCAAGAGAATTGGTACACACACCGAAGTCCGATGGATGTGGTGTATGCCCTCCAAAATATCTACAAGGGTATTTACACATCACGGCAAGTGCTGAGGTCCATGACATGCAGAATGGCATCGGAGGCGGTGTTACGAAGGGGCAACCCAAATACTCTCTTTCTTTACTCAAGACGAGAAAGAAGCGTATGGGAGGGAAGGGTTCGGCACCGGAGAACAATCTAGACTGCTGACGGTCCACGAAGCACAGGGACTAACGTACGATCACGTGGTTGTGCTCAGAGAAGCAGAAAGGAAGAACCCTGTCCACGATAGTGTCCCTCACGCGGTGCCATTACCAGACACACGGTATCCTGCAACTACTTCTACCGGGAGTTGAAGGAGGACGACGCAATTAGACGTCTCATTGCCCTTCCCAGCATAGCAACAGATAAAGTGGTCATGGAATACAATAAAAAAATGGTGCTCAGGGCCCTATCAAGCGGAGTGACCTTGGTGTAACTAAAAAAACAGACGTAACATATATTATGCTAAATACAAGTATATTAACTGACCAAATCTTGTGAAATAGTCCATACATAAATTATTGACATATAGTATAATATTATTAAGATATATATTTGAGTATAATTAAGTATATATAAGTATAATATTATTAAGATACTAGCTGTTGCCCGCGACTTCGTCCGCGTGTATTTGATTTTATCACGCGGTTAACTGTTATACAGCAAAAAATAAATAAGTAAAACAAAAAAAACCGACTTCAAAAACACTGAAAAGTTAAAAATAATATAAGAATAGGTACAGACAACATCACACTTCTATATTTTTTTATTTTATTTTATTATGTACACATGACAGATTATAATTAATTACAAACATTATAATAAGTTAACAAAGACAATGAGATCTGAATTATAATCCATTAGTATGTGCACTATAAAAACACAATAAGGTAAGACGCATTCGATGAATATAAAACTAAATTGATAATAATGCAAACCCTAACCTAAAAATTAATTACATATACATACTAAATATCTACCTTTGGACTCTAGTAGAGGATTTGTCGGAGTTTTTTACAATATGTTGCATATTTTGGAGTAAATATATCCAGATCTAAGTTATCCCGCGAAATGTCATTATAGAGACGAGCCATCCTAACTAGAGGATTGTAAAATGAGGTATTATTTCTATAAACATGTAATGCAAAAAGGCCCGTTTTATTGGATCTACGCGCACTATATTTTATATTAAACGAGATTAGAGAAAGCAGATCTGGAGCATCGATCACAGAATGAATAAGTTTGTATAAATAACAAAGATCAAAATATTTTCTGCGTTTTTCTAATGTTTGTACATTAAATTTAAATAGTCGGGCATCGTAGTTAAGATTATTACGTCCTGGTTGCTGACGGTAAACCAGCATACGTAAGCACTTTCTCTGTACTCTTTCTATTAAATCTATATGTACTTTATAGTGCGGAGTCCAGACAGGACTGCCGTATTCCAAGATGCTTCTTACAAGAGTATAATATAAATAAAGTAGAGAACGCGCCTGTGTAAAACCTTTACTTGACCTAAAAATAAATCCTAAAAGTTGATTGGCTTTTGTTGCTATGTATTGATAATGTGCCCGGAATGTCAGCTTACTGTCAAATAGAATGCCTAAATCTTTGACCACATTAGACCTTTGAATTGTCTGATCATCAATTTTGTAGTCATTAACGATCTGATTGTGTTTATTAGTAAAAGTTATAATGAAGCATTTGTTTATATTCAGATACATACGGTTAAGTGTACACCATTTCGAAGTAGTATTTAAGTCTTTTTGCAAAGTGTTACAGTAGCTGGTGGAGGAAATAGATTTAAAAGTTTTTAGATCATCCGCATACAATAGACATTCGCATCATAAACGTTCTATAAGATCGTTAATAAAAACTATGAATAATAGAGGGCCCAAATGCGATCCTTGCGATACTCCAGAAGATACTTCGAGTGGAGTTGAGACAAACCCTTTAAGGGCGACCAGCTGACTCCTTTTACTAAGATAAGAGGTAATCCAACGATGCAAATTGCCATTAATACCATAAGAAGCTAGTTTTCGACAAAGTAGTCCATGATTAACTTTGTCGAAAGCTTTAGAGAAATCAGTATAGATGGCGTCAACCTGACCACCCGTGGCGAAACTTTTACAAAGGTAGTTCTTGAACACTAAAAGGTTAGACACAGTTGACCTACCCCTGATGAAACCGTGCTGTTTAATGGATAGAATGGGCTTAAAGTGGTTATATAATTGAATGTAAACTAGAGATTCAAAGAGTTTTACGAAACAACATAAAATACTTATAGGTCTGTAATTCTCACAGCACGATTTATCTCCCGTTTTAAATATGGGAATTATACGAGCCACCTTCCAACGCCTAGGAAAGACACCATAAGTGATAGAACGGTTAAATATAATGCTTAATGGGACGCATAGCTCCTTGCCACACATTTTAACAAACATCGGAGGAATTAGATCTGGCCCTGCCCCTTTATTTTTGTCAAGATGTTTAATTTTAGCTGTGATGTCTTCCTCCGTTATACAAATATGTGAAAGTGTATCTACAGCTTTATACTCAACTAGATGATCAATGTCTTCAGACTGGTCTGATTCAAAAACAGAACCAAAAAAGTTAGAAAACAGCTCACATATATCTGTTCCATTGGACGATGACACATTACCAAATCTCATAACATCTGGTATTGTGTTTCTTCCCTTCCTATTTTTCACAAACGACCAAAACAGCTTTATATTATCAGTCATAGCTTTTTCCGTTGATGTGATATAATCCTTATAACACTGAACAGACAATTTCTTAAATCTAGCACGTAACATACAAAAGGTGTCGTAATCTCGCGGATTGTTAAATTTTTTAAAGAGCTTATGATACTTTTCTTTTCTTCGTTACATTTTATTAATGGCTTGCTGTACCAGACAGGGTACTTTCGGGACTTTAATGTTGTAAGTGGTGTATATTTTTTAATAATTTCGAATAATTTCTGATAAAAAATTTCAACACTTGCATTTAAATCAGAACATGATAAGATGTCATGCCAGTCAATAATACAAAGTTCATATCGTACAGCGTCATAATTGCATTTTTTATAGTCTAAGCGCTTAACATTGAGGGACTTCAAGTCCTTTGCCACTACCAATGATGAAGGAAATTCCAAATTTAAGGCTGGGTGGTGATGATCTTTTAAGCTCAGCGGCTCAGCCTCACAAACTGTCAGATCGTCTACTGTCGAAAGTACGAGATCAAGAATGCGATCCTTGTCGTTTGTGATTTTATTACTTTGATGTAAGCGACAAATTGATATAAACTCTTGCAAGAGTAATAACTTTTTACTATGGGTCTGTGATATATCCTTACCAAGAGTGGTGGATGAGAATTCAGGCGTATTAAAATCTCCAATAATTAAGCAATCATTAGCATGACAATAATTTAACAATACCTTTTGACAATTTGTATAGAACTCGTCTAATTTGGAACAACTTAGATCCGGAGGAAGATAGCAAGCACATATATTAAGGTTAAGATTATTACACGTATCCTGTGTTATAGTCACCCAGATATCCTCTAAGCCACTCTCCCAATATGCCTGTCGGATCACCTGAAATGATCTTTTAATTGCAATAAGCACTCCACCACCTTCAGTTTTTGAGGATTGGGTATTTATACGGTCTCTTCTAAAAAGATTATACCGAGCATCTACAATTTCTCCATCAAATATACTATGATTCAGATTTGTTTCCGTCAGGCATATTATATCATAGTCAGAGTCCAACAGGTTCATATAGAATTGAGACAGCTTAGTTCGAATTCTATTAACATTTTGGTAATACACGCTAATCATAGTACAAGATTACTGAAGACATAAAAAAAAAACAGTATTTACTCTAAGAAAAGAGGCAAAAATAACTATAATAGCTTACCTAGAGATTCAATATTTCTAATATGTTGGGCAGGACTTTGTTCATCCTTGCGTATGTAAATCTGACCAAAACGTACCCACACAAACTTAAAATTATTGTCCTTACAAAATTTTCTAGCTGCACTATGTACCTCCTTTACTTCAGGCGAGAGATGCTCGGCCACATATACCCTGCGAGTTTGGTCCGTAAAACCGATGTGTATTGTAGCAAGCAGTTCATTTGGGTGTGATTTATTAAACCGAGTAACTGATGACAGAACGAGATCCCGAAGATGTTGTGATGACAGAGTGACGAGTATATTACGTGGTCTTTTAGAAGATGAATCCATTTTAGCAACACGACGACAGGCCCTTATATCGCCATCAGAGATATTGACTTGTAGACACTCGCATAATTTCTTGAATAAAGTTATACAATATTTATTCTTGCCTTCTGGCACTTCATGAATTTCTAGATTCGCACTGCGTGAAATCTTCTCAATAGTCGAGACCTTAGACTGCAACTTCGCTATAAAATGTTGAGACTTCAAAACTTCGGATTGTAGTTGTTTAACTTCGTTCGCCTTGTTTAGAATCTGCGATCTAAGATCATTCTGTTCTGCCGATAAATAATCGGTCGTAACAGTGAAGTCAGTCTTCAAATTCTCAATAGCCCGATTCACGTGCACAGCAACCATTTTTTCTACGTCTTTATTGAGTGCCGCCCTCAGATTAGACATTATGAATGAGTCGGGAGCCAGTTTTAGATCAAACAGCTTACTAATGCTTTCCATCGAAACGGGCTCGTTGATTAAGTCTGGGCAGGTAGATATTTCAACAGGCTCTATCACAGCATGATCCTGAGTCATATCGCCATATAAGAAACATTCATAGACTCATTCGGCGATTGCACTTGGCTACGCTGGTGACACGGCGCGTCATCGTTACATCTACGCCGGGTTACGTTTTGACAATAAGGACAACTCAGTGCCTTTATTTGTTCGCTAGTAAGTACCTTACATGTTTCTTTAGTCAAGTTCAAGCATTCAAAACAATATTCAGATTTGCAGATTTTACATTTCAGAAAATTATTATCTTTAAGGATAGTCTTACAGCCGTGGCATCGCATTTTACTGTTATTTTATAACAATTAAAAATTAAATAAAACGCCAAACCTCTTAATTATAAGCAGCGTTCACCGATGCGGAGCACCAGGACGACAGCAAGAGCAAAAAGCACCAAGGCTCAACGCTTTATAGCATAAGCAGCAACAACTTGAATAAGCGTCAACTAATATTCAAAAGCAAGTACCAGGATAACAGTCGTTGCAAGGAGCTTAACAATGCGCGTACCTCACCTATCGGTTAACACTCCAGCTCCGCCCTCCGTCTTCCATGCGCTTGAGCAGTGGGCGCGGCTTTAAGTACCGTTATCTGCACGGTCGCTAGTCCACTCACACGCTGGTCGACGACTCCGCCCTCAGTTTTCGTTGTTCAGAGGCGCTGGGTGTGTCCCTCCAGCCCGCTACGTAGCTGTTGCGGTGGATGACGAATGACTCACACTATACGCGCTGCGTTAGATTTAACTCCTCCAAATATATGCTTTCCTATTAATTGAACTACGATTTTTTGAGCAGAATTTGATTAAAATATTTAAATAAAATTCAAATATGTTTTACTTAAATGCGTCTGAACTCCTCAGAGATCCGGGGGGGAAAAAAAGTATTGAAGTCGGTGGCAAACGATGATCTCATAAAGTCTTAAAATTTGTCTTTAATATTTCAGTGTTATTGAAAATTATTTTTAACTTTTCAGTGTTATTGAAGTCGATTTTTATTTTTTGTAAAATGTTTTTTATTTTAAACTTTTTAGTGAATGAAATATTTTTAGTGAAAGAAACCCTAATTAAATACCAGCTGGTATTTAATTAGCGTTTCCCTCTATTTTCATGGGATTCCATCATCAGATCCTGACTTTGGTGACCATGGGACCACCCATGGAGTATACTCTATCGAATAAAAAAAGAATTTTGAAAATCGGTCCACAATTGGCGGCGTAATCGCGTAACATACACAAAAAAACATACTCATCGAATTGAGAACGTCCTCCTTTTTTGAAGTCGGTTAAAAATACAAAGTTTGGATTAATGCGTAAATCGTAGATATAAAGAAAATGTGAACAATTGGACACAAATTATTTTCCAACTTAACCTGGCCGGTCATTGAACCCGGATCCCTGCAGGCCAAAGGCACTTGCGGTACCATAAATGACCACTGTGCCACGGGGTCGTTTGATCGACACGATCAGCAAAAATAAAACCGGCCAAGTGCGAGTCGGACTCGCGCACGAAGGGTTCCGTACCATATCTTTATAGACAACGTTCACGTGATTTGGTTCGGAACATAAACAAACAGTTTGTTTGGTTGACTTACACGGGAGAAAGCCACATAGAGCTGACCGTGTGAGAAACAGCCGACGCTGAGGTCCACGCCGGTAACACGTAGTGTCTGCCCTTGGGCTTTGTTTATAGTCATTGCATAACACAAACTCACCGGGAACTGTACACGTTTGAAATGGAATGGGTAATTATTGGGAATCAGTGGAATTCGTGGTATAAAAACTCTTTCACCGACGCCACATCCCGCCGAAATCTCCGCTTCTATTATGTTACGCTGCAGAGAAGTAACTTTCAGTCTTGTCCCGTTGCATAATTTTGGGGGTCTTAAATTTCTCAACAAAATACGCCAGTTTTTAAATTGATCTTGTGTGCTGGAAGTCCAGGAGCGCTCAGAGAATTAAGAAATTCAACGGGATAATTTGTAGCGTCATCTTGCTCCATTACTCTGTTGATAGAAGTATACTCAACTACTTCTCCTTCTACATTGTTGAGTATATCCAAGTTTATTCTTGCGGCTTGGTCATTTCGCGGAGTCAAAATTGCTCTTTCGCAAAGCCATGAGTTCTCATCGTTTGCTATCTGATTTTGTTCACCATACACGGAAGAGATAAGTTCTTCCCCTTTTGATTAATTTCAATAGCGCGTTCTAAAACCTAACAGCGCCATCTATTGAAAATTTGCAGTAAAGTATAGGGTAAAAAGTCACCCACGTTAGAACTCGCAGAAAAATTCCTTTAGCGCGTTGTAAAAACGAACAGCGCCATCTATCATATTTTTAGAGAATGATTCTGTAGTGTAGAATGGAACTAAAAAATACTTATTATTAAAATAATATCTCGTTTTTTAATTGATTTGGGAAAGCCAAGGTCGGTTTGAGATTTTCACAGGTTACTAAACCTGTTCAAGTTCAGCCGGCCAAGTGTGTTTCAGGCCACGCATTGAATAGGGATCCGTAGCAATTTTCTTTTCCGCTGAATCCCGTCACTTTTATAGGATTTATACTTAATTCGAGTGGTAATATAAAGTATTAGCATAAGGTAAGTACATAAGTTGTGTGTACTAAAATTTCCAAGTTAATATGGTTTTTTAACTATCCCACGGGAACCCTTTAATTTTCCGGAATAAAAAGTATCTAAGATGGTTTTTAAAAAAAAAATTAAAAAAAAACATTTTTTGGTATTTTCCCTCTTTTTACATCCCCTTGACTTGGTTTTAAACATTTTTTTTCTATGTGCAGACATTCGACCTCTACAGTTTTATTATATGTATGTATATAGATATAGATATATTTAAATTTTTAAATTGATTGAGTTGCGCAACTCACCTTAGATTAGGAGTAAAAAGTAGTCGTAAATCTTAATATAATAATTATAATAACAAAATAGATCACAATGAGAAGATTACATGAAAAGACCACGGACCACGAGTCTGTGGAGTGTTAAATTAGTAAAAAAAAAAAGCTTTTATTTACTTTCACCTGTCCCGGTGACTGTAATGAAATCTTGCAAGTTAAATTTGACCTACTTCCCGGTTTCAGATTGCGCTGAAATTTTGCATGCATACATACATATCGCATGACAATGCAATATTATGATGACATGGAGCTGATCTAATGCTGGAGCTGGAAGGTGGCCATAAGAACTCAGCAATAAATCGAAACAACCCCATCGACTTTGGGCTCGATTCGTATTGACGAGTACTAAAAGCTTGAATTTAAAAAAGTCTTAAAATAATTTATTGTCAACTTACCAACAACTTTTTAATTGTATTACATTTATAACGAATAGTAGCTAAGTAAACAATATATTAGTATGTGTCTTCCATACTTTATTACATGATAATCTTAGAAATTCAAAAAATAGCAGTCGAAGTAATGTTATATTGAGTGAGAACTAGAAATAGCTCGCAGAGTCGAGTAAACATCTTGCTACATCTGACTTAATTAACGTCACAGTATTCAGTGTGATGGTATTGAGCAAAGGTTTGTTTAGCTCTAGTCTGAGCATAATTTACTGCCGTGATTTCCCTACTGAAATTAGCTTTTCAAACGTGGATAAATGTGAAACTGGTCTATCTAAATTGCTGCTTCCTCGATTCGTCTCGTAATCTTAAAGGAATAATGGCAAAAACGGGCGATATCCTATACCTATAAATATAAAACGTCAAAGTCAAACTTTATGCCTTCCTATTAGGAAGGCATAAAGTTTGACTAAAACCGTTATTATTAGGTAGGTATGTAATGATTTAAAGTTATTTATCTATTTATGAACTAGCTTTTCGCCAGCGTTGTTTTTGTTTTCCTATGGGAATTTTATATTTTATCTTAGGAAAAATAATTTGAAGCAATCGATGAATTGTAACATTGACTTGCATACAAGGAAGATCATCTATATTTTGTCGACTTTTATAGCATCATATTTGGGACCTGATTATATTTCGATTTTCTAAGGAACAAAGATCTTTGAATTTGCAGTAATTAATTAATCACAATCATTTCATGCTATGCGAGCACTTGAATTACCTCTCATTTATCTGTCTCCCCTCAGATTCCTTTGCTCTGCCGCAATACTCTTTGGAATGCACTGCCTTCGAATTTTAGTTTCACCTCACAAATATCTCTTACAATTTCATGGATTCGTATAATTTAATCTATTTGTCCATAAATATTGTATGTCAACTACCTACTAAGCGAATTTACGCTTATATTTATAAAAAAGTAAGAACAACGATTAGGTATATTTACTAAGGTTCATTGCTAAAAAAATATTGACAACGCTGTGTTTTATATAGACTTCTAAATAAGGAAACGAAGCATTCAATACATGTTAGTATACCCTACTTGTAGCGTGTAGTATGACTTGTATGCAACAATATGACCAAGTAGAAAATGATCCCTCTGTGCCAGTAGCTGACACCACCTACTCCAGACCAGCAAGTCCTAGGTTGAGTTTCCTTTGGTTGCAGAAATGATTTTTCTCGGTTTCGTTAATAGCCGAAGATCTGTTCTGCGTTCTTTCTGAAAATTACTTACAAGTAAGACACTACTTTTGGTGTGATTCAGGAATCCATTTTCATTCATAAGATTGACTTCTTTGCCGTATCGTTCATGCAGAAACGTTAGCGTAGAGTTAGACGTGTGTGAGTCTGTTCTCTGCATAATGCGCAGCATACCCACTTAACCAACCCAGTGTCTCATATTTCCTTAGCGGATCTTAATCGATCGATGTTAATGTTGAGTAAACGTCGCCAGGAGGAGGTAGCCTCTCCGATAATTACTCACAAGTAAGACGGTCACTTCTGGTGTGATTCAGGAATCCATCTTCTTTCATAAGATTTGACTACTTTACCACGTCGTTCCTGCAGAAACGCTAGCGTAGAGTTAGACGTGTGTGAGGCTGGTCTCTGCATGATGGGGAGCATCAACTAAACCAACCCAGTGTCTAATATGTCTAATATGATCTTAGGCGTCGATGTTAATGTTCAGTAAACCTCGCCAGGAGGAGGTGGAGTCGTCCCTGCGGCTGGTGCACGCGGTGGCGTCAGGCGCGACCGGGGCGCTGTGCGTGACGCATCGGTACGGCCGGCTGCGGGCGCCGCTCCACGCCGCGCGTTGGGACGCGGTGCGCGCCCGCGCTGACCTCGCCGCCAACGTGCTGCATCAGCTGGGACTGGAGACTGCTGGTTGGTATTTTTTGTTTATTATCAATACACAAATTAACATAATATTATGATACATATAGCACATATGTATCATAATATTATGTATGCAATTTTTAATACGAGCCTTAGGAACGCGCGGCGTGACGCTTCAGAACGGCCGGCTGCGGGAGCCGCTGCACACCGCACGCTGCCTTAACTACATCAACTGGGGCTGGAAACAGCTAGTTGGTACTTACGCCTCTTAATGTGTGTAAGTGGTTCTCGACAACATCTTACGATACTCAAGCCTATGTGAGTAGGCCTTTTTTTGGGTAGGGGAAAATGCTTTCACGCATCCTTAGTGGCCGAGCCAAACCACGAGGGTATGTGGGACTTGTCGGGCTATATCGGTCCAAGCCTACTATCCACTAAAAACCCCCCAACAGCTCCTCCGTCCATCACAAGACAGGAGGAAGGGGACAACAGCGAGCCTTGTTGCCGCTGACCTCCTGCCTGTGAGTCGTCCGTTGCCGCACTCGCGCTACGCCAGATAGGCGCGTCGCTCTACTGCTTTGTGAGCGGCGTAGGTGTTGTGCGCCGCTTTGCACCCCTATGCGATTAGGCCTTTTTTGGGAGGGGGGGATGCATTTACACATTCCTCCTGGTTGAGCCAAACCACGAGGATATGTGGGACTCCCCAGACCGTACTCGGCCCGGGCCTACCTATTAAAAACCCCCCCAGCAGCTCCTCCGTCCGTCACAAGACAGGGGAAAGGGGACAAAATCCATCAGGCCTTATTCCCGCTGACCCTCTGCCCGTGACATGTCCGTTGCATGACTCACCGCCTGGGTCTGCTGCTCTACACCCCAAAACTTGTTTTTATTGTGGTTGTCTTCCACGCGGCCCGACGTTCAGTGCGCCAGGCCCTCGGCCCGCTCAGTGCGGGGTAACGGGTTGCCCGACGGCAGATCCCCGGTTCGATTCCACATTTATGACGATTGTCATTTTCCAGCTTGATTTGGTTAGTCTACCTTGCTAACCTCCGTCAATATACATTAAGTAACTTTTCGCTAACAACACTGTCAAGAGTTCGAGTGCGCTCCTAACAACTTTTTTATCACACTCTTTTCTATTCACTTTAACCTTTCTAGTGTACAAGGCTTTCAAATCAATATAAATGAAATCTGTATTACAATAGTTTTTTATACCCAAATTATTAAATATACTCTCATTAAAATGCTAATGCATGTGATGTCCTCGTAAATTAATTTTGTGAAACACTTTTATCGTAATGTAGGTAATTTAAAAACAGGAGACAAAAAACCGACATGAAATAAACGTAGACTATAAAAAGAGTAACTTTACTCCCGAGAAAAATAATATAAGAATAGGCTGTACACATTATGAGCTGACCGCCGTCATCGGCGATGACCTCTCCCTCCAGAACGTGGTCTGTGCCGTGCTGGAGGGCGAGAGGACGTGGGACGCGGTAAACTCCTTCTGCGTGGACGTGATGAGGCAGAAGGAGTCAGCGGAGAGGGCCAGGGAGGAGGATCCCTCGGCCGATCCGTGCCGCCCTAGAAGGACGGGGCGGAGGAGGCGGAATTACGCCCGCCTTCTTCCTCCTGACGGCAACCAGCGGGGCCCTGGGTTGTGAAGCCCGGGCCCTGCATTGCATCGGTTGCCGCCAGTCCCTGATCCCCTGGATGCCCCGGGGGATCACCGGCCTCCCCCTTTTAGGGGGGTGAGAGGGGCTCGCCATAGGCGAGCAGACGCCGACGAGGTTGTGGATGTGTTCATTCGAGTTCCCATGACCTTGTCCGGCAGCGACGCGGCCCTTCTCGGCGTGTCCTCTTCTAATGAGGAGGACACGGCGATGATGGACGTGCTCGCGCCAAGGCGTGTGGGTATCGGTGGGTTTTAGTCGGTAGGCCGCGGTTCCTGGCTGGCACTCTGCCTCCAGGGGCCGCGGAGAGTCCGACATGACCCCGCGCCTTCCCAAGCGCGGGGTATGCGTCATGCATTTCCCACCGAAAAAAAAAAGGCTGTACACATTACATCAATTTTTTTAAGTAAAATTTTAAGACTTAGTTACTAGGAAATCATCATATTATTTTTGACTTTTAAGTCGGTTTTTGGTTTTTTGTAAAATATTTTTTATAATTACTTATCTTTAATGCGAATTTAATACTAGCGGAACAAAATAGCTTGAAAGATTACAGCCAAGGATCAATGCGTGCCTATTGTTTTTAAAAAAACTAATCTTACTCCTAAAAGTCAAAGATCCTTCATCTCCTACTGCTCATAACTACCAGACACAACTACCTAAAAAGCTTCGAAAAAAAACATGAAACATGTTCCTATAAAATTTTAGGTTTTCCCTCGATTTTCCTGAAATGCTATCATCAGATCCTGACTTTAGTGACAATGGGACAACCTCAGGAGTACAAAAAGAATCCTCTTTGGAATACAAAAATAATTTTTAAATCGGTCCACAATTGGCGGAGTATACCTCCTCCTCCCTTTTTTTGAACTCTTAACTCTACAATTAGATATGCGATGCGTGAGCTAAACAACACCTCACAACAAATGACAGCAACATTATCACCATATTTTTGTTTGTTTTTTTTTCAAAAAAATCTTACTACTTTCAGAAGTTCTGATGGCAGTGTCCCAAGGGCTGGTGATGGGTGCGAACCCGGCGGAGAGGGCGGTCGGCGCGAGAGCATTAGCCCTAAGAGCTGAGGGGGTCGTCAACAGCGCAGTAGCCTGGGAGCGCTTCGGCAACGCAGAGCCCGTAGCCGTCGTATCACCACGCTTGGAAGAACCGCCTGACCCTGAATATCCTTGGTAAAATTCTTCTATACACGGATGGCAAATAATCGCGACCCACGCTTTCTCCCATGGTTTTAACGATCTTATAGCAATGTCACTCTACCCGCAATTCTTACGACTCTATAATGTTTCCCGATATTTCCCCTGCGCGTGACCGGTCTCAATGCGCGCCTCTCCATTCCGGGCCTCACACAAATTTTCGTTTCTAGTGCGACCTTCATACCTCAGGCCGTGACCATAAGACCTACCTGCCATTGCCAGCTGACTTCTGCGTTGCTCACACAAAACTCCTAACGCCAATAGCTACAATTATCTCGGGACTGTAATTTTTGTAAAAACATAAAAAAAATTACATTCATATTAAAATATTAATTTTTTATTACATAACGGACAAACGTCTCAAAATTATAACTTGTGATGTGTGTTCTTGTGTTCATGAGTCTTTATTTCAAGAGTCCGAGCTTCAAGTAACAAATATCTCATGTTTGTTCATTCCAGGTATGTCTCGGCACACAACAGCGAGTCCCTTCGCTCGTCCAAGTTCATGCCCTCTCCTCCCGGCGTGCCAATGGAGGGCTGGTGGACGTACCCCTACTATAGCTGTGAGGCCAAACGGTGGTTGTTGTCATACACAGTACCTGTTTCCACGATCAGGGGGTAAATTGATGTTTTAAAGAAATCAGAAATTATTTCAGCCTCATGTCACATAACACTCTGTTCTGTTAATTCTCTACAATATCCTTTCATCCTTCATCAGGACGCTTATATACGATGAAATGAAATATGCTCGGTACCTATGTCTAAATGATAATGCAGTAAGTGATATACCCAACTTACCTATGAAAAAGACGTACAGTCGGGGTCATTGATCACTTCAAAAACATTTTATATGGGTACTGTTCACGCTGCTGCGACGGCAGCGGCGGTTGATCACTGATTAGATATTTATTTTACAGCGTTTACTAAAGCCAGTATGAATAAAAGTGTAACAAAATAAGCATGAATGAATTTTTGAACGTTGGTAAACAATCAATTTCTGCATTTTGCTAATTGCCAACGTGTATTATTATTTGAGAAAAGTGCCGTGTCCGTGACCCAGACTGTACTTACAAGTGGTGACACTCAGTAGTGGGAGTCAGTTGAGTAACTCAAAGAAGATGGTTTACAGCAACAAAAGCTAAGGCATCTATTTGATGGTGAAAACTTTCCTATTTTACATGGCATTACAGTAGTAAATTAATTCCACTTGTTTATATTTTCAGACTAAAAGGTGTTGTGTCACTAGACATCGACATATCTAACTTACAAATAAATCAGTGCGAAGTGGATTCTGACACCGAAATCGACAATGATAATGAGATTTATTCATTTCATGGCACACACAAATGTCCAAATGAAACCACTTATGTAAGTAATAGCTAAGCTAGACATGACCACGCCAAGTTTTATAATAGTCTGTAGATACAGTAGGCGCCATAAGAAGCTATAGATACACATACCATATATTTTACGATTAATATAAGAGCGGTACAAAGGTCAAACAGTAAAATGTAAAATTTCGGAATGATAGGTACGGAAGTCACATAACTATCGCTAATATTTTTATTTTTAATTAATTTGAATAGAACTTTTGGGTACCCTACCCTGTCGGAACAATGCTATTACTACTGTAGTCAAAGCGAGAAACTTTGTTACTGATGGTGATGACTAGCCAGACGAACCTGAAAAGCCGGAGGGAGACTCTGTACCAGGATCGTCTGCTTTGGTACCTCCGTCTGACTCTTCTGCCGCAAAGCAACAGTGTTTGCATTGCTGTGTTCCGGTTTGAAGGGTAAAGTAAGATATGGCAGTGAAATTACTGGATACCGTGACTTTACATCTGATATCACAAGTTGGCAACGTACACTGTGGACTGTGGTTCTTGTGGGGGTTGCAGTTTTGGTGCGAATCTCATAAGATGATAAGAGCCATGATAAGTGACTGTGACCACTTACCATCAGGTGGGCAGTGTGCTTGTTTGCCAACTATTAGCAATAAAAAAAATACTAAATCAAACCAAGCCCCAAAGTTTATAGAACCATTAAGCATACCTACTTGATGTTGATAATTAAGGATTAATAAACCTATCCGTGGATGATAATGTCCTTTTTCAGTGCGACTACAGACCAAATAAGGAAATGACAGCTCGGCACGCGGGGTGGGCACGCGGACTATACATTTGTCGATGTAGACCTGGATATTATTCAATAAACCATCCTGAAGGATTTAACGGATCTCTTGTTGAAGGTCAGTTTGATGATTGATTAGATACACCCACATTCGTACTTATCACTTACCTACATACATTTACAGTTAAACAGTTTAAAGCTATGCCTAAAAATGTCATTCCATTCTCTATAAAATTTAAAAAGTCGTCTTTTATTCTATCACAGTAGCTATTTTTAATATTGACATTTTTGATAAACAACCTGTGAATTGGTTGGTTTTTGTCTTGTTTAGTTTGTCACACATCGTAGACTTTTAAAACGACAAGATTTTAATAAGAAATTTTAATAATGATGATCATTAATTAAAAAATCTTATTAATTCCACACTAAATACTTAATTAAAATACACGGGAAACGCATATTTTCAATATACCTACCTACACGGAAAACAAACCCCCTAGCTAGACAAATGCCACACGCTAACTTTTCCGCAGTCGTTCCTCAGAAAAAATGTATGGAGATGACATTAGCTGCGGAAAAAATAGAGTGAGGTTGTCGTAAACTAATGTCATTTCCATACATTTTTTTTCAGCGGAACGACTGCAGAAAAGTTAGCGTGTGGCATTTGTCTAGCTAGGGCCTCAGGTAGTTTAGCAAAAAAAGTATTACGGGCATGGTTGAAAATAAAAAGCTATTTCCTTTATTATGGAACCGAGATTAATAGCATGTTTGCGTATTAATGACAATAAAATTCGTTACTTACTCTTCCAATTGTCATTTAATAGAAACATTCACTCTGTTTTTGTATTTCATGTGAAAGTTGCAATATGAGCTCTTACTTCTCCCACATTTCGGGCTTCAACTCCCTTTGATTTCTTGATAGATTTAAAAAGTGATAAGGCAAGAGCCCTCTGAAGAAAATGCTTTAGTTATTGTTCTGAGCAAGAGCCATTAAGCCGGTAGCCTGGCAGTGTTGCCGCCACTTTGTGGCTAGATCTAGGGGATTTTCTACGGTTTTAGCCAAAAAATAATCTATTTTTAACCCCCGACGCGGTGGACACGGCGGAAAACGACGGTGTGTTATAGCCAACAATATTAATTTAGCTATTTCTGGTATTTTTTACATTAGGTACCTATTAGTTACCTTTGTTTACTACTTTTGTTTCTTATTTGTGATTTTAGTGGAGTAAGGAAATTGTAGTAGGCCACCGCGGTATATTCAATCTGTAAGTTTTTGGCGGGATTTCATAACGTTTTCGTGTAATAGTATGCTGTAAAAAATGTCTCAAATATTGTGTGAAGTGGTATTTTTAATACCGAATTGGTGTGTTATACTTTATACCATATTAATGAAACCCAGAACCACTTATCATCATTACTGTATAGAAATATAAAATTATATTATTAACAGTAATTATTAAAATTATACTATTATTAAAAGCCCGAAACTTCTATGACAGTTAGCCACTTCTAGCAATATTTCAAATGCTCTTTTTTTTTATAAAACTAGCCACTTTTCTTTTATGTGTAGCCACAGACTAGATTTTCCTAACGGCAACCCTGTTGATTGGTGCCAAATGGGCAAATGGGTATCTGTCTTATGCCGGCTCCAAACATTCGTCCAACACTCCAACTGTTCGTCCAACCTTCCACGTGTAGAGAGATAGTTTGTGTATGTTGGATGGTGTTGGTTCGTGTTGGCTCGCGATCGGTCCGATGGCGGTAAATTGTACCCAGATCAAAGGAGTTTGCCAACTCGCACGAACATACCCTCCACACATCAGTGTTGTCTGTTTACTCGGGCGAGGCAGACATATCTGACCACTATCTGACACGCAGCGCTCTCGTTATAAATTAATTTGCGATTAAACTTTAGCATGACTGAGTGGAGTAATGACACCGTACTCTTGTTTTTGGAGTTATATGAAGGCGAACCGGTGCTATGGAATCCGAAGCATCGTCGTCACAAAGATAAAATAGCCCTACACGATGCTTGGTTGAGGATTTCGGAGTCTCTTAATAAACCAGTGGACGAATTTAACTTCATTTACTAATTACTATACTTATTAATATTATAAAGAGGAAAAATTTGATTGTTTGTTTGTATTGAATAGGCTCCGAAACTACTGGGCCGATTTCAAAAATTCTTTCACATTGAGAATCCTACATTATCCCTGATGAACATAGGCTATAAAATTATTTTTCCTTCGGGAAAATATAAAATTCCCACGGGAAAACAAACATACCGCGGGCGAAGCTGCGAGCGGAAAGCTAGTAATTTATAAAAATTTTAATAATTACTCTATTATTATTTTAATTCTTACTTCATATACTTTTTTTCTATAACAATATCTTAAACATCCGCATTCGCATCCGCGGATGTGAGCCTTCACAAATCTGCATCCGCATTCACATCCGCGGATGTGAAAAAATCCCTGGTTTGCATATTCGTTTATGGAACGTTTTTTTTTTGTTTTACGTCGGCTATACACTTGTAAAAAATAATAACATGCACTCATTAGGTATAGCGCAAAAGCACCTATCAGTTCAACGTCCTCCATAGTGAATGAGGTTGGCTAGTGGCCTATTGATGCGTGGAGAGTCTGTTTGATCGATCGTGAGTTGGACGATGTTGGTGTCAATGTTGGAGTGTTGGACGATAGTTTGGAGCCGGCATTAGGCAGCATGGTCGTGGACCTTAGCCTGTTCCTTGCGGAACGAAATATACTAAATTGTGACGATGGCTGTATGGCTATGCCTTTGCCTGTCTCAGTGAGACAAAACAAAGATACAAAAAAAAATTGAAAAAAAAATGGGTAGCTGTCACTGTCACTGCATTGTTTGCTTACTATTTTTTTAATTAGATTAGCTTAGAATACTTAATTTTGTTTTTAGTCGCATATCAAGAATTTGAGGAAAATAGTTTAGAAAGTTGGAGTGAACCCTATGAGTGCATAAAATGTCAACCAGGATGCGAAACTTGCAAAGGACCGGAACCTTGCCTGGCTACATACAACTGGCCTTTTCGGTAAGTAAAATTTGATTCTTCTAAAGCAGTTACAGTTTTTATATCAAGTGGTACTAGCGAGAATTAATGAACTTACAGGAGTATAGTTAGCCAAACGTGAAAAGCCAAAATTAATTAATGCAGATGATGTAGCTTCTCAATTGCTACTTTCCCTAGTTTTTCTCTTACTGGTGCCATATCCACTACTGAATGTCGCCGAAAACTTTCCGAAACTTCTCTTCGTTATGTTTGTATGTTACTTTGTCATGCTCGGCAGCATCAAGTCTGATCCAACTCAGCAGATTATCTACGCATCCAGTCTCTTCCTTCCTCTTCCCCGCGTTGTATTTTTAATAAACTTTTATTTAAATTTTTTATAGTATACAGGGTGTCCCAGAAGCCGACGTCAAGCCGAAAGCAGGCGGTAGACTAAAGCCGGCTTTTGACTATAGGATGTAATATATATTACATGTTCAGCTATATATTACATCCCGGGTTTGCTGTTCTCACTATCAGATATATTTTTTAGAATAGTTCAGCTTCTATGATCCTCACATCATAACGTCTTTTATTGAAACGGTTGACCTCTCGTTATTAAATGGATAATATGGAAATTGTTTTGCTAGATACTTTCGATAGTTCATCAGACGAAGATGATGCAGTATTCGATTTACATGTCTCATTATTTAGAAAAAATACAATAAACGTCGATTCTGGATATCGAATCTTAATAGACTAAAGGCCTTACTAATAACCATTGTATAAACCTTGTATAGTTAAGTAGTGTTTTGTCTCTTTTGTTCGAATTTGAAATGTCATTCGAGTGAACGTGAGAAAACACTGTTTAACTAAATTAGGCGTATACAATGGTTATTAGTAAGGCCTTAAGAAAAGATTATAGTGAATTTCTTATTACGTTTCTCCATGCAGCATCCTTAATTTCATTCATTTTATACTCTTCAAGATTAGTCGTAAACAAGGATATTTCCTAACACTTTCTATAAAATGTTCCATTATAGGGATAAATACGTAAATAGGTAAATACGTGGTAAATACGTAAAGAAAAGATTGCGAACCAAAATACCCAAAAATCATAACACGCGGACAGCTATGTAAGTACGTGCGCATGACCGTCACGATTCGAAATGAAGGCGAGGCAGGGGCAGAGGTGCGGTGTGCGGGAACGTGAGGTAAAATATATCGCCTTCAAATATAGCTCGGTCGGGCGAAAAAATATTTACAGTTTGGGGTGTAATATAATAGGTTGGGGAAAAAGTTTCTTCGCATTTTTTAAGAAAATTCAAAACATTTTTTAATATAGTTTATTTACATTTAACTAAAGTATGTAGGTACCATTTTGTTCGATAACTTTTTGCCATCTTGTAGGTAGGGACATGATCCCATTGCTATAGAAATTTTGGGACTTCTGGTCAAAATACCGCGACAAGTGGTTTTGGCAGTCCTCTCGTGATGTTAACCTGACACTGCCTAAAGAATTCTGAAGAGACCGAAACAGGTGGAAATCTGAAGGTGCAAGGTCAGGACTATACGGCGGATGCATTAACACCTCCCAGCCAAACTCTCTTAATTTTTGCTGAGTGGCTAAAGATGTGTGAGGTCTAGCGTTATCATGATGAAAAACCACACCCCTTCTGTTGATTAATTCCGGCCGCTTTCTCTCAACTTCTTGCTTTAATCTCATCAGTTGTTCGCAGTAGAGTTCAGAATCGATGGTCCTGCCTGGTGGTAACAGCTCATAATGAATAATGCCCTTCCAATCCCACCACACACACAGCATCACCTTGTTGCGAGTTAACCCGGGTTTCGCCACAGTCTGTGAAGCCTGACCGGCCTTTGACCACGACCTTTTTCGCACGTTCTTGTCGTACGTGATCCACTTTTCATCACCAGTTATCAGCTTCTTCAAAAATGGTTCGGTTTCATTACGTCGTAATAAAGAATCACAAATGAGTACACGGTTCATTAGGTTTCTTTCAGTGAGCTCGTGAGGTACCCAAATGTCGAGCTTTTTTGTGTACCCAGTTTTTTTCAAAAGCGCCAAAACTGTTTTGTGGTCAATTCCCAGTTCTTCAGCTACGTCGTAACTACTGACATGCCGATCTTGCTCCACTTTTTCAAAAATGGCATCCATTTTATCTGTAATAGGGCGACCAGAGCGACGTGCATCTTTGACATCAAAATTTCCGGATTGAAAACGCTTAAACCAAATTTGTGCTACTCTCACAGACACTGCACTAGGTCCATAAATATCGCAAATTTTTTTCGCGGCTTGCGTTGCATTTTTACCTTTTTTGTAGTAAAATTTTAAAATGTATCAAATTTCTTCATTAGATTCACTCATCTTGGCGGTACGAAAAACAAATGAAAATCACACATTTTCCTAAATTGAATTTGGAATTATGTTCTTTAAAATTTAAACTTTCAATGATACCAAAACCAGCCAGATACAAATAGTATAGCCAAAGAGATTTTATTACAAGTTTATACATACTATAATGCGAAAAGACTTTTTCCCCAACCTAATATATTATAGCACAGTGAGAACGGTCTCGTAAAAAAGTATGGCAAGCGATAAAATATTATATCTCAAAATGTAATATATATTACATTATATCCCATAGTCAAAAGCCGGCTTAACTCATATATGTTATCAGAAAAATATAAAAAAAATCTAAGTCACCTATTTAAAAAAAAATCTAACATTTAAAAAAATCGATATAATTTACACCCTGTGACAGTTTTTTCACTCTTGTTGCTACAAATCTTGACTTTTTTAAATATTTTCTTTTGTTTTGTAATCCTGAATAATGTTTCTGTACACTCTAATCTAAAATTTAAAGCCAACTGCTCCAAATTAGAAGAATATGCCATTTTTATCTAAATTAAATATTCAAAATTAATTTTTCGCATAGCTTTAACAAGCTGTACTGAAAAAAAAATATACTATGCGAGTTTGGCAAGTAACTGCAAAAGTTGGCGCATTCAATAAGGATTCCAAAATGGTATGATACTTGGTAGATAATTTCTACGATTGCAGACAATATTTTTTTTTCCAAAAACAGGCAGTTTTGAATAAATTTTTCTTACGTACTTAAAATTTATTCTAATGTACCCATGGTTTGCTTTAAGGCTGTAACTTGTAACATTCTAGTTTGAGTGAGACCGGGAGAGTCATTTTACGAAGTGTGAGAAAGACAGATAGTGACGCTAACGTGACAGAGACGGAGAGATTCGAAGTATGAGCGAGACAGATAGTGACAGAGACGGCGAGTCTCACATCCACTTCGTAAAATGACTATTTTACGAAGTGGAAGTGAGACAGATAGTGACGCCAATTATTCGCTAACGCACAAACAATACACATCAGTACGTTTCGCTCCTTCGCTTACTGCGCATCTTTTTGTATTCGTTCGTGTTGATTTCGAGCTTACCACTTTCTGCTTCGTTTATTGGACTTGATTGCTTGTGATTTGGATTCGGACTGTTTAGTTTCTCTACCGACGACCTTTGCTTTGCTCCGGACTACTTTATCGTTGATTGTGTAATTGTGTAGTGCCACTATGTCTGCACACAAGAATACGCCAACATGCATTTAATTTATGGGGAATGTAGATGCAATGCCAACGCTGCAGCTAGACTTTATCGTGAGAGGTACCCAAATGCAGCTCGTTTTCCCGATCATCGAGTCTTTACAAATGTTATTGATTACTCTTCTCAGAGGGCCGACTGCCGAATCAAGTACATAGTGAAAGAAGATTTCGTCCCCCTTACGAGGACGTTGTACTAGACATTGTCGAAGAAAATCGGAGTATTTCTGTACGTGGAATAGAGAGAAGCACAGGAGTACCCAAAAGTACAGCCCATCGGATTTTGCAAAGAAATCAGCTACACCCGTACCACGTACAGCGAGTACAAA
Organism: Schoenobius gigantellus; assembly: GCA_963935595.1. NCBI lineage: Eukaryota > Metazoa > Arthropoda > Insecta > Lepidoptera > Crambidae > Schoenobius > Schoenobius gigantellus. The sequence goes on from OZ012558.1 coordinate 13,118,903, forward strand.
CTCTACTACCCCGGGACCATCGACAACACAGAGAAGATTCGCGATTCTACGAATAAAATTTGTGGTCAGATGAGTCGACATTTAAAAAAGATGGTTACATGAACCTACACAAGTGGCATATCGAAAATCCTCATTTGATGAGGCAAGATAGATCACAATATCGATTTAAAGTGAATATGTGGACCGGAATTTTAAATGGACAAATAATAGGTCCTTTTGAGCTGCCAGACGCCTTGACTGGTGAAGTTTATTTACATTTTTTACAAAATGACTTACCAAATCTACTGGAAGATGTGCCACTTAACATTCTAAGAGATATGTGGTTTCAACAAGATGGTTGCCCAGCTCAGTAAGAGAATATCTCGATGAGGAATACCCAGACAGATGGATAGGACGATCTGGTACTATCTCATGGCCAGCCCGTTCCCCAGATTTAAATCCATTAGATTTCTTTTACTGGGGAGCGGTGAAAGAAAAAGTTTACGCAAAGCCAATCGAAACTGTGACTGACCTACGGCAAAGAATAATAGAAGCAAATGATTTTGTTAATAATGGAAGATTCGCCCGCTTGATAGCCCGATCTTTTTTAAGAAGATGTCGAGCCTGCATTAGAGCTGAAGGAAGACAGTTTGAACACCTGTTGTAAATCTTGACATTTAAATAAATTATGTTAAACAATTTTTGTGTATTTAATTTATTTCACTATCTGTCTCTCTCACACTTCGTAAAATGACTCTCCAGGTCTCACTCAAACTAGAATGTTAAAGTTACGGCCTTAAAGCAAACCATGGGTACATTAGAATAAATTTTAAGTACGTAAGAAAAATTTGTTCAAAACTGCCTGTTTTTGGAAAAAAAAATTGTCTGCAATCGTAGAAATTATCTACCAAGTATCATACCATTTTGGAATCCTTATTGAAAGCGCCAACTTTTGCAGTTACTTGCCAAACTCGCATAGTACATTTTTTTTCAGTACAGCTTGTTAAAGCTATGCGAAAAATTAATTTTGAATATTTTATTTAGATATAAATGGCATATTCTTCTAATTTGGAGCAGCTGGCTTTAAATTTTAGATTAGAGTATACAGAAACATTATTCAGGATTACAAAACAAAAGAAAATGTTTAGAAAAGTCAAGAATTGTAGCAACAACAGTGAAAAAGCCGTCACAGGGTATAAATTTTATCCATTTTTTTAAATGCTAGATTTTTTTTTAAAATAGGTGACTTAGATTTTTTTTTATATTTTTCTGATAACATATATGAGTTAGTCTATCACCTGCTTTCGGCTTGACGTCGGCTTCTGGGACATCCTGTATGTGTCCAAAGTAACTTCCCATTTTTTATTCTTGCGAGTACATTATTGTTTCAAATTTTAAGCATGTATCTATACGCCACATCTCGAATCCGTTAATGCCCAGTTTCTATATTTAAAAACAATTCGTTTTTGCTACGGACAGTTAAATTTTGACATTTATTCTTCAGAAAATATGTCAAAATTTAGCTGTCCTTGGCAAAAACGAATCATTTTTTAATATAGAAACCCGGCATAAGTCTATTGATCAGTGCTATTGATTTTGAGACAATCCAGCATTTTCAGCTCTATATAACTGGAGCTTTATATTATAGATTGATAGTAGGTAGCAATAGCATTAAATCATTCCCTATCTCAGGTTTAGATTAATGTTGTTATTGACATAAAAACTTTACAATTTCATGAAATTACTTCACGCTATCTCTATTCTAACCTTTATTTCTTTTTCCGGGTTCCATTTTTCTGTAAGTAAACATGTATTTATAGAAATAATTACATTTTTATCATATACAATATTTCCAGGATATCTTTGCTAGTAATATCTGTGAGCTGTGCTGTGATGACGGTTTGCCTAACAATCTACACACGTCACCATCGACGTGTGAAGGTGTTCCGAGTGGCGAGTCCTGTTTTTTTATCCATAACTTTGCTTGGATGTGCCATTATGTATATGGAAGTGAGTATATCCATAAAAATGAAAACTAATCGCTTACTAAGCACAAAATTGGAAATCAGTTACTCTCATTTGTCTTATTCTTTTTTCTAAGATTTTCCTAATTCTGTGGAAAATTGATGAGACATAGAAAAATTTTAAATGAACCTGGAAGATATTTAAAATATCATTTTTCTTTCCAATCCATACCACAATAGTAATCAAATCAAACATTTTAATATTGCTCCTATGTTATTGCTGAAGAGCAATGCATGTTCTACTATACCACTGTCTTCTACCAGTTTCAATAAATATGCACTTATTATTAAAATGTGTTTTCTTACAAAACTGATATAAAAATAATTGATTTCTCAAACATTACAGATGGCTGCCATATTCCCTGTATTAGATAGATATTCATGTATTGCCACAAAATGGACTCGCCACATGGGCTTTTGTATAACATATACTGCCTTACTGATGAAGACGTGGAGGTAATGTAACAGTAGGCACTAAATATTAGTTAGATTGTGAGAGTAACCTCTTTTTAATACCCTCTTATTGGTAAATAACTGCCCCAAATACTTTATTGAAGTGCAATAAAGCAACAGTTCTAAAGACATGTTTTATCTGCTACCATAAGAATAACTAATAATACGAGTATAGAAGCGAAACTCCCGGCCGTCGAGCGCTCAAGGCCACGTTATTTACCTACCGTTTGATTTCCGTTGAACGGAATCGCCAGTCAAGGCGCGCGCACCGCATCCCGCACGCACGTGACTCTTTCCCGCGCGCCGCTATCTACCTAATCGCCGCGATGCCGACTTATTGTTGCGTTTATGGGTGCAAAAACAATGCCATAATAACCCCAAATTTAAAGTTTTACAATTTGCCCGAAGATAAAGAAAATCAAAAATAGGCAGGTTCTTATAACTACGGAATCAAAAAATTAAATGTAAAAAAACCTTTCTAAAAACAAGCTTTTATTTAAATGCGCTAAAAAGAAATAATAAACTTTTACACTAAAACTTTTACTTATAATGTTATTTCACATTTGACACAATTTATATGACATAAAAGCTTGTCGCGAGATTTACTTGTGAGTAATAACTAAAGTACTGACTCGTATTTACTTAGTTTGAAAATTGTAATGTATAAAATTATTTAATTTACTTGTTTATCTACATGGTGTATACAAAATTTCAGCTCAATCGGTTAAAGATATCTGCTTCAAAATTGAGTTGCAAGATTTCACCCGAACATACATACTTACATATTTACGTACTTACATTGCAAGTTAAATAAAAGCTTGTAAAAAACTAAAAATATGCGTACTATTGCTAAAGATAGTCACTCGCTCGCTACACTTGAAGTACAAAATCAATAAGACTTGGTGTATGCTCAGTTTCTCATTTAATGTAAAATATGGAGGTACCTATATAAAAAATATTGTAGTGGTAACCATACGTCCATGTGGTGACCCTAGCGGCGTCCGCAGACTACTGCGGGGCGTTACAGGGGGAAGGGCGCTGTAGGTATGCAAATAGCGGCATTTGGCGCACCCACAAAGGAGATTCGCTTCTATACTCGTATTATTAGTTATTCTTATGCTGCTACTTAAGTGTAATCACTTAAATCACATATGGCCTAAGCGAAAGCATACATTATCTAGGATCTACAAAACAAATAATTCACAATACATTGATAATCAAGACCTGTTAAGCCTGTGGAGTCTTTTCGTGCAATTATCTGCTATTCAACAGACATACAAAAAATTCAATGTGAAAATCCATTGTAAAATAAAAAAAAATCTATGTTTTTTATCTTTTTTCAGGGTTTCGTTAACATACCGTGTAAAATCTGCACATAAGCTCAAGTTGACTGATAAGCAATTGTTACAATGGATGGCACCTATATTACTTATTATGTTGGTTTACCTAGGAACTTGGACATTGTCGTCACCACCCGATGCGGAAGTTGTGAGTATGATTCAACAGACCTGAATTTGCTCTACACAATTTTAAATATAATGATCTTTAGCTAACCAGATGTTTGAGCTCCCAGATGCTTAATCAAACATTACATTTTTATTCAAGTTTTATATTCTTATGATTGATGACATCAGTATTTTTTGTGAATTGGAACATGTTTAGGAGTAGATAATTATCTATGGATATTGTGGTTATGGATGAGACTTACCTACATATTTTCCAAATGGCTTTTATGTTCTAATTATTATCTGGTGAAATATCAGAATCTAAATACAAATTGTTGCAATAATAAAAAACACATTAACTACTCTAATAACAAACATAAGTTGTTTTTTTTTATTCACGGGTCTTTTCTCTTAGGAGAGACAACAAGTCCTAAATTATGGTATCCAAGCTTTGATATTGATAGTGATTAACAGATAAAGATTGCTTATTTGTTTCTCTCTATTTGAGACTAGATAATCCACAATGATAGGCTATTGGAGACTATCAGCAAATGGTAAAATAGCCCTCATTATCATAAAAAATGTAATGAAAATACCCCTTTTCAGATAACTGACAACAGAGGTTTGAAGTTTAAACAATGCACATACAACTGGTGGGATCATAGTTTAGCTATAGGTAAAAAATAAGAATTTTCAAATAACTGCATGATTTAAATAACAGTTGTCATGCATGACAATGACTGTAGTCACAATTTATTTTTTCAGGTGAAATTTTATTTTTGTTATGGGGTGTGCGGGTGTGTTATCGCGTGCGGCATGCGGAAAGTCTCTACAATGAAGCAAGACTTATATCCATTGCAATTTACAATATATTCACAGTTAACTCGCTAATGATAGCATTTCAGTAAGTAAAGTTTTTTTTCGTGTTTCCTCTAACTTAGGCACTTATAAAAACTGTCTGATGCATGAACTAAGCCTTAGTTCAGCTATACCAAGCTTAACGCTATTTCATCGTTAAGTTACTGCTTAAATAAATAACCATCTAAGCATTATTTAGTGATAGCAAACTACAGCCTATTTAAAAAAGTAAATAAGCTGCAATTGTCAAATAATTATCCCCCCCCCTCCCCCAAAACAAACTAGATACTTATAAATCCAAAGCATAGAATTATGAATCCAAAGCAGTCAAACTGTACAATGTAATGGCTGGCAAACGCAGCCTTGTCTTGCAACACTGCTGCAGAGCCGGTCGGATTTGATGTGTGTGTAGAGACCATCATCGGTCTGACACTATCTTTTTGGACCGACGATCACTATCTTTTTGGTGCGGCATTTTTATTCAAATTACGATACCAATCACAAACACATCCACTCATAAGTGAACTTGAATGAAGTAATGAAGAATTGCGTGTCGAAGTTTACTCGGGGATTCCCCGAAAGCAACGGGGGCGTTCCGTTTACGCAAAATTAGTGATGCCGTATTAAAAAACGAAAATATCGAAAAAATTATGATTAATTAGGATTTATTCAATAAATCATGTTTTATTTTCCAACCCTGCCTATAGCTGACCAGCGGCCGTACGGCCTAACTCATAGCGAACACTCGCTATCGCTTTCGTGACATTAGAACAATATACACTTTTAAACTTTCGCGTTGCATTTTAAATTACTAAAACTTTTACGGGATTAAAACGCGTTTGGTAGGTACCTTACGTCGGAGCCAAAATAAGGTACCAAACGCGTTTTAATCCCGTAAAAGTTAAGTAAATTAGAACAATAATTTTATTTATATATATTTTAATGTCACAGGTGTCATTTGAGCTATTGTTCTAATGTCACGAAAGCGATAGCGAGTGATCGCTATGAGTTAGGCGGTAACCCCCCAGGCCGTTGATGGAGCCGGGGCGAAGCTGAGAATTTGGTTTTGCCAGACCCTGTCTTGCCCAGACTATGGATAAGATGGACGTCAAAGTCGGTTTAGTTAGTATGCCCCGCGCTGCGGGTAAAGTTCCACAATTAAGGAAATGTATAATGCAATAATAATAAGAAGATTATGCTATATTATGATATACATATAAATAATTATTTTCAGTTTACTCATCCTACCACGAGCTGGACCAGATATAAAATATCTTCTCGGCTTCATAAGAACGCAGCTATCTACTTCTACCACAGTGTTGTTAGTTTTCTTGCCAAAGGTGAGTTAACTACTAATCTGCACCTCAGTTTCAAATTAAACCTTAGTGAATCGAAATCTTATATAGGGCATCCCACGGTGATGCCACATTGAGAGGAATAAGTACCTTAAGTTCTGTATTATTATAATTTTTCATTTTTTTCATCACCGACCCCACCGAGGGGCACGAGCCTACCCTAACTAGTTAGGGCGATTAAGCCTTAGTCAAACCACGCTGACCCAGTGTGGATTGGTTGACTTCACATACACCTTTGAATTACTTAGCAGGTGTATGCAGGTTTCCTCACTATGTTTCCCTTCACCGTAGGAGCGTCAGATAAATGTAAGTACATATGAATTTGTGAAACGAATATACTGATTATTTAAAAATCTTTAAATTGTTTTTAAGATCAAAATGAAATCTTCTTTCAGTAAAATTTTACATCTATTTGATGTACTTTCCCTCCATTTGGCATCGCCGTGAGACGCCCATATAAAAAAGAATCACCTTTCGTCAGTCTTGCTTAAACTCAAAAACAGCTTGACCGATTTGAATATTTACTTTTTTCTTTGGTTGCTTAATTACATGTAAAGCTAAAAAATAACAAAATAAATGGTATCGAAATAGTACATTGTTACCCCAGGGGTGAAAGTAACACCAATAGTTCGAGGGACTAAATAAGTCTTTAACCCGAGGTAAACACTGTGCTTTTCATTACGAATACAAGAAAAGTAAAAATAAAAGAATGAATTAGCTAAAGAAAAATGTGTAAATTTTATTTTACATAAATCAACAACTACTGCTTTAGCCCGCTTTCTCTTATAAAATCAGGCGTTAACTTCATACCTGAATCAGATGAACTCATTGTGTTAATTATAAACATAATACAAATATAATTAATAGTTAATACAAATCTCTGCTATACGGAAGTATTAACAAAACTACAAATGGAAAAAAAAACAAATGAAGATCGCATTGCCGCTTTCCCGCTTATTTTGTTTTTTATTCTGTGGCCGGCCAGCTATTCAGCCATTTTGTTTTCATTTTCATAATTTAAAAAATTGTAAATATTTTGCTCAAATCCATGTTATTTTAAAGAAATAGTTGAAAATAAATTATAAGAAAGTCATTTTTTTTAATATATTCTTTAAATACTTAACATTATGTTATTTCAATTTTACACCGCGCTGTAATTGAGTGGCTGTATAGGAAATCGGAACATGGTTCAATAAAAATGTGAAAAAAGAACTAGTTTCTTTTTAAAATTTGACAGCAGCTGTCAGTTGAAAGTGATTCTCCCTAGGGCTGAAAAGTATTACTTTCAACCCGCTCCTCAGGCAACTTCAGACCTACTTTCAGAGTATGAGTAATGAAAAAGACGTTTATTTATCTGTCAAATACGAAGTCGGCTAGTAGGTATTTCAATAATTTCATCCTATATATACTTCCAACGAATTTACTATACATACATATTTAATTCCTGTGATTTTAACTGAAATCCATTATACTCCTCCTGCAAAATTCCAACATTTTTGTTAAGCTGGAATAACATTTCAGGTTTTTTGCTTAAAAAAAATAAGAAAATGCTTTATTTGCCAATATCACCATGGCGTTTTATGCTTCCATAGGTGTTGCGAGTAGTTCGTGGAACGGGCGACACCTGGGACAGTCGCGCGCGAGCTCGTGGCGTACCCGCATCGTCATCCCTCAACGGCATCGGCCTAGTGCCGGACGAACCGCCGGACCTGTATCAAGAGAATGAAGAACTGAAGGTATGCCAAGTCATTTTGACAATCGACCTAATTTTTTGCTGTATTCAAACGTCCGTCGGACTGTGTGACGTCGCTGTGGACTCGGCACTTGCCTTCCAATCGGGAGGTCGGGCTTCGAGACCCGCCATGTGCCAATGTGTTTTTCGTTTCGAATTTCATATGTACATTTGTCTGACGCTCCTACGGTGAAGGAAAACATCGTGAGGCAACCTGCATACATCTGCGAAGAAATTCAATGGTGTATGTAAAGTCGACCAATCCGCACTGGGCCAGCGTGGTTAACTAAGGCCCTAATCACCCTAACATAGGGTAGGCTCGACCCCCTCGGTGGGGACGTATATGAACTGTGATGATGATGATGATGATTCAAACGTCCAGCAAATAAAATTGAACGAGATTATATGAAATAGCTTTCCGCTCGCGACTTCGCCCGCGTTATTTTTGTTTTCCCGTGGGATTTTTTTCCATAGGAAAATTACCCTATGTCCTTCCCCTGGTCTCAAACTATCCTTATACCAACTTTCATCAAAATCGGTTCAGTAGTTTCGAAGCCTATTCATTACAAAGAAACAATCAAATCATTCCTCTTTATAATATTAGTATAGAATAGAAAAGCAAAACATAGAAACACAGAAAAAGCCTTGCTTTAATTTTTACTGCAAAAAGTAATTAATTCGGTCAAGTTTTCGCGGAGAAAACAGGGGACTACAAAATGTATATTTTGTGTATTTTTCATTGGTAGTTCGGTCGAGCTGCAGTTGTCCCTATCACGCTCAGTTCAGGTGTTCGGACACACAGCGCGACAGCAATACATTTTACAAATACTTATTTTTGAATTCTTTCGACCTTAGTGTTTCCTTTTCATTTTTAGTAATATTTTATTCAAGCATCGTCACGTTGGGAGACCGCTATTAATACAGTATGTAACAAAACCTCCGTGAAGCCTTAAAGCCGAAATTAGACGGTTCATTTTTGCTTTTATTTTCGATGCTTCATCGATGAATGACTGAACTGATTCATCATCAGTGAACGACAAGTGAAACGTCTAAACAGCGACAGCTCATTCACAGCGTTCATTTCTCATGCTACCGCGTCGCAACGGGCGTTGTGTTCTCGCGGGAATTCCACGAGGAATGAAATAAAAGCTTTCATCAAAAGTGAACCGTCTATACAAACAACGCAATTCACTGTTCATCGTTCACTATTCATCGCAGAAATGAATCACTTTTGATGAACCGTCTAATTTCGGCTTAAAGGAGTATTTATGTTTACTTATAGGCTTGCCAAAAAAGATAGACCTCTCGGGCCACCAGCCCCGACGAAATCTTTATCTTATTGATCTCTTTGGAACATTGTTTTTTTTTTATGTCGGCAAATGACCTCCTCACGCCTGATGTTAAGCGGTGAAAGAGGCCCAAATGAGTTGACAGGTAGAGTAGGGATAACTACGTATCAACTTACAAATATTTACAGATTTTTTGAAAATTGGTTAAGAATAAAGCAAACTAAGCCAACGTTTATAGAAGACTTAGCATTTTCTTTAAAAGCCCAACCGAGACGAAATTTTTTCTTTATACATTTTTCAATTATTTTAGTATTTTATATAGAAAACGCAGGGTTCTATAGATAAAACTGCGTGCAGGAATAAAAATGCACACGCATTGCAGGAGGAGGTCCAAAAGTTGGCGGCGCAGATAGAGTTCATGAAGATCGTCCAGATGGAGATGCACAACCGCCACCTGCGGCCGCGGCCCGGCGGATACTTCACCACCAACGTAAACGCAGGCTCGCAGAGTCCTATGCACAACAAAACTGTCAATATTTCACAGGTAACCCTTACTAATCCTACTATAATATTATAAACTAGCTTTGCGCTCGCGACTTCGTCCGCGTTATTTTTGTTTTCCCGCGGGAATTTTATATTTTCCCGTAGGAAAATAACCCTATGGCCTTCCCCTGGTCTCGAACTATCCCTATACCAACTTTCATCAAAATCGGTTTAATAGTTTCGAAGCCTATTCAATACAAACAAACAAACAATCAAATCTATATATACTATATAATATAATATTATAAATGTGAAAGTGTGGATGTTTGGATGTTTGTTACTCAATCACGCAAAAACAGCTGAACGGATTTGGATGAAATTTGGCATGCATGTAGCCTTTGACATGGAAAAGAACATAGGCTACCTTTTATCCCGATTCCTTAAGTAGTCCCCGAGGGAAAATTGAAAAATTGTTCAAAATTGAAGTCCACGCAGACGAAGTCGCGGGCAGAAGCTAGTATTATTATAAACACGAAAGTTTGTAAGTGTGGATGTATGGATGTTTGTTACTCTTTCACGCAAAATCTACTGAATGGATTTGGGTGAAATCTTGTAGGTAGACGGATTACGACATGGATTAACATATACAATGCGATTCAAATCAGAATAGGAAAGCCAATGACCTCCATCTGTCGAATGTCGCTTGAAAAGTACGGTTTGCAAAAAAACTTATTTGCAACAAGAACGGTGTATTTAACTTTGTTTAAAAATGTGTAAGATATTTTTATTATTAATTTAATTATATAGTCATAATTAGTTTTAAAATCATACCATGACCTTTTTTATTTTTTTTTTCCATTGATTGTGATTTATGTTTTTTCTCACTAAGTCTTAAATAATAAATATAATTAAAAATCTGATGTTCTTATCTCTCAATAATACATTTAAATGATTTTGTGTTATTTAGCATAGTAAAGATTAAAGGAGAGACTTAGATTTAAGGAGATCAAGAACATATTCTGTGGAGATTATATCTCGACGACTTAATTAAGTCCTCAAATTTAGGTTGACAGATATATTATATTGCAAGATATGATGAGAATAAGTTATTTGGTGTGGTGGTTATTGTTTCTATATTTTTTAAATTATTTGTGAAATTAAAACATACATATATAAAATGGACTGTCCCTTTGTGTGGTAAAAAACGTCTTTCTTCATTTCACCGGTCGAAAACCACCGCTTCTACCACAATGTGTAACAGAAGCATTAGCTGACACGGCAGCTGGTGCCATTTTCATAATTGTTTTACAATAATTGTAAAGAAGCGTGTGGCCAATATATATATATTTTTTGTAATCAGGAGAGCACGGATTGGGGGCCAGTGTGACTGGTGGCTGTGAGTGACAGCGGCTGGTCGTGGCCGGGTCCCGCGGGACGCCACGTACGTACGTCCAGGGACCCTCGCCCACCGACTTTCGTATGACATCTCGACAATCTCAACAAAGATATGGCTGTATGGGCCGCAATCCCTTTGCATCCAACGTCACACCGCACATCGTCCCTCTTCTCCGCCTTCATATCACATTATTACAACTGACTGTATGAGCCACGATCCCTTTGCATTCAACATCACTTCCATGTCGTCAACTTCGTCGCTCTGATACAGTGCGTCCAGTGTCTGTCGCCAAGGCTCTTGAGTCATACATAAGTTACGTTTCGTTTCTTGAAAAGTCACATTTTTTCACTGTAGTATATTAAAAAAATTGTTTAAGTACCTATGTAAAGAAACAAATCCTTTTATATACCTTTTCAATGATTCCGAAGTAACAAATTTTTCGATGCGTTCCCAAATAATAACCAAAACAAAACAAAACTGTTAAAAAATCAACAAGCCTAAAAGTCACGAAAATTACCTTCAAATCATAAATCACGCACGTGTCACAGAAGAGGGCCAAAAGTCACAAAAAATATGACTTTTGGCCCTCTTTTGTGGGCCAAAAGTCACATTTTTGGCAACACTAAGTGCGACGGATGTTAATGAATGTGTCCAAAATTGCAACTAACATCGCAATCTTACGCAATTATTATTGTTAATGATTAAAGGATTTTTTCTAATTATACAAGGTTATTTTTAGTTACAAAAAATTTGTGTGCGTGTTCAGAGTCAGACAAGCAAACTGAACAACTTTCACTATGGAACCAACTTTGAAATCGCAAAAAAATCAGCTGTTCCATACATCTAGGTTCAGTGAATGTTGAACATTTGTATGGAACAGTTGATTTTTTTTTGCGATTTCAAAGTTGGTCCCATAGTGAAAGTTGTTCAGTTTGCTTGTCTGAACAAGCACACAATTTTTTTTTCAGTAACTAAAAAATAAACTTGTATTTCATTAATTTTAAATGTTTTTAACTTTATGTGAGAGCGCATTTATTCAGCTGTCACTCACGTTCATTATAATCTTTGTCGCACTGTACAGCCTACTCTCATCGTTTGTTAAATTAGTCTTAAAAGCATTATCATTAGACGAATCAGTTAGTACACAGTAACAAGTATTTCATATAAAATAAACGATCCCATATTATAAAGTGAGTAACGATTCCGTCGTACGTCTTACACTAGACGCGATGTGGCTGAGAGACTTGTTTCCTCGACTGTCGAGATAATGACTATCACTATTTTTAGTAACAGTGAATACAAATGTCTTGAGTTATATAAAAAAAATCCTTGTCTATCCGTTACAAAATGTAATGGCGTGTGACAAATCCACGTACTCGCATATTTTATCGTTCCTACATTAAAAAACTTCATAATAAGATTATGTAAGATGTCATGCAACGTAATACCAAAGCTGTCACAACTATCATATTGAAACTGTTGCTAATTCGCCATCAATGAAGTTGCATATTACGTACATATTCGTTGTATGCCGTCGCCACACACATTGCATATTAATTGCATAGTTTAATATCAAAGATATTGTCTAATATTTATTCTTTGTAAAAGGCCATTTGGTAATACAAAAATTAATGATGATCCACCAAAAGTATGCATTTAAGTGAGGTGCTTTTAGAATGACAAGTCTATGTTAAATGATAATTTATATAGAAATAGTGCATAAGTGACATCAATTAAAAATAATTTTAACTACTGTTGAAACATGTATTTGTATTATGTTAAAATTATAACAAATGTAATTTTTAGTATTTTTATGTGTAAAACAGTAACTATTATAATTATGTTAGTTAGGATTTGATAATATCACTTGTTATTGTATAAATTTTCATAATTATTATTCGTAAGTCAGCATTGTATGATTTAATGTGTAATTATGTCTATTTTTGCTCTTTGAGTGTTACTGTGTGTGTACCGACTGCTATACTACTTAAATTGAGAAACTAATTCAAATTGAGAAATCGATGAAATACTATATATTATGCTGATATATTTAAGGCGCTTAAGAGGAAATCATACATTCCGCTTTTTCATACTTTTTTTAATACAAACATAGTTCCCTATTTACTTTCTGGATTATGGCAATAGTTGCTCTATATATTTCCAATGTAATATGTGGTCCCTATTAGCTGGTTTCTATGTTGTCCTTTTTCTATTTCAGTTAATAATTAAAAGAGATTTAAACCTTCAAAAACCTAAAAAAAATGGTCAGATTGTTTGCTGTATTCAACAGACAACAAAAAGGAACTAAATCGGTCTATTATTATTAGAGGAGAAAACAGGGGACTACCTACGCAACGTCTATTTTATGTACTTTTCCTAGGTTTGCATTTGTCTCTGTCGTGCTCACTGCGCAGCTCGTTCGTTAAGGCACACCCGCGACAACAATACATTTTACAAATACCGATTTTTGAATTCTCTCGCCCATAGTGTTAACTGGCTGGTGTTACTGGCCGTCGACATGCAATATTCTGTTAAGTGAGGCTAAGTACAGAATACTGTTTCGCGGGGAGAGTCCCACACACGCCACCTCGTAAAAGAAAAGGTTCAGATTACTGCGGCACAATGTCGGACCTGCACACTTGCTAAACCTCAATGAGCCCTCACAAATTCGCCAAACACTTGCGAGGGTATCTAGTATAGGTACATATCCATAGGATTCCTTATCCAAAATCTCGTACAATTTTGGTACATCTACCTCACGTGCTCTCTTTATCACCCTTAGGTTGGCTGTTAGAGTATGGTGTGCTTTGTACACACAGTGTGTGTACATGAAGGATTAATAAATAAATAAAATATCCATTATTTATTATTTCTAATGTTATGTTACTCTTATCATATTTTGTTAAAAGTTACGTTTGATATAATAGTACATTATGATACGAGCGCGCTATGTCGGTTATTGCGTACGAGGCGATATTGTGCGCAAGCCGTAGGCGAGCGAGACAAGAAAGCAGAGTACGTAATGACCAATGCGCGCGTGTATCATACGACGTTTTTCAACACACTTGTGAGGAAAATAAAAGATCTTGTGGTATTAATATTTTTCTGAAAATGACTGCACTTTTTTATCAATCTTCCACTGCATGAAAGTATCGTATGCCGCCAAGTATTTATCCCTTGACTTTGGCGGCAACAAACTATTACTCGCGCTTTGCGCCTCCATAATTATTTCCGGCGGAGTTAATAATATAGCTTCTTCTTCACTTGGACTCGACATATTTGTAGATAATCAATTATCAATTACAACAAAAAGGCAAAAAATTTCAATAGCGGGAAAATGTCGCGCGCCCTTTTTTTCGCGCGCTGCCCGGGCATGACTTAACTCTTCATACAGCCAAGAAAAAAGGGCCAAACAGCCAAAATTCAAAACTAAATAAACCGAATATTTTAGTTTTTAAAAAACAAGTTTGTGTGAATTTTTAATATTTTATTTTAGTTATAGTTATTAATTATTGTTTTTAAATGTTTGTGTTTAAATGTCGTTGTTAATTTAATATTTAAGTAACCAACCAGTAGTAGGCTGTTCATTTGTTTCCAATTGGCAGCCGCATAAATTCGTGTTAAAAAGTATTAAGCGACTAATTTAAGAATGCGTACTGGACATACATTTACTTTGCAATCTTGAACAAATTAGAATTTGTCGTGTTAAGATTACCGCACTTGTGCGATTATGTAAACTGAAAAGCACTCGTGTTTAATATACTGAATAACGGGTCTAAATGCAAGGTAATAAGATCCACTTTACGAGCAAGTGTGTTGAAAAATCTCATTACATATAATTATGTTAAAAAAATTCATGCTTCAGATATCTTGTATCATTGTACAGTAAGCTCCTTATCAAGCTATACTGTTTGACCTTTGGACCGTTCTTATTTCGCTCGTAATAGCGGCGGTTTTCGTAGTGTAAACGTATAGCTTGAATGGGAGCTTACTGTACCAATAACTAGAATGTAAAATTTGTAGATTTAAATTTATACTTAATTTTCTTATATCTTGACCTACATACAGCATAAGCGCCTTAAATAGAAGCAAACAACAGGATTTAATACAACTATTGTGAACTCGTATATATTATTTTTTTGCAAAATAATAATTATTATTTAGCAAGTGTTATCAAGTGCCAGTATTTACTAGTCATGCATATCGTCTGATTATACTTATAGTTAAATGTACAGGAAGATACAGTAATTTTATTCATGCATCTTCAAAGTACTTATAATTGATTCATTTATATGTTGAAGGTTTGGTAGGTATAATAGAAGTAAAAGTTGTCAATTGACGCCAGCAGCACTCACTATAATGTGCTTATATGGCGTGGATATGCTAGCAGCGACTGTATTTTGTTTGTATCAAAGCTGTATTTTACTGCATGTTTGCTAGAAATGTTGTATATATTTTTTTAATTTTTACGATGTAATCGGTCGTTATACGGCCAAACCATTCAAAGCATGGAATAACTTTGATAAATAATGAGGATTTATCTAATAAATGACATAATTTAATATTGTATTTAGTATTTGTACTTGTGTGATCTTTCTCGATTCGATTAGTGAATTTCCGTTAGGAAATTATTATTTTTATTACACTGTCACCAAGGTTACTTAGTAAATGTGGTTAATATATCAAATCAAATTGCCTGACTAAACCATTTAAGACCTTAGTTGTAAGCTGATTAATATATATTGTGTAGTAGGTATAATTTTAAACAATATGTACTTGTTGTGTAAAAAACTTGTTTAATTAATTTTATTATTTACCAATGTGAAATTAATAATGTTAGAACATTCCAGACTTCTTAAATGCCATTATAACTAGTCATTCTTTAAAATGATGTTAATGATATTATTGCATGGCAATCATTAATTATAAATTTTTTAAAAATACATTTCGTGCACACAGTGTAAGATCAGACAATAAAATGTTGCATAATAATATGTTGCTTTCACTCAACATGGGAATGTACTTGATTGGACTTTTATAAATATCGTTATGTATATTACGATAGTCTTTAGTGTTTAGGCCATTTTACCTCTGTTAATTAGAAAAAAGTATATTTATCTTGTTCTTATATAGTTTTAGCATAAACACCAAAATGTAAATACGAAATCGTAAAGCATAAATTCTAAAGTGATGTAAATAAATTTATTAGGGTTATTTTATTTTACCTTATTTATTTACTGTCTGTGATAATAAGTATTTATCAATTATTATTATTATAAAAAAATTCAAAAGCTATGAAAGAAATGTTGATGCGTAGTGATTATTTTTATGTCACTTATTCTATTGAGTTGCTACTCAAAACAAATTTCATTTACTTTCATCATTAAGTACGTAATTAAACATATAGAATCAAGTAGACTTATAAAAGTTGTTAGATTAATATGAAACCACATTAATATAATAGTTTGTTATGTCTAATAATAGTTTTAGATCGGATCATGTTGAGGAAAACTGCGAGACAATTATAAATATGTACTGTTATTTAGTTATCGCACATCCTTTTTCTGGCGTAATGCTAATAGTTAATAATAACTTATATAAAAATGTCTGATATCCTTATGCTACAGCTCCACCTGCGTTCTTGCACGTTATTGTTAGAGATAATTTTGGCACTACTCAGATGTGGCCAACAGCGTAACGCGTTAATTTCTATGAAGCTTGTTAGCGGCGTTGCAAATTATTACTTATATTTTTTTTAAAGCTAGAGGTATTATAAAAAATATCAACGAACTACATGATTTTTCAAACGCTTTTTTTCATACCATTATTTAGTTTTGTCTACAAAATTGACAATGATTTGTGTTATTTATTTCAAAAATTCAGTTTATTAAGTATTTTTCCTCACAAGTGTTTTGAAAAACGTACGATATACGTGCGTATATTGGTTATACACACTCGGCTCTATTATACCCTCGCCTCCGGCTCGGGCTGAAATTCCGCTTCGTGAGTTATAACGAACATACCACACTTATATCGTAATGTATTACTGTGACTAAAAAATTCGAATCTGAATTATTAGTGCAATATTTGCCTTAACAATTTCGACTTATATATTCTTACGTTTATGCATGTAGGCAAACTGTCATGTATGTACTCAGACTTAGAATTTATTTTGTTAGGGAATTCATTATGAAGCAATTAGGTGTAAATATTTTGGTTCAGTATTAGTTGTTGAATGTGTCTAGACTATAACACATCTATATTTGATTAAATGAAATTAAATATGAATTACTATTAATATCTTTCTTATTTGATGAATAACTTAAATCTATTGCTCCGATGTTATTTTTTAGTAAATGTTTATCTATTACACTAAACATGTATGATAATGATTAAAACCCAGTTTGATTTCAAAGTGTTTTGACCACCTTGTCTTCCTTGCATTGTTTTTTTTTGTTAATTGTATATAGGCATTAAATGTGCATTCCTTTAACTGTTTAATATTTTTAAACGTTAATTTTTAATCTCAATAACTAGTAAATAAAGCTTTGCATCATACAAAACTAAATACATCAGTGCCGTCGAAATTATAATATTAATTAATAACTTTAACTACTGTTATTGTATTTTTAAATTTAAATGTTGTTGCAGTGTTCAGTAAATAGTTTTGGAGTAGAGCAAGGCTCATTTATTTATAGTTTTGTGGGTAGATTAAGTAATAAATGTGATACCAATTAATATAGTTCATGTAAGTTGTTCTACTATAATTGTATGTAATTATTTAAATTTACTTATATCCAAACTATACTCTCATACATGTGTAAAGTGCCAAAGCCAAAATGAAATAATATATATTACATTTTGGAAGTGAATCTGAATCACGTTATAAAATTTTGTAAGTTTTTTTTAACAAATGTATGTACCTACCTACTTTTAACATTAAAAATAGATATAATCGTAGACTCATGTTATCCTAATTGTTAATTAAGAATAATAACTGTGTATTGATTAAGTTCCGTTTTTGCATTATAATAATAATGACTGTTCTTTGCGTTTTTATTATTATAAAAACTACCAATAAAACATTTTTTATGGATCATAAAATTACAGTCTAGATATTTTACAGAAAACCCTTTTGAAGTAATAAATCAACGAAAATGTTTTTATCATAATTTAACAATAGAAATTCCCTAGTAGTAATCACCATGGTGGATTTTAGCAGACAGACAAATTTTTTATTTATTGCTAAAGGTGGCAGACGAGCAAGTGGCCCACCTGATGGTAAGTGGTAACCACCGCTCATGGACATCTGCAATGCCAAAGGCAAAGCTCAGTTGCTGCCTACCTGGAGAGAAGTGCTCTTTTTAAACCTCGTTTGAAGTTGGACATATCGTAGCGCTCAGGAAACACCGCAGCTGGGAGCTCGCTCCAGAGTCTGCACGTACGTGGAAGAAATGAACGCTGAAACCGAACTGTGCTAGACGAGATCGGTTCCAGGTGGTACGGATGAACTCTATTGCGGTGGCGGGTGGTGCGAAGATAAAAAGGTGACGAGGGCACCATTGCAAACAGTTCCTCAGAGCACTCTCCGTTAAAGAGCCGATAGAGCACGCAAAGAGAACCAAAGTCTCTCCTTTGCTCCAGCGTCTCCATATTGGGATCACCGACGATGCGGAATGCACGCCTTTGCAGGGAGTCTAGAGGGTCGAGTTGATATTTCGGAGCTCCTGCCCAGAGGTGCGAGCAGTACTCCATATGCGGCCGTATTTGTGCTTTATAAAGCATCAGCCGCTGGCTAGGAGTGAAGTACTGCTTGGCTCTGTTCAAGACGCCTAGTTTTTTGCACGCCAATTTGGCTTTGTCCTCCAAATGACCCCCAAACTGCACTTTGGCAGAAATTTCCACACCGAGGATCCCAATACGACCGGACATACGAAGAGTAACTCCCTGGAACTGAGGCACTACGATAAATGAGTCCTTCTTCGCAGTGAATGCGCAAACTTGTGTCTTCGTGGGGTTGAACTTAACTAAGTTCTTTGCACCCCATTCGGAGACTCGCCCTAGAGAGTCCTCGAATTCAGACACAAGTTGTGACCGCATTTCTTGCAACAAAATCCGAGGGACATTCTGGTGGTCGGTAATTCGGTATACCGCACATCACCCGTACTATCATCTGCATAGCAATGTATGTTCTCAATGGACATGTCATTGATATGCAGAATGAACAGGGTTGGGAAGAGCACCGAACCTTGTGGAACGCCAGCGTTTATGGGCATGGTTTTGGAGCAGCAGCCGTCGACGACGACTTTAATGCTCCTACCATCCAAGAAGCTGGCTATCCATTTGCAGAGTTCCTCGGGGATTCCATAAGATGGTAGCTTCGTGAGAAGAGCTCTATGCCAGACCCTATCAAACGCCTTAGCAATATCTAGTCCCACGGCGAGAGCCTCACCTTTGCCCTCCAAGGTTTCTGCCCAACGGTGGGTCAGGTAAACTAAAAGATCACCAGCTGAACGGCCGTGACGAAAGCCGTATTGTCGGTCGCTAATCAGCTGGTGCTCTTCCAGGTACCGTAGGAGGCGGGAGTTGATGACCTGCTCCATAATCTTGGAGAGCAAGGACGTTATTGCTATTGGCCTGTAATTTGACGGGTCGGATCGGTCACCCTTTTTGGGAATTGGGTGGACGTGAGCAATCTTCCACGAAGATGGAACCCTGCTGTTCTGATAGGAAAGGCGCGTTAGTACGAGGGTCAGCTCAGGAGCGCACGTCTTCAGCACCACTGCTGGGATGCCATCCGGCCCACTCGACTTGAGCTTAAGCTCTTGCCTGACCGCACGTTGTGTAATGCGTTTTTCAGGCAGTGAGCTTTTACACCGAGGGATATTAGGTGGTGTGGCTCCTCCATCGTCCATTGTCGAGTTAGAGGCAAAGAGTTGGACCAAGAGATTGGCCTTCTCTATTGCACTGTGGGCCAGGCTGTTATCAGCTACACGCAGTGGTGGGAGACTCGACTGGCAGATATTACGTTGCGCAGCTTTGGCTAGCGACCAAAAAGCACGACTCCCACACTGGGATAGCTTCCTAGTCGCTCGCCAACCCTGGCCACGTGTTCCGCCTTGGCTTCAGCAATAGCCTTCTTGTTGGATCTAGAAGCAGCGTTGTACTGTCGCTTCCTCTCAGTCGCGTCAGGATCCCGACTTTTTCTGGCATTGTCCCAGACGATGTACGCAGATTGCTTGAGGTGGGCAGTCTTCCTGCAGGTATTATTGTACCAGGGACGACTGCGACAACAGGTATTTTGGCGTTGGGTATGAAAACTTCCATTCCCATCAGCACCGTTTCAGTGACGCAATCTGCGCAAGTATCGGGATTGTTCGACCTGTTTGTTTATCAAATCTTTTTTAATTAAGAACACCCTGGCTGTCTATATATTTTTAAGTATATTGTATTTTGAATATCTGTCACCTCACTCTGTCTCTCGTCAAATACACGACTATAATATAAAATATGCTATTTTTATTCCTGCTAACTCTACAGGGATCTTCGGAGGCGAAGCAGAGCTGCTTCCAGGGGTAGGATCCGAAGAATTCTCGGAGTCCATCCCAGTCTGCTGACTCATACCGCCAAACTGCACGATTGCCAGCCGCAGACACGCGATGGGGTCGCGCAAGACTGGCAGTACTACGGACAAGGCAGTGATCCGATGATCCAAGAGGAGCATCGACCACAACCCTGTATCCGCTAGGTCGCGTAGTCAGCAGTAGATCCAACAAGGAGGCTTCATGGCTCTATATCTGGGATAATCCCCCGATCGGACTTGTGCTTTGTAAAGACTGAGAAGCTGTCCTGGTGTGAAGTACCGCTTAACCTTGTTCGGACGCCTAACTTTTATGTCGTTGTTTGCGCTTTAGACTATGGTGTCACCAAAATTGAGATTGGTAGTCAACCTCATGCCTAGAAGTTTAAGGCTATCCGCTACAGGAACATTTGCACCTCGGAAACTTGGAGTCAGCCCAAAAGGACTCCTTTTTGCGCTGAAATGACACGCCTGTGTTTTCGTGGTGTTGAAGCTGACTAGATTGTTGTCGCCCCATTGGGAGACAAGACTTAAGGTCGCGTTCATACGTTCCACCATGGCCTCTCTAGTCTAGACAGGCGAACTTCATCCCTGCTTGCCCTAGCGTCGGACAAATACCTCTCCACGACTGTGCTGCCATCCGCATACCCAACAATGCCTGGGATCAGCAGGTCATTAATGTGCAGCAGGAAAAGAGTCGCGGAGAGGACAGACCCCTGAGGAACGCCGGCATTAATTGACATGAGGTCAGAGGAGCAGCCGTCAATGACTACTCTAATTGATCTTTCTCTCAGGAAGATAAGCGGAAGTTTGTCGGACAAGTTCAGTTTCAGAGCGACATAGCGAAAATCTGTTTGCTGGAATAATAAAACAGTAGTTTGTTGGCTAATTTCAGAGTTTGTCGGTTCAGATATAGGTATGTGTGGCCCAGCTGGGGTAACGTTACCCCAGCTGAGCCACACGGATCTCGAAAACGACAAGACAGCTAAAATCTCTTTACGATATACATAGATATAGGTGGTAGTTTGTCGATACTTTATTCAAAGATTCAGGGTTTGTCGAGGCCCCAATCCAGAGAAGCGCATTTAATTTTACAGAGGAAACACATCCCTTCCCGCGACCGCCTCCTCCTGGATAATGGGGGCCTCGATGAAGTCCTCGGTGATCTCCATCTCCGCCCCGCCTGAGGTCTCGGGTGGGCGCTTTGGCGCTGCCTTACTCGTTTAGCTCCTGCTGATGGACGCCTTGGGGGCAGAGCAGGTCTTACCCCCAAGGCGATGATCCGCCGGTTTCCCGACCACAGTATACAATGGGCATTTGGGCTTCGATGAGCACGTCGACGCCCTGTGCCCTGGCTCCCCGCATCAATAGCACAGCGTGCTCCGGTCCACCTCCGCCCTGCAATCGACCTACATCGCCCGTGACGAGGATTACGGCTGCCCCAGTCAAGGAATTGCGTCAATTCGTGCCGAAGCTTCGTTTTTTTATTTTAAAAAACGTCGCCCCACACTAGGATTTTCTCCTGTGTCGTGGGTGCAGTTACAAACATAGAATATCACATGCACATACGCCCAGACCGGAACAAATTTCTGTAGGCCATACAAAACATTTGTCCCGTACGGGAATCGAACCCGCGACCCGTTGCGCAGTAGGTGATCACTCGACCTCTGCGCTAAACGTGTCGTCAAACGCTAAAAAGTTTTGTACGCTAAAAAGGTATCGCGTATAAACTGTGGTCACATTAGCGGTTTCGTCATTTTGCACGAACTATCGTCCAATAATCCAAGATGACCGCAATCATTTCCAGACTTGAACTATGGACAATGAATTTCTTACTTTTACATGTGTGCTAACAATGACATAAAGTATATTTATCAAATTTAATAAAAACCTTATTTTGGATCCTATGTGATGAACTAATCTTCATAATGATGTACTCATAAATTATATAACCATTGCGTCGAACATGTCTTAACAAATCGAAAGCAACGGCCGAAATGAACAAACGCTAGTGTGACCTCGTAGCGCGAATAATTAGCGGGCTAAAACCCTTTGATAATATATTGCCACACGCGCGATAACGCACACGAAGCCCGAATATTATTGACGATAGCCGAATATGACTGGTTACATCTGCGTGTATCGCGTCATAGCACGAAGCTTCGGGATGATAGGCGGAGGTGGGGCCAAAGCGTAAGAAAAAATCTATCACGATCGCTTATCATTGCGCCGTAAACATGACTGTGCCGACTTCCTTTTATAAAGGAGATGAACTGCGACTGTCAAATAATGATAGGATTAAACGAACTTACCTAAAGTGACGTTCAATCCATATTATATGAAGTAATCAGTCCAAGGTATAACTATTGTAGTAACGCCTTCTCCCGCTACTAAATACGCGAATTTTAAAGACACCATTAAAAATATAAAAGTAAAATACACCTGGCAACTCCACCGTCACCATAGCTCATTAGTTTAGAGTATTAGGTATATATTAATTGGGTTAGTAATTTATTACTTCAAAAGGGAAGGGTGGGATGCTCCATACCTTGGACTAATTACTTCATGTAATATGGATTGAACTTCACTTTAGGTAAGTTCGTTTAATCCTATCATTATATTCATAATTAGTCTAAGGTATAAGTATTGTAGATGTTTAGAGTTTTTGATATAGGTAAACATTAGTACCTATTTACTAACTATCAATAGGTATTCAATAACATTAAATATTTATTTCATAATGTAGATAACGTTTACTAGTGTGAACAGTTTCATGTTAACCATATAATATAATAACTATAAATTTCAAGAACTACCAGCCGTGGCAAAAAGGTTTGCCAATCTAACTAGCGTGGTATATTATAATATTTAGCAAATATCGATAATTTATTAGATCATCCAACAGTAGGGATATGTCACCCAATGTGTTATCTAACTCTTTGTAAGTTTCGGTTCCCTTTTCAGATTGAAACCTAATGGGATTTCAATGTACAGTACAGAGACTCAATTAATTTTGCCTCAGTGAAATATTTGTAAGTACAGAAGTTAATAATGAATATCAAATACATTAAAAATAATTTAGCCTTAGTCTGTTCCACAAACAAACTACATAATCGCCACGCGAAAATGTAATAGTAATAAAATCCTGAAATCAATAATTTACCTTTATAGGTACCTATTTGTACTTTGGAATGTCCCATGGACAGAGTACATAATCGCCACGCGAAAATGTAGAATTAACAATTCCTTAGGACTGTCCCACGGACAGAGTACATAATCGCCACGCGATAATGTAGAATTGGCTAGATGACTAAGAAAATTTTTTTGCTTTAATAGAAGCTCATTCATATAATAAACAGAAAGAAAAAATCGGTTTTCGAGTAACTATAAAAACAACCGAGATATAAGGTATTAAAGATTTTTCTCCATCTCTTTCTAGCAAAACGGCAATTTACAAGGAGTCAATATGGCCGTACTCAACAATGACGTCACACTTGATGTCGGATCTCTCTGTCTAATCGCCTTCAAATTAACAACTTAAAATGCTTGTATCTATGGTATTTCTAAACCGATTTTAATTCTAATTTCACAGGACTGCGTCTTTTTCTACGGTATTTTAATATTTAATGACGAGACGTAAAAATTTGAATTCAGTCATCATCCCAATTAACAATTCCTTAAAATCATTCATATGCCTGGACATATATTTGTCCTTTAACTTGTCCCACAGACAGAGTACCTACATCCTCGCCACGCAAAAATGAAGAATTAACGATTCCCTAAAAAAACATTAATGTGCTTTGAAAGATATATGTCCTTCAGCCTGTCCCACGGACAGAGTACATAATCGCCACGGGAAAATGTAAAATAGTGATTTACTGAAAATGTTTATTCGCCTTTAGAATATTATAAACAGTTAATCCTGCCCTATATGCATGATAATTTGAAGCATATTGTTTGGAGGGTGATAAATAAATAGAATATTAAAAAAGATGAACAATTAGATTAACTTTCCTCCATTGTTTGCTTTAGTCATCTACTAATGGATTGAGTAGTAGTATTTTAAAAGTCTAAAATAAATTTATCAAATGTTTATTTCTATGGTCCTTTATTATTTGTTACTTCTAAAGCAATAACAAAGTTCTCACAAGTAAAATATCTGGAATAATCTTTAAATAGAGAAGAGACAACTTGCTTAAGTGTCGCTGTCATAGAACTTTTAATATCTCTTAAAATAGCCATCTTAATTTGAGAAAACTATAATTACTAAATAACTAATAATGTATAGGATTTGTGACTTTTTGGGCAGTGGTCTTGCTAATAATAGCAGTTTTTAATGTCAGTTTTCTTGAGTCTAGGTTATTTCAATGTCAGGTTTCTAGATGGCCCATGCTTAAGGTAATATAAAACTATGGCAGGATTGCATATGCCATATTTCATTATGCTGACATACATTGGCTTTGCCAGACATAGACTTTTAACTAGTTTTATCCATTTTTTAATTTTATCATCTGACCTTATTCTATTGCCTATAGTTAGATAATTAGTGTAAAAGCTGAACACTGAAAATGCAATGATTGATGCGATGCTTCTGCTTTAAAAATAAACATAAGATTTGAAAAAAGAAACTTTTGGTATTAAAACATTGGATAGATCTGAATGAAACATTATTTCTTTGTAGTAAGCCTGAGTGGTAATGGTCTAAAAAGGAAATACTTAGATTCCTTAAGCTCTGTCAGTTATAACTCTGCAAAAATTTCAAAATCAAAGAAAAGGAGTTTCTTCTTCTTATATAAAAATATTAATCCTATGGTAAAAGTATCAACATTTGAAACATAAGACTATGCCATGACTACATGTATATTATAAAATATAATTTATTTATCATATAATCATTATTATATTTTTTTTTATTGAAATGTGTTACAAATGAATCAATGCATCACAAATCTTAGATGTACATTATGTCCTGCGACAGTTTCCAACTTGCATCTGCATTGAGACTACAAGATTTAAAATCAGCTTTAATATTTTGAAATTTTATATATTAAGCAAAAAATCAGATGCTGCTAGTTTCACACCACCGCCAAATGTTTAGCAAGATCAATTTGATTGATATCAAACTGAGCTTTTTCTGTTAATATATGTATTGAAAGTATGGTGTTCTCTATTTCTAATAAAATATCACATCTACTTGAGAGGTCAGCAAAACATCTTAATGCATAATTATGTATCTAACAGTTCTAAGAAATTGATACTGTCTTGCTTTTACCATTTAATTACTGTCAGTTGATAATACACCTGAGAAAATATCTAAAGAAAATGTTTAGGAAGTACTCCATATCGCAGAATCATTTTACAATACTTTTCATATACATAAGCATGTTGTAATTGCCCCCCAAACGTTCAAAGTCATAAACTTATATCTATCTGAGCTCAAAGTGTAAACCATTAAACTGCCATTCCTAATGAAACATTGAGCAAAATTACAAACCAAATTTATTTATAAGTGATGATGACTAATAGTGTGATACATTTCCTTTCTATTGCACTTAATCTTTAAAGTCATATCCAAGGAATATATTTTAAAACCTACAAATTATTTTACATTGAATAAAATTAGTAAAATTTTATTTTTATTTAAAAAATAAAGCCTAACTATTGTAAACCGTTATAAGTTATAGTTTAAAATTACAATAACTAACATTTCTTATTGATTTATCAATATTTTAATCAAGTCGTCAAACATTTATTAATTTTAATTATTATTATGTTCTTTATTCAGCTTTTTTCTTAAATATATATATATTTTTTACAATATAAAAATACACATTTTTTTTTATAAAAATACCTGAAATTGAATTGAGACAAATGGTTAAGGTATGTATGTACTGTATTTAACCCGCATGGTAAAAGCAATTGTATTCATACAATTATTCAAACATAAAAACTAACAATTTTCTTCGTTATGAATAATTTGGATGTAAATAGTGCATGCATTAATTTAATCAAATCTATAACATGAAATCTTCATTTGAATGTGTAGATTTTCAATAAACTTATTATCAACTTATTTTAAGGAATCATTATTTTATTTTAAAATAAATCTATGGAACCATCCTTTTAGGAATAGTAAAACTCTAGAAATCTTTGCATGGGGCCAAGCATTTCTGCTACCTATGCAGTTGTTAATTTGTTTGTATAATTATCCATTTCACAATATTTATTATTGTCTAGTGGATAATAAAGTTGATTCAAAATGTATTACATAGTCTCTTATCCACTTTTAAAATTAATTGACCTCGGTTATTTATTCCCACGTTGGGTAAAAATATGGGATCTATGGATAATTGGTTCGAGACTGGCTGCTGAAAACAGAGCATGTTCATTCGTGACCTGAATGATAGTTGAGGTTGGCCCTCTCTCTATGAGCCTCTCCGAGGAGGATATTGTTAGAAATTATTGCAGCACACAGGCTGCTGGTAGGTTTTCATATTAGAAACAAATTTTTGAGGTTTTTATACATGGCTTATATTTTAGAATGTTTATCATTCTTTTTATGACTGTAAATAATTTTACACTTTTATTGGAGTACAAATATTCATCCCTCTTATTGCTTTTAATAGCTTCTATTAGGTCTTTTATAAAAGCATAGTCATGTTTCCTTCTGATCCTGCTGTACTGACATTGTAAACTTATTGCATTGTAATCTAAAGACATCACTCAGATATTTTAAGAAGATTGTTTGGAAATTGAAGTCAATACTTGTGATATTACAGCTATTGCAAGGCTCATTTCCTTTGACTTTATTTTTCGAGTAATTTATCTCAAGTTTTAGAAGGATATTAGGAATTTCCATGTTATGTTATGGACCATCTAACAGTTTGCAGTTTTCAAGAAACTTTATCTACATAGGCAACCTCAATTAAAATATTTTTCAATGCAATTCTTTGTAAACTTGGTCATAAATATAAACTACTCGTATATACCATAATTTCCTATAAAGGTATTTGTGCTTTAGCCTATATCCAATGAATAGAGTTCATAATCGAGTAGGTACCTAGTAGGTAGATACATCATCTAATTCATTTGCCTTGATAGGTAACGCTTTCCCACGGAAAGCAGGCAGTTTTAAAATATATATTTCTTATTATAAAATTTTATCTAAATTAATTGTATCTAGGTCCTCTTGCCAAGCTAAATCAAAATTACGACGCATCTTCAAAACAGGTAGGTACTTACTGTTTCGACATCTTGGGTTATTTTCTTTATGTTAAGATAACCATTTTACTCTCGAACAACTTTTGACATCTTTTCTCCATTTTTATCACTGCGTATCTGGATTTTAGTTTTATTTAGATAATCACTTTGAAAAACATCAACATGTAAAATATGTGTCAGCTGCGTAGAGCGCGAAAAAACGAATGAGCTATGGTGATGGTGGAGTTGCCAGGTGTATTTTACTTTTATATATTTAATGGTGTCTTTAAAATTCGCGTATTTAGTAGCGGGAGAAGGCGTTACTACAATAGTTATACCTTGGATTAATTATGAATATAATAAGCGATCGCGATACATTTTTTCTTAGACAATAGCCCCCTTGGTGGGTTATTGTCGAAGAAAAAATCTATCACGATCACCTTCAATTTAACAGCCATTGCGCCGTGAACACAAGACTCTGCGCTGATATCCTTATAAAAAGGAGAGATGGATGGACGGCGACTGTCAAATAGGCTAGTTGACCCTTTTTTAAAGTAGGGCTTAAAATGTTCATAATTGTTGTATTAGACCATAGCACATGAATATTATTTTTTTCGATGGCTAAAAAGTGCAAAAAATCTATTTTAAATTAAGATTTTCAATTTTGGACCGAAAACACGGTCAGCCATGATAGTAAGCGATCGCGATAGATTTTCCCTTACTTAGACAATAAACCCCATTGAATCCAAATAGCTACTCCGATTTTGAATCAGGATGATAATTGTATGTACTTAGAACCCTTTGCCTACTCGTAAAAGGTTGTTTTTAAAAAATATTATTTAAAATCCAAGGCTGCGGTCCGAAAATCAATAAAAGTCACTATCAGCACTATTAGCGTGCTCAAACGCGTCCCGACATGCTGTGAGCGCGCTAACGTTAGGAGTCATGCCCTGCGTTCCGTAAAACGATAAAAGTGATAATATCGCGAATCCGACCAAATTCACAGCATAACCTGATGATTCAATAGCCCTTATATTTTGTAACGTTTTAATTTGGTCGGATTCGCGATATTATCGCTTTTATCGCAATTCGGAACGCACCAATGGAGAGCAGCATGACGTCATCCCCTGCGTTCCGTTGAACAATAAAATTGATTTTAGCGCTCGCAAATGTGGTCCTTAGGACCGTTATCGCGTCTACGATAGTCATCGTTGACATTTCCACCGCCGCCGGCGCCGCCATCTTTGCGCTTATAATAGGTGCGGTCCATAATTAGACAACAGTGCAAACGTTTGCATGCATGCAAACAACCCGTTCAAAACGTTTGCACTGCTCACGGACGTAAGCACTCAGATCAATTTTGGACCGAGCTTTCGATCTGTGTTTTTTTTTTATGTAGGACCCGGCAAATGACCTCCTCCCGCCTGATGTTAAGCGGTGACAGAGGCCCAAATGAGTTGACAGATAGAGTAGGGACGACATCGACTATCCTACCTGCCCGCCCCTTGCCGGCCCAAAAGATGCTTTTTCACGCCTCTTTTGAAGGAACCCATGTTGTAGGATGGAGGAAATACGTGCGCAGGTAGAGAATTCCAAGTGTGGGATGAACGACAGAAGAAGGAATCTTGGAATTTCTTGGTACGGTGTGAGAAGGAGGACACAGTGTTCGGATGACTCCGAAGGCCCTTACGCGTGTTTCTGTTAAGAAACGGAGAGGGAGGGATAAGGTTAAAGAGCTACTCAGAGCATTCCCCATGGAACATTCGGTAAAAGGCGCTAAGAGAAGCGATGTCACGACGAAGTTGTAGAGGCTCGAGGGTGTTAGTTACCTCTACATCGCCAATAATGCGAATAGCGCGACGCTGCAATCTGTCCAGAGCATCGAGCAGGTGCTGAGCGGAGCCGTCCCAAAGGTGCGAGCAATATTCCACGCAAGACCTAACCTGAGTTTTATACAACAAGCATAGTTGGTCCGGCGCAAAATACCTACGCACCTTGTTCAGGACACCGAGTTTCCGTGAGGCAGTAGTTATGACGGATTCGATGTAGTCTCTGGGGTTCAGATCGCAGCGAATGTTCATTCCGAGCAAGGTGATGTTGCTCTGTGTGTGAAGGGTTGTGCCCTGAAGAGAAGGAAGGGGGAGGAAAGGTGACCTTTTCGCCGAGAACAAGCACACCTGTGTTTTCTTAGCATTGAACTCAACAAGATTGTTGGAGCCCCATTCGGAGACGAGGTCCAGCGTCCTGTTGAGCTCAATGATAAGATTCTGCCTCTCCCTACCAATATCACCACGAGCAGCTCCTGAGCTTCCGTGATATCCGCCATGCAGTGTACTGTCGTCTGCATAGCAATGTATAGCTCCCAAGGAAAGCATGTCATTGATATGCAGAAGAAACAATGTTGGGGATAGAACGGAGCCTTGCGGAACTCCAGCGTTCACTGCCACGAACCGCGAAGCGCAGCCGTCAACGACAACGCGAATTCTACGCTCCAGGAGGAAGCTGGGAATCCACGTACAGAACTGAGCGGGCAATCCGTATGCCGGAAGCTTGGAAAGGAGAGCCTTGTGCCAGACTCTATCAAAAGCTTTGGCGATGTCGAGACTAATAGCCACCGATTCGCCGCGCTTATCGATAGATTCACCCTATTTGTGCAAAAGGAACGCTAGAAGGTCACCTGTTAACCGTTTAGGATGAAATCCATACTGTCGGTCATTAAGTAACGAGTGACCTTCCAGATAACGGATCAGCTGGGTATTTAGGATCCACTCCATGATTTTGCACAAAATGGAAGTGACGGCTATAGGACGATAGTTATCCGGGTCAGAACGATCTCCCTTTTTGGAAACCGGTTGGACATTGGCCTCTTTCCAAGATTTCGGCACACAACCAGCAGAGAACGACAGACGGTATAGACGCGTCAGGACCGGAGTCAACTCCGCTGCACACTTCTTAAGAACAATCGCAGGAATGCCGTCTGGTCCACTTGCTTTTCGAGTATCGATCGACTGGAGCTCCGCCCGCACATCACGTTGTCTGATACGGATATCGGGCATGGTGCTGCCACAATGGGACAGTTTCGGAGGTTGTGCACCACAGTCATCGACACTGGAATGAGCCGCGAAGAGTTTTGCCAGGAGGTCGGCTTTCTCCTGCGGCTGATGAGCAAGTGAACCATCAGCATGTCTCAGCGGTGGCAGCGACGGTTGGCAGAAGTTTGATTGCACAGATTTGGCCAGGCGCCTGAATGAACGGCTACCCGTAGGGTGCGCAAGCAGTTCCTGGCCCACTTGTGCAATGCGCTGGGATGCTCAGCGCATTGCAC
Source organism: Schoenobius gigantellus (assembly GCA_963935595.1). NCBI lineage: Eukaryota > Metazoa > Arthropoda > Insecta > Lepidoptera > Crambidae > Schoenobius > Schoenobius gigantellus. The sequence continues at coordinate 13,150,022 of OZ012558.1, forward strand.
AAGTGGGCTCTAATGTAAGCCCTCTTACACAACTTGGTGGCATTATTGTAGGCTGTTTTCAGTAGGCTAGTATTGGGATCCCTAGAAGCTCGGCCTCTGATCCAAGCGCGGTAAGCCAGCTGTTTGTTTTCAACAGCAGAGGCGCACTCGCGATTGAACCAGAGGTTACGTCTGCCTCTACTGACGAGATTGGAATGCGGAATATAATATTCCATTCCTAGTATGATCTCGTCAGCAACAGAGGTAGCGCAGGAGTCCGGATCCATCCTATTGAAACAGCGCTGCCACCAAGGGACAGATGCGTAATAATCCCGCATACCGTCCCAATCTGCTGACGCATAGTGCCACAGACGGCGTGCTGCAACCACAGCCGACGGTCGCGACGCCTGAGGCACTGAGACGGATACCAGGCAGTGATCCGAAGATCCTAGTGGAGCTCGAATCACCACCTGATATCCGTCATGGCGATTTGTCAGCAAAAGGTCCAATAAAGAGGGCGCTTGACCGATAATATCTGGTACCCTGATGTGCTGGGTGACCAATTGTGTCAAGTCGTGCGTGAGAGCGAATGCGTGGGCAGTCCTACCCGCATGGTCAGTTTTAGAGGAACTTAACCACAACTCGTGGTGAGCATTGAAGTCCCCTAAAAACACCAGCTCGGCGGAAGGAAATCGCTCCTGCGCGTCATCTGCCACCCGACTTAGATGTTCAAAAAGTCGAGTTGTCTCCAGGTCACCACGATGGGAACGGTAGACGCAGACGTAGACACGGCAATGAGTGCCAAAATCGACGTGTACCGCAAGGATGGAAAAGGAAGGTTCCTCCAAACAGCGCAGGCGACGACAGCAAACGTCCGCCCGGAGGAACAAGCAAACACCAGCCTTCGCCTTGAAGGACTCCTCAAGAGCGTAGCCGAGGTAATTAAGGTAGCCTGTATCGGCCGGGCAGATAATTTGCGTCTCCGTCAAAAACAGCATTGCTGGACGGGCTGTCTTGAGATGGTGGTGGACAGCTAAGAGGTTAGAATGGAGCCCGCGGATGTTAGCGAGCCCCACCTCGAATAATGGTGTTTTGGTGGGATAATGCACCGCTGTACGACCAGTTCTTTTATTTTGCGCTGCCATGATTGTTGGAGTGAGAGGCGTGAAATTGAGGTGTCGTTGCCGCGTTTTGCATAGTTAATGTGTGTAGGCCTGTTTCGCCAGGGAACAGCCGACAGCTGATTTGCGCTGACCTTCCGCACGGAAGGGCCCCCGAACCCCCCGGAAGTGGCCGCCGGGACCCAACGTCCGGTCACCAACCGGCACGACGGACCACCCCGAGATTATGCGTGGCATGGTGGGGCAGCCTCACGGACTGGTTAGGTCCACTTGGGCCCCTGTACTATACCACGGGTGGCCAGCGGAACAGCCGTTTCTTCGGGTCTTCCTGGGTGGAGGGTCAACGCAGTCAACCTGGCACTGGGTCGACTGAAGCCCACACAAACCACACAAATCGCAGCAACGACCCCTCAAGCTCTGGCTGTGCGCTAGCTGATCCCGAAACGCGGACAAAAAATGGCCACTTGACGGGTTTTACGTCATGCGCACGGTGGTCGCTAGCCAGTCGGGTTTTTCAAGCCCTACCACCAGAAGTTGGTCACTCGATTAGCACCACCCGGGGATCACGTGTAGGGTCTCGAGGGTAAAACCTACGGACGTGAGCGACTCCAAGCGAGTCTATCAAGTTGACAGTTAATGTAATTTGAAATGAAAAATTGGAGGGCGACATACACGGTAATTTTTTTATCATACTGGAAAATTTTAGAGGCAGCTCGGTAGACGCTAGACGACTCATATCAATAAAAAAAACATGTGGTTATATTTTTTAAATTTTATCCGCCAATAATATTAAATTATAGACATTGTTCTTGTTTACTACAAGATAAGGTAAGATTATGAATGAATAAAGCATTTACTACTACGGGCTTAGGAAAATGCGGCAACGTCGCATTATTAATTCAAGCAAGATCAATCTACAACTCGTTTGAAATAAGAGTTATTATTGCACTAGACACTACAATAGTGAAAGACAGAGACAGTCGGCGCCGGCGGCGGCGTTTTGTTGTTTGCTGTCGCTTGTCGGCACGAGCCGGCCGGCTTTAGTTCGCCTTTGACCACGGCGATGCATTAAAGCGAACGGACGCGCCGATGAATTATATATTTTATTATTTTTGTATATTTGGTTATGTAAACAAAGCAGACAACACTCTTGCCGTTCTAAAACAACCAACACTCCGACCACCCTAACCGGCCACTCTCCCCCCACCACCTACTCACTCCGGGTGATGTTTTGGAACGTAGCCCTGAGGCGCGCCGAATGGAATCGAATCGCATCGGCGAAGAAATTCTCCTGTCAAGCAATTCGCCCGGTCGACTCGATTCGGCGCGCTTCGGCTCGTCGCTAATGGACGCAGTTTCATACAAATTATATAGTAGGCGACTTTTTGCGATTCGATTCGACTCTGCTCGGCGGCGCTAGTGGACGCGGGGCTTAATCGTCAGCTCTGTGAGCGCAGTTATCTATTTCGGACCGCTGCCCAATTCCAATCCAAATTCCAAACCGACTTTTGTTTGACAGGAATACTTTTATTTTGTGTGTTTGTTTTGTTCACTAGCATTTTTGTGTTCTTTTCTGTATTATTCCTGCTACTATACTTATTCAGTCAATGGCAGTTAAGTTTATGCTTGAAGCGTCTAAATGATAAAGAAAAGTGTGGAATGAATAGTAAAAGCCTACCTTTTACAAAATTGATAATTTTTGAAAATTGCTTTGCAACTAATATTGAAAATGATAAAAACCAAACCTTGGTGCGGCGGCATTGATGAAGAATATGAAACTCAACATTTTGGCTTTGGTGCTCAACGTCTTAAAATATCTATACGACAAATGGTTGAACAGAAAATTAAAACTGGTGTGAAGGATATGGAAGCATACTTACAAGACTCTCTGGACCTCAATGATACTGATAAAAATACTTTGACACGTTCATGTGATCAACTGATTAGGCTCTATTGTGAACGCGCTGGACCTTCGTTGGAAATAATTGATACTGAAATAGACCGTCTCTTGAAGATTCCTCCAAACGTTCTTTTACCTGAAGATGAATCTCATTTACAAGATATGACTGATGAAGATTATGAGAAATTAAAAGATGAAGTTGCTTCTTTGAGAAAGTGTGTTGAACGAGGAGCCCTGATGGAAGCACTGTTAACGGCTGAAGATGAAGAACTATCAACAGTAGAGAAAGTGTGTGAAACTGCAAAGAAAGATATGGAAGTGCTGGACTCTTTGCTAAAACATGCTGACAGTAGTAACAACATAAAAATTATACAGACTCAAACACAATTTCTTTGTGCAAGTATACCATTTATGAAGAATGATGATGAAGTAAGGATATTTGATGAGTAGAATATCATTTGTCTACAAAATCACTTTGCAATATCGAGCCTAGTTTTTTCAGTACACATTTTCAACAACTAAGGCCCTCTATACTATTTATTAAGTGAAACAATTGTCATATTGTTTTTACTTGCATGTAAATTTTTTTTGTCTTTTTTATATTAAAAAAGTTCCTTAGATGGCTACTGAAGTATTCACAACGCTACATATCCCTAACAAAATGTATTACTGGGCTAACACTAGTCTCACTTAAGCGTCAGACATCCAGCAGGCCTGGAATTATGTTAAAAGAGACTTGTAATTGTTTAATTTCAGTTTGACATAGGCTTATTTTGTTAGTTTTTTATCATTTTAATTTATTAGGAACATCAAATTTTGACAGTGTAATTAAAACAAGTTAGCATCAGTTATTGAAGGAACATAACTTAGATCTTTCAAGCCTAGTTGTATTATATGAAATAAAAACAATTTATAAAAAATAACCTTTTTATTGTATAAGATAACTCTGTTGTCACTGTTATTCAATGATGTATTTCTGTAGTTCCCTTTGTTATAATTAATTTCACGCCATAGTTTTATAATAAATCTGTTTATGAGTTTACTTTTTGAAATATGGCCAAAATAGAATTGTTTTGGGTTATCTGAATGAAGACAAAACAAGATGTCACAACAGTATTATAATATAAAAGCACACTAAACAACATAGTATGGTTTTTATAAGTGGAAATGTATATTTACACAGTAAATTTAACAAAGGGAAACTTAATACATAGTAGGGTTTTAATATTTATAGGTCAAGGAAGAAAGGGTAAAGTATATCCCACCAAAAACATTCTGTAAAAAACTAGCCAAGTCTCGATGGAGCTGCTTGTTTATCTCTAAAAAGTAATGAAATCTAGACAAAGTCGTGCCAAGTCTAAGGTTCCTTACTGCGATTTCTTTATTATTATAGTTAATGTTGTGTGACTTGGCCGTCGACTTGTACCCACTAATGTATAAAGAATGTTCAACGACCAAGTCACACAACATTAACTAAAATAATAAAGAAATCGCAGAAAGGAACCTTAGACTTGGCACGACTTTATCTAGATTTCATTACTTTTTAGAGATAAACAAGCAGCTCCATCGAGACTTGGCTAGTTTTTTACAGAATGTTTTTGGTGGGATTTCACTTCTTTTTGTAGAAACGTGAGCTTATTGATTTATTTTATTAGATTTTCTTATTTGACACAGTTTTTTTCTTTTTAGGGGTAGTTTTTTTATTATTACAAACCTTTCTTTTCTTTTTTCTTTTCTTTATTGAAAGCGGCCCACGAAGTTGAATATTTTTTGTAAAGGCGGTATGTCGATATCTCTAATAGTTTGGTTGGGCTCTTGTGTTTTCTAATCAGGGTCACCAGGTACTCCAGATCTTCGATTATCCTATTTTTTATAGTTTTCCCTTTATGTGGCCATTAAACCCTAACTCTGTACCAAATTTCAGCTCTCTGAGTTTATGGGAAGTACTAGTTCTATTTTGATGATCATGAGTGAGTGAGTGAGTGTCATAAATGCGAAACTTTGCTTTCGCTTAACTTCGGAACTAAATGACCTACAGACTTGAAATTTTGGATTTTAGGTATGTGATTATAGCTTACTGAATGACGAAAATTTCTGCGTTCTGGTCTTATCCAGAGGTTCTCAAATAGAGGCCTGAAAATGCGGCGAAATGGTTCCAGTAAGTAAAGGATGGTACGGCAGTGATTGCTTCGCGCTCGACTTGGCGGGGGCACTGCCGTGCCTCCAGATAGAGAAATAAAGGGTGCAATCTGTAGGGAGGTAAAATATGTAAGAACACAGCATTGCTACAGTACGCGACAGGTTGCAGCAATCCAATTTAGATATTGAATACAAAATTATAAGCAACTACGTGAGCAATATCAAAATTGTTATATGTGATCTATGCTGACTTGTGCAGCACTTATACTAAGATGCCATGAGGCCTGTGGGGATGTGCGGGGTGTCTCCGATCTATTCTCAATCTCATACCTCGATTGCCATATCGACCTGTCGCATACTTTAGGACAATTGAATAAAATATAGTCTGTAGTTCCTTCCTTAGTGCTAAATCACACATCGGTTTGTTTCAAACATTTATCTCATAAAGGTGGAAAGGACTACAAGATTGTCAGTCTCAGTTTACATACATATAATGGAGGTGGTGTGATTGTCAGCAAATTGGTACTGAGAAAATCGGGACTTTAGTAAAATATTGGGTTTTATCTTACTGTAATATTTGCCTTTTACTGTCTTTGATTTATTACATCATTTATTAAACTCCATTGCATCATAAGGTTAAGTCTTGCTAATGTCTATAAATCATATACATTTTATCGAGGTTGGTGTTAGCAGATAAGAGCTACATCCTTGGCAAAGCTATCAACAGCTTCATTGTTTACAATACCAGTGACTAGGCACCTATGCTAGAGCTACTAAAATGTTAACGGTCCTCCCTTGTAAAAAGTAGCAACCTGAATACATTGATCCACCCCACACACACAAACTAGAACAATTGAACGAAAACTGCGAAAACTAACCAATTATTTCTCTGAGGTTAGCAGCGGACAGCTTCACATGCGTTGAATATTAAGAAAAAAAAAATAGTAAGGTGCCGCTACTTGTACAGTAAGTTTTTATTTTAATCTTAAGTAATATTGGATTATTTATTGTTTGTGCAGCTAGTTTATGACCTTAATTGTGTGGATTAATTAGATTTTAACGTAAATTTCTTGACCAAATTAATAAAATGAGGTGGTCAAGAAAGGGTAGACTCTTTACTCAAAAAATTCAGTTTTCCACCGGGTGGTCGAAAAAAGGTAAGGAACATCCAAATAAGATTTCTATGCTGTTTTAAAATGTATGGAAAAATATTAAATCTAATTTGATAATGGTGTCAATTCTGTTGGCATTTGTTGGAATAGACTAAATTAAATTTAGTTTTAGTGCTGTCAAATTGTGTTTTTGTTCGAAAATTTTAACTGAAAACAATTTGACAGCCCTAAAACTAAGTCTAGTTTAATCGAATTAGTGCCAACAGAATTGCCACCAATGTGAGCTTTATTTACACATTTTATCTAATGGCCAATTTTCGTCCAATATTTTACTTTGTTAATATAAACCGAATATAATAAACAATAATGTTGGTCGAAAATTGGAAATATGGTATAATCATCCCAGTTTCCGACTGTCTTTTGTCGTTTAGCTAAAATCAAAAGAATTGAATTAATTATTAAAAACTACTTATTTAAATGAATTCTAATAACTTTATTACTTTTTAAACTTTTACTTTATAAATTAATAACTTCGAAAATACGAAAAGTCATGTTGGTCGAAAATCGGTTAGTTAAAGTTTAAATTTAATTAGAGCTATTTCAAAAATATTAATATACCTACGTTCTAATTAGAAATTCATTGTAAAAATATTAAAATTTAATTAGTAATATTAAAATTAAATTAAATATAAAAATTTTATTAAATTAGTCCACCTGGCGTCGTCGTGATAGCGTCGTAAGAGCGTCGTCGAGCGTTGTGAAGTCGAAAAATCGTGGTTTGATTGACTAAGGCCTAATCAACCTAACATAGGGTAGGCTCGAGCCCCTCGGTGGGGACGTTTATGAGCTGTGATGATGACCTGGCGTCGGTCGGCACGACGATGGTCGTCCGGCTTGTCGGTCTGAACGTGGCCGTCGATAAGACGACGGCCATGACGTTCAAGCCGCCGTGTCGCCGCAGACCCCAGGCGGGGCTCCGTGTCCGAGTGGAGGGGGTCCAAGTACAGATTGAGAGCTCAATGAAGTATCTCGGTCTGGTACTGAACCCCCGATGGGATTTCGAGGAGCACTTTAAGCTCCTCTCCCCAAGGCTGTCTGCCGCCGCGGCAGCCCTCGGACGGGTCCATCCCAACGTGGGGGGACCGGGCGCAGCGAGCCGTCGACTTTACCATCATCATCATCATCATTTCAGCCAAGAGACGCCCACTGCTGGACATAGGCCTCCCCCAGGGATCTCCAAACCGATCGGTCCTGCGCCTCCCGCATCCAGCGGCTTCCCGCGACCTTCACCAGATCGTCGGTCCACCTTGTGGGGGGCCTACCAACGCTGCGTCTCCCGGTACGTGGCCGCCACTCAAGGACCTTTCCGCCCCAACGGCCGTCAGTCCTGCGAGCTATGTGTCCTGCCCACTGCCACTTAAGGTTTGCAATTCTTTGGGCTATGTCGGTGACTCTAGTTCTTCTACGGATCTCTTCATTTCTGATGCGATCGCGTAGAGAAACCCCGAGCATAGCCCTCTCCATTGCCCTTTGAGTGACATTGAGCCTTCTGATGAGACCAATTGTAAACGGCCACGTCTCAGTTCCGTACGTCATCACTGGCAACACGCACGAATTGAAGACTTTCGTCTTGAGACACTGCGGTAGATTGGCCGAGAATATACTGCGTAGCTTCCCGAACGCTGCCCAGCCGAGTTGGATTCGTCGATTTACCTCTTTCTTGAAGTTGGACTTACCGAGCTGGACTATTTGTCCCAGGTAAACATATTCGTCAACAACTTCCAGTGTAGAGCCGCCAACCTTCACAGGAGTGGGTACTACATGGGAATTCACCATGATTTTGGTCTTGTCCATGTTCATTTTAAGACCCACTTGTTGGGAAACTCTACAGAGGTCTTCGAGCATTGTGCCTAGATCTTCCACGGTCTCAGCCATGACTACGATATCATCGGCAAAACGAAGGTGGGTCATGTACTCGCCGTTTATGTTGATGCCGAGTCCTCTCCAGTCCAAAAGCTTAAATACACCTCCAACGCGGCTGTGAACAGTTTCGGCGATATAACGTCACCCTGTCTCACACCACGCTGAAGTCGTACTGGTTTCGAGTTTTGGTCCTGAAGGCGGACTGACATGGTGGCGTTTTCGTACAATGACTGCAACACTTGGATGTACCGATAGTCTATTTGGCACCTCTGGAGTGATCTAAGTACGGCCCAGGTCTCGACAGAATCGAAGGCTTTCTCATAGTCCACAAACGCCAAGCATAGTGGCAGATTATACTCCTCGGTCTTCTGTATAACCTGCCGCAGCGTATGGATGTGGTCTATGGTACTATAGCCTTTACGGAATCCGGCTTGTTCGGGAGGCTGGAAGTCGTCAAACCTGCGCGCGAGACGATTCGTGATAACTCTCGAGAACAGCTTGTATACATGACTCAGGAGCGTGATGGGTCTGTAGTTCTTCAACTGGGCCCTGTCGCCCTTTTTGAAGAAAAGTGCCACCACACCCCTGTGCCATGCTTTAGGCGTATTGCCCTCGAGTATGATGGAGTTAAATAGCCTCTGCAGCGTTTTCCGGACTGGTAGTCCACCCGCTTTCAAAAGCTCAGCTGTAACTCCATCAACACCCGGTGCCTTGTTGTTTTTTAGCTGTTTGAGAGCCACACTAATCTCGTACAGGCTGACGTCCGGGATGTCTTCGGTGTAATGCCGGATCAATTTGGCTCTAGGATCTGTGGCCTGAATGACAGGTGCCTGCGATGTTGTATAAAGCTGTCCATAGAAGCGTTCGATCTCAGCCATAAGCTCAGGTCGAGACGTAACGACTCTGCCGTCCTCTGTCTTCAGCTTCATCAGCAGACTCTGACCGAGTGACAGATCTCTTGCGAACACTTTGGAGCCCTTGTTCCGCTCGATGGCTTCCTTAATACGTTCCGTATTAGATCGGCGTATGTCGCGAGTCAGAGACTTCGAGATCTGTTTGTTGAGTCGCCGACGAGCATCTTCAGAACACTGCAGACCCATCCCACGCCTTTCTTCCATGAGCTTAATTGTCGGCTCTGAGATCTTGCTCCTTTGCTTAGTACGGCTGGGTTTGAAAAACTTCGAACCCACCGTAAGGACAGTTTCCACAAACCTGTCATTATATGTGTCCACATCCGTGCAATCCTCCAGGCAAGCGAAGCGATTCTGCAATTCGAGTTGGAAGCGTTCGGGGTTTTGGATCTGGATGGCTTCAGGACGGAGCGTTGACTTCATCAGTCGATACCTCTCAGCTTTTACGTTAAGATTCAATGCGCCTCTCACCATTCGGTGATCGCTTCCCGTGTTGAACGCATTGATCACTGAGACGTCATTGAAAATGCGAGTCTTAGTCGACATGATGAAGTCAATCTCATTTTTTGTCACGCCATCCGGACTTTTCCAGGTCCAAAGAGTTCATCATATAGAGTCCCTCTCTCTCCATGTAATCGGCTAGCATTTGACCACGGTAATTCTGGATTCCAGCTCCAAATTGCCCCACTTTCAACTCACTATCGCCACGCTTGCCTAGCCTTGCGTTGAAGTCTCCCATGACAACGGTGTAGTGAGTTTTGGAAGCATGTATTGCCCGAGAAATGTCCTCATACATGGCTTCCACTTCCTCGTCGGGGTGCGTCGAGGTCGGGGCGTATACCTGTATGACCTTCAACGAATACCGTTTGGTAATTCTGAGTATAAGGTACGCCACCCTATTCGACACACTTCCGATCTGTACAACGTTGTTCACAAGAGACCTGTGGACGATAAATCCGACACCACCTTGGGACAGGTCTTCGCCCTCCCGGAAATAGAGCAGGTTGCCGGATTTGAGAACCATCGTGTCCTCACCCTCTCTTCGGACTTCGGACAGTCCCACTACACTCCAGCGAATCCTGCTTAGTTCCTTTTCAAGTTCCAGCAGCTTCTCCTCGGTCCGCAGTGTGCGCGCGTTATATGTGGCCAGGGCCAAGGTCGTTTGCTCGGCCAATCACCTCGGCCTAGATTCAGAGGTGATTGGGTCATGGCCCTGTCAGCTCTGCATCAGTAGGAAGCATTCCTTCTATGCTACCGAGCGGGTGGGCGGGTTGCGGATAGCCAAACCTTGGTCACGTCGAGGTTACTAAGCCGTGACGAGGCTGAGGTGTCACACTTGTGATCCCGGACAAAGAAGGCTGCCCTGAAGCCCAACCCAAGGCCAGGGGTATAACCTATACCTTTCTCCCGTCCACCCCAACTATCACTCCTTCCACCACTTCCAATCTTTACCCTCTCCCTTCTCCTTCTCCTATCATAATATCCGCTTCCCCTAATTCAAGGTGTTATGCGATCCGTGCCGATGAATGCGTGGCTGGGAGGGAGCCCAGTCGTGAACGGAGCCTGCACGGGACCAGGGTGATCCGGAGCAGTAATTAGCCCTTTCCCCGGCAAGCGGGGCTCTGCCGGGGATGACCGTATATTTCCCTAGCTACTCGTGGGACTTAAATGGACAATGAAAATGACCTTTTGAGAACTCCAATTTCCTCTCCGAAAGGAGAACCGTTTGGCGCTGGGTCGGCTAGTTCGCCCTTCACCAAAATTGCGGAGGACTTCACAACCTTATCTGTGGACAGCGCTTCGGCAGCAGGGACACAGATGAAGTTAGTAGAAGCCCCAAGCAAACCCACTAAGGAGGTCTCAGACACACAGCCCGTGGCCGGCGCTTCGGCAGCTGATACATGGACTCTGTCAAAGACCTCTCAGAAATCTAAGTGGAAATCGCTTAGTGGTGCGGCCCGAAAAAGGTTCAGGAAGCTCCGGGCATCGGACTTGGGCAAACAGGATGCCTTTGACCTATGCCGTAAGCCCTGGAACCAAATCGAGGCCGAACAACCTCAACTTCAGAGACCGAAGCCGCAAAAACGTGCTCGCTCTGAAGAAGAATCCCCTCAGGTCCAACCGAAAAAAACATCCCGGACGGACCAGGGCGCCGAACCGAGGCCGAGGTACAGTGCCGTAGCGGGCTCCTCTCGCGTGGGGATCCGAAATTCGGAACCCATGAGTGAGGAGCAGATGCGGCTTGTACATCGTGCTCTCCTTAAGTCCATCACCAGCAATTTTGCGGGGATGGATAAAAAGGGTTCGGGACCAAAATTTATGGGCTTCACACACAAGCCAGGCTGGGTCCTAGTCACTTACGAGGGACAGGCGACCCTGGACTGGCTTGTGGGTGTAATCCCAAACTTAAAGCCGTGGCCTGAGGCAGATCTCAGGACCATTCCTGAGTCGGAGCTGCCTAAGCCTCATGTTGGGACTACTTTTGTGCCCTCCAGCGAGGCGGAGACAACTGACGAAGCGCTGGTGTTGCTGAGGGCACAAAATGAAGGCCTCAACACAGAGCTCTGGAAGGTCCTCCACAGGAGGGACGGGGTGGGAGGGTCACTTGTGACTTTCTCACTCGACGACCCTTCTGTGGAGGCCCTCCGGGCTAACGATGGTCGGGCCACCCTCGGGTTCAAAACGGTGGTTTTCAGAATCCGAGGTGGCTCTGACACAGACACGCCTAACCGGGCGCCCGTGCGGCAGCAGGAGACCGAAGTGGCAGAGGGGAAGATTCAGGGAGCCTCCCAAGAGCACCTGAGTGAACCGCCTCCACCCAAGTCTTCTGGTGCCAGCACGGGGGCCGCGAGTGTGCCGCCTCCCACGCCTTCCACTTCTAGTGGACAGACGGCAGCGAGAGTGCCGGGGTCATGGAGAGGACTGGTTGGGAAACCCCCACCACCTTCCAACCTGCGGCCTCCGCTGAAGTCTACCAAGGGCGGAGGGAGCGGTACAAGAGGCGGGAAAACTGCGGGGAGGGGCACAAACAGTGCAGCAGGACGACCACGTCCTCCAGCCAATGTGCCACGTCCCCCCAAACAGTAATGCAATGGCTACCCCAATGGTAAACAGAGCGAGAATCCTACAGGCCAACCTCCACCATGCTGCAGCTGCGTCTGCGGTGATGGAGTGTTGCTTCGCCGGCAACAAGGTGGATCTCGCTCTAATCCAAGAGCCATGGGTAGCCAATGGCAATATTCTGGGGCTGTCGTCTGCAGGTAAGATTTTAGTACATGCCGGTGGCCATAGACCCAGAGCCTGTATAATATTTCGGAGAGATATTAACCTTTTGCCTGTTACAGAGCTTTGCAGTGATGATCTGGTTGCAGGATATGTAAATCTCGCCGGGTGGACCGGGCCCAGAGTAATTTTGTGCTCGGCCTATCTACCGGGCGAGAAACCTAACCCCACGGAGGATCTGGAACGGGCGGTGGAGTACGCGCGTCTGCATAGGGCAGAGCTCCTAGTGGGATGCGACGCCAACGCCCACCATACTGCGTGGGGAAGCACAGGCGTGAACGCTAGAGGTGAGTTATTGTTTGACTTTCTTGTCGCTAATGGACTCATCACACTTAACTTAGGATGTATCCCGACCTTTGTTACACGTACCAGGCAGGAAGTACTGGACATTACCTTTGCCACAAAGAATCTCGCTAGACATATCGCTGACTGGCAGGTTAGTGACGAAAACTCCATGTCTGACCACAGGCATATCCGGTTTGACATAGAAGCTGCGATTTCTTGTCAAACTGAAATATTTAGGGACCCAAGGAAGACCAACTGGGACGAATATAGAGACCAGCTCAAGTCAAACCTTGAAGTAATGCCTAAATATATTAGAACAGTAGACGGTATTGAGCTAGCAGTGGAGACTGTTACCATAGGAATCAAGAAAGCCTATGAAAGTAGTTGCCCTGCGAAAAACAAAACCTCTACAACCAGAGTCCCATGGTGGAACACTAAGCTGCAGAAGCTTAGGGCAGAAACCAGAAGATTGTTTAATAGGGCTAAACAATCTAATGAATGGGACACCTACCGAAAAGCCCTAACCAGTTACAACATTGAAATTAGGAAGGCAAAGAGAGCATCCTGGAGGAAGCTGTGCGAGGAAGTACAAAGCCTGCCTCGCACGGCAAGACTCCAAAAAATGCTCTCAAAAGCTGTGCCTAATCCAGTCGGGCTACTAAGAAAGCCCGATGGAACCTTCACGTCAAGTGAAACCGACACACTGGAGTTACTAGCGGCCACCCACTTTCCTGGCTCTGTGAGCAAATCCTGCTCGCAGGGAACAATTGGCAACCTCCGCAGGCCAAATAACGAGGACTGGCGTAGAGCGGCCATAATAATAAGACCGAATCAGGTACGGTGGGCTATTGACTCCTTTAAACCATACAAATCTTGTGGAGAGGACGGCATCTTTCCCGCACAACTTAAAGAAGGAGCAAACGTCCTCACTCCCCATCTGGTCAAAATCTTCAGGGCAAGTTTGGCCTCTGCCGAGCACACCCTGTTGGTGTGCCCGGCCTGGCGACGCCAGCGCAGCGAACTCATCGTTGCGCTGGGTGACGGAAACCTCTCGCTGACGAGCATGGTCGTGGCCATGCTCCGCGGCGAGGCGGAATGGGGGGCTGTCACCTCCTTCTGCGAGGACGTCATCTTGCAGAAGGAGGCCGCGGAGAGGGAGCGGGAGAATGATCCTCAAGCCGCTCCCATCCGCCGCAGACGGACAGGCAGGCGAAGGCGGGCATTCGCACAAGCGATGCCCGCCTAATGACCCTGCCGTGGAGGCCTGCGTGCACGGTTGGCCCCGGGCACGTCGCCGTAAGGCCCTCCGTCTGGGGATTGCCCTAGTGTTCTCGGGCAATCCCCCCTTGGCGATAGCCCGACCAGTTAGGTCGGGCTAGCCCGGGCGCGTCGGTAGTGGTAGTCGCAGTGTGGACCCTACCACGCGCGCCCATAAGGGCAGGGAGAACACCGGGGGGTTTAGTGGGTAGGCCCGGCTCACTGCCGGGAGAGCCCCACACACGCTCGTCGTCTAGCCAACGGCGAGTACGGTGCGGTCACGCATTCCCCTCGAAAAAAAAAAAAAAAAAAAAAGGGCAAGTTTGGCCTGGGGATATATTCCAGAGAGGTGGACCACAGTTAAAGTCATATTTATACCTAAGGCGGGCAAGAAGGACCGATCACAACCGAAGTCCTACAGGCCCATAAGCCTCTCATCCTTCCTTATGAAGGTCATGGAAAAGGTTATAGATATACACATTAGGGAAACAGTATTGACTGTAAACCCTATTCATCCTACCCAGCACGCTTACCGTAGAGGCAAATCAACCGAAACGGCCCTGATCAGCTTGACTGACAGGATAGAAAAAGCGCTGGAGGACAAGGAAATTGCACTATGTGCATTTTTAGATATAGAGGGCGCATTTGACAACGCACCTATAACAATGTTAGTCAGGGGATTGGAAAACAAAAATGTAGACCCGACTACAACCAGGTGGGTAGAGGCAATGCTCTCCAACAGGGGAGTTAAAATATCTCTACACAAATCATCAATTGAACTTCTGTCCACAAGAGGCTGCCCGCAGGGAGGTGTCTTGTCTCCCCTCCTGTGGACTCTTGCGGTAGACAAATTATTGTACAACATGGCTGACCTCAATTTCGACACCCAAGGATACGCAGATGACCTTGTGGTGACGGTACGAGGCTTCTGCCAAAGTACAATATCTGACATTATGCAGAAAGCCCTCAATACCATAAACAACTGGTGTAGGGAAAACAACCTCTCAGTGAATGCTGATAAAACTGTTATAATACCATTTACCAGGCGAAGACGGCTTGAAAAGCTTGTTAAGCCTCGGCTAAACGGGAAGGATGTGCAGTTCTCTACAGAGGTCAAATACCTGGGCGTCACTCTTGACCAGAAACTGACTTGGAACTCACATCTTACCAACATAATAGATAAGGCAAAAATTGCCTTAGGGGCTTGCAGTCGAATGGTTGGGACCAACTGGGGTCTAAGCCCCAGATCGGTCCTATGGCTGTACTTAACCATTGTACGCCCGATAATTACGTACGGCTCAGTGGTGTGGTACAACAAAGCCAAACAAAAAACCGCTGCAAATAGGTTAGGCAGTCTACAAAGAACTGCCTGTCTCATGGCTACAGGCGCAATTTCCACCACGCCTGGGGCGGCCCTGAATGCGCTACTGCGACTCACACCCCTGGACATGTTTATTGTCAAGGAGGCGATAGCGTGTGCGTACAGGATGAATGCCCAAGGCGGGTTCAAATGTCTGTCCCTTCGACAAAGGTCTCTATTAGACCTAGTCAATGAGACACCAATACTAAGCATGAACTCTGATATCATGCCTCCACGTTGCAATTTCAATAGAAACTACAAAGTGGAACTTCTCTCTAGGGATGACTGGCTAAACAAGCAAGTTACCTATGAGACAGAAAGCACCGTATGGTTTACCGATGGATCCAAGATGGGGTCCAAAGTGGGCTTTGGTATATATAGAGAGCAGCCACTGCACAAGTTCTCACAAAGCTTGGGCAGCTTCGCCTCTATCTTCCAAGCGGAGGTTTATGCCATCTCAGAATGTGCGGAAACCAACCTTGTAATCAACCAAGTCAACCACACAATATATATAAATTCAGACAGTCAAGCAGCTTTACTGGCGTTGAGCAGTAACCTCGTGACCTCAAAGCTAGTGGATGACTGTATGAACCGCCTAAACACTCTGGGACACAGTAACAGAGTAATACTTAGATGGGTCCCAGGGCATGCGGGAATCACTGGCAACGAATGTGCCGATGAGCTCGCCAGAGCTGGCGCCGAAGGAACGCAATATGGTCCTGAACCATTCTGTGGTATACCCAAAAGCCTCGCCCGTCTAACGCTTGAAACCCATTACGACAATAAGTCCTACAATGCGTGGCTGCATATGCCAGGACTTAAACACCTATGCCTATGACCGTAGTACCTGCAAACAGATCCGAGGATTAAGCAGGAACAACATACGCACTTTGGTCAGAGCCCTCACTGGACACTGTCGCCTTAATAAGCACAAGTCCATCATGGGGTTGAGTGAGTGCAGAGAGTGCAGGGTCTGCCACGAGGCAGAAGAGACACCTATGCACTTGCTCACAAACTGTGGACCACTGATGCGTAAACGCAGCCTACACCTGGGCAAACACTTACTGTCACCAGATGAGGTCAAGCACCTCTCCCCCAAGAAAATACTGCACTTTTTAGAAGATGCTGGGCTTGTGGGAGAACTGTAATAGTGGCGGTCACAATAGATCTCGTAGGTCGCAGTGACAAAACATAGCCGCTCATTCTAATAAAAAAAAAAAAAAAAAATGTCGTTTGACGGGGGATCTCCGCCGCCCGGGGATTCTTTGCACCCCAGGTCCCAGTACCGCGTCGACGTCCGTCACCGCCGGCACGGCCTCCAGAACCGCCGGGCACTTGGGGCCTTTGTTTTAGGTTTAAGTTCATGGGGGGTTTTGGGCCGTCTCCCACCACGCTGGCCCAGTGCGGGTTGGTGGGGAGCGCCAGAGCCTCGTCTGTTATATAGCAGGGTGCACCGCGTGCAGGTGAGGTTGGCTTGGGTCCCAATAGGTGATATTTGGAACCCCTTACACCTGGACTTTACCAAACGGTGATAAAGTCGATGGTGCTGTACGGAGCCCCGATTTGGGCGGAGCGTCTCGCCACCCAAACGGTGGCCCTCCTGCGCAGGCCGCAGAGTCATTGCCACCCGGGCCGTGCGGGCCTACCGCACGGTCTCTCACGGGGAGGCCTGCCTTCCAGCGGGCTCGCCCCCGTGGGATGTCGGGGACGCGTCCTTGTGGCCGTGCACCGACATCGGGTGGCAGCGAGGAGTCGGGTGGAGCGCCCAGCGCAGGAGGTTGCGCGCACAACACAAGGCACCTGGCGCAGAGGAAGGCTCTTCGCCAGTAAGCCGAGACGCTCGCCCACTCAGCCGCCGGCCACTGGACGATCGAGGCCGTTCGTCCAGTGTTAGAGGAGTGGGTTGGGCGCCGGCAGGGCGGCCTCACCTACCGAATGGTACAGATGATGACCAGGTACGGCTGCTTCGGCTATTATCTGTACCATGTCGCACGGAGGGAGCAGACGCCGCAGTGGTGACACTGCTCCCGACGACATACATAGGTAGGGGTGCGCCCGTCGCACTGGCCAGCGTCGTATGCGAGATGCTGACCGGTGCGACGGCATGAGAGGCTGTCGCCTCCTGTGAAGATGTGATCTCGCAGGAGGCAGCGGGGCGGGCGCGAGAGGTCGACCCTCTCGCCGCACCGCTCCGACACAGAGGGTTGGGTAGAAGGAGGCGCACGTTCCTGGACGCTAGCCACCAACTCCCTTAAGCAAGCTGGGGATGAAATAGCCCGGCCGGCCGACAACCAGTTGGGAGACATTACTTTTCTACCCCTGGCCTCCCCGTCTTGGGGGCCGCGTTATTGCACTTGGCGACCCCTCCGTAGAGTAAGGCCCGGCGCTTGGATCAGTGATGCTTGCTCACCGTCGGGCCTGTATTCAGGGGGCGCACTCGGGGAATCGCTAACGCCAATCCTGATTGTGCCTCTATGGGGGTAGAAGTTGGTGGAGGGTGGTTTATTCAGGTATGGGGTTTTTACCCGAGTCCAATGGCATATCCTTGGGGCGGCCTTGTCAGCTGTTTACAGTCCCTTATCGAATTGTAAAGAGATTTCCCCTCCTTAAAACAAAAGCTTCGATATTGTGACCACATGAAACTGAATTAAAACTGCATGTTTTCATACTCCGAATCTGAATAGCAAGAGACGTCTATTAGGACCCGGGTTCGAAATTTCGAATAGTCAGTGATGCTGGCTCACCAACTTTCATAAATATTAAAAGCTGATTATTTTGGTACCTATTTTAATTTCAAAAAATATATAAATTCTATCATACTTTTATTCATAAAAATCTTGCTTAATTAATTGGTCGAAAACTGGTCAAGAGATGGACGAAAACTAGAATTTTTGGTCGAAATCTGGTAAAATCGGCAATTTAACGCTTGGATTTAATATAAAAAAAAACTGTTAATTTGACTATTATAAAATATATAATTATTAAAATTAGACTATATTATGAGGAGTTACCACAATTTATTTTGATACAAAATACATGTCAGAACACACATAATATTTTTATTCCCAAAGTTGGCATCTCCACTAATTGGTCGAAAACAGGCGAATCTACCCTATACAGGTTGCCCCACGATGTTTTCCTTCACTTTAGGAGCGTCAGACAATTTCAGACAAATGTACATAATATGAAATTCGAAAAAAGATAAACACATTGGTACGTGGCAGTTTCTTAAACGCAATAATAAAATATTGAGGTCAGAAAATCGAGATTAAAACTATCCCATCATCGTTGAAGTTGGATCAAATTACATAGGTACTACGACGATTTAAATCTCTGGGTACGAGTACAATCACAGAACACAGAACTGCGTTCTGTGGGTACAATCATAACCGGTTAAGTAGACCTAGTTTCGGAGTTTACCCCGGACAAGCGTCGCGATACATACTCGCACTTTACAAGCGTGGTTGACTAAGGTAAGGCCTAATCGCCCTAGTCTAGGGTAGGCTCGAGCCCCCCGGTGGGGAGGTATATGAACTGTTGATGATGACGATGATGAAGCATCGTGACACGAGATTTTTATATACCTACATATTAGCTCTATCTCCATTTCTCAATACAACACAAATAGGTTCTTAACTATTTTTTTGTTTAGGGGTAAAATATTCAGCTGTCATCTTTCCCAGCAGACCCCACATGTTATACCTATGCTCTAGGTTCTAGGTATGTCCTACGTCCTACCTATTTTATTATTTTTGTGAACATTTTTATTCCACATATCTATGGTTGTCAAAGAGTTGTCGCAGGTTGTCAGGTCATGATTATGTTGTGATTGATGATAACTGCGGGAACTTTTAATTTAATTGCGTTAAGCCGCCTGAGTCTTTATTAAAATAAATAGGTAGTAGTTACATTACACTGTGCGAAAAACTGAATTGCGTGCAAAAAACTGAATTGCGTGCAAAAAACTGAATAGGGTAGTTGACTCATATCAAAATTTATTAAAATATTGTTTATTTCTAACAGTATTTGGCATAAGGTTCTACAATATACCGATTTTAATAAATAACAATGAATGATTACTGTAAAATTTTAATTTGAAAATGCTAGAAATAATCTTTTTTTATCTCACGCCGTAAACGCTTTGATATCCTGTGGTCAGGGCCGTGACGTCACACATATAGTAAACAAAGAAATGTCAAATTTGATTCAAGAACTCGTCGATTTGCGCTATTCTTTCCTAAAACTGGCAAAAAATCGTCCAAATCTCCGTTATTATATGTGTAAATATCGTTAATTATTTGCATTAATAGCAAAATCAACCATTGATGTTGGATTTGTGAGAGCAGATAGTACAAATCTTCCGAAAATCGACAGATTGATGGTCAAGAGATTCTTTGTGTATCGCTCTAAACAATATAAGTACAATTTCAATACTGTTATAATGAAGTTATAATGGTCAAGTTTTCTCTACGTCTGGCGTTAAAATTTGGTTGGTCGGCTGCAGTCAGTTTTCATTCTAACTGAAAGATTAAAAATTTAATTAATGATTTTACATACAACCTAAAAACTTCTATTTTGTTTAAGTTGAAACTGAAGTACCTACATAGATTGAGTTATTCATTTATAGTACTTACATTAATGTGATTTAGCAAAAATACATTTGAGTTTCAGTAGATAGTTACAGGATTTCTTTAAGCGAGTGTTAATCAATTTTAAGCAAGAGTTATTTCGCATATCTATATCACTGGGTACGGCTAATCCACAGCCACAGCTTTCCTGGAGTCTTTGAAGAGGTAATTCCTGTTCTATTGTCCCGTTCCATATACTACAGTTTTACTATATTTTGTGATATTTAATAAAAAGCATTGTTTTTGTGAGGTTATTTCGCCTCGGTGCTTTGTTTACTATAAGACTGACGTCATTTGATGTATGCCACAGATAATCAACAGACTATCATGGCTGACCGTGTTTTCGGTCCAAAATTGAAAATCTTAATTTAAAATAGATTTTTTGCACTTTTTAGGCATCGAAAAAAAAAATATTCATGTGCTATGGTCTAATACAACAATTATGAACATTTTAAGCCCTACTTTAAAAAAGGGTCAACTAGCCTATTGCGTACAAAAAACATTTTGCTATGACCATTTTGTGAACTGTTGGGGTTCGGTCGGTGCGTTCGCGAATTTGCCGATTTCGCTTGCCGTTGTCGTCTCGTCCCTCGTCGACTCGTCGTGAATGACTTGCGTCAGCGTGCCGTTGCCGCCGTCGCCGTATTCATTTTCTCAGTAGCGGCGCGGGTTTCGCAGTGTGACAACGTTTGGTTGTTTCATCAAAGTAAACATAACCTCTTCGCGTTCGGTCGTGTAAATTTTCGATACCATAATATTGGAACAGCTGTTGGTTGTTTCGAAATTATTTCGGTTGTGAAACTTGGCATTTGTGTGCAGGAAGTGATTATAGGTCATTCGGAGGCCTATATTTTTTGTTTGGTTTTTGCGGAGATCCGCTTGCTGGCGCATACAGCGTTGCGGCCGTGAACTTGCAATTCGAAGTTTTGAACTACTTTTCTGGAATTTGTGGTAAGTCATTACACATATAACACACATACAAAAGAAAGTTATTTCCATTATCTGCGAGATATCAAAGACAATATATTTTTCTATTGACGGAATCTCGAAGATGAGTTTTGGCAGTCGCAACCTGTTCGAGTCCGCAAATAAATTCGTATAGGTATGTACCTAGGTAGGCAGGTAGGCTAGGTAGGTATTTGTAGGTTGCTGACTTGCTGTGTTTCTGTTTGCTGTTGCTGCCTTGCTGGCTGCTGCCCTGTTTTAGTTCAAAAAATACCTACAACTATAATAGCTAGGGTAGATTAGCCTGTTTTCGACCAATTAGTGGAGTTGCCAACTTTGGGAATAAAAATATGTGTGTTCTGACATGTATTTTGTATCAAAATAAATTGTGGTAACTCCTCATATAGTCTATTTTTAATAATTATATATTTTATAATAGTCAAATTAACAGTTTTTTTTATTATTAAATCCAAGCGTCAAATTGCCGATTTTACCAGTTTTCGACCAAAAATTCTAGTTTTCGTCCATCTGTTGACCAGTTTTCGACCAATTAATTAAGAAAGATTTTTATGAATAAAAGTATGATAGAATATATATTTTTTTTAATAAAAATACTAAAATAATCAGCTTTTAATATTTATTAAGGCTGTGTCTATTTGAACCCGGGTCCTAATCATCATCATCGACCTACACTCGTCCACTGCTGGACATATGTCTCCCCTAATGCACGCCACCGCGCCCGATCTTCGGCTACTCTCATCCAGCCCACTCCAGCCAGCCTACATATATCGTCATCCCATCTTGTCGCAGGGCGTCCCACACTACGTTTACCGAGTCGCGGTCTCCACTCAAGCACCTTACGACTTCAACGGCCGTCAGTTCTGCGGCTCATTAGGCCAGCCCACTGCCATTTCAGTTTACTAATTCGGTGGGCTATGTCGGTGACTTTGGTTCTCTGACGGATCACATCATTTCTGATACGGTCTTTCAGAGATACTCCGAGTATAGCCCTTTCCATAGCACGCTTAGTGACTTTAAATTGGTGGACTAGTCGAGCCGTGAGTATCCACGTCTCGGCACTGTATGTCATGACTGGGAGGACGCACTGGTCGAAGACTTTCGACTTAAGACATTGAGAAATGGGTGACGAGAAGACATGTCGAAGCTTACGAAATGCTGCCCAGCCCAGCCGAATTCTTCTGTTGGCTTCCCTCTCGAAGTTGTTTCTGCCTAGTTGAAGAGTTTGCCCTAGGTACACATATTCCTGTACAACTTCGAGAGATACTCCATTTACTACAACCTGTCCCAGATCAACGAGCTCGTTGAACATGACCTTGGTTTTATCCAAGTTTATCCAAAGACCGATGCGTTCGGAAGACTCAACCAGGCTTTTCACCATCTCTTGTAAGTCTTGCAGAGTTTCAGCCATAATGACGATATCGTCCGCGAATCGTAAGTGTGAGATGCACTCGCCGTTTATATTAATGCCACGTCCTGTCCAGTTGAGCGTTCCGGATACATCCTGCAGCGCAGCGGAGAAAAGAGTTTCGGTGATATTACATCCCCCGGCCTCACACCACGTCACAGAAGGATAGGCTCAGTTTGACCATTCTGGACAACGACGAACATATATCGCCAATCAACTTGGCACCTATGCAAAGACTCTAGAACAGACCAGGTCTCGACGGAGTCAAAAGCTTTCTCATAGCCCACAAATGCCATGCACAGGGGTTGGTTATACTCATTGGTCTTCTGTATAACCTGCCTTACTGTGTGAATGTGGTCTATGGTGATTTAACTCCGTCGGAACCCGGCCTGCTCCGGAGGTTGCTTCGTCAAGTCTTCGTGTAAGACGGTTCGAGACGACTCTTGAAAACAACTTATAGACATGGCTCATGAGTGAAATTAGTCGATAGTTCTTCAACAAAGTCTTGTCGCCCTTCTTGAAGAACAATACGCCTAAAATCCATGTGCCATGCCTTAGGAGTTCTCCCGGATAAAAGAATCGGCTTGCCAGCAGCTTTCAGAAGCTCCGTTGTGACTCCATCCTCCCCCGGGGCTTTTCCATTTTTAAGTTGCCCAAGAGCCTTCTCGATTTCGTCTAGGCTGATGTCTGGGAGATCCTTCGTTGCATGGCGGGTTAAGGTGGCTCTTGGATCCTTCTCATCCGGCGTGGGACGGGGAGAATGCGACGCGTATAGCTGACTGTAGAAGGTGCTAGTGCTAACTTCGGAAAAAATCTCCGATTTCGAAGCGACGATTTCTCCGTTTGCTTTGGTCAACTTCGTCAACGGGTCCTAATCGGACGTCTATTTATTCCTAATCAAATCCGGAGTATGAAAACATGCAGTTTTAATTCAGATTCATGTTGTCACAATATCTAACCTTTTTTTTAAGGAGGGGTAATCTCTTTACGATTCGACAAGGGACTGAAAAGCTGACAAGGCCGCCCCAAGGATATGCCATTGGACTCGGGTATTAACCCCATACCTGACTAAACCACCCTCCAGCAACTTTTAACCCCATAGAGGCACAATCAGGATCGGCGTTAGCCATTCCCCGAGTGCGCCCACTGCAGACTGGCACGACGGTGAGCCAGCATCACTGACCCAAGCGCAGGGTCTTACTCTACGGAGGGGTCGCCAAGTGCAATAATGCCCCAGACGGGCAGGCCAGGGGTAGAAAAGTAATGTCTCCCAACCGGTTGTCGGCCGGCCGGGTCATTTCATCCCCAGCTTGCTTGAATATTACTAATTATATTTTAATATTTTTACTATGAATTTCTAATTAGAATGTATAATAATATTTATGAAATAGCTTTAATTAACTTTAAACTTTAACTAACCAAAAAACGGTCGATAATTGGAATAATTTTACACTATAAGTAGGTACCCAATTTTCGACCAACATGACTTTTCGAATTTTCGAAGTATTTATTTAAAAAGTAAACACAATCTAAAATTTATTTTGATTAAGAAGTGGGAGTTAATTAGAATTCATTCAAATAGTTTTGAATAATTAATTCAATTCTTTTGATTTTAGCTAAACGAAAAAAGGCAGTCGGAAACTGGGATGATTATACCATATTTCTAATTTTCGACCAACAACATTGTTTGTCATATTTAGTTTATATTAACAAAGTAAAATAATGGACGAAAATTGGCCATTAGATAATATATGTAAATAAAGCTCACATTATCAAATCAGATTTAATATCTTTCCATACATTTTAAAACAACATAGAAATCTTATTTGTAGGTGCCTTACCTATTTTTCGACCACCCGGTCGAAAACTGAATTTTTTGAGTAAAGCGTGTACCCTTTCTTGACCACCTCATTTTATGAATTTGGTCATGAAATTTACGTTAAAATCTAATTAATCCACACAATAAAGGTCATAAACTAGCTGCACAAACAATAAATAATCCAATTTTACTTAAGATTAATTAAAAACTTTCCGTACAAGTAGTGGCACCTTACTATTTTTTTATTAATATTCAATGCATGTGACGCTCTCCGCTGCTAACCTCAGACAAATAATTGGTTAGTTTTCGCAGCTTTCGTTCAATTCTTCTAGTTTGTGTGTGTGGAGGGGAACAATGTATTCAGGTTGCTACTTGTTTATGTTTTGGTGATGCAAGTATACCAATATTACTATTTTCGATCATTTAACAAGGGAGGACCGTTAAATGGTCGAAAATAGGCAGTGGTCGGGAAACAGGCGCATCTACCCTATTTACCTACGCGTGGTCGTCATACTGACCAGCTGACCGGTTTCTTTCTTGGCATGTGTGTCGAATTTACTCGTGGACGTACATATATAATACATACTATTACCGTGATAATACCTACGTCAATATTTCATAACTGTTTTATCCATGGATTTAATATTAAGTCCATGGTTTTATCAAATAAAAAAAGGTTAACACCTACTAAGTTTAGTTTATGCCTGGTCATAGGTAATCTCTATCTCCTTTTCATTTAACTACTGTTGCGTATTGTTATCATTAATGAAACGTCGTCGGTGGCGTTGTGGACTCGGAACCTAGTTCGATTCCGAGCCCGCCATGTAACAATGTGTTTTTCGGTTACGAATTTCATTAGTACATTTATCCGATGCTCCTACAGTAAAGGAAAACATCGTGAGGCAATATTCATAGGACCTACACCTGCGAAGAAATCCAAAGTAGATGTGGGGAGTCAACCAATCCGCACTGGGCCTGCCCCTAGCATAGGGCTGCCATGTCCCGGCTTGTAGCGTTATGTCCCGGTGTCCCCGTCAATAAGTCATTTGTCCCGGTCTGGGAGCTAGGTGGGTAGATATACCTACACGAGTTGATCACTATTAGCGCTTCAAAAAGTCAGAACCTCGGAAAAATATGAATGGACAAAGAAAAGTGATATATCGAGAACGCGAACATTGAATAAGAGAGATAACGCTGAGAATAAGCATGATTTTTTTGGTTTAATTGTTGGTTTAAATATAATAATAAGGAGGATTCCGAGGAAGAGAGGATTCCGTACCTCATAAGGAAAAAACGGAACCCTTATAGGATCACTTTGTTGTCCGTCCGTCCGTCTGTCTGTCTGTAAAGCCCTTTTTCTCAGTAACGTGTGGAGGTATCAAGCTGAAATTTATATCAAATACTCAGATCTACTGTCCCCTTGAGGTGTCAAAAAATCAAACTTCTAAGCCAACGCAATCAAAAGATACAGCCGTTTATGCCGCAAATTTCCGCAAAATTTCGACTTCCCGTGAACTCAGAATCTTGAAATTTGGCACAAAGTAACGTCACAAAGCACAGATAAAGGAAAAATTGCAAAAACCGTATATTTTAAGTTTCATCATATAATAAAAATTTTACCTGTAACCTCTAAAATAGTATATGATGTACATTACCATGCAAACTTCCACCGAAAATTGGTTTGAACGAGATCTAGTAAGTAGTTTTTTAATACGTCATAAATCCTACGGAACCCTTCATGGGCGAGTCCGACTCGCGCTTGGCCGGTTTTTTATTTAAACAAGTAGGATTACATGTCAGTTACGACAACTGTCACTTTTGATAGTTGCCAATCAGCTGTTAATTTGGCGCCACCTTGCTTATTTATTCTAGTATTAAATCTGTTATAGCTACCGTCAAATTCGACGGTATCTATAAATTCTATTCTCCAATAAAAGCTTTATTCTAAGTATAAGTACCTATTTGATGAAATTAAACCAAAACTAACCCATGACTTTATCCTTGGTGAAAACTTATCTGACTTTGGTGAAATCGGGCCTTAATCAGCAATAATCACCGAGCTAGGTAGGTAGCAAGATTATGATATTGTGTATATATTTTTTATAATATCATTTAGAGTTATTATTCTAATGGTAGGTCTGTTAATAAATAATAGGATATTGTTGTTTATACCTACGCGGATGCACGCATGGGTAAAAAGTTAACAACCTCTTGAGTAGGTAGGTAGGTATGTGTTCTTTGATAGATAACAACTTGGGTAATTAAGATTTGACGTTATTATGCCTAGTACTACCTATGCAGACTAGCTGTCTGCCTTGAGTTTATACAAGTTTATTTTTTAGTTATGACAACAACATTTTGTGTGCTTGTTCAGACAAGCAAACTGAACAACTTTCACTATGGGACCAACTTCGAAATCGCAAAAAAAAATCAGCGGTTCCATACAAATGTTCAACATTCACTGAACCTAAATGTATGGAACAGCTGATTTTTTTTTCGTGATTTTAAAGTTGGTGCCATAGTGAAAGTTGTTCAGTTTGCTTGTCTGAACAAGCACACAAAATTTGTGTCATATAACTAAAAAATAACCTTGCATTTTGGAATGCTTTTTTTTCTTAGTAAGTAGGTACATAGATAAATGCGTATTAAAAAAATCTGTCAAGGTAATAAAAATCTATAAACAAAAGGCTTCCTAAGGAGATCATCATCTCAGGCGAAAAACGCTATCACCTTAAGATTTCGAAATCCATAGGCTGTTTCCCGCGACCTTCACCAGATTGTCTGTCTACTTTATGGGGGCTACCAACTCTGCTTTTCCTGGATTCTGGAAGAGGTTTAGATAGGGTTGCCATGTGGTATACCTATAAAATCCTGACGAAAAGCCTGGTTTCTAATAAAAAGTCCTGACATTACGCTAAAGCGCCCGCCCACCATGGTGGTGTAACAAAAATAAGTAGGTAGGTATCTATTTTTCGTTTAATGATCGCCGCGCGCCTCGCCATGCTCTCTTCAGAGAGCGGGACACCCACGTGGTGATGCCTCTTCAAGCTAGAAATCCATCGGGTTAGGTAAGCCAAAAGAGGCTTGAGGACCCACCAAAGTTCTCGCCTTTTGATTCATAATTAAGGTGAAGCTGTAAAAGACATCTGCGGCTAACAGCATAGATAAAAAAAAGCCTCGCCATGCTGCCGGCCGGTCCGTGAAATGAGCGAAGGTCATATTATTTACTGTCAATGTACCTAGTTAATTGTTACCAAAGAAAATATTATAAATAAAACTAAATTTTTATTATTTGTTTTACTCTAAAATCCAAAAATCCTGACACTTTCCAAGTCCGGCCGGAATCCTGGCAGGGACCAAAAAATCCTGACATGTCAGGACAAATCCTGACGTATGGCAACCCTAAGGTATAGATCCTTTAGAATACCTACTCCTAAAAATTCATCTATAGTGGATATGAACTAAATGCTTTAGGTCCTAATATTTAACACTAGGATCTACAATATCGTACAGTTTACGTAATTACAGAGGGAGACTCTGTACCAGGGTCGTCTGCTTAGGTACCTCCGTCTTACCTATTTCTGCCGCAAAGCAGCAGTGCTTGCATTGCTGTGTTCCGGTTTGAAGGGTGAGATATGGCAGTGAAATTACTGGGTACTGTGACTTTACATCTTGTGTCACAAGTTGGCAACGTACACTGCGGTTCTTGTGGGGGTTGCAGTTTTGCTGCGAATCTCACAAGAGCCACATGTATTATAGGTGACTGTTACCACTTACCATCAGGTGGGCAATTTGCTTGTTTGCCAACTTTCTGCAATTAAAAAAAAATTGATTGTAACTGTGAATCAGTCAAGGACATTTACAATAATGTCTCATCTTCTATTACACACACACCTTTATTATCTAAGTAAGTACTTCATTTTTAAAATTTCAAAATATTTTGAGATTTTTGGATACAGGCATATTCCCCTCTCAAACAGTAGGCAGGTTGCAGTAACAGGCTTCAACAATTTAGACGCTCTAGGCCAAAGTACTGAGAGCAACGACGCCGGCGGGCGCTTCTATTTCAATAAGTACTTGAAAACATTCGGTAACATTCTAACATCTTTCAGAATCTCCTAATAACTGAGTCACCGACTTACAATTGTCTTTTTCCTTTATCTGCGGATCTGATGTTATAGGGTTATTTTTTATCACCCTGGAAAATTTGAGGGATACATGAAATACCTAGCTGAATCAGCTGTGTGGTTTCCAAGACTGCTAACAGAACGAGAGTCTGAGAGTGGGTATTGGTCTAATAGTTGGACATTATTAATAAACCAATATTAATTAACAAAATCGTAGTACCCATTTCAAGTATTGACCCAAAAAATCTAAATTCCTTACTACCACACAGATAATTAATTTACTAATGTCCTACATTCCTACGTAGTTTATCTATCGTCACAAGATTTCTCAATACAGTTGATTCCAATCGAATGTAGGTGATCAGGTCTATATAATTATGTCTAGTTGGACAATATGATTGACATTAATTCAAATTTTACATTGTCATCTCAAAACAATAACACGTATGGAACAAGGTCAATTGGATAGAAAACCTACATTACGTTACCCCCTGTTGATATAGCACCCTCCCTCTGTCGCCTTGATAATACAGTTTTATAAGGAGGAGAAATTAATCATCGATGATTCAGCCAAGCCTTTATGGTGCTAGAGCGTCACTTGTGTTGTGACCTAATTTCGGGTGGTAAAAGCATATTTTTGGCATGTCAACAGTGCAACACGTGTTGTTATGGTTATGAGCTATTGTTCTACTTTCCGTTGTTTTGGGTAAGATCCGAGATCCATTCGTCTATTTTTGTTCTTTTGTTTTTACCTGTGGTTTTAGTCTACGCATGTGTTGATTCAAATTTCTGCTGAGACCAAGATATAATAGAATAAATAAGTGACATTACTACTTGAATAAGTATGTTTTTGAATTTTTATTTACCTACTTATCCATCCAGTGACTTTGTGTACCGACTTAAGTCCGCCTTTGACTTAAGTCGTTATTTGCTATATCCAAACTTTACAGAATGTACGTAATCCAAAACCCAAGTTGTATAAATAGGTTATTTTTACTGGACCAAAAAATCCATATTGAAAGGATGATCACATTATTTTTTCTGATTAGGTAATAAGGGTGTTAAAGAGAGTGAAACTGAGAAGCAAAAAAAATATTTTACAAAAATAAATACCGACTTCAAAAATACTGAAAAGTTGAAAATAATATAAGAATAGGTACAGACAACATCACATTTCTATATTGATTGTCGGTGTCAAACGATGATCTCCTAGAAAGTCTTAAAATTTGGCACCGACGTCAATGTGATGTTGTCTGTACCTATTCTTATATTATTTTTAACTTTTCAGTATTTTTGAAGACGGTTTTTATTTTTTGTTAAAGTATTTTTTATTTTATTAGTGAATGAAATCTTTTTAGTGAATTTAATACCAGCTCACCGAAGGCTAATTAAATTCAGGTCCAAGGTCCTGACCTTCAAGGTCAGATCAAGTCCAAAAGTTTAGGATCCGTGAATAGCTTCGGAAAACATGTAACATGTTGGACGTACCTATATAATTTAAGGGTTTCCATCGATTTTTATGGGATCCCACCATCAGATCCTGACTTTTGTGACTTTGAGACCACCCCAGGAGTATACTCTATCGAATACAAAAAGAATTTTGAAAATCGGTCCACAATTGGCGGAGTAATCGCTTAACATACACGAAAAACACGTTGGACATACCTATAAAATTTAAGGGTTTCTCTCGATTTTCATGGGATCCCATCATCAGATCCTGACTTTGGTGACCTTGGGGCCACCCCAGGAGTATACTCTATCGAATACAAAAAAATTTGGAAATCGGTCCACAATTGGCGGCTTAATCGTGTAACATATTATACACACAAAAAAGCAACATTCGGAATAATTCGGATCGAATTGATAACATCCCCCTTTTTTGTAGTCGGTAAAAATTTGTTAGTCAGTAGTCAAATGTTTAGTCTTAGCTTATTACTTTATTAACCCACGTCAAGCCAACTCAAGCTATCTAATTTGTTTTATTTTGGATCGAGAAGCTGCTTCACCTCCCTCCCCTAATGTTACTGAGGTTAAAGACGAAGATGAAACCGGCTAAAAATGCTATATAAACAATATGACGGTGGTAGCTAGATTATAGCCAGGCTGGCTCAGACCCTACCACCAAACAAACTAAGCACGGGGAATATCGAACCAGACGCGAACCTCCAGAACTGAACTAGGTGGTCATACAATGCAATTTTATACTACAAAGGCCCGATTTCACCAACAGTAACGCAATACTGGAATAACTATACCATGGATAAATTTATACTTTACATTTACTCTCGGATAACACATTTTACGTTTCACCACATTTGGTTTAACTGTTCTTCCGAATAGAGTTTTATTTTATCTGTGGCAAATTAAAATTGAACTAAATGAATGATAATGCTATGATGGTGCCCCAAGTAGACTCCACCACGTCGGCGTTTCACCGACTTGTATTGCTGAATTTTATTCTCCGAATACCAGCTCTTGGAAAATTGGTATTACTTACCTTGGTTCCAATTGTCTCCGTCCGTCTCCTCCGTAGCCGGTGGACTTCCTGAGCTAGCTCGAAGGAAGTCGCGGCTCCTGAAGTTCTGCAGTGGATCCACCGGTGGAGACCGGAGCACTACAAAGGCCTATTAGGCCACCACGACTCACACACGCGATTAGAACACAAAGCGGGCACTCTTTTGCACAACACAAAGCGGGCTTTCGCACCCCGATATTAGGTGCGCCGCGCAAATCACTATAATGCTTAATTATTGTGTATTATATTTTATGGATGCCCGGACATCATCCTAACCTAATTCAATGTCATGACATTTCGACTCGACTCAACTGACATGTCACATGCGGCCGGCCGCCAAAAAAGCTGTCACTGCACAGACTAGAATGCAGTGCCGCCACTCGCTCTTCCTCGAGCGTGAACATCCCCCCGCTCCGGACAGTCCCGGACTGTCCGCCAAATCAGTCTAAGGGGAGGCGAGAAAGAGTAGCGACCGCGCGCTTCAAAACAGAATCCCCAACTAGGACCTCGGCAAACCTGGGCACACCATCAGACCCTAGAGTAAGTTGGACAATGCGTCCGCGACGCCAACGTAAGGGTGGCAGGTTTGGGTCCTTCACTAACACGAGGTCTCCAACCCTCGGTGGGTTTGTCTTATCTGACCACTTAACGCGCTGTTGCAAAATGTGTAAATATTCAAGGTGCCAGCGGCGCCAGAAACTCTGGGTAAGCTGCTGGAGCAACTCAAACCGCGAAAGGCGTCCGGGATTGATATCTCTATAAGGATACTCGGGCAGGGCGTTAAGTGGTCTGCCTATCAAGAAATGGCCCGGCGTGAGGGCCTGCAAATCGTTCGCGTCGGTAGACAACGGACATAACGGACGCGAGTTGAGAACCGCCTCAATCTTATGAAACACCGTCGCGAGTTCCTCAAACGTGAGAATAGTCTCCCCAATAACGCGGCGAAGGTGAGTCTTGGCGGCCTTTACAACAGATTCAAAAATCCCTCCCCAGTGAGGGTAAGACGGCGGGGAGTATCGCCATGTTACCCCCCTACGGGAGAGTGTGGATCCGATCTCAATATTATTTTTATCTAAAAATTCACAAACTTCTCTTATATGTCTATCAGTGCCCTTGAAGTTCGTCCCACAATCGGACCGAATTAGAGAAGGCAGTCCCCGGCGGGAGACAAATCTGCCTAACGCTGCTAAGAAAGCGTCCATGGTGAGTGCACTCACCACCTCCAAATGAACGGCTTTAGTGGCCAAACAAACAAACACACACAAATAAGCCTTTTCAGTCTTAGCATTACGGAGTCGCGACGTTTTTATAGTGAACGGTCCCGCGAAATCAGTTCCAACTCCTAAGAAGGTCATCGATTCATTCACACGATCAGCAGGCAAATCACCCATTTGGGGCTGCATCGTCTCGGGGCGTAAACGATAGCAGGGCAGACATCGAAAGATAACAGATCGGATTATTCTTCGCGCTGACAAAATCCAAAACTCCCGTTGGAGGAGCGCGGTCAATGCATTACATCCGGCATGAGCATTCTTCACATGGCGATCAATGATCAACAATCGCACCAATGGTCCGTCCTTGGGGAGCAACAGGGGATGACGTGATCTATAAGGCAAGTTAGCGTGCCTCAATCGGCCTCCTACACGCAACAATCCTTTATCATCCAGAAAGGGAGTCAAACGCACCAAGGGTCCCTTCAATTTGGACGTCCCGGTACGGAAAACCTTAAGTTCCGGTTCAAACGCTCTAGACTGGGTCATACGCACCCAATGCAGAAGAGCATCTTGGCGCTCCTGCGGTGAGAGGACCGGACACAAATCTTTGTCCTGAGGCCGGCGACAATTTCGTATAAATCTTCTTATCCAAGCGGTCACGCCGAGCAACTTGTCCAGAGAACTGTAGCGGTCTAATAAAAATTCCCGCTCTGGAGCCGCCATAGTCTCGACAGCGTGAACACGCAAGCCCGGATTTGGTACCTCCACCACAGCTGGTGTGGAAGGCCAGGACGGCTGTAACAACCATTCGGGACCCCACCACAGAGTGTGGTCAATAAGCTGAGGGGCTTCGCTGCCACGTGATGCACAGTCAGCAGGGTTTATTTCACCTGGCACGTGGCGCCAAATCAACGTGGCCTTCGAGGCCTGTATTTGGGATACCCGATTGGCCACAAATACTTCCAGGGAGTGGACGGAGTTCTTAATCCAACACAGGACAACCTGACTGTCGGACCAAGCAAAGAGCGACTCAAAGTCCACACTACGTCCCAGGGTGTCAACAACGTGGTTCATCAACCGAACCAGAAGAGTAGCTCCAGACAATTCTAACTTCGGAATCGTTAATCGAGTCCGAAGTGGAGCAACCTTACTCTTAGCAATTAGCAAGTGGAGCTTAACAGCTCCTCTATCATCGACCGTCCGGATATATACGACGGCTGCGTATCCACTCTCAGACGCGTCACAAAAGCCATGAAGGCTGGCCGTAAACCGTCCCTTAGGCAGTATATGTCTAGGGATACTAACACCGTTAATGTCGGGGAGAGACGACATGAAGGACTCCCAATCTCGCAGCAAACGGCCCGAGAGGGGCTCATCCCACGACACTTCGGCTGACCAAAGTTCCTGTAGGAAGCACTTCATCCAAAACACTACGGGACTAATCCAGCCATTTGGGTCAAAGGTACGAACTACTGTAGACAAAACTAACCGTTTCGTCCAGACCTTGGGGCTTGGCAGCTCCAATCGATAGGTGAACGTGTCCTGGACAGGTCTGTATTGCACTCCCAAAACAGACAGTAAATCTGGAGTGTTGGCATTCTCAAAAATATGAGGCTCCTGCTGGTGGTCGTCTGGCAAGTCACACAAAAGCTGAGGTGAGTTGGACATCCACTTCCTCAGTTCATAACCACCAGCCCCGAGAAGAACAATTAGTTCATCTCGCAAAATCAAGGCTTCCTCGACACTAGAGGAGCCCGTACAAATATCATCAACAAATGCATCCTCCTTGAGAACCAAGGATGCGCGAGGGTATCGTAACCGCTCACGTTCAGCGAGTTCCACAAGTGAGCGAATTGCCACAAAGGGGCTCGAACGCAAACCGTATGTATTGGTGTTCAGCTCGTAGACCAGCATGGGATCCCTGGGATCCTCTCTCCATAATATGAGCTGATATCGTCTATCGTCCGGGTGAATCACAGTCTGCCGAAACATCATCCGGATATCGGTCACAAAGACGACGGCATGGCGACGGAAGTTGGTCAATACATCGCCCACCTCGTGGTGCAACTTCGGTCCAGCATGCAGACATTGATTCAGCGAAACTCCGGTAGACGTAGGAGCTCACCCATCAAAAACAACGCGTATCTTCCCAGTGGAAGGTTTCAAAACCGCGTGGTGAGGAAGAAAATTATGTTCCTCGTTTCGCCAGTCCAGTCGCGAGACCGACATGTGCCCCAGTTGCTCATATTCTCGCATGAAGTCGACATACTTCTGTTTGAGGTCGGAGTTCCTACTCATACGACGCTCCATGGACAGCAACCGCTTCTCGGCCAACGGCCGGGAGCTGCCAAGTGAGGGGCGAACTGACAAAAAGGGCAAACGAGTGATCAGCCGTCCCGAGTGAAGGCGACCTGTATTGTTCTCGTAGAACAACTCACACTCCTCGTCCAAGGGGTTCACTCGCTTCACGGTAGGTGGCTCTTCCACCTCCCAAAACCGTTGAAGGACATCCGATAAGGTGGAGCTAACAGTTATGTAACTGTCCACCGATGGAGATGGTGGGTTATGCCTAACTGGTCCCATCACTACAAACCCAAGCGATGTAGATAAGGCTACCAGCCCACCCTTCTGTAACTCTCTCCTCTTCCCACAATACACGCGGCCTAGAACATCGGCACCGAGCAATAAGTGAATCGGACCGGTTCGGTGGAAGGAAGGGTCAGCCAAGGTCAATCCTGATGTCGCATCAACGACAGCGCGCGAAACGTGCTGTTGCGGAAGCTGACCAACAACCTTCTCATAAACAATCGCGGTAGCGCCAATTTTGGGCGCTGAAGAGAAGTGGGGGGAGAAGGAGAACAAAACCTGACCGATCGGATCCGGGATCCGTAGGTCTCCGATTCCTCGTACCGATTCAAGGTATGGAGATGTGTTCAAACTCAACTGCCGGACCAGCCAGCTGGAGGCAATGCAACCCTGAGCTCCCGTATCCAAAAGGGCGCGAACTAAAACAAAGGTGCCCCTCGGGCCCCACACCTGTACGGAGGCTGTTGGTAACAGCACCTGCTCCTGTGGGGGGGTTGCAGCCGACAGTTGGTTTAGTGAAAATCCTCCCGCATTCCCCGCAACGGGGGGGAAGGGGGGTCCGAAGAAAAATGCGTGCGCGGCGGAGGAATAGGGCGCTCAAGGCGCTCGAGCGGGTCCCAATCCGGCACGTACTGGCCCCGATCAAAGCGGCATCGGGGGGCCGGACGGTGCCCATGATGGGCGAAAGTTGGGGGAGCCCGTGACAAACGGGGTCTCTCCATCAGAGGGGGAGAGAAGCGTATCGGCTCCCGGCGTGGCTCCGTAATAACCGCGGCCCAATCCCGCGGTGGCGCCTCATAAGCGGCGCGTCGATCCCCCCCGCCCGTAGGGGGGGTGGGGCGCCCAATCCTCTCACGGGAGGGGGGCGCCTGTCCAATCTCCGCGGAGGGGTGGCACGCCCCTCCGATCTCCTCGGAGATGTGGGTGACCTACGAGGGCCCCCGCCCGTGTGCGAGTCCCTCTCTCTCACCACCCCACGAGTGTCTCTATTGTTGAAGCACAAAAGGGGGTGATGGGCCCCTCCACAACAGTGGCAATCTCGTGGGTGGGGGCAAGCCGATGCCATATGGGCCCCCAGGCAGCGGTAGCACCAATTCCGCTGCTTGGCCATATTTCTACGCCCCTCGGTGCGTAGTCCAACAAATTTGGGACAGGCCGGCAAACGATGGCCATCGCGCTTGCAACACTTACAAGGCAGCGGCCTCTCCCCTTGTGGAGAGTTGTGCCGCACGGCAGTATATTGCTTGTACGGGCGGCGCTCTCTCCGTGGCGCTGCCCGGGTCGCCTCATAGCGACCTGTACTCGGTCCCGGTATAGGAGCCAGATCCAAGTGGTCGGTCATCCGACACTCATCCTCCAAAAATCTGAGGAGATCCGAGAAGGGGGGTAGGTACGAGGCACTATTGCCCCCATACCTTTGTTCGAAGCGTCCCTTCATCTCCATGGGAAGCTTATCGAGGATGAGGTGGAGCAAAATAAAGGACCACTGGTCCACCGGTAGATCAAGTCGTTTGAGCCCGTTAATAGCGCTCAGCAGCGGGTTCAAAATCTCCTTCCTCAATGAGGAGACCCGCGATACTCGTGGCAGCCCTAAAATGGCAGCCACATGTGTGTCCGCTAGCAAGCGAACATTCTGATACCGGGCGGTCAACAACGCCCTTGCAATATCATAACTGTCATCATTGACAGGTAGATGCTGGACAAGTACACCAGCCTCTCCACGTAAGGCAGAGAGCAAATAGGCCAATTTCTGGCTAGGGAACAGGTCGTCCCTCGAGTGAACCAGGCTATCAAAGAGGTTAATGAACCCCATCCAAGAAGCCAGGTTCCCATCAAAGGTTGGGATGTCTAAAGTGGGCAGTCTGCCCAGCAAGCCGGCCGGGGTAGGCTTGACCTCCCCGGGCGTGCACGACTCACCCCTCCGGGCGGATAGGATTGCCTGAGCCTTGTTTATAATCACATCCGCCTGTTCAAAACACTGATCATAATCGGCATTAAATTGGTCGACTGCCCGCAACTCAGCGGCACCCTCGGCTGGGTGGTCGAGCAAATATTGTTGATGAAGAACGAAAATCTGCTCCAATTCCTTCAAGCGAGCAGGTACTCCCTCATGCCGAATTAACAAAGCCTGTTCTCGGTCTGGTCGGTCTACCAAAGCGACGGCACTAGCAAACCATCTCAAAATCTTTTGTGCACCCGCGCGGGCACCACTAAGCGGGCTGACTGGCGGGACCATTTTGCACCAAAATTAATAAACACTATAATAATACACGGACAAACAGACCGACAACCGCAGACAATAAAACAGATCGGGAGGAACTTCAAAGGCAGAACAAAATATATAAACAAACCAAAATCAAGTGTAAATGCTAGAACTTAACTAGAACAACAAAGGCATTTAACAACAGGATTTTTCAAACAAATTAAAATCAAGTATTAAGTCAATAACTTAACAAACATAATATTCAGAGGCAAACAAAACAAAATCAAATGTAAATGCTAAAACTTAACACAGCAATATAGTGTATTACAACAACAGCAAAGTCATTTAGCAGCAAAATCTGTTAAACAAATTAAATTCAAGTATAAGTTTACAACTTAACAAACAAAATATTCAAGGGCAAAACAAAGATATGAAAAAACAAACCAAAATCAAATATAGGTAAAGGCTAGAACTTAACTAGAACAACAAAAGACATTTAACC
This sequence comes from Schoenobius gigantellus, assembly GCA_963935595.1. NCBI lineage: Eukaryota > Metazoa > Arthropoda > Insecta > Lepidoptera > Crambidae > Schoenobius > Schoenobius gigantellus. The sequence goes on from OZ012558.1 coordinate 13,187,256, forward strand.
CCAATTTTTCATATACAATGACAATTAGTTAAGGAGATCGGTCCACAAATGAGCTGGTAGTCGGTTTAAAATCAGCAATCAAAACCAATTAATATGTATTGCCCGTTTGGACAACCAACAAGATTACAATATTAATTGTACAATACTAATCAAATACTCAAATCTAAGAACCACTCAAATCTAAAAACCACGCTCTGCTACCAAGAGATGATGGTGCCCCAAGTAGACTCCACCACGTCGGCGTTTCACCGACTTGTATTGCTGAATTTTATTCTCCGAATACCAGCTCTTGGAAAATTGGTATTACTTACCTTGGTTCCAATTGTCTCCGTCCGTCTCCTCCGTAGCCGGTGGACTTCCTGAGCTAGCTCGAAGGAAGTCGCGGCTCCTGAAGTTCTGCAGTGGATCCACCGGTGGAGACCGGAGCACTACAAAGGCCTATTAGGCCACCACGACTCACACACGCGATTAGAACACAAAGCGGGCACTCTTTTGCACAACACAAAGCGGGCTTTCGCACCCCGATATTAGGTGCGCCGCGCAAATCACTATAATGCTTAATTATTGTGTATTATATTTTATGGATGCCCGGACATCATCCTAACCTAATTCAATGTCATGACATTTCGACTCGACTCAACTGACATGTCACATGCGGCCGGCCGCCAAAAAAGCTGTCACTGCACAGACTAGAATGCAGTGCCGCCACTCGCTCTTCCTCGAGCGTGAACAGCTACGAAATTAAATAGTACATTCTCTCCGTAAATCACATAACCTTTTAGCTGTTTTTAAACAAGTATGATTATACGTCAGTTACGACAACTCTCACTTTAGATAGCTTGCCAATCAGCTGTTAATTAGACGCCGTCTTTGTTATTTATCCTAGTATTAAATCTGTTATACCGTCAAATTTGACGGTATAAAACCTATTAATAGCTTTTTTGTAAAAGTATTTAATGAAATTAAAAATGACTTATCTGAGAGTAAATCATGACTTTGTCCTTGGTATAAAACTTATCTAACTTTGGTGAAATCGGGCCTAAGTCGGCGAACAAGCAAGCTGCCAACCTAACAATAAGAGGCCACACTCGTCTATAGAACACGTGGTTCCTGTAAAATTTGCGAATCTACGAATCCCTCAAGGACTGGATACGTTGCCAACTTGTGGCACAAGATGTCCCCAGTATTTCCACTTTAAGTACGCAGTAATTCCACTGCCTGTCTTTCTTACCCTTCGAACCGGAACACAGCAATGCAAGCACTGCTTCTTTTCTTCACAAATAGTCCGCATACCAATTTTTAGCTTTCTTGAAAATTGCGGAATGCTCCATACAAACTTCCACCCCTTATTTTAGGGAAGTGGGGGGTTAGAAAGAGACAAAAAGTAGCCTATGTCACTCTTCATCCCTTCAACTATCTCCACTTAAAAATCACGTCAATTCGTCGCTCCGTTTTGCCGTGAAAGACGGACAAACAAACACACATACACTTTCCCATTTATAATATACACGGTTATTTTTTTATCACCCTGGAAAATTTTAGGGACGCTTCAGGACACATCCAATATTATATAAAAAATAAAAAAAAAGAAATAAAAAAAAATAAAAAAATAAAAAAAAAATAAAAAAATCTCTAAAAATGCTGCTCACAACTAGTGCAGCATTTTTTGTATTTTTTAAAAAATTAATATAAAATTAAGGAGGGGGGTTATTTTTTTTATTTATATTTAAATCATTCTAATACCATGTCGTGAAGCGTCCCTTAAATTTTCCAGGGTGATAAAAAAATAACCGTGTATATCCGGGCAGGCGACAAGTACTGACCTGAGCCTCGCTCTGATAAATCATTGTGGTATATTATTTTATGTGTAAGCAAATATATAATTATTAACTACCTACATTGTTAACGGATTGTCTGGGAAAATCATCATGGAAAAGCTTCGATTTCCTTGGGTTGCAAAAAGGTCGCCGAGTGTCGGAAAGTCAGCCGACCGAGGCTTATCAATGCGTCTTAATGTGGTGATTTATGACATTCCCCATCCCCAACCCTTTGGGACCCGCACGTGAGGAGCATTCATATCGAATAATAGTATTCATTAATATTAGGTAGGATATTGTATTATATGAAATGTCATGTTACTTTGGCTTCGGGAACCGTTATTTGAAGTAATTATCATCATCAGGTATTATGCATTTTGAAGAGATTTGAAATAAATTTGTTTAGGATTCCGACAATGGAACATTAGCAAAACGAAGAGTACTAAACTACGACACGTTCTACCATTTTATTCGTTTTTTTGGATCGAAAACCGAAAGCAGTGTTAGCTAAAGCACGCTAAAGTTTCACCGTTAGCTAGGATCCGAAGCCTGATGGACATAGAATCTGAAATCAGTAAGTCCAAAATGTCCTTGTTTTATGGAGGCAAGTAAAATGAAAGTAAAGTGAATATCACTAATTCTTAATTCTATATTTGTTGTAAGGAATGCCCGCTTTCCTCGTGGACCAACTATGTATGCACAACTAGTTGTCCCATTAGGATTTTTTTTGTTTAATCTTTCCCTTAGTTACAACTAAATTATTGTCATTTAATATTACGTACGTACGTAGATAATTATTATTAAATATGACTTCGACTTCAGTTAGATAGGTACCTCTCTACCCTCTGCAAGGCAGGTCCATCCTCTACGAGGGGCCGGACGGTTGCGTCCATACGTGGGCAATGGCGGCAGGTGTGCCCCAGGGTTCCGTACTAGGTCCTCTACTATGGAACCTGGGGTACAACTGGGTCCTGCGAGGCGATCTCCTTCCACGAATGGAGGTCGTCTGCTTCGCCGACGACACGCTTGTCGCGGCGAGAGCAAAAACGGGGGAGGAGGCGGCCCACCTTGCGTCGGTCGGCGCTTCACTTGTCGTTCGACGCATCCGCCTCCTAGGCCTGGACGTCGCCCTCGATAAAACGAGGGCCATGATGTTCCACGCCTCTCGTCGCAGGATCCCACCGGGGCTCCGAGTCCGAGTGGAGGGGGTCCGCATACCGGTCGAGGCACACCTTAAGTACCTCGGCCTGGTTTTGGATCCCCGATGGAGCTTTGAGGAGCACTTCAAGCTCCTCACTCCACGGCTATGTGCCGCTGCAGCCGCACTCGGACGGGTCCTCCCTAATGTAGGAGGACCAGGATCGGCGTGCCGTCGACTGTATCACGGGGTGATAAGGTCGATGGCACTCTACGGAGCCCCGGTATGGGCGGAGTGCCTCTCCCCCCGAACGGTGGCCCTCTTGCGACGGCCGCAGAGGGTCATAGCAACCCGGGCCGTGCGAGCTTATCGCACGGTCAGCCACGGCGCAGCCTGCGTTCTTGCGGGCCAAACGCCGTGGGATGTCGATGCACGCGTACATGCAGAGATGTATCGACATCGGGTTGCCGCTAGAGAACGGGGGGGACGATCCGCTCCCGAGGAAGTGGAGCGGGTTCGTACCCAAGCGCAGAGGGAGGCTCTGCGTCAATGGGGTGAGGCACTCGCCTTCCCAGCTGCCGGCCACCGGACGATTGAAGCGATACGTCCGGTGTTGGAGGAGTGGGTAGGGCGCCGGCAGGGCAGTCTCTCGTTCCGCATGGTGCAGGTATTGACCGGACATGGTTGTTTCGGTCACTACCTGCATCGGGTCGCGCGTCGGGAGGAAACGCCGCAGTGTCATCACTGCGACACTCCCGACGATACTGCCGAGCACACTCTGTTGGTGTGCTCGGCATGGCGACGCCAGCGCAGCGAACTCAACGCTGCGCTGGGAGGCGGAGACCTCTCGCTGCCGAGCATGGTCGTGGCCATGCTCCGCGGCGAGGCGGAATGGGGGGCTGTCGCCTCCTTCTGCGAGGACGTCATCTCGCAGAAGGAGGCCGCGGAGAGGGAGCGGGAGAATGATCCTCAAGCCGCTCCCATCCGCCGCAGACGGACAGGCAGGCGAAGGCGGGCATTCGCGCAAGCGATGCCCGTCTAATGACCCTGCCGTGGAGGCCTGCGTGCACGGTTGGCCCCGTGTACGCCGCCGTAAGGCCCTCCGTCTGGGGATTGTCCTGGTGTTCTCGGGCAATCCCCCCTTGGCGATAGCCCGACCAGCTAGGTCGGGCTAGCCCGGGCGCGTTGGTAGTGGTAGTCGCAGTGTGGACCCTACCACGCGCGTCCATAAGGGCAGGAAGAACACCGGGGGGTTTAGTGGGTAGGCCTGGCACTCTGCCGGGAGAGCCCCACACACGCTCGTCGTCTAGCCAACGGCGAGTACGGTGCGTCACGCATTCCCCTCGTAAAAAAAAAAAAAAAAAAAAAAAAAAAAAAAAAAAAAAAAAAAAAAAAGGTACCTCTCTACCCTGTATTCGGTATTTGTATTGTGCAGACAATAGCATTAATTCGGTCTAAGATACGAGTAGGTGGTATTAATAATGGACAAAAGATGAGGGCTACCTTCGCTGTACCTACCGAATTAATTGAATCAAATGAAAGTCATGCACTTACTCGTACATAGTTTGATCAACTCTTTTCTGTTCGACGAACAATAGCGCGGTATTCTCTGAATTTGTACAAAAGCCTTGGATGAATTGAGAATGTATTAGATTAGAAGATTATGACAAATCTTTCTTTTGTCAAACATGAATAATTTATTGTTCATCCCGTGGCTTGCTGTAACGTGATGAGCAAACGGATATGAATTGTTTTCATTTATGCCTACCAGGGTGGTGATGTTGTAACTCATCGATTGATCGGCGATCGTTATCAAACTGGATGACTTAAGAGGATTGGGAAGCTGTAAATTTTCATACAAAAAGCGATAACGCTTTTCTCCCTCTTAACATTGTTCAATTTTCATAATTTTTAATAGAATATTGTAGATATAATGAAGATCTAGGTTTGTACGTTTTGATTTTGAAGAAATATTGTTCAGAATATAAATTATTAGCATCTAAATATCTATATTTTGCACTTAAAAACTACCTCGAGCATTTTATCTTTTTTGACTTAATAACTGAATTACAAAAAAAAACAAAACGTACAAACATAGATTGAGGTATACTGAATCTAATGAGACCAAAAGTGTCTAATTTGGTAATGGTTTAGGGGGGTAAAATCGTTATCGCCTGAAACATTATTTCAATAAGAAATGTAGGCACTAGCCTCGGACTTTCAACTCTAAGCGGTTTGCAACAAACTGCATTTTTGAAAATGCATACTCGAGCCATGAATTGGCACTTCACAGTCCTCTTAATGAAAAAAGGCGAAATTATGTTGATTGGCTATAAGTTTGTATTGGTCCGATTTATTCGACATATCGAAATATGCCAAAACAGCTCGGTCGACCACGTTACAAAATGTTTAACGTATCAAAAATCAGTTTCAAACAAACAGTATTATCTATACGATGATCGATTGCCGACCGATGTGTTACAAAATCACCCCACAGAGCGTCGGTGACGCGGACTCGGCACTGGCCTATTTTAACTAGTTGAACTTCCAGTTGAGCTTTGTGGAAAAGAGCCTAATCGGGAGGTCCGCGGCTCGATCTTGCCATGTACCAATGTGTTTTACGATTTTCGAATTGCATATATTATGTACATTTATCGCCTTAAACTTTAACTGTTTTAATAGCGTTTTTGTTCCCTATGTAAAGGTAAAAAGATATCCTTAAAAAAGACCAGGTGGAAAACTGTGATATCCGCCTACGTTCAACGAATAGGCGGTTTTTATCGAGAACAAGCTGTCCCAACTCCCGACAGACGTCGTTTTTACCGACTTCAAAAAAGGAGGAGGTTCTTAATTCGACGCGTATGTTTTTTTTGTGTGTGTGTTACGCGATTACGCCGCCAATTGTGAACCGATTTTCAAAGTTTTATATTCGATAGAGTATACTCCAACGGTGGTCCCATGGTCACCAAAGATAGGATCTGAAGATGGGATCCCATGAAAATCAAGGAAAACCCTTAAATTTTAAGGTGTGTCCAACGTGTTTTGTGTACATGTTACGCGATTACTCCGCCAATTGTGGACCGATTTTCAAAATTCTTTTTGCATTCGATAGAGTGGATTCCTGGGGTGGTCCCAAGGTCAACAAAGTCAGGCTCTAATGATGGGATCTCATGAAAATCGTGTAATTAAATTAGGGTTTCTTTCACTTAAAAGATTACATTCACTAAAAAGTTAAAAATAAAAAATATTTTACAAAAAATAATAACCGACTTCAAAAACACTGAAAAGTTATTAACTTTTCAGTAATTTTGAAGTCGGTTTTTATTTTTGTAAAATATTTTTGTTAAAAGCTCTTATTATCTTGTTTGAGATTGACGTGTTTGACATCATTATTTATTTTAATTGGCACAGGAACAGTTCGCAATTTTTCTTACGTTTTTCCGTATAAATTTTTACAATTTTTTTCATCATAAAAGCTACGCCCGGAGTCCAATAAATACTGAGGATATATTTTGCTGAATTTTGCGCTTAGCAGCAGCAGCATACGATTACTTTTTATTTAGAATCATAGATTACTAGCTTAAATTAATTTAGTTATACCACGAATTCGGTAATATAATGGGTTCCCTTGGGATCTTATAAAAATTCGGGGAAAAAATAGCCAATATCTTTCCTCACGGCTTAAGACATCTAGATAATATATCAAAATTTATTAAAATTCGTTCTGCGGCTTACGAGTGAAAGAGTAACAGACAGAAACACAGTAACTTTTACACGAATAATATTATTAGGGATGAACTTTTGTTATATACTGACCATTTCAATAAAGGATAGGAAGCATTAAAAACAATGACTGGGCGTCTAACTCTTGAGGTTGTCGAGCAAAACAGTAAGGGTTAACCACAAGAGTAAAGTTCTGACAGGTTTGGAACAAAAGGAGATTGTTATTATAATACATAGCCCATTAAAAAATCTGATTGGCGCCAATATCACGGAATACGTAAAAGCAAATATTATATTAGGATAAATAGGTTGCCAATACTATTACAACAAAATAAATAAGTCGTATTCATCAACTTAAATGGTAAAAGATAGGCAAACTATAAATTAGCTTGCGTATTTATGTTAAATAATAGTACATTACTGCCGCGGAAACACAAAAAGAATTTTTCAATTTCAATCACACGGTTAGCGCAGAGGTCGAGTGATCGCCTACTGCGCAACGGGTCGCGGGTTCGATTCCCGCACGGCACAGATATTTTGTATGGCCTACAGAAATTTGTTCCGGTCTGGGCGTTTGTGCATGTGATATTCTATGTTTGTAACTGCACCCACGACACAGGAAAAAATCCTAGTGTGGGGCGACGTTTAAATAAAGAAAAAAAAATCAGTAGTTCCTTTATAATCATCATCATCATCATCACAGCCCATATACGTCCCCACCGAGGGGCTCGAGCCTACCCTATATTAGGGTGATTAGGCCTTAGTCAACCACGCTGGCCCAGTGCGGATTGGTCGACTTCACATACATCATTGAATTTCTTCGCAGATGTATGCAGGTTGCCTCACGATGTTTTCCTTCACCGTAGGAGCGTCAGACAAATGTACATATGGAATTCGAAACGAAAAACACATTGGTACATGGCGGGTTTCGAACCCCGACCCCCCGATTGGAAGGCAAGTGCCGAGTCCACAGCGCCACTGACGCTCTACAGCTCTAGCTTTATAATATTAGTATAGATTTCCCGGTAGGTACCTACCGCAGATGGTTTAACCACGTTTAACGGACATAAATAATGTATACACGCTATGACGATGATTAATTTCTTGATTAATTAACTTGATACGTAGATATCGGCCTGTTTGTCCGCGCATCGTTCATAACCTCAACGCAGCCGTTAATTTCATTCTGTCGGGTCGCGCAGAATAAATTGATTAATCATTATCGAATGACTTATATATATTTGTTGATCAATAGTAGGTAATTCATTGATATCGCTTATTATGTTCATTACCTAGCATGGGTTGAGTGATTGATTCTAGAAGCAGCGTTAACAACGTGACGCAAATAGGCAAATATTTTTAGTTCAATTAATATTCAAAATTTACCAGACGGTGAGTGATTCTTGGGAGGTTGGGAGAGGCCTATGTCTAGCAGTGGACTGCGATAGGCTGATTGATTGATTGATTGAGTGATTCTGTACCAGTGTCGTCTGAATGTGTATCTCTCTATCTTACCTATTTCTGCGGCAAGCAGCAGTGCTTGCATTGCTGTGTTCCGGTTTGAAGGGTAAGTAGGACAGGCAGTAGTGATATTGGGTACTGCGACTTGACAGCTTATGTCACAAGCTAGTAACGTTCACTGGCGTCCCTAGCATAGGCGTAATTAGAGGGGGGGGGGCGAATGGGCCGAGTCCACCCCAGAATGTTAAAGCTAACGATTTTAAATTCTATTATGAACGCCTCCTCCTGGAAAAACCCTTAGATACGCCAATGGAGGGGTTGTAGATTAGCAGATCTTACAGGAACCACATGTTCTATAGGAGACTGTAGCCACTTGGCTTACCATCAGGTGGGCATCTTACTTGCATTGGCTATTTAGAGTTTTTCCCTTGGGCTTGGCCCATGATTTGTGTGAAGTTATCACTATTTTGGCGTCCATCATTGAATTTTGAATCAGTAGCCTAACATCCCGGGGTCGGCACTAGACCATTCTGCGGGGGGGGCACGGCCCACCCGGCCCCCCCTCTTTATATGCCTATGCTTACTTGGCAGAAGAAGGCGGGCAGTCGCGCAAACGATCGGGAACGGGAGAGCCCTACACACGCTCGCCTTGTAGCCAACGGCTGGTACGGCGCGGTCACGCATTTCCCCCTGAAAAAAAGTGGGTAGCTTACTTGTTTGCCAACTTAGGATATACAAAAGGTGAAAAAATGCAAATAAAAACTTCCAAATTTCTATCACTGATTACTATTTCTTTAAAATCTAATAATTGAGCATTATGATTCTAAAATGGTTGTCTGATTATACTCGTATATCTATACTCTATACTAATATTATAATCAGGAAAGATTTGATTGTTTGTTTGTTTGTATTGAATAGGCTACGAAACTACTGAACCGATTTTGATGAAAGTTGGTATAGGGATAGTTCGAGACCAGGGGAAGGACATAGGGTAATTTTCCTACGAGAAAAAATCCCACGGGAAAACAAAAATAACGCGGGCGAAGTCGCGAGCGGAAAGCTAGTATTCTATAAAGTAAAATAATAATGACGTTGAAAACTAAACACGCTGCTCGCTTCGCTCGGAACACATAATAATCTATATTTGTTTTGGTAAACCATATTTCTGTGCTGTTTCTTACAGAAACGTTTTCTTATTATATGAAATGCATTCCAAATCTATTGAATCGGTGCAGACAAGATTTCTGAGATGTTTGTCATACCGTAGGGTCTCTCTCGTATATTGAATTCCTATAGTAAGGGGCTGGATTATTTCGGGGTACAAACACTAAAAACCAGACGAATACAGTGATCTGCAGGCCTATTACCAATCTCATGGTTTTCAAATGATATCATATGACATCATTGTGCAAAACGAAAAATATGATTTTCGGTCAGATTTTTTATCAATTGTCATTATATCATCATGATATCATTGAAATTATGCCATTGTGATGATACCATTGGAGATGGGTAATTCGAAATGAAATATTTCATGACTTCTTTATCTCAATTTTATACCATGTCATACGGTGAAAGATCCATAATTGGCCTGCTGGTATCATCATTTCAGCCAAGAGACGCCCACTGCTGGACATAGGCCTCCCCCAGGGATCTCCAAACCGATAATTGGCCTGCTGGTATACCTCTTTAAAATTATTCACCCATACATAGATTCTCTCGCATTACTCTCACTCATCAACTTCAATACATGTCACAGAAGTCGAAAATCACAGTTATTCTTTTTACAAGTGTTTCGTAACAATACATCTTTTTTAACCCTGTGGTTCGTACGAGTATGTGTCGCTTATACGAGTACAATGAAATTTCACAAAACATTGGCGATTTGGATACTTTTACACAAAAACTAATATCATATAAAAATTAAATTCGATCGCTCAGCAAAAAAGATAAAAATTAAAATGCATATAAACATATCAAGTTAAAAATGTAAAATAATAAACTTAAAACTATGTAGTAAAGTTCTGGATGGATGGTTACAGACGGACCTACGCCATCACAATACAACGTTTAGTGCGAGAGCACACGACCGACTATCGGTGATCGATTTTTTGACGGTGATATTAAACATTGCGGTCTTATTACAAAACCTGGTTTAAACCTGGTCTAAAGTTAGTCTTGGTTTAAATGTAGTGCGCTTTCACTTGTGTCAATATACATAGATAGAGACAGCGTCAACTTAGTCCTGGTTTAAACCAGGACTAACTTTAGTCCATGTTTTGTAATAAGACGGATGGAGCTCTACGTTGCAACGGACACAAAGTTGAACTACAAAAATTCGGCCAAAAAATATCGGTCAAACCCGGCCGATCCCTTTATTTATCGGTAAAAAATGGAACGTTCGTAAATGTACACTGCTTATTCACCCATCAACCGACCGTTGGCCGCTTGCACTGCTATAAGGGCCAATCGATCGATCGTCGATCGATGGCGCTTGGTATGGTAGCTTTAATTGACCGACAGATCGACCGATCAGCGTTGATCGATTAACTATATCGTCCGGCTTTAGTCCATCAGTTTCTTTCGAAATGTATTCAAAAGAGGTCGCGTTATTGTTAACCAGTGATCGGGCAGCGGGTGATAATAGGGAAAGGTCGCGCGCGGCGGAGTGAGGCGGGGGTTCGCGGATAATGAGGCAGCTCGATCGATGTCGACTAGCTAGTCCATTCTACCATCGATCGACAACCGATCGATCGATTGGTCTCGTAGCACCCTAAGAAAGGACGTGTCACTGCTTGGCAATGGATGTACCAAACTCCTGTCAAAACCATTAAATCCACGACGACGTCTCAGTTTAGCAATCATACAGTTTAGAAACGCGTTTGATGTCGGACGATGCCGCCGGCGCAGCGTGGGAACTTCGCTGTCACTCGCAAATGTGTAAGGGTTGTCAAAAAAGAAAAATAATTTAAATGCGATTATAATGTAATTTATTTACAAGAAGTACCCATATACCTAACTACATTTACATATGTTAGGTATGTTAGGTAGCTATGTCAGGTAGGTGATCGGTGCTCGTAGGTGAATTAAAGTACAGACATCGAATACCTACCTAAGTTCGCCATATTTTAAAGGTATAAAAAAGTCTACAAAGTAAAAAAAAATGCAAACTTTTTTATCGTCTACGACATCCACGTGAAGTTACCTAGGTAGCGGCGATACATATATTATTTATAGAGTTTATTCATAGTTCAGAATTAACTATAAACTATATTTTGAATTACACTAAACTATTTTAGTCGTTTTTTTCGACATCCACGGGAAGATAGATAGCGGCGACACATATTCTAGTCTAGAGTTTATTCAAATATAGTTGAGAATTAACTAGAAAGTATATTCCGAAATTATAAAAACTACACTGTTGAAACTTGGTAAGTAGATTTATTCTGTGAACCGCATTAAGATTTTCACACAAAAATAGAAAAAAGCAATAAATTTTGGGGGTTCCCCATACATAGAACTGAAACTCAAAATTTTTTTTCATCAAAAAAATACGTGTAACGTACGTACGTACGTACGTAATCTATGGATAGGTCTTCAAAAATCATATTGAGGTTTCTAATATAATTTTTTTCTAAACTGAATAGTTTGCGCGAGAGACACGTCCAAAGTGGTAAAATGTGTGTCCTCCCTCCCCCCCTGTAACTTCTAAAATAAGAGAATGACAAAACTAAAAAAAATATATGATGTACATTACCATGCAAACTTCCACCGAAAACTGGTTTGAACGAGATCTAGTAAGTAGTTTTTTAATACGTCATAAATCCTACGGAACCTTTCATGGGCGAGTCCGACTCGCGCTTGGCTGGTTTTTTTTAGTGACGAGATGGTGGGGGCGCAGACGGCCTTAAGACGGCCCTGGCCGCATGAGACGCTTTTATTGATCGAAGCAAAAGTGCTTGAATTTGTTGTAATAGTACTAGACGATACCAATTTGGTTCAGTAATAATAAGAAATTATAGGAATAAATATACCTCGCGTCGCGGGTACATCTATGGAATCTTAATTCCTTATTGTATTTTGCGGTCGAGAAACATCCGTATACAGAACAAGTGTGCACCATTATAAATAATGTAATAAACAATTCACGTAAAAATCAATGCAAATTTCGCTCGCGTATCACACAGTCACACACAGTCCTTTCTTTCAACCCTCAGCGTTCCAGTAAACAAACTCGGCGAGTTTGTAGGCCACGGACCGCGCCGCCCGCTTCCCCGTGAGTTCCCCGCCGTTTGCTCTGCGCAAACACGTTCGTTTCGTAACTGTATGATTGTTAAACTGTGACGACTCCACGACGACACGACGACGTGCACTCCTCTCCATAGCCACCGACAAAGTGACAGACTGTTGTGTGCGTTGAGTCGGTCATTCATAGGAGTCGCGGAACAAATCGGGCCGATTATCGGGCCTACAAAGAGTCCATCGTGTGCGTTGGCCGTTATTTAGTAATATTGTAAGACACAACAGTGTTACCATCATTCTATTTGCGTCGATATTGGCATTTTGCCAACAAATCTATCGGTTTCCTATTATTACTTTGTATCTTTCTTTCGTGTGTCTGTTTCAATTACTTTTTCTTTGTCTTCTTCTCCTATCCAATGAAGATGATCTGAGAACGAGTATTCTCTTTAATTTTTTTTGAACACAATCCCTACTCCTTTACACTTCCCTACTATGCGCGCAGGGTTACTATGGCGCATACTATGCGACGACTTTTGTCGTCTTTTCTATATGCTGCACCATTAAACATTACATCATGGAACTCCATCCACGAAGCGCATACGTTCCGTTGCTCCTACAACCTTAAAAGGAAATCGCACATACCGTTTTCCCAAACGATACAAAGGATACAAACGTATTCCCCTGCTGCCTTCCTGGATAATGGCACTAGTTGCTCAATTTTTTTCCAATAAAATCAATGGCCACTATAAGCATGTTCCTATGTTTTCCTTTTTGTAATAAGTTAATTATTGTAACTTATGCTTGGGTTGGCTTGATGAGATCTCTTAAAGAGATAAGCTCACCTTTGTACAAATGTTTATTGTTATTTACCATTTATGAATTGTAATTGTGTACAATATGATATTTATACCTACATTATTAAATGAGATTCAAAAACCGAAAAAAATGTCCTGATTTTCTGCTATATTTCAACATCCAGCAAACAAATTTAACGAGATTATAAATATTTTCTAGGTTTGGGGTATTATAGACAAAAACACACGCACGCAGGCTTGCGGTTCCTTAGAGATGCTCTAAGCTTGGCTCATATACATCATTGCTGTTTTGCAATTATATAGATACTTGCATACTTGTCATAATTATTCGAGATGGAATCAAGTAAATATTGATAAGTCGAAAAAGTCTGTCGTAAAAAAATCAAAATTCTTTTGGCCCCGGAGCAGAAATGCGTTACTCTCACTGTGGATAATTAATTTGTCGTGCGAAAGAAGGGACTTAGAAATAGGAGAGGTGAAGTATATTATGGTACTGAATTCCGATGTAACTCATCAAGTTAATACCACTGTCTATCTATTCCGTTTGTTTCATCAAAGAGTTCTGGGGTCGACATTTTAGGTCGAATTCGGTCGAAACCTCTCAATTTCCCTTTTACAGCCGTCATTACGATCCCAATTAGTCCGTTGATGCTTAATCACAATAAAACTCAAATAAACTTTTTACTATCGTACAGAACTAAGGGTCACATAAATAAATTACTTTTGCACGACTAGTGTGATAGTTAGACTTGATTAGCAGTTATAGTAAGACGAATATACATATGTCAATAACACGACAGTTCTAAACGGAGGCCATTGTTCTATTAAGCAGGGCCGCTCTTATCAGCCGCTATCATTCCTCATGTGTAGCTGTTTTTATGTATGGGCAACAGCGTGTTGGTTCTCAATTAATGTTGACGACTGTGCATAGTTTAATTACTTTGACATCACGTGCGTCATAGACACAATCTATGATCGGCAATTTCTAGGTAATTGTTGATCCTAGAGTTCCGTAGTGTTTACAGTTTTTGTAGATTGGTGTTATTGTTGGGTGCGGGACGGTGTAGATTCAGATAAGTATTGGTTCAATGAGGGTGCGGTACTTATGTTTCCATTTCTTCTTCCTTGTTCGCTAATACTAGAACAAATTTTGTTTTTTTGTAAATAATAATAGTGTTTAAAAGGGAGTTTGGAAGGAATATTATTAGAACGCTTTCGAACGCCGAAATCTTGCTCTATATATTCTTGTGTTCAGTTTCACCGGTGATTATCTTATTTGTGTTAACGTCTGAAGCGTTTTATTCGCGTCTAACCATGAGTTATGGTAATTTCAAATGGCTGACATTCTATATATCAATTGATTTTAAAACTTGTAATTTAGACTTGCTTATTTCCAACAAGGTCAAGAATATAAGATGGCATAAAAGCACTTATCATAATATTTTCAAATTTTCAAATTCAAAAATCTTTATTCAACATAGGCCTTTACAGGCACTTATTGACGTCAAAACAAAGCAAAACAATCTAATTTAAAGAAATTATATTAACCTTGTATGTGCATACATCCTAAATATACTCAAGATGTCTGCAAATACAAGTAGGAATGAAAAAAAAAAAAAAAAAAAAGTTGATTCTACACCTGTTCGGAAATTGGGAGAGCCTTCTCGAGAAGAACAGGCAAGAAACTCGAAAGAACAGGCAAGAAACTCGAACTCGAATAATTTATGAATGTCGCAATATTCGATGTCCAAAGCAAGTATGTATGGAATTTCGCCGGTCAATACGTACAAATTGTGCCCAACATTCAGTGCCGATACTGCGAATGAATTGTTTAATAGTCTCACGTTTGGTATGCAATTTAACCCTTACCATTAATTTATTAAAGCGTCTGAAAATACTTTGTTTGAAACGGTTCGTTGAATTACATTACCCTTGCGTTGTATATGTATGAATGATGTGAATGAATAATTTTATAACGGTTTCCAGTTATTTGAAGTGGACGACATTTAAATAAATTAACTTCATTGTTGTGAAATGTTCTAGTTCGAATTAGCGAGCCCTATTCTCTCGATGCCTGCTTGAATCAAATTGTTTTATCAAATTGACATTTTTGTGTATTTCTTTTTTTCCAAATTACTTAGTTTTCCAAGTATATTTGATAGAACGCTATTGTAAATCAAAACAAGGCTATCACGATTATGTTATCGCCTTTATACAAAAACACAATCTCGGGTGTCAGATACTAACTATGAATCGCCACTGTTATCATAATCGATAGTATAATTTGACATTCATACTGAGAGTCGATTGTGCTTCCTATATGTTTTTTTTATCTTATAACCGAATACTTGAAGATAATACGTCGATCGAATATTTTTTTGCGTATAAACATTCGTTTGGATTTGTGGTGCAGGTACTGTGTGAATACTATGCGAGTTTGTCAGCCCTCCACGCAGTGCAGACCCAGATCAAGGCAGGTTACTTTTTATCCTGAATTTCCAATGGGATCGGTACCTCTGCGCAGCGGCGGATCCAGGATTTTCCTTTAGGCGGGCTCGTTGATCCAGGCGTTTGGAGAGGGCCTTGACTGTGCTGTGGGTAGGCTTATGAACGAGTTACTGACACGGTCAGACAGAGTCAGTAGTCAAGTCAGCGCTGTCGCGCGACGCGATGCCCTTTTATACTGTCTTCAAAACAGTTTACACAATGCCAGTATTGGGTCAGCATTGGCAACGAAATCTACTAGTGGTAGTGGCCCATATTACACAGAAAACGGAAATATGCATTTGCCAGACCCGCTATTTCACTAATGGTCGATTTCACCAACCATTACTTAGCTTAGGTAGCCCCTAAGACACATGCTGTCACTTTTTGTCTTTAATGAAAAGAATGTGACAGCATGCCACCTAAGAGTCCCCTAAGCTAAGAAGAGGTTGGTGAAAATGGCCATAAGACTCGTATTAATAAATACATCTCAAAGTTGAGATCGATATTTCGATTCAGTTTTGACGTTTAATGTATGAAACATCTGTCAAAAACAGTTTCTTAAGAACGATCTGTCCAAACCGGTAGTTCGCGGACGCCCGTAAACAAAAAGATGAACAGAAGAATACTTAATGTTAATTAATAAATATTTTTATAACGATCATTGGCGGATTCAGGGGCATGGGGGCCAAAGTAGCCCAAATTCGGTTGCACTAGATTAGACTAGACCATCTATCAAAGTGTATCTAAGCAATTTCCGTAATGTTGAAAATATAAGACAAAAGTAGCAATCTACCATCAAATAAATACGAAAAATGTATAATTTATTTTGTATAATTATCAATCTGTTAGTGCATTTTTCAGGTATGGGCTAGGTATACGCAAAGTATTGTGTAAAAAAGGTTGATTCATAACACGCAGTGTTGGTCTTAAAAGCCTTCAGGACCCAAATATTGAATTTAAAGCACTGATTCCAAAAAAATTGAGATTTGCCAAATTGCTGCAAATCCACGAACCCCACCCGAACGGGTCCAAAACATTGTAACTTTTCGTGTTTCACTATAACGTTTCTCCAGACTTGATTTGGACCGAACATTTTAGTTTCGTCGGAAAGTTAACTTAACCAAACTATGCTCAGATGTGGCGAATAATGTGTCAGAGAGTAGTGAAACAGATCTTTCTTCAACAAACTCGAGTAACTAGGCCAGAGAGCTCTTGATGAAGCAAAAGTAAAAGAGTTCTGAACAGAAAAGGTTCACGGTACGAGATCCGAAATGGGAATTGGTAAGTTGTGTCATCTAAACATAACATAATCAAGTAAAATAATTTCTCTAGTTAGTAGCTCTGCTCTTAGAATCAGAGATTGCGGGTTTCAAATCCCAGGTCAGTGACGAACACAAATGGATATCAGCTATTAAACATTAGAGGTACCTACCTAATCTATTAAAACAGAATCTATATATATATATATATGAAGAATATTATTTTAAAATTTATTTCTTTATTTACCTACGAATAATTAATGTGTCATTAAGTTCAACTTCAAACGTGAAAAAAGAGCAAGTGCAATTATATAAATGAATCGAATTTAGTTACGAAGAAACAAAGTTTGGGCTTTATGGTTAATGGGATGGTTATCCATAATAAACGTAGTGATATTTAATTACATTGGTCTAAAAAATTTAACAACGTACACTAATTGAAGTACTCCTAAATTCATAATGCGTTTGACATTTCACAGAGTAATCTTAATTCCAAAAAAACAGGGTCGGACGGATAGTTTTCCTCGTCCCAACGGCGTCATTCCAGTAAGATGTCCCAACGCAACAAAAGTCATTTTTATTGTCTCAGCAAGGCGTTGGCCATTTACCAAACGTAAGCCTATTTTATGGAAGTATAGCAGGGTTTTCACTATCATGAAAAACATTGTTACATACATAAATATTACATTCGGCAGTCGCCTTATAATCCGCCAGCCTGGTTTATTGTTTAGTACAAAACAATATTTAAAAAATTTTATTCGTGTTTAATAGGTAGCTATATTACTTTTTATAATTTTCAGCAATATTACACGGAAAAAAAAGATATCTTGATTCAAGAAAATATGCGGTTATATATGCACTATGCAGTTAAATGTCTTGAATTAAGACGATGTATTTTTTTGAATTCAAAAATGATATCATTTTGAACGAATGTAAACTGCATTCAATCAAAATAACACTGTCGATTTACTAAACATAACAGAATCTTGAATTAAATAATGATTGTCTTATTCCAATGAATTGGTTTTCAATAATACTTTAGTATAACACGATCACGCCATTCAGTCAAGACAACAGAGATTTTGTCCTGATCTCTTCTGCCTTAAATTGAATGAAATAATTTTTTGATTCAATGATATCGGTTTCCTAAACCACTTTATTTAGACGATCATTTCTTTCAGTCAAGATAATATTATCTTGTGCTCATCTCTACACAATTAAATGAATTAAATATAAAGTATTGAATGGAGATTCTGTCTGCCTTGGTTCAACATGATCGATATGATTGATTCAAGTCATTACTTCTTTCAGCCAATATAACTGAAATCTTGGTTCTAAATACCATCTACTTTAAACTAAGTAGATATATTATTGTTCTGAACAATTATTTGTTTTGCATTATAACATCAGCATATTAGCTCAATACAATATTTTGTTTTCGTAAGATTTAACATTTTGAACCAAGCATATCGACTTATCTGATGGAAATCTAGGTATTCGAGTCAATATAATTTTTTATTGTCTTAAAAGAATAATTTCTATTTAGAAGAAAATATTCTCTCGGTTTAAAGTATAAATGATCTTCAAAGAAACTGACAAAAGCTTGACTTAATGGAATAAATTTATCACGGCAAAACCCCACTAAACAGCACCGTTTAGACTCCTTCTCCTCATAGGTATATTAAATGTTTTTGTGGCATTACGTACACTTTAGTTACACGGCGTATTTATAAATAATGCAAGAACTCCAAGGGTGCTACACCACTGCTTAGATTTCTACACGACGATTCGGAGATGCGATAAATAAAGTTGTTGCATCTGAGCAGTACTATAACATCTTCGGAGCTCTTGCATTATTTCTGGTTACGTCGTGTAACTGATGTGTGGATAGCAACAATATGCCACAAAAAATAATAAGTATGAGGAGAAGAATGTTAAACGGTAATGCTTAGTGGGGTTTTGCTCTGATAAATTCATTCCATAGAGCCAAGTAGAGGTACAACTGGATCTGAAACAACAAAAATAATTATCACTACAAAGTACTTCGATCATCAAAAACACATTCTTTTACTTTAGTATTGTCAGTTTCTTATTTAATTCATTCTGGGAAAGAGTTTTAAAAATGAAAACATTCTTAATAAAGTATAAAATATTATTTATTTATTAAAAATTAACTTTACAGTAAGCAATTTCCTTAAGATACACAATAAATTAATTCCCATTTTTATACAATTTTATTGCTTAACTATATAGTCAATATATTTTATATATTTTTTTACAGATGCAATAAAATATTACTGTGCCACATACATCAAAAGATCTAATGACCTCAGCCATCTCGATGATCCCTACGTGCAATACCCTATGCGGTAGATCACTTATCTACATTTTTGCATTTTTTTGTGGTCTTAATCTACAAACCTTACATTTGACAGAATAAGTCTATATTGGCAGACTAAACTTTAAATCTCAAGTTTCCCTTAACTAACACAATATACACAATAACATATTTTTTTCGTTTCTCGCCTTTTTCATCATCTGCTTTTATATAGAGGCGTTATTATCACCAGGATTCTGAAAGAAAAATGAAAGTAAAACACAATATTTTTGCCATCATCATAACAGCTCATCTACATTACGTCATTACGTCCCCATCGAAGGACTCGAGCCTTCCTTAAGTTACGGTGGTTAGGCCTTAGTCAACCACGCTGGCCCAGTGCGGATTGGTCGACTTCACATACACCTTTGAATTTCTTCACGGATGTATGCAATGTTTTCCTTTACCGTAGGAGCGCCAGACAAATATACATATGAAATTCGAAAAAAAAACACATGGGTACATATCGGTCTCGAACCTTGAACCTCCCGATTGGAAGGCAAGTGCCGAGTCCACAGCGAAGTTATTTTTGTCCAAATGACTAAGTTTTTATGCAATTTTGTAGCTGACATATTCATGTTCAGTCCGATCTGCTGATTATGTATGTGCCAGCTATAAAATTGTATAACACTTTTTGGTCGACCAAACATTTTTTAAAGTTATGTTATGGACAATATAATCCAAAGGTGCAAGGTGACTCGATTTAGGTGTTCCGGAGTGTATAAACGACCATGAGCCATCGGACTCGCCCACCGAGGGTTCCAGTAACATTATAGAGATGCAACCGCATATTATTGTAAGCTTAGAGGTTTTTAAAAAGTTTTGAAGGATTTTTTATGATTTCCAAAAGCAAAGTAAAAGAATTCAAAGAAGTTGTATTCTACGTGGCATAAGTGTTGACTCACCTCAACTAATATCATGATACTCTCTGACATTCTTGAGTGAAAGCTTCCCAGCCTTGGATGACTCCCAGGATGTCTTTCCATGGATCCTGGGATGGGTGGGATAATGTAGGCTTGCGTCGAACCCATGTCAACTCCGTTGGTAATTTTGTATCTGAAAACTTATATTTGCAATGTTATTTGGAAACGTCATATGTCGTATACGAGGTGTAACAAAGTACCTTACACTAACACTCGAGGAAGTGAATGAATGTTAAAAATTTCCAAAGTAACATCTATCGAAATATGAAAAATTTTGACTACAAAACAAATTTAGATTAAGTATATTGGTATACTCACTGCAAAACGTTGAATTAAATCTTTCGGAATTTTCCAGGACTCCAAAAGAACAGCAATAATATTTTTTGGTACGGTCATTGTAATAGCGCACTGCTTGCTTCATGTTTCACTAAAGTTGATCTGAGAACTATTAAAATTATCACTAAACTTATACATTTACATTATTCGTTGGCACAGTATTCGTTGGTTTTCATACTCCAAACCAGTCGCAAACAGAGAAAGAATTCATCAGACGAAGGCTTCTTCACTGAATCAGTCAATCAGGAAGTCAGGAACGCGTAGTGTGGTATGGTTGACGCATTGTGGAAGAATACTCGTACAAGTTCTCTGTGGAAATTGTGTTTTTCATCCAAGCATTGTGTATTACATATGAAAATCTGACATCTTGTTTGAAAGTAAAAGTTGTAAACCCAAAGTGATATTGCCTTAGTTGAAAAGAACATTTGCTTTCAAAGTAAGATAACAGAATTCTTGTGCTAAAGCAATATCGCATTAGATTAAAATTCTATTGACTCTATTCAAAATTCACAATTTATTTACATTAAAACAGTCATAAATTTTCGTCCAAGAAAAATAAAAGGTTGGACGGACAAAAGATGTACTTGAAACAAAGAAAACTACGGTATTAAAGCAAAATTTTCAAATATTTTAATTGAAGAACTTTTTACATTAAAATAATATATACACACTCTTGAACGAAAACAAAGAGAGTTGTGATAAAAACCTCAGTGTATTCCAACCAAGACAATGATTTTCTTGTGTTAAAGTAATGTTGCATTCTATTAACAATCTGTTGACTCCATTCAATAATGTCTTTAAATTTCATCAAAAAAATAAAAGTTTCATCGGGAAACAAAATTTACTTTGATCAATTGGCTGTGATATTAAAACAAAATTTTGGAATAAGTATTTCAGTCCAAGAAGTTTTTGTATTGAAATGAAGCACACACACCCTTCAACGAAAACAGAGAGAATTCTGATGAAAAACATCACTATTAGAACCAAGACATCGGTTTTCTTGTGTTAAAGAAATATTAAATTATATTAATATTCTATTGGTTTCGTTTAATATTATAACTGAGTTTCGTTGCATATTTATAAATACTTGATCTAAAGGCATATTTTGTAAAAAAAGAACATGAAAGTATTGAAACAATTATTTGAGATATCTTCGGTCAAGTAAGTTTCATGTTATTGAAGCAACGAAATTAACTTCAGGTTAAAATAATATGTTCGAATTGAATTAAGAAAATGAACATTCTTAAGTCAATTCCGTGGCATACTGTTTCAAAGTAAATTATTTTGTCTCAACAAAATATGTTCAAGACAATATAATGTTTTGAATGAAAGAAATCCCGGGACTCTTTTTTTTTCCGTGTAGCAACATGAATTTTACTTTCCACCTGGTATAGGATAGTGATTTGGAACTTAACGATTGATCGGCGATTATAATCAAATCGGATGATGCTCATCATGGGCTCTGATTCTGAGGTTCGAGTTTATCCCCTTTGGGTCAAAAATGTTTTTGCTCGGTTTGATTGGTGTTTCAACTTCTAAGTCTGTCTGGCTAGTTAATACCATTTAGTACCTAAGGTCTTGCATCGTCATGTCACCAATTATAATAGGTTATTTTGATAAGCCAAATTTCAGCGCAAGCCCAAATGTATGTGGTCTAGATTGAAATAAATCTGGATGATGATAGTTGCCATCTTCAAGCTGATCGCCAACTATCATACGAAATAATTTTCTCGTTGTGCAAGAAAATTCTATGTCGTGACTTCGCCGACATTCCTACTTATTATCTCTCTTTAACCAGGATCCAAATCGACACGATAGGTGACACAAACGAGCTAGGTATTTTTTTTTGTCAGATGTAATTCTTTCTATACTCAATTAAAAATTTCTACATTTAAGCTTCTAGGTTGGGATTTTGCGTTAATGAAATATTGAATATATTACGCACCTTAAGAGGATTGTGAAGCTGTAAATTTTCATACAAAAAGCGATAACGATTTTCTCCCTCTTTACATAGTCCAATTTTCATAATTTTTGGAAATTTTGTAGACATAATGAAGATCTAGGTTTGTACGCTTTGATTTTGAAGTTATATTGCTCAGAATATAAATTATTGGCATCCAAATATCCATATTTTTGACTTAAAAACGACCTTGAGAGCTTTTTTATCTTTTTTGACTAAATTATACTGAATTACAAAAAAAGCAAAACGTACAAACATAGATTAAGGTATACTGAATCTAATGAGACCAAAAGTGTCTAATTTCGTAAAGGTTTAGGGGGGTAAAACAGTTATTGCCCGAAACAAAAATCCTCTTAATATATTGTCCTCAGTCATGACAGAGTCTGGATCATCTCAGCACTATGCTTAATGACCTAAGGCCAGAGGCCGATGATAAAATATCATGTCCAATAGTCATTTTCAATTTTTATTTGTAATGTAATATTGATAAAGCATATTTTTTGTAAAGTCAAATGACACGTGCCAACATTAATTTCTTCTGCCAATAACATTTCCAACGGGCTAAAGTAATGTGACAGTATTCTACGTGCGTACGTTATTACGAATTATTTCCCACTATGTATGCCGGAAATTGTCTGAATGAAAACCCTTTTTGCCAAGGAAACGTGACGCTACATGGATACATTTAATAAAGGGTGGAGGGTCAGCCCTAATCCACAAGGATACGACACTCTTGCTACCCAGGAAGTTATTGGCTATCAAGTTCAGACGTTAATGAGTCAATGAAAGAAGAAATGCGGATGTTTAGAATGCTTTTGTAGCCTCCTAAACACGGGCGATAAAAGTCACCCAAGCACACATGGCAATGGCGGCTTGCGGTTGTTATGGACCTTTTTTTAGATTTCGTTAACAATTTTTAAAATTAAAGAACCGGCCATGGTTCCGTACAAACTCATCTAAGTATATAAGTTGCTAACTACATATTTACGGTTTTCAGATTTTTCCCATAATATGGGTTGTAAGACATTGCTTATTCTTGCCAAATTACATGATTCGAGGTTTTATATAATATGTTTGCTGTAGGTTTTGATTCCCTTGTTAAATCACAAAACATGCTGTCAGAAATATGACATAAGCGGTTACATGTTTTGATCACTGACTTACAACTTACAAGTTTGAATTAATTATTCATAGAAACGCACGCTGAAAGAATCCGTGGACCCGAGTATTTCATATTTATAAATTTCAGTTTTATATCTCTATGCTGAAGACGAAAGTCTTAATTTCGTGCGTGTTACCAGTGATGACGTACGGCACTGAGACGTGTCCGCTTACAATGGGTCTCATTAGAAGGCTCAAGGTTACTCAAAGGGCAATGGAAAGGGCTATGCTCTCTGGGTTTATCTACGCGATCACATCAGAAATGATGAGATGCGTATAGAAGAACTAGAGTTACCGGCATAGCCCAAAGAATTGCAAACTTTAAGTGGCAGTGGGCAGGCAGGTCACATCGCTGGCAGGACTGACGGCCGTTGGGGCGAAGAGGTCCTCGAGTGGTGGACGCGTACCGGGAGACGCAGCGTTGGTAGGGCCTCCACAAGGTGGACCGACGATTTGGGGAAGGTCGCGGGAAGCCGCTGGATGCGGGAGATCCCTGGGGAGGCCTGCGTCCAACAGTGGATGCGTCTTGGCTGAAATGATGATGATAATCTCTATGCGTTCCTGAGAAGTGGGTCTTGTCAGATTGAGAGGCGGACTGACGGACAACTAAGTCATTCATTAAGGGTTCCGTTATTTTCCTTTCGAGGCAGGGAACCCTAAAAATGCTTGACAACTAGCGTGAATCCTTTCGAACCATAAACAGAGTCGTTCTAAACTCTAACAACATTTACATTTACAAGTAGAGCTGTTAATATATCCAATCTTTGTTTGTACACAACGCGCTCAAACTGTGTTTTTATCAAATGTCGTTTCCTTGAATGGGCAATCGTCGTATTTGGAGGTCGAGCGGCTAGCACACGTGAAAAGCATTAGCTTTAGCAAATGATGGCTCTGTTGAGGTCATCCGCGATATTTGAATAAAATCACTCACGTATGCAAAAATTTACTGGACACGCTTAACGTAGGCTTTTTTACAGAACAAACGAATTGTAATGTTTGTACGGTTGTAAAGCGAATTGTTTAATGCCATTGAACGTGGTCGCTCATCCGTCAAGAACACTGAGATAATTTCAATATATACGCATTGTCATCATCAGTGATATGATGCCGAGAAAAAGGCGTCTCTCGGCCATAGAACACCACACATCGTTAGTTCTGTGGAACATAGACCATTATAGGTCGTTCCCAAAGATCTCCAAGCCGATTGGTTCTGCGCTGCTTGCTTTCATCTTCACACATGTCATATAAAATCGAATCATTTGACGGGTGATTTTAACAGAGTGCTCGACTATTAGGAAATTAGCACATGTCTAGTGTAGAGATTTCCGGTCAGGCAATATAAGGCCGCCTTCGTTTATTTTACGTGTACCTTGTTCACGTTTATTTGTAAGCGTGTTTTTTTTTATAATAAAGCCGATCAATGCACATTTCATTTTTAAAGTAAATTGTTAATGCCCTTGCATTCTACATTTGTTACAGATACATTATAAGTATTGTGAGATTTAGAAGGATTCATTGATAATTTAAAAATTCCTTGGCGAGTCGGCCCGAAAGTGTCAAGTATGAATTGAACGAGTCTCCGAGCCAATGTTTCATATGTTTTCAGAGTTAATAGCGGTTGTCGTTTTGTCAAACAATAGGGTAGTTGACTCATATCAAAATTTGTTAAAATATTGTTTATTTCTAACAGTATTTGGCATAAGGTTCCACAATATACCGATTTTAATAAATAACAATGAATGATTGCTGTAAAATTTTAATTTGAAAATGCTAGAAATAATCTTTTTTTATCTCACGCCGTAAACGCTTTGATATCCTGTGGTCAGGGCCGTGACGTCAATCATATAGTAAACAATAAAATGTCAAATTTGATTCAACAACTCGTCGATTTGTACTATTCTTTCCTAAAACTGGCAAAAAATCGTCCAAGTCTCCGTTATTATATTTGTAAATATCGTAAATTATTTGTATTAATAGCAAAATCAACCATTGATGTTGGATTTGTGAGAGCAGATAGTACAAATCTTCCGAAAATAGACAGATTGGTGGTCAGGAGATTCTTTGTGTATCGCTCTAAACAATATAAGTACAGTTTCAATACTGTTATAATGAAGAACGGTTACAAGTGTACTTGTCAAGATTGTCACGCGGCAGAAGAGAGTTGCAAACATGCATTTTTGGTGTGGTTGCACCATCACAGTGAGGAGCTATTTTGTACAGCAGTTGAATGCTATTGGATAGAATTCTATCTCTCAAAAGTCGAATAAACACTAAAAATATTTACTTCAAGAGAAATGTTGATAAGAAAACATCAGGATCATTTGTCAAATACCAGTGTAGTACTGCAAGAATTTGTAAATGAACATAAAAAGAGAAAGATTGTCAGTTGTTCATTTGTCAAGCATGAAGAAAATTACTGAGAGGAAAAATATATATACATTCACAGACACAGATTGTGACATATTTCTTAAAAAATAAAAGACCTCTTCAATGAAGAAAGAATAAAGTGCATAGAAAACTAAACCACGAATCATCAATACAGAAGTGCTCTTTAGTTCGAGCTTCGTTATAAACAATAACAGCTTCCATGTGCTATAAAGTCAGCCAGTGCATAACACATGATGGTTCTTTTGTTGGGAAGATTTTTGGTGGGAAATCTTGCAGACACCTACGAGTATAATGAAATGTGGATAAAAGTTGAAAGATGAAGATTTGGGTTGAAATTTGCAAAATGTGACCTCATTTCTGATTAATACCCTGTAATAGTCTATTCAACAAACGGTATCCATAAAATTAGATTAATACAAAATTGTCATGCTCTTTTACTGAAGATAATGTTAATTATCAAAGACGGAAATCTGTGAACAGTATGCTTAACTCAAGTATAGATGCAGATGTTTTGTGCTAAAGCAAACAAAACTTATATACTTTTATGTTGCTAGCAGTATGTCATTTTGAAAACACTCAAAAGGTGACAATATTAGCTATAATAGGTATTTGTTCTAACAATCTGAATGTCAAAAAACTTATTGATCAAATAGTGTCATTTTGGAAACTATACTACATTTTTCCTAAATTATATGAAAGTATTACTTCATAATAAATCACTTTACTATTATTTTGACTTTTATTACCTGCGACCTTAAGGCAATATATACAAATTAATAAATTTGATCTAACTCTATTCAACCTATTTGTACTTTTGGAACATATACTATATTTGAGTAACAATGATAAAAAAAATGAGCAACAAACCTATAAAATATTATAAATCTTTTAAGGTGTAACAGAAAAATAAAACACATGCATTTCAAATTAAAATATTTTGATTCAACTTAAACCTTTACAAGTCATTATTGTCAAATAAACATAGAACATTTATTTTTTGTGAAGAACATAATGACTAATGTAGTACAAAAATTTATTATGTCATCTTTAGATGTTAGTTATGTATAAAGTAAAGAAAAAAAATTCTTTATATTATTTATTTAATAAGAAGGGTCTTGTAAATTAAGAAGAGCACAGGCTGACAACACAGCAATCACATTTAATATATTTGTATACGGCTTTAAAATGGATAACTTGCATATTCTTGCGTAAGCTGTTCTGAAATTTACCAGCCATGGTGGCCAGCAGGTTTAATCAGTGAAGATATAACATCTTTCAGTTTTACCAAACTGGACCTATTTACTTCTATGGTGCTTTGGTATATGAATACTTGAGTTATTTTGTTGACATAATGTTGTTCTAGTTGACGGGTCACATTTTGATGTTGTGGCTGAGTATGCACTGCTTTGTATTATGTTGCACAACTTTTACTGCCTTATCAATCTCGTTGTCAAGAGGAGAACAGGTTAGTACACAATAGTTCTCATTAAGTAACCACTGAAAGCAACAAATTTTAATTAGGTACTCAGTAAATTCAAGTAAAAGTTGTTTAGATAAATATATTCATTATGAAACTTTGATATTTTTGTTTGTATTACATACTTTTTAATTAATATTCAATTACATCATTATTCAATTGGACATAAGTACATATTATTTTCCTTGAAACATCATCTAGTGTCAGTGTATAACTTAGATTAAATCAAAAAGGCGTAAATGGTCAAGTTTTCTCTCAGTTTTCTGGTCAAGTTAAAATTTGGTTGGTCGGCTGCAGTCAGTTTTCATTCTAACTGAAAGATAAAAATTTAATTAATTTACATACAGATTTGATTTTACATACAACCTAAAAACTTTTATTTTGTTTAAGTTGAAACTGAAGTACCTACACAGATTGAGTTATTCAGTTATAGTACTTACATTAATGTGATTTTCGCAAAAATACATTTGAGTTTCAGTAGATAGTTACAGGATTTCTTTAAGCGAGTGTTAACCAAATATTTCGCATGTCTATATCACTGGGTACGTCTAATCCACAGATTTCCTTGAGTCTTTGAAGAGGTATTTCTATATTACTGTTCTATTGTCCCGTTCCATATACAGTTTTACTATATTTTGTGATATTTAATAGAAAGCATTGTTTTTGTGAGGTTATTTCGCCCCCGTGCTTTGTTTACTATAAGACTGACGTCATTGCCACAGATAATGAACAGACTATCATGGCTGACCGTGTTTTTGGCCCAAAATTGAAAATCTTAATTTAAAATAGATTTTTTGCACTTTTTAGCCATCGAAAAAAATAATATCCATGTGCTATGGTCTAATACAACAATTATGAACATTTTAAGCCCTACTTTAAAAAAGGGTCAACTAGCCTATTAGATGGTTGTTCTGGTGGAATGAAAATACGTATACCGCAGTCATCATAAGTGGCACAAAACGAAAGAGGGAAAGTTCGCGAGAGAATAGTAGGTACACAGCTGTGGCTCAATGAAGGGATGTCTAAAATAATATAGTGTTGCGATAAAGCCACTTTCACTAAAAGATCCGACCGAAATAAGTGCGTACTGGGTGCAGCTTTATTTGTATCCCTTGAATAAGGATGTATTACTCAATCGATAGTCTGAATGGTTTGTTTTGCATAATACACCATTTTTTGTGTTTTTAAACAGACTTCAAAAAACCGAAAATCTAATTTTAACTGCTACGCAATGGTTTCGACTTGAACAGAGATTTCGAGGCCCAGGTGGGCTATTGTCTAAGAAAAAATCTATCACGATCGCTTATAATTTGACAATCATCGCGCCGTGAACATAAGACTCTGTGCCGACTTTCTTTTATAAAGGAGAAATGTATGGACTGCGACTGTCAAATTGTAAGCCATTGCGATAGATTTTTTCTTAGACAATAACCTCTCAGGTGCGAATTTAACATGTTGAGGGCTTGAGTCTACTCTCCTGCGTTTTGCAGCACCTTATCTATATTTTTATACTGAGGTCAGTGCCCAATTTTTTACATTGTTTTCTTGCAAATTTTGAGACAATTAAAAAAACATAATGATGCAATGTTTATGAATACAACGCTGTATGTGTTAAAATTTGAGAAAGTTACAGTTGCAGAACATTTGAATTCATCTATTATACTATTACTAATATTATTTTGAACTTCATTTCCTTATGTGTAATCCCTGTTCTTCTTTCCGTTTCTCGACAATATTACTGTAAACTTTGTAAACTGAGTACTAGTAAATATGTGAAGATCGTGACGGTAGGCGCTAGGGAATCGAGAAGTATATTTAAAATATGATTACGATTGTAAACATCGCCCCGGTGATCGTCGATCTTATGATTACCACGACTCCACAGGCGGTTTGAGCAAGAACGATCTCGCATGACGCGCCTCCTACCATCAAAGTGCAGTCAGAGTTTGAGAGCGATTCTTTTTTTGAATTAATTTGAGTATGTCGAAATACATATCTAGGGGCACGGCAGTGCCCCCGCCAAGTCGAGCGCGAAGCAAACACTGCCGTACCATCCTTTACTGGAACCATTTCGCCGCATTTTCCGGCCCCTATTTGAGAACCTCTGGATAAGACCAGAACGCAGAAATTTTCGTCATCCAGTAAGCTATAATGACATACTTAAAATCCAAAATTTCAAGTCTGTAGGTCATTTAGTTCCGAAGTTAAGCGAAAACAAAGTTTCGCATTTATGACACTCACTCACTCATGATCATCAAAATAGAACTAGTACTTCCCATAAACTCAGAGAGCTGAAATTTGGTACAAAGTTAGGGTTTAATGGCCACATAAAGGGAAAACTAAAAAAACTAGGATAATCGAAGATCTGGAGTACCTGGTGACCCTGAATAGAAAACACAAGAGCTCAACCAATCTATTAGAGATATCGACATACCGCCTTTACAAAAAATATTCAACTTGGTGGGCCGCTTCCAATAAAAAAAAGAAAAGAATGATTTGTAATAATAAAAAAACTACCCCTAAAAAGAAAAAACTGTGTCAAATAAAAAAATCTAATAAAATAAATCAGTAAGCTTACGTTTCTACAAAAAGAAGTGAAATCCCCCCAAAAACATTCTGTAAAAAGCTTTGTCTAGATTTCATTACTTTTTAGAGATAAACAAGCAGCTCCATCGAGACTTGGCTAGTTTTTTACAGAATGTTTTTGATGGGATTTTGATTACATAATAGATGTGTGCTCTTCACTTGTGGTGCCTCGCGTTGACTTTAGACAAACTGCGACTCCTATATTTATTCTCAACGAAACACACCCCAACTGTGAGTGTTGCTCGTTGATAAAAGAATCCCAGTGAATACGTAACAGTGTTACAGTTGAGGGTGTAATTTGTTGAGAGCAAATGCATTGTCTTAAGTAGAAACACGAAGATCGAGAGAATTCAACATTACCTATGTATTTGTAAAATGTATTGCTGTCGCGCTGTGTGTCTGAACAACTGAACTGAGTACGATAGGGACAACCGAAAATACCTATGAAAAGTACACAAAATATACGTTTCGTAGTACCCTGTTTTCTCCGCGAAAAATTGACCGATTTAATTACTTTTTGCGTTAAAAATTAAAGCAAGGCTTTTTCTGTGTTTCTATGTTTTCCTTTTTTCATATAATCTTGTTCAATTTGTTTGCTGGAACTTTGAATACAAAAGAAAATTAGGTCGGTTTTTTAGGTTTTTGAAGGTGTAAAATCTCTTTTAATAATTAACTTTATAAAAAAAGGAAAACATACGATCATGCTTGTAGTGGCCATTGACTTTATTGAAAAAAAAACCAGAGTAACTATAGAGCCATTATCCAGGAAGGAAACCGGGGACTACGTTTGTATGGAAAAACGGCCTGTATTACGGATTATTCACTATCTACGTAATTATTATTATTATTTTTTTATGGGATAGGGGGCAAGCGAGCAGACGTATCACTTGATGGTAAGTAATTACCGTCGCCCATGGACACCCGCAACACCAGAGGAGTTACAAGTGCGTTGCCGGCCTTTGAGGTGGGAATACGCTCTTTTTTTGAAAGTTTGAAGGTCGTATCGGTCCGGAAATACCGCAGGCGACAATTCGTTCCAAAGTTTGACTGTGCGAGGCAGGAAACTTCGAGAGAAACGCACAGTTGTGGACTGCCAACCATCTAAGTGATGGGCATGGATTTTTAGCCGCGTGGAACGATGGCGGAAAGAGGCGGCAGGTATAAGTCCGAACAATTTCTCGGAGCATTCCCCGTAATAAATACGATAGAAGATGCATAGCGAAGCGACATCTCTACGCAGCGCCAAGGTATCAAGCCGATTTGAAATTTCCTGGCAGTCGACGATTCGAGTCGCTCTCCGTTGAATGCGGTCCAGTGGGAGAAGTTGGTATTGGGGTGCCCCAGCCCAAAGATGAGAACAGTATTCCATATGAGGCCGAACCTGCGCCTTGTAAAGCTGAAGGCGGTGCGCCGGAGTGAAATACTGTCTCGATCTATTGAGCACACTTACCTAATTATCTACCAGTATATTGAACACAATTATCTACCAGTATATTGTTCTTTTTATTTATTTCGCGCTGTTTTCGAAATAGCTTCGACTTGCGCTGCCGTAACTCCAGTATGATGCACATAATTGTTGGAGGAAGTCGCATCGTTAATTCAGTTTGCCTTAATTTTTATTCAGTGCAGCCCAGTGCCTTCCAAGTTTCCATTCGGGAAATGCTTTGAATTCAATGCGCGTTGCCCAAGTTTGTGCGAGACGATTACTTAATCGAATTGCAAGCAGTAGATGGAAAGAAACAAAAGAAGTATGGCGCACTTTGTTTGAATTAAAACATTTTTTTATTTGGTAGATAAAATAGATAATATTGTTGTTTATAAATATTTTTGTCTTTTTAGTGATATTAATACCAGCTAACTGAAGTAGCCTGAAAGAATACGACAAAGGGTCAATCAATACATGCTTTTTGTATTTAAAAAACCTCTAACTCCTAAAAGCTAAGGTTCCTTACATCATCAGCTTTGTTCATGGCTACCAGACGCAAATATCTGAATAGCTTCTACCTACCTATAAAATTTAAGGGTTTCCTTCGATTTTTCTGCGATCCCATCATCAGATCCAGACTTTGGTGACAATGGGACCACCGCAAGAATATGCTCTATTGAATACAAGAAGAATTTTCCGTCTGCGGTTGCGGGGTGCAGCCGGCTGCACTCACAAAATCCACTCTCCAAACAACACATATACTAATACAAATCGTTGCCGGCTGCGGTTGCAGGGTGCAGCCAGTTGCACTCACAAAATCCACTCTCCATACTACACGTACACATACACTAATACAAAGCGTTGCGCGCCGCGGTTGCGAGGTTCGGCCGGCTGCACTCACAAAATCCACTCTCCAACCAACACATACACTAACACAAATCGTTGCCGGCTGTGGTTGCGGGGTGCAGCCATCTGCACTCACAAAATCTACTCTCCAAACAACACATACCCTAATACAACTCGTTGCCGGCTGCGGTTGCAGGGTGCAGCCAGTTGCACTCACAAAATCCATTCTTCAAACAACACATACACTAATACAAAGCGTTGCCAGCTGCGGTTGCGGGGTGCAGCTGGCTACACTCACAAAATCCACTCTCCAAACAACACATACACTAATACAAAGCGTTGCCGGCTGCGGTTGCGGGGTGCAGCTGGCTGCACTCTAAAAATCCACTATCCAAACAACACATACACTAACACAAAGCGTTACCGGCTGCGGTTGCGGGGTGCAGCCACAGTCCACTCTCCAAACAACGCACCACACACATTACTAACACAAAACTACCGGCTGCGCGGTTACAAGGTGCAGCCGATTTCGTTTATGAGGCGCAACCGGCTGCACTCACATAACTCACATACATAATCACAAAGTTCACACACATCCTTCCCTTCTCATATCCAACCCTCAGTCCAACTCTCCTCAATCCTCTCTAAGTTGGAAGAATTCGGGACTTCTTCCAACTTAGAGAGGAAGGTAGTAGCAAGAGGTAGTCTAATAGCATCAGGACCCTCCCACTTCACTTCCGAAGTCCAACAATCAATAAGAGTAAAAAACAAAGCAAACCTCTTTGCAAGAAAATGTTCGACACGGCTGAACAGGGAGTCTGGACTGGATATGATTATACACACATCAACACCGTCTAGGGATATTTTGTGTGTACGACAACCAGCGGGGTCCAGGCTTGGGAAGCCCGGGCCCTGCATTGCATCGGTTGCCGCCAGTCGCTGATCCCCTGGATGCCCCGGGGGATCACCGGCCCCCCCAACCTAGGGGGGTGAGAGGGACTCGCCTTAGGCGAGTGCGCGCCGACGAGGTTGTGGTAGTTTCCGAAAGGGTTCTCATGACCTCGTCCGGCAGCGGGACGACTTTCGTCGCCGGATCCTCTTCGTCTGATGACGGGGAGGATGTGGCGGCGGTTGTCGCGCTCGCGCCAAGGCGCATGTGATGCCAAGGCGCATAGTTGGGTTTTAGTCGGTAGGCCGCGGCATTGCACTCCCTGGTGGACATACCATCCCGCCTGCCAGGGGCCGCGGAGAGTCCGACATAACCTCGCGCCTCCCAAACGCGAGGTATGCGTAAAGCATTTCCCAACTTAAAAAAGGGATATTTTGTGTAAAGTTCGAAAACTCAAACAATACTAACCGGTTTATAAATGTTTAAATGAAAACTTATTTTGTGGACTTAATTGAATAATTCTAAATTTGAATTTGAAAAAATAAATTAAAAACAAAAGATTTGCGCGGCAAAATTTGTAGCAAAGTTCGAAGATTTCAATTTACGTGTCCTCGTTATTGATATTTTTTGTACCAAATTAAAGTTGTTTTTTTTAAATATTGGTTAATTTAGAATTTGTGCAATTTGTATGCATCATGCAGCGGCGCTATTTTAATTAGAGACGAAATGTTAAGGGCACTAGGCATGCTCCAAGCTGGGGCTACTCAACGGAGTATTGCCGAGGAGAGATTGGAACAAGACAAAACGCGATCTCAAGGTTGTGGTCATGTTATCGTGCCACCAGTGAAGTGGCTGAAAGGCACCCAGGCGGAAAACGCATAACTACCCAACGACAGGACCGATTCTTGCAAGTGGCCGCAAGACGACAACCAAACGTTACGGCCATGCAGTTGGTTCAAAGGCTTCAGTCAGAGCACCAGTTGCTTGTGTGTGACCAAACTGTGAGGAGATGACTGCACGAAGCTAACCTCCATGCTCGCAGACCGCTTCGTACTCCAGCACTACGCGGAGGAAATCGTGGAAGAAGATTAGAGTGGGCTCGGGAACACTTGTTCTGGGAAGAGAACCAGTGGTCTGTAGTATTGTTTACCGATGAGTCCCGATTCGGTTTTCATCCTGATTCACGAAGAGTACGTGTATGGCGAGCTCCTGGCCGTGAAAACCGTCTGCAACACCCTCAGGAAGTCCATCCATACAACGGTGGAACAATTAGGTATGGTTTGGGCAGGAATTCTTGTTGGTGGAATAACAGACTGCGTTTGGATCAGAAACACCATGACTGCTGAAAAATACCTTAATGAGGTGCTAGTACCCATAATTTATCCCCATCGACTCATCGACAAATGGGTCAAGTTTTCACGCTCATGAACGACAGCGCCCGCCCACACACAGCGCGAGTGGTGACCAGGTGGCTGCAAGAGCACGACGTGTCGGTGTTAGACTGGCCCGCACAATCGCCAGATCTAAATCCCATAGAGCACGCGTGGGATATGCTCCAAAGAAGGGCTTTGAGACATTTTCCTCCGACTATTGCGACCGAAAAGGAACTTTTTTTGCATCTTAGCAGGACCTGGGACAATATCCCGCAGCAAGACATTGATAACCTCATCCAAAGCATGAAAAACCGTTGCAGGACCGTGGTTAACGTGATGGGTGGTTTTACTGACTATTGATTTTTCGCGTAACTGCAAAAACCTGATCATTTTCTTTTATTTTTATTTTTTTCTTAAAAACACACTCATCGTTAGTTTTACCACTATTTCTATTTTTGTCTATATTTCAATAAAAAAATTATTTACACAAAAATAATAATTTGTTTTATTCTAAAGTATAGTCTGATAAATAAGCTGTATAAAAATATTATACATGCTAGATGTTACATAAAACTAATTTGAGCAAATTCAGAAAATCACAATATCCCTAGACGGTGTTGACGTGTGTATTTTAAGTTTTTTAACTAACAATTCTAACCTCAAAAGGTTGTATGTTATCTTAAGCTAGTCATAGTTTAAACTTAATGCTGTTTTATTAAAGATAGAAACAGCATAATGCTTACACCAGGACTAACTAGACAACTGATAATCATTTTGTAGTAACGAAGTTTTTTAATTGACAGTTTTGGTCATTGTCCACTGCCTCTTAATTTAAACGGAACCAATAAATGTTATTAATTTTGTCATTGAAGGTAATCGAATATCTTAACACCAATTAAAACTAACCCAATATTAAATATCTACGTCATATTGATTAGAGGAAGGATCAAGGGCTCTGTGGATTAGCAGTGAATCTCGGTCGGCCGTTAATAGTGTATGTAGTAACTTGCTTTCTGCCAGCAAAGACAACAATGTTACATTTACTGACTTACTAGCTTTACGCCCGTTTCTATATTTGCTCGCAGTGAAAACAGTTTAGTTTATAAAACAGAATATTTCACAGAAAGTTGAACATAGTCCTATGATATACGTGTAATACTCAAACAAAAAACACAACAACTGCAACTAATCGTTTCAGCCCTGAGTGTGGAATTTTCAAAAACGCTTTGACTTATATATTTAATTTTTGCTTTGGCTGTAAGTTTATTGCTTTAAAATAACAGTTCCGCATAAAATGACAACCCCATATTTTATCCGCTTCGTGTTTCAGTTTCCAGAAATCTTTTCTGGAATAATGGATGATACTTAGAATTATTATTCTAAGGGTTGACAGCATAAAAGGAATCTGCTGGCTGTCCTTATATGTAGCTTTTATATTTTATGATGAATCAGTCAGTCAGTCAGGAATTTTGTATGTCCTCGTGAGGTTCAAGTAGGTAAGTGAAAGTTTTATGCTATGTGATGTCTTTAATTTCTAAGTTGCAAACTGTGTGTCAAATTTCATCCAAATCCGTTCACCTGCTTTTGCGTGATTGAGTAAATGGATAGGATACCAACTGACACGTATTATACCTACTTACAGTATTAGCGGGATTAGGGAGATGCTTTTCATAGTGTAGTACAGTGTGTGGTTTTTGTTACTACGTTTAAAATAATATTGAGGTTCAATAGGTATTGTTTATTTCTGTATTGTATTGTATATTTATTTTTGTACAAACAAAACAAAACAAAAACTTCAAACACACTGTCGACACAGACACCTCCCATATAGATAGGAATATCTTCCAGTTAAGCTTTGAAAGGTGGAGATGATGTACAGAGAAGTGATAATCATCATCATCATCACAGCCCATATACGTCCCCACCGAGGGGCTCGAGCCTACCCTATATATTAGGGTGATTAGGCCTTAGTCAACCACGCTGGCCCAGTGCGGATTGGTCGACTTCACATACATCATTGAATTTCTTCGCAGATGTATGCAGGTTGCCTCACGATGTTTTCCTTCACCGTAGGAGCGTCAGACAAATGTACATATGAAATTCGAAACGAAAAACACATTGGTACATGGCGGGTCTCGAACCCCGACCCCCCGATTGGAAGGCAAGTGCCGAGTCCACTGCGCCACCGACGCTCTTAAGTGATAATACTCGCTTATAAACAACTTTATCATTGGGTATCAACAAATAAACATTCAAACACACGGTGGGTCTTACTTGCGACCATTTCACAAGCCAAGACTAAAATTGTGTATCAAAAAAAAATATATTCTCCATATTCGTTGATTATTCTCGTTGTTTAATTTGGCAATTCGGCAAAACATATTTAAATTGGAGGCTTGAAGCTGTTTGGTCTATTGGTTGAGACCTTCTTGAAATGGGAAATAGAATCGAGTATATCTATTGATTTATGTTCGACACCAGAAATTTAAGACTTTTTAAAATCGACTGCAACAATCGTCTTAAACCATTCGTCACTCGGTGAGTGTTGCCGCTGAGCGATGAGTGATCACGTACCTATACGATATCAAACGAGCAATTTACCTTTACGCATACATTGACTAAACAAATGTGTTCAACCCATTAACTGATCGTATTTTTATCTGTCCGTCTAATCTCCCCGACGACGGCGTGTTGACAAGTTCGAGTACCGTCAAGTGATTTTACCAGATAAAAGAGATATATTTTGTTTAGCTAACGATAAAATTTGCATTTACAGTCGCGTAGGCACTTAGAATCGGTAGCACTTAACGTCAT
Organism: Schoenobius gigantellus; assembly: GCA_963935595.1. NCBI lineage: Eukaryota > Metazoa > Arthropoda > Insecta > Lepidoptera > Crambidae > Schoenobius > Schoenobius gigantellus. The sequence goes on from OZ012558.1 coordinate 13,224,754, forward strand.
TGCGTAACTGACAACTAGGCTTAAGGTATTAAGGGATTAAATGGAACACATTGGAAACTTAGGACCTTAATACACCATGTGGTGACTGGTGACGCCACCAACGAGTGATTGCGCAATTAAGCGGACACCGTGTCAGGTACATTCTAGCGTTGTATATTTAGTCGGTGGCACGACTGGTTTGGTCGTCATTGGTGTCCTGATGCCCTACCATGAGCGCTTATAGCAAGGTTAAAACAACATTGAATAGAGATACCGCTCTAGCTGCGTATAGCGCCATCTCGCTCTCAGTGCGGTATCAATATTGTTTTGAGCGATCATGGTTAGGGGGCTGGTGTGGAAAAGGCTTTACGATTCTGTACAAAACTGTCTCTTTGTAAGAACATGGAAGTGGCATGTGTGGCCGCGTGTGCCGTATATCATTGAGGTATATGTTGTATGATGGTGTATGTATAATGTACACTTGTGTTTCATTTAAGTTAGTTATTACTAAAATCAGACGAAATGTTTCCTGGTGATGGAATATAAAATTAGTTTTTGTATGAGAATTTGGCGTTTGTGGTTCCAATAGTACCTAATATCGTCGTAGCGCACTTCCACAATTTTTTTCTGACGCGTGGTCGTAGCTACGACTTAATATTGTAGTTTTTTATAAGAAAGGAATGAGATAGCCTCTTTAGTTTAATCGTATAAACATCGTGGTCATTAACGACTAACATTGGGTTCTATATTTTTACAAACTTACTAATATAACTAATATATTATAGTGTTCTTATACCCATCTATGCTCATCATCACAGTTCATATATGTCCCCACCGAGGGGCTCGAGCCTACCCTATGTTAGGGTGATTAGGCCTCAGTCAACCACGCTAGCCCAGTGCGGCAAAGAGTATGTAACACTACGTAAGAGTCGGGTCTCCCATACTAAAAAATGGAAAAATTGCTTTGTATGAAACGCGTACCAAGCTCTATTACCAACAAAAAAATAAAAAATATGACGTCACTTCCAAAGCTGCCAACATAGAAATGCTAACCGAAGGGTTGTACCACTACTCGGGATATATCGATAGTTTGAAAAAAAAAATACCGGTACTTTTTGCTACTTCTTATTCTAAGGTACATTCGAAATTGGGATACATTGGGATTTGGGTAATGAAATAAAACAAAACTATGATTATTATCAAAAGTACAATAAAGATCTTTTGTAATAACTACAAATTTTTATTTTTATTTCCCAACGCTCTGTTGTTGCGCTTTCTTTGCCGAATCTGCTGAAGGTTCTTCCGATAGGTAGTGCAAAAGTACATTCCTTTCATTACGAATTAAAATGTGGCTTATACGGCGCAGCAGGAGATCAACCATTTTATATTTATGATCATGACACACCTAAGAAAAATCAATATTGGTCAACATCACGGTCATAGTGAATTCTTCAGTCATATTTTCTTTTTCAGCTAAAGGAAGTATTTCTGCATTTATGTTGTAGAAACTGTAATTACAAAAATACACGTTAATTCACATTAATCTCAATAAACAAAACGAAATTTTAATGAACTTTATGTAAACTTACTTGAGCCGATTCTCAACCTTTTTTCATTACCAGATGTTTGTATTATCTTCTCTGAAGAATCTGTAAAATACCAAACGATATACCAATATAAGAGATAACATGATAAAGAGCTAAAATAACTTTAAAAGTTACAATAGTGTTACCTTCAGTAAAATAGCACATTTTTGGCTTTTTTGGTGTATTAATCACCGTAGACATTTTTTACACCTGGAAAAATAAAATATAGCATGTTTATTATTAGCAGTTTTCCTTATCTAATATTAATTTGTCATGTTACAAAGAAAAACAAAAATATCGATAGTCGATAAAAAAATGTCAAGCTCTATTGATACTTGATAGGAATTTTTATACTAAATACCATAATAATATTAGTTTTAAAAAACCTGTAAATCACGAAAAGTACTTTTCTGTTAAGTTTTGTAAATATAAATTAATGTTTAGCTCTCTTTATCCAGCGGAAATTTTGCCATGAAAACTCTTTTTTTACTATGTTCCCGACGGGATTTTATTCCACATATTTCACACTTTTTGTAATGCATGACAGTAAACGTTTTATTCAATACTTCGAATACATACACTAACAACACCAAGATAAACACTACACATAAGCATACACAACCCAAGATACAATAATATTCAGAGAAACAGAAGCACAAAATTAAATCTTACAATACAACGTCGGAACTCCGGCCGGATCCGGAAACGCCGAGCGAGCTGAGAGAGAAGGCAAGATGTTAGAGCAAGACAGCGATAGTCGCCATTATTTTTGGTACGCGTTTCATACTTCATTTTTTTGTATGGGAGTTGCGCCAGCCTGCAGTGCGGGTTGGTCGACTTCACATACACCAATGAATTTCTTCGCAGATGTATGCAGGTTGCCTCACGATGTTTTCCTTCACCGTAGGAGCATCAGACAAATGTAGGTATATATGAAATTCGAACAACGAAAAATACAGTGGTACATGGCGGTCTATACTCAAGCATAAGTTAATCTGATTTGGTAGTTGAACAATTTTTCTTTCTTCTTTAAATCCGTTGCATTCAACAGATGGTAGACTGTAATAGGTTCATTTTTTTAATAATTCGAAGACGAGTAATATTGACTTGATCTTTCCGATTATTAAAAACGATTATTGAAGGCTTTGGTTCGAAAATAGATTTTCTGGCAGCGAAAATCTTAGATTGTTCGTTTTGTGTTAGCCAGAAATCAATTTTATGTGTATCATTATTCTTTCTTTCTTGCGTTCACGGTGTCTCTAGTCAGTAACAATTTGGGTAGCGTGTTACAGACAGATGTAGGTACCAACTTTACCAACAAAACGTCAGGTTTTCGTTGCCATAACGGGGTGACAGGGTTAATAATAGATATCTAATTCATCCGTAGGCGAGGTAATAAAAAAATCACATACTCACGTATTTTTTTGTTTTGTCGAAGTAACAAAAAGAAAAATATTGAGATACAGTGATTTAAAGTTGAGTAGCGGGGACTCGTTACGTCATAACATGCTACATAATGTACACCTGCGTGACGTCACGCGATGACGTGACATTACAAATCAATGTATTGGCTATGTTGAAGATTAGGTAAAACAAACAAAAAATACGTGCTCGATATTTTTTAATAATCTACATTTTGGGATGATTACAAAATTGTATTTTGATTCCGATACAAAATATCGTCATCCCAATTGTCAGCCGTCTATGGTCAATTTGTCATCACAATTGCTGTTGCATAATCTCGAACGCATTTTCATTCGGTTTTCATTATACAGAGTGATTGTTTTTATTACTCGTTGTCATTACAAAAGGAAGGGCTGGGATTAGTAAAACTTTTTTTTTTTATAAGCTTAACAAGAGCATACCTACGACGATGTTACTGTAAAATGTCGGAAGAAATGCCTCTTGCCTAAGAGATGTTAATTTTTCAGTGATGGGCGATGGCGCAGGCACAATTACTTAGTAACAATCGTAGGACCTTTTTAGCTACAAAAAATTTTTAAAAGCTATCATAATAAGTTTAAAAAGAGATGAAACCAGTCGTTGTAATATTTACTAATATGGGAACGATAATTTTCTGTTGGCGTTACGTTACGTTGGTAATCCTATCGTCCGTGATTGGATCAAAATAATCTCGGATTAGGCAATGTTTCCTTTTGGCAGTAATCGTTCTCAGCGTCCTAGCATTTCATCGAAGATATTGTATCGAAAATTGGTAAATTCGTGTTACCGGGGACTTCGACAAATAACTCTATCCGAGGCCAATGAAACTAAATGTTGTTGTCAATCTGACAGATAAGTCCTATTACGGTCTGAGGAATTTTATCGACAAGTGGGTATATTGGTCTTTGAATTTTCCAATTAATCTATATTAAATGTTATGAACGAAATGAATTTCGCTGTAGCCCAGATAACGAACCAATACAATTTGGACAGTATTGACACGACACTGTTATTATGGGCCATAAAGCTAATTGTATGGATCGAGTTCAATTATAGACATACCCATAATGATGAGGCTGATACGCGTCATTGAAGTCGTTAAAATTTAACGCCTAAAACGGCGGCTACATCTGCGGGGTTTGCTAAAAAAGTTTAGGTGGTAGCGAGACGCTTTACCTTTCTCGATATAGCAACTTAGCAACTTGTTTCATTACCGCCTCACCTGACTACATTATGAATTGTAACGGTTGATCTAATATTCATTCTTTTCTTCCCGTCACTCTATTGCCGCCATCGGGAGGTTGAAAAGTCTCAATGTAACAGTTTACCCAATAATTCATATCCTATGCTGTGTTTTATAATAATGTTTTTTAAAAAAATGTTTCTGTTAACAGAAGCCGGATATCAAAATTATAAATTAACAAAATTGATGCACTTGTAAATTTTTGTCAGATCAGAGGGTCTTTTACCGATCTCATGGCTTTGCAAATAATATCATATGATATTACAGTGCAAAACGAAAAATACGATTTCCGGTCAGATTTTTGATCATTTGTTCATTATTTAATGATGACATCATTGAAATTATACCATGGTGATGATATCATTGGAGATCGGTAATACGAAATTCAGCATTTCATGACTTCTTTTTCTCAAATTTATACCATGTCATACGATGAAAGATCCATAATTGGCCTGCAGGTGACTTTTTATCACCCCGGAAATTTTAAGGGACACTTCAAGACACATCCATTATTAGGTATATAAAAATAAAAAATTAATAAAAAAAAATATAAAGTAAAAAATACTTCCCACTCTTCAAAAATACTGCACTAAACTAGTGCAATACTCTTTTGGATATTTTAGAAAATTAATATAATATTAAATAGGTGAGTTATTTTTTTATTAATATTAAAATCATTGTACTACCGTGTCCTGAAGCGTCCCTTCAATTTTCTGTATATTTTGGTAACTTTTTATATGTTACTTTTCCATAGTCTTTACAATAATCATTATATTTTTGCACAGTGCCTATTATTTACAACTAGCTGACTCGGTAAACTTCGTATACCCTTGTCAAATTTAAATAAACAATCGCGAAGTGACCCGTCATTTTCCATACCAATTACTTTATATATTTCTTCTAGCTTTTCTTATCTGGACTTTTCCTATTATTTTACTTTTTAAACCACCCCTATATTACAGGGTCAACAAAAGACAAAAATAAATATTCAAATTGGTCAAGCCACTTTTGAGTTGTAGCGAGACTAACGACTACAAGCGTCGATGGCGTAGTGAGGAAGGCCGTCGCCTTCCAAGGTAGCGGTTCGAATCCCGCCACGTACCAATGTGTTTTCAAATTTTTAATTCATACGTACGTTTATTCGATGCTTTTAAGGTGAAGGAAAACATCGTGAGGAAACCTGCACATACCTGTGAAGGTAGAGTTTCTTTACAGGTTGTGTGTGAAGTCGACTACTCCGCACTTGACCAGCGTGGTTGGCCTAAGTTTAGGGTAGGCTTGAGCCATTCGGTGGAGAGGTACGAGAATATGAGATGCTGATGAGACTTACGTACGGCGACTCATTTTTATATATAAATATATGTGTAACGATAGAAATCTAATATACAAAAATCTCGTGTCACAGTGTTTGTTATCGAACTTCTCCGAAATGGTTTGATCGATTTTTATCTAATTTTTTTATACATATATTTCATAGGCCTGAGAATAAATCCTTGAATATTTTATATACCTCTAGGACTCTAGGTGATATTTTTTCTGGACAATTATTATGTCTAAACGTAATTCGCAGGCACAGCTAGTAATATAAATAATAATCACCCTACTGACCTACAGCACTCTCGTCACCACGTTACAAGGTACTGTTTATCGCTGATACTGATAACAATGCTGCATACCAATTACCACGCTAATTGGTCGTATTATGTGTGATGTCAAAATTTTTGCGATGAACGCGTTACGGCTTTACGGTGTAGGTGGAGCCCGGACATTACATAGCCTAATGTCTTGACATTGACACAGACAGTCGCCCGGCCACTTTCGTTATAATCCCACTAACTGTATAAAGACTCAGCATGTCACCTTTTCATTACTGAATGTGACGTCGAACTAGCGCTGATATAACGTTAAAAGATCACCAATTTTCGGTCTCCTTTTTTGGAGATTTGGAAACTGGACAATTATGTGTTTTTCTAAAGTTTGGTTGGCGGCGGTGCCGATAATGCTGGAACGAGGACTAAATAGAACAGTAGAGATAGAGCAGTATCGCTCTTCCTTTATGAATCCGTGCGAAGTGCTTTGCGTGCGTTCTAAAAGAGCGCGATCTCCGTCTCCGCACCGGTACCGCCACTGTCAACATAGTGATATCTTCAAAGTATAAATTAAATTCATAATTTCAGCCGAGATACGCCCGCTATTGAATGAAAGCTTCCCTAAGGATAGCTAAACCCTCACTGCCCGCATGCAGTGGCTTACCACGACCTTCATTAACTCACTTCGTACCGCCTATCATAGCAAACTCGTGATATTGAAACGATAGCGAGTGCCTTGCTATCGCCATCGCGCATCGCTGAGTTAGGCGGTACTGTGGTAGACAGTCAGTCCACCTTGTTTACCAACGCTGCGTCTCTCGTTACGCGGCCGCAGTAGCCGTGAAGCCTGGGAGCAATGTACCTTGCAATCTGCCACTTAGGTTCGCAATTCTTTATGGCGGTGACTTTAATTCTAACTATTATTTTTGGATCCTATTATTTCTGATTCGATTAAGTAGAAAGAGCCCGGGGCATAGCCCTGTTTATGGCCCTTTCAGATGATCTTGAGTCTTCTTATAACGTGGTCGCTTACGATAGACCTTATCCATTTTAAGCGACCACGATTCAGTTCCATAACTCATCATTGGCAACACCCACGAGACTTTCGTCTTGAGACACAATGGTATAGACGGGCCGAGAATATGCTGCCAACTTGGATTCGTCCATTGACCCCTTTCTGAAAGTTGGGTTTACCGAACTGGACTTTTGTCCCATGTAAACAAACTTATCAACAACTACCACTTTCGCACTGCTTTTGTCCGAGTGGATGCGACTTGGGAATTTGATATAATTTTTGTCTTGTCCATGTTCATTTTGACACTGAACTTCGGTGTGCATAGGTCGTCAAGGGTCTCAGCGATGACTATGTCATCAGCAAAACGAAAGTGAGTCATGAACTCGCCGATTATGTTGATACCGAGTTCTTTCCAGTGCCAAAGCTTAAACACATCCTCAGATGTAGCTGTGATATGTTCGGCGATATAATGTCATCCCGATACTCACCTTACCTATATGTAATAAAAATATTCAAATTGGAATTATGTAGGCATTTGAAAATTTTTAAATTTGAAGAAAGGTTCAATTATTCTTTCGGCTGCAGCAGGTGAAAAATATTTTTTGATAAATGCATTTTAGACAAACAAACAATCTATGCTCTTACATATTTTATTGTGAAAAGAGTTATTTCAGTCAAAATAAATGAAAAACCACTTATTCTCAGTGTCCGTATTTGTGAATAATTATGACATCAACCAGAATTCACGCTGTTTACTTACTATACTTTATCTTTTCATGACTGAAAAAATGCACGATAAAAGCCAGAATTTCACTTGTTTGTTCGTCGGGCGTAGATAAGGCGTGGGATTTGAGCGACATGGGTAATGGACATCGTTTAAACAAACAAACCAAACGGCTCCAAACTCCGGCTGTTTGGATTACGTCGTTTCCTAAATGTAAAATAACATATACTTTCATTTACGATGCTGTTGAGGGATATGAGTCGATGTTTCTATTGTCATATCTAACGATGATATACCTGTCTGCAATCATAACTAAGACTGATATGAAACACACTGTTAAATAGTTCTAGTACTGCTGGTTCCACCTCCATCTATATCCTCCCGAGTGCGCTCAATAGACAAGTAATTTATATTGGGAGTGTCTCGTACAGGCCTCTCACGAGATGTTGCGAGAGGCTATACGAATGTTCACCATCCATACTCTCGCGCATCAGCCCATAGACAAGTAATATCTATTGAGTGCGCACCCTGAAGACCTTTGGATGAGGCGTCGCGGGCTAAGACTGCACGAGTGCTGGCCATCCACACTCTTGCGCTCGCGTCAAAGGTCTACTAAGGCTATGGTCTCCTATAAACGCCGTCCGCTGCGTACAGCGTAACGCCGTACGCCGCGTCACGATGCTTACTATAGAAATGTACTGTTATGGTCTCTTTCACACGCTGACGTTGGCGTGTTGACGCCGTAGGCGACATTCAAACGCTTTGCGCCGCGTCTCTAGTTATTTTGAACCATTGCAGCGTAAACGTCATATTTGGCGTCAGTACAAAATGTCGAAATTTGATAAAGAAAAGGACGAAGATTGAATCAGTCCAATGTTATAGTACATTATACAATAAAAGTGACAAGGAACATAAAAATAATATTTATAAACACAAATGTTTACAGCAAATTTTCGTCAGGTGATATGGGATTAGGATGCCTTTTTGATAACGTTTTTTATAAAATAAATTTAGTATTTATTGTCTTTTAAGTGTTTCATTATCAAAATCTGGAAACGTCCTTCTTTCTTTCTCTTCATAAATATAATAGGTGCCTTATTGCCTTAATTTTTTTTCGTATGCGGTCGTTTTGTACCTCCTCTTCAAGTAATATAAGCTCCGCCAACCAAAAGTGTCGAATTTATAACCATTTTATATTAGACGACTACACGCGAGAACTGTTTGTCGACTACCTGTTGTGAACGAGAAGTCGTCGTTCGCGTATAAGATGTATTGACCGCTGACGCTGTGCCTGGCGTTCAGACGTCGATCGGAACATTTACGCTGAAGTCGAATGCCGCTTAGAGCATTTAATAGGAGACCGAGGCCTATAGCCTATAAATGCATTATCTGATATTTCAGATTCAGATCTATGAATATAATTATGAACGAACATAGATTCATGCTTTTCTCTGCGTATATTAAGGTTAGTAGTAAAATTACAACTAACGTCATACATGACTTAAGATGTGACATATTTGACATGTTACTATCGATACATATATTTTTATATATATTTACTTATAGTTACATACCATGGCATATTAAGTTTCGTATTGTGGTTAATATTATATTGTATGTCATGCATGATCTAACTAAGGTGACGGACGATGCATACATGTCCTGCTTACCAATATTCACTTTGATTGCCCTTAAAAACAAATTGTTGGTATGGTTGTTGATATTAAATACTTTGCAGTTTATCTGGCTCTCTACCACGATTTTGGATAAGTTTCTTGCTACATACTTAATAGCTTACCTTAAAATGTTGTAGTATTGTGAATAAATTAAAAGTAGGTTAATTTCGCTTTTATGTTGGTCTAACCGTTATTTTAAATTTTCTTTGCATGAGCTACCTGTTGTAAAAATAGTAATTAATAGAGTAGATTTATAACTATGGACAAGTCGACGCTTTTTTTAAATGGAAATCATGCGACTAAGAACAAAAAATGGATTATTCGGTTCCTGATTTATTGGCTTGATGCGAAACTTTATAAAGAATCAAAAAACACCCCCCGAATGTCATATGAGTTTTTTTGTTAAAACAGGATAAGGATGCAATGAAATAACAAGTCATATTAAGGTATAATATACAATGTATAAAATAGTATATTGCGGCATATACCATACCTGGTGGTGGTGCCCCAAGTAGACTCCACCACGTCGGCGTTTCACCGACTTGTATTGCTGAATTTTATTTGACTACCAACTCATAGAAAGCTGGTATTACTTACCTTGGCTCCAATTGTCTCCTTCCGTCTCCTCCGTAGCCGGTGGACTTCCTGAGCTAGCTCGAAGGAAGTCGCGGCTCCTGAAGATCTGCAGTGGATCCACCGGTGGAGACCGGAGCACTACAAATGCCTAATAGGCCACCACGACTCACACTCGCGATTTTGACACACAAACACAAAGCGGGCTTTCGCACCCCGATATTAGGTGCGCCGCGCAAATCACTATTTGCTTGAATATTGTGTATTATATTTTATGGATGCCCGGACATCATCCTAACCACAAATTATGACATTTCGACTCGACTCAACTGACATATCACATGCGGCCGGCCGCCAAAAAAGCTGTCACTGCACAGACTAGAATGCAGTGCCGCCACTCGCTCTTCCTCGAGCGTGAACATCCCCCCGCTCCGGACAGTCCCGGACTGTCCGCCAAATCAGTCTAAGGGGAGGCGAGAAAGAGTAGCGACCGCGCGCTTCAAAACAGAATCCCCAACTAGGACCTCGGCAAACCTGGGCACACCATCAGACCCTAGAGTAAGTTGGACAATGCGTCCGCGACGCCAACGTAAGGGTGGCAGGTTTGGGTCCTTCACTAACACGAGGTCTCCAACCCTCGGTGGGTTTGTCTTATCTGACCACTTAACGCGCTGTTGCAAAATGTGTAAATATTCAAGGTGCCAGCGGCGCCAGAAGCTCTGGGTAAGCTGCTGGAGCAACTCAAACCGCGAAAGGCGTCCGGGATTGATATCTCTATAAGGATACTCGGGCAGGGCGTTAAGTGGTCTGCCTATCAAGAAATGGCCCGGAGTGAGGGCCTGCAAATCGTTCGCGTCGGTAGACAACGGACATAACGGACGCGAGTTGAGAACCGCCTCAATCTTATGAAACACCGTCGCGAGTTCCTCAAACGTGAGAATAGTCTCCCCAATAACGCGGCGAAGGTGAGTCTTGGCGGCCTTTACAACAGATTCAAAAATCCCTCCCCAGTGAGGGCAAGACGGCGGGGAGTATCGCCATGTTACCCCCCTACGGGAGAGTGTGGATCCGATCTCAATATTATTTTTATCTAAAAATTCACAAACTTCTCTTATATGTCTATCAGTGCCCTTGAAGTTCGTCCCACAATCGGACCGAATTAGAGAAGGCAGTCCCCGGCGGGAGACAAATCTGCCTAACGCTGCTAAGAAAGCGTCCATGGTGAGCGCACTCACCACCTCCAAATGAACGGCTTTAGTGGCCAAACAAACAAACACACACAAGTAAGCCTTTTCAGTCTTAGCATTACGGAGTCGCGACGTTTTTATAGTGAATGGTCCCGCAAAATCAGTTCCAACTCCTAAGAAGGTCATCGATTCATTCACACGATCAGCAGGCAAATCACCCATTTGGGGCTGCATCGTCTCGGGGCGTAAACGATAGCAGGGCAGACATCGAAAGATAACAGATCGGATTATTCTTCGCGCTGACAAAATCCAAAACTCCCGTTGGAGGAGCGCGGTCAATGCATTACATCCGGCATGAGCATTCTTCACATGGCGATCAATGATCAACAATCGCACCAATGGTCCGTTCTTGGGGAGCAACAGGGGATGACGTGATCTATAAGGCAAGTTAGCGTGCCTCAATCGGCCTCCTACACGCAACAATCCTTTATCATCCAGAAAGGGAGTCAAACGCACCAAGGGTCCCTTCAGTTTGGACGTCCCGGTACGGAAAATCTTAAGTTCCGGTTCAAACGCTCTAGACTGGGTCATACGCACCCAATGCACAAGAGCATCTTGGCGCTCCTGCGGTGAGAGGACCGGACACAAATCTTTGTCCTGAGGCCGGCGACAATTTCGTATAAATCTTCTTATCCAAGCGGTCACGCCGAGCAACTTGTCCAGAGAACTGTAGCGGTCTAATAAAAATTCCCGCTCTGGAGCCGCCATAGTCTCGACAGCGTGAACACGCAAGCCCGGATTTGGTACCTTCACCACAGCTGGTGTGGAAGGCCAAGACGGTTGTAACAACCAGTCGGGACCCCACCACAGAGTGTGGTCAATAAGCTGAGGGGCTTCGCTGCCACGTGATGCACAGTCAGCAGGGTTTATTTCACCTGGCACGTGGCGCCAAATCAACGTGGCCTTCGAGGCCTGTATTTGGGATACCCGATTGGCCACAAATACTTCCAGGGAGTGGACGGAGTTCTTAATCCAACACAGGACAACCTGACTGTCGGACCAAGCAAAGAGCGACTCAAAGTCCACACTACGTCCCAGGGTGTCAACAACGTGGTTCATCAACCGAACCAGAAGAGTAGCTCCAGACAATTCTAACTTCGGAATCGTTAATCGAGTCCGAAGTGGAGCAACCTTACTCTTAGCAATTAGCAAGTGGAGCTTAACAGCTCCTCTATCATCGACCGTCCGGATATATACGACGGCTGCGTATCCACTCTCAGACGCGTCACAAAAGCCATGAAGGCTGGCCGTAAACCGTCCCTTAGGCAGTATATGTCTAGGGATACTAACACGGTTAATGTCGGGGAGAGACAACATGAAGGACTCCCAATCTCGCAGCAAACGGCCCGAGAGGGGCTCATCCCACGACACTTCGGCTGACCAAAGTTCCTGTAGGAAGCACTTCATCCAAAACACTACGGGACTAATCCAGCCATTTGGGTCAAAGGTACGAGCTACTGTAGACAAAACCAACCGTTTCGTCCAGACCTTGGGGCTTGGCAGCTCCAATCGATAGGTGAACGTGTCCTGGACAGGTCTGTATTGCACTCCCAAAACAGACAGTAAATCTGGAGTGTTGGCATTCTCAAAAATATGAGGCTCCTGCTGGTGGTCGTCTGGCAAGTCACACAAAAGCTGAGGTGAGTTGGACATCCACTTCCTCAGTTCATAACCACCAGCCCCGAGAAGAGCAATTAGTTCATCTCGCAAAATCAAGGCTTCCTCGACACTAGAGGAGCCCGTACAAATATCATCAACAAATGCATCCTCCTTGAGAACCAAGGATGCGCGAGGGTATCGTAATCGTTCACGTTCAGCGAGTTCCACAAGTGAGCGAATTGCCACAAAGGGGCTCGAACGCAAACCGTATGTATTGGTGTTCAGCTCGTAGACCAGCATGGGATCCCTGGGATCCTCCCTCCATAATATGAGCTGATATCGTCTATCGTCCGGGTGAATCACAGTCTGCCGAAACATCATCCGGATATCGGTCACAAAGACGACGGCATGGCGACGGAAGTTGGTCAATACATCGCCCACCTCGTGGTGCAACTTCGGTCCAGCATGCAGACATTGATTCAGCGAAACTCCGGTAGACGTAGGAGCTGACCCATCAAAAACAACGCGTATCTTCCCAGTGGAAGGTTTCAAAACCGCGTGGTGAGGAAGAAAATTATGTTCCTCGTTTCGCCAGTCCAGTCGCGAGACCGACATGTGCCCCAGTTGCTCATATTCTCGCATGAAGTCGACATACTTCTGTTTGAGGTCGGAGTTCCTACTCATACGACGCTCCATGGACAGCAGCCGCTTCTCGGCCAACGGCCGGGAGCTGCCAAGTGAGGGGCGAACTGACAAAAAGGGCAAACGAGTGATCAGCCGTCCCGAGTGAAGGCGACCTGTATTGTTCTGGTAGAACAACTCACACTCCTCGTCCAAGGGGTTCACTCGCTTCACGGTAGGTGGCTCTTCCACCTCCCAAAACCGTTGAAGGACATCCGATAAGGTGGAGCTAACAGTTATGTAACTGTCCACCGATGGAGATGGTGGGTTATGCCTAACTGGTCCCATCACTACAAACCCAAGCGATGTAGATAAGGCTACCAGCCCACCCTTCTGTAACTCTCTCCTCTTCCCACAATACACGCGGCCTAGAACATCGGCACCGAGCAATAAGTGAATCGGACCGGTTCGGTGGAAGGAAGGGTCAGCCAAGGTCAATCCTGATGTCGCATCAACGACAGCGCGCGAAACGTGCTGTTGCGGAAGCTGACCAACAACCTTCTCATAAACAATCGCGGTAGCGCCAATTTTGGGCGCTGAAGAGAAGTGGGGGGAGAAGGAGAACAAAACCTGACCGATCGGATCCGGGATCCGCAGGTCTCCGATTCCTCGTACCGATTCAAGGTATGGAGATGTGTTCAAACTCAACTGCCGGACCAGCCAGCTGGAGGCAATGCAACCCTGAGCTCCCGTATCCAAAAGGGCGCGAACTAAAACAAAGGTGCCCCTCGGGCCCCACACCTGTACGGAGGCTGTTGGTAACAGCACCTGCTCCTGTGGGGGGGTTGCAGCCGACAGTTGGTTTAGTGAAAATCCTCCCGCATTCCCCGCAACGGGGGGGAAGGGGGGTCCGAAGAAAAATGCGTGCGCGGCGGAGGAATAGGGCGCTCAAGGCGCTCGAGCGGGTCCCAATCCGGCACGTACACACCCCGACCAAAGCTGCATCGGGGGGCCGGGCGGTGCCCATGATGGGCGAAAGTTGGGGGAGCCCGTGACAACCGGGGTCTCTCCATCAGAGGGGGAGAGAAGCGTATTGTCTCCCGACGTGGCTCCCTAATAACCGCGGCCCAATCCCGCGGTGGCGCCTCATAAGCGGCGCGTCGATCCCCCCCGCCCGTAGGGGGGGTGGGGCGCCCAATCCTCTCACTGGAGGGGGGGCGCCTGTCCAATCTCCGCGGAGGGGTGGCACGCCCCTCCGATCTCCTCGGAGAGGTGGGTGACCTAGGAGGGCCCCCGCCCGTGTGCGAGTCCCTCTCTCTCACCACCTCACGAGTGTCTCTATTGTTGAAGCACAAAAGGGGGTGATGGGCCCCTCCACAACAGTGGCAATCTCGTGGGTGGGGGCAAGCCGATGCCATATGGGCCCCCAGGCAGCGGTAGCACCAATTCCGCTGCTTGGCCATATTCCTACGCCCCTCGGTGCGTAGGCCAACAAATTTGGGACAGGCCGGCAAACGATGGCCATCCCGCTTGCAACACTTGCAAGGCCTCGGCCTCTCCCCGTGTGGAGAGTTCTGCCGCACTGCAGTATACTGCTTGTGCGGGCGGCGCTCTCTCCGTGGCGCTGCCCGGGTCGCCTCAAAGCGGCCTGTACTCGGTCCCGGTACAGGAACCAGATCCAAGTGGTCGGTCATCCGACACTCATCCTCCAAAAATCTGAGGAGATCCGAGAAGGGGGGGAGGTACGAGGCACTATTGCCCCCATACCTTTGTTCAAAGCGCCCCTTCATCTCCATGGGAAGCTTATCGAGGATGAGGTGGAGCAAAATAAAGGACCACTGGTCCACCGGTAGATCAAGGCGTTTGAGCGCGTTAATAGCGCTTAGCAGCGGGTTCAAAATCTCCTTCCTCAATGAGGAGACCCGCGATACTCGTGGCAGCCCTAAAATGGCAGCCACATGTGTGTCCGCTAGCAAGCGAACATTCTGATACCGGGCGGTCAACAACGCCCTTGCAATATCATAACTGTCATCATTGACAGGTAGATGCTGGACAAGTACACCAGCCTCTCCCCGTAAGGCAGAGAGCAAATAGGCCAATTTCTGGCTAGGGAACAGGTCGTCCCTCGAGTGAACCAGGCTATCAAAGAGGTTAATGAACCCCATCCAAGAAGCCAAGTTCCCATCAAAGGTTGGGATGTCTAAAGTGGGCAGTCTGCCCAGCAAGCCGGCCGGGGTAGGCTTGACCTCCCCGGGCGTGCACGACTCACCCCTCCGGACGGATAGGATTGCCTGAGCCTTGTTTATAATCACATCCGCCTGTTCAAAACACTGATCATAATCGGCATTAAATTGGTCGACTGCCCGCAACTCAGCGGCACCCTCGGCTGGGTGGTCGAGCAGATATTGTTGATGAGCAACGAAAAGCTGCTCCAATTCCTTCAAGCGAGCCGGTACTCCCTCATGCCGAATTAACAAGGCCTGTTCTCGGTCTGGTCGGTCTACCAAAGCGACGGCACTAGCAAACCATCTCAAAATCTTTTGTGCACCCGCGCGGGCACCACTAAGCGGGCTGACTGGCGGGACCATTTTGCACCAAAATTAAGATACTCTATAATAATACACAGACAAACAGACCGACAACCGCAGACAATAAAACAGATCGGGAGGAACTTCAAAGGCAGAACAAAATATATAAACAAACCAAAATCAAGTGTAAATGCTAGAACTTAACTAGAACAACAAAGGCATTTAACAACAGAATTTTTCAAACAAATTAAATTCAAGCATTAAGTCAATAACTTAACAAACACAATATTCAAAGGCAAACAAAACAAAATCAAATGTAAATGCTAAAACTTAACACAGCAATATAGTGTATTACAACAACAGCAAAGTCATTTAGCAGCAAAATTTTTTCAACAAATCAAATTCAAGTATAAGTTTACAACTTAACAAACAAAATATTCAAGGGCAAAACAAAGATATGAAAAAACAAACCAAAATTTAAATATAGGTAAATGCTAGAACTTAACTAGAACAACAAAAGACATTTAACCTCAATTTTTCATATACAATGACAATTAGTTAAGGAGATCGGTCCACAAATGAGCTGGTAGTCGGTTTAAAATCAGCAATCAAAACCAATTAATATGTATTGCCCGTTTGGACAACCAACAAGATTACAATATTAATTGTACAATACTAATCAAATGCTCAAATCTAAGAACCACGCTCTGCTACCAAGAGATGGTGGTGCCCCAAGTAGACTCCACCACGTCGGCGTTTCACCGACTTGTATTGCTGAATTTTATTTGACTACCAACTCATAGAAAGCTGGTATTACTTACCTTGGCTCCAATTGTCTCCTTCCGTCTCCTCCGTAGCCGGTGGACTTCCTGAGCTAGCTCGAAGGAAGTCGCGGCTCCTGAAGATCTGCAGTGGATCCACCGGTGGAGACCGGAGCACTACAAATGCCTAATAGGCCACCACGACTCACACTCGCGATTTTGACACACAAACACAAAGCGGGCTTTCGCACCCCGATATTAGGTGCGCCGCGCAAATCACTATTTGCTTGAATATTGTGTATTATATTTTATGGATGCCCGGACATCATCCTAACCACAAATTATGACATTTCGACTCGACTCAACTGACATATCACATGCGGCCGGCCGCCAAAAAAGCTGTCACTGCACAGACTAGAATGCAGTGCCGCCACTCGCTCTTCCTCGAGCGTGAACACCTGGAGTACCTACAATGTGCGGAGAATTTACCTAGATATCTTTAAAAACATATTCAGAAGTAATTTTTCATATCACTCAAATAATGCGGTTTGAGGAGGAATATTGAATTATTATTATACGAAATACATGCATACATTTCGAGCTGTACTGGAGCCTTTGGCATTTTATTATTGACAACGCAAACTGGTTTCTAAAACATGTTTTCTAGTCGAACGATTTGATTTGATATTATGAAACAAAAATTAACTTGTGCGTGGTTAGGTCTTAGTAATTATGATTTGTGACTTTGATACTTGGTTTTCACAATTTCTTCACATATTATTATCGTACAACGTACAATCTTACTTTTTAACCGACTTCAAAAAAGGAGAAGGTTCTATGTTCGGCTGTATCATTTTTTTTTCGTATGTTCACCGATTACTCCGCCATTTGTCGACCGATCTTTACAATTCTTTTTGTAATCGAGAGTTATACTTTCGAGGTGGTCTCATTGTCACCACGTCACGATCTGATGATGGGATCCTATGATAATCGAGGGAAACCCTTGAATTTCATAGGCACGTCCAACCTGTTTCATGTTTTTGCTGAAGATATGATCAGGTATTTTCGTCTGGTAGTCAATGTCATGTTAGTGAGCTGATGATGGAAGGTTTCTGGTAGATTAGGAGTTCCAAAATCCCCGGTCCCCGGACAACATACAACCCCTTCTGAAATAAGGATAGGTGTGTCGCCCCACATGGCCACATAAATTGGCTCGCCGAGTTTAAACTCGCCAAATCACGCCCCCTCCATGGTCAGACTCTTAGCTCGCGGCAGAAATTCTGCCGGGTTGCCCATGGTGCACCATGAAGAGGTGGTCTGACATCGCACCCCAAATCTACAACCCTACATGGACGCCAATATACGTCTCCAACTTGTGACATAACACGTCAAGCAAGACGTAGTTCCCAGAAAATTCACTGCCTTTCTCAGTCTTCAAACCAGGACACAATAATGCAAGCACCGCTTTGCGACAGAAATAGACCGCGCAGACGACTGGTACAGTCTCCCTCTGGTAAAATAAAGATGTTTGCTAAAGACTTGGTAGGGGAATTTATTAATGACTCTTAAGTGATTATGCATCATAATAATTACATACTACGCCAATAATAAATTTGAAAAATCTAGATTGTCTATTGTGGTGATTGCTTTGACAGAAGAAATCGCTTTTATAAAAAAACTTGCTTTGAATTAAATTTAAATATAGCTCAATTTATCCGCAAACACAAAATTTGAGTAAAAATAATCCATCAATCTTTTATTACAAAATATTATACAATATTCATTTATTCAGCGAAGTGGAATAAGTGATAAACCATGTTTCCAACTCAACGCTTTTTTGGCAGTTTGTGATAGAATTCAATAGAAAATCTCTTCGCAATTTTCGAGATAGCCACGAATAATGGATTTTTTCCTTTAGCGTACTTATTACTTACCATTGACGTAGATATGGGGTCTAGGCCCGGACACCCCCCATTGAAAATCAACATATACTAGATAGTCCAAGTATCAGTAACACTAGGCAAATTGAAGTTTTACCTACGCCTATGCTACTTACCTATGTGAAGATTACGTTCTTGATGTTTTTATATGATTAATAAACTAATGAGTAATGACGCACGACTTTGGACTATCCACCACAGACAAAAGGTTCTAGAATATACTTGCAGAGATTTTTTCTTTTTTGTGACTTCCTTTTTAACAGTTGTTGTATTTTGGTTTCAGATTTGTTATATTATTGTGATGTCTTGTTTTGACTCTTTTCAGGTAACCCAAAACAATATCATTTTAACCCTTTCGGCCATATTTCTAAAAGTAAATTCAATTCCAAACTTGAGTTTGGCAGTAATGGTTGTATTTACGACCTATTGCCATATGTTATGAAACCTTTCCAGCCTTTTGGGGGTTCGTTTGGGGGATTGTGCGATGGTCCAAAAATAGCGGTTTTGATTTATTAAGTACTTTGCCATCATTTTTTAACTTATCCTTTTTGTAGTAAAGTAATAATTGATTTTTAGTGATTATTTAAGTCCAACTTTCAAAAACCTCTCAACAGACGAATCTATAATTTAACTCGGCTGGGCAGCTACGCAGTAGCTAAGAAGCATACTGTCAGCCCATCTCCCGCAGAGTCTCAAGACGAATGCCTTCAACTCGTGCCTGATACCAGTGATGACGTGCGGAACTGAGACATGGCCGCTTATAATGGGTCTCATAAGAAGGCTCAAAGTCACGCAAAGGGCAATGGAGAAGGCTATGCTCGGGATTTCTACACGTGATCCAATCGGAAATGATGTGATCCGTAGAACTTAAGTCACCAAAGCCAAAAAATTGCGATCCTTTAGTGGCAGGGGGCGGGACACATCACTCGCAGAACTGCCGGCCATTGGGGCGGAAAGGTCCTCGAGTGGCGGCTGGCGGCTGAGTATGCCGCGGGAGACGCAACGTTGGTAGGCTCCCCACAAGATGTACCGATGATCTGCTGAAGGTCGTGGGAAGGCGTTGGATACGTGAAGCGCAGGACCGATCGGTTTGGAGATCCTTGGGAGGCCTTTTGCAACAGTGGACGACTCTTGTTTGAAATGATGATGGGAGGCTTTATATGGGGAATAAGCCTATGTAGTTTTGGAACAAACATGTTTTGAAAATTACATTATATATTAATAAACAATACTTTTTATAAAATAAGACGGTGTTGTCAATTGAGTGCAGTTGTCGGACTCGTCTCTTGCGCATTAAAGACTGTTGAATTTTGTCACTGTGACTGAAATTCTGACCGTGATGGTTGTTGAGTAAGACCAATGATAGTTATATGCCCATACTTTAATTGAAAAAGTATTCAGTAGCACATATACCTACATATAGACAGTTACATAATTATCCGACATTTCTAGCACATTCTACAATTATGTTGGTAAAAATTGCGTAATTAAAACAATGTGAAAGAGCCTCAAACTTTAGCCAAAAATATAAACGTTTGCATGACGCAGACAAGAGGGACGTTTCGAAACTTCACGCGCGGGCCTATGCCATATTATTATTTGCTTTTTAAATATAATGTAGGACCATCAAAATATAACACTTTTAATTTTCACTCCACTTCACTTTCATTTATAAGAAAGAAAAGAAAGAAAGAAATGTTTATTAAACTCACACAAATAAAAACAATAATTTGAAAAAAATCAGCAGCAGAAATAGACAAAAAAGTAACAAAACATAGAAAATAATTATTTTGGGCCGTGCCTCAGCATATACTTCAGGGTCATTCATAGATGGTCAGAATGACCCAAAAGCGCTGTTATTCTGTCAGGCCCCTAATTAGAAAAAGATGGACGCCACTGCAATATACGCATAACATAATAAATAAACAATAAAAAATATGGACGAATCAATTTAAGATAAGATAATTAAATTTAGGAATCCTATTCACGTTAAATGGTATTAGATAAGATAAGCTTACTTTTACTAAGGAAAGCATATTTTTAAGCTGGCACGTCTATTGATAAGCTGTTTTACTAAAACATCATTTACCAAAGTAAATCGAGTGTCGTTAGCAAATAAATGTTTGAGTTATCTCTCTTGTGTGGTCGTCGCAAAGGTGCACGCATGAATACAGCGAGCCTCTCATGTATTTGCATGAAAATCGAATCGAAATCGCTGCTTTATACACAAAACGAATAGATTTTCCGATACACACAATTTCCATGACGAAACCATTGTAGTCTGAATTGTTGTTGTTAGTAACTTTTTAGGATTTCGGAACATATTTTTTTTTTACTTCTCCGACTGATTTAAGTAGTCGGTTAGTCGGTACATTTTCAAGACTACGACGACGTCATACTCGTACAACGTGATACATAAGCAAACTCTTTTTCTTTATGGGGAACAGTTGTGTTCCTACAATATTCACTAACGTAATAAAATACAATGTGTTGGATACGGGGCTTGAGACGTGACTTTGAGAATGTTTTTCTGTGCTGCGCAATATGAACATAATTATTCATCTAATAGCAAAACTTAGCTTCGAAGAAATATATCGTTATCCGAGGAGATTGCATATTTTACATAATAGTTTTGTTGCACAGATTTCATAGGGTTATTTTTGGTAAACTTAACATGTATTGTGAAACTGATCCATCATAGTTCAGCTCCTCTCATCCCGATGGTTGATCTCTAATAAACACCAGAATAAAAACACTTGAAACAAAAATGTGTCAATGTCAAACCATTGCTGGAGTGTGATCTAGTTCACTCAGGATCCAGATATTTTCTAAAGAGGAAGAAAGAATCGTCATTTTTGAAAATAGGTCAAGGTTAATAACTTTACCAGACACAAACCTTGGTGAAATCATCGAGTGAGTGTCGAGTCGACAAGTGGCACACCATTTGGTCAGACACTTTAGGTCAGAGTGTAAGTCGGAACTAGACCATAAGCCACTTTTTGGAAATGTAGATAAGAATAGCCATAGATTGTCATTCCATTTATTTTCAATAACGAATAGGAGCATGTTGTCGACTTTGACATATTATGGCCCTTATGACAAAATCTATACAAATAAATAAAATTGAAGTGTTTATCGGGTAACAATAACAAAAACACAATTTAAAAATTTTTTGTCTGTCTGTCTGTTTCTTCCCGCTAATCTCCGGAACGGCTGGATCGATTTTGACGGGACTTTCACTAACAGATAGCTAATTATAAGGTATAACATAGGCTACTTTTTGCTAAAAGTTATAATTCCACGCGGACGAAGTCGCGGGCACAGCTAGTCTACAATAAATATTGAAAAGCTAAATAGAATTGCAATGTATGGGAATGACATTTGAATGAATTCATTGTTGTCATTCGTTTAAATACTACGACCTTAATTGAATAAGGCTTTTGGTTCATTCTAATGCCGCTATGAAGAGTAAAAAACTTGGAACTTGCATAAAAACTCTTAATTCTATCCGACCAATAAAACATATACCTGAAATTAAAAAAATAACTTTTTTTTGTGTACCTATTGGGATCACATTTTTAAGCATCCACAAATTTGCATGCAACTTGGTTGGATGCAAATTTTAACAAGAGATCCTGCGATGCATTTTAAAATGATGAAACCGTGTGTGATCATACATTTTGCATGAGTCATGGTGTTTCAGTGCGGTGATATCGAAGGTTTGCTTCGTTGGATTATGAATAAATCCTTTATATAATGGTGAGATCACTAATTACGATAAATGTTTTGGCTTTGTTTGCGGTAGATAAAATGGCTTGTTTGCGCGTTGGCTTAAATTAATAATGCGACTTTCGTATATTGTTTCCGATTCTGTTTGGCACCGAGAAAATTGAGTTTCCTCCGGCGAAATGGAAACGAAAACAGATGTTTCATTATTACGAACTCAAACTCATGCTTCGGCTTCTAAATCGACACTTTATTTTTTTATTTTGCTCTATAGTTCTATGAAACAGCAACTTGGCAGGCGGCCAATTCATTTAAGATTTGTAAAGAATTCTGAAATTATTGGTGGAGATGCAGCCTTCTGCATCTTCACATGGAATTATTACAAAAAATATATTAAAAGAAAACGAAAACAGAAAAAATTGCGTTTTCAACGATATGAAATTAACTTCAAAAAATTTTTAATACAAGTTTGAGTTTGACGCCAACAGAATCGGACTAAAAATACTAATGACAGTAGCATATTGTACTACTTGACTTTTAACGCTTGTAAATGTTAATTCGTAACCGCAGTAATGCTTTCTGTATGTAATACATTAAAATTGCGGTAGATGCTTAAGGTGTCATTGTTTTCAGGGGCAGAATGCTCCCGCATGACGATATCGGCAGTCCACCACGATCGCCGAGGCGTAGTCGTCGGAAGTCAAAGAGGGCAAGAATTCAGAGACCTACATCGAGCACAGGTAGCGAGGAGTCACTGAAAAGCAGTAATGTAGTTGCTTTTGCACTTTTTTATGAGTGTCTTGAATATTAATTTGTTTTATCAACACTAAGCAATACAAAATTTATTGCAAAACAGAGTCATTGTCACTTTTTATTGAAATGTTTGCGATAATAACTTTCTATTCGCTATTCGAGAATGACATTTTTTGCGAAATTATAATAAATTTCTTGTCTAGTTAATCACAAATTCTTCGAGATATCTTGGAATTTTGGGACGAGTTTAATAATAATGAAGTATCAGAATTTTATTCTTGGCAGTGTGAAAAGTATTTTAAGAACTTATAATAATTTCTTTATTTATCGGGCACGATGACCTTTTTCAAGAAAGGCATAATCTTTTATACTAACCGACACCGAAGGTCTATCGAGGCAGCTTCTTGATAAGCCTAAGTAGGTAATCCACTGGCGTCGTCGTCTACCCGGTTAAACCTCTCCAGAACCTCTCCGCTCCAAGACCCAATCTGCTGCACGAACGATGCTGATTTGCTGATAGTCCTCTTTTTGGTGCTAAATACTTTTTCGAGTACGATACGTGGATAGATCTTCTACGAGTATAAAGCGTCAGTTTATCACGCTTTTTATCTTTTTCTGCTTATACATATATAAAAATGAAACGCTGTTTGTTAGTCTCGCAAAAACTCTTCAGTGGTTTGACCGATCCTTACGATTTTTTCTGTGTTTGAATAGGTCCAGGGAAGGCTTAAAAGTACAATTGGACCCGGTAGGTGGCGCTGTAATCGGGCAGGTCAACGTCTGCCGGGCCCACTAGTCTCCTTCTTCTTATCTTCTTCTCCTTATATATAAAAATGAAACGCTGTGTGTTAGTCTCGCAAAAACTCTGAAACGGCTCGACAGATTCTTACCATATTTTGTGTGTTTAAATAGGTCCAGGGAAGGTTTAAAAGGACAGTTGGACCCAGTAGGTGGCGCTGTAATCGGGCAGGACAACGTCTGCCGGGCCCACTAGTGAAATGCTGTGTGTTAGTCTCGCAAAACTCAGAAATGGCTCGAACGATTCTTATGAAATTTTCTCTGTGTCTGTGTGTGTGTGTGTGTGTGTGTGTGTCTGTGGGTGTTATGGGGACACCCGTGAGGGTTCCTAGCAAAAAAAAAAAGGATTTCCGTGGCATTGCAACGCTTGCCGGGTACAGCTAGTAATAAATAAAATTCAGTTTCAGGGTTCAGTTCGTTTAATGTATACAAAGAAAGAGAAGAAAAAAAGAACTTTTTATTTTCCTATTTATAACAAAGGTAACGTAGGTAACGTAAATATTAAGAGGAGTGGTGGCCAAAGTGTATATGTGACCTAAGTGTTTTTTTGGAATCCCCTTGATCTGGCATTTCTATTTTGCTATAACTAGAAACAGCAAGTGCAAGGAGAAAAAAAATCACCGAAATTGCATTTCTCTGGTTGCAAACCGAACTGATTGTTTCCGTTGCGGCAATAAGGCTATTTATAAAGCAGGAGTGCATAACAAGTCATGTGAATATAGCTGAAACATTGGTACACAAACGTAGAGTTATTCATACCGCAACGGGGCCACACTCAGTCCGTTGCATTCATAGATAAATTTGCATACAGCGTATGCAGGAATCGCGCACATTTAGATAGTGTCGTTTGAATAATGCATGATAAACATTTTGTACAATTCGTTTTGTTTTTTTAAAAAAGGCATAAGCAATAGTAAATTAATGAGTTAACACAAAAAAAAAACTTCAACTTGGGCAGTCTCGAAGCCGCGTCATTAACATACCGCTAATGACGCAGTGATAATGACACCGATGATGCAAAGATCATTTATTGCCATTTTCTAATAAACAGTGTAGATACATATAATTTCTGAGTATTTACACAATGTATTTGTATTTTTCATGCATGAGTCAAATCAGTCATGAGAGAAAGAGACATTTTTTTGGAAGTATCTGGTTTAAGTTCGTTAAGTACATTCAAACAAACTTAAACCGGATACAAAAAAAATTGTTATATTTCATCTTATTTTTTTTAAAGAAACATGCATACCTTTATGAAAGAAAATTATGACACGTCATCATTCATCCATACACTAAGGCGCATAACACATTGCACCGGACACCGCTCCGGTGTGCGGCGCTGCGGTTTTTAATTTTGACTGAAGAATCTTAATTTGTATACAAAAACCGCAGGGTATAACACACTCACACCGCATGCCCGTGCGGTTGTGCGGCGCGCGCGACGGCGGCACCGCACTCCCGGACGGTGATGCGGTGCGACCGCACCGCATCACGCCGGGGTATGCCACACTGAGCCGCAGTATCGTACGGATTTTTGCGTAGAAAGGACGTGCATACGCGTAATAGGCGCATAACACATTGCACCGGACACCGCTCCGGTGTGCGGCGCTGCGGTTTTTAATTTTGACTGAAGAATCTCAATTTGTATATAAAAACCGCAGGGTATAACATACTCACACCGCATGCCCGTGCGGTTGTGCTGCGCGCGCGACGGCACCGCACTCCCGGACGGTGATGCGGTGCGGTCCGCGGGGTATGCCACACTGTGCCGCAGTATCGTACGGATTTTTGCGTAGAAAGGACGTGCATACGCGCACATAGTTAATGCGGTGATGCGGTGCGTCGTGCATCGCAGCTCCGGACGGTGATAGGGAGCAGACCGTACGGTGGCACGGTTCCGTGCCGCCGCAGCCGCATGCGGTTTTCGTCCCTCCGTACACCGCAGCGGGATGCGGCGGCAATGTGTTAAGCGCCATAGATCTCGACATAGATAATGCGGCGATGCGGGGCGTCGTGCACCGCAGCTCCGGACGGTGATACGGAGCAAACCGTACGGTGGCACGGTTCCGTGCCGCCGCAGCCGCATGCGGTTTTCGTCCCTCCGTACACCGCAGGGGGTGTAAGGGGTTCCAAATATCACCTATTGGGACCCAAGCCAACCTCACCTGCACGCGGTGCACCCTGCTATATAACAGACGAGGCTCTGGCGCTCCCCACCAACCCGCACTGGGCCAGCGTGGTGGGAGACGGCCCAAAACCCCCCATGAACTTAAACCTAAAACAAAGGCCCCAAGTGCCCGGCGGTTCTGGAGGCCGTGCCGGCGGTGACGGACGTCGACGCGGTACTGGGACCTGGGGTGCAAAGAATCCCCGGGCGGCGGAGATCCCCCGTCAAACGACCTTGGCCCTGGCCACATATAACGCGCGCACACTGCGGACCGAGGAGAAGCTGCTGGAACTTGAAAAGGATCTAAGCAGGATTCGCTGGAGTGTAGTGGGACTGTCCGAAGTCCGAAGAGAGGGTGAGGACACGATGGTTCTCAAATCCGGCAACCTGCTCTATTTCCGGGAGGGCGAAGACCTGTCCCAAGGTGGTGTCGGATTTATCGTCCACAGGTCTCTTGTGAACAACGTTGTACAGATCGGAAGTGTGTCGAATAGGGTGGCGTACCTTATACTCAGAATTACCAAACGGTATTCGTTGAAGGTCATACAGGTATACGCCCCGACCTCGACGCACCCCGACGAGGAAGTGGAAGCCATGTATGAGGACATTTCTCGGGCAATACATGCTTCCAAAACTCACTACACCGTTGTCATGGGAGACTTCAACGCAAGGCTAGGCAAGCGTGGCGATAGTGAGTTGAAAGTGGGGCAATTTGGAGCTGGAATCCAGAATTACCGTGGTCAAATGCTAGCCGATTACATGGAGAGAGAGGGACTCTATATGATGAACTCTTTTTTCAAAAAACGGCTGCATCGAAAGTGGACCTGGAAAAGTCCGGATGGCGTGACAAAAAATGAGATTGACTTCATCATGTCGACTAAGACTCGCATTTTCAATGACGTCTCAGTGATCAATGCGTTCAACACGGGAAGCGATCACCGAATGGTGAGAGGCGCATTGAATCTTAACGTAAAAGCTGAGAGGTATCGACTGATGAAGTCAACGCTCCGTCCTGAAGCCATCCAGATCCAAAACCCCGAACGCTTCCAACTCGAATTGCAGAATCGCTTCGCTTGCCTGGAGGATTGCACGGATGTGGACACATATAATGACAGGTTTGTGGAAACTGTCCTTACGGTGGGTTCGAAGTTTTTCAAACCCAGCCGTACTAAGCAAAGGAGCAAGATTTCAGAGCCGACAATTAAGCTCATGGAAGAAAGGCGTGGGATGGGTCTGCAGTGTTCTGAAGATGCTCGTCGGCGACTCAACAAACAGATCTCGAAGTCTCTGACTCGCGACATACGCCGATCTAATACGGAACGTATTAAGGAAGCCATCGAGCGGAACAAGGGTTCCAAAGTGTTCGCAAGAGATCTGTCACTCGGTCAGAGTCTGCTGACGAAGCTGAAGACAGAGGACGGCAGAGTCGTTACGTCTCGACCTGAGCTTATGGCTGAGATCGATCGCTTCTATGGAC
This sequence comes from Schoenobius gigantellus, assembly GCA_963935595.1. NCBI lineage: Eukaryota > Metazoa > Arthropoda > Insecta > Lepidoptera > Crambidae > Schoenobius > Schoenobius gigantellus. Next base: position 13,252,199 of record OZ012558.1, read on the forward strand.
AGCTTTACACAACATCGCAGGCACCTGTCATTCAGGCTACAGATCCTAGAGCCAAATTGATCCGGCATTACACCGAAGACATCCCGGACGTCAGCCTGTACGAGATTAGTGTGGCTCTCAAACAGCTAAAAAACAACAAGGCACCGGGTGATGATGGAGTTACAGCTGAGCTTTTGAAAGCGGGTGGACTACCAGTCCGGAAAACGCTGCAGAGGCTATTTAACTCCATCATACTCGAGGGCAATACGCCTAAAGCATGGCACAGGGGTGTGGTTGCACTTTTCTTCAAAAAGGGCGACAGGGCCCAGTTGAAGAACTACAGACCCATCACGCTCCTGAGTCATGTATACAAGCTGTTCTCGAGAGTTATCACGAATCGTCTCGCGCGCAGGTTTGACGACTTCCAGCCTCCCGAACAAGCCGGTTTCCGTAAAGGCTATAGTACCATAGACCACATCCATACGCTGCGGCAGGTTATACAGAAGACCGAGGAGTATAATCTGCCACTATGCTTGGCGTTTGTGGACTATGAGAAAGCCTTCGATTCTGTCGAGACCTGGGCCGTACTTAGATCACTCCAGAGGTGCCAAATAGACTATCGGTACATCCAAGTGTTGCAGTCATTGTACGAAAACGCCACCATGTCAGTCCGCCTTCAGGACCAAAACTCGAAACCAGTACGACTTCAGCGTGGTGTGAGACAGGGTGACGTTATATCGCCGAAACTGTTCACAGCCGCGTTGGAGGATGTATTTAAGCTTTTGGACTGGAGAGGACTCGGCATCAACATAAACGGCGAGTACATGACCCACCTTCGTTTTGCCGATGATATCGTAGTCATGGCTGAGACCGTGGAAGATCTAGGCACAATGCTCGAAGACCTCTGTAGAGTTTCCCAACAAGTGGGTCTTAAAATGAACATGGACAAGACCAAAATCATGGTGAATTCCCATGTAGTACCCACTCCTGTGAAGGTTGGCGGCTCTACACTGGAAGTTGTTGACGAATATGTTTACCTGGGACAAATAGTCCAGCTCGGTAAGTCCAACTTCCAGAAAGAGGTAAATCGACGAATCCAACTCGGCTGGGCAGCGTTCGGGAAGCTACGCAGTATATTCTCGGCCAATCTACCGCAGTGTCTCAAGACGAAAGTCTTCAATTCGTGCGTGTTGCCAGTGATGACGTACGGAACTGAGACGTGGCCGTTTACAATGGGTCTCATCAGAAGGCTCAATGTCACTCAAAGGGCAATGGAGAGGGCTATGCTCGGGGTTTCTCTACGCGATCGCATCAGAAATGAAGAGATCCGTAGAAGAACTAGAGTCACCGACATAGCCCAAAGAATTGCAAACCTTAAGTGGCAGTGGGCAGGACACATAGCTCGCAGGACTGACGGCCGTTGGGGCGGAAAGGTCCTTGAGTGGCGGCCACGTACCGGGAGACGCAGCGTTGGTAGGCCCCCCACAAGGTGGACCGACGATCTGGTGAAGGTCGCGGGAAGCCGCTGGATGCGGGAGGCGCAGGACCGATCGGTTTGGAGATCCCTGGGGGAGGCCTATGTCCAGCAGTGGGCGTCTCTTGGCTGAAATGATGATGATGATGTACACCGCAGCGGGATGCGGCGGCAATGTGTTAAGCGCCATAGATCTCGACATAGATAATGCGGCGATGCGGGGCGTCGTGCACCGCAGCTCCGGACGGTGATACGGAGCAAACCGTACGGTGGCACGGTTCCGTGCCGCCGCAGCCGCATGCGGTTTTCGTCCCTCCGTACACCGCAGCGGGATGCGGCGGCAATGTGTTAAGCGCCATAGATCTCGACATAGATAATGCGGCGATGCGGGGCGTCGTGCACCGCAGCTCCGGACGGTGATACGGAGCAAACCGTACGGTGGCACGGTTCCGTGCCGCCGCAGCCGCATGCGGTTTTCGTCCCTCCGTACACCTCTGCGGTGTCCGGTGCAATGTGTTATGCGCCTTAAATGCACTGTACATTAAAAAAAAACACAACATTGCCTTTATCAAAGAAAATTATGACAAGACATCATTTATTCATACGCTTGTATACATGAAGATCATACGAAAATACAATGGAAATCATACGGGCCATTTTTCCATACGAACGTAGGTAGTATGGAAAAATGTTTCGTTCCAGGATAATGGCAATAGGTGCTCTATTAAGAAAATATGGCCACTATAAGCATGTTCTTATGTTTTCCTTTTTTATTAAGTTAATTAGGTACTAAAAGAGATTTAAACTTTCAATTCAATAACAGCAAACAAATTTGACGAGACTATATGAAAAAAGCAAAGTAAAGGAACACACCGAAAGCCTTTCTTTAATTTTAACAGGGAGGAAACAGGGGACTACGAAACGCATTATGTACTTCTTATCAGAGATTTAAATCTCTGCTTCTTATAGGTATCTTCGGTCAGCTCGTTTGTTCGGGGGCAAAGCGCGACAGCAATACATTTTACAAATACCAATTTTTGGACGTACTCGAGTATTTTCCTCTCAAAAAAAATACAACCTCATCTCCGAATGGGGTTCCAACAATCTTGTCGAGTTCAATGCTAAGAAAACACAGGTGTGCGCGTTCTCGGCGAAAAGGTCACCTTTCCTCCCCCCTCCTTCTCTTCAGGGCACAACCCTTCACACACAGAGTAACATCACCTTGCTGGGAATGAACATTCGCTGCGATCTGAACCCCAGAGACTACATCGAATCCGTTATAACTGCTGCCTCACGGAAACTCGGTGTCCTAAACAAGGTGCGTAGGTATTTTGCGCCGGACCAACTATGCCTGTTGTATAAAACTCAGGTTAGGTCTTGCGTGGAATATTGCTCGCACCTTTGGGACGGCTCCGCTCAGTACCTCCTCGATGCTCTGGACAGATTGCAGCGTCGCGCTATTCGAATAATTGGCGATGTAGAGGCAACTAACACCCTCGAGCCTCTACAACTTCGTCGTGACATCGCCTCTCTTAGCGCCTTTTACCGAATGTTCCATGGGGAATGCTCTGAGGAGCTCTTTAACCTTATCCCTCCCTCTCCATTCCTTAACAGAAACACGCGTAAGGGCCTTCGGAGTCATCCGTACACTGTGTCCTCCTTTTCACACCGTACCAAGAAATTCCAAGATTCCTTCTTCTGTCGTTCATCCCATACTTGGAATTCTCTACCTGCGCACGTGTTTCCTCCATCCTACAACATGGGTTCCTTCAAAAGAGGTGTGAAAAAGCATCTTTTAGGCCGGCAAGGGGCGGGCAGGTAGGATAGTGGATGTCGTCCCTACTCTATCTGTCAACTCATTTGGGCCTCTTTCACCGCTTAACATCAGGCGGGAGGAGGTCATTTGCCGGGCCTTACATAAAAAAAAAAAAAAACAACATTGAAATTAGTTTACAATTGGTGGACTTATCTCTAACTGAGTTTTCTTCCAGTCAATCCATGCCACTACAGTGTGTAGAAACTAGGGATGTTACGGAAGTGGTTTTATCAGAACCGAATTCGGAATCGGAGCTTTTAATTTGTGTTGTCGGAACCGAAAACGAAATCGGAACTGGAATCGGAAGCGGGGCAGAAGGAGAGATGTGTGAAGGGCAGGTCTAAGAAAATAAAATTACGCACATTATTCATCATCAGACATCTTATTTTAATAATTAGTTAGTTAAATAATAAACATTAAATCAAATGAAGTGACTCTAAAAGAAACAAATTATATTTAATGAATAACAGCTTCGCAGCTTTCTCTCCGCCCAATCTGTTTCTTCGCTCCAAATTGGATCTTTTGTAAATGAGGGTTTGCTGAAATAATTTTGTCAAATTTTGTCAAATTGTTTCAGCAAACCCTTTATCTTGTTTGCTTATTTTCTATACAACTCACCACAAATACATATAATCAGTAATAAAAAACACCCTCTCAACTGATAATTCGGTTCGGCGCAACGAACTGCATGAGTCGTCTCTGAATCCAATACCTTCCATGAATTGAAGGAATTAGTCTATCTATTTCTAATGATTTAGGATTAGAACTACACCATGTTTGATTCTTCGTCAAATAAATTACCACAAACAAGTCAAATAAAACACTACGAAAACTAATGAAAAAAACTCGGATAAGTATTATTGAAGCGCGAACGCATAGCATGTCAAATGACAAGGGGAACGGCCACAGAACACAGAAAGAGATCTTTCTGTCTTTCTGTGGGCACGGCGGCATAAGGGAGGTTATCCCGCGCGAGACGTATAACCTGTTTGCCCGACCGCCCGCGCTATCCCGCATTTGGCCCTGCGCCACTACGCAATCTCCGCATCGAAGTCCGATATAACTTTCGATTTAAATTTATCGGAACCGAAATCAGAATCGCAGGTTCAATATCAATTGGAAGTTCCGAACTTTCGGAATCGGAACCGAACCTCCGTAACATCTCTAGTACACTGAAAAAAAAATGGTAGCTTATCAAGTTAAAATTTTGCTTGTTTGAGTAAAATATAATAAAATTAATCATCAACATTTTTAAAACTACAAACCACAAATGAATATGACAATCAATTTGAAATGATTGAACGCCTAATAAGAAAAACATATTCAAAACAATAAACTTTCTTGTTTAATTTTAGTGACGTTACCTTTGTAAACATTTATAATTGTTAATTCTAATAAAATAAAATGATTAATCATATCAAGCTTTGCGACTTGCCAAAAAAGTGATCAAGTTCTTAATAAAATCCACAAACATCATAGTGATTTTAAAAAGTAATCTTCCTACGGCCAACCAACTATACTTTATTACTGTAATCATGCACCTTTGTGCGCTCGCATATAAATAAGTTGCATGAATGAAGGTAACACATTCTTGATACATATTATCAATTTTTTTTTCAGTGTATAAACTACGATAGCATGGCGCGCCTCTCCAAATTACTGTTTCAGTGTGTGTAGCGAGTGCTATCCTTACGAAAGAATCACATAAAATTCTACCGTTATTCACAAAATATGTAGTATAAATAACATAAAAATTAATAATACATATAAATGTATAACACTAAACATAATGTTGAGGATGTCGGGAGCGTTTGTGAGTACACTTCAACTTGAACATCTATTGTTAAACGGTTATACCCATCTCATCCATCCCACAAAAACTTCTTATGCTTGATCAGTTATCCCGAACTACGTTCAAAGCGTTCAGGACTGTCAAAAGCAGAACTAAGACTATTCATCACATCCCATGCTACAGCACTCGCCTTCGTGTAAAATTTATCTTCTATACGTCATACTGGGGAATTAACTCGAACTGATTTTAGTAATTTTACGTGTTTGGTGTATTTCCTTTTAGGTGCCTTTCCTTTAAGTAATATTACAAGAAAGAATTGATTTAGTGTAAAAGAACTGTTTAAAAGTTATAATCATCAGATACCTATGAGCTATATTTCTTACAAAATATTATTTACTATAAAATATAGTTGATGTAAGTATAGCTCCTATCGAGTTTTCTAATTGAAATTTAATTCGTCGAGGATCATTATTTTAATTAAAAAAAAAGTGCCTCCGAACTTTTTCAAAATTAGTTAATTTAATTGTTTTTTATGTGCCTTTCCTTTAAGTAATATTACAAGAAAGAATTGATTTAGTGTAAAAGAACTGTTTAAAAGTTATAATCATCAGATACCTACGAGCTATATTTCTTACAAAATATTATTTACTATAAAATATAGTTGATATAAGTATAGCTCCTATCGAGTTTTCTAATTGAAATTTAATTCGTCGAGGATCATTATTTTAATTTAAAAAAAGTGCCTCCGAACTTTTTCAAAATTAGTTAATTTAATTGTTTTTTATTTTATATTAATAAAATAAAATAACTACGTTTAAGAGTAGATTAAGAGCTCACTTACTCTCGAATTTATCGTAATATGCTACTTTATATATTGTTCATATGTATCTTTGTATATATTATATTTATATTGTCTTTATATGTAAATGTACACCATCTTCCCGCTAATATAATTTCATACTACATAATAGGGTTGGCTGGAAGAGATCTCTTAAAGAGATAAGCTCGCCCTTGTACATGATTGTAACTATTTTGTTTTTGTTTTAATTGTGTACAATAATTCGTTTTGATGTTGTTAGATTACTTCTATAGCTTTTTAAAAGTCAAGTGATGACAATTCATGACTTCAATTAACGGTGAACATATAATTTTATAGCATCATTTTGTCATAAAAAAGTGCTGCATTATAATTAATGGTATCAGACGCTATTTTTTGGAAGTCCATAACTAATTGTTCATGGATAGGCATATAGCAAAATATTATGCATTATTATAGTGTACGAGTATTTTTAAGGTCATAGTCGCAATCATTATACGATTGACAAATTACTCACTCGTATAAACATATTCTGGACTTGATAAAATTACTTAAGTTTCAAACGACATATAGCACTCATATGAAATACTATATTTGATGTGAGATATTATTATTAACTTACGTATATGACAACTTTGCTAGTTGAGACGCCTTGTGGGTGGCTATAAGCATTGTAGCTATGATTCGAATTTCGCTATGTGGTCTTCTGTAACTGCCACAAAGCGCCGCAGTAAGCGTTTTCACAAGGTTTTTGCTTTCATAAAGCATAAGCACAATAAAGCATAAATATAGAATAGACAATAACTTGGCGTTGCAAGTTTATTTTTTACCTAATAGGAGCGTTTTCGATCTTTGCCCGTAACATTACGTCCATTGCCAGCATGCTGCATGATAAAGGCAGGATTTTTTTATTGCTACTAATTTGGCAAACAAGCAAACTGCCCACCTGATGGTAAGTGGTAACAGTCACCTATAATACATGTGACTCCTGTGACATTCGCAGTAAAACTGCAACCCCCACAAGGGCCACATAGTGTACGTTGCCAACTTGTGACTTAAGATGTAAAGTCACGGTACCCAGTAATTTCAGTGTCATATCTTACCCTTCAAACCGGAACACAGCAATGCAAGCACTGCTGCTTTGCGGCAGAAATAGGTAAGGTAGGTAGGATTTACTAAAGGGGCCAAGTGGGTTCTGGGCCCGGGCACATAGCGGTAAATGTTTAGGGGCGGCAAAGCGGTAAAAAAACTGGAATACATATTATGATTTCAATAGGTTAAGTAGCCGCCATTTTGAAAATATGATGCGGGGCGGCATTTTGGGTCCTTAGGTGTAAAATATACCTGTGCATGATGATTAATATTGAGATATTTTAAAATTTACCTCTTTAAAATATCTCACGTAAAATTGCATGACATTCTTTGAAATATATGTTAATCCAGAAAAAAGTCGACTGTAGAAAAACTTATTTATTTGTGACAAAAAAATACAAATTGTTCTTACTAAAAACAAAACTTATCTTGAAAGTGGTACACCGCACAATATTCACTCGAAAACACTTTTTAATTATTAAAATAAAAGCTAACCGTCGTCGCCATTGCAGCCAATTGCCTCTTTTCTTAATAACATTGGCTTTGTACGGTCCTATCTACGAGTATAACTTGTTTTGCGCATGTGTAGTGTTTTTTGTGACATCTTATACAGCCACTCAAAACTCTTTGGAAAAGTGCCTGAATCTTATTGTGACTTCTTGGTAAATTAGAAAAAAAAAACGACAGGGCATTAATGTTGAACAGGTCATTAATGAAATTTCATACAACATTACTGCCCTCGAGTTTCCCAAGGTAATAATGTATTACTTAGTGTTTCTTTTTCCGGTGATTGAGTCTTAGAGGTTAAATTAAATAAATAAGTAAATGAATAATCTAAGTTAAGAGTAAAATTAATTAGTTGAAAGAAAAAGTCTTCCCGCCGCGTGTGACTCTGTACGCTCAAATCTTTTAAACTACGCAACGGATTTTAATGCTGTTGTCACAGTCAATTAGATAATTTATTTCTTCGCATGGGTAGTTTTTCAAGCAAGCAATAACAGCAAAATGAGTTGAATTCGATAGATCGCAAGTAAGTTTATAGCGGAAAAAGAAAAATACTTATAAAATGTTGAAAATACAAAATAGGTTCTCGTGGTAAGTGCCTATTACGACGGCCGCGCTCTCATAATGGACGGCGACCGGCGCGGCGATACAATACTGATCCTTCTTCGGAAAAGCTGCTGCGCGAGGGGCATCCTCATTTATTTGCCGACCTTTGTAATAGGCCTTATTTTTCAACAAATATCTCTTAATATTTATGATCTCTTTTTCGACAGTAGACACATAATTTGGTCAGGTCGAATCGACAACCGCCATTTTTGAAACCGGCTTAAATTATTATATGGGCTTCCAACCAAATTTACAGTGCTGTATCCAGGCACGGCAATCAGGTATGTTTGTTCACATATTTCCCGGAAACTATAAATCGGATTGTGATTTAAACAATTATTTCTGCATTTGCTTATGCTGTGATTTTGTGTGTTCTCCGGACACGGCTCCGAGTAGTACATAATGTTGTCGTAAATCAAAATAAACACAAGAAAATTTCTAAAATTATCAGATCAGATTTAAGTCAGTACCATACACTAAATTCTTTAATGGTTACGCATGGCATCCTACGGGATTCAAAGCAACCTGTCAATCAACGATCGCGGATCTGGCGTTCCCTACCAGCTCGCACTGCCCCCTAGCTCAAAACAATATTAAAACCGCACTGAAGACGGCGAGATGTTTCATATTGTTTTAATCTTGCTATAAGCGATCGTGGGCGTGTTGGGAGATGGCCCAAATACCACTTTTGAAGAGGAGGTCCATGCCCAAATAATAAATTGTGACTGGGTTATGACGATGATGATTACAAAAAGTGGTTTTATTGAAGACTGTTTTTTTTTTCGATTTTTCATTTATTGTGTGTCCTCTAAGATGCCGATATTTTGCTATATATAAACCACTCGTAAACAATAGTATTTAATTTCACAACATCACAAATATCACAATGAATAAACGTACGTCGTCGATTAACGCAACGATAACCTTGCTATATAAGTCATATGATTATTGTATGTTGATCATAATTCCTACCTAAAACTAATTATGTAGACGTGAACAAAAACAAAACGGTGTGATTCAAGTGAATATTAAATTAGAAGAGATACGATAATAATAATGTAAATAATGTCAATTGTTTGCGTTAACGGCATGCTTACGTACATGCGAGAGGGTATAAGTTTTTTACAATCATATGAATGTTGATTCTGTTTCCTATTTATGGACTATTATTTATATGAATAGCCCTAAACAGGGAAATATATGTTCGTTGGCTTGTTTGTGATTGACAAAGCCGATTTTTGGTTTTCTGCACGACGAAAAAACTACACTGTCCAGAAATAATAAATGTAGCGATTCTAAGTAAAGGCTATTTAATTTAGTTATGATGATAAGGGCGGTGGTAAGAGAGACGACCGTCCAAGTTGACTTCTCTATTATAAGTAAGTTAATAATTGAAATAAATGTATATAAATGTGAACATAATTGCGTAAACAAGCAATTAAATAAATGCTTGCGTACGGAAATAATCTGTACAGAAAGGTTAATTCCGTGCGGAATCTGCAATGGCACATTGCTGCACAATGCGACTCTAAAATCCCCCCCCCCCCTCCCTCCTTTTTCCTTTGCGTTTTCTTTTCCTCTTTGAAGTGACGTTCACAATCACAACTCTGCCTGTGCGATCTCCATGGTCCCTTTCCTTCCATCCTCTCCCTGTGGGAGCTCATTGCTGTAATCTATGATTATCTATGCCGACCTGCTCCTCTTATTGTGCCTCTGGATTCGTAATTTCTTGCAGCCGTCTGAAATTCGCTTCTGAATTGACCAATTCCGCATAGTAAACCAATCCCTCCTTACCATCGCATATCCCATTCATCAGTTTCTCGCGCAGGTCCTCATATAGCAGAAAGAGTTTGTGCTATTAAACAACTTGTGTTTATTTAAATAGTGATACATAACACAAGAGGTGCGAAGGGCTTAAAATAAACTTGGTGTTATTAAAGCCAATCTCACCTGCACGCCCTGTACCCTGTTATAAGCGATAAAGGAGCTTGATGGTGCATTGGCCGGTGCGCTCAGCGAACGAGTGCTAGGGGTAAGCAACGTTGGCTGTGGTCAGTCCTATGATGGGTGACCAAAATACGAAACATCTCAAGCTCCTCCGTGCTTCGGAAGGCACGTTAAGCAGTGGGTCCTGCGCCTGCCCCATAACCATGATCGCTCAAAACAATATTAAAACCGCAGTGAGAGCGGGATGGTGCTATACGCCGCAAGAGCGGTGTCTCTTTTTCAATATGGTTTTAACCTTGCTATAAGCGATCATGGTAAGGCCCCTGATCTAGCCCCGGTCGTGTCGGCTAACCGTCCCATCGGACTAGGCGAGGGAAGGAAGGCTAGTCGCGAGCGAGCTGTCATAGCGAGCGCGCGCGTCCTGACCCCTTTTCTTAGTGTGTTGCATCGATCTCGATTTAATTATCACTCGTTCGTAGTTTGTATGGTTTAATTATTGTTGTTTTCGTTTTTGTTTCGTTGTTGCTGCTGTCTTGTTTGTTGAATAATTTGTGTGTTTGAAGTCAAATACACAAATTACTACTTCATCGTCTGTTATTGTTTCTGGTTATTGGTGTCCCTAGGTATAAGGTTTTCGTTTTTTGTAAGTCAGTGTTTGTGCTAGTGGCGCGGCGGGGGTCATTGCCCCGGCCCGGCTATTACTGTAGTTTGTACTATATTGGTATTGTTTGTACGTTATCTTTTATTTTCTGGTTATTGATAGTGCTATTTTCATTTTATTATTTCTTATTGTTAGGTATAAGGATTTTTTTTTTTATATTTTGTTGTATTTTGTAGGTTTAGGTTAGACTTAGATTTGTTTTCCTTGTTTTTGATTTTTATTATTACTTTTTTTACATTGGCGACTATTTGTATACGACTTGGCTTCGAATTGACGTGACTGATTTACCTACGATTTGGATTGATTGTTTTTGGTTGTTGTGTGACGAATAGTTTTTATTCTGTTCTCGCCAACAAATTCCTTGCTGGGCTGGGCCCACAATTGGAGCATGTCCGAATCGGACATTATGTCCGAGACGGATGGCGCCGACGAGGGGGGGCCCATCGGGGCTTCCGATAGCGTGAGGTTTCCTGTGGAAACCAGGAAAGAAAAAAGCCGCTCGCCTGTTGATGGTGGTGCGTCTAAGGGTGCTGAAGGGGTTTTGTCTCCTATGTTGTCGTTATCGAGCGTCGGGGGGTCAGCACCCCGTCGGAGCGCTCGCTTGAGTGCGTCTCGTCCCGCTTACAGGGAAATGGTTAGCGGAACGAAACCGTCGTTGTCGGAGGTGGATTTGACACTGTCACAACCCGCTCCGAGGAAGCGATCTGTCCTGGGTCGCTTCTTCAAAGATCCACTGATAACGGATCTGGAGACCGAGGCGGAGGATGTTACGGCGCCATATGCGCCTAAGGTTCCCCGAACTCGTAGGGGCCGGGGAGGCCTGTCGCATAGCGTTGGGATCGCCCAGGCAAGGCGGGAGCTCCAACAGCCAGAGGATACCGAACTGGAATCGGAGTTCGAAACGGAGCTGGCGAAGGCCCCTTCCAAAAAGGGGAAAGGCAAGGGGAAGCGCTCCTCTGAGCCCACAGCCGAGCTCTTATGCGACAAGGCGGAGGAGAGCGCGAGGGCGCTCGTGGGAGTGGCACGCAAGTCACGAAATCTAAAGGGGACTTGCGTGCGCGAAATTAAGGATGCGTCGGAGTCGCTTGTCGACATTGTCCGCACTCTGGCGTCCAGAAATTCTTCGGAGGAGATACGTCGGCTTCAAGCTGACAATAAACGCCTCCGAGGCCAATTGGACGGCCTATTGGTGGAAATGAAGGCCCTGCGTCGGGCCTTCTCGGAACGGGAGGTAGAACGCCCAAGGGGCCGCGGTGCAAACCCTGTGATTGAAGAGAGCGCCGAGTCGGAGGATCCTGCCTCTGACAACGCCATGGAAGAGGTGCTGCCGGAGGTGCAGCTACCGACGGCCCAACCGGCTGAGGCCGCTCCCGCTGAGGGTCTCTCCAGAACAGAGTTTCTGGAGAGCATGGAGTTTCTTCAGAGGGAGCTCCTGGCCCAGGTCGGGTTAATGGTGTCGGCCCGCTTCGAGGGCCTCGAGGTTGATGGGCGGCTTATGCCGGCCCAAGTCCGTAGGCCGCCTCTGGCGTCAGACCGCGTAGTCCAGCCACAGCTGCTACCTCAGCCTCAGCAGCAGCGGCCAGCAAGGGCCGCTACCGGTAACACCACACTTGTTCCGCCGGCCAACATGCCGAAGGAGGCAAGAGCGATCAAGAGGAAGGCCGCACCCTCAACGCCAGTGGCGGTACCCTCCTCCACGGGGGTCGCAGCAACGGACGCGGCGCCGGTCGACGGGGCTTGGTCGGTGGTCGTGCGTAAGGGTCGCAAAAAGTTGACGGCTGTAGATGGGGCGACGCCCAGGAAAGCCGGCGCCTCCGCCGGAGCCGCCAAGCCTGCACCGAAACTGCCCAAGGCTCCACGCTCGCTGGCGGTGGTATTGGCCCTCAAGCCGGAGGCAGTGGCGAAGGGCCTTACATATAGTGAGGCCATCACCAAGGCGAAGGCCTCGGTCAGCCTCAGTGCTCTCGGCATCGGACCGGCAAAGTTTAGGACGGGGATCACCGGGGCTCGTATCATCGAGCTCCCTAAGGAGACGTCCCCATCCCAGGCTGACACACTGGCAGCGAAGCTGGGGGAGGCCCTGGGGGACGCGGCAAAGGTAACGCGTCCCGTAAAAACGGCAGACATCCGGGTCGTCGGTTTGGACGACTCGGTCTCCGCCGAGGAGCTGGGGCAAATCCTGGCGCAGGTCGGTGAGTGCCCGGCCCACCATATCAAGGTGGGTCGAGTGCACACGGGGATTAGGGGTGTCGGGGCGGCCTTCGCCTCCGTGCCGGTGGAGGCGGCAAAGCGCCTAACTGAAGCTGGGCGCATTGAAGTTGGATGGAGCTCAGCCTCCATCCAATTGCTGGAACAAAGGCCCATGCGGTGCTTCCGATGCATGGGCATGGGCCACCCAATCCAGCGGTGCCCCTCCGCCAAAGACCGCAGTGGATTGTGCTTCCGTTGTGGGTCTGAGGGCCACAAAGTGGTGGACTGCACAGCGGCGCTTAACTGCGCCGTCTGTGCGGACGCTAAGAGGCCGGCCGATCACCGCATGGGGGGGATTAATTGTACCCCCCCGCCGGTCAGGGGCCGCTTAGCCCCTGTGAAACTAGCCGTGGCCCCGAGGAGCCCGGCGTCACCGGCACCCCCGGCACCACAGGCAGGCCCGGCCGCTATTGCGGCCCAGGAGGAGCCCATGGAGACCACCAATGCTTAGTGGTCCCATTAAGCTCCTCCAAGCGAATATTAACCACTGCGCCGCGGCACAGGACCTCATGTGTCAGACTGCGGCGGAGTGGGGAGTGAGTTTGGCGATTGTGTCGGAACCGTACTACGTTCCGCCACAGTCGTCAAATTGGTTGGAGGCGGCGGATGGTTCCGCCGCCATAATGCGGGCGGCGCGTGGCACAGCCCCCTCTCTCGTTTTTAAAGAGAGGGGCACTGGCTACGTTGCCGCCATGTGGGGGAGAATAATGATCGTCTCGACATACTTCTCCCCCAATCGCAGCCGGGCGGACTTCCAAATCTTTCTGGCTGCGTTAGAGGGGGTCGTCCGCAGGACGGCCCCAGTGCCGGTGCTAGTTGCGGGGGACTTCAACGCGTGGTCTACCGCGTGGGGGTCCTCCCGCACCAATACGAGGGGTGGAGATCTGGAGTCCTGGGTTCTGTCCCTGGGGCTCCAGATTTTGAATAGGGGCTCCACCCCTACCTGCGTCCGGGTGCAGGGCACGTCCGTGGTGGACGTGACCTTCGCTACCCCCTCCCTCGCCTGTCGAATCAACGACTGGCGAGTGGAGGAAGATGTAGAGACTCTATCGGACCACCTGTACGTCCGATACGAGGTCTCTGCGGCATCCCGCGGGACCCCGAACCGCAGGGGCTCCGCGGTGAGCGCCTTTCCTCGATGGGCGCTCACCAAGCTCCGCCCGGATGTGGCGGAGGAGGCTGCGATGGTGCGGGCGTGGGCAGAAGTGCCGCCGCACCTTGCTGGGGATGTCGATGGCATGGCGGAGCTCTTCGCCGACGACATGAAAGTCGTCTGCCAAGCCGCCATGCCTAGGGCGCAGGCCTGCCCCGAAGTCGTAGGCGCGCTAGAACTACACCCGACGAGGAAGCTGAACTTCGTCGGGTGTATGCGGCAGCCAAGAAGGCCCTGCGGAACGAAATCTGCAGGGCCAAAGAGGAGTCCAGGGAGTCGTTTATACGGCTTCTGGACGATGATCCGTGGGGGCGTCCGTACCGGATGGTGAGGGGGAAATTCAAATCTTCCACTCCCCCTACCTCCGCTATGGACAGGGGGCTACTAGATCGGGTGTTGGGGACTCTGTTCCCCGATCCCGGTCCGTTCCAGCCCCCCAGAATGGTCCCCCCGGATACTCCTCCGGTGGAGGTGGCTGCCGCCGTCCCTCCCGTGTCGAACGTGGAATTCGACACGGTGAGGGACCGGTTACGGCGCAAAAAGAAGGCGCCGGGACCGGACGGTGTCCCAAGCAGGGTTCTGGCCCTCGCCCTGAGACACCTCGAGGAGCGGTTCCGAGCGGTGCTTGACCTATGCATCGCTTCGGGCCGCTTCCCCAGTCGGTGGAAAGTAGGCAGGCTCTGCCTGATAAGGAAGGAGAGCCGCCCCGCGGATTCTCCGACTGGGTATCGGCCGGTGGTGCTGCTCGATGAAGCCGGGAAGTTTTTCGAGAAGATTCTCGCTTCCCGCATCATCGAGCACCTAGAGGACCGGGGGCCGGACTTGGCTAACAACCAGTTCGGCTTCCGCACCGGCCGGTCCACGATGGACGCAGTGGCCCTCCTCAAGGAGTGGACTGAGGGCGCCACAGCTCGTGGGGAGACTGTCGTTGCGGTGTCTCTTGACATCTGCAACGCCTTCAACAGCCTTCCCCATGAGTGCATAAAGGAGGCACTCCGTTTCCACCGGGTACCTCCGTACCTCCGCGCCCTCGTGGAGAGCTACCTTGAAGGCAGGTCAGTTCTCTACGAGGGGCCGGACGGTCGCGTCCATACGTGGGCAATGGTGGCAGGTGTACCCCAGGGATCCGTACTAGGTCCTCTACTATGGAACCTGGGGTACAATTGGGTCCTGCGAGGCGGCCTCCTGCCACGAACGGAGGTCGTCTGCTTTGCCGATGACACGCTCGTCGCGGCAAGAGCCAAAACGGGGGAGGAGGCGGCCCACCTTGCGTCGGTCTGCACCTCTTTAGTAGTCCGACGCATCCGCCTCCTGGGCTTGGCAGTGGCCCTTGATAAAACGAGGGCCATGAGTTTCCACGCCCCCCGTCGCAGGATCCCACCGGGGCTCCGAGTCCGAGTGGAGGGGGTCCGTATACCGGTCGAGGCGCACCTCAAGTACCTCGGCCTTGTTCTGGACCCCCGATGGAGTTTCGAGGAGCACTTCAAGCTCCTCACTCCACGGCTGTGTGCCGCCGCAGCCGCACTCGGACGGGTCCTCCCTAATGTAGGAGGGCCAGGATCGGCGTGCCGTCGACTGTATCACGGGGTGATACGGTCGATGGCACTCTACGGAGCCCCGGTGTGGGCGGAGTGCCTCTCCCCCCGAACGGTGGCCCTCTTGCGACGTCCGCAGAGGGTCATAGCAACCCGGGCCGTGCGAGCTTATCGCACGGTCAGCCACGGCGCGGCCTGCGTTCTTGCGGGCCAAACGCCGTGGGATGTCGATGCACGCGTCCATGCGGAGGTGTATCGACATCGGGTTTCTGTCAGAGAACGGGGGGGACGATCCGCTCCTGAAGAAGTGGAGCGGATTCGTACCCAGGCGCAGAGGGAGGCTCTGCGTCGATGGGGTGAGGCGCTCGCCTTCCCAGCTGCCGGCCACCGGACGATAGAAGCGATACGTCCGGTGTTGGAGGAGTGGGTAGGGCGCCGGCAGGGCAGTCTCTCGTTCCGCATGGTGCAGGTACTGACCGGACATGGTTGTTTTGGCCACTACCTGCACCGGGTCGCGCGTCGGGAGGAAACGCCGCAGTGTCATCACTGCGACGCTCCCGACGACACTGCCGAGCACACCCTGTTGGTGTGCCCGGCCTGGCGACGCCAGCGCAGCGAACTCATCGCTGCGCTGGGTGACGGAAACCTCTCGCTGACGAGCATGGTCGTGGCCATGCTCCGCGGCGAGGCGGAATGGGGGGCTGTCACCTCCTTCTGCGAGGACGTCATCTTGCAGAAGGAGGCCGCGGAGAGGGAGCGGGAGAATGATCCCCAAGCCGCTCCCATCCGCCGCAGACGGACAGGCAGGCTAAGGCGGGCATTCGCACAAGCGATGCCCGCCTAATGACCCTGCCGTGGAGGCCTGCGTGCACGGTTGGCCCCGTGCACGTCGCCGTAAGGCCCTCCGTCTGGGGATTGCCCTAGTGTTCTCGGGCAATCCCCCCTTGGCGATAGCCCGACCAGTTAGGTCGGGCTAGCCCGGGCGCGTCGGTAGTGGTAGTCGCAGTGTGGACCCTACCACGCGCGCCCATAAGGGCAGGGAGAACACCGGGGGGTTTAGTGGGTAGGCCCGGCTCTCTGCCGGGAGAGCCCCACACACGCTCGTCGTCTAGCCAACGGCGAGTACGGTGCGGTCACGCATTCCCCTCGAAAAAAAAAAAAAAAAAAAAGGCGAGGGAAGGAACAGAGAATGCACTTGCGTTTGCGCAGTTACTTGT
This sequence comes from Schoenobius gigantellus, assembly GCA_963935595.1. NCBI lineage: Eukaryota > Metazoa > Arthropoda > Insecta > Lepidoptera > Crambidae > Schoenobius > Schoenobius gigantellus. Next base: position 13,269,042 of record OZ012558.1, read on the forward strand.
GCACTATAATATCTCCTGCGCAGATGGCTAGTCTCTGAGATTGGCCGCCGTGATCGAATATCGGCTAGGAGGAGGACTGAGGGGAGGGTTGCTCTCCCTCCACTAACCCGCACTGGGCCACTATGGTGAAAGACCGATCACTCCCCTCGTCACGAGAGACCTATGTTTTATGGCTGATACACACCGTATATTAGTCGACCCGACCACTTATACTCTATGCCGCCAATGGCATAATACTTGTATTAGTTTATATATTTATATTATTATTTTATTTTAGTTATTTTATAGTGAGAGTAAATAGTTTACGCGCTTGTGTGTTTCCCACAAAACAATATATCCGTTATACTCACAGGTTGGCTGGATGAAATCTCTATGAGAGATAAGTCCACCTTTGTGTACATTATCTGTCAAAATTTTCTAGTGTAAGTTATTATGCGCAAAGAGTATTAAGATAGGTAATAAAATTGTTTAGCCCAGAAAAGCGACTGACAAGTTTTTCACAAAGTTCGCTACGAACCCTGAACTCTGAAACGAATATTATTTTAAGTCAAGGATCTTTAAAAATACAAAGTGTATGGCGAAGTAGAGGATTTCTTTTAACGCAAACCTATAAATGCTCTCTTTCTTGTTTTTTGTACTTTACCGAGGTTGAAAGTTGGTGATTTTTTAAGTACCTAAAATTGTATATGGTTTTCTAGGTACCTATGACAGAGAAGCATTAGCTGATCGTAGCCTTGCGCTTAAGTTTGGTCATAATTGATTCAGCTCGGGCGGGAGCGGTTATTATTCCTAAAGTCGATTAACGCTTATCTTTGCGATTTGTCATTTTAACGACTCGTGCATTATTCAAAATGATAGACGACACTAGCAAGTTAGTATATCGAAGTATTTGCTATTCAAAAAAATATAGGACTAATCACACTAATAAGAATCAAGTAAGATCAGGGAACGATGATGTTCTCAAGGATCTGCAGGGACTAGGTCAATAGCTAGCAGGATTTAGACTTTTTTTATATAATAACTAACTGTGCAGTTTTGAATTGCTTTGAGGTAGTTGCGGCAATTTTTTTTAGTCGGCTCCTACGACATTGACGGAAGTAATGGGGTCGGCGCCACAGTGATCGAGGTACAATTAGCATTTTTTTAACCCGGCTAGAAAAGATTTTAGATCTACCCAAGAGATGGGGCTATCTCTTGTGGTCGGTAGGTGGGGTAAACACTGAAATTAAAACAAACTAAAAATGGAATTCCCAAAAATTCTTATTAGTGAGGTTTCCTAGCATAATATTGATTTTAAATTTGAGGTTACTTTTTAAACACTTAATTCTTTACAATACATTATATACTTGATGCAAAATAAAATACCTTTTTCCTAAAAGTACACCTGATTAATGAAACGTTTCGCATTTCCTTTTCCTTTCACATTAAAATATCTAGACTGAAAAGATTTTCTCTTTTGTTATGAACGATCATTCCTTTTATCAATCGCGAAACTATTTTCTTTGTGCCCTTCTGATGACAAAGAACATACAATACAACCAGTTTTATTGAACTTCAAACGGCTGGGCTCAGTTACAAATAAAGCAAACGATTCGTTTTGTCAACAGACGGCTTGATTCTAGTCTCTGTCTGAAGTTTATAATTTATAAATAATATCTGAATATCACCAATTTATAACACCTCAATATAACCACCTTAAATAAGGAAATTAAAACATTTCGAAAAAAGTAACCAGTAAAGATCATTGTTGAAGATTTGAGAATAAATGTTTACTGAATATAGGTATTTCATGTATGTAATGGTCATATTTCTTACGTGACGAGTGCATGAATATGTCCTTAAACGCGTGGAATGAAATATGAGTATGTTTAAAGCCTTAAAAATAGCATTTAAGTAATTAGTAAAATGTGTTATGGAAACTTCAAGTCCTACACTCTAAATTAACGTAAAATGTATTTCCTTCATTCAAATTCAAATTCAAATTCAAAAATCTTTATTCAACATAGGCCTTTACAGACACTTATTGACGTCAAAACAAAGCTAAACAATCTAATTTAATGAAATCATATTAACCTTGTATGTGCATACATCCTGAATATACTCAAGATGTCTGCAAATACAAGTAGGAAAGAAAAAAAAAAAAATGGACTACACCTGTTCGGAAATTAGGAGAGCCTTCTCGAGAAGAACAGGCAAGAAACTCGAAAGGTCAAAATTTTTTATCTCCTCTTTTAAATCGCCATTTACAATTTTGATTCTGTTACAGGGTCGTCAATTGGAAGCTGACCTCAAAGCAAAAGTTTGAGCTCAACTTCCATTACAAGAAGAGATGTGTTAATTCACATTATATAAGCTATTTCTGAGAGAAGTGCGTGAACTTATAAATTGCTCTCACTGAATGTTTCTTTGAAACAAAACGCAGTACATTGTTAAATATTAGAAATGAGAGTTCAAACCCAAGCTTTTTTGTCCGTCATGTAATCAGACACTTTATAATATGCTTTTTTAATAAGTACATCTTTGATTGCAACTTTAAATTTGTTTAAGCTGAGTTCTTGTATACAACTTGGGATTTTATTGTAGAAACGTATACACAGGCCTCTAAAAGAATTATTGATTTTTTGGAGCCTGGTATTTGGTAAAGCTAACATATTCCTTTGTCTAGTATTAACAGAATGAATATCACTATTTTTACAAAACAAATGAATATTTTTACCTTCTTGCCGTCAATATTCAAACAATATTGATTATTAGTAGTTTTCGCTTTTCCAGTTTCATTATTTATAATATTCCATGTCATTTTAATTTTATTATTACTGTTTTTTATTTTTGAGCTTAAATAATTAGATTTAGCAAGCTTGCACGCTTTTTTGAATACTTTGGAATAAGTTTTCACATAAAGTTTAAACTCATCGCTAGTATTAAATGAACGTTCATTATAAAGTTCAAAAAGTTTGATTCTGCTTTTGTGAATGCCTGGTGTAGCCCATTCACTAAAAGCTAAAGTACCATTAACGGATATAGTCTTTGGAACAAAAATATTTTTAAATTCAGAACAAAATGTATGAAAAAAAATTTCATATAATTTATTTGGGTTTTCTTCATAACCTATATAATTTAATTTAATACCAATATTATTTTTCAGCCGTTCTAAGCGACCAACAGTTTTTGGCACAACAGTGATATTCTGTTTTTCTATGCATTTACGTTTAAATGGAATGGTAACAATTTGCCCAGAATGGTCAGATTCTAAATTATTAAAAACTCTTTTTGCTAAAGGAACAATATTTGTATAAATATTGTCAATGCATGTGGCAGACGACTGAGTTATTCTGGTTGGCTCCAAAAATAAGTTTACAAGGTTATATGACCAAAATAGATTTTTAATCCTAATAGATAAACTAGAATTTTCTAATAAATTAATATTAAAATCACCACAAACAATGGTTTGTTTCGTGGAACTACACACTTTTTTCAATACTTCATCCATAATATCTTCAAAAAGGTCATATAATCCTGAAGGAGGCCTGTATACACTTAATACAATAATCTGGTCCAGCTCCACGCAGGCTATTTCTATTGTTCGCTCAATCGAAAGGCTCACAATATCCTTACGATCCTTAAATTTCAGCTTTTTATTTAATATTATTAAAGAACCACCACGAATTGCCTTTTCTCGACTGAACAAACTACCAACCAAATGATTACTGAAATTATATAGAAACTGATGGCTTTTAAGCCAATGTTCAGTTACACAAAAAATGTCAACATTACTACAGTTTAAAAATAATTCCACTTCCAGATCCTTGCCTGACATTCCTTGAATGTTCTGGTGCACCAAGTTGATGAGATTTACATTATCTTTGTTATTAAATGGGTTTTGCAATATATTATCACTTACAAAGTTTACTGTATCTTTTCTACTCAATGATAAGCAAGAGGATGTCTCTATTGTCTCATTACTTAATTTAAAGAATTGTAAAAATTATCATCAGTACTATTACTGACAGTCGTTTTATTATCACAGGAGTATTGCTTAATAGGAGCAATTTGACTACTGTGAGTGGGCTGCTCAATAAAAGCATTGTCAGAGAAAGAGTTTATAGCCATGTTTTTGGCTAAAGTTAAAAAATAAAATCTTAGCGAAATAGCTAATTGTTTTTTTAAGAACATTGATAGATATAATCTATCATTTGTTAAATAAGCATTATCTCTAACAATTGTCATTGCATTTTTAATAACTAAAAAAATATTATTTCTCTGATAATTCTGCTAGAACACAGATTATTACGAGACCGGGCCCTTAATATAATATTATAAACGCGAAAGTTTGTAAGTATGTATCGATGTATAGATGTATGAATGTTTGCTACTCTTTCGCGCAAAAACTACTGAATAGATTTTGGTAAAATTTTAAAGGTAAACGGATTACGACATGTATTAACATATATTAATCCCTGTCGTAGGCTACTTATTATCCCGGAAAAGTAAGTAGTTCCCGCGGGAAAGCGATTTACAGTCTTTCCTTTGAATTTTTAAGGCGAAACAAAGTTCGCGGGTACGACTAGTTGATAAGAGGCTGAGTAACGCCAACGACCTTGAGACATGATTTGTACTGAATTACGGGCGTGGTGCGAAAAATCAAAATATATTTTTTTTAAAGAAACTAGTAACTTATTTGCAGATATGAAACATCAATATTATGAAATTAAGTGTAACGAGTTAATTCCCTGAAAATCATTAAATAACCATTGTTAAATAAGTCTGATTTTCTTCTGGGAGTTGTTTTTGATGAGTGTCTTTGGCATTTTTTTAACGAGAAATTAAAATTAATTATTGATTTAAATTTGTTTTGGGGACATTTAAATATTCTCAAAGATATTTTCAAGAGTAACATGTATTTTTTTACTACGGTATATTAAACTGGTTTTGCTAAAAATAGATTTAAGTGGGGCTTGATGAGCTCAGCTCAGAGTTGTCAGCCTCTTAATACACGCAACTGACCAGAAAAACATTTGCCAAACAAATCGCTCTATCACACTCGGATCCTATATAGTCGACATTGTACGTACATGTAAATACATAGTCGATACATTTTTTTCATTGGCGATACCGAATAGAAATTAATCAGAAACAAAATATTGAAGCATATTATGTGAGCGAAATATTAATGTATGTGCTCTTATGACGATGACCAGGAAGTCAGCGACGCCCCCGCATTATACCGAGTAGATGCCCTTTTCCGTGGCACATCTATCTGTGTTTTCTTCCTTTTTTATGTGCAACTAACTTTCCGCTCGCGGCTTCGCCCGCGTTATTATTGTTTTTCCGTGGGAATTTTATATTTTCCCATGGGAAAAATAATTTTGTAGCTTATTATATAGAAGACATTTATTTATATTTAGGAGCTCGGAAAATAATTTTCATAGACATTGGTGCAGATTTTAAATATTTTCCATAGAAACTTTCAACCCCTATTTCATCCCTTTAGAGTTAAATTTTTTTAAATTTCCGTTCTTAATATGCGTCCGCATTTTGAATTAAAACAACTGTCCAAGTTTCACGTTTCTACCATTAGCGGTTACGGCTGTGCGTGCGTCTATAGATGGGAAGTCCCTCATCTCCTTTTATATACACGGTGTTTCAAAATAACCAATAAATAATCAATTCTTTATCGAAAACTCGTCATTAAAATGTTTCTATACGTAATGTCATTCAACCCAAAATTTTCATGTAAATCATAGTATCATCATCATGAAAATTTTGGGTTGAATGACATTATGTGTAAACACATTTTAATAATGAGTTTTCGATAAAGAATTGATTATTAATTATTGGTTATTTTGAAACACCGTGTATATATACACGGTGTTTCATAATAACCAATAATTATTTTATCGTTGTTTAAAACTAATTAATTAATTGTGTTTACCCGTAATGTCATTCAACCCAAAATTTTCATGTAAATCATAGACATGATGATGATACTATTATATACATGAAAATTTTGGGTTGTATAACATTACGGGAAAAACTATTTAATAATTAGTTTTAGATAACGATAAAATATTTATTGGTTATTATGAAACACCGTGTTTTGGATTCCGTGGCAATTTTCATTTCTTTTTTTAAAAAAAATCAGTTTCATTCTCACTAACTATAACGATTTATTCTCGAACACGAACTAGTGTAGAGAATAAGCACTCAGACTACGCGATTCGAATTTTGGCTTGTATTGCTTTGTGGTGTGCCAAGAATAGAGTGCTCAGCGACAGCGCTGAGTGTAATGGCCACTTTTAGTCACTCGGAATCTTTTTGACAATACCATGTGACACGTTTTTTGTGACTAGCATTTTATAACTATGTAACGATCATCATACATACTTTCTGGAGAATTCAGAGACAACTGATTCGCACTGCGAAGCGTCGTCTAGGAATCTTCTTTTTTGAGATACGACGAGAGGCTCTTGGACTTAATGTCACCGGATGATAAGTGACGATAAGGCCGAAGGTGGAAGCGAGCTTTATCTGGACTCAACAAATTAGGAACTGGCTATCTTACCTCTACAACACAACAATGCTATATAACATTGTTATTATAGCGAGAATCTTTAGGTAAGACGGTATTGTTATTTAGTAAACAGGCGGACTCAGAAGCCTTACCACCAACCAAACAATTTTTTTTGCCCCCATAGGGAATTGAACCCCGGACCTCCCTATCAACACCCGGTGGTCTTAATACCACTAGACCACGGACGCGGTTAAATTAAATTGGCGATTGAATTAATAGACTAGAATCCTATAATGCTATATAATAGAATGACTTTTAATATTAAGTTGTAATTATTTTCGAACTAGCTGTTGCCCGCGACTTCGTCCGCGTGGAATTTGTATTTGTATTTTTTATCCAATCTGCTTATATCCTTCCCCACAACTCAACTCATCTCCATACTAAATTTCATCTGAATCGGTTTAACGTCATGATTCCCCATACAACTTCCACTTCCCTTTTTACCCCATTCAAGTATGATTTGTGCGATAAAAACTATCCTATGTCCTTTCCCGGGACTCAAACAATCTCTATACCAAATTTCATCTAAATCGGTACAGAGCGGCTTAAGCGTTAAGAGGTAACCGACAGACAGACACACTTTCGCATTTATCATATTTTATTTATCATATTATATTTATACTAGTATAGAAGTATAGATTCATATTTTGCTTATTAATTAATGTAGGTAATACCTACAAAATCATGTCTGGAAATATTCTTAACCGAGCACCGATACACAAAGGCATATGCTGAGAAGTAGCACCCAAGAAACTTGTTTATTAGCATAGGTAAAATGAGTTTCAGAGATATCGATTTTACAGCATGAAAGTTATAAAACAAGTATGCCAAGTTTTAGCAAAGTTTACACTTGCATTTGCTAGAATAGAGCACGCTTACGTTACGAGCAATATCTGTACCGCAAAGTTGATTCGATTTTACAGCATGATAGTTATAAAACAAGTATGCCAAGTTGTAGTAAAGTTTATACTTGCATTTGCTAGAATAGAACACGTTCGCTTTCGTTACGAGCAATATCTGTACCGCAAAGTAGATTTTTTCCTCCGAATAACCACTTGCCAATAATTACTTACTTGCCATTACGTTCAATATAAGAGACATATTATAATGGCATGTTGATATGGTGTTCCAATCAATGTGGAGCGACGTATCTAATTAAGAATCGCTTCAAGTAAACAAGTGGAAACCATAAAAAAATACGATCTAAGCTTTGTTTGAGCTTATATGTACCTACTCGTAGATTAAACGTTAATTACAAAACAGACACAAATAGTGGGTAGATGAAACTCGTTCAATTACCTAGTTTTTGGTATTTTGAACTAATGCGGTACCGATTATTGGTATTGGTAATCTAGTAAAGTACTACTGATCGAATATCGGTCATATACCGTCTTATTACGAAACTTGGTTGAAAGGTAGTCTTGGTTTAATCCTGACGCTGTCCGCCTTTATCCTATGCTAAACGATAAAGATAGTACCTTTATTAATTTAGTTGTAAAGAACAATTTTTCTCTCGTCCCTTTTACTTTACTTAGATTATTTATAGACATCTTTTGTATATCAACGAACAATCTTAAAGAATGAATACTTCGATTGTAAGTAACCAAATTTAGAATTCGTCAACAAACGACGCATACCTAGACCACAGAACATATGCGTAGACTATGAGTTCGGCCGAAACGAATTAAATCTGTGTTTCGTCGAAACCGCAATGCGAAACGTGTGGTTTTAAGAATTCTAAGGTTATATGCTCGCTCTCTCATAATAATGTGTGTGAAACGGATTTATGTGTGGTTACAATAGAACCATTCTTTTCTGAATATTTTACTTAAATGGGTTTGCACAGTGTTCACCTTGGAGTAGCGCGAACCTCCGTCACGGACAGATTAAAGGATTGCGACCTGTAGCCGCACAGAAATCCTCTCTCTGCGCAATAAAAGAATATAATTTGACGCCGCTTAATTGAAAATAAACAAAGCTTTAAACGGGTTAACGCTTTTCAGAGAATTCTGTTCAAAGAATGAAACGAGGTTCTCGGTGTTAGTACATTTTTATTCGTGACTTTAAGTTGTTGTCTTCCTTTTGCAATTGCAGAGTATTTCTAATATTCGACGGTAATAAAATAGTCAGTGGCTGCGTGTCGCAATACAGTTTTCACTTCTCTGAGCTCGAAATTCAAGAACCTTGCGACGATTGAAGCCTTGAGCGGATTTATTAGCTTTCGTTGCTAGATTTTTATGATCTAACTTTTCTCCTCTAATAGATAGTAAGAACGAACCCAGTTAGGGTAGCACCTCCACCTCACGCAGAACCGCAGCAAATTAGCATCTCGATGTGCGCGTGCGCATGGTGATATCTACAGAAGGGCTACTCTCTAAGTCAGTTATCAGAGTTTTGATCTCGAAGCTGGCAGTACAGAGGCCCTAGACAAATGCCACACGCTAACTTTTCCTCAGTCGTTACGCAGAAAAATGTATGGAAATGACATTACAAGCTTACGACAACCTCACGCAATTTTTTCCGCAGCTAATGTCATCTCCATACATTTTTTCTGAGGAACGACTGTGGAAAAGTTAGCGTGTGGCATTTGTCTACTCGCAGGGGCGCAGCGCAGCGTGAGTACACATTTTCGGCGACACCGACGTTGATAACAGCTCGCAGAAATGAACTCAAAACTTTGATAGCGGTCTTGGAGGGTACCTAGTAATTCTGAACACGGATAAGAGTGATAAGTTCGCTGTCAATAGTCTGGCAGCGAGGTGGGTTTTTCGTTAGGCAGTACGTAGGTTACTTTGGTTCATCGCAAGCGTTATACCTAATCTAATCACTTAACATCACGTGAGCCGTATATTTATTTTTCACACATGTCATATAAAAAATCAAGTCAAATACTCAATTTGTGCTTAGATATTTTAAAATCTAATATGTGCCTAGATATATTTTAAAATCTGTTTTTTCTCGAATTGCGGCTAAAGTACTCAACGACGATGGGCTGCCAGCGAATTCAAAATTATTTTTTTTTGTCAATTTTTTTCCTCGCAAATGTGATGAAAATAATTGTGTGTACCACGGGCAGTAAGCGGATTACAAAATCGAATCATTTTCCGCCTCCGCTTTCGGCGGCGGTCTTCTAATAGACTGATTATTAGTAATCCTCTTCTTACGGCCCTTGGTGCACAATGTACTATTTTCTACCTACGATTATCGATTGTTAACCTCATAAAACTAGAAATCTATAGTCGTCACAATCTATTTGGGCAGTTGACGTACAGTTCCTTTTATGTAATATGTACTAGCTTTCCGCTCGCGACTTCGCCCGCGTTATTGTTGTTTTCCCGTGGGAATTTCTTTTCCCGTAAGAAAATTACTCTATGTCCTTCCCCTGGTCTCGAATTATCCCTATACCAACATTCATCAAAATCGGTTCAGTAGTTTCGAAGCCTATTCAATACAAACAAACAAACAAATCTTTCCTCTTTATAATATTAGTATAGATTATGTGAAAACTAATAGCGGTATGATTTCCAGCCGGTAAACTATGACTTTTGAAATGTACACGAGTTCCCGATTCCCATACTATTAAGACTTATATGACAATATTCAAGATTGCAACAAATATTTAGATAAACCGCGACACCGTTGAGCATAAGGCGTGAGTAATTGTAGATTGGTTGGTGATTAAATCATCACACCATCTTCACTTAGGTTAAAGTTTTATTGCGCCTCGTAAACACGCCCACGACGCCGCAAAAAAAAAACAATTTAATAATTAACTTTCCTTCCATTATCATTCTTGCGTGGACTTTAGGTAGGTGTTCGTTTTAATTGAAACGAAATAAGTGTTTGTTCTCTTACGCTCCAAGTTTGAATTTATGTTGATTCGCGAAGACCCTAATTACAGTCACCTGAAGACTCGACAACTTTCACCTGTACAAGGCGTAACTTTGTCGTTCTTCGATAAAATGGAACAGTATCTTTCGGAGTGCTCCTTTTTGCTTTGTTGCTTTGGTGGCAAATTAAAACATATTTCTAACTAGCTGTGCCCGCGAACTTCGTTTCGCCTTACCATCGTCATATTTTTCCCGTGGTATTCATTTTTCCCGTGGGAAATATAGCCTATGTTACTCACGAAGGATGTAGCTTTCGAATGGTGAAAGAAATGATTTTTTAAAATCGGCCCAGTAGTTATCGAATTTTCCTATAGAAAAGAAATATTTTCCCGCGGTAAAAATTATAATATAGCCTATAACCACCAGGGACAATATAGCATTCTAATGGTAAAAGAGTTTCTCAATTCGAACCAGTAGTTTCTGAGATTTGCGCTTACCAACACAGTTTGCGATTCATTTTTATATATTATTTCTAATTTATAATAACATATCGCAGTACGGTGCGGTAAGTTAATTCAACACTATGAAAACCACCACTTACGAGCGACATTAGGGCTGTAACGAGGTGCTATATTCTAGATATAGCAACTCCTTCCATTCCCGCCTTTTTTTTTTCTCGGGGGGAAATGCGTAACCGCACCGTACCCGCCGTGGGCTAGACGGCGGGCGTGTGTGGGGCTCTCCTGGCAGAATACCAGACTTACCCACTAAACCCCCCGGTGTTCTCCCTGCCCTTATGGGCGCGCTAGGTAATGTCTCCCGTCACTCAATTAACGAGAACAAGTCATAAAAAGACACGATGGGACACTAATATTAACATAAATTAATGTTATTATCAGTAATGTTTCTGAAAGATCAGACAATATCATATCACGCATATCCTTCCCAAGATTAAGGCACTTTGTGTAAGTTTATATATTATTATTTTTATTTTTATTTCAGTCTCTACAATAGTTCGTATATTTGTTAAAGAGTGCCTTTTCCTTTTATGATAATACTTGTAACGGAGGAAAAAAATATATAAATTAGCGACGTAACCATTGGTGCTTCATTTATCTGGCCCTACATAGGTACTTACCCACTGCACCACCACGTCACACTGACGCCCAACGTGGGGCGCCACCACGTCACAGGGCGGTCTCAAGATCATTTTACGGTAGTATTGTCGGGCACTATCACTATAGATGCAGTGATGTGTTATAGGTTAGACACCTGTAACACATCAGTGGTGCACTGATGTGTTACATAGTTGATGAACACAGCTGTATATGATGACTATTAAGTAGGTTATTCTGTCCCCTTTAAAGGGTTGATAAACTCTCCAAGCAAAGTGTTATTGCTTGGCGAGTTTGCGCATTGCATCCCACAGTTCTTCATAATTTAATTGATGCCATCATGCATCAACAGTCGCGCATGCCATTAGCCTAAACCCGATTTATATTGGTTAAGGCGATTAACATACTGCCACGCACCACGCAGCATCATGCGTGGTGCGTGGCAGTATACCACTAAATTGCTAAATCTTGACCAATGTAAATCGGGCATAAGAAGGCAATCGAACCGACATACAGTTACTGTGACGTCAATAATAATTATTTTACTAAAGTTTAAAATAAATTGTGTAAAATAAATTTTTCCGGAATATTATAAGCATTTTGGTGGAAACCGCATCAAAATTGTCTAGTAGTTGCAGACAATACCGCGGCAAACAAATAATTTTTTGAAAACCATTCCAGTTTTATTATTATTTATTTATATGGATCTAGAAGAATCAGACGAAGACTCGAAGTTGACTTCGAGTAACTAGTCAGCAGAATTTTTCTCGCTGTTTCTAACAAATATGTAGCGAATTTTCGAAATTACAGTATGTTAATTTAATTGAACATGCAAATTTTACAGTCTTTCATTTATTTACGTTTAATGAAAGGTAAATACTGTATAATCCAGTATAGCACGCCTGGCTATTATAATTATGTAACGTGATTTTTAAACGTAAACAAGAAAAATTATATTGTTGTGTTCACTCATATAATTTGTGGTGAATTAGCTTGCTCCGTTTTGCCTAAGGATTATTATGTTTACATTCGCCATAGGGTGCCTGTCGTAGCTTGCGCATGTTGGGTATTGGGTACTTGCGTAGGTTTATATAATATAGTCATCATAGGTAGTCATTTGGGAAGAAACTAAACATAAGATTAATCAATTTGCAACTAACAAATATTCTTATTTGTATTATAAGTAAAGCTGTGGCACAATCATTAAGTTTCAAGTAAGAAACCGTAAGAATTACGATACACGATACAGACTGTCTAAAAGTTTTAATTAAAATTTGTTAGCTACAGTCCCAACGTAACTTACGCGGCGAAAGCTTTCAAAGAAATATTGAAGACATCTCGGATTAGTTCATTGTAAACATGTTAGGTAAGTCATGTTTAATTAAAGCCGTTGCCACGGTAATATACTATAATCGTGCCGTTGCCTTGTCGTTCGATGTTGGCTATCTCAGTCTTGTTTCTGCCAAAAATTTACCTACTTATTCAGTCAGTTTTAATATCTCTGTGGTACGCCTATTTCACACACCGACGATAACCAAAGTAGATCTTGGTTTATTATGTATTCTATAGCCACCTTATATTCATGCAAAGTACTCCCGAATAAACAGCGCTGTCAATTCGATTTTATTAAAACCGTCGCCTGTAGACTATTAGACCCTCGTCAGGGAACAAACGTGACAAGCGATGAAGGTTTTGACTTGAAGGTTGAAGTAAGAAATCGTAACCTGGAGATTGGTTCTAAGAAAATATACTTTTTGTTCACAAAACATTCTGCGATAGGATTTGTCATTTATAGCAACTGTTCACGCTCGAGAAAGAGCGAGTGGCTACACTGCATTGTGGTCTGTGCAGTGAGAGCCTTTTTGGCGGCCGGCCGCATGTGACATGTCAGTTAAGTCGAAATGTCACGACATTGAATTAGGTTAGGATGATGTCCGGGCATCCATAAAATATAATACACAATATTTAAGCATTTAACAAATAGTATTGCGCGGCGCACCAAGTGATTGTTGGTGCGAGGTTCCGCAAAGCCTTTGTGTTCGTTAATGAGTTCGGGTATTGGTGGCCTAATAGGCAAGTGTACCATCCGGTTCGGTCAGACAGCAGAACTTCAGGAGCCGCGACTTCCTTCGAGCTAGCTCAGGAAGTCCACCGGCTACATACGGAGACCGAACGGATCCAAGTAAGTAGTGAAATTCTTTGATTGTAGTGGCGGCATCAGCAATCAACCCAAAATTCCTTATTCGGTGAAACGCCGACGTGGTGGAGTCTACTTGGGGCACCACCATCTCTTGGTAGCAGAGCGTGGTTTTTAGATTTGAGTGGTTGATTAGTATTGTACAATTAATATTGTAATCTTGTTGGTTGTCCAAACGGGCAATACATATTAATTGGTTTTGATTGCTGATTTTAAACCGACTACAATCTCATTTGTGGACCGATCTCCCTAACTAGTTGTCATTGTCATTGTATATGAAAAATTGGGGTTAAATGCCTTTGTTGTTCTAGTTAAGTTCTAGCATTTACCTATATTTGATTTTGGTTTGTTTTTTCATATCTTTGTTTTGCCCTTGACTATTTTGTTTGTTAAGTTGTAAACTTATACTTGAATTTATTTTGTTGAAAAAATTTTGCTGCTAAATGACTTTGCTGTTGTTGTAATACACTATTTTGCTGTGTTAAGTTTTAGCATTTACATTTGATTTTGTTTTGTTTGCCTTTGAATATTATGTTTGTTAAGTTATTGACTTAATACTTGATTTTAATTTGTTTGAAAAATTCTGTTGTTAAATGCCTTTGTTGTTCTAGTTAAGTTCTAGCATTTACACTTGATTTTGGTTTGTTTATATATTTTGTTCTGCCTTTGAAGTTCCTCCCGATCTGTTTTATTGTCTGCGGTTGTCGGTCTGTTTGTCCGTGTATTATTATAGTGTATATTAATTTTGGTGCAAATGGTCCCGCCAGTCAGCCCGCTTAGTGGTGCCCGCGCGGGTGCACAAAAGATTTTGAGATGGTTTGCTAGTGCCGTCGCTTTGGTAGACCGACCAGACCGAGAACAGGCTTTGTTAATTCGGCATGAGGGAGTACCTGCTCGCTTGAAGGAATTGGAGCAGCTTTTCGTTGCTCATCAACAATATCTGCTCGACCACCCAGCCGAGGGTGCCGCTGAGTTGCGGGCAGTCGACCAATTTAATGCCGATTATGATCAATGTTTTGAACAGGCGGATGTGATTATAAACAAGGCTCAGGCAATCCTATTCGCCCGGAGGGGTGAGTCGTGCACGCCCGGGGAGGTCAAGCCTACCCCGGCCGGCTTGCTGGGCAGACTGCCCACTTTAGACATCCCAACCTTTGATGGGAACCTGGCTTCTTGGATGGGGTTCATTAACCTCTTTGATAGCCTGGTTCACTCGAGGGACGATCTGTTCCCTAGCCAGAAATTGGCCTATTTGCTCTCTGCCTTACGTGGAGAGGCTGGTGTGCTTGTCCAGCATCTACCTGTCAACGATGACAGTTATGATATTGCAAGGGCGTTGTTGACCGCCCGGTATCAGAATGTTCGCTTGCTAGCGGACACACATGTGGCTGCCATTTTAGGGCTGCCACGAGTATCGCGGGTCTCCTCATTGAGGAAGGAGATTTTGAACCCGCTGCTAAGCGCTATTAACGCGCTCAAACGACTTGATCTACCGGTGGACCAGTGGTCCTTTATTTTGCTCCACCTCATCCTCGATAAGCTTCCCATGGAGATGAAGGGGCGCTTTGAACAAAGGTATGGGGGCAATAGTGCCTCGTACCTCCCCCCCTTCTCGGATCTCCTCAGATTTTTGGAGGATGAGTGTCGGATGACCGACCACTTGGATCTGGCTCCTATACCGGGATCGAGTACAGGCCGCTATGAGGCGACCCGGGCAGCGCCACGGAGAGAGCGCCGCCCGTACAAGCAGTATACTGCAGTGCGGCAGAACTCTCCACATGGGGAGAGGCCGATGCCTTGCAAGTGTTGCAAGCGGGATGGCCATCGTTTGCCGGCCTGTCCCAAATTTGTTGGCCTACGCATCGAGGGCGTAGAAATATGGCCAAGCAGCGGAATTGGTGCTACCGCTGCCTGGGGGCTCATATGGCATCGGCTTGCCCCCACCCACGAGATTGCCACTGTTGTGGAGGGGCCCATCACCCCCTTTTGTGCTTCAACAATAGAGACACTCGTGAGGTGGTGAGAGAGAGGGACTCGCACACGGGCGGGGGCCCTCGTAGGTCACCCACATCTCCTAGGAGATCGGAGGGGCGTGCCACCCCTCCGCGGAGATTGGACAGGCGCCCCCCCTCCAGTGAGAGGATTGGGCGCCCCACCCCCCCTACGGGCGGGGGGGATCGACGCGCCGCTTATGAGGCGCCACCGCGGGATTGGGCCGCGGTTATTAGGGAGCCACGTCGGGAGCCGATACGCTTCTCTCCCCCTCTGATGGAGAGACCCCGGTTGTCACGGGCTCCCCTAACTTTCGCCCATCATGGGCACCGCCCGGCCCCCCGATGCAGCTTTGGTCGGGGTGTGTACGTGCCGGATTGGGACCCGCTCGAGCGCCTTGAGCGCCCTATTCCTCCGCCGCGCACGCATTTTTCCTTGAACCCCCCTTCCCCCCCGTTGCGGGGAATGCGGGAGGATTTTCATTAAACCAACTGTCGGCTGCAACCCCCCCACAGGAGCAGGTGCTGTTACCAACAGCCTCCGTACAGGTGTGGGGCCCGAGGGGCACCTTTGTTTTAGTTCGCGCCCTTTTGGATACGGAAGCTCAGGGTTGCATTGCCTCCAGCTGGCTGGTCCGGCAGTTGAGTTTGAACACATCTCCATACCTTGAATCGGTACGAGGAATCGGAGACCTGCGGATCCCGGATCCGATCGGTCAGGTTTTGTTCTCCTTCTCCCCCCACTTCTCTTCAGCGCCCAAAATTGGCGCGACCGCGATTGTTTATGAGAAGGTTGTTGGTCAGCTTCCGCAACAGCACGTTTCGCGCGCTGTCGTTGATGTGACATCAGGATTGACCTTGGCTGACCCTTCCTTCCACCGAACCGGTCCGATTCACTTATTGCTCGGTGCCGATGTTCTAGGCCGCGTGTATTGTGGGAAGAGGAGAGAGTTACAGAAGGGTGGGCTGGTAGCCTTATCTACATCGCTTGGGTTTGTAGTGATGGGACCAGTTAGGCATAACCCACCATCTCCATCGGTGGACAGTTACATAACTGTTAGCTCCACCTTATCGGATGTCCTTCAACGGTTTTGGGAGGTGGAAGAGCCACCTACCGTGAAGCGAGTGAACCCCTTGGACGAGGAGTGTGAGTTGTTCTACCAGAACAATACAGGTCGCCTTCACTCGGGACGGCTGATCACTCGTTTGCCCTTTTTGTCAGTTCGCCCCTCACTTGGCAGCTCCCGGCCGTTGGCCGAGAAGCGACTGCTGACTGCTTTGAAACCTTTCACCGGGAAGATACGCGTTGTTTTTGATGGGTCAGCTCCCACGTCTACCGGAGTTTCGCTGAATCAATGTCTGCATGCTGGACCGAAGTTGCACCACGAGGTGGGTGATGTACTGACCAACTTCCGTCGCCATGCCGTCGTCTTTGTGACCGATATCCGGATGATGTTTCGGCAGACTGTGATTCACCCGGACGATAGACGATATCAGCTCATATTATGGAGGGAGGATCCCAGAGATCCCATGCTAGTCTACGAGCTGAACACCAATACATACGGTCTGCGTTCTAGCCCCTTTGTGGCAATTCGCTCACTTGTGGAACTCGCTGAACGTGAGCGGTTACGATACCCTCGCGCATCCTTGGTTCTCAAGGAGGATGCATTTGTTGATGATATTTGTACGGGCTCCTCTAGTGTCGAGGAAGCCTTGATTTTGCGAGATGAACTAATTGCTCTTCTCGGGGCTGGTGGTTATGAACTGAGGAAGTGGATGTCCAACTCACCTCAGCTTTTGTGTGACTTGCCAGACGACCACCAGCAGGAGCCTCATATTTTTGAGAATGCCAACACTCCAGATTTACTGTCTGTTTTGGGAGTGCAATACAGACCTGTCCAGGACACGTTCACCTATCGATTGGAGCTGCCAAGCCCCAAGGTCTGGACGAAACGGTTGGTTTTGTCTACAGTAGCTCGTACCTTTGACCCAAATGGCTGGATTAGTCCCGTAGTGTTTTGGATGAAGTGCTTCCTACAGGAACTTTGGTCAGCCGAAGTGTCGTGGGATGAGCCCCTCTCGGGCCGTTTGCTGCGAGATTGGGAGTCCTTCATGTCGTCTCTCCCCGACATTAACCGTGTTAGTATCCCTAGACATATACTGCCTAAGGGACGGTTTACGGCCAGCGTTCATGGCTTTTGTGACGCGTCTGAGAGTGGATACGCAGCCGTCGTATATATCCGGACGGTCGATGATAGAGGAGCTGTTAAGCTCCACTTGCTAATTGCTAAGAGTAAGGTTGCTCCACTTCGGACTCGATTAACGATTCCGAAGTTAGAATTGTCTGGAGCTGCTCTTCTGGTTCGTTTGATGAACCACGTTGTTGACACCCTGGGACGTAGTGTGGACTTTGAGTCGCTCTTTGCTTGGTCCGACAGTCAGGTTGTCCTGTGTTGGATTAAGAACTCCGTCCACTCCCTGGAAGTATTTGTGGCCAATCGGGTATCCCAAATACAGGCCTCGAAGGCCACGTTGATTTGGCGCCACGTGCCAGGTGAAATAAACCCTGCTGACTGTGCATCACGTGGCAGCGAAGCCCCTCAGCTTATTGACCACACTCTGTGGTGGGGTCCCGAATGGTTGTTACAACCGTCTTGGCCTTCCACACCAGCTGTGGTGAAGGTACCAAATCCGGGCTTGCGTGTTCACGCTGTCGAGACTATGGCGGCTCCAGAGCGGGAATTTTTATTAGACCGCTACAGTTCTCTGGACAAGTTGCTCGGCGTGACCGCTTGGATAAGAAGATTTATTCGAAATTGTCGCCGGCCTCAGGACAAAGATTTGTGTCCGGTCCTCTCACCGCAGGAGCGCCAAGATGCTCTTCTGCATTGGGTGCGTATGACCCAGTCTAGAGCGTTTGAACCGGAACTTAAGATTTTCCGTACCGGGACGTCCAAATTGAAGGGACCCTTGGTGCGTTTGACTCCCTTTCTGGATGATAAGGGATTGTTGCGTGTAGGAGGCCGATTGAGGCACGCTAACTTGCCTTATAGATCACGTCATCCCCTGTTGCTCCCCAAGGACGGACCATTGGTGCGATTGTTGATCATTGATCGCCATGTGAAGAATGCTCATGCCGGATGTAATGCATTGACCGCGCTCCTCCAACGGGAGTTTTGGATTTTGTCAGCGCGAAGAATAATCCGATCTGTTATCTTTCGATGTCTGCCCTGCTATCGTTTACGCCCCGAGACGATGCAGCCCCAAATGGGTGATTTGCCTGCTGATCGTGTGAATGAATCGATGACCTTCTTAGGAGTTGGAACTGATTTTGCAGGACCATTCACTATAAAAACGTCGCGACTCCGTAATGCTAAGACTGAAAAGGCTTACTTGTGTGTGTTTGTTTGTTTGGCCACTAAAGCCGTTCATTTGGAGGTGGTGAGTGCACTCACCATGGACGCTTTCTTAGCAGCGTTAGGCAGATTTGTCTCCCGCCGGGGACTGCCTTCTCTAATTCGGTCCGATTGTGGGACGAACTTCAAGGGCACTGATAGACATATAAGAGAAGTTTGTGAATTTTTAGATAAAAATAATATTGAGATCGGATCCACACTCTCCCGTAGGGGGGTAACATGGCGATACTCCCCGCCGTCTTGCCCTCACTGGGGAGGGATTTTTGAATCTGTTGTAAAGGCCGCCAAGACTCACCTTCGCCGCGTTATTGGGGAGACTATTCTCACGTTTGAGGAACTCGCGACGGTGTTTCATAAGATTGAGGCGGTTCTCAACTCGCGTCCGTTATGTCCGTTGTCTACCGACGCGAACGATTTGCAGGCCCTCACGCCGGGCCACTTCTTGATAGGCAGACCACTTAACGCCCTGCCCGAGTATCCTTATAGAGATATCAATCCCGGACGCCTTTCGCGGTTTGAGTTGCTCCAGCAGCTTACCCAGAGCTTCTGGCGCCGCTGGCACCTTGAATATTTACACATTTTGCAACAGCGCGTTAAGTGGTCAGATAAGACAAACCCACCGAGGGTTGGAGACCTCGTGTTAGTGAAGGACCCAAACCTGCCACCCTTACGTTGGCGTCACGGACGCATTGTCCAACTTACTCTAGGGTCTGATGGTGTGCCCAGGTTTGCCGAGGTCCTAGTTGGGGATTCTGTTTTGAAGCGCGCGGTCGCTACTCTTTCTCGCCTCCCCTTAGACTGATTTGGCGGACAGTCCGGGACTGTCCGGAGCGGGGGGATGTTCACGCTCGAGGAAGAGCGAGTGGCTACACTGCATTGTGGTCTGTGCAGTGAGAGCCTTTTTGGCGGCCGGCCGCATGTGACATGTCAGTTGAGTCGAAATGTCACGACATTGAATTAGGTTAGGATGATGTCCGGGCATCCATAAAATATAATACACAAATACACAATATTTAAGCATTTAACAAATAGTATTGCGCGGCGCACCAAGTGATTGTTGGTGCGAGGTTCCGCAAAGCCTTTGTGTTCGTTAATGAGTTCGGGTATTGGTGGCCTAATAGGCAAGTGTACCATCCGGTTCGGTCAGACAGCAGAACTTCAGGAGCCGCGACTTCCTTCGAGCTAGCTCAGGAAGTCCACCGGCTACATACGGAGACCGAACGGATCCAAGTAAGTAGTGAAATTCTTTGATTGTAGTGGCGGCATCAGCAATCAACCCAAAATTCCTTATTCGGTGAAACGCCGACGTGGTGGAGTCTACTTGGGGCACCACCAGTAACAAAATTATTCTTGAACAAAACAACATTCAGTTCTACGACAGGATTGTCATTTATAGTAACAAGGCGCAAAGTATAGGGACACTGTCTGTACAAAAGAACTCGGACGACCAACAGGTGTTAAAGAGAATAAAATTAGTTTATTTTCTTTAATCATCATCAGTTGCGACGGAAATGAGCGTCACCGACGCTCATTTCCTTGCTTATTTTCTCAAACTATTAGTAAATTGCTTGAGACATCCTAGTAGAAAAAATTGTACGTCTGTGTCAGGAATGTTATATGGCTTCACATTTTTATTGTACCTTTTATTAATAAGCATATGAGTCAAGTTTATACAGTCACTTCGCTTCAAGACAAGATATTTGCCTTTCTGTACAATTCGTCCGCTTCGAAATAAAAACAAAATTTTAAGCGAATTGAGGATTTATTGATTTGTTGTATACAAATATTTGTTCAGGAGCGACGGTTGAAATGTACGCGATCATAAACCTTGCGTTTAATTTGCTTTTCGCTGTTGGTCTTATAATTATTATCAGTCGTGTTGCTAAATTTATAGACACCCATTAAAATAGATGTGACGCTACTACAAATGGTGTCATTGAGTTGGAGACTGATTTGTATTTTTTTGTTCTGTGTTTTTAATTTTTTTTGTAATAGTCAATATTAATGTGGATTATCAATATTATTATGTAATATCGATTAAGTAATCAATAAAATAATTAGATCATTCTTTATTTAAGTATAGCGATAGTTTGATACAATTACATTTGTCTAATAAATTACTTGTACATTTAAATAGTTATTTTTTTTTGTCTAAGCTTCATCTATATGTATTTTTTTTAATTAACTTTATGTCAATATTATGTTTATTACACGTGTTCTGATTGGTGTTTTTTTAGATTTTCTTCGCGTCCCATTCAATTTCCACTTTTCTTTTTTATTTATTACGAATGCATACCATACAAAGTGTATTATTTGGAAAACGCTCATTTTAATGTTTAAATAATACAGCCCGTTGTAGCGTTGCTTTAATTCTACTGTTCTGGTTCTATTTTAAAGCCTGATTTATGCTTCGGGCTTTTGTTGGTGGCTTAGGTATTAGATGGATCACCATGCAATGAATTAGGTGAGATAGCCTTTTAACGCGAAACGTCAGTACCAAGGAAATTATTATAATCCCTCAATATATTTCAAGCCTCAAGTCTGAGAATTGTCGTTCTTTCGTAATGATGGTAGTTCAATAATGTTGGACTCCATTTCCGTTAATTTTAATGTTAATAGGTACCTACTTATGTAATCCGCCATTTTGTGACTGCGACCATCTTGGATTTTTTATAGTGTCTATTTCATAGTATTAAACAAATCAAGCCCTCTCATACCCATTTTGTAAAGTTTGTATACCTATACTGTATTCTGCAAGTCAAACTTTTTTATTTGATACCCATATTGCGGGAGTTGTGCAAAAATATGTTATCCGTCATTTTGTTGCAGCGGCTGTTTTGGAATTACAACGATACTAATCATGCATAATCGCATTGTCATCAGAACTCAAAATTAACATGCAAAATTTGCAATAAGTACATACATACATTGCAATTTTAATTAAGCTTGTTAAAACCGTGGCTACATCGGAGAAGTTAAATACAAAAGTAATTAACTTCTAACGCGAAACCAAATACTTTCCGAGTTAATCGACTTTAAACTTAAAACAAAAACTTTCAAGTGACAACCATAATCTCGCTGACTATGAAATAAACACAGAAGATATACGTAAGCACTGAATATGTAACCACTTACTTGCAATAAAAAAAACGTTACTAAATAATCAACTAATTTTTAAACTTACTTCCGTTAGCTATTATAAGATGACGTCACACATACAGACAATAATCATCACCGAAATTTAAAACTAAGAACACTTTGTTAAAAAATATAAAAAAAAATGTTATTGCCAAATAAACCTTTTATGCTTGGCGTTTGTGGACTATGAGAAAGCCTTCGATTCTGTCGAGACCTGGGCCGTGCTTAGGTCACTCCAGAGGTGCCAAATAGACTACCGGTACATCCAAGTGTTGAAGTCATTGTACGGAAACGCCACTATGTCAGTCCGCCTTCAGGACCAGAACTCGAAACCAATACGACTTCAGCGAGGTGTGAGACAAGTTGACGTTATATCGCCGAAGCTGTTCACAGCTGCGCTGGAGGATGTATTTAAGCTTTTGGACTGGAGAGGACTCGGCATCAACATAAACGGCGAGTACATGACTCACCTTCGTTTTGCCGATGATATCGTGGTCATGGCTGAGACCGTGGAAGATCTAGGCACAATGCTCGAAGACCTCTGTAGAGTTTCCCAACAAGTGGGTCTTAAAATGAACATGGACAAGACCAAAATTATGGTGAATTCCCATGTAGTACCCACTCCTGTGAAGGTTGGCGGCTCTACACTGGAAGTTGTTGACGAATATGTTTACCTGGGACAAATAGTCCAGCTCGGTAAGTCCAACTTCCAGAAAGAGGTAAATCGACGAATCCAACTCGGCTGGGCAGCGTTCGGGAAGCTACGCAGCATATTCTCGGCCAATCTACCGCAGTGTCTTAAGACGAAAGTCTTCAATTCGTGCGTGTTGCCAGTGATGACGTACGGAACTGAGACGTGGCCGTTTACAATGAGTCTCATCAGAAGGCTCAATGTCACTCAAAGGGCAATGGAGAGGGCTATGCTCGGGGTTTCTCTACGCGATCGCATCAGAAATGAAGAGATCCGTAGAAGAACTAGAGTCGCCGACATAGCCCAAAGAATTGCAAACCTTAAGTGGCAGTGGGCAGGACACATAGCTCGCAGGACTGACGGCCGTTGGGGCGGAAAGGTCCTCGAGTGGCGGCCGCGTACCGGGAGACGCAGCGTTGGTAGGCCCCCCACAAGGTGGACCGACGATCTGGTGAAGGTCGCGGGAAGCCGCTGGATGCGGGAGGCGCAGGACCGATCGGTTTGGAGATCCCTGGGGGAGGCCTATGTCCAGCAGTGGGCGTCTCTTGGCTGAAATGATGATGATGATGATGATGAAATAAACCTTTTGGAATAACTAAATGTTAAGGAAAACGGCTAAATTAATATAAAATCTTCATTTGAGTGAATACTTTTATGGAAATTGATAATTTTTATTTATCTTAATTAGTTTTAAAATTTTATTTTAAAATTTTTGTTTTGTAATAAAATGCAGACAAGTTAAACTCAGAATAAAATATTTAATTTCACTGACTTGATAAGGGATGACTCATAAAATGAGTATAATAGAAACTTTAATTGAAAGCAGATTGAGCGATTATAGGGAGGCTTCTATCTAAGAAGCTTTTGCGGTGGAAACCATTTTGAAGTGATTAATTAAACAATTAATCGTAATTAAACTGACGCTTGAGGGTTCACTGAAGCTAATTAATTTCGAATTATAAGGAGAGGACGCAGGTGCTTAGTAGTATAATGTTTCGAAATGAATTAAGGGTCGTTTACTTTTTTAATTCTTTTTTTCGTACTTATGCGCATGTTGTTTGTGTATCTTACAAATACAAAATACTTTGATGTGTGTGGTTCCATGATAATGGAGAAGACATCTTTAGAAACTAAAAAGAAAGTGTCTGTGCCTATGTTTAGGCATTATGGCTTATAGTTAGTTATCAGGATTCTTATGGCCAATTTCACAAACCTTTTCCAAACTTAGGAAACTCCTAAGACGTATGCTGTCACTTTTTTAACCGACTTCAAAAAAGGAGGTTATCAATTCGGTTGTATTTTTTTTAATGTTTGTTACCTCCTAACTCCGTCATTTTTAAACCGATTTCCAAAATTCTTTTTGAATTTGATAGAGTATACTGCAAGGGTGGTCCTATGGTCACGTCAAAGTCTGGATCGGATAATGGGATCCCAGAGAAAATCGAGGAAAACACTAATTTAATACCAGAGCTGGTATTAAATTAGGGTTTCTTTCACTAAAAAGATTTCATTCACTTACAGTTAAAAAAAATTTTTTTTTACAAAAAATAGAACCGACTTGAAAAACACTAAAAACTTAAAAATAATCTTCTTCTATATTGAAGTCGGTGACAAATTTTAACACTTTCTAGGAGATCATCGTTTGGCGCCGACTCCAATATACAAGAAGATTATTTTTTAGTATTCAGTGTTTTTGAAGTCGGTTCTATTTTTGTCTTTAACAAAAAGAATGTGACAGTATACCTAAGAGTATCCTAAGAAGAAGCTAAGACGAGGCTGGTGAAATAAGACTCTTTTCAGGATTACGGTCGGACTTTATTTCAGAGAGATTCAGATCTTTTATTGAAAATAACAAAACAATCAACATTAAAAATAATCAATGTCTGGCTGGCTAAGTTAATTGTTACAAATAAAATCAACACACATGAGACTGGTAATTCGGCCTCGAAAAAATGAATTCTTTTTATTTCGATACTAGCTGTGCCCGCGAACTTCGTTTCGCCTTACGATAGATTTCCCGACATATTTTTCCCGTGGTATTAATTTTTCCCGTGGGAAATATAGCCTATGTTACTCACGAAGGATGTAGCTTTCTAATGGTGAAAGAATTTTTAAAATCGGCCTATTAGTTATCGAATTTTCCCATAGGAAAGAAATATTTTCCCGCGGTAAAAATTATAATATAGCCTATAACCATCAGGGACAATGTAGCATTCTAATGGTAAAAGAGTTTCTCAATTCGAACCAGTAGTTTCTGAGATTTGCGCTTACCAACACATTTTGCGATTCATTTTCATTTTTATATATAAGAAGAAGATTATCGATGACAGGTCAGAAATTGACAAAAAAAACTGTATTTGAGGTCGTTATAATATAGCCATAAATAACCCCTCTTATG
Source organism: Schoenobius gigantellus (assembly GCA_963935595.1). Taxonomy (NCBI): domain Eukaryota; kingdom Metazoa; phylum Arthropoda; class Insecta; order Lepidoptera; family Crambidae; genus Schoenobius; species Schoenobius gigantellus. Next base: position 13,294,389 of record OZ012558.1, read on the forward strand.
TAGTAGGAGTCAAAAATTTGCTGTTTCTGAGATATCGCTTTTAATTATTTTTTTGTTTTCTGACCTTTCATCGAAAGATAATGAAATAAAAAAAACTCATTTCTGGGCACTAAATTGATACTTTTCTTGAAGTTTGTCAGATAGCGATCATTTTACGTAAAATGCCACTTGAAAATTTTCAATATCTTCGAAATAAAGACGAAACTTTTTATTAGAATTAGAATTAAGTATTGAAATTTTTCCGAAAGTTCGGTTCGGCAGATTCGGTTCAGCGGGGGTTCATTAGTTTGATTGGCCCTCAAGAATATAGATACCCAGGACGTATAATGGGTAAAGGTTAATTTTATGTCAAACTCAAAACTTGTACCTACCCACAATAGAACATTAGGGTTCGGTAAAATTTGCAATACATGGACTAAGCAATCTTATGTTCTCAACAAGGTATTTGGAAACACAAGGGATCGGCACTCTGTTTCACGATTTTAATTAAAACGAAGCGCCAGGCGATGGCTCTGCAAATTACTTTACCTCGCACGGCTCAATATTGAGGTTCGGCGAGGTTTGTAAACTACTACGTAAACTACTAAAGCTACTGTTTGTTCAAGTGTCGAACTTACTTAATATCTTTTGGTAGGTAGGTACAAATGTTTTAAACACAGCATCTAAACTTTGATTAAAAAAAAAAAAAATGCGCATGGTTTACTTGTTGAATGACTTTGAGTACCTACCTACCTAATTGCTAATACAATTTCATGACAATTTTCATTTGACTGATGAAATACTTATGGTGTAGCCTCGCTCTAGAGCGAAGTTACACCATCAGTATTTCATCAGTCTGATTCATCAGTCTCGTATGATTGACGCCAGACTGATCGTATAACCCAGTGACTGACGAAATATTGATGAATTTTCGCTAGTCCAGCGGAGACTGATGAAATACTGATGCCAGATTGATGGATCAAACTGATGAAATACTGATTTTGTAACCAGAGGCATAATTAAAGCGATAAAACAAGGTCTTGCCAACAAAATATCGAGTTTTTATAACAACCATTCCTATGTTCAATCCATTTGTAGATATGTCCCTTCATATGAAATTAGCGTTTTACATGAAGAAAGTAAAACAAAAAAAATATTATCGAATTATTTCTTTTATTATTTTTGAAGTATTATTATCTATGCACTTTCAACATTTTATAGTGGTTTATTGATTCCATATTGTTGAGAAAATTGTGGAAGCAAGAATTAATAAAATCTTTGAAGATGATTAGGACTGCCTCATCGGAATTGAATATTTTTCCCTGTAAGAAGTTGTCCAAATTTGAAAAAATTGGTAATCAGTTGGAGCAAGGTCAGTATTCTGTAACTTCGGTTGCTAACTACAACTGTCATTTTTGAAAGGAACTTAACATCCATTACTGCTATCATGAACGCTGCCGTAACAAATAAGGTCACTAAACCAGTAATGGATATAAAGTGTCTTTCAAAAATGACATTGTAGTTAGCGAATAGGCCTGCTGGACAGTATGGTGAGTGTCGGAGACATCCTATAGCAGCTCCTCTAATTTATCGGCCATTTGTCATGAAGTATTTGGTCTAGCGTTCTCTTGATGCAGTAGGGGGTTAGAGAGAATGACCAGTTTCGGTTTAATTAACGGCTAGTTATTACTTCATGGTTTGCAATTGTTGTCTGCCGTAATTTTCTGGCCAGAGCTGTAGTGTATGAAACCAGCACCGAATCACAAAACACTCACCAGTACCTTTTTCAGAGTCAATTTTCGCTTAGGACACTGGGGGGTTATTGTCTAAGAAAAAATCTATCATGATCGCCTTGAAATTACAAGTCCTTGCGGCGCGTCAATAACAGACTGTCGACTGTCTGATAAAAAATAGTAATGGATGCGCTTTGACTGTAAAAATAAAAAGCGAGTTCGATAGATTTTTATTGCACAATCAAGGGGCAGGATAAGGGTGGGTTATTGTCTAAGAAAAAAATCTATCACGACCGCTTATAATTTGACAGCCATTGCGCCGTGCGTCGTGCATTTAGAGTCGTGCATTTAGAGCGTCGGTGGCGCAGTGGACTCTGCACTTGCCTTCCAATCGGGGGGTCGGGGTTCGAGACCCGCCATGTACCAATGTGTTTTTCGTTTCGAATTTCATATGTACAGTCGGCACCAAAAGTCGATGACCAGATCCAGATTTCCAAAACCTCTATACAGCATAACGCACATAAATCGTTAAACAAGACTTGTGTCGAAATTTGATGAACATCCGTAAAGGTCAAAATTGGCTAAACATCGGTCCTTAAAAAGTAGATATACACTGTTAATTTCGAAACACCTAAACATCATAATTTACAAAAATAGCTGAACTGACACCAAAACTCCTATACACGGCAACACACATAAGTCGCTGAACGAGATCAACGCCAGAGCTAAATGAACATCGTAAGTTCAAAATTAGCGGAACACTTGGTTTATAAACATATTTTCAGAAGTTCGTACCTAGATTATACTCTTTATGCAACTTTCACAAGCTTAAGGCACATTTTAGCTCAATTGTATCGGCTCAATTTATTTGTTACCCGAGACATTGCACGATTACCCAACATCCGCCATTTTTACAAGCTTTTACTTAACTTGCAATGTAAGTAAGTATGTAAATATGTAAGTATGTATGTTCGCGTGAAATCTTGCAACTCAATTTTGAAGCAGATATCTTTAACCGATTGAGCTGAAATTTTGTATACACATTCAGTTTGGATGACAATGCATGGTTGACTATGTGACGTCATTATAAATCCAAAATGGCGGCATATCCAAGATGGCGGACCAATAATTTTTAATGCACCCTTACAATATGGGTATCAAATAAAAGGTATTGCTAAGAGTAACTCGAAAAATAATGTGACGTCACTATTAATACAATATGACGGACTTCTAAAGCTTGAAAATCAAATTTGAAGTAGATATCATTAACTTGCTAAGAATAACTTGAAAAAATAAAGTGATGTCACTATTAATCCAATATGGCGTACTTCTAAAGCTAAAAATAATTTTGAAGTAGATATCTTTAACCGATTGAGCTGAAATTCTGTATAGATGTTCCGGCAAACTACCTGGCAACAATGATGCGTTGAATGAGATGAACAGACTGAGAAACGTGTCCAGTGATAACTAAAAAGTAAAAAATAAATTAAATGTAAAAAAACCTTTTTAAAAACAAGCCTTTATTTAAATGCGCTAAAAAAAACTTTACACTAAAACATTTACTTATAACGTCATTTCACATTTAACACAATTTATATGACATAAAAGCTTGTCGCGAGATTTACTTTTGTAGTTAAACAAGTAGGTAAATTAAATAATTTGATGTGAATAATTTTATACATTACAATTTTCAAACTAAGTAAATACGAGTAGGTATTTAAAAGTACTCTTTTAAGTACATTTAAGTTACTACACACAAGTAAATCTCGCGACATGCTTTTATGTCATATAAATTGTGTCAAATGTGAAATGACGTTATAAGTAAAAGTTTTAGTGTAAAAGTTTATTTTTTCTTTTTAGCGCATTTAATTTAAATCTAATTTGGCGGCTGCCGCTGCCACGAAATGGCGATTTCTCATTTCTACTTTAACCCGTAATGATATGGGTATCAAATTAAAGGGCTTGGAGAGCAGAGCACAGTAAGGAAAGTTACGTTATTCTAAATCCAATGTGGTGGACGTCACAAAATGGCGACTTATCATTCCACTTTAACCCTTATGATATGGGTATCAATCAAATGAAAGGGCTTGATAAGCGAAATATTATTTAACATCATAGATAAATAGTAGAAAGTAAAAAAAATAAACGAAAAAAATATTTTTTTTAATAAGCTGTTAATTCAACAATATTTCAAAAGCACTTTTTTATAATTTATGTCGAAAAACTTGCAGATTTCCAGTATAGACCAAAGATTTAATAAGTCTAATATATAATTATTTTAATACAAATAATACAGGGTTAATTTTGAAGTACCGGCAACCTCGCAGGAGTAGATATCTAGCATCATTAACTACAACGTTTGTTTTACGACTTGAAAAAAAGACAATCCTTTCACAAATTTAACATTTTAAATTACTACATAAATAAAAAAATATTAGAATATTTGAAGTATCAAAATGTATTTTACCTTCTGTAGACAGTATTACCAGAGCTAGAATTGTTGAATTTGCCGCTTTTTTCCAAGCTCATGTTTCGTGTGTCAGACTCTAGCAATCATCATTAAGTACAACGTTTGTTTAACGAGTTTTAAGATAACTCAATACGTTGAACAAAATTAAATTATCAAGTGTTTATTTCACTGTCGTGACATTGATATGTCTATGTTTCATTCATAAACGACGACGGAAGACAACGCTATGCTCGCGCGCTGTGTGCGTAGAGTTACAAACATTCTAGAGGTATATTAAATGAATATTTATTTTTTTATGAAAGTAAAATCTAACGAATTATCAAAAGTCGTAGAACAAACGTTGTAGTTAATGATGCTAGATATCTACTCCCGCGAGGTTGCCGGTACCTCAAATTTTGCCCGTATAGGTACATAGACAATGGAAAGTTGAAAATTGACATTATACATTAAAACTCATTGTCATAAATTCTCCAAAGGAAAATAAATTCACTTAAGTGATCATAACTTTTTTATTTATTTATAAAGTAAATACTGAAGTAGGTATAACATTCATCATATTTATTTATTAAGATATTAAATTTAAACTTAGGAAACAACAAATATGCATTAAAACCTTGTATAGCCTCCATTCGAATCTATCACGTTTTAGAGACGTTCACGCATGGAGTCAACCATATTTGCACAAGTGTTTCGACCCCTAAAATTTTCCCAAATCTCAGTAGCGTGATTACATATATTATCTCTTGTTCGAGGAGTGCTATTGTCCCAAGCCTGCACCATGAGCCCCCACAAATTTTCAATAGGATTGAGGTCCGGACTCTTTGGTGGGAAAGGAATTTCAAAAATGTGGTCAGTATTATCTCGAAACCAGGCTTTGCACACGCGGGCCGTATGTATAGAGCAATTATCATGTACAAAATTTATGGGCGACTCATCACCTAACACTATTTTAGCTGTAGGCAGTAAAACTTCCTGCAATATTTCTTTATAGCCATGGGCATTAAGACGCCCACCAATTTCAACTAGTTCCCCTGGACCATTTTTGCTCATCCAGCCCCAGAATCCTACGGATAAACGTCCACTCGATCTATTTTCTACAATATGATCTTCTCGATAACGTGTATTATTTATGCGCCATAACGTCATTCGACCATTCTCACAAGACTTAAAAGTTTTTTCATCTGAAAAAACTACGTTTGTGAAATCGAAATTCAGGTACCGTTCTGCAAACTGAAGTCTCTGTAATTTGTGTCGAGCGGTTAATTTTATCTTCCTCGCTGGTATACGGTAATGTACACCACTTTCATGGAGACGTCGACGAACGGTGTTTAAAGAAATATCAAACCTTGTAGCCAGGTTCCTAGTATGACCAAATGGGTTCTCTCTAAATTCACGAATGATGTGGATGTGAGATTCTGACGTTTTCCTTGGTCTCCCTGACTTCTTCAGTTTGTTAACGTTACCTTCAGTTTCCCACCGCCGTACCCACAAATATACGGTGTTGCGCTGCGCCAAAGATACATTTAATATTATAATTAAATATTTAATATAGATTAATTTCGGGATGAAAATCAGCCTCAAAAGTAGAATAAAGCTTTTGTTTCTCAATAAGGGTCTAATGGTAATTTTCACTAACCTTGCCTTAGCTTAGGATACTCTTAGTTCTCGCGCTGGCCAGCGTCGCACGCGAGATGCTGACCAGCGCGACGGCGTAGGAGGCTGTCGCCTCCTTCTGCGAGGAGGTGATCTCGCAGAAGGAGGCAGCGGAGCGGGCGCGAGAGGTAGACCCTCTCGCCGCACCGCTCCGGTGCAGGTGGTTAGGTAGGAGGAGGCGCACGTTCCTGGACGCGCGCCACCAACTCCCTTAAGCAAGCTGAGGATGAAATGGTCCGGCGGGCCGACAACCAGTTCGGAGACACTTTTCTACCCCTGGCCTGCCCGTCTGGGGGGTCGAATTATGGCACTTGTCGATCCCCCCGTAGAGGTAAGACCTGGCGCTTGAGTCAGTTATGTTGGCTCACCGTCGGGCCTACCCTCCAGGGGGCGCACTCAGGGAATGGCTAACGCCGATCCCGATTGTTTCTACGGAGGTAGAAATTGCTGGCGGGTGGTTTAGACAGGTATGGGGATTATACCCGAGCCCAACAGTTTTTTAAATACAAGCTTTTAGTACTCGTCAATACGAATCAAACGAGTCCAAACTCGATGGGATTGTGTTATTTAACTACTGAGTTCCTATTGGCCACCTTCCGGTTCCATCATCAGATCAGTTCCATGTTATAATAATTTTGCATTGTCATCCGAATTACACATGCATGCGAAATTTCAGGTCAATCGGTAACCGGAAAGTGGATCAAATTTAACTTGCGAGATTTGATGACCATTTTTTTTTTCGGGGGGAAATGCGTAATCGCACCGTACCCGCCGTTGGCTGGACGGCGGGCGTGTGTGGGGAGCGGGAGATTTGATGACCAACACCGTGACAGATGAAACTAAATAAAAGCTCGTAATAAAATAAAAGCAATGACTAAGACAGGTTACATCGCGCCAATAAAGCATCGATGGAATAAAACAGCGTATTAAGGAATCATCGACATTACGTGATCGATACAATAAAAATCAAACTAACAATGTTTGAACTCAGTAGGCAATCCCATAGATATCGATAAGAGTTCATTGCATTTTTTAATTTTAACAATATTTTATCTACAGATACGACTGTGTTAATATTCAGTTATAATTATAAATGTTTAATTTAAATATTTATTACGTGATTATTTATCATCCAAGAAAATTTAAAAAGCGTTTGAGACCATCAACCCGATTTGCTTTCGCGACTTCGAAGTTGCTCCCATAGAAAAAAATATCTGTTTTGAGCGTCACAATACACTTCTTCAAATTTCTTGTATGATATAAAATCACGGTGTATAGGCACAAAGTATTAGCTCATGCCATGGCTACGGAACAAGAGCTCAGGACCTTTGGTATTGTAGAGTAAAACTGTGATCATTTATATTACAAAACTTTAACTTACAGCAACTCCCATTTCTCTGGCAATGTCAGCTATAGAAAGTCCATCTTCTTTTAATGACACGATTTTATGGCGTTCGTGTTCGTTAATGTGTGCATTGAATGACATTATCGTTCTATCTGTCACTTGACACTAATATAAATAAAGGATATCAATAATCACAAACGCAAAAATTTTTTCGAAATCTTCTGCAAATCGAATTTTATTAGAGAAAAAGAAAAAAACAAACGAATACATTTTCACTGTTCATTTGTTTTTCATTCCAATTGACGCGAAAAAGAAAAATGCACAAATTAAAAACTCTTTTACAGTAGCGCTATAGTGATTCCCCAATGAGTTTTAGTTACCTGTATTTATGAAATAGGTATTGCAAGGAGGTTTTATTTTAGATACAATCATATTATCAAATACATAAACGTCGAAATAGTAGATACACTTGTTTAACCGACTTCAAAAAAGGAGGAGGTTCTCTATTCGACTGTATGTTGCTTTTCTTTAATTTGTTTTTGTATGTTTGTGTATCTAAAACCGGCTATTATGTTCACTTGTATGTATGCGGTGGAAGTAGGCGCCAGAGGTATTCCGGCAAAATCCCTATACACATTGCTGCTGGATCGTAAGCCCCAGACACCGCTCATGGCTCTTTTTTCTGCAACGCGATGGACCCGGCACCCGCACGGGGAATCCATGGAATGCTAAGTAATCGTATCTAAAACCGAAAAGTTGCCTAAAGGTGCCTAAAATGTTATCAAATTTGGCACCGACTTTAGTAAAAAAATGTAATGTTGTTTGTTATCTTATATTATTTTCAACTTTTAAGTGGTTTTGAAGTCGGTATTCATAATTTTTTGTAAAAATATTTTACTATGCGTATTTTGCAGCGTTATTCTATTTTAGAGTCTGATTGATTAGTAATGAATAGTAATTGATATCAATAGTAGTGATAATAATGCAATACGATTTTTTAATTTTATAAAATATTTTAATGTTTTAACATAAATATACACAATTTATTTAAGGTGGTTCCTCCACCGAAACTAGCGCCGCGGTAGATATAAATTAATATTTCCTATTTATACCAAACATTTTAAGCTATAAAGATTTGATTGTTTGTTTGTTTGTTTGTATTGAATAGGCTTCGAAACTACTAAACCGATTTTGATGAAAGTTGCTATAGGGATAGTTTGAGACTAGGGGAAGGACATAGGGTAATTTTCCTACGGGAAAAAAATCCCACGGGAAAACAAAAATAACGCGGGCTAAGTCGCGAGAGGAAAGCTAGTAGGTATATACTAAATGTGAAATTTGTAAAGATATAGTTTCGGTAATCATTCTAAGAAGAAGATAGTATAGTACTAAACGTGACACTTTTGCTATCTACTACCTACTAGGAAAGATTACAGAGGAGGTCTTACATAATTCCACGTTTAGTATAATTAATATAATTACACGCCTTAAAAGATGAAACGTAGTTCACAGGCACACCTAGTAAGTTTTTCGATTTAAAAAGTTCAAAGAACAAACCTTAAATCGACTTTCCCGCAGGAACTACTTACTTTTCCTGACTAAAAAGAAGCCTACATGTTAATCCATGTCGTAATATGTCTACCTACCTACCGAATTTCATCCAAATCTATTCAGTAGTTTTTGCATGAAAGAGTAACAAACACTCATCCAGACACCGATACAAACTTTCGCGTTTATAATATTAATAGGTAAAAAAAAATATTTTACAAAAAATAAAAACCGATTTCAAAAACACTGAAAAGTTAAAAATAAAATAAGAATAGGTACCTACAGACAACATCACACTTCTATATTGAAGTTGGTGCCAAACGATGATCTCCTAGAAAGTCTTAAAATTTGTAAAATATTTTTATTTTTACATTTTTAGTGACTGATATCTTTTTAGTGAAAGAAACCCTAATTAAATACAATACGATACGATTTTCATGGGATCCTATCATCAGATCCTGACTTTGGTGACCTTGGGACCACCCTAGGAGTATACTCTATCGAATACAAAAAGAATTTTGAAAATCGGTTCACAGTTGGCGGCGTAATCGCGTAACATACACACAAAAAAAACATACGCATCGAATTGAGAACCTCTTCCTTTTTTGAAGTCGGTTAAATATTACATTAATTCCACCGCGGCGCAAGTTTCGGTAGGGGAATGGCGAATCTCCTAGCGAAATATTTAATAAAACTCTTTTAATATATATTTTTATACTCTTTTTAATATATTTAATAAAACTCTTTTAATTTCGTTTAGATAATTTTGACCATACGGTATTCACCTAACATTGGCGTTGATCTTGTTCAGCGACTTATGTGTGTTACGGTGTTTAGGGGTTTTGGTGTCTGTTCAGCTATTTTTGTAAATTATGATGTTCACGTGTTTCGAAATTATCAGTGTTTATCTACTTTTTTAGGATCGATGTTTAGCCAATTTTGACCTTTACGGATGTTCATCAAATTATGACATATATCTTGTTTAACGATTTAAATGTGTTATGCTGTATAGGGGTTTTGGAAATCTGGATGTGGTCATCGACTTTTGGTGCCGACTGTACATTTGTCTGACGCTCTTACGGTGAAGGAAAACATCGTGAGGCATACACCTGCGAAGAAATTCAATGATGTATGTGAAGTCGACCAATCCGCACTGGGCCAGCGTGGTTGACTAAGGCCTAATCACCCTAATATAGGGTAGGCTCGAGCCCCTCGGTGGGGACGTATATGGGCTGTGATGATGATTGCGCCGTGAACATGAGACTCTGCGCCGACTTCCTTTTATAAAGGAGCGATGGAGGGACTGCGAACGTCGAATTGTAAGCAATCGCGATAGATTTTTTCTTAGACAATGGGGGGGGTTCCCCCGTTCTCCTAAGTTCAACCACCATGATGAGCGTTTCAGAAGATCCTCACAATACTTGGAGCGTTAAGTCACACACAATGCGATTCAAAGTTCCCTCGTTATTATGACGGTTGAGTGATGTAACGCATTGTTTTTTGGTGTGCTTCCCATAGTTTATATTAACATTCCCATAGTGTATTTACAATTTGTTTTTAGTGGATTAAAATTATTTTATCATTCACATAGAATCCGAAAATTCTCAAACCAAAAAGTGCCGTGCTTATTTTTACCGACGAAAAAACGGAGGAGGTACTCAATTCGACGCGTAATTTTTTTTAAGTGTATGATCAATTGATCACGCATAACTATTTACAGAGAACTCCGATTTTGATGATTCTTTTTTTATTGGAAAGGGTATAAGTATCCCGAGGGTGGTCCCATTTAAATTTGAAAAAAAAAATCCTACCCTAAGGTAGGAAAAGAGGAAATTATTGTTGATTTACTCACTAATTGTGATCAATGACCGCGCAATACTTTTTACAGAGTGATCCGATTTTAATGATTCTTTTTTTATTGGAAAGGGTATACCCCGAGGGTGGTCCCATATAAATTTACGAAACAATTCCAACCCTAAAGGTACAAAAACGGGGGATGATTGATGATTCACTCACTGATTGTAAAATTAATACTTACATAAAAGTCACAAAAAAATATAAAATAAAAACTTTTTAACAAAAAATTGCAGCGCCGAAAAAACTAAAATGCAAAAACACTGAAAAGTTAAAAATAATATAAGAATAGGTACAGACAACATCACACTTCTATATTAAAGTCGGTGACAAATTTTAAGACTTTCTAGGAGATCATCGTTTGGCACCGACTTCAATATAGAAGTGTGATGTTGTCTGTACCTATTCTTATATTATTTTTAACTTTTCAGTGTTTTAGCTTTTTAGTTTTTTCGGCGGTTCAATTTTTTGTTAAAAAGTTATAATTGCTTTTCCACACACATTGTTTCTGTAGCGCTGGTGCCGCGGTGGAACTCATATTCGAAAAAAAACGCAATATTTTATGTTCCATTTTACGAACAAACATGCCAAAGAAAAATCAAATAGTACAAAAACAAAGTAATCACTAAATTAGAAACAGAAATACACGAGCTTTTTGATTGTGGAATTCCGATCAAAACGCTAGGATCAATGTGTCCAGTTTGAAAAACGCTAATATCCTGTAAGGACCTAATATTTATGTCTCGCTATTTATATTCTGGAAAATGTACATCTTTGACGGGGAGAAAACAGAATTGATAGATACAAATACTTTGCACATAAGTTAAAGTAGTTATTTTTTAGTTTTCCTCCTTTATTTATAAAAACGACGTCACGGAATATCAAAAGGAACATATTGTTATATAGGACACAGTTTCTCACCCCTCATAAAATACAGGCGTTTCACGAAAGAATTACTACGACGTAACGCAAGCACGCAACATGCGCATTTGTTATCCCCGTTTTTTGTTAAAATAAATAAGATAATTGGAACGGGCGTAATGGGCAAAGGTAATTTGATATAACCGAAGTTCTGGCAAAAAAAAATAAAAATACATGAAACTTACATTATTATAGTACCTATATTCAGGCTAAGAAGATTCCCGTGACAGATTGAAGTTTTCCGTTTCATGCATACAAGTTAGTTTCCACGATTAAAAATATGTTTTAAAAATATAATTTATCTCTTAAGGCTATTTTTATCAAAAATGCAACAATTAATTCAACATTAAATAGAAACAAGAATATCAGTCCAGTGAAATATACGAGTAATATTCATAATTCTGATAAATATTTGTTTAAAAAGTACAAATAAAATATTTGTGTAAAGTAAGTATATGCATTTGAATCGTCCCGATTCACGATCCAAATATATACTTAATTAAACAAATATTTTTTCAGAATTATAAATTGTTATATTTAACTGGACTAATATTCTTGTGTCTATTTAATGTGGAATATTAATTATTGCATTTTTGATAAAAATAACCTATAGATATGTGTTATATTTTTAAAACATAACATTTTTTATCATGGAAACTAGTATGCATGAAATGGAAAACTTCGATTTATCACGGGAATCTTCTTATCTTGAATTCAAATTCAAAAATTAAATTCAATATCCTTTATTCAATTGGGATTTTTCAATCACTTTTGAACGTCAAAGAAGCTACGCCATTGGTTCACAAGTCTACGGCGGGAGACCTTGTACTGAAAGACCCAGCAAGAAAACCATAGCAAGGGCTGTTTTTTTCTCCCTGTATTGTTACTGAGTCGTCAATTGGAAGCAGAACTCAAAAGTAAAGATTGTGTTCAACTTCAATTACAAGATTAGATGTGTCAGTGTACATTATACATTTAAATCTATAAATTAAGTCTACAATTAAGACCAAGCATTGACATCATTCAGATAATCATTGACTTTATAATATCCTTTACTCATTAGAGTCTTTTTTACATGCGCTTTAAACTTATGAAAAGGTAAGTTTACTTAATTGTTATTTTCATATGGATATTTTCAATCTCGAATTCCACAAAACATAAATAACAAGTGATTTGGCGCTGACAGTATTTTTTTGTTTATACTCTTCTCTTCTAACGCTCAAAGAGTCTCTCCTTTTGTTTCACGGCGTTTCGGTTCGATTCATTAAGTGTGTAAACGGTTTTATCGACAACGTTATTGTTGTTAAGTTCGCAACAGCAATTAGACGACGTGCCGAGTGCCCTGATGTAGGGCGAGATCGTAACGAGATCGTGTCACGGTAGACGGGACCACTTGTGACCGCTTCACATTTGTTTTTATTAGTTCCTACGGAGAATGGCTGGACACAGTGACTATTATAAGTGAAAAGGCGTAGGAAGGAATAGTTAGCTAGATAGCATCTTTCGCCAAGCCAAGCTAGTGGCAAATATTTACTAGCGAACAGGTGCAATGGTTGCCAGAACTGTCATTAACCGACTTCAAAAAAGGAGGAGGTTATCAATTCGGTTGTATTTTTTTATGTTTGTTACCTCATAACTCCGTCATTTTTAAACCGATTTCCTAAATTCTTTTTGTATTCTATAGAGTATGCAAGGGTGGTCCCATGGTTACCAAAGTTACCTGATGATGGGATCCCATGGAAATTGAGGAAAACCCTTAAATTTTAAGGTGTGTCCAACGTGTTTTGTGTGTATATTACGCCATTACTCCGTCAATTGTGGACCGATTTTCAAAATTCTTTTGTATTTGATAGAGTATACTCCTGGGGTGGTCCCAAGGTCACCAAAGTCAGGACCTGATGATAGGATCCTATGAAAATCGAGAAAAACAATAATTTAATACGTAAAGTATTAAATTAGGGTTTCTTTCACTAAAAAGTCAAAAATAAAAAATATTTTTACAAAAATAAAAACCGACTTCAAAAACACTGAAAAGTTTAAAATAATATAAGAATAGGTACAGACAACATCACACTTCTATATTGAAGTCGGTGACAAATTTTAACACTTTCTAGGAGATCATCGTTTGGCGCCGACTTCAATATAGAAGTGTGATGTTGTCTGTACCTATTCTTATATTATTTTTAACTTTTTAGTGTTTTTGAAGTCGGTTTTTATTTTTGTTAAAATATTTTTTATTTTGAAATTTGCAATGGCCTTGTATATATAATATTTAAAAAAATTGCCATATCCGACACTTTGTTCGACACTTAAAATTTTTGCAACCGATGATTAGGAAACCACCATAATTTTGAAACTAAGTACTGATTGATTTTTTTGTAGATCCATGACTATCAGATAATGAAAAAACATATCATTGGATACACAGAATATCAAATTATAATATTATATTTACAAATTTCCCAAGTGATATATATTTATACAAAATAGGAAAGATCTCTAATTTTCTTTACTAGTTTATTCTGTCATTGGTCCGTCTGTAACTATGTTGAGATTTTAGTAGTGGTCGTAACCGTTCCTTATAAAAGCACTTTGCCCTCGTTTTGTCCCCGGTATCCTGCGCTTCCAAATTGAACATTCTCGAACAGAGACTAGCGACAAAATAAGATGAAGCATCTGAGAGCGCAGCTAGACGGAATCGAATTAAGTTCTAGCGCTTGACGTCGTTGAAAGTGTTTTATATAAGATTTTGCACTGCATTTCCCTCGGCAGTCATTTATTTTAAGCAAGGTCCTCGCAGCGACAACAAAGGGATCTTCAATTTTATTCTGTTTGTTTTATTTGCATGACTAGTAGTTACTTCGTGAGGAAATCTCGAGACACGGATGTCCGTGTAGTTTGTTAGAGATCTTGGGATGCTGCTGTAAAATTTGTCCCGGTACTTTTGTCAAGCGCAGGTATTGCTAATAGTAATGTACATTTATGCACAGTAACAAAATGTGGAGGCCTTTTCCCGGTAAACTGATTTAACGTTATTAATCATTCACCGGTAAAAATTAACGGTTATTAAAGTCAGGCCATAGTAACGGTACCGTTATCGATAATTATACTATACGGTGACGGTAACCATATACCAGGGGTCTAATTCCGCTAATCTTAACGCCGTTTTCGCTTCATGATAACAAATTCTTGATAAGTCAATAATGACAAATGTTTTAGTAAGTATTCGGTTAACCAACAGTAACTGTCTCAAAAAGCGATGCTATTGAAGCGTTATTGGCACGCCACAAATGCGTTAACACTAGCAGAATAAGACCCCAGCCCCCCTAGCACTACCACCAAAACACGATATGATAAAGCGGTTTATCGCGGTGAACTGTCAAAGTACAATCGGTTTTCATCGTATTTTGACAGTTCACCGCGATAAATCGCTTTATTATATCGTGTTTTGATGGTCGTGCTACGGGGGCAGGGCGTCACAATCACAAGCACAACAAACGATATACAAAATGGCAATACCAGTATTCAAAACTTCAAGATAACCTAAATATCCCGCTTTTTTTATTAACAACTTATGATCGAAATATCGTTTTCTCATATCGTTTTCGGTGGTCGTGCTAGGGGGGAGGTCTCGATTTCAGTATTGCATTTTGTGTGGAAGTTCCCGTGTCTTTGTCCGATGTAGTAGATCCACCGATTCGTGACACCCGTTGTTTTGCTGAACAGTGTTCGATCAATCATGGCTTCCATCGCTTCATTCAGACCGCTCGTCTGGTGTTTACACGCATAGGCGAGATTTTACGAGCGCATGGAAAATTTTCACCCTTTGACGGGCGAGTATCGATGTGGCCTTATATGTTTATATGTCATTGTTGTTAAGGATATTTAATGCAATGGCAACAAGTGCTTACACGTAATTTTTAGAGCCCTTCATTTATATTATGGGTATTATTTGATAGGTACCTACCTACTCCCATTTTTAAAGTAGGAGTACATCTATACAAATAAATAAAATTGAAGTGTCTGTTTGTAATATCAAAATAACAAGTTTTTACTAAATGGGTATGAATTTGTATCGGGTACCAATAACAAAAACACAATTTAAAATGTTTTTGTCTGTTTGTCTGTCCGTCTGTTTGTTCCCGCTAATCTCCGGAACGGCTGGACCGATTTTGACGGGACTAATAGATAGCTAATTATATAGGGTATATGCATAGGCTACTTTTTATCAACCTCAACAAAAGTTACTATTTCACGCGGACGAAGTCGCGGGCACAGCTAGTATAGCATAAAAACATTAAAGGACATTGCTCTGAGTCCAAACATTGTTCGCTCTAACACCAAAAGCAGTGAACCAGTGAAAAAATACTTTTTGTATAATGAGATATCAGGAAATACTGTACATCCATATTGGTTACTACGGCCAAGCTTCGAAATCGAATTACAAATCAACATGAAACAGATTTGGATATTAGGTGAAGTAAAACTTTATTTCGTTGGCTTTAGTTAACCAGCAGGCCAATTATGGATCTTTCATTGTATGACATGGTATAATTTTGAGAAAATGAAGTCATGAAATTCTGCATTTCGTATTACCGATCTCCAATGATATCATCACAATGGCAAAATATCAATAATATCATCATTAAATAATGAATAGCGAGACTTTCTCTAGCTGGTGCGATCTCCTAGCGGGTGTCCCTCAGGGTGGCGTCCTCTCTCCTTTACTCTTCTCTATCTTCATTAATTCTGTCACTAAGATCCTTTCTTCAAAGTTTCATCTTTATGCAGACGACTTGCAAATCTACCATCACTTTAATATCAATGATGCGGCTGGTGCAGTCTCTTTTATGAATCGAGATTTAGAATCTATAAACGCTTGGGCGAACTCATTTGGTCTTAAACTGAATCCGGCTAAGTCCCAGGCTTTGATAATAGGTAGTAGTTACTATAGAGATCGCCTAGACATAAATATTTTACCGCCGCTTGTGCTTGATAGGGTGCGGATTCCTTTTAGTGATACTGCTAAGGATTTGGGGGTAATAATGGACAATAATCTCTCCTGGCGATCATATATTAATGAAATTAGTCGTAAAGCCCATTTTACCTTCCACTCTCTGAAACTCCTTCAAATGTTCCTGCCCCTAAAGACCAAAATTACTTTGGCAGAGTGTCTGCTTCAGCCAATTATTGATTACGCTGATACTTGCTGCGTGAATATCAGTGAGGAGCTACTAAATAAACTGGAGCGAATCCAAAATCTGGGTATTCGTTTTATCTTTAGCCTTAGAAAATATGATCACGTGTCCCAGCAACGCAATGAACTTGGGTGGCTTCCTATTCGTCTCCGTAGGAACTTTCGGGTGCTGTGTCTCCTTTTCAAAGTCCTTTATGATCCCAAACTCCCATCTTATCTCAGAGATCGTTTTTCTTACTCCTATCCCGGTTCTCTCTGTAGATCTCACCTCAAATCTCTCCTCAATATCACTCCCCATAATACTACTTTCTTTTCCTTCTCCTTTACTGTGTACGCAGTCAGATTGTGGAATGCACTCCCGCACAAAATTCGTGACTCGGAGTCACTCTTTTCCTTTAAAAAAAGACTTAAAGAGCATCTCCTGTCTTTGGTTCCATAACTGTCATATTTTAGTGTATGTAGTTTATTTATATTTAAATGTTTTATTTATATGTAGTCTACTAAATTTTATATTTGTATTGTTTTTTTTTTGTTTTCTTTCTTTTTTTTTTGTGCACGTCATGTCACTCTTGTTTATTTCGGGATTTCCTGTCGCAGGACTGCTGGAAGAAATTTCGGAAGAAATAAGCAGTTCCTTTGTACGTCATATTTTCTATTGTGCCTGTGTTTGTTTGTTCAATTTCTATGTATGTGAATAAATAAATAAATAAATGATAAAAAATCTGACCGGAAATCGTATTTTTCGTATCGCACTTTTATATCATATGATATCATTTGCAAAACCAAGAGATCGGTAATAGGCCCTCATGCCGGCCCAGTGCGGATTGGTCGACTTCACATATACCTTCCTTTGAATTTCTTTGCAGATGTATGCAGGTTGCCTTTATGATGTTTTCCTTCACCGTAGGATCGTCGGACATTGGTACATGGCAGGATCGAACCCCAGACTTCCCGATTAGAAGGCCAGTGCCGAGTCCACAGCGCCACCAAACGACGCTCACACATATTCCAAACTTATACCTACAATTATTAAAAAATAATATTTCTTGCAATTAATCAGAGAACGTTATGATAGTCGCGCAGTAGTAAAGAAATCTCGAAAAACAAACTAGCAAGCAGATGCACGTCAGTAGTCAATTGACGTGTGTTACCTTAAGGAATGCATAAATTATGTAAAAAGAAAGAAATAAACGTTGATAATATTTGTAATCCATAATTGGCATATTTCTTTTTTTTTATATCTTAAAGCTCAGCTATGTAGCTTTGAGAAAACCATATAAGTTCAACTACTGTAGGGATTGTATAACAACCCGCGCCCACATAAAGCAGACAGTGCAGTGTTACGAAACCAAATAATACGCATGAAACTTTACAATTTTGTACTTACCAAAGAAAGCTCTAAAACAAAACCAATAAATAAGCGCCACAGAACACAGAAAGACCTCTTTCTGTGTTCTGTGATAAGCCCTATTCGATCATAGGCTCGGTACCGGATTGGACTCATGTGATGGATACGTATGATAAACAATACAAGTTTCCGTCTGACGTAGCGATTACTGCATCCAGGCCAGACATTTTGCTTTACTCTCGAATACTAAAGCGCGTGATACTCATCGATCGAACTCACCGTGCCGTGGGAAAGTAACATTCCTAAAGACCACGACATTTAAATTAATTAGGTACTATGATCTTACCAATGATATCACTAAAACGGTTATTATGTTCACTTATATGCGGTAAAAATAGGCGCGAGAGGTATTCTGGCGAAATCCTTACACACATTGCTGAAAGATCTAGGCTTATCGAGAACGTCCGTCAGGTCAATATTAAAGCGCGTAACAAAGGCGGCACTTACGGAATCGTAACAAATATGGTTAGGCAGAGAGAGGAGCCGAGGTGGTGAAGGTGAATGTTGATGCATTGTAAAGTAGCTACATAAACCTGCACCTGGGTCGTAAGCCCCAGGCACTGCTCTTAGCTCTTTTGTCTGCATCGCGATGGACCCGGCACCCGCACGGTGAATCCATGGAAGGCTAATTTATCGTCTTTCAGTGTGATAAGAGCATAGATAGTAATATGTTCAACAGTAGATAGGAACCTGTATGAAATTGGCGACCCAGTCACGTACAAAAAAAATGAAACCGACGTAAAAAGGTTTTTTTTACATACGACTTCATTTCACCTAATGGTAAGTGACGATAAGGCCGAAGGTGGAAGCCAGCCTCACCTGGAGTCCTCAACAACTGAGGATCTGGCTATCTTACCTCTAATTGACGGAACACAATTATATTAACATTGTTATTATGGCTTCGAATCGATGAATCGGTTTTTTGTTAAGTGGTCTATATTATTTTTTATTTGCAGAGATTATGCCATTTTTCAATAACAATTACCCGGTAATTAATTTTCTAGTATAATAAAAAAATATATATTAATATTAATTATATGAACTATTCATGCAATAAAATGTAGCACGAATTAAATTACTTGTCCATCCACGCAGCCACCCATCCACGAACCAGGAACTAGCCTGTGTCTGAAGTCTGAAGTATGGGATTTAAATATCGCTTTTTTAAATTGAGTTGCACTATTATAATATCTATGGTCTCTAAAGAGTACGGCTATCAAACGCAGGCTGTTTTCTCGTGCAAACGCACAGCTTCACGGTCCACGGAGCGTTGCGTAGTTCGTCACTGCTGTCAGTTATCGACCCCATGTTGCCTATCGTGACGACCTTTATAAAGTACGTCACCTGAAAGATAGATAAATCAAAATATTTTATGTTATTATCTATCACTTATTGGTTTTTTTCAACTGCAATACTGATAGTCGTTTTCAAATAAATCAACAATATATAAATCATCATGCCGCAAAGAAAAATCTGGTGTTCTCAAGTCATATTATGTTACGTTAAGTCACATTTTTTTTGCAAAAGTTAAATTTTTCCTGTAGTTTAAAAAAATAGTTTAAATACTTTTATTTACCTTTTCATTGATACGTAATTGTAACTAATTATTGGATGCATTCCTAAATAATGAGCGTTGCTACACAAAATTGTTAAAAAATCGACTAGACAAAAAAGTCACGAAAATTATCTTCAAATCATAAGTCACGCACATGTCTCACAGAAGAGGGCCAAAAGTTAGAAAACCGTGACTTTTGTGACCATTTAGCAACACTGTAAAGCTTATTTTCCGCCGTTTTCCGCCATGGCTAATTAGTGTGGAGCCCGCAGGAAGGAGTTTTAAGTAGGCTCTGCTTTACTGCTGCGCGGGCACCAGTTGGCTTAAACGATTTTTAAACAATCTGCCGCGAACTGTTTGTTTCGTAAAGCAATAAACGTTTAACGTTCGCCTTTATTGTCCCCTTCGTTATAATATTGGACGGGCGTATACGGTTTAAGTAGTTCATTGAGTCCTTGCGAGACTTAATTTTATTAGGCGAGGGTCTCAGACTTAATTACACTGGAGAATGGTGTTGCCATTATTGTGAGAGGTGTGCAGTAATATTGAGTGCTATATACATTACATGTATATATACATGAATGGTTTCGTGTTATATATCTAATCGTTTGGTGACCTTTCTCGTAGTTTTCTTAGTATTATTAAAATGTTTTCCACAATGTATTACAAAAATAACCTAAAGGCTCAATTACATAAGGAGAGTTTTTCGCACGCGAGCGGCGCGAGAAATTGTTGCCATAAAAAATCGGTATGCGATAATCGCATACCGCTGCCACCTTCTGCGAGATCACATTATCGCAGAAGGAGGCGGCAGCCACCCACGCCGTAGCGCTGGTCAGCATCTTGCATACGACGCTGGCCAACGCGACGAGCAAGCAGTGAAACCCAAACGTAAGCTTTGAGTCAACCGTCATATTACAGGAATCAATAGTGTCGGTGTTGGTTGACCTAGCTAACATGGACCAAATATGTGCGATGTGCGATGTGCGAGTTAGTGCGAACGCACATGGACCGACTATCAGTGACCGATTTTTAGGATTTTTGACGGTGGAAAATGAAACATATGGAGTTCTACTTTGCAACGCACACAAACTACAAAAAGTCGGCCACCGACAAAGTGATAGACAGTCGAAAAAATCGGGCCGATTATCGGGCCTACAAAAAGTCGTTCGTGTGCGTTTGTCGTTATATGTACGGCGTCATTGAAACAGGCACTGCTACGCGTTTACATTTTTGTACCAACTTAATAGTTACATGTTAACAAAGTTGATTGCATTATAAGCTACCTACAACATTGTCGAATGTCTTTTGTACTCGTACTTCGCTTTTATGTTTTAGGTGTAGATACCTACACATAAAACATAACAGCGAAGTACACTTGTGTAGCAAATTTGATTAGACACGTATGCGAAAGAATGCGATATCTGGAACATTATAACTTGCCTTAAAGTTGTAATGACTATATTTTTGCTCTTTGTGTGTGTCGTAAGATATTATACATGACGCGGTGGTGGTCGTGTGCTCGGTGGGTGGAGCTATGATTTCGTTTTACGAATTTCATATGTACATTTATCTGACGTTCTTACATTGAAGGAAAATATCGTGAGGTAACCTGCATACATCTGCGAAGAAATTCAAAGATGTATGTGAAGTCGACCAATCCGCACTGGGCGAGCGTGGTTGACTAAGGCCTAAACACCCTAACTTAGGGTAGGCGCGAGCCCCTCGTGGGACGCATAATAGTACATTATGATACGAGCGCGCTATGTCGGGTATTGCATACGAGGCGATATTGTGCGCGAGCCGCAGGCGAGCGCGACAAGAAAGCAGAGTACGTAATGACCAATGCGCGCGTGTATCATTCGACGTTTTTCAACACACTTGTGAGGAAAATAAAAGATCTTGTGGTATTAATATTTTTCTGAAAATGACTGCGCTTTTTTAACAATCTTCCACTGCATGAAAGTATCGTATGCCGCCAAGTAATATTTATCCTTTGACTTTGGCGGCAACAAACTATTACTCGCGCTTTGCGCCTCCATAATTATTTCCGGCGGAGTTAATAATATGGATTCTTCTTCACTTGGACTCGACATATTTGTAGATAATCAATTATTTATCAATTACAGCAATTTTCAATAGCGGGAAAATGCCGTGCGCCTTTTTTTTCGCGCGCTGCCCGGGCATCGCTAAACTCTTCATACAGCCAACAAAAAAGGGCCAAATAGCCAAAATTCAAAACTAAATAAACCGAATATTTTAGTTTTTAAAAAACAAGTTTGTGTGAATTTTTAATACTTTATTTAAGGTAATCTTATTAATTATTGTTTTTAAATGTTTGTGTTTAAATGTCGTTGTTAATTTAATATTTAAGTAACCCGATACTTACGAATTTTCTGTGTGTTTGAACTGTACGTTTAAACCTTCCTTGGACCTAAGCACAGAAGATATAATAGTACTCCGTAAGGAAGGTTTAAACGCACAATTGGACCCGGCAGGTGGCGCTGTAATCGGGCAGGACAACGTCTGCCGGGCCCACTAGTATAAAATATAAAATAAACTGTCACTGTGATTTTAAGAAACAAATTATTTAACTATAAATGTACGGTAATGTTGCTGATCATTTGCTTTTTCACATGAAAGCCCATGCATGTAAGACATGACATCATTTCAGCCATGAGACGCTCACTGTTGGACATAGGCCTCCCCCAAGGATCTCCACACCGATCGGTCCTGCGCCTCCCGCATCCAGCGGCTTCCCGCGACCTTTACCAGATCGTCGGCCCACCATGTGGGTGGCCTACTAACACTGCGTCTCCCGGTACGCGGCCGCCACTCGAGGACCTTTCCGCCCCAACGGCCGTCAGTCCTGCGAGCGATGTGTCCTGCCCACTGCCACTTAAGGTTTGCAATTCTTTGGGCTATGTCGGTAACTCTGGTTCTTCTACGGATCTCATCGTTTCTGATGCGATCACGTAGAGAAACCCCGAGCATAGCCCTCTCCATTGCCCTTTGAGTGCCTTTGAGCCTTCTTATGACACCCATTGTAAGCGGCCACGTCTCAGTTCCGTATGCCATCACTGGCAACACGCACGAATTGAAGACTTTCGTCTTTCGTCTTGTAAGACTTATGGGAAATGGTTATTCTTCAATTCATAGTCTTGAATTATTTAAATGACTCTTGACAGTTAATCTGTATCCCTTCAAAATAACGTCAATAAATAAAAAAATCAAAATAGCGTCAAAAAATAACGATATTGTATACAAGCTGTGCCCGCGTACTATTTTTCGCCTTAAAAGTTTAAAGAAACAACTGTAAATCTACTTTCCCGCGGGAACGACTTACTTTTCCGAGATAATAAGTAGCCTATATGTTAATCCCTGTCGTAATCCGTTTACCTACAAAATTTCATCCGAATCCATTCAGTAGTTTTTGCGTGAAAGAGTAACAAACATCCATACATATACACGGTGTTTCATAATAACCAATAAATAATTAATAACTAGTTATTAAAATGTGTTTACACGTAATGTTATTCAACCCAAAATTTTCATGTATATCATAGTATCATCATCATGTCTATGATTTACATGAAAATTTTGGGTTGAATGACATTACGGGTAAACACAATTACATAATTAGTTTTAGATAACGCATTGATTATTTATTGGTTGTTATGAAACACCGTGTATATAAACTTTCACCTTTATGATATTAGTAAGGATGGTAACAACATAACTCATTGTAAATGAAAACGTCGTTACTTCCGCTAAAGCTGATAATTTTCTTGCTCCTATTCTTGTTATCAGCTAAAAGTCGTCCTGAATGAGTAGATAAAAAAATTGAATTTTGGACGATTCAAAACAACTCATTATCAAGTCATGTTGGAGTAATTATTATGTTGATTTTGATTGAATAACAAATGTAGTAAAATTCCACAGAATGATTTCACGCAGTCAACAAAGTTGTACACATCATTATCGAAACTCATTATTATTGTATTAATAGCAAGCAATAAGTAAAATATTCCATATTCCGAATATTGTATGTATGAACTCCATACAAGTATCAGGTGTTCATGTCGATGTTTGGATTTGGTCGTGACGGCTCGAGATTAAATTTTTTGAGAGAGGCTTTGTTATTATATTTTCCTCTCCGATAAGAACTGCTATTGATTTCTGTTGAATTGAAGGCTTCCACTGACTTGTGGCTATCTTACCGCTAATCGAATGTAATTATAATTTCCTCTTCGATAAGAACTACTATTGATTTCTGTTAAATTAAAGGCTACCACTGACTTTTTTTTTAATTTATTCAGGAACAAACGGTTACATACATAGCTTGACATAATTTCCTAAATTGCTATTTTATAACAAACCTATAGTTCCCTATAAGTATTAAATTATACAATTAAAACGTGTCATACTCATACAACATTACGTTATATAACTATATTACGATTGAAACTGCGTTTGAATTTATTTAAATACTTACAAAATATGTCAATATCTGAGTATTTTTTATTATATGTATTACAACTTCGTCTTATAAAACTATTTGCAACATACGATGAGCCACTACTTGCAAATAAAAACGTATTCTTCTTTCGACAACCACGTTCACGTCTGTTGGGCACTCTTAAACAAATTTTTAACCGACTTCAAAAAAGGAGGAGGTAATCAATTCGTTTGTATTTTTTTTTTATGTTTGTTACCTCATAACTCCGTAATTTTTATACCGATTTTCAAAATTCTTTTTGTATTCGATAGAGTATACTGCAAGGGTAGTCCCATGGTCACCAAAGTCAGGATCTGATGATGGGATCCCATAGAAAATCGAGGAAAACACTAATTTAATACCAGCTCACCAGTATAATATCTTACGTTACGACACACTAATTTAATACTAGTGTTGATCTGGAGGTCCCGGGCTCGATTCCCCGTGGGGGGTTAGAAGATTTCTCCTTGGTTTGGTTGGTGGTAGAGCTTTTGAGCCCCCTTGGCTAGCAACCGTCTTATCTAGAATTGTCACCATAATACTCGTAACAATATTACGAGTATTTATATTGTTTTGTTCCGACGATTAGAGGTAATATAGCCAGTTCCTCAGTTGTTGAGGAGTCCAGGTGGAGCTCACTTCCACCTTTGGCCTTATCATCACTTACCATCGGATGCGATGAAGATCAAGAGCTTCTCTGCTGTGATATATAAAAAATTACGTGTAAGGAGACACACGTTTAATTATAAAAAAATCTCTTAAAATTAATATAGCTTTTAAATGACTTGATGTGAGTTAGTGGTTCACGTCAAGTCATTTAAAAGTCAGCGCTATGCCTAAACTAGTGTTCCCATAAACTGTGGTTCAATTTCTTATAAATATTGAAAATATTTTTCATTTTACTTCTGAACTGAATTTTAATTATGAATGGTGGTGATGATCATAATAATGACGAGTATCTAAACTTGTTAAGCAATGATTTTTGTGAAATAGTCATTTTTATAGGAGCCAACATCACAGGAGAGAGTAAAAAGAAAAAATCTATTATCAAATTTAATTATTTCTATACGTCGGACGTCGCCAAAAATAGAGCTCATCCCAATAATATAAATACGTTGAACCTAGCAAACTATCGCAGTGTAGTAGAATAGGTAGTACTTAACGTACGTACAATAACGTAAAAAAGTGGCCGAAGGGCTTTTAAAGTATTTGAGGGATATTTTGAAATGCATGTTTTTGTGGGTCTCTCTCTAGAAAGGATGTTTTAAATTTGGCTCTATAAATTCTCGAGAAACAAA
This sequence comes from Schoenobius gigantellus, assembly GCA_963935595.1. Lineage (NCBI taxonomy): Eukaryota > Metazoa > Arthropoda > Insecta > Lepidoptera > Crambidae > Schoenobius > Schoenobius gigantellus. Next base: position 13,319,848 of record OZ012558.1, read on the forward strand.
GTTGTATGCTTAAATTGTTTTTGTTTTGTATATAAACACTACGAGTATTGTGGCTATACGTAAAGCGGTAAGAAGCTCGTTTATTATTGTTACCTATTCGAGTGTTAAATTTTCAAATTGTAGGTACCCAGTTATTTTCCTATATCGTAAAATTTTTATTTAAAAATATTATTTTATAGGTATATTGCTTTATTGCTCTCAGATTATAGATTTTTATTGATAGTTATCTAGTCAAATCATAAAACGACCATATCTACGAATAAAATTTTAGGAACGATTCATTAATGTTGACTACGAAGGTGCGGAAGAAGTCGATATACACGGTGTTTCATAATAACCAATAAATAATCAATGCGTTATCTAAAACTAATTATTAAATGTGTTTACACGTAATGTCATTCAAACCAAAATTTTTATTAATATCATCATGTCTATGATTTACATGAAAATTTCGGGTTGGATGACATTACGGGTAAACACAATTTAATAATTAGTTTTAGATAACGCATTGATTATTGATGGGTTATTATGAAACACCGTGTATACAGGTGTCTTAATTTTCACAAATATTTTTTTTACTCATGCGATCTCTTGGCCCACAAATAGCGAAGTAATCGTTAAATATACATAATAAGAAATAGATAAGTACAGTAGTAAGTACCACAGGTAAGCACTGGATATAACCTCCCTCTTTTTTTGAAGTCGGTTAAAAATGTGATGTTGTGTGTGTTCTAATATTATTTTATTTGTTACTTTCTTTCTGTATTTTTGAAGTCGGTTTTTATTTTTTGTAAAATATTTTATTTCTTGTATTTTGTGAGTGACGATATAATCGGTACCCATCTCGTCTAGCCTTAGTTTCAACTAGGATAATTTGTGTATTGATTTTACATTTTTAAAAAATAAAAATTGGCGGTCACACGTCATTAGAATTTCGAACGATTCTGCTTGGAAATCGAGCCTTATCGCACTATTTACGAACATTTTAACCAAAACCAAACCGTTGCAGTTTGCATATGTTTTGATTGACATCTGTCTGACCGATGTCAAAGAGTGATCAAGATGTATGGGAACGGGAACGTTTCTTATATGCTTTTAGAGCATGTTTTAATGCTTTAAGCTTAGAATAATAACGCATAGAAGGTGTCATTTTCGCTTCACTTTAATCATCGCGCCCGGTAAAGAGCGCGATGATTAAATTGAAGCAAAAATGACACCGCTGTGTGCAGTCTTTTACGCGCGAAACACGCACACTACGATAAAAATAGTATATGGAGCTGAGCCATATATGGCTCACATTTAGATGCATCAAATTGTGCGCGCCGGTTGGGTTTCTATGCGTTATTATTCTAATGAGCGCTCCACATTCACGCGAGGTTCTCGGCGAGAGTCTCGGCAAGAATATACGCGAGAAGTACGCGAGAACCTCGGCAAGAACTTCTTGGGTACACACTTCTCGCGAGATTCTCGCGAGAACGTACAAGGCAGGGTTGGCACAAAATCAGTGATTAAATCAAATGTCTTTATTTTTGTGAATAAAAATGTATTTTAATGAATATCTATTTTCCGAGTAAATCTGATATTTCATATTTCAGTGTCATTATTGTAATTCTTGATTAAAAAACTAATTTTCCAGCTTTTTGGTCCCTAGTCTGTTACGTAATTTCGAGTGAACAATGCCAAATATAAAAAAAAAACTTTCCACTGATGCTGAGGCTATCGCTCCAAATAGTTGCCTCAGAACTGAGTAAATATTTAATTTTTCCTCTTCCTCTTTCGTTTCCGCAAAATAGTTGCTTACTTATTAAAATTAGGAAAGATAAAAACTAAAACATCAAAAAAATTATGATAAATTAGGATTTTTTCAATAAATCATGATTAATTGGATTTTATTAAAAAATCATGATTTTTTCCAACCCTGGAACAAGGTTCTCAATATAGTTCTTGCGCCTTTGTCTCGCGCCAAAAAACCGACAAAAGTCGGAGAACTACGCGAGAACTACGCGAGAACATGCGAATCGGATCCACATTCACAGTTCTCGTGTTGTTCTCGCGTTCTCGCGAGATTCTCGCGAGAATGTGGAGCGCTTATTAGGCTTTAAGCTTATATGTTATTTAAAACGTAAATAATGCGATTGCCCCTCTGGACTTTTATTGTGCAACTATGTTTTAATTTCCCACTATCGTTTTCATTTTTTATAAATGACTGGTTTTTGGTCAGCGGGGATTTTTTTATACTTATATAAAACTACTACCCGTGCGAAGTCGGGACGGGTCGCTACTCGCTAGTGTATAACATTTGCCGCAGGAATAATGTAGCCTACTACGGTGAATGAAATTTGGAAATCGGTTCAGTGGTCACAGACATAACTTTCTACGAAATAAACTGACAAACTTACCTCTTTATAATATTAGTGTAGGTATATCGGCACAGATTCTGGTAATTACTGTCAAATCGAAAGCGATAGTGATTAATTTTGAGACGCACAATCACCATCATTACAGCTCTTATACGTCCCCACCGAGGGCTCGAGCCTACCCTTAGTTAGGGTGTTAAGGCCTTACTCAACCACGCTGGCCCAGTGCGAATTGGTCGAATTCACAAACACCTTTGAATTTCTTCGCAGATGTATGAAGGTCGCCTCACGATGTTTTCCTTCACCGTAGGAGCGTCGGATAAATGTACATATGATTCGAAAAACGAAAAGCACATTGGTACATGGCAGGATTACACCCCGGACCTCCCGTTCAGAAGGCAATTGCCGAGTCCACAGCGCCACCGAGGCGCACAATAAGCCTCCTGATTACAAACAGTTCTAACGCCCGTGTTTATCAGTCGGTTTCCTTGGTTCCCGTTATTTATCGTCGGGCTGGGCGCATAAATCTTAAGTTTCTGCCGTAGATCAATCAAGTCTCTTGGTGTTGACTGGTTTCGGTCCCTTTTCACGGGCTATGTCGCACAGGAGAATATAGGCAAGTTCAAATTTAAGCTCTGTATCAATTGTAAAGTTTCGATGCAGAAACATCACTTAGAATATTAAGTCATGATTTTATTTGGACTAGTACATATGTTACCGGCAATGTGTATAATTCAGGTATTGTATACAATCCCTAGGTAATGTATACAATCCCTGGGGCGTCCAGGCAATGTATGAAATATCATGAATATCATTGTCCATTTCATACTTTACCTAGGTATTGTATACAATTCCTAGGGATTGTATAGAATACCTGCTGGTTCACCGGTAATGTGTAAAATAAATAAATCTTAAGACTAAACTAATGTTAGGTAAGCCGGTTAATATCAATAAATCTTAACAGACTTACTTATCAAAAAACGGACAAATAAAACATGTTGTATTTACTTGAAATAAACTTAATTATCAACTTTAAAATCACAAAAAAATAACAGGAAACTTAAAATTCTTCTTGTTTGTAACATAACATTACAAGTATCTTTTAACATAATATAAGTAATTTTGTAATTGAACTTCACAAACAAAACAATTCTCTTTATAACAAAAAGTAGGTCTAATAGGCATTCACAATTTTAAGTAAAAGTAGGTTTTATTTATTCTTACACGACAAACTATTATGGCACTTTGAAGAACACAGAGCCTTACTTTTGACACAGGAACACTTTTTAGAGTCACAGTTTTTTTTGCAGCTACATTTCACAAAGCCCTGTCCTGTCCCCGTAGATTGCAAAGTCGCAACTGTACGGAGTGTCGTTTCCAGATTGGGGACGTCTTCTTCTTGCAGTAATTTCTGATGGCAAACAGTGAACTGTTGTCTTGAATACAATGTCTTGACAACGCCTTGCTTTGTGCCTAGTTGATATAGATCGTCATCAGTTTTGTAATACTACAGCCAGTATATTGCGAGCATCACCACGACCTCTATCGACTTCTGGAACAGGAATGCGTACAGTGGTACCCAACGATACGGGAGGGATTTTTTTTTCAGAAGTTTTAAGCATTTTCTGAGCTTGTACTATCAAATTCTCTTTGGCTCTGATGCGGTTTTCTATCGAAAAGGCGTTTTTTGCGCATAAAGGACAAGCAACTTTGGATCCAAAACCTTCTGCAATATTTTCTTCCGGAGCAGCACAAATAGTATGAATAGGCCTATTGCACATTCTGCACGAATGACCACCTGTTGTCTCCTCGGAACAAACACAGCATATAAGTGCACAACTCAATGACTCCTCTCGTACTGATACCAAATTAGGATCATGTAACGCTTGATCATTTACCTCACAAGGAAGATTTTCGACATTCGTAGGCTCAACAACATTCTTAGTATTTGGGATAGCCATGTGTTCATCATGCGCACTTTGGACATTTGAAGCTTCCTTACCGATGTTAAAACTATCGAGTGCAGCGTTTTGTTGATCTGGTGCCTGTAGAGGTTGAGTGTCAGCTGTTTCAGTTTCTGATGTCTCAGCCGCATCTATTACAGATTCTGAAGATGACTTCATCACTTTTTCTAAATCTTCTTCGCTCTCCAGGTTGTGAGTATCCTCAAAAGGCAAAGATATGCCAACTTTTATTTTCGACCCAAAAAGAGCTTCATAAGGTGTTCTTTTGATTCCTGAGTGAAACGCCCTATTCTTCATGAGTTGTACAAATCGCAGACCATCACTCCAACGTTCGCTATCGTTATCTTGCATCCAAGTTGTAAGCATGTTTTCAATGTCCTGGTTAGCTCGTTCGACACTCCCTTGACTTTGGGAATGTCTAGGCTTGCCATGCACAATTTTTAAGTTCGGCCAGTATATTTTAAGATTACTGACCACTCGGTTTGCGAATTCTCGACCGTTGTCCGATTGTAAGATGGCTGGTGCACCAAACAGTGTAAAAATATCCAGTAAATTGTACGATACTTCCTCAGCGCGTTTTGTTTTCAGGGCTCTTAATATGACAAACTTTGTGAGATGATCCTGATAGACCATTATGAATTTATAATCCCGGTCTGATTGAGATTGATAGTCTATCAAATCTACTTGACAGCGAGAATTAAATTCTGTTGAAAGTATGGGCTTCACGACAATCCCTTTTTTTATTCCTTTTTGTTTTTGCTGGCAGGGTTCGCAAAGTTGCAAAAATAGTTCAACATCGTGGCGAGTTATATTCTTATATCTTGAAGAAAGTTCCTTCAGCATTCTGTCTCGTCCTCCATGGCCGATACTCTGATGTGCGTCGTGAAGTACTTGAAATAATTCAGTATCAGCAACGTAGTATATAATATTGTTATTTGTAGTAGCATCCACAGGAAAAATCAACTTATCCTTCTGACCAACAGTTATAACATCATAATGCTTCAATAACCAGTAATCCCGAGAAGCCTTTTTTTAAGCCGTTTTTGCATTTTTTGTTTCTTCTATCAATTGTTCATAACGATTTTTTTCAATAAACGTGCGATTTTTTGTATTTGCTGCTTCTCTTTTTATTTGTAATTGTGAATAAAATCTTTCTTTCATCTCAGCTATTCGTTGTTCGGCCGCCATTTTTTAATAAATTAAATTACTTTCCTACCTGACGAAAATTAGCAAAAATAATAACTATGACGCAAATAGCTCAATACACGTGTTAACAGTATCATCGCACGTCGCGAAATGAAATGGAGAAATGCGGCTGTTTGCTTAAATGGCGCCTCTAGGAAGGGTGTCAGGGTTCTATGAAGCTTACCGTACTTATTTGTTTGTAATAACCACAATTGCGTTCGAGTGTTACATTACCTGCTGCAAGTTTGGCATTGTATAGAATACCTAGGTAAAGTGTAAAATAAATTCTATTTCATACTTTACCTGCCCGTTTTAGGTATTCTATACATTGCCTAGGTATTGTATACAATACCGGATTATACACATTGCCGGTAACACATACATTACATAACACTAGTGGTTTTGTACGCTGTAGTCCTATTGTATAACTGAACCACATATACTAATTAAACAATGAAAGTACATATAGTAAAAGTAGTGTTGCCTCAGTAAATTACTTAGAACATGTGTCGCAAGCAAGTAAAAAAAAAGAGAAAAAGCCTTACTTCCTTCGACGAGAGTTTGTCACAATACCAAAATAGAAATCTCATATGTAAATTACAATTTAGAAAAAACATATTATTATTAATTGTGTGCACTGAGGGAGATCTGGGGGGTTGCGCTCACGATTCGCACGTTGTGGTTTTATTTGTGCTATTGACATGGCCAAAGTTGATTTATTAATTATCATTACAATAGCACTTACGCCCGCGTTACTTAACTTAAATGTCTGCACATGACAGAAGAGTGCCAAACAATAGCTGTGAAGCCATTGTCTGGTCTTACACTACGCCCGTCCTCCCGAGACATGCTTTGTCGTGGTGTCAAAACAAATAAATTAAAAATAAAAAGCATTTTTAAAAACAAGCTCTTATGTTTTTAACGAAACCCAACATATTAGGTTGGGGAAAAAGTCTTTTCGCATTATAGTATGTATAAACTTGTAATAAAATCTCTTTCGCTATACTATTTGTATCTGGCTGGTTTTGGTATCATTGAAAGTTTAAATTTTAAAGAACATAATTCCAAATTCAAATTAGGAAAATGTGTGATTTTCATTTGTTTTTCGTACCGCCAAGATGAGTGAATCTAATGAAGAAATTCGATACATTTTAAAATTTTACTACAAAAAAGGTAAAAATGCAACGCAAGCCGCGAAAAAAAATTGCGATGTTTATGGACCTAGTGCAGTGTCTGTGAGAGTAGCACAAATTTGGTTTAAGCGTTTTCAATCCGGAAATTTTGATGTCAAAGATGCACGTCGCTCTGGTCGCCCTATTACAGATAAAATGGATGCCATTTTTGAAAAAGTGGAGCAAGATCGGCATGTCAGTAGTTACGACGTAGCTGAAGAACTGGGAATTGACCACAAAACAGTTTTGGCGCATTTGAAAAAAACTGGGTACACAAAAAAGCTCGACATTTGGGTACCTCACGAGCTCACTGAAAGAAACCTAATGAACCGTGTACTCATTTGTGATTCTTTATTACGACGTAATGAAACCGAACCATTTTTGAAGAAGCTGATAACTGGTGATGAAAAGTGGATCACGTACGACAAGAACGTGCGAAAAAGGTCGTGGTCAAAGGCCGGTCAGGCTTCACAGACTGTGGCGAAACCCGGGTTAACTCGCAACAAGGTGATACTGTGTGTGTGGTGGGATTGGAAGGGCATTATTCATTATGAGCTGTTACCACCAGGCAGGACCATCGATTCTGAACTCTACTGCGAACAACTGATGAGATTAAAGCAAGAAGTTGAGAGAAAGCGGCCGGAATTAATCAAGAGAAGGGGTGTGGTTTTTCATCATGATAACGCTAGACCTCACACATCTTTAGCCACTCAGCAAAAATTAAGAGAGTTTGGCTGGGAGGTGTTAATGCATCCGCCGTATAGTCCTGACCTTGCACCTTCAGATTTCCACCTGTTTCGGTCTCTTCAGAATTCTTTAGGCAGTGTCAGGTTAACATCACGAGAGGACTGCCAAAACCACTTGTCGCAGTATTTTGACCAGAAGTCCCAAAATTTCTATAGCAATGGGATCATGTCCCTACCTACAAGATGGCAAAAAGTTATCGAACAAAATGGTACCTACATACTTTAGTTAAATGTAAATAAACTATATTAAAAAATGTTTTGAATTTTCTTAAAAAATGCGAAGAAACTTTTTCCCCAACCTATTATGTAATACGAACCTACATTGCATTACAATAATTAATTGATTAGTATTATAATGATTAATTTGTATTGATTGTGATTAAGATTTATATTTAATATATTGTGTTGTGCAGAATGCGGCATCTAGACAAACCTCATACAGGTTTACAGATGCTACTGTAATATTACCAGATGTAATTTTTTTATGTAGATAATAAACTGTAACACTTTTTTTTAATACTAGCTAGAAAGCACAAATTCTTAATTTCACTTTAATAATTTTCTATAATTCTGAAATAAAAACATTTAACTACTCAAATAGCATTCATCATTATTATGACAGATCTAACATCTGATGTAGCTTTTTCTAGAAACTTTTTAATTCTATGAGCGTGCAAAGGGAGCTCCATACAGCCTTCCCCTTGTTTCGTCTTGATATGAACATTTTAGTGAACCAAGATATTTGCAACTGGAGTATATCCGATTTTATGTTAATATTTTCTTAATTACTTAGTTAATAATAATTCTATTCTCAAGTGGACAAAACATTCAATTTGATCTCCGAGTGAACTTCTGCTTTGGCTAATGTTGAGTCTGTAGATGGGATATTATTGTGTTTTGATCATCCGTGGAGCTAGTGCGACGGTATTAGCATTTTGATCTGTGTATCGATAGTATTTACGGTGCATGAATTGCGGCCCGATTCCTTGATTGACCCCTGTTGTTTCGCTTTGACGTTGTCACTCAGGCTGGCGCAACTCCCATACAAAAAAATGAAGTATGAAACGCGTACCAAAAATAATGGCGACTATCGCTGTCTTGCTCTAACATCTTGCCTTCTCTCTCAGCTCGCTCGGCGTTTCCGGATCCGGCCGGAGTTCCGACGTTGATACGTAGTATCTCTATATAGTTTGTGCGACGTTGTATTGTAAGATTTAATTTTGTGCTTCTGTTTCTCTGAATATTATTGTATCTTGGGTTGTGTATGCTTATGTGCAGTGTTTATCTTGGTGTTGTTAGTGTATTCGAAGTATTGAATAAAACGTTTACTGTCATGCATTACAAAAAGTGTGAAATATGTGGAATAAAATCCCGTCGGGAACATAGTAAAAAAAGAGTTTTCAAGGCAAAATTTCCGCTGGATGAAGAGAGGTAAACATTAATTTATATTTACAAAACTTAACAGAAAAGTACTTTTCGTGATTTACAGGTTTTTTAAAACTAATATTATTATGGTATTTAGTATAAAAATTCCTATCAAGTATCAATAGAGCTTGACATTTTTTTATCGACTATCGATATTTTTGTTTTTCTTTGTAACATGACAAATTAATATTAGATAAGGAAAACTGCTAATAATAAACTTGCTATATTTTATTTTTCCAGGTGTAAAAAATGTCAACGGTGATTAATACACCAAAAAAGCCAAAAATGTGATATTTTACTGAAGGTAACACTATTGTAACTTTTAAAGTTATTTTAGCTCTTTACCATGTTATCTCTTATATTGGTATATCGTTTGGTATTTTACAGATTCTTCAGAGAAGATAACACAAACATCTGGTAATGAAAAAAGATTGAGAATCGGCTCAAGTAAGTTTACATAAAGTTCATTAAAATTTCATTTTGTTTATTGAGATTAATGTGAATTAACGTGTATTTTTGTAATTACAGTTTCTACAACATAACTGCAGAAATACTTCCTTTAGCTGAAAAAGAAAATATGACCGAAGAATTCACTATGACCGTGATGTTGACCAATATTGATTTTTCTTAGGTGTGTCATGATCATAAATATAAAATGGTTGATCTCCTGCTGCGCCGTCTAAGCCACATTTTAATTCGTAAGAAAGGAATGTACTTTTGCACTACCTATCAGAAGAAGCTTCAGCAGATTCGGCAAAGAAAGCGCAACAACAGAGCGTTGGGAAATAAAAATAAAAATTTGTAGTTATTACAAAAGATCTTTATTGTACTTTTGATAATAAACATAGTTTTGTTTTATTTCATCACGCAAATCTCAATGTATCCCAATTTCGAATGTACCTTAGAATAAAAAGTAGCAAAAAGTACCGGTAATTTTTTTTCAAACTAGCGATATATCCCGAGTAGTGGCACAACCCTTCGGTTAGCATTTCTATGTTGGCAGCTTTGGAAGTGACGTCATATTTTTTTATTTTTTTGTTGGTAATAGAGCTTGGTACGCGTTTCATACAAAGCAATTTTTCCATTTTTTAGTATGGGAGACCCGACTCTTACGTAGTGTTACATACTCTTTGTTGTCACTTTTTTTTTTTTTTTTTTTTTTTTATGTAAGGCCCGGCAAATGACCTCCTCCCGCCTGATGTTAAGCGGTGAAAGAGGCCCAAATGAGTTGACAGATAGAGTAGGGACGACATCCACTATCCTACCTGCCCGCCCCTTGCCGGCCTAAAAGATGCTTTTTCACACCTCTTTTGAAGGAACCCATGTTGTAGGATGGAGGAAACACGTGCGCAGGTAGAGAATTCCAAGTGTGGGATGAACGACAGAAGAAGGAATCTTGGAATTTCTTGGTACGGTGTGAAAAGGAGGACACAGTGTACGGATGACTCCGAAGGCCCTTACGCGTGTTTCTGTTAAGGAATGGAGAGGGAGGGATAAGGTTAAAGAGCTCCTCAGAGCATTCCCCATGGAACATTCGGTAAAAGGCGCTAAGAGAGGCGATGTCACGACGAAGTTGTAGAGGCTCGAGGGTGTTAGTTGCCTCTACATCGCCAATTATTCGAATAGCGCGACGCTGCAATCTGTCCAGAGCATCGAGGAGGTACTGAGCGGAGCCGTCCCAAAGGTGCGAGCAATATTCCACGCAAGACCTAACCTGAGTTTTATACAACAGGCATAGTTGGTCCGGCGCAAAATACCTACGCACCTTGTTTAGGACACCGAGTTTCCGTGAGGCAGCAGTTATTACGGATTCGATGTAGTCTCTGGGGTTCAGATCGCAGCGAATGTTCATTCCGAGCAAGGTGATGTTACTCTGTGTGTGAAGGGTTGTGCCCTGAAGAGAAGGAAGGGGGAGGAAAGGTGACCTTTTCGCCGAGAACGCGCACACCTGTGTTTTCTTAGCATTGAACTCGACAAGATTGTTGGAACCCCATTCGGAGATGAGGTCCAGCGTCCTGTTGAGCTCAATGATAAGATTCTGCCTCTCCCTATCAATATTGCCACGAGCAGCCCCTGAGCTTCCGTGATATCCCCCATGCACTGTACTGTCATCTGCATAGCAATGTATACTTCCCAAGGAAAGCATGTCATTGATATGCAGAAGAAACAATGCTGGGGATAGAACGGAGCCTTGTGGAACACCAGCATTCACTGCCACGAACCGCGAAGCGCAGCCGTCAACGACAACGCGAATTCTACGCTCGTGGAGGAAGCTGGCAATCCACGTACAGAACTGAGCGGGCAATCCGTATGCCGGAAGCTTGGAAAGGAGAGCCTTGTGCCAGACTCTATCAAAAGCTTTGGCGATGTCGAGACTAATAGCCACAGACTCGCCGCGCTTATCGATAGATTCACCCCATTTGTGCAAAAGGAACGCTAGAAGGTCACCTGTTGACCGTTTAGGACGAAACCCATACTGACGGTCATTAAGCAACGAGTGACCTTCCAGGTAACGGATCAGCTGGGTGTTAAGGATCCTCTCCATGATTTTACACAAAATGGAAGTGACGGCTATAGGGCGATAGTTAGCCGGATCAGAACGATCTCCCTTTTTGGGAACCGGCTGGACATTGGCCTCTTTCCAAGATTTCGGCACACAACCAGCAGAGAACGACAGACGGTATAGACGCGTCAGGACCGGAGTCAACTCCGCTGCACACTTCTTAAGTACAATCGCAGGAATGCCGTCTGGTCCACTTGCTTTTCGAATATCAATCGACTGTAGCTCCGCCCGCACATCTCGCTGTCTGATGCGGATATCGGGCATAGTGCTGCCACAATGGGACAGTGTCGGAGGTTGTGCACCACAGTCATCGATACGGGAATGGGCCGCGAAGAGTTTTGCCAGGAGGTCGGCTTTCTCCTGCGGCTGATGAGCAAGTGAGCCATCGGCATGTCTCAGCGGTGGCAGCGAGGGTTGGCAGAAGTTTGATTGCACAGCTTTGGCCAGGCGCCAGAAAGAACGGCTACCCGTAGGGTGCGCTAGCAGTTCCTGACCCACTTGTGCAATGCGCTGAGCATCCGCTCTAATGTAAGCCCTCTTACACAACTTGTCACTTGTCAATGTCAGGATGAGGTCGATTAAATCCGGCCCTTTCCCGTTTGGAAGCGTGGAAGAGCAGTCGCTCGATATGAGCTGACCTTAATATTTTATCCAAACCCATCATGGGATGGACTACTTTAACTCTTAATTTTCTTTTATAAAACCCATGGAGAACATGGTAAGTTGTGGTTTTCAATGTAATTTTGCCATGGCGTAGATCCGCCATTACCTGACCATGTTCTAACCATTGTGTTATTTTGTTTTAGGGTTTTAGGCTTATGCCTTAGTCATTCTTTTTCGTACCATTTTATATTTTACTCTAACAACAATAAACAAACGGGGGACTGATGCAATTCAAGGGACCTGCTTGTACTTATCCAGAACTTGGGTTGGAGTGAACCCCACTATCGCGAAGAACTTACTCACTGACGTGTCTAGGTAACGTGCCCTGATTTTTCTTACCATTTACATAATCCCCGAGGGAAGGAGCAGTCACCAGCTCTCTAATTTCCACCCAGCGTGAGCAAGGAAGATGGTTCGCTTGTAATGTTATATCAACCCGCTTCTATCTTTACCTATATTTAGTTTATGATAGTGTGTCGTGAGGAGTAAAGCCCCCACCTAATTGTATCCTACTCATATTTAAATAAGCCTTAAGATATTTTTCTTACACTTAAGTACCTACTTATGAGGATGTAAAAAAAAAAGAAAAAAAGAACAATAATAATAAATTGCATGAACTAATTAAATTGTGTATACTTTATTGGATCCTTCCCACATCTGAAGTCTGCTTGCATCTGTATGGAGGCGCCCCTTAAAAATATATCCATACACTTCTCCAGGTAGGCTCTTGTCAATATGAAATATCAACCCACGACCTGATGGTACTTACAATTTTCTCTCATGCTCACCAAAAAAGGTTACAAAACTAAAAAAAATGTTCTAAAAATAGAAAAATGATCACATTTTTTATGATAACGTATTTTTTTAAGTTAAACGGTTTTATTGAAAATAAAGATAATAATGAACTAAAAGTTAATAAATAATTAAGTAGGTCCAAGGTACATACCAGTCATCATCACCCCACTCTCGTCATCAATCTACTAAGAGCATTGATTGGACAAAATCCTGGGGCGAAGCGTAATCTGATAAAATATGTAAATATGACCTAAGCATAGAAATAAATAAACAAATAGGGCAAGCGAAATAAATGGTTGTAAAAAAATGGTTGTTTCTATATACAAAACGTTGAACTTTTCATTGGGAACGAAAATGTTTTTAGATATTTTGTGAACCAATATTTGTCTATAAAAGCTTTAAGGAAACGATTTTTGATTGTACCTATATTTAAAACTCGTGGGTCGCTTGTAGTTTCTGATCTCAACTATTATTATTATCACACAAGCAAGAATGACTATCGCACTCTTAGTAAGATAACCACCGAATTTAAAATTATGTCAAAACGAGTCACAGTAAGATATCGACCTAAAAAAGAGAGCTCTACAATAAAGCAAAAGAAAAACAACCGTTTTCGTGACGTAACTCGTTTTGACACAATTTTGAATTCGGTCGTTATCTTACTAAGAGTGCGATATGTATTCAGATGTTTGTTCCACAGTTCTCCAAAATCCAATCCGATTTAGACAATTTCTACAACGAGAAAAATAATCATGCCGTGACAAGTGAAAAATTGTATTTTCCCATACAACATGGAAGCTCTAGGCTTCATCATAGATGGTAAGCGAGCTTTACTTGGACTATTCAGCGACAAATTTAGGTAAAACGGTAGTGGCTAGCCAGGCCAGATTAGAAACCCTACAACCGACTAAACCAAGCAGATAAACTTTTGCTCCCATCGTGGGAAATCAAATCCCAGACCTCTGGGTGAATGAGGTATTATACTATTTGGTTGACTTAATGCACCTAGGTGAATTAAGTCTACGAAAGGCCAGATCAATACCAACCCTCTTATCATGATCGCCCAAAATAATATTAAAACCGCATATAGAGCGGGATGGCGCTATATGCAGCAAGAGCGGTGTCTCTTTTCAATGTTGTTTTAACCTTGCTACGAGTATAAGCTTCAATATTGTTTTAACCTTGCTATAAGCGATCATGGTAGAGCCCCAGGTGGTCTAAACCACTAGATCACTGAGACGGTTAAACAAACCTTATCATCTGTCGAATTTAACACAAGTGATTAACGCAAATTGGTTTTAAGGTAAACGGCACATTACGACGGCGACGGTGTGGAATAACAAGACAAAACAAGAATCCCGTTGAATGCAAATGACATTCCATAATCTCCAACGTCGCGTAACCGCATCTTGGATTATTCTCATTATCATAATTTCTTATATTATCTCGTTTGTACGCCGCTTTAATATAATTATATCAAATGTGTATGTAAGTGAAAGTGCGTAAAGGGTTAACTTTATAAATTATTTGTTTCGCTTGCGTGCGTCATCGTGATGCGTGTAGTGACGCCGGTTGCTAATAAGGCCGGTTGTAAATACCGGTATTTAATTGTTCAATACCAGGTTCCCAGGATTAGTGATTTTATTTTAATTTTAGCACCAAACATACAGTGATGCGCTACGAGTGTGTTGCACTGCGCGGAAATAGTTTCTTTCGTAAACGTTAAAAGTCGTTCACCATTTAAGTATGTTTAAAAACGGAGCGATCGACAGTGTCTGAATTCAACCCAGAATAATGGCGGCCACGTCATCGCCTATATTTTTTTTTCGTACATATTTTGTCCGAAATGTAGTTACTGTAGATATACCAAAAACTCGCTTACAAACTATACAGTCCACATACTTTAGTCACTATTAGATCGATTACAGTTGAATGCGCAATTCGTACCAATAAAATTAAAAATATGACTTGAAAGAAAGCTCTTTTAACCTTCTCTCTCTATAATAAAAATGAATCGCCGTTCGTTAGTCTCGCTAAAACTCAAAAACGGCTTGACCGATTTGAATATTTTTTTCTTTTCTTCTCTTTAATACAGAGATGGTTTAAAAGGAAAAATAATAGGGAAAATCCTAAAGAAAAGCTAAAAATCCTAAAGAAAGGTAATTTTGTATGGAAAATGACAGTATACTTTCCGATTGTTTTTTTTAGATCCGTCATATATGAAAGGAATATGAAGTACACCAGATCAATTTGTTTGCAATATTTTATTAAGCTAGTAT
Source organism: Schoenobius gigantellus (assembly GCA_963935595.1). Taxonomy (NCBI): domain Eukaryota; kingdom Metazoa; phylum Arthropoda; class Insecta; order Lepidoptera; family Crambidae; genus Schoenobius; species Schoenobius gigantellus. The sequence goes on from OZ012558.1 coordinate 13,334,997, forward strand.
TGTAATAATTTTTATACATCATTAGTTTGAAATAGAGACTAAACTAATTTGCCTACTTTGGTACTTTGGTCCAACTTAAAAAAATTAGGACGAAATGTAGTTACTGTAGATATACCAAAAACTCGCTTACAAACTATACAGTCCACATACTTTAATCACTATTAGATCGATTACAGTTGAATGCGCAATTCGTACCAATAAAATTAAAAATATGACTTGAAAGAAAGCTCTTTTAACCTTCTCTCTCTATAATAAAAATGAATCGCCGTTCGTTAGTCTCGCTAAAACTCAAAAACGGCTTGACCGATTTGAATATTTTTTTCTTTTCTTCTCTTTAATACAGAGATGGTTTAAAAGGAAAAATAATAGGGAAAATCCTAAAGAAAAGCTAAAAATCCTAAAGAAAGGTAATTTTGTATGGAAAATGACAGTATACTTTCCGATTGTTTTTTTTAGATCCGTCATATATGAAAGGAATATGAAGTACACCAGATCAATTTGTTTGCAATATTTTATTAAGCTAGTATTGTAATAATTTTTATACATCATTAGTTTGAAATAGAAACTAAACTAATTTGCCTACTTTGGTACTTTGGTCCAACTTAAAAAAATTAGGACAGTTTTTATCTCGATCATTGACCTCAATATTTTATTGCGTTTAACTAACTTTATTATTGCGAAATGTTGTTCGTTGGTACAGCTAGTATTTTATAATATAAAACACAAATTATCGTAAAAAAGACTGCCCAATACCGACACGTAATATTATTGTTTACACTTAATATTTATGTAAAATCATAATTTATGTATTTAATGATGATTTTACATAAAAACTTATTTGTTTTATTTACTCTAATAAGATACCTTATACATAAATAACTAGGTACATGCATAAAGTAATATAAAAATACGTATTTTTTGATAATACCGGTATTCCGAGATCAGTGATCCTTTGCCTATCTTATCTTTGATAGTCAGTTTTTTGGCAAATCCGATAGAATTACGTTATTACTCATTATGTATGATATTGAATCGTGCAAGATACTCGTACTTGAAGAAAATTAAAAAAAATAATTTTAAGAAATAATAAAATAGAAAGAACTATTTATTTTGCCCAAGGCATACGCTGTGAGTCAGCATGGTACAAATTTTAATTTCCATAACGACATCTTCAAGTATGTTACTAAAGACATTTAATTAAACATGACAAGTTATATGCACATGTATGTAAGCTTAAATCATTTAGCCTAAATGCTCTAAGATTGTAAGTTATATGCATATGTTATGAGCCCTGAAATACTTTAGAAGGCCTTACTTACAATCGGACATGAATGCGAGCTAGCCATAATGGTAACCATGAAAACGTGATATTCCTGTCGCAATGTATTTGTCCTTGTGCGGGGGTTATGTTAAATGCTGTGAGTAAACAAAGCGTTCGACTGTTTGTACCTCATATGGCTCATATGTATTTTATTAACGACTAGCTGTGCCCGCGACTTCGTCCGCGTGGAATAGTGACTTTTGTTGAAGTTGATAAAAAGTTGCCTATGTTATACCTTATATAATTAGCTATCTATTAGTGAAAGTCCCGTCAAAATCGGTCCAGCCGTTCCGGAGATTAGCGGGAACAAACAGACAAAAAAAAATTAAATTGTGTTTTTGTTATACATTCACATCCATTTAGTAAAAACTTGTTATTTTGACATTACAAACAGACACTTCAATTTTATTAATTTGTATAGATAGATAAGCGAATATGCTCCTCCCTTTTTCAAGCTTGATCCAACAATGTCTTTAGCATTCTAAATATATAGATTACATTCTAATAGATTAGGAATATTATACGTATATCTGCATTACTACGTGTAAATTATCACGTTCACGGCAGTATGCATCGTATACTGCAGTATCTTTGATGCGAGAGCGTGTACTAGGCTAGGCCTTACGTAGTCTTCATTTATAAGTTCATTTATCGTCGAATTGAGTTAGTCTCGATCCCGAGCTGCCCTATATTAGCGTTATGGAGACCACGGATAACAGTTCGCCTGCAATCCAAAGGAGTCGCCTGCAGCTTAAAAAACCCGACCAAGTGCGAGTCGCACTCGCGCACCGAGGGTTCCGTACAAACCTGTAGGTACCTATATAAGTAAGGGTTCACACGTATATATTTTTATTATATTATGTAACTAAATTTTACGATTTTCGCAATTTTTCCTTTATCTGTGCTTTAAGACGTTACTTCGTACCAAATTTCAAGATTCTGAGTTCACGGGAAGTACCCTGTAGGTTTTGATTCCCGTGCGAGTGTCGAAAATTTGCGGCATAAACGGCTGTATCTTTGATTGTGTTGGCTTAGAAGTTTGATATTTTCACAGCTCCAAGGGACAGTAGACCTGAGGATTTGATATAAATTTCAGCTTGATACCTCCACGCGTTCCTGAGAGAAATGGTCTTGACAGACAGACAAACGGACGGACGGACGGACAACAAAGTTATCCTATAAACGGAACCCTTCCGTTTTTTCCTCTCGAGGTACGAAACCCTAAAAAATTACTTTCCCTGGTAATTTCTACGCATCGCCTGCTGCAGTTTATGGCCAGTACGGTAGTTGTTGTTTTGTTGTTAGTCTGTGGTCTCCTTTACAAGCACTGGATGATTATGGGAAAGCCACCGCCGCCAATAAGAAGCATCTCCCTTTGCAAATATAAGACTTGATTGATTTATTATGTTCACAACGATCTCGATACAACAACAGCTGTAGTGAAGGTATGATGTTGCATCCTTGAGGTACTATTTTTAACCGACTTCAAAAAAGGAGGAGGTTCTCAATTTAATGCGTAGTTTTTTTGTGTGTATATGTTACGCGATTGCGCCGCCAATTGTGGACCGATTTTCTAAATTATTTTTGTATCCGATAGAGTATACTCCAGTGGTAGTCCTAAGGTCACCAAAGTTAGGATCTGATGATGGGATCCCATAAAAATCGAGGAAAACCTTTAAATTAAAACCGGAACCCCCTTTAAAACCGGAACTAAAATCTTAATTTATTTTTTCTTGAATTTTTACTAGGAATCCAAAGCAAAAAGATAGCATAAGCATTATCAAACATAGTTTGCGTCACCCTGAAAATATCGTACTCAGACGAAATTATCAACACCATTAATTACATTCTAGAAGTGGTAAAAGGACAAAGTAAATGTGGTCAAAGACTGCTGCATTTGATAAAAAATTATATGATTGATGAGGAATCTATATTTATAATGTTTTTAAATTATGTCTCCTGACTTCTCGGGCGTCACAGATTCTCTATTTCCGACCCAATTTGCGACATCGTGTACGTAGTCCGTTTAATTTCCGACGCTCGGAGCAGCTAAGCGGATTGCCAAGATGAAGCTCAGAAGTGAGTCGATTCCCGTAAAGAAGTAGTGACGATATCGCTGCGAGTTATAGCCGCTGACGCCGTTTTTGTATCGCGAATCGAAAAAGCCGGCTAAATGCGAGTTGACTCGCGCACCGAGGGTTCCATACAAACTTATCTAAGTATATAAGTTCCCTATCATGTACATTACGGTTCTCAGATTTTTCCATAGCATGTACTATAATACTAGAAGAACAATGCCTACTTCCCATACATTTGAAAACCTGAGAATGAAGTTTGTTGTATAAATCCAACTTATAGCACAACTATTTTATTGTTTTTATTGTATTGCAATTAAGTTGGCAAATAAGCAAACTGCCCACCTGATGGTAAGTGGTGACAGTCATCTATAATACACGTGGTTCCTGTGAGATTCAAAACTGCCACCCCCACGAGAAACACAGTGTACGTTGTCAACTTGTGACTTAAGATGTAAAGTCACGGTACCCAGTAATTTCAGTGCCATATCTTACCCTGCCAACCGGAACACAGCAATGCAACCACTGCTGCTTTGCGGCAGAAATAGGTAAACAGCAACTATAAACAACAACAGCAACAATCAGAAATCATGTCACCTTTTCGAAATGAACGCCACAAAAAAAAATACATAGGTACTTTATTTTATAGGTTAGGATTTGCCGTGCAAAGCATACGTTGATTTCATCGTGGTGGCGACTATTCAGTATCGAAAGCAATGGTTGTCAGGTAAGGGAGGTATCAGAGTCCAAGGGAGAAAAAATGGGTATTAAAAAGCAGCAACACATTCAAAATCGCACAGTACACAACTAAACGCAAACAACAGAAGGACTGCGCCGAATTCTATGGCGATCACAAATTATGATGGCGATTGGCGGCGCCTCAGGGCGGCGCTTCCTTCGCAGATGACAGTAGATGTCAAACGTCAAAAAAATCCGTTTCATGCAAATGAGCCGAAACCTAGGTACCTATTATGTACGTACACCTAAATTGACGTTTTCTTGTGTATTGGGAATGATTTTTTTTACATAATATCAATAAATTAATGTAATTTATTGATATTATATAATATGAAATAGATAATTATTAAAAATACTTCAAACGAATACTGGTTGGAAGTGCGTAAAATGGAACATACAGTAACAACTGAAAACAATACTATTTAACCTTTATATTATGTTTTAAAAGTGAATCGTCCCTTAGCAATATAGTTGGAATGCCGTGCTGAGTCAGCGGTGTTGAAGATATTATTAGCGAATATTGAACTTTTCGTTCCGATAACTATTTCAACAGCGTGTCGAATGAAATGAAATGTTTGCTTAAAATTTATTTCAGAATTAATTAGGACAGTCTGTCACTTGATGATTTTAGTAATCCAATATTTCGGGACTGTGTTTAATTATTTGAATACTTTGCCAAACAAAGCCAAATTCTTCGTTCATTTTTGTTCTACAAATAGCGCCTGCTATATTTTTGGAGTGTTATAGTTTTTCTCTTTTTTATTTTTTGTAAGTTAATTTTTTTTGTTGCTTTTATGAATTGCATTGCATGCTGTTGTTATGACTGTGGAAATGCATAATATCTTCCTGCCCATCAGAGTCTTGTACATTTTAATTAAAATGATCTTATTAATTTCCTATATGAATTCAAGTTAATGAATTGAAGATCGATCGATATCCCTCGACGAGCTCTCTTCTTGTTACTTTCAGTTCAATCAGGATACCCGGGAACTTTCATAATAATACTGTATGAAAATCAGGAATTAGTTGGTAACTTTCCCATATGTATGCGTGGTTGTTAGATGCTATAGAATTACTTTCCGAACTCCCACTGGCTTTTTGTTGGAGTTGCACGTTCCTCAATTAGCGAACTTCGTGGTACGTGTTCCAGGTCAGCTGGGAGCGACGTGAAGTGAAGTTTTAACTTTTCTATTTGTTAATGTCCGATGTAGGCGAACTTACCCAGGTTGACGTGACTGTACCTATACCTATGGGGTTATCTTGTAATGATTGTGGTTGGGCTCTTTGTCTTGTTAGACCCTAAAGCTTAAAGGTTGTTGTTGCATGGTCAAACGAAAGCTATGTCTATGTAGGCATCGTAAAATTTACGGTGCTTTACGCCGACTGCAATGCCAGCATGAACCAGAGGGCCTATTACCGATCTCATGGTTTTGTAAATGATATCATATTGCAAAACGAAAAATACGATTTCCAGTCAGATGTTTTATCATTTGTTAATTATTTAATGATGACATCACTGAAATTATGCCATAGTGATGATATCATTGGAGATCGGTAATACGAAATGCATCATTTCATGACTTCTTTTTCCCAAATTTATACCATGTCATACGATGAAAGATCCATAATTGACCTGCAGAGACGCATGGATTAAATTATAGAGTTTAGACATGGGCTGGATTAGCTAATTTCCGTACCTAATCCACCTGTTCCTAATATTTTCAAACACCTAATCCAAATACCTGTTCCTAATATTTATTCAGTTCCACCAAAAATATTCGGAATAGGGAATGTATTAGTTTAGTACTCGTAATAGGTCCTAATATTTATTAGGTACCGGCATAAATATTTGGAATAGGGAATGTGTTAGTATCGTAATAGGTCTTAATATTTATTCAGTATTGGCATAAATATTCGGATTAGGGAATGTATTGGAATAGTAATAGGTCCTAATATTTAATTTCATTCTTGATTCAAGTTTAATATTTTTACCGTTTTTTTTTGTGAGTATATTACGTGATTACTCCGCCCATTGTGGACCGATTTTCAAAATTCTTTTTGTGTTCGATAGAGTATAGTTCTGGGGTGGTTCCATTGTCACCAAAGTCAGGATCTGATGATGGGATCCCAGGAAAATCGAGGGAAACCCTTAAATTTCATAGGTACGTCCAACGTGTTTCATGTTTTTTTCGAAGCTATTCAGGTATTTGCGTCTGGTAGTCATGAAATGAGCTGATGATGGAAGGATCCTTGACTTTTAGGAGTTAGAGGTTAGTTTTTTAAATACGATAGGCACGTTTTGATGCTAAATGGCATTCTTTCAAGTTACTTCGGTGAGCTGGTATTAAATTTACAAAAAACATAAAAAAATTTTTGTTACAACAAAATAAAACCGACTTCAAAAAGACTTCAATTTGGCAGCGACTTCATAATAAAAAGGTGATGGTGTGCATTCTTATATAATTTTTTACTTTTAAGTGTTTTTGAAGTCGAATTTTATTTTTTTTGTATTTTGTATAAAGATTTTATGATTTTGTTAAACTGAACAAGAGATTCGCTGTATTTTCTAAGCAAAAAATAGTTATGGTATTTTATCCTAGATGACGTTTGAAACTTAATAATTAGACGTAAAGTGTAGTTTTGTTTACAGGACCTATAGTTTGACAGATTGATACTTCACGATTAACAAACATGGTATACGAATACCTAATCCTAGGTGGCATGGATTAGGTACGTACTGGTAACGAAAAATACCTAATCCACGTACCTAATCACATATTTATGCCTCAAGTCTAATAGAGTTGTCGTTGTATTTGAAAGAAAGAAAGAAAGTATTTATTTGGCGCTAACATAACACATTATGACAATTACACTAGTCAGTTAAACAACAAAACATTTTACAAAGAAAAATGACACACAATTTTACAAAAAGCGACCAAAAGCGACTCCACTCAGCTCTAAGTCACAGAGAACTGTGACGCTGGTTTTCAGTGAAACCACAAGGACGATAGAAGATGATCCACCCCATTGTATTTGGGTCATATTTATAAGTTGGCATACTTGAGTTCTATGCGAGCATTTGTCGATAAGTATAATTTTAATTGAGCTATATCTATAGGCTTTAAATGCTTTCTTAGTTTATTCTAAAGTTCTATATCAAAGGAATGTATTTCAACTGCACCCCGACAACCTATGAACCTACGAACATGAAATTTGGAAATAGAGTAGTTTATGGATAGGACATGTCAGTTAGAACGGACTTTATGAAATTTAACCCGAAAGGGTAAAAAAAGGTTGACAGCTTCGTAATCCGTTACTTTTGGAGCTATGCATAAAATTTTAATAAACATGAGTCAGCAAGAAGCGTTTTTAAAAATTTTCCCTTAGTAATGTAAAATAGGGGTTGAAGTTTTGGTTTTCAGGGTTCCGTTCCTCGAAAGAAAACGCATCACTTCATTGTTCGTCTGTTTGTCTGTCTATCAAGATCCTTGTTTACAAATTTTTTATGTAAATTGCCTGTAAAGGCCTGTGTTGAATAAAGATTTTTGAATTTGAATTTGAGTTTGACGTTGTATACCTACCTGCTGGATAAGTTTGTACGGAGCCCCCGGTGCGCAAATCCAATTACATTTGACCGGTTATCTGTTTGAGTATCACACTAACAACTGCTTCACGTATTTTAATGGGGCTTTTTTAAAAGCTTCCGCTCAAAGTTTGAATCGTTTTTACTACGGAAAAATATAGCATTTCCCCGGGATAAATCGAAAATAACACGGACAAAGCTGCGGGCGGAAAGCTACTATCAATTAACAGTTATTTGGGAAGTTCGTGCAAGTTCTTTGAATACCTAATTGAAATCGTTATATAAGTAGAGAATTTTAAATTTTGTCCAAGTCTGTTTCATTGCAGTCGTCCTACTTACTGTATTTGAACTGCAATTTGGCAGTCGATGTTTAGATAAAGTGCAGTCTGTAAATAAACTCGATATATCTTACTAAACACTATACATATACATTTGTTTGCATGTAGCGACGTGCATCTTGTTGGCCGACCGCGCCATTGCGAATCATGTCAATGCAGTGTCAGAACCAAAGCTTAGCCTAGAATCAGAAAACCAACAAAACTCGTAACGAAATTCAATAGGCACTAACGACCACGTATTTCTATTGCTGAAAGTTTCATTTAAGGAAGTAACAAGCACTCAGTGATGCGAAAATTGCTTCAATTACGGTGACTTTTGTTCCGGGTCGCCGAAATGGAAAATTTTCATCAATAACGACTTTTTTTTTTTTATAATATTTTTGGCTTGGCTTCTAGGCCTTTGAGCCATTCAATAACGACTCAACGCGATTAACCTAGGGCTTTTAACTGATTAGAAGCGACAAAGCCATTATTACGTATAGGATAAGATCATATTATGAAGGCTGAGTAGACTTTGTCTTAACACTGTGTCCAATGAGCTAATATTTTACATGCAATAGATAATTTCTTGCCCTGATGATAAGTGTTAATAAATTAATACGCAAACTAAAATAAGTATCAATACACTATGAGGAATAGCTTCTGAACTATTGCCTCAGTGGTCTAGTGGTTGAGACTAGCGGGTGTTGATCGGGAGGTCCGGGGTTCGATTCCACATCGGGGCAATAGTATTTCTGCTCGGTTTGGTCGGTGGTAGGGCTTCTGAGCCCGTCTGGCTAGCTACCGCCGCTTTACCTAAGTTTGTCGCTATAATAACAATAGTATTGGTGTGTTCCGATATTAAGAGGTAAAATATAGCCAGTTCCTTAATTGTTGGGGAGTTCTGGTGAAGCTTCCACCTTCGGCTTTTTCGTCACTCTCCATCAGGTGAGATTAAGGCCAAGAGTTCCCTTGTCGTATGTGAAATAAGAATTACACGAAATAAATTATAGACGTAAAAATATTCTTCAACTCATTTCAGAAGTGAGTGACCCTACAGTTATAAATTGTAACTTAATTATCGTATATAATATGTAAAGTATTGAAAATTATTAAAGTATGAGAGTAATTTCAAAACGGTGTTTTCCAATTATGATACATATTTTAAAAAAATCTTTTCGACATTTTTTGTTATTTTAAGGACCTTACTGAGAAAAACGCTGTAAGTTGAACTGCTTAACTTCCTGGTCGGATAATATTACTAAAAGTTTCAATTTAAACTATAAAAGGTATTTATATTCGTGTAATTTCTGGGGATTGCTCTGGTGTTCCCGGGCAATTCCCCCTTGGCGATAGCGATCGCGTTGGTAGTGGTAGTCACAGTGTGGACCCTACCACGCGCGTCCATAAGGCAGAAAGGACACCGGGGGGTTTAGTGGGTAGGCCTGGCACTTTGCCGGGAGAGCCCCACACACGCTCGCCGTCTAGCCAACGGCGAGTACGATGCGGTCACGCATTCCCCTCGAAAAAAAAAGAGTTTCTTGTGTAGGTAAGGTACCAGGTATAGAAGGTGAAAAGGGCACAAAATAGAAAAAAATATGTACCTACCTACCTGCTCATTTATTTGCTGTAACTACCTTTCACATATTATTGTAACTGACCTTAAATAAGTTTATTAGTTATAATTCTCTTGTATTTGAGCTGTAAAGTGGTTCTAACGTTGCAACGTTAAAAAGAACTAAGACTAACCACGAACATTTTTGTCCATCAGTGTGGAGGTGCCCTTATTAAACGTTAAGTACCTACTTGTACTTATCCTACATTTAATCAAACTATTGGTCCCTTCTGTTAACAGCACCCGTCGCCACTACCACGCTGTCGGATTAATGGAAGTCTTAACTTTACGGAGGGCATCGTAATCCCTTGGAATGATAAGTATACATACAGTTACTGCTGAGGGTTACTATATAAAGTACACTTACACAGCAGTTTAACCCGGATAAACGTGCCAAAAGTTGGGCATTTGCTCCCCTGTGATGTAATCGTGGAGGGCTGAATTTTTTACAAGCTTTTCGCGACAAGCTTTTATGTCATATAAATTGTGTCAAATGTGGAATGACGTTATAAGTAAAAGTTTTAGTGTAAAAGTTTATTAATTCTTTTTAGCGCATTTAAATAAAAGTTAGTTTTTAAAAAGGTTTTTTCACATTTTTAAATTTAATCTAGTTTAATAATTTTGAGCTTTATTCAACAGCATTGTTGAGAGTGGACTGTATGTAGGTACTTTAGTTAAACGCTGATTTCTTTGTGATAATATTTGGAGCTTTATTTACTTCTTGCAAGACGACTTCCACTGACCGACTACAACTGACTACAATTTATCAGTATTCGGCCCTATATTTATACACTATCAAAAGGGGCCGAATTTATTTACGATATGGTTCATTCATGGGGACTTGGCCCGCATAAGCTTAGACTACGTCCGCTGCTTAGTTCTGGGTCCCCGGCACTTGCGAACTGTCGTCAACATCCTCCCCCCGGCGAGAACTCGTACTCGCCTTCGCCGTAAGACAGTGCAGCGCGTCCTCTCCCTCTAGTCCGGGGAGAGTGCGGTAAGACAGGCCGATGTGCAGCGCGTCCTCTCCCTCTAGTCCGGGGAGAGTGCGGTAAGTCAGGCCGATGTGCAGCGCGTCCCCTCCCTCCGGTCCGGGGAGAGTGCGGTCGATTCTTCTTACGCCGTCCGGTCCCGGGAAAATCTTGTCTATGCGTCCCCGCGGTCAGACATTCCGGGGAAGCATGGGGTCTGTGACCAGGGTCACACCTCTGTCGTCGAGCTCTGCTGGCGTCGCAGCTTTGGGGCGAGGTACAAGGTTCGGGAGGTACTCCCGCACCCATCGACGCCAGTAGTGATCGGTCAGCGTTTTTGCCGACCTCCACGTGTGGCGACTTATCGCGCTTGCTCCCGTTCTTCGTACAGTGGAGCGCGGTTTGTGAGTCGCTCCAGTTCACGGCTTCGTCCACGAGAATGCAGTGATCCGTCTTGACGCTTTGAGCGAGTCTAGCTCCGATGAGCGCAGCCTGCATCTCCAGCCGTGGAATCCTTTGTGGCGGCGCGGCCTTCACCTTGGCCGACACCAAGATCGTTCCTGAGGTGCCATCTTCATTTTGGTGCACCCAATATGCCGCCGCAGCGTATGCGTCTTCGCTCGCGTCGCAGAAAACGTGCAGTTCGCGACGCGTTACTCTTCTCCCCCCGTTGTAAGACCGGGGCAAGCGCAGCGACAGCTTCCAGGCTCGTAAGCCAGTCTTTTAACATCGACGCAATCTCGGGAGGGACTGACTTGTCCCAGTTCGTCTTCAGCCGCCATAATTTCTGCTGCGCGATCTTCGCCGTAGCAGTGTAACAGCTCAACAGCCCGAGAGGGTCATAAATGCTCATGACTGTTGAGAGCGCTTCCCTCTTCGTCGGCGGCCGAAGTTGCGTCTTCACCTCGTTTGGGACGCGAGCCAACGCGATGTTGAAGCTCAATGTGTCCTCTTGCGCGTCCCACACGAGGCCCAGTGCCTTTTCTGGCTTCCCAAGGAGCGTAGTGGTCGCGCGGCGTTCACTCTCTACGTTCCTCAAGAGCTCCGCGCTGTTACTATTCCACCCCTTCATGTTGAAGCCAGCTTCTTTGTGCACTTCGTCGACTTGTTGGATCGTTCTCGCTGCTCGTTTGACGGTGGACTTAATGTTGGTCATCACTCGCTTGTCCTTTGCCCTCGTGTGTGCTGACTTCAGCGAGATTCCCAGCGATTCTAATTGGAAGTGCTCGCTGACCCGTCGTTCGATGTTTTGCGTCCACACGTGCAGCACTTCATCTTGGCGCTTGATTATTACGTTGGTCGGTGCCGTTCCGTGCACCACCCATCCGAGTTCCGTTCGGGATGCCGCGGGCTCGTTCCGTTTGCCCACGCGCAGTTTTCGGGTAACAATCAGCGGCCAGTTATCGGATCCGATGAGTATGCGAGGTTTCGCGTTCTTGTACATCAACTGATCGTGCAGGTCAGTGAGGTGATCGAACTGCACCTTTTCCCTTGCAATTGATTGAGTGGCGAGGTTCAGGTCCGCCATTGTTCGCGCAGAACACGCCTTGAAGCTGTTCGTGCTTCGTTCGGCGATGCGTAGTGAAACGACGCGGCTGTCAATTTCACGCTGTCGGTCGTCGATCCCTTTTACGCGTAGCTGCGTCGCGGGGCCATCCAGGCCTATCTCTCGTGCCAGTCCGTCTTCTATGAGCGTCACTGTGCTGCCTTCATCGAAGAGCGCGTATGTGTTACGCTCCCCGTTCTTGCCCGATACGGTTACTGGGCAAATCTTGAGTTTCACCGCGCACTGAGTTCGCGTTGAAGAGACGCTTGCTTCCTCCGGCTGGTAAGTTCGGGCCGCAGGTGCTTCGGCGTGAAGCAAGCGGTGGTGCGGTCGTCGACATCCATTTACGCCACATGATTTCTGGCGGCAGTTCATTCTTCGGTGCTTGCTCTTCAAGCACTTGAAACACAAGCCAGCTTTCTTCGCGACGTTCCATCGTTCGTCCAAAGACACCTTTTTGAACTTGTCGCAGGCGTCAAGTCGGTGTGCGTTGTTGCACTGTGCACAGCGTTCCGGCTCGGTCTTGTCCAACGACGACGATGCGGCTGCGTCGTACGCCCTCCTCCTCTGTTCGGGTTTAGAGGCGGGGCGTCGCGGCGGTGGCGGCGTCGGTAGTTGCGCGTTGTTGCAGTGTGCACAGCGTTCCGGCTCGGTCTTGTCCGACGACGACGATTCTGCTGCGTCGTACGCCCTCCTCCTCTGTTCGGGTCTAGAGGCGGGGCGTCGCGGCGGTCTTGGCGTCGGTTGCGCGTCGTCGTACTGTGCACAGCGTTCCGGGTCGGTCTTGTTCGACGACGACGATTCTGCTACGTCGTACGCCCTCCTCCTCTGTTCGGGGTTAGGGGCGGGGCGTCGCGGCGGTCGCGGCGTCGGTTGCGCGTCGTCGTACTGTGCACAGCGTTCCGGCTCGGTCTTGTCCGACGACGACGGTTCTGCCACGTTGTACACCCTCCTCCTCTGTTCGGGTTTAGAGGCGGAGCGTTGCGGTGGTTGCGGCGTCGGCTTGTGAGTCGTACCGGAGTATCCGTGCTTGAGTGCTCGATCAGCCTCTCGCATGAGGAACGTGGTCAACTTGACTATTTCCGGCTCAGGCTCATTGTGTTCTTCGGCGTAGTCGCACCATTTCGTCTTTAGATGCGGGCTAAGCTTCTCGAAGATTTCTCTCACGAGCAGCGGATTGTGTAGATAGTTCTTTTCTACATTGTTAAGCACGGCTACGACATTCTGTACTCGAACTGCGAAGGTGTTGAGTTCTATTGCAGTCGAGCCGAGCTTCGGTAGTTTTTTCAGGTCTTCGAACGCGACGTCGATCAATATTTCAGGCCTGCCAAAACACTGCTGCAGCGTCTTCATGATGACGTCAGGATGCGCTGCGGTGCTCAATAACGGCGCGACGGTCTCCTTGGCTTCGCCTCGCAGACAGTTACGGAGGCGCGCAAGGTTTTCCACTTTCGAAAACTGGTACACGGCCGTCGTTTCTTGCATTGCTGCGGCAAACTGCAGCCACTCTAGCGGTGATCCCGAGAATAGTGGCAGGTCGGTGGCTTGACGCGGCGGCGGTCGCGACCTCATCATGTGGTCGAGCGTGCCGGCTAAATGTTCAATAGCCCGTCCTCTTGAGTGCTCGCGATCACGCGGTGTGGTTGTTTCTTCCCACCGTAGTCTCGTTCGGTGCGCGACTGGAGTAGCGATTTCAACCTCCCTAGGTCTAACTATGTCGCGTCTCACCGGTGCGCGTACGGGTTCCGGTTCGAGCACTTGATGCACTTGTTCCTCTTGCCTCGAAGTCTCCTGTAGCCATGCCTCAACTCGTTCGTGGTTTTCCGCCGGTTCGGTCTCTTCTTCCATCATACTGCCATCTTCGGCGGCGGCTGGGTCGGCGATTAGCTTTTTACGGATAAGCTCTGCTTCAATTTCTAGATCTTTTCTTCGTATCGCAGCTTCCTGGCGTCGTACCTCTGCTTCCTCTGCAGCTTCCTGGCGTCGTGCTGCAGCTTCCTGGCGTCGTACCTCTGCTTCCTCTGCAGCTTCCTGGCGTCGTGCTGCAGCTTCCTCTGCAGCTTCCTGGCGTCGTGCTGCAGCTTCCTGGCGTAGTACCGCGACTTCCTCTGCAGCTTCCTGGCGTCGTACTGCCGCTAATCTCTCTTCGGCTTCGAATTGCAAGCGGGCGATGGCACTGGCGGTCGATCTCGTGGAGCGAGCAATCTTCCTACCCGGGGTCGTCTTATAAACGTGACGCGCATTCTCCTCCTCGCGAGTTGGCATCCCTTCCGGTCGGTGAAGTTGTTCGGGGCGAGTTGAGCCCCCTTCCGGTCGGTGAAGTTGTTCGAGGCGAGTTGAGACCCCTTCCGGTCGATGAAGTTGTTCGGGGCGAGTTGAGACCCCTTCCGTTCGTGGTTGTTCGGGGCGAGTTGAGACCCCTTCCGTTCGGTGTCGCCGTTCAGTGCGACTTGAGATCCCTTCCTCGCGGTACAGGTTTTCGTCGCGAGTTGAGACCCCTTCCGTTCGGTGTCGCCGTTCAGTGCGACTTAAGATCCCTTCCTCTCGGTACAGTTTTTCGTCGCGAGTTGAGACCCCTTCCATTCGGTGTCGCCGTTCAGTGCGACTTGAGATCCCTTCCTCGATGCCCGGTTCCATTTGGGCGGCGACAGTCGTCGATGCGGATGGCGATCGCGGTGGGTGGTCGAATACGCACACCAAATCTTCCTTCCCGCTCTGGCTCCGTGTAACTACCATCACTTGTACTTGTTTAGATCCGGTTCGGTAGGATCAAGATGTTGAGAGTGGACTGTATGTAGGTACTTTAGTTAAACGCTGATTTCTTTGTGATAATATTTGGAGCTTTATTTACTTCTTGCAAGACGACTTCCACTGACCGACTACAACTGACTACAATTTATCAGTATTCGGCCCTATATTTATACACTATCCCTTGGTCCGCGGGGGGACATCCCGCCCGCGGACCAATCAAAAGGGGCCGAATTTATTTACGATATGGTTCATTCATGGGGACTTGGCCCGCATAAGCTTAGACTACGTCCGCTGCTTAGTTCTGGGTCCCCGGCACTTGCGAACTGTCGTCAACAAGCATGATTATTTTTCATATAACAGATAGGTTCTTGGCCTTCAACTTAAGCAGCAGGTAAGGCCAAAGATGGTATCGAACTTAACGGATAACAATAATAATATGGTTATTTTTTAGTTACAAAAAAATTTTTGTATGCTTCTTCAGACAAGCAAACTGAACAACTTTCACTGTGAGACCAACTTTGAAATCGCAAAAAAATCAGCTGTTCCATACATCTAGGTTCAGTGAATGTTGCACATTTGTATGGAACAGCTGATATTTTTTTTTGCGATTTCAAAGTTGGCCCGTAGTGAAAGTTGTTCTACACAAATTTTTTTCAGTAACTAAAAAATTTACTTGTATAACATTGAAGAATGAATAAATCAATAAAGAAAAAAATTCGTGTCGGGCGGGCATCGAACCCGCGTCTTCGACTTACCGTATTGACAAAGTAGACCTCACGGCACGGCCACCGAGCTCTTAGCAGCCCCGATGAAATATTTAACTGTATTAATTACTTTCAACTTTGTTAATCTTAAGTAGTCTCTATTCACTGTCAAAAAGTATCAATATCCAATTAATAAATCTAAAATCCAATCCAATTTACAGATTTCTTAAAATTTAAAAAAATTAAAATAGTAATGAAGCTAACTTATACAGCCCTAATTTTTATATAGAACTCTGCATTTTCTTTAAAAATGCCGAATAAATTGAATAATGAGTAACCAATAAAATAAATTAAAACAAATAAAGAAAAAAAAATGATCGAACCTGCGTCTTCAACATACCGTGTTGACGCCTTTTTTTCGGGGGGAAATGCATAACCGCCTGCCTATTACCGATCTCATAGTTTTCAAATGATATCATGGTGAAATCAAAATAAGATTTTCGGTCAGATTTTTGATCATTCGTTCATTGTATCACGATGACATTGTGCCATAGTGATGATAACGTTGGATATCGGTTATACCAAATGAAGCATTTTATGACTTCCTTAAGTATCTCAAAATTTATACCATGTCATACGAGGAATAAAGAATAATTTGAAAATGGTGACCGAGAGGTCTATAATAGGCGTCAAGCGTCAACGCCATTTTCGAATCAATCATTATTCCTCGTCAAGCGCTTTCGTTAGATTTCTATTGATTTTCGCTTCGTTTTCCACAAAAATCAATATAATATTACGACGAACATCATTATTATTTTAATATTCGCCGAAAATGAAACGAATACCTGTAGGAATCGATCGGGGACGACGTTCGGCGACCGCTTACTTGACGCCATAGACGAAGAATAATATCATCCTTGCTTGACGCCAAACAAATGATTTAAAACTGGAGCCCATGAAGGGGGCTTGCTATCATAAATTTTACTACTCTGTCAAGAAAGTACCGGGAAAAGATCAATAATACACAAAATGTTAGTTATTCATCCAATTAGGCTTCTTCAGAAACGATACACTAACGTCAACGAATAATCCAAACAAACATTAAAACACGCATTTTCCGGAATTAAGTTCAGTTCTTGACGCGAATTCTCCTTTATGTCTTTTACGGAATGAAAACGGGTGCCACGAATTGGTAATTTGAGGTTAGGAAAAAGAAGTCCGCTGGAGCCATATCATATCTGGTGAATAAGGTGGTTGCTCGAAGGTATTTGTTGAGATTTTGGTCAAAAATTCGTTCAATGATGGCCTTGTGCGAATGCGCATTACATGGTGCAAAATCCAGAAATTTCCTTTCCACAAATCTGGCCTTTTTCTTCGATTTTCATGCATGACGCGAACATACGACTTTCATATATTTCTGCTAATACCGTTGCCAGCTCCGCACCAATCCTGGCAGGTGGAAAACAGCTACGAGTGTTTAGTAGCTGTGCCTGTGGCACCATTTTCGGATTCACACCTGTCAAACAAATTGATTTCAAAGTCATTCTATCGGAGTGTCGTGTAACTGTAATATATTCAAATTTCAAATATACTTCATGCTCGGTACACATAAGTGACTTACTACTATTATTATCTATTATTAGCTTAAACAAATTTAAAGTTGCAATCAAAGATGTACTTATTAAAAAAGCATATTATAAAGTGTCTGATTACATGACGGACAAAAAAGCTTGGGTTTGAACTCTCAATTCTAATATTTAACAATGTATTGCGTTTTGTTTCAAAGAAACGTTCAGTGAGAGCAATTTATTTATAATCTAAGTTCACGCACTTCTCTCAGAGATAGCTTATATAATGTGAATTAACACATCTATTCTTGTAATGGAAGTTGAGCTCAAACTTTTGCTTTGAGGTCAACTTCCAATTGACGACTCTGTATTAAACTTCAGTGATTCGCCCTTCGAGATTACACCATTAATAGTTTTATTTACTTGTAGTAGCACGCGTATGTGCTGCCATCTTACACGATTTTAGAGTAACATTTCACTTAAAAAAAATAAGTGAAAATGTTAACTCTCAAATGAAGGTACTTTCATACACGTTTTGTGTGGCGGCCATCTACACGCTAGTGAAGTTTAAATATCGGTTTTTTGCTTCTAAAAGTATTATTTTCCAGTAATTTTAGCTTTGTGTGTGTGATAATTGATAATGGG
Organism: Schoenobius gigantellus; assembly: GCA_963935595.1. NCBI lineage: Eukaryota > Metazoa > Arthropoda > Insecta > Lepidoptera > Crambidae > Schoenobius > Schoenobius gigantellus. The sequence goes on from OZ012558.1 coordinate 13,352,831, forward strand.
AAAGCGTAAATACTATGCAGCAGAGGAGGACGACATAGAGGAGAAGATAAGAAGACTAAAGAAAAAACGCGCTAAGATTCGCCGTGAACGACACGACGATCGATACGACCGGCGACGTTATCGCCGTCGTCATCGTTCAAGATCACCATCGGAACATTCTTATAGTGACGAGAGTGAAAGTGACTATTACTATGATGATGATTACGACCAACATACTTCAACAAGTAAAGGTACGGTCGGTTTTTAATTACCTAAGTACATAATATAGGTGCAATGAGTATAGTCTGTAAGGCTAATACCGGCCAATGATATTACATTACCAATGGAACATTAGTTCAATACGGGATATTGATCATTGTTTAAAATGGTATTGCAAACAAGTAATATAGAACATAGTCCGGGAGGCTACGTCTATTTACTTACATGTTGTATATTAAAATAGTATTACACACAATTATTATCTAGAACATAGTCCGAGAGGCTATGTCAGTTTACATATCTCAAGTACATAACGTAATGCAATGATTATAGTCACCGGCCACATAAATGTGATAATACATTAGGTTAATCCGGGAGGTTGATCATTGTATGTATCTTAAAATAGTATTGCACACAATTTATTGTCTAGAACATAGTCCGAGAGGCTACGTCATGACATGTTGGTCAGTGCATTTTATAGATACCTATCTAGAGTGCAGTCCGTGAGGCTTGCATCGTGATTTTGTTTTCTTTTGCACAATGGCCCTTGTTTTTGGTTACAGGAGCGCCCCCTGTCGATAACGATGATGATTTTGTTAATCTGTGCAACATACCACCTACACACCCAGACCAGCCGTGGCTTCCGTGGTGATACCGGTTCCTGCGCTGAGTAATGACATCACGCAAGAAGATATTTCGCCTGCTACTGAGTTAGATCCCAGTGTCCTATGTATTCTAGGTGATGAACCTATTGCTATGGAGATTTTTGGTCCAACTATCCAAAAGGATATTGCCAGCAGATGGTCAGATATCTTAGTGAATGGGCTACAGGAGGAGAATAAAAAAGCCATTGTCAAAGATTACAACATACCCGAGAATTTCAAGATTGTCCAAGCTCCGATCATTAACCCTGAAATCAAGGCAGCTGTTAATGAGAACGTTTTTAAAAGAGATAACATACTTGTTGATAAACAAAATTTACTTGCCACTGCAATCACGGGGGTTGCATCTACGATGTCAGCTTTTTTATCATCCAACGCCGAGTCGGTTGACATAAAAATCAATGCCCTGAAATCGCTCAGCGATACAGGAAGGCTCTTATGTCACATTCATTTTTCTGAGACTCAAGTCAGACGAAATTTCCTTTTAGCCTGCCTCAGTAAGGACGTAAAAAAAAATATTAGAGACCTAAAAAGAGATGATTTACTTTTTGGTAGCAATTTGCAAGAGAATCTAAAATCCATGAAAGCAATTTCGAGAACAGGAGCCGAACTTGCTAAACCAGTCTCTGAAAAAGCAAAACCACCGCCTAAAAATAGGAAAACGGAGCCTACAACATCACGAGCTTTAAACTGGAGGGGCCCACCGCCGCCCCCGCCAGCTCCGCCTCGACGCCACCCCCCCGCGAGGCCGAGCTCGACGGCTGGTGGGCGCAGGCAGCCGCCGCCGCGGGCGCGACGACCGAGCGACCGCCGAGCCCCGCGTCATCCTCCGCGGACCTCCCGTCGCTGAATGTTGATGACGTCACCCCACAGGCTAGTAGATTACCTTTTTTTTATAATAATTGGTTAAAAATCTGCAACGACCCCGTTATATTATCATGGGTGTCAGATTTACGGATCCCTACTTCGGGTGACCTCACGCAACGTAATATTCCAATGAATAATCCAGAGTCAGAGTCACATCTACGAGAAATGTCTAAAGAGATACATTCCCTTCTTGAATTCGGTGCTATAAGAGAGTGTGAGCCTTGCGAAGGTCAATTTCTGTCAAGTATATTTCTTGTAAAAAAGAGTAATGGTAAAAATAGATTTATTTTAAATCTCAAGGCTCTGAATAAGTTTATACCTACTTCACATTTCAAGCTTGAGGATTATAGGACTGCAATGCGACTCATAACAAAAAACACATACATGTGTTCTATAGATCTAAAGGATGCGTATTTTTCTATAAGTATACATAAGGATTATAGAAAACTTTTACGTTTCTTGTGGTTAGAAAAGCTATATGAATTTCAGGTACTACCTTTCGGGCTAAACCTATCTCCTTATGTGTTTACTAAGTTGATGCGGCCTGTCATGCAATCCTTACGCAGTCAAGGCTTATTATCAGTAATCTATTTAGATGATATCTTATTACTCGCAAACTCATACTCACAATGTAAACATAATTTCAATGTGACTCAAGACTTACTCATTTCTCTCGGTTTCACGATAAACTATGAAAAATCGGTATCTACCCCGAGTCAATCAGCTGAGTATAATTCTGCCGATCTTCTACTCAGTATTCCACAAAATAAAAGACAAAAAATTAAAGAGGAACTTCTATATTTTTCTTCCATAAAACGGTGTAAGCTTCGAAATTTTGCACATTTGATTGGCTTGTTAATCCCAGTTTGCCCAGCAATACCTTACAGTTGATTATATACAAAAAACTTTGAGAGATTTAAATTTCTTTGTTTAGAACAAAAAACGATTACAATCAATACATACAATTACCCGATTCATTAAATTCAGATTTTAACTGGTGGATTCGTAATTTATAAGTACCAGGTAACCCTATACGGTCAGGTAACTTTCAGCTTGAAATATACTCGGATGCTTCGCGATCGGGCTGGGGTGTTTATTGTTCCGGTAACACAGCAAATGGGCAGTGGTCTAGCCAAGAACAAGCCGAACATATTAATTACCTTGAATTGACAGCCGCTTTCTTCGGTTTAAAAACGTTTGCGAAAAATCAACGGAATTGCGAGATTTTATTAAGAATTGATAACACCACGGCAATTGCATATATAAATAGAATGGGTGGTGTTCAGTTTCCCCACTTGAATAGTTTGACTCGGCACATATGGCAGTGGTGCGAAAAAAGAAACATATTTATCTTTGCTTCGTATGTCGATAATTTCAGGGCTGATGACGAATCTCGTCGCATACATGCCGATGTCGAGTGGGAACTCGCGGATTACGCATTCGATCGAATTTGTCAAGAATTTACCCGACCGCAGATAGACTTATTTGCGAGCCGCTTGAATAACAAATGTACTAAATTTGTCTCTTGGCATCGTGACCCTGAAGCGTACAAGGTGGATGCATTTACAATATCCTGGCTTGCGTACTATTTCTACGCATTTCCCCCATTTTGTCTTATCTTAAAAGTATTGCAAAAAATCCAAACAGATAAAGCGACAGGGATAGTCGTGGTCCCTTTATGGCCCACTCAGCCCTGGTACCCCCTTTTCCAAAAATTTTTGATTTCACGTACTATCGAATTCCCGCCTAACAAAGGTTTATTATCTTCTCCTTACAGTGTTCGACACAATTTACATCGGAGTCTTACCCTGGTTGCCGGAGTGTTGTCAGGGAGGCGTTCTTAAAGCACGGTACTCCTCTTGATGCTGTGGATGTAATGCTAGCTTCTTTGACAAAAAATACTTTAAAGCAGTATAACACTAGCCTGAAATATTGGCACTCTTATTGTAGAAGAAAAAATCTGAATATTTTTTGTAATTCTGTACCAGACATAAGACGATTTATGAAGGGGCTATATAAATTAAGACCTCCCACTCCACGTTATAATTATACATGGAATCCTACAATAGTGTTGGATTTTCTTAGCAATTACTATCCAAATGAGACCCTTTCTTTTAATGTTTTGTCTAAGAAATTAGTGACCTTACTGGCTCTTGTCACTGCACACCGCGTGCAAACCCTCTCCCTCATCAGACTCTCTAATATAAGGAGAACAGCTAATGAGAAATTCATAATTAACGCACACAGTACACGGCATGCTTCGACTTCCGCGGCCAACAGGCTCGGCGTGAATATTGACATTATAAAGAGGACAGCAGGCTGGACTGGCACCTCAGTCTTTCGCACGGTTCTATAATAGAGAACTTGATGCTGATAGATCCGATGAGTTCGCTCGCTCTTTGTTACAGGATTGCTTAGATCACTCTGATGATTAACTTAATTTAGATTATTAGATATACTTAACATCATAATTAAGAATAAATAATGATTGTACACTAATTATATCGTTTCTTTGCTTATATTTATAAACTACTTTTGTAATATTTCCATTTGTGCTGTTTCGTGATAATCTCTAAACATCTACAAGTAAATAAAACTATTAATGGTGTAATCTCGAAGGGCGAATCACTGAAGTTTAATAGAAAATCAAACGAACTTACCTGTAAGTGACGTTCGATGATTATTAAACGAAGTGATTCGCCCGAGAGATTACACCCCCTCCCTCCCAAACCGAGACCTCCAGGCTCGGTCATCCCTGAGCATCACGAAACAGCAGTTACGATAGGCCTAGATGGTACTGAAACGTGTATGAAAGTACCTTCATTTGAGAGTTAACATTTTCACTTATTTTTTTTAAGTGAAATGTTACTCTAAAATCGTGTAAGATGGCAGCACATACGCGTGCTACTACAAGTAAATAAAACTATTAATGGTGTAATCTCTCGGGCGAATCACTTCGTTTAATAATCATCGAACGTCACTTACAGGTAAGTTCGTTTGATTTTCTAACAAACCAAAATTGTAAATGGCGATTTAAAAGAGGAGATAAAAAATTTAGACCTTTCGAGTTTCTTGCCTGTTCTTCTCGAGAAGGCTCTCCCAATTTCCGAACAGGTGTAGAATCAACTTTTTTTTTTTTTTCATTCCTACTTGTATTTGCAGACATCTTGAGTATATTTAGGATGTATGCACATACAAGGTTAATATAATTTCTTTAAATTAGATTGTTTTGCTTTGTTTTGACGTCAATAAGTGCCTGTAAAGGCCTATGTTGAATAAAGAATTTTGAATTTGAATTTGAATTTGAATATTCTGTGGTCCTACTTTTTAAACTCGAACATAGAAATGCAGCTTTGCGGCAGAAATAGTATAGGTAAGATAGACGTCCAAGGGTCCAGAGTCCAAACGAAGAAGTATACAGTCTTACTCTGGTTAAAGTACACATACGTTTTCCAGTTAATTTAAACTTAAATACTGTTCAGCGTTACTTATAAATAAATCACTACATTAATTTTCTCGTGGTAAAGACCACTAACACGCGCCATTTCTCCTGTGATTTCCGACCATATATTCCGACCGTTTTATCAGCGCAGGGATGAGGCGAGACTAAAAACGGCGTGATGTATGAGCGAGACTAAAAGGGTTCCATTTTTTGCATTTGATAACGGACCCCAAACACGGGACGACGCTTACCTTACGTACGAAGTTCGCAAAGCCTTAAGATAAAGCCCGTAGTATAAGTTTTTTGTCGAAATCTTATTTGGTTGGCTTGGCAAGCGCTTCGGTAATGCCTTTGTTTGAGCACAACTTGAATAATTTATCATGGGGGCTTAAAGAAAAGTTCTAGGCGTTCGCAATTTGTTAACAAATCTAATTGTGTTTGCGAATTGTACTCAAAGCGTTTGCACGCGTTACAAGTTGGCCAAAAGACTTAACCTGTTAATTTAAATACCTTATCCTATTGTTTATACTAAACAACAAACTGATTGCACCTTAAATATAAATGTAGACATAATGTTTTTTGATTTGTGCACACTGTTACAGCACAACACCTGCATTTTTTTGTTGAGAGTTCTGAATAACTTATGAAGTAAGTACCTAGTTGATCAAAATTGATTTATTTTTTTCTCCGTTATTGTGTCCACACATAACTATCTACAGTATAAATACAGTGTAATATAATTTGGCAGACATGTTGTATACCCACATCATGGTGTTGTACATACTTATTTGTTCCGTTGTTCGATGCCAAATAGTTTTTTTTTTATTTGACCCGACCTTGGTCAACCTCGGTTGACCACGCGGCAAGAAATGATAACGCTTTCAATCATTGTGATTCGAGACGCAAGTAAACAGTAACCTTGCATCTTTTATCCTGTTCTGGTATGGAGTTAGAAAATGCAGAGGAAGAAAAATAAGATACCACTATAGATGTGCCCTATGTGTATGCAAATATTGCAAATGATAAGTCCATCTGCAAAATCTTCACTACTTACTAGGGTGCGTCGGTGGCGCTGTGGACTCGGCACTTGCCTTCCAATCGGGGGGTCGGGGTTCGAGACCCGCCATGTACCAATGTGTTTTTCGTTTCGAATTTCATATGTACATTTGTCTGACGCTCCTACGGTGAAGGAAAACATCGTGAGGCAACCTGCATACATCTGCGAAGAAATTCAATGATGTATGTGAAGTCGACCAATCCGCACTGGGCCAGCGTGGTTGACTAAGGCCTAATCACCCTAACATAGGGTAGGCTCGAACCCCTCGGTGGGGACGTATATGAGCTGTGATGATGACTAGGGTTGCCAGATCTACCTCATTGGTTGTCCGACGCATCCGCCTCCTGGGCCTGGACGTGGCCCTCGATAAAACGAGGGCCATGAGTTTTCACGCCCCCCGTCGCAGGATCCCACCGGGGCTTCAAGTCCGAGTGGAGGGGGTCCGTATACCGGTCGAGTCGCACCTCAAGTACCTCGGCCTGGTTCTGGACCCCCGATGGAGTTTCGAGGAGCACTTCAAGCTCCTCACTCCACGGCTGTGTGCTGCCGCAGCCGCACTCGGACGGGTCCTCCCTAACGTGGGAGGGCCAGGATCGGCGTGCCGTCGACTGTATCACGGGGTGATACGGTCGATGGCACTCTATGGAGCCCCGGTATGGGCGGAGTGCCTCTCCCCCCGAACGGTGGCCCTCTTGCGACGTCCGCAGAGGGTCATAGCAACCCGGGCCGTGCGAGCTTACCGTACGGTCAGCCACGGCGCGGCCTGCGTTCTTGCGGGTCAAACGCCGTGGGATGTCGATGCACGCGTCCATGCGGAGGTGTATCGACATCGGGTTGCCGTTAGAGTGCGGGGGGGACGATCCGCTCCTGATGAGGTGGAGCGGGTTCGTACCCAGGCGCAGAGGGAGGCTCTGCGTCGATGGGGCGAGGCACTCGCCTTCCCAGCTGCCGGCCACCGGACGATAGAAGCGATACGTCCGGTGTTGGAGGAGTGGGTAGGGCGCCGGCAGGGCAGTCTCTCATTCCGCATGGTGCAGGTACTGACCGGACATGGTTGTTTTGGTCACTACTTGCACCGGGTCGCGCGTCGGGAGGAAACGCCGCAGTGTCATCACTGCGACGCTCCCGACGACACTGCTGAGCACACCCTGTTGGTGTGCCCGGCCTGGCAACGCCAGCGCAGCGAACTCAACGCTGCGCTGGGAGACGGAGACCTCTCGCTGCCGAGCATGGTCGTGGCCATGCTTCGTAGCGAGGCGGAATGGGGGGCTGTCGCCTCCTTTTGCGAGGACGTCATCTCGCAGAAGGAGGCCGCGGAGAGGGAGCGGGAGAATGATCCCCAAGCCGCTCCCATCCGCCGTAGACGGACAGGCAGGCGAAGGCGGGCATTCGCACAAGCGATGCCCGTCTAATGACCCTGCCGTGGAGGTCTGCGTGCACGGTTGGCCCCGTGCACGCCGCCGTAAGGCCCTGCGTCTGGGGATTGCCCTGGTGTTCTCGGGCAATCCCCCCTTGGCGATAGCCCGACCAGTCGGTCGGGCTTGCCCGGGCGCGTGGGTAGTGGAGTCGCAGTGTGGACCTTACCTAGCGCGCCCTTATGGGCAGGGAGAACACCGGGGGGTTTTAGTGGGTAGGCCTGGCACTCTGCCGGGAGAGCCCCACACACGCTCGCCGCCTAGCCATCGGCGGGTACGGTGCGGTTACGCATTTCCCCCCGAGAAAAAAAAAAAAAAGGGTTGCCAGATCTAGAAAGTGAAATTTCGGGACAGAAGCTTGTAAAAATCGAGATTATCTAGACTTCCAAATCGGGACAGCAAAAAAAAACTAGATTTTTTACTTTGATTCGCCAATTAATCAAAACTGCTGTTTTTTGTTTTTTCTTCTGTGTTAAAAGGCAAAGAGAGCGGAGCCCCTTCATACAGCCTAATTTTTTATGTTTTCATTTCAAATATTTTAAGGATAAATATGCTAAGATAATTCAGTCATAGTGTTTAGTCACCGCTTTACTTAGAGCATTCATTTAAGCAGCTTTATTATGGAAAATTGTGAAATTTTTGTGATCTTAAAAATCGGAACAATTTGCGCCCGATCATGACTAAATCGGGACGTGTGCATGTCGATATACCCCCCAAAATCGGGACGTCTCGCTCAAATCGGGACACCTGGCAACCCTACTACTTACCGACGTCGACAGTAAAAACATTCCGACTCTTACTACGTATTTCTAAAATAATACGAGTATTAAGGTTTTTAAAAGGAAACCACTTTGTAGTAATTTACAGCAGATTTATAATACAATAAAATATTATTATCATCTCTGCCTATGCGTAAAATCACAATAAAACTATAATAATTCATTTATTCATTTTCCAATATACTGCCATCTAGCGGCGTTTTGACAAAATTCTATCTCGCAGCACCACCGTCTCGACTAAGAAATGCAGAGGTTTTCTTCTTTGCTTTTGCATGTCGTTTCACTTTCCAGCGTTGTCATCTGAGTGAATAGTTGCTCCGATTTTTAATAGATGGCGCTCTTAAACATAATGAGACTTTTCCACAAAGAAAAATAAATCGAGTTTTAATTGTCGCTTCGCCAGACTATGTTGTCAACTTGTCATATAAATAGATTTTTAAGTATTTATACAGATTGTTTAACTCCCATACGGGTAACTTTCACACATTGATTTTTATACGGATTTGACCGTAATGCAAATGCAAATGTGCCTACCGCATCTCCATAGAAAGAAACATGATAACACAAGTCACTCAAATGGCTTAAAAAATAAAGAAACGACGAAATATTTAATAATAACATATTACAGAAGCTATAATTATAATGGATGCGGGAGGCGCAGGACCTATCGGTATGGAGATACTTGGGGGAGGCCTATGTCCAACAGTGGGCGTCTCTTGGCTGATATGATGATGATGATGATGACAGAAGATAAAATTATTACAACAAATGTTTATGAAAATTCACAGCAACACGGTCTATTGCTATTAGTTCTTAACGGCTCACAATTTGTTTATTTGGTACATTTTAATAAATTTTTAGAGCCCAAAATAATTTATTAATACACTTAATCTAACCGGCTACTGTATTAGAATTAAGAAAAAGCTATCCTTTTTGTAAAAAAAATCATGCTGCTTGCTGTCATTTAAGATTAGGTACCAATATAATATTAACATTGTCATACTTAGGTTTATTTTATTTATTAAAACCATTTTCCGATTACTCTTTACGGTTGTTGTTTTTTTTTCTTTTTGAGTCTAACGACATTTTTGCATCGAATTCTACATTATTTCTTTTCACTGGAAGCTCAAACATCAGTCTTTTCGACATATTTCGTAAAATGGCCATGCCTTCACTTTTCTTATCTGTTTAAAAAAAACTCATATTTATTTAAAACTAGCTGCTGCCCGCGACTTTGTCTGCGCCCTTAGGGAATACACTAAAATTCGGGATAAAAAGTACCCTATGCTATTCCTATAAGGGCTTAAAGTATCCCTATACCAAATATCATTAAAATTAGTACAGTGGTATAGACGTGAAAGCATAACAAACAAACGAACTAACTTCGCATTTATAATATTACAATGATTGTTTTCCATGGCCTGTATACCTCCCTACTCCTACCCCTACCCGAAGTACGGGTAGGGGTAGGAGTAGGGGGGTTTTTCGATGTACAGCCTAGAATGTTGCAGTTCGCTTTTGTGTTGGTGTCATCATGAAAGTTTATATTATGCGATTCGTCATAAAACTCAAAATAAACAAGAACTAGTTTAAGGCTCTTTAAGGCTAGGTTTTCCTGGAAATATACGCGTGCACGGCGATTCCTTTATTGCGAGGTAATATAATTGATATAATCGTATAGCTTCTAATGTCGCTTACGCGCCCGTGACCAAACGAAAACGTTACTTTTTACATGTTTTATTCGATTTTTGGAAAACTGGAGTACACAAAATAAAAAATGTATTTTTGCAATTTTCTAGACAATAAAAATGCACATTTTATTTTGTGATTCACAGCTGTTTTAAAATATTGAACAGAGTAATCTTTGGATTTTTTTCTATCGAGTGAAATATTATTAATCATGTTTCTGTCTTTAAGAATGTTTAGATAAAATGTTCAAGAATATCCTATATACATTTGAGAACTGCATGTTTTATATTCGTGGCGGTACAGTTAATCGAAATTGTATAAAACGGGAAAGTAGCGCCTTTAAGTATACACTGCGACTTTTTGCAGCGATACAGACGCGACGCAAAGGCGCCTGTGCAACTATAGAAACGACTGTATCGCTGCAATAAACGCAGTTAGTATGTAAAGCAAAGGAACAAAATCGGAACTGACAGCTCATTTACCAAAACAATGTTACTAAAATGGCTGCATTTTATAGGCATTCAGAGAATAGGATTGATTTTGAAAAGTATGGTTTGGATGAGATGCTATCCATGGGCTTATTGTGGTATTAAGAATTGTTTAACACATTGACCGACATTCTTTTATATTTTTTTACACAAAAATAATTAAATAGATTATGATAAATTATGTATTCCATCAGGACGGGATATGTAAACATTAATTGTGACTATATTTGTGATAGAAGTAGTTTTCAAAGTACCCAACTGGTGATATAGTGATAACAAACACTTACATTACTAACTTGATGTAGTATTGTTTCAGGTGACGGCCTCAAGCTGGCTTCGTCGGGCACCGGCAGCCCGGCGCCGCCGCCGGTGCAGTGGCGCATGCGCAGAAAACCAGGTATCTTCTATCTAATACATTATTACTAATCATTTTCACAGCTAATCTATAGAACCGATTCCACAAATAAATTGATACTTAACGTTCAAACCCACCCACTGAACACCGGTGTGTGGTTATATGCTGCGCGTGCGCAGTAAGCTCTATACACAATGTGTTTAGTACACGAAACACATTGTATAGTTGAACCGTAAATTAAAATGATTGTTATCCAATTGTGTGGTTATTTGTTCGATAGACACTAGTGTTTCGCTTAGACTAGTTTTTCCGGAAAAAATACAGGTTATAAATTAGACGAAATAAAGTGGCTGAATATAGTTGCTTTTATTTAATTTGTTTTTGTATATGTGTTTGTTCTGGGAATTGGGCTACGGCGGTGCAAACTCAAACTCAAAAATCTTTATTCAATATAGACTTTTACAGGCACTTATTGACGTCAAAAAAAAACAAAAATGTTCAACCAAGAATCTAATTAACTAAATTATTTATTCCTTGCATGTACACACACCCCAATCATTATTAAGATGTGTGCAAATACAGGTCAAATGAAAAAAAAAGCCATTTTGTAATATTGTCGTATCGCACTTAATCTTTTTAGTCTGTTCTGAGTTCCGTAGTCACGACCAAACGTTTAGCCAATCAGAGGCTTTACCGTGATGACTTATTGTAAGGCTAAAACATTGATTTACTACCAAACGTAGATAGAGCGCTTCATACAAAAACGCGCTTGAAATCTGTCACCTAATCGACTATACATTTGTACTCGCTGATATATACTTGAATATGCACGCCCGAATGAAAATTACCATAAAGAAAGTACCGTATTTATCGAATTCAACCTTATTCTGCATTATTACGGCAACTATTTTAAGTACAACCGTGGGAAGTTACATCATTTCATACCTGGCCACAGATCAAACGACGCTTTAGTCATTGCTACAAGAAAATATCAATTTTATACTCTCAAACATAATGCTTGAAATTGCTTATCGCGTTGTCGCTCCAACACATGAATGAGATAACACATCGTGATACGACGCCCGTGCGAGCGAGACGATTGTGATGTACTGACACTGACGCGAAGTGACATATTTATGATTAAAATAATTGTTTTTGATTAGTTTTTACGTATAAATCGAATATTTGAATACATGATAAGATGTGTAATGAGTTTACTCACGCATAATATGAAATCCCGTCTTTTTTCTGCCGTTTCTGGCTAATGTTACCACAACTTTTGAATGCGCACTTCGGCATGTTTATGTGCCGACAGCTAATCACTCACTATGGAAAGGAACTGCACGAGTCGCGATTGAGCAGTTCTTCACCGGCCCACTTCTCGATCGTGAATGCGTTATCTACCTTTGGTAGTAAATCAATGGGCTAAAACAATACTGAAACAGAGACTCTTGCTGAGTATAGAGCGCCATCCCGCTATCAGTGCGATCATGGTTAGGAGCTGGCGAATCATAGATTTTCCTACACATATTCGGAAATTCGGCAAGTGAAGTGAAGGAAATGATGCGATAATTCTACCGAGTAATAAAAGAACAACATCACTCAATAAGGAAGCGGACAATTTTTTTAAATGTCTGTCTGGCAGATTACTTTGGCAATTACATTATTGCACACGTATTTTTTTCTTTTTTTACGTCATCGACATGTCACAATTACTCGTAAATTTTCTACGGACGTGTAACGTAGCGAGCACTCCATAACATTATATCACTTTTATCTCAATATCTCAACAGTTTTTTCTTATTTCGACAAAGCAAAAAATACGTTGGCCGGGAGACGCAGCGTTGGTTGGCCCCCCACAAGGTGGACCGACGATCTGGTGAAGGTCGCGGGAAGCCGCTGGATGCGGGAGGCGCAGGACCGATCGGTTTGGAGATCCCTGGGGGAGGCCTATGTCCAGCAGTGGGCGTCTCTTGGCTTAAATGATGATGATGATGATGATGAAAAAATACGTGTCGGATATTTTTTTATTGTCGAACTGACGGTCTAATTATATTTCGATTTTTCATACTCTGTTCGCATTTCATTGCTTATATAGTACAGTCAACAGCACGTCGGACTATACAAAACCGTCTTTGAACCTTTAACTGTTGAATGTTAAGTTCAAAGTTGATTGAAAACAATTTTCATTTTGTGTTGAAACACATTAAACACATGGGTAGCAAATAGACGATTTCCACAAACAATACCACGAGCCGCTCAATTAAAGATAAACGTAGTGAGTAAGAATTGTTTTGAAATAACAAGGAGACATACATCCAGAGTCCATACCCAAGTACCGTTCACCAATCATATGATTATAGAGTTATGACGACAGTCGTAAATACACTACTTCTGTGGAACTGTTTCATGACTCATAAAACTTTATACATCTGCAAGATTATTATAAGATTTGACCAGCGTCCATGCATTTCCTTTGCCGGAGCGCAATAAAGTTTATGGTGCTGTTCGAACTGATCTTCCGCGTTCTTTGAACTGTTGAGGGTAGGTTTTAATAAAATTTCCCTGGAAACATAAATATAGTTATATTTATGAATAGCTGTCAATTAATCTAATACCTATTACGTGGAATGTGGGGTATCGTATCGAGTGTCAATTTGTCTTAGAAGCTGGCTGATTGAGTCAACTCATCATATCATGCTATATGTTATTATGCAACTTTACGACATCTAACTCAATACGATAAATTTTCTTTCATCGATTTTAAGTTCCTCATACAAACGTGTTGTGTGTTAAATAAAATCAAATCATTTGTTCAAAGTTTTATATACTTACTGACAGTCAAATCTTTGGCGTTTAGATGTCAATTGTTAACCTGCTTACTTTTTTAGTTGACGGACTTGAATAAAGCGGAGACGAGACGAATGAAGAGGACTTATTTTGAAAAACCAATAGAATTTCTTTATAAACTCATCAATTTTCAAAGCAACTTGCTGGAGCCTTGGGTGGGTCTTACAATAGCCGGAGCCGCGGAGGGGATTTTGGATCACTTTGTTGGGAGTCAGTATATTCTTTAACGGGACATGGTTCGAGGAGCTCTTTAGATTTTTTTTTCGTTCTTAGTTGTTTCACATTGACGTGTGATGTGCAAACGCTGAAGGGAGTGGAGAGGAAGCAAGAATGCGATTTGATACATTCTTTCTCCCTGTTCTTTAATGGAGTATGAAGGGAGTGGTAGGTTGTTCACTAATTGATGAGAGGGAGGATAAGGATTAGGAGAGGGAGAAAGAGGAAGGGAACTGGAAGGAGGAACTGTGGTTTCGTATATGTTTGTGTGTGTGCTTTTTGTGTGCTTGTGTGATTGCATGAGTGTCTTGCTTGGTCGGGAGACAGTGTATATGTGTGTCAGCAAGGTGATGCATGTGATTATTTATGTGTGATGATGAGTGGGGTGGTTTGTGATTTATGCAGATTGATGTTTTTTTTTGTAGATAGTTGCCAGGTGATTTAATAATATAATGTATTTTATATATGTTATGATTTTAATCTTATGATTTTCATTTTTTGTTATGGCTTTGGGTACTAGACCTACGAACATAACATATGTAGTGACTACGGAATGACCAAGTAACTTTCTACCTAATTGCTTCTGAGCCAGTAAAAATTGAATAGACACATCTCACTAGATAAGAGTTCCACTTAATTTAGATATGTACTCGAACGGGGCGCTACATACGTCGCGCACGATAACAATTTTCTATTTGCGTCACCGAACGCCGCCATTTTCCACGAAAGCGTTGCTCTTCATATTTCTAATTTGTTCGGTATTTTGTTAGTTGGCTGATGGGGCTTTTAACAAAATTTGTTCGGTTCCATTAATGGAACAAGACGACGACGCCTCGGCGGTTGCCTAATCGCCCGCTCAGAAACGACTGAATCAATTATAAGGAGAGTTATACGAACTATTAATAACTCTATTGCTTGTGATGGACGCTTAAAAGCTTCTGACGGTGCGATGTTCGATCGATGCATCTTTTAAGAGCTTATACACTACACTACACTATTCAATTTGTAGAGATCCTAATTAGGAAACAGAAGGTGTAATCGCAGTTAGAACAGATTGGATACGATTTAGGAAGCAAGGAGGGTCCCAATCGCTCTACTTCCTAAACTGATAACAATTTAGGATAGTGTAATCACGGCTCCACGATTAGAAACATTTTCATCTTGTTACCTGTCATGAATTCGAAAATTTTTTGAACGAATTAAATTTTTTAGCAGAATACATTTCGACTATTTTCTTTCCGTCTTTTTTGCTTCGTCGAAATCTCGTTCACCATTGTATCAGTTGACCTCTTATAAATTCGATTTTTATTCGAGTTACTTCGATGTTTTATTTGGTCGAAAACCTTTTTACCGAAGTTATTCTCAGCCGAAGTAAATTTTTTTCTTAATAATATGTATGTTCCCAACATATTATTATTACACAACTGTTTCATTTTCCATACTCAGTCCCGCTTTTCGGGGATAACTCTGCCGTGCGTGCAGCGTGCTGCTGAGAAATCACGGCCCCTTGGCACAGACACGTGTATTTTTATTAAAATACATTTTCTATGGCTATTTTTGCTATCTATTGTCCTTAAACGTAATTTAAACTCAAATAAAAAGATAAATATTTAAAAAACATCTTATTATATACGTTTTTTTACTATGTCCCGCTTTGCGCGAAAGAATCCCGCTTTTTTTTTACCTCAAAAAGTTTCAAAATGACGACTTGCCAAAAAAAAATCTGGCAACGCTGCCTGCAAGTAAGCATGCAGGTTGCAACAAACTAGTCTGCAACATGTCTGCCATGTCTACAAGGAAGGAAACAAGCAAGCGCGCTAGCCTGCACCAAGCAAGCACGCAGCATGCAGATTGATGAGGTTTGTACTCACAATGTCTAACCTATCTTACAGTGTTATCCTATAAGTTCTTTTCTTTGCTGGGGACTTCCGCCCTCCGACGCCCTCCCAAGCAAGGGACCCGCTCATGAAGGTAAGGCATTTTCGGTAACATGTTGTTTTGGTGAATTGAAAGTATTGCAAATAAATCATCTGGCAATTGAAAAAAGGTTCAAAGAGACATCGGTAAATATAAAATAAAATATATTTTGATAATCAGTGAAGCTTAGTTCGGTAAAATGATATTATTGTCGAATGATAATGTTATTTCGATGATCTATAAATAATATATTTTCTTTTAATGATGACGGGAAACTCTTGGCCTTCATCTCACCTGATGGTAAGTGACGATAAGGCCGAAAAAGGAAGCGAGCTTC
The DNA here is from genome assembly GCA_963935595.1 of Schoenobius gigantellus. Taxonomy (NCBI): domain Eukaryota; kingdom Metazoa; phylum Arthropoda; class Insecta; order Lepidoptera; family Crambidae; genus Schoenobius; species Schoenobius gigantellus. Next base: position 13,369,103 of record OZ012558.1, read on the forward strand.
ACCTGGACTCCTCAGTAACTGAGGGACTATAGCAAAAATAGTAAAAAATTACGTCGGTCAGACGTTTTCAGTCAAATGTAATTCGTACTAGTAAATTTCGGACAAGTAATAGGTTCCCATCTTTTAGTTGTTTTCATACCACAAATATTTAAAATTCCTGTTTGTTGACGTGGTGAGGTGTCGCCGATGGCCCATGATACCGCTGCGGACAGATGGAAAATCCTACAACAACCCGTCTGGCCAGAGTGGCCAGGGCAATTCTCCTCGTCTAAGAAGACTGCAAGTTTCAAATAAACACTAGAAATAACATTAGTATCGATATATTGGATTAAATAAAAGTTTGTAAATAAATATACATTTATATATATTTTTACTTTTTGATTTTTATCGCGTTTCCCAAAGTCTAGTCGGTTTAATTGTCATAAATTACTGTTTTCATTTTTTATGTGAAAATTAAAATAAAAGTAATATTATATTGTTAGCAATTATTCTATGTTTGTAGGGTATGAATATTCCTTTTTATTGGGTAAATAAAAATGTGAAAAAATGAGATATTATTTTCGGTAGCTAAGTATTTTGGACTTACAGATTTAAACCGTTGCATTTTTTAAAAGTAGTTTCTTTTCTATAACCTTTTATTAATTCGTATCAATCCCTCAGAAATTGTATACTTTTTGTTAATCAAAATAAAAAATAATGTGTGAACATTATTATGAAATTGCTTTTTTTTTGCTTACGGTGGCAGACGAGCCAGTGGCTCACCTGATGTTAAGTGGTAACCACCGCTCATAGACATCTGCAATGCCAGGGGCACAGTTCAGTCACTGCCTACCTGGAGAGGCGGCCAAGACTCCGCTTCGTCAGCGACTTCGCTGACGAAGCCACCACCTGACCAGACCTCGTGTCGCTTACGGCTTGTAGTCTGCCGTGGGATCACCACTCGCGTGCGTGACTCGCCTCAGCGATTCCACCACCGGACACGACCACCACCACCCCACAAGACCATTGGCCCCCTCCTCCCCCCACCGCTCCTCCGGGCGCAGTGTAAGCCGCGGCCTGCTCGCCGGCGCTCGCTGGGCTTAGGCAAGCCCCTCTAACCCGGTGTGCTTGACCGCGGAGGGCCGTGCCTCGATCCCGGATAGCACAGGGGGGTGGCGAAGGGGGCCCGTCACTACGTGACGTGCCCAACACCGGCGAGCTACTGCTCGCCGAGAAGATGCCCGGGCAAGGGGCGATCAAATGCCCGAAGCCCGCACCCGCCGATGGCGGATGAAACCCTGACTGACTGACCGGGAGAGAAGCCTCCTTTGAAGCAGGACATATCGTAGCGCTCAGGAAACACCGTTTGTATAGGTATTATTTCTGATATAAATGTTTAAGAAATTGTGACATATCCTACATAAATAAAACTTTCGGAGTGTGTAGTATTCACTGCTTTGTGTTTTGTTTACTTTACTACAAAGAAAATGTATAGGTTAACCCAGTTTGAAGATTACATAATTTTGAATACAACATCATGAGATACCTACTTCTTTTTCAATGTGAAATATTTACATATAGTTGCAAATATGTGCATCGTTTACATGCACACGACTGACCTATGAAAAATATACAATGACATAAAGAATCTCGATAATTTGTTATTTTCCTTAATTTTATAGTATTTTAATTGAACTTTCAAAATATGCTCATTTTGAAAATTTTAATAAATGGCAATTGTTAGTTTAAAGTTTAAGGAGACGAAAAAAATTGATGAAGACAAATCATACGCTGCCTCTATATTTACCATATTAACGGCCGGTTGCACCAAATTTATGTTTTACGATTTCGTAAAAGTGACAATATAAATACGTAAGAATTACACCATAATCTAGTTTCAATTGTAGTTTTATTTATCTTTTCCGTTTCAAAAGGTTAAATGTACGGCGCGAATCATATATTTAATAGTGAAACGACCCATTTTTAGGTATTAAGTTGTCACTTTTTACGAAATCGTATAACGTAAAACTTGGTGCAACCGGCCATATGTGTTTTTTTTTATGTTTTTTAATTTAACGATACGCGGCCTCAATTTTTTACAATATGTGTTCTTTAATTTTTAATTTAGCGATTGAATCATTCTGAAAAGCACCGTTATAGGTAGTATGTAATGTAATAATTAATTTGTCATCACAGTAGTCCAAAATGCCCAATGAAATTGTTGTCCGTCCGAGTATTTAAGCACTATGTAAAACACCTTGTTTCCGCCAAATGGGCGGGTAGAAACTGACAGAGATTACAATTTTATTTGCCCTTAGCAAACTCGGCGACGCGGGTCGCAGCAATTCTGGTAATGTTTTATAATTCAAGCCTTAAGTTATGAAGGGCAGTCGACAGGCTGACGCAATTCCTCCAACAGCAGGATATATGTAAATGAAGCCTTCCTTGAGCCGGAGAGGTCTGTTTAATTTGTAAAGGCATCCACTTTAATTGTTCACTTGAGTTAGAGGTGTAAATTTACAGTAGGGTGTAGATTGTCGACTTGTGTGATAAACCTTTGTCATTTATCACATCCCTGTCATTTGTTATCCTTGGTATTATTTGGTAGTGATTTAATATCGAAGTAAAATTGTTAGCCTGAGATTGCCTTGAATTTTAAAATTTTCATTATTCGAATGGATATATTGAAAATGGAAATTGAAATTAGAATAATCTATGTTAATATTATCTGAGCGTTTGGAGTTTCATTAAACGTCGGTAGCCGAGTGAATCAGAATGAATAGATTATGTAAGCTGCTGCGAGAGAACTATTGTTTATTACCTATAATAGAACATTCGTAATAGTAATCAATTTCTCATTATCTCGGACACACTTCATCCACTGTTGGTGAAAGACTTCTGCGTAGGTGAGTTTGGCTTAGGATTCCTAAATTAAAAAGTAATTATGTAATTAAAATGATGACAACGGTAATATAATAAATGTTCCTTGTCTCACTGTAAATTGCACTTCATATCTACAGTATTTCAGTTAAATTATTATTTACAACCATTTGCAAATTTTGGCCTTAAAATAATTAACAGACGCCATGAAAATTTCGTTAAAAGCTCTTTGGATAATTCAGAGCGCTACAGTTTTATTACGAATGTTCTCGATCTAGAAGGACATCAAATTTGTACTCTACTAAGTATTCCCCTTAATTTTATGATCTTAAGAGATGGCAGACCTTTTGATAATTTCGCGCGGTGATAAAGCAAACCGATTGCTCTGTATATTAATTAATTACCTTAGGCGCTATGATTAATGTTTCAAACTGAATCGGCTGAAGCATTCGATAAATTATTCTCGTCGCTCACGCACCGCGCGCGGCCGAATGTTTTGTTTGTTTGTTTGTTTCCGTTCGTACTGCGCGATATCTCGTAATCCCAATAATTCATCATCCTAGACTTCTGCCCACTTTCTTTCTGGGGCACAAGGTTTTTGCAAGATGTCTTGTCGTAATTAATGGTCGGAGTTGAGACAGGAGCGGTCGCGACCTCGCCAAGATTAGGGTGACTTTAAAGGATATTTCAGGCACCTTATCTTGATACATCTCATCCTGGTGCGACTCGATTTCTTCATTATGTAAAGTTGTTTGATTTTAGACTTTTATAGAATTTCAGTTACCTGTAACTGTTTTGATGTACACTGTATTCCAAATTATTTCATGGTGTATTTAATTATGATACTTGTAGAGTTATATAGGTACAGAAAGAGTACTAATTATTTATCATTGCCTAAAATCCATCTTCAAATTTATGGTCTTAGTATAATATCATAAGTAAACTGTATAGTAGGAATTCATATTGAAAGTATTTTAGATACATAGAAATTAGATATAGCTGACTCTATGACGGCTGTACACTCACGAGACAGGCCGAGCCCGTGACTGGTCACTGGACAGGGGAGTATGCAGTATTTGTCCCTCTCGCGGGGTTTCGGTAGGTACACGCTAATGTCTCGTCAGAGATTCGCGAGGCATTCGCGACTTTGCAAGAATGTACAAGGTCACCATCGCCACGATAACCGTGCCATCGCGCGTGCCGGCACGAGGCAAACTAAACATTGATTGATTTTTAACCGACTTCATTCAAAAATACTGTTTGACAGATGGTATTTATTCTAGAAAAAGAAATAGTATGTTTAATTCTATTACCTTTCCGGTTGGTGTTAGTCCGATATAAACTCCAAAACTACAAACCGTTTTTTTATGGAATTTGGCTCAATGTATGTAATTGAGCCAACCTCAATATTTATAATTGTGAAGTAAATGGTTTGTAATTCTATTTATTAGTTCCATAAGTTTCTCATAGGTGGCGGTGTGAGTTAATTTATCGACACAACACCAAGCAATAACCAAGACTATGCTCGGGTAATCAAGCAATAGATGGCATTGTGTATAGTATACTATATGTATATTGTGGTCAGCATATCTATTAATATCTAATTTATATATGTATGTACATATACTACTTGTATATCCATGTATATCACTCCTTTATTTATTAGAGTATGGAATACTAGCCGTACCCGGTATATCTTGCAATACCCAGAACTTTTTGAGCTAAACAAAATTGTTATTGTCCCTCTCCTTGGTATCTACAAACGGAGACAGTCCGGCTGCGCATGGGCATCGCGCGAAAGCTCTCTCGCGAGTCATTTTACAGGGTCATCCTCTCACTCAGGCCTCTCGCTCGAGACATTTGCGAGACGTCTCACGAGAATGTATATAAGGCCGCGTTTGCTTGCTCGTTTAACTGCAAGTTAACACGCTGAAGATGACTCACATGCTACGGAGTTTACACTTGCAATCAACTGTGAAACATCTCAATCTATTGTGAGAGAACGCAGCAATGCAAACGCCGCTGCTTTGCGATGTACCCGAGCCGACTCAGTCGCACAGAAGTCTGGTATCCGATTATTCCGATTCTAAACAAATGAAACTGGCGAGTTCTCTTAAAGTTTATAATGAATAGATTTTAAAAGACAAAATATATGGAACGATTTTAACCACGCATTAGGTGAAATAACTTCTAATTTAATTACTTAATTGATTTCAAAGACCCGGATCTTTGCTCGTCACTGTAAATTTCGATAAACCTTCTGAGGACATATTTCAAGAATATAGGCTGTATATCATTGCGTAAAAACAAGGAGGTTTCCGTATTATTTCACGCAGACAAAGCTGGGGTCGTGGAAAGTGGAAAATAACAGGTTTATCTTAAGTATTTTTATCCTGTCCAACGTACATTTGCACCGCACGACACCGCCGTATGTTATACAAGATTAATAGCGTGTTCTGAGACCCTTAATGGGTGTATTAGGTATCAAATTGTTTCCATAAAATATGTGAAGCTCGAAGCCGCTTCAATTAATTTGAGAAGTTGCAGCTATTAGCTCCGAACAATTTTGTGATCGCCATATTTGCGCGTTCACAACCTTACGCTTACAGTATTAAAGGTTACATCGATGGAGTTTCTATTTGTCGTGTTCAGCATATGCGCTGTTGGTGGCGAAGTGTGGACGAGTTGTTGACTTTAAATTAAGAGGGATATTTGTTTTTAATAAGTACTAGCTGAAGAATGTTTCGTAATAGCAGGGAACAAGGGTGAAATACGATGTTAGTACTTTTTTCTATAGCGTGATATTGGTTAAAGCTGATCGATGGTAGACACATGCAAGCAGTCATCCGAATTTAATTGCGATTAAGAAAAAGAAATATAAGGTGCTGAAATTATATTTAAACACAAAAAGTATTTATTTCACACGGAGAAAAATGCTGTCGATAAAAATAGATACAGCTCATAATTACAATCACGAAACACTAGTAAATATTACAGTTATTTTCATCCCCTTTACTAAGGAGGATTTGGGTCATCTAGCACGTTGGCACAATGTAGGTTGGTGGAGGGCGCCAATGCCTCGACTTTTGTCCAGTGGGGTTCAGGCGTATAGCGTTAGGTGGTGAGGTTGGTTTGTGTTCCGTTATAAGAACGACTTCAAGGGTGTAGAGCTCCGAACAACACCTTATATACGGAAGTTCACACCTTTGGGGTCGGTCTTATAATAATTTCAAGAATCTTAATACTTGAACGGCCATATTAGATACCGTTTCATGCAGAAGAAAATAAAACCGGTACACAATTCAGAATACACGGAATCAATATTCATTACGAGTCTTAAGATTTCGAATGCGAATTTGAATTTGATTGTTTCAAAAATGCGTCTTCAGGGCCTGTAGCCAAGGTATCATTCGCGTTCGTACACCCCCCATTGAAAATCAACATACACAAGATAGAATCAACTTTTCCTTCCAAGTATCAGTATACAATAGACACTGCTTGCCTAAACTATTTACTACATTTCAACCTCTACCTACTTTATAAATACGAGTAATATCTTATCTTGCAGGATATTTTTAAATGTTGTCTGCCAAACAAACGGATGGAATTTTCATATCCTTAATGCACACGAGACAATTTCATTAAAATTCAAGTACCTACAGTCCAGACGGAACATCTAGTGCAGGGTTTCCCAACCAGTGAGGCGCGCCCCATTTGGGGGACGTAGAGTGAACCAAGGGGGGAAGGGGGAGGGGGCGCGCGCAGCGAGTGGCTCCTGAATTAAACTGTATAAAGAATTTTTATTATAACTGTTCATATAAATTCACGCAACGCGGACGGTGCCACCTATGCGAAGTCAGCGACACGTTGCAACCATCTTTTGAATAAAACTAAACACGCCAATAACTTGCTCGATCGTCCCACACTGATTACATAGGAGTGAGTGAGTGAGAGTGAGGGGAATATTTAAGCAAACCTTTACGCGTAAGATGAATTATTTTAACTAAAAATTAATAAAGGCGAATAAGAAAAATCTAAAAACATCATCCGCTAGAATATTGTTCACTTTATTTATTGAAATCGAAAGTATATTATTATGATTTAACCGAATATTCACGATTTAGGTTTAAAGTTTTAAAATCGAGGCATGTTTGGGTCACATTTTAACCAAGTTTTAATAAATTTATCAAAAAATTAAAAAGACCATCCTCTCACTAAAGAATGCGTTGAATAATAACATATCTTTTTTAAAGATTTTTTTATTCAATATTTATGAAGAGAACCGGTTTTTTCTGCAGTGATTTTTTTATGATTGACCCTACTATGCGCCTTAAATTTCTTGACTCCACATTTCGGCCCCCAGGGGGGCGTAGAATTTTAGTATAATGTTTGGTGAGGCGCATAGGGTAAAAGGTTGGGAATCCCTGATCTAGTGCGTCAACTGCTTTCGTAGTCTGTTTCAGAATCATTATGTTTCTAGATGAAGCCATTGCCTTTTCTGCGAGGAGCACTGCGCGTGCTCGACGGACAATGTCTTGGTGAAATGTTTTTGATAAGTTTCGACTTGGCTCGCTTGACTCGGCTATGACATCTCGTTTATTGTTCATGATGCATAGCATTCGCCGGTTGCCGGCATGACCTAAATCGCTCTGTGCCAAGTGTTTCTAGAGACGCTATTAGGTACCTGTCTTATTCATTTTGTATTCAAGAAATAAACGTATCGGAAACGCGCCATTTTAAGACAAACGCTCGAAGTTGAATTTTGTTGTGTTAAATATTTTTAAGTTAATTATTGATTCCTAATAAATAGGTTTGTGTTTTGGTATCATAGTGTTGTATTTATTCTAAGTGCATTCTAGAGACGTTCAGTCACCTTTATATATGTTATTTTTTTGTGATTCAGTATAATGCCTAGCTAATCTTAGGCATGTCTCAAATCTAGTGCGTATTTCCATTTTGTGCGCATTCGTCGCTGTTTGAACAGTGATGGTGTTTCTTATTAAGATTACGATATTTAATATTTTTTTTATTATAGGCCCCTTATAGAATGCAGCTCTGAGATATTGCTAGTCATTGAAATATAGATCTCAATTTGCTAAAACAACATTACACAACTTTCTGCAATCGCTTTTTCGTAGGTGAAGTTATTATTTCCTGTCCACTCGCGTGATATAAGAATAATATTTTCCCCTCATAGATGAACGTGTTTTCTCATGAAACGCGTCATTCATTTCACGACATCGACTCATTGTGGCGTGTGAAAAGTGACACTGATTTGACAGCGGTTAGCCCCATTTCAATTTCAAATAAGCGTGGTTACAGGACCGTTACAAAAGTCTACATGGCTATTTATTGCGGCAAAGAGATACGTTGATAACGTTTATTTCTCTTTTTTGTGTACGGTACTTTGCAATTAAATTACCGCGTATTTTAAAAAAATGCGTTTTTGAAAAACAGTTTTCCCTACAATGAGCGAAAAAAAGTAAAAGCTTTTTTATCTCATCGTAGGGAAAGCTTTTTCAGGCGATATGGATGGAAATCGAGCATACAGTCCACACACCATGCATAAGCACACCTTGTATATCTTTTTAGGGTTCCGAACCTCAAAAGGAAAAAACGGAACCCTTATTGGATCACTTTGTGTCCGTCCGTCTGTCTGTCTATCAAGACCCCTTATCTCGGGTACGCGTTTAGGTATCGAGTTAAAATTAAAACCATATACTCAAGTCTACAGTCCCTTGAGTCCCTTGAAGATGTGAAAAAATCAAACTTCTAAGTTAACATAAAAAAAAGATACGACTGTTTATGCCGCAAAAAACGTATATTTCGACACACAAGAGAATAAAAAATTTATAGAGTAGGTGCTTGCCGTTGACTTATTTTTCGGGGGGAAAGGCCAGGCCTCCCCACACTTGCCGTTGATCTAGAATCATGAAATTATAGCACGTAAGGAAAAAATCTGGAAAACCGGAAATATGTAATCGGAATTCGGAACCCTCGGTGCGCGAGTCCAACTCGCACTTTGCCGGTTTTTTCTTTAAGGCGCATAGTGGTCCCAATGACCTTGCGTCGATCGTCCCGCACTGATTACATAGGAGTGAGTGAGTGAGAGTGAGGGGAATATTTAAGCAAACTTTTGCGCGTAAGATGAATTATTTCAATTAAAAATTAATTAAGGCGAATAAGAAAAATCTAAAAAGACCATCCCCTAGAAAATTGTTCACTTTATTTATTGAAATCAAAAGTATATGATTTAACCTAATATTTACGACGCGATTAGGTTTTAAGTTTTAAAATCGAGGCATGTTTGGGTCACATTTTAACCAAGTTTTAATTAATCTATCAAAAAATTAAAAATACCATCCTCTAAAGAATGCGTTGAATAATAACATATCTTTTTTAAAGATTTTTTCATTCAATATTTATGAAAAGAACCGGTTTTTTCCGCAGTGATTTTTTATGATTGACCGTACTATGCGCCTTAACGAGGTGGAATACTATTGCGCACCGTACCTGCCGATGGCTAGTCGACAGGCATGTGCGGGACTCTCCCAGCTGAGTGCGCGCCATACCCACTAAACCAACCTCGATGCCCATTTTGTCCGTAGCCAGGGTATGGGCAACTCCAATTCTCCGGACCAATACCGTGCATAATAACAAGCACAAGAGTATCTACTGACAGCGCCCACTCAAAATAACCCTGGATTGGTGTTATTTACCTGCAGCCTACTGTAAGATGGAAGTTCTTATCCAGTCGGGGCTAAAAGATGAAAACTAAAATATATGTTATATTTGTGACTTGGCATTTTGTTTTAAAATGTTAATAATTATGGAATTGATTTGTACTTTAACAGAGAATACTCTACTTTGACTTAACAAAGTAAAACCTATACTATACGGTCGAAATTTCGCCCGGCTTGGATAAGTCCTCGTTGGCCTGGCGTCAGTCCACACGCATGTTAAAGATGCAGATATGAATCCTAGCCGATATAAAATTTTCTTTTATTGTTTTATTTTCTGTTGTTGTTGTAAGAAAATATTTAACCGTAAAATAAAATTTTTCATCACCTTATTAGGTGTGTGTAATATAGTTAAGTAAGCGGTACCCTTACATCTGGGCACGGAAGAATGTGTTTAGCTACTTAATTAACTATATGCTATAACACAATGGCACTCGATCCGAGTCTAATTATTTGAGAAAGCAGTTAATTTCTCTCCCTGGCGTACAGTAAGCACGTGGCAAGCAATTTAACGTCTTCTAAAGTGTCTCGTTTAATGTGAATGTAATTATGGCACCCGTATAAATACGAAAGTACTCACCAGTTTGTCTTCAAACTAATTACAACTCATACCGTATAACATTATTCTCAGACGTTATAGTCAAAAAATATATGTAAGATTAGCGTATAATAATTTGATGTTGTATCCTTTTACAGGTATTGAAACTGTCCTTGTAGTGATGCCAGCAAATTGTTACTTTCTGATTAATTTCTCGTTTCATAAGTAGTTGAATTAATTAATTTAATTGGTAGCTTGGCGTTCGAGCAATAAAGCAATATGGTACTATCTGAGCAGTATTTACACACGCTTTATGTATAATACTACTAGGAAATCTGGAAATACATAATATTTATATGATCGGGTAATTGATTTTCCAGTGAAGAGGGAAAAGAATGACCGGCTTACGATTCGTTAGACCTTTATAAAAAGTGCTGCTTCCCTCTCAAACCGCTTAAGCTACACACAAACGTGCCTGTTTGTCAATCGCCAATGCTTCATTAGATTGTTGGAGTCCTCGTCAAGGGTGCGGTGGATTTCACAGAACAATGCCATTGTTTGGTCTTACTGCCGTCGATAGCTTCCCTGTACTGGTTGAATTGTGTTCCTCGTGTTCTTCGAAATCGAAGAACGATTAACATTCTATAATAATCGATGGACAAAAATGTATTCAATCTGCTAAGGAATTTTGGATAATAACTCAATATAAATAATGTTAAGATTGTAAAAATGTTTCTTTTAAAATTTTCGCACACACATTCCCCTTTGCTTATGAAGACTTGTCTAAGGCACGTCAACATTGTATAAAGATCGAACCTGCCAAGGAATTTGGGATAATAACTAAATACTTTATAATGTCAAGATCGTAAAAATGCTTCTTTTAAAAATTCCGCACACACATTTTTTTTATGCAAGCCCCTTAGCATGATCACCAAAGCACGATATGATAATGCGCTTTATCGCGGTAAACTGTCAAAAGGAGATAAAAACGTATTGTATTTTGACAGTTCATATCATATCGTATTTTGATGGCCGTGCTAGGGGGGCAAAAACTTTTCTAAGGTTGTTCCAACTAAACCAGAATAATTACCTTTTTATACCAGCACACTCATTTGATAAATATTAATGATTTTTAAAGGTAAGTTCATTGAATAATTGACGACTAACGTCCAATCATTTATTTGTTCAGTCAATTGAAAATTTGCCATCACCTATCCCAACGTTTGTGTTTGCGCGCCGCGGCGGTATTATTCCAGAGACGTCATTTCACCTTTCGCGATAATGTCCAAACCAAATATACCATTTTAGAACTTCTTAAGTTCTCAACGACTGCACTAATATTGGAAATGCGACAGTGTTTGTTTTCGTTGCTCTCAAATCGAACGGCACCGGTGGGCTTAAGGTCTTTGTATATGTATATGTTTGTTTTGTATGCATTACGTGCATAATTAAGTCTGTGGTCTAAATCAATTAAATTCGTCCATTGAATCTGAAAAAAGCTAGACAGTTAAATTTGTAATTTTATGTAACATTAATATTATTGCATTCTACAGATTTGCTTAATGCAATCGCTTTGTTTAATCAACATCGAAATAGTGTTTTATTAAATACTAGCGGGCCCGGCAGACGTTGTCCTGCCCGATTGCAGCGCCACCTACCGGGTCCAACTTTACGTTTAAACCTTCCTTGGACCTATTCAAACACACACAGTAAATTTTGTAAGAATCTGTCGAGCCGTTTCAGTTTTTGCGAGACAAACACACAGCGTTTCATTTTTATATATAAGAAGAAGAAGATGACTTAATAGTAAGTTCTTTTGGATCGTCTAAATTTTCTTACCTACCAGTCATTCAAAACACATTTAAGCTAATAAGGAGTTTGGGAAATAGGAAATTCACATTCACATTGTAACGAGTGATATCTACATATTAACACCAAGAATTCAATACTTAATTGATCATTCAATTTTATAAACTGTCATCATTCAAAAATTCCCCAATTTTATAACCTTTTTACGTGTGCTTCAAACTTATGAAAAGCCAAATCAGTAAAACAGTTTTGTTGTAAAATGTTTAACATTTCACGTCTAGAAGGAGAGTGATGTAATCCTTGAATTCAATTCCGATCAATAGAACTTGATTTGTGAGTTTCCATACTCTTGAGTAGCAACATAGCGCTAAACTGAATCCGTTTTCCTTATTGCACGAATCTTGAGTAAATTAAATAACACTGATATACTTAGATTGAGGGAGACTCTGTTCCAGGGTCGTCTGCTTGGGTACCTCCGTCTCACCTATTTCTGCCGCAAAGCAGCAGTGCTCGCATTGCTGTGTTCCGGTTTGAAGGGTAAGATATGACAGTGAAATTACTGGGTACCGTGACTTTACATCTGATGTCAACGTACACTGTGATTCTTGCAGTTTTACTGCGCGTCTCGCAGGAGCCACATGTCTTATAGGTGACTGTTACCACTTACCATCAGGTGCGCAGTTTAATTGTTTCCCGACTAAGTTGCAATAAAAAAAGTTTCGCTCAAGATCCGCGCAATACGAATCCAATTCGGTGCTAGTGCTACACCTGAAGAGTACCTACGGGAAAATCGTACAGTAAATATCAAACAAGCGCAATAAGTTTTATAAAGTTTGAATAAATATATAATTTTATTCTTGATTGGTCTGAAATCCTGTAATGTTACAGGTAATGCTAGAAAATTCAGTAAGCTTAGGATGACCCGGGTAAAACTAGTACTACCCAAACCTGGGTAAAGTCCGAATATTAAATCAAACTTAATTAATATCCGACGTTAATCCTACACACCTAGATCTAACCAATACTGGAATGAACGGGGGTGCAGAGGGCGCAGCCTCTTGTTAGGGGATCGGAGGGCGTAAGACCCCCCACAAGGTAAAAACTTATAGGATAAAAAAACTAATATCTGTAGGTTAGATTAGACATTTTGACTATCTACAGCGGAGCGAGCGAAGCGAGTCGAGCATCAAACTGCATGCTTCATGCTTGCTTGCACGCTGCAGGCTTTTCTGCATGCTTACTTGCATGCTTGCTACGGACTTTACCCAAAAGGTAAAGTATAGTGGTAAAGTCCGTGATACGTTTACCCGGTTAAACCTAAGTTTACTGCATCTTTTAGCATTACCCGTAACATATATAAAAAGCATGTTTTTGTCAAAAAAAATATATTTATCTCGACTTGTAGGTAATATGTCACAATATGAATTTTCGAGATGTGCAACTCACCCTAGGTATAAGTTTTACTTAAATAATACCTAAAAGATCAAAAAGAAAACAAAGTATAATAAAGCCATGGACCACGAGTCTGTGACACACAAGATATAATAATAGTACTCCGTATCTGTGATGTAAATAATTATTAAATTAAAATAAATAATATGAATCTTCATTACGAATAGGTACCATTCGAATGTTGAACATTATTTACCATTCGAATGTTAAAATTTTGTTACTGTAAATACGATTTATATAGCTTTATACAATGCTTATTACCTTTTGAAATTAAACGTCGACTTCGACGTAAGAAAATAAAATTCTCATCCCGTTAAGCATGTCGGCCACGTTCCGAAGAATTTAAGCTCGTTGGTAGCTATCCAGACAAGTGAAATAAATCTCTGATATAATAAGATGGTGACACGAATCCAATTAAGACTCGAGGCGATATTTCTAGGAGATTAAATATGAAGTGGTCGTACATTTCTTTCGTTCTAAATATTAATTTTCTGTTTTTAAGGAAGCAATTAACTACAAACTTAGTAAACTTATTTTTTAGTATACATTGGTAACTTATTGAAATAATCTACTCAGCCACATATTTCGTAAACTAAAATAAGATTGGACCATTCATTAAACACCAAATTATCCATAACAAGCGAGTCCTATTAGATAATAATATTATGTTCAATCCGCCCTGGGCCAGCGTGGTTGACTAAGGCCTAATCACTCTAACATAGGGTAAGCTCGAACCCCTCGGTGGGGATATGAGCTGTGATGATATGCTCACTGCCCAAGTGTACCCACACTTGGGCAGTGAACATATCTAAATACCCAAAAATTACTCATTTATTAAATAGAAGTTCACACTCACGCCTTCGGCGCGGGCTCCAATACCACCTCGACTGTATCGATCAACTTAGCACACTTGTATCGTAATGTGCTATCAAACTTAGCATCTTGTATGATAGATTACATATCTATTGGTGTATCGTTCAACATAGATAAAAATAGATTTTGTTAATTACTTTTGGCACCCGACAAATCTTATAACGTGACATCTAACTCTGACAAACAAAAACTTAACTAACTTAACATAGCTTAGCGTCTTGTATGATAGATTAAATATCTATTGATGTATCGTTCAACATAGAAAAAAATAGATTTTGTTAATTGCTTTTGGCAAACTGACGAATCTTATAACTTATTATTATTACGTGACATCTAACTCTGACGAACAAAAATATGTAAAAAAAAAATCGAGCGAGACACTACGCAAGTCGATCCCCATGCTCGCCGGCATAGCAAATGAACACGGAAATTAAATTGACACGAGCACATTTCTTTGATGGCCTCGCTGATTGGACGTATATACGCGATAACGTAATTGCTTGCCCCATATTGAAATGTTCACGCGTGTTGGTGGTGATAAAAAATAGCCGTTGTCCTATTGGCATTTTCCGAGCGTGAGCGTTTCTTGGCGAACGTCATCGTAATCCCAGCCTCGGAACACCCACTGCTGGACGTAGGTGCACATCCTACACCTACAAGATCGGGGAGGATGAGACGTCTCCCACCGCGTTTGCCCAGTGCAGGTTAGTTGGGATTACCAGAGCCTCCTTTCTAGCAAATGAAATTGACTTGGGTCATTTGTGATATTATTCAAAGCCACATTAAATCCTTTCAACGTTACCGACTTGAACTCTTAGTTTTCAGCACTGATCTGGTCATTTCAGAAACTTGGCCACTGATCTGTAAGTAGTAAAATCTTAACCGACTTCGAAAAAGGAGGAGGTTCTGTGTTCGACTGTATCTATTTTTTTATGCTCCGATTATTCCGCAATTTATGGGCCGATTTTCTAAATTCTTCTGTAATCGAAAGAGTATGCCCACGAAATGGTCCCATTGTCACCATGTCGTGATCTGATGATGGGATCCCATGAAAATCGAGGAAACCCTTAAATTTCATAGGCACCTCCAAGGTGTTTCATGTTTTTGCTGAAGATATTCTGGTATTTGCATCTGGTAGTCATCATATCATGTTAATGAGCTGATTATGGAAGGTTTCTGGTAGGTTATGAGTTCGGGTTTTTTTTTTTATAATACTGTTTAGAGCGAAATACGTTTTATTTACTCGTAAAGTTATTCTGCTATTTGCCTTGGCTCAAATTATAATACGCATGTATTAAATTTATTAAAAAGATTAATATTTCTTTTTACGAAATATAAAAAAACCGATTTCAAAAACACCCCAAAGTAATAGAAAATATAAAGAACAATTAATATATGTAGGTAGTCAGTTGAAATTTGGCTCCAACTTCAATATAAAACTGTGATTTTGAATGTACGAGTATTCTTATATTATTAATGACTTTTTGGTGTTTGAAGTCGCTTTTATTTTTGTTAAAATAAAAAGGCTTGTTGTCATGGTATTGACATAGTAAGGAATGCTTTATTTTAAATTAAAGACAACTATAGAGATTACAAAAGTAGACATCTATCAAAAACTGAACTAACCAGTATTTCAACATGCCCCCTTAATCTATATAGTTGGACAAAATAAAGCTAACGTAAAAATAAAAATGCAACAAAATAAATTATATCGGTGTCAACCCTATGTTGGCAACCCTAACATTGTTACACATTTCTTATGTGGGATACGTCTTAAAGGTTTTGTTAACAGATCAGCTACCAACTCATTAGTAGATACAAACAGTAATTTAATAACATTGTCAGCAACTTTTTCGCGTATAAAATGATATTTTGTATCTATGTGTTTCGTTCGGCCGTGGTGGATAGGATTTGTAGCGATTTTTTGTGCACTTTGACTGTCACCGTACAATGAGACAATATCTATTATTCCACTTACCTCGTAAAGGAAACGTCTTAAAAATACGGCTTCCTTGGCAGCAGAACACAGTGCCATATACTCCGCCTCGGTCGATGAAAGCGCTACCGTTGGCTGCTTTTTAGATTCCCAAGATACTGGCCCTCCTGCTAATTGAAAAACAAAACCAGTATAGGAACGGCGGTCAATACTATCGTTTGCCCAATCAGCGTCAACAAAACCATTCAAATATCGCCCAGTTTTCTTGTACGTTATATTGTAATCCAACGTACCTTTCAGGTATCGCAATACGCGCTTCGCAGCTTCCCAATTTCCAATAGTAGGATCAGCATTAAATGAGCTCAGATAGCTTAATGTATACGCAATGTCGGGTCTGCTATTCATTGCCACGTAAAACAGAGAACCAATTAAACTCATATATAAGCGACTATCATGAAATCGCTCAATCTTCGTCTCTTGTTTGTCCAATGCAAGTGGTGTATTAGCACTTTTGCAATCTTGCATGTTAAACTTTTTCAACATCGTGTTTATAAATGTTTTCTGATTAACCGTAATTTCATTATTAGTTTTACGTATATTCAGACCTAGGTAATAACTTAATTTTCCTAGATTTTTCAAAGAAAAATATTTGCTTAAGTCATTTTTGACAACTTCAAAATGTCCTTGGTCTTTATAAAATATAAGAATGTCATCGACATAGACAGCCAAAATGACATAGTTACTACCAAACTTTTTTATGTAAACACACGGTTCTGAAGGTGTTCGCGAAAATCCAATTAAAGACTAAAGTACTATTTAACTTTGTGTTCCATGCTCTCGGTGCCTGCTTCAGGCCGTATAATGACCTTTTTAAGAGACACACTTTACTTTCATCTCCGCTGCAAACAAACCCTTGTGGTTGTTCCATGTACACCTCCTCTTCTAAATCTCCATATAAGAAAGCGGTATCCACATCTAAATGATGTACATGAAGATCCAGCTCTGCAGCTAACGCCAACAAAGTACGTAATGAAGAATGGCGTACGACCGGCGAAAAGGTTTCATGGTAATCAACTCCGGCTTCTTGAGTATATCCTTTCGCAACTAAGCGTGCCTTATATTTCTTCACATTACCTTGTGCGTCCTTCTTCAACTTATATACCCATTTACAATGTATGACCTTCTTGTCAGGTCTATCAACCAACGTCCAAGTTTTCATGTTCTGTAAAGATTTACATTCTTCTTCCATTGCTGAAAGCCAGCTGCGTTTGTCATCAGCATTTATAGCTTCAGCGAAAGTTGTAGGCTCTTCACAAACATCTTCAACCGAAGTAGCAATCCAGGACGTAAAATCCATACCAAAGTATTTTGGTTTATTTCGTACTCTCTCTGGATATCTTCTTTCAGGAATATCCTCACACTCAACAGCTGTGTTTTCAGTAACAACATCTTCAGCATCAGGCGAATTCATAGGCACTACAGAAGTTTCAGCAACATCAATACAGGGCTGAAAATGCTGTATTTCTTCATGGTGAGCTACTGTTTCAATAGCAGACGGTAAGCTCTCATCACCTTGATGTTGTTCTCCCAAGTCTTCAGTCGTCATGTCTCGTCTATAATTACATGATGCAAGAGGTATTATGTCATTACTACTGACCTTTACTGTTTCGACTGCTTTTGAAGGTCTTAAAGTACTAAAGTTATTTTCAAAAAAGCTTACATCTCTACCTTTAACCAAACGCCTTGCGTTATGTACGTTACGGAAGAAATAACTATTTGGATCGTCTGTATATCCTACAAAAATGTGCTCTGTGGCTTTCACATCAAGCTTATCTCTCAGGCAGGATGGCACATGTACTAGTGCTCTGCACCCAAATATACGCACATGGGACAGATCAGGTTTCTTATTAAACCATCTTTCAAACGGCGTTACCCCGTCCAATGCACAATGAGGAGATCGATTTTTTAAGTATACGGCACACTTTACAGCATCTTCCCAATAAACTTTAGGTAGAGAACTTTCTGAAAGCATAGAACGAACTTTCTCCATTACAGAACGACCAGTGCGCTCCGCAACACCGTTTTGTTGTGGATTATATGGAACACACGTTTGATGTAAAATGCCTTTAGATACGAAAATGTCTGATAACTCTTTATTAACGAATTCAGTGCCATTGTCGGTTCTAAAGATTTTTATTTTCTTGTTCGTCTGTCTTTCAATAAAATTCATAAAATCGCAAATTTTACTTTTAACCTTACTCTTTGCATCTATGAAATAAGTAAAACACATTCTTGTAAAATCATCTATCAAATAAAGAACGTATTTGTTTCCATTAAAAGATGAAACTGACATTGGACCAGCAATATCAGAATGAATTAACTCCAACGGTGCTGTCGCCTTTTTATACAATATTGATTTAAAAGGCTTTTTAGCTTGCTTGCCTTCGACACAGGCTATGCATGGATCCGTGTCAACTTTATCAAAAACTACACCTACTGTATAATCTTTTAACTTTTGCATACCTATACGACATAGATGTCCCATCCTTTTATGCCAAAGTTGGTACTGCGACAAGTCAAGGTGCACATTATGAGCTGATATTTCACCCTGTAGATCAACTACCGTACCGTCTAATGCGTACAATCCACCACACTCCGAAGCATGTAACACAGGAGTTCCTGTACAAGAAAAGTCAATATTATTATAAAAATTACAACCCTGTTTATCAAAAACAACTATAAGATTCTTATTAACAGCTTTCCTAACAGATATTAAATTCGCTCTTAAATCTGGTACATAAATGACATCTTTGATACATCGGATATTTTGATTACACAATTGAACGTCACCAATAAGTTTGCTACTAGCTATTTCACCATTAGCAAAAGTCACCTTACCAGATTCAAATGGCTGAGCATTACCAAGCCAATCCAACCTCGAAATCATATGTGTTGTCGCTCCCGAGTCCACTATCCATCTTTTGTTAAAAGTGTTGGTCGAACTTACGTTCAATGCACTCAATAGAGTAGTGTCACGACTGGATGTGCTTTGAGCTTTCTTGTCCTTGATATGTGGACAATCCGGGCGTTTATGCCCTGGCTCTTTACAATTATAACAGACAACATTCTTCTTCCTTTTTGAAGTCGACGACTTTTTCTGTCTGAAATTACTACGTAAGGCTGTTTCAGAACCAGTAGAGCTCTTAGCAAATTCGTTTAATAACTTGCTCTTAACGATCTCTGAGGTAATCTCAATATTGGAATTTTCCAAGGCCATTACAAGAGGATCATACCTAGATGTCAGGCCTCCTAATAGAATTGCTGCTATCGAAGCATCATCTATGACCTTACCAATATCAAGCAGATCTTGAGCTGTACATAGTATTGCATTTATATAGCTTTCGATATTCTCAAAATCATCTAGCGAGTATCTATACAAACGACGCTCTAGGGCTAACCTCCGTCCCATACCTTTATCCTCATATGCCGCTGCTAAGGCATCCCAAGCTTCTTTAGCACTCGAAGCCCTTCTAACATGAGTGATAGCGGGGCCATCAAGAGTAAGACAGATTGTCGATAAAGCTAGTCGGTCACGTTTAATTTTGACGCTAAGTGGAGCTTCGTCATTAGTATACCCATCTATGCATTCCAACAGGTCCTCGTGCATTAGATGCATTCGCATTTTAAATTTCCATGTCGAGTAACCTTCTCGACCACACAACGGGCTTATTCCGTTCACACTCAGACATCTCTTAAAAATGTTACCTGAATCTCCTTGTCCAGTAGCCATTGTAATAGATACGAATCGTTTCTTTATTCTTCAAGTTACAAATTATAGGCAGACAAAATTCACCAACTCAAAATATTGAAATCCGAACTTCTGAATTTGTTATCAATTTTTATTGTAACACTTTTTAATATGCTTTAAACTGAGTTTTAAAAAGCGATTCCTTACATTTTCGTGCTGATAACGTGTTAAAATAAAAAGGCTTGTTGTCATGGTATTGACATAGTAAGGAATGCTTTATTTTAAATTAAAGACAACTATAGAGATTACAAAAGTAGACATCTATCAAAAACTGAACTAACCAGTATTTCAACAATTTTTTCTTTAAAAAATTTATTAAGTACGGTTTATTTATTGACAACTAGCTGTGCCCGCGAACTACGTTTCGCCATATAATTTTTACCCGTTTATGCAACATTTTTCGTTGACGCTCAGCTCCTATTAGTCGTAGCGTGATATTATATAGCCCATAGCCTTCCTCGATAAATGAACTATCCAACACAAAAATAATTTTTCAATTTGAATCAGTAGTTCCTGAGATTAGCGCGATCAAGCAAACAAACAAACAAACAAACAAACTCTTCAGCTTTATAATACGTATTAGTATAGATAAGCGTGAAGCAACGAGGGCTTTAAGGTGCTATTCCGATCTTAGCAATTTAGTTGGGATTTATTTTTATTCCCTTTATTTCATTTGATTAATTTAATTTATCCATATATAACTAAAGCAATACCGCACACTTGTTATGGCAGGATGTCAATCGGCGCTTTCTTGGTGTTATTCGTGACTCAATTCTGCGCTGGGTGTATAGATTTGAATGCACTTTTCAATTTTTTTCTTTGGTGGGTATTTTATTCGCGCCGTACGCAATACGTTGCTCCCGCTCCGGTGTTGTGAAAATTAATAAGTCCGCTGATAAATTTGAGCCTTTTCACCGTAGTGCTCTAAAAAAAGTGTCCCGCTCCTGAAGAAGAGATAGTGGCACTGGTGAGTCGTTGTTGGCATTGCGCCTATTAACATTTTGTGTCTGGTGTTTGCTTTAGTTTGTCTCACCCTATTAAATATTATTCTGTCCGCACCGCATCTCATATGGTGGGCTCCGAGTTGCGCCGCACAGTAAGTAACATTTGGTATTAGGTACAGCGGGACTTAGCCGCTTTGAGCGGCAGCACTTCCATAGACAGACGCTACTGAATCGCAACTGCTGAGCACCGACTGCTAGGATCAGAATGCTACTTCAATGCATGCAATTACTTTTCACTTAACACTTACTTAATTCTTGAATCCGACTAGGTATTAATTTCGTGAAATTATCGACTTTAAAATTTTCATATAAATACTAGCTGTGCCCGCGAACTTCGTTTTGACGAAATAATTGTAAAAAAAAATCAGAAGAGGGCCACTCTTTTCACGTAGAAGCATAAAAATAGCCTACGACCTACTCTCAGACCTACCAAATATACACAAAAAATTATATTATAAAAATCGGAGATTTTGGAGGAGTTCGATAAAAACACTGTGACACGAGGTTTAAATTTTAAAATTTGAAAAAAAAACCGGAAAATTTCAGTGATTTTCAAATTAGGATCATGGTCTGAACTCATTGTTAAAAGAAAAGGGACACCGTCACTTATACCCGGTGTATAAGATTTACAAAGTGTTACTACTGCCAACATGCGATCATTTCATTTGTCCGATGCACACATTTCTAACTAATTAGTGAACCTCTATTTAATCACCCCAAATCAAGTGCAGTTACTGTAATATTGAATTTTATTAAAATAATGCGGTGCCAGTGAACTTCTGAGTGCATAAAATATTCATAAGCATGAAGAACGTTTTAAACAAATTGGAATTTCGCTGAACCTTCATAAAGAATTAATTTTAAGTTCAAACATTGTCAGTGACGAGCTCCATTTAATTTAATCAAGGAATACATTTTTACTGAACAGTGTATATATATTTGTAAATATTCAATGAATACCAGAGTTTTGAATTTGATACTGATTTTATGAATTGAATCTTATATCTGGGAGTGGGAATTTCATTTCAAATCTTACGGTTTTTGAACTCTCATTTCAAATAAATTGGGTATAATTTTCTAAAATTCCTTTAATACTCGTTTATATTCGACGTTCTCCCGGGGGGCACCTATATGCGTAGGCAGTAAAAAAAGATAATAGGTATAATATATAAAAATTTGGTGCACTCTTTATCCGAACGATTGTACAATTTAATTGTATAAATACCTGTAATCCGAAAATAAATGTATTTTTGAGAGATAAGGCAAACGTATAACGAGTTTTGAACAATAAATTGCCAACACTTACTTCATAATTTATTATTATAGACATTATAGTATGACCGGGCCATATTTATTTTTATTTGATCATAATTGCTACATCACACACGCATTCTTTATAAAAAGTAACGAAATATACATAAGGGTATGACTAGCTAGGGCTGCCATAAGTTCTGAGCCATCGACCGGGACATTTTGAATAGAAAAAGGTAAACCGTGGAAAATTCAAAATCTCGGTGAATATTATAAAAACTTAAATTAATTAAAATTCAAAGATAACCAACAATTAAACAATAAATCAAAATGCCTATTTTCTTAGCGATATCACCCTTATTTAAAGATCTCGTTCTCGGTGTCATTTTTCTTTACTCATTCTAATTTTGTCGAGGTTCTGACTTTTCGAAGCTCTCACGTAATCGCGAACGTGTCGTTCAATCGACAATACAGCAAAAATCGACTCGACTACCCACGTAGCGCCCAGACCGCAGACCGGGACAAATAAATTATTGACGGGGACACCGGGACATAACGCTACGAACCGGGACATGTCCCGGCGTACCGGGACGTATGGCAGCCCTTGTCACTAGCTGTGCCAGCGACTTCGTTCACGTGGATGTCGGAAAATAACATCATATCGTACATTTTTTTAACGTTTTTG
Organism: Schoenobius gigantellus; assembly: GCA_963935595.1. Taxonomy (NCBI): domain Eukaryota; kingdom Metazoa; phylum Arthropoda; class Insecta; order Lepidoptera; family Crambidae; genus Schoenobius; species Schoenobius gigantellus. The sequence goes on from OZ012558.1 coordinate 13,392,058, forward strand.
CAACATTTTTTATCGATGCTTAGCTCCTATTGGTCGTAGCGTGCTGTTATATAACCTATAGCCTTCCTCAATAAATGGACTATTCAACACAAAAAGAATTTTTCAATTTGAATCAGTAGTTCTTGAGATTAGCGCGTTCAACCAAACAAACAAACTCTTCAGCTTTTGTACTCTATAATATATTAAATATGCCGGTGACGTTACAAACTTTGTCTTGGCAATAGAGTGAGACTAACAAGCCGAGTGTCATTACAATTTCATCATCGCGGCGATATCGATCAGCTGTTTGTTTGTATTGCCAGTATTTGCCACACACAGGTCGCTAACCCGCTCCCACACCTCACGGCACCGTTCCGAAAGTGAGCAGCCAGACAAAAATATATATTTAGTGAATGAACGGGACCTAACGTAACGCGGAGTAATCCTAAAGAGTCCTTGGAAAATTACACATCTAGTTTACTTGTGAAAAAATATGTGTTAAATCACACATCTAGCTTACTTGCGGCGTTCACGTCACAGAAAAACACACCCTGGTTCTAAGGAGAATTGGTTGAGTTCGCTGAAATGAGAGCAAACGGCAAGTGTGAAAGCACGTGGATACGTAAGATTGGATATGTGACAAGGTGCGAAAATGGAACAACAAAATATCACAGCACATAGTCGAATGAAATGGAATGGTGTTCAACCTCCAGCAAAATTGGGTATGTGCAGGAACTCGAGAAAATATTTGCGCAACGGAAGAGTGTTTACTGTCTAACCCGACTCCTGGAGTATATCTTTTATGTGATGTACAGAGAATGAAATATATTGTTTTGTAAAATAACAGCAGAATTCATACGAAACTACGAGCATTTGTCAAATTGAACATTATTTTGTATTCTCACATAACTCTGTGGTCGGCTTGTATTTATATTAGCACACAAAACTACCTTTCGACGACTTCCTGGTTCTATTGTGTATCCACAAGAAATACACTTAAAAACAAAGATAAGTAGAAGAAGTGATTAACCGTAGAGTTGAAATTGTAGCAAAACTTCAAAATGTGCTTAAATTCTTGTAAATACTCGAACGTATCATTTAACTCCTTAGATCAGAGTCTGAATGCTCTAAGTTTAACTCTAACATTAAAACATTAAATGATATTTCATGTCACTCCTTTATTTTCACTCAACAGGCCTATTCGCTAACTACGGTCGGTAACTAGAATTGTCGTTTTTGAAAGACACTTTATATCCATTACTGGTTTAGTGATCTTATGTGTTACGGCAGCGTTCATGATAGCAGTAATGGATGTTAAGTACCTTTCAAAAATGACAGTTCTAGTTAGCAACCGAAGTTACAGAATAGGTCTGCAGGTCCTTAATTTAGCTCGCGACTGCACATATGCATAGTTTACAAACAATTGTTCTAATATTACATTGCTATCTCGCATTGCGATGCTTATGCTTGTTGCCAAGCGCCGCCGTTCTGTTTTTTCAACTCTCACGTTTCGAGATGTCAACGGGTCGTTACGCTACAAGAGTGCGATATAGCCTGTAATATTACTCAGTACCTGGGTAATTTAGTCTCTGGTATTGCCGCAAATGTCAGTAATTTGCGAAACCGTTTTCCCCTGCAGAGGTATCTAATCTTCATTCACATGGTCGTGATCTAAAACGTGGCCACACTTGGAAGGAGAATATAAAATAACGCAAGCAAAATAATATTTCTTTTTAAAGCTTACATTATTTTCGGAGTATTGTTTTGATTAATATTTTGGGAGCGTCGGTGGCGCAGTGGACTCGGCACTTGCCTTCCAATCGGGGGGTCGGGGTTCGAGACCCGCCATGTACCAATGTGTTTTTCGTTTCGAATTTCATATGTACATTTGTCTGACGCTCCTACGGTGAAGGAAAACATCGTGAGGCAACCTGCATACATCTGCGAAGAAATTCAATGATGTATGTGAAGTCGACCAATCCGCACTGGGCCAGCGTGGTTGACTAAGGCCTAATCACCCTAATATAGGGTAGGCTCGAGCCCCTCGGTGGGGACGTATATGGGCTGTGATGATGATGATGATGATGAACATTTTGGGTCCCATATTTGTAAATTTAAATCTAGCTGTGTGAGTACTTCAATTCCAACGTCACAAGCTTTTCAATATTAACGCAATTATTATGCCTCATGCTGGTTATGCCTGATACAGCATGATCTATTATAGCTATGACTTATAGCAAGCTTAAATGTGTTACTGTTCAATATGTAGGTATAACAATATGGTAATAAGGCAAGAGAAATATATCGCTTAGTTGCTAAGAAATTTTCGTCTATGATATACCGCAGACGTACGCCTTTTATTGATGGTGAAACTCCTTGTAGGTGCTGATGAGTTTTAATACGAACTTGATTATTCTGCCGTCGTAGATGTCATAATAGCAATTATAAAAAATATACGACGCCGAGAGATGGAATGGAAAACTAGATCAAGATTTGGACCCTTGCCACGATAAGACTAAGATTTACATAGGGCAAGTTACTGCCGCTAGTCGGATTTCGGCGCCGGTGCTGACCCGATACTGGCAGCGTGTGGTCTCAAAACAGAATTAGAGTGCGAGACGCTGACTCGACTACTGACTTAATGTAAGCGGTACAGAAACTGTTTAATTCGGTTGTGGGTTGCAAACGCCAATGTCCATCTGCATTTGTTTGTCACTTATGTACTCTTCAGAATTATCTGAAGACCTTAGATTATTGATAATTCTTATCAATCAATAATCGCGGTCTAAGCAACTCGCGGAAGATGAATGTAAAAACTATCCTACATGTCACTTAAATAATGTTATATACGCCGTATTGGGGTGTTCAGTTACACCCGTATATTATACGGGTGTAACTGAACACCCCAATAACATTTTAGGGGTATATAAGTTAGATACTAGATGGACCTTCGGTGCTTGTCTGAGACCTGGAACCCAATACTATTCAGAGTTATCTGATTTTAAACTGAAAGCAAAAACTTTCAAGTGACAACCATAATCAGTTCTTAACACAAAATAAATTAAAAAAAAAGACACGTGACAGATGTGAGCGTGGTTATTCCTCCTACGCTTACATAGGGCTGTCGGCACTTAATACCAAAAAATAATTTATTTAGTATATATGACGTGAGCATAGTATTCCTCGTACTTTTACGTAGGGTTGTCGGCACTTAATACCTAAAAATAATTTATTTAGTTTGTATGGGAAAAAAAAAGGTTTGTTAGCCCTAATATTTTTCCAACAGAATCTCTACTTCTGATGGATACATACCCTAAAATGTTATTTGGTGTGTTCAGTTACACCCTGTATATCAGACATTTCAAAAATATTTGACCCACTTGGCTGGCTATCTCCACTCTCCACGACACTCAAAGTCCTATTTCAAAAATGTGGTCCATGAATCTGCATTGGGATGATGCTGTAAATTGAAATTGAAATTAAAGAAAAGGCTACCTGATATAGAGAACATTAAAATATAAAGATGGCTTCAAACTTGAGATGTTACGGAAGTGGTTTTATCGGAACCGAATTCGGAATCGGAGTTTTTTATTTGTTTTGTCGGAACCGAAACCGAAATCGGAACCGGAATCGGAAGTGGGGCAAAAGGAGAGATGTGTGAAGGGCAGGTCTAAGAAAATAAAATGACACACATTATTCATCATCAGACATCTTATTATTGGAGCGCGTTAGGAGCCTCTAAGTGTAGTTGTTCGGTTGTTTCAAAACAAAATCTTTTATCTCTCTCTTTCACATTAATTTTTAGGGTTTCGTACCCAAGGCCGTAGCTAGGGGGGGGGGGGGCATTGTGGGGCAATGCCCTACCTTAAAAATACCAAAAACTAAGATACATTATTATAATTAAATTGTTTGTTCATAGTTTGAGATAAAAAAATTGTAGCGATGGGTAGGTCTAGGATAGGTAGGTATCTAAACTTTTCCGAACATACCACAGTTTGTGACATTAATTTCATATTATAAAAATGCTTTTTTCTGTTTATAGATGGCATTTGAAGCGCCATTACATCGCCGGGTCTATTTAATTATAATATCTGAGATGCAGAGGGGATTCCTCGTACCATAGATTGCAATATGGGCTATTTTGCAATCTATAGTACAGGGAATCCCCTTTTAAACTAAAATAAAAATAAACATAAACTAGAGATTGATTATGATTGTTTGTAAACTACAAACAATCATAATCTATCTCATATAGGTTAAGTCGACCATTCCATTTCTGGCGCATTTTTCTAATTATGGCGTCGTCCCGCCGGCTCCCAGTCCCCTTTACACACGCACACACACAAAAACTAATCAGTTACACATAAGGGCCTGAGCGCCTGCAGCGCGACAAAATTATTTTTATAGGTATTCTTCGAACAGCGTCTGTCGGCCGGGTACCTACCTATATGCTATTTAACAAAATTCTATAATATTATATCTTTGTCATTAAATGTGTATTCAGGTCAATGTGGCATTTTATTTGTAAATTAAACGTGTTTGTGCTTCCACAACCTGTGGGAGTGCGTGGTGGCCCTTCTTTTAATTGAAGTGTACGGTAAAGCGTATTTTAGTCAAAAATAGATACAATTGTTATTTTTATTGCTATAAATTGATTTTGCGATGGATGTACGGGCTTTTTTTGGAAAAAAAACGAAGAGTTGAATAGCAAATTGACCACGAAGAACCTCACTGCTCAAAACAGGTGGAAGCACAAAATACAATCGCTAGTCGCTACTCCTAGTTCCTAGGCAACAGGTTGGTCAACACATGTTGGTAATGTTAGCTATGGTATTCCTCATACCTCTACATCACTGACCTTTAAATCAGTGATGTAATTTACATATACATGGTGATTGATTTAGGAGCTCGTGCTTCGAGGGCAGGTCAATTATGATAATTTTTTTACTTCCGCCCTACCTGTAACCAATGCTGCCCTACATCAAATTCGACTCTAGCTACACTACAGTCCGTACCTCGAAAGGAAAAAAACGGAACCCTTATAGGATCATTTTGTTGTCCGTCCGTCCGTCCGTTCGTCTGTCTGTCTGTCAATACCCTTTTTCTCAGGAACGCGTGGAGGTATCAAGCTGAAATTTATATCAAATACTCAGGTCTACTGTCCCTTGGAGCTGTGAAAAAATCAAACTTCTAAGCCAACGCAATCAAAAGATACAGCCGTTTATGCCGCAAACTCAGAATCTTGAAATTTGTTTCGAAGTAACGTCTTATAAGCACAGATAAAGGAAACACTGCGAAAACCGTAAATTTTTAGTTACATCATATAATAAAAATATTGTTAATAATTTTGTACGTAACCCTCGGTGCGCGAATCCGATTCGCACTTGGTCGGTTTTTTATTTCTCTCTCCTTCTAGCAGATGAAATTAGATTATGGTCCCAAATATCATCTAATCACGTAAGAGTACTCGTATTTCAGTAATTAACGTCAGATCGTTTTACAACCATCAATTTCGATAGTTGTTCGGTTGTAACTCGCTCTGACACTCTACGGTCCTGAACGGGGTTAGAACGAAAATAATAATAACTCTTTATTGCACACAAAGACAAAATACAACAGAAATAATAAATGAAAAAAACACAAAAATGTGACAATGGGCGGCCTTATTGCTAAAGAGCAATCTCTTTCAGGCAACCAGGTTTGTACTTCGCACTGTTAGGAGGCCGACCCTGTTGGTCTTTTTAAAAAAACACTTTTTTAAACACACACTTTATTTTACACACAATTAACGTAAACTGCCTTTATGAGGAGTTAACTACCGCTTTCCGCGAGTGCCCGAATCTAACTGACTGTGGAGCTCTCTAAGTAGCTACCAAGTAACATGAAATGCAGAGTTGCGGAATGGCTTGAGATAGAAATGTAGACTAATCATAATGGACCCACTAACTAGGGATGTAACAGCACGAAGGCTTTGAACGCGCTCCTGTTTGTATGCGCGCTGACCGCCCCGCGCTGCCCCACATTTGGCCCCGCGCCTCTACGAACCAATCTCCGATATAACTTTCGATTTAAATTCATCGGAAACGAAATCAGAATCGAAAGTGCAAAATACATCGGAGGTTCCGAGCTTTCGGAATCGGAACCGAACCTCCGTAACATCTCTGTCAAACACATCAAGCCGAAACAATAGAACTCCATGGTTTCCAATCCGCGAGACTTATCAATAATCTAAGCTGAAGACGAAGTCAAGGATTCATCTGAATATTATTTTTAACAGGCGTGTAATTATGCGTATCAAGGTAGTCGAAAATGATCTTTCTTGAAAACCTACATAACATTTAAAAAGTTGTTCAATTTCAGCCAATTTACCGCACTGTACAACTGCACTCAAAATCTGTCATCCATAACAGTTGAGCTAAATTTCTCGTGCTTAGCAATGGCGTGTAACGGATTTTTTTTAACACAGCCTAATATTTATCGGAATTCCAGTTCATAAAACTATCATCGTTCACAGTCTGTGTTCCTACGGCCTGTGTGATGTTACTTAACATTTGCTACATTAAGTTCTGTGCTCATCGAAAAAGGCTGAAGGTGGTTTTCGAGGCATACATCGCGTATAAGTTGCGTTCGTACATGACCTACCTCGACATGAAACTTGTAGAGAGAGTGGTACAACACGCTCATTAGTATACAAAACATTTTACTATTCATCACAAAATTATGAAACGCAAGGTGAATAAACCCAAACTGATACTTTAATAATTCATTTGGTTATTCAATGTTTGGCAATACGTGCAAAATGCTTAACGATTTTTCTACACTTTTTAAAATATTGCAATGGGAGTCGCGAACTTGTTTTAAAATATGTAAATAAATTTAATATGTATATTATTCAAATTTGTTGTGCGACGGCTCTACAACAAATTTCAATATTACTTACGCAGCGCGTTCTGCCTCGCATAAAGTTCGCTGAAATTAATTGATTGCATAACAAGATGTACTGATACTCTTCCGTATGTCGTCACTATGACGAAAATGAGACAGGTCCTATCATGGGACTACACAATGGGACCCGTGATGGGAATAGTGATGGTGACCCGATAATTCGGTAGCATATTTATTCGCATAACATTCATAACATTCTACCTAACTACTTTATAATTTACTTCAAATTATGCAAATCCAATAGCTAAAGGCGTTTATACAAAAGAAGGTAGTGGGGCTTGAACAAAATAAAACCAATGGTAACTTTGCTTTCCTTCTAAAAATCAACGCTAAGGCTTACTGTCCACGGAAGCTTCAAAATACGTAGCGTGCAGCACGAGGCGTATTACACGCGTACGGTTCCAATAATTTTTGACGAAGCAGTTGAACGACGAAGACACTATTTTGGTTTATTACTACATACAGTAACATTAAATAAATGTTATTTTATTAGATATAAATTATGTACAAAATAAATATAAGTGTTCACGACGAAATTATTCACAAATAACTGAAAAACAATGTATAGTTTTAGTTAGTCTTTTTGATAATTTGATCTTTTAACGATAAGTTCTTATGTAAAATAAATGGTTATTTTCGTTGTCTTTTACTTAGAAATAAGGAAAATTAAATAGGTAGAATAGTTAAGGATTAGGAAATATTTCATTGTATTAGAATAAGTCTTATTAGAATAAACGCTAGTTGGATTACGCAAATAAAGTGCGCATACGCGAAAAGGTGGGAGGCCATTCTTGCGGGGCGCGGTGGGAACCATATATAAACAATGACCTATATAACAAAAAATAGAATAAAAGGCGGCGCGGGCGAGCCACCGCAACCAGTCCGCTCCGACCACTCGAGGAAGCAACAACCTCAACCACAAACAAGAACTGCCTCCGACCTCTCTCAGCAAGCGCTCCAGTAGTGATACCAATGTTTCATTGATCCATCCAGTACTCCGGTTCCTGATTACAAAATCTACAGCAAGTGTTTTACAGTCCACTTCGAAGGCCGTACACCCTACTATTTCGAAACAACACTTTATGTTGGTGGTGTCTTAAAGACAATCACTAACAATAAGTAGGTGCTCACTTGTTCATTTAATTTTATACGCCATCTCACATTCAGCTCGATTATTACGATTACGATTATTCGGCTAATGACAGATTCTATTGCAAACACGGGTATTTTTCTACTAGTTGAACAAAGACCGCCATTTTATTAATGTGCATTTACTCGATGTACGCCCAGGCGGTACTGCAACATGCAGTACGGCAGGCGTCATGAAGCCTGCATGCAGCGACGCGAGTGCTACGCTGCCGCTGCGTTAAGAGTTTCATAGTTTTGTATGTAAGCTGAAAGAAGGCGTACAGGAAGCGTGCAATTACGTATACGCGTCTATGAAGCTATACCTCCGTGGATAGTAGGCCTAAGGAGTGAGAGCGAGGTGTCAAGCGCAATTTGTGTGCGAATAATGCGAGCGAGACAAGTTCATACTCTATTGCTGCCATTGTCAGCATCTACACCCCTCGACTACATTTTATCAGGTGGGGTGAGATCATGAAGTGCACAATAAAAAATGTTTATGAGGCACTGACGTAATGTTCTAATCTATATATATAAAAGGAGAAGTTCCTATCTATAGACGCACGCACAGCCGTAACCGCTAACGCTAGAAACGTGAAATTTGGAGAGTTGTTTTAATTCAAAATGCGCCCACTAAGAACAGATGTAAAATAGTTATTTGTTATACATGAGTGCAAAGTTACTTTTTAACCGCGTGCTCAACTTTGATGACCGAGCAAGCGAAGGATTCTAAAATTGAATCACGAGCACAGCGAGTGATTCAAAAATTAGAATCCTGAGCGTTAGCGAGAGAATCAAAAGAGCACAAGGTGAAAAATCTTTGCACTCGAGTGCAACACGTAATTTTTCATCTCCCCCCCCCTCAATCACAAGATACTTTTACTTCAGTTTAGGTACATATTTACTACATTATGATAGGTGTATTACAGAAAAATATTTATATTATGTATAACAAATAATATGTTTTTTTACTTGTTTTCAAGTTTCTTATTTATAACAATACGACGTCAAAACAAAATGGCGCGCGCAAAGCAAATTAAAAACAAAAGTACACCAAGGAGGTTCAGAGTCGGATTTTAACAAATTTAAAAATGTTGTATGACAAATTCGGCACCATGGAGATGGAAGTAAATAGGTTTAATGATGTTTTGAAATCACATACTTACCTAGTGCATGCGATGTTCTAAATTCAAATTTACTTTAACCTCAAGCGGAGAAAAACGGCTTTGGCGGTCAGATATCGAATAGCAAAAATACTCTTCCCGAGATGGGGGGATGAAAAAAAATTAACCCTCAAGGGATGAAATACGGGTTGCAGGTATGTATGATTTTTTTTTGAAATTATCAACGATTTTGATAAAACTTGAGATTCATGCTCTTAGAAATATTTCATTGAACACGTGTTTCATGATTTATTACAATTCACCCCCTTAGTGTGCAAAATAGGGGTTGAAAGTTTCTATGGTAAATATTTAAAATCTGCTCCAATTTTTATGAAATTTATTATCCGGGCTTAAATAGGCTACAAATTATTTTTCCTACGGGCAAATATTACATTCCCACGGGAAAACAATAATAACGCGGGCGAAGCCGCAAGCGGAAAGCTAGTACCTATATGAAAATCTCGTGTCACAGTGTTTGCTATCGAAACGGGTTAACCGATTTTTATGAAATTTCTTGTGTACATTTCGTAGGTCTGAGAATTGGATAAGTCGTAGGCTATTTTTTATACCCCTAGGTGATAAGGGTGGCCCTCTCCAGATTTTTTTGACAACTTTTTTGGCGAAACGTAGTTCGCGGGCACAGCTAGTTATGTTTATTATTAACCATTTTTTTTATTTCTTTTTTAAAAAAAACGTCGCCCCACACTACGATTTAGATTTACGGTGCAGTTACAAACATAGAATATCACATGCACATACGCCCAGACCGGAATAAACTTCTGTAGGCCATACAAAACATCTGTCCCGTGCGGGAATCAAACCCGCAACCCGTTGCGCAGTAGGCGATCACTCGACCTCTGCGCTAACCATGTCATTGGGCTGGCTACCTTCATTTGTTTTTGTCTGTTTGATTTGAGCTATTTAGACACTGTCAGTAGGCGTCGGTGACACTAAAAGGAACTGATTTATGTATTTTTAGTAGGTTTTACAAATATACACATACAAATTACAAATTTCCTTATGTTGCTTAACAGAAATGAAATTAGATCAGTGATTCCATGATTCACTTTATTCAGATCACAGAAATGAACATAAACACCAATAAAAATATTAGAAAGAATTTAGAAATCGTAAATGAGTTTGTCAAAAATAGATTTTGGAAAACTCTTGTCATAAGTGGCGTTTAAATCGGCACGAAAAATTAGTTTGGTTGAACTTGGTGAAAACGACTCAACTTGACAATAAAAGGCTTTTAAATTATATATTTTCTTGCCCGTATTTGGTTATATTAACGCAAAGATATCTCTTCGCCATGACTGTTTTAACAGTCATATTGATTTACGTTTGTCATATTTGAACAATACATCTTCCATAAGCCAGGATATTAAATTATCCAGAACAGAGGTTATGTGTATCGCTCTAATCCCATTCGGTGTTCAGTCAGTCAGCGATGTGTGCGATTGTAAAATAAACAAGACCTAGTAATATGTCCGAATACCAATATTTATTATTCAAACAAATTGCTGATTCAATTTGTTAGCTCAAAACAGAGAAGGTAAACGTTTACTTAATTGAACTTTCCCCGAAATTAGGGCGTCGTCTCGTCCTCCAACATCCAGGAATAGGCATTAAACGAAAATTGAAGAAGTCAAATAAGAATTCACAGGTCAATCCTGATGGGAAAATCTTTGGAATTCAAATTTTGTCCGGTTACACGATGCCGTGACTGCGTTGTCTTGGTAAAGTTGAAGCTTGTAAGTTGCCGAATTATTTTACACGCTGAATGAACGACTCATAGTCGAAACGGCTCGCTTTCAGTTCGTTAGGGGTTGATAAACGTAGTCGGTTTATTTACAAAGTCTCTTGGACTGAATTCTCTTCAAATCTAATTTTACCTTTGGGATCGTCATCGTTTATGAGTAACTAGTCGTTGAATATTTATTAGGCCGAATGTGGTGGTGCCCAAGGTAGACACCACCACGTCGGCGATTCACCGACTTCGGGGTTGCTGATTTTTGTACCCTACTACCAGCTCATAGAAAGCATTGTGGCTTACCCCGATTCCAATTGTCTCCGTATGTAGCCGGTGGACTTCCTGAGCTAGCTCGAAGGAAGTCGCGGCTCCTGAAGTTCTGCAGTGGATCCACCGGTGGAGACCGGAGCACTACAAATGCCTATTAGGCCACCACGGCTCACACACGCGATTTTGACACCTTTGCACAACACAAAGCGGGCTTTCGCACCCCGATATTAGGTGCGCCGCGCAAATCACTATAATGCTTAAATATTGTGTATTATATTTTATGGATGCCCGGACATCATCCTAACCTAATTCAATGTCGTGACATTTCGACTCAACTCGACTGACATATTACATGCGGCCGGCCGCCAAAAAAAAGGCTCTCACTGCACAGACTATAATGCAGTGTTGCCACTCGCTCTTCCTCGAGCGTGAACATCCCCCCGCTCCGGACAGTCCCGGACTGTCCGCCAAATCAGTCTAAGGGGAGGCGAGAAAGAGTAGCGACCGCGCGCTTCAAAACAGAATCCCCAACTAGGACCTCGGCAAACCTGGGCACACCATCAGACCCTAGAGTAAGTTGGACAATGCGTCCGCGACGCCAACGTAAGGGTGGCAGGTTTGGGTCCTTCACTAACACGAGGTCTCCAACCCTCGGTGGGTTTGTCTTATCTGACCACTTAACGCGCTGTTGCAAAATGTGTAAATATTCAAGGTGCCAGCGGCGCCAGAAGCTCTGGGTAAGCTGCTGGAGCAACTCAAACCGCGAAAGGCGTCCGGGATTGATATCTCTATAAGGATACTCGGGCAGGGCGTTAAGTGGTCTGCCTATCAAGAAATGGCCCGGCGTGAGGGCCTGCAAATCGTTCGCGTCGGTAGACAACGGACATAACGGACGCGAGTTGAGAACCGCCTCAATCTTATGAAACACCGTCGCGAGTTCCTCAAACGTGAGAATAGTCTCCCCAATAACGCGGCGAAGGTGAGTCTTGGCGGCCTTTACAACAGATTCAAAAATCCCTCCCCAGTGAGGGCAAGACGGCGGGGAGTATCGCCATGTTACCCCCCTACGGGAGAGTGTGGATCCGATCTCAATATTATTTTTATCTAAAAATTCACAAACTTCTCTTATATGTCTATCAGTGCCCTTGAAGTTCGTCCCACAATCGGACCGAATTAGAGAAGGCAGTCCCCGGCGGGAGACAAATCTGCCTAACGCTGCTAAGAAAGCGTCCATGGTGAGTGCACTCACCACCTCCAAATGAACGGCTTTAGTGGCCAAACAAACAAACACACACACACAAGTAAGCCTTTTCAGTCTTAGCATTACGGAGTCGCGACGTTTTTATAGTGAACGGTCCCGCGAAATCAGTTCCAACTCCTAAGAAGGTCATCGATTCATTCACACGATCAGCCGGCAAATCACCCATTTGGGGCTGCATCGTCTCGGGGCGTAAACGATAGCAGGGCAGACATCGAAAGATAACAGATCGGATTATTCTTCGCGCTGACAAAATCCAAAACTCCCGTTGGAGGAGCGCGGTCAATGCATTACATCCGGCATGAGCATTCTTGACATGGCGATCAATGATCAACAATCGCACCAATGGTCCGTCCTTGGGGAGCAACAGGGGGTGACGTGATCTATAAGGCAAGTTAGCGTGCCTCAATCGGCCTCCTACACGCAACAATCCCTTATCATCCAGAAAGGGAGTCAAACGCACCAAGGGTCCCTTCAATTTGGACGTCCCGGTACGGAAAATCTTAAGTTCCGGTTCAAACGCTCTAGACTGGGTCATACGCACCCAATGCAAAAGAGCATCTTGGCGCTCCTGCGGTGAGAGGACCGGACACAAATCTTTGTCCTGAGGCCGGCGACAATTTCGTATAAATCTTCTTATCCAAGCGGTCACGCCGAGCAACTTGTCCAGAGAACTGTAGCGGACTAATAAAAATTCCTGCTCTGGAGCCGCCATAGTCTCGACAGCGTGAACACGCAAGCCCGGATTTGGTACCTTCACCACAGCTGGTGTGGAAGGCCAAGACGGTTGTAACAACCATTCGGGACCCCACCACAGAGTGTGGTCAATAAGCTGAGGGGCTTCGCTGCCACGTGATGCACAGTCAGCAGGGTTTATTTCACCTGGCACGTGGCGCCAAATCAACGTGGCATTCGAGGCCTGTATTTGGGATACCCGATTGGCCACAAATACTTCCAGGGAGTGGACGGAGTTCTTAATCCAACACAGGACAACCTGACTGTCGGACCAAGCAAAGAGCGACTCAAAGTCCACACTACGTCCCAGGGTGTCAACAACGTGGTTCATCAACCGAACCAGAAGAGTAGCTCCAGACAATTCTAACTTCGGAATCGTTAATCGAGTCCGAAGTGGAGCAACCTTACTCTTAGCAATTAGCAAGTGGAGCTTAACAGCTCCTCTATCATCGACCGTCCGGATATATACGACGGCTGCGTATCCACTCTCAGACGCGTCACAAAAGCCATGAAGGCTGGCAGTAAACCGTCCCTTAGGCAGTATATGTCTAGGGATACTAACACGGTTAATGTCGGGGAGAGACGACATGAAGGACTCCCAATCTCGCAGCAAACGGCCCGAGAGGGGCTCATCCCACGACACTTCGGCTGACCAAAGTTCCTGTAGGAAGCACTTCATCCAAAACACTACGGGACTAATCCAGCCATTTGGGTCAAAGGTACGAGCTACTGTAGACAAAACCAACCGTTTCGTCCAGACCTTGGGGCTTGGCAGCTCCAATCGATAGGTGAACGTGTCCTGGACAGGTCTGTATTGCACTCCCAAAACAGACAGTAAATCTGGAGTGTTGGCATTCTCAAAAATATGAGGCTCCTGCTGGTGGTCGTCTGGCAAGTCACACAAAAGCTGAGGTGAGTTGGACATCCACTTCCTCAGTTCATAACCACCAGCCCCGAGAAGAGCAATTAGTTCATCTCGCAAAATCAAGGCTTCCTCGACACTAGAGGAGCCCGTACAAATATCATCAACAAATGCATCCTCCTTGAGAACCAAGGATGCGCGAGGGTATTGTAACCGCTCACGTTCAGCGAGTTCCACAAGTGAGCGAATTGCCACAAAGGGGCTCGAACGCAAACCGTATGTATTGGTGTTCAGCTCGTAGACCAGCATGGGATCTCTGGGATCCTCCCTCCATAATATGAGCTGATATCGTCTATCGTCCGGGTGAATCACAGTCTGCCGAAACATCATCCGGATATCGGTCACAAAGACGACGGCATGGCGACGGAAGTTGGTCAATACATCACCCACCTCGTGGTGCAACTTCCAGCATGCGGACATTGATTCAGCGAAACTCCGGTAGACGTGGGAGCTGACCCATCAAAAACAACGCGTATCTTCCCGGTGGAAGGTTTCAAAACCGCGTGGTGAGGAAGAAAATTATGTTCCTCGTTTCGCCAGTCCAGTCGCGAGACCGACATGTGCACCAGTTGCTCATATTCTCGCATGAAGTCGACATACTTCTGTTTGAGGTCGGAGTTCCTACTCATACGACGCTCCATGGACAGCAGTCGCTTCTCGGCCAACGGCCGGGAGCTGCCAAGTGAGGGGCGAACTGACAAAAAGGGCAAACGAGTGATCAGCCGTCCCGAGTGAAGGCGACCTGTATTGTTCTGGTAGAACAACTCACACTCCTCGTCCAAGGGGTTCACTCGCTTCACGGTAGGTGGTTCTTCCACCTCCCAAAACCGTTGAAGGACATCCGATAAGGTGGAGCTAACAGTTATGTAACTGTCCACCGATGGAGATGGTGGGTTATGCCTAACTGGTCCCATCACTACAAACCCAAGCGATGTAGATAAGGCTACCAGCCCACCCTTCTGTAACTCTCTCCTCTTCCCACAATACACGCGGCCTAGAACATCGGCACCGAGCAATAAGTGAATCGGACCGGTTCGGTGGAAGGAAGGGTCAGCCAAGGTCAATCCTGATGTCGCATTTATGACAGCGCGCGAAACGTGCTGTTGCGGAAGCTGACCAACAACCTTCTCATAAACAATCGCGGTAGCGCCAATTTTGGGCGCTGAAGAGAAGTGGGGGGAGAAGGAGAACAAAACCTGACCGATCGGATCCGGGATCCGCAGGTCTCCGATTCCTCGTACCGATTCAAGGTATGGAGATGTGTTCAAACTCAACTGCCGGACCAGCCAGCTGGAGGCAATGCAACCCTGAGCTCCCGTATCTAAAAGGGCGCGAACTAAAACAAAGGCGCCCCTCGGGCCCCACACCTGTACGGAGGCTGTTGGTAACAGCACCTGCTCCTGTGGGGGGGTTGCAGCCGACAGTTGGTTTAATGAAAATCCTCCCGCATTCCCCGCAACGGGGGGGAAGGGGGGTCCAAATAAAAATGCGTGCGCGGCGGAGGAGTAGGGCGCTCAAGGCGCTCGAGCGGGTCCCAATCCGGCACGTACTGGCCCCGATCAAAGCGGCATCGGGGGGCCGGGCGGTGCCCATGATGGGCGAAAGTTGGGGGAGCCCGTGATAAACGGGGTCTCTCCATCAGAGGGGGAGAGAAGCGTATCGGCTCCCGGCGTGGCTCCCTAATAACCGCGGCCCAATCCCGCGGTGGCGCATCAGAAGCGGCGCGTCGATCCCCCCCGCCCGTAGGGGGGGTGGGGCGCCCAATCCTCTCACTGGAGGGGGGGCGCCTGTCCAATCTCCGCGGAGGGGTGGCACGCCCCTCCGATCTCCTCGGAGATGTGGGGGACCTACGAGGGCCCCCGCCCGTGTGCGAGTCCCTCGCTCTCACCACCTCACGAGTGTCTTTATTATTAGAGCACAAGAGGGGATGATGGGCCCCTCCACAACAGTGGCAATCTCGTGGGTGGGGGCAAGCCGATGCCATATGAGCCCCCAGGCAGCGGTAGCACCAATTCCGCTGCTTGGCCATATTCCTACGCCCCTCGGTGCGTAGGCCAACAAATTTGGGACAGGCCGGCAAACGATGGCCATCGCGCTTGCAACACTTACAAGGCAGCGGCCTTTCCCCTTGTGGAGAGTTGTGCCGCACGGCAGTATATTGCTTGTACGGGCGGCGCTCTCTCCGTGGCGCTGCCCGGGTCGCCTCATAGCGGCCTGTACTCGGTCCCGGTATAGGAGCCAGATCCAAGTGGTCGGTCATCCGACACTCATCCTCCAAAAATCTGAGGAGATCCGAAAAGGGGGGTAGGTCCCAACTAGCAAAATAATTCTTATAAAAGTTTATAAGTGTAAAAATAACATTCTTATAAAGGCGTAGGAAACGTTTACAAGTGTGGGAAAGGGCCGTAGTTATAAGTGAATTTACTCTTATAGCTGTCTTTTTGCACTCTCTTTGTCACCGATTTACCCTTATAGGCGTTATATAATCTAATTACATCGCTTCTATACCGCCAATTTACCTTATGATAAACGTATGTCTGCTTCTATTAGTTTAATGTTCTTTTCAAATACGTTTACAAGAATATTTTTCATAACTTTTTAGTTTATTTTATAAACGAAATGCCATTTTATGTTTTTGTGAAAATCGTAAAGTAATTTCCTATTCCAATCATAATACTAGGGCATAATACAATGTGGCAATTAATTTTTATGAGAAAAGTGAGTATGATTTAGTGTTTAGTGACGACGCCCTCGTAAATTAAAGCAGTTTTATTAAAATCAAGCAAAGAATAATTGTACAATATTATGTTGCGCCTACTACAGCAATACTATAAGTCTTGTAACAACTTGATAACCACTATAAGAAGTTGAACGTCTTGCAACGACTCCATATTGTACGATCTTTAGGGTTCCTTTACTGATATTTTGAAACAATTGAATTTTTAGGTTGGTGGTGTTTTTTATGGGTTTGAATCGTTTTTTAAGTTCTTCATTTTGCTGTTTCTAAATAAAATAAATGTATGTACCTAATAACTTCTTGAAGTCCTTTAAATCGAACTTTATCTACGGTAATTTTTTTTCAATAACCATTACTAATACTTATGTATTATTTCAGGACAATAACGATTTATGTTTTTTTTTTTCCTTTTATTATCTTATTAAATATAATTAAGGTTAACACAATTTTATTACAGCATTAAGAAACCAAGGTTTAAATAAATGCTGCATACTACCAGCAACCAATGCTACGATTTGTGATATTAGTAACTATAACCACAATGAAACTCAACAATTCGTACATATTATATATTTCCTGGTAGAAGCCTGATGAGTACATCTACATATTGACACCTTATGATGTTATTAAAAAGTGCACCAACGATTCTTTAATATTTAAACTAAATTTTCGCAGATATTCGAATATATGTATATATCGGTAATCGAAGTCAAACAGGAGGAAATTAGGTATACCTAAACGGCACAGAAAGCTTATGGCCGAGAAAATTCAATTACTGTAGAAGTTAGACAAGAAGGAGGTTCGGAAAACAGAAAATAAGTAGAGAACTCGGGTAGAGGAGAGAACGTCATTATCAAAGATTTGATAAAAGATTAACACCCGGAACCAGAAAATAAACAAACAATGTAGAAATAAAAACATTTAATGTTTAAATAAGAAATTTTATTACACCCATTCAGTTTCGAATTACCTACTCGCTGGCGACAATAGACTCCCGTTTGGTTTATAGTTTTTTTTTCTACGGAACAACTAGGACTTTTTCAAGTGTTTAATTGACATACCATTTGTGATTAAGAGGGGGAATTAATTTTCTCATTATTAAATTGAACTTCTTTTTGACTTTCATTTAAACCAACCAATTTTTGAACCTTTTATTGATTTAATAATTAACAACAGCTCAATAAAAGAATTTAATTAGTTTTTTTAGCAGATTCATAAATGAAATTATGAGAGCAATAAACTTTAAATAACCAAATAAGTGACTTAACTAACACCTTATCTCTTATAAAGGCCATCCAAACTCTAAAACATCGATTTAAACTTAAAAAAGTAGTACTGATTATATTTATAAGGAAATAGTCTTTATAACGATCTTAGTTATTTCTTTTAAAAGAATAAATAGCGCCACAGACGAATTTATAAGATAAGCATTCAAAATAGAGTCTGCACATCTTTTATAAGCAAATAGATCTTATAGAAACTATATTAATTGACTGTGTAAACGTTTACTCAGTCAAATTATAAGTGTTAAATCTTCTTACGTCTACTCCCTTATAATTTCCTTCTATAAGGTATGTTAGTAAAAGCATTATCATTATATGACTCTAAAAAGACAAATAACCTTATAGGCTTAGTATTATAAGAATATTTTGCTAGTTGGGGTAGGAGGCACTATTGCCCCCATACCTTTGTTCAAAGCGCCCCTTCATCTCCATGGGAAGCTTATCGAGGATGAGGTGGAGCAAAATAAAGGACCACTGGTCCACCGGTAGATCAAGTCGTTTGAGCGCGTTAATAGCGCTTAGCAGCGGGTTCAAAATCTCCTTCCTCAATGAGGAGACCCGCGATACTCGTGGCAGCCCTAAAATGGCAGCCACATGTGTGTCCGCTAGCAAGCGAACATTCTGATACCGGGCGGTCAACAACGCCCTTGCAATCTCATAACTGTCATCATTGACAGGTAGATGCTGGACAAGTACACCAGCCTCTCCACGTAAGGCAGAGAGCAAATAGGCCAATTTCTGGCTAGGGAACAGGTCGTCCCTCGAGTGGACCAGGCTATCAAAGAGGTTAATGAACCCCATCCAAGAAGCCAGGTTCCCATCAAAGGTTGGGATGTCTAAAGTGGGCAGTCTGCCCAGCAAGCCGGCCGGGGTAGGCTTGACCTCCCCAGACGTGCACGACTCACCCCTCCGGGCGAATAGGATAGCCTGAGCCTTGTTTATGATCACAGCCGCCTGTTCAAAACATTGATCATAATCGGCATTAAATTGCTCGACTGCTCGCAACTCAGCGGCACCCTCGGCTGGGTGGTCGAGCAAATATTGTTGATGAACAACAAAAAGCTGCTCCAACTCCTTCAAGCGAGCAGGTACTCCCTCATGCCGAATTAACAAAGCCTGTTCTCGGTCTGGTCGGTCTACCAAAGCGACGGCACTAGCAAACCATCTCAAAATCTTTTGTGCACCCGCGCGGGCACCACTAAGCGGGCTGACTGGCGGGACCATTTTGCACCAAAATTAATATGCACTATAATAATACATAGACAAACAGACCGACAACCGCAGACAATAAAACAGATCGGGAGGAACTTCAAAGGCAGAACAAAATATATAAACAAACCAAAATCAAGTGTAAATGCTAGAACTTAACTAGAACAACAAAGGCATTTAACAATAGAATTTTTCAAACAAATTAAATTCAACTATTAAGTCAATAACTTAACAAACATAATATTCAAAGGCAAACAAAACAAAATCAAATGTAAATGCTAAAACTTAACACAGCAAAATAGTGTATTACATACAAGTTTACAACAACAGCAAAGTCATTTAGCAGCAAAATTTTTTCAACAAATTAAATTCAAGTATAAGTTTACAACTTAACAAACAAAATATTCAAGGGCAAAACAAAGATATGAAAAAACAAACCAAAATCAAATATAGGTAAATGCTAGAAGTTAACTAGAACAACAAAAGACATTTAACCCCAATTTTTCATATACAATGACAATTAGTTAAGGAGATCGGTCCACAAATGAGATGGTAGTCGGTTTAAAATCAGCAATCAAAAAACAATTAATATGTAATGCCCGTTTGGACAACCAACAAGATTACAATATTAATTGTACAATACTAATCAACCACTCAAATCTAAAAACCACGCTCTGCTACCAACTACCAAGAGATGGTGGTGCCCAAGGTAGACACCACCACGTCGGCGATTCACCGACTTCGGGGTTGCTGATTTTTGTACCCTACTACCAGCTCATAGAAAGCATTGTGGCTTACCCCGATTCCAATTGTCTCCGTATGTAGCCGGTGGACTTCCTGAGCTAGCTCGAAGGAAGTCGCGGCTCCTGAAGTTCTGCAGTGGATCCACCGGTGGAGACCGGAGCACTACAAATGCCTATTAGGCCACCACGGCTCACACACGCGATTTTGACACCTTTGCACAACACAAAGCGGGCTTTCGCACCCCGATATTAGGTGCGCCGCGCAAATCACTATAATGCTTAAATATTGTGTATTATATTTTATGGATGTCCGGACATCATCCTAACCTAATTCAATGTCGTGACATTTCGACTCAACTCGACTGACATATTACATGCGGCCGGCCGCCAAAAAAGGCTCTCACTGCACAGACTATAATGCAGTGTTGCCACTCGCTCTTCCTCGAGCGTGAACAGAATGAGTGATTTTTTTTTGCCAATATTGGCAAAAAGTTTGGTTTTCAGTTAGTTATCTATACTAATATTATAAAGCTGAAGAGTTTGTTTGTTTGTTTGAACGCGCTAATCCCAGGAACTACTGGTTCGAATTGAAAAATTATTTTTGTGTTGGACAGTCCATTTATCGTGGAAGGCTTTAGGCTATATAACATCACGATATTGTTATTTTCGGACATCCACGCGAACGAAGTCGCGGGCACAGCTATGGCTAATAAACGTGGTTGGCTGAACAGACCTCTTAGACTTAGAATTCCGCAAGCAAGGAACTGCCTATGCAATTATTAGCGTGTTCTCGGACGTCAGATAATTACAGTCCCTTTCCTTTCAGTCACTCTCAGGCAGCTCTCATCTCCATAGTTTATACGTCAGTTTTGACAGATAAAATACAAGGATGACAGCTGTTAAAACGGACTTCTCAGAACGTGGGCACTGTAGCGAATAACAGTTTCATATCGTTTCCAAATTGATACATTTGTGGACCTACCTTTTTTCTCAGTACTGCCATGCTTTTATTTAGCCCATAAATAGATTTGAGCTTTACATTTTTTTAAATGCATAAATTGCTGTCTATTTTATATGTAAATAGCTCATCATTGATCATTGCGCGAGAGATAAATTGCCGATTATTTTAATTAAAATCATCCATAATTATATCCTCTATACACGGTTATTCTTTTATCACCCTGGAAAATTTAAGGGACGTTTCACGACATGATATTAGAATGATTTAAATATGAATTAAAAAAATAACTCACTTAATTTTATATGAATTTTCAAAAAAATCCAAAAAATGCTGCACTAGTTAAGAGCAGCATTTTTTTAAAATCTTTACTTCATTTTTTTTATATAATAATGGATGTGCCCTGAAGCGCCCATAAAATTTTCCAGGGTGATAAAAAAATAACCGTGTATAGGTATTTTAAATTGGAGATAAGTCCTAAGGTATGTTATTTAGGTACCTGATTAAACGCTTTTTGACTAGAAATGGTCAATATGCAAGTTGGTAGGTGTGGTAGGTTGGCGCCTAAGGCAACATTAAGTTGCCGCTATGAAATTAATAGAACTACATTTTTTAAACTGCCCACCTGATGGTAAGTGTTAACAGTCTTATGATACACACATGTGACACACATGTGGCTCTTGTGAGATTCGCCGCTAACTGCAACCCCCACAAGAACCACAGTGTACGTTGCCAACTTGTGATTTGTAAAGTCATGGTACTCAGTAATTTTAATGCCATATCTTACCCTTCAAACCGGAACACAGCAATGCAAGTACCGCTGCTTTGCGGCAGAAATAGGTAAGACGGAGGTACTTACCCATGCACACGACCCTGGTACATAAGGATATAGGATATATTTCCCATGAAAGGATATAGGCATAAACTTCACCAAGAAACAAATTAAATCTACAACTTAAATCATCGGGGGTTTTTTTAACCATTCGTCAGCCATTTAGTGCTCATCGAGCGCCGCCTGTGCTGGATTTCTATTGATTTTTGTTTGTTTTCGAAGAAAATCGAAAAATAACATTGATTTTCATCGATATGTTCTATTAATTTACATCGCAATATAGTAACGGATTTTCGTCGTAATTTTCTATTTATTTTTATCGCAAAAGTAACGAAAATCAATTGAAATCGAGCAGTAGACGACAGCTCGATGCCTCAATAAAAATAGGGCCCCAGACGTCTAACCTTACGAAAGATCAGGTAACCATCACATTTTTTTGTCCAGAGAAACTTGAACGAATATCTGTATTAATTTGTTAAAGTGCCAACCGGGACGTGCCGGCCGCGTAGATAGATGTGGCGTAATTTATTTTAACGATATTATTACTAGCGGGCATCTCTTTCAGGGCCATCGGGCCTTGTAAGACGACGAGCCGACCGCTATTTATTTTGGACCCTTGTTAAATCATTCTGCTGGCACTCCGCTAAGAATTTATTAAGGCATTGAATGTCAATTAGCGTTGGTTTGCTTGCTACGTAACTTCTGGTTGTGTATATTTTATTTAACTAATACAATTTTTGTGGAAAATTTGTGGCTGCACCACAAACCTGTCTGACCAGTAGCGTGAGCTCTAGCTAGGCGATCTACATGTTTGGTATACTATCGATGGACAAACAAATGTTTGATTCCTTCCGAGTTAGGTTTTTTTTACACAACTAAGTTGGCAAACAAGCAAACTGCCCACCTGATGGTAAGTGGTAACAGTCAACATACATGTGGCTCTTGTGAGATTCGCAATAAAACTGCAACCCCCACAAGAACCACACTCTACGTTGCCAACTTATGACAACAGTTTAAAGTTTCACGGTACGCAGTAATTTCACTGCCATATCTTACCAAACCGGAACACAGCAATGCAAGCACTGCTGCTTTGCGGCAGAAATAGGTAAGGTAGGTATTTCCTTCTTCCAATTTCTGAGCAAAAAAGTGTAGAAACCAGTTTTTAATATATTTCCGTAGCATAGACATGTTGAAAAAAGATTTTATACTATGACGTTAATATTTTTTTCCCAAACTATAGCTCTACTATTCAAAGTAAATTTAAGGTTGATTGTAGAGAAATTTACCGATTTCTCGAGAGCACTATTTATTGCTTAGGATCTGCAAGAAAAAAAGAATACCACAGAAGACTGCAAAGAAAGTGAAACTACTAGAGCTCGGTGGGGGATGCGTCCTTATAACTGAAAAAAAATACCAGAACCTATACTAGTAGGTAATACTGGCGCTGCATGCTGGGGCTCGGCTGTGAAGTCAACATGCGAAGGATTCTTGGCAGCAACAGAGCGTCCGCATGCTGCGGAAACCATCACAATGTCACTTACGTTCAATTTCACTAATCTAGTCTTAGCTTAGGACAATGCTAAGTAGTATGCTGTCACCTTTTGTCTTTAATGAAAAGAATGTGACAACATACCGCTTAAGATTGTCCTAAGTTAAGACAAACTTAGTGAAATTGGCCATTAACCACATAATGTCGGGTTGGCCGTACTCTTATTTGTCTTTTTAGGGCCAGGGGGGCTACCGCCTAACTCATAGCGATCACTCGCTATCGCTTTCGTGACATTAGAACAATAGTTCAAATGTCATCTGTGACATTAAATCTGTTGTTCTAATGTCACGATAACGATAGCGAATGATCGCTTTAAGTTAGGCGGTATACGTGGTCAATTTAAACAAATAGTAAATCTATTGGTAGCAAGATTAGTTTGTTTGTCAAATTGCTTAAAAAATATCATTTTTTTAGATTTAACAGATAAGTTAAAAGTTTGATAACTTTGTAATCGTGTAACCATTACGTTACCATTCTGTTACCAATCTTAATAATGTCCAATAAATAAACACGCGCTCAAAATTAAAAATTGCGAAAAATAAAAAAGACCATAAATGAAAATGTCAAAAAATAAAAACAACAAATAATAATAAGGTCCAATATTCCAAAAAATAAAATAAAATATTGCACTATCGTTAATTCAATAATTGCTTGGCTAAATGCGAGTCTAAGGCTAAGTGCGTTCACATTCATACCGTCGGCAAAATTGACAGATCGGTTGTGAAATCAGGATTTATTTTTATAGTTTTACTAGCTGTACCCGTGAACTAGGTTTTGCCATAATAAAACTCAAAAATTTCGGAAGGGGACCACCCATATCACCTAGGGGTATAAAAAATAGCATACACTCTATTCTCAGACCTACCATATACTAAATTGGCTTCCTATCAGACTCCGTCGAAATGCTCGTATACATAGTCTCCTACACAATGTCCTTCACCACAACCCATCCTATCCTGTCTATCTACGTGAACGATTCTCCTTTGCACGTCCACCTGATTCTCATTACCGATCCCATATCCGCTCCCAACTTTCCTTCCCGTCCCATAATAGTTGCTTTATCTCCTACTCCTTCACTGTCCATGCAGTTAGATTGTGGAACTCTCTACCGGCAAACATATGCGACTGTCAAACCTTGCAACTGTTTAAGAGGCGAGTGAAAGCTCATTATCTATCGACAGTGTAGTTTATTAGTTTATTGTATATCCTTATATTAGTATATTATTAAGTTTTATTGATTTTTTTAAAGTATTCTTGTGTGATCTATTTAATCTTTTTTTTGTTTTGTTTTCGACTTGTTTACACAACGAACTACCATTTCGTAGCAAAATCTCTTAGTGACAGGGCTGCTGGAAGACATTTCGATAAGCAATAAGCAGTACCTTTGTACATAGTCTCCATATATCTATGGTTTTGTTGCTGTTTTTGTGTGTGTACATAAATTTTAAAATAATACACAAAAAAGACATTAAAATCTGACAAGCCGTTTCGGAGGAGTTCGATAACAAACACTGTGACACAAGAATTTTATACACGGTTATTTTTTTATCACCCTGGAAAATTTTAGGGACGCTTCAGGACACATCCATTATTATATAAAAAAAAATCTCTAAAAATGCTGCTCTCACCTAGTGCAGCATTTTTTGTATTTAAAAAAAATTAAGTGAGTTATTTTTTTTATTTATATTTAAATCATTCTAATACCATGTCGTGAAGCGTCCCTTAAATTATCCAGGGTGATAAAAAAATAACCGTGTATATTAAGATATAGAACTTTGTATTTTCTTTAAAAATGCTATATAAATTGAAAAATGAATAACATCAATAAATAAAAATTCCGTCTCGGGCGGGATTTGAATCCGCGTCTCCAACAAACCGTGTTGACGCCGAGCTTCTCGGCCACCGAGCTCTTTCCAGCCCCGACGACATCTTATAAGCAACATTAGCATTAGCTATCTATTAGTGAAAGTCCCGTCAAATCGGTCCAGCCGTTCCGGAGATTAGCGGGAACAAACAGACCTGTCTGACTGACAGACAAAAAAAAATTAAATTGTGTTTTTGTTATTGGTACCCGATATAAATTCATACCCATTTCGTAAAAACTTGTTATTTTGACATTACAAACAGACACTTTAATTTTATTTACATCTCTCATGTTCGGTAAGTAGGTCCTTATTACCCCCAAATGGGGCTAGTAGGTGACCAATTAGCGCTCTAGGGTAATAATGTAGCTAGAAAAGCCCTAGGGCTGTAAGTAATTTATTGCCAGTATGATGGTTAGATGTACGCGAACTTTTTGAAATAGTGGTGTTTTTTTTAATTACTTACCGCCCTAGGGCTTTCCAAGCTACATTAAGCCGTAGAGCGCTTATTGGTCACCTACAAGCTCTATTTGGGGGCAATAAGGACCTACTTACCTCCCAATCGAAATGTAAAGCAGAGTAGATAGCTCGGGTGCAAGCACCAATTGCACCCTCGAAATATAGGCGCCCTCGCTGCGCCTAATTATCTCGGGCTGCAATTGATGCCTTACAGCCCTTAGCTACTAATCTACTATTATTTGTATAGATAGATGAAGTAGTTTGACATCTCTTGGGCCTTTCCTTACAAGGCCCTGCCAGAATACCAGCGCCTTCGCTACTTGTTTGTAGCGAAAGCATATGCTGAGGCTCGGACCTTTTTTGGCCTCGCACAATATTTGCACCACATTATTCTTTCCTTTGTGTGTATTTTTAATTTATTATGTGGCCAAAATAAATTATATTTCTTTCTTTTCTTTCTTTTACCCATTGAACCATTTTGACCCCAAAGGCTGGATCAACGACCTAGATCTCTTACGCAACAAAGATAATGTCAATAAAATGTAATTTGGCCACCGGGTTTATTATTTATGTTATAGATCGTATTTCACCCATCGCAAATCCACTCAGCCCGTGGAAGTCCTTCTCCTTCACCGTTATCAATGTCACCTTTACACTATATTGTTTGCGTTCATGCAAGGTTACGGTGTGAATAGACTCTCTATGTCAACGCGTGATATTGTCAGATACACCGACACAGACTCGCTCGGGTGACATTAGAACCTAAGGTTAAAGAAATGAATAATACAGGCAAGATATGTGTCACCGATGGCAGAGATATGCATTTCCAGCTATAAATGGAAAAGGAGCTTTTTATCGAAATGAGTGTGTGAGAAAAAATATTTATCGGAGACTGCGTCTTACACGCTTCAGAATACTGCATCCAATTAACTATAATTTTTTTTTGTTGCTTTAGAAGGCAGACGAGCAAACGGCCTACCTGATGGTAAGTGGTAACCGCCGCCCATGGAAGTTGCCAATATTAGGGACATAGCCAAGCCACTGCCTACTTTGAATGCAATACTCTTCTTAAACCTCGCTTCAAAATAGATATGTTATTGCGCTCGGGAAACACAGCAGCAGGAAGTTCATTCCAGAGCCGAACCGTGCTAGATGATATTGCTTCCAGGTAGTGAGGATGAACTGTACTGCGGTGCCGAGTGGTACGGTAATAAAAAGGTGACGTTGGTACCAAGTCAAACAGTTCCTCGGAGCACTCACCGTTGAAAATTCGATAGAAAACACAGAGACCCGAAGTCCCTCCTTGACTCCAGCGACTCTAATGAGTCCAGCAGATCAGAATCACCGATGATTCGAGCCGCCCGTCTTTGTAGGGAGTCAAATGGTTTAAGTTGGTATTTTGGCGCTGCTGCCCAGAGATGTGAACAGTACTCTACGTGCGAAGGAACTTGAGTAATTTGACTTTGAGTTTTTTAGAAAATAGTACCCAATTTTCTCCTACTCCTATTGCTAATAATATGTACAAAACTTATTGTTTTAACTTACTTGTTCTGTTACTTTTGATTTCGGAACCACTAAGCCTCTGCTGATAATGACGCAGAATCTAAGCGAAGAGACGCGTCATGACAAATTTCAACTCTATTCATAGGGAAATGGATCCTAGATTAAAGACCGTAACTGTACCTATCACCAGCGTTGAAGCTATGAATCACATGTTTATTGTCAATGTCAGCTTTCCCTTGTTGCATCTGTCTCCGAACTATTCCGTTACCGGATTTGATTTTCATTATGTGCAGCAAAAATGATATAATGTATGGGAAATAACGAAAACATAATGTAGATACTGCATCAAAATTAACATCATGTCAATATTTTTTTTTCAAACATACACATATACATACATCTATACTAATATTATAAAAAGCAAAGATTTGATTGTTTGTTTGTTTGTATTGAATAGGCTCCGAAGCTACTGGACCGATTATAAAAATTCTTTAACATTGAGAATCCTACGTTATTCCTGATGAACATAGGCTATAAAATTATTTTTCCTACGGGAAAATATAAAATTCCCACGAGAAAACAAAAATCACGCGTGCGAAGCTGCGAGCGGAAAGCTAGCTTAATTTTGACGAAAGTTGGTATAGGGATAGTTAGAGACCAGGGGAAGGACATAGGGTAATTTTCCTACGGGAAAAATCTGACGGGGAAAGTTATTTATAACATAAATTATAATGCGAACAAAGGTGCATACGGTCTGCTAGTTACTCGTATGTATAAAAAAGAAAAGTAAATATGCTTGCTTATGTTGCAACATAATGCTTTGTGAAAAAAATGACCGGCCCCTTGATTGTGCAACGGATATCTAGCGCGATCGTTTTCGATTTTGACAGTCCAAGTGCATCCATCGTTATTTTTTATCAGGCAGTCGACACAGAATCTTGTATTGACGCCGCAATGATTGGCAAATTCAAAGTGTTCATGATAGATTTTTTCTAAGACCTAATCGGTCTCAATACGCTAGCGAGACCACGAGTGCATGATAAATTATAGCACTCACCGCTGCCAAGATTGTAACTACGGTTTGTTCCCCAACTAGATCTCTTGGCAGTTTCTTTGGCACCACCACTACTGCAGCAGAATTAACTAAAAAGAAAGAAATAAATGTTTTTACGAAAAATTCTACAATGACCTATATTCTTAATACAATAAAGCTTGCTCCAAGATTCAGTAGTCTGCGCCAAAACCGAAGCGCCTGCAAGTTTTCGCCTCACGAGAATTCGGAACAAGTTTGCTTGTTAGTAGTGTATAAAAATTGAATTAGCTGCCTACTGTTTGGTCTTTCGAAGACTTGGATGATTTTGTTCTGTAAAGAACGGATACGGTCGGCTTCTTCGGTCTATCTAAATCTTAGTATATACCCGATGATCAGTTGACATCGTTGGATAGTATAAGTGATTGTATTATTGTAATGAAATTGATCAAATTTGTGCATCCACACATGATTGAATTCATTAGTTTAATTCTTAAGTTAATAAAGGATTTATTGATACATATAACTGAAAAGTTTCTAATAATAGGTGACCGTAAAGCATTGAACTACAAAACTCGCACTAAGCCGTAATAATTATCAATCAGCCTTTGTTATTTGTTCTTCTTTCACAGTCCCAAAATGGATTGCTTTTTAGTTTAAAGTAGTTGGCTCTAAAATCACAAAATGTGCATAAATTTCAAAGCTTAATTATTGCTTACTGAACATTATGGTATTTTGTGTAACCTGCCGTAAGGAAAGAGTCAACAAAGACTTAATACCACACCACACCTTTAGTTCACATATTAGCTACTTATTTGTGTATAATAAAATATTGTGTCGCAATGTTAATTGATTGAACACCTAATTGCATATAAAATATACATAAACAGAGAGACACATACACCATACGGCGGTCTTGTTGCTAGGGAAGCAATTTCTACCAGGCAACCTTGGCGTGAAAGAATAAATAGTAATTGAAAAAAAAAGCAGATTTACACTATGAAATTTGAAATAATAAAATTATTTGCATTAATTGAAATGTTTTGAAAATACTTCCTATAGCACGCATCTCATTGCTTTGAAC
Organism: Schoenobius gigantellus; assembly: GCA_963935595.1. NCBI lineage: Eukaryota > Metazoa > Arthropoda > Insecta > Lepidoptera > Crambidae > Schoenobius > Schoenobius gigantellus. Next base: position 13,421,457 of record OZ012558.1, read on the forward strand.
TCATATGCATTCCTGTGACTGCTAGAGAACGCTTGGTCGCTCTAATAAAAAAATAAGTATTTGCTTGAAAATGCTCACAGCTCAGCATAAAACTCTTTGGTATCGTTCAGCTTCAGCCATCGTTTTCTTTGAGCCCTTTGTCCCGGCATTCTTTTGTTATAATGTACCAGAGGCTATTATTTATAATTATAGGGATCGTTTGTTATGCTTTTGTCAGTGCGGGATTGGTGGATTTTATCAGTGGAGGTTTGTATTGAGAATCTGGTTGTTAGTATGAACTTGAGATTTAATATGTATACTGATTATTACTATATTTACCATTCCAATGCGACTTAAGAAATACATCTCATTTCTATGTCACACAATCGGCAAGGTTATTGTGGCTTATGAAGTGGGTATTGCCACTTCTAATCTAGCTACTCGTATTTTCGCATTTGGACTCTACTTGCCTTTAAAATCAGGTGGGCTAGAGTCATTTGCTATGCTGTTTATCAAAATATATGCATATAAATAGTTGAGATCATTGTGGTTGCCAGTTTAAGGTTTTTATGAAATATGGACTAGCTATCTTATGTCGGATTATTTGGGAATCATGACGGTTTCAGGAGCCTATATAAACATCCTGTAAAAGTAAAGTTGAAATAGACCTATTCAAAATTGATTATGATGATATTTAAAGTAGCTGCTTTGAATCAATGTAAATGAATACAATAGTAATCAACTCTATATACAAAGAAGAAGATTATAGCAACGAGAACAATAATAGACATTGGAAAAACGAATCTTAAGTCATTTGTTTGTGTATATATCTACAACAATTCATAAAGCTTTTTTCCGGATCAGCTTATCGATATCGAAATCTCAATACAAATAAAAAGTAGAAACAACCAATAGAAACTACAATCGAGACTTGAAAAGAGCAGAGTTTTGAACTCGAATATAAATTACCCTATTTTTCTCTGTTTAGATAACTGCAGGAGTGCACCGACAAAAAATATCGTCGCTTTGTAAGTGTAATTGGACACATCTGTTAGCTCCCCGCTCCTCCCGACTTCGAATATTTCACGCGACCAACGATACGTCCGGAATTGAGGAATTTGGTGGAACTATTTTTGTGATGATTCCGTTGGAATTATTTTAGACGCTTGGTGAAACCAATTCACCTTTTGGGGCAATCAATGTTAAATTGCTGATTTTATGTTGTTGGGAATGTTCGTGTGGTGACGCACTAGGAACAGGTGTGTCGTCGCTTCCTATCTGTTTGTGATTGCTGTGAGAACTAAACCACAATTGTACCTCCACGAAGAGATGAATGTCCCGAAACCAATCCTTTAGCCACCACTTGTGGTGTAGTGGGGCAATTCCTCACCATTTTAGAAAATACCAGTGCCGGCTTGAGATGTATTATATAGTGGTACTCATGTGGTACTAGGAAAAATAGGAAATAAAGGTGCCATATTGAGAATATGTCAATTTTTGACATATCATTGGCCTCAGACTAAGAAAACCAAAGGACATGAAATACCTACAAAAAAAGCGTGCCAATAATGTATATGATGGTGCTCTAAGATGGCGGAAAAAACTAGGGACGCCGTATCCAATATTCCACACTTATGATGTTTTCTTTATACAATTTATTAAAAAAATATATGAAATACATAGAACTGTAAAATGCACTCACAAACAAACAACGCTCACTGACTGATATTTTAGCATACAAACACGGTGCTTTCTAATGGTGGACTAGACGCAAATTTATTCGTGCCATAATTAATACTTACTCGTATATTGCGAGTACATTAGTTTCATTGGTCTGAGAGCAATGCACGCCCCCCTGTTAATGTTATTTTGAGATTTTTCGAGGTGTGGTCAAAATTGGAACTAAAATCTTAGACGCATTGTACTCTATGTGTCAAAGTCATTGAAGTGCCGCAATATTACCCGTATTCATCCGACTGTTGGGCACGGATCCTAGCTTTCACACACGCTGGTGTGGTGTAGGTTTTTTGTTTCAAGTTTCCAACTCTTCTTTGAAATCTGATTGCGGTACTCCCTTAGGCCCGTTTTGGATACGTCGTCAATTTTAACAAATAGTTATTGTAACGGTAGTGCGGTAAGTTTATTTGTCAAATTGCTTAAAACTATGTCAATTTTAAACGACTTGATTAATAAGTAAAAAAATTTTCAACTTCGTTATCGTGTTACCATTACATTGACTAATAGTAAAAGTTGACCATGTTTTGAAAAACTAGATGACATCTACAGAAAGAAAAGGATCGGCGACACGTGTGTTTATCGGCGACCGCACGAACGAATAGAATAAGGAAAGAAAATAAAGTCAAACTGCATTTTATCTTTTAGTGAAATTTGATAAGTTTATTAATTCCTAATTATTTCTCCGTATCGTTTTAGCCGTTTCGATTCGAAATACACAAGCGATAAACATCTTGTAGGAATAATTGAAAAACAATGCCCCAGCATTTATAAAATGCTTGCCATTCTTCCTTTAATGGGCTTTCGCGATACATCGGAAATATTTCATTAAATCCCATAGCCACAGCTTGAAAAGTTCCAAATAATTTCTCAGTCACAACAATGTGCCCGATTATTATGTAAATTCTTTGCAACTCCACAAACTTTGATCGAAATGGAAAACTTGTCGGGAAGAATTCGCTTTATTTTATTGCTCGTAAAGCTTTTATTTCGCTGCATTGTATATTATACATATTTAGTTAATTTGTTAATAAAAATAGAATATTCTTGAATGAATGAATGAATGAAAATCTTTTTTGCTTATTAAAGTTAACATTAGTCTAGAAGAGTGTATATAAACGAAAGGCGGCATTATTACCTGTCATAAAATTTCTCTGCCAGGTAACCTGTGCGTAGAGGAAAATTAATTTAAAAACTTATGTGACGGGTTAAATCCAATTACATACTGTAATTTATAATTATATTAGTAAAAATGTTCTGCATAATAATATAATCAATGAACAACATATACTTACTTTAAATAGTACTAATATAAAACTCAGCTATTTAGTTCGCTATGGATGTTGAGCTCAACATTTTGCTTTGAGGTTAGCTTCCAATTGACGACTCTGTAATAATACAGGGAGAAAAAAAAAACAGCCCTTGCTGGTTTTCTTGCTGATTCTTTCCAGTACAAGGTCTCCCGCCGTAAACTTGTGAACCATTGGTGTAGCATCTTTGACGTGCAAAAGTGATTATGTAATAATCCAATTTGAATAAACGATATTGAATTGAATTGAATTATGTTACTGTGAAATACTAAAAGAAACCTATGTCTCTCGTCTGATATGATCTCAATTATACATATATTTTCGTGGTATTCTTCCAATATTCCTTCTCACTTTTTACTATAATAATAATTGCACCTCTAGGTATTTTCGACACGTCTGTAGAGTTCCCCCATCCGCGCTACAAACCACGCTCGGCAATCAGAGGGCCTATTACCGATCTCATGGTTTTGCAAATGATATCATAGTGCAAAACGAAAAATACGATTTCTGGTCAGATTTTTGATCATTTCTTTATTATTTAATGATGACATCATTGAAATTATGCCATAGTGATGATATCATTGGAGATCGGTAATACGAAATGCAGCATTTCATGACTTCTTTTTCCCAAATTTATACCATGTCATACGATGAAAGATACATAATTGGCCTGCAGAATGCTTGGTTGCTTGGAAAATGGATTAGGGTGAAGTATTTGCCTTAGGTCAGGTCGAAGATCATCGGGTGTGTGGCCTCGCCGTGTCGTCTCGCTTACAAGTTTTCACTTTCCGGCTTCTTTCTTCAGGTATGCACAGTACAATAATCGTGATATTTCTCGAATAACATCCATTTTAAAACATCCATAAAATATCTTAAAAATTGCACTGTGCTCTGTGTAGTTAGCTAGGTATTCCATATTTTAGCGTATTTTTAAGAATATTAAGATATAGGTAGGTATATGTTCTCTTATCTCGTCACCTTGAGCTTATTTCATATTGAATTTCTCGGATCGGAAGTTTGATTTTGTAGCCCAGTTTCTTTTACAGGGAGACATCCGTTGCAAGAATTAGTCCCACGGGACGCGAGGCTGACAAATTCAGATGCCAGATAAATCAATTCCCGGCACCATTTTTGTGCGAACGTGTGTTGAAACACAAATAGATTTCGCGAATGCTTAAATTGATTTGCTGCTGGCGACGGGCTCTGAAATGTTTTGGAAACATCTTGATGACGATGTCGCGCTGTACAGTCACCTGCGTGACGACATATTAATTTAATAAACTGCCAAACTCCCTAATATATTATATATATATCCCTTACATAATATTTTTTTTTTTATATTGTGGTAAACTTTTTTAATTCGACACGTACGACATCCACATGAAGAGAGGGAGCGGCAATACCTTTTATACATCACCGATAAACACGTTGTATTTATTTGAAACCTAGCTGTGCCCGCGACTCCGTCCGCGTGAAATAGTAACTTTTGTTAAGGTTGATAAAAAGTAGCCCATGTTATACCTTATATAATTAGCTATCTATTAGTGAAAGTCCCGTCAAAATCGCCCCAGCCGTTCCGGAGATTAGTGGGAACAAACAGACAGACAGACAGACAAAAAAATGTTAAATTGTGTTTTTGTTATTGGTACCCAATATACATTCATACCCATTTAGTAAAAACTTGTTATTTTGACATTACAAACATACACTTCAATTTTATTTATTTGTATGTATTCTATAGATGTCAAAAACTTGAAATGTTATGCTAGATAACTATATAATACTACTATACTAGCTGTGCCTGCAAACTAACGTTTCGCCAATAAAAAATACTAATATTAACAAATGGGGGTTGGTAGTAGAAGCGTGAAAATTGAGGGTTGTTTATAAGTATTTTTTGATGCCAAATCATAAAAAAAAACTTGTCAATAAAATTCTTGAGAGTTTGATAAGAAACAGTGACACGAGATTTTTTTTTATATATAAGATTAGATTTTGTTATCCATGTTCACCTGCGCATTACGCAATAAGTTAACTTACCTCCCCAACTTAATTAACTGTATGGAAGACCGACGACATTCATCACAACAAGTAATATTAGCGAATGCGTCACTGAACAAAAGTTTTTGTTGAGTAGTGCGAGTATTTCGTAACTCGCTCGGCTCACTCCTTGCGACGAAAATTACATTCCTGCAGACAGGACTTCCATTTAACTGCTTAGAAAGGGTATAAGTATAGTAATACTTTTGTGTAATTTGTTTTGTTTCCTGAGATATTTTTCCAACTAACCAATAATAAAACAGCCCCCCTAGACAAGATGTCTTAGCTAACTAAACGGACAATGTATGAGATTTGACAATTGCGCTCGAAAGCTAAGCGAGGGCTTATGTGAAATCTCATGCATTGTCTGTTTAGCGATTACGATAGCGATTATCGAAATGCATAATGTCTAAGGGGGGGGGGGGGGGGGCAGGTAAGCTAAGCTGAGATAAGCAGATGTTTCAACAGTTTTCTGGACCGATTCTTGGACTTTTGTTTAACTTTCCATGCAACAGAGCTTTAGATATTTAAAATATTTGCTAGGTAACAATGCATATATGTACTGATTGATGTTAGTACTATTTCTCAATAACCCTGCGGCACCCTCGTTGAAAAAAGTTATATTTGTTTGATTGACCCATGTTACCCATTACGCATACCCCGCGCTTGGGAAGGCGCGGGGTTATGTCGGACTCTCCCCGGCCCCTGGGGGCAGAGTGCCGCCAGGAACCGCGGCCTACCGACTAAAACCCACCGATGCCCCTCACATACGCCTTGATGCGAGCACGGCCATCATCGCCGCATTCTCTTCGTCATCGGACGAAGAGGACACGCCGAGGAGGGCCATGTCGCTGTCGGACAAGGTCATGGGAACTCGGGTGAACACATCCACGACCTCGTCGGCGACCCATATTACCCATGGGTTGCGGCCAAGTAACACTGTGCAACCTCAGATATTTTTAATTTTCGTAACAAAATGATCACTTGGGTTCTGATTAATTTGGAAATCAATAATGCAGCCAAATTTTGGCTGCCTCCTTCTATATACGGGAATGTAATCTCGCAGGAGGCAGCGGAGAGGTAGCGGGAAACCGACTCAGTCCTGCGAGCATAGAACTCTCGTCTCGATAAAGAAAATTTGACAGCTAAGATCGACATACTCGACAAAAATCGATAAATTTGACAGATATTACTAAGGAGTGAAAAGGACAGATGCTTTTGTCCCCCCCACAGGCGTTAAGACCCGGCCCGTAGCTGATCGGGCTGTTTCGGGGCGGTCCGGCGAATTGGGGTTGCCCAGACCTTGAATCGCTCTGACTATGGACAAGGACATCCAGGTTGGTTTAGTGGGAATGCCCCCGACTTTTGCAGGGAGAGTCCCACACACGCCTGACGACTAACCATCGGCAGGTACGATGTGCAACAGCATTACATCTTGTTTAAAAAAAATCGTCCGATGGGCTGCTCGGTGTAATGATCTTCTTGCATAATGCATTTAAAAACACATTTTACAAAAATAAAAACCATCTTCAAAAACACTGAAAAGTTAAAAATTATATAAGAATAGGTACAGACAACATTACACTTCTATATTGAAGTTGGCGCCAAACGATGATCTCCTAGAAAGTGTTAAAATTTGTCACCGACTTCAATATAGAAGTGTGATGTTGTCTGTACCTATTCTTATATTATTTTTAACTTTTCAGTGTTTTTGAAGTCGGTTTATATTTTTGTTAAAATATTTTTTATTTTTAACTTTTTAGTGAAAGAAACCCTAATTTAAAAGAAGGTGAGCTGGTATTAAATTAGTGTTTTCCTCGATTTTCATGGGATCCCATCATCAGATCCTGACTTTGGTGACCTTGGGACCACCCCAGGTGTATACTCTATCAAATACAAAAGAATTTTGAAAATCGGTCCACAATTGGCGGAGTAATGGTGTAACATACACACAAAACACGTTGGACACACCTTAAAATTTAAGTGTTTTCCTCAATTTCCATGGGATCCCATTATCAGATCCTAACCATGGGACCACCCTTGCAGTATACTCTATCGAATACAAAAAGAATTTTGGAAATCGGTTTAAAAATGACGGAGTTATGAGGTAACAAACATAAAAAAAAATACAACCGAATTGATAACCTCCTCCTTTTTTGAAGTCGGTTAATTACTCTATGGGCTACTCCACCGTTCCAGTAAGTGAAGTCAAGTCCGTCTAATGATATATTTACCGTGGACGTTGAATAGAATGGGTGCAAATATGCAGCCTTTGTCGTCCTCGTTTTAGAAACCTGAAGGGTTTAGCTTATACAGTGTGTCGTGTATTTTTACGACCCGACGACGTCCTTATTATTGGTATATCGCTTGTTATAAAGCGAAATAAGATGACGTGGCACTGTAAGCTCCGCGAGTATGCATAGACTATTCTGTACGATACAATCGAAAACCTTACGGTTAGATATGGGGCTATAACCGTCTCAGTATATTATATCCGTAACACTTTTGATTACTTGTCTTTGTGCCTTTAGCGTAACGAAGTCTGCCTTGTGAGTGCGTGGCGTGCCTGCGTGGAGAGATGTGCCAAATAGTAGTGTATTATCTGCAATAAACCTTAATCTACCCCCGTAAGTGCTTTTTTAAAGCGGTCTTTAACGGATGCCTTCGTCTCAGTTGTGCTTTGATAGATTAATCAGTCACGTTTTCCTTATAAGTTAAATGACTGATGTGTATGGACAATATGAAAGTGAGAGCTTTAAAAAGGATGAAGGTTTGCGCTGTTACGATGGTGTCGGTCTGCATTATACACATCGCCATTCATGGGGCGCAGTCGATACGAATTACATGTCTATGGGCGCACTCGTGAGAGTGTGGTTCAGCACTCGTGTAGCCTCCACTCGCCATGCATCGTGCGAGTGCTCCACGATTCACACTCATGTGTGAATGAATGTGGATCCGAACTTAGACAGTCAATGAGCGTTTGTGAGGGTACTTGTGGAGCGTCGGTGGCGCTGTGGACTTGGCGCAAGTCTTTTAATCGGGAGGTCCGGGGTTCGATCCTGCCATATACCAATGTGTTTTTAGAATTTCATATGTACATTTGTCCGACGCTCCTACGGCGAAGGAAAACATCGCGAGGCAACCTGCATACATTTGGGAAGAAATTCAAAGGTGTGCGTGACGTCGACCAATCCGCACTGGGCCAGCGTGGTTAACTAAGGCCTAATCACCCTAATATAGGGTAGGCTCGAGCCCCTCGGTGGGGACGTATATGGGCTGTGATGATGATGATTTGATATGACAAGTTATTAAAGTTGACACATTCTTTTCGGTTAAATGAATTATGGTTAACTAAGGCCTAAACACCCTAAGACACCCTGGAGACGTGTATGAGCTATAGTGGTGGTGGTAATGTTAGGTTTTAGTGATGCCTACAAAATCTAGTCCATGTCCCGGCAGATGTCCGCGTGATCACGGATTTATAACATGTGTCACCGCTCTCTTTCTTCCCATGACACATTCAAGCACGAGGCCACTAAGGGAGTTATAAGGCAGATGCGAGATTAAATGATAAGAGATAAGAGAAAAAAAGAGATATATGATGATAAGAGATCAAAATTTGACACAAAACTGACTAGCGTAGTAAGATAAACTCTCCTCGTTTTTGGGGAGACCCGTTTCCATGTCCAGTAGTGGGACGATGTATATGGGTTGAAGCGACCGTTAGAATAGACTACAGAATTTCAGTTACAAACAAATCCTTTGAAATATTTTGTATAAGGCTTCTGGCTTGTCGGATTGCGGCTTAAGCAATTAAATCTAAGATAACAGGTCTTTAGGTGCGATAAACTAAGTAATAAACAAATTAGGGGATTATTTCAACGATGATGAGCAACGATTAATGATTATGACAAGTTCATTCATCGTTTTATCAATAAAAATCACAATCACAAGGAAAATCATATACATTATCGCTAGATTATCTACAGCAGCTGTGTTTTTTACGATTGACTGTACACCAATTCTTTGTAAAGTATTTTGGGAAAAGATCGATATAAATTGTCTCAGGCTTCAATGTCTAACTATAGCATTGCTGTGTTCCGGTTTGAAGGGTGAGATATGGCAGTGAAATTACTTGGTACCGTCCCGTGACTTTACATCTGATGTCAGAAATTAGCAACATATACTGTGGTTCTTGTGGGGGTGGCAGTTTTGCTGTGAATCTCTCAAGAGACACATGTATTATAGCTGATTGTTACCACTTACCACCAGGTGGGCAGTTTGCTTGTTTAGTTAGTTGTATAAAAAAATATACGATAATAACAGTAAGATGAATAATTGTTATATGGCTGAATGGTGGATTGTGTGTGAGATGATCGATTTAAAACTTGGGAGTTTTCTTAAGCCGGCTTCCCACGGCGCGCGATTTCGCGGTCGCCCTCGGGCGAATTCGCGCCGACGCCGACGCGCCGTGGGAAGGGTGCGCCCGTGGCGGCGCGAGGTGGCCCGAGCTCGCCCGTACGTATCCGCTGAATGTCGGTTACTTTAAAGGCTCGAGATGCTATATTTGCAGTCACACGAGCGCTCTCGGGATCCTACTCATTTCGAAAATTACATTTGACGTCTTCGTCTTGGGGAAATCGAAAAATTTATTTTTTGTGATTTTCAAATTATTCTGCACAAAAAATAAAAAATTGAACCGCGCTCAAGAATCCCAGGCGATGAATTACATCTGAATGAAGAATATTTTGATTATTATCATAATTAGGTAAATTGTTGACCTTCATCTCACCTGACTGACGCTTAGTAACGATAAGGTCGCGTTAGTGAAGCTCTACCTTCTCCTCAGTCACAGAAATGTATTCTGACTGAACTCAAACTCAAATACCGCTATAAAGTTTTTCCAGACTTTACATGGAAACTGGTTCTTAAATCCTCACTGTAAGGTCAAGTTACCTACGTGGAAAAATGTAATTCAATGCTTATACAATGAGAAAAGCAGTACGATGAATTTACATATTGCAACAGAAGCCATCAACCTCCAAGAGTTAGCTTTCAACGTTTTATTGTAGCGTGTGGAAAGTTTTACGAATTGTAGAGGTTGATATAATATGCTCTATATGGTTTCATCATCATTTTATACACGTCACCACCGAGGGGCTCGACCCTACTCTAAGTTAGGGTGCTTAGTCCTTAGTCAACCACGCTGGCCCAGTGCGGATTGGTCGACTTCACATACACCATTGAATTTCTTCGCAGATGTATGCTGGTTGCCTCACGATGTTTTCCTTCACCGTAGGAGCGTCAGACAAATGTGTACATATGGAATTCGAAAACGAAAAACACATTGGTACATGGTGGTTTCGAACCCCGGACCTCCCGATTAGAAGGTAAGTGTTAAGTCCACAGCGCCACCGACGCTCTTATTTACAAAATTTTAATAATATAGTTTGAATGGTGGTATATGTCATTTTTCGTAAGTTTATTTAATGTCATTGAATTAGGTACTTAATTGTATACGATGATAGGTTAATTGACTTTGTAGAAAGTTTAAACTTCAAACAGACTTCAGTTGTTTACTACTACAGCCCTGTAGCTACAAAGTGAAGCCAGATCTTCTATAAAATATGTTATATTTATACCACTTATAATTTCCTTCTAAGTAGAATTGAGAACATTCGTGTCTTTTCGAAAAAATCGCCAACAAATGTTTTAACAGAATTTTTATAAATTTATATGAAAGGAAAATTGTACTTCTGTGAATATTATTAAAATTTTGCAATAAAAAAACGTAAATGTTTCATAGCTTGACCTTATTAACGAAATGCTTCCTGCTGTACGAAAATTTATTGTAAATTTCTATTGTTGCTAACTTCTTGTTAATTCTTTACAGGTAATGCAACAATGTGCATGGTTATGAAAAGTTATTGTAGAGTCGTCGGGTAAGTGACCTTTCTTATGTTATGGAAATTCTGAAAAAATATAAGAAAATAAATTTAAATTTTTGTATTGCTTTGTTTTGGTGGATGCAGTCACATATAAGAATTGTAATTCTTCACGATTTTTCTTAAACGGCCATGACTCGATTCCTGAGACTCGTTTAATGAATCATTCGGTAAATATAAAGCATTCATTCAAATTCCTCAGATGTGAGAAGTTTTCCGTTCATGTTAGTTATAAAAAAATGCTCAAAGTTTATTATATTCATTTCTAGACGAGCGCTCCTGAACGATTATTAATTTATTATTCTTCGACCTCAGTAGTTTTATTTGCACCGTCCTTAAGGCTAGGTACAGTTTCTTGTATGGCTTTTGTAGGATACTTCATTGATATAGATGTATTAAACTTCTGAACAAATGTACTCAAGCTCTTTACTATGTGTGACCTTTAATTACAAAGTGGCGTGGCATAGCCTTATCATTTTTCATTTAATAATGTGACTAGATAGATTGATAGATACCCAACCTCAGTTCTACAAGGGCTCTGAAGGTATTTTAACACTTTATTATTCTAAGTACTCTACATTGCACTTTAGACATCCGACCGTAACCTTACAATCGAAGACAACATTGTACCTCTTTAATCTCAAGAAAATATACAAAGGTTATATCAGAATCTACTAATTAATAAACTCAGTATTCAATACTGTTTTGATAAATACTATCATTGAATGAATTGCAACCGTACAAGATACATTTAGAAACTGTAGGCAAGCTGTGTACTTATTGTTCAAAAAGTTCATTCATTATTGAGTCCGTCTCCTATCACGTCTGCCGTTGATAAAGTAATTGTGTATTCCTATGTCATGTGGCTACGTACGGACAGACTTAGGGTGTGTGGGTGCGTAGACTGCGTTTATAACGCAGGAATAATGAACCACGACTAATTTCATTTGCCGTATTGAATTGCACAATTGCTGCAACCTCAATTTGTAAGTATAAGTTTATATTACTATGTAATGTATAACGTGGAGAATATTACAGAACAGAAGTTTAGAAAGTTAATGCTGTTGACGATGAGAATGAGATTGGTTGTCCTCGACTGGCAATACGGTTTCTGTGATCGTATTTGTTTCTAATGCAACTGGAAAGTGTGCAGTTGCGGCTTCTCGTGTTTGCTGTTTATCAGTTTGGGATTGTGTGTGTGTGTGTGTGGTGTGTGTGGTGGAGTGGTGTGCGTGGTGTGTGCGTGTGTGGGTGTTCCTGTCGTCGAGGCGCGGCGGACGAGCTCGGGCGGCCGGCCGGCGGCGCCAGTCGTGTTCCGTGCGTCGCGAGGCTGCCGCGTCCCTATCGCGCCGAGCCCCCACTCGCGATCACAACTTTGTGCACTGGAAACTTTTCAGAGCAATTTCGGCCAGATCCGTTTGCCGCGCGTCATTGTCGCTTCCAATTTCAAACCGCATTGTACAGGGCGCCGTGCTAACTTCAGTGCGTGCACTATCCGTGCGTCGGTTCTACTCGTTCGGTCTATTTTTGAATATTCTCTAAACGCTGCGCCGCGAAGTTTTCGAAACGCAGTCCGCCGAGGCGGGTGAACGGCCTCAGTGTATGCACGCCTGCATCACGTCCCTTGTGTTTTTGTTGACGGATAACATTTTGTGCAGTTAACTTCGAACGTTGAATCCGAGAAACGTTATCTGTAAGTATGACCCCGGTTGATTTACGATACCCGCTGTCCATTTATCCGTTCGCACTCGCACTGCTGTTTAATAATGAATCTCTTAGATGTTTTATCAGTGTGTTGATTGTCCAATACATGACCAAGTTTTGTTAGTTTATGCGTGAATGTTGTAAAATTACAAACAAAAGTTTGACGTGGTCTCGTAGAGAGGCGCGTGTGTGTTTGTGAACTTGAACGTCGGCTCGCATGTGCGCGTGCTATGTACACACGCGCCAAGTGTATATACCTACAGATGATCTGTATTCTGTTGTGTACATACATATTCAAACATTTATAACGTGAACCTTTATGCCTATTGTAAGGCCGAATGCTTCGTAGTAGGTACGCTGCTGCGTACACAATGTAGGCAACATGCGGATTTAACTCTTGAATAATATTATGTTCACTCACTCGTTGTTTCGCTGTGTCCACGTCTAAGACGTGTGTGTTGTTGATAACGAGTGTATAGTTTATGTTAGTTGCTACTTTTTAACCGACTTTAAAATGGAGGAGGTTCTCAATTCGGTTGTTAGTATGAGAAATGATTTTCAGTATAATTAAACGTTGCTCAAAGTGAAATGACGCGATGCCGTGTTGTTGTAAACTAAAAATCAAGGTCGACATAAATTTATTCAAAAGTCATTATCGTGTGGATACGTAGGTATTACCTACATTTTAATCAGTCATAATGACCAGCACAGCTTTTTTCGTTAAACCACTACGTTAGAGATTAGATTTAATTAATTACATAAGCTGAAATTCCCGATTTTTCATTTAAGCGTTACCATTTTTCACGCTAACATCAAATGTTAACCATGTTTTGTGTTTCTTTTAAGAAATGTTAATATTTTTCACAAAGTTTCGTTTCACAAAGGGAACCTAACTTAAATATTAAGATATTGTTTAAATGGAACGCCATTACTTTAACATACGACTCTAGCCCTGCTATACGTTAACATACGAGTACTCGTATGTTAACGTATAGCTATGAAGTAAAAATGTTGAAAACGCTGCAAATGGAACGCGCGCGAACCAATAGGGTTCGAAGGCCAAGTGCACCGCAAGTTCTAGTTTTAAGTACTTAGAGACTGCGGTGTATAAGTTGTATCACTAATAGGTATCATCGGAAAAAAGTTGCATTTCCATTATTTTTTATTTTATTTTACTACACACACACACCACACACATATAGGTATTATTTCAACATTTGAGCCTGTAAAGTAACTCTGATAATGTGCATAATTAAAAATTAAATAACATGAATGTAATTAAATAAAGTTAGATTTGTTGTTGTCATTGAATTTATTCGATATAATTTCATAATAAATTTGGTGGCGTATTTTGTATTTTTTTTTCGTGTTTCCGAATTTAGATTAATCATGAATATCTGAAACCTACAAAATACATAAAAGACACACAAGTTAGTTGGTTTTTATTTTTTCTTGCGTAATTCAAAGATTAGACGTCGTTCAACTACATTTATGTTTTAGTAGAGGTGGGTGATATCAGTTTCTAACCAACTTAACAAAAAGTTGGTTCTCAATTCGACTCGACTGTATGTTTTTATGTTTGTTACGGCATGACTCTGTAATTTATTAACCGATTTGGTATTTTTTTAAAGAGTATACTTCCCAATTGGTCCCATTGTCACCAAAGTCAGGATCTGGTGATGGGATCCCAGGAAAATCGAGGGACACCCTTAAATTTAATAGGCACATCCAACGTGTTTCACGTTTTTTCTAAAGCTATTCAGGTATTTGCGTCTGGCAGTTATAGGTAGAGCTGATGATGGAAGGATCATTGACTTTTGGGAGTTTATAGGTTACTTTTTTTAAATGCAATAGGCATGTTTGACCCTCAGTTGTATTCTTTCAAGTTACTTCGGTGAGCTGGTATTAAATTTACTAAAAGATTATAATAAAACAATATTTAACAAAAAGGAAAAACCGACTTCAAAAACAAAAAAGTCAAAAATAATATTATAAGAATACCTCACACAACATCACATTCAAGGCGATACCAAATGTTTTTGAATATCAAATCGAAACAATATATCGATATTCGATATCAGATTTTGAAACTACCTCTAAATTTTTAGAATTTGTTTACTGTGAAGGTTCGAAACGAGATTCGATATGATTCACAGCGTACGGTTTTACAACAATGGCTTAGGCTTAGTGAAGATATTTTTGCTCTATCTATTGACAAACATCTACTGTCATATTGGGTATGTTAAACCTTATCTGTCGCAAGAGTTATTCGAATGATTATTCCTTCATACTTGTACACTCGAGTACAAAATTACAAAAATATGTAAGTACAAACATTGTTTGACAGACTCTATTAACTTCAAAATAAGGTAGAGTTGGTGGAGTATGACATATTTTCTTAACTTTGACCGTATCGATCTTGTACTCGAGTGTACCAGGCTTGGGTAGGGCTGGCTGCATTGATTCACATATTTTAATAAAACGATTGTTGGTAAATCGTTGAAATATTAATATTAGCTTTCGTGTTTTTGTTTATTTTTTTTATTACTTAATTAACACTCCACAGACTCGTGGTCCGTGCTCTTTTCATTTAATCTTTTCGTTTTGATCTATTTTAAAATTTATTATAAAATTATTAAGACTTACGACCACTTTTCACTCCTAATCTAAGGTAACTTGCCCAACTCAATCGTGTTTTTGGTTGGATAAATAACTAATAATCAATACAGGCGTATTCAAAAGCTATACTTATGATTCATGTATAGTTTCAAAAATCCGATACGATTCATATCAACCACTCCTATCTAGACTCTCTGGTGGTAATAATAGGCTCAGCCCCTGTAGCGTGACCATCAAACCCCGATATGGTTTATCGCAGTGGACTGTCGAAATATATACGTTTTTTATCGTATTTTGACAGTTCGCAGCGATAAACCGCTGAAATCGTGTTTTTTTTTTGGTGGTGGTGGTTTTTCTGCGGGGGCTAGTTGATACATTTTTTTTGAGGCAGCTCTATATCTATCTATCATCTCGCGGTCGTCTCAATCACAGAAACTCACTCAAGAAGAAACCATTTTTCTTCTAAAACATACCAAGAAAATCTAAAAAGAATAACATGTTATTTTATTATAGTCATGTTTGATATTGTTTTTGTAATAATTTTCCGGTTTTGTTCAATGATGTTCATCAAAAAGTGTCGCAAATATGTTTCGATTTATAAGATTGAAACAATATAGGTACCTACGAGTAGTATGAGGTGATGATATTTTGAGTTAAATGCTGCATTTTCTGTTTCAATAAACAAAGTAAACACTATTTAATTTTTTGATTGCTTTTCTGTCACTCCACTTAGTATGTTATTTTTCAATTAAATATTTCATCTCACACGTGAGTGTTTTCCTACCATTTTACTGCATTCGCTCTCACTCACATTCGCCACTACAATAATTAAGTGATGTTTCTTTCTTTTCACACACAACTGTGTTAACTACGTGTCTATATGAATTTGGAAAGAGCAATTTATCGCCTTTCAACAGTTTTATTTTAATTGCTTCTAACTTTCACTCTCTAGTTCTTTTGTACTAAATGTATAATAATAACGTACCAACTGAACCTTTATGGAATCTCTCCTTCCTTTTTAATTACTTTAATAAATATTTCTTAAGCTAGTTTTGATTTACAACATGTCTCCACACGAATTCTTTTTCTTTCATAGTAAATTCTTAATAAAACGTTCGTTATCCTTTCCCTAATATTAGTAAAATATAAAAGTTTAAATAAGGGACTTCTTTATCTTCTGTACCAATCTGACCTCTATAAGCCGAAGATTTAATCAACTTACCAACAAATTAATGTTCACGTTCAATTTAGACGTTTCCCTTTGAGATAAAAGGTGACCCATATCAAAACAAAATTGTCATGAATCTAATATCATAATTTTATTTCCCTAATCCGATTTGACAAGATATCACTTAATTCGCAACGTCGTCAGGCTAATTATTAAAAGCACTTCCACTCGCTTAGCTGGTATTTTATTGGTGATCAAAATATATAATTAATTTTTCAAACGCTTTTAACCTTATGCTATCGGTGTAGTGTAGCTTTTTATAATGAGCTACCACAAAGTGTCACCGACTTACCATTTCATAAATTTAAAGCTCACGTCAAAAAAACTGTCTTGAGTAAAGCTTATTATAAGGTGAGTGAATATTTAAGTGATTACACTATATGGAGTTGGCTTGTCCAAGTTTGCTATCAAAGTTTTTAGACTTCCGCGATTTGTACACATTTTAAATACAATTGACTCGGGTCTATTTCGCGGTTAACAATAACTATATTGACTTACTGTTTCCCGACGTTTCGGCCGAATTACATCAGGCCGTGGTCACGGGATGACTGCCGAGGCTCAGCGACGTCTTCGCAAAGCGCGGGTTTCACGACTACCCTCCGCTTGATCTTCAGAATTTTTATCAGTATCGTCGGTACCTCGACATACCACACTCACGACATCTACACACTGACGTTTTTTACAAGTACCGCACTGCCTAAACTTGCTAATAACAGGGTTCCAGGTAGTTGATAAACGGTATCCATCTTCCCGGTTGAAGTTTTTATGTTTTTTAATTTCAACCGCTTCTCGTGCTATTCTGGAATAATAGTGACGATCGGTGGAGAGGACCTGAGGTTTGTGCAGTTCTATCCAGTGGTTGGTTCCTGAATCCAGCAAATGTTCAGCAATGGCAGACTTACCCTTTTGCAGGTTTTTGACAGCTGCGATATGTTCCTTGACCCTTTCAGCTATTGTCCTTTTGGTCTGCCCGATGTAGGAACTACCACAACTGCAATCAACCTTGTATACGCCAGGGGTTTGCAAGGGAACGATATCTTTTGGTGTCCGCAATAGTTGGGATACTTTGGAGAACGGACTATATACAGTCTTAATGGAGTAATGCTTCAGTACTGTTCCAATTTTGTCCGTAACACCTTTAAGATAAGGCAAAAAGGCGGGAACTCTGCAAACGTCCACTTGCCTTTGCCTTTTGTTCTTCAGACGTCGTATGCTTCCCTTGTATCCGTTCCGCTGAAGTACTTCCTGAACGTGTGCGAGCTCACTATTCAAATGTTCAGGGTCACAGAGGTCATATGCTCGATTAGACAGCGATGTCACTACGGATTGCAGTTGCCGTGGGTGGTGATGCGAGTTGGCATTGAGGTAGCGGTCAGTGTGTGTGGGTTTTCGATACACCGTGTGTCCCAATGTTCCGTCCTCTCTCACTCTCACTTTTACATCGAGAAAGGCCAACGATCTCTCCATCTCCATTTCATAAGTGAACCTTATATTCGGATGTATGGAATTTAGGTATTTTATAAATTGTTCTACTTCCAGCTGGCCACCTTTCATGATGCAATAGACATCATCTACGTATCTTTTCCATATCTTCACGTGTGCTGACTGCATATCTATGCGTTTCTCAAAGTGTTCCATCCAGATGTTAGCCATAACCGGTGCTACGGGGCTCCCCATGGCCACACCATCGATCTGGAGGTAGTATTGTCCACGATGAAGGAAATAATTGCCATCCAAGCATTGCTGTAGTAGAACAATATATTCACTAGAGAGACCATTCTCCCTTAGCATTGTCTCGATGACATCAAGGCAGTCTTTAATTGGAACATTTGTAAAAAGTGACTCAACATCAAAACTCACCATCACTTCGTCCGGTTCGACTTTAAGACTCCTGATGATGTCGACAAAATGGCGAGAGTCCCTCACGAATGATGCCGTCCTTCCTACTAATGGCTGCAGTACAGAAGCAATATGTTTCGCTAAATCATAGGTGGGAGAGTCAATTTGACTGACTATTGGGCGTAGTGGTACATTTGTCTTATGTACCTTAGGCAGACCATACATCTTTGGAGGTTGAACGCTCTTGGGTCTGAAAAGGCGTTGGAACACATCATCCGCGAAAATAAAAGATCATGAAAATCTTTTCTTTTATCGTGGACAATACTACCTCCAGATCGATGGTGTGGCCATGGGGAGCCCCGTAGCACCGGTTATGGCTAACATCTGGATGGAACACTTTGAGAAACGCATAGATATGCAGTCAGCACACGTGAAGATATGGAAAAGATACGTAGATGATGTCTATTGCATCATGAAAGGTGGCCAGCTGGAAGTAGAACAATTTATAAAATACCTAAATTCCATACATCCGAATATAAGGTTCACTTATGAAATGGAGATGGAGAGATCGTTGGCCTTTCTCGATGTAAAAGTGAGAGTGAGAGAGGACGGAACATTGGGACACACGGTGTATCGAAAACCCACACACACTGACCGCTACCTCAATGCCAACTCGCATCACCACCCACGGCAACTGCAATCCGTAGTGACATCGCTGTCTAATCGAGCATATGACCTCTGTGACCCTGAACATTTGAATAGTGAGCTCGCACACGTTCAGGAAGTACTTCAGCGGAACGGATACAAGGGAAGCATACGACGTCTGAAGAACAAAAGGCAAAGGCAAGTGGACGTTTGCAGAGTTCCCGCCTTTTTGCCTTATCTTAAAGGTGTTACGGACAAAATTGGAACAGTACTGAAGCATTACTCCATTAAGACTGTATATAGTCCGTTCTCCAAAGTATCCCAACTATTGCGGACACCAAAAGATATCGTTCCCTTGCAAACCCCTGGCGTATACAAGGTTGATTGCAGTTGTGGTAGTTCCTACATCGGGCAGACCAAAAGGACAATAGCTGAAAGGGTCAAGGAACATATCGCAGCTGTCAAAAACCTGCAAAAGGGTAAGTCTGCCATTGCTGAACATTTGCTGGATTCAGGAACCAACCACTGGATAGAACTGCACAAACCTCAGGTCCTCTCCACCGATCGTCACTATTATTCCAGAATAGCACGAGAAGCGGTTGAAATTAAAAAACATAAAAACTTCAACCGGGAAGATGGATACCGTTTATCAACTACCTGGAACCCTGTTATTAGCAAGTTTAGGCAGTGCGGTACTTGTAAAAAACGTCAGTGTGTAGATGTCGTGAGTGTGGTATGTCGAGGTACCGACGATACTGATAAAAATTCTGAAGATCAAGCGGAGGGTAGTCGTGAAACCCGCGCTTTGCGAAGACGTCGCTGAGCCTCGGCAGTCATCCCGTGACCACGGCCTGATGTAATTCGGCCGAAACGTCGGGAAACAGTAAGTCAATATAGTTATTGTTAACCGCGAAATAGACCCGAGTCAATTGTATTTAAAATTTGTCCAAGTTTATAAAATTGTATGTACAATAAATTATGTTTATTCATTTTTTTGACTTTCTAAGTGTATGTAATATATTACATACACTTAGAAACATACCGATATGCATACCGATTGTATTTTTTTATCTTTTAATAATTAATGTCATGATCAGGTGTACAAAAACCAATATTGTAAATAGCGATTTAAAAGAGGAGACAAAAAATTTGACCTTCCGAGTTTCTTGCCTGTTCTTTTCGAGAAGGCTCTCCCGATTTCCGAACAGCCTCCCTAGACCATTGCCACACGCTAACCTTTCCGCAGTTGTTCCGCAGAAAAAATGTATGGAGATGACATTAGCTGCGGAAAAAATAGCGTGGGGCTACTTGTATTTGCAGACATAGCGTGTGGCATTTGTCTAGGGGGGTTGGTGTCTCGTTCCGCAAGGTGCAGGTACTGACCGGACATGGTTGTTTTGGCCACTACCTGCACCGGGTCGCGCGTCGGGAGGAAACGCCGCAGTGTCATCACTGCGACGCTCCCGACGACACTGCCGAGCACACCCTGTTGGTGTGCCCGGCCTGGCGACGCCAGCGCAGCGAACTCATCGCTGCGCTGGGTGACGGAAACCTCTCGCTGACGAGCATGGTCTTGGCCATGCTCCGCGGCGAGGCGGAATGGGGGGCTGTCACCTCCTTCTGCGAGGACGTCATCTTGCAGAAGGAGGCCGCGGAGAGGGAGCGGGAGAATGATCCTCAAGCCGCTCCCATCCGCCGCAGACGGACAGGCAGGCGAAGGCGGGCATTCGCACAAGCGATGCCCGCCTAATGACTCTGCCGTGGAGGCCTGCGTGCACGGTTGGCCCCGTGCACGTCGCCGTAAGGCCCTCCGTCTGGGGATTGCCCCCTTGGCGATAGCCCGACCAGTTAGGTCGGGCTAGCCCGGACGCGTCGGTAGTGGTAGTCGCAGTGTGGACCCTACCACGCGCGCCCATAAGGGCAGGGAGAACACCGGGGGGTTTAGTGGGTAGGCCCGGCACTCTGCCGGGAGAGCCCCACACACGCTCGTCGTCTAGCTAACGGCGAGTACGGAGCGGACACGCATTCGAAAAAAAAAAAAAAAAAAAGGGGGGTTGGTGTAGAGTCAACATTTTTTTCACACCTACTTGTATTTGCAGACATAGCGTGTGGCATTTGTCTAGGAGGGTTGGTGTAGAGTCAACATTTTTTTCATTCCTACTTGTATTTGCAGACATAGCGTGTAGCATTTGTCTAGGGGGGCTGGTGTAGAGTCAACATAGTTTTCATTCCTACTTGTATTTGCAGGCATAGCGTGTGGCATTTGTCTATGGGGGCTGGTGTAGAGTCAACATTTTTTTCATTTCTACTTGTATTTGCAGACATTTTGATTATATTCAGGATGTATGCACATTCAAAGGTTAAACATTTTCCTTCTAATTAGAATTTTGTTTTCTTTTGACGTCAATAAGTGCCTGTGTTGAATAAAGAATTTTGAATTTTGGATTATTTATTGATATTATATTTGTACTAAATTTGTATATAATGTGCGACACTTCATAATTATTATGATATATGTAGATGTAAAGTCTACCGCGGCTTTTAGGGTGTATCGAGGTTGCTCATAATTTGAATATGCTTATTGTGCAGATTTATGGGATGAAAAGATTGCAATACAAATTTTCACTGTTAACAAACTATGCGAGGTATTCGTCAAATCGGTTGAAGATTAGTGATGCATTTCTGAAACTATAAATCAGAATAACCAGTGGAAATTGCGTAACGTTCGAAACCGCAGCGAAATCACTGCAAAGATAATTATGTCAACTGTGGTGTAACGGTTGCGTGTTATCAGTAATGAATTTGTTTATGGTTTCGAAAGCAAAAAATTACAAATTACAATAAAAATTTCGCCAGTTAAATAACTGAACAAATAGAAACTTAAAATATTAACAAAAGATGATTGTAGTTTTTATGACTCGCCACAGCTGAAGTCTTAATATTCCTGATCTCTAACACCAACTCCAATATTAAGTTACTTGATCATTTATCACGTTTTATGTTTAATTATTGCTCAATATTCTTAGTTTATTTTAACTTTTAGCCTTATCGTCACTTAACAACGGCTGAAATGAAGGCTCAAACATTGTGAATAAAAAATACTAACAAAATTTCAGTTCATCATCGCAGCTCATATACGTCCCCACCGAGGGCTCGAGCCTACCCTATGTTAGGGTGATTAGGCCTTAGTCGACCACGCTGGCCCAGTGCGGATTGGTCGACTTCACATATACCTTTGAATTTCTTCGCACATGTATGCAGGTTGCCTCACGATGTTTTCCTTCACCGTAGGAGCGTCAGACAAATGTACATATGAAATTCGAAAAACGAAAAACACATTGGTACATGGCGGTCTCGAACCCGCACCTCCCGATTGGAAGGCAAGCGCCGAGTCCACAGCGCTAAATTTCAGTTAAATACTAAATACGTTTAAATAAGAATTGTCAATGTTAAACCAAAAGAATGTTTGAGGAGACAAGAAGCGTTATAAATGGAATGATAAATATATAGTGTTGTGTTGTACATACCCACCAATAGACAGACTACCTTATTGTCTTTGATTTTAAGCATTGTTGAAACTGTTTTGTCATTCTCGGAAACATTAAGATGGAAGCTATAATTTGAAGTTAGAGAATTGAAAGATAAAGAAGCGCTCAGCAGTCGTAAAATACAATTGTAAATTAAATACTTAAATGGCATGAAACAAAAGCTATTAAATTGAAATTCTTAAGTCTTTAATGTATTTGTGTTTCAATTTTGGTTGAGGAAATTTACTGATTATAATTATTGCGCTTGTAAATTTCAATCGGTCCAAAACAGTGAGGCCGCTGAGGTTACAATCCTGGACTTCTTCCAAAATTTGAGTTGAGTCAATATGCCAATCACTTAACGATTATGTTGTTTAGATATGTACCGCAGTATCAAATACGCCAATCCATTTGAGTATATTGAACATAATGCTCTTTTCAATCAAAGTTTGAACCTCCAAGATCCAATCATGAATTTGGATGTAATCTCATTCCAATCATGACCTTTCTGTACTAGTTATGATCATATAGGTTTGCTGATAAATTACACATTTTACTTGCTAAAGTAATTGAGGTTTTTTTTTACTGTTCTTGTTGTTTTAAAATTGCTTTTGTCTACGGGCAGTGGTACATCTTGTCGATTTTTAGTGAAATGGAACAAAATCTACAGGTTTATTGAAAAATAACAGTATAGCTTGTTATATTTTCAATAAGTATTCATGCTTTCATTGTTGCTTTCTGAAACGTCGATGATAATATATCAAAACATTATCGTATCTTATTATAACTAGCATCACCTTCATTTTTCTTATAAAATATTTCTCTTAAGGCTGGTTGCTGTAGGCAGTGTATATTTTTTTCCTTTATGAAAATATTCTGTGAATTGTACGAGATTTTACTGTAAAAGATGTATTACAAGGAATTCGCATATTATTTTATATATAAATTGTTTGTTAGAACAAATAGTCGAGAATAATGGTTGGAAAGGTTTCTTTCAATTTTTTTTATTATTTTGAATCAATTTATTAGGGATCGTTGAAAAAGTCCATTGTAAGATAAAGTTTTTCGATTTAAATCAATACATTTTATACCTGAATTAATTAAAAATATAATCAAACCACCAATTATTTGAGAATCTATTAGGTCTCATTCAATGGAGCCGAATGTCGCTCCCGCAATGTCCAAGGCAACGTAGTAATGGTAATTGACAATTTAGAGACATGCCTGCTTTAATTGACTGGACGGTTATGTATCATTACATCAATTTTCACTGTAAATATTGCTTAAGACATTATTGTTACTTCCGTTAGGGTATACATCAATTTCTACGTCTATACTTTAGATAAGCGAGTTTTGATAATGGTGTGGTAGTTTCGTTTGCTTGTTCTAATTTTATTTGGCGTTAAATATTGTTTTAAGTGAAGAGAATAATGTGTTTTTCATTTATCATTTCATTTATTAAACACTGGAGACCTTCGACACGGGTAGCATTAATTGGTATTAAACTTACATTAGGTATTTGTATGTTACCTAATAAGTATATTTATTTATGCATCGTTCTTATTACTTCAATATACCATAATCTATTCATTAAAAGTTTTACAGAATCTTGCGGATATCGTCACATTAATTTCGACGATTTAAAAGAGAACAAAGATTTTTATTTTCACTTGTTCAACCATGTGGGCAATGAAAAATTGTACGCACATTTTTACATTTGAAATTTTCCTGCGCAATTCACACAGATAGCGTCGCCTTATCATGACCACGGTGAGCTTGTAAACTTTCCCGTGTTAACGGCTGCTTATGTGGTTTCTGTTTAATAACACAGAGGTTGATCACGCTGTCTTGTAGTAACTGGCAAGCTTATGGTTAGACACGCGACGTGCTCGCGAAGCAAGGAAAACAATACTAGTATATTTTCCACAACTAGAAAATTATTTGCTCACCGAAGCACAGAGAAATGTGGAATAATGAATCTACACGAACTGGCATCTTTTTTTTTTCATTCTATTTTTATTATTCAAAGTTAATTTAAAGAATTAATAAGGCAATTATCACAGAGACGCTCACGTCGACCAGCCTATAAATAATAGTTTTATTTGGCATAGAAAAGCAAATGTCAAACACATTATAAAGATATAAGGCTGTGTTTAGTATGTAAATAGCGAGCGTTATCTTCACAACTTTGTTTTTCGATTGAGTAAATTAGGCGTACAGTTGACACCCGCATTACGTTGTTATAATGTCGGATTTAAAATTTTATTGTGGTAGCGTACATTAATTATGACTAGATAGAGGCTTTATGAAAACCTCTTTTAAACATTGACAATAAACTTAACTGTATACTTTTAATCCTTATATTAATAAGATATACATTCCTATTTAAGACAGCACAAACTGTTGATTTGTTTGACTAATAGATATAGATATACTTAGATCTACTGCTGTGGCAATAGGGCTGCTGATGGGGTATAAAAAATGAACAGCTAATGTCCGTCAGTTACATAAAAAAAAAATATCAGAGACGTATTTTTCGCGTTGTCGAAATAACAAAAAACGACTCAGATAAAGCGATTTAAGAGTAGAGGCTCGCTACGTTATAACGTACCTACTAAAATATCTACACAGGCGTGACGTCACGCGTAATTTCAAATCAATGTACCTATCGGCTCTGTTGTTTGATGAGGTAGAAAAAGAAATAAATAACGTGTCCAATAGTTTTAATAATCTGTATAAACACAATTTTGTCATTATCCCCATTGAACCTAATTCTTCTAGAGAAGCTGCAACTAGTCTTAATCCACGACGATCCTGACAGGTCCCACCAATGGATTCAATACTTACTACTCTAAAGTTGACTGTGATCCATTGATTTGCAAATTCTTTTGTATGAGCAAGTCAAATCAATTTGAGATCTGACCGCATTTTTTTCTTGCCAACTTGTGACATAAGATCGCTCACCCTTTAAACTGAATCACAGCTATGCACAGCAGAAACACATGTCGCAGTGGCCTTGAATTAGACGACCGAAACTAGTCAAGTGCCTATGAATAATAAGTGAAATCGTAGCGAACGAATGTGTCAGTCACGTCAAAAAGTGTAACGACACAGGGATGCGAGCGAGATCGCTACCGCCTGACGACCTCTATTCGTTCTAAACTCTGCCGCTATCTCATCCATGGCGTATATCTGGCGCCTCTTAATTGCTCCAGACTAATAATTATTATCTGTTCGCGTGCGTCGCCCCGCCCCTCCCCGGTACGCATCAACGGCATAGTACAAAGGCGACAGTGGAATATTTTATTTATTTTTTACTTCATTGATTTTTGTTTACTTGACAATGCGATAACAATGCTGCATAATCGATTCTTATTTTCATAACCGCATGCTGGTATTATCAAAACCTTCATTAATATTGGAAAAAAAAATATATTGACAGTCACATATCCATACACGCAAAAAAATCTCACTTATGCACATCACATATAACGTAGTATGAATTTAAATCGTGCTTAGACAGAGCTTAGGTGTGCTGCTACAAGGCATGTACTCCAAGGATACAACATGGGTTTGGCACCCATGTGTCCATCCCTCTAATACTCGTATTATAAATTCAAAAGTAACTCTGTCTGTCTGTTATGCTTCCACGCCTAAGTCAGTGAACCAATTTTATTTAAATTTGGTATACAGTTAGTTTAAGCCCTGAGGAAGGACATAAGCTTTTTATCTTCTAAACGAGTTCCTTAGAGATCGCGTCATCGTCATCACAGCTCATATACGTCCCCGTCGAGGGGCGCGAGCCTACCCTAACTAGTTAGGGCGATTAGGCCTTAGTAAAACCACGCTGGCCAAGTACGGATTGGTTGACTTCACATACACCTTTGAATTGGGATGATGACTGAATTCAAATTTTTACGTCTCGGCATTAAATATTAAAATACCGTGGAAAAAGATGCAGTCCTGTGAAATTAGAATTAAAATCGGCTTAGAAATACATTAGATACAAGCATTTTAAGTTGTTAATTTGAAGGCGATTAGACAGAGAGATCCGACATCAACCGTGACGTCATTGTTGAGTACGGCCATATAAACTCCTTGTAAATTGCCGTTTTGCTAGAAAGAGATGGAGAAAAATCTTTAATACCTTATATCTTGGTTGTTTTTATAGTTATTTAAACCGATTTTTTCTTTCTGTTTATTATATGAATGAGCTTCTATTAAAGCAAAAAAAAATTTTTTTGTCATCTAGCCAATTACTTCGTAGGTGAATGCATGTTTCCTCGCGATGTTTTCCTTCGCCGTAGGAGCGTCAGATAAATGTACATATGAAATTCGTGAAACGAAAAACACATTGGTACATGGCAGGATCGATCCTACTCGGAGCACAGTCCAGTGCCGGGGCCACAGCGCCACCGACGCTCGCGTGATATGACCAAACTCTCAAGACTTGTAGAGTCACTCGCGCGGTATTGACTCAAAAAACTCCAAGCGATCATAAGAAACACTGACAGAAGTGAACTCTGGCGATCACACTCACACTCAGAACATAGCATGACGTCATTTAGCTGAAGTCTTCTGAATAGTTAGAGGTACTACATATTTACATCGAATGAATGAATGGATCAAATGAATCGCTGTAGAGTCCACAGCGATTTATAATTTCTATTGAAATTAATCAAAATGTCCATTGAACATACGGAACATTTTTTGTATTTCGACTTTCACTTTTATTTATCATTCGATTCGAAGCCCTGAATGGGTGATAGTTAAAATAAAATTAATGATTCAAAAGATGTTTTTATCAAGTCATATTTGAATAAATAAAAAAAGATTATTAATCGACTTCATAAAATGAAAGGGTTCTTATTCTTAATTCGTCGCATATTTTTTTGTATGTTACGCGATTGATCCACCAACTGTGGACTGATTTTCAAAATTATTTTTGTATTCGACAGATACTCTTAGGTGAGGTGGTCCCATTGTCACCAAAGTCAAGATGTGATGATGGGATCCTAGGGAAATCAAGGGGAAATCCTTAAATTTATAGGCACGTCCAACGTTTTTCATGTTTTTTTTACTGAAGCTATGCAGGTATTAGCGTCTGGTAGTCATAAGCCGAGCTGATGATGGAATGATCATTAACTTTAAGGAGTTGGAGGTTAGTTTTTTAAATACAATAGGCACGTATTGACTCTTAGTTGTATTCTTTCAAGTTACTTTGCTGAGCTGGTATTAAATTCACTAAAAACATAGTAAAATAAAAACCGGCTTCAAAAACATTTAAAAGTCAACAATAATATGAGAAGACAACATCAGATTTTTAAATTGAAGTCGGTGTCAAGCGATGGTATCCTAGAAAGTCTTATTTGGCACCGACTTCAAAATAAAAATGTGATGTTTTGTGTATTATCGTGTTTTTGAAGTCAGTTTTAATTTTTTTAACTTTTTAATTTTATTCATTCGTTTCTTATTGCTGTTGTGGAATTAAAGTGGAATTAAAACGCGTTGTATAGATTGCGAAAAAATACGCCGTAACTAACAGCTCCTTTGACCATGCAGGTATGCTGTATTATCATTGTACTGTGTCAACATTTCAAGGAACGCACACGCATATGTTGTCGGGCACGTGCCGCGAGCTAAGTACACAGCGGTCACGTGGAAAATATCAGTCTATACAGAGATTAAAGTCCCGTCAGCTATGGGTTTCCTCGTCAATGCCGCTATGACTGGCACGTTGTGCTGTGTGAATGATGGATTGAAAGAACCCCAACACAAGCGGGCGATGTAATTTGAAATTGGTCCTGCTATATCGTTATGTCAGAGGGAAGATTTATGATACAAATATGACCCGTAGTACAATCGAAAACAGGCAAAGACCGCGCCGATGCTCTGTCGGCTGTTTTCTATACACGATTGAAAATTAGACAGATGAAATGGGTTTCGGCACATTCAGTGTAGGTACCTACTTATAGCAATTTTTTTCGCTACTGACGCAATATCACATTTACGAATTTCGCTCATTTTGCAATGAGCTTTGCCAATTTATCTTTATTACGTTGGATATCAATCATATTATACGGTTTGCTAACCGTGTGAATCAGCAAATATGAGTTTAAACAATATACTTACGTTATATAAAATAATGCGATATCTTTGAATATCGAACAAAACATGTCATATAAATATATTGTGTTCGTTAAGAAATCTGGTAGCCGCAATTAAAATTAATTGAACGAATTCGATAATTCGAATTCATAATTATGAATTCACGTCATATATTATTACGAAAGAGCAGGAAATTGAATGTTTTAATGAACACTAAAACTAGTATTCTATCAACAAAAATAGTTGTTTTTTTTTATATTCACGTAAGCTAAAGCTATAGAAGAATAAATTACTAAAGTACCGGAGGGAGACTCTGTTCCAGTGTCGACTGCTTGGGCACCTCCTCACCCATTTCTGCTGCAAAGCAGCAGTACTTGCATTGCTGTGTTCCGGTTGAAAGGGTAAGATATGGCAGTGAAATTACTGGGTACCGTAACTTTACATCTTATGTCACAAGTTGGCAACGTACACTGTGGTCCTTGGGGGTTGCAGATAGATTTGCTGCAGATCTCGCAAGAACCACATGAACTGTAGGTGACTGTTACCACTTACCGTCTGGGGGGTAATTTGCATGTTCGCCAACAAAGTTGTATAAAAAAAATTCTTGACATTCCTCCCTAGTCTTATCACGATCAAAGTAATCTTGACGTTATCGATCGAAAGAGCGATCTGCTACAATTTAAACGTGCTCAAACTTTCCCCAGTCGCCGTTTTAAGTTTCGACATAGCTAATCTTGTCCAGATGATCATGACTCGAGCCTTGGCGAGGCCGCAAATGGCAGTTCACTTTTCAATTGTACTATAGGGGAGGTCATTTCAATACGTCCACGTGTTTACGTGGCGTCGAGGAAACCAAGATTAAGTGGCGACGAGTTAGTTCCATTATTCCCTCGCAGGGTGAACAACCTACCCTTGAGACTTGTCTGGAATAACAACTATTGTAGGGCACGTAACTTCGCCGTGTTACCTTAATGTATCGACTCGCACCGCAAGCTACCGGCGGCGCGGCGGCGTTGTAACAAGGATAGTAATAAGTTTTAACAACGTAAGCGAACTTTTCTTGTATTAGTGTCATTCGCGGCAGATGTCTCCTGCTTACGAAATATATTTAGGGTTCCGTGCTTCAAAAGGAAGAAAAAAAAACAAAAAAAAAACGAGGCCCTTATCACTTTGTTGTCCGTCTTTTGGTTGAGCGAGACCCTTTTTCTTGGGAACGCGTAGAGACATCAAACTGATTTTTTTTTAATGTAAAATACTCGGGTGTGCGGTTTCTTTTAGGCTGTGAAAAAAATCTTACTTGTAAGTCAATGCAGTCAAAAGATATGACCGTTTATGTGGCATATTTTCGCGAACTGCGATTTCACAAGGGAATCAAAAGCAATAGGGTACTACTTTCCGTTGACTTAAAATCATGAAAGACAAGAAGCAAGGTCTTATAGCTGTAAATATGTATATAATGTTATTGATACAGAAGAAAATGAATTTAATAGATCGCCGACTTATATGCTTTACTTAACGCAGCATCGCCCGCGTTGTTTTTGTTTTCCCGTGGGAATTTTATATTTTCCCGTAGAAAAAATAATTTCGTAGCCTATGTTAGTCAGGGATAATGTAGCATTCTAATAGTAAAGAATTTTTGAAATCGGTTCAGTAGTTTTTGAGTTAATTTGCTACATACATACATACAAATCTTTCCTCTTTATAATAATAGTTTAGATAGATTGCATGTGTCGCTGATCTCTTTCTGCTCGTGGATGTCGTAGTTGGATCATTTCCTTCCTGTCTAAGTAGGGATCTTTCTCAGCCATATTCCCAGCCATTCCCAGGAATAATTTTGTTACTGTGTAAATAATGACATATATTTGTTTAGCCAACACTATATAACACGGTATACATATATGCTGTATTGTATGGTTTCTCTCACTAATGGAAATAAACAATTACGTCCCTAGAACTTATTGTTTGTGCAGAGACAAAGCATAACCGAATCGTATGTTTGTTATTATAACGAACGAACACACTGACAGAAAAATAAATAGGCAAACGTTGGTAATTGGCATCCAGTGTCACGAATAATGATAGCGGCGATGACTGATACGAGTATGTTTAGGTACTCGACTCTACCAAATAATCTTTGCTAGATATCGAGCTAGCGTAAGATTTCAAAGCCATCCAACACCAAAGAGGGTCTTCACAAACTCGCTCGTGAAATAACATTGGAATTGAACTAAAGCGATCAGCAATCAAACACGTCATTGTGTGGCGATAACGGGCGACTGGTTAATTCTATATTATGACGGAGGGGGCTTGTCGCGATAACGCGAGGTCAAACTGTACGCGATACAGTGGCGTCTCTGTGCACGATTAAGATTTTTCCCCCCCCCCCCCCCCCGTTCAATGTTTGTGAAGCTCTTCTTGAACCAGTCCTTTCACTGTGGAATACTGTTTTTTTGTTGTTGTTCAATGATATAAAGAATGCTGCAATTGCGCGATAAAGTTTATAATGTTTTAAAATAACGAGTATTTGACGTACATTTAATTTAATGGTATTTGTATTGGTCAAGAACGGTACTAACGTTGGGTATTTATGATGGGTATTTATTTTCAGCTCTCCAGCACGAAAGCTCCTGCGATGCCTAAAAACTCAATGCTATCGAACACTGCTCACCTGCAGCAAAGCAATTTTGTTGCGAGTGGTTCGTTCAAAATTCGAACACCACCTTTACGATTACTCGACGCCGAAAAAGAGGTTTTTAATAAACTTTCTCAGTTGCTTACTTATCCATTGTTTTGTTTTCTCCCCAATCAAAGTGAAAACTTGTACGTTTCACGTGAGAGCAATTTTTTATGTCTCCTAAACTCACATCAAAGCTTTGCTCTCTTGTTAAACGAACAACTGTTATTTAACGTTAATTAATTAATGAAGCCGTAAATAATGCAAAAGTCGAGACACGAACACGGTTGCCGACACGCTTAACTTTAGCCGAAACACGTGTGTGCATTTGTTGTTTACATTCAAGCACCGTATAAAAAAGTGTTTTGTGCCTTTGAACTTGTGTCAGTGGGAAGGTCATTACCTAAACATTGGTCCTACAAAAAATGCATACGTCGCGTAATGTTTTACAAAATTGGTAGGTATACGAATCGAAGAAGATATTATCGGATACAATATCCGGCGTAAAGATACTAAACATATAATTCTACGGACCTTAATAAAATAATTTAAAATCCTTTAAAATCTTTTGAAAAAATTTAAAATCCCTTCTTAGTGTGCGACCGCATTTTGAATTAAAAAAACATCTGTCCAAATTTCACGTTTCTACCACTAGCGGTTACGGCTGTGCGTGCGTCTACATCTCTTTACTAGCTCTCCGCTCGCGGCTTCGCCCGCGTTATTTTTGTTTTACCGTGGGAATTTATATTTTCCCGTAGGTATAACAATTTTTTAGCCTATTTAAGCCCGGATAATATTAACATTACCCTTTTCTGCACCACCCTAAGGTTGACTGGAAGAAAATGCCACAGGCATTAAGTCCGCCTTTGTACTTATAATATGTACACTAAGAATAAATAAATAAATGAATAATAAATTTCGTAGAAATTGTAGCAGATTTTAAATATTTTCCATATAGAAACTTTTGCACCCTAAGGGGGTGAATTTCAATAAACCATGAAATACGTGTTCAATGAAATATTTTTAAGAGCATGAATCTCAAGTTTTATCAAAATCGTTGCTAATTTAAAGATTTTTCCATACAAACTTGCAAGCCATATTTCATCCCTTTAGGGTTAAAATTTTTTAAAATCCATTCTTAGTGTACGTCTGCATTTTGAATTAACTGAACAACTGTCCAAATTTCGAGTTTCTACCGTTAGCGGTTACGGCTGTGCGTGCGTCTATACATATAGATGGGAACATCTGCGTCTATACATACGAGTTTAGATGGGAACATCTCCTTTTATATAGATAAAGAAATAATATCAAACTGCGCATAGTAGAATTTTATTTTCTATGGGTATTATTCTTTTCCACTAGGACTGCGTTAATTCAGATGAAAGATCTTTCAAAAAAGATTACGCTATTGAATTCTTTCAACAGCAGTGAGGCATTGTTGGGAATGCGAAAAACATTTTTATTTCTCTCGCCATCGATTTATTTGTCGAATTGGATTCTATATTTAGTACACTGGTACCTACTCAGTTCTCAAATCAACATCGCTTAATCGCCTTCATTGGGAATTAATATTGGGATCTAGTAAAGCGTAATCTACTTAGTCCCTAATCTCGACAATTTTCGGTCCGTAAACTAAACTTTGCTCGTTCTATTTACCTAGGGCAGTGGATCTTCTAGCTAGGGGATTACACGGGGCAAGGGTCCCGTCATCGTTTTGTCAATAAATCCTACATTCATTCAGGGCCGCTGATCGACGATCCAATTTGCTTTTTCAAGTCACAGTTTGGTGTAGGGTTTTAAAATCGTGCCCGACGGTTTCGGATTTAAACGTGTGATTGTACACCTGCTTTTAAACTTTTATTTCCATTTGCTTTTGGCAGTGCTTTTGGGTTGGGTCTTTTTGATCGACATCAAAAACGGTGAAGGTTCTTTGTTCGATTATATCTTTTTTAGATGTTCCGGCAATTGTACACTTTTTTTGAAATATATTTTGTATTCGAAATATTTCAAAGGTCCCATTGTCAGCAGGTCAGGATCGAATATTGGGATACCAGGCAAATTGAGGAAGAACCTCGAATTTTATAGGCTTCTTCTTCTTTCAGTGCCTCTTCAATCGTAAAGGTTGGCCGTCAGCTTCTTGTATTCTTCTCCGTCAGTCGCAAGACGAAACAGTTGCTCAACGGAGATAATGCCGGTCCACTCCCTAATGTTTGGCAGCCACGATTTTCGTCGTCTCCCAGCGCGTCTCTTTCCCACCACCTATCTAGCCCATCATTATCAACCGAAGCAGTCTATATCGAATTTGCGAACAGTCAAATAACGTTGACTGTTCGCATCATATTTCGGGACTTTCGTTGTTTATAGGCTTACATTGTTCACATTTTTCGTGAGCTATTCAGGTGCGGTTGTTATCTGTTGCTGAAAAGATTTACTGGACAAATTCTTAAATATATGGGATAGAAAAAAAAAATATTTTACAAAAAATGGACTAATAAAATTATCGATGCGATGATCTACTCGTGTCTACTCCGAAAGTCACACCGAAATCACCTAAATTGGTAAAATCTGATTTTTGTATGTTTTCTCTTAAACGTAAGTTTTGTGTTTTTTAAGTGATATTTTTGTGATATTTTTTTACATTTATGGAAGACTAGCTTGAATATTTAATTACATATTAAATTTCTTAGTAGCTTAAGTTAATAAAAGTGTTTTATCCCTTATTTCAACCTGTTCGGGTTTATTTTTGTATCAAAAGATAATCTATGTGTATGTCTCTTTTTAAAGGGTCCATCTTATTCTCAGAATTTCATAGAAACTTTGTAGGAGATTTTGGTTTTATTTAGCAAAGTAATAAGTAATAATAAGTTTGAGCAGCTTCTTCAGGGATAAACATTGATTTCCTTTCGTCGCAAAACACCTAATTCTTACTATAGTATTACGGGCCTGTAAATGGTGGTGTAGTATCAAATTCCCCTTCGGCCACTTCTAAACTAATGACGTGTTGACGAGTTGGTTACTAAATCTTCGAAACCAGCTTGTCAGTTCACCCCACAGAATTTGTTTTACAGATTCAGAAAAAAGTTCTCAACAGCAAACTGTCAATAAATAAGACGTAATAATCAATTATACGGCCGCTAATGACACAATCCAATTAGCTTATATC
This sequence comes from Schoenobius gigantellus, assembly GCA_963935595.1. Taxonomy (NCBI): domain Eukaryota; kingdom Metazoa; phylum Arthropoda; class Insecta; order Lepidoptera; family Crambidae; genus Schoenobius; species Schoenobius gigantellus. The sequence goes on from OZ012558.1 coordinate 13,455,972, forward strand.
ACAATCGAAGACCATTGAATAAACATAGCCCATTTGTGTCCGCTACGTTACTCAATAAAATATCGATTTGATTGTAAACGCGATACCTATTCGCTTTTAAATACTAACGACGAACCGATCGTTGTTTTTTTCGCTCGTCCGCTTCCATGAATGGATATAAAAAAAATGCAAATTTCATGTAGTAGGCGTATTTATGTAACGGCGCTCGATCTAAGCGAACGATGGGCCAAATGCGACGTATCGAAATTGCAAAGCGACCAGGACGACCCAACACCGCCCGATAAACCTTTACACGATATCTACCTATTGTTCCTAAATCATAAAAGCTGCCATAACCCGTCCTTAACCGATAACCGGGCGATTTGCAGTCGTTTCCACTACTCGATACGACCACACGCGAACGTGGTCCCACATCACATCTCATTAATTCAACCGGCACACTCAATAAAGTGTTATGCCGGCGAGGATTGTTACATTCGAACGGTTTTATAGTTGTGGGTAGTTCAAAAACCGATTCCAGTGCGAGGTATCGCCTGTTTATTGCGCCCTTACTGTGGGCCGTCGTTCGACAATCATAAGGGTTGTTAACCTGAATCGTTGACTTAGAGATGAGCTTATGGCGAAACGTTTTATCAGCTGGATATTCTAACTGACTTTTTTCACGTAATGGCTTTTATTACTTACACAATAAAAACACATAGGTATATGGATGTTGGATGTCGTGAGAATGAATCAAGTTTAGTTGTTAGCACAATTTGTTTCACTATCTGTGTGCATTTGTATTATGAATAACGGAATATTTCGACAATTATTTCTGCTGCTTTTAATAAGTTAACTCCTTAACAACAACACAGCAAAGTTCTGAGTGATAACAGCAAAAGTACTGTTTGGGGAATCACTTGCTGACCGTATATCACCAGCAAATAGTTACGATCGATTGTTTTACGAAGCGAAGGCTTCTTTTTTACACTTAACAGGGAAGCCCTTGACCTCCATCTCGCCTGATGGTAAGTGACGATAAGGCCGAAGGTGGAAGCGAGCTTCACCTGGACTCCTGAACAATTGAGGAACTGGCTATCTTCCCCCTAATTGTCGGAACACAACAATGTCATTAACATTGTTATTATGGCGATAAACTTAGGTAAGGCGGTGGTAGATGCCAGGCGGGCTCAGAAGCCCTACCAGCGACCAACCCAAGCGGAAAAGTGCTGGGCTATCTCAACCACTAGACCACGGAGACAGTTACGGAGGCGGTTTCACAAACTGTACGAAACATGACATTGTGTGATAAAAATATTTCGCGCCGAGATGATGCGTGTTAATTTACATTTCTATTATACTAGCTATGGCTCGCTAATTGTATTAAACATAGGATCTACGTGACATTTGCGCTCGCGCTATCCAGATACATACAAGTTGGCGCCAAAGTAACGTCATATTGTGAATTAGTTATCATTTTTAATGAAAAGTGTATTCGAAGAGGTAAAGTTGATGACATAATGTTGCATTCATTATGTCATCAACTTTACATTTTAAGCAAAAAAAAATATATTTCGATAAAATTAACACAATCTGAGGTGACGTAGAATTGTGTGCTCGTTTTGCGGCATTTTGAATTGTTGCTCGTAGAACATATAAGTACAAATTGGCGATTTCTGCTTCAATATTACGGCCTTTAGACTTTAAGGTATGTGGTCTGTTGTGGTAAACGTAAAATTACTCAAAAAACACGTTTAGCGCTGACCCATTAAATCTGGCGCTGGAAACCTTATGAAAACTTCAAATATCCGAAACGGGAGATCACGCGAAACGAAAATTAGTGTTTGAATTAAAAGTTCATGTTCTGTATCGCTTCATGTCTTGTTGAAAACTATACGAGTAATTCTCGATCTGTGTACAATATTCTTAGATTTCCAGGTATAATGCGATTTGACAGCATTTACAAAAAATATTGCATATTCACCTGGCTATTATATTTTTACTAACTTCGGTTGCTAACTAGAACAGTTATTCTTAAAAGAAATTTTATGTTCATTACGACTATAATGAATGCCGCCATAACAAAACTTATCACTTAACTAATACCTAATGGATATTAACTTTCATTCAGAAGTGACAGTTCTAGTTAGCAACCGAAGTTACTTATTATGACATCTGTGTGTTCTATTTCTATGCTCGATAAAAATAAAGATTTTCACTTACCTGAATAACAGATTAGAAAATTTATATCCCCATTGAGATTTGAAATTGATTCGGGTTTTTTGACCGTTGTATATTGAAGTTGGTGCCAAATTTTAAGACTTTCTAGGAGATCGTCGTTTGCCACCGACTTCAATATAGAAGTGTGATATTGTCTGTACCTATTCTTACATTATTTTTAACTTTTCAGTGTTTTTAAGGTCTGTTTTTATTTTTTGTAAAATATTAATTGATTTTTGTAATAATGGTTCATTTATTAGACATATAATTGATTATTGTTTAATAACAATAAAAAAGATATCCTTACTGTTAAAACAAAATATTACTGTTATTAAAATAAGAAATCTTAGTCAAAACGGCCAAAGCCTTTTTTCCATTTTCTTTTCTATTATTGTTTCCTTTTTTAGTCTACGGTTATTTTTATGTAGAAGATATTTTCTACATCATTTCATTACTGAAAGCTCAAACACCAATCTTTTTACATTCCGTGACTAGTTCACGAATCGTATTTCGTGAACTAGCCTTGCTATAAAGATAAGTCTGTCTAGAGTCTGCATCATCTTTATAAGTTTCTCTAATGTTACTTCACAATTCTTTGGTTTATCCTTTTCGCTAGCTTCAAATATCTCGGTGTTATCTTCTTGATCTTTGTCACAAGACTTTATGCCGTTTATATTTCAACCCGCAAACATTATACGAAACTTTGTTCAAGTAAGTGAATAAAACACAGCATGTTTAGTGCATAATCATAATACCGCAGCTGGTAATATGCCTACTGTATTTTTTTCCTTAACTAGTTTCCAAGACAACATTCGAATAAGGTGCTTTATTACAACTATCCATACATCTTATTTTAACTTTTTAATTAAAAATATTTAACTTTCCACAAAATAAACATTAAATATTATTTACAAAATAAATGGTATAATGGTTCTTTGTCTTTGTTGTTTAGTCGTTATTTCGAAATGTGTATCAATCAAAAGCGAATCAGAACTTATCATTCGATATCATTCGATAAATTTAATTGTTGATAACAATCAAAAGATTTTATCCTATTGATAAAAGTATATTTAAATCAGAGCGGGCAAAAATTCTAAGTATGGCAGGTGTTTTTGTATCTAGATAACTTTGTTATTTATTGGAGTTGTAAATTGTTTTATCAGTCAGTCGATGCGAGATTCATTAGCACAGACAAAGAAAATTATAGGCAGAACAAAAAATGAAACTCCGAAGACACTGCTGATAAAAAATAATTTATAACATTGTATGTACAAGCTTAGTTAAGAATTTAGCAAATTCCCGATAAATTAAATTAGTCCCGATTTGATATTGAGTTTGTATTGCCTTTGATTTAAAACAAAACAATTGGTGCTGGCTGTGAAATGTGCAAAAATAGCAAAGCTAAAAGATTATATTAACACTATAGGTTTCGTAGCACTATCAGAAGACAGTATGGCTGAACATGAGCAGAATTGAATTACAATGGAAAATTTGCAGTATGTGCTAAAAGTATTGCTCGCGTTCGCAGTCTCACATTCCATTCGATCCAACGAATGGAGACGATTACTTTCCCCGGCAACTGACCAAGACGCCCGACCACTGAAGACTTGATGATTTCGATTTTAGATTTTAACCCCTTTGCCGTTGGGTTTTAATTTGTGAAACGCCTTAAGTGTTAGGTATGTTACGTGTACAGTATGAGTACAAGTATATTAGTTTGAGCAGCTGCAGTAAGTACCTACTGTACAATGTACAATTTTTTAAAATATTTAAATAATAAAAAATGATCGATGTATGGCTATTGATTTAGCTGCTTACTTTTTGCAGCGAACTAGTACTCGATTCTATTGCTTTAATTTTTATTGCACGCATGGTTAATTTGCATGGTTCCGGATTGGAACCATACAATTTTTATAATGAGTTGATGAATACGACAATGAAGATGGAATTATTTATCATAATTATATTTATTCGAGTCCCAAGAGTTTAAGATGTTAAGTTTAATGTATGCCAATAACTTCAACATTTACATAGAATGAAGTTTTCATTGTACCTATACACTAGGTAAATTGAAGTTTTCTTCTTTTCTTTCTTTTCTAAGACCAAAAAGTTTACCTATGCCTTTGAGCTAGCCAGGCAGGCTTGGAAGCCATACAACAACCAATCAACCCGAGCAGAAAAACGTATCTTATGGGAAATCGAACGCTAGATCTCCCGATCAACACTCGTTGGTCCCTAGGTACCACTAGACCACGGAGGCGGTTAAAATGGATATCTTACCGAATTACCTACACTAAAATATGATAAGTAATAAGTATTCAAACCAAATCAAAAAAAATCCTTTGTGGCTTTCATGTGGTTACAAAGGTCTTACTTATAGCGTATATCTCGCCTAACACATGACCCTGTTGGGGCATTGCATTGCATTATATATTATTACACATTTAATCATGTTAATATAAAGGATTACATCGTAATCTAATTTGTATCTATCCATTCGCATTATATAAAGCTTGGTATCCAATATTCAACCAATGTCTGATATAATTTACAAATTGCATAGTCAGTGTTCTAGAAAACCATTGTTAACCGAAGTTGAAACGTAAACAATACGATTGGTGACACCGACGCGTAGACGGCATGTTTGAACTGAATACACCGTGCGACTAATATTTCTGTTTACCCATTCAATTGGGATGAAGACTGATTTCTAATTTTTACGTCTCGTCATTAAATATTAAAAAACCGTGGAAAAAGATGCAGTCCTGTGAAATTAGAATTAAAATCGGCTTAGAAATACATTAGATACAAGCATTTTAAGTTGTTAATTTGAAGGCGATTAGACAGAGAGATCCGACATCAACCGTGACGTCATTGTTGAGTACGGCCATATAAACTCCTTGTAAATTGGCGTTTTGCTAGAAAGAGATGGAGAAAAATCTTTAATACCTTATATCTTGGTTGTTTTTACAGTAATTCGAAAAGCGATTTTTTCTATCTGTTTATTATGCGAATGAGCTTCTATTAAAGCAAAAAAATTTTTTTGTCATCTAGCCCATTCAGCGATTTCCTCGTCGTCGCATTTAAAGTTGAGCGGATAAGAACCTAAGGGCGTGTTGGGTTGGGTGTACCGTGAATATCTCGCGAGGAGGTCGTGACCTCGCGCGTGACGTCACGCGCCGGATGAATGAACAGCCTCCCCACACCCCACCCCCACAATGGTCAGCACCACACGACCGGTGGCCTCCAATAGCCCAGCCACAGCGTCTGCCGTTCAACGCGGATCAACTTTTGCCAGCGCTCCGGGCACCGTAATGTTTTCGCCTCCCGGCAAATATTGCCGAGAAATAATGTGATACCTATCGCATTTCACAAAGAAGTCTATTTATCATTTCACTGCTGCGAGATTGTGAGTTCTTTGTGTGAACAGCTGCGATTGAATTATTGGCGGCTGACGTGCCGGTGCGGTGTTTCACAGCAATAAACAGAGTAATGTATTGCGAACTAGCGTGTCTTTGAATATTATCATGCATCTGCAATGGAGCATTACATTGATGAAGCCGTTTTTCTTAATACCTACTCTACAAATAAAATGTATATCGTCATACTCATCAGAATGTTTTATACACCGATCAGTTTTGAATAGTCGTTCTACAAAATAATGCCCCTGAACAATTCGAATAACTTTGTTCTAGAATAAATCTTGGTTTAGAAATAGCAAGGCGATGTCCGGTCCCATTTCTCGGTGCAGTTCAGGTCTTGGCCAGATACCATATTAGGCTACTCCGCACTATGACTCATCGCCCAGTATCGCCATAACCACTTCATGAATAGTATACACTTCATAGCTACTTGCTCCAGGCGTGTCTTTATGCTTGCTCACCGTGCTATGCTTGCTTATGAAGGACGACCGCTTTTCTAAAATGTGCAATATACATATTCGGGTAACGAATGTTTATATGGTATAAAACATGAATCCTTACATGAATACGGTAAAGTTGTGGTATAAAAACAAAATAATACGGTAAAGTTTGTTGCTAACGGTGAAGCGAGATTAATACTTTTTTGGTAGGTATGCAATATACGTGTACAACATAACACTAAATGCACTATCAACATTTACCTCTTCTTTTAGGCGCATAACACATTGCACCGGACACCGCTGCGGTGTACGGAGGGACGAAAACCGCATGCGGCTGCGGCGGCACGGAACCGTGCCACCGTACGGTTTGCTCCGTATCACCGTCCGGAGCTGCGGTGCACGACGACGCCCCGCATCGCCGCATTATCTATGTTGAGATCTATTAAGCGTATGCACGTCTTTTCTACGCAAAAATCCGTACGATACTGCGGCACAGTGTGGCATACCCCGCGGACCGCACCGCATCACCGTCCGGGAGTGCGGTGCCGTCGCGCGCGCCGCTCAACCGCACGGTGATGCGGTGCGAGTGTGTTATACCCTGCGGTTTTTGTATACAAATTAAGATTCTCCAGTCAAAATTAAAAACCGCAGCACCGCACACCGGAGCGGTGTCCGGTGCAATGTGTTATGCGCCTTACCTCCGATGTCGTTTAGCAAGTACACGCTAACTAGTTTGTGACATTCTGCCAAATCTTATATTTAAATGTTCGCATTTATTCGAGTGAGAATTCGAAGTAGATTTTACGATGAATGTGCTGATGATATGTTAAAACTGAAAGTTCGTTGTTAAGCTTTGTATTTTTTGCGCAGGAGAATTTAAACTGTACGTTATTGAAAATGAAAAAATAACCTTTTGTCACTCAGTAAAAATTCTACTGTACTACTATGCTTCTAGATCGTTTAACGAGACGCAAATATCGATCTGTTGCATGGGAACAAAACACGTTCGCATATATAAAATCGTTTTTGTACGATTTTGAAATATAACGCCTCAGATTATGTCCTTATTTCTAATTCGCTTTACATTCTGCTTCAAGTGGCAACCCAGCAGATGTATTGTTTTGTCGAGTTCATCTATGGAGAAACAATCGATATGGCTGACAGGGGCAAAATAGGGTATGATAGATAGTTGCTCCTCAAAATCCTTGCTCTTGCGATGTATCATTTTTGCCTACACATTCTGCCCTTTAGCATTCAGGTTAAATGAAAGCGAAATGTTAAGATACGATTTCAAAGAATAAAAACGATGAATCGTTAACAAAGAAAATATAGATTGACGTTTGAATAAACCGACATAAAATTGTAGGGAATGGAAAAGAATATTATGGTAATTATTAAATAATATTTGTATCTGGTTAACTATGTGAGTGATAGAAAGAATCAAAAATAAGAATAAAGATGTGTATGATACACATGCATATATTTACTTACTGCTGCCCGCGACTTGGTCTGAGTTCCCTGAGGAACTCATTGAAATATAATAATAACATATTATACATTGAAATATGATAAAAACTGTCCTATATCCATTTACGGGACACAAACTATCTCTGTATCAAATTTCATCTAAATCGGTTCAGCGGTTTTGGCGTGAAGAGGTAACAAAGGGACAGACGGACACACATTCGCATTTATAATATTAGTATGGATGGTAGTTGAATGATTCAGAATGTTTGTAAAACCACATTCTGTACAAAATTTTTACTACTATTTACACATTAGTACAAATTAGATAAAGACACTGAAATAATTAGAAATGCATTTTCATTCCTCCTAATACAGCAACATTCTCAAAATTTTAGACTTAAAATTAGTTTAATTACTTCATATTAGATTTGCAGTATTACATATTGTATAAAACTTATTACTGAAATTGCGCAAAACCTGAAATTAGTTCGGAATCGAGAGTGAAATTGGTTACACAAATAAAAGATTTCACCCGCCTCTTATCATCTCCTATCAGTTGCACTGCACGCGCGGCGCGACGGCTATCGGGCTCTATTTTTGAAAATCATTCATCGTCAGGTCTTGCTTGAGTGCTAGTCGAGCGTCGTCTGCGTTCAATTTCTACTGATTGTCGTTTTATTCTTGACGAAAATCAAAATAATATTGATTTTCGTCGTAATGTTCTACTGATATTCGTCGCAGACGAAGCGAAAATCAAGAATAATTGAGCACACACATACGATGCGATGCTCGCCGAACGCTCTATGCCACACGAATGATTGCCCATTGTTTAGTTTTAGTAATGTTTTAAATTTGCAAGATATGGAATAAAACATAAATAAATAAAAATCCGTAAACAATAAACGAAAATTTCATATATTGTTTACTATAATTCTTTAATATTAAAAATAAGTTGGGGTATTTGAGGCTTTGCGCTCTCTTACAACAAAAAAGTTTAATAGGTCTAATTTGGTGCGAAATCGCTCAATGCTTAAGTAAGAGACAGAATGAAATAAAATCAAAAGTAAACGTGTCTAAGCCCTGTCTACCTTCGGGAAGTCTCGACGGCCTTCGGATTGCACTCAGTCAGACGCCTCCCCGGACGCATTTAAACGGGATACATTTGAAAAAGACGAACGAGATCTTTGTACAGGCAGCTTCGAAAGGGGAATTAAAAAGATCAAGGCTTTTGTTGACGCGTACGTGAGAATTTGAGCATTTAGCTCAATGAAAGCGCGTCTCCAAGGATTCATAAGTACCTCTCGTTACATAGGGCGTTGAGTTTAAACGATTCGTCAAAATCAAATACAAGGTATAAATAATGATTGGCCTTCGGAACGTTATTTATTTATCAATTGCATATCAGGATTTTTTCATTACACATTGTTTGTACGATTACTTTAATTAGTTAATGCTAATGTATTCTGTTAATTGATGTCATAGAATTTTAAAAATAATTAAAATTTTGTTTACTGCAATGGTCCACAATTATTTACTTTAAATATATTTTGTGATATATTATATCTATAACTAGTTTATACCTCAATTAAATTGCGAATCGGTGCCGTAGGATTATTGGCAAATCTTTAAAGTTTTTATATTGTCGTTGCATTTGTAGTTTCATAACAAATAAGGTCAAGCTACGCTTATTAACTAGCTACCTTTGAAAAAGTCAATTCCTCTAAGCATTTAGCTAAAGAGTTCCATTCTTCGAAGTTAACCAATACTTCAAAAACATAACCCTATTAATTAAAACTACTTCCAAACTTTTTATTATTGAAATCCGTCGAACTAATCCACCAACTCTAATGAGTTTCTAATAGTTTATAAAGATTTTGCAGAAAGCTTTTGCAGCTTTGAGACTTAAAAGTAAAAGTAGCCTATAAAATAAAAATGTCCATGATTGCAAGAGCATAAAACCTATCTTGTGCAATTGTTAATAAACTGAATTACACTGAGACGATAGTACACTATCCTACTCATCATCACAGCCCATATACGTCCCCACCGAGGGGCTCGAGCCTACCCTATATTAGGGTGATTAGGCCTTAGTCAATCACGCTGGCCCAGTGCGGATTGGTCGACTTCACATACATCATTGAATTTCTTCGCAGATGTATGCAGGTTGCCTCACGATGTTTTCCTTCACCGTAGGAGCGTCAGACAAATGTACATATGAAATTCGAAACGAAAAACACATTGGTACATGGCGGGTCTCGAACCCCGACCCCCCGATTGGAAGGCAAGTGCCGAGTCCACTGCGCCACCGACGCTCTTATCCTACTCGTATGAATTAATAATGGAAATATAATAGCATATATGAGTCGAATCTGTATATCTTGGTCATTAGACTCATTTATATACATATAGATGAATAACACGATATTCGTTGTTTCGCGAAGATATTTGACAGGATATTCAATACGTTGAAGACACAAAACGATGCGATAAGCGATAACATAGCAGAGCATAAAAATATAATATTGCAATGTCATAATGTTCAGCACGGTTATGATATGTGCTACCGTTTGTTAACTCAAATGGTTCGCCGGTTCGCGTTATACATGACAAACTAAATAAATATTTCGTCATAATCACAATTTCATGATTTAAATATTGAATTCATATTTCGTCATAATCACAATTTCATGATTTAAATATTGAATTCATATTTCGTCATAATCACAATTTCATGATTTAAATATTGAATTCTTGCAAGAGAAATACTCGTAGCATATAAGATGGAGCACAGGCGTGTTCCATTCCAGTCAATGATTAGTTTTAATGATATGTTATAAAGGGTAAATAATAAAATAATAAGTGTAAATCAGATTAAGGTAGATGCTTATTTGAATTAGAGTTGAATGGATGTAATCTGTGGTGAAGACTGAGACAGAAATTAAATCAAGACGCTTTTGTGGGAACAGTACATTGGTGTGTGTCATAGTCATCGGTCATCACGCCTGGTGCGACTCACTACTATTAGCTCTCAATGGAGTAAGTACATGATTCCGCAAGGTGATTGAGTGGAAACATTACAAGGCTACATTGTATTAGACTATCCAGCTAGGTAGCTCGTCACATCTTGTACATTTCATTGATATAATAATGCGAGTATCGAATGCAAACCATACTACTTCAAAAAGTAAAGAAAAACATTTCTGAGCTAATGTCGTACGGTTTACCATGTTAAAGTGCAATGATTAATTTTGTATCTGTAATGTTCTTCTCATTTTGCGTATCAGTACAGATCCTTAAAGTAATGAATATTAAAGTAAAATTTATGTGATAACTTTTTAATGAAGACCGTGTCAAAAGCCTCCAGTTTGATGATATCGATCAAAAATCAATTTGGAGAGTTTGAAATTAATTGTTGAAGTTTTAATGAGACTGTGATAGCAAAAACTGCTAATCCCGTTGACGCCACAATAATGAGAGAAGAAGGGCATCGCTTTGTTAGACCGGCACAAAAACAGGTCACTGGTAGCTTAATCTTTCGTTGGATATGCAACAAACATTGAAGCGAAAGCGAAATGTGATTAAAATTACGATCATTTTCGACATTTTCTAACATTTATAGATATAATTTTAACAGTATTTTTTTTATTGTTTTTTTAGGTTTCTAAACGGATCACACAGACAGACTAAACACACTTTTATTTGGAGAGTTCGAATTGAATACATTGAATACAATATAAAGTCATTATGTTAAAATCGTCTTACCTAATTTTGTCGCCAAAATAACAATGCTAAAAGCATTGCTGTGAGGTAATGTGGCTAGTCCCTCAGCTGTTGAGGAGTCTAGGTGAAGCTCGCCCTCACTTTCGGTTTTATCGTCACTTACCATCAGCTGAGATGTAAACCAAAACCTTCCCTGTCGTATGTAAAAAATCTATGTTAGGTTGGTTCACAAAATTTTGAATAAAAAAAATACAAACATTATTCTACGACCTATCAATAAAGGTCGTGCACCGTTTACGCATTCTACGAGTAATTGAGGAAGTGAGGATAAAGGGAGGAGATATGCAAAATTTGAATGATTTGATCAGAGGTGTGTCGTAAAGTATAGGGAGCTTATTGCAGAAACAGAATTAAACGAAATAAATTTAAAAGCTTACGTTGTGTTTGAGTCAGGTATAACTCAGACGTTTGAGTGCATTGAGATTATTTTTATTTTGAAAGCGCTGAACTTGAATATAAATTGAAATTAACCTTGGATGTAGTTTAATTATACCCTAGAGTGCACTTGCATTCGTTCTCTTTTATTTTTTTTATTTCTGAGTTGGTGTTTTACTTTTCTTTTTTTTTCTTTTCAGTTACGTTTGTGCGGAACCATGTAGTGTTCTTGGACGGTGATGGCTACGGGTGACTGTATAAGTGGTCTGTCCTTGTGAATTGTGCTAGTGAGTTAGCGTGATTGCCCTTTGTCAGTGTGTCAGTGGTGTCAGTGATGTGACAGTCTATGGAAGTGTCGGGGTGTTCTCGGAATGTTCACGAAGCACGGAAAGCCCGCCGAGCGGTGCCACCCACACTCCCATAAGGGTCGCAAGAAGAAAAAACCAGCACCGCATACGCCCTGGAAGTACTTGATGAATTGCCCACTCGTTAGGAAATGTTTTGGTATAGTATTCTTTTTATTTTACAACATTATTTTTACCATTTTGTGTTCACGTTGTAATCGAATCGTTAAATGCGAACGCGGCGATCTATCCATCGGTAAAGTATTCAAATTCAATATATACTTTATTCAAGTTGGATTACATAATCACTCTTGGACGTCAAAGATATTGTGTTGACAGATCATTTTATCCCAATTCTGAGACAGCAAATGCCAAGATAAAAGGTTCGTATTAATCGTTCATCTTGTCAATGGGAAAAAGCAATTATCTTATCAAAATCGGATCGTCGCCGCTCAAAGTTTCAGAACGGAATGAAGTTTTGCATTGGATAGATAAAGCCTTTCAAGGGAGAAGGGGAAACTTCGACTGATTGGTATCTCTAAAGTGATTAGATTCCTTAAAATTCGAGCACCATCGATATATAAATGCTATTTGTAATTCTTCCATTGTCGTCTTATTCGTTGTCTTTTGTAAGATGTAGATCCCGAGTGCGCCAAAATGGATTTTATTAAGAAATGTTGGATGTATTTGCTCCTTGCTGACAACAAAAAAATTAAGTAATGAAATACTTAGTCGAAAAATAGAGTTTGGTGATCCTTGCTGAGAAAAAAAAATTAAGTAATGAAATAAGAAAAAAAGAATTTGGTGATGATTTAATTTTAAAAAAATGTTTGTCAATTTAAAGATGTCATTTAGCCACTTCTATCCTATCCAAAGCTGATAGTTGGTAAATTTGGGGGCACGGTAGTGCCCCCGCCAAGTCGAGCGTGAAGCAATCACTGCCGTACCATCCTTTACTTACTGGAACCATTTCGCCGCATTTTCAGGCCTCTATTTGAGAACCTCTGGATAAGACCAGAACGCAAAAATTTTCGTCATCCAGTAAGCTATAATCACATACCTAAAATCCAAAATTTCAAGTCTGTAGGTCATTTAGTTCCGAAGTTAAGCGAAAGCAAAGTTTCGCATTTATGACACTCACTCACTCACTCATGATCATCAAAATAGAACTAGTACTATAAACTCAGAGAGCTGAAATTTGGTACAGAGTTAGGGTTTAATGGCCACATAAATGGAAAACTATAAAAAATAGGATAATCGAAGATCTGGAGTACCTGGTGACCCTGATTAGAAAACACAAGAGCCCAACCAAACTATTAGAGATATCGACATACCGCCTTTACAAAAAATATTCAACTTCGTGGGCCGCTTTCAATAAAGAAAAGAAAAAGAAAAGAAAGGTTTGTAATAATAAAAAAACTACCCCTAAAAAGAAAAAAACTGCGTCAAATAAGAAAATCTAATAAAATAAATCAATAAGCTCACGTTTCTACAAAAAGAAGTGAAATCCCACCAAAAACATTCTGTACGAGTAAAAAACTAGCCAAGTCTCGATGGAGCTGCTTGTTTATCTCTAAAAAGTAATGAAATCTAGACAAAGTCGTGCCAAGTCTAAGATTTCATTACTTTTTAGAGATAAACAAGCAGCTCCATCGAGACTTGGCTAGTTTTTTACTCGTACAGAATGTTTTTGGTGGGATTCATATATACTCAAAGTAAGATAGCTCATAAAGAAGACAATGTATAAAATAATTACAATGATTCGATTACTATTAAAGGTTTTGTTTTTGCATTCAGTAGATGTAAGTACTTCTGAATTTTTCTTTTCTGTATAGATATAAATATATAATATAATAATCATTACCCCTACACAATATAAATATACATAATGTACCATTCAGGTAATGTACCATTCAGAACATTGGCGATATCTCGTGTCTTTCGTATTTCTCGATCGAATTAAAATGTAAAATCATGCTAAACCTTTGTTTCGAAGGTAACAACTAGTTTTATAATATCTTCACGTTTTATGAAACTTGCACCAAATTTATTTTAATATTATACAGAACTCTTTGGGAGGCCAATAAGATTTATTTGTGCCTGCGAGGAACTTTGTCGATAAATCTTTTATTTCGCAGAAAAAGTAATTGTCTCTGACTGTGAATAAAGTACTGCTCGTAACCTAGTCGATGCTTACGGCTTCGTTTAGTCTAGATGTGAATTATGGTAAATTAATAATAACGGCTAAAGATTTATTGATTCAATAACGTAACTTAATTTCTGATGAACGAACTATCTAGATACATCTTTTCTTCAAATGTCATTCCACATGTATGTTCAATGTTTATGCAAAATTGAAACCGTGGCTCTGAGCTATAACGCCAAACGATAATTAAAATTAATAACCTGCTAATGGGTGTTCTCAATCCCTTTCCTGTCATTCGTCAACTGAAACGTAATTTATTAATTACACACAAATTTTAATTACGCTCGAGCTCTAGGAATTTCTTCATTCTACTTTATAAATAGACTCTCTTGTACCAAAATTCCTATAATTTTTTGCTTTTAACAGTTTTTTTGCCTTTAATATTATTTGTGACGATTGTGCAAAATCGGGAGACTACTTTTATGCCATTGTTCGTTTTGAAAAAGATTAAATGGTATTTAATATTTGCCAACTCCAGCTATTTATTCATTGTCACTAGAATACAATAACTTTTATGACACAGAATACTTGACTATGTGTTCTTGTTTTCATCCTAAAAGAGTGACAAATATCTGAGCTGTATAAGTTATTATTCAGTTGATCTAATATTAGGCACATGAAGGCTGTAAATTAACATTCTTGCGAATCTTCTGCCAAATTAGCCGTGAAATGTTACATCTTTCTAAATCCTCAAGGTTTGCGGCTGCACCAACTAGTTTTGTTGAAGAAAAATTAACGATCTCTACAAGGAATTAGGAATTGTAACAAGATTCCTTGAAGTCCACCAAGTACGTAATCACTGGCCGAGGTTCCGAGAAGCTAGCTGTTTTTCTTTTTGCTAAATCTCTACGATCTTCGGCCGATGAACGTTCCCGACCTTGCAACATTCCTTCACTCAACGACTCACGCCGCGACTGGTTGTGCGATTAGTCTTGCGATCTATGCACGCTACCTCACCGTCGTTATTTTTTATAAGCATGCATCTGTATAGCTGTAAGCTGTAATCTGTAAGCTGTAATCTGTAAGCTTTATAAATGCGATACTAGCAAAGGTAATTAGTTGGCAGCTCGTATTATGTTTCGACATTACGCAAACCCTGTCCTTAAATAAGCTAGATAGATATTTGGTATTTTAATACAAATTTATTATAATAAATTCGCGCTCGCGGGCTCGCGGCTATGTGTGGATGTCCGGATCGGCGCGGGGGCATTGCGCGGCGCGCGGGGGTGGGGAGGCGGTCTGGAAACCGCCTCGGCCGAGGGCTGACGCTTGAAACAAACTATTGTGTCGTGTTGTGTTGTCTTGTGACGCATCAGAAGCATATCGGTTTCATACATTTAATATGGCTAGAAACACATTGGCGCCACAACACAACACACTGTAATAATCTGTTTCTAGCCATATTAAATGTATGAAACCGATACGCTTCTGACGCATCACAACACACCACGACACAATAGTTTGTTTCTGCGTTTAGTCGAGCGAGCGAGCGTCTAGTGTCTGTGACCCTGTATCTCTGTATCGCGCAGCGCACGCAATTCCAATTCGGTATCAAGTCAACCCTAGCGTTTACACTTTCCGCTCAAGGTCACCGGCACTCGAGCTCTCACGTACACGGAGTGTCATCGCTGTGGTAGTAGCCCAAATAGTAGTAGGCAGTAGACAGTAGGTGGCGTTACCGTGAAGGTGCGCAGGTAGTACACACTGGGCAGTCGCAGGGCCTTTAGACGACATCCAGAGGACTCGGGATGCCAGCGGGTAGCAGACTAATCCGAGGAGCTTAGCTACTCCTCAAGTGCTTCTTATCGTCAGCTGATGGTTGACAGGGTTAAAGAGTTTAGCAACTCTTCAGGTCGTACTCAGATAGAAAGAAGAGATGATAGTAGACTGTCCTACCTAGGAACGCTGACGAGTATTTACTGTGATCTTGACAATAGAGATTATATTAGGTTGGGGAAAAAGTCTTTTCGCATTATAGTATGTATAAACTTGTAATAAAATCTCTTTGGCTATACTATTTGTATCTGGCTGGTTTTGGTATCATTGAAAGTTTAAATTTTAAAGAACATAATTCCAAATTCAAATTAGGAAAATGTGTGATTTTCATTTGTTTTTCGTACCGCCAAGATGAGTGAATCTAATCAAGAAATTTGATACATTTTAAAATTTTACTACAAAAAAGGTAAAAATGCAACGCAAGCCGCGAAAAAAATTTGCGATGTTTATGGACCTAGTGCAGTGTCTGTGAGAGTAGCACAAATTTGGTTTAAGCCTTTTCAATCCGGAAATTTTGATGTCAAAGATGCACGTCGCTCTGGTCGCCCTATTACAGATAAAATGGATGCCATTTTTGAAAAAGTGGAGCAAGATCGGCATGTCAGTAGTTACGACGTAGCTGAAGAACTGGGAATTGACCACAAAACAGTTTTGGCGCATTTGAAAAAAACTGGGTACACAAAAAGCTCGACATTTGGGTACCTCACGAGCTCACTGAAAGAAACCTAATGAACCGTGTACTCATTTGTGATTCTTTATTACGACGTAATGAAACCGAACCATTTTTGAAGAAGCTAACTGGTGATGAAAAGTGGATCACGTACGACAAGAACGTGCGAAAAAGGTCGTGGTCAAAGGCCGGTCAGGCTTCACAGACTGTGGCGAAACCCGGGTTAACTCGCAACAAGGTGATGCTGTGTGTGTGGTGGGATTGGAAGGGCATTATTCATTATGAGCTGTTACCACCAGGCAGGACCATCGATTCTGAACTCTACTGCGAACAACTGATGAGATTAAAGCAAGAAGTTGAGAGAAAGCGGCCGGAATTAATCAACAGAAGGGGTGTGGTTTTTCATCATGATAACGCTAGACCTCACACATCTTTAGCCACTCAGCAAAAATTAAGAGAGTTTGGCTGGGAGGTGTTAATGCATCCGCCGTATAGTCCTGACCTTGCACCTTCAGATTTCCACCTGTTTCGGTCTCTTCAGAATTCTTTAGGCAGTGTCAGGTTAACATCACGAGAGGACTGCCAAAACCACTTGTCGCGGTATTTTGACCAGAAGTCCCAAAATTTCTATAGCAATGGGATCATGTCCCTACCTACAAGATGGCAAAAAGTTATCGAACAAAATGGTACCTACATACTTTAGTTAAATGTAAATAAACTATATTAAAAAATGTTTTGAATTTTCTTAAAAAATGCGAAGAAACTTTTTCCCCAACCTATTATTTAGGTACCTAAGTCAGTTCAGTAAAGTTCAGTAACTTCTGGACCAGAATAAAATACAAAATTTGAAAGAAATCACCACCGCCGCTACTTCGCGGCTAAAAGGACCTTTAAACAAAATTTTATACAGCTAAGTTTGTTTTTAACTTTTCTTCTACTTCTAATACTTACTTTGAATTTTGATTACTCTATTCAGATTTGGAATAATTCGGTCCAAGTTAAGATTACTCATAATACCTCATAGTCCTTCGCAGATTTGTTGAAATCGTGAATATGATAATTTGTATTTGCTTCATGATTTGTACAAAGTATGCAGACTTCTATGATTGGGTATAGGGTTGCCATCTGTCCGGATTTAGCCGGACACATCCAGCTTTTTGCAGTAGTGTCCAGCCAAATATTAAAACGTCAGACCTATCCGGCTTTTAGTAGGCTTTTTGGTCTACGACCCAACGCGGTAGACGTCTAACCGCGCTGCATCTGCTGAGCAAGGCGGTGAAGCGACCGTGCTGTTAGACCCTGGCGCAGGTGGTGCCGCTCCCTTCCACCTTCAGTTCAGCTAGTCGACCATTGAACGCGTAGTGTGCTTCTTCTACATTACTCTGTCAACGGCGACCGTCAATCTACGTGTTTCCTCTTTATAATAATAGTGTACTATCTACACTATTATTATAAAGAGGAAAGATTTGTATGTATGTATGTAACGAATAAACTCAAAAACTACTGGACCGCTTTCTAAAATTTTTTCTCCATTAGAATGCTACATTATTCCTGATTAACATAGGCTACAAAATTATTTTTCCTACGGGAAAGTATACGATTCACATTTTAAAACAGAAACAACACGGGTGAAGTAAAGTAAAGCTAGTTGGCTATAAAAAAAGATTATGTCTGGCCTTGGGGGCCGGCTTTTTACATTGACTAGTCCGGCTTTTGTATTTTAGGAGATTTGTCCTTATTGGGTAGATCGCGACGCTTCGAATCGGCGGTCGGCCAAGAAAGTGGTGTACCAATTTCGGCAAGACTAAACAAAATATAATTAAAGTTGCCTTAATATCTGTCAGTATGTTACTGTAAAGGAAAGTTAATGGTATAGTCTTATGACGTGAAACTGAACTTCACCCTAAGGGTGGTAAACCACTTTTTTGGCCCAAGTAATTCTTTCAAATATACAGCTCCCGTAGCATGTACACAGAAACACGTTTACCATATCGTGTTTCGGTGGTCATGCTAGGGGGGCTGGACTGATACCAAAAAAGAAAACGCCTCGCTTCAGCGATAGCAAAGAGACCAGTCGACCGACCGCTCTCACAACCAATCGTGTGGAGGCACTTGTTGCGTACGCCAGTGACAGACAGCCCATGCGTCTAACCGACGCGCGGCGGCGGCGCGGCTGTTTCATTACGTTACATTAGCCACAACCTCGACTTACGACCGCAATGTCAACAAAAAAGAATAGAGTTAAGGCAACTTGGAACGGCCTCAGGTTTACACGAGCAACCGCAATAAACTCGCCTGCATTAGTATTAAACTTGAATCTGTTGAATGTCTACGTACTTTAAGGCGCGAACTCCACCAAAACTGAGACGAGAGAACGATAGAAGAGATGTGTTTTTATTTAACAACTAATATACAAGTAGGAATTTCGTTTTCACCGAATTTGACTCTGCCCTGAAGGAAACCACTGAGCCGATATGTATCATGTTATTTTGTCTCCACTTCAGCAGGCCTATAGGCCTGGCCTATAGCACGGCGCGTGGACTGTAGAAGAGAAAGTGAATAAGCCTCATCCCGTCTCGCTTCCTTGTCATATTAGAGAGCGAGAAGAAACATGTTGTTTGTCTCTTGTCCCGTTTTGTCCACGGTCCGTGTTACGCCTGCAGGCCTTAGGAGTTAAAAAACAAATCTGTTTTCAAGCTTTACGTTTTAAGGCAATAGCATCAACGATTAAAGGAGCAGCTTCAAAGCGCATGAGCCAAAACCCAGAAATCGATACGAATATATTGTGTATCAATCGATTACTCAGAATAGAAGAAATAATTCATATTGAAAAGCAGAATCAAGGGCACTTACATAGCTCAAAGATTTGCGAGCCTTAAATGGGAGAGAGCAGGGCACATTGCTCGCAGAACTGCGGACCTAAAAAAGCCGCATCGCAGAATCATAATACGAATCATATTATGATTCATATTATGATTCATATTATGATTCATATTATGAATGGAGTGCAATTCATCATAATCAATTATTCTATTTGACAGCTTTGTATGAATATTCGTAAAATGGTCCACAAATAAGGCATTGCTAAAGTGTCAATTAGGACCATTTAACGAATCTTTATACAAAGCAGTCAAATAGAATTTGCTATGATGAGTTGCACTCAATTCATAATATGAATCATAATATGATTCGTATTATGATTCTGCGATGCGGCCTTTTTAGGTCCGCTGACGGCCGTTGGGTCGGAAATACTCGAGTGGCAGCTGCATACCAGGAAACGCAGCGTTAGCAGGCCCCACAAGGTTGCCCGACGGTCAGGTGAAGGTTCATGTGGTTCATCCGGTAGAAAAGCAGGAGGTTCTTCTGGGAGCTCTGTCCAACAGTGGGATCTCTCGGCTAAAATGTTGACAAAACTGATTATATCACAACAGTGTTCAAATCGTATATTTTAGATAAATAATGTAGAGTTGTATAGATCATATGAAAATTAATTAAAACCCGTTCGGTCTCATGGATTCAGAAAGCGAATTGCGCTCCTATTCGTAATTATCTCAAATAACACCAGGTATTCCTGTTAATGAGATTTTAATGTTTTCTCTTGCAGATATATCATACTATGCTTATGACTGTATACAACATTCGTGGTAGGTACAGTAAGCTTCTTGTCAAGCTATACTGTTTGACCTTTGGACCGTTCTTATGTCGTAGTGTATACTGTACTACTTGCTTATTTAGTCTGATCCACTAGATTTTTTATTTAGTTATTGTTATTAAAGGTCTACACACAGTCTAGTTGTGATTTTATTCAAAAGGATAAAATCGTATATCCAGAGACAATTTACACGAACAACAATAATTGACAACCGAGTGAAAATGTTTCTACTTGTAAATGGAACATAAGTCAATTTGATTTAATCCTCCTCGCTTGTCGTTTTAATTCAGATATAAATCGTTCGAAGTTTGTGGTAATATTCGTGGTAAATTGTGTCTAATAGTTTAACAACGTGTAAAAATTCGTAAGGCTTTGTTGAGGACTTGTTGTTGTCTTATAACTAAACAAGCTTCTCGCTCGCCGCTTCGCTCACGTGGGGAGTTCTAAGAATGCTATCTGCCACAAGCACTGTCTTTCTGGGTATTCAGAAATCTAAACTAACGCCTAAATTTGTTACATCAGAAACGATGATTTTCTTATTCAATCGCTCAATTTTCTCATCCCCATTTCCCCAAAGCGATATAATTCTAAAAATGATGAAAAATATAGTTTGTTAATGTAATTAGTAGTTAAATTAGTAGTTTACATAGCAATTACATAATTTGTAGGCTTTTGGCCATTCGTCGCACGTTCAGTAATTACGGACTTCCATTATCATCAATCTGAACGTCCTATGGAATACTTAGTTTCTTTTTCAGATAATGCCGAGCGGGCGAGCACGGTCGCTTATTATTAAGTAGTTGTACTTAAGTATTCTGATGAGAAGCACGAGAATTCGGTATTTTTTTCCATTCTTGCAGCATGTAACGATAATCTTCTTTATTGAAACGGATTTGGAACCTGAGAGGTTACCGATCATTGCTGCGTACTTTGTTGCCGTATCATCAGATGCAGTTCATTTTTCGTGTGAGCCCGTAGTCGGGTTGCGTGCAAATTTGATTGATTGATTGAATACTTTATTTTTGCACACGAAACATACATAAGCAGGACATAACAATATAAGATACACAGTAACAATAGGCGGCCTTATTGCTAGCAATTTCTACCAGGCAACCTTGGGGTAAGGCAAATATCTTTCCACGCATGCCATAGGAGTCGCATGCGCACCGATCATTTTCGTTAGCCGGTAGCACTCGAATGCGAGGAGGTTTCTGTTGTCAACCGATCTTTGGTTATCTTGCCGTTTTCCCCATTATAATAATAAATATAATCCCCATTATATTGTAAATCCCCATCCTAAATGTCGACTGAGATATTTATGGCGCCCTTTTAGTCATTGTTATATCGTATAAGGGGACCCCGCAGCGATTAACCTCTCAACAATCTAAAAGTTCCATTGTGCAGTGAACTACGAATACGTCACTTCGATTATTATAACATTAACCCATTGACCTTTGTAATATACATTGTAATATACATTTGAGTAGTTGTCGGATAGTATTTTTTGTACCTACTTAATATTGATCCTCATGATATCGGAGCAAAAAAAATTGATGACACAAATCTGTCATGAATTGTGTAACCAGACATAGAATCTGTACCAGAGTCGTCAGCATGGGTACATCTATATCTTACCTATATCTGTCGTCAAGCAGCAGTGCTTAAATAACTATGCTCCAGTTTGAAAGGTAAGACACACAGTGAAACATTGGGTACTCTGATTTGACTTCTTATTATATCACAAGTTGACAACGTGCGTCGGTGTCCTTGTAGTAGTTCAAGATTTATAAGACTTACCGGAATCACATGTCAGCCACAGGCAGTCTGCTTGTTTTCCAATTTAGTTGTATAACACAAATGTGTGACAATATAAAATATACTCTATTTTGTCAAAAAGTTACGAATGACTTTCGAATGTTTCAAATCTGCACATTTGCTGTTATACGTAAGGTGAAGCTTGTCCAGTGTATGTGATTGAGGTCAGAGCATTAACCCTTTTCCACCCATTGCAACGTAGACTGTACAGTATTCACCGAAACCATCTGCACAAAGTGAGCATGAGCACCCTTCAATTTCTAGTCCCGCCTCTGTTTAAATATTGGAAAAGAAGAAGCCGGACGCTTTACCTCCGTGTGATCATATGTTTCGTTCATATTACATTCGGAGCGCGTTTAGCTGAGGCTGGCACAATTTTCCCGGATGAATACATTAGCGCCGCTTGGTATTCCAGCCGGAGCTCATCGGATTGCGTTACCTTGTCTTTTGATGGACCCATTGCATTTTGCAGCTGAACAATTGATCCAGTCACGCTTCTCTGGAAACATTTTTGTGATAAAGTTTACGTGTGTACGTTGCCAACTTGTGACATAAGATGTAAAGTCACGGTACCCAGTAATTTTACTGCCATATCTTACCCTTCAAACCGGAACACAGCAATGTAAGCACTGCTGACTTGCGGCAGAAATAGGTAAGACGGAGATACCCAAGCAGGCGATCCTGGTACAGAGTCTTCCTCCGGTAAAAAATATGACAGTATTCAGTAATTTCACTGCCCGTCTTTCCCTTCAAAGAGCAACACAGCATTACAAGTATCGCTGCTTGGCAGAAATAGGTAAGAGAGAAGTACCTGAGCCGAGCAGACGAGTATGGGCACTGAGTCTTCCACTGATCATAAACAAAACTGAAAATAAAAGAAGTTTTTTCCCATCTGAAGAAATTATTTCCGAAGGCTTATGCGGAGGAATAAATTGGTGTCCCGGGCAATCAGCACATGCATTGAAAACTGCGGCTCTGGATTCAATGTCTGAATTATGCATGATATCAAATGAACGTTCTATTTTTTTTCTTTTCTAAAAGTTCTGTCGTCTCTCCGCTCTCCATCTGTTATGATTTCATAAATATTTTGTTGCTTCATTTTTATGCTGGTGTGTATCACAAGTAGGACTATTATAACATTTCTTGCATTTGCAAGTAGATAATTCCAAATTTAAGTAGCCGGACTGACAATAGGCTAGATGACAAAACATTTTTTTTTTTGCTTTAATAGAAGCTCATTCATATTATAAACAGGAAGAAAAAATCGGTTTTCAAATAACTATAAAAACGTCCAAGATATAAGTTATTAAAGATTTTTCTCCATCTCTTTCTAGCAAAACGGCAATTTACAAGGAGTTTATATGGCCGTACTCAACAATGACGTCACGGTTGATGTCGGATCTCTCTGTCTAATCGCCTTCAAATTAACAACTTAAAATGCTTGTATCTAATGTATTTCTAAGCCGATTTTAATTCTAATTTCACAGGACTGCATCTTTTTCCACGTTATTTTAATATTTAATGACGAGACGTAAAAATTTGAATTCAGTCATCATCCCAATTGTCGGAGCAGACGAGTCTTGGAGTGGAGACTGCGTTTGGACAAGCGTATATACCGGGTGTAACGGAATACCGCAATAATATTTAAGGTTGTTGATTAACAAAAAAAATGTTTTATAACTATTCTTTGTATTTTTATTATATGCCTACTTTCGATTTAATACGCTGAACTGTTAAGCGTGTTAAATCGAAAGTAGGCATATAATAAAATTACAAAGAATAGTCATAAAACATTTTTTTTGTTAATCAACAACCTTAAATATTATTGCGGTATTCCGTTACACCCTGTATAGCTTAGGACACCCAGCGACATGACGGGCCAACTGGAGGAATGCTAGCCGCACGCAGGTGCATAAGGGAAGCCTAGGATCGAAATTGGTGGCGTGACGTGAAAGAGTCTGAAGTTCAGCAGTGGACGGATTATGTCTGTTGATTGATTGATTGGTTGAATTCCAAATTTATGTAACTCTTAAGTATAAATTTGAATTGATTGTTTGAAACTTCATGTACGAGTACTACGAATAAATGTAAACTAGAATGGATGGGACCTCTTAACTCTTGATATTAGAAACAAAATTACATAATTATGATGTTGAAATTATAAAGTAGAACGTTTAAATGATAATTTTAATATTAAAACGGTTACTACGACCAAGCTTAACAAACTTGATACCTAATAATGGTATCGTATAGCGAGGCTATAGTTACATACAGCACAACCTATTTGCATTTTTATTTGCCCTTAAGCGAACGTCGATGGGTTAATAACAAAACGTCGTGAACACATCTAATTATAATTGAATCGCTTGTAATTTCCTTTTAGATTATAATTCGGATGTGGGCACATTACAATTTCTTGTCGCTTAATAACCAGCCTTGAAAGTTGATGATGTTTCATTTGTATGCAACACCGTTTTCATGGCTTGTTAAGTAAATAATTTGCCTTGTATTATTAAAAGTAACATACGTAGCTAAGTATTAGTTTTTTTTTAACAATGTATTGTAAAACTGTGGTTGTGGCGAGGATATTTGGACAAATGTACATATGAAATTCGAAAAACGAAAAATACATTTGGTACATGGCAGGACCGATCCCCGAACCTCCCGATTAGAAGTGCCGAATCCCCAGTCATTGGAATTTAAATTAATTCTGAGGCGATAAAAAGTTCGCCGGGTCAGCTCTTTGATTGTCTGTGACATTTCGCCATGACGCATAAAGTACAGCAATAATATTTAAGTCTACGGTTAAGAAGACCACATCAAGCTCTCTTGCATCATCAACTTTACAAAAATCGACGGTAATAATCCTAGAACTTCAGAAGTTTATAACCCTGAGGTAATTGGACACAACGATCCCGATGTCTACGAGTAGGCAGCAGATAAACTAAGATTGCCTCACATTGCAATGCAGATTGTAATTAATGACTTCTTTAGTGGTTACAGCAAAAGCTATTAAGTCCCACGCACTTGTAACTCTGACTTTGACAGTCCAGTAACTCAACGGCAAGACTAAACCATTAACAACAAAAACGCCATGCATTACCTGCATATTGGTTTGGAAGGTGTTTGGGAGAAAATAATGCTATATCGAAACAAGTATTTTTCCAGTTTTATATGGGACTAGCTGTGCCAGCTTTAATATAGCTCAACGCTTTAATATTTTGGATGGGGATTTCGTAGCTTCCTGTGGGAATTTTGGAAAAATCGTTCCTAATCCTTCCTTATCCTACATAAGCCAAAGAACCTCTATACCGAAATTCATGCTCCTAGCTCCAGTAGTTTCTCCAGCAGTTTCATCACTCACCAAAGCCTTTTATACAGATGTTCCTTTTTAGACTCTACTATTAAATGTCCGTGTACTAGGACAATAAGTACAACATCTATGTGTTAGTACAGGTCATAATCTGTTTCTGTGCTAAATTTGGTGCAAACGCGTCTAACCATCTGCGTTGTTGCGCAAAAAGCTAACAGCTTACAACAAGATGCATAACTAGAGTCACAGTACTTTATAATGTCTGTTTATCATACCATCACGATCAAATTGGAACAGCAGGTCAAGCACTGCTGCTTTGCGGCATATAAATAGGTGAAATGCAGCTCCGGATTCTTCCTCTAGTAAAACTTTAAAGTTATAGCATTTAAGTTTGATTTATTTTGAATGTAGATAACTTTCAATTAAATATGTTGAAAGCTCAGCAATAACGGTACATTGTAAATATACAAAACAATCAAGACACACTTTATTCTAATAGTTCCCAGTTCGCGCTGAAATTAACTGTTAGCACTCAAACTTTATACGCGTTTCAATATAACTTGAAAATTATTGGTATAAATAAAATTTGTTAGCAAACACTAGAGCCCAGTAATTTTCCATTAGGATTCTGAAGCTGCCTCCGAGACACGTCAATACATTCTTAAACTACTCTCGAATAGTGTTAGAGGATTAATAAAGCCGGGTCCGCTGTTTCCGTTTTTGTTGTTCTTGTTGGAGGAGCAACTTCTAAGTTTTATTTACACACCAGCTACGGAAAGCACTAAACAAACTGACAATAGTTAGACTCCGTCTAAGAGTCCAAGTTAAACAGGAAACTTCTATAGATATACGTAATTTTATTTGGGCTTCGCTGGTTGATCTCGTTTAATTATGTTCCGCGGGGAGTTATGTTTCGTTAACTTCGATTAAATTGTACACAATTGATAGACAATTTTGGATTTGTTGTGCAATCTAATTTAGCAAATTTAAAGGTTTTTATTCACAGCAGGAGAAACGTGTAACGCCACGTACTATAAAACGGGATATATATATATATAATGTTGATCCTTCGTATATGCTGAGAATCATGCGTTTTAAAGTTTCTCATTAAATACATACATACATACTTGATGCGATGTTGATCTGAAACCTCTTTCGCACAAAACAGATGATGATTACAAGTTCGGATTAAATAAGGCGGTGAATTTCAAAATATTGAATATTATATTAATCGAAAATGTAACCGTTTATTAAAGAGCTATTAAAGACAGCTTTTAGTGAAAAATGCATGTCACTTCCATTAAAAAATTACGATATCGTTTCATTGAATATATTATTAACTTGCATGGACATTATAATTTCGTGGTGATATGGGTGATTTTTTATGCAGAGTTATCAAGACAGTTTTCAACATTATTTTCGATTCTTGTGTTTAGATGTTTCTTTTTCAGCCAAAAACTCGAAAATTATTTTCTTTTCGACAATTCCATCTTATTTCCTCTCTATAGAAGCTCCAACGTCAATCTTTTCCTCTAGTTCGTCAAATTTCGTGAATTCACCCCGCGTCTTAAGTTAACCTTTTTTAACAATTCTCTAAGGACTTAAAAAGAGCGTCACCCGTCATTGCCTAGCCACGACTGAAATGAAAGAAATAATAATACAAACCGACACTGCAGTGGTGTGATGGTTCAAATTAAAAATTCCAAGAAGCGTTAATTAAAATAATTTCACGCCACTCCTCTCTCTGAAGGGATCATTACAGCAAGCAATGAGGTCGAGAGGGTCACCTTCGTTGCACCGAACACAAGTCACCTCAGCACCTAGGAGGGGAGCGTAATTTAATTTGTCCAACGCCTGTCTTGGTCGATGGATGATTGTAATTGTTCTGGGCACTAGGCGAATTAGAACCTTCATTTTTTTCTCAATTAGCAATCGCAAACTGAAAACTGTTATTTGATTATGCAATGTATTTATTTTTTCATTTGTTTGGGGCTCTTCTGGACTTGAAATTGCTGTGAGTCATGTCTAAGGTTAATTAATAAATGCATCTCAAAGTTGAGATCGATCTTAAGATGCGGTTTTGACATATAATGTATATGATATCTGTCAAAAATGTATTAAGATCGATCGCATTCTTGAGATGCAATTATTAATACGAGCCTTAGATTTCTGAGGTCTTCTTTTTACTTTTTAGGCTTTTTACTATAATAAAAGTATAATGCCTTAAGAAAATTTTGGTATTTTAAAAATATCCACTATAAAAAAAAACTAATGGATCTATTTCGATCAACGTAAGCAACCCTGACAAATATAATATTAGGTAACGAACGATTCAATTCGATCAAGATGTGGTCATTTCTAATTTTAACCACTTTTGACTATATTTTAGGCTCCAAAATTTTATTGAAACTGCGTAATTTCAAAGGAAATACGTAGTAAATATTGAAAAGCCGTCCAGGTAGCGACTTTGCACGAAACTATTCGACCAAGATAAGGAATGTGGTATTTTAACAATTAACTTATTTATACATAGCATTTAAATGTCGATCTAATATTTTGAAGTAGGTATACAGCAAGATTTTAAGTGTAATACGTGTAAGTATCTCTGTGATGTAGCAAACGACAATTGGGATGATGACTGAAATCTAATTTTCACGTCTCGCCATAAAAATTAAAATACCTTAGAAAAAGTTGCAATCATGTGAAATTAGAATCAAAATCTGCTTAGAAATACATTAGATACAAGCATTTTAAGCTGTTAATTTGCAAGCGATTAGACAGAGAAATCCGACATCAACCGTGACGGCATTGTTGAGTACGGCCATATAAATTCCATGTAAATTGCCGTTTTGCTAGAAAGAGATGGAGACAAATCTTTAATACCTTATATCTTGGTTGTTTTTATAGTTATTCGAAAACCGTTTTTTTTCTTTCTGTTTATTATATGAATGAGCTTCTATTAAAACAATATTTTTTCATTCATCTAGCCTATTATCATTTGAATTCTCGTCACGCGGATTAACGTTAATTTAAAATTTATTTAGATTACAATAAATTGATGGTAATTTTATGTTCAAACAGCGCAACTTAAGAAGCGATCGAATTTAATAGACACAATACGAAGAATGTTGTTGTAAGTTCAGAATTTATTCTTTGTTCGTCTCCGTTTTCGGTACCATTCATTTCTTCGAAGAGCCCATTCATTGTTACAGTGTCTGACGGTATTGTGCTCGGTCGTGTGTTACTGTGATTGCGTTCAACTGGCGTGTAACTAGCGACAATTGATTGCATCGTACCGGTTCGTATGTTTGTGTTCAGTCAGCTTTCGGATTGATGTACCTGCAGCGTGGTCGCGGAGTTCCGCTAGCGCCCGCCCGCGTGATTATTATTCTAGAAGTACTTATACGCCTGCGTTAGAACTGCACTTCGTCCCTGAAATTGTTGTTTGTGATGTGAACGATGGAGTATGACGAGACACCACTTTAAAATTTTATGCAAGTA
This sequence comes from Schoenobius gigantellus, assembly GCA_963935595.1. Classification (NCBI taxonomy): domain Eukaryota; kingdom Metazoa; phylum Arthropoda; class Insecta; order Lepidoptera; family Crambidae; genus Schoenobius; species Schoenobius gigantellus. The sequence goes on from OZ012558.1 coordinate 13,484,932, forward strand.
CTATGCTGTCATCCACACTAGCAGTACAGGTGGACAAAGATTGCACAGTTATGAGGTCTGTCCTCAAAAGAGTTTTTTTTTTTCATTTATTTAACATTTAAAAAGACAATTACAATATTTACAGTTTAGATAGCTTTTAAAAACCACTAGGGTTTGTACTAAAGCTAACGAGTTTGCATTTACAATAATTATAATTTTAAATCGATATTTATACAATAGGCGCCACATCAAGCCATACATGTGCACCACGAAAACCGCTGCTTTTGCAACTGCATATCAACCAAAACCAAAACCAAAGGTCAACTTGCATAGCTTGACGTGGAGCTCAGCGTACTTTGTTAATATAACATTCACACTATCATTTATTTGATACATGTTTAAATTAATTTTTTAATAAGTTAATGAAGTAATCTTTACTATTTATTTTTATATTAAGTTATTATAATTTTATAATAAGTTATTGACTATTTTGCCGCCGCGGGTCTAATTTGTAAACTTAAGTTATCAGCCTCAATAGATCACCACGGAGGGTCGCAGCTCTAATTCTACTAATAATTTACAAACCGAAACTAAATCGTTGCGATCGACCAATAGGAGCACAAAGATTGACTTTCAAATGTTCGTTGACGTGATAATGTGGCGTTCTGATTGGTCAAAAGCAACGGTTCAGCGATGGTTTATTAGTTGAATTGGCCCTCTGATAAGTTACGTTACGCGTTAAACTACGGGACTTATGTTATTCTAGTACTGTAACATTCTATGCCTTTAAGTGAAACGAACTCGGGTCTCAGTGGCCTGACCACTGGGCGTCGCTTTAGTCGCCCATGCAGTCGCCACTTCACCAGTGAAGGAAATATTGTGAAATAGTTGCTAGTCTTGACACTCGTGCTATTGCCAGGTGAACTTAAAATATCAATCAAATAGAGCATAGAACGTCAGGATCTGAATCCGGTCGCCAGAGCCCGAGCCGACTGATTGCAGTATTGAAGCATACTAAGCGAGTGATGACACACGCTAGACGCGTACTGTGATTTGCTAACCACCGGAAAATTGCATCGAGACAGATTGTAGTGTACGTACTGCCATTCAAAAGCGACGTTCCGTTCGGTGCGTGCTCCCCGCGCGATCTATCAATGACTTATCGTCTGCTGTATGGCCCCGGGGCCGACGGTCATTTGTTTTCGCCCGTCAAGCTGTCAGCCGGCGGCTGGCACGGCGGCGCCCGCGAGTACTACTCATATTATCGATTGTCATTTTTTTTAACAGACTCGTATCGTTGCTTGTGTAATGTTATCGTGTAAACCTCTTTACCTTGACTGTAACGAAAACGGATATGTTTTAAAAAGGTTTAACAATTCTGACGTTTACGCAAACGAAGCTGAAGGCATGAACCTCATGTAATCCTCATAGCAGAGAAGTGTGCTATTTTCTAGAACAATAACGCATTACTTAGGAAATGCTATTGTTTTCGAACCCAATCGAATAGGGATTTGCATAATTTTCCATATCACTAGCTCTGAACAATCAAAGATTAGTAGGTATCAGGTAGGTATTAGGTATTAATTATTTACCTTTCAACGTAGAGATTTCAGAAAGTGCAGTAATGTCTCTTTAACTTTGGTTTTTTAAGGAACTGCTATGTGACCAAGATATTGAGATCAACTTCTTGAGCATTATTATTAACATGTTAATAATGATGCCAAAGACCACTAAATTACCACAGCGTACGACTATCTGCAGTTTGGCAGGATATAAATTATGTATGTCTTAGATTTTCTGAATAAAGATGTTTTTTTATTATTATCCATTTATTCAAAAAACTTCTTAAATTTAAGTTTTTTACAATATATATATATAAAACAAAATACTATAAAAAACTTAAACTTAGTATGCCGCCAACAGCGAGGCAAGGCCCAAGCTGCCGGTGGTTAGGGCTGCAGAGAGAGGAATCTCCGGACAATACGTGCCGTGTCGAGAATCACTGCTTTCTGTATCCGACCCTTGATCCATTCCTCAAGCGAGAGCCTCTTAAGATGTCGGTCGAGACTCTTCGCTATCAAGCCATTCGCCGAAACAACTATCGGAACAATGATCGTCGAATCAACATTCCACATGGCGGTTACCTCGTGAGCCAAGTCAAGGTACTTGCTGACTTTGTCCTTCTCAGCTTTCACGAGATTCTCATCATGAGGGATAGTGATATCGACGAGCACTGCTCGGCGTTGGGACCGGTCGATCACCACGATATCAGGCTTATTGCAAACAATAGTCCTGTCCGTGATGATAGAGCGGTCCCAATAGAGCAACGCACGACCATTTTCAAGAACTGGCACTGGCGCGTACTTATAGTACGGCGTCTCAGACTCGACAAGGCCGTATCGAATGGCAAGTTGCTGGTGGATGACTGATCCTGGCCACTAGGTTGTGCCTGTGCAAATACTCGCCGTTAGCAAGATGAGAACAACCAGAGATAATATGCCTGAGTGACTCTCCGGGACGGCGGCATGCCCGACAGATGTCAACCGTACCGTCCTTCAGGATATATTTTCTATAGTTGTTCGTCATCATTACTTCGTCTGCAATTGCACAGGCAAAGCCCTCGGTTTCCCCAAATAGGTCAACAAAGCGCAGCCAGTTCACCGAAGCGGGTAGGTCTACATCAGGCCCAGTCAAGGCCCGATAAAACCTCCCATGTAGCTCCTTGCCCTTCCATACCTCTTTGCGATCTTCGACGCTAAGCACCGGTGGGTTATTATTATTATTATTATCATGAACTATTACGGTACGACGTGAATGAGCAAGGCGATGTAAGATGTATAATGGACGCTTAACTTTGCTGCCGTTTAACTCGCAGACAATACGTCAAATCTTCGCTCCGGCTTTTAAGGAGATTAAAATCTGCAGCATAAGCTATGCCTTCTGCGAGCGCACAAATTTCTTGGTAAGTTTTCAGACGACCTTAAGTGGGTTTCCGTTTTAGGCCAAGTGTATTGTTTGGCAAACGAATTCTGTTCGGAATACTTATACCTACCTCTGTTTGTCGGATGTTTCATTACGCGAAAGTGTTTGCTCGCATTAAGATTACTTTCTCGAAGGTAAAATTAGAACAGAGTGTTAGATTTGATTAAACAAGCAAATGTAACACAGTCCTCGACTACAACATTTGAAAATGTATACACTCGATTCGAATACCACATTTTTATAACGATGGTTTTGTTTTAAATAACATATTTATTTTTATTAAAAACAGGTTCTAATGTTTTGTAACTCATACCAAAAGAAATTAAACAGGATAATAAAATGCACAATTTTACTCTATATTCAGTAAAAATATTTTTTTTATCACATCTATTCGAAAAGAGCTACTTGGTTCTTCGTAAACAGGGACCGAAATAGCTTTTTTCCCCCAGGGACGAAAAGTTTCAATCATCAGAGATTTAATAACCACAACAAAATTAAAATAAAACAGTACGTTTGGTTTATTTCAACGTACGAGTATTTTACAGAATGCAGTCACATGTCACAATTTAAAAAATATCGCACGTACTGACAATCACAATATTTATTTTATGAGCTGTAAAAACCAACTCTAGTTCCTGTCTTCACCGTTACATATTCATTGAATAGTTATTAATTGTCTATGTAAATAAAACATTTATGACAAAAAATATGTTAACAAGTATAATACGTGTAAGACTTTAACAATGGAACTTCCTGTCGGGCATTGCTCGAAGCTAACAATTTATGAGCTTTCCATTTTTCTTTCTCTTGTCTGATTGACAGTAAATTAATCTAAGGAAATAAATAAACGTATATTTTTACTCATAAGTTTATTTTCTCACAGAGTAATGTCACATAAAAAGTAAAGTGTCTCAAAAATTTTAAGCTCGAGTTTTGAATCCCTCGCTACGCTCAGGATTATACATATATATAACAGTGGAGGTCATGACTGAATAATTTACTATGTTGTAAAACATATCATATTTTAATAAAAAGGGTTAGTTAATTCGTTACTATAATTAATGCAATAATATATTTTTATTGAGATTTATAGATAATACGGTGAAATTATTGATTTTGAAGTTATAGTTACTACTTGTGCCCGCGAACTACGTTTCGCCAGTAAAAATACTAATATCGTAAAATAAAGTATACTAATATCAGTAAAAATAAAAATACTAATGGGGGTTGGTGGTAGAGGGGTGAAAATTTAAAGAAATTAAAATCATTGTCAAAAAAAAATATGGAGCGGCCCACCCTTATCACCTAGGGGTATAAAAAATAGCCTACGACCTATTCTCAGACTTACCAAATATACACAAATAATTTCATAATTTTTTCATTTTTTTTTAATAAAATAAAACCGACTTCAAGAGCACCAAAAACCATAAATGTTACTCGTATAAGAATGAATACAACATAACAGTTTTATATTGAAGTTGGTGACAATTAATTGCTCTTATATTTTTAGACTTTCCAGGAAATTATTGCTTGGCATCGATTTCAATATATTAAACTTGTTAAAATTATCGTAAAACATACATAAAGATATCTAGACGGCTATACCTATTACCGTGGCTATACTCACTACTCACTAGTCGGACAGTAACCGACATATTTCGTAAGTATCTATATTATATTATTTATGACGTTTTGATATTTTTGAAGTCGTCTTAATTTTTTTTTTTCAATATTTTTAGTTTTAATATGGGTTTTAGAATTTGAACGAAGGCAAACACCAGAATAACTTAAAATAAAAGGTCTTTCGCTCTATTCCCGAACTACCGGAAACCTTCCGTCATCAAAAAGATGCAAATACCTGAATATCTTCAGCAACATATGAAACATGCTGGACGTGCCTATGAAATTCAAGGGTTTACCTCTATTTTCATGGGATCCCATCATCAGATCATAACATGGTGACAATGGGACCACCTCCTGGAGTACACTCTTTCGATTACAAAAATAATTTTGAAAATCAGTCCACAAATGGCGGAGTAATCGGAGAACATACAAAAAAATAGATACAGTCGAACATAGAATCTCCACTTTTTTCGAAGTCGGTTAAAAACATAGGTCATGCCGTTTCTTAGGAGTTCGATAACAAACATTGTGACACGATATTTTTAAATATTAGATTTATTGCGCATTATTACACAAAAATATAAACATTGTTAAAAAAAATACCTATCTCTTAAATATTTTGTTCCAGCCAAGCTGTAAGTGTGTTGGAAATTATAAAAGTAGAGGGTAACATCAAAGCACACAAGAGAAATTACAAATCTAGATTACACTTCTATACACGTACACCAAAAAATACATTTTTTAAACAGCAATTACCACAATATACCCGTACATACATATAAATATACAAATATACATACATACATTCATTAATAAAAGCTATATTACACAGATGATGTAATAAATATGTTTAAACGCCACTCTGTATTGCCTTCCTTCAAAAAACGAAATATTTTTTATAAAGAAAGGCTTAAAGAATTTGGTGTTCAATGGAGTTTACAAGTATCGAACATTTTTATTATCTAATATGTGTAAACTATTGCTTAAACAAAACATTTGTGTCAAACAACGTGACAGTTCACGTGCATCCTATACTTATAAACATTCGTCAAACAAATTGATAGCCACATTATTACGATGTTCCAATTTGTTTTTGCCGGAAGAGCGATACACTGATAAATGTTTACGCTAGTCAATGGAAAGTTACAGTTGAATAATTTATATTGTGTAATCAATCGATAAACCGGCGTAATCTTCGAACACTAGACAGTGACACTGTGTCATCTTAATGAATCGGTTCGTACTGATAAAGCGAATATCCATCCATATACGTGTAGGTATCGATTATTTATCGGTATCGTATCTGATTAATAAATCCTACTGTTCAGAATTGTATAGCTGAGTATTGTAATTGGTTTCGGAAATGTATTGGGCAATCAGCACTCGTGGTGGTTTGATGCTTAATCACAATGATGTCCTTCGAATTTCAGGTACGATCTCTGGTTCATCTCTAGAGGTAGAGTATGAATCGAATGACCTATTCGAGCTGAATCGATGATATGAACGGCCAGTGTCGGCAACCGAAGTGGTCTGTGTGAACGATGCATAGTGACAAAAAGTCGGGAAACAGTGAAGTGCGATGATGCGTGCAGGATATAGTGGTATGGAGGTGTAACGGTGGCGCCTTCGGTGGGCGCGCTGATGGCGGCGAGGGTGAGGTAGCGCCCGTATGGGGCAAACGGCGAGTATGTGTCGTCTTCACGGATCATGTCTCCACCACAAGAAAAGTATGTATCAATTGTAAATGTAGCATTTCAACACTGGCAGCGGCGACCCGGCAGCTGCGACCATGTCAATTTCGTCATATGAAGCTTTGCATACAAATGCGTAGAGCGTCCGGGCAACCGCTGCCGGGTCGCGTCTGCCGGGATGAGAGTGTTACTTTGCCTACTAAAAAGCTGCTCCCTAGAGTATGAGCACAGCAGGCAGTTTTGTCTTCTATTCAAAAAACAATATTTTCTATCAATCTGGATAAAAACTGCCACTGCTGTGCTATCAATGTACCTACGTTTTAAGTTATGCCAGGATCTTTCAAACCATTGTGGCTGTTGTTTTGTTAGATATCTCCAACTAACGTTATATATTGCGGGTTATCTTTTTGTATAACAATAATTAGTACTGTTTCATTTTTATTTAACGCCCATAAATATCTAACAACCTTGACTTTACCTTCGCCTACAAAATATTATTTCTAAAATAATAACGATACAATATCGTGAGTTAAGATAAGCGTTGCCTTGATAAATAAATAGCTCTATTCATCTGTTCACATTTGATGGAACGCAAATGGGTGAGCATTAATCACGGAAGAAAAATTTATCTGAGACCTTGCGAAAATTCTGCGAGAAATTGTTTAATGTAATATTAAGTCAAGGCTCACTTTTTTCATTTCCCCCCAGGAAATTCCGTGTTTTCTTGTCAAATATTTATATGTTCGCTCATTTGTTTCCAAGTTTTTATTATTTTCCGGAAAATGCACTTTGTCACGACACGATATTTAACAGCGATATTAAAGTGAACAATAAAAATATCAATAAAGACATTTATTGGTATTTAAGAACCCGGTCTCGTAATAATCGGTGTTCTAGCAGAATTATCAGAAAAGTATTTTTTTTTGTTATTAAAAATGCAATGAAGGAATAGTACATTACTACAGAGGCCGGGAAGTTAGGGATCGACGGACGAGTAATGCTTTCAAGGCCAAGCGTGAGCGAGGCCTTGACAATAATTACGAGTCCGGCAATCCCTTTTCCCGCCGAGGTATGTATAGTGCTTTTCTCAATAATTGCGGGGAAATAATTAAAGACGCGTACCGGGAGACGCAGTGTTGGTACTTGGTAGGCCCCCCACAAGGTGGGCCGACGATCTGGTGAAGGTCGCGGGAAGCCGCTGGATGCGGGAGGCGCGGGACCGATCGGTGTGGGGATCCTTGGGGGAGGCCTATGTCCAACAGTGGGCGTCTGTTGGCTGATATGATGATGATGATGATGAATTAAAGAGGTAATACTGGAATTAATTATGAAATTCAGTGTAATAATAATACCATATACATAAAAACCTGTCATATTAAAATATTAATATTGTTTAATGTTGTCTATTTATTCAAATATTTATAATTGCCGTGATCTTCGTATAATTTCGCTTTATAATCATCTGTAAATAAGACAATAGTAAGTAGGTACCTAATAATAATAAGCTTCCTCTTGTTCAACGATTGCGTGCCCAACGGGTTCATAATGATTTAATTTTTTGTGAACCACTTATTTTACACATTATTATGGTATGCATAAAAGATTTTGAATTGAATTGAATTGGAAACAAATGAGTATAATATGAATAAAAAACAAATCAAGCAATTAATTAATTAAATATAGTAGCCTAGCATTTAGTAATACTTTTTAATTTTCAATTAGTGCAAAGGAAACAAAGCCCATACAGCCCAATCATATTTTACGCAAAAAATGTAATACTGCAGATTATGACTTTTTTCTCTCGCAACGAAAATTAAGCATATTTTCGTGTAATTTCATACCAACATTTTAATGAAATTGTTGTCATATTCATAATACTTACAACGTGTCTCATAATAACTCCCCATAAAAATTATAATATTCATTTAACCGAAAAGAATGTGTCAACTTTAATAACTTGTCATATCAAATCATCATCATCACAGCCCATATACGTCCCCACCGAGGGGCTCGAGCCTACCCTATATTAGGGTGATTAGGCCTTAGTTAACCACGCTGGCCCAGTGCGGATTGGTCGACTTCACATACGTCATTGAATTTCTTCGCAGATGTATGCAGGTTGCCTCACGATGTTTTCCTTCACCGTAGGAGCGTCAGACAAATGTACATATGAAATTCGAAACGAAAAACACATTGGTACATGGCGGGTCTCGAACCCCGACCCCCCGATTGGAAGGCAAGTGCCGAGTCCATTGCGCCACCAACGCTCTGTCATATCAAATCAATCGAATTTAATTGTCAAATTTTTGAAAATTCAGTTTTAGAACAGTTTTAGTTTGGCACTTTGATATTTTAAATAAAATTAAATATTTATGGGGAGATATGAGACACGTTGTATATGCTCGAAGAGTGCATTTTTTGTAATGTGGTAGCAATTGGTTGTATGACAAATTACATAATTCAAGTTATAGATAAATTAAAAAACATTGGAGCAGCGGCCAATAATGAATTTTGATACTTACTTTCCTGGCCTAGGCCGGTAAAGTAATGCATGAGCCAAGAATTACAAACTTTGTGTCTTCTTTTTACTACAATAATGCCTACATTTCTGAGCATGTCTGAGAAAATAAATTTTACGTTAAACCCGGCGCCAATGACGTGAATATAATTACGTGACCGATGACACCGGGTCATCATGACCCAATTTTTATCAATAAGTTTTACACGAAATTTAGGAAGTCACTTTAATTTAATTACTGTTTACTGTTCATCTAAAAAGGGTTCTTTACTTAGGTAGTAAAATAAAAATAATGCTTACAAATTTTATAATTCAAATTTTTTAAGCTTTCTCGATAACACATGCAAAATCAACGTTAAAAACATAACATAATAAAATTTTTATATAAATTTGGTAAATTATATTTAGTAGTAATAGGAATTAATAATCTTACAGATTAAAAGGGAGATCAAACAAACTTTTTATAATTAAAATAATAAGGAATCAATCTTCTACTTCATCATTCAGAGCCATAGAGCTGCTGCAGTTATTGCAGAATGGAATCAAATGCTCTGAGTTTACGTAAATGTCGTATACATGACAAGTATGATGTTTTTTTGTTCTTTTTAGACATCTCTTGGGAGTTCCTCGTTGTTATTAGCCCAATGTATTATGTTTGCATTTATGCCCCATATATTGAATATAAGTGGTGGTCAATATAAAATTCCGAAGCAGTCTGCGAATTTTTACTGTCGTAATCTGACTCATCTAACAACGCCAATATACTCCGGGTCGTTGGATAGTTACATTTTTATTGAAAAACCTAAAATAAATAGTAGATTAGTAACTAAGAGCTGTAAGGCATCAATTGCGGTGCAATTGGTGCTTACACCCGAGCTAACTACTCTGCTTTACATCTCGATTGTGAGGTAATTAGGTCCTTATTACCCCCAAATGGGGCTTGTAGGTGACCAATTAGCGCTCTAGGGTAATAATGTAGCTTGGAAAGCCCTAGGGCGATAAGTAATTAAAAAAAACACTTCACTATTTCAAAAAGTTCGCCTACATCTAACCATCATACTGGCAATAAATTACTTACTTGACTTTTCTAGCTACATTATTACCCTAGAGCGCTAATTGGTCACCTACAAGCCCCATTTGGGGGTAATAAGGACCTACTTACCGAACATGAGAGATGTAAAGGAATATTAACTTATAACATCCAAAAAAAGAAAAAAAAATAAGTCATAAAAGTGGTTAAAGTTTGATTACGCTAAAGGATGATTTCTTATAGAAAAAGTCATATTTTTAGAGTGGTAAAATTCATCAAATTAGAACTATTTAAACCGCTTTAAATAAGGAAACTAAAACATTTCGAAAAAAAGTAACCAGTAAAGATTATTGTAGAAGATTTGAGAATAAATGTTTACTGAATATATTTCATGTTTTGGTCATATTTTTACGTGACGAGTGCATGCATGAGTCCTTAAATGCGTGGAATGTAAAGATGGGTATGTTTAAAGCCTTAAAAAGACATTAACCTGTTACTTATTTTTTTGTGTGGGTGATTAAAGTATACTGCCTCATTTTTGTGTGGGTGATTTAATGTATTTCCTTCATTGTATTTCTAATAACTAAAAAAAATATTACTTCTCTGATAATTCTGTTAGAACACCGATTATTACGGGACCGGGCCCTTAAGTACCTATTTACAAATAGTGACGATGTGATATATTAATTTAAGAATTTAAGTTAGGAGTTCTTGCTTGCTTCCTAGGTCTGTAGGTAGCCAAAGTATCATTCGCGTTCGATTTGATAGAACATATCGAATAATAATGTATGAGAATGACCGGTAATGTGGAATTTCCATACATTGCTGTTAGATACGTTTTAACAAGACAAAAGCGAATGTTACTTTGGTTATAGACAACTGGTCGATGGAGATATGCTTAGAACGGGGTTACAGCGAGTTGGCGTAGGTAGCGCAATCTGCTGCATAACGGTGTCTCCGTTTATATCGTACTAGCTTTTACTAAAGAGTACAAAAGTTAAACATTATAGCTGTTATATATTTTTTGTGTGGGGTTTTCTCAGCTTCTAGCGTACATTCTGCCTCTCTAAAAAAAAACACTGAGGCATTTTCCAAACAAATGTAGTGTAGTATACCGGGTGTAACGGAATACCGAAATAATATTTAAGGTTGTTGATTAACAAAAAAAATGTTTTATGACTACGAGTATTCTTTGTTTTTTTTTTATATGCCGATTGATAAGTTAAGCATATTATACTGTTAAGCGTATTCAATCGAAAGTCGATTGAATACGCTAAACAGTTCAGCGTATTAAATCGAAAGTAGGCATATAATAAAAAAAAATATACAAAGAATAGTCTTAAAACATTTTTTTTGTTAATCAACAACCTTAAATATTATTTCGGTATTCCGTTACACCCGGTATAATACTCCTTTATCTGTCATTCAGAACACGCTTCAGTCAGCTATTCAAATATTTACAAAGTATACCATTGCTAAGTTATCAGAATGAGTTTATATTTTATGCTAAGAACTGAAAAGGTTTTTGAAGCTGCCGATACTGTTTGCTGTTTTCCTGTTTCCATTCATTGAAGATGCCATTATTTTTATTTTCTCCGATTTCAGAGACCTTGACCCGAGTATTTTTTTATTAAGTACCTACCTACCTCTTCCAATGAAAGACCACTTTTCAGTCTTGTATTTTAATTGATAAAAAATTAATCAATGTATAAACGGGACAAGAATAGCCGTTGTGAATGTCCAGAATACCTTTTTTGGAACTACTTACTATTTTTTTACCGACGAAAAAACGGAGGAGGTACTCAATTCGACGCGTATATTTTTTTTTAAATGTATGATCACGCATAACTTTTTACAGAGAACTCCGATTTTGATATTTTTTTTTATTGGAAAGGGTATACCCCGAGGGTGGTCCCATTTAAATTTGAAAATAAATTCCTAATCTAAGGTTAGGAAAACAGGAAATTATTGTTGATTTACTCACTAATTGTGATCAATGACCACGCATACTTTTTACAGAGTGATCCGATTTTGATGATTCTTTTTTTATTGGAAAGGGTCCCCGAGGGAGGTCCCATATAAATTTGAAAAAATAATTCCAACCCTAAATGTACAAAAACGGGGGATAATTTATGATTCACTCACCGATTGTAAAATTAATAAATGAAAGTCACAAAAAATATAAAATAAATACTTTTTAACAAAAAATTGAATTGCCGAAAAAACTAAAAAGCGAAAACACTGAAAAGTTAAAAATAATACAAGAATAGGAACAGACAACATCACACTTCTATATTGCAATCGGTGCCAAACGATGATCTCCTAGAAAGTGTTAATATTTGTTTAGTTTTTTCGGCGGTTCATTTTTTTTTTTACTTTGAGTCGTTAATTTTGATTCAGGATTATTTTGATATTCATAGATAATTGTAACAAAATAAGGAGTGCACACTATTCCGTTTACCTAAGAAGTGAAAAAGGAAGAAACTTTTTATTTGCTATTTTTTTATTTATTATTTTCACAGCAAAGTGTATTTAAATTGTATAATACCGACTTAGACCATATTATTATGGTCTAAGAATACTTACGTTAGGTATTCTTAGACGATAAGGTCTAAGTCGATATTATTCAATCAAAAAGAAGAGTGGCCAAATGGTCTCATCTCAGCTTAAAACTTCTGTTACATATTGCAACACAAGCGCTTGTTTTCAATTGGGACCATTTCGGATGTAGGCTTAGCGAATGTGGACGTGATTTATTTGTGAACAAGTGAACGTCGTGGTTTATGTCATGTGATAATAGTTGGTCATGAACGTCTCATCCTATTCTTCAATTGCTCTATTATTCTTAATCAATTTTCTTTTAGCGCTTTTTTCCCTTCGTCGCAACAACATTGGTCAGTTCACAGGGTTGGGCATAGAGATGCATTTCCATGTCCCTATGACTAGGCCGTGCAGACGCCTAAATGATTAGTCAGTAGAGAATTATTTTTATTACTCCTTAGATTTTAGAGCGTAAGCGGTTTTCTAAAAATGTTCGTAAGCGGTTTTCTTCCTAGAAATTCAAGACAGTACATTTTACGTAGAACAATCAACTAATTTGTGCTACAATTGATGGTCATGCTATCTCTAAAAGTGGACTTCTCTTGACTAAGATGGTGGTAATTTTTACATATTTTGATGTAATCCACTTGCTTCACCTATGCGATTGAATACATTTTCAGTAGATATAGATGTCACTCGATTTAACTGCAATAGTTTTTTAACTCGAAAGTCAAATAAATTCCCCGAATCCAAAAGTGGACCGTCGAACTCTATGCAGTATAACGGCTAACGGCATCAGAAATGTATTTATTTTGCAGTAGCGATAGCTTCAACAATGAAACGCAACTACAAAAATACAAAAGTTTCTCTTTATTGATTGTTTTGTTTGGATTCAGGTGTTTTCTGAAATTGACAAACATAATATTTTAAAATTTCCGTGTTTGGATCAAAAATCAAAATAGATATAGTCAAATGCGTCTTGATGGGAAGCTCTTTTGAATCGTTAATTTTTAGAGATCCGTATCTCATAAGGAAAGAACGGAATCCTTATAGGATAACTTCGTTGTCCGTTTGTCTGTCAAGACCATTTTTCTTGGGAACGCGTAGAGATATCTACCTGAAATTTACATAAAATTCTTGTGTCTACAGTCTCTTTCAGTATTTGAGAAAATCAAACATGTAAGTCAAAGGATTAAGGGAATCAAAACCTCTAGAGTACTTCCCGTTGACCTAGTATCATGAAGGTTGGAAAAAAGTAATGTCTCACGGCACATATTAAGGAAAAACTGAAACTAAAACCTATTTAAGTAGTCAAGAATTCATGCAGTGTGTCACAAAAATCCTGTGAACCCTTAAAGGAGTGTGTATATTTTATTTACTTAATATACAAACTAAAAAAGAAATTACAGATTAAGGGAATCGAATAGAGTAAGTAATTTCCGTTGACCTAGTTTTTAAAATCAGTCAATCGATCGGTATTTACAAGTTATTATCAATTACAGTATAGTCGGGGAGGTGCCGTCGGCGCACAAAGGTGTGAGCAATCGGTGTTACTTTTAAAATATTAATGATGAAATATTTATTTTGATTTTTTTATTGAAGAGTTTGAAAAAAAAACACATATATAGAAACGATCGTATATCGACTTGAACATGCCCCTAAAAGGGTTTACACATTTTATATACAACTTTGCATTTTCTTTAAAAGTGTTAAAATGTACCTAATAAAATTAATAATGAAAAAATTTCGTCTCGGGCGCGATAATATGAACTCGGTGGCCGAGAGGCATCAACACAGTATATTGGAGACGCGGTTTCAAATCCCGGTCCAGACGATTATTTTTTCTTTATTGATTTTATAAATTGTTTAATTTATTAAGGGCTTACAGCACAGAACACAGAAAGATGTTTTCAGGGTTTTGGTTATACACATTGATTTACTACCAAACGTAGATAGAGCACTTCATACAAAAACGCGCTTGAAATCTGTCACCTAATAGACTATACATTTGTACGCTGTTAAATAGGTAGTTGAATATGCACACCCGAATTAAAATTACCATAAAGAAAGTACTGTATTTATCGAATTCAACCTTATTCTTTATTATTACGGTAACTATTTGAAGTACAACCGTGTGCAGTTACATCATTTCATACCTAGCCACATTAAATTTGACGTCTTAGTAATTGCTACAAGAAAATATCAACTTTATACTTTCAAACATAATGCTCAAAATTGCTTATCGCGTTGTCGCTCCAACGCATGGAAAAGAACTGCACGAGGCCCGATTGGGCAGTTCTTCACCGGCCCACTTTTCGAACGTTCATGCGTTATCTACGTTTGGTAGTAAATCAATGGTTATACACTGTATACCTACATAAGGAACCCTCGGTGCGTGAGTCCAACTCGCACTTGGCCGATTTTGTTTTAACCTACCACCGTAGAAACTGTACCGACCACTATAGAAAACAAATAATTGTTTGTGTAAATAAATAATTTAGCGTGTGGCATTTGTCTAGGGGGGCAAGGCTGCCTCTAGGGTAGTTCTTGCTATCGTGGAGTCGCCCAAATATTCTATATTTTTAAACGTGTGTTTTGTAATTACTATCTTTTCCCAGTACACTGTACAATGGTTGGTTTGTTAGTAGGTACATTGCAATTTAATCTTCATAAGTATTTATAGTCTCGGGTTTGGGATCTCCATAACATTTGATTTAATAATGTCGCAAGCCTTCCGTAAGCTGACACAGACAAAAATAACAAAAAAAGCCGTCTAAGCGAATCAGATAGAATAAAAAGTTCCATTGTGTTGCTACCTGTTTTTACCGGTTCTAAGAAACCGCCAGCCAGTCGATGAGTCGAAGTATGGATGGAATGTTTTGGCGAAACACGACCCATTTAATGAAATCTTCTTAGAACCGTCGTAAAGAATGACACCCGCTCTTCGAGCGGATTTAATGCCGGTGAAACGCAAGAAATATGATTTTTCACAGTAATCGTTTAAATTGTGAGCTCTTTAAGACATGTTCTTAGTGTATGACTAAAAGTTGAAATGTGGAATACATTTAGTTATTCTACAAGCAATGAGGCTTACCTAAGCCGGTTATTCTTTTGTCTGAATTTAAGACAGATCTACCGGGTATAAGTGACGGTGTCCATTTTCTTTTAACAGTGAGTTCAGACCAATGTTAATATTTGTTTACCGATGTTTATTTTTCCCGGAAAAGCTTTTAAAGCTAAGAAAAGGAGTTTTGATTTTTAATTTTTATTCATGTTACGCAATGTGTGGCGCGCCGGCATCATTTTTGTTCCGCTCACACCGGTGCGTTAACGCTCGATGACCAAAACAGCTGATTCTACGCTCAGTATGATGGAAATGTTGTACGATTTACATTGCGAAGTTAATTTTTTGTGTATTAATTATGTTTCTTTTGATAGAATATGATTTGTAAACGTTAACTTAGTTATATTTCACCACAAAATTTAGAAAAAAATAATAAGAAATTCTCAAAATTTATGAATTTTCCGGGAGAAAATTTTAGTGATTTTCGAATTAGGATCATGGTCTGAACTCACTGCTAAAAGAAAAGGGACACCGTCACTTATACCCTGTATAAAGCAATACCGACACTTATACCCTGTATAAAGCAATCGTAGTCCTTTTAACATGATGAGGCTACTTTCGGTCAAACGTCACTGTGCGAGTATAAGAACAGAGAGTGCACTTGCGTTTGCGCAGACACTTCTGCAGTACAATAAGCAACTTCTGCGCAAATGGAGACTAGCCATTTGCGCAGATATTGGCCGCCGCAACCGAATATCAATGAGGAGGACTTTTTTGAATTCAGGTGAAGCTCACTTCCATTTTCGACCTTATCATCATATTATTATGTCTAATGTTATCTTCTTCTATTATATATAAAATGAATAGCCGTCCGCTAGTTTCACTTACTCAAAAACGACATTACCGATGGCAACAATAAGTATTTATTTTCGCTTTAGTAAATGGATGGTTTAAAAAGAAAAATAATAGGGAAAATCCTAAATAAAATCTGAAAATAATAATACCTATTACGGTAAGATTACGGTAAATGATGGCAATTTTGTTTGGAAAATGACATTCTTACCCGGTCGCGATTGTTTAGATCTGTCATCATCAGTCATCCATCATATATTTTAGTGACTATTATCTGTCATCTGACGTTAGCGAGACTAATGAACACCGTTATGGGTGTTACAAAGTTCACCAGGTCAGCTAGTAAATGTATAAAAGTTACATATTCTCACTAGCACTGCGTAAGTACAAATGAACGCGACGTACCAATTGTAGCATTGCGTACACTTTACAATGATACAATGAGCGCGAAACATGGTTTACCTGTACGTATAATCGTTCACTTTCGCCTGTCACAACTCAACCATGAAATGGAACAGCTTATCACTAATATTCCCAAACAGAGTATCCTGAGCGATAGCACTCCACCAAAATATACGGCCTCGTAAAATGAAACCTGTTTTATTCGTCGTAAAACGTTCAATACGGGCAAATTAAGCACAAAGAGATTGCATGCATACAAGAGCTTTTTACTACGTATTTTTTTTATATTGAAATCTTACGGGTTTTGGCGACATACCTAATGTAATATATAAGAATCTCGTGTCACAGTGTTTGTCCGGGATAAACTCCGAAACTAGCTACTTAACTGATTTTAATGCAATTTGGCTTACTGTGTGTTGTTTGGTCCGACTTAAAAGATGGTATAGTTTTTAACTCGATTACTATTGACCTCAATATTTATTATTACAAATTGAATGGTTTGCAATTATTTGTAAGTTCGTTAAGTTTCTCACAGATGGCGGTGTGAGCTAGTTTAATGACACAACATTTTATCTAGATTAGGTAGGTCAATTAATAGATGGCGTTGTACATCATAACTACTGAGGCCCATTCAGCTAATAAGCTACAGCCGAATCGAAGCTGAGCCGTTGCGGTCGACCAATTAGAACGCCACATTATCACGTCATCGAGCAGTTGAAAGGCAATATAAGCGCTCCGATTGGTCGACCGCAACGGTTCAGTTTCGATTCGGCTGTAGCTTATTAGCTGAATTGGGCCTCTGGTCCATAAGCACCGCGTGATCGGGTCAGCTAGTCATATATTAAAAAAAATCTCGCGTTACGATGTTTGTCCGGAATAAACTCCGCATTTATTTTAACCGATTGTGATAAAATTTGGTTAACTCTATGTAATTTAGTTCAACTTAAAGGATAGTATAGTTTTTAATCTGATAATTGATATGATTTGAGTTTTTATCTAAATATTTATTATGACGAATAAAATTGTATGTAATAGTTTGTTAGTTCAACAAGTTTAAAACAATTGGCGATGTGAGTTCATTAATTTATCGACACAACACTTTGTTATCTAAGTAGGTACTTAATAATCCAGTAGATGGCGCTGTATTTGATTTCTTTATGCTACAGTCTATTCCACGCCATATGTGATTATGTTTACGACATAACCGAGTTTCTAGAATGTTTCGTATATTATATTTTAATTTGACTACATTAGGAAGTGTAGTATAATATTAATCTAACGTACTAGGTATAACTACTGAGCCACAGCATCGCGTGGCCGGGTCAGCTGGTCAATTATATATTGTTAGCTAACCAAGCGAACTCTGAAAAACCCCATTGCTAAGAAAGCTAGTAGAAAAATGCTCATCCAGGCCTTAATCCAAATAGCCCCAACCACTGAAAGTAGCGGCAAAAATTTTTAGCTATATCAAAACGTATTTGTATAACAGGATAATAAGTAACTTTTTTATTTGGCAAATTACGCAGAAAAATATTCTTTCTTGCTGGGTAATTTCAACTGTGATTTTGAGGTAATTTTCCTGTACAAGTTAAGATTTGTCGTGAACAAGATTTGCAAATGAATGTACAAAGTTGTAAATTAGAAAAAAAATAGAAGGAAATGTTGTTCTTATTTCGAAATAGCATCAAATAATCCACAAATTAGCCGTAACATCATTCACTTTTCAGTTTTCCATCGACACTAACACGCAAAAGCTACAGACGTTTTGTCGCTACACGCTGCATAATGTAAGCGTTTTAAAATAATGGAATTTAGAAAATGCATTTTTGTGACCGAGTCAGTCCGTGACAACGTTTCGAAGTCGCCACGGACACTGCGGAATCCGAACGCAAAACTGGATCGTCTGAAAGACCTCGAGATAATTCGATCAAGTGCGAATGCTCTAGAAAATGGAGTTTACTTAAGCCGCAAGGATTCAGGAGCACGGACTGCCAGTTCAGTCCTGCCCGAGTTTGTTTGAGAGGTTTTCCGAGGCGTGAAAGACTATGCACACCGCGGCGAATTCCGAATCGAATACAATTTTAAATCAATACAATTGAACATTTTTCTAAGATTCAAAGTGGAGACTAGACATGGAAAATATTCACTTACTACGTTTGCATTAAAATATCCTAAAATGACTAAAAATTGGATGCGATAATTGTTTGTATTCTCTCGAAGTGGAAGCTACACCGATCACCCCGATACCGAAACGACAATAGCGCAACAAGGTTTTTTTTTATACAACAAACCTAGCATAGATGCATACTACCTATCTGATGGTTAGCGACTTCAGTCACCTATAACCTAATAGCAGGTTTCACTCATGTAAGATTCGCAATCATGCAACCCCTATTTTAACAAGATTTTATTTACTTTCATGTTGTCTGTAATGAAATCTTGTAAGTTTAAGTAATTTGGGTAGCTTATTTTTATCCAATCTACTTATAATATACATCCCCACAACACAAACTATTTCTATACAAAATTTTTTCTAAATCGGTTCTGCGGTTATTGATTCCTCATACAAACTTCCACCCCTCATTTCACCCCCTAGAAGTATGCATTCTGCGATAAAACTATCCTATGTCCTTTCCCGGGTTTCAAACCATTTCTATACCAAATTTCATCTAAATCGCTTCACCGGTTTAAGCGTAAAGAGGTAACAGACACACTTTCACATCTGTAATATTATTATGGATCGTACTTCGCAAGATCTAGCCGCGACTTCTCTATCATCGCAACTATTCGCAACAGATCATTATGAACTTGACATGAATTCCGCAAAAGACTGTATACGCTCTGACATGTGACTAGGATCCCGCGCGCCCACCAATTGACGTCACAATACGCGAAAATAGTCTTATTACGAGTCGAATAAGTACTACATCGCATTGCTACCGGCTTCTACTGCTGGAACGAAAAACTCATTTTAGTGTCAATGTCTCTTATGTGATTCAATGGATAAAGCAAAAAGGATTGTAGTTTTGTACCAAATGTCTGTATATGAAACACGCGTTCTCATGAATAATGAATATAAAATACAAGCTGTTCCCTACGGTTTCCCTCGGTACACCACGATTCCGTAGTATGGGTGGATGGGTCGTGACCCAAAAAAATTAGCCTTCCTTACTTTCCGATAATGTAATTTGTAGCCTTCCTTACTTTCCGATAATGTAATTTGTAGCCTTCCTTACTTTCCGATATTGTAATTTGTTTAATATGTCTAATATGATGGCTATTATGGTACGTTAGGTACATTGTTTTAGATGTGTTAAAAACATTATCTGACAAAAGCTTAATTTATAATTCAAGCAAAAGCAACAAAAGGCGAAAAATTGATATCATTAATGATGAAAATATCAGGCAGATTTTATTGGAGCTTATATCGGGACAAATAACAGTTGGATATGCACTTTAATATTTGTTTTTTCATCATTCGTTTGTATTTCGATGGTTAAAAAGGCCAGGAAGTTTATATCCTTAGATCGGAAATATTTAAAGTCATATTCAATTAGTAAATTAACTACATAATTTATTTTACGTCGACCTCTATGTTAGATATTATTATGAATAAAACTTTATGTACTAAAATGTTTTAATTTATTATTAATAATGTTAGGGCACCCGTATATTTCCCGTGGTGCTACTGGATGACTTGGTAGCACAACGGTAATTTTTTATGCCCGTGGTGCTACAACTGGTGGCACCGTAACGTGGTATTTTTTAAACAATCAGGTAGACTCACTTATAGTGTAAGGAACTTGTTGCTGTAAAATACGTAGTATAAGTATAAGGACGTAAAGCCCGACCAATAAAATAAAAAAGTAGGGGAACCCACGTTGCTATATTTGCAGTCACTCGAGCGCTTTCGGGACCCACCTCATTTCAAAGATTAGATCGTATGAGGAAAAAATGTCATACGATATATTTTCATTCAGGTGTGGGGAAAGCGTTTACAGGTGTTTTAAATTGTAAAAAATACGTGATAAAACCTGACACACGCGAGTAGTGCAGTGCGCACACTACTCGCGTGTGTCAGATTTTATCCACAATATATTATTATTTTATTCACAATGCATGTCTGATGAGGATGGTAACATTATCTAGACAACATTAGACACTATGTTGCCGTTATTAATATCGAGAAAAAAAACGGAAAAAGATGACGTTTGTTGTATGGGAGCCTCCCTTGAATATTTATTTAATTTTAATTATTTATTTTTAAAGTGAATATACAACTAAATATTCTGTGAATATTTTAAGCGTCTACCTGTTGCCGTTATTAATATCGAGCAAAAAACGGCAAAAAAATCACGTTTGTTATATGGGAGCCCCCCCTAAATATTTATTTTATTCTGTTTTTTAGTATTTGTTGTTATAGCAGCAACAGAAATACATCATCTGTGAAAATTTCAACTGTCTAGCTATTACGGTTCATGACGGCCTGCCTGGTGACAAACGGACGGACAGACAGACGGACAGCGAAATCTTAGTAATAGGGTCCCGTTTTTACTCTTTGGGTACGGAACCCTAAAAATGATGAATTCAACAAAGTGACGAAATTGACAGATTGACATGCAGGTTAAACCAAATCTATGGTTTCTTATATTGTTGTATTGTCAAAAGGTTTTTAGTATGCAATATCTATGGTTTCTTATATTGTTGTATTGTCAAAAGGCAATTAGTTTCATATATTTATATTCTGTATTCAACACTTTGTGTA
Source organism: Schoenobius gigantellus (assembly GCA_963935595.1). Classification (NCBI taxonomy): domain Eukaryota; kingdom Metazoa; phylum Arthropoda; class Insecta; order Lepidoptera; family Crambidae; genus Schoenobius; species Schoenobius gigantellus. The sequence continues at coordinate 13,506,379 of OZ012558.1, forward strand.
GTTTGTGTGTTATACTCTAAAAGAAATTGAATCAGTTGCTGTGGATGAAAGAAGCTATATGACGCCTTCACCTTGTTATTCAAATAACTAAAAGCCTTTTTCATTCGACAGTTATACGCTATGAATAAAGAATAACATTGAGAGTTCAATAGACGTATTTAATGGCTTAAAAGCATTTGAAATAAATAATTTGAATATAAAAAAAGAAATATTACGAAACCATTAAGACGTTATTTTTAAATATAAAGGAATTACTTATTCATTTACACTTTGACGTTTTGATCGGTACAATGCATCAGAAAAGTATTAAATTGATGTTGAACCTTGACTATTTAGTAGTTTTATTTACAACGTAAGTCGTCGTAACACTATTATCCAATGGCTGCAAGTCCGCCCAAGCAAAGGTCAAGTAGTTCATATCTTTCGCGTAAGTTCGTTGTCTTTTGCAAACTGCAAACTCGAGAACGCAAATACGCGACCGTTTGGAGCACGAATGCTCACTTTCGATTTAAGTTAAGAGGAAGGAAATCATACAGGCCGTTTTTCCATACAAACATAGTCCCCTGTTTCCTTCCTGGATAAAGGCAATGATTGCTCTATTTTTTCCAAAAAAGTGTATGGCCACTATAGCATACGTTCCTATGGTTTCCCTTATTTATTAAGTACGTTAATTATTATTTAAGGAGATTTATGCCTTCAAAATCCTATAAAATTGGCCGGATCTTCTGCTGTATTCAAACAACCAGCAAACAAATTTGACGAGATAATATGTAAAAACATAGCTAAGAACACTCGCGACAAATTCACCTTTCAAACAAAAAAAAATACAAAATTAAATCGGTTTTGCCGTTCGGGAGCTACGATGCCACAGATAGGCACACACGTCAAACACAGACACACACACACACACAGAAAGAGAGAGAGAGAGAGAGAGAGAGACTCGTCAAACTTATAACACCCCGTCGTTTTGGCGTCGGGGGTAAAAAAAGCAAAACAGATGAGAAAATCAGCTAAAAAATCTTTCTTTAAGTTTAATACAATACAAAAATATTTTACAAAAAATAAAAACTGACTTCAAAAACATTGAAAAGTTAAAAATAATATAAGAATAGGTACAGACAGACAACATCACACTTCTATATTGAAGTCGGTGCCAAACGATGATCTCCTAGAAAGTCTTAAAATTTGTCACCGACTTCAATATAGAAGTGTGATGTTGTCTGTACCTATTCTTATATTATTTTTAACTTTTCAGTGTTTTTGAAGTCGGTTTTTATTTTTTGTAAAAAAAATTTAATTTTTATATTTTTAGTGAATGAAGTCTTTCATGGGATCCCATAATCAGATCCTGACTTTGGTGACCTTGAGACCATCCCAGGAGTATACTCTATGGAATACAAAAAGAATTTAGAAAATCGGTCAACAATTAACATCGCGTAACATATACACAAAACACCTTGAACACACGTAAAAATTTAATGGTTTTTCTCGATTTTTATGGGATCCCATTATCAGATCCTAACTTTGGTGACCATTATACCACTCTTGGGGTATGCTCTATCGAATACAAAAAGAATCATCCAAATCGGTTCATAAACGACGAAGTTATCCGCGAACAAACATAAAAAAAGCATATACAGTCGAATTGAGTAACCTCCTTTTTTCGAAGTCGGTTAAAAAAGAAACTAAATCGATCTACACTCGCGAGCAAAAGTTTGGAATCAGTTACTTGAAATTGGTTCCGCGTGATCTTGCTTACTAAATACATTTTTTAATAATCATAAAAATAACATCATGTTAAAGGTGCAACTGTCCACTTTAAATCGATATAAAATTAATTCATATCGAGCCCGTAATTGTGGAGTTATCCCAGATTAAGTGGAGGTAGGAAAACAAGGAAATAGGGAAAAATAATGAATGAATAAAATAACAAAAATTATTAAATAAAAATTTTATTTATCTTTAAAAATAAGTGTCAATATTTTGTGTTCCCTCCCCTCGCCCTAATAATAATAATAATAATAATAATTTTATTTTTCAGAAAACATGTTCCATTGGTTAGTAATTACAATAAATCTTATAAGTAATGTTAGTAAGTTACATAATTTTAAAGAAAAATATATAAATTAAAGATTAGGATGTCAGCCTCTCGTTGTTAGCGAGAGAATGATATCCCATCCATACCTGCAGCATGGGGGAGTCCCACCTTTTAACTAACGTCGCCAGGAGGAGATTGGGGCTGCCACGCACCCTGGTTAATAATGACGCGCAACGCGAGCGCATCACTGCGTAAAAATCTGGTACACCCGCCTCTGCAAACATAGCAGACGCACTACACCACCGTGGCAGCCCCAACATCGCCCTGAACGCGTTGTTGTACTGTACACGGAGCGCGCTGTATGCCCGCCGTGTGTATCTCACCCACAAACTACAGGTGTACAGTGACTGGCAATAAGACTTGAATAGCGTCACTTTGACATCCACCGTACACCTTGCAAATCTACGAGCGAGCATGTTACAGCGGACAGACAGCGCCCTCCGCTCCCTCTCAATGTCCATGTCATCGGACAGGTCATCGGTGACCCAGTGGCCCAGATATTTAAACTGCCTTACCTGTTTAAGAGGACTGCCGCACAGAGTGATCGCAGGAGACGCATATTGTTTTCTCCCTGACTTAAAAATTATAAACTCACTTTTTTTGGCGTTATATCTGAGCCCGTGGGCCACCGCATACTCCTCACATATCTTGATTAGGCGTCGCAGAGCGCCGATTGAGGGACTGAGCAACACCATGTCGTCCGCGTAGCTGAAATTGTTCATACAAACGCCATCTATGGAGCAACCGACACTTGTAGCACTCAGCTCCTCAATCAAACCATTGATGTATAGGTTGAAGAGATGTGGCGAGCTCAACCCTCCCTGCCTCACCCCGCACTGCAACCCATACACCTGTGACTGAGTACCTGCCCATCGTACATTATTCTGCTGGTTTTTATACCAGTATCTCAGCAGTTCAATCATCTCAATAATCATCCTTAATTTCTGCCATAGTATATCGTAATTTACAAGATCAAACGCCCTAGAGAGATCCAAGAAACATGCATACACAGGCGTGTTTCTGGCTGTATAGTAGTGGACAGTCTGCTTGAGACAGAGGATAGCACTCTCAGTCGATAAATCTGACCTAAAGCCGAATTGTGCATCGTGCAGATGTATATATTTCTCCAACTGTTTGTCAAGCAGACTGTCCAGCACCTTGGCTATTATGGTGGCCAGAGAAATAGGTCTGTAATTCGACAGGTCCGATATGTCGCCTGTTTTATTCTTAACAATAGGAACGACCAGTGTCCGCATTAGGTCTCTCGGTAAATAGCTGTGCGAGAGGGACAAGTTAAACAGTAAAGCAAGAACCCTCGGAAGGTGGACTCCGGCGAACTTCAGGTGCTCGACACTGAGACCGTCGTGACCGGGTGACTTTCCCCTGGACATATTTTGTATAGTCTTCGATATTTCCTTAGCTGAAAAATACATAGTAATGCTTTCGTCACCATTCTCAGTGGCAACCGCCTGATCCACCAGAGCAGGTATAGGAGGCGGCTCCACCCTGAAATGCTGTAAAAAAGCATTCGCTATTTCACCATGGCTGTGTAAACCATTGATACTCGCAGGGAAACCCGACCTCGTGTTCAGATTTTTCGAAGCTTTCCAAAACTTGCCAAATTGTTTATTTTTATGATATTCTGCAATTATATTCATCTTTATTTGTTCTTTGTTGTTTTGACAAAATTTTAATTTAGATTTAAAGATTTTACGCGATTCACACATATCTCTATATACCTGTCCTGAATTCGGCCTTCCATAAAGTAACCATAACTGAAAACGAAGTCGAGCCTCCCCATGCGCATCTCTCACAAATCGGTTCCAGCCCGGCACAACCGTACGCTTACATTTTTTTTCAACAAAACTACTTCTGGCTGCGCTTGATAATATATCAACAACATTGCAGTACATACATTCAATTAAAGATTTGTGAGTATCATTGTTGCACTTTTTACTGGCACACTCCCCTAAAATCGGGGGTAAGTCTATTTCTCTTAACTTAGAGTTACATAGGTTAGTGTATATCTCTATTTGTTTAGGACTACGCTCACCCCAAATAACACGATTACACACACTGCTGTAACAATTGCCGGTTTTTTTACTGAGTCGATTTAAGTTACATTCTATTAGTAAGGGGTGGTGATCAGAAAAATATGTATCATACAATACTGAGGCCGCAAGCACGGACTCCCGCGCTCCAAGACGATTCTTCATAGACCTGATCAGCTTCTGAATTGATTCTTGTGGAATACCTTCCCACTCCTCAATCAACGCTGATTTCAGCTCATTCAGACATGAAGGAGCAGGAGTTCTGGAACGAACCTTCCTCTTCAGTTCATCCCACACGTGCTCAATGGGATTCAAGTCAGGGCTGAGCGCTGGCCAGTCCAATGTGGCAATACCGACTTCTTCGAGGTATTCCGTTGTTACACGGGCAGTGTGACAACGAGCGTTATCGTGCATAAGGAGGAAGTCATCACCGATGTATCCCGCATAGGGAACGACATGTTCCAGGAGAATATCGGAAATGTACCGGTCCGAAGTTAGACCGCCTCCTCGTCCCCCGCCAGGCACGAAAACAAGCTCGGTTTTACCATCGAAGGAACGGCCGGCCCACATCATACAAGAGCCGCCCCCTTAACCACTGTTTCAGCGACACAGCACTGTGCAAATCGCTCCCCAGGCCGCCTGTAGACACGTCCTCTTCTGTCGCTATCGTGCAAACACATCCTGCTTTCGTCGGAGAACAGGACTTGCCTCCATTGCTCAACCTCCCAATCAAGATGGGTGCGAGCAAACTGAAGGCGTGCTTGTCGGTGAGCTGCCGTGAGTTTCGGGCCTGTGGCAGGCCTTTTTGGAGTCAGATTCGCTTGCTTGAGTCGTCGACGAACTGTCCACACGCTGGCTGCTACCCCACGAACATCTCGGAGCTCCTGTTGGACGTCGACACCAGTCAAATGCCGATTTCGGAGAGAGGTTGACACGATAAAACGGTCATCCCTCTCCGATGTGCACCGGCGCCGTCCAGATCTTGGTCTCGGGATAAAGCCACCAGTCTCCCGAAAGCGCTTATAAACTTTCGAAACACAGGATTGGCTTATGTGGAGCCGACGAGCGACAACCCGCTGGCTGAGCCCTTCTTGCAATGGGGCTACGATTTGTGCTGCTTCTGTAGGTGTTGTCTCCATTGTCAAAAGTGGCGGAGATGTGTACCGGTCAACGTGTGAAAGTCGACTGATAAAGAAAATCCGATAACAGGTGCTTTTATAGGGGGTCAATAGGTCGCAACTCGTGACGTATCAAACAATTGAAACACGTCTTTTTCGATACACCGTTCACTTAATGCGGAATGGCTCCATAAATACTGGCTTGTTTTTAATGAATTCGGTATCAGTTCAAAAGTAAAGAGTTGAACCCTTAAAATGATGTCATTTTTACGATTATTAAAAAAGTGTTAACTACTTTCAAGATAACGCGCAACCAATTTCATGTAACTGATTCCAAACTTTTGCTCACGAGTGTAGTTTTAAAGGAGAAAACAGAGGGCTGCCAAACGTCTGTGTACTTTTCATAGGTATCTTCGGCAGTGTTGTCAGATGCTTATAAAAGTTTGACTTTGCCCTCAGCTGTAGCAAGTGCTTGTGTGACATTTGTACTCAAGTCCCGATATCTCGAAAAGCAGACTTGGTAACACTAGCACTGTCACTAGTGACACCTCCATTACTGTTAAACAAATTGTAAAACTCAAATCGCGTTACTTCTTCCATCTGCACCATTATAATACCCATGGAAAAATTAAACTGCTATTTTAGGAATAAGGTCGGCAGAAATTGCTATTTTAGCAATAATGCCGTCTTTTGTGTTTGTTTCTGTTAGGTATGTGTAATCATTTGAAGTTTCTTTGTGCAATAAAGCATTCAATCATTCAAACATGTCATCTGGATATTACGGTGATTAAGTTGTTAATTAAAATTAATTTTAAACTCAATTGTGGTATCATTGAAAAGGTATGTAAAAGTACCAATTTGTTTTTTTAAATACATAGGTAGGTACTTCAATATTTTTTTTGATACAACTACAAAAATGTGACTTTTCAAGGCAATGAAACGTAACTTTGACTCAGACGCCCTGTATGATTCTCTAAAGTGACGGCCTTGAGTTCGACACTGTGACAGCGCTGTTTTTTCACTTTCTTTCGTAGGTAATACCTGGTAATACCATACAGCTCTGTCAAAGCGACGAACTCAAGGCTGTCACTTTAGAGAAACGCCCCGCTGGCAACACTGATCTTCGTTTCGAGCTGCAGTTGTCTCTATCGCGCTGAGCTCATTTGTCTGGGGGCACAGCGCGATAGCAATACCTTTTACAAATACCTATTTTTGAATTCTCTCGAAAGTGTTACCTCTTAAGACATCATACCTACTCCGTTACGTAAAAGGGGATTGTTCGCAAAACTCAAACAGAAGTATCTTGATATTAAGTTTTGAAGCTCATCACGTGCCTTCTGTCCTATTCAATTTTGTACCGGGTCATCGTATTCGTCCCTGGAAATAATTCATGTTGTAAGAATAAAGGTACCTATTCCTTATGTAACTCGAAGTTTTCTGAGCCCACCTGACGGCGACCCTTTCTACATAACGTAATTTTATCCTTTTCTCTCTCTAATTTTATTGAGTAATAGAAAGAATACATAAAACAAATGAGTGATTGTTTCAAGATTTACCTATCACTAAAGTTTTGGTTTAGATTCGGTTTGAATCCCAATTTGTTCATACCATTTTCAAAACCAATAGTTTTGTTTTAAACAGGTTTTCTTCTTGATAAATGGGCCTTTGTAAGCATAAATTAAGTTAACATATATATACACAGACTCCGCGTGTAACACGTGTAACTTTTGTATAATTAAAAAATAATTAAGCTCAAAGTGAATTTGTTACATTACTTAAATAAAGTTGTTCCCGAGCTTCTCAGTTACGGAATGAAGTTAAAAAGTTACGCAATCTTTTATCTGCAAACATAAATGTTGTTTAAAAATGATTTATGTTTAGCATTATGATAATTAATTTAGGTTCCTCCCTTGCTTGATAACTTGATAAGGTTTTTTGCGCTCCGCTCGCTGTAACAATTTATCCTTCGCAACATTAAATAGTGAAAGAACCATACTATTTTGCTTTAAAAAATAGATGATATTAGGGATCATTAGACTCGTTTGACAACCATAGGAAGATTATAAACTTGTCGTCAAACAAGTTTGTCTTACTTGTTACTAAGTGTGATAGCTGGTCAAAGAAGTGGTATATTAGTAAAGATAATAATATGAATTAAAAAGTGTGCAACTGTGGGAATTTTAATAAATTTTTGAAGTGTACTTATTACTTCTTGTTGCATACAATCAAGATCAAGTTTATGTTGTTCATTGACGACTGTCTGACTGAATGTCGAGAATGGTATGGTAAAGTTCACCATACCTAATCTTACTAATAGTTCTATACACTTTGTACTTGTTAAGGCAGGATTTGACAAAATTAAAATGTATTACAAATAGAAGAAAAAATAAATTGTCTTACATCTGTTCGGAAATTGAACTTCATGAGAAGAACAGAAATTAAATTTCATATAAAAATAAAATTTTACTATGTTACATAAGAACGTAAAAAAATACTTCTAGTTTATTGATTAATACTGTGTATTAGTGACCTACGAGTTTATACTTACTTCTAGCATGTCATTTATATTTTTTATAAAATCTTACCCAAGTCGAGTATGCCGCTCCCGTATGGAACCCTGTGTTTGATAAATATATAAGTGCGCTTGAGCAAATTCAACGTAATTTTTTGCGATATATCAACTATAAAAGTTGTCGCTCGCGCCGGTCATACACACAACTGCTGGAAAAATTCGATCTGCTTAGCCTCGAGCATAGGCGCATGCTTCTCTGTGTTATGGCCTTACATGGCATATGCAATAATAAATTTGACTGCACTGACCTATGCAAAAATATATGTTACAGTGTTCCAATGTACATCACCGTAGTGTGCGTAAGAAATGTTTATTTTACACGCCAATAAGCAGAACATGCGCCGGCAAGCGTGCCCCATTGCGACACATTGTTGACATATTTAATAAGACCTTTTCCGACTTAGACATATTTGTTACCTCTACGGCTAAGTTTAAAAGAATGGCAATGAGGTCCCGTAATGGTATGGCTTTTCATAATACAACATACATAGTAACATTCCTTATTGTATTACAAAAAATATGTTTTTTAAATCACCAAAATCGGTCCATCCGATGTAAAGTTATAAACCAATTTGCATCAACTGATTTTATTAAATCGGCCGCTGCCTACGGACAGGCTGTGACGTCAGTCGACACTATCCGCCGCCGCCGCGCGCCGCACTATGGGATGAAAGCGTGAGTTGCGTTTCAAAAATTTGCAACTTTTTTTCTACTACACCTACGGATACAAAATTTTGCATACAGGATCTCCAATATATAAGCTATGAAATGATACTAGAATCTTTATATATTTAATTTATTATTACACATAAAAACATACAAAATAAAAAATCGCTACTTTTCCATACAAAATTACTTTTTCCGTTTCATTGTTTGCTTATTACGAGAATATGAAGGTGATTATAAAGGAAATAATGATATAATATTGTTATTATATCACTATTATGGAACGGAGCCCGCGTTATTTTTGTTTTCCCGTGGGAATTTTATATTTTCCCGTAGGAATATTACCCTATGCCCTTCCCCTGGTCTCGAACTATTCCTATACCAACTTTCATTTAAATCGGTTCAGTAGTTTCGAAGCCTATTTAATACAAACAAACAAACTCTTTATAATATTGGTATAGATTAGTATATTAGTATTAGTATAGATAAGGCCGCCTGTGCTGAACATCTGTGTTGTTTTTGAAAAATTTCTGTTTCTATATCTTTGTATGCTTTGTGTGCAATAAATCATTTATTATTAATATTATTCTTTTAAGTAAGGTTGAATATTTTCTTGTTTAGTGCTACAATCAATGAAAAAAAAAACTCTCTTTGTAGCAGGCAGGGAGACTTGTATCCTACCTACAGTAAACGAGTAGGGAGAGACTAACCGTTGTATGAGTCCATGCAATATTAGACCGTATAATGATATAGTGAATCTATTTGTGTTCTGACGTTATTCTGGCTTTAACAGTGCACAATGTGGCCAGTTCTCTTTACTTGCACCTAACCTACGGCTTCATCTCCATAAGCTGCACGCCCAGATTGAAGAATGGAAACATTCTTTGTGACGGTAACACTCATAGTTAGGTTTACATACATACATATATGCATAAAATCACGCTTATAATCCCAAAAGGGGTCTAGCAAAGCTGTAGATAACACTCTGTTAAAACTAGGTTTTACACACAATGCCACATCTGGCAGTATGGGCTATACAGTACTAAAGCCTGTCGCCTACACAAAACGGGCACCAAAGCCAAGTGTTATCAATTTTTCAGTAAACAAATCAACTAAAACCAACGACCAGGGCTCTAATTCCGCTAATCTTAACGTCGTTGTCGCGTCGTGATAGCGTTTCAATAACACTGCTTTTGTCGCTTTTATGCGCATTTTATGCTACAATTTATTTGTGCTACAATTTCTTGATAAGTCAATAGTAATAAATGTTTTAGTTAGTATTCGGTTAACCAACAATAACTGTGTCAAAAAGCGATGCTATTGAAGCGTTATTGACACGCCACAAATGCATTAACGCTAGCAGAATAAGGCCCCAGGACATATGTTACACTCAAAATCATCTCAGCAGTCCAGGGGGGCTACTGCCTAACTCATAGCGATCACTTGCTATCGCTTTCGTGACATTAGAACAACAGTTTAAATGTCACCTGTGACATAAAAACTATTGTTGTAATGTCACGATAACGATAGCGAGTGTTCGCTTTTAGGCGGTACGGCCACGGATACGGACGGATAGGATAGGTTTAGGTATCAGGAATAATAAAAAATGTGTGTTTTAAAAGAGAAAATCAAAAGGGAGCGCACGCTCATAGTATAAATAAAGAATATATTCCGCGCTACGCTGCACCCTCATTATGTGTTTCGATCATAACATCACCACCATACTATGAAATCCAGACCGCCCAAAACTGTCACGTTGCGATCCTGAAGACAGCCGTGTTCATTCGTTCGTACATTTTACGAAATAGACCTACCTACTCATTTTGTGCTCAGAATACCAACCTATACCTACCTACATTAAAAAAATATCTATTTGAATGTTTTAAACATAGATAAGAACCAAAGAAATACTCAAAGGTAAATACTAGTTTATAACTTAGTGACATAACTTTAGAGGTCAATAACCTACATATTATTATTCTAATTTAAAAATATGCAGCTTTATTCACTTACCTTTGAAGTTTCCAACCACGGATTTCGGCACTGGTGTACTTTAAATGGGTAAGTAACCAGATTCCATAAAAATGTCAAAAATAGGAAGTTTATTCGATTGACCTTACACAAAACCGATTTCTAGTTTATTACTCATTGCTCAAACTGTACTGAACCTCTTGAATACTACTACTACTATTACATAAAAAAAAACAATATAGGTATGTAATACGATTTCGCATGAAACGCTGCGCGCCTACTAGTCGAAAACTCGGGAGTGGTAGCACGGATGCGGAGTCTGCCTAGAACGTGTCGTGTGACGTCTCACGCCTGCCAGGCGGCCGCTTGACAGAGCGATCTGTTTTTTCGTTATAATTTCGTCAATTTTCATCGTAGAAAAAAAATTTTGGTACCATTTATATTGTTTTTTAATTGTCTACAAAGCTACATTTATAGTTAAAATCGTTACGGAACCTCATTAATACTTGGTTAATAACTTAACTATTTCTTTTTTCTCTTTGTTTTTGATACAACAGAAATAATTTTATTCGTGATAATACAAACTATGTATTTAACTTAAAGTAGTTATTTTTTCTTGTGCACTATCAAACGCACTTTAATTATAATTATGTATTGTAATTTTTGTATGAATTGTATCGAGTTACACAACCGTAAAAAAATATGTGGATAACGTTGTGGTTTTCATAATAATCATAAACTTGTGTAGTATTGTAAGATCGTGAACTTAATATCTATTATGTAAACTGTTTGTTGTCCCTAATAAAATAAATAAAATAAAAAAAATCTTCAACGTGAAAGTAATTTTATCAAGCCATTTTTCAGCCATCAGTCAATTCGTTCATTACGAAGAAAGCCGTTCCATACAAAAAAGAATTTTCCTCAAGTTTCAGGTATTTTCCCGATGTTTTAAAAATATTCTGCTATATGGGGTGGAGACAATTCCAACGAATCAAAAATCAAGGGAATCGGTCCAGCCGTTCTTGAGTTATAAATAGTTTCTTTTCTTTATTACTGACTGGAGTTCCTCGAATACCTCTCGTTACTTAATACAATCGCGTTTTCTTCCTGAAATGAATTGTCTGATATTATGTAAGTAAATATGGCACTGCTCGTAAACTCAGTGTTGGGGAAATATATACTGGTTTGCATAACACCTCTGGAGGGCATATTGTTTGATTTACATAATACATGTGTCTGGAGGTGGCAAGATTTACTCGAGAACTGAGTACCTCTTACGAGATTGTCTCTTAGCTGTTCCGATATTTATAACATTGTATTTGAGAAATTCCCATAACACTTTTTGTGACTTGCCTTTCTTTTAAAATCATTGTACCATATTTTTAAGGTGAGATTATAGGTGAGATTGGTGCAAAGTCCAATAAAAAGTCAAGGATAATGTAAGATTTTTTTCTGTAGCAACTGTGGTAACTAGCTGTCAAAATAATGAAATACGATGTTGAAAAAATATCACCAGTCTTGTGATTAGATCAGAAGATTTAATTCTAGTATTGAGCAAAGGCGAACCCTTCTGAAAATACTAAAATACTGATGTTATATTTCAATCCCGGCTACCTTTTTTTTATTAGAGCTAACGGTGGCAGATGAGTAAGTGGCACACCTGATGATAAGTGGTAACCACCGCTCATGGACATCTGCAATGCCAGGGGCATAGCTCAGTTACTGCCTAACCGCAGAGAAGTGCTAATTTTAAACCTCGTTTGTAGTTGGACATATCGAAGCGCTCAGCACACCGCAGCTGGGAGTTCATTCCAGAGTCTGCACGTACGTGGAAGGAATGAACGCTGAAACCGAACTGTGCTAGACCTGATCGGTTCCAGGTGGTACGGATGAAATCTATTGCGGTGGCGGGTGGTGCGATGGTAAAAAGGTGACGAAGGCATCATTGCAAACAGTTCCTCAGAGCACTCTCCGTTAAAGAGCCGATAGAGCAAGCAAAGAGAATCAAAGTCTCTCCTTTGCTCTAGCGTTTCCATTGAGGCCGTGTTACTGGGATAACCGACGTCCGATAGTCAAGAGGTTCGAGCTGATATTTGAGAGCTCCTGCCGTGAGGTGCGAGCAGTACTCCATATGCGGCCGAATTTGTGCTTAATAAAGCATTAGCCGCTGGCTAGGAGAGTGGTACTGCTTTGCTACTGCTGTTCAGGATGCCCAATTTTTTGCTCGCCAATTTGACTTTGTCCTCCGAATGAATCCCAAATTGCACTTTAGCAGAAATTTCCACACCGAGGATCCCAATACCTTACCTTTAAACTTTGTGTTTGTATATTAACTCGGGTGTCCGATCACCTTTGCGCATTCTAAACACTGCTGCACTTATCATGAATAAATCAAATCCACAATGTCTGCTTAGTATTCGAATAGTGTGTCGTGGAAAGGCGACAGAGACCAGTATTTCAGAGACACTGCCACTTTGCATATAAAATATTGATTGAACATGAAACTATTATGTCATATCAACGTCCCAATAGAATGTCTAGTATTATGTGAACTACATGTGAGACATTCATTTACTACTTTAATTACTTATTGTTATTGGTCTTGCCGCCTGCATCATTTTTATTGGTTTCGCCATTTCAGTATTATCATATCCGCTCGGGTTGACTGATAGAGTTCTCTTGCAAAGAGATACAATAGATAATGTATTAGTTAACACTTGATTGCATCTACTGAAAATAACATTAATTTACAAACAAGAAAGAACATGCACAAATATGGACTTATCTTAAAGAGACCTCTTTCAGCCAATCCTTATGTAGGTATGTTTGGAAAGACTTGCGCGGGAAAGCTTTTGTATTTTTTAAAACATGTCGGATTATATAGTTTCTACGATGTCGACTCGTTAATTACCGAACATTATAATACTCGTACTAAACTACATATGATTTTGACTACAAGATGGTTTTATGTACCGCCCTGTAGTCAAAGTCATAGCAATTAGAATGAATCCTTTTTTACAAGCTTATAATTGATTATACAGTCTTCTGATTTCCGGTTCGTGTTGTGAGTCTGCACTAAATTCGATATGCAGATGCTACCAAAAGCTTCCTGCAGTTGCTTGTAAGCTTCATGAATAAACCAGCCCCGGTCCTGGCATCGCATATATAATTAGTTCCTAAAGACGTTTGAGCTCGCGTTTCGGCAGTCGAACTTGCACTTGATGTTTCATAATTTGCAAGTTTGATTCATATGAAAGAATAATGTCTTACTTATGCGGCAAGTTTAGTTCCGTACGCGAGATTTGATGATTTATATGTCAACTAACTTTCTGTCCGCAGCTTCGGTCAGAAAGTTAGTTTAGGTTTTTCCGTAGAATTCCTATATTTTCCCGTAGTAAAAACAAAACAAACTTTGTATGTACTTCAAATTTACTAACACCTCTCTTCTCGTTGTTAAACTTTGTTTTTTTATCTTTCATTTAGGTATGAAATATTGTGAGTCAACAAAATATTTCTTTTTGAATTTTATGTATATTTTATTACTATGCTTGTAGTCAAAGCAATTCAGGTGGTAAGTGCTAACTGCCCCAGTAGGTAGCTACTTTTCACAAAATACTCGTTTACCGTTATCAGTGACGCGTGTTATTGGTTTTATGTCACCTTAATTAACTTTAAAACTAACCATGCTCCTAATATGCAGATTCCCGGTATCGACAATGGGGCTAAATAAAATGTAGATTTCGTGAATTGGATGCGGCTGACTTAATCCAAAAAGCTTGTTTTTGATTGAATGATCAATGAAGACCCTTTTCTTTAATCTATTCAACATTCTTGCGCTTCGTTTCAAGCTTATATTTAAGTGAAATTCAAATGGACACAGTCAAATTGTATTGCGGTAACGGTTTAATTCTAATAATTAACTGTAAGAAAAAGGGAAGAAAGAATTTTCTGCTTTTATCCAAAATTATTTTATATTTTTGGATTTTGTATTGTCTGTCCTTACTTTTGCAGTAGGTTCTGCTAATCTAATAACTTTATTTATTATCATAGCCGGATCAAATATTTATCTGGACGAAAGTTACACTGTCTCTTTCGATGACAATTTTAAAGTACACAAAGGCGTGTATTTTCTTGCTTAATCATTGTTTTTGTTTTGTTATAATGTAATAATGGTTATAACATTTATATTGACTTTGTTTTCTTTTTAAAAAATGGCGATAAGATCTAACATGACCAAACGGGGACATCGTCTAGTGGTACTTGTTGTTATTTTCTATTAGAAAGAGTGAATACATCAACATTCACAGTTCAGATTTGCAGTTCACATAAAACATTACAGTCGTTGACAATAATAAAAGTGTACAATAAAAATATTCCTTTATTGAACTCGCCAATATAGCAACAATGTTCAATAGGATATCTAGCCAATATTGTAGCCTTAGGCATGCGTCAATTTCAATTAAGCGAATGCTAACGTCTCACAATGTTTAATTAGAGGCACGCAATATGATACGTGCTCGCGAAAACACAGTTCTGCTGAACAATTAACGACTTATGTCCTATGCGATTCTGCTGGCAAATGGTGTCGTTACGATGTGTGATTAGTGCCGTTTCATTGGCAATTATGATGGAAGATAATTCTGCGTAGCTGAAATTGGATTGCTTTTTGGCCTGATTGACTTCTTCATACAGTTTTAAGATCGTTCGTGATAGTTCGACGGGTTCGCATTTGAGTCTTGTGTCTTTTTGAGAACAATAATAATACTTTCAGAAAAAAAGAGAGCGAGATACACAAAATGTCTATACCTCATATCATCATCATCATCATCATCGCAGCTCATATACGTCCCCACCGAGGGGCACGAGACTACCCTAACTAGTTCGGGCGATTAGGCCTAAGTGAAACCATGCTGGCCCAGTGCGGATTGGTTGACTTCACATACAACTTTGAATTACTTCGCAGGTGAATGCAGGTTTCCTCACGATATTTTCCTTCACCGTAGGAGCGTCAGATAAATGTACTCGTGCATATGAAATTCGTGAATTGGTGCTCGGATTGGTTGACTTCACATACATATGGCATATTCTCCCCACATTAAGCGCAAACCAATACGGTTTCATGCCACAGCGCGGAACCGAGGACGCCCTTTATGACTTGGTCCAACATATTAGAACAAAACTTCAAGAGAAAAAACTTATCTTGATGGTGTCACTGGACATAGAGGGTGCCTTCGACAACGCATGGTGGCCAGCGCTCAAAAACCAACTGATAATGAAAAACTGTCCCCGCAACCTCTACTACATGGTCGAGTCATATTTAAGAGAAATGAAAGTGGAGGGTAACTACATGAGGGAAAAAGCAGGGAAAAACACCACGAAGGGATGTGTCCAGGGATCAATAGGGGGTCCCACTTTCTGGAACATAATCCTGGATTCCCTGCTGAAGCAGTTGGAGGGGAGCAACGTGCACTGCCAGGCCTTTGCAGATGATGTGGTCCTGGTATTCTCTGGCGAAACAGCTCAACAGGTGGAGGAGACCACAAACGAGATCCTAGAGGAGGTAGTCAAATGGGGAGGACACAACAAACTCAACTTCGCGCCACGCAAGACCAAGGCAATGGTGATTACGAAGAAATTGAAGTACGAACCCCTCATAGTGACAATGTCTGGGACAAACGTCGAACTGGTGAACGCTATCAAAGTGTTGGGACTCACCATAGACAGAAACCTTAACTTCGCTGAGCACGTGTCAGAACAATGCAGAAAAGCGGCTGACATATATAAACACCTCGCGCGTGCGGCGAAGGTTACATGGGGCCTGAACGGTGAGATCATCAGGACGATGTACGTGGCGGTCATAGAACCTATCATCCTTTACGCCAGCGGAGCGTGGAGCCAGGCCACAGAACTAGAGTATATCAAAAAGTAACTGGAGTCGGTCCAACGGAACTTTGCCAAGAAAGTATGCAAGGCATATAGAACGGTTTCCCTAACGTCCGCACTGACATTGTCGGGGCTACTCCCGCTAGACCTGCGTATACAAGAAACTGCGGCCCTCTATAGAACTAAAAAGAGGGACTGTCGAGACCACCTACCGCCCGGCGGAATACTCGAGAGAGAGATTCCCATTCTCAAAAGACCCCACCCGTCGAAACAGGTACTGATCGGGTACGAATGTGTAGAGAATACATCCACAGAGAACCTCCGGAAACATCAAATCCAGGACCCACAAATATACACGGATGGCAGTAAAGTTGATGAGGGAGTAGGAGCTGCCATATCGTGGTGGGAGAGAGGCAAAGAATCCGCCAGCTACACATTCGGGCTCGATCCTGCCTGCACTGTCTTCCAGTCTGAACTGTATGCTTTGCACAGAGCGATAGAGTTAGTCCGGATGGAAGGAATAAGCTCAGCTACAATACTGAGTGACTCCAGGTCCTCACTAGACTTAATAACCAATCCTAAAGCTGACAACCAGCTGGTGCAAAGAATACACGAAGACATTAGAGACATTAGGAGGGGAGGTGGGGAAGTGAAATTGTTCTGACTGAAAGCGCACGTGGGCACGGCGGGGAATGAAAGAGCGGACGAATTGGCAAAAATAGCGGCTCGGGCGGCGGATAGGAAGCGGGACTTCTGCGAGATCCCCGTGTCCTACGTGAAGAATAAGATAAGAGAGGAGTCCGTCCGGAAATGGCAAGACAGGTACGTAACCTCATCTACAGGAGGAGTGACTAAATGTTTCTTCCCAGATCAGGCTAAAGCATACGCCTGGATCAGGAAGGAGAAACCATCACCCCTTCTAGTACAAGTCTTCACGGGACACGGGGGTTTCGGAGAATATCTGCACCGATTCAGACTCAAAGACCATCCACACTGTGAATGTGATCCTGCTGAGACTGAAACGGTATGGCACTTGATCCTAGATTGTCCTAGATTTGCCAGAGCCCGATTTGATTTGGAAAATAGCCTGAATAATTTAGTTTTAAGAAAAGACAATGTTCATGTATTACTGATTGACAACAAAACCAAGGATATTACTTTGAGGTTGCTGGAATCAGTGGCCGAAGTGGCAGTACGGCGAAATAAAAACTGCATTCCACCAACGCATGAAAACGAAGGAGTAGGGGAAATCGTAGCGCAACGAACGCAGGATCCCTACATAACACAGAAAATACCGCATGAGGGGTGGTTAAGTGGCGGGGAGAGGGGGAGAGTAAGCTTAGTCACGAGGGGTGTGGCGCTGTTCATGAACAGTGTAGGGGAAATGATTGGCGTTAGTTTCTGCCTATCAAGAACAGAAGGAAGGAAGCACGTAGCCATCTCACCAGGCTTAGCAGTCCTGCTAAAAGGCAGCACAACCAGGGCGACCATCAAAAAGAAAGTTTTTGATGCAATGCCAGAGGTGATGCTCGCCGGGCAGAAATGCAGAATCGTGCGGACTAGGAACAGGGCCATCCTACTCTTGGACTGGGATGTGGACGGTAAATCACCCTTTACTAAGGCAGGAGAATTGCTGTCGGACCTAGACGGAGACCCGAGAGTCATCAGCGTGGATGTCATGAAGGTGAGCCTCGAGAAAGGGAAAGTGTCAGATTATACACCCTTATTGGAGGCCGCACGAAAACACGCAATAATCGTGTATGAAGGGAGAGGCCAAAACCTCGACTTTCTGCTCAAACACCCCGAGCAGACTCCATGCGATGGCCAGACGGAAAGTGACTCAGCTAGGGCACAGAGGCGACACGAGGAGGCGGCATGGAGGAAAGTGAAAGGAGGCGCCTCCAGTCACAAAGACTATCCCCGACAGACGATCTTGTTAGGGGAGTAAGTGTTTCCCTGGGTCACAGACGTCCTCGGGAGCTGGTGGGCATGACAGCAAAGAGATTGGGCTCTCAAACTGGAGTACCCTCCGCATCCAAAACCACAAAAACCACACTGGCAGACATGGGTAGAGTGAGACCGCCGCCCAGGATAACAGCTGTTCGAGACGGTGATGACCTAGTAAACGCCTATCTGGAGTACGTGGAGACACTGCGGGCGACGCTGCAGGTTAAACACACAACCTGCAGCAAAATTCTTGAAGCATTTCAGGCAAACACCCGAGTGTTACTACGGGAACTATTGGATGGGGCGAAGGCTGTGGTCTACAATAACGACAACGGAACAGTGGTGGCGGGAAATCACCCGATTGACAAAAGACAAATGGCGGCGTACAGTGGCACCTCTGGTATGGTGCTGGTGGATCACGAAGCAACTGAGGAAAGAGGAGCACTCACGTTCTGCATACCGATCGAAGACCCAATAGTGGTGATCGCCAAATGCACCCGCTTCATGCTGAAGGACCGGATTCTGGAATCAGCGAATGCCGTGACCGGAACCTGGGTCTCAGAACCATGGGGTAAACTGGCGATAAGGTGGGTGAACGGAGTGCCAGGATGTGGGAAGACCACGTGGCTCCTCAAAAACTTCCAAATCAAGGAGGACATGATCATCACCAGCACACGCGAGACTGCAAAAGAACTGTCGGACGAAGTGACGAGTCGATTGGGGGCAGTCGCAAAAGGGAAAGTAAGAACCATTGCCTCGGTCCTTATAAATGGAGCGGGAGCATCAAAACGCCTTATGGTGGATGAAGCTCTCCTGGTCCACTTTGGAGCCATCATCATGGCTTCAAGGTTGACCGGGGCAAAAGAATTGATACTTATGTCGGATACAAACCAAATTCCCTTTATCGACAGAGATAACCTATTCGAAATGCGTTACGGAAGTCCTGCCGCCATAACTTCAGTTACTGAAAAGCTCCTCTGCACACACCGAAGTCCGATGGATGTGGTGTACGCCCTTCAAAATATCTACGAGGGTATTTATACATCTCGGCAAGTGCTAAGGCCCCTAACATGCAGAATGGCTTCGGAAGCGAGACAACGAAGATGCGACCCAAATACCCTCTTCCTCACCTTCACTCAAGAAGAGATAGAAGAGCATAGGAGAAATGGGTTTGGCATCGGAGATAAGTCCAGAATACTGACGATCCACGAAGCACAGGGACTAACGTACGAACACGTCATAGTGCTCAGAGGAGCTGAAAGATACAACCCGGTCCACGATAGTGTCCCTTATGCGGTGGTCGCCATAACTAGGCACACGGTGTCCTGCACTTATTTCTATCGTCAACTGAAGGAGGACGACGCCATAAGACGCCTCATTGCCACTTCCAACACGGCAACGGATGACGAGATCAAAGACCATAATGAAAAGATGGCGTTCAGAGCCCTTACACGGGCAGCAATCTAGGTGCAAGACCAGCCACCAATAAATATATCATCCCGAACCCTATCCGGAACTAGTCCTATCAGTAGATTGTAACATATGAATAGTATTATATAGTTAGTATAATAAATAATACACGTACGAAAATAATAATACATAGATTATAATAATAATAATAATACACTTTATTGCAAATAATTATTATTTTATTAATATTAGATTATCTTTATATAGGCAACTATAAAATTGTTAATGCGCAACTCACCCTAGATTAAGTGAAGAGTACTTAGTAGTAAGCGTTTTATAGATCACATAATATTGTACCCAAGAATTCAGAAGGCACGGACCACGAGTCTGTGGAGTTTTAAATAAACTAAAAAAAAATAAAAAAAAAATATCATACATTGATCCATAAATGTTTAGGTACTTAAATTACATAACTGCAGCCCTGTGTAATTTAAGCTTTTGGCACATATTTGTTTTACTACGTATAGCATTATTATTTACGAAAATTATGGTATTACGAGTCATAAGAAATCTGTCGAGATGTCTTATCGAGTTAAAGAGCTTATCGATGAGGCTAATTACGTTAACGATAAGAGATCTCCTAATTAACAAATCGCATGAAGTTATCACAGAATAGAATTTAGTCTGCTTTAATATAGATTGCATTTAAGACAGCAATAATGTCTTAAATGCAGTTACTACCTCTCCCTATTTCTCTATCTCTCCTTCTCTTTCTTTCAATTTCTGATTGAATTAAATGTATGGGACATGTTAACAAAATGAGAAACGTTTACTCCTTGGGCTTAATAAGTCTAAAAAATAAAGGAATAATTGAGAAAAACAGTTTTATATTCATATAACCTCATATTAATTATGGTAAATTTTTTGCGAATGAAATACTCCGATTAATTTAATGCAGTTAGTGCGCGAAATTAATCGATGATGATTTTTGTACGCTCTCGGCATGAGAGCGTACAAAAATCATCATTGATTATAGATGACACGAGTATAGATGACATTAGCTGCGGAAAAAATAGCGTGAGGTTGTCGTAAGTTAATGTCATTTCCATACATTTTTTCTGCGGAACGACTGAGGAAAAGTTAGCGTGAGGCATTTGTCTAGGGCCTCTGGGCTGCTACTCTGTTTCTCCGAAACGAACTTTCGTCAACGAACGAAGATCAAACGAAATTTCGAAAGTGTCTACTCTATTTCATTTTCAAATACACACAATATGTAAGTTTCCGTATACAATTTTCGTGAACGACTGATAAACGAATGGAATGAGACCATTGCCGTAAAGTGGGGTGAATATAGAGAAACAAATAAGTTTCCGGGGTCAATAGATTGTAACAAAATATGAGGAACCAATGTAAGGAGACCATTGCCGTAATATGGGGTGGATAGGATAAAGGGTTTCCGGGGTCAACAGAGTGAAACGAAAACGAATTGAAGAGAACCGTGGTAGGAAACATGCGAAATTTCGAACGAAATGTCGTTTTTCGTAGAAATAGAGTAGACCCCCAGGTCCTATTTCACCACCCTTGCAGTCTACAGATACGGGTAATTTTCCTACGGGAAAAAAATCCCACGGGAAAACAAAAATAACGCGGGCGAAGTCGCGAGCGAAAAGCTAGTGTCATATATTTTGACAAATGTTGCACCAATCAGAGATGGTGAATAGGGGCCAGGAGACCTATTTTTGAATTATTCTTTTCATCGCACGTCATAAGTAATTGCCGACTTTTCAGTCACATGATGATTTTCTCAGAATTATTGAATCGTTCACCACCGGTAATACCAACATTATAAGAAATAAATATTGCACATATTTCAGATCCTTACAGAAAAAAGTAAAAACCGCAATCTAGTAAAAGTAAAGTATATGCCTAGTCTATGCCATAATATGTACACCCGTAGCGCGCCCGTTGCGCGTCGCGCCTCTTCTCTCTGGCTGGCCTGCGCCTGCAGGTGTAGCACGGACCGTAGACAAAACGGGACAAGAGACAAACAATACGTTTCTTCTCGCTCCCTTATATAACAAAGAAGCGAGACGGGACGAGGCTTAGTCACTTTCTCTTCTACAGTCCACGCGCCGTGCTAGGCCTGCTGAACCGCTCTTTGAAGTCGATCGATTGTAAAATAGAAAATTTCGAATGTCGCATGAAAATCTATAGAAATCTAGCGCGCGACGTCAGACAAGTGATTAACAATTGGGGCCCAGTTTGAGCCTGCCTGTTAGAACGAGTAGTTTTTGGCACAAAAACCAAGGATAAATTATTATCTCTTTTGTTGTTTGACGTTTAATTATAAATGACAGTACCTAACAAATGCGAGCCTGTTATTTTATTGCTTATTTCGAAAATTATAGGTACTGCTTGTACTGGTTTCTACTTCTTTCAAATGGATTTTAAATTACTCAGTTGCTGTATTTGGTGGGAGAAATCTAATGTACCGAGTACGTAAAATTTTGTCTGATGTGTATGTAGGTACGTACGCTTTTCAAAATTGCGTAGTAAAGTGATTTGTCGCCACAACCTTTTTATAAACTTAACGCTTACGTAGTTTTTGTCAAATACTTGGTCCTTATTATCCATGTTATTTAATTACATTGAAAGAATAATAATATATTTCCTAATGAGCACGAGTTCTACACATAGGTGAATCAATAAAGTTTGATATGATGTGATAATGTTTCGAATACTTTACAGCATTCGTTAACACAGAATGACTATTAAAATTCAGTAAAATGAACAATATTTGGTTACAAAATGCTTTCACCTCTCGTACAAAAAAGTCTAAGTAAAGGAAGTATAATCGATTTCTAACCCTGGCTTTTGAATTACTCGACGCCGAAACAACATGATTGTTTTTAGTTACATATTGTTTTAACCGTTTTTTTTACCTACAGCACTTTCTGCTGGTCGAGGTAAAAAGTTGTGCTTCATGCATGTTTCGTAATGTAAAGTCAGTTCTCACAGCAATCATCATCATCATAGCTACTGGTTAGGGTAGGCCTAACCAGTTACGGTAGAGCGATTAGGCCATAGTCAAATCACGCTGGCCCAGAGTACGGATTGGTTGACTTCACATACACCTTTGTATTACTTCGCAGGTGTATGCGGGATTGCAGGTTTCCTCGCGATGTTTTCATTCGCCGTAGGAGCGTCAGCCAAATGTACTCGTACATATGAAATTCGTGAAACGAAAACACATTGGTACATGGCAGGATCGATCGCGGACCTCCCGATTCTAGTCGGAGCACAGTCCAGTGCTGAGGCCACAGCGCCACCGACGCTCGACAGCAATAAACAACGTTAATAACGTTTAACACTCGACGAACAAACAAATTTTCACGTGATTAAATGTATTTTTCGATTGTTGCAGGTCTACAGTTGCGGAGCATAGAGGAGCCGGCGGGTGGCGCGGGCGCTGGCATGCCCGCGCCCGCCTGCTACGACGCCGAATGCGCGCGCACCGAGGCCTGGCTCGATGAGAACCAAGAGTTTGTGCACGATTACTTCCTAAGGTAGGTAATAAACGCTACATTTTCATAACACTCGATACCAGGGGCGGATCGTGAATTTGTGGGGCCCTGGGCTAATACTACTCGGGGGCCTATTAATTACCTTAATTAATTGTCACTTTGCCAAAAACTGTTTTCTATAGGTAGTGATACGGAATTATAAGTAAACAACGGAGAATTAAAAAAAATATGTTTTTGATAAGAGTTCGTGTTTATGTACATTACAAACAAGTTCAACGACATAATTATGAATCAACCTTTCAAATATAGACAAGCGACAGGGGAATTCCTTGTTTTGTTTGATAGTCGCGCACAATAATTTACCGTGGTACCATAGGAACCTTGGCAAATAAAATTTTACGTAGTACCATTAATGGTACCATATAATGGTACCACGGTAAATAAACGGATCGATCTGGGTTGCCAAACTTATGATTTTTTTTTAATTTTACATATTTTTCTTTACATAAAAACAAGTACCTATCATCTATGGTTTAATAGGGGCTGAGGGCCCATTATATCCATGGGGCCCTGGGCTGAATCCCAAAAAGCCCTTAGGTAGCGTAGATCCGCTCCTGCTCGATACCTAAACCCAAAGACATTATAAGAGTAGACCAACAATGCAAACGAAATGTATGAAGTCCCCTTCAACCAATTTTGATATGATAATAGCTAAATAAATAAGCATAATTAAGACTCATCGGTAATAAATAATGTTACAATGTTATTTAGTTTTTATTACTGTTCGTTTTTTACACTACAAAACGAAGTTATTTGGGCATGTTTAAGTATTTTTATAACATGACGCGCGCTCGACAGTCGAATGCAGTACAAATACAGTATGAGTAGCGGCCGCCTGACCGCTGTTGTGGTTGAAGGGGGTTTCTTAGAGGCCGCGCGTATTGTCGGTCTATCTCTTATAATGTCTTTGCCTAAACCGAATTACTACACTTTATTATTAGTATTTACGAGCTCACCATTCGTGAAAATTTATGAATAAGGATGTTATGCGAATTTACCAAAATATGCTATTTTTAAATCGAATTATGATATGAATCCGTAAATAATGTGAACGTCTATATTCGCCTTATGGCAGACTAGCTGTTACCCGCAATTTGTGTGCCTGAAATTCGTCTACAGTATCATTAAAAAGCGTCGGTGGCGCAGTGGACTCAGCACTTGCCTTCCAATCGGGGGGTCGGGGTTCGAGACCCGCCATGTACCAATGTGTTTTTCGTTTCGAATTTCATATGTACATTTGTCTGACGCTCCTACGGTGAAGGAAAACATCGTGAGGCAACCTGCATACATCTGCGAAGAAATTCAATGATGTATGTGAAGTCGACCAATCCGCACTGGGCCAGCGTGGTTGACTAAGGCCTAATCACCCTAACATAGGGTAGGCTCGAGCCCCTCGGTGGGGACGTATATGGGCTGTGATGATGATGATCATTAAAATTCGGGGTAAAATTAACCTGTCGTTCCCCAATACCAAATCTAATACAGTTTTTTAATATTGATTCCGTAGTCAAGCAAGACGACGCTGTCGGTCGGGAAAGAGAGGCCTTCATTTTACTTGATGGTTAATGACGCTTCGTCGAAGCGAGCTTCACAATACTTCACATGGACTC
Source organism: Schoenobius gigantellus (assembly GCA_963935595.1). Taxonomy (NCBI): domain Eukaryota; kingdom Metazoa; phylum Arthropoda; class Insecta; order Lepidoptera; family Crambidae; genus Schoenobius; species Schoenobius gigantellus. The sequence continues at coordinate 13,531,289 of OZ012558.1, forward strand.
CTGTTGGATAGAACACAATGATGCTATTCCATAGTTATTATGGAAAAATACTTTTGAGAGATAACAGAATAGAATATTATATGGATCAAACCAGTCCGGTATCGAGTTCAGTGAACGAATATATTGTGGCTTTTCAGATCCTTCTGAACAGAAACAGAATTATAAACTTAAACTTACAGATACTTAAGTGAAGTTAAGAAAGTTAAACATAAAGTATCATATTTAATATCTCCAATAATATACTCAGTAGGTACTGTAAAATATCAACATACAAATTCAGAATATCCTTCATCGAAGACGATGACACTAGCAAATGAGGCCATCAGAAACATTAAAACTAGCGTTAAATGTGTATTTCCATACTGTGTGTGAAATCATCATCGCCGTTTTAAATGTTAGTATAACCGTATTTTGCAACAGCAAATGAATTTAGTGTGTTGGTTTATCATTGAAAACGAATGCGATTGTGGTGATCACATCAGGAGTAGGGTTGCCATCTGTCCGGATTTAGCTGGACATGTCCGGATTTTTTCATTCGTGTCCGTCCAAATATTTACATGTCAGGCCTGTCCAGCAGGCTTACAATTCCAATCGATCGATATTGAGATTGTGACATTTTGTACACAGGTGCTTCGAACTGAAATTTACAACCTGTTGTCTAATTGTGCCACTCAGGTGCAAGATGTGGTAGTGTTTGTTGCGATTTGAACCGGTAGTGATATCTTGATTATCTGTGATATAGGTTGAAATTGCTAAAAATTTTATAATATGTAAAATCTGATGTAACTTAGTAGCAGATAGAACTTTTTACAAAACAACAGGCAGGATATCGTTAAATGGGCAACACAACTAGGATGTTTTGACACCAGAGGGAGACTCTTGTACAGAGTCGTCTGCATGGGTACCAGTAGTGGCAGTGGCCATGGGATATGGCAGTTAAATTACTGGGAACTGTGACTTTTTAACTTATGCCACAAGTTGGCAACGTATTCTGTGGTTCCTTGAGGGTTGCATATAAGCGAATCTTACAGGAATCTCATGTACTACAGTACAAGTTGCATGCCAACTTTGTTGTATTAAAAAGAACACTGTTGTGTGTTCATTACCATTGGAATATCTTTAGTGTTACCTAATTTGTTTCCTACTTTTTCATGTCAATATTGTTAAACCGATTTTGATGAAAAATTCGTAATAAATACTCGTACATAGTAGAGATGAAGAATATGACAAACTTTCGACGATAACATAAAACTCAGTGAGGGAGAAATTGGAGATCAAACTTTGTGTGGGGATTTCATGATGATAGATTGGTTACCATGTAAAATCAACATCTCTGATCATTCGTCCATCACTGAATACTAAAATGCGGGCAAAAGATACCAATACCAATACCAATTAAGTAATAAAACTTTCATGGGGACCAATTCTGAAGAACCAAGGATCAACACTGATGATATTTTCATGTCACACGATATTTTGTATTAAAATCCTTGAATATTCGAAGCTCCTTTTACATTTGTATAAAAGGCGATAAATCGTTCATATAGAATAGGAGAGGAATACTTCGCTGAAGGATTTTGAGGAAACCGCCATTTTCTGGTCATTCGAGCGAGTGCCTTCACTCTATCGTACTACTCCTTTGGAATACGAGCGAGATATCCAATAATACACGTTTTTTCTCCGCTTAGCAGGAAAGCTGAGCTATCTATTCCGCCTGGAAATTCAGGCGTAAAAGTTTTAAAGGACATGGCGTGTTCATGATGAGGTAGGTATAGGTTGGGTATATAAATATCTAGTTATCTTCGCAATGATTTATGAAAAACCGACCTTCAAAACATTAAAAGTCAAAAATAATATAAGACTACACACAACATCATATTTTCATATTGATGTCACATACAGTTGAATTGAGAATCGTCTCCTTTTGTGAAGTCGTTTAAAAATTGTAAGTTTGCAAAGAAATGAAAAGATGTTGAATTTTTTGGGGTTCCGTACACCAAAAGGAAAAAAAACTTTATAGGATCACTTTGTTCTGCGTCTGTGTGTCTGTCTGTCCGTCTGTCTGGCAGACCCTTTATCTAGAGAACGCGTGGAAGTATCGAGTTGAAATTAAAGTCATATAAAGTAGGCGGCACGTAAGTTGGCAAGAAGGATATTATGACTAATATTAGCTCGAATGGGATAGTGTCTATGAATAATAATAATACTGAAATGTTATTGGCCAGAATGAAAATTAAATGAAAAGCAGTAACAATTTTTGTTGCCTTCGAGGATACATGCGCAAAATCAAAAAATCGACGTCAAAAGCTTGCCAAGTTAGGTGCCGGTATCTATACTCAGATTTGCAGTCCCTTGAAACTGCGAAATAATCAACCTTTTAAGTTAACGTAAAATAAAGATACGGCCGTTAATGCCGCAAAAAATACGTATATTTCGACACTCAAGGGAATCAAAATTTAAAGGCTACTTTCCGTTGACCTTTTCTTTTGTAGTTATTGTAAGAAAAGAAGCATAGATACAGTATTTAGTTTTTGGGTTAGGTATACAGTTCGCTGGATAAATACATAAACCGCTGCTTCACAACGGTGCACGATTTCCACGCTCACGTTGAATGCATGTGTCCGCTGGTCAGCTCACGTGGATTGACGTTTGCGCTACTAACTAAATTTGTAGCCACCCACGGCCACGCTATTATACGGACGCGGATCTTGATGACGTCATGAACACACGCATTGACTGACCCACGTAGATGCCGCTTATTAGCAATGGACCCACTGTTAACGTATATCCTACGTAGCAACCGTGTATGGCGTGCGCTGCGTTGAGTTGCGTCTGGTATGCGTGAGTGATATATTATCCGATCAGTGGGTCTAGCTAGACAAAAGCCACACGCTTATTTTTCGGTCCGCAGTTGTTCCGCAGAAAAAATGTATGGGGATGACATTGGCTGTGAAATAAATAGCGTGAGCCTGACACAGGCTCTTGTCATTTTCATACATTTTTTCTCCGGAACGACTCCGGAAAAATAAGCGTGTCGCTTTGTCTAAGGAAGGGTGCAGGATACGCGTGTACCAATGATGTCAGTTGTACCAATGAAATGAAACGAATGAGTGAATGAAATGAAAAGTTTTTTATTCCAGTTTACATCCATAAAAATAAATTATAATAATGAAAATAATTCAAAATGCACTAATTATAATCTACCTATTATTATAAAGAGGTAAGATTTGTATGCATGTATGTAACGAATAAACTCAAAAACTACTGAACCAATTTCAAAAATTCTTTCACCATTAGAATTCTATATTATCCCTGATTAACATTAGGCGTGTTTCGCGGAACCCTAGGGTTCCGCGAAACACACTTACAGCCGGTTGCACCAAAAATTCATTTTACGAACTCGTAAAAAGTGACGTAAAAATTTTTTTTACAAAAAATAGAACGGACTTCAAAAACACTGAAAACTTAAAAATAATCTTCTTCTATATTGAAGTCGGCGCCAAACGATGATCTCCTAGAAAGAGTTAAAATTTGTCACCGACTTCAATATAGAAGAAGATTATTTTTAAGTTTTCAGTGTTTTTGAAGTCGGTTCTATTTTTTGTAAAAAAAAATTATTTTTAACTTTTTAGTGAATGAAATCTTTTTAGTGAAAGAAACCCTAATTTAATACCAGCTCACCGAAGGTGAAGGAAATTAGTGTTTTCCTGGATTTTCTATGGGATCCCATCATCCGATCCTAACTTTGGTGACTATGGGACCACCCTTGCAGTATACTCTATCAAATACAAAAAGAATTTTGGAAATCGGTTTAAAAATGACGGAGTTATCAGGTAACAGACATAAAAAAAATACAACCGAATTGATAACCTCCTCCTTTTTTGAAGTCGGTTAAAAAGTAAACGTATATCGTAAAAAGATGTTGCACCACGCTTTTGCGATACGTTTTACGGTTACTTATACGGATACTTTTTACGGAGCTCACGCCATAACGCTCATACCGTAAAAGTATAAATTTTGACAGTTCGCTCGTATTTGTAATTCATGTTTAAGGTTAGAAAACGCGTTTAAAATACAATTTAAATTCACTTTTCACTACATAATTTACGGTCCGAAAATGATATCGAAAAATTATTCATATATTGGGTAGTTGCCGTCGTGGAAGAACAAACATTAGAGTCAAATGCTCACTGAAAGCAGCGATTTTTACACACAGATACAAAGATATACACCGCTATTTTTAAGTTATTTAGGTTTAGGTTCAGTGAATGTTGAACATTTGTATGGAACAGCTGATTTTTTTTTTGCGATTTCGAAGTAGGTCCCATAGTGAAAGTTGTTCAGTTTGCTTGTCTGAACAATCACACAAAATTTTTGTCATAACTAAAAAATAAACTTGTATATGATGCATTATTAAAATTACTTAGGCATAAAAATATAAATCACCACACAACAAAGCTTTTTCTTCCTATTTTCGTAGCTTTGACGTTTTGACAAATTCAGTGAATGTCATCAATTTAGTATTGTTTGATTGATAAGTCCTTAAGTCCATGGCCAATGTAAACAAAAACACTATCAACGTCACGTTTTGACAAATTAATAACATGTATAACTACATATAAAAAAACTTTCATGGTAGTAAAAATCTACTAAGCTAAAATGGTAGAATTAATTAACGCTTCATTCGTGTAGCAAGAAATTTTACGGTTACTTTTACTGGTATTTTTTTGGTGCAACACAAATTTACGGATTCGTAATAGTGACAGATTGGTATAAGTATAACTGAATTTGTAAAAATATAGCGATTTTGGTGCAACCGGCCGTTAGAGTATGGCTGCACTAGAGCATCACTATTACACTCGTAATTCTTAAGCTTCAGTCAGTATATTATGCAAGGATGATTTAAGTAGGTATATGGCTGTAGATTTATAATGAAACTGAACTAAGTACGAAACTAGAATGTTTCTTTAGAAAATGTACAAATCCTAATAAAAACATTTTATTGTTGCGATAGAAATACCTAATTTAACTGGTCTAAATTGAACAACCAGAACTGGTGAAAATGTGCTTAAGTGTAATAAATATACTTTAGCAGACTTAATACCGTAACAAATTTTGCGTGCATAAAAACCGAAAGCCGCTATACACTAACCCTATTCTGAATTTGTATTCGAATTTATTTACACGGAGAAAAATAAATTACAAGAAGTGTATAGTAAAAAAAAAATACAAGATTTTTAGTTATTTTAACATAAATATAGTGTTTAATACAATATTCTGGTTCATATTACTAACATTCAGTTTTCTCTACATTTTATTTTGTAAGGTGTACTTAATATAATCCTACAAGAATGCTTATGTTAACTATCACAATTCTTGATCGGTATCATTACAAGTCACTGTGTAAAGTTTACCGGAATAATATGTTTTAATTACATTAAAAGTTATGGTACTCTAAACGATATATTGTTAAGTACTAAATACATTAAAACTTGTTTTTGAGACTAAATACTCGGTTTTGAGTACAACTTTATCGTTTGTAGCACTTTACCAATAACGTAACTATAACAATATAGTAACTGGTATGGATAACAATAACTAGTCTAGTAACTAATATTGATTATACAGTTTTAATAATATGAATATGTTACAATTTTATCAGTTAGTTATTTCAACAAGAATTATCTTGCTGTGATTGCTTATTAAAACGTAACACAAACTACGCGCTTTGCAGAAGAAACGAAACTTTTGTTACAAATGTCAAACTAGCCGCATCATTGCAGTTATTCCACTTTTTTCGTTCTTTTAAAACTGTGTGTGTGGTGCTAAGGTGTTCAGAACTATAAGAACTGTAAATAAGTATAAAGAATTAACATTCTATATGGATGAAGATATGTGTTAGTTACTTGTTCAGTGGGAACTGGAAAAAGATATAATATTATGTGTCATTTCGAGGTAAGCTCATTTTGATATTTCATTAAACTATGTGCATCACGATACGCTCAGTTTACAAAAATGACCATTTAGATATTATTGTTTTTAGAAGAAACCAAGATCTGTTTGCCCACCGCATTCTTCAGCAAGTCCAAAGTAAAAGCACACCAATCACCTACACGGGTCCTGGCCACGGCAAACGTTACGCCGAGTGTACACACCACTTCGCCATCAAGTTCCTCTAAATAAAATTAAATTTCCTGTACAATATGTGAAAAATCATTGGAGATAACATAAGTCTTCGAACTTGTAAGAGTCTTTGACTTGCCAGTTTTCTCATGATGCCTTCATACACCATAAAGAGAGTTTTAATTTAAAATTGATAAATACAGACTTGTAAGATGCATGCCTACTTATTATCTGCAAATAGTGGTATGGCAGGTACAGCAGGTACTACATACATTATTGCTAAAATCGCATATTTTTTTTATTTTCAGCCAATAAAGTTAAGTAATGCTGAAATGCTGGAAGCCTATTTCCTCTGAAGACCTAATAATTAATCCATCCAGTGAAAGTCCGAGCAAAATTGAAAAAAAAACCTGGATATTCCTTTGAGTGTGGCAAATAAAAGTGTGGGCAAATTTTGACTGCAATAATAAACAAGAACAAGAGAATAAACCAAACGGGACAATGGCCATGACCAGAAATGATCAAATGTGGTATACCTTTATACTTACATATTGTTAAGAAAAATCTAAGACATAGTAACATCTTAAATAATTTTTTATTAGAAAAAGTACTTATTAATTCACTATATTAACAGTATAGCCACATGGTGTTAACCCCTTAATTATATGCAAAAATGAGAAGCAATATAAATTTATTTGTATAACAGATTTACTAAGTTTTCAGAATTTGGTGGAATAAAAGATAGTAATGAGAATTCACTGAAAAATGCAATTTCTAAACAGTTCAACATTACACTAGAAATTTTATTTGTATTAGAGTTAACGGAGCAAATTATATTCCCAATGTGATAATTACTGGGGATATTAATGAAGCAAATATATTATCTATAATCTAGTTTAATCGAATCTGTCTATTTAGCCAAGAAGAGCATTATTATTTTTGAATAGTTTATTTGACTGGAACTTTCTTTAGTTATTTTTTTATAGATTAAAATTTTAGTTGAAATTGTAATAAAAGTGATACTAATTATTATGTAAATATAAAAGGTTACATGTAATAAACCTATACTTTATCTTTCATGTTGATGGAAACAATAAATATGTTATTTTTATAGTGATAAAGACACAATGTTGAAGTTACACTATTGAGATATGTAACACTTACTTTTTGTCATTATTACATAATAAAGTTGATAGTGTTTAGATATTATTTTTCATCAAGACTTTACAACCTAGTTTGTAATAACTGTTAAATATGTATTATTACTGTTTTAATAATATGGTTTGTAACACAAGTGATAAAATAGATGTGATTATCAAAATTTATTTAAGCATTCATTTATTCTCCTAAAAATCCCAATGTTGTAAGTGTTGTATTATTTAGTCTATAGTTATTTACTGTAATCACATACTTTTCACAATATAGTAAGTGTTTACTGTGTTCTTGTGTGATGCGGTTGCCTTATACAATAGCTATAGGTGTGTATGTTTTACCTTCCTCAAAAAATGCAATCACATCAGACAACAACATAATAAGTACTAATTTAATTGTGAAAAGTGTGTGATTACAGTAAATAACTATTGGCTAAATAATATAACACTTGCAAGACCGCTCGAGTAGATGTTACAATACAAGATTTAGTAGACGTAACTCTAATATACAGTTATCATAACAGTGGGTATAGTTACTATAGCAATTAAACTGTTTATAGTGACAAAACCAATATGTGTGCATTACGAGAATTTTCAGTTCTGGAAATGAAATGGCAAGTAATCATAGCGTGCTTTAACCCTCGTGTTGTTGTAGTTACTTAATATTCTAGTAAAGTATACTTTGTAGAAAGTATTGAGAACTTTTATTCAATACAAAATACTAAATTAGCTATTAATGACAACTCAAGCACTTTTATATTTTACTGAATGAATAAGTTGGAATGACGAAAAATTCTGTTCAATTCTAGTTATAGTAAATCCAACACAAAATTCTTGCTGTGTCGTTAACAATAAGAAAGTCTAGTTCTTCTAGTTGTTGTTCTTGTAAACACTACAAGATTTTTTTCTCCGTGTATGTGGAGATTATTAAATTGTATGCGACCTGCTTCCGCTTCCTAATCCGTATCAATTAATATCTTTTACAAAAGATTATAGACAACTAGCTTCTGCCCGCGACTTCGTCTGTGTGGACTTCAGGATTGAGTCTAAAGCTACGCTCGTTAACAGTTTTCAATTTTCCCTCGGGAACTACGCAAGGAATCGGGATAAAAGGTAGTCTATGTTCTTTTCCATGTCAAAGGCTACATGCATGCCAAATTTCATCCAAATCCGTTCAGCAGTTTTTGCGTGATTGAGTAACAAACATCCAAACATCCACACTTACACATTTATAATATTAGTAGGATTAAGAAAGTGGGCGGGACCACAGTGGCACGTTGCGCGTGTTTGCTGTTGTAAAAACTATATTAATTTTCTTCTCAAAATATTATTAAATAAAACGTTAAAATTGAATCGATTTTTATGTATTTCTGTACCGCTTAGACGCAGAATGTCCACTTCGCAAAATGTCTACAGGTTGCAATTGCGATACATATAGTTAACTAACTAACTACGATTGTGAGTAGATGCTGATTACTAGTTAGCATCGACGCGTATGCGATGCACTCGTAATGCAAACGACTTTATCGCGACCAAAAAAAAAAGCAACAAATTCTAAGACCTATACTTTAGTTCTTTTCCACAATTGTAGTTATTACCTACCAGTACCATACATATAAAAAAAAAACTTTTATAAAGGTTCCGAAATTTTTTACTTGTGGCCGATTTTTTTGCGGTCAAGTGTACGAGTACTATAAGTTTTTTTAATCTAGAAACAGCAAGAGCTCCAAACCTAGATGAGTTGTTCATGCATGTATATTATGCTGTACACTTATCTAGTTAAGTGTAATAAATATTCCTTATTTTTATAAGGAGACCTGGATTATAAATAGTCTGGGAACCATTATAGAAAAGAGTGTCAATTTTATGTTATGTTAACTCTTGATAGTAAACATCACCCAATATGCTTAATAGTTCGAATGTCCCTCTAGCACTGGTAATATACCCTTGTGATTTATACATGAAAAGAAAATTTTCCTTATCCAAGACACGCCGATTGGGAAATCTTTTTTTTTATAAATGTTTACTTATACAGCTTGAAGCTTTGATGCTTGGGTATGCTTTGATCTTTTTTGGAAGTCGCACTTTTTCTTAGGCAATTAATTTAAAACGTAATTAAAAAAGTTGTTATTTCAGGATAATTGAATATTCGTAGCTTTAATGTCAATGGCGATATTTTATGGCGGTTGGCACGCGACTGCGATTGATAAAAATCAGGCTATCACAAAATTGTGACTGTATATTACATGTTTTTTAAAAGTAGAACCGATGCGAAAATACTAGAAATAAAGCGATCCGACATTTTAAAATCTTATACTAGCTTTCCGCCCCGTATTCGCACGGGTATACTAAAAAAACCGGCCAAGTGCGAGTCGGACTCGCCCATGAAGGGTTCCGTACGATTTATGACGTGTTAAAAAAACTACTTACTAGATCTCGTTCAAACCAATTTTCGGTGGAAGTTTACATGGTAATGTACATCATATATTTTTTTCGTTTTATCATTCGCTTATTTTAGAAGTTACAGGGGGGGGGACACACATTTTACCACTTTGGAAGTGTCTCTCGCGCAAACTATTCGGTTTAGAAAAAAATGATATTAGAAACCTCAATATAATTTTTGAAGACCTATCCATAGATACCCAAAACGTATGGGTTTGATGAAAAAAAATTTTTTGGGTTTCAGTTCTGTGTTTGGAGAACCCCCAAAATTTATTGTTTTTTTTTTCTATTTTTGTGTGAAATTCTTAATGCGGTTCACAGAATACAGATGTATTCTGTGAACCGCATTAAGATTTTCACACACAATTTTCACAACTTACCAAGTTTCAACAGTTCTTATAGTTTCGGAGAAAAGTGGCTGTGACATATGGACGGACAGACAGACAGACAGACGGACAGACATGACGAATCTATAAGGGTTCCGTTTTTTGCTATTTGGCTACGGAACCCTAAAAATGAAATTTTGAGACCTTTTTACTGTAAAACAGTACAATGTAATGTCAATCTGTCAATTTTATCAGTCACTCACTTTTTATATGAAATTAATAAAGGACAATGTCGAAAATCGCCCCATGACCAACAAAGATTTGATTTACGTCATAATTATATACACATTTTATAACACTGATAACAAATATATATATTCGACGGACAAATCAACAATATATAAAAGTACTTTCAGAAACAAAACCAAATGAAGTAAAATAAACGAATGGTTATTATTACCTTTGCTTGACTGAATAGAATTGAGTCGATTTTATGTAGGCATGGACATTTATTTATTTGTATAAATTATGTCTTCCGTAATTTGTTTCACAATTTACAACGAAAATTAAATTAAAACATTCGTCAATTGACTACTTACGCGCTGTCGCTTGTTAGTTCGTTGTGTTTTTGACTTGCTTTATAATTTCGAGATCTCTTGTTCTTTACTACGTGGCTATAATAACGTTCTTTGATGATTGCAATAATTATTATTTTAATAATTATATAGGTATGGACTATGTGTATTGCTCTAACGAAATAAAATGTTACTTCAACTAACCTCAAAATCTGATTCATTTTGATTTGAAATTCGATTACGAAGCTTGTCCGTAGTAATTGATGTGGACGTATAGTATTTACTAATGTTTAATTATACGAAAAGCATTTTCTCACTGCTGTTGGTACTGGGGCGAACAATGTATGGACGCAGAGCAATGTCCTTTAAAGGGGAATGGCAGATGGCTATACTAACTTAGGCCCACAACGCACACATATAAACGAATGTGAAAATAATAGCGGATAATACCAGTATTTTATTGGTAAAAGAAAAAATATGAAAAAACTTGGTGAATCTTATTTAATGTATTTTTTCTTTTTCGTAAAATTAATAAATGTATAACTTAACCATTATGGTATTATGTTATTTATGTCTATTACATTACTAATATAATATTAAGAATTGTACACATTATGTCATAAGTAATAAATATTATACAACGTGCAACCCATTACTGAGGAAGACATTGCGGAAATATAAAGATTTCTTAATTTTTTTATTAGTCTATATTATTGTCATATACATAAATTGATCATCATCTAAAAACTGAGCAGGTAACGCAACGACTTAGACCTTATATTAAACTTTTCCCTCGTTTAAACAACCCGAAAAATGTAAAAAAGCCCTCATTGATTTGAATACTAATATTATAATATAGTAGGTATTTTCATTATAGTAAAACCTATCCATCTATAAAAAGCTATTATTTAGTTGTTTATTTTATAAGTTATATACTTAAAATAAAAAAGTACCAAAATGAAATTATCGATTCGACATCGAAAATAGTTATCAATTTTAAGATATTTTCTGCACAAGCAAGTTCACTTCCTGCAATCGTTTTAATATTGTTTAATTATTTGAAACTAGCGCTCCGACCGCGGCTTTGCCAGCTTGGATAAGTTATATTATTTAAACAATTACCCGTGCGAAGCCGGGGCGGATCGCTGGTTATACAAATAAAGCTTCCTCTTGAATCACTCTATCTATTGCTGAAAACTTCATTAAAATCTATTGCGTAGTTTAAAAGATTTAAGCGAATAGACAGTGGGAGCGACTTTCTTTTATACTATGTAAAGAAGATATAATCTAACATTTAGAGATATCTGGATAGAACGAAAAATTGAATACGAATATTTTATATTTTTCTAGTGCATCAAATTTGTTGTGCATTCTTGGGCCTAAAATCGCCATTCCCCTTTGTATCTTTTGCATATAATTTTTCAAAAATTTTCTTTTATACAAACTTTGTCCTGACAATTTGGGGACGTATGGGGACCCACATAACACCCTTCGGGTTTCAAGCCAACCTCACCTGCCAGCGGTGCGTCCTGCTGTCCAACAGACGAGGCTCTGACGATCAACCCACCAACCCGCACTGGACCAGCGTGGTGGGTTATGGTCCAAACCCCCTATATGAAAAAAGCGACATTGCCCCGGCCCCCAGTTCCCGGCAGCCCTGCTATTCCAGGCCAAGGCGGCGGTCTCGGTAACGGCAGGACAGGGAGTGCGAAGAATCTCCGGGTTACGGAAGGCCGTCGAACTAAATTGAACTTGGCGACGTACAATGGTCGCACGCTACGGCTTGACACTCATTTGGCCCAACTCGAGGAAGAGTTGAGGCACATAAGATGGCATGTTCTGGGTTTAAGCGAAGTCCGTAGAGAGGGCGAGGATACTCTGAGCTTAGAATCGGGTCATCTTTTGTACTTCAGAGAGGGGGATAATCCGTCGCAGGGTGGCGTCGGGTTCCTAGTCAATAAAGTCCTCACTGACAACGTTATTGAAGTCTCCAGTGTGTCGGCGAGGGTTGCGTACCTTATTATTAAATTAACCAACAGATATAATATAAAGGTTATACAAGTGTACGCGCCAACGTCAGCATACTCAGATGATGCCGTGGAAGAGATGTACGACGACATCTCTCGAGCCTTACACAACACCACCAAGGCTCACTTCAACGTTGTCATGGGGGACTTCAACGCTAAAGTGGGAGTACAGACTTGCAGCGAATCGATGCTAGGATCATACGGCTACGGGAGCAGAAACCATAGAGGGCAAATGCTAGTAAGTTTCCTGGAACGCGAGGGGCTTTTCTTAATGAATTCGTTCTTTAAGAAACAGCCCCAGAGGAAATGGACGTGGCAGAGCCCCGATAATGTGACCAAAAATGAGATCGACTTCATTATATCGGACAAAAAGCGTGTATTCAGAGATGTCTCAGTGATCAATAGGTTTAAAACCGGAAGTGATCACCGACTCTTGAGGGGCACTCTGAATATCGATTTTAAGCTTGAACGCTCCCGATTGATGAAGTCCACGCTCCGACCAAATCTGCTCCAATCGGCCGTTGGTTCTGATGCATTTCATCTGCAGCTGGAAAATCGCTTTGCTGCCTTGGAAACCACAATCGACGTTGACATCGACAAGGAACTCGACCAAGTGGTAGAAATCCTTCGGGACGAGGGTGTGAAATTTTGTGACTTGCGACGTAAGGGCAAAAGGTCTAAATTTTCGAAAGAGACTCTGGATCTAATGGGTAGGCGGCGAACCGATCCGACAGTCACTCCGTCAGAACAACGGGCCCTAAATAAGTCCATCTCCAAGCTGGTAAGACGTGACCTCCGACGCTCCAATACACTCTCAATACAGAGAGCAATTGAGCAGAACCGGGGGTCCAAGGTCTTCGTGCAACAGCTTGGAAGAAGCCACCTGACGAAGTTGACCAAGGCAAACGGAGAAATCGTCGCTTCGAAATCGGAGATTCTTTCGGAAGTTAGCACCTTCTACAGTCAGCTATACGCGTCGCACTCGCCCCATAACGCGCCGGATGAGAAGGATCCAAGAGCCACCTTAACCCGCCATGCAACGGAGGATCTCCCCGACATCAGCCTAGACGAAATCGAGGCGGCTCTTGGGCAACTTAAAAATGGAAAAGCCCCGGGGGATGATGGAGTCACAACGGAGCTTCTGAAAGCTGCTGGCAAGCCGATACTGAAGGAGCTCCAGCGTATATTTAACTCTATTCTTTTCTCCGGGAGAACTCCTAAGGCATGGCACGGGAGTTTAGTCGTATTGTTCTTGAAGAAAGGCGACAAGACTTTGTTGAAGAACTATCGACCAATTTCACTCTTGAGCCATGTCTATAAGTTGTTTTCAAGAGTCATCTCGAACCGTCTTACACGAAGACTTGACGAAGCTCAACCTCCGGAACAGGCCGGGTTCCGACGGAGTTATAGCACCATAGACCACATTCACACAGTAAGGCAGGTTATACAGAAGACCAATGAGTATAACCAACCCCTGTGCATGGCGTTTGTGGACTATGAGAAAGCTTTTGACTCCGTCGAGACCTGGTCTGTTCTAGAGTCTTTGCAGAGGTGCCAAGTTGATTGGCGATATATCGAAGTGCTGAGATGCTTGTATGACGCTGCTTATATGTCCGTCGTTGTCCAGAATGGTCAAACTGAGCCTATCCTCCTGCGACGTGGTGTGAGGCAGGGGGATGTAATATCACCGAAACTCTTCTCCGCTGCGCTGCAGGATGTATTCGGAACGCTCAGTTGGACGGGTCGTGGCATTAATGTAAATGGCGAGTACATCTCACACTTACGATTCGCGGACGATATCGTCATTATGGCTGAAACCCTGCAAGACTTACAAGAAATGGTGAACAGCCTGGCTGAGTCTTCCGAACGCATCGGTCTCCGGATGAACTTGGATAAAACCAAGGTCATGTTCAACGAGCTCGTTGATCCGGGACAGGTCGTAGTAAATGGAGTATCTCTCGAGGTTGTTCAAGAGTATGTGTACCTAGGGCAAACTCTTCAACTAGGCAGAAACAACTTCGAGAGGGAAGCCAATAGAAGAATTCGGCTGGGCTGGGCAGCATTTCGCAAGCTTCGACATGTCTTCTCGTCACCCATTCCTCAGTGTCTTAAGTCAAAAGTCTTCGACCAGTGCGTCCTCCCAGTCATTACATACGGTGCCGAGACATGGACACTCACGGCTCGACTAGTCCACCAATTTAAAGTCGCTCAGCGTGCTATGGAAAGGGCTATGCTCGGAGTATCTCTGAAAGACCGTATCAGAAATGATGTGATCCGACAGAGAACTAAAGTCACCGACATAGCCCACCGAATTAGTAAACTGAAGTGGCAGTGGGCTGGCCACATGAGCCGCAGAACTGACGGCCGTTGGAGTCGTAAGGTGCTTGAGTGGAGACCGCGACTCGGAAAACGTAGTGTGGGACGCCCTGCGACAAGATGGGATGACGATATACGTAGGCTGGCTGGAGTGGGCTGGATGAGTGTAGCCGAAGATCGGAAGCGGTGGCGTGCATTAGGGGAGACCTATGTCCAGCAGTGGACGAGTGTAGGTCGATGATGATGATGATGTCCTGACAATAACGAATACAACATAAAATAATTGTCTAATTTGGTGCAGTCGTTCTAAAGTTATGCGCGTAATATATTTCGGCAGTTCATTTTTAGTTATAAAGATTTAAGGTATTATCCTCGTATTTCATCGTATTTAATAGTAAATCCATCCTTATTAAATAATAAAATTTAGCTAGTTTTAAGTATAGACTTAAAAAGATCCTAGGAACTATTTATTTTACTTCGAAGTAGAATAATTTAAGATTATTTGGGAAAAATTATAACATCAGATATTTGCTATGCATTTTTTGCTATTAGCAGTTTCATCGTGTAAATCATGTCATGAATACACACCCACTGTTGGGCTCAAAACAATTTAAATGTGAATTTGGCCCAGCTTCCACTAATCTGTTTAGTCTAATCTAATGAGTACGTACTAGTAGTTAATTAGTTTATACCTATTTAAGTAACGAACTGTTTACATACCTTCAAGTTTGTATGGAAGCCAGGATGTGCGAATCCGACTCGATCTCGAACTAGCTTAGTCAGTTAAAATGAAAACCATTACTATTAGTATTGCATTAGCATGCTTATGTCAATTTTACGTCGCTTGATTTATTTATTAATATTTTTGGTACGGTAACAAAATAAATTAAATTCTTACAACAATACTGTACCTAGTACATACAAAATTTTACTAATTTTTGCATTTTAGTAACAACCGGGCACAACTTTCTATTTAAATATGTTAGGCTAGCTAAGAAATTTAAAACGATTTAGGTGTCACGCTAGTCCTTACAGAGAACCCTAACTACGCTTTCCGACAACCATCCCTTCTGGAGGATGTAATATTTTGGTGGAATATGTCAAGGTCTTTCCGGAGAAGATTGTACTTTCTACACATACGTAACAGAGGACTATTTTATGATACATTTTTTCTGGTTAATGGAATATGACTGATAGATAACTGGTTCTATTTTTTTTCTAAGCATGTCGTTTTATTTTCAGAAAAGCGACCCGGCAAGTGGTGGATGCGTGGCTAGTGTCGCATGCGACGCCGCCGAGTGCCGAACTCGCGTCTCCCTCTCGCGCCGGCTCCGGCTCCGGGGCTACTACACCGGTCAGGTAATAATGTGTCTGACTGAACCATTGAACCCATGAAGTGTTCGATTTTAATTTGCTTCTTCTTGTCTGAATCAAATGTGTAATGTAAAACATTTTGTAAGCTACGAACGAGTCACCTCACACAAATGTTCGTAGAGTTGTTTTATTTAAGTGCTTATTATACTATTCAATTTGTAGAGATCCGATTTAGGAAACAGGAAGGTGATTGCATACGATTTAGGAAGCAAGGAGGGTCCCAATCGCTCTACTTCGGTGTTGCCGTTTGAAGGAAAAAAAATACACTAAACAGTTGTAAAAATTTCGCAATATTTTAAGAAAATCGAATGTTAAAAATGCGCTAAATTCCACCAATAATTTTAGCAGTGAATGTAAAGGTAGAAAAAAAAGTGATTTATTTAATAACAATACTATTACATCGACCAAAGTTACTAAAATCTACCAAATATTTATTAGTATATTCTTCTTCATCATTTATAGCAGTAAATATTGATTCATTATTAAATGTATAGTGTATAGGTTTATTACTATTTATAAATATTTTTGTAATCTGTACACTTATCTCGGGTGTGACATACCGGAATGACAGATTAGTATTTTATTAGATGAGGTTCATTTATGTTTATGTTTTTAACTTTTGATGCCCACTAAAAACTAGCCACCAGAAACACCAAACCACCAAAACTAGTGGAAAATCCACTAACAATCTGCATCTTCAGCTGTCTTGATACAATGGGCAGCACGCCAAGCGTTACAGTTGCGTAACGAAAACCGGTCATACCTTTTGATCGCGTTGACTTACAAGTCTTGATAACTCTACGGGTGCCCTTGACAGACAAACAGACGGACATAAAAAAAAGGTTTTATCCATAAATACGTTTTTTTTGTAATATCCTGCTATAGCTCTTAATAAAAATAAGAAGTTTTTAAATTCAGTTCAAATAAATACACTTTACGAGTTCCTTTAAAATAATCCCAAACTGTTCAAACGTGCCGCATGATTGTACTCGTATGTACCGATATTTATAAATTGAATTGATTGTCTAGCTAAGCGATACCAGTAATATAGATGGCTGATTAACAGCCCGTGGCATGGCTATGCAATTATAGTTAATAAATATGCATGAGAGCAGTCTTATTATAATATCAAGTGACTAATCGATCGATAGCCATTATTATAGCTACTACGCGAGTAATGACTACTGTACTACGCGTATGGCTTATTGTGAATTCATATAATTTGAAACGAAAGCTTTCCAAACTTGTCGTGTTGTGTGCGTATTTTCAAATATTTTATTTTTTAATTACATCTTTATAACAATGACGATCTGCATATTATGTCAGTGTTGTTTAATTTAAGTAGTCGATGTTTTTGGTCACACGGGAAGCTTTGTTGCAAAATAATCCACTTCCGTGACCAATCCAAACGACACATAAATAATATGGATAAGTGTGTTATAGAATAAACTACTTGGAAAGTGCGTGCGCATGGTAACTAACTACTAACTTTATAAGTTATTCTGACGTTGAAATTCAGCGAGCGAGCTGCAACTGAAACAAAGCAGCCCCGTGCGTGCACTCAGACGCTTTTGAATTATGACGTGCGCTTCGGGACACTTTAAAGTAGCATAATGGGACGCCCTTAATTGAAGTCAAACAAGATTGAAGCCCTAATTTGTTTGATAAGGTTCATGGGTTCATCATCATGTTAATGCATACAATACACGTTTCACTGCTGGGAGCGGGTATCTCCACCGACAGGGAGAAGTTTGACCTTTTTTTTTCGGGAGGAAATGCGTAACCGCACCGTATCCGACGTTGGCTCGACGGCGGGCGTGTGTTTGGCTCTCCCAGCAGAGTATCAAGCCTACCCACTTAAAACCTCCCGGTGTTCTCCTTGCCCTTACGGGCGCGCTGGGTAAGGTCCACCCTGCGACACCACTAGCCACGCGCCCGGGCAAACCCTAGCAACCAGTCGGGCTATCGCCAAGGGGGGATTACCCGAGAACACCAGGACAATCCCCAGACGGAGGGCCTTACGGCGGCGTGCACGGGGCCAACCAAGGCCGCACGCAGGCCAAGGAGAAATTTGCTCAAGATTTTTATGTGAAAATTTTCATCTCTTCGCGTGCAGAGGTGTAATTGCGGTAAACTACCTCGGTCGGCTCTTACGATATCCACGGGAGGAAAGGGAGCTGCGACACGTTTTTTTACACAACAAAGTTGTTAAACAAGCAGGCTGACCACCTGATGGTAATGTCTACAGTCGCCTATAGTACATGTAGTTCCTATGTAGTTTAAATATTGTAATTTAATAATAATTAATTTAATAATAATCACATTAATAATAATTAATTTAATTATGACAAATTTTAATATTAATATACCATTAAAATGATAATGAGTAGGTATCAACCGCTACCTACAGCTAATCATATTATACCGGGTTATTTTTGTTCTTGTTCAGACAAGCAAAATGAAGATCTTTTACTATGGGAACAATCACGACGCGAAAAAAAATCAGCTATTCCATACAAATGTTCAACATCCACTGAACTTAAATATATGGAACAGCTGATTTTTTTTCCGAGATTTCGAGTTTGGTCGCATAGTAAAAGTTGTTCATTTTGCTTGTCTAAACAAACATACAAAATTTGCCTCCTGATGGAAAAATAACGCGGTATTATTTATAATTATATTTTAATTGGATAAAAAGCATTTGACCTGTATTTTTTTTAAATATTTTAAACTGAATCTGAATTATTGGCCATTTTTAAAACGATTATCGACTAAAACCTTTATTTTTGCTATCCGTCCTAAATGTGGCTTAGCAGAGGTTTACTAAGCCACGCTTATTACAGGTGAAAAGGATTAAGGTAAGTTTCACGTTTAAGTTTGTTTACAACACTATTTTAATTTTATAATAACCAAACCTTTTTGTTCGAGAGTATAATCAGGATACCTACATCTACACACATCAGGTTATAGGAAAATAAATTAACGATATATTTAGATATTCTGTCGTCATATTTCTCCTCTTTGGCGTTCGTTGTCTTTAAAATAAAGCTTACAGTTGATTTTCGAGATCCTGACGATGCTTATAGGCGAGTACCATCAAAGACTGAAGAGTCGTCTCCAGCGCTAAATAAACTAATGTTGGAGCATTTGAAGCTTTAACTTGTGCGCCACAAGGCTGAGACGTGACTGTTGCGGCTGCGATGACAGCAGCTGAAGGGCCACGAATCTCTCGGGGGAGGGCGGGGAAGGGTGGGAGGTCTACCGTGATGTCATCAGAATCGTGTCAGTTAAGTTTGTGTGGCGTTTTGACGTCGAAAAAGGAAGCGAATATTTTTATATTTATTCAATTTGTGAATAGTATTTTGTTATGTTAGTTACCAGTGCTATGCGCAAAAAAGGTATATCTAATGTTTCGGTAAACATCCACTGCGTGCGTTATATACCACATGCGTTATACTTATAAACTCTTATTTTTATATCGTTCAGTTCTTTAATTCATTAAGTAAGCCATCTAGAAAAAAAATTGGAAAATGATTTCTTATTACAGTAACATGATGTGATGAACATAACATACTGTAACTAAATAGGCATTATGCACCGCGATCAGTTGAGGGTCCCGTAAAGTGCCATTAGAACCACTTAGGCCCAGCACACACCTCTGGAAGCGCAGCGTAGCGCATTTCAAGATAACAATTTAATATAAACCGTAACGTATTGGACATACAGTCAATAATTGCATTACTCGCACGCATGCTTTTGTGGGCGCTCCGATACCCGCGCGCGGATTCGTGTAATGCAATTATTGACCGTCTGTCCAAGACGTTACGCTTTATATTAAATTGTTGTCTTGAAATGCGCTCCGCCGCGCATCCGGCGGTGTGCGCTGGTGTGGGTAGAAATTGAAGTCGTAGGAAAACTTTGAAATTGTACGCACGGAGACAGATTAAAAATTCAGCCCCCCTAGGCAAAACGCATTTCGATAATCGCTAACTGCCCTCGCTTAGCTTTCGAGCGCAATTGTCAAATCTCATACATTGTCCATTTAGCGATTGAAATAAACGACTTTGCCGCTATTAGACAACTGCGAAGAGATGATTTTTTGATGGCTTTTTTGAGACAAATAAAGTATTTTTTAGGGTTCCATACTTCAGAAGGAAAAGGGGCGGAACCCTTCGTTGTCCTCATTGTCCGTCTATCTGTCAATCAAGAGCAAGACCCCTTTTCTCAGGGACGCGTAGAGATATCAAACAGAGATTTTTATCAAATACTCGGCCCTACGGTCTCTTTCGGTTGTAAGAGAGTGAGTCAACGCGATCAAAAGATATTATGAGCGTTAAAGTTGCATATTTTTGATTTTACCAGGGAATCATAACCATAGAATCACAAAAACGCATTACCTTCTTCTTTTTCTGGACCTATGTAACATTTATTTGAGGTTGACCTTGGCTTCCTTGTCCTTATTTTTCTTTGATTTCGGTCTCGTACCTACCAAATCAAAATTGAGTCGAGCATATTTTAGGTCTTCTCGTCAACCATGTGGTGGGTGGTCTTCCACGAGTGCGTTTCGTCGTTGGCAAGTTCAGGGCAAGCTTCACCATTAATCGTCTAGGTGTCCGTGGTGGGACGTGGCCATACCACCGCAAGCGTTTCCCCTAAACCTTTTCCACAGTTAGGGGTATAAAGCTTCCACTTATTCCACTTATTACGACGAGAACACATCAAGGTAAACACTGTGGCATCGTATGTCGCTTTGTAATAAGTACTATTTTGCAACAGAAACGTTTAGTCTGATGTGCAGGCGTGTGTACTTACTTCTGACTTTGTCTAAAAGTGTGAACAGTTGTATGTTGTAATTGTTTATATAGTTTGTTGTTTGTTGAGACGCATTACGAATTATTGTGTATAAACGTTTAGTAGTTCAGTTTTTAGGTATGTTGAGCTATCGATACATTAGGCGAGTGAGTAAATGCCGGCATACATTATTCAAACATTTGGCTTATCCCGCGAAAACCAGGCGGCACATCGTTCCTCCATCAATCTTGTGCCATCAGCACTACTTCGCTACAGGTACTCTCCTACTTACTTGATATCGACATAAATCTTCACTCTTACTACTTTTCTTTGTTTTTCTTTTTTCTATGAATGTAGAGATGTTGTATTTTAATGGGTTTTGATATAGTATTAGCTAATGGTTACATTTAATATTTTTTATCATTACATTGTACCGGCACTTGAATAGTCAAGTCTGCTGCCTCGGATATCCGCAGGAAACCATAAATTCATGATGATTAAAAAATCCATGTCTATAAGTAAATCAGAAAATTTTAATATTTTGGGTCTCGCTGAAAATTAAAAATCGATTTAAGACTGATAGTCGGTTGCATTAAAATACGGCCATAAATAATATTATTTTTACTGTGCCAAATGATTAATTGTCTTCAAAAAATTACTAACTAGACGGCAAAGAAATCGGATCAGTAACAAATCTCAATATCCTCTGAATTATTAGAGCTTATGGAATGTTTATTTAATAACAAAAAGAAACCGTAAAAGACAGATTTTTTGGCATTTGTATGAAATACCATAAAAATATTTAAGAAGGTGTTAAGATATTGGTATTGTTCCGCTTTTTCGATCCAGTGAACTACTACGCATTCATTTCAAAGCTTTTTGGTATTATTTCGTACGTCAGTTCAAAAGAACTGACATAATTGTAAAATCATCTAATATCGCTTTGCAAGACTATAAGGGCTCGTGCGATAGCGCTTTCCCGAGGTCACGTAATCACCACCTTTGAATCGTTCACCCAGTGCGTGCGGGCCTTGTGAACGATCCACTCCTGCCGAGGGCCCGCGGACTGAACGGAATTTGACCGTGAATCCTCAGCGTTAAAGAAGTGAGAAGTATTTTCGAATGTCTGTTTTGATTTTCTTAATAGATGTTAAGCAGTTACATCAATCATCTAACTCAGAGTATTACCACAACTACGGATGAACAACTATATTTTAGATTTTAACTTATCGTCGCATACTTTTGGTTTCTGTCTAGGGCCTGAACCAACGATATCTAGTTGACCATTTGAGCAATATTACGAACCTACTTGTGTATTCTATCGTATGAATCTTCTAATATACACTCAACTCAGTGATAAATTTTGAATAACGCTAAAAATTCACTTCTAGTTTTGATAAGGCTGTGTATTTTAGCAGCTTTCTAGCCATCGGATTCGCTACAAAAAACATTCCCTGCGGAAACCAGTTGTGCGATTGTGATGAAAAAAACCACCATTGAAAGTTTCCGTTCTTTTCCAGGTCACAAAGTGAGAAATTTTGTCATTATCCGCTATGGCCTTGGTCATAAATCCTGGGTGACAATTAAACAAACGCATTTAAGGTCAATCAAACTATTATATTTTCATATAATAGATATATAAATGAGAATATAGTAATATGATATAATATAATAGTATGAATATAAGCCACATTATGCAGTACTTGGTAGTGATGGTGTTTGTTTTATGCTTAATGATTGATATGTAAAGAATAATTAATAATTACAAATAAAATAAAAATATTGTTTACACAGATTAGGCAGTTTATGGGAACAAATGTATTAACTGGTAAATAATGTAATTTTTTGCTAGGAGGTATACAGATTTTGTTACGTGTTTCTCAAGCTCATAGAGCAGTATAAAGATTTATTGTAAGAGTGCATGCTAACGCCACCAAACTGCACTGCAGTTTGGCGTTGTATTATTAATGTCAAATTAATTTGTAAAAAATTTTGTATACTTAAATAAATAAATAAAATAAATAAACAATCGATCTGATTTTGTAAAAGTAGCTTGAATCTATAAGCAGGGTAGTGTTCCTCTAAATTTGTCGCTGAGTGTATAAAAATCTTGTGTCACAGTGTTTGTTATCGACTTTTTCGTAACGGCTTGACCAATTTTTATGATTTTTTTTTGTGTAGGTCTCTCAGACTTACCAAATATAGGTACACAAAAAATGTAGGTAAATAGGAGCCGTCTCCAAATTTTTTTGAGTGTTGAGCTTTAAGAAAGCGAAACGTTTATAAAATACGTATGTTGTTTGACCAATCCGCACTGGGCCAGCGTGGTTGACTGAGGCCTAAACACCCTAACTTAGGGTAGGCTCGAACCCCTCGGTGGGGACGTATATGAGCTGTGATGAGGATGTTGTTTGGTCATTGTCAATGTTAAAATCTAGAATTGAAATAAGATTGATTCAATCTGTTTATTGTTACCCAGCAATTTAAAAATGTTTGTGGAAAAAGCGAACAGGTGAACGCGGCAAAAGTCAGGAAATAGTTTAACACGCTCATAATAATCACTTTATATAAGTACCAGTATGTTCGTTCATATAGTACCAGTAGCATAAAACAACAAAAACAGAACTGAAACAAATTCTATTGAGGATAGAAGTAGGTCTGAATGGAATTCGAAGGAAACAGCCTTCGGTTGCCTTATTATAACGAAAACTTTGCTGATTCGCCGGAGAGCCGTCTCGCGGGAACCTGTACCTCGATAAGAACAAAATTTGTTCTTTTATTAAATGTACAGTTTCACTATTTCCATAATGTGGGTATATTGGTTGTCATTTGTTTTCCGAATACTGTCAAAGCTGATTCTACTGAATCATCAACAGCTCATATATACGTCCCCACCGAGGGGCTCGAGCCTACCCTAAACTAGGGTGGTTAGGCCTTAGTCAACCACGCTGGCCAAGTACGGGTTGGTCGACTTCACACACAACCTGTAAAGAAATTCTTTCTTCACAGGTATGTGCAGGTTTCCTCACGATGTTTTCCTTCACCGTAAAAGCGTCGAATAAACGTACATATGAATACAAAATTTGAAAACACATTGGTACATGGCGGGGTTCGAACCGCTACCTCCCGATTGGAAGGCGACAGCCTTACGCACTACGCCATCGACGCTTTCTACTGAATGTTGTTGAGTAAATTTTTAAAGGTACTAGAAAACTGAAAAAGGGGAACCCTTATTAGCAGGGTTTCCCAACCAGTGAGGCGCGCCCCACTTGGGGGGCGTGGAGTGAACCTGTATAAAGTATATTGAAAAAAATGATCTTCGCTGTGCACTTACTACTATGAAGCCAAGGATTCACTAATTGGTTAATATAGTGTAGTCACAGTGCTCTCATTAATTGTATGTTTAACTTTTCTTCGTTGATTACCTATACTTTTGAAAAAAACTAAACATGCCAATATTTTCAGCATATTTTGTTTTATTTTCTTATTTTGTCTCGCCATTTCGGCCCTTAGGGGGGCGTAGTATATTAGCATAATGTTGGGTGAGGGGCATAGGGTCAAATGTTGAGAACCCCTGCCTTATAGGATCACTTCGTTGCCCGTCCGCCCGTCTGTCTGTCTGTGTGTCAAGACAGAGCCTTTTCTTGAGACCCTTTTTCAGGAATGCGTGGAGACATCAAACTGAAATCTGTGTCAAATACTCGGGTCTACGGTCTCTTTTAGCTGTCAAAAAAAATCAAACTTGTGAGTCCATGCGATCAAAAGATATGACCATTTGTGTCGAACATTTTCGCGTAATTTACGATTTCACAAGGGAATCAAAACTATAGGGAATTATGAAATTTCAAACAAGGTCTTATTATAACATAATATGTTAAAGAAAAAATCTGAAATCCGCAAATAATATGTACAATTGTACAGTCAGTCAGACACGTCAAGCTTTACATTTGCATTACGAAAGCCGCCGCTATTACGAGCGTCATAAGGGCGGTCTCAAGGTCAACATGTAAAGCCTAGCGTGTTGCTGTGTGTACTTAATTAGAAACTTAGATAAGTTTTTATGGAACCCTCGGTACGCGAGACCGACTCGCACTTGAACGGATTATTTTTTCTATTTTAACTCATTGATAATTATGTTCAACCGGTTTAATGAGCCATGTTCACCCCATATGTATAATGAGTGACTTTTAATAATAAGCCACAGTTAATATTTGACTGTAGCAACTGTGTATGCCGTTGCCAGATATAGCGAGGAGACTTGGCCGCGCGCCCGGCATTGACGGATCGCCCTCCTTTCGGCTAAGCTGCGATACTTTAGTAAATGCGTTTTTTGTGCTCCCTAAGTGTACCTAATTTTCAGAAACGTTAACAACGATTCTGGCCTTGTTAACCCATTTTTATTGTTGGTTTTGTCATCTTTCACTGTTATGCACAACCCAATAATTCACGGGTTATTTCATGGAATTACACTGGTGCTTTTGGAGCAATCTATAATATTAACAACTCGATGCGCGTTTTTTAAGTGCTTCGTTCAATTTTTTTAGCATAAAGTGAACCAAAGCGGACGGCTATGTATGGGAATGACATGAATATTTGCTTTATTTGTTTAAACGCATTGACTTGCATTGGACCTTCCCGATGGGCCCGTATACGCAAAAGTAACTGAGTAGTTTAGCTGAGTAGACAGTACCAGGGGATAAGCCAATGGCGTAAGGAGTCTAGCTGCATAACCATGCCTACTGTCCGTCAACATGTTTTAATGGTACATGACAGATTAGCCCTACCCAAAATAGGGCTTGTGGAAGGTTTCCACAAGCCCTATTTATTAACTAATTTTACCTCCATTCTAGACTATCCCACTTAGGATTACATTTCCACCTTTACTTGATACAAATAAAGTGTCTTTTCATTTGAAAATGGTTACTTATTTGATTTTATATGTTTTGTCGCTTTTCATAACATTTAGTAAGTTTTTCTTTCTTATAGATAAAATTAAATTTTGCCAAAATTAAAATATACAATCAGCTCGTTTTTATTAAGTTTAGGGAAGCTTTGTTCCTCGTCTTTCGTTCGTCTACAGTACGTTCTCTATTGGTATCGTAGATTATAAAGTACGCCTACACGAAATAGAGGACAATACTCTATTTTAGAGTACGGCAACCCTAATCATACTGTTTCCACACGAACCAGAAGTTATAAAGCTTGATAAAAAGCTATATCTCGAGGTTGGCTTGACCAATGTGGTTTAGAAAATACTGTTTGCAATATATCTGCAATTCTGCATTATAGAATATAAATTGCATTAAAACGAAACACAAAATAATATTTAAAATGATATATTAAAAAAAAATATTTCGTGTTCTGTTACTTTTTTTTTTCATACAAACTAAATAAATGATTTTTTGACCCCAAGTGTCGATAGCCCTACATCAGCGTAGGTACCTTTGTTTATTGTGTTAATTCTTTAAGCTGGACTATGGTTGTCACTTGCAAGTTTTGCTTTCAGCATAAAGTCGATTACCTCGGAAAGTATTAGGTTTCCCGATCTGAGTCAAGCACCTAGGGTCCGTCTAACTAATACCTAACCTACGAATGCTCCTTAAATATTATTTCGGCATAATTTGCTGTTGCTATTATAGAATGTTAACAAGTTGTGACGTCTCGACAGGAAGATATCGGCCCACGAGTTCGAGCGCGGCGGGCTCCTGAAGCCGCTGGTGACGACGGTGGACGGCACGCCCACGTTCCTCGGGGACCAGCCGTTCCACGCGACCCCCTCGCGCCCGCAGCGCCGCTCGAGACACGAGCTGCGGCAGCTGGACGAGAAGGAGCTCATTTTCGAACTAGTGAGTCATTATCTAGAATAGTATATACAGTAGAATGACTTCATAGAAACGGTCGAAACACGCACTATGCCTACGCGCCTCGATCTGGGATCGCACTCGGATCGCATAGCTACAAGGGCTGTTACTGAATATAAAAAGCATTAATAGAATGTAACCGGTTTAGGGTTTGACAAAATGGTATTATACCAACATCGTTTATATTTAACTTTAAATCTTTGAAGAGTGCTTCCATTTCATCCCTGTTCTATGCACAATCCATTAGCATGTGTTGTACATCTTCGGTTTTATTACATTCTATGCAATTGTGTGAGTCAGCTTTTTCAAACTTTGCTATTGGATAGTATCCAGAACGCAATCTGACATTTTTTTTTATATAGCTTCGGTTCAACGTGCCGTCCCCAAACCAGGTGGGTGATTTTGTAACTCATCGGCAATCGACTATCGCATCGATTTGATAATTCTGTTTGATTAAAACTGATTTTTAAAATGTTTAACGTTTTGTAATGTCGTCGTTTAAGTAGTCATGGTATATTTGTTGAATAAATCAACCAATACTTATAGCTAATGAAGATAATTTCGCTCTTCTTTATTAAATCATGCAGTCTGATAACGATTGCCGAATTTGCCGATCAATCGATGAGTTACAAAATCACCACCCAGGGCACAAGAGTAGGCCGTCCTTGGATTATTGGATTATGTTATTAGTGTTTGTAATGTTTTAATTACTTACTATATTTTCATGAATCTTAATTACGGTTGGGGTGTATGTATATACAATGATTAAATGATGAATTGTTAAATATCTTAGACATATTCTTGATTAATTAGTTTTTTGAGCTTGAGTTTGAATGAAACTACATCATGTTTTGACTTTTGACCACAACAAAGCTTATTAGAACACTTATGCAGCGTTTTTTGGTAAGACCATTAAGCGCTCTACACACAGAGGCGGAAGCTGGATTTACTTGCGCTGCGCCGCTTCCGCGAGCTGTTTCTGTGTGGCATGGTCGATATCAGCACGAACATTACAAAAAAATCCACTCCCCTACTGTCCCGCTTGCCGCCACTGTGTCTTGAGCGCTTTAGGGACGTTACTACATTACGTTGTCTTACTGTTAACTTGAGTAAATTATAATTTTAACCTGATTCTTCCAGTCCTGTAGGGTTACTCTTGAACCGAATCCGATCGATCGGCATTGAGATTGTGATTTTTCGTACGCTTATTTTTGCGCATTGGCACACCCCGGACACTCCATACAACGTTCGCAAATCAATTACCTATTACTACTACATAGGCAAATGACGTTTCTACACGCGCAAATGTGTGCGTGGAATCTAGTAGGGCTGAGTG
Source organism: Schoenobius gigantellus (assembly GCA_963935595.1). Lineage (NCBI taxonomy): Eukaryota > Metazoa > Arthropoda > Insecta > Lepidoptera > Crambidae > Schoenobius > Schoenobius gigantellus. Next base: position 13,559,611 of record OZ012558.1, read on the forward strand.
CGCGGATATCAATCAAAATGACGCGAGGAGTGCAGCGACTGCCTTCTCTTTTACCCGCATAGCGCTGTCTCTGTTATCGGCCGGCGCTCGCGTCTACTTGTTCGAGCGACCGCGCGCGCCCTTGTTTATGTGTCAGTGATGTCTACAACGAAGTGCGGCGTGGGATGAGGTATTTGAAATGAGTGCGGGGAGGTGAGTGGCCGTTCTGTACGTAGTACTATTATCTATTCTGTGGCATTGGCCCCAAATTGACCCTCTATTGTGCGGATTTTGGGTGAACCAAACTCAGTAGGTATTATTAAATTTTCTCAAAATACGGATCCAATTTGGCGCTAGTGTTGTTACTCAAGCGTATGAAAAATCATAATCCCAATGACGATCCAGCGGAAATGGTTCAAGAGTAACCCTACCGATCTGCATATTAAAGTATGTATGTGTGTGTGTACATATGTATGCATGTGTATGTATATATGTATGTGTGTATGTGTATATATGGTTATATGGTATTTTTACAAATTAACAAAAACTAAACCTAATCAAAAAAATACTTAAAACTAAGAACATTTAAATTTTAACTGTTTAAAGCCTGTGAATGGTGTATGGCGTGTTGTGGTTCGGAGCAAATAGGTTAGCGTTTTACAATGGGGTGGATCGTCTTCTATCGTCCTTGCGGCTTCACTGAAAACCAGCGTCACAGTTCTCTGTGACTTAGAGCTGAGTGGAGTCGCTTTTGGTCGCTTTTTGTAAAATTGTGTCATTTTTCTTTGTAAAATGTTTTGTTGTTTAACTGACTAGTCTAATTGTCATAATGTGTTATGTTAGCGCCAAATAAATACTTTTTCTTTCTTTCTTTCTTTAAGTGAACATCATATAAAAAGCATAACTAACTTCAGACAACACATTGTTTAAAATTAGTCATGACCCTATATATGTCTCTACGAGTATATATTCTTATCAATACAAATGAAACCGCATAACGTTTAAAACATTCAGAGGACGTTTTGTATTAAGACGATTGAAATTTGACAATTAAAATGTAGTCTTGCTATAATTCCGTAATAATGTGCGACCGTAAGCAAGCATAGAAGCCACATAATGTATGTAAATATGTATTTCTGAATCCTTACAACGCAGCGGGTGGCGCGAACACGTTCGCACAATGAGCAATAGCGTTAGCGCGATAACGTGCGCCTTGCATTGCATTGGAAACGAATGCAATGCAATGCAAATAAGTGCGAAATGAAAATGTTACTGCGAAGCGTGAATGATTAATGGGCGTTATTATATGTTGTTACATTCATCACAAGTACAACGCTCGTAGTAGGAAACTCAAAAAGTGCACGTTTTAATGAATTACTCATTTACCCGTATCACAGGTTTAGTTAATTATTATTCTGTCTTATTCCAACAGAAGTCAAGTTGTATCAGAAGGAATGGGACAATACATAGATTACAGGACACAACTTTTTTAAAGCTTTTAAGTAGCAACCTATGTATACTCGTATTTGTTGAATAAAGTTTTTATACATAGATTACATAGGTCCAATAGGCATTGTCCTGCTTTCCTTCTTTAATTTAAAAGTACTGTAAATTCTTTCTCTTTAGAAATCAATAATGAAACAATCAAATCAGACAAGGCAGTTGCCAATGCGTTCGAAGACTTCTTCTCTTGCATACCCATAGAAACCACAAGTAGTCTCAACTCGTGTCCCGATGAAGCTGTAGCTCTACTAGGGCAGAGTGTAGAGAGCTGCAACAAGGTTTTCAAATTTTGTCACATTGACGCTGACACTGTGCTTAAAACATTTCGTACGATTAGTACGAAAAAAACTGAAGATCTCTGGGGTATTTCGACCCACATAATCAAATCGTTTATAATGGAACTTGCCCCGCAACTCGCGTTGATATTCAATAAATCTATTGATGAAGGTGTCTTCCCCGACCTCATGAAGAATAGCAAGTTAATACCCGTTCGTGTTTGTCAACGCCTGCAATGTTTTATGTAGCAATGTTCCGTTCTTACTGAATACAAATTCATATAGTATGTCGGTATAATTGTAATCCATCTTCATTGTCTTGTCTTTGTTATAATAGACACCACCTTAATCAAATTTTGAGTTTTTTATCCAAAATATCCCCGTTCATCCCCTAACATGGTCCTGGATCGAAGCCGGATTACTCAATAAAGAAGATCAGCTATTATCTTTGCAGTAATTACGAAAATAATAGAAATTTGATATTCAACTAAGGATTGGATTGGAGGTTAGCAGGTGCTATTGTGAAAATTGGATAAAATATACGGTGTTAATTGAAGATTTTAGTAATAAGATAACCCAGCACTCAATCAGGTAGTATTTAGTGTTGAACTACGCATATTGTTAATAAGGTTAGTACACTATTTATACCTACCATTTTATTTTGTTGCAAAAATCACCTAACATATTATTGTGAATAGTTTAATTATAATATCTTATATTTCACAGTAGGTAATTAAGTTAAATCGTATTTAAAAACAATACAGTTAGCTATATTTGCTACATTATTTAGCTTAATTAATCAGTTTTGTGAATATTTGATAGGTATTTCACAATATTTTTTGTATAGGTAATATATTTCGTAATTTTATGTAGTAACAATAATTTTAAAGTGCTAGTGTTTATTTACAAGTAATTAATAACAAAAGACAATTATAACTTAATGCATAAATTGTGAATATAAATAGGTAATTACAGTTTATTAAAGAAAATATTAGTGGATATCAGTTATTATTAAATTTACCTAATCAACAATAAATCTTGTGTTTGTATAATATTATAGGTTCAAAACAAGCAGTGATAATTAGTTATTGACGTTTGGTATTGTATAAATTCCAGGTTGACTGTGCTTGACTCCCAGAATGGCCGGAGATGAGGATATCAAGGAATTGATTAAAAAGCGAGGAAGTTATAAAGGTCGATTAACTAACTTTATTACGTATTGTACGGAATTAGGTAAAAAAGATTTGACTAGTATAGACGCAAAAGAATTGCAATTACGTTTGAGTAAATTAGAAGTCTTATATGAACGTTATGATGAGGTGCAGCTACAGTTGGAATGTTCAATCAGTGACGTTGAATCTCAATACGTGTCGCGATCGGAATTTGAGTCACAGTACTACCAAGCGCTGGCAAACGCTCAGGTTATGTTAAGCAAATTTCATAAAAATTCCGCGGGATCTGATGGTAGTGAAAAAAGTACCCGTGTTAGTACTCGTCACCAGCTAGTTAAGTTGCCCACAATTCAGTTGCCAAAGTTTAATGGAACGTATGAGAATTGGCTCGAGTTTCGCGATACTTTCACTAGTCTCATTCATTCAAATGACGAAATAGACGAAATAAACAAATTCCACTATCTTCGCGCTTCTCTAGGAGGGTCTGCCTCCATAGTTATTCAGTCAATTGAGTTTTCGGCCAGTAATTATTCTGTAGCTTGGAGATTATTATGCGATAGGTTTAATAATAAGCATTTATTAATACAAAATCATATTTCATCTTTATTTCATATCGAGAATATTACAAAAGAATCTTCTACGATTTTAAAACGCTTAATAGATCAGATCAACAAACATTTGCGAGCATTAGAGTACTTAGGTGAGCCTGTTCAACATTGGGATACACTGTTAATTTATATTGTAACTCAAAAGTTGGACCAGAAAACTTACAGAGAGTGGGAAGAGTTCAAGAGTCGCGTTAGTAAAGCAGACACCATAACGTTTGAGAAATTTATTAATTTCATTCGCATTCGCGCTGACTTAATCGAAACCTTAGAGTTGTCGCGTAGTAGTCAGACGTTATCAAACAAATCAAATTGCAAACTAAAATCTATGGTATCTGTACAAAATAATGTTAAAGTGGAATCATTGACTAAAACGTGCCCTAGTTGCAAGGGTGACCACGGTTTGTCAAATTGCCCTCATTTTCTCGCTTTAAGCAACGAAGATCGGCTGAATTTACTACCTAATTTTAAGATATGTTTTAATTGTTTTCATACAGGTCATTTTGCTAACCGTTGCAAAAAACAAGGTTGCAAAATATGTAAACGCCGGCACAACACGCTTGTTCACTTAAATGATCCTAAACCTAATAACAATACACGTAATGAAAATATTAACTTACCTGATAATCCACCTTCGTCGTCGTCAACACCGACGACGTTGTCGAATAATTCGAATAATAATTTGGCTTTGTCCGCGAACATCACTTCTTCTGGTGATATTACACAGCACGATGATGTTTTATTGTCTACCGCCTTGGTGAAATTATGCGATGTTAATAATCGCGAACATATTGTTCGCGCCGTACTTGACAGCGGTAGCACTTCGTGTTTGATCACAGAGAAACTTTGTCGACAGTTAAAGTTAAAACACTGCCAAATAAATAGGTCGATTCTTGGCATTAATAACGTGACGTCCCACGTAGGTAAAATGTGTCGTGTTAGCATGAAGTCTTTAAACGGCAATTTTGCTACTGACTTTAATTGCTTTGTTTTACCGTCAATTACTAATTGTTTGCCGAATCGTGAGGTTGATATCAGACATCTTAACATACCCTCAGATATTTGTTTGGCGGATCCTACATTTTACAAGCCTAGTGATGTTGACATATTGCTAGGCGCTGATCTCTTTTGGGATTTGTTAGGATCACGAAGAATAACGTTAGGAGACAATAATCCTGTGCTCTTTGAGACAAAGATAGGCTGGGTGATTTCGGGCCCTGTAACTTCTCACCGTCATGTCGCATTGCTTGCGCATGATATAAGGTGTAATTTGACAAATGTATCTGACACACATGCCGAGTCTACCGATGAAATGCTAGATTTAACTCGATTTTGGCAATTGGAAGAAGTCAACTCGCAGTCTTCTCAACACTCACCCGAGGAGAAGCAATGCGAGGAACATTTTGTTAAAAATACGTCTAGGTTAGATGATGGGCGTTTCTGCGTAAGAATTCCGCTGAAACAAAATTCTGAGGTTTTGGGAAGTTCTTTTCATCGGGCTTCCCATTGTTTGTTTTCTCTGGAGCAAAGATTAAAAAGTAAACCTGAGTTAAGTAAGATGTACTATGAATTTATGTTAGAGTATCAGAAGCTGGGTCATATGTCTGAATGTCAACAAGTCGACTCAAACCACAATGTGTATTTTATACCTCACCACGGAATTTTACGGGAGAGTAGCACCACTACAAAGTTGAGGGTAGTGTATAATGCAAGTTGTCCCACGACGTCTGGAGTCTCCTTAAATGACATCCAAATGGTCGGTCCAACAGTTCAGGATGATCTAATGTCTATTCTGCTCAGAATCAGGCAACACAAATACATTTTATCTGCTGATGTTGAGAAAATGTATAGGCAGATTGTTGTTCATCCCTCCGACAGGCATTTGCAGCAAATCCTCTGGCGTGATGATACAAGTGAACCTGTTAAGATCTTCCGGCTAAACACCGTCACTTACGGAACAGCTAGTGCTCCCTTTCTCGCGACACGGTGTTTAAAACAGATTGGTCTCGACTGTAGCGATAATAAAATTGCCGAGATCATCATGCACGATTTTTATGTTGATGATCTGCTTACCGGAGGTGACGATTTGTGTGACGTCATGGATATACGAAAGAGAGTGACAGATGCACTAGCATCAGCTGGTATGCCATTACGGAAATGGAAGTCGAACGAGCCCCAATTGGTGTCTGATATTTGTCATATGCCTCTTGATTTGAATATCGGATCTCATGAGCCCAACAAGTTATTAGGTCTTGGTTGGCTTGCAGGTTCTGACGAACTCTGCTTTTCGATAGGCTCGTCTTTACCAGATGGTAACACTAAGCGTACTTTACTTTCAGTCATTGCACAAATCTTTGACCCTTTAGGTTTATTGGCTCCTGGTGTAATTAAAATGAAAATGTTATTACAAAAATTGTGGTTGCAAAGACTGTCGTGAGATGAACCCTTATCTCCAGAAATATACAAATATTGGAATGAAATTTTAAAGTCATTACCAATTATAAATAACATTAAGATTCCTCGTAGGGTTATCTGCGATTCACATAAAGTGTTAGAATTACACATTTTTTCAGACGCGTCAGAGCGCGCGTATGGTGCTTGTGTGTACCTTCGCAGTCTTAACGATAAAGGGGAGGTCATGGTTCGTTTGTTGACTGCTAAAAGTCGAGTTGCACCAATTAAACCCACTACAATTCCAAGACTGGAGTTGTGCGGTGCCCTTGTCGGAACTCGCCTTTATAAGAAGGTTATCAATTCTCTTCGGTGCAAAATAAACATAGTCTGTTTCTGGACCGACTTCACCATAGTGTTGAGCTGGTTGCGGATCCTGCCTTCTAAGCTTCAGCCTTTTGTACGCAATCGCGTTGCTGAAATCTTAGAAAAGACAGGTTGCTGTCAATGGTTGCACGTTCCAACTGATAAGAATCCTGCAGACCTAATATCACGTGGTATGGATATTAGCTCCCTGCAAAAGTCTGAGTTGTGGTGGACAGGTCCCGACTATTTGAAACAAGAACCGATTAAGATGCCTCTTCAGCCCAAACATCTTGTTGAATTGCCTGAAACCAAACCTGACGTTTCATTAAATGCTGTCGTTAATGTTATCGACAGTCCCTTTAATTTGATTGATTTCAGTAGATTTTCTATTTTTTCAAGACGTCCGTTCTGTAGCATATGTCCTACGTTTTATTAGTCGCTGTAAAAAAGAACAGATTTTAACCGATTATTTAAATGAACAAGAGTTAAAAAGATCTCTAAAAATTATTATTATAATGTCACAACACGAGTCTTTCCCTGAATATAAATTACTTTCGCGAAAGCAAAAATTACCAAAGAAGAGTCCATTGATCAAGTTCAATGTTTATTTGGATGACGATAAAATAATGCGAGTAGGAGGCCGCCTTGATAATTCTGACTTTTCATATAATAAAAAACACCCTATTTTACTACAGTCCACTCATATTTTTACCAAGCTATTGTTTGAATCAGAACATAAGAAACTACTACATGCAGGTCCTCAGTTATTACTTGCTACTTTAAGAGAGACATATTGGCCTATTGGAGGTAGAAACTTAGCCAAGACTACTTATCATAAATGTGTGCGATGCAGCCGCTTGAAGGGTAAAGTTGTCACTCCATTAATGGGTAACCTACCTCGAGATCGTCTCGTCTCCAGCGGATTTCCCTTTGAGAATGTTGGTCTGGATTACGCAGGTCCTATTATGTCTGCGAGTCGTCAAGGTCGAGGATGTAGACTAGTGAAAGTATACATCGCAATATTCGTATGTTTCACCACGAAAGCGATTCATTTGGAGTTAGTGGGGGACTTGACAAGTAATTGTTTTTTATTATCACTACGTAGATTCATATCGCGAAGAGGGAAACCGCTAAACATTTATTCAGATAACGGTACATCGTTTGTTGGCGCTTACAATGAAATTTCAAAATTTTTAAAATCAAATTGCAATTCTTTAGCTGAAATTACTGCCAATGATGGCATAGATTTTCATTTTATTCCGGCGTATGCTCCTCATTTCGGTGGGCTCTGGGAGGCAGGCGTCAAGTCTACCAAATTTCATTTAATTAGAGGGCTGGGAAATTGTAATCTGACGTACGAAGAACTGTATACCGTGCTAGCGCAGATTGAGGGTATTTTAAATTCCCGGCCACTGACACCGCTCTCCTCCGATCCTGCAGACTACACTCCGCTGACGCCGGGTCATTTCTTAATCGGAAGGCCGCTGACTTGTTTGCCCCAGCCAGACTATGCCAATCAGCCCGTAAACAAAGTATCTCGATTTCAACGACTCGAGCAACTCCGTCAACATTTTTGGTCGAGATGGAGCAAGGAATACGTTGCAGAATTGCAACAACGAACTAAGTGGCGTTCTGGCAAGAGTGAGTTAAAACTGGGCACCTTGGTTGTAGTGAAGGAAGAGCAGCTGCCTCCATTTAAATGGAAATTGGGTAGAATCGTCTCAGTTCACCCCGGACCTGACGGCATAGTTCGCGTAGCTGATATCCGAACATCAACTGGAGTCATCCGGAGAGCTTTTAGCAGGATTTGTCCGCTGCCTGTTGCAACAATTTCTGGTTGAAAACCTGGTTTTCAACGCCCGGGGGCATGTTCGTGTTTGTCAACGCCTGCAATGTTTTATGTAGCAATGTTCCGTTCTTACTGAATACAAATTCATATAGTATGTCGGTATAATTGTAATCCATCTTCATTGTCTTGTCTTTGTTATAATAGACACCACCTTAATCAAATTTTGAGTTTTTTATCCAAAATATCCCCGTTCATCCCCTAACAATACCATTCTTTAAATCTAGGAATAAAAATGATCCTTCAAATTACAGACCAATTTCGATTCTACCAGCACTTAGTAAAATATTCGAAAAAATTGTATCTCAGCAGTTAATAGATCATTTCACATGTAATGACATTTTTCATATGAACCAATTTGGTTTTACCAAAGGTCGTTCCACGACAGATGCTGGAGTTGCACTTCTCAAACACATTTTTGCCGCTTGTAGTGTAAACAAGATGTGATTGGTATATTTTGTGACCTGTCGAAGGCTTTCGACTGCGTTAGTCACCAGACTCTTATAAATAAACTCAAACATTATGGTGTCACCGAAAAAGCAATTAGCCTTATGGAGTAACAAGCAAACTGGCTATAGCTGTTTTCGCCTCCTTAAAAAATAGATTATTCTATAGTGTCATAGAGACGGAAAAAAGAATTTGTCAAGAGGACTTTTCAGATTTACCCAAAAATGTATTTCACTGTTACGGAATTATAAATTAGAAAAATTAAAAATTGCGTTATAATTTCGACTCTCCGAATACCCTGAGTTAGTTGGAGGTCATCGAAGCTCTACGGTGACAATTTTGTGTAACAAGAAAACTGGCTATAGCTGTTTTCGCCTCCTTAAAAAATAGATTATTCTATAGTGTCATAGAGACGGAAAAAAGGATTTGTCAAGACGACTTTTCAGATTTACCCAAAAATGTATTTTACTGTTACGGAATTATAAATTAGAAAAATTAAAAATTGCGTTATAATTTCGACTCTCCGAATACCCTGAGTTAGTTGGAGGTCATCGAAGCTCTACGGTGACAAGTCTTATTTGTCCAATAGGGTCCAGAAAGATGTTATTAACAAAACTGAGTCTGTTGGTGCATCTATAACTATGGGTGTGCCTCGGGGATTGATATTGGGACCTTTGCTTTTTTAAATTTACTTTAATGATCTCCCACACTTCACTAACAATCTGTGCGATACATCTCATTTTCAGATGATACTTCTTTAATATTTAAGGTTGACAGAGGAAATGAAAATACTGACGTTGTAAATACGAGTAGTACTCTTTCTAAAGGATTGCATTGGTTTACAATTACATTCAAATTATAACTTATCATTAAATTCAAATAAAACTAAATGTATAAAATGTCCATTGCCAAATGTAAGGAAAGTGGATACTATTGTTGAAATGAATAATCAAATTATTGAATTCATTGATTGTACCAAATTTTTGCGCATTACATTAGATTCACGTTTGCAGTGGGACCCACATATTGAGTCCTTGGCAAACAGACTTATGGTCGATTTCACCAACCATTACTTAGCTTAGGTAGCCCCTAAGACGCATGCTGACACTTTTTGTCTATAATAAAAGAATGTGACAGCATGCCACCTAAGAGTCCCCTAAGCTAAGAAGAGGTTGGTGAAAATGGCCATTAGTTCTGCAGCATATGCAGTTAAAAAATTAGACAACTTACTAATGTTGAAACGGCAAGATTGATTTACTTTACTTAGTTATTTTCACAGTGTTATGTCGTATGGACTACTACTGTGGGGATCGGCTGCTAGTATAGAAAGTATTTTCGTACTTCAAAAAAGAGCAGTTCGCGCTATTTATAATTTACGAACAAGGGATTCTCTAAGAGATTTATTTAGAGAAATTAATATATTGACCTTAGCAGGACAATACATTTATGAAAATTTGATTTATGTCTATAAGAATTATAATACATTTGAAACCAATTTCCACGTTCACCAGTTAAACACAAGAAATAAAAATAAACTTGCCGTTCCAACGTTCAGTTCAAACTAGAGGCTCATTTATGGGGAAATGTATAACTTTTACAACAAAGTTCCACATAGTGTAACCGATTTGCCTTTTCATAAGCTTAAAGCGCATGTAAAAAAGACTCTAGTGAGTAAAGGATATTATAAAGTTAACGATTATTTAAATGATGCCAATGCCTGGAGTTAGTATGAAGTTATTATTCGTTATAATGTCAATAATCGTGTTGTTGTGTATAGCTACTGATGTTAACAAATATTGTTGTCAGGAAAAGAACTGACACTGATTTTGAATCAGACCAAGTTATCATATGTTTGGTAACAACATAATTTATTGTATTATGATTAGTGTATAATTGTATAACTTATTTTTTGACATTTTAAGCATACCGATTGTATTTTTTTTAAATTTTCAATGATTATGTAACAAAACCAAAATTGTAAATGGCGATTTAAAAGAGGAGATAAAAAAATTTACCTTTCGAGTTTCTTGCCTGTTCTTCTCGAGAAGGCTCTCCCAATTTCCGAAAAGGTGTAGATTCAACTTTTTTTTTTCATTGCTACTTGTATTTGCAGACATCTTGAGTAGGTATATTCAGGATGTATGCACATACAAGGTTAAATATGTTTTCTTTAAATTAGAATGTTTTGCTTTGTTTTGACGCCAATAAGTGCCTGTAAAGGCCTAAGTTGAATAAAGATTTTTAAATTTGAATGTTGAATTTGAATTTAATCTAATACTAGCTTGCCGCTCGCGACTTCGCCCGAGTTATTTTTGTTTTCCCGTGGGAATTTTATATTTTCCCATACGAAAAAGAATTTTGTAGCCTATTATATAGTAGATTTACTTTACACGGCTACACCCGCGTTGTTACTGTTTTCCCATGGGAACTTTATATTTTCCAGTGGGAAAAATAATGTTGTAGCCTATGTTACTCCGGGATAATGTAGCATTCTAATGGTGATAGAATTTTTTAAATCAGTCTAGTAGTTTCGGAGCCTATTCAATACAAAGTTACAAACATACAAATCTTTCCTTTTTATAATATTAGTATAGATATAAAAATCTCATGTCGCAGTGTAACACACAGTCATGTTATCGAACTCCTCCGAAACGGCTTGACTGATTTTAATTTTTTTTGTGTATATTTGGTAGGTCTGAGAATAGGTCATAGGCTATTATTATAACCCCAGGTGATAAGAGTGGTAATCTCCAGAATTATTTTTTCACAATTATTATGGCGAAACAGTAAAAATTTAAAAGTGACTCTGTCACGCTTTCACGCTTAAAATTCGCAACCAGATAGGGATAGCTTCTTTCCCTCCCAGATCCCAGGTAACGCGCGACATAATTGAATTCTAGGCAATAATACATATACTTACAATGTGTTACTTGTAATTAAATTGCGCAAAACCTGAATATAGTTTGTACAGAATTAAGAGAAGCATCTATTGCACTAATAAAAAATATAGTTCAGATTTAATAAAAAGATCCAATTTTCATCTACGCCGCTTTTCAAGGTTTCTTCTTAAGAGGATTGTGAAGTAATCGTGCGCGGCGCGAGTAGGTATTTTCTAAAATGCTATCTGTTTCACACCGCTCGGCCTCCGGTCTGGCGTTTACACCACAAATACAACATGCGCAAATTTTCATGCACACTACGACACAGCAGCGCGCGACTCTCCCACGATACTCGGTGGCGGCGGCGGCCGGCGCGAGAGCTCGAAATTATTATTCTATCGTTCGTAATGTTTTGCGTTGCTTATATTTCTGACTCCCTTTCCGCTCGCAACTTTGCCATCGTTACATTCATATTTCGTGTGGGAATTTTATGTTTTCACATAGGAAAAAGAATTTTATAGCCTTTCTATATTATTCCGTGATAATGTAGCATTCTATTAGCCAAAGAATTTTTAAAATCAGTCTGGTAGTTTTTGAGTTTATTCATTACAAACAAAAATACAAACGTACTTAAACTTCTTTCTTCATAATATTTTAGTAGATGAGTTTCGGAATACAGAAGTTATTTACATTTCGTAAATTATTTCTGTATTGAAATTTATTGTGAAGGCACTTACTTGGTATCCCTTGTGACAGTTATTCTTAGTAACTATAGGTTGAATAAAGCAAGGACTAATTCTAGTGAAATACAAAATTTAATAAAAGGTTTCAGGTATGAAAATTAAAAGAACGGTATTACATCAAGTCTCTAGGGTCGTTAGTCCACACACTAAATTTAGTTCCCGCACTTTACAATAAAATACCACTATCCTGGCCAGCAGTAGCGTTCCGGAGCACAGCGGTAGAGGGCTCGTAGAGAGGACGAAGGCAGGGCAGCACAGCAACCAGGGCAGGTAGGTAAATAGGCTTAGAAGCTCATCGACCACCTTTCACTCCCCAGGAGTGAAGTTCCGTCAAGTAGATACATGAACCCTGGAACGCGAATACCAGACATTTCACACATTGTCCGATTTCATTGGCCTGACTACAACATCCATCCGCCGACTATGTGCTAACTACGCGAAGCTCAGAAATAGCGGTATTAAGCAGCGATGAAGATGAGGTAGTCCAGGCACAATGAATACAAATATTGTGATTATATTATAATTATCATCATTCCTACATAGCCAAAATACAATTGAATCACTCGATGTTAATATTTATTACAAGGGATGGTAGATAGACAATTAGTTTACTAAGTACTTAATTTGAACAATACTATAACAGTTTCTAATTATAATTGTTGAAAAATCTAACTAGATGTATGATTGCAATAAGCTATGCTAATGAAATAATGTATTGGCTTAGAATTACAATGTATTATCACTAAGTGAAAGCAGTAACATACAATATAAAATATTAGTTTAGAATTGTCTTACAACACTTACCCAATACGGGGAACACAACACTTGTTTAATTGTTTATAAAATATTTACAATGTAGACTATAGAAAACTATAATAAGTAGGTATTCGTTAGAATTTGCACAAGATAATTTTTAGCATCCACTCAGAACGATGTCTCAAGCGCAGTGGCGACGCACCTCGCCTCGTAGCTCTCAACCAAGCGGGCCAACGCGGCTAACGGTAAATTACGAAACATATAGTGACGCGTGGTTTTACTCGTCGCATTTTAGTATTGTTATTTATTATTATTTATGTAGTTTTTTTTAATTAGTTTAGATAGTTATAATTGAAGTTGTTACATACCCCCCCTTTTAGGTTAGGATTTTTCCTGAATAAAATCCGCTACTTTGATAAATTTTTGGATGTCTTTCAATATAATAAAAAAAATATTACGTTTGTTTTTATTGTTCAGACATTACTTTTTGTTTTAGATCTTTTATATGCCAATTTCCTACATTATTACCATTACAGTCTTCAAGCTCATAAACTAAAGGTGATTTTTTTGCAACAATGCGACATTTAATGAATTTAGGAGCTAATTTTTTTGAAAAACGATTATCTTTATCACTTAGATAATATGTTCGTTTCCAAACAACGTCTCCAACATTGAACTCCATATTTTTACGACGTAGGTTGTAACTAGTACAATTTCTAGAGTGTGCTTTCAACAACGCTAATTGGACTTTATCAAAAATTTTATGCAAGGTTCCTAGATTCTCTGCGTACTCATCACGAGGCAAAAACACCAGATCGTTATTTGTTTCGGAATTAACGTAATGAGATCCACAGCTTACCAATTCACGGCCATATACTAGAAAGGATGGTGTGAAACCAGTTACTTCATTGACAGAACTGTTTAAAGCAAATTGAATTTTCGGTAGATTGACATCCCATAATCTGTGATCGTCTGCGATGAAAGAAGAGACGGCGACTATTATTGTTTTATTGAATCTCTCAACAGTATTAACCTGAGGGGTATATTTAGGGGTATATAGAACATTGGGAATTTTATAACGATTAAGTAAATTTTTAAAAATATTACTAGTGAATTGCTTGCCATTGTCCATAAGAACAGTACTTGGAATTCCGTGCACGAGGAATACGTTCTCCTCTAGCAAGCCAGCGATTTTTTCGGAAGTAGCACGTCGAATGGGAAACAATAAGCAATATTTAGAGAAACAGCATGTTACAACAAATATATAGGAATTCTGCTTACGAGATACTGGTAGTGGACCCATTAGGTCTATGCTAATCATCTGAAATGGTCTCGTACATTGTTTAGGGCGACCCATCAAACCCAGTATTGGATGATTAGAATGCTTATGAGCACTGCATATGTCACAATTAAATATATATTTACTGACATCTTTGTGCATGCCAGGCCAAAAGTATTTTAAACAAAGACGTCTATACGTTTTAAAGGTACCAAAATGTCCAGATAAAGGCTCAGAGTGGTTTTTTGATATTATATCATCACGATGTTCAGAAGGAACTACTTCTTTCCACTCAAATTCTCTAGTGAGTGGATTTAAGCTCTTGACGTAACGATATAGTATGTTATCTTGTACTCTATAATTTAGAAAAGAATTTGGATTTTTTTGACAGCCATTATAAGTATTTAGATACCACGTATCGTTAGTAGATGGTGGCGCTGTGTTATCACAATTTGTGCCAATTGCAGTTATGGCAACAGACCGTGATAGGCTGTCGGGAACGACATTATCTGCACCACGACGATGCTTTATGTCGAAATTATAGGCGGATAGACGTACACTCCAGCGAGCTAGACGACCAGTAGGATTGTTTAGATTAATAAACCATTTTAAAGATGCATGATCCGTATAAACAACGAACTTTTGCCCGTTCTCAAGGTAACAGCGCCAGTGCTCAATAGCAGTTAGCACTGCTAGTGCCTCTCTTTCAGTAGCGCTATAATTGCGTTCCTGACTACATAGGCTTTTGCTCATATATGCTATGACTTTTTCTTCGCCGTCTAAGTGTTGCGTAAGTACAGCGCCTATACCGAAGTCACTAGCGTCTGTGTGGACTTCAAATGGCTTAGAAAAATCGGGGCATGCCAAGATAGGTGTAGATGCCAGGCATTCTTTGAGCTTTTTGAAGGCGTTGTCAGCTTCCGGAGACCAGAAAAATGGGGAAGCCTTTTTTCCTTGCGATGTAAGTTTATTTAACGGAGCTGACACAGAACTAAAATTAGGAATAAACCTACGATACCAGGACGCTGTACCCAGGAAACGTCTAACTTCCTTTCTATTTGTTGGGGTCTTATATTCTAATATAGCTTCAACAGGGTGTCCACATTCTGGAAAGTCAGGGAAAGTCAGGGAAAAGTCAGGGAAGCTCAAGGCAGTCAGGGAAAGTCAGTGAAATCGAGAGGCTACCTGGAAAGTCAGGGAAAAATTAGGATTTTACACTGTTTGGTCCCCAAATTTCCTAGTGATTGTCAAATGCAGAATATGTTTACTTCATGCTTTTTGTAGAATGATTCCTAATCTTGACTATCGAACTATTTATGTCCAGGTTTGCACATTATAGCATAATTTTGGCAGACAAATCAACCGAGCAACCCTTAACCCTTGAGTTCAAATGCAATTTCCTTCAAATGTATGAATATAATTTCGATAAAAGTGGCATAGTTAAGGTGCGTATAAACTAAGCGCGGCAGCCGCGCGAGCCAGTGTTCGACCGAGGTAGACGTTCATTTGCCGCACGGGCCAATTTTTAGATAATAATTTAGCAGAACGCAGCTGCCGCGCGCGGCAAGCGATCCAGCTCGAACAGCCCGCGGCGGATTCGTTCTTGTAAACTTATGAGTCGTCCGTTTTACGTAAGTACTTATGCGCTGCGCGAGCCAAATCCCCGAAACAAAACAGAGCGTCCCAACTGCGCGCAAGCGGACGACTCGAGCTCCTTTGATGCGGTCTCAAAAACCGACAAGAAGCGGTTCGTCGCGCGGCACGTTCCACCGCGGCAATGCTCGAGCTGCCGCGCGCCGAGATCCCGGCCACATAGCGCGCGGTCGCTGTGCGAGCCAATGTTGGAGAATTTGCCGCGCATAGTTTATACGCACCTTTATGTTGTTAATTTTATATGCTTTATATTGAAAGTAAATTGTATGGCGTTAAGACAATTATTCTGCTCTAGAGTGAAAAGTAATTTGAAACAAAGTTACAATAAAAAACATCAGAAAACAATAAAAATCAATGAATAAGTAATGTGTGTTGCTGCCTTCAGCTTGGATAACTGCTTGCATATGTGAACCTATTGATCTTACCAATCTTACAATGATATCTTGAAGAATGTTGTTCCATTCCTCATCTATCGCCATTCTGAGCCCATAAGGTTTTGAAGAAGCCGGATCCCTATCTTAGGCCCTGTGCATTAATTCGTCCCAGAGATATTCGATGGGGTTCAAATCAGGGCTCCGTGTGGGCCAATCCATGACACGAATGCCAACGTCCCTGAGTATAATATTGCGTATAGGGTCTCGCATTATCATGCACATTAGAAACATCTCATCTTAAATACATCCTGATTAAGGTACCACGAGATCTTCAAGAACATCAGGGATATATCGTTCGGATATGGATTCGATATAAACCAACTCTGTTCATGCTGTTAGGGAAATGCCACCCCACACCAATATGAAGGCTCCATAATGGAGCCATCATAAGTAACAGTTTTTTTCGATACAGCACTGAGCGTAACGTTTTCTAGGGCAACGGGACAGTCTCTGTCTTCGATTATTTCTGTAAAGACACTCTTGCCTCGCCAGAAAAAATAACATGCGCCCATTGATCCAGTGTCCATCATTCTTATATGCTCACGAGCTAATTGAAAGCGTGATCTGCGGTAAGCTACAGTTAATTTTGCTTGGCTAGTTAGTAGGCTAGCTCGGCAGTTAAATTGCACTTGGCTAACCTTCTCCTGACTGTACACGCGCTTATGGCCAGGCCACTCCACGTTCGTCACGAAGCTGTTGTTGGACCTGCACTGCGTTCTGACCCTGATTCCTCGGGACATTTAAATGCATGTATTGATCATCTGCGGAGGATGTAGCCCATTGCCTGTCAGTTTCTGCGCGTCGAACGAAGGCTCCAGTCTTTAGGTATCTTCTATAGACGCGCTGCATCGAAAAACGCCTTAACATTTGAGCAACCCGACGACAACTAAGGCTCCATTGAAGTAATGCGACAGCTTGAGCATAGCTTTCTGGAGCGGATTATCTATTTTAAGAACAAAAATAACCGTAGGTAATCTGAAGACTTAAAGACAAAGTAAGCAACTACGCAGAAAAGTCATTAAAGTCAAGTGAAACCACCTTTCCGATCGTGTTCCTATTAAAAGAGGTGTGCGACAAGGCGACACAATCTCCCCTAAGTTGTACACGGCGTGCTTGGAAGATACATTTAAGCTCATCGACTGGTCTGGGGTACGAGTATCAACATAAATGGAGAGCAATAACTTATCTGCGATTTGCAGATGACATCATTTCTGCTAAGACGGCTGCAGATCTTCAGCTGTCGGTGGGCCTTCGCATGAATACCTCAAAAACGAAGATCATGGCCAGGGATCCGAACATAGGACCCATAATGATTGCAGGAAACGTGGTTGAGCACTTTGACCACTACATATATCTGGGGCAGCTACTTACTCTTGAAAAAAGTGGGCAAACACAAGAAATAGAAGGCCGAATAAAACTAGGTTGGGGCGCGTTTAGCAAAATGCCCATTAAGCGCCGAGCTTTCGAGCAATATTCGTGTTAGGGGCTGAGACCTAGACCTTAACTAGACAACATATACACGCCCTACAGGTAGCACAAAGAAAAATGGCTTAGGGTTTCTCTGGGGAACGGATCTGGAATACGGAGATACGCAAGCATACCAAACTGATTGACGTGGCTCGTGTCGTTGCGTGTAGAAAGTGGCGATGGACAGGGCGCGTGGCCCGCAGGACCGACAACCGGTGGAGCAATAAGATCAGCGAATGGGAATGGCTCCCCGGAACAGGACGAAGGAACGATGGTCGACAGCCGGCTCGTTGGTCAGACGACATAACAAAGACAGCGGGCAAGAACTGGACAAGAAAAGCCCAACCCCGTAGTGAATGGCGCAAAATGGAGGAGACCTATACCTACCAGTGGGTGGACATAGGTTGAAGAAGAAGTCAACCCCCAAAAGATTTATGAAAAGCGATTGTGTTTATTACGAGTATCTTAGTATTCAATAAGAGCCTTTTGCATTTTTTATTTAACAAAGGTACAAACACTTGTAGGTAATTGCATTTGAACTCAAGGGTGAAGGGTTTATTTTTTCGCCAGTGTACTTTCTACAGTGTAAAAATACTGTGCCTAAAAATATAAATTATGTAAGTAGGTACTTAAAAAAATTAAATCTATACTAATATTATAAAGAGGAAAGATTTGATTGTTTGTTTGTTTGTATTGAATAGGCATCGAAACTACTGAACCGATTTTGATGAAAGTTGGTTTAGAGATAGTAGACCAGGGAAAGGACATAGGGTAATTTTCCTACAGGAAAAAAAAAATTCCCACGGGGAAAACAAAAATAACGCGGGCGAAGTGGCGAGCGAAAACCTAGTTTTAGATACAATTTGGTCTGAAAATTGCAACAAAAAATACTAAATATTTTGGAAAAAAAGATTTCTATTTTATTTTTCTGTAAAATGAATATATTTGGTCAGGGAAAGTCAGGGAAAAGTCAGGGAATTTTTTTGAACATTAGCAGTGGACACCCTGTTCAACTTTCTTAGGATCAGCATGTAATCCATTGAAGTCCACGACATATCCCAGATAATTAAGTTGTTTCCTAAAGAATTGACTTTTTTTGAAGTTTATAGTTAAATTTGCATATTTGAGTCTCTCCAGAACGCGTTTAAGTAAGGATATGTGTTTTTCGAAGGTAGGGGATATAATAATAATGTCATCGACGAATACAAATACCATATGTTCGAATTCTGGGCCATAAAACAGAATATCTACAAGTCTTTGTTGAGTAGCAGGAGCGTTAGTAAGACCGAACGGCATAGATTTGAACTGAAATGTTCCTCTAGACGGAATATAAAATGCTGTCTTACAACGGTCCTGCTCTCTTATTAATATCTGCCAGAAGCTTTTTGATAGATCTAGACTAGTTAAGTATTTAGCGTCTCGTAAGTTATCCAAAATATCGGATATATAAGGTAAACTATATGCGTCTTTTTTAGTTATAGCGTTTAATTTCCTACTGTCCAAACAGAATCTGAATTCACCATTCTTTTTGGGTGTCAGCAGAACTGGTGAAGACCAGGGACTCTCACATGTTTCAACGACATCCTCCTGAAGCATTTCGTCAAGTTGTTCAGACAAGATTCTTTGCTTTTCAGGGGACATTCTATAGTATCGTTGACGTATGGGGGCAGCATCACCAGTATCAATAGCGTGAGTAATGAGCGAGGTCCGACCTAATCCTCGTTCCTCGTAGGAAATTTCACGAAATTCCTGAATAATAGAATCAGCTGTTAATTTTTGGTCTTCACTTAAATGATCATATGAACATATATGTGTATTAGAGGCTGTTTCTACTTCAGACAGGTCTGTGTTATCAACGAGTTCAACCGCGTCCATATGTTTTGGAAATATATCAAATATTCTCCAAAAATCCATTCCAAGTATCAAAGAATTCTGTATTTCAGGGACAATGTAAAAAGAAATAATGTTTAATTTATTTTTAAAAGATATAGGTAGTTTTAATATTCCTATTGGTTTTAATTTTTGACCACCAGCTGCAATGAACTCTTCATTGTCGCAACTTTCAATTTTTGAGTTCTTAAATTTTTCATGTGAAGAGTTGCCCAATATTGATACCGAAGACCCGGTGTCAAGCAAACCCAGTATATTATGACCTACAATGTTTACAGAGATGAAAGGTCTAGAGTACTTACTATCACGGATTGAGGAGACGGTATAGGATGAAAAAAATTTGGAAACAAACTCCAGCCAGTTGTTCCATTCAGTTGTATTAAATTTACTGTTATTCATCACAATGCAGTCTCGACGATCCTTGTTCATTAGTTTTTTGCTTCACGGTTACAACGGTTACACTCTGGGCATTCAGGATAACGAAAGCCTTCCTTTCCGCACTTAAAACATATCAAAAACCGTGGCTTAGTACATTGCCTCAGAGAATGGGTGTCAGATCTACATCTCGGACAAAAAGGTCCATTAGAGGTTTTTGCTTCAGTTGACGATACAGTTGCAACAGGTAATTCCTTTATATTGTTTGATTTGTTATTTGTATAATTCTGGTAAGATTTATAGTTATTATAAGGTTTAGAATAATTAGAGTAAGATTTATTTAAGTTATTAGGATTTAATGAATTAGATTTATAGGCAAACTCCGGTGCAACGGTATTAGAACAAATTTTTGGTGGTTCGTGAAATTGAGTTAAGCGTGTCTGTATATTCTCGTAATTACGACAGAGTGTTTTCAGTTCGTCAATGTTCTTAATATTACTTGACGAAGCCAAAGTACTAGCGTAACAGGGACGTACATTGTGTAAGAGTATTTCAAGTTTGTCTTCCTCATTGATACTTTTACTCAAACGTGAAAACATTCCGTGCATAATAGACAAATAAATCGTAATGTTTTCACTCTCGCCCTGAGTACGTGCTCGGATCTCAGCTAATAGGCGATAATCGTAATCCTTTGAGCTAAAATCTTCAATAAGTAGTTGAACTAATTCTGGCCAAGTTTTAACTTTATCTTTTGCACAGCGATACCAGTGTAACGCGTCGTCTGTAAATATTTCATATGCAAACGATAATATTTTTTCATGTGAAATAGCTCTCGAGGCCGCAAACTCTTCCACTTTTTGAATAAAAGAACGCACACAAGTCTTACCAGAGAATTTTATTTTACCTATTTCAGACGTTATATTACGTTCGCATGTTACAGAAAACACTGTAGGCTCAGGCGGGTTCTCTGTTGTGACTGTAGATGTTTGTGGCTTAAAATTTAGCAATTCCCTATATAATGCTTTAAAATTAGAATTAACTGCCTTGAATAATTCAGAAGTATTTGAATCGGGTGTAATTCTACTTATACGGTGATATATGTGATGTAATAATGTCTCAGTTCTAAGCCAAAGATTTTTATCAAACACTGATTTTAATGAACGAAAGTTATTGTTAGTTTTAATAAGAGACTCTTTTGTAGCTTTCAGGTCTTCATCGGGTTCTAGGTGAGATTCTAAAATATCTTCCGCAGGAATATCGTGACATATTTTTACAATTTGTCGACGAAGTTCATTAACAGTTTCGCCAGGTGTATGTCCACGGACAGAAATCTCGTACTCTAATTCACTCTTTTGAAGAGATAAGTATTTTATAGGGTACGACATTATTACCAAGATATTTTGAGTGCGTGTTGTAAGACGATTCAATAGTTCTCACACCACAACCAGCGATAACAATAGAATAGGAGAGCGAAAAAAAATTATTAGTTAAAAACTTTAAATACAAAAGAATGTGTAGGTGTAATAGAATTTTGACCAATCAGGATATAAAAATTCGTAAAATAGTGATATTAACACGTGAAAAAAATGTTCTTAAAATCAATGGTTGAGATTGTTTCAATAAAAAAATTTGATTGGTCAAACAAAATAGTAAAAATTCTATTTATTTCTACGCCGTGGAACAACCCGCCACCAAGCAAAGCTACTAATGCTGGAACGATATTCAGTGTGTGCTTTTTAATTGGGCGCCATTGTGACAGTTATTCTTAGTAACTATAGGTTGAATAAAGCAAGGACTAATTCTAGTGAAATACAAAATTTAATAAAAGGTTTCAGGTATGAAAATTAAAAGAACGGTATTACATCAAGTCTCTAGGGTCGTAAGTCCACACACTAAATTTAGTTCCCGCACTTTACAATAAAATACCACTATCCTGGCCAGCAGTAGCGTTCCGGAGCACAGCGGTAGAGGGCTCGTAGAGAGGACGAAGGCAGGGCAGCACAGCAACCAGGGCAGGTAGGTAAATAGGCTTAGAAGCTCATCGACCACCTTTCACTCCCCAGGAGTGAAGTTCCGTCAAGTAGATACATGAACCCTGGAACGCGAATACCAGACATTTCACACATTGTCCGATTTCATTGGCCTGACTACAACATCCATCCGCCGACTATGTGCTAACTACGCGAAGCTCAGAAATAGCGGTATTAAGCAGCGATGAAGATGAGGTAGTCCAGGCACAATGAATACAAATATTGTGATTATATTATAATTATCATCATTCCTACATAGCCAAAATACAATTGAATCACTCGATGTTAATATTTATTACAAGGGATGGTAGATAGACAATTAGTTTACTAAGTACTTAATTTGAACAATACTATAACAGTTTCTAATTATAATTGTTGAAAAATCTAACTAGATGTATGATTGCAATAAGCTATGCTAATGAAATAATGTATTGGCTTAGAATTACAATGTATTATCACTAAGTGAAAGCAGTAACATACAATATAAAATATTAGTTTAGAATTGTCTTACAACACTTACCCAATACGGGGAACACAACACTTGTTTAATTGTTTATAAAATATTTACAATGTAGACTATAGAAAACTATAATAAGTAGGTATTCGTTAGAATTTGCACAAGATAATTTTTAGCATCCACTCAGAACGATGTCTCAAGCGCAGTGGCGACGCACCTCGCCTCGTAGCTCTCAACCAAGCGGGCCAACGCGGCTAACGGTAAATTACGAAACATGGCATTGGGGGTGAGGACTTTTTGTTATGAAAATATGTATCCTATATTTACCTTACTAAGGAAAATGCAATTTTTTAAGATGAGTGTTATACTGAATTTAAATGATTTGCATTTGAGATGTGAATCTCTTCTGAAAAACACTAAACACATAAAAATACTTTTACATACAAACTAAATAGGAACAGGGATACAAAAATAAAAATAATAAGAATAATATTTTTTTTATTGGGCTGGGCAGCTTGTGCAAAACTTGGCTTTGCTTTTAATATGAGCATTAGCATAAAACAGAAAGCGCGGATCTTCAACCAGTGCTTACTTATGGAGCCGAGACATGGGTAACAACTAAGGCCATCGTCCACAAACTAGAGGTGGCACAAAGAACAATGCTAAGAAAATTGGTAGGAGTAACACTCCGGGACACGAAAACGGCATCAGGTCTCGGGCATTACATACCGCGTAGCAAAGCTAAAGTGGCAATGGGCTGGACATATAGCCAGAAAGCCGGACACGTGGTGCAGAACTGTCTTAGAGTGGAGGCCATGGAACCGTAAAAGACCCAACGGGAGACCACAGATGCGGTAGAAGGACGACATCGTCAAGATGGTGGGCACGAACTGGATTAGAGTAGCCCAAAATAGAACGGAATGGAGAAAGTTGAAGGAGGCCTATACCGCAATGGTAGAAGAAAAGGCTTAGATGATGAATAATATTTTTTAATAATTATATGATTATTTTTGTTGGTGATGTTCACCTCAATTTCTTTGATAATAAGCCAAACGTAACATCATCTGCAACTAGCTCCATCTTCATCCATCATTGAATTAGTCAGTAGCAAAACAGAAGTGATGTGCGTCGGTGGAATCAGGGTTAACAACAGGGCTCTGTGACTGATCCGTCTATGAGTTTCCATAATTGATCCTCAAACTCAAGAATCCTCGAAAAGCCCGGAATACCAAAGGAAAAGGTGGCTAGATGACATTAAAAAAGTAGACTGGACTGACATATCCACAATTAAAAAACGCAGCATAGGATTTTACACGTCGGCGTAAGGGCAAGGGCGTTTTATTAAGTAAATAACTTTTTTCAGAAACATTGTAACTATGTACAAAGTTATTAACCAAAGAATACTTGTAGTCGATGAAAAGTCTATGCTGTCAGAAATACAGGAATAATACTGAAAGTACCCCATATGCGGGGTAGATTTGTACGAATTTCAATTTTTATGCAACAAATATAAAATACCTCTCATTTTTATACACTAATGTCGGGTACCTAGTTATACTAATAGTTTTAGAATTTTAATTTTTACCACCTCCGTGGTCTAGTGGTTGAGGCCACCGGGTATTGATCGGGAGGTCCGAGGTTCGATTCCCATCGGGGACAGAAGCTTTTCTGATCGGTTTGGTTTGTGGTAGGGCTTCTAAGCCCACCTGCCTAGCTACCACCGTCTTACCTAAGTTTGTCGCTATAATAACATGTTAATAGCATTGCTGTGTTCCGATATAAGGCCAAGAGCTTCCCTGTCGTATGAAAAAAAAAATCTATTAGTAGGATTATATGTAATCAGCTGCTTTAAATTATATTGTTAAAATGAAAAAAAAACGTCAAACCCGTACGAAGGGTGCCATCTCCGCATATATGCCTACCCTGCCTACCCTACATATTATTTACTGTGTCGTTTGTATTTTTTATACATTCGTAGATTCCATAACGCGAGTACAAATAAAATAATATTGAAAATAACGCTACTTGCATAATATAGTTTGTTACACGTTTTTTAGCTGCTCCAACTTGGTTATACGAAAATAGTTTGTGAGCAACTTAGAATACGATAACGAACATACAATGCATAACAAATACGTATCTCAAGAAACAAAAAACTAATTTCTCTTGAGTTTGTGTCTTTGTGGCACATATCTATTATAACAAACAACTACATACTTACAATTTATTTTCTTATTTTGATTTTGGGAATTTACAGTTAGTTAACAGGCTACAGGCTGCTTACCCTTAAATAAAGTTTGTATTGAAATAAGATCCTTAAAATAAAACACTAAAATCAATAAACGTATTCGAAAAGACATTTACTTTTTCATGTAGAAGGTATTTGTGTAGATTAATAGTTCTGACTTGAGTAATACCTTTCAGTATTGATCGATATAACGATATTACTTTCTCCTCCCTAGGCAACAATAACTACGATAACATTAAGTCACATCACTAGATTATGCCCCATTATACCCCTGCCCCCGACCCGTATCATGCGATAGAGAGAGTTGCAAGAACTGGTCGAAATTGCCTACAATTCCTGCTTGAAATATTGTTTCGGGTGATAACTGTTTTACCCCCCTAAACCTTTACGAAATTAGACACTTTTGGTCTCATTCGATTCAGTATACCTTAAACTATGTTTGTACGTTTTGCTTTTTTTGTAATTCAGTAAAATTTAGTCAAAAAAAGTTAAAAATGCTCGAGGTAGTTTTTAAGTCTAAAATATAGATATTTCGATGCTAATAATTTATATTCTAAGCAATATTTCTTCAAAATCAAAACGTACAAACCTAGATCTTCATTATATCTACAACATTTCCAAAAATTATCAAAATTGGACTATGTTTAGTGGGAGAAAAGCGTTATCGCTTTTTGTATGAAAATTTACAGCTTCACAATCCTCTTAACTCTATCGTCTTTATATCTTATCGGCGCGGTGGCACGACGGCTGTGGTAGGCAACATCGTATTCGCAGGCGCGCGACCATAGAGTTTCTAACTTGCTAGAAGTGCAGTAAAACAGAAAAATGAACATATTTTCTTTAATAATCCGCGAAAATTTAATTATATTGATTTATATTATATAATTATTCTACGATAAAAATAAGTTGGGGTGTCTGAGATTTAGCGTTATTTAGTGAACACGTTGTACTTGTACGGTCGGCTTCAGAAGTAGATGAGCATTCTAGTACCATGTCACACCAACTATTATTTTTATTCAGTATGGTTAGACCTATATTGCATTGTTAATAATTGGTGTGACATGATACTAAAATGTTGATCTACTTTTGAGGCCAACTGTACAATAGATAAAATAGAAATTGCGGGCAATGGTCAGTTCTTTACAATCAAAGCGTCAATGCAATTAAATACAGTTGCTGATGCAACCAGTACAATTTAATGTGAAAGTGGGATCGTATTTAAAATTAATTTGAAAATAATCAGATTCACTATTCCAAAACCTAGTAACAGTCAACTGTAGAGATTGCTTATAGACAAATCGTTCACCGAACTAAACAAATAGTCAATACCTACCTACCGTTAAAACTATGAATAGAATTTGCGTCTTTGTGTTTGTTTACGCAAACTATTTTGTATCAACTTTTCTTTGAAATCTCTTCGAGCGATTGGAACAATTCAGCTTGTACCGACAAAGAGCTAATTGTAAATATTTTCACTTAAAGAAATTTCCAATTGTGCTCTTTTTAACAGACATTGGGCACGGACCAAATGATTATTGTTGCCGAAATAGATTCTACAACAGAAGACTCAAAGAAAACGAAAATTTAAATTTAAATCAAATTTCTCACGCAAAGTGTAAAGTAGGTACTTTCAAAGTTTTCATCACGCATTTCTCTTTGTTGGAGAACCAAACATCTGAGAATAATAATAGTGGGACGTTTAAAATGTTGACCTGAGGATATGGTGTTATATTATTTATTGCTTGATCTACTGTTGGAGGTAATGATTGTTTTCTTATAGATTCCCAGTAGGCTATTAAAAATATTGAGCACGCATTTTTTTGGCGTAATCATAAACTTCCAACGATTATTGACTTGATACGTAGGTAAATTTATACTTACATGCACCTCTATTCCTTAACATTAAATCGCATTAATGGCTTTTTTTTGCTATTTGGACAAAGCGAAAAATACGTTACTGATATTTTTTATTATCTTACTGACGGAGTAAGTAATTCGATTTCGATGTTTCATAATCTGTCCGCAACTCTATTGTCCGATGATCCTTCATCGTTTCATCACTTAAATTCAAAAAGGTCGGGAATTGACGAGGAGCAATCGGCCCACTACATCATGCTCACCAGACGGGTTGATGTAAGGTCTTACGTCTCTTGTATAATTAATTGCTTCTAGCTCACTTACTCTCGCCGCTAATTGCGACTTTCCGACACGGTGATTTTGTGACCAATTCGAATGCTATTAGGATGTGTGACCATATCACTGTAATGTCACGTCACCTTAGACAACGCACTTTCATATGTCTGCATTGCACTCGACTTAGTGTCAAAAAGTCACAGTGACAAAAAGTTGCCGAGATATAAAGTCACCGTGACAAAAAAGTCGCCGTGATATAAAGTCACCGTGACAAAGAAGTCGCCGTGATATAAAGTCACTGTGACAAAGAAGTCGCCGTGATATAAAGTCACCGTGACAAAAAAGTCGTCGTGATATAAAATCACCGTGACAAAAAAGTCACAGTAAACGGAAAGCCATAGTCGGCTCTACCATATCATCGGGAAGAAACAGAGCGGCGCCATATGTATTCTATTTATAATCAACTAGTAGTTGCTCGCGACTTCGTCTGCCTGTAATTTTACTATGTCGCAAGTTCGGTTATAAATATCACGCGGTTCCTAAAGAACTTGTTAAAATTCGTTATATAAAAAAATAGGTTATATTATGTTGTCTCTATACTAAATTTCATTTGAATCGATTCAGTAGTTTAGGCGTGAAAACGTAGACAGACAGACAGTTACTTTCCCATTTATAATACATACTGATAGGAATACCAACTAGAGAATATTTAAGTACGGGTGAGCACAAATTATATTGTAGTACTTATCCCTCGTGTGCGTTATTCAATAGTTGTAAGGGATCTATGAGGGACTTTTGTCCTCTGCGGACAAAAGTCTCTCGCCTGCGCAGGCCTTAAGTCTGATTGTCAGTTAGAAGTCGCAGTGAATAACTTGTCGTCTTGTTTTGGATTACATTTAGTAGGTACTCGTAATATAAGATGCTCCAAATAGCTGTGATCACCAAAATCAACTGTTTCACACAAAAGTTCATGACCTACTGGGCTAAAATGTATAGAGCAGCTGATTTATTTTTCGCGATTTCTAGTTGGTTCCACAGTAAAAGTCACTCGGTTTGAATGTATTTTTATTTTTATTTTGTTTTATTCGGAACACAAACAGTTACATTTACACACACAAGTATTACATATAACAGCACATAAACCAGTAGTGTTCACATATAGTTAAAAATTACGGACTAAGCAATCAAACAAATAATTTATTAAAAATAATAATCCCAAATATAGAAAAAAAAATACTATCAAATTCAATGTCAGCAAAATAATTCAAATATAATCTAAAAAAAAATTAAAATCAGATAAAAAAAATAATTACAAAGTCATTTAGAAAACTTATATTAGGTAAGCTCACTTAGCATAAATGGGTAAGGCAGAATATTAATTAAATTTTAGACTTCAGTCGTACAAGATATTTAAATTTATTTATGTTCAGACTGAAGTCCAAAATATCAATATCTGTAAAAAGCTTATTGAAAGATAGACATGCACGATATAAAAATATATTTCTAGCATATTTGGTTTTGGTGGTTGGAACAATAAATACATCTCGACATCGAGCATTGACACGGGGACATCGTATAGTAATTTACCTTACCAATGCAGGCGAGTCAATCAGATTATGAATTAATTTAAAAAGGAAAACTTGGTCCCTTATTTTTCGACGGGCTTCTAAGGATAACATATCTTGAGGCAATGATTGATGAGATCTATTACAATGATACTTTAAGTATTTTAGGAATTTGTTATTAATTGATTCAATGTCATTGATATAAATGTGATATTGTGGGTTCCATATGAAAGATCCATACTCTAGAATAGATCGAACAAAAGAGTTATATAGTAAAACTAGGGTTGAACCATTCCTAAACTCCCTGCCCATCCTAAGTACAAAGCCCAGCATCCGATACGCTTTATTGACAATAGAGTTTATATGCGAGTTAAAGCTCAATTTGCTATCGACAATAATGCCTAAGTCTCTGACTTCATTCACACGAGATAAGATAGTACTATTGAGTTGATAATTGTGACAGTAAGGTTGCCTCCCTCTTGTGAATGTCATCACCTGACATTTTTTTATATTTAAAAATAGATGGTTATGCTCACAGTACTTACAAAGAGAATCCAGATCGTCTTGGAGTTTTAAGGTATCTGACTGCGATCTTATTTCTCTAAAGACTTTCATGTCATCTGCGTAAAGTAAAATATTACTATGTCGAATACATTGGGTTATGTCATTAATAAATAAATTAAACAATAATGGTCCCAAATGGGAGCCTTGAGGTACGCCTGATGTAACAGGAACAAAACTGGAACAGAAACCTTTTATAGTGACGGCTTGACTACGTTCCCTAAGATATGACGTCACCCACCGCAATAAGTCACCATGGATGCCAATTTGCTCAAGTTTACGTATGAGTATTAAATGAGAGATTTTGTCGAAACACGTGTATAGACAACATCGACTTGATGGCCGCGGTCCATGGACCCCGTGATGGCCGCGGTCCATGGACCCCGCATGGACCCATGGTATGAATAACCTCTTTAAATATCATCACAACTTCTTGGAGCACTTTTTAGACCTTTCCATTTCCCCATTGCTTTCCCTAAATAGTATAAATAGAACACAGAAATCCTAACTAGAAAGTTCAGTATTAAAACAGTGCTTATGCAATGTTAAGTGTGTACACGACCGACTATCGGTGGCCGATTTTTCAACGGTGAAAAATTAAGCATATGAAATTCAACATTGTAACGCACACGAACTACAACAACATTTTACACAATAATAATTTAGGAAATCTTTTTCTCGGATTACGTGAACTGGCCTAGCTTTAAAATACTCGTAGGTAGGGATGCCACGATATATCGGAAAAGCAATAAATATCGATATATCAACGCCTAAATATATCGATATCGACGATACGCCGATTTCGATATATCAGTATCAAAAAAACTCGATATTGTATATTAAAATATCGAGAACCCAAATTATAATACCCACAAAATCGTGCAAAATCGTGTTACTGGCAAAACTAAAGTTTAAAAAATTATTCTGTTCTCGACTATTGTTGTAATCTGTGGTGAGTGAGTGTGTCAATCGTAGGTATACTCTTTATACAGCCTCTATTTTCTTTATATCATGTACTTTGTATCGTACAAATGTTTGTTTGTATATTATGTATCTTTGTTTTGCTTTATTGTTGATTGTATAATTTAAACATTTACGGAAGGCCTCGTTTTTATTGTTTGCCAATGCATCAAAATATTATTACGAAAAGAATCACTTATTAATGACGCATTCAACCGTAAATAGGCAGTGTTACGAGTATCTCTTTGTTAAATATATGAATGAAAATTAAGAGAAAATTGTGTTAGGAAAAATATCTTTTCATCGCTCTACCTCATTGTGATTCATGACAGAGCGAATTACATTTTTTTAAAGGGTTCGTTGCTATTGTTGCAAAAAAAAATTATTTTCATAATTTATTGTTTGTGGTTCAAATATAAATTGAATAAGTTTTAGATTTTATCTTTGACATTTTAACGTTATAGATATTGAGAAGGCGGATTAATGTGCGGAGCCACAAGAAAAAAAAGGCGGATTAATGTACCTATTACACCTTCTCTAAAAAAATTCTAGAGAGTTCTTTTTTTAAATTGTTAGATCGTCCGCTCATTAACTCTCCCGCATTCGTAATGGGACACAGAGACAAACAATGGTAGTCAATCTACTTGGCTAAGACAAATTATTGTTCTAGCTAGTTCGTAATACAAGGCGATTGCAAAATTGCGGAGACCCAATCTTCCGACAAGCCTATAGTGCCCACGTGGCCAATACAACCGGCCGCAAAGACTCGTCCAAAGTACTTACTCAATTATGCCCCATTTGCTACTCGAGGAACAATCCAGAGACGATAACGACCGCGTCTACCAGGATTTACGATCGAGTTTACAAGTGTGTTGTGATCACGACACTCTATGAACAGTAGTACAGTGCAGTATAGTGTAATCTTGTATAGGTTAGAAAACATTGAAAGAAGAAGGATTTGCAGGAAGTAGGAAGGTATTGGTGAAACATTATAATTGGCAATATGTGTTGTTTTAGAAATAGGAGAAAATGTTTGATTTCCGCCCAAGTTCAACATAAACTGTGTTAAAATTTTAAGACGTATTGATTTTAATAACTTTTAAAAATGAAACTTTAATGATTAAGCTTTAACAGAACTTATGAGTAAACTGTCTAAAAAATTTTTCAATGTTAGTATTGCAAAATCGTTTGATGATAAAGATAATAGACTTCACACACGAGTAATGAGACTCCTCTACATTGATATGTGTATAATGATTGCAATAAGCTGTAAAAGAATCATCATCATCATCATAACAGCTCATATACGTCTCCACCGAGGGAGTCTACCTTAAGGTAGGGTGTTGAGGCTTTAGTCAACCACGCTGGCCCAGTGCGGATTGGTCGATTTCACATACACCTTTCTTCGCAGATGTATGCAGGTTGCCTCACGATGTTTTCCTTCACCGTAGGAGCGCCAGACAAATGTACATATGAAATTCGATAAACGAAAAAGAAACATTGGTACATGGCGGTCTCGAACCCGGACCTCCCGATTTGAAGGCAAGTGCCGAGTCCACAGCTCCACCGAAAAGAATAGGGTTACGTAACTTTTCAAAACAACAAAAAAAACTAAGCCTAGTGCTGAATGAAAATGCGACTTCCGTTCACATTCAGCGATAGCGCCTTTGAACTAGGAAAAATAAATAGTGTACGGTCGCAAGTGACGGTAGCGTTCAGGCATAGCAACTCGGGGTCGTCATACCGGCACACGGTGCGGCATGATTCATTGTCGATTCATTGAGCGAAGTGTCAAAACTAGCTAATAGTAAACTTACCGCTGACGTCGACGTCGCCGAATTCACTTGTCTTTAAATGTCGTTTCTTTTCTCGAACACCAACAATCGCGATTAGCAAACGTACCTATTTACTTGCAATGGCGTACGTTAATTACAATGATTTAGGAATTCTTAATGAACATCCATAGCTTATTTATTTTTTCCTAGTGGTACCGTAAGACCCTCAAATTCTTCGTTGTATTGGAAACCTGCACTTCAAGGTGTCACTCCATAGCTCTTAAGTTTCTAATTTCTTCAGGGTCACTGCAATTAGACTGTATTAGAAAAATGCAGTTCGTTTTAACCTCATAAATTCTTTGAAGCTGAATACCAAATTATTTGTGAAAATGTCATATGGCATTAAGTCTGCCTTTTGTACATAGGTATAGGTACTTTTTTGTAATGTGCAATAAATATTGAAATAAATAACTAGCTTAGAGAATTTTCAATGCGGTATTTTCACTTTGTTTATCAGTTGGTTTTCCTTTTGTTTCAC
This sequence comes from Schoenobius gigantellus, assembly GCA_963935595.1. Taxonomy (NCBI): domain Eukaryota; kingdom Metazoa; phylum Arthropoda; class Insecta; order Lepidoptera; family Crambidae; genus Schoenobius; species Schoenobius gigantellus. The sequence continues at coordinate 13,591,938 of OZ012558.1, forward strand.
TGCCGCTATATTTAGGTCGCTAGTAGTAGTAACCTTGTCACTGACGTCGATGCCGAACTCACATTACCTACCTATACCTACCCACTTCGGATATCATTTCTTTTTCTCAAATATAAACAATCGCGAACGTACTCTTGCAAACAACATGGCGGCCACGTGAATAACGCTGGATGAAGAGTTCTGAAAGAACACCCATTTGAGCTTGGATTATTATCATTAAAAGTTTAATGCGACATTTAACATGGAATGTTAATCAGTTTGGGTTGCTTTTGTTTCATTAAAAATTCGCTGGGTTGGGTATGTACACTCTAGCTAATGGCCTTGTCACTGACGTTGACATCGAATTCACCTATGTACTTACCTACCTATACTTACCTGCTTCGAATGTGTTGGTTTATCTTGAATTTCGCGAACGCACTCTCGAGCGTGAACCATCATAGCGGCCACGCGACTAATTCGCGGGATTACGAATTCTGAAAGAACACCCATTTGAGTTTGGGGCATTTATCATTTGGAGTATAATTCGATATTTGTACTTTGAATGTTAATCAGTTCGTGTTTCATGGTACTTATGTATCAATATATTATTAAAACTGAAATTTAATGACGAACTGAATTCAATTCATTGAGGCTATTGTAAAATATGCGTAGAACGTGTGCTTCGGATTCTAATACTAAACGATATAAATAGGAACGCGTCCTGTTGACGTATACTGTTTGTTCTTTGGAAATATGTTTTGGCAACCATTGTGAGGGAAATTACACAGCACACCTAAATTTTGACACCAAAAACATGTGAATTGCCAATTACACTTTTAGAATTACGACATTTTCTTGCATAGTTGACGAACGTGGACGTTGTATGGGCAATTACATACGTCAAAAAAATTGGTAACGTTCCAAATTGAAATGATTTTACAAAATTGTTTTTTTTTTACATACGACAGGTAAGCTCTTGGCCTTCATCTCACCTGATGGGAAGTGACGATAAGGCCGAAGGTGGGAGCGAGCTTCACCTGGACTCCTCAGCAACTGAGGAACTGGCTATCTTACATCTAATTGACAAAACATCAATTTATATTAAGAGGACTGTGAAGTGCCAATTCATGACTAGAGCACAGATTACTTAATAGTTACTACGTACTAGAGTATGCACTTTAAAAAATGCAGTTTGTTGCACACCGCTTAGAGTAGAAAGTCCGAGGCAAGTGCCTACATTTGTTATTGAAATATTGTTTCGAGCGATAACGATTTTACCACCCTAAACCTTTACGAAATTAGACACTTTTGGTCTCATTAGATTCAGCATACCAGACCTTACTCTATGTTTGTACGTTTTGCTTTTTTATAATTCAGTATAATTCACTCAAAAAAATGCTCGGGGTAGTTTTTAAGTCCAAAATATAGATCGCTGGCCACACAGAAAAGACATAGGGCGAGGACGCGTCGCGGACAGGGCGCAGACGCGGCGCACGTTTAGTTTACTTTCATACAAAATGTATAGAAGCGTCGCGACATAACACACAGAAAAGACGGGGCACAGACACGACGCTTACTCGTTAGAAAGGACGCCGCCCTGTCCGCGACGCGTCCGCATCTTACGTCTTTTATGTCTGGCCAGCGCCTAAGGCGGCGGTAGGCAGACTGGCTAGCCAAGTAGAGTCTGTAGCCAAACAGAAAACCTTCTGCCCCCATGGAGAATCGAACCTCGGACCTCCCGATCAACACCCGGTCACAGATTAGTCAATAGTTACTAACTCGGAGGTCTCACTCAACACTAGACCACGGAGGCGGCTATAAATACATTTGTTTCGAGAATATAACACTACAAGCCGAGGTGACAACAAATTATTGATTGTCTGACAAGCTACGAGTTGACTGGGATAATCAACAAATGGTTATTGAGCAAGTCCATAGGTCTTTAAAAAAACTGATTCTGTTAACAAATTATTGTTTGGATCGGTAGGTGGCATTCGTCACTGTGACCTTGCGTTGCGATGGCGACGTTAATGTTAAAACTTCTGGTTTTTGATTCGCGAAATTCTTTAATGATTATGTTGCTGGGTGAATTTTTTTTACATAATGGTGACGTAAGAATCTATGACTAAGATTGAAACTGAATGTTGGCACCGCGCTCCCGAGATTATCGTCGCAACGTCACGCCAGATAAATTTGGCCCACTCTCAATTGAGATAAACTTCGAAATTAATTTTTGTCTCGTAAAGGAGACGATAGTATATACGTACGACATGTGAAAAAACTAATACAAGTAATATAAATAGCATTAGATTTAAAGACGTGACAAAAAATTAAACCCTCCAAGCTTATTGCATGTTCTTCTCGTGAAGGTTCTTCAATTTCCGAACAGGGGCCTTATTCTGCTAGCGTTAATATATTCATGGCGTGTCAATAACGCTTCAATAGCAATGCTTTTTTGAGACAGTTATTGTTGGTTAACCGATAACTAACGAAAACATTTTGTAACTATTAAGTTATCAAGAAAAGTGCGAACGAATTTCACCACGAAAAGCGTATAAAAGTGACAAAAGCAGTTTTATTGAAACGCTATCAAGACACAGTAACAGCGTAAAGATTAGCAAACTAAGCCCCAGGTGTAGAGTCAACTTTTTTTCTTCTACTTGTGTTTGAATATTTTTAGGTGCATACAAGGCTATATACATAATAATATATGTTTCCTTTTATTTAGATGTTTTTTGTTTTTGATATGAATAAACGTCTGGCAAGGTCCATGTTGAATTAAGGTTTCGAAATCTGAATATGAATTATTAATGAATATTTTCTGTTCCTGCCAAGGGCTGGTCCACAGGCGTGCTTGGGACTTCCCGCAGAGTTTTAGGCATACTCACGATACCAACCTTGACGTCCATCTTGTCCATAGTCGGGGTGATCCAGAGTCAACCCAACCCCCCTAACCTAACGCGCTCTGCTGGGCCCCGTCGACCTCCTACCACCATATCCATCGACGGCCAACACACTACTGACGCTCTCGAAACTGCCCAAGCCCTCCTCCGCCATTTTTATCCTCCCGATCCTGTCGAATCCGACACACTCTCCCGCCATCGCACCCTCAGGAACGAGTTTGACTCAACTCCACTGTCCGACAATGACCTTCCCTTCCACTCCGATGAAATCCTTGAATCCCTTAAATCCATCCCTCCCTCCAAAGCTCCTGGTCACGATGGATTTACCTCTGACATTTGCCTCGCTGCAGTCAGCAACACCCCCACCCTGTTCACCGAGATCTTCAACCGCTGTCTCGCTCTAGGACACGTCCCGGCCACATGGAAGAGGGCCGTTGTCAAAATCATACCCAAACCCGGTAGGGATGATTGTGATAACTTGGGATCTTACCGCCCCATCGGCCTCATCCCTGTGTTCGGGAAGCTCCTAGAGAAGCTGTTTATCAACAGGGTTACTTACCACTCTGACAGACACGGCCACACCAACCCCAGACAATACGGCTTTCGCCGCAATATGTCAACGGCACACGCTCTTCAAGACGCCATTGAGTTCGTGGTGTCTTCCCGCGCCACCGGCAAGTTGGTCGTGGCCGTGTCTCTCGACATCCAGGCTGCGTTCGACAGAGCATGGTGGCCAGCCATACTCCACCGCCTTCGAACCATCAATTGCCCACTTAACGTCTACCGTCTCATTCGCGGCTATCTGGAGGAGCGCTCCGTCTCTCTCACCTATGCAGGCACCGACATCACCGAGCGTATGTCCAGAGGCTGCGTCCAGGGTTCGGCCTGTGGCCCAGCTCTTTGGAACCTGATTCTGGACGAGCTCCTGGACATGCAGCTCCCCGCGGGATGCCGAGTGCAGGTATACGCAGACGACGTGCTCCTCCTAGTGGCCGCGGACACTAGCTCCCAAATTGAGCAGTTGACCAATAGCAGCCTGCAACTGATTGCTGACTGGGGCGAGGGGGTCAAATCCTCCTTCGGACCCTCCAAAACCGTTGCCTTAGCCTTTTCCCCCAAAGCCGCCTGTGCTAAATTGCACATGCTCGGTACTCCCATCCCTTTCTCCATCCACTTTAGGCTGCTTGGTGTTGTTATAGATCACCGCCTCAACTTTCTCCGGCACCATGAGTACATTTGTAATGAAGCCCAAAAGCTCTACACTCGTCTCTCCACCTTTGTCCGTCCCTCTTGGGGCTTACACCCCAAAAACATAGAGAGCATATACAAATATGTTATCGCACCAACCGTTACTCATGCTGCCGGAGTTTGGGGGCACACTGTGCGCACACACACCGCCTGCTCGAAGTTCGCTTCCGCGCAATTCGCGCCACCCGTGCATACCGCACCGTCTCCACCAACGCAGCCACAGCCCTCGCCCAATTCCCTCCTCTCGACCTTCAGATCCTCGCCACCGCTGAGGTCGAATCCTGTCGCCTCAAGGGAACCTGTCCCATCCTTCCTGCAGACCTACACCTTGAACGCTCCACCCCCTTCTCCCAACTCCTGCACCCCTCCCAGCGTATCTCACCCCACTTCCATATTGCCTATACCTCTGCCCACATCGCGGACGCATGCCTGGACAACACGGTGCAGATATACACCGATGGGAGCAAACAGGAAAGCGGCTCTGTCGGCGCTGCTTTTGTCTGCGTCGACCCAGATTCACGCCCCACAATCACTACCAAAAAGTTTGCTCTCCACAAGACCTGCACCGTGTTTCAAGCGGAACTTTTCGCCATACTCCTGTGGTGCTTTTTCTTGCTAAATTGTAGTAATATAGGGAAATCTTAAAGTTGAAGGAAAAAAAACAAACTTATTCCTTTAGTCCGATACAAAATGAAAAGCTTTATTGTTGTAGGTACATAATTATAATACACATATGCATATGTTACTGAAGTACAGAAAATCCCTCAATGCAAAGCACTTAACATAATGTTTAATTAATACAAGCCAAGGGCAGGATGGTTCAGGTCTGTTTGATCAATCTCGGCAGGTAAAAATCAGGTACTAATTGGGTACAAAACTACAAAATGAGGGGCAATAAAGTACACCAACAAATAGTTATAGGTTTCCTTTTTTTTTTTAAAAAGAAATTAGTAGCCTTCCCCGGAGCGGTTGTTAGTAGAGCATACCTTCGACGCTAAGTTTCTGCGATCACGGGTCAGAGATTTAAAATTCCAGTTCCTTAGATTATTCTCTCTATATATGTACAATTCCACAGAATTCCTCCTTGTATTAGGTTATTTTGTTATGGTTTCTAGCTGTAAGGTCAAGCAGCGGAGCCCTACGGCCTCCGGTAACTGCCCTGGAGATTCATAGCACAGTGTTAGGTTAAAAATATAATTAAATATGCCTATGATCTTAGGGTCAGTGGGTCTAACACTGAGTTCTGAAGGAATCCCAGTCAATACATTTGAACTTCATGTAATAAACATAGCAAATGAATTCTAAAACATAATTTTTAATAAATTGACAAATTGTCTTATTGGTTAGTTAACAAAAAGGACATACGGAGGGGAGAGCACCTATTTTGTGTATAATTACTGCTATTAATAAAAAGAAAACAGCTTAATTTGTGAGTTATTTGCCAAAGTATGATGTGAAACTCAATATAGTGAAAATCTAGAATTTAACATGAAATTCACAAGTGTTACTCAATATATGCATTAATCCCACTAAAATGCCGCTTACTATCAGGTTTTTTTAATGAAATAGGGAATGAAAAAGGTGAATTTTGGAAATGTGACATGTTTGATTTAATAATCAATATACCCACTAATAAAAATAAAATTAACAAAATCTGTTTTAAATCATGAAATATAATAAGTTAATTAGATACCTTAGTGTGGGCGGAGTATTATCTATTGATATAATTTATTTATTCAACTAATTCACCGAATCGCGCGCCGGCGATTATAAATATGATTGAGCTTTTACTCTTCAAGCTGAAAACAAAAATAACTCACTTTGTTAAATTCAGGGTGGCTTTTCGAATTAAATTCACACGGAAAACGAGAGAAATACCTATGGATTTTCTTCGCATATCGAAATAAATATATAAAAACTTTATGATCTTCAAATCAATAACAAATTACTTCGATCGATGTCTCACAGACTAGTCATAACCTAGACGATAGACTAAACCAACGCTCCACTTGCGCGCAGATTTGCGTTTATGTGGAAGCGACGGAGCCGAGGTCCGTTTGCTGAATGTTAAGCGCCGTATTGGCGACGGAACCTCTCCTAAAACCAAATTCATTTCATAACACTCGTAAGACTCTTAACTTGCTTCAAGATGTGTCAAGTCAACATACGGATCTTTCGAAATTCTACAATATGCAATAAGTATTTCCAGCTAAAGTTATAAGTTTGGTTGAAAAACAAAACGTAATGAAAAATTAACCATAAACAAATTGTGAATGCTTTCCAAATTCTATTCGACGAAACTATAATTATATGATCTATAAGTTTAAGTGTATTTTATTAAAATATGTCTATAGAAATGATCAAAACAAACGGTCTAAATGTCAAATTCCGAATTTTGAGAAAATCAACCCACCTAAATGGAAGCACGGGATTTTGGGCGAAAAAAACTATCTTTGTAAATAAGGCCAGGATAAACGCGAGATTTATTTTGTTTATGCAAAAAGTGAATAATGACCAAAGATAATTGCAAATGTCACTGACGTGACGTGAAACGACGTTGACGTTGACACTTGACATTGAAATTGTGAAATTAATTGACAAAGTTATTGTAATCATGATTTTAGTTGTGAAATTTGTGTTAAAACTACAGTGAAACCAAAGTGTTTTTGCAAAATTAGTGTTTTATGAAATTTTAAGAAAAAACGGTGTTACACTCCAGGCATGCCTATTCGCTCGTTTCCGCTCCTACCCTAATGTCCTCATCCTCTCCGACTCCCGCTCCTCCCTTGAGGCTCCTCCGTCAACGATCCTCGTCCCATCCCATCATTTCCCAAATCCACTCCACCATCCATTCCCATAGATCTAAGGGGAACATACGCTTCTGCAGGGTCAAAGCGCACTATGGGATCGAAGGCAACGAACTCGCCGATGCAGCCGCCGGCGAAGCTTCTAAGTCCCATAGGCGCCCGGACTACTCCCACTTCCTTCTATCTTACGTCAGAAGCTATGCTCGAAGCTAATTACACCATCTATGGCAGGAAAGATATGACTCCTCAGAAACTGGGTCCCACACCTGCTCCTTGTTCTCACCCAACCCTTAGCTTCATCCACAAATTCCGGTCCATTATCCCCACCTCCTTCCATATCACCCAATTCACCACCGGACACGGTGCAATTTGGCCTACCTGCACCGCTTCCACATCACCTCTTCCAACTCCTGCCCCTGCGATCAAACCACCACTCACCTCCTCATTGACTGTCCCATTTTTTCCCCCCAACGCCTAGAGCACACCTCCGGCTTCAGCGGTCACGAGGATACTTCCCCCTTCTCAATCCAGCAACTCCTCTCCAAGCCCCGACATCTCAAGTCCCTCTGCAAGCTGATTTCGTACATCTTTCAGCACCTCCGCCACTTCAACACACCTTCCCTTACCCCCGCTCCTCCCCCTATCCCCAGCACCTGTCCCTAATCCTATTCTACCCTCACCCACCACTTACCTGAGTCAAACCCAATCTCCAATCGGTTCCGTTCACTTGCCATCTTCGCGCCTCTGCGCCCACCACTGCCTTTGGAGGGCCTCTAAAATCGTTGTCTTTGCTCACTTTGTTTTTGCATTGCATGGATAAAGACATCACACCTGATGCATGCAACTCTCTCTTATCGTCTTCTCCCATTTCATCCAACCGTCGCTCCCAGCTGTCAGTGATAACACACAGCAATTATCTCAGATTTCCTTCACTCTGCAGTAACGGTGCCAACTGCAACAAATAATCGCAGGTGCCTGTTCGGATCGGCAATGACCAACGTGTGGGTCCTTGTCGATCCCACAGACACTTCCCGGGGCGACTCGCGCTGGTCTGACGTATACCGATCGCGTCGACCAGCGCGAGCATCAATTCAAGAAGACACACAACCAAATATAAATATACCAATAAAAGAATATCAAGCAACAGACAGACACTGCAAATCAAACAATATTTAAAAAAAACCCACCTAACCTAACCCCAATTCTTCGGATCACCCAGGGCAACACAGATGGCTATGGGTGGGCCAGATCTTAACGCCTGTAGGGGGATGACAATTTTAATTTTATTGATTAATTACTCTATAATATTGTTTGATGCTCTTCTCATATCATAATATAAGTTCTAATGAATTATTTAAATAATGAAAAGTTTGAGCAATAAAGTTTCGGATTATTTCGTCAGCGTTATGTCTCTCAGTTTTACTCAACATCACCCCTCTTTCTTCAGTTTCATCACTATCATCCTTGCTCTCTATGATAAAATATAGTCCAATGGACGTTAATTGTACCGATATATTGCTTGTAATCAAGAATATATTGATCCGTCATGACGTGGGATAATTTTAAAACAATTTATACATGTCGGTTTCTTTATCACGTGTAATGTATTAAAAAAACGGAAAGCTCTCGGCTCCGTATATCATGATCCGGCGGGCATTATTCAAAAACTCGTAATTACATGACACAGATCCCTGTTCGATGAAAAATGTACTTACGCAAATTCAGTATGTACACTGGGAGATTTATGGGGTTTATACAGATTTCGGGCAGGCGATAGAAAATTTCGCAATGAAATTTGCATTTCTAAGTCATCTTTGCGCGTGTAAAAAACTTAAATTGTTCGGATTAGACCTAACGTTCGCATTTTCTTAATCAAAGTTTATTGAGTTTTTAGTTTTGCTGCAGGTATATTGTAGTTGAGCCATAAAACTCGCCGCCATGTTAATTTTATTTGCGATATTGTGAGCTTACATTCGTTTTTATTCACATCTCGTCCGGCTTTGGTAGTTAGCTAATAATTTTTTGGGCGTCAGTTTGAAAATATATCGGGCACTCGGTCAGACCAAACTGTTTGCTAACTGCCTGCAGGAGATAAAGACGTCACATTGTACATCTATCTAAAATGTCTATTTTAGATGGATATGGATAGATGATTTTCTCTTGCTCGTCATATCATACCTTTCGTTTCGCACTTTTCATTATTTGCCTTTGTGTCAGTAGTACTATTGATTTGTACCAGATCCAAAACTTCGGCTCTGACGGCAGTTTCTTATATTGACATAGTATAATTTAAATTATAATTTTCATATATATAGCATGTTAAAATATATTTAATTTGCTTTAGGTGTTAATTTAGTTGGTTAGCTTTATACATACAATCACATCTAACTTCAATAACATGAAAACGACGATTAAAATAGGTAAGAAAAATCGTGATTTATTTATGTTAATATTATACAAATTGTTAACGGTAACGAACACACCCGAAGTTAGCCCATGGACACACGACAGTGACGAACACGTGAGTTTCGGCTGGGCTGACAGTTCGGAAAATTTTTCGCCGACACCAAAACTGTGGCCGAAATTATAGATTTTTTTACCGAAACTCGCCATAACCGAACCTTCGTTCGTTATTGACAAATTTTTAAGACAGTGCAAGTAAATTTTCGTCATTTTTCCTTTTATGTACGAGTATGATACTCTCTGAAACTGTATTGACTACGCTAAGGAGATGATTATATTCGAAAGGGCTCAAGATAATCCCGCCCTCATAAATCACACAGAGAATTATCGACGTCTCTTAAGGATATTTTCATAGGCGTTATTATAATTTATTCCAGGCGTGTCGTGACATTAGGTTTCATTGGTTCATTGTAATCGTGAGTTCTTTCTGCTTGAGGATGTTTTTGGTTCTTTTGTGGTAGACACGTTTCCATTTTTGCCAACTGATATCAGCCGTTTGTAAGCTTTATGTTACACACGTGACTAATGATGTGACTCAAACTTTTTTGTAACGCTTTTGTACTGATGTTTCCATCCATCTTCGGTCTAGAGATGAACCACCACCTGGATCACCTAGAGACATGAATTCTAGACCATTTTAGATTTTTTTTGGGACCGAGCATAAGGGGCATGCAGGCCACCAAGGCCACTAACTCTTATTTTCATATACCTATAAAATCAATATATGGTTCACTCTATCGTTCAACCGGATGTTTGATTCTGCTGAGTACGGATATGACGATAGTAGCATCCTAATACTTCCACCTAGACATAGAGGCCTATAAGGATAAGGGCGCCCCTAACCTTAATTTCGCTTAAGTCGCTTATTTTCAACCCCAATTATACGGGTATCAAATAAAACGCTTGAAGAATAGAACACTACTAATGTAACAACATCACTCGTAAATTCAATATGGCCGCCGCTCAAATAAAGCGGATATGGATATGATTATGGGTTTTCAAACATTTTTAATAATACTCATTGCTATAAATTTACCGTTTGCTACTGATGCCTTTTACTTACGGGCTCTGATAACGGACTGGAAATATCGCGAGGATATCTCCTTTGAATTGTTAAGGAGTAGGTATATAGCAAAACTTCCGATAAAAAATGTTGGTAGTTGGTACTAACTACGCACGCCAATGGTGCACCGCCCGCCCTCCCTCAATCGCATGCGACAAAGGAATATCAAATTCGCTGCGCTCGGACGTCCGAGCGCAGCGAAGGCGACGACATCCTGATGATGCCACGTGGAGTGGCGAAACGCGTCGAATCTAAGTATTTGCATGTTGGTGTGGTACTAATTATTGATATTCCTTTGTCGCATGCGATTGAGGGAGGGCGGGCGGTAAACAATTAGTAATGGACTTCCGAAAAATAACGCCTGACACCATCAATTATATTATCTCCTTTGAGTTTACTTATAACGAGCAGTGCCGTGCCTTTAGTATCATTACATTACTACTGTCTTTTCTTATAGTTTGGTGTCGATTCCCACTCCCAATTCAGATACCCGATGACTACTTGCTAATAATGCTTGTTATTGATTTTCATCATTATATATATTTGTAATACGTATGTACATACTTTTTCAGATGTTATAATTATGATAGTCTGCTCTCTATTTATCAATATCTATTAATCATTTGGTCAAATTAGTGACTCGCACATTTTTCTATCTATATACGAAACTCATTTCGGAAGTTTCCTATTATCTTGGTCATTATCCATCGTGGAACGTAAGTCGTTAATATTCGATTATTAGCGTAATATCAGCACAATGAAATAGTAGTTCCAGATCCAATGTTTTATGATAATAATGGCTCTGAATGCTATAATGGAAAGACGGAAAGATGAGAGCTGGAAAAGAGGATGTGATAGAATGTTTACGTCTAAAACTCTTTATCTTGTGTAGTGTGTAGATGCTCACAGACTATTTCGAAACGTTAGATAAATTTAGGTAAAGAAGTATGCTTTGAGAGCCCTGTGATTGTGGTTCCTGTTGCTTTAAAGGAATAGTTCTGACGCCAAGGAATCTCTCTTAGATAAAATGTATATCTGTTCGCCGATGATTTGTGACTTTTCATGATATTACAATCAACCTTGAGAGTGTCATCGAACCGCAGTGGGGCTAGCACGCAGGAGAATCGAAAATCGAATCGAAATCCGAATCGAGGAGTTTGTATGGCAATTTTATTAGCGCCACGGCGGTGAGTAGCAGAACTAATAAAATTGCCATACAAACTCCTCGATTCGGATTTCGATTCGATTTTCGATTCTCCTGCGTGCTAGCCCCACAGAATTCGGTGAAATCGATTGGATCGAGGATCAGTATCGAAACAGAGCACAGATCCGTGTTCCGCTCCGTCGAAAGACTATTTGAGTTCCTTAATGAGGTTCGAACATAAGTCAAATGTTAGCTTAAGGCATCCCTGATTGCAAGGGCGTCACGTTCGACCCGAATCGCCGATAATTAATCATTTCGTGCGGGTATCGGATGGGGACGTGGATAAATTGCCGTGGCAAATTAAACAAATACCCGCGCGACGTTGATGTGGGATCTTTTAGATTAGATGCTATTTGAAAATTGCAAGGCACATTCATTAAAGTAACCGTGTGTACAATTGTCAGGGGGGTTTCACTCCGCTGTTTAGGTACAGTAAGCTCCCATTCAAGCTTTACATTTACACTACGAAAACCGCCACTATTACGAGCGTCATAAGAACGGTCCAAAGGTCAAACAGTATAGCTTGACAAGGAGCTTACTGTACGTTTGGCCGGCGCACCGGCCAGTAGGCTCACTCTTGAACCAATTCCGATCGATCGACATTAAGAATGAGCAAAATTAAATGTCTCGCGCGGGACAGGCTCAGTCCCGCCCGCTTTTCGGGGATAACTGGCTAGATTACTAAAACAATTTTTTTGCTTATATAGAAGCTCATTCATATAATAAACAGAAAGAAAAAATTGGTTTTCGAATAACTATAAAAACAACCAAGATATAAGGTATTAAAGATTTTTCTCCATCTCTTTCTAGCAAAACGGCATTTTACATGGAGTTTATATGGCCGTACTCAACGATGACGTCACGGTTGATGTCGGATCTCTATCTAATCGCTTCAAAATTAACAGCTTAAAACGCTTGTATCTTATGTATTTCTAAGCCGATTTTAATTCTAATTTCACATGATTGCATCTTTTTCTACGCTATTTTAATATTTTATGACGAGATGTGAAAATTAGAATTCAGTCATCATCCCAACTCTGCCGTGCGTGCAGCGTGCTGAGAAAGCACGGCCGGGTAGCATCTTGGTGGCACGGACAAGTGTATTTTTATTAAAAATACATTTTCTATGACCCAAGCCTCCTTGCCAGTGAGGTGCGGTGGTTTGGGCACTCGAAAAATTTCATCCGTCTCGCTACCGGCTTTTTTGGCTTCGATTAATAGCGCTCGTCATCTAGCAGGTAAAATTTTAAAAATCCCTACGGATACAAACTGCGAGATTGCGGGTTCGGTCGAAGCCACAAATGCCTGGTGGACTGGACTATATCCAAATTTCCCATCAACCCCCAAAAAACAGAGGGCCTGGGATACTATAGCCTCTACGGGCACTTATAAGAGTCTTCTTGACATCTCTTTAGGCGTTAATAGCGATAGGTTATTGGCAGTGGCTAGACCTGAATCTGAACACTGGCTTCATGCCTATCCATCACCAAATATTGGAACGTTTATTGACTCAACCACACTCTGTATAGCCGTAGGTCTCCATCTAGGGGCTGAAATTTGTATTGACCACTCCTGTGTTTCCTGTGGAGCCAGTGTGAGCTGCCTGGGACACCATGGTCTTGTGTGTTCTTCCGGCGCAGGCCGCCATTCGCGGCACTCTACATTAAATGACATTCTCAGAAGAGCGCTTGTCAGCGCCAACGTTCCTGTGGCTTTGGAGCCACAGATCGCCAGGGACGATGGCAAGCGTCCTGATGGAATGTCTTTCATACCGTGGAGGATGGGCCGTGCGTTAGTCTGGGACGCTACTTGCGCAGACACTCTGGCAGCGTCCTATCTCCCGGTGACTCGAGCAAATAAAATATAATAAATACCTTTGCCTCGGCACTCAGTATGACTTTGTTCCGTTTGGTGTCGAAACCCTTGGTCCTTGGGGTCGAGGCGCACACGGGCTCTACAGGCAACTGAGCAAGCGTCTGAGGGAAGCCACTGGTGACCCCCGCGCGGGCAGCTTTCTTGCGCAGAGGCTTTCCTTAGCAATTCAGCGCGGGAACGCTGCCTGCGTCATGGGGACTATGCCAAGGGGTCCCTCATTATTTTCATAGTTAGTGTTTTTTTTTTTGGTAAACTTTTAGTTTATAATGTACTAGTTATAGTTTTTAGTCTTTACTTTGTTTAGGTTTAGTTTTTATTTTTTACTACGTTATTTAGGCTTATTTTATAAATCGTTTTTAATTTAGATTAATTTATTTTCTATGTATTTTCTATGGCTATTTTTGCTATCTATTGTTACATAAACGTAATTTAAAACTCAAATAAAAAGATAAATATTTAAAAAAAATTGATTATATACGTATTTTTACTACGTCCCGCTTTCGACGAAAGAATCCCGCTGTTTTATCTTAAAAAAGTTTCAAAATTACGACTTGCCAAAAAAAATCTGGCAACGCTGGCTGAGCTCCACATAATTGCATAAACGTGTCCTTTCTTCCCTGAATTCATGTGAATTCTATCTAGTTTAGGGTTCTGAACTTAGAGAAGTGATCTAAGGTTCTGAACCATCGACCGATATTTGGGATAGAAAAAAGTAAAACATGGAAAATTCAAAAGTTCGACGAATATTATAGAAACTTTAATTAAATAATAAAAAATCGGCGTTGTATGTACTTGGTTGAAGTAGCTCGAAACAATTCTGGTCGAAAACTTAAAATAGCTGTAGAATTTGAAGCTTCTAGGAATAGAATGAATTCCTTACAATTTAAGTTGTAAACTTAAAACAACTGTAGAACTTACGAGTAAATTTAATATTATTGCTCCTTCAAGGCGGTTCGCTCGTCGACTCGCAATCCTCTTAACCATTTCTATGTTTTCTTTATTACATGACTGCTGTAAAGTCGCTGCGTTGGAGTTGGAGTTACATTTCTTAAGGCGCATAGTAACGTCAATCATAAAAAATCACTGCAGAAAAAACCGGTTCTCTTCATAAAGATTGAATAAAAAAATCTTTAAAAAAGATATGTTATTATTCAACGCATTCTTTAGAGGATGGTCTTTTTAATTTTTTGATAAATTAATTAAAACTTGGTTAAAATGTGACCCAAACATGCCTCGATTTTAAAACTATAAACTTAATCGCTTCGTAAATATTAGGTTAAATCACATTCTTTCGATTTCAATAAATAAAGTGAACAATATTCTAGGGGATGGTCTTTTTAGATTTTTCTTATTCGCCTTTATTAATTTTTTATTGAAATAATTCATCTTACGCGTAAAGGTTTGCTTGAATATTCCCCTCACTCTCACTCACTCACTCCTATGTAATCAGTGCGGGACGATCGACACAAGGTCATTGGGAGCACTATGCGCCTTAAACTTCAAAGTAAGTCGGTGGTCACTTACGGAGAGGTAGATTGCTTTCAATGTATGAAATATGAATTGCTAGATGTATTAAGTGCAAAAACGCATATTCTGTTATATAAGGTGCGCATATTTTGTTATATGTATAAGGTGCTCAACATTTTTGGGACCAAAGACTCTTTCTAACATAGTCAAAGATGTAAAACTGCAGGTGTGGCTTAAATTTGCATGATTGATTTTTCCTCCCATCTGTTCGAAAAGAGGGTTCGTCGATAAATGTGACCAAAATGGATCATTCCGGCGCACTTAATAACAGCGACTAAATTACTTTTGAATTTGGAACACTATTTTGAATAAAAAGTTTGAACGCAATTCGCTTCGATAAAGTCCTGGCCGCTAGTAAAAAAGCTGGCCTGCCGCCGACGCGACGTAGGCCAAAGTAAAAAAAAATACGCAGGGACTTCTTATTTGATTGTTTATTACTTTTTATCAAAATATTACAGTTAATTTTAATTTTATTCCCACAAATTGAATAAAAGATGAGTTCTAACAGTGAAAGTGAGAGATTAACACCAGAAAGTGTAAAATTAAACGCAGAAACTGTCATAAACAATTTACTACCAAACAAATGTAGAGAAAAAAAATGTTAAAGCTGTACGTATTTAAGTACATGGAAAAATTAAGAAAAAGTTAAGACGTTTTCAGAAACTCTATTTGTAATTTGGTTTTGTAAATATAAATTCTCTTCACTACTAAAAACATCTCTGATTATTTTTCTTATAGAGGGGGATGGAAAGCAGGCACGGTACCCCTTCAGCCATATTGATAACTGACTGTTTGATAACTGGTTAATTATTTTACTTCGAGCGACGTACTTTGAATCCCTCGCTACGCTTAGAATTCCACGACACAATCTACTATAACAGGGATCCACTGAAACAATTATTGCTGTTTGATAGGTCTATAATAGGAAATCATTGTTAGTAAAATTAAGTAAAACGACGATTTTTTAAGAATAAATACTATATTTCCAAATACTTAATGTATTTAGAAATATAATACACTGACGAGCAAAAATTCCGGGTCACTTGGAATTACTTCGATTTCTCGTAGAGTATACATATAAGGAATAGATTTGAAGACAAAATATATGAACCGTTTTCTTTCTTGAGCATTAAGTGCTTTTTTATTATAATTACTATTTCACATATAACTTATTTAGAGGCCCATATGTTTCATAGCTTAGGAGATATCGAAGATTTTGCAAGTGACCCGGAATTTTTGCTCGTCAGTGTATTTGTTTATAAAATTTATAATATCCATAAACCATACCTAATTATTTTTTATTTGTGAGTACATCATCTATTATACATCATCAACATTGTCTTTTTGCAATAAAACTGTTTAAGTTATTAAAATATGCCTATTTTATTATTTCCTAGTATTCAGTTCTTATTTTTTACTTTATATTTTTTTATAATGCACTGTAATCTACTAGTCAAGCTCTTTCATTTTAAATCCATATTGAGGGGGTAGAAAAAATCTAATCCTCCATTTTGGGCCATCTTGGATTTACAATGATACTGAACATACATAACTGTATTGTCATCAGCATTAAATATGTGTACCAAACTTTAACTTAATTGGTTAACAAGAATGTGGTAAAATTTTAATAACTGAATTTGATCCAACATCAAACTGGGCAAGCATAATAAAACCGTTTATTATTAAAAATGTTGCTCAGGGCCCTATCAAGCGAAACGACCTTGGTGTAACTAAAAAAAAATTAAAAAAAGCAGACGTAACATATGCCATATATATTAATTGAGCAAATCTTGTTAGCATAAGTTACTCAGGAGTACCTACTGGCATAATAATAATAATAATAATGATGCAATTGTGAAATAGTCCATAGATAAAGAAAAAATGTATAATATTATTAAGATATATGTATATTAAAATTTTTAAATTGATTGAATTGCGCAACTCACCTTAGATTAGGAGTAAAAAGTAGTCGTAAATCTTAATATAATAATTAATAACTTAAAATAGATCAAAACGAGAAGATTACATGAAAAGAGGACGGACCACGAGTCTGTGGAGTGTTAAATTAGTAAATTAAAAAAAAAACCGTTTCACGATATATCGACTATCGTCCCATCTTTCACTTCATAATATGGCTTGTCGAGTGCAATAAATGTTTAGATTAATATTGTTTTGTAAGAAAAAGGTTACCAAGACTTGTCTCGTCCGTCTCAAACAAAATTAATACACAGCCCATTTACATACTGCGACTTTTCGCGTGCTGCAAAAAAGTCGCAGTCGATACGGTTAACGTGTATGCATCGATGCAAATGACTGTATGGTAACTGCAGCAGCACATTTACATCGCGACTGTAACGCTGCAAAAAGTCGCAGTGTGTAAACAGCCTTTTTTTTTTTTTTTTTTTTTTTTTCGGGGGGAAATGCGTAACCGCACCGTACCCGCCGTTGGCTAGACGGCGAGCGTGTGTGGGGCTCTCCCGGCAGAGTGCCAGGCCTACCCACTAAAACCCCCTGGTGTTCTCCCTGCCCTCTTGGGCGCGCTAGGTAAGGTCCACACTGCGACTCCACTACCCACGCGCCCGGTAATGTGTGTAAACAGCCTGGAATGTTATAATTGGTATAAAAAATATTTTTGCGTTAACACCTTTCGCCAAAAATAGCCGTCGGCAAATATGGGATAAAGGGTTTTCCTTGTCCATTATAGTACCGGCGGCTATTTCGGTTGACCAAACGGAGTTTTGTTTAATCTTATTTTCTTTACATTGCCTACTATATTACTATATGTTTCGAGTGCAGCTAAATAATGATTAATATAACAATCAATCATCATAACATATATACTTAAAACGCCTATTTTTCTGACTGAGATTCCCCCTTTGACCTAGTATTCATCTACCTACTCGTGTAGATAATGCAACATTTGTAATATATAATATCTATTATAGATAATGCAACATCTTTTGCTTCGCACAGGTGTTATCAGAGCCAAGTGAGTTTTTGTTTGTTTCAATGCATGTTTCATTTGTAGCATAAACATATAATGGACTATATTGTAATTCTTTCTGTGCATTCTTTGCTTCCCGCGGATGTCGTAAGGGGGGGACAAATATGGGCCGAAGTGCTTTAACGTGAAGATCCCTTAATTGTTTTCATACGAGTATATTTATACTATTTGTATTGGCTTTAATTATGTATTTATAGAAATAGAAATAGAATAGAAATATCATTTATTTGCCAGAATATGGTACAATAATAAGATCTTAGTTTGTAAAATGTGTCACATATTCCACTTACGTCGGAAGCATGCAAATATATAATGCAATGTAATAATCAGCCATAATTCATAAATAGTTTTCCTCACTTAATACTTATCTAAACACCATTCATTATATAATAAAATTTATAAGTTACATTAACACATTTCAATTCATTGCAATAGGTAAGTACTAATCATTTTTTGAATGCATAAATAGGTAGGAATTAGTGAATGTCAATAATTCTAAGTTGTCCACTACATCAAATTTTACAAACTAATTATGTCAAAAAGTAACAGCAAGATAATTCCATATGTCAATTATATTAGTAAATTATTTAGCGACTAATAATACTAAGTTATATTTATAATACAGAAAAATCCAAATATCAATAATAATTTTACATGGTCACACTTTAATATTAATAAATATGTCATTACAAAAATACCTAACAAATTAAAACGTATCATTAAGATATTCTCTAACACTATAATACAGCTTTACAAATAATAATTCAATAAGTCTCTTTTTAAATATATTTATCGGTAGTTCCTTGAAACTGTCCGGTAATTTATTATAAATCTTAATTGCCATTATAAATGCATTATTTTTATAAATTCTGAGATAGCTTTCAGGTATGTACAGCTTGTATGGATATCTTGTAGATCTTTTAACAACATCCTTGTTTAATTGAAAATAATATTGATGCTTTTTTACAAAAATACAAATATCTCTAATGTACATGCAAGGTAAGGGTAAAACTCTCACAGAACCAAACAATGGTTTACAACTGTCTAAAGGCCACGCTTCACAGACTGCACGAATACATTTCTTCTGAACTTTGAACGCTTTATCTATGAATACTGAGTTTCCCCATATAAGTAGCCCATACGAGAGTACAGAAGAAACATAGCCATGATATGCACTTAAGGATGCCTCCCTAGATACTACTTGTCGCAATCGTCTTAGGGCATGAACAAATTTATCTAATCTTGTACAAATATTTTGAATGTGCTCTTTCCAGTTCAAGTGTTTATCAAAAATTATGCCTAAAAATTTTGCATGATCAGTATCTTGAATTTTGTCATTATCACATATAACATTAAGTGGATATCTATTTCTTTTATTGTTATACGACTGAAACTGTACCATTTTTGTTTTATTTGTATTCACTCTAAGACCATTACTATCGAGCCAGTGCATTACTTTTGCAAGTTCGCTGTTAATCTCATTTTCAAAATTTGTATTGTTTTTTTCTTTTACTATTATTGTTGTGTCATCAGCATATAGTATGCATTCATGTGTCACAGAACTTGGCAAATCATTTATGAGTGCAAGAAATAAAAATGGACCCAATATGCTTCCTTGCGGTACGCCACATTCATTAAACTCATACTTCGATTCACTTACAATTTTGGTGTCTTTTACGATTTTGGTTATTTGTGTACATTGCTTTCTGTTTGAAAGGTAACTCTCAATCCATTTGTATGCATTTCCTCTAATTCCATATCTGTAAAGTTTGTATAACAATATATTATGATTTACCAAGTCAAATGCTCTGCTCATGTCCAAGAAGAGGGCTGTCAATGGTATTCCATTATTTATACTTTCCGTAATAATTTTCACCAAATGAAAACTAGCTAAAGTTGTAGAACTGTTTTTTCTAAATCCATATTGTTCTTTCACCAGTATATTATGTTTGTCAAAAAAACTTACCAGGCGCTTATACATTGCCATTTCGAAAATTTTTGCGATAATTGGAATGAGTGTTACAGGACGGTAATTTTTTACATCAGATGGGTCATCTTTTTTAAATATAGGTTTGATTATGGATAACTTTAAGTTCTTTGGAAATACTCCATATGTAAATGAAAGATTTATTATGTGAGATAGCGGAGCACATAGATAGAGAGCACATTTCTTTATTATGTCTGTTCTTATGTTATCATAGCCAACTGATTTTGTATTATTTAAATTAATAATAATTTTGTAAATTTCATATTTGTCCGTGGGTTGTAAAAATATAGTATCAGATATAAATTTCATTGATTTCATGTCGTGCATTTCATTTGTTAAATATTTTTTGTCGTCACTATTGATATTTATAAAAAACTTATTGAATAAGTCAGCTATATCTAATGGATTAACATACGCAATATTATTCATTTTTATTATGTCAATATCTTTTTTGTCCCTTATCTCTCCGTTCACGTTATTCTTAATCAATTCCCATGCCGCTTTACATTTATTTTTCTGTTCATTTATATATTTTATTGATTGTATTCGTTTTGATCTATGTATACATTGTCTTAAAATGGTTTTATATTTTTTGTATATATTTTTATTATGTTTTTTATTATTACCTTGAAATCTATATGTCAAATATATCCGTCGCTTATTCACAAGTGAACGTCTTAAGCCTTTTGTTAACCATTGGGCATTTTTGTTCCCTGTATATGTCTTTTTTATTCTAATTCTGGGAAAGCAAAGGTCATAAAATAAACGCAGCATATTATGTAGCTCATTAAATGCTACATCTACATCATTGCTTTTATACACCTCACTAAAAGTTAAGGAATCTAAGCATTCACGGAATTTACGAATATTGTCAGCACTGTAATCTTTTTTAAATTCAAACCATGATATTGTTTGAGGAAGCTTTTTTACTTTAATTGTCAGACTCTGAGCTGTATCGTGATCTGATAAGCCCAAATGATGAATTCTACCTTGCGCCATTTTTATGTTACTGAATAAAAGATCGATACATGATGAGGCTCTTGTCGGCATATTAATGAAAGAATTCATGTTGTAGTTTTTAAATAAACTAACAAGTTCTAGCGACTGATTATTAGATTTTTGCAAGTCTATGTTCCAGTCTCCACACAAAATAATTTTTTTCTTAGGATGCTTGTATTGCAACATATGTAGTAAGTATTGTAATTTATGTAGGAATAACTGAACATCACTTTTTGGTGTTCTGTAAATGCAAACTAATATTAAATTATATTCTGGAACCTCAATACCACAGCACTCAAATGTGTATAATTCAGTAATTCGCTCCAACCATAATATTTTTTTATAAATTATGTGTTTTTTTGTTAATATACATGAACCCCCCCTTCTGTTGTTCCTTGAAAACCATGCTGCTATCCTATAACCTGGCAAGCTTACCAAACTTTCTGTTCCTCTTTTTATAAAGGTTTCCGTGAGACACACAGCACCAAATACACTGTTAATTTTTTTTTCTACTTCGATGATTGCCGAGTATATTTCTTCCGCTTTATTGATTGCGCCAGCTATATTTTGATGAAATACTGAAAAACAATATACATCTTTATTCACGAAATAATTGTTTTTTGTTATTGATTATACTGTCATTTTCGTTGCCTTCGACCACTTTATTTTTACCTAATATGTCTATTTCTGTGCAATTATTGTCAGTAATATCTGTAATCA
Organism: Schoenobius gigantellus; assembly: GCA_963935595.1. Classification (NCBI taxonomy): domain Eukaryota; kingdom Metazoa; phylum Arthropoda; class Insecta; order Lepidoptera; family Crambidae; genus Schoenobius; species Schoenobius gigantellus. Next base: position 13,613,717 of record OZ012558.1, read on the forward strand.
TTTCCTTAATACTGTTAAATATTATTTTTAAAGCCAGCCTATTAATGCTACCCCTAGTACTGTGAAACATCTTCGTTGAATACTCTAAGTTTTTATTACTGTCAAATATGTATGCGTATTTATGTACTAAATTATCTAAATATAATAAATTGTTAAAAGCCTCTATTCTTTTATTAAAAATATTCGTATGACTGTGAGTTTTGAATGTAGGCAGACATATAATAATATTAGTATGTTGCAATTGTAATATTTTCTCTCTAATATAGCCTATCATATCATTATAATGTTTAGTGGTATGGAAGTCTTCATCTCCTATAAATAACAAACAGTAGTCATCGTATGTAAAATCTTGTAGTTTGTATTGCAAGGCATCCAACATTTTATACGTGTTACTCCCGGGATATCGAAAATGACATATTTGTGCAGACGGAAATGTTTGCTCAGCCACGTTTAACATGCTATATTCCTTGTTTGTACTTAGTATGAGTATTTTATTTTTAGCATTCATATTAGTAGCATTTTGGGTATTTGTTATTACTTCCTGACTAGTATTCAATTGACAGTCTCTTTTCTTTTTCTTATTTTTCTTAATAGTTTTTGGTGTTGATTTACAGAAACTATTTAACTGTTCAATCTTTGAATCCTTTTCCAAGTTTTTATTCTTCAAATTAATATTTTCTGCCAGCAAAACTTCAATTTCATTTTCAGCAATTTTTAATTTAAGTTCCATATCAGCTAATTTTTCTTTAAGAGCATGAATTTCTTTATGAGATTTCAAGGTTTTCAATTCAGGGCAACTCCGATTAAATTCTATATTATTCTCATCTGAATCCTCGGACTCATTATTTGTTGAAAGTGACTGAAAAGAGCTGTCAGAAGCAGCGTCTATAGTCTTGACATTGCGTTTAGTGATATTTTTAGTAGACACAACTTTACTTGTACATACTGGCGAGCTTGTTGCTAATTTTTTTATAGATTTTTCTACTTGACAATCTTCACATTGCCAACTTTTTCTAATTTGTGTTGTGATGGTACTTGTATTGGTCTTAATGGAGACACTAAGACGTATAACATATACGTACGTAATAACATAGTTTAGGATTATATAAGCACCCCAAAATATAACGAATCCACACATCTATGTAAACTTTCAATACCTATCTAATCATTGATGTACATATATGTCAATGTATCTAACGTGAAAAAAGGCTTTCTCTGATCTCCGCTCGCCAAAATGTAATGGTTCTTACTAATTACATAATGACCTTTCTTACATCCAACCGAAAGAAATGGACTAAATAACTAGCCATTTCCCCGCCTTATCGCCTCAATTATTTGCCTCAACCGAAATCCAATTGCCCAACGGAATAAACCGTGTGTAATCAGTAACTTTTGCCGCCCTGGTACGTCTTCAGATTGCTGGTATTAGATTAATTTCGGTATTATTGTGGATTGTGGTTTGTCGCCATACTTTGATTGCAGACATCGTTATGATTTATGAAACATCGGATTTTTATTAACTAGTTACACTGATGACGCGTGCATCGAATTTTGCACTTGTTATTGCAGGTGACACTACTTGACACATGTATTGTGATATCTGACAGAGAGAATAGACAGCATGTGAGATGTCACGTCACAACGAGGTTTGAACGCCTTACAAAGATGATGTCATGACGCGGATTTCAATAATCAATGCAAAATTAATAAATAGCGCAAAGAAAACTAATTAAAATAAGATTTCCTGTGTTTTATTTAGCACTGCAATGCCACTTAAATGCCTTTTTCTTTGCTAGGAACCCTCACGGGAGTCCCCATAACACCCTACCAAAGTTTCATTACAATCTGATGAATGGTTTCGGAACGCACAGAGGACAAACAAACATAGTGATACATTGATTTTTATTCATATAGTTTACATGTCTGAATATTTGTCGTACAATAATTATAATTTATTTGCTAATTTTCTCCCGGAGTGCGTTTGTTACTATTTGTGTAACACACATAAGAAGAGCGTGCCATTAATACTGTCTCTTATTTATTTAATACGAAATGTTGAGCCATTTTAATGAATGTTATGAATGTAATATTTTTAACTGACTTCGAAGAAGGGAGAGGTTCTATGTTCGACTGTATCTATTTTTAACCGACTTCAAAAAGGAGGAGGTTCTCAATTCGATGCGTATGTTTTTTGTGTATGTTACGCGATTACACCGCCAATTTTGGACCGATTTTCAAAATTCTTTTTGTATTTGATAGAGTATACTCCAAGAGTGGTCCTACGGTTGTAACGAGGTGCTACATATCTATACTAATATTATAAAGCTGAAGAGTTTGTTTGTTTGCTTGAACGCGCTAATCTCAGGAACTACTGATTCAAATTGAAAAATTCTTTTTGTGTTGGATAGTCCATTTATCGAGAAAGGCTTTAGGCTATATAACATCACGCTACGACTAATAGGAGCTGAGCATCAATGACAAATGTTGCAAAAACAGGTAAAAAATATACGGCGAAACGTAGTTCGCTGACACAGCTAGTTGTAGATATAATAACTCGTTGCATTCCCGCCTAACCTGACTGCATTTTAAATCTTATGTCTTTGACATAATTTAATTCGTCTTTCCAGTCACTCAATTGTCTTTGACATAATTTAATTCGTCTTTCCAGTCACTCAATAAATCACTGATCAAAACGCCAAAAGTCGTGAGTGCAAAACTACCACGAAAAATTACTAATAAGTATTAATATATTAATCATAAATATCCCAATAATTATTATAGAAACCAAAATAGAAAGTCTTCCTTGTTAACTTAGGCACTTATGTAGTGCCTTTTTATCTTAATATTTGTGATTCTGTAATAATATATTCAGTGGCATAATTTTGGTGCATTATTTATTAACGGCCCTACTTCCCTAACCACTGCACCACTGCGTCACCTACTGCTCAACCCGTTACACTGGCACCCAACGTGGGGCACCAAAAAAGAAGTGTAACGTGGAAGAATTTATTGAGTGACGGGAAAGACGAATTAAATTATGTCAAAGATATAAAATTCAGTCAGGTTAGGCGGGAATGCAACGAGTTACTATATCTACAATATGTAGCACCTCGTTACAAGGTCACCAAAGTCAGGATCTGAGGATGGGATCCCATGGAAATCGAGCGAAACCTTAATTTTATTAATTAATTCACTAAAAAGATGGAGGTTAAAAGTTTGACACACCTAAAAATTTAAGGGTTTTCTTCGATTTTATGGGATCCCATCATCAGATCCTAATTTCGAGATCATCGTTTGGCACCGACTTCAATATAGAAGTGCGATTTTTATCTACCTAAAAAGGTTAAACTGATACTCCCTATTTAAAATACACAAGTTTGTTTAGCTTATGTATCCAAATGAACACTTTAGTGTGCCTATGTATTTCATATTTTTGCCATAAAAATTACCTTTTTTATTTATTTGGTCAAGTCTTCGTTTAAAGCATGCAATCTTTTTAGTGCTTTATGGAAATATTATCCTTTATCCCTATCCAAGCTTACGGTCGTACTATTCATATATGGATACCATTTGCATAAATAACCTCGTGAGACCCCGATTTACCGAAGTACAATTTTCGTTCCATTTTGAATAGGTGTATCGTAACTTTTGATGACGATATCTGCAGTAAAAGTTACGAGTGGGTTGTTTAAACTTCAGACATCTGTAGACTCTATACATCGAAGTCTAAACTATCCATTGAAATCATTGCAAATGTGCATATAAAAAATCTAACGTGTTTCAATCAACTATTTGAACATTATGGAGTTGATCTATTTCCATTTATTTGAAATGATCTAAAACAAGCATTGGATGTAAATAATATAAGTGAGTTACTTTTACTATGATATGTGTTATACATTATTTTACGACCGTGCAAATAAACTAAAAGAGAAAACTTGCATCTAATGGCGCAAGCTTAATAGCAGACTGCACTGATTTATAGTCTCTTTTGTGTGCTGTAGGTATGCGTAACTAAACTTAATTAATTAATTAAAATTAATCTAAACTAAGTAAAAACTGAACAAATGGGTACAAAAAGATCTACCGATTAGAGTTAACATCTCCCGAACCGCTAAGTTATATTTGAGCGAGACAGTGAGAGGCGGTGAATCATCATTCGAAAGGTGCCCTGACCTACGCCATGTCGCAGACAGTTTGCCAGCCCAAGAACCGTGCCACTCGGTCGCGCGCGAGGCTATACAAAAAACATCAGCACACTTACATTTCCGCGAGTGCGATGACATGCCGCCGACCTAACTGTGCTTTTGGAACACTTGTGTTTTGTTTCGACAGCTACGTAGCTCTCTCATAGTCGACTTTTCAATCGCTACAACTTGTCCGTGACGCATTTGGAATACATGTTTCGCTTTACTTTCTTCCCGTGGTGTCGTAAAAGCCGAATAGCGAAAACTTTACACCAACACGTCTGGCCAGTGTGATGTAGTGAAATAGGGAGGATAACTTTAGACTTCTCCATTGGACAACTTGAAACACGAAAGGGCACCACGGCTATATGGTAGACATTTTTTTATTGCAGAAAGTTGGCAAACTAGCAAACTGCCCACCTGATGGTAAGTGATAACAGTCACCTATAATACATGTGGCTCTTGTGAGATTCGAAGCAAAACTGCAACCCCCACAAGAGCCACAGTGTACGTTGCCAACTTGTGACATCAGATGTAAAGTCACAGTACCCAGTAATTTCACTGCCATATCTTACCCTTCAAACCGGAACACAGCAATGCAAGCACTGCTGCTTTGCGGCAGAAATAGGTAAGACGGAGGTACCTAAGGTACCTTAGGTACCTAAGCAGACGACCCCGGTACAGAGTCAGAGTATTCCAAGAACCAAGCGATTTGATAATAACATTCATCTTACGAACCGCCAAACTATGGATACTATGGAACCGGTTGCCTGAGTGAGTGTTGCCTGATTGATACTTACATTGAGAGTGAAACGGTTTTTACTGGGCAAGCGCGTTCCACCGTAGACCGCATCATCGCTTAATATCAGGCGGGATAGTGGTCAAGCGTAGGCCTATTCGATATAAAAAAAATTAGAACCGACTTCAAAAACACAAAAAAGTCATAAACAATGTAAGAATACATCCAACATCACAGCTTTGTATTCTTATATCATTTATGATTTTTTGGTGTTTTTGAAGTCGGTTTTATTTTTTGTAAATAAAATAATTCATATTAAGCACAATAAATCATTTTAACACTAAACTCGTTCTAGTTTTTAAGAGCTTGTAACTGTTGTTAAGTATTTTTCTGCCTCTTCTAGTTTTCAATGGCATCGGAAATATTTATTAACAAATCCTTATTACCACTTGGACATGCATCTCTTCAACATGAAGTTATAGAATTAAATTTAAACGCTCATGGATACAAATAAAGCTAATACAATATTATTTGGTCATAAATTACTCCGATCTAAATTAGACCCAAATTAGACCTCCGATACGAGATGACGCAAATTCACCCGGTCTTGCGCAATATTTCTCCATCGACTGGCTTCCAGCTCCCGGAGATCGGATTCCACGTCGTCGTCGCTCCAGCGGTACCTAGGGTCCAAAATACTTACAACTTTTTTATTGTTACAGGTGAAGGATATATGCAATGAGTTGGAGGTTAGAGTTTTGTGCCACAAGATACTCCAGAACGTGTCGATACTATTGGATGCAGACAGAGGGTCGTTGTTTCTGGTGCAAGGCGAGAGAGCTGCTTCGCCGCACCCTCAAAATGGCAGGTAAGCTAATTATATTTGGATGGGAACTTAAAACGCCTTAACCGAAGGACATGTGCTACTTTTTATCCCAAAATTTAATGAATTCCCTGGGGAACGCGTTATAGAACCGATATTGCAATAAAACTGAATCCCACACAGACGGAGTCGAGGGCAACAGCTATTTGGTAAATAAATTAATGTTTTCTTGATTTGAGGCAAAATGGGCATTTCATTGTTTAAATACTTAATACTTCCGAGCTGAAAGTTATCCGTCCTTTGATACTTTGGTATGATTTCGTCAATCGTAATTCAATTATTTCGAGGTTTAACTGCGGCGCTTGTCGCCCTAACTTTATAAACGAGCCCTTGAAGGAAATAAATAATTTTCGAATTCTTTTGTTTCGGCGTTCCATCATTAAAGTGAAAACTCTCTCTGCGAGTGTCTTGTCAGGTCGCGGAAGATTGAATAATTGCAGAGAATTGATAAAAACACGATCTGCTCTATACTTCTAATGGAAATTTGCGATTAACGACGTCCAAATCTTTAAAGAGAACAATCTGTAAATCGATCATCAGATCTGAGGGCCTATTACCGATCTCATGGTTTTGCAAATGATATCATATGATATCACAGTGCAAAACGAAAAATACGTTTTCCGGTCAGATTTTTGATCATTTGTTCATTATTTAATGATGACATTATTAAAATTATGCCATAGTGATGATATCATTGGAGATCGGTAATACGAAATGCAGAATTTCATGACTTATTTTTCTCAAATTTATACCATGTCATACGATGAAAGATCCATAATTGGCCTGCAGATATTATGTATTGATCTGAATGTTTGGCAACAAAAGATGCGGATGAAAGAGGAGTTCGCGTGGGAAGATGTGAATGTTAAGATGGATATGGTGTAACTAGAATGGATAAGATTAGGAATGAATATGTATTAGGGCTTGTTTGGAATTAGCACCGGTGACAGAAAGATAATGCAGGGTATGTGATGAGGAGGGATGAGAGTCAAATATGACTTGCCTGTGGTCATAACCAAAAGAGTTATGAAAATGAATAGCTAACAAAGTGTGGATGGTTTTCGTAAAGAAGGATATTCATGCAAAAATGTCAGTACTGAGATTACGTCTGTTAGAGATGAAGGAAGAAAAAAACGTGATTATTTTTTGTAACAACGAAGTGTGCAAACAAGCAGGTTGACCACCTGATGGTAAGTGGTGACGGTAGCCTATAGTACATGTAGCTCCTGTAACATTTGCGAATACAAAATCCTCACAAGGACCTTCGTCTATGTTGCTATATCTACAACATGTAGTGTGTCAAGTTACCCAGTAATTACACTGCCTGTATAACCCTTCAAAAACAGAACACAGCAATTAAAGTACTGCTGCTCGGCGGCAGAAATAGATTAGATGGATGGAGGTACCCTTGCAGACTATTCTTGTACTGAGTTTCGCTCTGGTAACCGTGATTTGTCTCTTGTTCTAATGGTACAGTCTGATAGTATAGCACCTACATATACCTACACCAATTATGTGATAATGGTGTTTAGTGTTTATTTTGCAATAAACGGAAAGAGCTGCCGTCACGTGCTGTATAATTGGTGATGTCACCACCATGTTGATTATATCTTGTACGCCGTATAAATATTCATGATTCAAAGTGCAATTGTATAGAAGCGGCGCCATAGTCGTATCCGCCATATTTACAATGTTTACGGTTACATCTTAAAAGTAAGTTTATAATTGATTGAAATCGAAGAGTTAAGCTGATTTTAGAGTTGGTAGGGAAGCAATTGGTGGGTGCTTAAGCAAAAGTAATATAATTTTAGAAATTACACTAAACAATCATGACAAAAGAATGCCCAGATGTCATTATTGAAGTCAGCATCTTACTTAACTAAAACATTGAAATTTTGGTAACAGCTGAATCAGATATACAGTAGAAATAGAACCATAAAAGAAATAGGGCATAGTGAAGAAGGTGGTTTTCGCGTATATGGTTATTATGGTTTCATGCATCGAAAGGATTGTACATGTGTGTCGGAGTCGTGAAGTTTGTGGATCGACATTTATAATTAGTATTACCTAGATAGCAAATGTTTCCGCGCCTTTAATTTTATGCCCTCCATACAAAATGTTAATAGATTGATTACACATAAATGCCCAAACACAAAGAATTTATTGTAGCCGTTAAACTAGACAAGTTCTGCAAAAGATCTCCGTTCATATTTTTCAGGCTTGTATTTTCAATGGTGCTATGTGCAAAAAGAAACTCATTTTTGCGTCGCCAGCTGATCCCGCCCAGCGAATTTACCGCCCAGAGTGCTTAGTGCGAGTTTTACCGAGTTTCACTCGATCGAGTTAAACTCTCTAAAACTCGCACTAAGCACTCAGTTTTACTGAGTGACCCGTACGCGGCCACGGAAATGACGACACCGCTAAAGTACAGAATAAAGCCGTTTGCTCGCTCTCTTCATTACCCATTAATCTTAGTAAATCAAAACCGCCGTAAAACACAACTGCACTGGTAAGAGCGCCTTAGGGCTCTTGTACACCAAGCTACGTTAAAGTCGATGCAAAAATATCATTTCGGGAAGGATTCGGCCTGCGTCTTCAACATACCGTGTTGATGTCATGAACTAAAAGTCACCGAAGACATATCCGACCCCACCGTAATTACAATTGAAATGATATTATTTTGACTCGTGAAGCCAAAATAGACCTTACTTACTGTAGGTAGCTACGTATCTAAATCCAATTTAGGAATTGGCAAAGAATTAAGCAAACATATAAATTTTATAGCCAAAGTATTCGCGTTCGTTTCGTTAAAACGTATCGAATGGCAATGTATATGGCCGTTCGATATGTTCTAACAAATCGAACTCGAATTTTACGTTGGCTATAGGCAAAGGCTTTTGTACACGCTAGGAAACCAGATGACAGATATAGTGCACAGGGATATGGAGACTCGCCACGTTTCCGAATCGGATGTGGGTGATAGGGGAAAGTGGAGAAGCAAAGAGCGGAAGGCTGGCTGACCCCATAACCATTTGTCATTAAAATTTGGGAAGAGTGGGAGAGTACACGCTAAGGAATGTTGTCGCCCGGCAACATTCCTTAGCGTGTACTCTGTAGAAATAGAAATAGAGCATTGATACAACTTCTACATGAACAACTATTTTATTGTTGTTCCTAAATTCTATAATAATAATATTGGTCGTTAGAGTATGCGCCAACTGTCAACTCGATAGTTGTCTTACGAAATTGGAATTCGTTGCTAAACCAGAAAAATGTAGTCTACATTTCATTTTTTTTGCACCACAAAAATCTTGTCAAGTACACAGTTGCGCGGACATGGTGATTTTTCTTGGCGTGTGTAAAAGCCCTTAGAAATAGCGGCCAGTTCAGTGCGACGATGGCGCCAAGACGCAATTAGTCTCCAAAGGGGAAATTTAATTATGAAAATTAATTTGCGACGTGGCGTTCGCCGACTTTTTATTGCGATATGTTGTTAAGTTTATAATCGTCTTAACGTAATAAAATTGTTGCCGCCGAGCCTCGAACCTTGTTTACCGTTGAGTTTGAAGTGTTCAATAATCAATTTAATGACTAGCTTTTGTAGGCAATGTGTCGTAATTTAATTAATTGAGCGGCGATAAACAATTTGTGTTTTTTTCTTGTTACGGATAAAATGTGTGATGTTGTACCTACTCGTACTTATACGTTTTTTACGTACTCTCCAATGACGTTTGGGCGCTTTTAGACGATGTATTTACAAAATATTAAAAAATTGTTTTTTGATATTTTTTTGTTGGTATAGGTTGTTATATTTTATTGTATGTGGTGGTAATTAATTGAGACGTTAAAAAATGATTAAATCTATACAAGAAAGCCCGTGTCTTCTTCATGTTGACGTCTTGACCAATTTGGACACCGAGCACATACCAGACCAGCCCTGGAGCGATATTTCAACTGATTGGTTTTTTTTTGTACTTTATTAAGCCAAAGTACACTTCATTCACTGTTAATAACTACGTATCAACATCCAATTTAGAAGTCTTTACAGATTTCTTAAAAACTGGGGGGGTATTGTCTAAGAAAAAATCTATCTCGATTGCTTACAATTTGACAGTCCCCATCCACCCATCACTCCTTTATAAAAGGAAGTCGGCGCAGAGTCTTGTGTTCACGGCGCAATGGTTGTCAAATTATAAGCGATCGTGATAGATTTTTTCTTATACAATAACCCACCAGGTTGTTGATAATGAAATTGAAGTTGTATATTGAAGACGCTGCTTCCAATCTCGCCCGAATCGAATTTTTTTCTTGTATTGATTTATTCATCGTTCAACTTTTTTTTGCTTATCTAAAGAAAATGCAGTCACAAATATAAAAATGGTTGACGTGTTTTCATAATAAAGTTTTTAAAGTAATGTATAGTTTATTATTCATTGACACTGTACAACGATTCATTGTACAATGATTTCTAATGTACAAAAATAATTAAGTAATAAATAAATGATTAAAATTACATTAAACAATAAATCGTTTGTATTTTATTGTGTATAATAAATTGTAAAATAGATAAATAATAATTACCTAATCTAACCTACCTAACATTTTCCTTCTAACATTTGCCCATTTCATCAGAGACTATAGATATCTGCGCGGGAGCTATTATAGTGCACAAGTTTAGTGTTTGTGTAAACACGAGGGCACTTTCTGTGCCTTAATTCGCATAGTTCTACTTAATTTTTCACTTCCGCTAGGGTTGGCTGGAAGAGATCTCTTCAAGAGATAAGCTCGCCCTTGTACATGTTTGTTGTATACTATGTCTGTATTTGAAAATGTGTGTACAGTAAAGAAATAATATATATATTATTTCTTTATTGTATATATATATAGTTCGATCGATGGGACGATTAACAGACATGAACTGAACCAGATCAGGAGCATGCTCCACTATTCAAAGTGTCTTCCGAAATATTTCACATTTTTTTAATCACCCATCATAGGCCTGAGCGTGGTCAATGTTGATTAACTTTAGTAATCGATAACTGAGCGTACACGCCAATGTGCTATGCACGCCTCAATACCTTACCAATAATATGCGTCATGCTTAAATATTAGGGCGACTGACATATACAAATCCTAGTCTCCTAGTCTTATAACAAAATGTGCTATGCACGCCTCAATACCTTACCAATAATATGCGTCATGCTTAAATATTAGGGCGACTGACATATACAAATCCTAGTCTCCTAGTCTTATAACAAAATTGTTATGTTTAAGCCAAGTGTTAAAAATCTATTAGTACATATAAATTATCAGTTACATACTTTCCATGAACATGAAAAGCTTAAAATTTGATTAGTTTCTGCTTGGTTCGTCAAGTTAGAAATATTTTAGATTACAATTTAATTAAGCCCGGGTCAAAATACATCATATGCTTAATAGTTTTCATTGGAATCCCTAATTTAACTCGACAATATAACTAATATTACTCAGTGATGATATAGTATTCTATCAGTGAAAGAATTCTTCAAATCGACGCAGTAGCTTTTGAGTTTATTCTTTACAAACAAAAATACAAATCTCTAGTTTAAAAGTCTCGCGCTGTCATACATAACAAATAAATAACATTATGTTGGTACACATAACAATATAATGGCAAGTACATACTTCATTAATAGTACGTATATTAAATATGAAAACATAAAACCGTTTTATATCTTTCCTCTTTTATAACTGTGAGCGCATGGTTTAACGTTCTTATATTCAGTATTAAAAATGTAAAAATCTTTGGCCTCCACCGACTGACGAGACGACTCATGTCGTGAGATTACAGGATCGTAAAGCTGTGTCGACCACCAGTTAATATCTGTGCCACCAATATTTTATTACGTTTTGTATATACGTTAGTACTATAGTATATTGTGATCTCCTGTCAATTTATCAAATAATTTACATAAGAATAAGTATTTGCACGTCGAAATACGACAAAATATGTGAATAGCTTCTTATATCACCTTTATTATTACCATATACTTTTGCAACTAAAATGATTTATTATTATTATTATTATTCAAAAAACAAGAATCTGGCCTTGTGTTTTATATTTTGTAATGTATTTCAAGTTAATTAAAAGGCCGATATTGTATTGTTGTTAAACCTATAGCATTCATCATTTCTAACAATTATATTTATATGTTTTATTTATTTTTTAACACCTCCACGTCAGTCAGTCAACTCAGACTTATTTTGTCATTTTCTTATGGGGTTCCATACCTCAAAAGGAAAAACGAAACCCTTATAGGATCACCTCATTGACTGCTTGTCCATCTGTCTGTCAAGGCCCTTTTTCACAGAAATTCGTAGAGGTATCAAACTGAAATTAATATTTAATATCTACAATCTCTTTCAGCTGTAAATAACAAGGTTGATCTTTTTACGTGATCAAAAAAATGTACAATCTTTTATGTTGCATATTTTCTCAAGGGAATCAAAACCTATTAGGGTCCTTTTTTCCTGTTGACCTGTAATCATGAATGTCTTACAGCATATGCTTAGGAAAATCTGAAAACGGTAAACATTTCCTTAGTTAGAAACTCATATACGTAGATAAGTTTATACGGAACCCTCTTAGCGTGAATCGCACTTGACCGGTTTTTTTTAATTGGCCTTTACAGCGCCACTTCGACTTATTTAAAAGTAGGCGAGAACTTGGTGGGTCATCAAGCCTTGCTGGCGAATCGATACTGCTGGATCTCTAACGGAAAGGCATCATCTCAAGGGTGTCCCATTGTACAAATACAATCACCAGGTCGTACAAACCAGACGGGGATTGATGCAACACATCATGTAATGTAATGACTAATGAGGGGCGAGGAGAAGCGGCCAGGTACGTGTCTGTATGTATGGTATCTAGACCGGGTCGTCGCACACTTGTTCTACGAGTGCGGTGTGTGCGACTAGGGCGTGGGTGTGTAGTGTTCGGTGTCCGATTGGAAGGCGAGGGAAAGAGGCTGTTTCCGCGTATGATGGGGTCGGGGATCCATAAAAACACTTCTACGTCTACGATTCTTGACCCAGTCACTATCGGTGGGAGTGACTCACTCGGACACCTTCATGGAAAAGTTAGATTTTTACGACCAAACGTTGCGCCCGCGACTAGACACGGCAGTCTTTAACGCAAAGCAAATAGCGAATTACTTTCACCTCGGAAATATAAAATCTGAAGTTAAGAAATTGACATAGTAATCTCTTTTTTTTACTTCACTATAAGCAGCTAAGTACTGAAAAATAATGCGCAGTGACGCGCTTTTTAATACAAATACATGGCGCGCACTACACCGCCCAACTGTGCAAACAAATTAATATCAATTTGATAATAACATACCTGCAGAAATTTGTTATGCATTGTATGGGATGACTCATTCTATGTTCATAATATGCTAAGATATATGTTATTGCTCGAGATATAATAAACGGCATTTTTTTGTATGTAATGGATTAGTAATAGTCATAATAATTCATAACAAATACATTGTAACATTCAAACATTTGCATGGTATGACACTGGTATTTTTTTATTTTTCTTTAATTCGACTCAATCGACTCGAGTATACTTAAGAATCTACTGCCGTCAAACACCAAGGCGATGTTGGTTCAAAGTCTAATATTTCCCTTAATCGACTATGGTGATGTGTCCTATCTTGACTTGAATGCGGATCTCTTGAATAAACTAGACCGGTTGTTAAATAACTGCATTCGCTTTGTGTTCAATCTTAGGAAGTATGATCACGTTTCCACCCACCGTCTTAGTCTATGTTGGATGCCCGCCCATTCGACAACGCCGTAAGATGAGGGCTTTGACCACTCTTTTCTCCTTACCCCATTCCCCGAATTCACCTACTTATCTCAAATCCCATTTCGAATACTTATGTACATCTCATGATAAAAACCTTCGTTCTTCGTCAAATCGACTACTCACGTGTCCATCCCATCATACAGATATTTTCCATTCCTCCTTCTTCGTTCAATCGATTCTCTCTTGGAACACGCTTCCCCTTGACATTAGAATGTCCACTAGTCTGTACGCTTTCAAGAAGCGGTTACGTAAATGGTTGTCGGGAGAACTTCAATCACGTTAGGTTGTAGGTTTATTAGAATTAGAATGTATCCTACTTTTTGATTCATTAGTACATATTAATGTTTATATATATGTATGTGTATATATATTTCTATATTTATTATATATGTAATAAGGTTTATTAGTTTATCAATTAATATTATTCGTTTCATATCTATTTTGTAATTACTTTGTCAAAAATTCTTGTGCATCTACCACAACAGTCTCTCAACCACCCTAAGGTTGGCTGGTTGAGAATGCCTAAGGCATTAAGTCCGCCTTTGTACTTCTTTTGTACATAAAGAATAAATAAATAAATATACATATGATACATTTGTTATATAATAAAACGCACAAAACTCTCATGCAAACGCATAAAGGATTTGATTTTTTAAAATGTCTAAATTGAATATCGAAGTTAATATTTTAAATGTGAAATATTAATTTGTGAAATATTAACGTGACTGTACTTTAATATTAACCTTTGTAATAATGTAAATTTAATATGTGCATAGAATCGTGTAACATATTTTTTATTAACAACACATCACAATACACAGAAACAGTTAATAAATTATGAAGAAACAGTCTAATTAGTAAACAAAATTAAAAGTGAGTGTTTGTAGGAATTTGAAAATTACATACCATCTCATTCTAAAAAGATTTTTGTGGGTGTATTACACGACAGAGGTATGCCATGATGTATAATGACGTCACAGTCTGTGACCGATCTCTTTGTCTGACGGCTAACATTTAAAAGCTTTATAAAACTTTCTGATTTTTTATACTATATTGTATAAAAAATAACTTCACTGGGTTGTTTGCCGAATAAAAATCAATCGATAATATAATAATAAAAAAGTGCGTAAGTAAAAAATTTCAATGTCTTTTTTATTGTGAGCTGTGGATTTTAGTAAACAATTGAATAAATATGATAATATTCACCGTTTACTGTGTATGTGTAATTAATTCTATTTGAAATAACTTAGGGACACAGCACAGTTATTGACAAAGTCATACATTGGCAGTAATGTATGAGTGAAACCTTTAGGTATTGGTTATGAGTGGGTGTGAGACCCAAGTCTTGCTAAGAAATCTCATGTTGATGTGTCACGAAAGATAATATAATAACGTTTGTAAGTATACACTCCGATCTGAGGGTATATCCAAACTATTCACATTCATGTCGTCAGTTTGATGGTCACATTTTATGGGAGAGCGCATTTTTACGGTTGCCGATTTGTACGACATATTGGAGAGAGGGATACGGCGAAGTATTTTCAATTTTTAGTAAAGCACTAGCTGCATCCTTCGGTTTTATTCGGCTATGATCTTATCTCGTAGGATTTGGAATGACAAAGAAACGTATGGCTCTTTAGCTTTTAAGTTCTGAGTTTCATCACAAATGATTTCAGTATTTTTTTTCTTTAACACGAGAAAGATAGAAAAAGAAATTTTATCTTGATACTGTTCTAACTCTACACGCCCTAACTTCACAAACTCTACACCGTAGTCAAAATATAATGTGGCTTGGTCGTCTCGTTACTACATGAACTATTGTATAACAGAAAAGTAATAAACAGTGCATACATTTTTCACCTCTTACGCCCATGTGACGGTAGCGAAACGGCCAAATCACATTATTTTGACTAAGGTGTTGTAGAGTTTGTGAAGTTAGGGCTTGTAGAGTTCCTAACTCTGTAGAGTTAGAAGCTTGGTTCTATATGAGATCTGGTAACTTTTTGACAGTGCGAGTCATATCTGTGGATTTGGCTAATAGCGATAGGTATTTGACATTAGCTTCATACAAATACAATCCCAGGCCCTAAAAAGGAGGCGTAAAGTAGCACCTTGCAGTTTGGGAAGGCTAGGGTAGCTAGTGCGGCGTGTATTCGATTTTCTGCTCTAGCTAGCTTCACATTTGGACTCTATTTTATAGTTACCACCAGGTTGAATGAAGTCATTTGTTAGGTCCACTATAAAAAGGGAAGTTTCATAACTTAAAGCTTTGTAGAATTGTAGTACCTACCTATACCTAGCAATGAATATGCACACTGAGCTTTGGAAAGGGATACTCGGCTAGTTTCGGCCTATAGAGAGTTGTCTCTGTCACACGTACCACTGACAGTCCGGTACCTATTAAGAGCTTTTGAAACAATTATTTAGGATGGCCTTTCCTCTTTTTTTCTTACAAGAACCAACACACAATAATTGTGTGTTGGTTCTTGTAAGAGAAAGAGAGACTTTGAATTATTCAAAGTCGGTGGTTATTACAATTCTGTATTTTATCAGCGGCAAACGTTACACAGAGCTACATGTGTGACAGAGACGTTGTTCTGCGAAACGAAAACAAATTAATTGTCTTTTCTAAAGCTCTACCTGCATTATCTTTTCTTCCGGGTACTAATTCTTCTCTGTCTCTATAATTTCACGAAAATTTCGGATTAAAAAATATTTATTTTAGATCGCAATGCTCGAACTCCTGAAGGCAATAAAATAAAAATGAGATTTTCATAATAAATGCTATCACGCCCTCAGTAGTTACCGGGCGCACTAAATCGCGTATCGAGGACACATTAACGTCCTATGATAGTCATAACTCACTTAGTTGGAGTAGTGGCTAGGGAATATTTTATTTATGTTAACTGCTCGGCGCGGCGTTCGGCGTCGCCACTCGCAGATGCAGTATTTACATGATGCACCAAAACTTGTCGATGTTTCAAGGCAGCATTTCCCTTGAGCCAAATTAATACATAATCTAAAGGTTCTGATACTAAATACATGATCTAAAGATTCAGATGTTCTCGCGGCTAGCTGTTAATAGCTGAGGGATGAATTTGTATTTTCCATCATTAATTTTAGGGCGCGTCCAAAAGGGCAGGAAGAACACCGAGGGGTTTAGTGGGTAGGCCTGGCACTCTGCCGGGAGAGCCCCACACACGCTCGTCGTCTAGCCAACGGCGAGTACGGTGCGGTCACGCATTCCCTCGAAAAAAAAAAAAAAAAAAGGGGGACACTTTTTTATCTTAGGAGTTTTAGGTTTTTTTTTCACTAAACCACCAGTATGTGATTTGATGCATTTTGATAGACACTGACAGATTTGGT
This sequence comes from Schoenobius gigantellus, assembly GCA_963935595.1. NCBI lineage: Eukaryota > Metazoa > Arthropoda > Insecta > Lepidoptera > Crambidae > Schoenobius > Schoenobius gigantellus. The sequence goes on from OZ012558.1 coordinate 13,630,744, forward strand.
TGTGTAATCAAGCGGATACCAGACGAGACACCCTCCGTAAAACCAAAAAATGCATACAGCAATAATATACAGTTTGTTGTATAATGTTGGCGAAACTGGATAAGCCGCCACTGGCGTTTTAATGGACATAGGCCTTAGCATAAATATTTAATAAGCACATTAGTTTCCATTTTTATAAAAAAACATATATTCGTATTTCATTCTTCTCATTTAAAAATATAATCAGATGCATGAATAAAAATACATGTTGACATCGGTCTCCTAATAATTATGTACATTTCCACGACAAATTGGATGAAAAACATTTTAATAATAATATACGAGTAGTTAAGGAAAAATGATTTCTTACTGAAGAAGAAATCTTTTTATTTTAAAAGTGTGTATTCGTCATAAATGAAACGCATTTAATTTACGTTAAGAGCAGACTTCACGCTGGATACACCGAATGTTTATTTGAATATCATAAAATTCACGAGGTAGGTTAGAACTCCTTGGTACAGTGGGTACATGTGGAAAACATAATGGTGTAATTTAAATACGGCCATGAACGTTATGAGTGTATTTAATGGACGAAATGTTATCTTTTGTAATCATCCTGAATATTTCTAATCAATCAATTAATTAACTAATCAATTATTTAACTTAAATTATTAAACTGTCGGCATTTCTATATATATTTTAATAAAACCAAAGTTATGTTTGTGAAATAATATATTATTGTATTGTTGGCAATTTAAAAGAGGAGACAAAAAAATATAGACCTTCCGAGTTTCTTGCCTGTTCTTCTCGAGAAGGCTCTCCCAATTTCCGAACAGGTGTAGAGTCAACTTTTTTTTTTCATTTTACTTGTATTTGCATACATCTTAATTATGGTTGAGATGTATGTACATACAAGGTTTAAATAATACATAGCTTATCTTGACTTGTTGCATTTTTAAAATTAATTTATTGATTAAATAGAGTTTTGTAATTTGTTGACGTCAATAAGTGCCTGTAAAGGTCTATGTTGAATAAAGATTTTTGAGTTTGAGAGTTTGAGTTTGAGTTTAACGACTACTCGAAATTACTCATACAGTCCCCTAACCGATTTTCTACGAAACTAGCCATTTGCGCTCTTACCTATACAGGGTTACTTTTTTATCACCCAGGAAAATTTAAGGGAAGCTTCACAACATGGTACTAGAGTGATTTAAATATGAATAAGAAAAATAACTCACCTCCCCTCAATTTATATACATTTTCTTAAATATCGAAAAATGCTGCATTAGTTGAGAGCAGCATTTTTAGTTTTTTTTCTTTAAGTTTTTTATTCTTTAAACTTTAAAAAATGATTTTTTTTATATACCTAATAATGGATGTGTCCTGAAGCGTCCCTTAAATTTTCCGGGGTGATAAAAAAATAACCGTGTATAGCCACAAGTGCCTGGCGAAAAGGCATTCTATGATACCTAATAATAATTATGATTAATTTTGGTACTCATAAAATGGCCAACATGTTGGTAATTCGTATTATTAATGGAGTGCAATTAATCTTATGCAATTATTCTATTTGACAGTTTTGTACGAATATTCATAAAATGGAAGCAAGATCAAGCTTTATGAGGAGCTTGGTGGCGCATTGGCGCGTGCGCTCGGCGAACGATTGCTAAGGTTAAGCAACGTTGGCTGTGGTCAGTCCTATGATGGGTGACCAAAATATGAAACATCTTAAGCTCCTCCGTGCTTCGGAAGGCACGTTAAACATTGGATCCTGCGCCTGATCTCGCCCCGATCGTGTCGGCTAACCGTCCCATCGGACTAGGCGATTGAAGGAACAGAGAGTGCACCTGCGTTTGCGCAGTCAGTTGTGCACTATAATATCTCCTGCGCAGATGGCTAGTCTCTGTTGATTGGCCGCCGTGACCGAATATCCGTTAGGAGGACATTATTAATTAATTAATTAAGGTCAAGCACAGGGCCCACAATTTGACGTACGTTCCGAAGCACTGTAGAGCTCAAGATGTTTTTATGGTCACCAATCTTGCGTTACGACTAGTTTACGATATTAAACTTTCAAGGCTAGCTGTACTTAATTAAACCACATAGTTTTTGTTAGTATTACCCTGCTACAAGTGTAAGTGAATTAATATTATTCAGTGTTCGTTAGCTACACGGTTTACGCAGCCGCTTGTCGGGCTAATAATCATGAGTTATTATGACGGTATAAATTAATTCACTAGCTTTGAGCCTTCCGAAAGCTATATTTTGTCGAGGTAAAAATAAAAGCAGAAGATCCCGGAGTAATATTGATATAATTTTAACGCGACGTAGAAACCATATTCTCCTCTTTTACCCTTTTAATGGATGTTAGTGTTCTAAAAAGAACCTGCTGACCAAATTTCATATGTATAGATGAATCATGTCAGGACATGTAATTTTGTACATTGCAAGTCATTTCTCAATTACAAAAATTAATATTAATTGTCTTTTAAATATATTTTTTTTAATTACTGCCATTTTATGTTAACCGTAGCACGATATGATCAAAGCGTGTAGTCGTAGCATAGCCCGTAGCAACGAAGAACCATATGAAAGACACCCTGCTACAAAGTCTTTAACTCACAACGTTGGCTGGCTCCTTTGACAAGGTAATCAGCCCAAAATATTTCATATAAAACCTTGAGACTTCAACGATGATACCCCTTAAATCCGTGACATGAAGAGCGTTCATCATTACTTTTGTTGCTGCGAAATAATCTCCTGCGAAGGATAAGATGGTGTGGTGAAGGAAAGAAGAATCTATTCACACTTTAGATTTTCTAATAAAAGTGCCTTGTCATTGTTTTCTCAGTAGCAGTATTCTAATAAGTGTGTCTACATGTCATGATTTGAGCCTTAATTTAGTGTAATAAATCTGAACCATCTTATATTTGAACTTTAGTGTTATAATGTTTATATTAGGTATGTTTAGATATGTACGTAAAAAAACAATGTTGTACCAGTGTCTTTGTATATTCTGTAAACAAATAAATGTTTCTATGTATAAGTGATGGCAGGAATTCTGTAACGGAGGGCATGGAAGCTTCGGTGGCGCTGTGGACTGGGCACTTGCCTTCCAACCGCGAGGTCCGTGATTCGAGACCGCCTTGTACACATTGGTACATGGCAGGATCGATCGCGGGCTTCCCGATTCTACTCGGGGCACAGTCCAGTGCCGAGGTCACAGCGCCACAGACTAAGGCCTAAAACTTCCTAACTTAGGGTAGGCTCTAGCCCCTCGGTAGGGACGTACGAGTATATGAGCTGTTAAGTGATGTAACTATAAATACTTCAGGAGACTTGAATCGATTAAGTGCCTATTTCAAATTTGATCAACTATTTACTTCACTCCATAAAGCACCGACAGGCAAATTCGTAATGTCCGTAACGACCTTGCCACTAAAACAAAGGATTTAGGTAATCCTTTTTCATCCTGCGCATACTAATGTTGTTGGTTTTACCGTGGAATTATATTTTGCCAGATTTTCTGTTACAACAAATAAAACGATTGGGCAAAAGACAGGCTTCATAGTAGACATATACGAAAGGTTCATTCATATAATAATATAATTATTTTTTGCATGATATTGTTTTTTTCTCGTGTCTATAGAAATTCGAATTGATGATATAAAAGTTGATTATCTATATTATATTATTTAAATGTATTAATAAAAACGTGTTGCGTATGGTTGAATAAAGAAAACCAGTTTAAATCACAAAGAGAAGCCATTGGCAGCAAAATTACGCCAGCGACTAAGTATCAGTAATAACTGGTACTATTTTTTTTTCATTTTGCAGCGATACAAGTCAAGCTGCAATCGCGATACCATTAGGTACTTGCTTCGTTGCACACGCACTTTTGCATCGTGACTACCACTATCGCTATAATAAGTCGCAGTGTGTAATGGGCCCATATGGGCCACGATCTTAGAGCATTTAACCTGGCAATATACATTTTTCTGCCACATTTTGCGGAAGGTGAGCATTGATTTACTACCAAACGTACCAAACATTTGGTAGTAAATCAATGGAAGCGAGGTAAGCAAGCATGGCACACTACGAAAATCTAGAATCCAATTACAGATACGCACACTAAGAAAAATTAGTATTTTTAGAAATTAATTAAGAAACACACACACATTGACAAATTAACGTGTTAAGCAATGCCGTCTAGTACAGTTCGCTTTCAGCGCTCATTTTTACTACGAACATGTCGCCTCTGGAACGAACTTCCCACTGCTGTGTTTCCCGAACGCTACGACATGTCCCTTTTCAAGAGAGGTTTGAAGAGAGCACTATATTCAAAGTTGGCAGCGACTTAGCTATGTCCTGATATTGGCGAAGTCTATGGGCGGCGGTTACCGCTTACCATCAGGTGGGCCGTCTGCTCGTCTGCTATACTTACAGCCAAAGACATTATAAGAGTAGACCAACAATTCAAACGAAATGTATGAAGTCCCCTTCAACCAATTTTGATATGATAATAGCTAAATAAATAAGCATAATTAAGACTCATCGGTAATAAATAATGTTACAATGTGATTTAGTTTTTATTACTGTTCGTTTTTTACACTACAAAACGAAGTTATTTGGGAATGTTTAAGTATTTTTATAACTTGACGCGCGCTCGACAGTCGAATGCAGTAGTTCGGCCCCAAGTACAAATACAGTATGAGTAGCGGCCGCCTGACCGCTGTTGTGGTTGAAGGGGGTATCTTAGAGGCCGCGCGTATTGTCGGTCTATCTCTTATAATGTCTTTGCTTACAGCAATAAAAAAAATCTACGCAATCGCCCGCAAATCATGCCCGTGCCTTGTGTTGAGCTACCAATGTACCATTATATTTTTCTATCGTGACGGCATAATAATTACTTTAAAATTGTACTTAACTAAAACACGTAAATGTATATTTTATACTTACATGTGATATGAAACGCCATAGTCATAAAGTTTTGCGTTACTGGATCGCCTTTCGCAAGAGGAAACTGCACAATTGACCATTTTTTACGAGCTCTTACTTGCGATACGAAACGAACGACACGATTATAACGTGTACGTGGTCATAATGGCTAACGTATTTTGACAGAGGGGTTCGCCCAGCCTTGCCATCTCCAGGTTAAATGCTCTGAGGCCACAATCTGCGACATTAATTTATTAGCCAGCAGGACCCCGGACACCACAGCTAGCCGAAAACAAATCCCACAAAAATAGTAATGGCTGTATACAACTGGAGTTTTCGTACGTACATTTTGATACCTTACGAGAGGAGTAAAGTTTTTGTATACGAGTATCATAACAAATAGAGGTCGCACCGTGATGTCGCCGCAGCATCACACAACAAGAAGTTACGCAGGATTGCTTTCGCTTTCGCGCTGGCGACTTTTTAAGGCAACGCGTTGTTGTGTTTTGTGTTTTTATTCATTTGATATTGCTCTTGGACGGCAGTTGCAAATGTTCAGTTTTACGACTGATAGAGTGCATCTGCGTTTAGAATTTGGTCCTTAGAGATGAACGGAACGGAAGAGTCGTGTTCAACTAATGTTTGTAGTGGTTCTGTTTGCCCTTAAGTTTATCGTTAAACCTTGCTTGATACAAACTAACATTATTATTATCTATATCTATACATCTATATAAATAAATAAAATTGAAGTGTCTGTTTGTAATGTCAAAATAACAAGTTTTTACTAAATAGGTATGAATGTGTAACGGGTACCAATAACAAAAACACAATTTTTTTTTTTGACTGTCTGTCTATTTGTTCCCGCTAATCTCCGGAACGGCTGGGCCGATTTTGACGGGACTTTCACTAATAGATAGCTAATTATATAAGGTATAACATAGGCTACTTTTTATCAACTTCAAAAAAGTTACTATTCCACGCGAACGAAGTCGCGGGCACAGCTAGTTAGTAATATGATTAAACAATACTGTCTTTTATTTGCACGAGTACTACACACTTAAATAAACCTTTTTTTTCGGATTTACACAATATACCGTGACCGTTATGGATACCGTGAGCTCTGTTTGCGTGAAATGGACCACATAAGTATATGAGATTCTCGGTAGTAAAATATTAAATCTGATGTTACTCTATGACACCCACCAGCTTCAGTCTGTATATTTGGTTTTAAGCATTTTAATTATTTAGTCAACGTCGGGCTAAATAATTAAAATACTGAAAACCAAATATACGCAAGTAAATCCTAAAAGTAGTTTCATTTAAATACTACATTTAATACGTAATTTTTATGCATCTCTTAAACTTGAAAATTTTTTAACGCAACCATTATTCTGTCATAATAAATTATTAAAATGTTTATTATGTGAGTATTGTGATTATTTTAACCACGGTTTCACAAGTTTCATCCGAAGTTACAGTTTTCTGTAGAAGTTTCTTCAGCATATATTTTCGTGTCTCCAGTTTACTACTAACATGTTTGTCCCAGGAGCGAGAATCACGAAGTTTGCTTTTGCAGCGTGGTTTAGTGATGCCGTCGCCGGTCATATCTCCAATAGTGGTCACTTGTGCTGATAACCGTTCCAATTTACGATAGCGGCGACCTTCTCGAAAATAATAACTAACCGTATCACACGCACGCGGTATAGGAAAATACAGTGGACGGACGGTGGCATTCGACCGTCGCTCGTGGCGTGGCACAGTTATTTACCGTGGCTATGCGGAGCTCCGCTAACTAAACTTGCACTTGCTTCCCCGAAGTAGATTCTATTTAATTTTATGACTGTGGTTCACTTAGGCTAGTTTTTACTGAAATGAACACAAAGGGATACGACAAATCAGAGGAAATGTTTCCTAGTGATGGAATATAAGTTTTTTTTGTATAAGCATTCGGCGACAGTGGTGGTAATGTTGTATGCCCTCGGTGATATTATTGTATCGTACATTCTCTGTTTTGTCTGTATGACCTTTTATGAGTGTATGGTGTTCATTTCAGTGGTCTGGCATTAATCCAACATACGTTTTATTGTTTAAGTTTTATACTCTGCTTGTTGACCACCTAACCGCAGCGGGGCCCAGCGTGGTGGGATATGGTCCAAATCACCTCGTCTTGAAGTCTGTGTTCAGCGGTGGGGTCATTATGGCTGACGTGATGTCCCACGAACTGTCCCACATGGCTTATGTGTGCGGTAGGTGCGGTCCGTTAGCAGTTTCCTCGAACGCCCACGCAACTCAGTCACTGTCATCACAGTTGTTTCCGAAAGCATTGTTTTCTTCCACAGTCGCTTGGCGCCGGTGGGTGTTCTGAAAAAAGCTCTCAACAATTCCCACAGCGATAAATACTGAACAGTAAAATATAACAGCAAAGCAACATCGGAAAACGATAATGTTGGCACACTGAACATTTCTCGAGACATAGCGCCGAGTTATGCCATCGGGAGGCCGGTTCTTCGCGGAATTCTAAATTCCGAAGAGTTTTGCCTGACCCAATTGTTATTGTTTAAAGTTATATACTTACCGCATTCGATTTCCTTGGTACCAAAATGGAGGATGAATGTTGTAGAGTTCCTTTGAAGGTAGAGTTGTGCGCGATTCGTCTTGTACAACTTTGGCCTCGAAGCCGCCGATAAAGTATACTATATCGGGTTTCAGGGGAAATAATATTAATACTTTGAATCGATTCCGCCCCAGCTGGAAATAAAAATTCAACAGTCCAAGAGAGTGAAAGTAATTTGATTCTCGAGTCTCCCAAACTCGATTTTGTCTACGAGACGTTTGACTTTTTTCTGTATTAAAATCCGACGCGTAGTAATAGAAATTCGCGGGGAGTAGTTTTTCGGGTATTATGGCTGGTTGTATAGCGGAGTAGTGGCGAGCAATGGAATATGGCCGTTTCCTAATGTTTAAAATAAGTGAACTAAGAGCTAATAAACGATTTAATTACCAAACATTAATATGTATTGACCAATATTTCTTAATATACCTATAGGTACCTTAATTTTAAATCATTTAGCAAAAGATCATATTGTGTCTAATCATCGGACTTAGTAACAGAAAATAAAACGTTGCGTAAAGCTCAGTCGGCACGAACCTACGATACCGGACGCCTACGGAGTAAGCTTATTAGCGTACGCACAGTTCCGCTGGCATTATTTATGGGTGTTTTAACCTTTCGGGGCGGTTAATCTGGGGGACGTTACGTTACACAATAGGCACAACATCGGACGTTGCCAAGGCCAAGGACTTCAAATGGGATCAATATTATAAGGAGCTCCTTTGTCCTTGTATTGACGTGTTGTGTAGTATGTAGTACATACAGCGATGTGTGTTATGTGTGTACCAGATTATCGCGTACCTTGTGACAATTTGGTTGACTGAGTGGCGTTTGAAGAAAACTATTTTGAATTGTGTAGTTAAATTTTGCTATCAGCAATACAGGGATCATGCATGACTATCTTTTTATTTTTTAAGCATGGTAATAAGTGATATCAAGTTGAAGATTAGAAGGAAGAAGAAAAGAAGCTGGAACATAGTGAAAGGTTCTGTAAGCCATTATGTCGCAGCGTGAGGTGTACTTCGGAATAATGCGAAATGATGCGAGCGGATAAAATCTGCTTTCAGTACGAATTGAACCACGATTCTCTAAAACCAGATCTCCATCGATCATAGAAGCATCATCTTTTTTATCATGCTTATGTTAGTTTCACTTGATCGTTTTTTTAGGCATGATTTTATAACGTACGATAGATACACGAATGTTCGCGCGTTGATGTAACCGGACCATTATAGGTTCCTAACATTTAAGGATAACGAAACACCAACCAAATACCCTTTATTTTATGGAACCCCATATCAAATGATTACAAATCAACACTAAAATTTATATAAGAACAATTTTTTTATGAAATGTGAAATATAATTGATGCACATTATTATTTAATAGGTAATAATAAATAATTTTGGCTGAACCCTGATGACTATTCAACGGAACCCCTAGGTTCCGCGAAACCCAGTTTGGGAATCCCTGCATTATACAATAACCACAGCACCAAAGAAATAGATATCTTTTGAAGTCTATTTCTTTTGTGATCCCAATGTGGCGATCGTCTTTGATATCACAAAAGAACAGTCGAACAGTAGAGTACCTAGTTATATGTATACAGAAGGCACAGAATAAATGATTTATGCAAAATCAGATGTTCTCGTGTATTTTAGTTGCTTCGACCTCGTAATCTGGCAGCCTATCTATCAATTTAGACTGCCTTTCCTGCCGTAGTCAACACCAAATTCAGATGTTGAGGGCTGTATTGTGCTTCTAGGTGGGGCAGAAACTTACTCAAGTCATCTGTAGCGTTTGGGAAGTTGAAAATAATTTTGTCCGCGAGGAATTGCACTCCCGTCCCTCCCACGGCAAAGTTTCTAACGCATGCCATGGGTACATGATACACGTAAACATTCATATTAACATCCTATCTGATATCGGATTGATCCCGTTACTTTACATAGGTATTTGGATTTTTTTCACTGATAAACTGTACAAATTGAACAATTTGCGTCACAGCTTCATAATCGTTGCTATCTTTGACCGGTGCTGGCGTCACAGTTGTTCTGGATGCGTTAAGGCGGATATATTGAAAATCGCAGTTTAAGGGCCACTGAGAACATTGTAAAAAAAGACCACAGAATATAAAATATAAGAATGAAGTGTCTGTCTTGTCTGTTACCTCATCACGCTTAAACCGCTGAACCGATTTAGATTAAATTTGGTAAAGGGACAATTGAGTCCCGGGGATATATCGTTGATACGTAGGTAGCTATTAACAGTGAGTAGTCTACTTTTAATGGTTCCGTACCTCAAAAAAACGGAACCCTTATAGGATCACTTCGTTGTCTGTCTGCCTGCCTGCCTGACTGTCTAACTGTATAGAAAGTATTTTCGTACTTCAAAAAAGAGCAGTTCGCGCTATTTATAATTTACGAACAAGGGATTCTCTAAGAGATTTATTTAGAGAAATTAATATATTGACCTTAGCAGGACAATACATTTATGAAAATTTGATTTATGTCTATAAGAATTATAATACATTTGAAACCAATTTCCACGTTCACCAGTTAAACACAAGAAATAAAAATAAACTTGCCGTTCCAACGTACAGACTCCAAAAAACTAGAGGCTCATTTATGGGGAAATGTATAACGTTTTACAACAAAGTTCCACATAGTGTAACTTACTTGCCTTTTCATAAGTTTAAAGCGCATGTAAAAAAGACTCTAATGAGTAAAGGATAAGTCAACGATTATTTAAATGATGCCAATGCCTGGTGTTAATATGAAGTTATTATTCGTTATAATGACAATAGTCGTGTTGTTGTGTATAACTATTGATGTTAACAAATGTTGTTTGCAGAAAAGAACTGACACTGATTTTGAATTAGACTAAGTTATCAAATGTTTGGTAACAACATTATTTATTGTATTATGATTAATGTATACGTCTATAACTTATTTTTTGACATTTTAAGTGTATGTAAGCATACCGATTGTATTTTTTTAAAAAAGTTTCAATGACTATGTAACAAAACCAAAATTGTAAATGGCGATTTAAAAGAGGAGATAAAAAATTTGACCTTTCGAGTTTCTTGCCTGTTCTTCTCGAGAAGGCTCTCCCAATTTCCGAACAGGTGTAGATTCAACTTTTTTTTTTTTCATTACTACTTGTATTTGCAGACATCTTGAGTAGGTATATTCAGGATGTATGCACATACAAGGTAAAATTTATGTTTCCTTTAAATTAGAATGTTTTGCTTTGTTTTGACGTCAATAAGTGCCTGTAAAGGCCTAAGTTGAATAAAGATTTTTGAATTTGAATTTGTCAAAACCCTGTGCCTGTTGCTCAGGTACGCGTAGAGATTAAACTGAAATTTATATCAAATATTCTGATCTACAGTATTTTTCATCAGTAAAAATCAATTTTGTAAGTTAACGCGAACAAAAAATATAATATGACCGTTTATGTCGCATATTTTTGCATACGAGTATCTTTCAATTTCACGATAGAATCAAAACCTATAGGATACTTGCCGTTGACTGAAATCATGAAATTTTGTAAGAAGCAATGTCTTACAGTACATGTTTTAAAAATTCTAAAAATCGTAAATCTGTAGTTACAAACTTATATACGGAGTTATGCATAAGAATAGCTAATACTCGTATTATTAGTTATTCTTATGAGTTATGTTTGAACAGAACCCCGGGGCGCTAGTATTTTTTTTTATTAAGAAACTGGTAAAGGTAAACGCACATATCAGCACGCGCCGTACGCGCCGCATTATATTAATTAATTAACATGCCTCCTTCAACACCTGTATACCTACCGCTATTTTTGAAATTCGGCGCGTACGGTGCGGTTCAAATGTGCGAGATTTCATATAATTTTATACGCGTATATACAAATATGCGTTCAGCAACTTTAGTTCTTATTAACATTGTCCAAGACCGTCAATGGGTACAGTCGCCTTAAGCTGACGTCTTCGCTCGCCCTGAGACCTGCGGCCGTGACCATTAATGTCACGGTCACTGTGTAGGAAGCTGAATGTACGTAGATGAATGATCATAGTAAAATGAAAGCGTCCCGTTGTGAGGAAAGTTCGTTTTGAAGTTGTCGCCAGTAAATATTTGCGTAACACGAATATATTAGCTTCGTTTGTCTAATATGCGACTATCTACTATGCTGGCAAGTGTTGTTAATGTTCTTAGAAAAAATCTGGATTCCACGATATGTCTGTATTTTAAGCGGGAATGTAAGTGTCTATAGCAACTATATTCGCTTGAAATCAGACAGTGAAACCTTTTTTCGATACAGTTGTCAACCTTGGAGTACCTTCAGAGGCTTATAATTAGGATTCGAAAATCAAATCTTTTGCATAAGCAATTTTAGTTAGGCTGATAGTGCTAATTGCGAATCGTTATCGTTCCATACATTGCCATACATTGCAAAGAAACGAACGGGAATGATACTTTGATTTCAGGACCCGAGTTTTAATATAAATTGAGCAAACTCCTTCTAGTTAATCCGTTTCCGTGTAAACAATGAAACGAAGTTACATGTGTAGTCGTCACTTAGCCCGCGTGAGGGATTTTATTGAGTTTGCGAGAGCTCTTAGGAGCAGGGAGTCCTGTGGAGTCCAATGCATTGTGTGTTTGCGTCACGTGGAGATTCAGACCCATTGTCTAGCTAGACAACATTAAAAAAAATGTACAAATGTTTTTGTTTTAATCATTCATTACATCTTTACTTTGTTCTCATTTCGTTTCATTAAAAGAATCTTCTGCATGAGTAGATAAAAATAGCCTAATTGATTGACACCCTACCGACGCTGCTTAAGACAAATGTTAAGACATTTGACAGCAGCCATTACAACTTTTGAATTGTGTCTAAATATTAGGTTGGGGAAAAAGTCTTTTCGCATTATAGTATGTATAAACTTGTAATAAAATCTCTTTGGCTATACTATTTGTATCTGGGTGGTTTTGGTATCATTGAAAGTTTAAATTTTAAAGAACATAATTCCAAATTCAAATTAGGAAAATGTGTGATTTTCATTTGTTTTTCGTACCGCCAAGATGAGTGAATCTAATGAAGAAATTCGATACATTTTAAAATTTTACTACAAAAAAGGTAAAAATGCAACGCAAGCCGCGAAAAAAATTTGCGATGTTTATGGACCTAGTGCAGTGTCTGTGAGAGTAGCACAAATTTGGTTTAAGCGTTTTCAATCCGGAAATTTTGATGTCAAAGATGCACGTCGCTCTGGTCGCCCTATTACAGATAAAATGGATGCCATTTTTGAAAAAGTGGAGCAAGATCGGCATGTCAGTAGTTACGACGTAGCTGAAGAACTGGGAATTGACCACAAAACAGTTTTGGCGCATTTGAAAAAAACTGGGTACACAAAAAAGCTCGACATTTGGGTACCTCACGAGCTCACTGAAAGAAACCTAATGAACCGTGTACTCATTTGTGATTCTTTATTACGACGTAATGAAACCGAACCATTTTTGAAGAAGCTGATAACTGGTGATGAAAAGTGGATCACGTACGACAAGAACGTGCGAAAAAGGTCGTGGTCAAAGGCCGGTCAGGCTTCACAGACTGTGGCGAAACCCGGGTTAACTCGCAACAAGGTGATGCTGTGTGTGTGGTGGGATTGGAAGGGCATTATTCATTATGAGCTGTTACCACCAGGCAGGACCATCGATTCTGAACTCTACTGCGAACAACTGATGAGATTAAAGCAAGAAGTTGAGAGAAAGCGGCCGGAATTAATCAACAGAAGGGGTGTGGTTTTTCATCATGATAACGCTAGACCTCACACATCTTTAGCCACTCAGCAAAAATTAAGAGAGTTTGGCTGGGAGGTGTTAATGCATCCGCCGTATAGTCCTGACCTTGCACCTTCAGATTTCCACCTGTTTCGGTCTCTTCAGAATTCTTTAGGCAGTGTCTGGTTAACATCACGAGAGGACTGCCAAAACCACTTGTCGCGGTATTTTGACCAGAAGTCCCAAAATTTCTATAGCAATGGGATCATGTCCCTACCTACAAGATGGCAAAAAGTTATCGAACAAAATGGTACCTACATACTTTAGTTAAATGTAAATAAACTATATTAAAAAATGTTTTGAATTTTCTTAAAAAATGCGAAGAAACTTTTTCCCCAACCTATTACATAAGTAAAAATAAAATTATTAAAAAATCTTCTTTAAATATAAGCTTTTAGTACTTACTCGTCAAAAGGAATCAAACGAGCCCAAACTTGATGGGGTTGTGTGATTGCGGAGTTTCTATGGCCACCTTCCAGCTCCAGCATTAAATCAGCCCCATATCATCATAATATTGCATCGTCACGCGATATACATATGCATGCAAAATTTCAGCTCAATCAGAAGCCGGGAAGTGGGTCAAATTTAACTTGCAAAATTTAATTATACAGACACCGAGACAGGTGAATGTAAATAATAAAAGCTTGTAATTATTCGCTTCAGTTTCAATTATTAAATGTAACTACAGATACGCCTTATAAAGAATATCACAATGTCACATTTGAATTTGATCCACAGTAAACTCGTTAAAGCACCGGCTTTGCGTACTTATATTATTAAAAAAAATAGATAACAAATTGTTTATTCGGACAAGTGTAAGTGTGCAGAGATTACGCGCCTTCCGTTTTAAATGTTGGGCAAATGTTTGCCGCGAGCTCGTTACTAATGCGCGGATATAAACGTGCGCGCTTCATAATTAAACGTTGGGCAAATGTTGCGATCCGTTTGTGTTACTGTATTTGTTCGTTTGTATATTGTATATTGCAACATTTACGCTTAGCGGAAAGGAAATGATGATTTTCGAGGAGATAAGTCTGTTTTTTATACAGCGCTCCGATTCTGCCCTGCGAGCATAGACTTTTTGATCGACAAATATCGATCGCAGAAGTATCTGTCCTTTTCACACCTTAGGAATATCTGTCAAATTTATCGATTTTTGTCGAGTATGTCGATCTTACCTGTCAAATTTTGTTTATCGAGTTCCATGCTCGCAGGGCTGATTTAGGATGTCTAAAATAGAGAGTGAAGTCGGTGACAATGACAATCCTGGAAAAATGTAAGGACTAATTAATTAGTAGTTTGTTAAAATTTGGCACAGACTCCAATTTTAAAATATAATTTTGTATGTTTATTATTTTTTTACTTTTTTGTGTTTTTTATTACAAAACAATTTATTTATTTATTATAATAAAATAACTATCAACAAAATTCGTCTATGATTCATAGTGTCACGTTATTGACGTATTGACATAAAAAATTAACGAGCGAACGCTGCTACCGTTCTACCGGTTAGGAAATTGTGCCCAAAATTCATTTTCCCAGAATAACCGCAGTGTGCCCGAAATGGTTATAAATGGAAATTAATATTTCATACTTGAGCTTATACTATTTAGCTATCATGTCTTGCGGGCTTGATACATTGAATAACATAGTGGGTGACCCGAATATGTCTAGTAACAAGGGCGAATGTGGCCCCGAGAATTTGAATAATAATAAATCCACGGGCCTGTACGTGATAGAAATAGGGATCCCTTTGCATGCGCCGTCATTTCTTATTCCCGGTTGCTTACGCGTCTAACGCTGATAAATGTCCGTGTTTTAATAAGCCCTTTATGTTTTATTCATTCTCATTGTTAAACAATTCTATTTGCACCCTATAAATTTTAGACACTGTTGTGTAAATTGTGGGCCGTTTGTTACATTTGAAGCCTTGGTATAAGTCAGTGGGATTCCCAGCTGTATACACAAGCTAGATATACCACAATTTTGCTCCCGTGACTCTTTGATTCATGTTGATCCTTGTCTCCTAGGCTATTTACTTGTTCATGTTACTAATGATCTACAGCAAAATGGTTTTCTTTTCTGATATTTCGATAATCACACAACCAATGAATTTTTTAGGTATATTTGGATAATAATACAAAAAAATCGGTCCGAATTCTGTTGAATTTTGCATAGGTACCTACAAATAGTTTAGCTATTTAACCTGGATTAAAACAGAAAATCATAACCATGAAATCTCTTTAGATAACAATACACTAAAAAAGCTGCTGTCCGGATACTGTTGAATTTTGCATACAGATAATTTACCTTAGAAAACTCTGAATTCTTAATACGAAGTTGCAGGTTGGCTAGTGCTAAGAAATTATGCCAAGACAATCTTTAAGGCACGTGACGCAGATTAAGTACATACATCCGCGTACACGTGGCAGGAGCTGTGGTGTCACATTGCAGCCCACACATCAACCGCATGCGGCCAGGCCAGGCCAGCGCGGAGTGGCGCTCGAGTGGCTCGTTTCATTAAATGAATTCTTCCTTCTTGCCTGGCGATTGGCAAATTCCCCGGTCGACCAGCTGGGAATTCGATTATGCCTGTCGCGCGCCTGTCTTGTTTGCTTGTGGGCTCCTCGTAATGGAACGTGCCTGTTGCTATTTCTGTTTTTCTCCGAAATCTAGGCATTGCGTTGCGATGTATAATGTAATGTGTGTACGAGATGGCTCTTGGGGATATGAACGTTATCTTAAGATAGTTTCAGTTTCAGATTGGCAATCGAACTATTATGCAGACTTTCCTAGGATCTAGGATTAGGGTTGAAGTTTTTATGTAATCAAGTTTACTGGAATTGAACAGACGGATATAGAGTTAAATGTAATAGGTTGGGGAAAAAGTTTCTTCGCATTTTTTAAGAAAATTCAAAACATTTTTTAATATAGTTTATTTACATTTAACTAAAGTATGTAGGTACCATTTTGTTCGATAACTTTTTGCCATCTTGTAGGTAGGCACATGATCCCATTGCTATAGAAATTTTGGGACTTCTGGTCAAAATACCGCGACAAGTGGTTTTGGCAGTCCTCTCGTGATGTTAACCAGACACTGCCTAAAGAATTCTGAAGAGACCGAAACAGGTGGAAATCTGAAGGTGCAAGGTCAGGACTATACGGCGGATGCATTAACACCTCCCAGCCAAACTCTCTTAATTTTTGCTGAGTGGCTAAAGATGTGTGAGGTCTAGCGTTATCATGATGAAAAACCACACCCCTTCTGTTGATTAATTCCGGCCGCTTTCTCTCAACTTCTTGCTTTAATCTCATCAGTTGTTCGCAGTAGAGTTCAGAATCGATGGTCCTGCCTGGTGGTAACAGCTCATAATGAATAATGCCCTTCCAATCCCACCACACACACAGCATCACCTTGTTGCGAGTTAACCCGGGTTTCGCCACAGTCTGTGAAGCCTGACCGGCCTTTGACCACGACCTTTTTCGCACGTTCTTGTCGTACGTGATCCACTTTTCATCACCAGTTATCAGCTTCTTCAAAAATGGTTCGGTTTCATTACGTCGTAATAAAGAATCACAAATGAGTACACGGTTCATTAGGTTTCTTTCAGTGAGCTCGTGAGGTACCCAAATGTCGAGCTTTTTTGTGTACCCAGTTTTTTTCAAATGCGCCAAAACTGTTTTGTGGTCAATTCCCAGTTCTTCAGCTACGTCGTAACTACTGACATGCCGATCTTGCTCCACTTTTTCAAAAATGGCATCCATTTTATCTGTAATAGGGCGACCAGAGCGACGTGCATCTTTGACATCAAAATTTCCGGATTGAAAACGCTTAAACCAAATTTGTGCTACTCTCACAGACACTGCACTAGGTCCATAAACATCGCAAATTTTTTTCGCGGCTTGCGTTGCATTTTTACCTTTTTTGTAGTAAAATTTTAAAATGTATCGAATTTCTTCATTAGATTCACTCATCTTGGCGGTACGAAAAACAAATGAAAATCACACATTTTCCTAATTTGAATTTGGAATTATGTTCTTTAAAATTTAAACTTTCAATGATACCAAAACCAGCCAGATACAAATAGTATAGCCAAAGAGATTTTATTACAAGTTTATACATACTATAATGCGAAAAGACTTTTTCCCCAACCAATATTTAGGTTTTTTAGAATTAAAATGTAAATGTATACTTACGATATACGATTTATTTATTAATGCTTTATGTACATTGTGTACAACGGCGGACTTAATGCCTGAGGCATTTTCTACCCATCGACCTTTGGTTGGTGCAGAGAGCAACTGTGGTAGATGTACCAAAAACAAAATTAACAATTTACAATGAAATCATTTAAAAATATTTCAAACCTAATACATAAATATAACAAAGAAATGATGCTCATACTTATTCGTTTTTTTAAATTACAGTGCCTGCTCTTAATTCAAACATGTTTGTCCTATTAAAGATCTGGAATTTGATTATCACTATAGTTTTTACTGGTTTAATATGGATAGCTACGTTGATAATACAGGTACCGACGATTAGGTGTAATAAAATGTAAAATCCTTACCGAAATCCTTATTTTCATTTGTTAGAGCAGTTTTGAGAATTTGTCACCTTGTTCTCAGATGTCTGGTGTCCAAACTATTCGACGTCTGCTCGAAATCCACCCCGGAACAAATGGAGCACCTGGAAGAGATCAGGATCCCGTGGGGGAGCGGCATTGTCGGCTACGTGGCGGAGAGTGGTGAACCGGTCAATATCCCTGACGCGTACAAAGTGAGTGTGGACATTGCATTTTTGCAAACTATGTTAAAATCGAGGAACTAGGACCAGAGGAAGACTCATTGCCAGAGTCGTCTGCGTGAGTATCGCCGTCTTACCTACAAACGGAAAACATCGAAAACAACCGCCTAACTAATCGAATACAATTGTAAAAAAGTAGTTTGGCCCTAAAAATAATTTACAATCACAAGAGCAACTCTATATCATTATTCTGCCTAGATGTGTCGGTCATCTCCGAAAACACGAAGTTAGCCGATGCCCATTATATATCTCGAAGTACTGTATTGCTGTGTTCACTGATGGGTAAGACAGACAGTGAAGCTACTGGGTACTGTGACTTGACATATTGTAAGTTGGTAACGTACATTGAGGTCCCTGTAGGGATTGTAAATTCATAATCTGACAGGGTACTATCTAATTTTTAGCAAGCGAATGCAGCCACTTATGTACTATCAGGTGGACAACCTGCAAGTTTGCTAACTTAGTTGGAAAAGAAAAAACTGTTAATAATTTTAACGTAATCTGATTATTATGATTGCCAGTAGTTGTTGTGCATTTTGCTATTTTGTTATGTAAAGTATGTAAAGTCGTTAATGAAACTTTCCCACAATATATATAAGTATATCTATCACTAGAAGAAAACAACACTTACGAGTATAGCACGTTAATGTGATGATTTTAAATTTTAAAATTCTGCTTTTTATAATTAAAAAAGAAGAATGTTTTTCATTTGTAACATATTCTAATATTTTATAGATAGTAAAGAGTATTTAGTAAAGACCTTTTGTTATTGCAAAAGATCGTTTAGAAATTCCCAATTATATCAATTATGGGTAAGCGAAGGGAGCCAGGGTTAGTGGAGGTAAATGTTGTGCATAATAAGGCGCATAACACATTGCACCGGACACCGCTGCGGTGTACGGAGGGACGAAAACCGCATGCGGCTGCGGCGGCACGGAACCGTGCCACCGTACGGTCTGCTCCGTATCACCGTCCGGAGCTGCGGTGCACGACGCCCCGCATCGCCGCATTATCTATGTCGAGATCTATTACGCGTATGCACGTCCTTTCTACGCAAAAATCCGTACGATACTGCGGCACAGTGTGGCATACCCCGCGTACCGCACCGCATCACCGTCCGGGAGTGCGGTGCCGTCGCGCGCGCCGCACAACCGCACGGGCATGCGGTGTGAGTGTGTTATACCCTGCGGTTTTTGTATACAAATTAAGATTCTTCAGTCAAAATTAAAAACCGCAGCGCCGCACACCGGAGCGGTGTCCGGTGCAATGTGTTATGCGCCTAAAACCGCTTAATCCTACACATGGGGGTCGTCAGTTCCAACCACTGCTCGTGGCTTCTTTCTCTCTAACGTAATAGATCCGGCATCTGTTAATCCATGGTATGCTAACTTAACATCCCCTGTGTTAACTTTTCAGTAATTATGTGCTCCTCTTAGGCTTTTGATATTATGAAAATTGACCTTCCGATCTAGTTTTGTAAGATGTAAGATGAAAAGGAATTGAAAGAGGGCATTGACAGAAAATTGATGAGGCTTGAATTTCAGGATTTGTCCAAAAAGGAAAAGTTGTAAATATCAACGCCTTCGAACTGGAAGCCAATGAACTAAGTATTTGATATTGTGAATTTTGCATTCCAAACGCAAACCTACACACATAACTCCAGGACCTTTACTCGAACAGCCATAACAGAATTGAAAGATTGCTGAATTCAATTCACAGTGCCAATCAGTTCGTCGACACCAAAGCCAGAATACCGCTTTTGATTTACTGCAAACAATTGATAAGACATTCGTGGTTAGCGTTAATAAATTTGAAGTCAAACTTAAGCCAACCAAGATAAATGGTTTCGACGAGAATATTCAAAGTTCTAGCCGGGCCGAGGCGCAAATTGTCTGTCTTGGTCCGAAGTTGTTTGGCGTGAAAGTGATAGACATTTTCATTCACACAACAACAACGAAGGGCCAATCAAAGATATAGAAATGGATGGCGAGTGGTGAGATTCGAAGCGCCTGGATATAAATGAACGCGAATCTATCACGACGTTGAAAGCATTAACAATTATGTTTGTTAGGTATATATTCCTTTAGCTTTCTAAAGAGATAATATTACTAAAATTAAAAAAAAAATTATGAACGGATCTGGCTTTAGTGTGAATTGATATGACTGTGCTAGAATATACTACTAAGTAGTGAATGGATTATGCAATGATTACAATTTATAGTTTTGTTCAATTTTATAAAATTATTAACTTTTAGTATTTCATTGTAGAATATTAATTTAATTGTTGAACTTTACTAATATAATCGATGATTTTTTTTAATTTACGCTTGATGGACAACGAATTTGTTTCCTTATTTAAGACTGTGTTTAGTAATGAATCACGAGATCAAATGACATATGCTCATGCATAAATCTGGACATATATCTTGTATCTCATTTTTTTAAAAAAAAATTTAAAAACGTCGCCCCACACTAAGATTTTCTCCTGTGTCGTGGGTGCAGTTACAAACATAGAATATCACATGCACATACGCGCAGACCGGAACAAATTTCTGTAGGCCATACAAAACATTTGTCCCGTACGGGAATCGAACCCGCGACCCGTTGCGCAGTAGGTGATCACTCGACCTCTGCGCTAAACATGTCGTCGTCGTGTTAAAACGTGTTTAAATTTCAAAATAACCGCTTAAGTGCTTTTCAGTCACCTTACCGCTGAGTTTCTTATTATTCTGTCGCTATACCGATGGTTACGTTAAATTTGTATGTGATAGTATTTATAGTTTTAGTATAATGGTACTGCTTTCGACTTTTATGTTCGAGGTAATATTTAGTGAAGCGATTTGTTCATTCAACATAAAGACTCTACAAAAATAGAATGCAAGATGTTAATTTGCTACATTCGGCGATAAGGGTTTAGACTTGCGATAATTTATGTATCTTTAAATGCAGTTTGAATCGTTTTTAAAGTTAAAAACATTTTTTTTTTCAATTAACATTTTCCATTTACGGTGTTTAAGGTTCTTTTTCTCCAGGTAAGGAGGTGAGGCCTGAAGGCGACATTAACTTTTTATACATTTCTTTGGACTGCTTATATAATATGTACCTATAATGCCTATTTCAAATAGCGGTTCTCTAATGCAATAATTAAAGTTACTTGGAAACAATATATTTTGATGGGCCACAAACTTCGAGAGTGTCTTTAGTTTCGACAAATACAACGCACACTACATTAAAAAATCGGCTCGACTCTAGCAGTCTACACTTTCGCAGCGTTGCTATAAATTTAAATGCACACTGCATGATTTTAAATGCAACACCCGAAACGAAAACTTGAATGAAAATAAAGAAACTTTTTAAGTCTAACTGCGCTCTCACGCTGCAGGCCACATGTGCATTTTAAAGGATTTCAAGTTCAGGGGAATTTTAGCTGTTAAGTAAGAGAGCAATTAATTCAAGTGTCTGGCTGTCTAGTCACACAGTGGCGCATAGGGACATTAAGTTCGTCTACCCTGCTTTTTGTGACGTGCCATTAATGTTCTGTTGTGTCCCTGCTCTTTTGAGACGTCTGTTGGAATGATACTGCTTTAACAAAAGCATTTGATACGTAGGATTTAACATGGTGCTTTAAAAGGTGTTGACCTTCCTATTATATCCTTTATTTTATACAATTTTCAAATAGAGACATAATTTAAACAAACATGTACATAATCATCATCGTTGTCACAGTTCATATACGTCCCCACCTCAACAGGGGGCTCGAGTCAATCCTAAGTTGGGGTGTTTAGGCCTTAGTCAATACAAAATAATAATAATATTTATGCATTAGACCAAAATAACAAATTAACTATTATAAATAAAAATAAAACAAGCAGCAGACACTCGATCAGTCATCCTGTCCTCAGCTGGTTCGCCCCC
This sequence comes from Schoenobius gigantellus, assembly GCA_963935595.1. Taxonomy (NCBI): domain Eukaryota; kingdom Metazoa; phylum Arthropoda; class Insecta; order Lepidoptera; family Crambidae; genus Schoenobius; species Schoenobius gigantellus. The sequence continues at coordinate 13,652,822 of OZ012558.1, forward strand.
CGCCGTCGGAAGAGGATGCTCATTGCTTACAATTTATTAGATTTCTTTTTTCTTTCTCTTGTTTGATTGTCACTAATTGAATCCAAGTAAAAAATAATGCACTTATTTTCTCATAGTCGGTAGTAAAAAGTAAAGTGTTCAGCTCGGGAGCAACACTATTTTAAACTCGAGTAACGTATACTTTGAATCCCTCGCTACGGTCAAGAGTCTACCTTAGAATCCTTCGCTCCTATCTGTTTTCAAAAAACACACTCGCCTTAAAAATAGTTCTTTGCTCCCTCGGTAAACAATCTACTATTTAAATACAACTAAGAAGCTCTTGGTCTTCACCTCACCTGATGGTATGAATGAATAAAAATTATTAATGAATGAATGAATTATGGTGAGTGACGATTGCTTGGGTACCTCCGTCTTACCAATTACTGCCACAAAGCAGCAGTGCTTAAATTGCTGTGCTCCGGATTGATCGGTAAGATATGGCAGTGAAATTACTGGGTACCGTGACATTATGTCAAAAGTTGGCAACGTCCACTGTGGTTCTTGTGAGGGTTGCAGTTTTGCTGCGAATCTTACAGGAGCCACATGTATTATAAGTGACTGTTACCGCTTACCATCACGTGGGCAGTTTGCTTGTTTGCCAACTTAATAGCAACAAGAAAAAATGATGGAAGTCACCTGGACTCAATGAATTTTCATATTCAAGATTTAAAAGAGCGAAACCCTTGACACATCAAAGGAGTTTAAGGCGTTTCGAATTCTCTCTCGGGCGACTATTGAATGAATGATGTGCCAATAACCCCTAATGCCCGGTTTCTATATTCATTTCTAATTTCATGATCCTAGGTTTTGATTCATTTGTGAAATCGCAAAATTTGCGAGGATATTCGATATAAACGGCCATAATAATATCTTTTAATCGTCTTGACTATCAAGTAGGTGTACTTATATTTTTTTCACAGCCGGAGTATTTGATACGTATTTCAGTTTAATATCACTACGCGTTCCCGAGAAAATGATCTTGTCAGACAAACGGGCATCACAGTCATCCAATAAGAGTTCCGTTTTTTCCTGTTGATTTACGGAACCCTAAAATGATATGAGTTCTCGGAAAATACTGTTATGACACAGTTTCTGTGTTTGCAATCATTTTTCCGTAGAATCTGTACTTACCTACAATACAATTTGCATTACAGTATTCTTTTATCTTTACATCTGGCTTGAATAAATTTGACATATATATTATTTTTTACACTTGCCACCGCAAATTACAATATGTGATAAGGTTAAATTTATTTTCAAAAAAAGTATTGTATTGTGAGTTAGGTTATGAGCAAAGGTAACATAAAATTTCGTGTTCATTATATTCGTTTTTTTTCGCGTTTCATAGTCTGTTGTTCTCTGACTCTGCATTCATTTAATACTGGCCATAAACGCACAGTTTCAACGTCCCTCGTTAACGCACCTCGGCTTTGCCTAGTTTATTATCTTTAGTTCCATAAACTCGCAGTAAATGTGCTTCATAAGTGCATAATAATATACCCTAATAAAAGCAGGTTACTACGTTTTGTGCATTTTGACTGTGTCTTCCGAGATGTAAAGTTCAAAATTTTCAAATTATACTAAGACAATCGACACGTTACAGGCACCTAAATGGACTATTGGAGCCGTTGCTTTTTCGATGTTGAGTCAGGGGTGATAGAAATAGAACTCTTTTATAGAGCTCCTCGAATCCGACCCCTGGGGACGGCCGTACCGACTGGTGAGGGGGAAGTACCAAAACGGTGCTCCCCCGATACACCAGTTGGATGAGGGGCTCGTGCAGAGGGTACTATGGTCGCTCTTCCCCGACCCTGGACCCTTCGAGCCCCCGAGGATGGTCGCCCCCAGCGCCTCCCTCGAAGTGGAGGAAGCGGGCTTTCCCGAGTCGGACCTAGAGTTCAACGCGGTGAGGGAGCGGTTCCGGCGCAAGGGGAAAGGGAAGGCGCCGGGACCGAAAGGGGTGCCAGCGAGGGTCCTGTGCGTGGCACAGGGCCGGCTGGAAGGTGGGGCGACTCTGCCTTCTGCGGAAGCCGAATCGCCCCGCCGATGCCCCGTTGGGGTACAGGCCGGTGGTGCTGCTCGACGAGGCCAGGAAGTTTTTTGAGAAAATTCTCGCTTCCCGGCTCGTCGAGCATCTGGAGGGCCCGGGACCGGACTTGGCCGAGTGCCAGTACGGTTTCCGTACCGGCCGGTCCACCGTGGATGCGGTGGCCCACCTCAGGAGGTGGACTGAGGAGGCCACGTCGGCGGGGGAGGTTGTTCATTCAACAGCCTCCCCCACGAATGCATAGAGGAGGCACTGCGTTTCCACGGAGTGCCCCTCTACCTCCGCTCCCTCATCACCGATTACCTCCGCGGGAGGGAAATCGTGTATGAGGGGCCGGACGGTCGAGTCCACAGGTGGCCGATGGCGGCGGAAGTACCCCAGGGTTCCGTGCTGGGCCCTCTGCTCTGGAACCTGGGGTACAACTGGGTTCTGCGGGGCAACCTCCTGCCGAATATGGAGGTTGTCTGCTTCGCCGACGACACCCTTGTCGCGGCGAAGGGACGCACGTATAAGGAGGCGGTCCACCTGGCATCGGTCGGTACGATGATGGTCGTCCGGCGCATCCGCCTCCTCGGGCAGGACGTGGCCGTCGAGAAGACGACGGCCATTACGTTCAGGCCGCCGCGTCGCCGCAGACCCCAGGCGGGGCTCCGTGTCCGAGTGGAGGGGGTGCAAGTCCAGATCGAGAGCTCGATGAAGTATCTCGGTCTGGTGCTGGACCCCCGATGGGATTTCGAGGAGCACTTTAAGCTCCTCACGCCAAGGCTGTCTGCCGCCGCGGCAGCCCTCGGTCGGGTCCTCCCCAACGTGGGGGACCGGGCGCAGCGAGCCGTCGACTTTATCAGACGTTGATAAAGTCGATGGCGCTGTACGGAGTCCCGATTTGGGCGGAGCGTCTCGCCCCCCGAACGGTGGCCCTCCTGCGTAGGCCGCAGAGGGCCATTGCCACCCGGGCCGTGCGGGCCTACCGTACGGTTTCTCACGGGGCGGCCTGCGTTCTAGCGGGCTCGCCTCTGTGGGATGTCCAGGCACGCGTCCTTGCGACCGTGCACCGACATCGGGTGGCAGCGAGGTGTCGGGGGGAGCGCCCCCTCCCGCAGGAGGTGGCGCGCACAAGGCTCTTGGCGCAGAGGGAGGCTCTCCGCCAGTGGGCCGAGACACTCGCCCACTCAGCTCCCGGCCACTGGATGATCGAGGCCGTTCGTCCAGTGTTGGACGAAGTGGCTGCCCTGTCGGCGCCCAACCCACTCCGGGTTGGGCGCCGGCAGGGCAGCCAGCCTCACCTACCGGATGGTGCAGATGATGACCGGGCATGGCTTCTTCGGCCATTATCTGCACCATGTCGCAAGGAGGGAGGAGACGCCGCAGTGCCACCACTGCGGCGCTCCCGACGACACGGCCTCGCGCTGGGCCTAGGTAGGGGTGCGCACGTCGCGCTGACCAGCGTCGCATGCGAGATGCTGACTAGCGCAACGGCGTGGGAGGCTGTCACCTCCTTCTGCGAAGATATGATCTCGCAGAAGGAGGCAGCGGAGCGGGTGCGAGAGGTTAACCCTCTTGCCGCACCGCTCCGGCGCAGGCGGTTGGGTAGGAGGAGGCGCGCGTTCCTAAACGCGCGCCACCAACTCCCCTAAGCAAACTGGGGATGAAATGGCCACAATGACAACCGGTCGGGAGTCACTTTTCTACCCCTGGCCTGCCCGTCTGGGGGGTCGAATTATGGCACTTGTCGACCCCCCCGTAGAGGTCTAGTTTGGAAAGTAGGCCTGCGTCATGCCTACTTTCCAGGGGGCGCACTCGGGGAATGGCTAACGCCGATCCCGAGTGTGTCTCTACGGAGGTAGAAGTTGCTCTGGAGGATGGTTTAGCCAGGTATGGGGTTTATACCCGAGTCCAATGGCATATCCTCGGGGCGACCTTGTCACCTTTCAGCCCCTTGTTGAATCGCAAAGAGATTCCCCCGCCTCAAAAAAAAGGGGTTATAGAAATAAGAGCATTAAATAGACCTATTGGACGCATTATACGTATTGCCCACATAGATGTGGAATGTTTCTTTAGGATCATAAAGGAGACACAGGGAGAGACTACTAGAGTCGTCTGCATGGGTAAGGAGAGACAGAGAGAGACTCTGTACTAGAGTCGTCTGCATGGGTACTCTATATTAGCTATTTCTGCCGCCAAGCAGCGTGCTGGCATTGCAGTGTTCCGGTATGAAGGCTAAGACAGCCAGTGAAATTATTGGTGACTATGGCTGGTCATCTTATGTTACAAGTTGGCAACGTACAATGAGGTTCTTGTTGGGAATTGTTGATTTGCAAGTTTTACAAGAACCATGTACATGGTTCCTGTAAAGTGGAGAAAAATTAAATATTGGCGGTCTTATTACAAAAAAATTAAACACTGTCTAAAGTTAGACACTGTTCAAACATGATGCTGTCACTGTCTATACTTTTAAAACAAATGAAAAAGTGTTTAAGTGTTTAATTTTTTTTTGGAGTAGATTCGTGTTTGTTTAATAATGCATGTCAATGTCTTTATTTCATTGTTCTATCTGTTCGAAGTTAAACGCTTTGATAATGTACAAATAGTAGATCATCCTTAGTAACGTCTAGTTACGGTAACCGCGGTACGGTGTGGCCTGCACTTAAATCTAAAAAAAATATTTTCCACACCACAGGCAGTTACTTAGTTATTTACCTGAAATTACACGAGTATTATATATTTACAAGTATAAATTTCTTTCTATCAAATTTCGTAGACTCGGTGACCACTGCTCGATGTGTTTTGTGGCGGGGGTGTGTAATATAAAATTATCGGATGATGTCGAGGAATAAAAATACATATATAAAAAAACTTACAACGCCGCTAATATGTCATTTCGCAAATTGATTCGTTCAATATCTCCAAGGTTATAGCGGAATGAGAATGGTGGAGAGGACAAAAAACGAAACGATAATACCCTTTTACGACGTGCCATTAAACAATGACAGTGTCAGAGCCCAATCCCCTCCCAGCTATTACGCAAACCGTTTGCGATGTACACCGAAACGCCAAAAGGAGAGTTTTTCTACAGCAACTTTTTATTGGTCTTATTCTACCTTACGTTATTATGCGTTACTAGGCTTTACAGTACGCCTCGGACCGAGATTACCAAGCGATCTGCGGGGCGGGCGGGACGTCTTAATGAAACGTATTTTATTTTCAAATGATTTTTCTGTGTCGTACATGTTTATGAACGTTTTGTGAAGCTCGCGTACTGCCTGCTCGGCGAATGGCGTTTGTATAGATTCAAAAAACAATATTTTCAATGGAAGCTTCCAATGAATCAAACAAAATGAGTGAAACAATTTGGAGGAAAAAAGCTACAAACGACACACGGTTAGCGCAGAGGTCGAGTGATCGCCTAATGTGCAACGGGTCGCGGGTTCGATTCCCGCACGAGACAGATATTTTGTATGGCCTACAGAAATTTGTTCCGGTCTGGGCGTATGTGCATGTGATATTCTATGTTTGTAACTGCACCCACGACACAGGAGAAAATCCTAGTGTGGGGCGACGTTTTTTATAAAAATAAATAAACAATAAAAATAAAACAGAAATCTTATTTTAAATCGAGTTCATGCTTACCACCTCCGTAGTCTGGGGGCTGAGACCACCGGGTGTTGATCGGTAGGTCCGGGGTTTGATGCCCCATGAAGGCAGAAGGTTTTCTGCTTGGTTTGGTTGGTGGTAGGTCTTCTGCGCCCGCCTGGCTAGCTACCACCGTCTTACCTACGTTTGTAATAACAATGTTAATGGCATTGTTGCGTTCCGACAATTAGAGAAGGTTGTTGAGGAGTCTAGGTGAAGCTCGCTTCCATCCTCGACCTTATCATTCATCGCCACCGTGCTACTCTTTAAGACAGAGATTATGTCACTGAAATTGTGAGATAATGAGTGACTCGAGTCCAGTCTTGGCAGCCCGTGCTAAGCCTGCTGGTGAGCTATCTTTGCGGTGGTGCGTTTTAGTCCCACCCTACCCCCAGGGGTAGTGACAGGGGTATGGTGTATATAAAAGAAAACAGTGGAACCCATTTAGTAATAATAATAATAATGACGAACAACTATAGAAAATATATCCTGAAGGACGGTACGGTTGACATCTGTCGGGCATGCCGCCGTCCCGGAGAGTCACTCAGGCATATTATCTCTGGTTGTTCTCATCTTGCTAACGGCGAGTATTTGCACAGGCACAACCTAGTGGCCAGGATCATCCACCAGCAACTTGCCATTCGATACGGCCTTGTCGAATCTGAGACGCCGTACTATAAGTACGCGCCAGTGCCAGTTCTTGAAAATGGTCGTGCGTTGCTCTATTGGGACCGCTCTATCATCACGGACAGGACTATTGTTTGCAATAAGCCTGATATCGTGGTGATCGACCGGTCCCAACGCCGAGCAGTGCTCGTCGATATCACTATCCCTCATGATGAGAATCTCGTGAAAGCTGAGAAGGACAAAGTCAGCAAGTACCTTGACTTAGCTCACGAGGTAACCGCCATGTGGAATGTTGATTCGACGATCATTGTTCCGGTAGTTGTTTCGGCGAATGGCTTGATAGCGAAGAGTCTCGACCGACATCTTAAGAGGCTCTCGCTTGAGGAATGGATCAAGGGTCGGATACAGAAAGCAGTGATTCTCGACACGGCACGTATTGTCCGGAGATTCCTCTCTCTGCAGCCCTAACCACCGGCAGCTTGGGCCTTGCCCCGCTGTTGGCGGCATACTAGGTTTAAGTTTTTTATAGTATTTTGTTTTATATATATATTGTAAAAAACTTAAATTTAAGGATATTTTTGAATAAATGGATAATAATAATAATATTCTTTATTTCAGGCACTTAATTTACCCATATTAATAAATTACATAATAGTTATAATATTAAAATTAGGTAAGTAACTACATTAATTAAAACCAAATCAAAATTAAAAATCAAAAATAAACATCAAATTTAAAATATTTAATGCACTAAAACCGAATACTAAATACAAATTAGATGCAAACAAGTGAACGTACATTTAGTTTACTCCATGTCCTGTTATGGTGGGCAACCTTAAGGGGAGGCCAATGAGTTATATTCGGTCGGTGTTTATTACCGAAAATTCTCACAGTTCATCTCTAAACCTCGGCGAAATTAGCCCAATTTGTCGGTTTTTACGCACTCCGAGCCTACAAATCTGAGCACCATCCTATTGTTGTCCAGGGGATAAATGTTGCAGACTCTTTTAACACGTTTAGTTTTAGGGCCCTCATTTCGATCTAATTCACGTACCTATACGTATTGGAAAACTCATTTTTTTAGTCCTGCAATATGTAAAAAGGAATTTTCTACATCTATACTAATATTATAATGCTGAAGAGTTTGTTTGTTTGCTTGAACGCGCTAATCTCAGGAACTACTGATTCAAATTGAAAAATAATTTTTGTGTTGGATAGTCCATTTATCGAGGCAGGCTTTAGGCTATATAAGATCACGCTACGAAGAATAGGAGCTGAGCATCAATGAAAAATGTTTCTCAAACGGGAAAAAATAGTATGTACTAGTATTATGGTATCTGTGGTATGGCGAAACGTAGTTCGCTTGCACAGCTAGTTCTTAATATGTGTGACAGTTTTTATAGTTTAGACTTTAGAGGATCGATTAAAATTATGACACATGATCTTAATCGTTGGGAAAAAATGTAATTGCGAAATTGCCGAATTGGAATTTTGGATAAATTACTTTTTCAGAAGATGTACTATTTATTAGATATTTTAAAACATTATACGTAGAAAATTCCTAAAACAAATAGTATAAATTAAATCTAATAAACCTAACTAAAAAATAAAACTAATTAAAATAGACTAGACTCCAACCCTGTATCGGGCGGCATGGAAGCAAGAAGGCTGGCTGCGTTACCTCGCTGAATCGCCATGCTGATTCTTTGCGCGAGGTAAGCGCCAGCCCTCCTGTCTCCAGAGGCCTCAATTAGCCGCGGAGAAATTTCTTTTAGAAATTTCTTAGCGTTTTTTCTATTTTCAGATTTTTTTTTTCAGAAGAACATTTTTCTTATATCTAACTATTTACCTATTGCTGATCAGAAAAGCTATTAATGGTACCGGAGATAAGTGATTGCGATATTACTTCTGCTCAAGCTAAGACTATTAAATGCGTTCTTTGTAACTAACTGAAAGCTCTTACAAAAGACAGATCAGTGAGTGTGTAAGGCTGGAGTTATGAATGCATTATCCGTGTGAAAACAAAATACGAGTTGATGTTATTCCTTGCGCGTAGTGTGGCGCGATCTTTTCTCCATTCTGCTTTTACGATTCGACTTATCGTAAATTTTTGAACGTGCCTACGTCGAGCTTGCATGTCAACCGCTTTTAGAACGAATGAAATGTCTCGATTTGAGGTTTCCTTTCATGTTTACGTCTGGTCTTATGTGCATTAACGTCGTCGGTGCGTCCCACATAAAAACTTGTGGTCCCTTTGAAGAGAGATCCGATCAATAACGTGTTGGGTAAATACCTAAAACAAGGAGAGATATGATCTGATCTGAAATGAAAATATTGACTTTCCCTATATCTTTGTCGCGAGTTCGTGACATGAATTCTGTGAGCGATCTAACATCATTTGTCGGATTTGTTACGATTTGGATCTTTATTGCCCAATGGTCGCTTCTGTGCGTCTAACAGCAAAGACACTCCGTGAAATATATTTTTTCTGAAATATGTCTTTCACATATATGCAAACATGTCAACCAAATCTTATACAACCTTCTTTGGGATAAATCGTACTTGCAGTACTGTTAGGACAGACAGCGGCGAGCATTTATCTATTCTTTTTTGGCGTGCTCGACCGGCCGGCGGGCAATGCAATTTGAATATCGAAAAAACTCCTTTAAAGCGCGCACATGATGACTAAAGAAATTATACATATATCTACTTAAGTTTGATTTAAATTTCGAACTGGCACGACAAAAAAAAATGCAACATTGATGAATTACATGAATAACAATGAAAGCTTAAAAAGAATGCTGTCTTTGGGCGTGTTGTTCTTATTTATTGTATAACATTAGTTTATCGATTGATTAAGTAATTTTAACACCCCCGGAATTTCAAAAATCGGCAAAACATTTATTTTATAATACGAGTATTATTGTTTAAATTTAGCCCCGCATTTTCAAGAAAAGTACCTACTGTAAGCCTTGACACCTGAGCATCGCGTCGATGCTGCAGTTGCGGGCTGCGGCAGTAATGGACTATTATTATAATTAAATTAAATATAAATAAATCCTTTTTTCAAATGACTATCCCTCAATCAATATTAAATGTTATTGGGCTATGGTACAGTTAAGAGTAAAATCATGGAAACATTAAATGAGATTCTGAAGCCCGTGGTAAAGTTACATAACCTACTAGTTGCAAGAATACTTTCAATGTATTTCTTCTTTATTTTGCGTATTCCGACATTTCCGACAGGCCTGTCCGACACGGCAACGATAAGGCTATATGAATGTCGCAAAGATGTCGGCTTCGGCGAGTTGAAAAACATCACATGTCATACATTTTACTTCGCCATTTTGCTTTGCCGGATAAAAAGAAAAGTGTAAAAACGGCCAATAAAATTAAAAGATTATTACCCAATGTTCTATCGGAATCGAAAGAGTTTTTTAAAGTGTTCGTGTTATAAGGCCACCATCGTGTCACAAGACAAGCGTCCACCATTTATTTATTTATTCTTTGACACGGTAACAAAATACAAATTACATCCTTACAATAGCATTGTACATAACTACAAAATTTTGTTAAAGGAGGATGGCCGATTTTACCCCACTATCAAGGTTGATGCCCAATAAAGCGGTATTTCTAATTAAATATATTTTATCAGAACATGATTTTTCAGTATAATATAAAACAGATAGAAGCTACGGTTTTTTTTTCGGCAAAAAATTAAAGACTTACATGCATTTCCTGTTACAAAATGGCTAGTACATATTTATGCATTATTTCTTTCATTACATTTTAAATATTTATTTCTAATAAATTATAAAATATATTACATTGTGATTACATTTCATCATTTCAAAAAGCATTTTTTTGCAATGACAAAAGGTTGACAGATCGCATAGAATATAAATCCCCGTTTTCCACCTAAGCAAGCATGCTCTGACGATGGTCAAAAACCTTAGAGCATTTACTCTATAAAAAACTAATGAATCGTGATGATGTTGAATATGCTACAACTCTGTACTTAGGTGGAACGCGCCTAAAATAAGTCGCAGTTCCCTTTGTTGCTTGTCACGTTGCATTCTTTGCGATTTTTGTTACACATTTGATTCGTTATTGTTGATAATACTGGATATCAATAGGTAAGTAATTAAGTATATTGATAGTATTATTGTAACTGACTTTTAATAATCGAAAGTTCAGCATAACTAGTTTGACGTCTTGCAACTATATGAGTCGCCTAGGTTAGATTAGGAGCAATTTTTATGAATATCTACGAAATTGTAGCTTTAATTAAAAAAACAATACTTGTTTTCTACTCAATGACGAAAAACGTTTAAAATGAGCCTAGAGTTGTTTCTGTTCATGGAAATTTGTAAGTGGGGCAAGTCTCCATACAAAAGTGGGCATCGTCCTTTGTATTTTAATAACGACCGAGCACAACTTTCGACGTAAATACCTATGTCAAGCTAGTCAAGAAATATAAAACCATTTAATTGTCACTAGTCCTTGCAGAGAATCATAGCTCCGCTTTCCGAAAACCTTATACTTTTCAGAAAAGATGTGATATTTTGGTGGAATATGTCAAGGTCTTCAAAGAGAAGATTGTACTTTCTACTCATACGTAAGAGTGTATGTTGGATTTACCATTAATTGGCTAGATGACAAAAAAAATTTTTTTGCTTTAATAGAAGCTTATTCGTATAATAAATCGAAAGAAAAAATCGGTTTTCGAATAACTATAAAAACAACCAAGATATAAGGTATTAAAGATTTTTCTCCATCTCTTTCTAGCAAAACGGCAATTTCCAAGGAGTTTATATGGCCGTACTCAACTATGACGTCACGGTTGATGTCGGATCTCTCTGTCTAATCGCCTTCAAATTAACAACTTAAAATGCTTGTATCTAATGTATTTCTTGGCCGATTTTAATTCTAATTTCACAGGACTGCATCTTTTTCCACGGTATTTTAATATTTAATGACGAGACGTAAAAATTAGAATTCAGTCATCATCCCAATTGGACCACACGCTTAATATGACATTTTTTATCAATATTATATTTGATAAAGTCCAAGACGCCAGTGTTATCAATAATCATCGTATTTTGTACAAATTAACAATTTATCCACCGACGATAGAAGGCGACACCGTGTCACCCGCACTCCCCAATATAAACGTTCAAGTTTTACTATTCAGCATTTTCGTGTCAGTATTTTCGCAACAGTGCCAAGTTTCACTGCTCTCGATTCTGGTTATAAACTACGTTTCGAAGGAAACTGCATTGCCACGAACGAGTCAGTTGGTAAGATAAACTGAATGAATTTCAAGTTGAAGGCTTGCAATCATATCTTTCGTTTCCCAACTTCGATGGAATTGCAATAAAATGCAAATGAACCATTCTTTGAATTGTTTTATGTGGAAACAATGAGAGGTATTTTTATCAAAATGCTGCAAACGGAATCTTTTCTTTTATTCTTTCGATTTATATCTTTATGCAAATAAATATTACTATTACTATGTATTTATATCGATACACTTTATTATAGGCTTGAAATATATTATTCATAATGTTACTGTAAAAGTCCTATCTACGGTAAATCTTAAGATTGACCGATAAAACTTAAGATTTACCAAATCTTATTGGTAAAAGTCCGAACAATTGTAAGATCATTGTCCATTTCGGACTTTTACCATCTATATGATGGTACAAGTCCGAAATGGAAGTCCGAATCGGTAAATCTTAGAACTTACCACCAAGACGCGGTAAATGTTGAAATTATGGTAAACATACATAAGAAAAAGCTGAAAACTGTAGGTGTAGGTTAGGTTAGATATTGTGACCACATACCTACATTTTATTTTCCTTCTACTTGTCAGGATCTTTAGTAAAGGGTCATATTCAAATAGTCACAACTCCTTAACTATTTGACTTAGATCTTAGGTCTTGACATCAGTTTTTAGGTAATACCTTAGTGCATCTAAAAAGTAAAAAACAAGGTATGTTATCAGGCTAGTTTTTTTGGAAAACAATTAAAAATTAAAAAAACAACCAAATTTTTTCACACTTTTTAAGTTTCAAGTATTTTTTTGAGGTTTTAATAGGAGTTTTTGATAAACTGTGTAGTATGAACTTATTGCTTACTTTTGCAGCTATCGAACGAAATCACTTTTATGCCTGTAGGACCTCTACATCGGTAGATATGGCAAAATAAATGAACCCAACCGTACTCAGAAAAAAAAATTAAAATGGCCGCCATTTCAAAACAGTAGATGCAAAATGCGTTATTATGGTGGATTTGTCGATAAAATTGATAATATTGCTTCGCCTTAACGGGTCGGACACCGGTCACCCGACACTATAAAAAAAATACGAAGAACATATTGCACTGCACAATGTAAAGAGGCTTTACATTTAGCTAAATTCAGTGAACTAAATGAAAGACTGAATCTAGGCACTTGACTAACATAAAGGGGAGGCTCCACGGAAGCTGAATGTGTCTGAATTTAGTGCACTGAATTTACCATAGTGTAAAGCGCACAACATTCACCAATTGCTGTGCACATCATCGTTGTCCTGCCCGATTAGAGCTCCACCTACCGGGTCCAATTGTACGTATAAACCTTCCCTGGACCACAGAATAAATAATAGTACTAAAGTACAGAAGGATCACTCTCGAAGAAAAGCCAAGTTTAGGTATGAAAATTTACCTACTCTTACTACCTTCATCTGACTGCACGGGAAATTGAAATTTATTGCATAACACGAGTGTTCCAATTCCGTTACGCGTCGCTGACCCGATACCGATTTAGCGATAAGAGAGCAGGGCTCCCACTCACCAATATGCAGTTATCGTTACAAAAATTACCAAGAAAAATCTAAATTACTACGTGCGTCGCGGCCAGCGTGCGAGCCGACCTTTGCCATACACCGGCCCGGCCGGTGCGCCGGCCAAACGTACCTAAACTGCGGAGTGAAACCCCCCTGCCTGGACCTAGGAAGGTTTATACGTAAAACTGGACCCGGTAGGTGGCTCTGCAATCGGGCAGGACAACGTCTGCGGGGCCCATTAGTCTATACAAATAAATAAAATTGAAGTGTCTGTTTGTAATGTCAAAATAACAAGTTTTTACTAAATGGGTATGAATGTATATCGGGTACCAATAACAAAAACACAATTTAATTTTTTTTGTCTGTCTGTCTGTCTGTTTGTTCCCGCTAATCTCCGGAACGGCTGGACCGCTTTTGACGGGACTTTCACTTATAGATAGCTAATTATATAAGGTATAACATAGGCTACGTTTTATCAAGATCTTAAAAATTGCCTACAAAAATCAAAATGCTGCCAAAAGTTACTATTCCAAGCGGACGAAGTCGCGGGCACAGCTAGTCTATACAAATATCTATACAAATAAATAAAATTGAAGTGTCTGTTTGTAATGTCAAAATAACAAGTTTTTACTAAATGGGTATGAATTTATATCGGGTACCAATAACAAAAACACAATTTAAATTTTTTTTGTCTGTCTGTCTGTTTGTTTCCGCTAATCTCCGGAACGGCTGGACCGATTTTGACGGAACTTTCACTAATAGACAGCTAATTATATAAAGTATAGCATAGGCTACTTTTTGCCGAGTTACTATTCCACGCGGACGAAGTCGCGGGCGCAGCTAGTATTAAATATATTTTTTTAAAACTTATAAGTATTTCAGGCGAGGTGAAGACCGAGGGCTTCCGTGTTGCTTGTAAAAGTACATTTTAAAATTGTGTTGACATTATTTTCTTTTACTAATACTGTTTAGCGAAATTTCCTTACATAATTACTATGGCAATGATATATATCAAAGTACGAAACATTCCTATTTTAATACAAAATAGCCAGCGATGAAAACTGTTCTAGCAACATTAATGTGAAACTTTCTTAACGCTGGAAGATATTCTTACTGATATATGTACAGACTGATTTAGTGCTCTTTGTGGAGATAAAAAGAAAGCGTTACTTATGTATGGACTTGATATTTAATCTCTCTAGTGTCTAGTATAGCAATTTAATGTTTGATTTATTTTAAATCATAATAACCTTTTATCGTCCTTACGTCTTTCAAGAGTATTAAAGTTAGCATAACGATATTTATTTTTGAAGATGTAGCAATATTTTTCTTTAAATCTTAATATTCGATACTCATAAATCTCGATAAATTTGATATAAATTATTCACATGGACAAATTTACTGAAGCTTCAACAAACGAGTTATTTGTGTATTTTTTAAGAAATCATCTGTTTGATCAAATCAGATGCAGATTTTTCATCTCAAATAATATGGTGATTGATAAATAATTCAAGAATGTTTAGATCGTGTTGAAAGATGTGGTGGTACTTACCTGTGGAACTCGGGCGCGTCGGTGGCGCTGTAGACTCGGCACTGGCCTTCTAATCAGGGGACTTATTCTGCTAGCGTTAATGCATTTGTGGCGTGTCAATAACGCTTCAATAGCATCGCTTTTTGAGACAGTTATTGTTGGTTAAGCGAATACTAACTAAAATATTTGTCACTATTGACTTATCAAGAAATTGTAGTACAAATAAATTGTAGCACAAAATGCGCATAAAAGCGACAAAAGCAGTTTTATTGAAACGCTATCACGCACGACGCGACAACGACGTTAAGATTAGCGGAATTAGGCACCAGGAGGTCCGCGGCTCGATTCTGACAATGTACCAATGCGTTTTTCGTTTTTCGAATTTCATACTTAGGTACATTTATCCGACGCTCGGTAAAGGAAAACTTCGTGAGGCAACCTGCATACATCTGCGGAGAAATTCAAAGGTGTTTGTGAAGTCGACCAATCCTCAGTGGGCCAGCGTAAACACTCTAACTTAGGGTAGGCTTGAGCCCCTCGGTGGGGACGTGATGATGATGATGAGTGTTATTTTAATATTTTGTGCAGAAACTCCATTCCATACTCTGATACAAGTAGATTATTTTCAACTTTGCAATTTGTTCAATCAAGTAAGTGTAATTTAATCATTCAACATGTGTATAGAGGAAGCTGACCTTAATCCAACTCAAAGGGTGTACGCCGTTGATGCGTATATATTTTTGCATGGATTGCTTCAACTCTCATCAAGCATGAACATGACCAGGAAATCATTTGTCAAGAAATTTGCTCAGTAATTTTTCAAGATTATTAGACTGTTATGCTTTGTTACCATATAAGATGCATAATTGGCGTCTTGAGAGACTTGATATTTCATTAATAATTACCTAATCCAAAGTTTCTCTCTAGATCATGACTTACTCTTTGATTCTCGCAACTTAGTGTTGTCGTTTGTTGTAATTCTTACACCAAAGTTACTAACAGCAATTGAGAAAGATATAACTATTATTTATTAAAAATCTTGTAAGGTTATTACTTAGAGCATTTAGCTTAAATGCTCTAAGAGTTATTACCACAAAAGGTTAAGGTTAGGTCTTAACATACTGGCCACATTGAAGTAAAATTAACCTGCATAGTATAAGATTCCAGAGGCTCTTACTGCTTTATTACAGTTGATCGAAATAACACTTGGACAATTTGGTACCGGGAGCAATGTTAAATATAACATTCTAAATTTGAAAAATGGACAACTTACGAATATTTGACCTTCGATACGACCTTTAATGTTAAAATTGATGCATTTGAGTACCTACCTAACTTTTGAATGAAAGAAAGAAAGAAAGTAAAATGTTTATTCAGTGGCACTAAGAACATGGTATAACTCACAAAAGAAAGAGAAAATGCATAAAGAAGTGCCACGAAAAGGGCATCTACTCAGCATAATGCCGAAGCGTGGCAGACTCCCCGGCGCCGGCGCTGGTCTTCCGTAGACACCCTATAATAATACGTATAGGAATAATGAATTCCAACGTTGTTGAACCAAAGCAGCAGAAACAGCTTGCAAAATATGTGTTTGGCAAAGATATAGCTAATATTTTCTGTTTCATCGCACTGTTAGTGAAACTTTGTCTTGCAGAATTATCCCAAGGAAGTCCGGCCATTAAAGTAAATTTACACATTATATCCTTATTGATTTTTTTGCATCAAATCGATAAAAGAAAAAAGCTTATGGTTGCCCCACGTTTTGCTTTCTGATCTGCAGAGAGCAGCGTGCGTTCAAGTTAGCTTTGCCTTGTTTAATCGGTACAGAAATGAAGGGATGTTGGGGTGGGGCGAATCTTCACTTCGAACATCGATTGCTAAACTCCCAGAGAGATAGCCTCGACTCCGACTAGTCCACCGCTCCTCGCGGCTATTGCTAAAATTAATATATTTTTCCCAAGAAGGAAATTTTTTGGAATATTTCGATACTTTGATCATATTAGAGGTAAAAACATCAAATGCCTTAAAGGCAAAAATTGTACCTATTTTCAATCGCACTGCTATTCGAAAACGCGCCAGCCGTAGGCGCTAACTACACAAATATTTTAGGTTCCTCAAAATTCTAGAACATTCTTAAGCACATTGCAGCCTGTCAAATGTTCTCGTGTGTAAACAATTTGTTTAGGCGCCCATCTTTCGCAAAGAAGGTTGAAACATTTGCACCGGTATTATCGCCGGGAAAACAAGTGGAATTTCAACTGCTAAATTATTTCATTTAACCTCAACTGCTGTGGAATTTCCCCGTGTAATCCGCATAGAGCCGGGGCCCGTGCACACGGCCTCCCTAATGACTGCGGTAACATTTTTCTCCCGCCGAGAAACTGAAGTCGACTCTCCAAACAGTTAACTGTATAAAAAGTTTTGGAATTTTTAAGCGTTAAAGCCAAAGAATCAAGCGGAATTGTTGTTGTTAAGGAAATCCATATATGTTATCATAAAAAAATATAATAAAAATTTGGCCCATTAAAATATATCTTAGCGGAATTTCCCATTGCTATAGAAGGATACATAACACATTTTCTAATTTTGAACAGCAGCTTAAACCAGTACTCAGAACCAAATTGGCAATAATCTGGTAAAGCCTCTAAATTGTCATATGAATATATGACAACAATTTTATTAGAATGTTGGTAAAAAATCACACGAAAATGTGCTTAAATTTCGTTGTGAGAAAAAAGTCATAATCTACAGTATTACATTTTTTGCATAAAATATGACTGGGCTGTATATACGCGGTCAATATATCTCGTAAATATGTAATTAAGTAAACTATATCACACATTACGTTTAACAAAAATTAATTGCTTTATTCGTTCTTTTATTCATATTATACTTATTTGTTTCCAGTATTACGTCTTTCGTTACTTCCTCACAATTATTGAGAAAAGCATAACTCGGCGGGAATGGTAATTATTCCGGAGTCGTAATTATTGTCAAGCTCTACTCGACCGGCTATCCCTAACTTCCTGGCCTCTGCAGTAGTGTACTATTGTTCATCGTTGGAAGAAAATTATTTTTATTTTAAAATTACTATAATATATGCACTGTGTCAGCCTATGTGTGAGACATAACTGACAAGAGATTTTAGATTGCAATTATACTGCTTCGTTGGGTCTAGCTTTACGGATAAGTTTATTTGAGTATTGTCCAAGAAGTGTTATGTGTTCTATATTTGAATATAAAAGCATCGCACCCATATAAGGCCATTTTGGATTGCTCATTTGCAAAATGGCGGCTAGTCGTTCGTGTGCACTATCCCAAGCAGTGCTGAGCCGAGATTCGTCAGTACAAGGGACATAAATTATTCCTAGCCACTCCACCCGCTCCAGGATAAATGGTGTGCTTAAAAATGCTATCCCTCTTTAGTCACCTCATGAATTCCCTGATGTTAGCTAGATATACTAACGATAGAGGATTCACTGAATCTAGGATTTCTTGCTGGAGTATTCGCATCTTGTCTACTGTATTTGTTGTTGGCTTGTGGAATGTTTATAAATTCTTTCTGCGTCGTTTGCGACTTTTGTATACTGTATCTTTTATCAACTAAGAAAGTAGTTTTATGTGACTTTGCTTTTGTATTAAAAATGCTAATTTGTATGAGGAAATTTTGCTTGAGCTGGATAAATTTTCGGTACGCGTGTCACGGCGTCAACATGGTATGATGAAGATGCAGGCTTAAATGCCGCCCGAGGAGTTTTGCAACAGTTAAAAATAATAATTTTGAATCGATATCACTTCACCATAATATGCATTACGACATTTAAGAAAAGGTAGCAATGACGCCAATGTTAAACTTATCGGAACAAGTTTTATAGAAAAGTTATATTAGACTAAGAGTCATATAAGTATGAGATCAGTGAGCTTCCCGCATAATTCTTGTACAAAGAAATATTCTTTACATCGACAATACACATCAAGGTAGATCTTTTATAGGCTTTATTCCTCAAAATCTCTTTTCATACCAAATATTTTATTTTCACGACTCATGACAATGTGTTGATATGAACTTCGAAGTAATAAAAAGAAGTCTATCGGATTTGCGGAACTGGTTTTTGTGTTTGTAGTTATTCTTGCTAAGCTTATTTTTGTCAGTCTTTCTGAATCTATAATATACAAAAGCTACATTATACATTTGTTTAAGTTTTATAATTCTAATATTCTTTATCTATTTATTAATAAAGTAGGTAAGTCATTTGAATGTAGGAAGTAGTCTTTTGATTTTTTTTTTATTTTTTACAAAGCCATACATCCAAAATGACTACGAGTCGACTTACTATTTTTCAAGTTACAACGATATCAATCCTAAATTAAATTAATACATCAATGTTGATAGATTGCATTGTTGTCCTTTTTTTGGGAGGGGGAAAAGCAAAAATGCATTTACGCATTCCCCGTGGTCGAGTCAAGCCAAAAAGATATGTGGGACCCCCCAGACCGTACTCGGCCCGGGCCTACCCACTAAAAACCCCCCAGCAGCTCCTCCGTCCGTCATAAGACAGGGTGAAGGGGAGTGCAGCCAGGCCTTGTTCCCGCTGGCCCCTTTCCCGTGACATGTCCGTTGCCGGACTCCCCGTCTGGCTCTGCTGCTTTGTGGAGCGGCGCAGAATTGCGCCGCTCTACACCCGCGGCCCGACGCTTAGTGCGCCGGGCCCCCGGCCCGCTCAGTGAGGGCAACGAGTTGCCCGACGGCAGATCCCACTGGATCCACCGCCGCGCGGGTGAGACAAAGCTCGGGGAAATCCCTAACGGGCGCGAAGCGCCACGGCAAGAAACTAGCCTTAACCTCCCTACCACCAGATGTAGCTGCCGGAATCGACTTCCAGCGAGAGCCACACCTCTTCTTAACATATGATTCGCCTTTCTCCGCATGAAGCGGGTGGCCATATGAAGTGACCCGCCGGGCAAACCCGGCCATCCCACTCGTCCCCTCCATGGGGTCCTCTCGTCAGACTATTAGCCCGCGGCAGAAAATCTGCCAGGTTCCCGAGGGTGCACCACGAGGAGGTTATCTGACATCGCACCCCATTGCATTGTTGTACTGACGTAACTTTATTGAATGTACATATAACATATCAGTATGATGATCAAATCTCGCATGTCCATTGCTCTCCCCGAAACTAACATTATTTTATTTAAGTATGTTTGTCTCATTAATTTTCATCTAAAATCCAATTTCCAATAACATTATTTTCTTGTTGTTTATTAATGACTTGCCATTTTAACGTTCAAGGGCATATTTAACTATAAATTTTCATAGCAGATCCATCGAGTATTCGAGATGACTGTCACGATACGATCTGGCGTGCCTCCAAAGCCCGAGTGACCTTGCCAAGATTGGTGGTCCATGCGTGCTCACGTACCCGAGGCTTATGAAAACGATTTGCATACAAACGCCTGAAAGATTACATTTTACTGATAAAGAAACGTATGTTTCACTTAATTTTAGACTTTATGTAGATAATAATACGGATGTCGTCATCTTCGCTAATACACTGGTTGCTTTGAAATTGGTCCACGCATGTTTGTCCCAAAGATGTGATGTAGTCTGAGAGTTTCAAAACCTTTTGCAGACATATTTTTACAAGGTAATAATGCCCTGGTGAAAATAGCAGTAGGTACCTTTAAGGTACTGCTGTTCTTTTTCTAGACACTTCCAATGCTAGACTGTCAAATACTATCGTTCATCGACCTTTAAGAGTCATGATCTTGTTTAATAAAGTTTTAGAATACCTACATACATAACTCTGGTCGTAGTTATAGCAACTGCTTCAATCCGATATGGATCCTACCCTTATGATACCTTATCAAGTTTGTAGACAGTAATCGCATGGGCCCAACCATAGCTAGCATAGAAAAGTTATTCAATTAAATGTCAGTTGTTTCAAATGCGCGATCGATTTAACCCTCAGAACAATATTCTTCTGAGCTTCAACCTCTGCAAAGTACGTAACCATCCTTAATTGCTAAGCCCGTCATGTGGTTGGCTGTCTGGCGTTGTGAAAATAAGTCTAATTATGTGAAATACAAAATTTAGTTTTGTGCAAAATGTTTCGCTGTTACATTTCAATTTTTATGGAAGACTTAATTCGAACACTGAAAATTCGCATGTATGGGTTCGGTGGATTTATTGCTGGCTGGTTGCTGTTTCGCACCTGGACGGAACAGATTTATTGACTGTAATAATTTGAAATTGAAATAAATGATTGTGTACATGTATAAAGATTAATGTTTTTATACCATTCCCCCCTCTAAAAAGCTTATTTTATTCACTGAAAACTGTGAATAAAAAGAACTTTTCATCACTGTTTTAGTGTTTGAATTCAGAACACACTAATGTATTCGACCTCCATCTCCTTGCACAAAATAAACCATACAAGCTCCTTGTGCAAATAACTCCCCGAGATTTGATTGGTCGAAATTTTCTACAAGGAGTTTGTGGCATTAGAATAAAATAACTCTTTATTTTAGTAATTGTTCCAATTTTAATGTGCGATTTAATTAATTTAACCTTCCTTTTTCCTTCATTAAATGTATTTTTTCGCCTAAATCTTTCTTTTTCTCGTAGTCATGGTATAAAGTATAGTATGCAACTCTTGAATAAAACGGATTTATATCGAGGGCTATGAATCACTCCCTATGGTCATGATTCTGTCATTAGAATCCTTTACATATTCGTGATTCATCTATGGCCCTCGTCTTAAATCCGTCCTTTATTCACTTGTTGCATAAGATGCAACTAGTTGCATATTCTCTATTATAGCATTGACTGATAAATCTATACTTACGTATGCGGTAATTTTTACGGGTACCTCATACATATTTTTACGGGTATCCTCAGTTTTATGTTTACTTAATAACCTTATATAGAACTAAATGTTTTCTGTAATTTGCTAATACTGCCCACCCTCGTATTTTTTTTCTTATTCGCCCACTTGGCGAAATACCAACATAAGAAAATTAGCTTTTCCTTCATTTCGGTGAAAAGTTTATGCATTTCTTTCCGTTCGTTCAGTTTTATAACCGTCGTCTACTAGATCGGTATCCTCATATAAAGTATATTGAAGTTGAGCAACTTGGTACACATTTCGGTTCCTGGTTTTCATTTCTGAAATTGCGATTTTCAAAACTTGCTCTGAAACTTACTTTGTGGCGGGGGTTTTACCAGCTCGTATTAGTACTTGAAAAGTTAAATTGAACGTTTGTTCTTTTTGTTATAAACGTACTTAAATTAATTAGCAATTGAAATTATCCTTGAAATTTATTCAATTCACAAATTCCCACAGTGTGTACGTACATTCATTTATTTTTAAACTGTTGTTGTTTTACTTTCAACAGATAAAGACATATTTTAAAATATACGGTATTTGAAGAAAATCTGACAGGTATCAGCAGTTTTGTTAAAAATTATTCATTCGTAGAGATCTAACTTTTCTATATTTTAAGTCTGATGCGTCTAACAAATGATACTTGAGAATACAAAGTAAAGATGTATGTATTCAGTATTCGCCCGTAACGTTTTCGTCTCGTCAAAGTTTCATTCCACAATAAAGTAGAAACTAGCAATTTAGCGTCGCCAAATACTGCGGGGTGTGGGCTTGACGCGTTTATCGATGCCGGTCCGCTCTAATGGATCCCAAAAGACCTGCTAACTGTATTTTCACATTTCGCGTCAAATGATTCGCCATTCCACATTTTGAACTGGGGGACGCGAGGAAGTTGATATGATCAGTTTATTAGAGGAAGCGATGTTCGAAAATAGACAACAGTCCTCTGGAACCCTATTTCAAATATTACGAAGTGATTGTCTCTATTAAGATTCATGGTTTCGTTGGTTACTGGCCATACCGAATCTAAGAAAGCATAGGAGCAATTTTCTAACGGTCGGTTTTAATTAATATACTATATATCTGTGTATTTGATTACTAACGATAGGTATTTTACAAGGAACTAATCCTTACAGAATACATCAAAATTCTCTCTGCAATAAACAAGTTCAGAGATGGATAGGATCGATTGGTCGTTGGTTGTTTGGGTCACCTGCACCGGGTTGCACGTCGGGAGGAAACGCCGCAGTGTCATCACTACGACGCTCCCGATGACACTGCCGAGCACACACTATTGGTGTGCCCGGCTTGGCGACGCTAGCGCAGCGAAATCAACGCTGCGCTGGGAGGCGGAAACCTCTCGCTGCCGAGCATGGTCGTTGCCATGCTCCGCGGAGAGGGAGCGGGAGGCAGATCCTCAAGCCGCTCCCATCCGTCGCAGACGGCTGAACAGGTGAAGGTGGACATTCGCACAAGCGATGCCCGTCTAATGACCCTGCCGTGGAGGCCTGCGTGCACGGTTGGCCACGTTCACGCCGCCGTAAGGCCCTCCGTCTGGGGATTGCCCTGGCGTTCTCGGGCAATCCCCCCTTGGCGATATCCCGACCAGTTAGTCGGGCTTGCCCGGGTGCGTGGGTAGCGGAGTCGCAGTGTGGACCTTACCTAGCGCGCCCATAAGGGCAGGGAGAACACCGGGGGGGTTTTAGTGAGTAGGCCTGGCACTCTGCCGCGAGAGCCCCACACAAGCTTGCCGTCTAGCCAACATCGGTTACGGTGCAGTTATGCATTTCCCCCGAAAAACCCTTTCGTAGATTTTATTTACTTGCTTAATTCACCTAGGTGCATTAAGTCAACCAAATAGTATACCTTATTCACCCAGGTGAATTAAATCTACCAAATAGTACATTTATTCACCTGGGTGCATTAAGGCTACCAAATAAATATTCTTTATTCACCCAGGTGACTTAAATCTACCAATTACTATTCTTTTTTCACACAGGTGCATTAAATCTATATTTTTATTCACCTGTGTTTAATAAGTATACCTAAGATATTGGGAAATGGTGTCAAAATAATCTTCCTACCGGTCGTAATCAACATTTTAAAGTCGCAGTTCGCTGTACGAACGCAACAAGATCGTGCGTGCGTGCTTTTGTGACGCGGGGACAGCATGCAGAAATAAAGGAGCCTAAATATGAAATTGCAATTTGAACGCACTGGCCACTTTGAAATAAACTAAAACCGCATGGTGTATGATTCCATAGTGAAACTCTTTCCATAACTAAAACATGCGTTTGTTTGATTTTGGATTGCTTTTTTCATCCAGTTCTTAAAGTAAAGACCGATGGATTGAAATTAGAGCTATTTTCGAATTCAAGTTCTGACATGGAAAAGCCTGGCGCAGTGAAAATAGCTCGCAATATTAAGGCGCATAGTAGCGTCAATCATAAAAAATCACTGCAGAAAAAACCGGTTTTCTTCATAAATATTGAATAAAAAAATCTTTAAAAAAGATATGTTATTATTCAACGCATTCTTTAGAGGATGGTCTTTTTAATTTGTTGATAAATTAATTAAAACTTGGTTAAAATGTGACCCAAACATGCCTCGATTTTAAAACTATAAACCTAATCGCTTCATAAATATTAGGTTAAATCACATACTTTCGATTTCAATTAATAAAGTGAGCAATATTCTAGGGGATGGTGTTTTTAGATTTTTCTTATTCGCCTTTATAAATTTTTTATTTAAATAATTCATCTTACGCGTAAAGGTTTGCTTGAATATTCCCCTCACTCTCACTCACTCACTCCTATGTAATCAGTGCGGGACGATCGACGCAAGGTCATTGGGAGTACTATGCGCCTTAATGCTGCGTACCGAGAGGAAACGGCTGAGAGGGCACAGTAAGTACCTACTACTAGCGCCGCCATTCGTTTTTTATTAATTATGATAAATTAAAGACGTTTCTACAAAAAAATAATCATAATCCGAATTATTGCTCAAAGTGGCCACTTTTAGCAATAATTCGGATTATGATTCCTATACATTTAATATATATGCCTCAATAGTTCAAAAAATCTGAAATATCTGTATTGAGTTCTTGACTGATCTATTTTTTGTAGAAACGTCTTTAATTTATCATAATTAATAAAAAACGAATGGTGGCGCGCGAGTAGTAATGTACTGTGGCCCCTTAATGAAAGCACCGGCAATTTCCTATTCGAAACTTTAATACGATGTAGAGAAGCCCTTCAGCAACTCATGTAACGCTATGGTACCGAGTCCAGAATGTGTGTATTAAGTCGTAAATCCTTAATGACTTTTAGTGGTTGTAATTCATTTTGTAATTGATATTATGTCCTCGCGATAGGGGCGCACCGTGTGTATTACCTGTTTTTCGATGTTAGCATGCCAGCGTGGGACTGTGACCGACTTGTTGTGAGATCAGACTATGCTCAAGCTATCTTTTAATGCAAAATTCCACTGATAATAATTCTCCCAAACTCTGCATACACTTTCAATGAATATGAGGAGGTTTAGGCATTCGCAAAGACATCTACAATACTACTACTTATACATTTTCATTTAAATAAAAATGATCTGTGAAGGCAACAATGATTAGATTATTTATACCTTAGTTTAAAAAAATATCCAAGGCTTATCTCATTTTCTTTGTCATATATTATTCAATGTTTATCTAAAATATACATTGCAGGTTCGTCCGCGTTATTTTGGTTTTATCTTGTGGGAATTTTATATATTCCCGTAGGAAAAATAAGTTTGAAGCCTGTGTTCATCAGGGATAATGTAGGATTTTAAATTTGAAAAATTCTTTCACATTTAAAATCGGTCTAGTAGTTTTGAAGCCTATTCAACACAAACAAACAATCAAATCTTTCTTTATAATATTAGTATGAGTATAGATATAAAAATCTTGTGTCACAGTGTTTGTTATTGAAAACCCCCAAAACGTCTTGACCGATTTTCAATTAATGAGAATCGGTGAAGCCGTTTTGATAGGTTTGAGAATAGGTCGTAGGCTACTTTTATATCCCTAGGTAATAATGGTGGCCCTCTCCAGAATTTTTTTGAACAATTATTATATCGAAACAAAGTTCGCGGTCACAGTTAGTATATTTATAAGTTTTACTATATGCAAGTAAAATGCACAGTGCATCTGGTATTAATGAAAACGTTAAGCTTCTATTTCTCTTAAAAGTTGTTCACATAAAGGTGGTATCGTCTGCAGGCATGCTGCAGTTGCCCATAATACATTTTGTCTCGGATATTAAACTACAACGCTTGTACCACTCAGGTCGCAAGTTAATTTAACTTTTGTGCACAACGTTTTACTAACATTATGATAACAGTCTTTGGTAATTTATTCTCGTGATTGCTGCATATTTCTTTGGATAGCGATAAACTTTATAAGTTATTCGAGAATGTTAACTTTTACTTTGGTTTTATGCTTATAGTAATTGGTCTGCTATACTCATGTTTCATGTTTTCATTTACTCCTTCACAGAAACATTATTATGTTATATTTGTCTCTATTCACATGCTAGTGCTAAAGCAAATAAAAGGTATTATACCTACATCGTTTTATCTCTGCCACCATGTAATTAGAGGATTTTCCCTCACAAACCACTACTACAAATGAAATAATACGGAGATAAGTAACGTTCGTCGCGTTCTACTGCGGAAATTAATATATCAGTCGACATAATTACTCATTGTATACACACAAGTTAGAAGTATACGTAATACAGTTTGTCTACAATGCACCTAATGACAAGTTGCTGAATATGTGAGGTTTCAAGGAGGTCGGTTGCGGTTTGTGGCTATATAGACCTCACTCTGATTACGCTCTCAGTCTAGTTCTTTTTATACGACTTTATTTAAAGCTGTTAGCGCTGGAGTTTAATAATTGTATAATTAGTTGTCGGGTGGCTAGGTGACGCCATCTTAGCTAATGCAGAAAAATATGTCGCTCTGAATTAACCGGGAACGGCTAAGAATGGTCTAATTGTGCTATATTCTATCTAACGAACGCTGCCACTGTGTGGCATTTGAGTCTGTAACTATTTGTTAAATTCCGTATAAATATAACTTAATTCTTATTTGATCCCGTTATTGTTAAGTCAAATTTCAGTATAAGTATTTATTTATTTATTTATTATTGCACACGCATACATTATGGGAAAACACATTTGAAACAATGAGCAAAAGGTACTGCATATTTCTGTTAGAAATTTCTTCCTGCAGACCCGAGTCAGTGACAGGTGATTTAAAAGGGTAAGACTTTGTGTGTACATAAATATACATACCAAAAATTTATTAATTGTTACAAACGTTGTTGAAATTTTTTCTTAAACATTATGGAAGACGAGTGACGACAACCAGCATCGTGATTTTCCACAATGAAATAACTGGGAGCTCCTGTCGCGAGTCTCTCATTTTAGTTATAATCACCTCTTTTGTGACTCGTGATTAGATTTGTTACTACAACAAGGAAGTTTTCACTTCATTGTAGCATGGTTGGATCTTCCACGCGGCATGGTAATGCGACATTGCGGCTCAAATTTACATTATACATACATGTTTCATTGCCCATGCCCACCTATTTCGAAGCCTTTACAACTATTTCTTATCTTGATCATAACCGTTTTCCTGTTAGCTAAGCAGCGAAAGATCTAGAAAGATATGTTGCGGAGGATATAACATTGATTATAATGTTTTTTATAGACTTATTGATGAGACAGTTAGGGGTAATAAAAAGAAGTAAGTAAGTACACCGTTGTCCAAACGAGGCGGAGTGCGTAATATACTAGTTTAGTAGAGAGAACTCGTTTGAATGGTCTCTTTGTCGTGTTGTGAATATTGGAAACTAGAGATGTGCCGAGTCAGACTGACTCGAGTTCTGACTCGAATACCGCAGGTATTCACGTACTCGAGTATGTAAAATTCTGTATTCGGATCCACAAAACTCGAATACAGATTTCGAGTACTCACGGTATTCGAATACTAAGTCGTGTACTTTAATAGCAACCTTTTAACTTCACGCGTATACTGTACGCGTGAAGTTAGAAGGTTGCTATTAAAATTCGACTGTACGCCGTACAGTCGAATTTTGTATGCCCACTCCACTTTAAAGAGCATTGTGAAGTTAGTCAAGTGTTGATTCGATTCAAAAAGTACTCGAGTCCACTAAAGTATTCGAATACTCGTGCCAGTACTCGAATACCTGTCCGAGTCTTCTGACTCGAGTCCTAACTGGATTCTTTTTTTAACGAATACCAAAAATAGCCGACTCGGCACATCACTATTGGAAACTCGTATTGTTGTTGCAGGACGAGCGGTTCAACCACGACATTGACCAACAAACCGGTTACAAGACGAGGTCACTCCTCTGCATGCCAATTAAGGACATCAACGGGGAGGTCATTGGCGTCGCTCAGGTAATTAGACATATTGTTTCCGCATCATGTGTGCTCTACTACGCACGAGCTCGTTGTATTTCTGTAAAATAATGTGATGTAATATGAGGGTTGAGGGAGGAGGATATGCTGATATGTTTTTAATTTAAGCAGCCAATGTGTAAGCGAATTAGTCAGTGCGGCGACACGGTATGTTAAAGACGCAGATTTTAATCTTCGAGTCGAAATTTTTTCTTGTATTGATTTATGTCTTTTTTTGTCAGTGTTTAAAAAAAACGCTTTGTATTAAAGCAGACGGCTAAGAGCCTTGTATTGGTGTATTGAATATTGTATTAAAAGCGATCGTAAATTTTTTCATCTATTCCCACTAGTTCAGTTGTTCAGTTCAGCTGACTGGACTAGTGAGATTTCTTTTCTAGTTTGTTCAGTTGACTGAACTAATGACATTTTTTTTTCTCGTTTGTTCAGTTCAGTAATATAAATGCAAACAAACATTTTTGTTATCCTTTTATATTTTTTGATGATAATGCTATTTTTTTTTGTTTTTTTTTCAAGGATGAATTATTAATAGCTGTGCCCGCGACTTCGTCCGCGTGTAATAGTAACCGCTGGACCGATCTTGATAAAAAGTAGCCTATGTATAACCTTATATAATTTGCTATCTATTAGTGAAAGTTCCGTCAAAATCGGCCCAGCCGTTCCGGATATTAGCGGGAACAAACAGACAGACAGGCAAACATAAAAAATTAAAAATGTGTTTTTGTTATTGGTACCCGATATACATACATACCCATTTAGTAAAAACTTGTTATTTTGACATTACAAACAGACACTTCAATTTTATTTATTTGTATGGATGTATAGATAGATAGCGTACAAGAAATCGTTTCTGCGAGTGACACAGCACCTGCGGTGTACAAAAAAACAGTAGCGGGCTTAAAAGATTCTGGAATTAATCTAATTAATGAAATACCGCATTTTGAAAAAATAAAGTTTTCTATTTATCGACAAAGGAACAAAGAACATCAAGTAAAGAAAACATGTTATATTAGAGACAATGCTATGGCAGTGGAAGTGCCATCAAAATATTCCGTTTTTATTGGCAGATTTTAATGACGATTAGTATTTTGTTCGAAAGAGGCGAGGGACCAATTGCGTAAATCAAAAATTTATCTTGGCGATGGTAGCTTTAAAATATGCCCAGAGCCATTCAAGGGAGGAATGTACACCATACATGCAAACTTAGATAGTTCAGAAAGTAATACTGCGTTAATGCCATTAATTTATGTTCTCTTGAGTGATCGTACTAAGGAAACGTACCTGAAAATGTTTAGCATTATAAAATCTCAAATTCCTGAATGGGAACCATCTTTGTTTATCACCGATTTTGAGGAAGCAGTTATTCAGGCATTTAAAAAGTTCTTTCCAAATGCAGAACAGCAAGGTTGTTACTACCACTTTACTAATAAATTGTGGAGAAAAGCCAAGAGTTTCAAGTTAAAATGTAAACGTAAAAATATAATATTGGGCCTATGTTGTGTTTTACCGTTGTTGCCTAAGGATTGTGTTACGGATGGATTTAATTACATTGTTTAACAAATTGATGATTTTGAGGATAAATCTGATTTGTAAAAAGTTCATAAAGTACATGGAGTTTTGGATGAAACGCCAAGACTCTTGGAATGTATTTGGGAAGCGCAACAGAACTACGAATTATGCAGAAGGTTGGCATCGTGCGATCAACGGCATGTATACAACGAGACCAGCAACAATTGTTCAATTTCTAAATAATTTAAAACAAGACGCAGCGTTTTTTGCAGTACGTACAAAAAAAATGTTGACAAAAGAGGCCTAAAATTCAAATCGAAAACGACGTGTTCATTCGTCATGGAGTACAAATGCAGTTACTTAACGGCTGGAAAAACTACGAGTAAATTAATAAAAAGTATGTAATAAATGTAGCCAGGTGCAAAAGCTAGTTTTATTTTCACTGAACAAACAAGAAAAGAAATCTCACTAGTCCAGTCAGCTGAACTGAACAACTGAACTATAAATCAACAACTTCTGCTCTAGCCCGCTTTCTCTTTTAAAATCAGGCGTTAACTCCATACCTGAATCAGATGAACTTATTGTGTTAATTATCAACACAATGTTATACAAATATAATTAACAGTTCATACAAATCTCAGCTATACGGAAGTATTGACAAAACTCTACAAATGGAAAAAACAAATGAAGATCGCATTGCCACTTTCCAGCCTATTTTGTATTTTTTCTGTGGCCGGCCAGCTATTCAGCTATTATTTTAATTCAATTCAATCTACCATCAGAGGACACCACGAACTAACCTATGAAATCGAAATGCCCCTTTAAATAGAATGTGCTCACTCTATAATCGTGTATGCAAAGACGCAGATATTTGTGCTGACTCGTTAAAGATCTTCCGTAAAAAGATCACAGTGTGTTTTACCGCAAGTGTTAGCTAGGTTTTGTCATCTGTATTCAATTAATATAAAAACATTTTTTTTTATTCATATCAATTTAGTATTAAGTACCTTATTTTTATTATATTGTCATGCTAAGATCTCATTTTATATTGTCATACTATGACATATTTAACCATAGATTTTTACTAGACTAATTTTTACTACTAAGAATTTTGACTGTTTTTATGAATGTTGGGTATAGTAATAACCGGAGAACAGATTAGGCTGTTACTTTAGCATAGTTCTATTTTTATTGTAAAATCTGTATCTCTGTTACTGCACCTTAATAATAAATAAATAAAAAAAAATATTGAAATTAAAATTAATTATAATAAAGTCATTTAAAAAATATATTCTTTAAATACTTAATATTATGTTATTTCAATTTTACACCGCGCTGTAATTGAGTGGCTGTATAGAAAGTCGGAACATGGTTCAATAAAAATGTGAAAAAAGAACTAGTTTCTTTTTTAAAATTTGACAGCAGCTGTCAGTTAAAAGTGATTCTCCCTAGGGCTGAAAAGTATTACTTTCAACCCGCTCCTCAGGCAACTTCAGACCTACTTTCAGAGTATGAGTAATGAAAAAAATTTTAAATGTCGGTTTGGCAGATTACTAAAAAATATTGCACGCGCATTTTTTCTTTTATTTACGTACCTAATGAACAACGTTGATGATTCGTTGATTTTAAATTTTGCATACCTACATAGGTAAATTTTCTACTTCTTTCTGGCACAGCGAGCCCCCAATACAGAACTTTGATTCCCTTTATATCAGATTTTTTTTTGTTTTTGAAATAGCAAAAATTCGTTTTTATTTAATTATTTTAGAAAACTATCTTCTATTATATTTAGTTCATCGCTTAACAGTCATTTACAAGCCTCCACTGCTAGAACTAGCGTGAATAATGAGTGAACTAATTAATTTTCACTTTTCACAAGTAGTCCGTATGCCTTGTCCTTAGTATTTACAGTATGCTGGTGTAGCCAGCAACGTTTGACTTATAGTCAATAAGTGAAGGTCATAAGTGATCATCAAATAAGAATTTTCCTATTACTTAAGAAGTTTCTTTTCTAACCTTTATTTACATTGAGTTCACATCGATTTAATGCTCCTAGAAATTACAGTGTAGCATTATGCTACACTGTAATGCTACTAGCATAAGAATTAGGTACTTGTACATATTTTACGTTATTTCAATGACATTATTGAAATGAGTACCAAAATGGCCTATTAAAAATACACGGAAGATAAAATCTTGAATTTCCGACCGCCTTTATCACGTCAAATGACAAATATTCTGACGTCAAATTGAAATTGCTCGGTGAAACGTTGTCGAAGCACCTACTTACGGGAATATCTTATGAATAGGAATGTCCTCTATTGGGTGATCCTACACACTTTTATGTTGTATCAGTTATTGCCGGAGAAATTATGACTTTGTCCTCTGCTCTTTGTTTTTACTGTTACCGTAGGGAATAGTTTCTTTATTGAAATCTATAAATAGTTTTTCCTTAATAACTTCTAAATTGTTCAGCTTGTTGTTCGGCTCGCTTTCTTGTGAAAGTCATTGTCCTGTAACGACATTTGCAACATTTTGAGTCTACCATTCCCATCTATTGTTTGTTAGGTCTGTTTTGTGCACGTTTCTAACTTTCACAATTTATCAGACATATTTCTCAAAACTATAATGTTTCCTAAACATTGGTCTATTGAGCTTTGTGCATTTGGTGTTTATAGCTGTTCTTATATAGTAATAGTATCGTATCGTATAGATAGACTAACATAAGTTATCAGTGAGGTTGGACTTTAATCGTATTAATAAGAAGCTAGTTAGGCTAGGTAGGTAGGTTAGGTACCAACCTTATTGGAAACCGCAGCCGCAACCGTTAATGATGGCTCTAAAATTATAGAGTTAGAGTAGACCTTATTCTACTCTTGTATATTTAAGAGAAGCTGCCAGTTCTCTCATATTGATCTACGCGGTTCTTAAGCAAAATTTTGGTAAGCATAGCATCAGTAAATACTACCTTGACGCTATTGATTAGTTGAGCCAGAAAAATTGTTGCTGTAATATATTTTTAAGAGATTTATTATTTGATAATCATTAGAAAGCGTCCGGTCCAGTTCGGTATCATCGAGAACGCAATCTCAACAACTCAAAAAAATGTAGGTATTGTTTTTTCCTTGCACATTGTCACTATAGAATAATTTACAGGTGATAAACAAACAAAATGACGGCCCGTTCACGGCGAACGATGAGAAGGTATTCGCATCGTACCTCCAGTTCTGCGGCATCGGGCTGCGGAACGCGCAGCTGTACGAGCGCTCTCAGCTGGAGGTGAAGAGGAACCAGGTGCTGCTGGACCTGGCGAGGATGGTCTTCGAGGAGCAGAGCACTATTGAGCACATGGTGCTCAGGATACTCACGCACACTCAGAGTCTCATCCGCTGTCAGCGAGTACAGGTATGTTTGAAGTGATGCACACGGTGCAGTGTTTTGCCACTGCGTGTAATTTTGTTGTCTTAATCCAAAAGTCTATAACAGTAGAAAGCTCATTAACCCGGCGACAATGACGTTGGGTCATATTGACCCGAGGCAATTTTTAACGGACATATTTTATTTTTGCGCTACTCGTGTGTTGTGAATCTTTGTGTAGCTGGAGATATAGCACCCCTCTACCCGTCTCGTTGGTATTCTCAATGCAACGCCGCCTGTGTCAAGTAAAAACGGGTAATTATGACCCAGCGTCATTGCTGGCGTGGTAATTTTATGACTTACTTTTTTTCTTTTTTTGGATGTTGTAAGTTAATATACCTTTTATTTTTAGGTTTTTTAATAAAAATGTAACTATCCAACGACCCGGAGAGTATTATGGCGTTGTTATATGAGTCAGACTCCGACAGTATAGATTTGCACACTGCTTCGGATTTTTATATTGACCACCACTTATATTGAATAAATATCGGGCATAAATGCGAACATAATACATTGAGCTAATAACAACGGGGAACTCCCAAGAGATGTCAAATAAGGCCAAAAAAACATCATACTTGTCATGTATACGACATTTACGTAAACCCAGAGCATTTGATTCTATTCTGCAATAACTGCAGCAGTTCTATGACTCTGAATGATGAAGTAGAAGATTGATTCCTTATTATTTTAATTATAAAAAGTTTGTTTGATTTCCCTTTTAATCTGTGAGATTATTGATTAATATTACTACTAAATATAATTTACCAAATATCAAAAATGTTAATGTTATGTTTTCAACGTTGATTTTGCATGTGTTATCGAGAAAGCTTAAAAAATTTGATTTATAAAATTTATAAGCATTATTTTTATTTTATTACCTAAGTAAAGAACCCTTTTTAGGTAAACAGTAATCAAAATTAATGTGACTTCCTAAATTTCGTGTAAAACTTATTGATAAAAATTGGGTCATGATAACCCGGTGTCATCGGTCACGTAATTATTTTCACGTCATTGGCGCCGGGTTAAAACTACAAATGGTGGCAGACTTCAAGGGCTAACCAAGTCAATCTCCTGCATACTATTTTGCTTGCATAAGATAGCCGATCCGCTTCTACTGGCGATTTGGACAATCGCGCTGACATTTGGTCAACTTTTTACTATTTTACAGAGACCTAGTAATGATGATTTTGAAGCTTTTATTTTATGGTTCGCTTAGATTCTGCTTGCATTCTCACCTGCGGAAAGAACAATTTAGGTCCTTCATTAAATACTTCATTCGTTCACTTCTAAATAAATAGTAGGACGAGATAGTCAAATTGCAAATTAAATTTTGATAATATCCAACTTGACTTCCCTAACATTTCTTTGCTGGCACTTTTTTACTGCTTACACAAAACGGATGATTAACTCGTCGAAGTACCGTCGTCGGGGTGATATAAACGCAACCGTAATAAAGTTATGCCGTTAGTAATTCCGTTTGGAGCGATATCGTTCTAAACTAATTGATTCCGTGTTTAATCGAGCACCTCTGTTCAAACAAAAGGCTCCAGTCGTTCGTGTTAATTGAATATCCCTTTCAAATGTTCGCGCGATATGAATGAATGAAATTAATCGTTTCAGATGGATTCGCGTGGTGGAT
This sequence comes from Schoenobius gigantellus, assembly GCA_963935595.1. Lineage (NCBI taxonomy): Eukaryota > Metazoa > Arthropoda > Insecta > Lepidoptera > Crambidae > Schoenobius > Schoenobius gigantellus. Next base: position 13,687,451 of record OZ012558.1, read on the forward strand.
TCATATAAAGAGCATAATTTTATGTCGCTGAAGATTGTATTGTGTAACGTACGAGTATATTGTTTTGTATATGCGCAGAGATAGTATTGCGCTTTTCTATAGTGACTAGCAATATACGAGTAGTTGTACCTGCCCTTAATTTTACATCATGTTAATTTGAATATGTTTCTGCAGACAGTGTTTCGAGAACATTGTAACGGGACGGTCAGTTCTCGTGACATAAAGTTTAAAGTTGGAAAATATTTGATATATTTTCCAACTTTAAGTCAAAAAAGTTTCGGTATATATAATATCATTGCTCATTATATAATAACAAATCCCATTGAAAACTACATTTAGATATTATGTATAATCTTATTACAAAAACTACATTAATGATGTATGATCTTATTACAACTTAAAAAAATTACCTACTTATCCGGTCAGTCGATCCGTTTTTAGGGTTCCGTAGTCAACAAGGAAGCCTTGTAGTTTCGCCTTATCCGCCATGTTATACTTGGCCAGGACCGGACAAGATAACGTAACATAACTAAGTCTGCTTACTACAAATTACAAAAAATGTTATACATACATACACGCGCAAAAGTCATACACGCACAATGAAACATAAAATTCTAAATCTTATACTTCGACAGGGGGGTGCGCTTAATCCCCCTAAGGGTACTGCGAGTAGTATGTATTAGTAAATTCATCTAACTAACGCGGTTCATTGCCAGCAAATCGGTTTTATATCGTCAATAATTGCGTTTGTGCAAATAATAATTTCTTGTTAGTGTTGCGCAAGTCTCAGACACTTTGAGTACCTACATACTCAGTTATAATTGAAATTCCCTCCGCTATTAACCACAATGTTTGAATTGATTACAATGTCAAAGGAGTTTCTCTCGCGTGTAGTACATTACCACACTGTGCACTGTGACGGCGAATTAATTCGCTTATAGAGGCCCTAATGAAGACGGAGACTCATTTAATCATTATTGTTTCGGTAGGTACACTGTAAGCGACTAGTTGCATTCCAATGAGTTTGAATAGTTCCTTTTTAACCCGCGACGCAAAAAGAGGGGTGTTATAAGTTTGACCTGTCTGTCTGTGGCACCGTAGCTCCTGAATTAATGAACCGATTTGAGTGCGGTTTTTTTTTCGAAAGCTTTGTGCATCGCGGTGGTGATTAGGTATGTTTTATGAAAATCGGATTAGCAGTTCAAGAGCTACAAGCACTTTGCCAAGACGAGGTAGCTATTTTTTATTGGCTGCGTTTTGGATCAATTGGTATCTATTAGAATTAATTAGAAATTTGAAAAGAATGAAATAAAAAATAAAATTACAATTTTTTGAAAGCGGACCCAAAAAATCACTCTAAAAAGTATATAAATAATCTTTTTTTAGCTTCTTTTATAACTTGATTAAAAGTACTTATTTATATTTTTAAGATGAGAATCACCGCGTCGGGGGACCGCTAAATTCTTACCTCAATCAAGTTTAATATGACGAAACTAGGTTAAGGCGTAGAAAAATTTGAAAACGTTTATTAAACATAGTAGTTGATAGATGATTGATTAATTTTACTTGTTCATAATATGTAGCGGTCTCCGTCGCGGCGATTCTCATCTTAAAAATATAGGAAATAGTTACTTTTAATCAAGTTGTAAACGGAGCTAAAAAAGATTATTAGAGTGATTTTTTGGGTCGGGGGTTTTTTAAATTTTAAATTTTTATTGGAACGACTTACACACATACTACATACACACACATACAAACATTAAGAAACACTCGGAATGGTTAGTATCAGATTCGTTCGTGCTTAGATAGTTCCGAATCATTTAAACTTGTCGGAACAATGCATTTATGCTTGCAGCGTATGTTTTAATATAGAGGTACAGTTATATTCGTATCTACCTATGCACAAAGTACACGTTGTGACTTACTGAGATATTTTGTTTTGAATTGCCGTCTTGAAGTCGCATACCTACCTACATACATACGTCGTGTGCCATTTTTAGGGTTCCGTACCCAGAGGGTAAAAACGGGACCCTATTACTAAGACTTCGCTATCTGTCCGTCCGTCCGTCTGTCCGTCCGTCTGTCTGTCACCAGGCTGTGTCTCAAGAACTGCGATAGCTAGACAGTTGAAATTTTCACAAATTATGTATTTCTGTTGCCGCTATATCAACAAATACTAAAAACAAAATAAAATAAATATTTAAGGAGGCTCCCATACAACAAACGCGATTTTTTTGCCCTTTTTTGCTCGATATCAATTAATGGTAACAAATAGGCACTTGAAATATTCACAACTTTAATAATAAATAAAAAAATAAAAATTTGTTGTGTACCACCTACTGTTGTTGTCAATGGTACGGAACCCTTCGTGCGCGAGTCCGACTCGCACTTAGCCGGTTTTTTTTTCAACGCTAACATTCATCTAGCGAGGAGTGGTTGAGTCTGCTCGTTGTCTTAGTCGATCGTTTGAAAAATAGAAAATTTTCGATGTCGAACGAAAATCGAAACAACACTCGAGCGCTCGGATTCAGACGAATGATTCAAAATTCGGGTCCCTTGCAAACTGCATTTTTGACATTCTTTTGTGCAACCTAAACTCCCTAATTAACGTACCTACGTACAAGATGCCAACTCGCGCGCACCCGCGAGTTTTAGGCTCGCCAGTTGGCGAACAAGTCATACACACACGCTTCAATTACAGAATAGATATAATAGTACTACGCTTTTAACATAGCACACACACATACATTCAAGAATGCATGCGACGCACATAAAAGTCTGACACTGCGCAGGTGCTTATGAGAAAATTGCTGTAATTGTATGTTTCCATGATTATTTATTAAAAAAATTAATTGCTTTTCTGTAACTGTGTGCTTGTCTACTATTACCGACGATTTGTTTATTAATGCCGTCGATCGTCTAACTGTCGCCGGTAATGGCCATTTAATCGTCACCGTCGCGACGTAGAGTGGATTATGATCAGTTGTAATTATTTATTGATCTCGATGACATAAATGCTACATTAACTCTATTGACTTATCCATCATAATTTGTGGCTTTTTTATGCCGCACTTCAGTAAAGCTCTTATAGTCGGCATAATTTTTCTCGACATCTTCAACAATCATAATAATACTTCAGTCAAGTTAGGTACACAACGTACTAACGAAATATATTTTTATTTATTTTTAAATATTTTGTACTTTCACTAAATAGATGATTATTATAGACTTTAAGACAAAAATAAAATGCACTTAACTAATATTTCTTTAGCTTTCTTAAAATCTTATTTTTTTCTGTTCCTTCGTCCTTGCTTATTCATAAATTGTAGCTCACATTTTAAAATGCGATCAGATTATGATTACTTGAACACTGGCCGCGAGCTTTAGCAGTAGTGATTGAAAATGTTGAAATATAATCTGACGACGGTTGACGGCGGCGGCGCCAGTCCTATCGCATCCATCGAGACGCCCCCGGCCGAATGCTAATGACACATCGACTGACACTGCGCATTTCAAATCGGCCATATAAAAAATGTATGTAAGCTGTCAATCAGTTTGTTCTTTATTTTGCGCTAGGGTTTTTTACTGATGAGTTTTCCTTTATAAGTAAATATTGTTGGATTCTTTTTTTTTCGTTTTTCTACCGGAAAATTGTATTCATACAAGTGGGGGAGATTCATTAAAATTTAGTGACATAAATATTGAGAAAAGATTCAGTACTTAAGGTGAAAAACTGATTAAATTATGAATGACTTTAATATCTTATCCTTACATATTATAAAACAAAGACCCCCCGCCGCAGACGTCTGTTCGCGATAAACTCAAAAACTATACTGCACCGATTTTCAAGCGGTTTTCACCACTCGATAGCGTGATTCTCGAGGAAGGTTTTAGTATATAATTTGTTAAGTTTTTGTATTTATTTCTGTGTACATTAACGATATTTGTTGAAGATGTCGAGAAAAAATAAATTAAGGCGAAACGTAGTTCGCGGGCACAGCTAGTGTACATACTCGTATAAAGCATCGGTTGAAAGCTCACATCATTCTTGGAATCAGCGCAAATAAAAACCTTTGGAGGTAAATGTAATGGGAACTATAAATTCAAATATTTTGAGTTATTATAGATTAGCGGAGTAGGTATACTATACTATACTATACTATACTTACCTATAAGTCGAACATAACATTTTTTTTGGTTCGGTTTTACTTAATCACTGTAATTTGTTCCTTACTACCGCACAGATTGGAATAATGGAAGATTCAGATTTCATTTTTTTCTCCCACTGCGAATCTAATTTACGAACGTATTCAGAATGGAATCACCTATTCAGATCCCGTTTACAATAATAAAAAGAACATTAAGCGCGGCGGTCAAGGAAAAGTGGCGTTTTTGCCGCCGCAGTGTGAAAAGAGATAAAGAGAATGTTTATTAGTGAATCCCTTTGCCGCTTATCCTCTCGTGTTTTCGTTTCGTGAACAATGTGAGACTTTGTATCATTGTATCCGATTCTCTGCCCTTTTGTTGGCGCGATGCCAAAAAAATTAAATCGTGGTTGGTGGTGCATTTTGTTTATATGTTTTCGATTTTTCATAGTTCCTTTCATTGTTGCGACCTTGTTCTTGTGTGTTTCGAATTGACAGGTAATTTGTATGGTGTGAAAACTTTTGTTGTTTTATATCAAGTAGTATCTATACACGGTTATTTTTTACTGCTTCACGAAATGGTATTAGAATGTTTTAAATATGAATAAAAAAAATAACTCACTTACTTAATTTTATATTAATTTTCAAAAAAATCCAAAAAAATGCTGCACTAGTTGAGAGGAGCTTTTATGAGATTTTTAATTTTTTTAATTTTATTATATTTATTTTTTATATAGATGTGGATGGGTCCTGAACCGTCCCTAAAATTTTCCAGGGTGATAAAAAAATAACCGTATATATTGGAATTAAAAAAAATGAAGTCCACTAGTGTATACTGAAATCCGTTTTTTTTAATTAGGCCGAAACCCAAAGTCCCGTCTGGACGCTGGATCAATACGAACATTAGATAGATATATATAGATTATTGTTTGTTCTACATAACAGAATTTGCACATTATACATTATACATTGAAAAAGGTAATTGGTACACATATTGAAGGTTCCTACTAAGACAGCGAGTTTAAAGACGTTAAATAGTAGTCTGTCTGTCATATTGACCGTGTATGTGAAATCGTTTGATTTATTTTGCAATTCTATAAAAAAGATCGCAATGTTATTCTAAGATTACTTCGTAGATCTCCAATAATAAGTTCATTGTTATCATTTAATTGTCACTTGATCTACGCAGAATACGAGAAGAACATTCATATATTAAATATTAGAAGCGTTAAACAAATAAGAAACGACGCCGTGCCCTTAGACAGATAATAATCAGACGGCGATCCGCAGTATCATATGTCTTGATCAATTGGCCCATCGCTCAACGGCCGCGCTTGAAATAAAAGGTGCCGCGGAGAAAATTATGATAATTTATCACGGGCGGAAATGAAATGTGACGCCGCCATTCCACTGGAAAGATTTTTTCTAAAATATTTCATTTTCGCGTCATGACTCTCGGGGCCCTTATTACCGCAGATCAAAGTGACGCGGGCCCTATTCACGTCAATGTTGCGCAAAGTGAAAGTTGACGTAAATATGAAATTAAAACCAACATTAAGTATTTATGTTTTTGATTTGTTTAGGGAGTTTCGTTGGCTTTGAAGTAAAAAAGGCTAATTATTACGTATGTAGGTAATATTGAGGGATAATTATTAATATTGAGATTATACCATTTTAATTCCGTTTTTTTTTCTGGTTCACCACTTTCATTAGATCTTCGACAATTATCATTCTTGCAACGTTAACAGAGTGGTTACTCTGATGTAAGTGTCATTCGATTTTCCATGCAGTGTTCGATTTTACAGTATTGCATTATTTCCCCATTTAAAATTGTATAAATAAACACATTGATCTTAACAGTTTAGCCCATAATCATAAATTCGTTGGGAAAATATTAGCCTTTGACGTAACCATATTTCACACGTTCCAAAACATGAGCCTCATTCATAACTAAATGATCTCCGCCAAGTTGAGACTGCTTGTCTCACTTCAGAAAGTTAATCTTCCCGTGACCACGCATGTTCGGAAAACTTGCGAGTGTCATCGGGCTTTAATTAAAATCTAAATAAACGAGACTTTGAAATGAGTTATATTCGTTGGAAACATTTTTGACGTGACCTAAATTGAAATTTTGTATTGACTTGGATCGGTACTTCAAAACTCGCATTTAGTTATGTAGAAGAACATGTTTTTACAGTAATCCAATTTTTTTTGGTAACGCTTATGATGTTTCTGTCCGTCCGCATGTCTAACTGTCAGTCTGTCTGTCCATCCTATCGAGATCTCAGCCTCTGGCCCACTTAAGAAACTTTCGGGACATGTATCTTAATCGTTATTATCTCATAATATAAGTACTGACTTCTATATTCCAATAATTCAATTAATGACATCGCTCAATATTATATAATTATAATTAATTGATTGTAATCTAAATGGCTAATAAAATAAATAAAATAAAAAAAATCCTTTGTAATATTTGCATGCCACAATGATATGGCTAATTATAAGTCGAAGCTGCTCTTAGCTTCTTAATCCTACATCGTTGTATCATGTACCCTGTTTAAAGCAAATAAAGTATAGGTATTTTCGAAACTTTTAGGACCGAACCCTAGAAGAGTAACCAGAGAGTCTCTTAAATTGGAAGAAATGGGTCTTCCCCCTTTAATTATTAGGGAGTCTGCTTCTGGTGCTCGCCTCTTTGAGATAGCAGGGACTGAAAATAATACTGCCGGAGCAGATAAGCTAGCTGAGGGACTAAGAGGCATTCTCGGTTCTAAAGCTATAGTTAGCAGACCGACCAAGACAGCAGAACTGCGCCTATCTGGCCTGGATGATTCCATCACTGTGGGGGACGTGCAGACAGCAGTATCCCGCCAGGGCAACTGCGCTGCAGATCAAGTTCGCGTAGGAAATATTTTTCGTGGTGCTGACAATCGTAGAATCGGTATGGCTTGGGTCCATCATCATCACCACAACTCATATACGTCCCCACTGAGGGGCGCGAGCCTACCCTAACATGTTAGGGTGATTAGGCTTTAGCCAAACCACGCTGGCCCAGTGCGGATTGGTTGACTTCACATACACCTTTGAATTACTTCGCAGGCGTATGCAGGTTTCCTCACGATGTTTTCCTTCACCGTAGGAGCGTCAGATAAATGTACGTATGAAATTCGTGAAACGAAAAACACATTGGTACATGGCAGGATTGATCGCGGGCCTCTCGGTTCTACTCGGGGCACAGTCCAGTGCCGAGGCCACAGCTGGCTTGGGTCTGATGCCCAATAACTGCGGCAAAAGCTATTTCCGAAGCTAAACGCTTACTTGTAGGATGGAGTGCAGCTAAAGTACGTATGCTTGAGCCTCGCAAGATGAAATGTCACCGCTGCTTTGAATTGGGCCACACAAGATACCGGTGTCCTTCAAAAATCGACAGAAGCAGCCTGTGCCTGATGTGCTCAACCTGGTCACAAAGCTGCTGAATGTTCTGCCAAGCCACAGTGCCCATTATGCTTGGAAGCAAAAAGATCTGCTGAACATGTTGCGGTCAGCAAAAGCTGTACAGCCCCGGTTCGCTCGATCAAACCCACCTATCGGGCGAATAGAGAGAAAGATTTAGTCCCAGATGCCTCAAATGGACCTTAGTCGCCATACCAGCTTTCTTCAAGGTAACCTTAATCACTGCTCTGGAGCCCAAAGTCTCTTTATTCAAGCCCAGAGGGTGCATAGACGTCGCGGTGATTGCTGAGCCTTATTTCATTCACGGTGACCCATTCTGGGCAGCAGCTCTTGATGAAACGGTGGCCGTTGTTGGATCTGCGAACCCTGGGTCCCCATCTCTCATTATCCTGGAAAAAGGAAATGGCTTCATCTCGGTGCAAAGGCAAGAACTGACTATCATTGGTATCTATTTCTCCCCAAACAAACCGGTAGCCGAATTTGAAGCCTTTCTGAATGAAGTCGCCGCGGCGGTCCGAAGGACCATGTCACGCCATATTCTGTTTATGGGGGATTTCAATGCGAAATCGATCGTATGGGCTCTTCTGCTACTAATGCACGTGGCGTCATTGTTTCGGAATGGACTGCGAGCCTCGGGTTGGTATTACTAAACTGCGGTACACAAAATACATGTCAGGCGGCGTGGTGGATCCATTGTGGACTTAACATACGCGTCTCCTCTCGTAGCCGACCATATTCCGAATCGGCGGGTCATGGTGGAGGCAGAAACTCTTTCGGACCATCTTTATTTAAAGTTTGATATCTCTCCTCCATATGCGCGCGGAGGATATGGATGTGCTTCTGCTGCTTCAGCTAGGTTGTTTCCTCGGTGGGCCTTGAACAAGCTCAACAGGGATATGGTGAATGAGGCAGCGCTGGTGGAGGTGTGGAATCAACGAGTACAGGGATCTGGGGTTGATTGTGACGCGGATGGTTTAGCCGAAGCTATGACACGTATCTGCAATGCGTCAATGCCGACAGCCTCTAAACATCCTCCAAAACGTGCAGTATACTGGTGGAGTCCCGCTATTGCGGAACTTCGCCGAATATGTATAACGAAACGCAGAGCTCTCACACGCTATAGGCGCAGAAGGCATCGCGTGGAGGCGGAAGAGGATGGGCTGTATGACGCTCTTGGTGCAGCACGTAGAGAACTACAAATAGCTATTGCCCGAGCCAAGGTGGCAGCGCGTGCAGAAATGCTTGAGGATCTATCAAGAGATCCCTGGGGAAGATCGTATCGGACAGTACGTGATAAATTATCAAAAGGACCCCCAGCTATTGAGTCTACGGCTCCCCCGCTCTTGCGTGAAGTGGTGAAAACGCTTTTCCCGTCCTACGAGGAGTTCATTCCCCCTACCATGGCTGGGTCAGAGGAAGATATGAGCGATGATAGTCAGTCACCTCCGATCACTGACAACGAATTCGATGCTGTGGTTGAGAAGCTTGGAGGCAAAAAGACAGCCCCAGGCCCTGACGGAATTCCCGGCCGAGTCTTAGCGTTCGCCATGACGTTTCTGAAAACTCGTTTCCGGGGTCTTTTTGATGATTGTTTGGCACGAGGTCAATTCCCACACAGGTGGAAGGTAGGGCGACTAGTTCTTCTCCAGAAGCATGGAAAGCCGGCGTATACTCCGTCTGCATATAGACCTATTGTACTTCTGGATGAGACTGGAAAACTGCTGGAGAAGATTGTTACAGCAAGGCTAAGCCAAGGGTTTAGGGAGAGTTGTTCTACTGTAGATGCCATTATGTCGGTGCGGGTCATCGCCGAGGAAGAAGTTTCCCGCGGCAGGGTGCTGCTCGCAATATCGCTGGATATAGCAAATGCATTTAATAGCTTGCCCTTTAGCTGCATAGAGGAGTCGCTGCGGTATCATTTTCATTCATTTCATTTCCCAAGGTTCCCAAGTACTTGCGCAACTTAATATCGTCATATCTTCGCGGCCGAACCATCAAATGCGTAGATCGAGATGGGCAGACACTGGAATGGCCAATGTCGTGCGGTGTTCCACAGGGCTCAGTTTTAGGACCTGCTCTCTGGAACATTGGTTTTGACTGGGTGCTAAGAGGTTCTCTTCCAGAGGGACTAGGAGTCGTTTGTTATGCAGATGACACCTTACTATTGGCAAAGGGAAAATATTATGAGTCGGCTGCTACACTTGCGATGGTCGGCCTGGATCGTCTGGTGGGGCGCATTGAAGCGCTTGGCCTTAGGTGTGCTTTGGAAAAGACAGAGGCGATTTTATTTCATGGTCCACGTCGCAAACCACCGGAGGGTTCGTTTATACAAGTGCGCGGTACACAGATTCCTGTTTTGGCAAACATGCGCTACCTGGGACTGACACTCGATTCTCGTTGGTCCTTTAAAGAGCACTTCCATCGTCTTGGACCCAAGCTTGTTACGACTGCTGGAGCTCTTGGGCGACTTCTTTCAAATATTGGTGGGCCAGACTCAACATGCCGCCGGCTATACACCTCAGTCGTGAGATCTATGGCACTATATGGATCACCAGTGTGGGCGGATTACCTGTCCTCGCAAGTTCGGGCATTGCTGCGAAAGCCACAGCGAGTCATGGCGAATCGAGTTATTCGTGGATATCGTACCATCTCATACGAAGCCGTGTGTGTTCTAGCTGGTACCCCACCCTGGGACCTTGACGCAATAGCATTGTCGGAGGTGTATCATCGGTGCGCGTGTGTCCAGAGAGAGGGAGTTCGCCCATCGTCTGAACAGGTGCAGCAATGGCGTGATAGGGCTAATCGTACCTTGATGTCTGAGTGGAAGCTAAGGCTGGAGATCCCAACGGCGGGACACTGGACCGTAGCTGGAATCCGGCCGAATCTTAAAGAGTGGGTTGACCGACAAACTGGTACTCTCTCATTTCGCCTTCTGCAGGTGCTGTCCGGGCATGGGTGCTTCGGGCACTACCTACACAAGATCGCGCGGAGAGAGTCGACGCCTCGGTGCCACGAGTGTGGGGCGGATGATGATACAGCGCAACATGTGCTCGAGGAGTGCCCCTCGTTTGATGTCCAGCGTCGCGTCCTCTCTAGCGTTGTGGGTGCGGATCTCTCGTTGCCAACCCTAATTAAAGATATGTTTGGTACTAAGACATCTTGGGAGGCTGTTAAGTCTTTCTGTGAGCAAGTTATGCTCCAGAAAGAAGACGCTGAAAAAGCCCGGGAGAATGATCCCTTAGCCGAGGCCATTCGAAGGAGACGCACAGGCGGGAGGCGGCGAGGATACGACGCGCTCCGCTCGCCATAGCAGGGGTGTGCAGATAATAGATTGGGGCTCTGTTATCTGCGCTTTTCCGCCCCGATGATGAGGAAGAGTCACGTGTGTTCGCTCGATATTTTCTACCCGGAATAAGGGAAGTTAGGCTCTGGAAGTCGACCGTGGGTATGGCCGCGCGGACGACTACAAAGTTACCCGCACGGCCAATACTAATATGCGGGCGCTGCGAACACAGATGGTTTTTAGTGGGTATATCGGTCTATAGAAGAGTCCCACATAACCTCAGCTTGGCCTCTCATCATGCTGAGGTATGCATAAAGCATTTCCCATCTCAAAAAAAAAAAAGAAATATGGATGTGATGTTGGATATGGAAACACTATCAGAGGTACCAAGCATACAGATCGCGGCACATAAGTTGAACTAAAATGGCTGCCGTTTGCGCAGGAGTAATTGTAAGCCCTCGCGTGTCGCACTTCATTTGAGATCCAAAAATAGTAGCAATAAATCAGATTTAGCAATAGCAAAATAAATAGCGTTCTGTACCTAGTTTTTTTATGTCGCCTTACCTATTTTTCGCTGCCATGCAGAGGTGTTTACAGCGCTGTGTTCCGCTCTGTAGGGTAAGACAGGCAGTGAAATGACTGGGTACTGTGACTTGACATCTTATGTCACAAGTTGGCAACCTACATTGGCGTCCTTGTGGTGGTTGTAGATTTGCAAGTGTTACAGGAACCACGTGTACTATAGGCGACTGTAGCCACTTACCATCAGGTGCGCGGCCCGCTGTTTTGACAACAGTTGTGTGCCCCTCACCCTAGGGCTATGCCACTAAAGATGACCCCTTGGCCGCTCCATGCCGTCGCAGGAGGACAGGGCGGAGAAGACGGACTTACGCACGCCTTTTACCTCCTGACGGCAACTAGCAGGGTCCAGGTCCGGGAAACCCAGACTCCGCAATGCACAGGTCGCCGCCAGTCGTCGATCCCCCGGATGCCTCACTGACACACAGACATACGGAGAGGAACAATGAAGTAATCCTATAAAAAAACGGCCAAGCGCAAGTTGTACTCGCGCTTCCGAGGGCTCCGTAAAAACTTATCTCAGTATTTAGTTTCTTACTTTGTACACATTTACGATTATCACGATGTCTCCTAATAACATTATTTCACGTACCACTATCAACCGTAGCGTGCCTACTCTACTCAGTCAGATGATGCTCAATGCCGGAGTACGTTGAAAGGGAATCTCTGAGCAAAAGCCTTTGGACCGGTTCCAAGTAAAACTCAATTATTACGAGACTGTGCGTAGTATAGCCCGTAGATAGAAAGCCTTTGGAGAATTGGAGTCCTTTAACGGTAGTTCCTTTGTTTGCGCCTCATGCGTCTTGATTTCACTTTAATACTTAATAGAGAACACGTTTAGTACAGAATTTCTTTCATTTGGCGGTTTATTGCCTGAGCCGTATACAGTTGGCTATATTGATTGCAGTGGATACAGTAAACTATAGGTGTTATTGAGATTAACAGTTGTCCTTTAGTCTTAAACGCAGGTTCTGATAATCGTTATTAATATGCCGAGACTTAACGCAGCTGAAGATTCTTTACAGTTTCAAGTGGATTTGAAATTTCTTAATTTTTATTCATTTACGCTAAGTCCGTGCGGTACGGTGACAGATTAAGAGGAAGGGTAAGAAGGGCGAGAGAATTAAAAAATAATTACTACCTAATTACCTATCTGTTAAATGTATAGCTGTCGCATTGTGCCTGAACAACCGCGCAGAACGCGATATAGACCGACTGCAGTTCGGACCTAAGATACCTATGAAAAGCTGAAAAAAATCAAACTTGCAAGTAATTGCGATCAAGAGCTATTCTGACCGCTTATGTTGCATGTTTTCGCATAATATTTTGCAATTTTACAAAGGAATCTAACCCATGTGTCAATGCCAAGTACATTCTGTACTTGGCGTTGACATAGAATCACGAAATTTGGCAAAGGACACAAATCTGACACGTAAAGGAAAAAATCTGAAAATATATCGGGAATTTATGTACAGTCGGCTTCAAAAGTAAATAATCATTTTAGTACCATGTCACACCAACTATTAACTATGCAATATAATTATTCTAAAAAAAGAGAAATAGTTGGTGTGACATGGTACTGAAATGTCCATCTACTTCTGAAGCCGACCGTACTTATAGATGAGTTTCTATGGAACCCTTTGGTGCGCGAGTCCAATTTGAACTTGACACCGGTTTTATTTTATTTTCTATTTATACAAACTAGAATTCAAATGAACCGTATCGACTGACTAGAATGATTTTAGCAGTCCAGATTTTGTTGGCTAACTGGGAAAGTCGGCGATTTGGAACTATTAGTATGAACATATAAAAAATTATCCAAAATAGGAGTGTTTTTATTAAATATTTAAAAAGTAGGCAAATCGTGAAAGTTGGCAAAGGGTCCAGAGACTAAAATTTATACGCTTTGGCGACATCTACAGTCGGCATTTTATTAAATGCTCCATCCATCTCATAATAAGGGTTACTTAGTCAGAAATCTTGTTTTACCTCTTCTCCCTCGAATGTTTTAATGGGTTTTAAGGTGCAAACAAACTGGGCTTATGTGATGTCACGCCACGCTATGTGATTGGTCGCCTTAACAAACGTCACGTAAGCTAAGTGTGGTTCTAAATAATGATTTTTCATACATTTTCTATTAAGACCGATGTCTACTGATGGACGTAACATCACATACGTGGCATCACATAAGCCCAGTTTGTTTGCACCTTTGCACGTATGGGCCGTTACGATAATCGGAAAAGCCTAAGTCAATGTGCTTTTTCGAATAATGCAAAATTATCCGTGCGAAGATGTCACGATTACAGGAGCCGCTCTCACTGCCGTTGTGTTTTGATAGGACAATATTTGCCGTGTTAATTATTTACCCGCGATGCGATTTACAGAGAATTTGCATTCAAATCGCCCGGGAAAATTAGGTTAAATCGGTCGGTTGGCCAATGTAAACCGGACCCCAAAGCGAAAATTCGTTTTCCCAACTAAATTACCACTGTTTGCGCGGTGATATTGGAAATGGAATAAATATTTTACCTCGGAATACATTCGCCAAAGCGTATTTTAGCAAATGTCAACGAAAATTTACGATGCTCTGGCCAATATTTACAGCCGGTGCCGGTTGACTTGGGAGATATTTTCCCTAGGTAATAAACGATAGTAGGTATGTTTAAATGTGAAAATATTGAAACACCTCACACTAGTTGGTGTTGATGTATGGCCTATTTCGACAATACCATCGTAGTCTTTCAAACCCGTTTGTTCATTTATCGGGTTATTAATTCCATTTTATTTTTACGAAATGCGATATTATATTGCGTCTTGCTCACGTAGAATTGTTACAGGATTTTATATATTGAGTTCATGTTCAGGAAATGTGAAATCAGATTTAATACTTATCATTAAGAAGATATTGAGTGTAACTTCGTTTATGAAACTTTTTAATTTAATAATCATACTCAGATACTGTTATCAATTTTTTCACATATGCCTTCATATCTTTAGAAGTCATATATTTTTGCCTACTCTGTCTATATACAGTTATCGAAGCCTAATTACTGTGAGGCCAAAATAGTTATTTTCAAAACGAAACCATAGTTGTAATGATGATTTTAAAGATGTATTAATAGCCAGTGAACTATTTTTTGTTGAGTAAAATACTTTTCAGAAGTTTTTCTTCTACACAGAGTGTGGGCACACAGCTGTACCGAGAGACTTGTCAATGGCGGAGTGTTTTCTAGATCGGCATCTTTTATTTGCAATCTCATTTGCCATTACCCTCGAAAGATGTTAATCGAATCTATTGAAAACCGTTTAATGGTTCGAAATAAAAGCGACATTTATTTAATCTTTAACGTCCATTCATTTTTTCACCAATTGCTTCGAATGGGTCACACACACACTTCTAGTAGTAATGAAAATAGAGACATTGTATATTTTGTTCAGTTTTGTTGTTTGTTGTTTATCTGGGCTGCAGACATACAAACTATCAAAACATTTTCGGTGCTACTACAAAAGTTTTAAAACGCTGTCTAAAGTTAGACAGTGTCTAAACATGATGATGTTTCATTTGTTTTAAGAGGATAAAAGAAATATCGTAATCTCAAAACACCAAAATCGCAAATCATGGTATTCTTTAAACATCATTATCGCAAAACAGTATTAATATTTAGTCCCATACCATATTCGAGGTGATGGCCTCCATTGTGTGTTCTACCGTCTGTACAATGGCGAGTGTTGAGGAACTTCTTAACTCAATTCATCAATCTATCATTTCAAAAAAAATTATCACCGCTCCTTCTCCACCGCTCCGCGCGCCAAGGAAGTAGAGCTCATCACAAACTTGATGCCTGTACCTACTTCTAGCACGAACCACTCTCGTTATAGTATAGTATAGTAATCGTATTTACTTACTATGAGATATCAAATGGACAGCTAGAAACACTATCGTAAGACTATCGTGAGCTCGTAACGTAACGATAGTTCTCTCACTGTAAAATACTCGGTGAGAGATATTACGGTAGCTAGCTGTCGAATAAGGCAACAGACACGACAAGTCAAAAGTGAGTTTGTGCTGACGATTCCCATACTTTAGCTTTCGTTAACTACTTATACCATTACGATGCCATTTAGTTTCTTAAACGACAGTAGCGGCGCTGCTATACTTTTCATACAAATAATACGATTACGATAACTATAACTATAGTAGTTCGTGCTTGGGGCACTGGCATCAGCCAAGGGCCCGGTCTCGTTCGTTTCTTCCACGAACATGCAAAGTGTGGAATGAGGTTTGTCCGATGCGCTACAGCATGGCGTTCTTCAAGCGGCGAGTATAAGGGGTCCTAAAACTCAAGGTATGCGACGCATAAACGGCTCCCATGGTGTTCCAGGTGTCCATGTGCGACGATGACAAAAAAGTTTCGTAAAAAAGTCGATTTTTTTTCGAGTGGTCCTACCTAATCAGAGTTCAGCCAATCATAACACAGGACATGTTGAGCTCCGCTATTTCTTTATGGAAAGTCGCTTGTATTGTTTCGAGTGATCGGGAGTAGATTTGATGTATGGTTTTTATTTATTTTCATTGGTTTTAATCATGAAGCAAAAACTTTGTATTTGCTTCATGGTTTTAATAGCCTATTATAACGGGTGTAACTGAACACCCCAATAACATTTAAGGGGCATATAAGTTAGAAAGTTAGATACTAAATAGACCTTCGGTGCTTGTCTGAGACCTGGAACCCCAATACTTTCAGAGTTATTTGATTTTAAACTGAAAGCAAAACTTTCAAGTGACAACCATAATCAGCTCTTAACACAAAAGAAATTTAAACCAAAATGACACGTGACAGACGTGAGAGTAGTATTTCTCCTACGCTTACGTAGGGCTGTCGGCACTTAATACCAAAAAATAATTTATATAGTTTCTATGACGTGAGCGCAGTATTCCTCGTACGCTTACGTAGGGTTGTCGGCACTTAATACCAAAATTATTTAGTTTGTATGGGAAAAAAAGTCGGTTTGTTCGCCCTAATATTTTCCCTACAGAATCTCTACTGCTGATGGATACATACCCTTAAATAATGTTATTGGGGTGTTCAGTTACATCCTGTATATAAGTATTTTATTTATTTTCAATTACATTAAATACATTAATACACTTGAAATACTTATTATTGCAAATTAGGATTATTTTATTGTAGGTTTATTTATGTAATATAAATAATTATTTCATGGTAAGACAAAAAAAGATTAAAACCGATCCTACTTTTCAAAACAACTCAAGTGACGTTCTTTCAAATAATGGCGGAGCTCGATACGACCAGTGCTCTGGTTGGCTGAGCTGTGACTACTGCTCGAGAAAAAAAAACGAATTCGAACTTTTGTCGACTGCATGAGAATAATCCCCCAGGTGGCACGTCCGCTGCCTCCGATAGCATTAATGAGCTTATGGTTATGAGTGGGTGCAAGATCAAAAAATATTCGTCAAACACAGTAACGTTGCCAAGTTGTGACATAAGATGTCAAGTCACAGTACCCAGTAACTTCACTGCCTGTCTTACACTTCTTACTTATAAGTTTCATTTTATTATTGTATAATTGTTAATCCCAATAGTTTCCACGAAGACCCTATTAAGTAAATACCTATTAACTGACTGATTAAACTACACATATACATGATGTTAGTCTAATTGACCAAACAAGTGTAGAGGTGAGTGAAAATAAGCTTTGCAAACACGTGCGCATTAATAATGTAAAACGTTTATTCCTTGTCGTATCCCCGCTGAAGTTAAATTTACACTTTGAACTTCCAGAATTAAATTTACATTTAAATGAATGTGCTTAAGCCAAGGTACACTGCATCAGAATTTGTTTGCATAATTTCGCGTGATTTCCGCGCCGACCAACCTAGCGGCCTATGCTTTGATGTATCAAGGTTCATATTTTTTCATGATTGCTCCCCATCACCACCGAGTCGGGCCTTTGTGGTGGTTATTAAGTATTATAGATTTAACAAAAATATACCTACTATCAATGGTTTATAGATGGTTTTCGCCAGTAACAATTCACTTCGTCGATACCGTTGAAGCTGTTTAAAGATTCCTAAAAGCACTTTGGCTAAAGATGTAAAGAAAACAAACAGATTATGTAGGCTTATTTTTTGGGAACAGTTCCGTGAATTTGAAAACTTTTCGAGTCTGAATCATAAAGAGAAGACCTCTGTGCTCATATTTCCGTATATATCATATAGTGGCAAGATAATAACTAACTGTAGGTCTAATAGGGGAAGTAGACACAACAATAAAAAGAGAATCGACGCGTTTGTTTTGCTTTCTTCTCTTACACTATCTCAACAGACCGTGCTAAGTAGCTTTAATGTTAGACCTAGCCTTATTTGAGGAATCTCTCTCAGACCTACCCTTGTCTGCAATATAATATGTGCGGTACAAAGCATTTCCCTTCCTTGCAGTATCAACATATGTTTCTTATACCTGGAGATTGCCTTTTAATAGAACAGTATGACTATTAAAAAATTGACATCGCTCTATAAAAATCGTAATGTGCTGTTATTTGATTTTATCTCAATAGGTGCTCTTGGTTCACGAGGCTTCTAAAGGCAGCTTCTCTCGCGTGTTCGACCTAGAGGCGGGCGACGAGGCCGAGCCTGGCACGCCGAGGACGTCGCCCTACGAGAGCAGGTTCCCCATCAACATCGGCATCACGGGACACGTCGCGACCACTGGCGAGGTAGGTCTATCCTTTTTTGTTCAAAGAAATTTGCAAACAAGTATACACGGTTATTTTTTTATCACCCTGGAAAATTTAAGGGACGCTTCACGACATGGTATTAGAATGATTTAAATATAAATAAAAAAAATAACCCCCCTCCTTAATTTTATATTAATTTTTTAAAAAATACAAAAAATGCTGCACTAGTTGTGAGCAGCATTTTTTGAGATTTTTTTATTTTTTTTTTATTTTTTTGTATATTTTTTATTTCATTTTTTTTATTTTTTATATAATATTGGATGTGTCCTGAAGCGTCCCTAAAATTTTCCAGGGTGATAAAAAAATAACCGTGTATATAGTGTTCCCTTCTGATTGTGAATATTTATAGTCAACTGTAGTTTATGTTGTCTCTTGAAAGATTCCCAAGTCCGCTACCTCTTCTAGGATCATAAAGTTCTTTGCACACTTGTGACATAATATGTCTAATCAAACTACTCAGTTATTATACTGGTAGGTCTACCCGTTTTGCGCAAAGAAGTTGTCAACAAGCACTCCTCTGTACTGATTTTAAATAACGATAGTCAGCCGTAGTTTATATATTCTTTATTGTACACACATTTTTCAATTAGAAACATATTATACAACAAACATGTACAAGGGCGAGCTTATCTCTTGAAGAGATCTCTTCCAGCCAACCCTATGTGGTTCTTGAAAGTTTCCCAAATCCAACTTGTGACATAAATGTTCTTATTACAAATCCTGGTCTAAGCCTGGTCAAAGTTAGTCTTGGTTTAAACCTAGTGCGCTTTCACTTGTGTTTAATATACCTAGAGACAGCGTCAGGCTTAGTTTAAACCATGTTTTGTACTAAGACGCAGTATGTTTGGACTCAGCACGCAGTAATGCAAACACCGCTTCATTACGGTGGTATGTGAGAGGTAACCCACGCATACACCTCAGAACTAAGTCTTCATCTGGTAGATAGTTTCCTTATAATTAGCTTCTGATGTTAATTAATATGTTATTGTACTATTGTAATGATTCTTAAATTTCAATGAAACACTAGTTACACGACATGATGGTTTGAAGTCAGTGGTGACTCGAGCGCGTGTGGGTGGGATTGTCTTTATAAGTGGTGCGGAGGTTTTATAATGGTTGGATCAAGATACTTTATAGGTCTTATACGATCGTATAAGACTGGTATATAGGTTGTATATGTGTAATTAAGATACTATTTGTAACACGATATTTTTTTGTTTTTGTTCTGTAATGTTAATGTATATTTGCAGACAGTAAATATTGCGGACGCCTACTTGGATCCGCGATTCGACCCATCGGTCGACGAGGGCACGGGATTCAAACACAATACCATTCTTTGTATGGCCATCAAAAATTCGGAAGGGAGGATTATCGGCGTTATCCAGGTCTGTACAACATTTAATCTTTTAGCAATAATTGTTATAATTATAATACAACAATTGTGGAGGTATATGATTATGGCATTAACGTTTATGTGCAAAGGTGAACTTCAAACAGTAATATAAAAACATAAAAACTCTAAAGGAGATTTATTCTGACCAACCCTAGCCCTAGTGAGTGTGTTAAAACTAATACTAATTGCGGGATAGGAAAGTTATACAATGCTACATAATTATTTAACTCAGTGAAATGTTTAACTTTGAACGATAACATCGAACACGAACATGTTGTTCAGAACAACAACTTCTACCTATACACTTTATTGTTTCCAGGATAAAAGTCGAAATCTTTTAAAAGCCTTTCTAATGTCTGCCAGAATAATGAGGAGAAAACCTTTTAGCGAAAACAGCTACAAGTCTTTGAGAGCTGTTTATTGTGCGAAAAATAATATCTCTTAACCCTTAACTGCGCGGGTAGCAAATTTTTCGTTGGGCTTGAATTTATCTCGAGGCAACAAAATGAATTTCCCATTGTTCGGTGTGAAAAGATTGCGGGGTGGAATTATTTGATGCCGTTAATGTCTGTTTCGAGTTAAAAATTGACTTTCGCTTTACTTAAACTTAGGGGATCGTTGTTTTTATTCGGGCGTAATCTCATAGATCCTATTGTTGTGTTGTGATCTTATATGGTTAAATTTTGTTTTCTTTTAAAAATCTTGGTTACAGTTTTTTGTTATCATAGTGTCTTATTCCTCGGTTTCGAATGAATCAGAGAATTGTAATTTTACTTTCATTTTCCAAAAAAAAATCTTACATATTGTTACTTCCACGGCTTTAATTGCACAATCTGCTATTTTATTTGCACAGTAAATATTGTGGTATGATGATAGGTTTTCTGTTCAAAAACTGTCGTTGTTCTGACTTTTCGATTGATGTCTCAAACGGATTTTTGAGAAAACACTTCGGGTTTGGGCAGTCTGTGGCATCATTGATTATACTTCGGTGTTTATAACTCCTTTCCCATTTTACGATTGCTTACCATTTTGCTTTTTAACCATTCCGCGCTTAGAGGGTTTATAATACCTATTTCGTTAGCAGACATCACCTATTGCGTGAGAGACTTAGCTGTATCTTCGCTATGCTGACCATAAACTATTATCGTGATATATAGGGGCCAATGATGAGATATAGTTTGGACGGCCGAGTTATAAAGGTCATTTATAATCTATGCGCGCACGTCCAAAGCCGGCGTTTGATTTATTGGTATCTCCACGAATATCGACGGACCTTGCGCGGATCTCGAACGATTTCCACATTGTGTCGGGTCAGGAAATGAGGTGGTATTATAGTATTACTAGTTATAGTATTATACGCCTCTATTTATGGCTTACCTACTAATTTTTAGATGGCGTCTGCATTTTACAATAACAATAAGACAAGTATTACATTGATTCGATAGGGATAGTTTTTAATAGAAAACAAGCAGCGGCTATCTGATATTAGCAAGTCGCTCCAGTCCATATAATATGACAAATGTATTTCTTGTATAAGGTTACTACAAGTTCTATAAATTAATGGTGTCAGGCGTTATTTTTCGGAAGCCTAGTCCATTACTAATTGTTAATGAGAAGATATATTGCAAAATTTCCGTCAGTGATTGGAACTAACTACGCAGGACAATGGTGCACCGCCCGCCCTCCCTCAATTGCATGCGACAAAGGATAATATTACTAATTAGTACCACATCAACATACGCAGATAAGTTTCGCTACTCCACGTGGCATTTGCGGTATGTTGTCGCCTTCACTACGCTCCAACGGTGAGGTCGTTGACGAAATCGTTAACAACTTCTACATATAGTCCACAGTGCACATTGCCAAATTGTGATATAAGATATGTAGTCGCAGTACCCAGTAATTTGACTGTCTCCCACTTCAGACGGAACATAACGATACAAGCACTGGCTTCTTTGCGGCAGGACTAGCCATAGCACAGATTACTAAATAGTTACTGGCCATAGGTTACAGATACCCGCGCATACTACTCAGTACAGTTGAATCGGAGTTATATGATTGATACATGTATAACAACATTTATTTCTTAAACAATTTTTTTTTTCAAATGTAGGTATACGAAATGTCGATGAAGCTGTGTCGTTATTTTGTTCACGAGATGTTCGAGGTTCATAAAATGAACAGCACAGGGTGATGACGAAACGAATTATTCAGACGCCACAATAAACTTTTAATACGAAAACATAGCGCAATGCGGATCTGCGACAGACTGGCAATTTTACGCATAGCCTAGTTTTGAAGTGTTAATTAATAAATGCTTCTGAAATTGTACACATTTTTTTAATACTTTGAATATTTTTTTTGTGTTAATGTCAAATTTCCATTAAAGTGGATTACTTTTTCTAAACTTTCCTCATTATCTCAGCCCACCCCCACGGATACGCCCACTTCTGGGCGGTTGGCAACGTGTTGGTTGATTGAGGGTTGCAAAAAGCTCTCTTTGTCTGTTTGTCGGCAGGGTGTGCCTGGCTTAGGCTTCGTAAGTGGGTGATAAGAGTACGTGCGGTTGTGGAAATAATTAGGATGCTTTCTTTACGGGAGTATCCAATGTAAAGGACCTGTTACGATGGATAAGATGCGGTGCGATAAAAGGAGGACCTATCTACTAGGTGGAACTGGAAAGCTCGGGAAGCACATACGAAGAAGAGAAGGGCTCGCACCACAATCGTAGTTTATTTGGAAGACGTTAAAAATTGTTTTAGTAAGACAAATAAAAAAAATTATGGAAGTCAAGAAACGCGCGCAAATTCGGCAGGCTTTGCACATCTGTCATAATAACTGCAAAGTTACAATCGCCATGGATGATGGCCAGAACTCTAATACCCATATTTGATTTTAATGATTCATAACTCCGTAAAAATATATTTTTTTGGATACAGTCGCGTTCTTGCTTTAATAAACATCTTGTGGCCGACGCCATTTTCCACCATCTGGTTGGCAGTATGTATTTATTTTCCTCTGCCTGAGAAAAATGACAGGAAAATAATTACATTGCGGGAAAATTTAAAAATGAGTAAATAAAATTGTTTGTTACATTTATGATATTACTAGCTGACCAGGCGTACTTTGTACCGCTATGTTTTTCAACTAAATTATTTACTGAATTGTAATTTTTATATTACACAAACCTTGTCCTAACAATAACGAATACATAAAACCAAGAATCATCCAATTTGGTGTAGTCGTTCCAATGTTATGGGCGTACATACATTTCGAAGATCCATTTTTATTTATATAGATTATCTATATCTATACAAAAAAAAAATTATTGAAGTGTCTGTTTGTAATGTCAAAATAACAAGTTTTTACTAAATGGGTATGAATGTATATCGGGTACCAATAACAAAAACACAATTCAAAACACAATTCCTGTCTGTCTGTCTGTTTGTTCCCGATAATCTCCGGAACGGCTGGACCGATTTTGACGAAACTTTCACTAATAGATAGCTAAAGGAATATAAGGTATAACATAGGCTACTTTTTATCAAGATCGGTCCAGCCGTTACTATTCCACGCGGACGAAGTCGCGGGCACAGCTAGTAGTAAATATAAATGTTCTTGGCGTCAATGCTTTGATTTGATTTCCTTGGCGAGTATTCTAAATAGAAGCAAGATATTCTTAATTATGTTTTTAAATACACATCTGGCTGAGAATTTGTATTCTTGTACCTATCTGTGTGTGACTGATCGCAAGTATATTTTTGGTATATATTTTCGTCAATTGAAGTAACCAATCGGAATGATAACGAAATGTCTATAATGATATCAAAAGGTAGCAATGAAGTTATGACATCCCCGGATTTTCCATACAGGAAAATAAAATGTACCGTATTGCCATGTAGAGGAAATTTTAAACTGAACAGTGTGTCTTTTTAATGTCAGGAAAGGTAGTGAGTGGGTTTGTTTACTGGGTCTGTGTATAAAGTAATTTTCCGTGTTATGAGTGCCATGGAGATTTAGAAAAAATATACCTAACGCCCCCCGCTTCTAATTAAAAATAATCACCGGAGTTTCATTAACTGCTATAATTGTGCCAGTTAAAAAAAATGTATTGCGAAGCACACAGAGAAACGTTGAATTGGGTTAATGAAAAGTAGTTGTTAGTTTTACAGGGATTGAACTCGTAAAAATATTTTAGTGTGGTTTTTATTTCGGGCTCGTTCAAAAAGTTCGTGCATTGCGCACTGCGACGGATTTACTCCGGCTGAAGTAAATTTGTTTTTAAAAATACAAGTTCACTGATGGTTGTGCTTTTTGTCGTTGGACCATTTGTCCTGGACGTCCGCCGTCCGTCGGTGGCTGAACTATTTAGTTTAGTCGGCTTTTATTTGTTGATTATATCCTTGGAAGGTTTTAGCTGCGTAGCCTTCTGTTTTAGATTGTTAAGACGATTGCGTCAAAAATCACGACTTTGTATCATATCTTTGTTTCGCGTATTTAAAGTGAAAACAATTTACACCCTAACCTTGAAATTCAGTTTCGGATTATAGAGCTAAAGGGTTTTAACTGTGGCAGAGTTTACTTGCTCCATATTTGGATTACCTACACTCGGATATTTTGTCATATCTGATTGTAAATGATTGAATTCAATACCAGAAAAAAATGAATAGTTTTCTTTCTTATCAAACTTTTTTTTTATTGCAGAAAGTTGGCAAACAAGCAAACTGCCCACCTGATGGTAAGTGGTAACAGTCACCTATAATACACGTGGCTCTTGTGAGATTCGCAGCGAAACTGCAACCCCCACAAGAACCACAGTGTACGTTGCCAACTTGTGACATCAGATGTAAAGTCACAGTACCCAGTACATATCTTGCCCTTCAAACCGGAACACAGCAATGCAAGCACTGCTACTTTGCGGCAGAAATAGGTAAGACGGAGGTACCTAAGCAGACGACCCTGGTACAGAGTCTCCCTCCAGTCTTTTTTGCGGTTAGTCTGAGAATATAATACGTAATTCGTAATAGAATTTTGGAGTATCTGCCCATCTCAAACATTACCCGTCACCGATTCCTGCAGGTATTCCAATAGGCAAAGAGACTCGGCAATGAGTTGGCAATGTCAAAGCAAAGGGTAAATCGCAATTATTCCCTCACGGGACTTATTACTTTCAATTTAATCCCGCGACGTCTTCCAGCCTTAACGAACTTTCTTAAGTAGACTTTATATTGCAATCCTGTTTGCACTAACTAAAACAGTCTGCGATTTTTATAGATTTATTTTTTTACTGTACCTACTCCTTAACAAAGCTTCTCTCTCCCTAACAAAGCTAGATACAAAGTTACGTGGTTCTATGTAACGTGTTAATAGTGCAAAACCATAGATAGTATAAATTAATAATAAAATTATTTAGCCGTAGTGCGTAAGGCGGTCGCCTTCCAATCGGGAGGTAGCGGTTCGAACCCCGCCACGTACCAATGTGTTTTCAAATTTTGATTTCATATTATGTACGTTTATTCGACTCTTTTACGGTGAAGGAAAACATCGCGAGGAAACCTGCATACACATGTGAAGTAAGAATTTATTTACAGGTTGTGTGTGAAGTCGACCAACCCGCACTTGGTCAGCGTAGTTGACTAAGACCAGAGGGTCTATTACCGATCTCATGGTGTTACAAATGATGTCATATGATATCATAGTGCAAAACGAAAAATGCGATTTCCGGTCAGATTTTTAATCATTTGTTAATTATTTAATGATGACATCATTGACATTATGCCATAGTGATGATATCATTGGAGATCGGTAATACAAAATGCAGCATTTCATGACTTCTTTTTCTCAAATTTATACCATGTCATACGATGAAAGATCCATAATTGGCCTGCTGATCGCCCTAGTCTAGGGTAGGCTCGAGCCTCTCGGTGGGAACGTTAAGAGCTGTTGATGATGGGTCCGAAAGGGTCCAGGCGTCAACACGGTATGTTGGAGACGCGGGTTGAAATCCCGCCGGGAAGGAGATTTTTTCTTTATTGATTTTATTATTTTTTTAAAAATTATCTAGGATAATTCATGTAGATAATTGCTTATTTTTGGATTATTGAATTTGCAAATTAAACTATTTTGTAACCTGTGTAACGTGTAACAATGCGCGATCTGGGGCCATGATCGCTTATTACAGCAAGGTTAAAACAACATTGAAACAGAGACACCGCTCTTGCTGCGTATAGCGCCATTCCGCTTTCAGTGCGGTTTTAATATTGTTTTGAGCGATCATAGTTTGGGGGGCAGAGCTTATACGTGTATTGACCATACAGCATTAGGATAGAGTTGAGTCAATGAGTGCAATTGATTCTACTCTCGACCTCAACATATTTCAGGTTTTGCGTAATTATTGGGTACGCTTGCAATATTGAGGAGTTGCAGATGGATTTCAGTTGGTAGAAAATATCGTATAGCATTAGGTTCGCCTATTGTACCTTCTTTTAAAATTGATTATAGAAGTTGATTGAAACAAATTCTGCGAGCTGCAAATACTAATTTTGACTTCTTCGATTCGGAATCTACTTCTGCGTTGTGTTTTTTACATTTATTTGTGTGCAAGACATAAAACAAACATGTTGTATCTACTCATGGCGTCGTCTACGATGGTTTGAAGTCGGTACTACTAGAGTATTAAATTACAAAATATTGTATTATTCTCTTTGACTATGTATTTTATTGAATAGCTATACCCTACCTATCTTATTAGTGTGATAGGTAGTAACCCTAATGATGTGCCAAGTATTGTATTTTACTTTCCCAAGGCTTTACGCGTCGATATTTTCATTTGAGTAGGTTTTACCCACAGTTTAGTGGGATTCCAGAATCTTCATCAAGCATATTCTTAAGTACAATGGTTTGTCGATTGATGTTTAATCCTATGAATTAGTATTATGTATTTTAGTATTCATAACGTGAAACTAGCTACTTCTGCTTCATAAACATCCTCATCTACGAGTTTCATTTGATGGGGAGCAGCTGATGCGGGCGTAGTAAGCAACTCCACTCTGGCCAGGCGAGTTGATGTAGGGTTTTGTAGTAATGATCTGGTGACTTGGGTCACCTAGATCCTGGGTCTCACCCCATAAGACTGGAGTGACGGAACATCCCGGAAGTGTTTAGTGGGTAGGCCCCATCGTTGCCAGATTTTTTTTTCTTTGCAAGTCGTGATTTTGAAACATTTTGAGGTAAAAAAGCGGGATTCTTTCGCCGAAAGCGGAACGTAGTAAAAACGTATATAATCAGATGTTTTTAAATATTTATCTTTTTATTTGAGTTTTAAATTACGTTTATGTAACAATAGATAGCAAAAATGGCCATAGAAAATGTATTTTTAATAAAAATACACTTGTCTGTGCCACCCGGCCGTGCTTTCTCAGCACGCTGCACGCACGGCAGAGTTCTCCTCGAAAAGCGGGACTGAGCCTGTCCCACGCGGGACGTATCATTTGGATTTAATAATCGGGAAGCTGGTAGGCCCCGAATTGCGAGGGAGTCCTACATAACCACAAGAGATCGCCCCGATCTCTTGAGTAGGTTTACCCCTTTTCTTATGGGCTAAACAAAATAAGGGTTTTATAGTAAACTTTCTTTGGCGCCTCTTACGTCATCCGGGAAAACGGGAGCGGAGACACGTGTATTCTAAATCGGTCCCCGCACCGGTGAAAATTGCTACACTCCTGAAGTTTTTTGGTATGGCTCTCGAGATTTTTATTCATTTAATATTTATTAGACACGTTGAATGATAAATACAGTACGGCAACGTAGATATTATACTGCGAGGGGTCGTTGAGGAGGAAAGTTCCCGTCTTAATTTTGTTATTATTATAACACTTACGCCGAAAGTTCGCCATCTTTGCTCCGCCCCCGTCGTCTTCGGTCGTCACGCGACGCATTATCTCAGTTTTATTTGACGAGTTTTGTTCATCGCAAATTGGTGAAGTTTTCTCCCACCTTCTGGTTCGTAGTACGTCAGTCTTGTTACGCGGTTCGTTTGACGTACACGATCACGATGTTGACGTTATTGGAAAGGAACAAGTTTTGATATAAATATGAAATAAACATAAAACTATGAAAAATACGTAGTAATTTGTAGGGTATATTGCGATACCGTGTGACCAACCGTATACATCGTCGCGGAAATATAAAAAATAGAACTCGTGGTATCTCAGGCTATATAGTAAAATATTTAAAACCAAACATATGTACTCTAGTAAATCCGCAGAGTGTAGTTTTATTTAAATGTGTAGTTCTCGTGCAAATAAAAGACAGTATTAAGATAAAAATAAAAATAAATAAAAAACATCAAAAATAATGTAAGAATATCAACATCACATTTTTTATTTTAAAGTCGGTGCCAAATTTTAACTCATGATCATACACACTGACTACAAAATAAAAAATTGTGATGTTAGTATTCTTGCATTATTTTTTTGTTTTTTAAGTCGGTTTTTATTTTTTGTTGAACATTTTTTTGTTTTTGTTTCTTACGTTAGGTATCATCAACATAGAGTACAAAACACCCATAATTTTTTTATTAGATCTGTATGTATGTATTAGAGTTAAAAATTATAGTGAATAAATTTTTATCTTTATCTTATGTAAACAAGTACTTATTTAGTTTTTATAAGGATGTCTTTCTTAGCCACTGTCGGTTACGCAGTAGGTAGGTAGGTATACCACCACCACACCGACGATATTCAACAAAGAAAATAAAAATATTAAGCGATTTGCCTCCGAAATTCATGTCATGCTATGCGTCCGAAGAGCGCATATTCCACCATCATACACACAGGAAGCATTGTACACCAAATGATGGATCGTTTTGCAATTATTTTAAAATTAAGGTAATCTTTAAAATATCTTAAGTTTGAAATATATATAACTTTGGTTTTTACAGCTGGTGAATAAATTCGACGAGTTGCTGTTCACGAAGAACGATGAGAACTTCGTGGAGGCCTTCGCGATTTTCTGCGGCATGGGCATCCACAACACGCACATGTACGAGAAGGCGATCACGGCGATGGCCAAGCAGAGCGTTACTTTAGACGTAAGTATCATCTTGCTATCGTTCTCTCACTAGACGTCACGTCAACATTGGTATGAAAACCGCACATATTACGAGCGCCATAAGAGCGGTCCAAAGGTCAAACAGTATAGCTTGATGCGGAGCTTACCGTACAAGAGTCACTCTGTACAAGAGCGCGGCCATCTCTATCTTACCTATTCCTGCCGCCAAGCAGCGGTGCTTGCATTGTCTGCGTTCCGGCTTGAAAGGTTAAGGGTGCGTCCAGATCCCTTAGACAAAAACCACACACAATTCTCCGCAGTCGCTCCGCGGACAAAATGTATGGAGATGACATTAGCTGCGAAAAAAATAGCGTGAGGTTGTCACAGGCTACCGTCATTCCCATATATTTTTCTGCGGAAAGATTGTGCAAAAATTTGCGTGTGGCTTTCGTCTAGGGGGCAGGCAGATCTGGCGAATACGCCGCGAGTGCGCAACTCGCGAGCCGTCCGCGAGCTGCGTGCGCGCATTTTATTTGTGTACGTCGCTCCTGCCCCCCTAGACACAAGATGTCTTTCGATAATCGCTAACGCAATCGCTAAATGGACAATGTATGAGATTTGACAATTGCGCTCGAAAGCTAAGCGAGGGCTTATGTCAAATTGCATACATTTTCCTTTGAGCGATTGCGTTAGCGATTATCGAAATGCGTCTTGTCTAGGGGGGCTGCGCCGACGGCGCGTCGTCGTTCGCGCGCGAGCGACGCGCCGTGCACGAGCGGTGCGAGAGCCACGCGCTAGCGACCAGCGCAATACTACTGCAGGCTACACCAGGCTACGCCAGGTAGTGTGACTGTCAGGAAAAAAATTCTGTGTCACAGTGGTGTGACAAAATGGTGTGACAGAGAGTAATCCCCCCGTAGCACGGGCTGCCAAGACTGGAGTCGAGTCACGCATTATCTCACAATTACAGTGGCATAAGCCCTGTTTTAAAGAGTAGCACGGTGGCGCGTATTTAGTTTTTTTTAAATTTATCACGTCAGTCAACGTGATAAATTTTCTTAACGCTCGTCAAAGAACACGTGTGACTGAGTTTTATCACAAATTTTGTGCTCTCCGACTGCTGCTACATATAATTTATGATGACAGCTTTTAGTAGTCATAGTGAATTCAATTCAAATCTATGTTACTAACGGCCGGTTGCATCAAATTTTACATTTTATGATTTTGTAAAAGTAACAGTAAAAGTCAATATAAATACGTAAAAATTAGCAATATTATGTCTCACCTCTAATTTTAGTTGTAATTTTATTTTATCCTTTAAAAAGCTTAAATGAACGGCGCGAATCATATATTTAATAGTGAAACGACCCATTTTTATGTAATAGGGGTTTAAGTATGAAATTGCCGTTTTGTATGAAGATTTTTAAGAACATTGCTTATTTCATACTAACCTTTTTTCTTAGTTATTTAATAACCAATAAAGCAAACTTTATGAAACTTTTAGAGAGTGGTCAATAGATTTTAAACTAAGTAATAACATAATTTTGAAGACAAGGAAATAAGTTTTCACAAAGTTATCGTCAATAATGTACAACATTCTGACGAAAAAAATAGGGGGTGATTTTTTAGTTTCTTTTTAATATATTATTAATATAATTCTGATATTAAATTGTAACCAAAACGTGCACTCTAGGGTCAAAAAGAAATAAAAAAAATTTTTTTGGAGCTCTTAAATTAGAAAAGTTATAAAGTTATATAAATAAACGAAAAAAACGGCAATTTCATACTTGAACCCCTATTATTAAGTTGTAACTTTTTACGAAATCGTAAAACGTAAAACTTGGTGCAACCGGCTGTTAATGTTCGTTAATTAACTGTGTACAATATATTAAATAGTCGAAAGTTTTGATTATTCGTGATTGTATACCCAAGTCTCTTTAAGATTCTATATTTAATTGTAAAATAGTAATTTCAATTTCGACTTTAATACCATAAAGTCGAAATTTATTTATTTATTATTCATACAAATATATCATAATACTCTAGTCCGACAAGGCACAGCAAAGTCCCACAAGGCACAGTTTATCTCTGGGATCTAATGAGTCTTAGTAATCGATATTTAATGTAGGTTTTACGGAAAAAGTTCACTAAAACACATATCTTAAGCAAATCCAAAGACGATACATGAGTCATGATAGGCGTGCAATCAAATCGATTAGGATAATCCTTGATGAGAATGACAAATATAGGGTACAGATACATGCAATGAACTTGGAGATGCAAAATGACTGGATAACTATGGGTGAATTCTGCATTCCACCAGCTCTGAAGTGGAAAACTCTACATTATGATTGGTCGCCTGCAATTCTGAAATTCTATCTTAACGCCTTCCAGATGACTCTCCCAGACCAATGTAGTCTAACAAGATGGGGAATAGCTACAGAAAAAACATGCTATACGTGTGGCGAAGCACCTGGAACAGCTAGGCACATACTGGTGGGATGCAGAGTTCACCACGTTGCACGGTGAATCCATGGAATGCTAAGTTATCGTCTCATAATCTGCTGAGCAGATTCTAATTCAAGAATTTGAAAATATACTTTTAATAGGCTCCTGTCGAATATTCCCAGGAAAATTTCAAGTATGGTAATTGTTGTTTTAGGCTTCTATCGCAAAAATAGTTTTAAGTCTTGGCACTTCAAATCTACCCCACGTCACCGCCGATCGTGTGCCCTGATTACGACTAACAACTTTAAAGTTGTTGAGAGTCACAGCTACTTAGAGATAATTGATTTTTTTTTAAATCTGATCGGCAGAATTCTACAAATTTCAAATAACTTATAAAATGTGTAAGGCTGACTTTACATTTTATACATACAAGGTTACTTTTGTGTGCTTGTTCAAATAAACATTGACTCCTGCTTCAAAATATATGTAGGTACTATATACTTAGGTATGTGAAACAATTTCATACAAGAGCCAGCGGAGCGAAAAATCTATCGAGGACTAATTTGGAAATTATTGCTTTTGATCTCTCAGAGCGCTTAGACTACGGCTTTTAGCCAAAAAGTTGTTCGCTCTTTTTGTTCGCGAAGTTTAGGCGCATTACACACGGATCGCTTTGATGGCTGATGATTGTGGTCGTTTTCGTACAGTAACTTTTTGATGTTCGTTTAAAGCTAATCGATTGCGCTATTTACGCTATGCGTTATCAGTTATCAGTGATAACTTATCACTGATGCTCAGCCAAGCGCACGAGTCGGCAACCATTTCAAGATGGTAGAATCAACATTCGCGGCTCATATTTCTCAGATCTAAACTACCTAACTAAATATATTTTCTCTAGTGGCTTTAGTATAATATTTGTGTTTATATTGACTGTTAACATATATTTTATTTAAAATAATGAAATTGTTTGTAGTTTGTTATTTTCACATAGATATTATAGTTACCAATGTAACTATATCTATCTATGTGATGCATCATGCATCATTGATCAGCAATGCCCTTGCATGGTTTTTTAAATGTTCCGATGCTGATGAGAATTATCAGTTCCGATTACAACTGTAGGTTGTAGTTATTGTTAGATTTTTAATGCCAATTGAAGTCTAAAAATAGCATTATATTGTCTACCTCTTGCATAGTATAAGTAGAACAAAATAATGTAATCCGAATTCACATTCACACTGGAGCAGAGGCCCAATTATACTAATAAATTACAGACGAAACCGTTGCGATCGACCAATCAGAACGCCACATTATCACATCATTGAACAGTTGATTGGCAATATAAGCGCTCCGATTGGTCGACCGCATCGGTTCAGTTTTGATTCGGCTGTAACTTATTAGTAGAATTGGGCGTATGGTAGCTAGTTGGCTTACAATCGACAGTTAACAACACGATGGCAGGCCTCCGTAGCTCGCGCGCTTAGGTACAAGATAAGAACATACCGTTCCGCGGACACTGGGAGTGCAAAAGCAGCGGGGCTGCCGCGCGTATTGAGATTAATGCATACTCACTCGGCCTTATTAATAAAAAAATTTACTCGTTGGGTCATCCTCGGATTAGTTACACCGTTTTTTGGCTTGTTTCCGCACATGTCGGCTGTCATATGTCAAAATAAGACAAAACACGGCCAGTAACTAATCCGAGGTTGATCCAACGAGTAAATTTTTTTATTAATAAGGCCGGCCGCTGTGTATAGCAACGTTTCGCGCGCTTTTTTGCGCGCGCTTCATTATTTACAATCAGCAACAATCCTATCGCTCGAGCTCGTAGCCTCGCATGTGAGGCTTCAGAAATTACTAATAACATACGCTAATGCGTGATATTAAGATGTAATTTAGTTTGGATGCTCAAAGTTTAGTTATTTAAAATGTCGGTATTTTGCAAGATCAAAGGAGTGTAACTTCTGTACGTTTTACTATTATCTATTCTGTGACGTTGGTGTGAACGTGGCCTTAATCCACCAATAACTCGATATCGTGATCGTACATTTGCCACTATATCGGCAAGTGTTGGGTTCGACGATGGTTCTCTACGGTCGGTCGGACCGTAACAGATGAATGTAAATTATTGAATTTACGTCTGGCGCGTGTCGTCTAAACAAAAGCTCGAGTGCTTTTGTGCTGGTTGACCGTACTCGGATATACGATTGGCAGTTTACTATAAAAAGTATTTTTTGTGAGACTGGAGGCTCACGTATTGCAGAAATGGCAATTGTGTTAAGTTCACATTTGTATGTATACTTTACTAGTTCCTGCCCGCTAGTTCGTCTGTGTAGACATCAGAGCTGGTTTACCAAGACACAAGTAGTTTGTCTCTCGGGTACCTACTAGTTAATGCTCAAATATGATATATTAAAAAGTGCACAGAGGCCCAATTCAGCTAATAAGTTACAGCCGAATCGAAACTGAACCGTTGCGGTCGACCAATCGGAGCGCTTATATTACCTTTCAACTGCTCGATGACGTGATAATGTAGCGTTCTGATTGGGCGCTCGCAACGGTTCAGTTTCGATTCAGCTGTAACTTAGCTGAATTGGCCCTCAGACCTCCATAGAGCTTGTGGAGAATACCAAAATAAAAAGAAATATGTTTGTTTTTAACCAACTTCAAAAAAGAAGATAGAATTTTCTTTTTTCGGCTCTATGTTCCTAAACATACTAAACAAACCATTGCTCAGATGGTGATAACAATTTACCTAGTAACATTTTTTGAGGTAGCTTGCGAGGGTTTCTCGTCCTAAAAGATGAATATTAAAAAAAAACATTCGGTATTGCAACGCATACAGGATATAGTTAGTTTTAAACGAGAGAGGAGATTCAGTTCTAGAGCCGGCTCGTGAGCACCTTTTATCTTACTGGTTTCTGGTACGAAAAAGCGATGCTTGCATTGCTGTGCTTCTGGTTTGAAATGTAAGGCTAGTGGGGTAATTTCTTGGTACCGTGACTTGTTATCTTTCGTCAAAGGAGAAGCAGATTTGCGGATCCCACATGCACCACATGACATGTGCTTAAGATGATGTAGTGATGTAGCCACTTATTACTCTGGGCAGTAGGTTCGTTACCCAAATTTGATTTATAAAAAAAATCTTTCTTAAAAATGATTTAAGTACCTACACACTACTGTAACGTGGTGAGGTGGTGCGACGCAGTGGTGCAGTGGTTAGGGAAGTAGGCCGCAAATAAAGCACCAATGGTTACGTCACTGATTTATATTTCTCCACAATTACATTTATAATATAAATAAAAGGAGAAGGCACTCTGTAACAAAAATACGGACTATTGTAGAGACTGAAATACAAACATAATAATATAAAAACTTACCAAAATATAAATTTACACATAAGTGCCTTAATCTTGACAAGAATATGCGTGATATGATATTGTCTGATCTTTCAGAAACATTGCTGATAATAACGTTAATTTATTGTAATATTATTGTACCATCGTGTCTTTTTGCGACTTGATCTCGGTAATTGAGTGACGGAAGAACAGAAATCGATTATGGCAAGTATAAAAATTCAAAATGCAGTCAGGTTAGGCGCGAATACAACGAGTTGCTACATCTACAATATAGCACCTCGTTACACAACTACAATAGCGACCATCCCGACGTCATTTCTAGCCATAGCAGCAGGTTGAAATAAATGTAATTTGATAATTTCGTATATCTCAAATTAACCTTTTCCCATTTCAGGTATTAAGTTACCACGCCTCCGCATCATTAGATGACGCTCAGAGATTAAGGGTGAGTAAAGCTGTTAACTCAGTACCTACGTAATAAATGTTTGTTACATACCACCCTTAAAAATAAAACCAAACCTATTTTATTTTTTAGGGTGTGTATGTATTATTAGATAAATGAAAAATTGGAAACACTTTTAAGTGAAAGAGATAATAGAGGACATTTCAAACAAAACAGTTAACGATTTGAATTCTTTCATTCCATAACATCTAGAAACAACTTTGATCCAAACACAAGGGATCAAACACAATGTTAGTTGTGTCCGGTTTATTGTTGTACTTACTTTGTTCCATATCTAATTGTCTTAAGTACTTTTGTTAATAACGATATGCGTCTTTTGGATAAAGTACGTTTTTACTTTTTACTCTTTTGGGATACACAAGTGAATGCCGACATTCAGATCGTTTTTGTGCTCCAGAAAAGGGCTATTCGAGCTATCTATAACCTTAAAATGAGAGTTTCTTTGCGAGAAAAGTTTAAAGAAATTGGTATTATGACAGTAGCGTCGCAATATATTTATGAGAATCTAATATATGTTCGTAAAAATATTCATTTGTTTTGTAAAAATAGTGATATTCATTCAGTTAATACTAGACAAAGGAATATGTTAGCTTTACCAAATACCAGGCTCCAAAAAATCAATAAATCTTTTAGAGGCCTGTGTATACGTTTCTACAATAAAATCCCAAGTTGTATACAAGAACTCAGCTTAAACAAATTTAAAGTTGCAATCAAAGATGTACTTATTAAAAAAGCATATTATAAAGTATCTGATTACATGACGGACAAAAAAGCTTGGGTTTGAACTCTCATTTCTAATATTTAACAATGTACTGCGTTTTGTTTCAAAGAAACATTCAGTGAGAGCAATTTATAAGTTCACGCACTTCTCTCAGAAATAGCTTATATAATGTGAATTAACACATCTCTTCTTGTAATGGAAGTTGAGCTCAAACTTTTGCTTTGAGGTCAGCTTCCAATTGACGACCCTGTAACAAAATCAAAATTGTAAATGGCGATTTAAAAGAGGAGATAAAAAATTTTGACCTTTCGAGTTTCTTGCCTGTTCTTCTCGAGAAGGCTCTCCCAATTTCCGAACAGGTGTAGAGTCAACTTTTTTTTTTGAAGTGAAACTTCTTTAGGCACGCTTGACTTGGGGAGTAAGCTGGCGAACGCGTTACGAAAAGTGTGATCGGGCAAGGCGAACGGAAGTTAAGTGGGGGATATAAGCAAGAGACAGCAGTGCGCGCGCACATTTTCTTTCTCTCTTCCTCTCATAGAAGTTTCACTTCAGTCGTGTGGTCATAAGCACACTCGTTTTTTTTCATTCCTACTTGTATTTGCAGACATCTTGAGTATATTCAGGATGTATGCATATACAAGGATAGTATGATTTCATTAAATTAGATTGTTTTGCTTTGTTTTGACGTCAATAAGTGTCTGTAAAGGCCTATGTTGAATAAAGATTTTTGAATTTGAATTAAAAATTGAAAATGCTTAATTAGCACGCCTGTCGATGCTCTGGAACAAAAACAAACTGCCCCTGTAAAGTAATGCCTAACGCCGTTACCGTGTAAATGAATTTGGCTCCTGTTTGGTGTCGAAACTTTTGTAACGGCGTTAACTTTTCTCACCTCGCTCTGCACTGTAGACGTGTTCCACATCTCGAGGCGCGTGTACAAATTAATATGACGTAAAACGTAAACTTTGGGGGGGGGGGGGGGGAGTTTTGAGTGGGTAATTTCATTCTCATCTCGATATAATTAATACCCGTCCGCCTCTTTGTTAAACGCCGGTGATGGCGTGTCACGCTAATTGTACACGTAACATTGCCACATGTGTATGTATATACAATACGTGTTCATGGCAATGCGCAAAAGCTGAAATTAGACTAATATCCAAAAAGAAATGTTCAACCATGCCGCTTTTTAAATTTACTTAACTCTATCTTCAGCAGACGCGCGACCATAGAGTTTTGAATTTGCAAGATATGCAACAAACCAAAAATAAAGAAATATCTTTGTAAATATTCCGCGAAAATTTATTTTCATAATTTATATAGTTCTTTTATAATAAAAATAAGTAAAGGGTGTCTGTGGTTTTACGTGATTTTATTAATACGTTATATTATATGTAGAGGCGTAAAAAACCGTAGTTTTATTTTCTCGAAATCAAAATCGATTACTAAGTCTGTAATCGATTTTGATTTCGAGAAAGAATGTTAATAATATTAAAGAAAATGTACATCCACATACTAATCACCCTCCTGCACCTTCGGACCAAATCCGAAGGATATTTCGAGAACAGGCGACGCGACGTTCATATCCTATAATGTGGTTTTCAGCCTTAAACGTGGTGTCGATGATTTTGTCGCACTCTGTACTAGGTCATCTGCTTGGGTACCTCCATTTATCCTATTTCTGCCGTAAAGCAGCAGTGCCACTTTGCTTTGATTTGTTTTGGTAGTTTTATTTACTGCAGTTATTTGAGATTCCAGTTAGTTTAAGTTGCCAAATACTTATTGGACCTTAATTAATGCAATAATAATTCCAATCATATATTATTCCATTAAGGTCCAATAAGTATTAATTCACCCTATTCAATGAAGCTTCTACAAAACGGTGATCAAATCATGCTCGTTCCCAGACGTTGAGGATACCGTCGTCCGTCCACTTCCGGTTGCACGAGCTCGACTTCGACGACATCGAGATGTCGGACGACGAGACGCTCACGGCGTGCCTGCGCATGTTCCTAGACCTCGACTTTGTCGAGCGGTTCCACATAGATTACGCGGTGCTATGCCGGTGGCTGCTCAGCGTCAAGAAGAACTACCGCAACGTAACCTACCACAACTGGAGGCACGCGTTCAACGTCGCTCAGATGATGTTCGCCATATTGACAGTAAGTTCGCCATTGGCACGTTTTCAGTATTCTAAATCTAAAATTTTAATTCCAAAAATGCCATATAATAAGTATGCTTATCGTTGTTTCATATTTCACTTATTGACTCTTTCTATAAGACGTAATATTGCAGACGTTGTATTGCTACCTATTCTAAATAGTTCGAATCCAAGTAGACTGTCCTGCAGGCCAATTATGGATCTTTCATCGTATGACATGGTATAAATATGAGAAAAAGAAGTAATGAAATGCTGCATTTCGTATTACCGATCTCCAATGATATCATCACTATGGCATAATTTCAATGATGTCATCATTAAATAATGAACAAATGGTCAAAAATCTGACCGGAAATCGTATTTTTCGTTCTGTACTATGATATCATTTGCAAAACCATGAGATCGGTAATAGGCCCTCTGGGCCTGTAGCAAAAGTATCATTCGCGTTTCTTTTGTTAGAACGTATCGCACGGCATTATATAAGAATGATTCGTGATGTGGAATCATTCTCATACATTATTAATGCTACAACAGTGATATTGCAATGGCGAACTTATATATGCGGGGGCAGGGGGCATTTCTTCCACGTAATATAAATTATATTGAAACTGTTAAGAACAAGCGTTAAGCATTTGGGAATTTTAATCCAGTGAAATACTTAAACTTTTTTTGAAGGTATCTCAGACGGTTTCTTAAGGAAACAATTCAAATGTCTTGATTAGTGATACCATATTAGGTGCAAAATATGATAGAAACGACTGTGATATTTGACGATGATGGCGCTGATTCTCGACTTTTGACATTGTAAGTGGCCGCTGACACTGTCGCAGTTAAAATAGTTAGCTTTATAAAAGTTTTCAAATTTTATTCATTGAGTTAGCTAACATTGATCTCAGCAGATTTTTTCGCCAGTAGCAATACGCTGCATTGGTGAGATGTCTAAAAAGTCTCGAAGTTTGTCATACAAGGCCGCTTGAAATTGTCGCAATTAAAATAGTTTGCTATGCAAACGTTTTTAAAATTTTATTCATTAGCATTCCAATATTTTGCCTGTAGCAATAAGCAATAACTGATGATATGTGTTAAAAAGTCATAGTCCACTCCGGATTTGCAGGAGACGCAATGGTGGAAGATCTTCGGCGAGCTCGAGTGCTTGGCGCTCATCATCGGCTGCCTTTGCCACGACCTTGATCACCGAGGGACCAATAACTCTTTTCAGATCAAGTGGGTATTGTGATGTTCAAACCTCCTATTTACATTATTATACATAGCCATTTACTGATACGTGTTTTTTCCTTAACATATTTTTACTTGGAAGAAACTTCATTCTATGTGTGTAGTGTACACGAGATAGAATAAAATTTTCCTTCGATAAAACATAAAGAAAAATATAGAAGTAAGTACACAACAGAATATAAAAGCAGAAAAACGTGATACCGACTATACACGGTGTTTCATAATAACCAATAAATAATCAATGCGTTATCTAAAACTAATTATTAAATTGTGTTTACCCGTAATGTCATTCAGCCCAAAATTTTCATGTAAATCATAGTATACTATGATATACATGAAAATTTTGGGTTCAATGACATTACGTGTAAACACATTTTAATAATTAGTTTTAGATAACGCATTGATTATTTATTGGTTATTATGAAACACCGTGTATATTATTGATTTCGAAGAAAAGTTTTAATTTGATGTTATTTTATATCAATACCAATTTAATAAATAGTTACAAGAAACTTGCCAATAATTTAGATGTACTTAGTTAGGTACCTCCTTCATTAATCGTGTTTACTATGTCTTTTCTCTTTAGTGTTCTTTCTAATTGGAAGAGCTTTGTTCCTCTTGGGGAGACGAGGTTCCGAATTCAGTATGCAATGTAACGCAAATTGAAATTTTTAATCCGGTGATTATAAAATGATTTTTTTTATGGATGACCCGGCAAATGACCTCCTCCCGCTTGATGTTAAGCGGTGAAAGAGGCCCAAATGAATTGACAGATAGAGTAGGGACGACATCCGGTATCCTACCTACCCGCCCCTTGCCGGCCCAAAAGATGCTTTTTCACGCCTCTTTTGAAGGAACTCATGTTGTAGGATGGAGGAAACACGTGCGCAGGTAGAGAATTCCAAGTGTGGGATGAACGTCAGAAGAAGGAATCTTGGAATTTCTTGGTACGGTGTGAAAAGGAGGATACAGTGTCTCCGAATTGACTCCGAATGACTCTGAATGATGTTATAATTGCTCCAATACTACATAGACACAGGAACCTTGCACAAGTTTTCATTGACAATAACCTTGTAGAATGTAACAGGACTACTATACTAAACCCTTTTTGGAAAGTTACGGCACTACTGATCCAACATTCTTAATTTCCGTTTCCAGGGCATCCTCGCCGCTCGCGCAGCTGTACTCGACGTCGACGATGGAGCACCACCACTTCGACCAGTGCCTGATGATCCTCAACTCGCCCGGCAATCAGATACTGGCCAACCTGTCCTCCGATGACTACGAGAAGGTGGTCAAGGTGTTGGAAGACGCCATCCTGTCCACTGATCTGGCAGTCTACTTCAGGTAGGTTTTGGATAGGTTTTTGATTTTTCACGGTCACACAATGATCACACAGCGTCCTATATGTCGGCTCGGAACTCTCCGGGAGGCAAGGTGAGGTGACTGTACTACACGTGCTAGTTAAAAATAATGTGCGCGAATGTGGATGTCCAGCACTCGTGTAGCCACTGCTCGATACGTCTCGTGGCGGGCTTCGCATGGGGCAAAGAAAGTGCATTGTGGTGGGGATCCAGCATCATTATGCTAGGGTTCTACCTGCGTTTGTCGTAATACGTGTGATTACCATTTCTAAAATAACGCATAAACAGGCGGAAAAAATAAATGAACGCCTAAAAAGGCTATATCTGCGGAGTTTGTGCTCGTACATTAGCCAAAATCAAAAATTTCTCATTTTTTGTGCATGATATAGAAAGAAGATGTTTGGGAATGATATAACTCACGTTGTTATTTTGTCGATATTTTTCCATTGCTGGTATTTTATCCTTTAGAAAATTTTAAAATTTCAAATGTATTCCTTAAAATTACCCTGCTGACAAGTGCTTGAAAGCTTCATTGATTCTGATTTTCGCTTAAAAAAGAAACATCTTTGTACAATCGCACGATATATAGCTATAAATACTATACTAACACTTGTACAAACAAGAGCGCAGTTATTTTTTGCTTCGAGTGATAGATAGTCTAGAAATGAATTGCGACCCTAGCAGTGGTCCTAATATAGACTACTGGACACAGTAAGTGATTTAAAGGCACAAGCAAAACGCGAAAATAATATAAGAATAGGCAGAGACAACATCACATTTCTACATAGGATATTGAAATCGGTGCCAAATTTTAAGACTTTCTAGCTAGGAGATCATCTTTTGACACCGCCTTCAATGTAGAAATGTGATGTTGTCTGTGCCCATTCTTATATTATTTTTCAAGTCGATTTTTTTATCTTTTTCGTGAATTAGGTGAGCTGGTATTAACTTCACTTAAATAATACGACAAAGGGTCAATACGTGCCTATCGTATTTAAAAAACTAACCTCTAACTTCTAAAACTTAAGGATCCCACTCCATCTTCAGCTCGGTCCATCAATAGGTACAAAAATAATTTTGAAATTCGGTCCACAATTGTCGGAGTAATCACGTAACATACCCACATATCAAAAAAAAACATACGCATCGAATCGAGAACCTCCTCTTTTATGAAGTCGGTTAAAAAATTAAACTGACTTCAAGAACACTACTTTTTATATGAATTCGTTCACACACGTCTGTGTCCGGGCCGGCGACGGAGCTTTCGTACCCTGAGTTTAATTTAAAAAAAATAAAGAAGCGATATGCATCTCTGCCGTTTTAAATAAAGTCATAATGCATATTGTTTTCCGTAAATGGCGCTTATGGAGTACAGATTGTAGTCGAGGGCTCTGACGTGGTACGGATCTCCGCTCTTGCCACCTAGAGGTGAAAACTTCCAGGAAACATTCCACTCTTAAAAATAAGAAAATTCAGGATTACCAGTAAACGGTATTATGTATTCATTAAAAAGTTCCTTAAATAGGTAGACATCATCAGTATTCAGGATCGTACACAAGCATTTTTTTCTAATCATTATAGTTATTTCTTAATAAAATAATGTGTATTTTGTCGCTTACGTCGATAATTTCTAATCGACCTGATTGCATGCGGGCGCAGCAATCAGGTCGATTAAATATTCATGACTTTGACGACATAGACATAAAGACTAGCTACTTGAGCACGGGGGGCGCCCCGTATTTACGCATAGACTACGCCTCCCATTGTTTGATTCATTTTCGATATATGCCCCGACACGTATGAAAAATATGGGAATATTTCGAGGTGATAAATGGGGATGGCAAAAAAACTGCAAGGTGTAATTATTATCGAAATCATTTTGGAACCAATGCAACAAAATTAAAGGGACATATTCAGATATTTATTTAGAATAAGGAACCAATGACAATAAAAAAATAGGTGATTTGTAATATTCAGTATCTAGCAATAGTAACAGTAAGTAATGTTCAAGGTATCTCCAGTTTTTCTAAGTTAAATATCTATTTTCAAAACTTCCAAAGTTGCTGGTAATTTTGGAAGTTATTAGGAATACTTCCGGAAGTATTCCTGAAATATTCCAAAGTTTCGGAAACATTCCGAAATGTTCACCTCTACTTGACACGGACACGGCACGGATCTTTAAAAGTCAGCGTAAAGTTTTTTGTGAAAATATTTTTGTCAACTTATCACTCACCTATTCACGAGGGGGCGCGTCGCTCGTTCGCAGCAAACGCAAGCCGTTCATCGAGGCGGTGGAGAGCGAGCGGCAGTGCGGCGGCGCCGTCGTCACTAGCGCCGTCACTATAAGCGTCTCGTCCACGTGGGCCTCGTGCCACGAGCGGCGCGCCCTGCTGCGCGCGATGCTGATGACCGCGTGCGACCTGGCCGCCATCACGAAGCCGTGGCCGGTGGAGCGGCGCGTGGCGGCGCTCGTCGCCGGCGAGTTCTTCCGGCAGGGCGACCTCGAGCGGCAGAACCTCAACCTGACGCCCATCGTGAGTGTGACCATATCGCCGACCACGTTGGGACATCGCTGACTGTGTAGAGACATTATTATTACTGACAATGTTGAGACCACCCTGTGGGGAGACATCACACTGACAATGTAGACACCGGAGGGAGACTCTGTACCAGGGTCGTGTGCTTGGGTACCTCCGTCTTACCTATTTCTGTCGCAAAGCAGCAATGCTTGCATTGCTGTGTTCCGGTTTGAAGGGTAAGATATGGCACTGAAATTACTGGGTACCGCGACTTTACATCTTAAGTCACAAGTTGGCAACGTACACTGTGGCCCTTGTGGGTGTTGCAGTTTTACCGCGAATCTCACAAGAGCCACATGTATTATAGGTGACTGTTACCACTTACCATCAGGTGGGCAGTTTGCTTGTTTGCCAAGTTAGTAGCAACAAAAAAAAACCTCACACTGACCGTGTAGAGATATCACACTGACTGTGTAGCAACATGACACTGACTATGTAGAGACATCACACTGGCAATGAAGAAACATCACACTGATTGTGTAGAGACATCACATTGACTGTAGCGACAACACACTGACAGAGGAGCAACATCACACTGACAGTGAAGAGATATCACACTGTTTGTGTAGAGACATCACACGGGCTGTGCAGATACTTCACATTAGTTAGAGACATAACACTGTGTTAAAATATCCTACTGACTGTGTGGATAGATCACACTGACTATGTATAGACTTTACACTGACTAGTAGACTTGACAATGATTGTGTAGCGAAATCACACTGACTATGTAGCACATCACACTGACTATGTAGTAACATCACACTGACTATGTAGCAACATCATACTGACTATTGTAGCAACATCACACTGACTATGTAGAGACATCACACTGACTATGTAGAGACGTCACACTGATTGATTGTGTAGAGACATCTTACTGACTATGTAGACATCATACTGTGTAGAGACTTCACACTGATAATGTAGAGACATCACACTGACAATGTAGACATGACACTGACAATGTAGAGACATCTTGACTGTGTAGAGTCGCCATACCCATACTGATAATGTGTAGATATCTTACTGTTAATGTAGTGTGATCATTTTTTATACAAGAAGTTGTTACGAGTGCAGTTTGCTTAGTAACTATAAACTCTAATTGCAGTGTGAGGTATGACAAATTGCATTAAAATGTTCAGTCATTTATTGGAGGCACATTTTTTATACACAAATTGTCATGAATACATACATTTGTAAATTGTACGCTAGATTTATGCACTCACATGTATTCATTCACTCTTATTCTCTGTTGTTACAGGATATTATGAATCGTGACAAAGAAGATGAGCTGCCCGCCATGCAAGTCAAATTCATTGACACTATATGCCTGCCAATTTATGAGGTGAGTTTACAAATGCTGATTGTAAATGATGTATGGAAATGAATGTATTTGTGAAATTAAGTTATGAAGCTGTATACTATAAATCTCGGCTATTGAACTAAACATAAATATTAATAGGTA
Source organism: Schoenobius gigantellus (assembly GCA_963935595.1). Classification (NCBI taxonomy): domain Eukaryota; kingdom Metazoa; phylum Arthropoda; class Insecta; order Lepidoptera; family Crambidae; genus Schoenobius; species Schoenobius gigantellus. The sequence continues at coordinate 13,731,913 of OZ012558.1, forward strand.
CAACAATCTTGTTGAGTTCAATGCTAAGAAAACACAGGTGTGCGTGTTCTCGGCGAAAAGGTCACCTTTCCTCCCCCTTCCTTCTCTTCAGGGCACAACCCTTCACACACAGAGCAACATCACCTTGCTCGGAATGAACATTCGCTGCGATCTGAACCCCAGAGACTACATCGAATCCGTCATAACTACTGCCTCACGGAAACTCGGTGTCCTGAACAAGGTGCGTAGGTATTTTGCGCCGGACCAACTATGCTTGTTGTATAAAACTCAGGTTAGGTCTTGCGTGGAATATTGCTCGCACCTTTGGGACGGCTCCGCTCAGTACCTCCTCGATGCTCTGGACAGATTGCAGCGTCGCGCTATTCGCATAATTGGCGATGTAGAGGCAACTAACACCCTCGAGCCTCTACAACTTCGTCGTGACATCGCCTCTCTTAGCGCCTTTTACCGAATGTTCCATGGGGAATGCTCTGAGGAGCTCTTTAACCTTATCCCTCCCTCTCCATTCCTTAACAGAAACACGCGTAAGGGCCTTCGGAGTCATCCGTACACTGTGTCCTCCTTTTCACACCGTACCAAGAAATTCCAAGATTCCTTCTTCTGTCGTTCATCCCACACTTGGAATTCTCTACCTGCGCACGTGTTTCCTCCATCCTACAACATGGGTTCCTTCAAAAGAGGCGTGAAAAAGCATCTTTTGGGCCGGCAAGGGGCGGGCAGGTAGGAGAGTGGATGTCGTCCCTACTCTATCTGTCAACTAATTTGGGCCTCTTTCACTGCTTAACATCAGGCGGGAGGAGGTCATTTGCCGGGCCATCCATAAAAAAAAAAAAAAAAAAAAAAAAAAATGTTACAAAAAAAATATTTAAAGTGGAATTTTCATTGAATTCGCTCTAAATGGATCAATTTCGATCTTGATGTTTTTTCTGTAACTATTTTACAAAAATATCTGAAATACAGCTATAAATACCACACACATTGAAAAATCTACCTCTGGTCCACCCAGGTGTAATAAATTACTTAAAAAGTGTACCACGGGCAATGACCATATAAAAACTATGACACAGGCTCAGCGGAGTAACTGTGACCCCTAAGCAGTGTGGTGCTTATGACGGTATTTGTTTTATTTTAATCCCATCCAGGCGTTCGCCGTACTATCGTCGGGTCTGCAGCCGATGCTCGATCGCGTGAAAAGCAACCGCGCCCACTGGATCGAGTTGTCCAACAATGACAAGGCCGGCGAGAAACTCGACTACGACAAGAACCACGTGCAGGACAAGAATGACAAATCGAGTCTCAGCTCGCAGAACGTGGACGATACGGAGAACACGTACGAAGGGGACAGCAGCGGCGCCGTCTCGCTCTCTTCTGAGACCAACTCGAAATACGACAATCTAGAGAATCCCGTCGTCGGGCTGGTGAGCAATAGCGTTCTCACAATGCCGAGGGAGTCGAACAAGTTTTGCAACGTGAACGACCTTAATAATTAATTAGAGGACCATTGTGATATCGCGTAGTTGCCGCGCCGTTTGCGCGTCTTTCGAATGGCGGAGACGCGGTGTGATGATTCTTTTTCAATTATGCATGATTTGGCTCGTGAATAAGCCACGACAAAAAAGTATAATATGTAGTAAATGATCGCACAAACGCGTATAATATCGGCTAAAGTAAATTGATGAAATGTATTTAAGCTACACACAATTGGAATCAATGTTACAAATTGTAATATGTGGCAACATTTTACTATGGTACGGTCTGCTTTACCGACCGTACGTCGGTACAATACATTGTGTATTTGCTGTACCGACCGTACGTCAAAGCTCGGCCGCCATTTTGTAAAACACTCCTATGATGGCGCGGCATACCGCTTCTCCGTATATTGCGTCCTACACCTCGTCTTGAAGGCCAATGGTGGAAATTGTCCACGCGGAGTAATTTATTTTCTTTTAGATTTATTTGACAAATAGTACAGCACAATATCAATGGCTGCGTTGCTCGCGAGAAGCGTCGGCTTGCATTTTAGCAATGAATTTATTTTAGCTTTAGTAGATACCTATTGCCCGGTACGGATTGTGTTTTGGGGCCTATTCTATGATGTCATTTGTAATTTTCTAGTAGTCTATTCAGAGCTTTTAAATCGAGGTTCGATTAAACATAAATACAGTGGTTTGATTAACAGTTGTTAGGCTTGTACTGTGTTAATTGTGATGCAAATACAAATCAGATGATAAAACAGAATAGGCCAATAGGCTCCCAACTCTGCTACTGCGATTGTGACACAGCGGTCTTACGTCACTTACTTCGTATAGAACATGAAGTATTCACTAGAAATATTTTATGATATTATATCGCACTAGGTACGCCTAGTTATGACAATAGCAGAATTAGGTGCAGATCTAATCGGCTTTGGATTTGACGCTGACTGTCATACTATCAGTGTTACAACTGGTGCGTCGTTGAATAACAATATTATCTTTTGTTTGAACTAGTAGTATAACCAAATCACTTTGTAGTTCTCTTGTAGATGTTACTTATTTTCCTTATCTAATTACATTTCTTATAACCTTTGATAACTCAGACTGTTTTAATAAATACAGGGATAGCAGGAGTTTCATATTTTCGGTTAGTCTTTCTGTTAGGTCCTATGTTTCTCTGGACATTTTAAGGGGGCCAAGTAGATAAATTGTGGCTAGAAATCTCGTAGTATGTTTATCTATAAGTTTTCCATATTGGCACCAGCCCTTAAGACAAAAGCCACACACTCACACACTTATTTTACCGCAGTCATTCCGCAAAAAACATGCATGACAATGACATTAGCCTGTAACAACTTCACACTATTCATCCGCAGCTAATGTCATCTCCATACGTTTTCTTTCTGCGGAACGATTGCGGAAAAAATAAGCATGTGGCTTTTGTCTAAGCGGTCAGTTGTATCAACGCTGATGGTACTGAGCAGTACTATTGGTTCACAGCCGATCTTTATTAATGTTAAGGCTCCCGTACCGAGTGCCCCGTATGCCGTTTACTCATATCATTGTTCCTGTTGACTCTGACTCCGAGGTCCGTTTGTGTACTTGTGTTGCTACTGAGAGTTGTGTGATATTCTTATAGTAGTTTTATAAATGACTTAGTCGAATTTGAAATTCACCTAACGCATGGCGTGTCTATGGTAATTATCAGGATTCTCGCACTATTTTTGTACACGTCATCTTAGCTTTACATTGTAAGTATATATCGGTAAGTTGTAGAAGTATGTACCTAAATGTTTCTTTTTTAATTTACCTCATTCGTCTATTCCTATATTACATGATGTTTCGTGTTTGTTAGTTATTGTATCATTTAAGATACAGTCGATATTATTGTAGTGGTTTATTTGCTGCATATATTTTTATGGGCAAAGAACAGGACCTTACTGTCTTTACATAGTTTATTATAGTTAAAAATAACAAATTTTTGTATCTGCCGCACTTCAAAATATCAATTTTAAGCAGAGTATTATCGTGAGAGATAACATATAAAATAAGTCATATATATATATTTACCCAAAACACAGGAAGAACAATAGCCATTTCACACCGGATATTTTCACTTCGAAGAAAAGCTCAACAATCAACTAATTGAGTCATGCGTAATTTTTTTAACAGCGTCAACATAAAAATGTGATATTATTTTCTTTGTCGCCATCACTTCCTTGACAGTAACTTTTTACGATACGTTCGTTGTACGTTTAGTACTTTAGAAAGCGCGCACGCGCTGTTTACCATTATTTTATTGTAAAATATTACCACGCATTATTTTTAGAAAATTATCATTATTATTAAACAAATAAAGAGTGTAATAAAAAGGAAAATACCTCGAACTTATTTATAATACAATTTTTAAATTGATTGATCTAAGTACTGGCACGATAAATGAAACATGAAAACTGTCAGTGCTACATACAGTACAGTCATAACAGTAAAATTACGATATGGAACTGTAATTGTTCGTGGTTGTTTTTTTTATTGTAATGCTGCATTGTAAGAGGGACAAGAATAAAAAGGTTTTAGATCCATTATTCTTGGCACATACATTATTATTTATTTATACTTATAAAGGTGTGTTCAAATAAAGGTATACATTTTTAGATACACTGGGCTTTTGAAGACAAAAGAAAACCAAACACAACCAATACGTTTCTAAATAAAGCGAATTTATACACGCCAACTCGATGTCTGCTCTTTCAATGTATGAGCCGTGGCTATTGTTCTTAACATTTTGTCGTGAAAAATCGTTGCATATCGGGCATGAATGAAGTATGAGTCATACTTAGTGTGTATCAACGATTAGTTTATTTTATGAGAGTATAGAAATAAGATGGAATGAATGTAGCAAACTCGGCAGTAATTGATCCAGTCGATGATAGAATGATTGGTGTAGGACTTCATTTGTAAGTATTTATGAAAAACATAAAACTAAGTACGTATTTTTTTTAGTCTCCAACTAGCAGTGCCTAAAACCAACTTAGTAAATTTCGACCACCAATTTCATTAATATTGGTACACATTACCAAATTTTCGTAATAACTTTAAAAAGGCTATCTTGTCTACATGTCCAGGGGGTATATTATGACGTCTTAATTCCAGGCAGTTTTCTGAATTGTTATAATGCCATTTCTTTCTCTTTGTATAATGAGTAAAAGAAAGGCACTCATAACAATTCAGAAAACTGGCTGGAATTAAGATGTCATAATACATGCCCAGGTTTTCAATAAAAGTGTGAATTGGTGTTTCGACCAATCGCGGGAAATGTGTCAATGCAAGATTCGTGCTCGATAAATTGTTACAGCAAGTAAAGTAATTCCGAATTACTTGTGTTTTGCCGTTTAGGTCACTAAATTTTACGCAGCCATTCGCGATGTGTTACAAAATTTGTTGTAACAATACTCACTAACGTTTTGTTACAAGTTGTAACATAACAGATTGCGCACTTTGCAATGATACAATATCGATTGTGATTATATCATACTTGTAACGACCCTAATAATGACTACCTTTTTAGTCTAGGGTTTCGCCAATTTCTCTAATATGCTCCTTAATCCTTAATCGCACAACATTGTGTAAATAAAATTAAATTGTTGTGTGCGTAATAATTTGGTAAGTACTTATTATGAACTCGAGTTCGTATGAATGATTAATATTTATTATATCTGTTCTAATTGGGTAATATACTTGAGGCCAACACTAAATAATGATCAGCAATCGGAATTTTAGCACAGGTCGAAAATGAAAATGTCTACAATATTCTTCTTCTTATCTTATATATAAAAAGGAATCGCCGTTCGTTAGTCTCGCTAAAACTGAAAAACCGTTTGATCGATTCTTACGAAATTTTCTGAGTGTGTTTGAATAAGTCCAGGGAAGATTTATAAATACGCACAATTGGATCCGATAGGTGGCGCTGTACGAGTAATTCGGCAGGACAACGTCTGCTGATCTCTAAGCCTTAGAAACTGTAATGCGTAGAGATTTTATTAGCTGGCTTTTTGACTTCTGCAAATTGAAGACAGTGATATGGCTTTTTGGTGTTAAAATTTCGAATGCTTATTATTATGAGTGAAAACTTAGTAAGTCATTATTCTTAACATGTTCTCGGAACCTCCGCCTCGCAATAATTATATTTTACTGACAGTTTCACCAATTAAGGTTCATTCCAGTTTGTTTTGTGGAAAACAACAGCATGAACTGTCAATATAATAATTCATGTCAATTAGAAATTATGCACATTTTAACCTATTGTAGTAAAACTTAATAATTTATTAAATAAACTTTTTTCGATAAGCCGTTGGTAGTCTATCGAATTGTGAACATTATGAATCATTTTATCTGATCTAGAATAATTAGAAAATCATATCCCTGATCAAATTATTTTTTTTGGATTTTACCGTGTATGTGCATTGCAATATTTGACATTTCTTTCCAACTTATAAAATTGACTTTTGAGTAAAATTTTAAAAAGTAATTTAAATCTTAAAGATGACTGTCTGCAAATGATTTTTTAAATGTTGATGTTTAGTTTGGTCTTCTTCATTGTAAATAATTTGTTATTTTTAAGAGCCATTAAAACGTCATCTTGGTCTAGAAAAATAACTCAAATGCTTTCTATTCAAAGTCCAAAAGTTTCGACCAATTCAACTTATAAAAGATACAAGATTTAATATTTACTAATTGGAATAATTCTCTCTATAAGCGTTAGATAATTATTTGAAAAATCTCAAATTTATTGTGGTAACAAAATATGTACAATTTTAATCATAAGATCGCTGTAAGTATTATTAGAAAGTAATTAGAGAATTGATAATTGTAATTCACTAAATGAAAGAGTTGTATGGTGTGTGAATAATATGGAGGTTGTTTTGTTCCAAACGAAAAATGTTATTTATTTATGAATAAACAATTTTTTGAAATAACCTTACTTTTTATTCCTATCTTTACTCAATGTATATGTCGTGGTCAGATCGTAAAATTACCACTTCATGATGTGGCCAACCATTTCATGACATGGCCAATACCGTCTGGCCATATCATGATGTCGTGTGGCCAGATCAATGAATAATCAAACGTTTAACGATATGCACAGCTACGTATGGCTACAACTAGTTTAGAAATTTTCACACTTTCGATAACTGAAATCTGTAAGTTAAGTGAGACATTGTGACCACAAACAGCGGAGCGAGCGGAGCGAGCGAAGCATCACGCTGCAGGCTTGTTTCATGATTATTTGGGATTTTTATTAAACACATGGATATCATGAAAACTACAAACTTTACATTAACGATATGGCCAAACGCGGATGAACATATCATTAAACGTTGACGTTTAAACGATAGGGTCAATTTAAGTTGGCCATTTCATGGAAATGTTCATGAAATGCGGCTGACAACTGGCTGGGAGATATTATGGTCCCGACGCTGGGGGTCACAAACGAGTTCAACTAAACCTTGGCGAAATCCCATCTTTTTGTACTGCTGGGCCTGTTCCCAGGGGGAGCGTTCGGTGAATTGGCTGTCCGATCCCAAATGTGCCTCCACGGGGACGAAGAGGTTTCGGGGGTCGTTTAGCTAGGTAGGAGGACACCGGCGGAATAGCTGTCAGGTGTCACCGAGTCCAATAGCATATCCAAGCGGGCCGCCTAGTCAGCTCAGCCCCTTGAAATCGTATTCGAGATTCCCCAGCCCTAAACAAAAGGTTTAGTAGTTTGCGAGATAATCCCCTGTTAATCTAAAATTACAACATCGTCGAATATTACTCTTTGGGTATAATGCCCAGCACAAAACTAGACCCTGCGCAGTTGCGAAAAACAGGTGTCGGTTGAGGCGCGGGACGCGTAGCCATAGCACCGGGGTGACGCTACGCTACGCCCTTTCCCTTGTAGTATTATACTCAGAAGAATAACTAAAGCTTTAGTTATTGTTGTAATAAGATATTATACTACTCTCTCTATGCCGTCGTCGCCCGCAAATGTCCCACCCGGCCAAGACTCCGCTTCGCCAACGATTGGAGCTACTGCTGGGGGTCTCTGGCAGCGTGCTCGTTGCTGGCGACGCCACCACCAGATCAGACCTCGTGTCGGTTTGGCTTGTAGTCTGCCGCGGTACCCCACTTCTAGCGCGCGTGACTCACCTTACTACCCTTTCGAAGACCAATGGCCCCCTCCTCCCAAACTGCTCCTCGGGCGCAGTGTAAGCCGCGGCCTGCTCGCCGCCGCTCGCTGTGCCTAGGGCAAGACCCTTCACTTGGTGTGTTTGACCGCGGAGGGCTATGTCTCGGTTTCGGAGTCTTGTCAATACCGGCGAGCGCAAAATAAATACGCAACTCACCCTAGATTAAGTGAAGGGTAGTAGATAGTAGTAAGCGTTTTAGAAAATATAATATATTTTATACACGGCAATTTTTTTATAACCCTGGAAAATTTAAGGGACGCTTCACGACATTGTATTAGAATGATTTAAGTATGAATAAAAAAAATAACTCACATAATTTAATATAAATCTGTCTTCTTCTGCCGCTACCTGGAAGTTCCTTGGAACTCTTGGTATCGGTAAAGGTCATCTCTCTGACCTTCCCGGTACACTGACCTTGGATGATCTTAACAATCATTTTTGTGCAAGCAGCAATTCTGCCTCTCTGAACGTATCAAGTGCAATTGCTAGTTTAGCTGACTTACCTCCCTCTAATGTTATAACGTTTAACTTTTCACCAATGACTGCCGACGAGGTTAAAAAGATCATCCTTGCTATTAAATCTAATGCAATGGGGTGCGATAACATCACGCGCCAAATGATTATTCCTATTTTAAATTATGTCCTTCCTGCTATTACGGATATAATCAATTTTTCACTCCACTCTGATGTCTTTCCGGCTCTCTGGCGCAAAGCCCTTGTGCGTCCATTACCGAAGATCTCTAATCTAACTAGACCCAACCAATTTCGTCCAATCTCCATTCTCCCTTACCTTTCCAAAGTGCTCGAAGCCTGTGTCCATAAACAATTATCCTCCTTCATCTATAAAAATTCCCTACTCAGTCCCTTTCAATCAGGGTTTAGGCCGGGTCATAGTACTATTTCCGCTCTCCTGAAAGTGACTGGTGACATTAGAGTCGGAATAGATAATACTAAATTAACTGTTCTAGTACTAGTCGACTTTTCCAATGCCTTTAATGCTGTCAATCACCAAATTCTCCTAGCAATCCTTACCCATTTTGGAGTTTCTCTTCAAGTATTAGAATGGTTCTCCTCATATCTTCAGGAGCGCCCGCAATCGGTTGTCTGGGGGGATAAGACCTCCGCATGGTGCGATCTTGGAGCTGGTGTTCCTCAAGGCGGCATTTTATCTCCTCTTTTATTTTCAATTTTCATTAATTTCATAACTCTCCACCTTCGCTGTTCGTATCATCTGTATGCTGACGACCTGCAACTGTATGCTCAGGCTGATGTTGATAACATAAATCGTGCCATAGATGAAGTCAATCAAGATTTACGAGCCATCAAAACTTGGTCTGAGCAATTTGGCATCTTTGTCAATCCTGAGAAATGCCAGGCTATTATCATCGGTAGTTCCAGGATTGTTTCAAGAACAGTTTCGGCTAATCTGCATCCTATTTTGTTTGACAGCAAAATTATTCACCTAAGTAGTAATGTGAAGGATCTGGGACTGTATATTGATTCCACGTTCAATTGGCAATTTCAGGTGGCTAGTGTTTGTCAGAGAGTGACGGGCATGCTAAGGTCCCTGTATCGATTGAAGAACTTCTTGCCTCCAGATATTAAGAAGATGCTTGTACAGACCTTAATTTTTCCTGTCATCGACTATGGTGATGTGTGCTATCTCGACCTGAATGCAGATCTACTCAACAAACTTGACCGCCTTCTGAATAACTGTATTCGATTCGTTTTTTACGCAAGTTTGTTTTCAATTCACGCAAATTTGACCATATATCTGAACACCGGCTTCGTTTGAAATGGCTACCCATCCGACAGCGCAGGCACTTGAGGACTTTAAGCACATTATTTGCTACTCTTTATACTCCTACAACACCCAAATATTTAAGTTCTCATTTTCAGTACTTGTGTACTTCTCACGATAGACCATTGCGTTCATCCTCCAATCAGCTACTTATGTGTCCTTCTCATTACTCTAACATTATGCATTCCTCTTTTTTATTCAGGCTATACTTCTATGGAACGCACTTCCTCTTAAAATTAAATGTTCTACTTCCAAGCTAAGTTTCAAAAACAAAGCTCGTAAATTTATTTATCTTCAACTCGAACAGTCGCCTGGTTGATCTCATGGGCATTGCAGTGACTATTATTCACTTATTTATTGATGATATAATATATATTAGTTTATTTAATTATTGGTATTTGTGTATTAGGATATTATTATATATATTCCTTTACATTAAAAATAGTTCATCATCCAAAATTCATCTAGTAATACTCATACATTTCGGTACATCTACCACACCTGCTCTCTCCATCACCCTAAGGTTGGCTGGTAGAGAATGCCTATGGCATTAAGTCCGCCTTTGTACTCATTGTACATGAAGAATTAATAAATAAATAAATAAATAAATTTTCAAAAAAATACAAAAAATGCTGCACTAGTTGAGAGCAGCATTTTTAGAAAATAACCGTGTATACATAGATCATTTAATATTGTACCCAAGAATTCCAAAGGCACGGACCACGAGTCTGTGGAGCTTTAAATAAACATAAAAAAATACCAGTGAGTTGCCGCTAGCGAGAAGATGTCCGGGCAAGAGGAGCCAATGCCCGATGCCCGCACCCGGCGTATAAAATCCTGACCGTCTGACTGATTGTCGTCCGCTCCTGCCCCCCTGGCTTCTTAGTACGCTCCGGAATTTTGGCGGCTTAGAAGTAAATAAGTTGTCACAATTTTCAAATTTGTGAATTTTAAGTTTATGACGTGGTTTATGCCAATGACAATATCTGATAAGGCAACAACCAGAGAGTACCTAGGGGGCCGTCCGAAAACCCGTGAGGTTTTCACTCGGTAAAAAAGAAAAGGACTATACTGCGAGAAAGAGAAGTTTAACTGGTGCTAGCTAAACGCTAGCGAGTGATTTTCACGAGTTTTCAAACGGGTTCTGTCAGTTAAAAACGAAATGAAGAGTTCTTGTATTTTGCAACGCGAACTTGCTTTATTTTACAACTGCACAAAGCTTTACTTAGCATTTGCAAACTTTAACTTCGTATAAAAACGTAATCGGCTAGCCACAGCTCACAGAACAATCAACTATCAATGTGGGGGCCAGGAAAAATTCACTCCTGTCAGGCGAAAATTACCCTGCGTTTACATTTATCAAAACGCGTTTTATCGTTTAAACGTTCAGCCCCCCTAGCACGTCCACCAAAACACGATATGATAAAGCGGTTTATCGCTGTGAACTGTCAAAATACAATAGGGTTTCGTCGTATTTTGACAGTTCACCGCGATAAATCGCTTTATCATATCGTGTTTTGGTGGACGTGCTACGGGGGCAGAAATACGAGCGGAGTAATTTATCGGTTACCCTCAAATTCATTCGGGTGGTTCTCGAACGCTATCTGGTGAAATTCACTCTACCCTGAGTAAGTTTTCAAACGTACCTTGCGTTTAAGTGACAACCACGTGACAACGCTGACAACGTAAATGGAAATTTTGACGAGTTCCTATAAAAATATATACAGGTTTTTTAAAGTATTTACGAGCATAATGCCACTACAAGACATAACTAATCCCGCAGTTATAATTTTCCTCAAAGAAAACTATGAAAAGGAAAATCGACTGCGGCTAAATTGGATACACAAGCACAAAAAATCCATACAGGAAGCTGCAACTTTGAAGAGGGAGGCTACCGGTTACTTCGAGTCCGATGTGTTTGCGCATAACATGGCGGAGGGTATGGCAGCGATCACGCGAGACCACAAGGTAGCTGGTTACAATAGGAGAAAAGTTGCTATACGTGATGGGCTACACATGCCCGGCTCAGAAAGTATCCGCGAAAAAAATTCTATTTTAGCCGTTGGTCTTGGTGACCCGAACGAGGACCCCAAACTCATTCGACCTCCAACAGACACTAGCCCAGACCCTACAATGAGGCCTGTCTACCGCAAACTCAAAGAAGTCATTTACAAATCCAAACCCGAATTCGGAAGGGTTGAATATCTTAGGCGTCGCTACAAGATTCAACCCGAAAAGAAATTCTATTTCTCTCAATGTACCAATTGGGATTATGGGTGGAGACTGGACGATAGTGACCTTCATCAAAAACCTACGTACGGACGGTGCTGGCATCTTACAAGAAATTTAAAATCCCGAGTCGGACCTCAGCCAGATCCGTCGCATTATAAGAACCCGGATCTTCCGGGGCCTGCTAAATGCGTTTGATTATTTATTTGGATGACTTTTTACTGCTGTGACCGTTGCAGGCATGCAAGAAGTTCAAGATTAACATTTATTACATCTATTTTCTTAATTATTACATATCTTAATTATTATTTTTTCTTTTTAATACATACATTCTTCTTAGTTTATTACATCGTTACACTACTGGCTGTTTGATTACATCTGATCATTCCGCTAAAGAACCAAAATATGATATGATTGGGGGATTGGCCATCCTAAATACTATTATTTATTTCAGAATTAATTACTTGCAAAATTAAGAGATTGGCCAAAAATCCTCAAATAGTGCAAAAAAGACAGCGTAGGATTTATAATACTATGCATTTTATCTTTGCCATGCATGTCTAAAAACTAATGTTCTTGTTATTATGACAGATTTTTATATTTTAGAGCTAAAATGATGGTTCTATGTACGTGGTGTAGGGCCTAGCTTTAAGTAAAGGCAATGGAATGAGCCCATAAAAATCCTATATACGGGTGCATTAACGTCATTTTAAAATGAGCACGTTTCAAAACTGTCTTCAAAACCACCAAAATGTTGTAATTTATAATGTAAGAATACAAAAAAAAACTTTTTATTAAAAACAAGTTTTTATGCTCTAAGAAGAGGAAAATAAACTTCATCATAACAGCTCCATATTTTCTGTAATGTTTCGATGTTTTTGTACACAAAACAAGCGTAGGGACACGGCTTTAGGGTGTTGAGGCCTACGTCCGCCACGCGCGGCGCCGCTGGCGGTTAGGTATGAGGCCCCGAGCCTTCTTAGGCGCGCACCAACAACCCTAAGCAGCCAGGTAGGAATCTGACCCGGCCGACCGACAACCGGCTGAGAGTATATTATTACGTTCTCCTACCTGGTTGACCGTCTGGAGGGTCTCAACCTGGTAACCTGGTGAGCCCATATATGTATGGTTTGTAATTTGGTCGTTTAATATTAGACCGAAACCGGCGCAGGCAACCTAGAGAAAATAAGCAATCTTTCGGCAAAGTGAGCAAACGCAAACTTTATCGAGTCGTGAGTCAAAAAACCTACACTCGTATGTTATACGTATACTTTTAAGTTTGAGTTAATCGCTTAGGCGCAAGCCAGACAGAGGCGGCGCGGCGCGCATCAGTCGCACCCGGTGGCGCACTCGCAGCGCGCTGCAGGCGCGCCCGTGGGCGCGAACAGCGCTTGTATGCTACGGTGCGCCAGCGAGTGAGTACGTTGGTGCCATTAAAGAGTTTGATTTTGATCGAACAACATGTCTTCCTCTGACGACGAAGACATGTTAGCCCTGGTGCAACTCGCCAATTTGCAAAGGAGAAGAAGAAGAAGAAACTTCCGGTCCCGCGCAAATCTCACTATAGACTGAGGTACGCGGCTGCGCGCCAGCAGTGCGACGGCCGGCGCGCCCGTCGTTGCAACCGTAGCGCACCATCTGGAAGCTTGTCGAATGATCTTTCATACTAATTGTATGAAAACGGACGGGCACAAAACAGATAGAAGCGGTGCGCCGATGGCGCGCCACAGGTGCGCCTCGCCCGCGCCTTTTCTATCTGGCCCACGCCTTAACATTTTCGTGACGTTTTCTAGTATTGAACGAAAAACATACACTCGAGGCTCGGTTGCTTCACAATGTTTACCTTCCCCGTAGGAGTGTTGGCAAATGTACTCGTACATACATATGAAATTCGAAAAACGAAAAACACACTGGAACATGGCAGTGTCGAATCACGGACCTCCCGATTCCCGAAGGCCATTGCAGTGCCGAGTCTACCCACAGCTCCACCGAAGCTACGTAAAAATAAACTTATAACTTAAATAAACTTATTATAAATTTTTTATTTATATTTGCATATCGCGAGATTTACCGATGTAGATAAATAATTACAATACTATTTAACTTGATCTTGATAATTCTGAAAAAATATGTTTTTATAAATCTCGCGAGTAGCTTTCATAATATTATCTAAAATATGTCATATTTTTTTTCTCTTTTTAGAGCATAAATATCTTGTTTTTAAAAATATTTTTTGCTTTTATTTTTTTATAACTATAAAAGTTTTTATTTTATGACCGCGGCCATCTTGGATTTGACAGATTTACCATAAAGTACTGTTACATTCTGCAAGTCAAACCCATTCATTTGATACGCCATATCGCTGGGGTTGCACAAAAATTTGCAATCCGCCACTTTATTGTAGCGATCATTATGGATTTGCAACAATATTTTTTTAGTCAATCAATTTCAGCCAATTGGGCTAGATGACTAAAAAAAAGTTTTTGCTTTAATAGAAGCTCATTCATATAATATATAGAAATAAAAAATCGGTTTTCGAATAACTATAAAAACAACCAAGATATAAGATATTAAAGATTTCTCTCCATCTCTTTCTAGCAAAACGGCAATTTACAAGGAGTTTATAATATGGCCGTACTTAATAATGACGTCACGGTTGATATCGGATCTCTGTCTAATCGCTTTCAAATTAACAACTTACGGCGCATAGTAGGGTCAATCATAAAAAAATCACTGCAGAAAAAACCGGTTCTCTTCATAAATATTAAATAAAAAAATCTTTAAAAAAGATATGTTATTATTCAACACATTCTTTAGAGGATGGTCTTTTTAATTTTTTGATAAATTAATTAAAACTTGGTTAAAATGTGACCCCGAACATGCCTCGATTTTAAAACTTTTAACCTAATCGCGTCGTTAATATTAGGTTAAATCATATACTTTCGATTTCAATAAATAAAGTGAACAATATTCTAGCGGATGGTCTTTTTAGATTTTTCTTATTCGCCTTTATTAATTTTTAATTGAAATAATTCATCTTACGCGTAAAGGTTTGCTTAAATATTCCCCTTACTCTCACTCACTCACTCCTATGTAATCAGTGCGGGACAATCGACGCAAGGTCATTGGGACCACTATGCGCCTTAAGGCGCTACATCGAAAATGAATTAGACAATGGGAGGCGTAGTCTATACGTAAACGCGGGGCGCCCCCCGTGCTCAAGTAGCTAGTCTTTATATCTATGTAATCAAAGTCGTGAATGCGCTGCGCCCGCATGCAATCAGTTCGTTTAGAAATTATCGACGTAAGCGACAAAATACAAACTATTTTATTAAGAAATAACTAAAATGATTACAAAAAATGCTTTATACGATTCTGAATAATGATAATGTCTACTTACTTATGGAACTTTTTAATTAATACCTAATACGGTTTACTAGTAATCCTGAATTTTCTTATTTTTAAGAGGTAACTTAAAAAATAAAATGTTTCGAGGCAGAATCTTTAAATCGCGTTTCCGGTTTTAGGCGTTTTTAGCTAAATATATAGAGAAACACATATTTGACTTTCAGATCTATAAGATCTCTCAGTGACCTATGACATTATATTAAAAATAACCAATATTTTCGATATAGCGCCTTGTATCTAATGTATTTCTAAGCCGATTTCAATTCAAATTTCACAGGACTGCATCTTTTTCCACAATTGGCGGCGTAATCGCGTCACATACCATACACACAAAAAAAAACATACGCATCGAATTGAGAAACTCCTCCTTTTTTGAAGTCGCTTAAATAAGCTTGGCTGTATGTTTTAGCTGTTAAATTTCCTTTGCCTACGGAACTATATAGCTAAAAAAATCGGTGATTCAAAACCATTTCAAAACTTTTCGAAACTATATTTGATAGAAGTTTTTTTGACATCATTATCCAACGGAACTTCCATACAACTTTAGCTCCCTTTGGCTTTAATAGCTTTATTTAAATCTTTCTAAGCCTGTGGGAATACTTGACATAAGTAAATAACATGTGCTCCAAATGCAGGTGGTGTATAAATCCACTTTTACACCTCTGTGAAGAGATGAACTCAAAACATAACAACTAATAATAATAACATGCACACACGTCCAGACCGGAACAACTAACAATTTGTTCCGGTCTGGGCGTATGTGTATGTGATATTCTATGTTTGTAACTGCACCCACGACACAGGAGAAAATCCTAGCGTGAGGCGACGTTCTTAAAAGAAAAAAAGAATACTCCGTCTGGCCAGCGAGATGCAATAAGCCAATAGGGGAGCAGACAATTTTTTAAATGTCAGTCTGGTAGATTCCAAAAAAAGAAATGTACACGTATTTTTTCTCTACCTAGTGACGTAGCGAACTCCCACTCGAGTACATTAAGTCGCTTTATCTCAGTAGATATTTGTTATTTCGCAAAGCAATAAATACGCATCTGGTATTTTTTTAAATTTTGCAACTATTGGATTAATTTAGATTATCACATTTCATAACTAGTCCGCACGTCTATGCCTCCTCGTCTATACTAAAGCGTCCCTCAAATTATCCGGTGTGATAGCAAAGTTACCGTGTATAAGGAGAGATCAGTGCCGGCAGTTGGACTAATATGGAATGAAGTGATTTTTTTCGATTTCTATGCACCATTAAAAATACAGAAGTTAGAGTCGTTCTTTAAAATAAAATGGACATACACCTAGGTGGAACTTTTCGATTGTGTCCAGATTGAAAACCTCAATTTGCCTAGTGGACATTGATACAAAATCTGCGCCTTTATGCTTCAGAGGAAAATTTCATTCTATCTAGTGTACGTTAATTTTTAAATACAGGGTGTCCGGAGTTCCGGACCCAGTAATTTCATTGCCATTTTTCTTTTACTGGGTTCCGTACCTTAAAAAGGAAAAAACGGAGCCCATATAGTATCAGTCTGTAGTCTCTCTATCCGTCTGACTGTCAAGACCTTTTTCTCGGGAACGCGTAGAGATCTCAAAGTGAAATTTATAATACTCGAATTTTATAATTGACGACACGTTTAGCGCAGAGGTCGAGTGATCACCTACTGCGCAACGGGTCGCGGGTTCGATTCCCGTACGGGACAAATGTTTTGTATGGCCTACAGAAATTTGTTCCGGTCTGGGCGTATGTGCATGTGATATTCCATGTTTGTAACTGCACCCACGACACAGGAGAAAATCCTAGTGTGGGGCGACGTTTTTAAAAAAAAAAAAAAAAATTAAGTTTCGCCATAATCATTTTCTCCCTTTTTTGTAACATTTTTCATTGGTGCTCAGCTCCTTTTAGTCGTGGTGTGATGTTATATAGCCTATAGTCTTCCTCGATAAATGGACTATCCAACACAAAAATAATTTTTCAATTTGAATCAGTAGTTCCTGAGATTAGCGCGTTCAAGCAAACAAACAATCAAACAAACAATCAAACAAACTTCAGCTTTATAATATTAGTAAGTATAGATAAGTTTTTAAGGAATCTTCGGTTCGCGAGTCCAACTCGCATTTTGTCGGTTTTTTTTCTGTTGATATCTACCAGCCAGTATTTATTTTATCACTAAAGGTGTAAAGAGTTCAGTGCAACTCTATGTAAATTAACTGAAAATAAATTTTTAAGTACAGGGAGACATCAAAACCTACTTTTAAAGTAATCTTTCTCTGGCAGTCGTCCCATTGCAATGTTAACACCCGTCCTTATGTAGTGTTTCGATTTTTCGATGCACCTGAAAACATCAGCCCCGGTAGCACGTCCACCAAAACACAGCGATGTATCGCAGTGAACTGTCAAAATACGACGAAACCCTATTGTATTTTGACAGTTAACCGCGATAAACCGCTTTATCATATAGTGTTTTGGTGGACGTGCTACGGGGGCTGTTCCACTCTATTTGCAAACATCTGCATTGCGTGGTTCGTTCTCAAACAACTTTAACACTTAATTTCAGCACGCTAAGAACTATGAGCCCGCCTAAACAAATTATACGCACGCAAGTACTCTTGACAACCATTGAATGGAAGTACAAAAATATCCATGAATACATTGCGGTGTTCAGATAACTATTAAAAGCAACAAATAAGCAACGCACGCAATGTACGCCGAACAACGTACACCAAATTACCCCCTGTCGCGGTTCCCGCCAACAATTCCGTCAATAACACTGCGCATGTTTCCCTGGCTGATATCTATCCCTTTCTGCTTCTATGCGAAAAATGGGGAGCCACGATAACCTCCAAGTCCCGCACATGCGCGTTGACAGTTTCTTCCTGATGTAGTCTACACGTTCGGTTGGTAAGGCCAACTCGGCCAGAGAAAATCGAAACCCATGCAATACTGTTATTCAAATCAAGCGTAGGATAGTTTAAAATGTATATAAAATGTGAATAGTTTTTTTAATTAGCTAAGTAATAACCAGTGTTTAGTTTTGCACAGGATCTGTAGATAAGGTTTTTATAGTGAAGTGATATTTGTATCAACTTGAAGTCATAAGTATTATAATTTTCTATTAGAAAGTGAGTATATGTTTTTAAAATAAATAAGCCAATTAATAAATAATTGTGATAATCCTTTGAGAAGGTTCGGAGAAATACATGGACAAACATACATGCATGTACGAAATTTTGTATACGATTACTTACTGGTTTGGAAGCACAGACAGATCTAGTCAATATTATATATATATTGAATTGATAACCTCCTTTTTTGAAATATTTTTTTGACAATAGAACTTTTTCTTGTTAGTGTAAGAATCTTCTTGAAATAGTCTCAATTAATATGACTACTGAGAAAAAATTAACCGTGTTTTTTGTTCAAAGAAAAATTTTTATGCGGTGTGGCATACCCTCTATTACTCTGCCTAATAAGCCGTGTTCCAATTCCAACTAACCGATCTACGTTAAAAGGAACTTTTTTCTTTATTATTATTTCTATACGCCGTTGAAAATAGAATGCTGTGATTTAGATCTTTATTATTTCTGATAAAATTTTCAGAAATAATAAGACTTCGACTTTGAAATACGCTGCAATATAAATATGAGCGAATTATGCAGTGCAATGGAATTATACCGGGCTAAATGAATAGGCCCCAAATTCACAAAAGAAACCCAGTATCAGTAAAATACAAAAAAGAAAAAATATGTATTTTTTATTTCTTTGCAGTCACAAAAATAGAACTCGTGGATATAGGTAGGCTCATTAGGCAAGATCATAAAAAAATGCTAGAAGACAAAAAATCAGTTAACTCCGCAATGAGTGGAATATAATTAACTTTGAAGCGTTTTACGATATTTAATTTGTTAGTAGGTACTTTGAAATGCATTTCGTTCGAAAAATAAAAATAAAAAAGTAATCAATATGTACAGTAGTTTTGTTAAGTTTTAGATATTTAAAATTTGGATCTGTATTTTTTTAATCCTGTATAACTGGACTACAATCGTGCCCACAAAAATAAGGTGTAAGTAGTCATAATATTTTTGATATCTCCTACTTATTTTGGAATGTATGTTATCCAAAAAATATAATGACAATAAAAAGTCAAAAATATTATGAGAATGTACACAACATTATATTTTTATATTTACGTTTTTTTATTATCCGTGTGTTTTTAATCAGTGGTATAATTTAGGCTACGAAATTTTGATAATGTTCTTGAGAATTGAGTGTAACTGCAGTTAATATCTTGATCTGTAAAAATATTAGTAGATTACTAACCAAGGGGATAAAGCAAAGTATTATGTCTCCTGTGTAGACATTGCTTTTTATTGTAAAACAAAGGGTTTAAAAGACTAGAGTTCTGAGGCTCATCTAAGGCTAAGACTGCGTTATCCCCGAGGGTGAATATTCTACTTTTCGCACCACCTGCGAGAAAATAAACTCAAATACGTAAGAAATACAGCAATATTCAAAATCATATTAATTTAATATTAAATCATAAATTATTATATCACTAAAAAGTCACGTAAAAAATACAGCTCGGTGGCGCAACACGGTATATTGAAGACGATTTATATATATATATATATATATATATTGATTTGTTCATATTCCAATTTATTTAGCATTTGAAAAATGCAAAATACCAAAAACAATCATGTCTGATTCCTATCTGATTGAATCGTATTTTTTGCTTTGTCAATATATCAAAAAAGTACTGATACTCGTAAAGTATCGCACCGTACCCGCCGTTGGCTAGAGAGCGAGCGTGTGTGCCTCTCACGGCAGAGTGCCAGGCCTACCCACTTAAACCTCCCGGTGTTCTCCCTGCCCTTATGGGCGCGCTGGGTAATGCGGGCTACTCACCTGCCTGCCCGCAGGGGCGATCTAGGGCGCAAGGCGGTTGTGACAATATCGGGTTGTCTCTACACACATGCCTGCAAGTCAGTTTTCGGATTAAAGTTGAAGTAAGCACACGCGTTGACAATGGCTCCAATATTATCGAAGAACCGGCCAAGTGCGAGTTGAACTCTAAGGTATACACTGCGACACCACCGCGCTCCCGGTGCCTGTGTACCTACTTGTTAATTAATTAATTACCTTAACTTTTCTCGTTATTTAACGAGAAACGTATATACATGGAAGAATAATGCGTTGGTAGTGGTAGTCGCAGCGTGGATCTTACCATGCACGCCCATAAGGGCAGGGAGAACACCGGGGGGTTTTAGTGAGTCGGCCTGGCACTCTGCCGGGCCAGCCCCACACACGTTCGCCGTCTAGCCAACGGCGGGTACGGTGCGGTGCAGTTACGCATTGCCCCCTGAAAAAAAAAGGCTGGAAGAATAATAAGTCCACCTTAGTACAGTTATGTTATCTGACTATTGTATTATGTCTGAATATATCTGAATATGTTATTTTTGTGTACAATTAAGAATATCACAATTGATGTGATCAAAAGCTATGCACAAAAAAACGAAATGATTGTTGCAAAATAAGAAAAAAAGCTCAAATAGTAATGCTTTTAATTGTGTATCAACTATTCTTGACTTATAATTATAAAACATGCCTGATTTATCTGATTTTCCTATTGACATCACAATACAAGGATCTATGTCCTAAGGATTTTGTTACCCTGGCTCTGTGAATTAAAAACAAAATATCTGTCATATTTCTGACATATTTCATACGTTGTCGTTATGCTGACATCACAGGCTGACATGCTAATACTATTGAAATAGGCAGGCAGGTACTTACCTACCCAAGAAAATGCCGTATGGTTAAAGTTTGAAAATAGATTTAATAACCGCAAAAATTAAATTACCAAAACATCAACCATCCAGCTCGTAATGAGAATGGTCCTTGAGACCTTTGATTACCTATATATTCAAAGCTTGAGACTAACATTACGGTAAGGTATAGTGTGTTTAGTTTTTAATTACTTACATCAATTTTATATATTACTAGCTGTGCCGGCGAACTACGTTTCGCTATAATAACGGCGAACTTACGTTTCGCCATAACAAAAAATAGTTTACGACCTATTCTCAGACCTACCGAATATACACAAAAAATTTCATGAGGATCGGTCCAGCCGTTTCGGAGGAGTTCGGTAACAAACACTGTGACACGAGAATTTTATATATTAGACTAGCTGGGCCGGCGAACTACGTTTCGCCATAATAACGGCGAACTTACGTTTCGCCGTAATAAAAAAATAGTTTACGACCTATTCTCAGACCTACCGAATGTACACAAAAAATTTCATAAAGATCGGTCAAGCCGTTTCGGAGGAGTTTGGTAACAAACACTGTGACACGAGAATTTTATATATTAGATGTATTGTAGGCTAAATTTTTATTAACTAACAACTTTAATACAATATATCATTAGTCAAATAAGTTATTAAAATTACGATAAGAAGATAAAAAAAACGATGGTGTTCAAGAAAATTGCCTTCACGTTTAGATTTTTAGAAAAAAACATTTTTATTAGGTTCATGTCGTTTAGCTTCTCACCATGAATAAATATAGATAAAAAGACTTTATTATTTATTGAATAGTTCTGGTTGAATTGAATGAATTAAATTTAATCAGTCCAGCCAATGCAGCATCGAACAGTAGTCGCTTTTCACGTTTCTTGGACCACGAGAGAAAAAATGTGTCAATATTAAAATGACTGAACTGAAAAAGTGACGAAAACGTTAACAACACCGAAGCAGCCGCAGAAATGGCGATAATAAGGCTTGCAATGCTAAAGGTAGCATGTCTTTTATGTTCCTAAGAAGCATGCTCCCGCTTACAGGCGGAGTATGGGCTGCCAAGCATTATCTCACAATTTCAGTGACATAATCTCGGCGCGTATTTATAGTGTGACTGACGAGATAAAATTTTCTTGACGCTCGTCAAGGGACGCGTGTGACTGAGTTTTATCACAAATTTCTTGCTCTGCGACTCGAAGCGAAGGTCTTGCTACAACCACAGTAGACGGAGCACAGGCACGCAAAGAAATTTGTGATAAAACTCAGTCACACGTGTCTCTTGACGAGCGTCAAGAAATTTTTATCACGCCAGTCACACTAAATACGAGCCGCAGTGCTACTATTTAAGACAAAGAGATTATGTCATTGAAATTGTGAGATAATGCGTGACTCAAGTCCAGTCTTGGCAGCCAGTGATCCGCCTGCCATTGTAATCTCTTTGTACTCCAGCGTTGTACAGCGAAGGATGACTACGAAAAAATGAGTACGTATTTACATATCGTTCATGAGAATGGCGCCTCAGCTTCTGCTACCTATGTGTTGTGAAACCATGCATGATTTGTTCTAACCACATGTGCATAGGTAGGCAGGTATTACTACGAACGGATCGCTTAGCTATTAACGATAAAAAAATTGCTAGTTGTTTAATAACAATTACCTACACACGTCGGGGACATCGCGTGCTAGCATCAAACAATAATGTGTGTACTTTAAAGTTTCGAAATATACTATACCGATTCCACGATAACTGAAGCGATATCGATCTGTTGTCTGTATCACGATAAATGTATATATAAAATTGGACCATGTGACCTCGATATTGTAACATTTTGGCGTTAATGAAGTGATGGTGCTCCTGAACTAAATACTGTTATCATAAACGGTTGTTTCGCAAACCGCCGCGCACGTCTACACTTCAATTTAAAAATAAACCAAGTTATTTCGGAGCTGCTAAATGAAGCGTTGTTTATAAGTGTTTTTTGTTTTTGCTCTTTTTAGGGTCCATGTCCAAAGAGGCTGCAGCTGTTGAGAGAATATGTCTAAATGTGAGTACTTTTGTGTTTTTAGAACATTGGTTATGCTAATCGGGATGGTTAATTAAATTGTATAATGAAGTTGTTTTTACGGTTAATTTAACTATAGAATAAACGTTCGTTCAATAACTTTGTGAAAATCACCAAAATTAGTTCCATCTAATCAGAACCAAAAGGTTTATGATTTCAACGATATATTTCATATATTTTTATTTCATTATAATCTGTTATTTTGGCATGTTTTGATAAACGAAAAAATCCGGCCAAGTGTGTGTTGGACTCGCAAACGGAGGGTTCCACACTTTGGATTCATACATATTTACGGTTTTCAGATTTCCTCCTTTACATGTGCTGTATGACTTTGCTTCTTGCTTAATTTTATTATTCTAGGTCAACGGGAAGCACCCTATAGGTTTTGATTCCCTTGTGAATTCGCAAATTATGCAACATAAGCCGTCGTATCTTTTGAGTGCGTTGACTCACAAGTTTGATTTTTTCATAGCTATAAGAGACCGTAAACCAGAGTACGTATAAAATGTGATATAAATTTCAGGATGATATCCCTACGAGTTCCTAAAAAAAGGTCTTGACAGATAGAAGAACAGACGGACAGACAGACATCGAAGAAATCCTTTATGGGTTCCGTTTTATTCCTATGGAGGCACGGAACCCTAAAAATTATGAAATCAAATATAATCTCTCTCAATTTTTGCAAAATATTGAAATATACGCGGCTTCTTTTGATTACCCCGGATAATTTAAGGGACGCTTTAGGACACGGTAGTAGAATGATTTAAGCATTAATAAAAATAACTCTCCTATTTAATTTTATTAAATAGGATAGAATAGGTTTTGATTCCCTTGTAAAATCGCAATATATGCGACATTTAAACGGTCACATCTTTTGATCCCGTTGACTTATAAGTGTAATTTTTTCACGATTGAATTAAACCGCAGATTTGAGTATTTGGTGTAAATGTTAGTTTGATGTCTCTACGCATTCCTAAGAGCCACGGAGCTTTCATTTATTAGATTGCGAATATCGTTCACGTCAATTAAATACTCTGCCAGGCCGATTTTGGATCTTCGGGGCGGGCCCATATTCGTAAAGATGGTTTCACTAAACGCACCTAATTATTAATCTATACATGATTTTTTTCTATTTTTGTGGTAGTTACTAAGCAAAGTCAACAGCGGGCGTTGGATACCGCATTGCAGAAACTTGTCATACACTTTTATATAACAGAGCAACTCAAAGGCCTTGCTGAAATCATTAAAAATAACGAGTGTATGAAGATTTTTTTACACGTGAGTATATGAAGCTTGTTGTTAAGGTGGTTAATTTCATTGATAAACTTTCTAAATCTATTTCATTGATGTCATTGGCAATTGACCCGTATACGCTCTCGCTGAAATCCGTATAGTTTGTAAGTTATTGTATAATTAACCGACTTCGAAAAAGGAGGAGGTTCTATGTTCGGCTGTATCTATTTTTTTATGTATGTTCACCGATTACTCCGCCATTTGTAGACCGATTTTATTTTTTTTTGTAATCGAAAGAGTAGGCATATCCCCGAGGTGGTCCCTTTGTTACCATGTCAGGATCTGATGATGGGATCCAATGAAAATCGAGGGAAACCCTTGAATTTCATAGGCATGTCACCGTATGTTCACCGATTACTCCGCCATTTATGGACCGATTTTCAAAGTTCTTTTTGTAATCGAAAGAGTGTAACGGGTGAGCAGTAGGTGACGCAGTAGTGCAGTGGTTAGGGAAGTAGGTTCGGATAAATGAAGCACCAGGGTTGTGCCACTGATATTTTCTTCCACCGTTACAAATATTATTATAATAAAAGGAAAAGGAAAGGCACTCTGAAACAGATATACAGACTATTATAAGCTATGGATCACAAATATGTTATAAAAACTTACCAACATAATAAAAGACTTACACATAAGTGCCTTATTCGTTAGAACAAATGGTCGTCATGTCGACAACAATATTATCTTGATGTTAATATTTATAAATGCATTGAGCATAAGATATTATTTTATATTGGTTTGTGGCATCGCAACTTTCTCACGTCTCGATGTCGGCCATTGAGTGACGGACGAGACGAATTAAATTATGTCAAAGACATAAGATTTAAAATGCGGTCAGGTTAGGCGGGAATGCAACGAGTTACTATATCTAGAGTATAGCACCTCGTTACAAGAGTATACTCCCGAAGTGGTCCCATTGTCACCATATTATGATCTGATGATGGGATCCCATGAAAATCGAGGGAAACCCTTGAATTTCATTGGCATGTCCAACGTGTTTCATGTTTTTGCTGAAGATGTTCAGGTATTTGCATCTGATAGTCATCAATCATGTTACTGAGCTGATGATGGAAGGTTTCTGGTAGGTTAGGAGTTCGGAAATAATTCTTTCAGTACTGTTTAAAGCGAAAGAAATTTTATGTTATGTTGTTCTGGTGTTTGCCTTGGCTCAAATTCTAAAACGCATGTATTATAAACTAAAAAGATTGAAATTTTTTTTTATAAAAAATAAAACCGACTTCAAAAACACCAAAAAGTCATAAATAATTTTAGAATACATACAACATCAGAGTTTTATATTGAAGTCGGTGCCAAGTAATGATCACCTGGAAAGTCTTAAAAAATGAAAAGAACAATTAATAAACCTACTTAGTTACTTTGGCACCAACTTCAATATAAAATTGTTTATGACTTTTTGGTGTTTTTGAAGATTTTATTAAGAATAAAAAAAAAAATTTAAATAAAAATTTCATTAAGAATAAAAAAAATATAAAGTCGGTTTTATTTCTTGTAGAAAAAATTTAAGTCTAGTAGAAACAAGGAAAAAAAAGTTGAAGAACCTTAGCTAGAAGAACAGGTAAGACATTCGGAACTCATTACATTATACAGTGGTGGACATATAATTATAGACACTTGTAGGATATTCACTTTTCAAAGTTTACCTACTCTATATATTTTTATTATGATGCAATAGGGGCTTGCAATACTATTTAAATTATTGCAATGGTTATCGTGAAATGTTTGAAATGAAATAAAGAGAACAAAGATATTGTATTTTAACTTTATATTAAGTGTAACTTTATTGCAAGCACTATGAACTAATATGGAAACTTGGCCAACTAATTAAAGACATGCAAATTAAGTAACTATTAAAAATAAATATTGTAAATATTGAAACGAACTTGATTATTATATATTTCAGATGTATTTTAAAAACATAAAACCGCGTTATTAATATTTTGTCGCATGTCCTTTAGCAGCAATGACAGCCTGACACCGCCTAGGCTTTGAAAAGATTAAATTATTGCATTGATTTTCTTTCTTCAAAAGTAGGACTTTACGAGAAATTCTTCAAAACAAGTCTGCCTCACATAATCGCCTTCTAACCGTTCTTGCAGACACTCCTCTAGACCCCTCTGCACCAAATACTTCTAAACGAATAACTTCTCATCCTTTGAAAGGCTCTATTCTTAATAAGTATATTTTAAAAAGCAAAAATATATGCAAAGCAACATGGAAGGTCATCCAAACCGAATCGCATTCAACGTCAAATCATAATAATATTAATTATCCTAATGAAATAGCGACTACTTTTAATGAATATTTTATTAATCTGACCAATGAAATAAATTTTGACAATAATAATGTATTTCAAAACTCTTATGACAATTTAAATAAATTAAATAATTCAATTTATCTTTCTCCCGTTGACAAATCTTATATTAGAAGAGTAATAATGACATTGAATAATACACACTCTGAGGGTTACGATAACATATGTACAAGTATAGTCAAAACTTGTAAAGATCAATTAAGTCCAGTGTTATCTTACCTCGTAAACTTATCTCTAGAGACTGGAACATTTCCCGACAGATTGAAACAATCCATAGTGAAACCTCTATTTAAGAAAGGGTCTAAGTTACATAATTATCGACCTATAACACTTATACCTATTTTATCAATTATTCAAAATAAACTTGTTTTTTTTTTATAAATACAAGATTATTAAAGACAATCAATATGGATTCCTAAAAAATTGGTCTACTACACATGCAGCCTTTAATTTGATTGATTCAACTCTTAGAGCGTTAAATGACAACAAGTTTACAACGGTTTTATTCTTTGATATATCAAAGGCATTTATATTTTGTCTCGCACAGCCAACTACTTTTCAAATTAGAACAGAGTGGTATGAGAGGTAACGCGCTAAACTGGATCAAATCTTACTTGCAAAATAGGATGCTATTAGTCGAAATAAGTCAACTTGACTCCAAAAATACACTACAAAAATAGAAATCAGAGCTTAAATTAAACAGATTTGGAGTACCGCAAGGTAGCATCCTTGGCCCTCTACTGTTTCTTATATATATTAACGACTTTCCAAACATTACGAAACATAAAAGTGTCCCGTTCGCAGGTGACATATCAGTCATAGTCACCACAAATCAAGAAAAAAAAAGTACTTGATCATGAACACGACATACATGAAACATGCGTAACAATAATACATTGGCTTAAGCATAATAATTTTAGAATAAATATTGACAAAACTAATTTTATTAATTTTAATACAAAATTGACATTAGATATACATTATAATAACCAAGTAAGTACTCAAAGATTCAGATATCACGAGATTCCTTAGAATCAACATTGACAAAAATATTGACTGGAAGACACAGGTAGATAACGTATGCAATAGGGTAAACAGCTTTGCATTTGCTCTATTTAAATTGACAAAAACAGCGACAAAAAGTACGGCTCTGACAGCCTACTTTGCATATGTGGAGTCTATTTTGCGATATGGTCTTATAATTTGGGGTAATAGCACGGATATAAAAAGGGCGTTCATTGCACAAAAAAAGTGTATAAGAGCAATTTGCGGAATCGCTCCTGATGTTTCATGCAAACCATTTTTTATAACTTTAAACATAATGCCCCTTCCCTGCCTGTACATATTCGAAGTCGCCAAATTTGTAAAATCAAATACACGTTATTTTAAAACTGCTTACGACTTATTTCCGAGAAATACCAGACATTGTGATAGACTACTCATTGACGTAATTCCGAAAAGTGCACGATTCAAGAAAAGCTTTATATAGTATAGATACCTCAGGAAATAAAATAAAAGCCTTTAAATATATTTAAAAATGAACTGAAAAAATGGCTCATGGAACGCACTTTCTACTCTGTCCAAGAATTTTAAAACTAAGAACTGTTAGGTATTTAACTCATGGACATAAAAAATAATGTATTTGAACTGTGCCTGACATTTTTAATATTTTTTTATTGACATTGTATTATAATTTTTAATCTTGACATAATTTGTGATTGATATTATTAAATTTGAGGAGTATTTTTATATAATAGACATTGTTATTGATCGAAATAGTATTATTAATTTTAAATTTCAATGATAGGTAGTTACTATTATAATTTGGCATGCTATCTGTGTATGGCTGAATAAGCTGAATTTAATGTTACCTGACCATCTTCAGTGTACCTTATTCATATGCAAATAAATGAATTTGAAATTATGAACGTCAAATTACCTATCACATTTTGTCTCAAGAAACGAAACAATTGACATTCAACACTCGGGGGTACCATTGGTGTTATAAATACAATACGCCTTTTTTTTCTCGGGGGGAAATGCGTAACCGCACCGTACCCGCCGTTGGCTACACGGCGAACGTGTGTGGGGCTCTCCCGGCAGAGTCCGACGTTTTTTCTGTTTACGGTGGGGCGGCGCGTGAAGCGGCATTCATAATCGCACAAACATATGGCAATATACGATGTTGTTTATAGAGATGCGAGACGGGAAGCGTGGCGGCGACCGCCGCGGTGCCCGCCGCGGCACCCGCGACACATCCTCAAGCGTGTAGCGAAGCACGCGGCGGGCATCGCTTCATCGAGAATTGTCGCTGCGTGCGCCGCCGCGATAAAAGGCGCGTGAGACGCGGCGGTGCCATCCGCGGGCTCGGCCGTAAAAAACGCGCCATTTCAAACAAAGGCGTTTAAAATCGCTTCTCCGTAAACGCACTCATACAACGCCATATGTTTGAATTCTGTGCGGGCCGCGCCGCGCAACGCCCCGCGTCTCCGTAAACGAGGCCTGAGCCTGCCTAGCTACCGCCCACGCCCTCCTACCTAAGTTTGCCGCCATAATAAAAACATTAACAAGAATTGTTTGGTTCGGGCAATCACAGGTGAAGTAATCAGTTCCTTAGTGGTTGTTGAATACTTGCCCCTAACTTCGGTCTTATCCAGGAGATTTCCTGTTGTGTGTAAACAAGGATTTTTGTAACCATCAAAATGCACATTAGTAATTGATTTTTTTACACGTTCTACCTACACGATAATTCGTGCTCTGAGCAACTCAAGATCATTTTTTATTCAGTGACAACCCACGATTGCGTACCTATCAGATCAGCCTATCAAACGCGCATGTATTATTATCATTTAATAGCCGGACAACATGTTTCTACGTAACGGAACAGTGAGCGGTGGATACCTACTGTACTTCGACCTACGAAAAAGGTGCTAACATCGCAAAAAAAAATTAAAGCGATATTAAGATGTAAAAAATATATAAAACACGATACCTGATAAAAGTCTACGGATTTTTTGATTGTGGCAATATAATATTTTCGACTTTGGCTATTTAAAATATCGAATAAATTTTTACGTTAAATTATAAGCAATAACAGTGACATTAAGTTGACAACATTTTTTTTAACTGATAAATCCTGAAATAATCTTGTCCAAAATGCCAATTTTCAAAATGTTCACGTCTCGTAATAGTTTAACGTAGTTGTCTGTTCAGTTACTTAAACTTATTATTTTAATATGAAATGATGATATTTATGTTTATGAAAATATAAAGTTATCGCATTAGGTATTTATTAGAACCATTTTATTTATTTATTTATTGATTCTTTATTTACATAATTTTCGTACAAAGGCGGGCTTAATTCCTGTGGCATCTTCTTCCAGTCAACCTTAAGGTGGTGCAGAAAAGGGAGATGCGGTAGATGTACCGAGAAATGGAACAGTTTATTATGAATATCATATTACATGCATATAACACAAAATTCTACTACATAAATAAAATAATTAAATAAACTAATATTATATCTAAAATGCCTACGACCAACGAGATAATGAGGTTCCGTAACGATTTTAACTATAAATGTAGCTTGGTAGACAATTGAAAAAAAATATAATTGGTACCAAAACTTTTTTTCTACGATGAAAATTGACGAAATTATAACGAAAAAACAGATCGCTCCGTCAAGCGGCCGCCTGGCAGGCGTGAGACGTCACACGACACGTTCTAGGCAGACTCCGCATCCGTGCTATCACTCCCGAGTTTTCGACTAGTAGCCGCGCGCAGCGTTTCATGCGAAATCGTATTACATACCTATATTGTTTTTTTATGTAATAGTAGTAGTAGTATTCAAGAGGTTCAGTACGGTTTGAGCAATGAGTAATAAACTAGAAATCTGTTTTGTGTAAGGTCAATCGGATAAACTTCCTATTTTTGACATTTTTATGGAATCTGGTTACTTACCCATTTAAAGTACACCAGTGCCGAAATCCGTGGTTGGAAACTTCAAAGGTAAGTGAATAAAGCTACATATTTTAAAATTAGAATAATAATATGTAGGTTATTGACCTCTAAAGTTATGTCACTAAGTTATAAACTAGTATTTACCTTTGAGTATTTCTTTGGTTCTTGAGTATTTTTTGATGTAGGTAGGTATAGGTTGGTATTCTGAGCACAAAATGAGTAGGTAGGTCTATTTCGTAAAATGTACGAACGAATGAACACGGCTGTCTTCAGGATCGCAACGTGACAGTTTTGGGCGGTCTGGATTTCATAGTATGATGGTGATGTTATGATCGAAACACACAATGAGGGTGCAGCGTAGCGCGGAATATATTCTTTATTTACACTATGAGCGTGCGCTCCCTTTTGATTTTCTCTTTTAAAACACACATTTTTTATTATTCCTGATACCTAAACCTATCCTATCCGTACCCGTGGCCGTTTTAACAGAGTGTTACCTACAGCTCTGCTAGACCCCTTTTGGGATTATAAGCGTGATTTTATGCATATATGTATGTATGTAAACCTATCTATGAATGTTACCGTCACAAAGAATGTTTCCATTCTTCAATCTGGGCGTGCAGCTTATGGAGATGAACGTCAGAACACAAATAGATTCACTATATCATTATACGGTCTAATATTGCATGGACTCATACAACGGTTAGACTCTCTCTACTCGTTTACTGTAGGTAGGATACAAGTCTCCCTACCTGCCACAAAGAGAGTTTTGTTTTTTTTTTCATTGATTGTAGCACTAAACAAGAAAACATTCAACCTTACTTTAAAGAATAATAATAAATGATTTATTGCACACAAAGTATACAAAGATATAGAAACAGAAATTTTTCAAAAACAACACAGATGTTCAGCACAGGCGGCCTTATCTATACCATAGACGAAGATCATCCTTGTCTATACTAATACTAATATACTAATCTATACTAATATTATAAAGAGGAAAGATTTAATTGTTTGTTTGTTTGTATTAAATAGGCTTCGAAACTACTGAACCGATTTGGATGAAAGTTGGTATAGGAATAGTTCGAGACCAGGGGAAGGACATAGGGTAATTTTCCTACGGGAAAATATGAAATTCCCACGGGAAATCAAAAATAACGCGGACGAAGTCGCGAGCGGAAAACTAGTAATATTATAAAGTGGAAAGATTTGATTGTTTGTTTGTTTGTATTAAATAGGCTTCGAAAGTACTAAACCGATTGTGATGTAAGTTGGTATAGGGATAGTTCGAGACCAGGGGAAGGGCATAGGGTAATATTCCTACGGGAAAATATAAAATTCCCACGGGAAAACAAAAATAACGCGGGCGAAGCTTTGAGCGGAAAGCCATTGCTAATAAGCAATATCTTCCAGGCAACATAATCTATTATGTAAGTAAAGGAAACAAAAACAACTGTTGTCGAAATTTCAAGATCGCGTTAACAAAACAAGCCGAACGTTTTGTAACTAAAAATTCAACATGGCTGAACGGTGCATTAGGTTCGAATAACGCATATGTGCAAGAATTGAGAGACGAAGGCGGGTCGGAAAAAGCTTCGATTGTTGCCATAATGCGAAGCTCTAATACAAACAAGAAAAAGGTGACGAAGAAAAATATTTCATGCAACCATCAATATGAAAAGTTTCTCTGCAGATGAAGCTTTGGCCCTCTACGGGAATTTGGATCTGTCAAAAGCTAGTACACATTTTTAAGATTTGGATGTCAAAAGCTAGTACACATTTTTAAGATTTAAAATTTATAGAAAAGAACTCAGTCATGTTTCCGTCATTATTATAATAACATATCGAGTATCTGACGCAAAAAAAAAACGTACTATTTGCCTGCTTCGAGTATTGAAGTAACATACACAAGTGCTAAAGTAAAGCTACAAGATTTGCTGGATCATACTATTGGCCATGTTTTGATGATAAAAGGTGTTTACAGACCTTCAAAAATACGTCTCAGGTTTGAATTGAATTGAAGTGAATACAAACAACGATAAACTTTAAGGTAATATTATATTTAACTTTATACATTTTGAGGGAAACATGTCTCCTGAATAAACAGATCTGAATAAAAGATTCTTGTAGGTCCATGCCCTTATAGTGTATTTTAGTCAACTATCACGTCATATAGTGATATAATATAATAGTGATATAATAACAATATTATATAATTATTTCCTTTATAATCACCTTCATATTCTCGTAATAAGCAAACAATGAAACGGAAAAAGTAATTTTGTATGGAAAAGTAGCGATTTTTTATTTTGTATATTTTTATGTGTAATAATAAATTAAATATATAAAGATTCTAGTATCATTTCATAGCTTATATATTGGAGATCCTATATGCAAAATTTTGTATCCGTAGGTGTAATAGAAAAAAAGTTGCAAATTTTTGAAACGCAATTCACGCTTTAATCCCATAGTGCGGCGCGCGGCGGCGGCGGATAGTGTCGGCTGACGTCACAGCCTGTCCGTAGGCAGCGGCGGATTTAATAAAATCAGTTGATGCAAATTGGTTTATAACTTTACATCGGATGGACCGATTTTGGTGATTAAAAAAACATATTTTTTGTAATACAATAAGGAATATTACTATGTATGTTGTATTATGAAAAGCCATACCATTACGGGACCTCATTGCAATGTTTTGATTGCCAATACCTAAAAAAATCTGTTCTGTTGTTCAAAATGCCTTCGCAATTTCTTTTTGAAGCTAAGCTTGCTTGGGGCGTTTCTTACCTCTAGTTCCATAAAAGAATAGATTGGACAAAAAAGGATGAGTGAACAATATAGAGCGATGAGGAGGAACTATATGAGAATACCATTGAAGGAAGAACGAAGGGTTGCAAGTTTGTATGGAAAAATCTTAAAATTAGCAACGATTTTGATAAAACTTGATATTCATGCTCTTCAAAACATTTCATTGAACACAATTTTCGTCATGGTTTATTGGAATTCACCCCCTTAGGGTGCAAAATAGGGATTGAAAGTTTAGAAAGGGGGGGGACTATCTGTTCGTTCCATTAAGATTTTGACCTTTTTTGTGACGGGGGAATCTGTTGCGATGCCAAATTGTCTGCCCACTTGGGTATGCATGCCGTAGAACTCCGTAGGGCCGTAAAAGTTATGGCGTCATAAAAAATTCGAAATTGTAAAATTAATTTTCTAATTCCCCATACTTACATTTTTTCAAAGACCCAACTAATGGGGATTTCAAATTTTATATTACAATTTCGACCTTTTTAATGATAACGTCATTAATTTTTTTTTTCGTAGGAAAATTACCCTATTTCCTTCCCCTGGTCTCGAACTATCCCTATACCAACTTTCATCAAAATCGGTTCAGTAGTTTCGAAGCCTATTCAATACAAACAAACAATCAAATCTTTCCTCTTTATAATATTAGTAAGTATAGATTGACAAACACGGTGTATATATACAAATATACGAGTTGACAGATTTTGCTCCTAATTGAATTGCAACCCTTAGGCAATGCTCCTTAGCATTGCATAAGGGCTACAATTACCACCAGTACTTATACTGACGTGATCCTCCTCCTTCTTGCATCGTATTGTTCCTTCCGATCCTCAGTGTAGAGGGTTGTGACCTCCCTTCTGTATCACTTTCTCACGTACGGTCTTTCTCCATCTGTTTCTGTCTCCGGCTGTGTGGAGGGCGTTGTAGATTGTGGAGTCATGAGCGGTGCGGATCTGGTCGGACCAACGCATTGGGCTGCGTCCACGAGGCCTTTTTCCATCAACTTTGCCGGTCACGATGAGCTTCTCGAGGTTGTCACTGTCTTTCCTTGCAATACGACCAAAGTATTCCAGGAAATTGCGTAGACACTCAGATGACAGCCGCGAGGAGATTTTGAGTTCTCGCAATATGGAGGCGATAGTCCGAAATGCTGTCCACGGAATACGGAGCATCTTTCTCCAGCACCACATCTCAAAGGCTTCAATGCGTTTGCGGTCTGCAGCTTTCAGTGTCCAAGTCTCAGCGCTATGCGAAAAGATCGAGACCGTACCAGTTTGGGTTTAGTTTTTACGGAAATGTTACGATCTCTCCAGATTTTTTCAAGCTGAGACATGGCGCTTTTAGCCATGCCAATTCTCCTGCGCACTTCCTTTTCGCACAAGCCATCGTTACTGATGTTAGAACCCAGGTAGATGAAGTTGTCCACTATTTCTAGGTCCAGCGCGCCAATGAGTTCTAACTTCCCAGATCTATCTACCGCCATGATCTTGGTTTTGGACCTGTATATGGAAAGTCCCATCTCCTCGCTAATCCGCTCCATTCGGCTCAGAAGTGCAGATATTTCCAACTCATTTGCTGTAAGGAGGGTAGTGTCATCGGCGTAGCGCAGGTTGGTGATTTTTACGCCTTCAACTGTGATGCCACCTTCCCAATTCTCGCAGTTACGTCTCATTATGTATTCTCCATAGGCGTTTCACAGAATGAGCGATAAAATGCATCCCTGGCGTACTCCTTGGTGAAATTTAAAGGGTTTTAAGGTTGTTTTATCGAATCTTACTACTCCCTGGCTTGAGCCATACAGGGTGCGAAGTAGAGCGATAAGATGATTTGATACTCCAAGTTCTTGTAGGACCTTCCATAAGCAACCCCAGTCGACGTCCCGTAATTTGTCTAGGTGCGACTTAAACGTGGGTATATCTGGCACTCTGACGGGAGAGTCCCACATACGCTCGCCGTCTAGCCAACGACGGGTACGGTGCAATCACTCATTTCCCCCCGAAAAAAAGGTGTGACTAAAACGAATAAAAAAACATCAAATGGTAAGGGGTCATCAAATTATGGGCTTCGCGTGTACATGTCAAGTTTATTGGCTGACTATTTCCCCAGAGCGCATATTTTATTACATTCAGCATGGTTAGTTTAGGCGCCAGCCGTGAATACAGTTTCCCAACTGACCTTAGGAGTTCTATTTATAAAGAATCAATCGCGACTGATCGATATCTGCTTCGTCAGCATGCGATATGATATACATGATGATATAATGGTGTATTTAAATAGCTTGCTTTCCCTTACTAAATTTGTATTGATCATCGCTGAAAGGATTCAATTGGAATTAATCAATAAAGGATATTTTGATTCGATTTGAAATAAAATCGAGTGTTTTACATGAACTTGTGTCGATCTGGTTAATTATTTTTGTCTGTCTGTCTTTAGTAAAAGGAAATTTTTTAAGACTTTTTTTTTTCGGAAACAAAGAACAGGAATTAAGTACTTAATCCTTTTCACAGCAACAATATTTTTTATTATTATATCTAATACATGTTGTATTTAATTTGACTTTTTCCTTGATTTATTAATTTAGAGAGTAGGTACTCAATAGTTGTTGACAAAACCTCTTACTTTGTACATACAATATGGAATTTTTAACAACCATCTCAAACGAAATTACTCTTAAAACCTACGGTATTAAATTTTACTCAAAGGAAACATCTTTATTTTTAAAAAGAATCAAAACTATATTTAGAGATTTTTGAAAATACGCTTGCCACAGCCGGGCATCGAACAGGCTAAAATCAAAAAAAAATAGCACCCTGTACTTTTAAGGCATTTGATAGGGTCAATCGTATAGATAGATCATGTCTTACTAATAAACATGCTAAATAAAATAAAAGGAAATTAAATGGGACCAGATAAAGCATTCTACTAATTTAGATGAGGAAATTGAATTTTACACATTTTCGTAATGCAGGCTTAATTTGATGCCTGGGTGAGGCATGAGTAATTTAAAAATGGAATAATGAATTCGGTAGGCCGTCGTGAATTAGGACGGACGCTAGTCTTTTGTGATTCACATTTTTAGGGTTCCGTACCTCGAAAGGTAAAAACGAAACCCTTATAGGATAACTTCGTTGTCCGTCGGTCTGCCAAGACCTGGCAATTCTCGGGTCTATGGTCTCATTTGGTTGTGAAAAAATCATACTTGTAAGTCAACACTATCAAAATCAATTGTTTAAATCAGTTTTAAAAATACAAAAATTCAAAAATACAAATCTTTCCTCTTTACGATATTAGTATAGATAGATAAGTTTATACGGAACCTTCGGTGCGCAAGTTTAACTCGCACTTGGCCGTACTTTTTACAAATTATTTCATATTTGTCAGTTGCAGTGTAATTAGCCATAATAAAAGTTTATCAAGAACAATTAAGAACGTTTTCGTGTTCACCAGTCAGTCACCATCATTCTTTATAAGTTACTCGAAATAAATGTCTTAAAACATTAAATTTGTGTACCAAATAAAATGGAGTCCATTTCTAGCAACCAACTATTATAGTTAGTTTACTCGTTTTTTTTTTCATTCAATTAAACCATCCGGTGGGATAAAGTCATTTTGTTAGGCACACTATAAATTAAATTATATTAAACGTAAACCAATTTAGTTCTTAAAAATGCTAAAAAAAAACACGGAGTATATCTAGCTAGCATCATCTTACCTAAGTTAATTGCTTCAACAACATTTAAACTCCAACAATTACATGAAAAAAAGACTGGCTTTTACTTAACTGCGCGATGTTATCACGCCAAAAAAAAAGTTATATTTTCGCAGACCTCTTATTCCGCGCCAACCCTCAGGACTACTTCGGCCAATAATTTTCTTTCAACAACATTTGTGAGTACCTACATCGTCAATCGAATTGTAACCGTATCAAGCGTACAGATGACGGATAAGGGTGTATCTATCTGTGTATTATACTGCAATGTGGACCGCCTAAAGGGGACGATGACCGGCCAGAGGTCGCAGCTGCATCGCCGCATGACCGAATTAATACTGTTGATAAACTTTGCTTTTAAACCCTCCGCAAAACGGTTTACAGTTCACATTCGAGCATTAAACGGGTGTCCCGCCGTATTTCTTTATTTTTCGTGTTATAATATAATGCGAGGAGGGTATGGCCAAATTTATTGGGACGGTGACACTTGGTTTGCGTGTCTCGTGGACATTGGCTTCAGTGGCAGTGGTCTGATTTTGCTCGATGCGATACTGATCGATACTTCACCACTTTATTGTCTAAGAATATAAAAGTACTTTAGTGTGAGATTGAAAGTCTGGAATAAACAGGTAAGTAAGTTACGTGATTTTCTTAATCACCTGTATCTCTAAACATATCGACTAAGTAATTTTACAGTGAAACTAAAGTTATTGCTTGTACTTCAGCTTTTGTTGAAAACTAAGAAATTTTACTTATTAATCTTTGTAAATAAAAACCGGCCAAGTGCGTGTCGGGCCACGCGCAGTGTAGGGTTCCGTAGTTGCAAATGCCAACTTTGAGTTCACACTCACGCCTCACAACACGTTATTATTATTAAAGCTGCAATGATTTTATATTTCCTTAACTTCACGTGGTTCGTAGATTAATATTCAGTACTTACTAATTTTCAATGAAATTTTACTTTTCCGAGTACATTTTATAAGTTGGTCGTCTATAACTTTTTAGTTTGTACTTAGTACTCAACTCTGATAGTTTTCCTTTAAACTTGGTTATATATACTACTGTTGTAATTTTTTTCACGTGTCCATATATTATAACATTTATAACCGTTTAGCAGATAGAGGACACTTACCTCTAACAAAAATTTGCACTTTAAAACCAAATATTTCAGAAACGGATCCCTAAATCGAAAAATAGTGTTCTGAACCTTACATTATTTTTTTAAGACCTATTTAACAATACCCCACATGATGGGTTAGTCGAGAAAAAAATTTTTTTTCAATATTTTTTTCTACCACTTTTTTGACATGATTAATATACATACCCATACCAAATTACAGTTTTCTAGTTCTAATAGTCTCTGAGTAACCGCGGACAGACAGACAGACAGACATGGCGAAACTATAAGGGTTTCTTGTTTACTACGGAACCCTTAAAATGAATCGCTGAAATTTATGTACGCGCATAACTTCAGAACAACAGCACCAAATTAGACATTTCTCTTTTTGTTGTGTTAGATATTGTCACGGCAAGGTTTGTATAAAAGAAGATATTTGGAAAATTATATGAAAAAGTAAAAAAAATATAATTAAAAAATTTCTTTACCTATAAAAGTGTCTGACTGACAAAATTGCTAGATTGACATTCAATTGTATAGTTTTTTACATTATTTTATTGCCAAAAGGTCTCAATTGACGACACGGTTAGTGCAGAGGTCGAGAGATCGCCTACTGCGCAACGGGTCGCGGGTTCGATTCCCGCTCGGGACAGATATTTTGTATGGCCTACAGAAATTTGTTCCGGTCTGGGCGTATGTGCATGTGATATTCTATGTTTGTAACTGCACCCACGACACAGGAGAAAATCCTAGTGTGGGGCGACGTTTAAATAAAAACAAAAAAAAAAAAAAAAAAAAAAAAAAAAACAAATTCTTTTAACCGACTTCAAAAATGGAGGAGGTTCTCATGTTCGGCTGTATCTATATTTTTAACCGACTTCAAAAAAGGAGGAGGTTATCAATTCGAACCGTATGTTGTTTTTTTTGTGTGTATGTTACGCGATTATACGCCGCCAGTTGTGTACCGATTTTCAAAATTCTTTTTGTATTCGATAGAGTATACTTTTGGGGTGGTCTCAAACTTATCAAAGTCAGGATCTAATGATAGGATCTTATAAAAATCGAGGGAAACCCATAAAATTTTATAGGTATTTTCAACGTGTTTTGTGTGTGTTACGCGATTACTCCGCCAATTGTGGAGCTATTTTCATAATTCTTTTTGTATTCAATAGAGTATACTCCTGGGGTGGTTCCAAGATCACCAAAGTCAGGATCTGATGATGGGATCCCATGAAAATCGAGGGCAGCCCTAACATTTAAATATTGTAGGTACGTCTAACGTGTTTCATGTTTGTTCCAAAGTTATTCAGGTATTTGCGTCTGGTAGTCATAAACCGAGTTTATGAAGGTGATGGGATCCCATGAAAATCGGGGGTACCCTTGAAATTCATTGGCACATCCAACGTGTTTCATGTTTTTGCTGAAGATACTGGAGGGAGACTCTGTACCAGGGTCTGCTTAGGTACCTCCGTCTTACCTATTTCTTCCGCAAAGCAGCAGTGCTTGCATTGCTGTGTTCCAGTTTGAAGGGTAAGATATGGCAGTGAAATTACTGGGTACTGTGACTTTACATCTGGTGTCACAAGTTGGCAACGTACACTGTGGTTCGTGTGGGGGTTGCAGTTTTGCTGCGAATCTCACAAGAGCCACATCTATTATAGGTGACTGTTACCACTTACCATTAGGTGGGCAGTTTGCTTGCTTGCCAATTTTCTGCAATAAAAAAAAGATAATCAGGTATTTGCGTCTGATAGTTATCGTGTTATGTTAGTGAGCTGATGATGGAAGGTTTCTGGTAGATTAAGAGTTCGGGAATAATTCTTTCAAAGCTGTTTAGAGCCAAAGGCGTTTTATTTTAAGTTATTCTGGTGATTGCCTTGGCTCAAATTCTAATACACGTATATTAACTCAACTAAAAAGATTGAAAAAAAATGTTACAAAAATATAAATCCGACTTCAAAAACACTAAAACGCCATAAATAAATAAGAATACATACCCACAAAATCACCGTTTTATATTGAAGTCGGTGCTAAGCAATGACAATCAAACTCGAAAGTCTTAAAAAATATAAAAATTATTATTTGAAGTTGGTTTTATATTTTTGTAAAAAAATTGTAAAAAAAATTGTATACCCGTGCCACAGATAATAATTAAATTACTACAGTAAGTAAATTATAAATGTGAAAGATAGATTAGAAGACGATTATTAACATTCCAATATGCAACAAAGAACGAATTTTGATAAAATTAAGAATACAGATACCTAGTTCAAAAACTAGATTTACTTAAATTTTTATCACAGTAAAGATCAAGTCAGATGCAAGCGCGAAATAAAAGGAGGATGTAAATTAATTTTCTCGTGACGAATCACAATTTCGACAACGAAAATTCTAATATGAAAAGCTAAAACAATAGGTTGCTACTAACCAAACCAATTTATCTAAAAGCGAAACGATTTTAAGCAGTGAATGTTAATGTAAATAGCTTTTCATTGTTACATACAATACCTCTCTATCTTATGCTCGTTTTGCAACGTCACTCACTTCTCACGCAGTATATTGCTCTTTGACACCACAATCCAAATAACAGTAAAGAGACAATTAGGTTTAGTGATCGCCACCTCGAGTAGACTATGGAGCTAAAAAGACTATGATGCGACTTCCGGTCATTGACTCTTGTTGTGTAGTCCTACCTCAAAGCAATATGATTCGATAGATAACTGTATCGGGAGTTTTTAGTCCCGTCGAATTTGGGTTGTGGAGTTTCATTCGCGATAGCGTAGTTTTTTGTTGACGTACCACCTATCCACGGATGTGTACATCGTGCGATTGTGAGATGTTCTGACATGTGACAAGTTGTCACATGTCTGAACACGTTGACAAGTTTAAACGAAAAGCTTTTTTACAAGCGCGCTTATTGAAATAAGTACAACGTTTAAACGTTTTAAAATTTTAAGCCGTTTTTTCCACTTCTAGTGACAACCGCAGCGACTATATACGTAAGTGCAATCAAATTTACCGACGGGTATAAGCTTTAGTTAGGGCACAGAAAATATAAAGGTTAAAGTCAAGGTTTTTTTCTTTAAATTAGGCCTTTATTTTAAATCAAATTAGCTGTATACGTACGTAGTGAATGAAGTAAGTAGTGGGGATGGGTTATCTATGATCAAACGTTATTGTCCTGTTGTTGTAGCTCCCAATTGTTTTTCTTTTAATCATTTCTATTCACAATATGTAACTTCTACCATAAATCAATAAAAAAGACGAAAACGTTCATAGGTGACGATATAATAAAAAAAGTAATAAAATACCAATAAATGCCTACTGCCTACATACAACTGTACATAATAATAAAATCATATCCGTTATTCTGTAGTTCCGAGCTGCACTTAGGAACTTAGGGTACACTAAGGGTAATTTTGACTAATTGGCCTGGCGTAGGTTTTCACTAAAAATCTGCTGTGTTCTTTATGCGATTGGCCCTGACTCGTTATTCTTAATATTACTCGTTATTCTTAAAATATTTTTTGGTGTAACTACAAAAAGATGTAACTACTTCTCCAACACTCATAGCTGTAATGCTATCATGTGATTTAAATCTCTGCTCATGTGTATATGAACAAAACAAGTCCATGTAATCCATTAAATCACAAACAAAAGCTCTTATGAGCTCCTATCATCGCCTGTGAACAATGGCCAATAATATTTTTTGTGCGATTATCAAAAAGTGGGTCAGAAACATCGCATAACTGCTCATGAGCATGACACAATACACCACAAGTTCAACATACATGCGCGAGATCTCAAAGATCGACCAGCAAAACTGTTAGGTAGGCAAGTAAATTTTTAACCTAAACCACTTTTAAAATTTCCAATAACATTTAATTTATTACCTTAAAATACCCATGGTTATAATAAAAACAAATCCCCGGAAATAAAATGTTTAATGTTTCGGATTCCGAATTTAGTTCTGCAAATCGGCCTCCATACCTTACCCTTTTTGGGGGGAAATGAGTAACTGCACGATACCCGCCGTACGGCGAGACCTTTCCTTAAAACCTAGTAGTCCTGTAAAGACCGCGACCCAACCATTTACACGGGGGATTTCAAAACTAATTTTACAATTCTGAATTTGAAATATTTTTAACTACACTATAAGTTTTATTTATTTAATTTATTTTAATAAGAAAACTTGCAGCTATTACGTTGGCTCAGGTAGGGTGCGGCTTGATAGGATATGTACCAACGAATTGTAATTTGTATGTGCTATAAGATATTGCCCCTTGCCAAATTTCATGACTTTAGATCAACGAGAAATACTCTAGGTTTTGTTTTCTTTGTGAAATCGCAAAATATGCGAAAATACTTGAAATAAACGGCAATTATATATTTTGAAAGCGTCGACTTATAAGTTTGATTTCAGTTTTGATTTCAATTCGACATCTCTACAGGGTCCTGAGAAAAAGGATCTTGATAGACAGACAGCGAAATGATCTCTAAGGGTTTAGTGTATATCCTTTATAGCAGTGGTCCTTAACTGGTGGTCCCTGGAAGCAGCCGAAGTGATCCGCGAAGCCACCCGAATAATAATATTATAGATATAACAAACAACCCATCATTCATATTATACTCTATATTGGTCTAGAGTTGGTGGTCCATGGGTAGGCAGATATTTGTAAAATGGTCCCTCATCACTAAAAGGTTAAGAACCACTGCTTGAGAGGTACGAAACCCTAAAAAGAGGTCAAAGCATTGAAAATTATTCGATACCGCTGACTCTTATCTAAATATCTCTTCAACCCATATACGTCTCATTGCTGGGTACGGGTTAGTGCAGTGTTTTTCGAGTTTTCCCTCTTTTCACAGAGGTACTTTGCGATAAATTCCCTTTGTTGGCTCTGACAACGTCCACGGGAAGATTAGGAGACGTCACAAGTGTATTTTGAATCTCTTACCGGAGATCGCCTCATGTAATTAAGGGCCATATAAATGCCTACATTTTGGTCTTCGAGTGTTTGTTCTTTGTCATGGGTAGGCGCGTGGCTCCATCTGTCGCGATACCGTTACTCGACACAGTAACCGCGAGCGGGAGATTAATGTAACCAGTCTGCGCCTGCGCATAGAGGGCAGCTGCGAACCTAACCTCCTAGAATTGAGAAGCTGCCAACAGTAATATTATAGCCGTTTTAGCTAAGACTTCTATATATGCCACTTAACCACGAGACAGGCTGTTGTGAACGAAAATTGTGTCACATCACGAACGGGCGTCGCTCAGGGTAGTCAGATAGGTTGACTTAAATATCTGACGGAACCAGCGATTATTTAAGATTTGATAAGCCACAGAACTTCGCCAAAGAACATTGGTTCATCCCAATGGTGCGAAAGGCTGTTGATATTCGAAAACATCCGAATTTTAATAGAGCTAATGGTTCGAGTATTCCAACTGCTGGGAACTCGTGAAGCTTCTATTAACAGTCAACCGCATATCACAATAAATGCTATTTACTCCTGTTACAGTAAGCCTCACATGTACCCCACGATTTTATTTTTGCGTCTGATCAATGCTCTAGATTGATGAGAAGTAAAATAACCAGTTTTTAGCTTTAAGTACATTATCTACATCATTATTCTTTTTAATAAAACCATTTACGTTTAAAAATACTTATTGGTCTTGTATTGCTGTTGGTGTTGTTTTGTTGTATTTTGTCAAGTTTTTGGACATGGTATAAAATATCGAGAAAACCCAATCAAATATCGAATATCCATCTGGTAACCCATACTTGAGGTTTACCTAACCCTCGATCTGCAGTAGGTAATACGATCAAAGTGAAAAGAGATGGCAATATTATGTTGGGATTACTTACGAGTACTTGATCTAAACACACTGAACAATCTGAACACCGTACAATCTTAATATACTCAGTGGTTGCTAATGTTGCTATATATCTTGCTCTCGACACAGACAGAGCAATTGCAAATTCAAAATTCAAAAATCTTTATTCAACATAGGCCTTCAGCCTTTGCAGGCACATATTGACTTCAAAACAAAGCAAAAAAATTCTAATTTAACGGAAACATATTTAACCTTGTATGTGCATACATCCTGAATATACTCAAGATGTCTGCAAATACAAGAGGGAATGAAAAAAAGGTTACATCTACATTCTACACCTTTGTGACACAATCAAAAACTTTGTGTGCCGACGGACCCGCAGTATTTGTCGCGCGTA
This sequence comes from Schoenobius gigantellus, assembly GCA_963935595.1. Classification (NCBI taxonomy): domain Eukaryota; kingdom Metazoa; phylum Arthropoda; class Insecta; order Lepidoptera; family Crambidae; genus Schoenobius; species Schoenobius gigantellus. The sequence goes on from OZ012558.1 coordinate 13,776,369, forward strand.
TGCCTCGATTAGCGAAGTGAGTCATGCGTGCCTCACTTCCCCTGCAGTAGATATAAAATCTTATTGATTGGTTTAAAAAAAGACACATCTTTGTTTTTCTTAGATCTGAGGAATAATTATTGCAAACATCCATAATTTCCAACATCCTTCCATTATTTCAAAAGCTACTCTGACCGCTTAACTCGACGAATGACACTATTTTAAACATCAGAAATCACCACTATTATTTTATTAATTTCATATTCTAGTAGACAAGTAATAAATCTATATTTCAATCTGATGTAGGAGCTGTAAAGTCTAGTAATGGATACCTATGACCTATTTGTTTGTAAAGAAATACCTATATGTAGATGTTCCTTAATTTTTCGTGCTAGACACTTTCCGGAATAAATATTTTATATGCGGTATGTCTGTGTGTTACGCAATCACGCCACACTTTTATACCGATTTAAATGAAATTGGGTATAGACATAGTTTGAGTCCTAGGAAAGGACATAGGGTGGCTTTTATCGCAGAAATCACCCCTTAAAGGGGAGAAAAGGGGGTGGAAATTTGTATGGGGAATAAATAACCGCTGAACCGATTTAGATGAAATTTAGTATGGAGATAGTTCGATTTGTTGGGAAGGATAAAGAATAGTTTTTAAGGAATTCCACGAGGACGAAGTCACGGGCAAAAGTTAGTTTATCATAAAAGTGTATAATAATCTACTTCCTCTCTTGTTCTGTTCCTTTTTTAACTGTCGGTATTCGGCCAATCATTCCAACCCAGCATAATATAGTTGCACATTATTCTTAACAATCGTATTTAATATTATTCTTTTGTAACATGGGATGAAATAAATGAGCTGAAGTTTACATTATTGCAGATCAAAATTAAATAGTCGAACGGACAAACTTTCAAAGTTACCAGTTTACTTATCAGCTAAGCCCTTTCTATATCACTTTATTTTATAAAGAAATTAATGCAGATTTGTATGTAGATATTATATAGTTGGCGAGGTCCAAGGGATAATAATTATAGCTGTTAGGTAGACCGATTACAAAACGTTACAATTTTACAAGAATCACTGCTTATTTATGACAGTCATGAAGTAATAGTACTTATATATCAAAGAACTATAAATGCATACCCATTGTACTTTAATCGCTATTCAAGTTGGAATTATTATGTTCACTAAGCATGGATCCACATTCTAGTTCAAATGTGTTAGGACTACAAGTCATTTTAATCAGATAGTAACCGGAATATGCAAAGGTGAGAGACGTCACGTAGGCGCCCTCCACGTTGGGTATGTGACTCAAGTACCTAGGGTATAAGGCCCTTGTTAATAAAATGTTTAAAGCCCGGGTTCAGTTAATCTATGTTTCGTCTCGTTCGTTCCATCTTATTCAATTCTAGTTATGTTTAAAAAAGAACAAAACATAGATTAACTAAACTAGGCTTAAAATAAAGATTGATTCATATGGGCCTTTAGTGTTGGGATTTTAAGTTGAGATTGACGTATATTATCCTGTCTTCGCCTCCGAGATTTATTCCTTAACCATGTAGTAGCCCTGCTACGCGCTATCCCTATCGCACAAGTTTTAAAGTCAGAGAAAGAAAACCACTATATCTTCCTCTGTCTAATCACACCTGACAAGCCTCCGCAGTACCGACCTCACATTCTTGTCCGTGCGCGCGCGGCGCTCGCACGAGTGTAACAGTAATATAATTTGTGCATGAGTGTAGGTAACCTACGTAAAAAAAAAAAAAAAAAAAGGTATAAATTTACGGTTATTTGCTTATTTGTTAAGTATGCCTAAACGAAAACACAGTGAACCCGAAGAAGATAGATGGCTAAGGAAGATGAAGAGATACGAAGAAAAACTGAATTCGGAAAAACGTAGGGGCAAGCCGGAGGCACATTTTGTACTCAGATGATGGCGAAAATGATGTGCAACCAGAAGAATACTTTTTTACATTCCCGTTGCATTCATCGGGAATCATTTTTATGTCCGTTGTATTCTTCGGATAATATTTTATTATGTTCTCGTTGTATTGAACGAGGAATCATTTTTATGTCCGTTGTATTCTTCGGATAATATTTTATTATGTTCTCGTTGTATTGAACGAGTAAGCGGGTGGACACCGCTCGCCTGGGCCGCCGAGTACGCGCGCGGCGCGACCACGTGCAGTAATACTGGTAATGGAAAATGTGGGTATCCTTTTTTCCCCGCTGCCTAAAAATTTCCGTTGCATTCATCGGAAATCACTTTTATGTCCGTTGTATTCTTCGGATCATATTGTTATTATGTTCTCGTTGCATTCAACGAGTGTACTTAATGGAAAATATAGGGGCTGTCCTTTTTTCCCCGCTGTTTTAAAAATTTCCGTTGCATTCATCGGAATTATTTAAAAATATTTTTTGTGTTGCCTAAATTCTCATTAAATATTTATTAGTATCTTTCACATACAAACCAATATGGTGATAACTGATGACTTACAAACCGATGTAGCGGCCAGGTTTCAAGTCCTATTGCAAAACGGTTTCCAAAAGTGACCAAAGACGAGCATTTAAAAAAAAAAAAAAAAACAATGTATACTATAGTACCTATGGCGAAGGGCCGAACTCTAATTCGGAAGTAAGTGCTATGTTGGTAGACAACAGAATCAACTCGGTAAAGCACTTTCAGCACTGGGAAGGGCACAATCGTGTCTTTTAAAGAAAAATCTTAATATTCCAGATGTAGTTACGTTGAACGATGCAGACACCAATTTCATCTAAGAGTCATTTAAACTTGAAAGGCTCATCGTCCCGAACGCGACAGCAAAGCAGCGGCCAATCCTACCCTCATCGAGCCGGTGGGCCGGGACAGTCAAAGACGTCATACTAACAAGCGAATCGACGGCGAGCAGCCGCGTTCGCACCGCTGCCAGCTTGTCGCCAGCCAGCCCCGCCGCCGCCGCCGCTGCCGCTGGCACCGCCGAGGCACCAGCCAGTCGCGTCGCATCACAACGGTCATCGAACAATCGCGCTACCTGAGCGCGCAGCCGCAAGTACATGCCGGCCGCTTAAAATATTAATTTAGTCAATGAGTGGTCAACTATCACTAGCGATAGGTTTATATTAGACAATGTGTCCAGGATTTCATTTATTGAGGAACCTTATCAAATACAATACAGCCGTGCGCGGCGTTCTTTTTCAAAAAGTTAGTGAATAGCAATTTCTCTCGAATTAAATCATTTATTAGAAATAAAAGCTATTAGGAGATGTAACCCGACAGCAAAACAATTCGTTTATGATATCTTCGTTATTCCTAAAAGCGTGTGCTCTATATATATTAAATCTAAAAATCTGAATTCGAAGTCGAAGTAGGTATCTCATTTCAAAATGGAAGATATCAGAACGGCTACTCGATTTATGATCGAAGACTGATACGTGATTAATATTGATATTTAGGAAGCTTAATTTTTGCTGCCGATTCACAAATCAAAAAAAAAAAAAAAGAAAACATGTTTACGCTTTTATTTTCATGATATTTTGTACGAGTTTCTAGCACTCCCGTTTAGCCTATGTTCCGCGCGATATATTTCACAAAATATTACAGCCAGCTCCTACTCATTTAAGATCTTATGGTCTGCTATCAGTGAGATATCTATGATATGTTGTGTTTAGCAAACTCTGCTGGAGAGTACCTAGAGAACACAAAAAGAACTATTTAATGTCTGACACGATTAGGGTTAGTTATTAATTTAAAAAAAAAAAAAACTAGTCTAATACCAGAAAAGCTTTGTAAATTTTTAGGTTTTATTTTAAACTCTAATAAAATAACATACAATTACCAGATTCAAGCCACAAAAATTTATTATACACATAAAAAATATATTTAAATCTAACAGAATTCGAATAAGGTTCTTTGAACGTTTTCTACGGCAGCATGTCGGCTGTAGTATATGGGTAGTATATACACACAAAATCACTAAAAGTGCTCTTCTTAGAAATACTAACAATTACGACGTTTTTATTACAATTACAGATATTTTATAATAATATGATGATCTCCATTGGTGGCAGATCAATATTCCATTGGCAGTCAATTGAATAAAAAGTCATAGGTACAATTTCGGAATTTTTACGGACGTTTCGACAGCAGGCTAGGGTGCAGCTTGTGCCAACGAAAAGACTGGTGGTTTCTGGACCAACATCGAGCGAACCAATCATATAAACTGACTGGAACTACTCGCTGTATATTGTGGGCTAATTTCATTTGCTAAAAATGTCGCTAATTGTGGTAGTCTTTTAAGTGTCGATAACACCACTGCCATATTCTATATAAATAGAATGGGGAGAGTGTAATACCAACACTTAAGTCAAGTTACTAAAATGATTTGGGACTGGTGTGAGAAAAGTAGGTATATTTATTTTCGCGTCTTATATTCGTTACTCGTTAAATATAGAAGCTAACAGTGAATCGAGAAAAATAAACTTCGACACAGAGTGGCAGTTGGGTATCAGACAACTTTTGAAAATAAAACATTTTTTTGGTGAACCATCTATTGACTTATTTGCATCTCGTCTTGCAAACATTTTTTGGTGAACCATCTATTGACTTATTGCAAATGTCCCGCGTATATTTCATGGAAAAGGGATCCCTTTGCCTATGATATTGACGCGTTTAAACAGTAGATTAGTCGCAATTTTATTTTTACGCTTTAACACCGTTTGCACTAATTTTTAAAACTATAAACAAAATAGTTACTGATTAAGCCACCGGAATTATCGTTGTTCAACTATAGCCCTCTTAACCATTTTATCCCCTTTTCATATCCCTGGGTGTCACAGAGACTGTGATATTTCCTCCAAGAAAGATCTACTTACTTCCTTTCAGGATGGTACACCATCTGCGCCGTCACCTTTCCCTGCCAGCGTGTGTATTTTCCGGGAAAGCTTTCATGACGTGCCAGAAACAGCCTTAGATGTTGTTATCTTCGATATCACATAACACCGGGTCATAATATAATTCTAGTATAAAGTACTAAAGATATGGTGAGAATTTTGTAAAAAGAATACAACAGATTTTTTTTAATGTAAATACTACATTTTTGTTGGAATTTCTGTTAATGTGTTTTGAAATTTTGAAGTTTAGGTAGAACTATTGTTCTAATGTCACGATAGCAAGTGATCGTTATTAGTTAGGCAGTAGCCCCCTGGTATTATAGTATTAGACTATTAAACGATTTGAGAATTATACAATTAATCTTGAAAAAATGAGTAAGAAGTCAGTCATGTTATTAGCTGGACCAAGGACGCATACAATTTCTCTAACAAAAATACGAAATATTAATAAAGCATATGAAGATCGAGTAATTATAACACTTACAAATTTAATTAAAACATAAGCAATTGGCAAAGCTCAACCGGTTTTAAACTTACTTTTTTTTTATCCCTTTAATATCCCGGTATTTGTCCAGCATCAGTGGTATTAAGTTAAGATATATTGCTGTATCATCTTCAATTCGCTCAGATTCAGAACAAACCTGATCCTCACACATAAGAAACCACGTAGACCTGCTTCATCTCAACCCATTGGGCGCTGGATAAAGCAGATCATGTGCGATAGTGGCATTGACATCTTAATATTCGGAGCGAGCGAGACACGCATCAACATCAGGCGGCGTCTCGTGCCGTCGATGTAATTAGAAAGACCGCAGGATGTTCGGAAAGATCAGCTGTATTTGCTGATTTTTATAACAGACCGGTATATTAGTTCTGAAACCAATTTTATTGAATATTTGTCACAATTATAATTATTATTAAGTACTTAAAACAATACTGTCGGTTGATTAGTTTTTTGTTCACAATATTTTGTTGTTTTGAAATTTTTGCCAGAGGCGCAAAAAAAAAAAAAAAATTGAAATACGTAATAATTATGTTTTGATGTTTTACTGTAATGTTGTTTATTTTTTATTGTCGCAACATTGATTTTATACTCTCTGAACATCTACATGGTTAAGGAATAAATCTCGGAGGCGAAGACAGGATAATTAAATGATCAAACGAACTTACCTGAAGTGAAGTTCGATCTTAATTATCCTGTCTTCGCCGAAGAGATTTAAGGTCCCTCCCTCCCTGAATCTTATCCCCCTATATATCAATGTTGCTCTATTTCTCTAAAAAGAATGAGGTCGGTACTGCGGAGGCTTGTCAGGTGTGATTAGACAGAGGAAGATATAGTGGTTTTCTTTCTCTGACTTTAAAACTTGTGCGATAGGGATAGCGCGTAGCAGGGCTACTACATGGTTAAGGAATAAATCTCTTCGGCGAAGACAGGATAATTAAGATCGAACTTCACTTCAGGTAAGTTCGTTTGATCATTTAACAAAAGTGAAAAAGTATTGCAGTTGGGATCTATGACAAATATATTATAAACCACTTAGGCGTAATTTGTAAAATAATTGTAATTAACCACTTTAATGTAATTTATAAAGCTAAGGAAAGCGTAGTACTACGTTTTATTTAATCGACGTCATCTATGTGGTTTTTACGAGTAGTTCTTGAGCTTTTTGACACGTCTGATTCTTATTTAAATGTATTTCCTCATACAATTAAAATTTATCATTGGTATTTTTCACGGGTCCCAGCAGTAGGAATGGACCTAAATCTTTAATGTAGAGGTAGTTAATTCTAAGCAGCTTTGAGGTGAGAGGTGGCTTCACGTCTTCACGGATACTTAGATCAAACAGCGACTTTGGACTGGGAACGTGTTTTTATTATCAAAATTTATATTAATGTGAACTTATGTATAATGTTACTGGATTAAATTGCAATTCAAGAAGCTATTTCTAACGCATTAAGTTTACCTTAATTCGAATAAAGTTATAATTTTTATTTTCCGACACTTAAAATGCATTATAACATCTTTCTCGATATACCCCAGAATTTAACGGAGACACTTGAGTCTATTTAAAGGTATACTGGAGGGAGACTCTGTACCAGGGTCGCCTGGTAGGTAAGACGGAGGTACCCACCTCCGTCTTACCTATTTCTGTCGCAAAACAGCAGTGCTTGCATTGCTGCGTTCCGGTTTGAAGGGTAAGATATGTCAGTGAAATTACTGGGTACCGTGACATTCCGTTATTCCGTTATATAAAGAGCTGGGGCTGGGTGGGCCGTGCCCACCCCAGTATGGTCTAGTGCCTACCCCAGGATGTTAAACTACCGGTTCATCATCCCCCCCCCCCAGAAAAAAAACTTTTGATACGCCAATGGTTATGTCACCACAAGTTGGTAACGTATACTGTTTTGGTTCTTGTGGAGGTTGCAAATTTGCTGTGAATCCCACAAGAGCCACGTGGTCGTGTCAAACGTGATTGTTACCACTTACCATCAAGTGGGCAGTATTTTTTAGGGTTCCGTAGTAAACAAGGAAACCTTATGGTTTCGCCATGTCTGTCTGTCTGTCTGTCTGTCCGCTGTTTTACTCAGAGACTATTAGTACCTACTAGAAAGCTGTAATTTTGTATGGGTATGTATATTATTCATGCCAAAAAAGTGGTAGAAGAAAATATTGAAAAAAAATTTTTTTTAGGGTAGCTCCTATACAAGTAAAGTGGGAGTAATTTTTTTTCTCGACTAATCCATCGTGTGGGGTATTGTTGAATAGGTCTTTAAAAAATAATATAAGGTTCAGAACACCATTTTTCCATTTATTTTTAACTCCATCGTATATTATAAGAGATAAGCTTTTTTTCCATTTGGTAGTATAGTTAGAGGATACGATTGTAAATAATAAAAACATAATAAAAAATCCAAATTAAACATATCCATAAAGGATGTCTTATAGAAAAGAATAAAAATATTTACACCCCCAAAGTTTCAATAGCTTGCATAAGTTGAGATGTCTAATAAAATTCTGGAAATTCTGCATTGTGAAATATTTGTTCATTGTTCAGGATTGCTAATTTCCAAAAAAATTTTTTTGATCTATTGTTGATAGTGAGAAATGCTAAAAGTTTATTGAATTATAATAATCTTTAAATTTTGAAAGACTTTTATGAAGTAACATTTGAAAAAAAATCTACAAAATGTTAGGTCATGTATGAGAATTGCGATGTCTTCATTTCAAACTTCGTCCAATCGACAATTTCATACATAAATATCTACTCTTACTTAGGAGAACTTGTAGTTATGAGGACGTTCGGTAAATTCTCGATAGGCAATGTATATTTGCCAACAAGGAACATGTTTTAGCAATCTGAACTTTGGCCTGCTCCTTTCACAAAGTGCTCTTTGCGTTCCGCATTCACTCTGGCTTCACTTCACTATAAATTTGTAGAGAACGCTAGAAGCGTTTCAATGTTGCATATTAATAAAACTTGATAAGCAACTCGATGAAAGATGCGGAAGTTAAATTATGGTGTTCATATTTTAAACGAACGAGTAATATGACTTTCAGTTGTGTGAAAAGTTGTAATTCCGTTTGTACTTTGTAATTTGGTTTAATGGAAATTATGGTAGGTTTTCTCCCTTTTATTTTTTCTATATAAGCAACATGGAATTACTTGGCCTTCATCTCACCTGATGGTTCGAAAAGATAAGACCGAAGGTGGAAGCGAACTTCGCCTGGCCTCAACAGCCGAAGAACTGGCTATCTTACTTCTTCTACTTCTATTAAACTTCTCTATTTCAATAATTGTCGGAACCTAACAATGTTGTCAACATTGTTATTAAGGTGACAAACTTAGGTAACACAGCGGTGGTCAGCTAGATGGGCACAGAAACCCTACTACTAACCAAACCAAGCAGAAAAACTTCTCACATGGAGAATCGAACCCCGGACGAAAAGTTCTTTGAAAAGTTCTTTATTGACATTCCAGTCTCCATCACAAAGTCATTGGATTCCTTCCCTGCTATTGCTGAATCTATAATGATCATGCTAGTTTGTGATGATAAATTCAAATTTGTACACATTAGTGGAATTGATATAACAAAGTCATTTAAGACATTGAATAAGAAGAAAACTGCGGATCTGTGGGGCAATTCCGTTGATGTTACTAAATCCGTTATTGGAACAATAGCTCCAATACTTGCTAACATGTTCAATGATTGCATTGACTGTGGTGTATTTCCTGATCTAATGAAGCTGAGTAAAATTATTCCTTTACATAAATCTGGGAGCACATCAAACCGCAGTAATTTTAGACCTATCTCTGTGCTACCTATTCTTAGCAAAATTTTTGTAAAAATAATGTTGGAGCAAATGCTAAGTTATTTTAATAGGAATAATCTTCTACACTGTAAACAATTTGGTTTTGGGAGGGGTCGCTCAACAACTGATGCTGGTGTTGAGTCAATACAACATATACACTTATTTGCAAAAAAAATGGGCGGTTTTGATTTTCATTCATCTTTAAAAAGATACAATACAAAAAAGGTTTCAATCGTTTGTACACGTTACTGGCCGGTTTTAAAAATGCCGTGGTAATTAAAAAAGTACGTTCTAAATTCAAATTTTCATTTGATGCTCATTTTTACAGAAAACCCCTTTTTATCCTACATTTTTGACGCGAAGTTCCAGAAGTTAACATCGACTTTCATAACTTTTATTCAATTTTTATCGATTAATTTCATATCCTTGACTGTCAAAGCTTTATTTATTGATGTTTGGCTGTATCAAAAATGGTAGATAAAGTGGTAAAAGCTACCAAAATTATCGCGCTGCTTGAAGAGGGTTGCAGCCAATGCTTCGTGGCTAGGAGGCTAAATGTTAGTCGCTCGACAGGAGCGATATCAGGAGACTGGTTCCGTCGAGAGAAGGCCTGGTTCTGGAAGAAAACCATGTACCCAACCACGGGATGATCATTTTCTTGTGAGTCGCGCATTGAGAAATCGCAAATCTTCGTATGTGGATCTTAAGAACAACCTCCAAGAAGTAAGAAATGTGCATATTAGTCTATGGACGGTCAGGAGGAGGCTTCTCGCTGCCAATATACGCAGTCACCGCCCGGCCCGCGGCCCCAAATTACTCCGTGAGCACCGAGTTCACAGGCTTAGGTTCGCTAGAAATTGTGAATCATGGACTCAAGAAGATTGGAATAGGGTTTTGTTCTCTGATGAAGCCAGGATATCTCTGTTCGGTGAAGATCGACGTCGGCGAGTGCTAAGAAGACAAGGAGAACGCTTTGCAGAGGCATGTTTCGAAGAAATCACACCTTATGGTGGGGGCTCTGTTATGTTTTGGGCAGGAATAAATTCAATGGATCGTACAGACACAGAGTTAGTCTTCATTGAAAACGGCTCACTGACTGGGCATCGATACATAACGGAAGTTCTAATTCCTCATGCACAACCCGCAGACCATCAGAGAGCTGAAGAATGTGATTACTGCGGAGTGGGAACGTATTCCGCAAGCAAGTATCCGGGATATACTCGCTAGCATGCCCAGACGAATTCAAGCTGTGATTTTAGCTAGAGGGGGTCACACTCGATACTAAACATGTATCTGCTTTTACTTTATTAAAGAAAAACAAACAAAAAAACTTTTTTATTTTTACTTCATGAGCATATACACTACTAGCGAACATACACTACTAGTGAGGTTTAGCATTATTTCCCATAAATTGTATCAAAATTTTATGAAATACTGATGAAAACGATTATGTTCTTATTAATTTACCAAATTGTGAGGATAAAACTACCTATAATTATCAAACAAAGCAATATTAACATTTGAAATTATATTATAATATAAAGTGTCTGATTATATATGACAGATAAAACTGCTTGGGATTGACAAAAAATGTGATAATTGACGTTCAAAGGGTGTTAACACTTTGTGATAATGGGATAAATTTCATTCGAGTAACTGTTCCACTCACACCGACAGGCACTTCTATATTATTAAAAAAAATGTTTGTGAAATATAATATTGTAATGTTGGCATTTTAAAAGAGGAGACAAAAAAAATACAAGACCTTCCGAGTTTCTTGCCTGTTCTTCTCGAGAAGGCTCTCCCAATTTCCGAACAGGTGTAGAGTCAATTTTTTTTTTCATTTGACTTGTATTTGCACACATCTTAATAATGATTGGGGTGTGTGTACATACAAGGATTAAATAATTTAGTTAATTAGATTCTTGGTTGAAGATATTTATGTTTTTTTTGACGTCAATAAGTGCCTGTAAAGGTCTATATTGAATAAAGATTTTTGAGTTTGAGTTTAAATGGTTCATTGCTTAGGTGCCCGTTTTTTTTGCAAATGAGTTTATTTGAAATCTGGGAAGACTCACACGATGCGTTAGGCATTTTTTGTGATTTATCTAAGATTGCGTTTATCACAAAACCTTGATCAGAAAATTATACCACTATGGGTTTTGTGATACTGCATTGGATCTTCTAATCTCTTATCTAAGTAAGAGGATTCAGAAATCAGACGTCAGTAGGAAAAGGTCTCAAGGTTCCGCAAAATGGGAGTGCAAGTGGTTTGAATCTTGGTCCTTTTCTATCTATTTCTTATAATGTCAATGACCTCCCTGATTTTGTACAGGACAGGCATGAGATGGTATTATTTGCAGATGATACTTCACTTTAATTTAAACTTAAAAGAGGATTACAAATTAATGACGATGTAAATAATTCTATCTCAAGAATTGTTCATTGGTTTAATGTGAACAACCTGTCACTTAATGAAGGGAAAACAAAATGTATAAAATTTGTTTTACCCAATGTGAAAGAGGTTCACACCACTGTAAAAATAAAGGATGTAGGTGTTGACCTTGTGGACACCACAGTATTTCTTGGGATCACACTTGATTTTAAGCTACAATGAGGCCCACATATCGATAAATTGTCATAGAGAAAGAGTTCTGCAGCTCACGCTCTATAGACAATATGTCAGTTAACTGATGTTAATACAGCAAGACTTGTATACTCTCCTATACTATTTTCATAGTGTGATGTATGGTATTTTGTTGTGGGGGAATGCTGCCGATATTCAGATCGTTTTTTGCTGCAGAAAAGGGCTATTCAAGCTATCTGTAACCTTAAAATGAGAGATTCTCTGCGAGAAAAGTTTAAAGGAATTAGTATTATGACAGTAGCGTCGCAATATATTTATGAGAATCTAATAAATGCTCGTAAAAATATTCATTTTATTTTGTAAAAATAGTGACATTCATTCAGTTAATACTAGACAAAAGAATATGTTGGCTTTACCAAATACCAGGCTCCAAAAAATCAATAATTCTTTTAGAGGCCTGTGTATACGAGTGCGTTTCTACAATAAAATCCCAAGTTGTATACAAGAACTTAGCTTAAACAAATTTTAAAGTTGCAACCAAAGATGTACTGATTAAAAAGCATATTATATGGTGTCTGATTACATGACGGACAAATAAGCTTGGGTTTGAACTCCTAATTCTAATATTTAACTATTGCTGCGTTTTGTTTCAAAGAAACGTTCAGTGAGAGCAATTTATAAGCTAAGTTCGCGCACTTCTCACAGAGATAGGTTTAAAGAGATTGGTATTAGTAATGATTATTTGGATAATAAAACTATTTGGACATGAGGTCAACTCTACACTTTTTTTGACTGATATGTTAATAAAAGTTTTTATCTTATACTAGTGTGCCCGGCGGACGTTGTCCCGCCCGATTACAGCGCCACCTACCGGGTCTAACTGTACGTTTAAACCTTCCTTGGATCTATTCAAATACACACAGAGAATTTCGTAAGAATCGGTCGAGCCGTTTCAGAGTTTTTGCGAGACAAACACACAGCGTTTCGTTTTTATATATAAGAAGAAGAAGATAATGTGAACTGAATCGGTTAATCTTGTAATGGAAGTTGAGCTCAAACTTTTGCTTTGAGGTCAGCTTCCAATTGACGACTCTGTAACGAAACCAAAATTGTAAATGGCGATTTAAAAGAGGAGATAAAAAATTTTGACCTTTCGAGTTTCTTGCCTGTTCTTCTCGTGAAGGCTCTCCCAGTTTTCGAACAGGTGTACTTTTTTTTCATTCCTACTTGTATTTGCAGACATCTTGAGTATATTGAGGATGTATGCAAATAAAAGGTTAATATATTTTCTTTAAATTAGAATGTTTTGCTTTGTTTTGACGTCAATGAGTGCCTGTAAAGGCCTATGTTGAATAAAGATTTTTGAATTTGAATTTGGACCTTTAGGTTAGAACTGAGTGTTTTCAACCACTTGAACACGGAGGTAGTTTTCGTCTGTCGAATGAAGCGCCTCAGAAAAATTAAGCCTGTTGTGCACTTTCTGATACAATGGTAAACTAAAATGAGTAGTTGTTCTGATTTAAGTCAATAACCTGCTAATAACGTGTATTAAAAAGGTAAATTTTACCAAATTAAAAAAGGTAATTAATGTGATTGTTGTATTCGAATGAAGCTACAATTCTGGTCATCACTTTTAGAGCGGTGCATACCTATCTATCTAAGTTGCCCACAGAACTGTGACAAGCAATGTATTTAAAGTTCGCTTCTATCGAATCGAAAAAGCTCAAATTGTAGGCAATTATTATAAAAAAGTGAAAAATTAAATTTGTTATAATATCTTAATGAACATTCATAAACCGTTTTCTTTTGTGTACAAGTCTTAATTTCAAGATTCTCTTCATTTCTCCTTTATTAGGACTTACGCTTTTAAAGAGTCAAAAAGTGCCCCTTTTTCGTGTTTTTCGAAAATAAAAAGAATGATGTTATGAAAAATCTCCAAAAAAACACTTTTGAGAGGACTATCAGGATTAGGATTGTTTACCTAGTTATTTTTCATATGAAGTAGACTACAGTAGTGTGACTCTCAAATGTGGGCCAAGTTTGCCTCACAGCGCCGCCAAAGCTCGACCGGTTGGCGGGTCAACGACCCCGCAACCTACTGGCTACCCTGAACAATTCGCAACCAACCTAGCAACAAATATTTGAGTACCAATATTGAATATATTGTTCTCTTTTATGAATATGATACTCCGGAGTTATACGAGAATTAAATTCCTCGGTTAATATGAACTAGCGGTGTTAGTATTTTTTTTTATATTTGTTCAGTAATTGGCTCCTATCTCACCTGATGTAAAGTAAAGATGATATATTTCGCTGAGCCGATAAAAGTGTGTTCTTTCTTGCTTTGTAGAATCCAATTCTATCTTTATATTTCCAATTTCGTCCTTTTCAACCTTTTTATCTTTTATGTATTGTATGTCTGTGATATAAACAAATTAAATAGTTAACAGCTTTCCTTACAGATTATTTTTTATTTTAATTTAGACAATATGTTAAGCCATAAGTACTTGAATTTTCAACGACATTAGATTAATTGCAAACTTCGCTGCTGGCTCAGCATGTCTGAGCCGATCTGTTTATGCTATTCGAGCTGCCTCGGGGTGATGTCCTGTAATGATAACCCAGAACAAACTGGTAGCACAGGTGATTTTCTTTAAATAATACCTTTAAGGTATATCCTTTCTTCTGTTGTATCATTAATTTTTTACATAAGCACACTTTTTGTACCTATATCGACCTTATCACGATCAACGTATTAAGCTGGCACGTCTATTCAAGTCAGGCATGATGAGACTACTAGAAATCGCGGTTGATTTCGCATTCAGCTGCGCGTGCACATAGATGCAAGCACAAGTTCAAGGCTGGTCATCCCCGCTTCCCATTGCATGTGCATACGTTAATGCTGCTCACAACCTCAACTACCACCATTGTCTATCACCGGAGAACACGGGTCGGGGACCCCATAAAAGATTAATGATACTATTGTAGGGAGCTGCATTCGTGTCCCTTTGACCACCTGCGCCCGCTCACGGGACAGAGATTTAACAATCCATACACTTGGCTAGCGGTTCAGGAAAAGCCAATAGCCACAATCGTGACTACTTAATTTGCAATAAATTGCTTTTATTGCCTCGTAACCAGATAATCGACTTCGAGTAAATGCGTCGTTTGAAAGTTGTACTTTTTCCGTTTTTGTTGTTTATAGGAATAATTTTGCGCAGGAATTCGAATAAGCAAACACTTGGACTCGCTCGCATTGCGTTAAGGAGGTACATACCTATCCTCAATTTGCATTTGCATAGTGCATTTGCTATATTTGCGCGTGTTGACACCAAGCAAACATTGCCTTCGACAAAATGTGTCACCCTACGGTTCAGTCAATAGCAATAATGGTTTCTCAATATGACTGTTAATAAATATGTGGGTTTACTTTTTAGATAAACGGATTTGTTACAATCCTTATTGTTAATTATGAACTATCCTTAATTATTTTTGCATTTTCTGGTACATAACAATAACTTCTCTGCAGTATTTCGTCAAATTCTTGCCACTTTACTAATTTGGTTTTAATATCCTTAATTAAAGAATAAAATTCACTCTCGTTGCTCTTATGTTTGTTACAATATTATTAACCTTTTTTTAGTCATATAGCCCTTAGGGTTTACTTGATAAAATTTAATGAATGGATGATTTATAAAAGGATGAGTCACGCTATTGAGAGGAAATTTTAGGATCACCTCCAAATGTAACAATCTAATTTGAATTTACAATGCTCTGATGAATTCGTTGCTAAACTGTTATGCGATATTATAACAATTATTATAAGAATAATATTATGTGATGTTCTCGCTTTTGCTAATATGCCAGTAAAACATTAACGGCCGGTTGCACCAAATTTACGTTTTACGATTTCGTAAAAGTAACAATATAAATACGTAAGAATTGCACCATAATCTAGTTTTAATTGTAGTTTAATTTTATCCTTTACGTTTAATAAGATTAAATCTACGGCGCAAATCATATTTTAAATAGTGAAACGACCCATTTTTAAGTATTAAATTGTTACTTTTTACGAAATCGTATAACGTAAAACTTGTGCAACCGGCTGTTAGTACGAGTATATGGTTAAGTTTATCATATCGAGGATTTAATTTTGCCAGAGGGAGACTCAGTACTAGGAACACATTTTCTATAGGCGATATTATTTTACGAATAGAATTTCAGATTATATTAGTCGTGTTTCTGTCGAATAGACGTGCAAATCATAATATTGCCACCCTAGCCATCGGCCATTGGCTTACCTACTGCATTGACACGCATAATGCATATGCTAACACAATATATGTAAAGACGTTTCGTAAGATTGCGCATTCGAGGAACACTGCGTTACAAACGGCCATCAATATTGTCAGTCTTCCAGTAGAATGTAAATAGATGGATCTAGCTAATGTGAAGTGTATAGTCCGCGACTTTGTACGATATGCATGGACTTTTGATTGTCCGTGATTGTTATTACTTGTAAGCGAAAGGTGTTGTCATCATCACTTAAAGTTTGTCTTAACGAATAGATGATTCCAGTCTAGTGCAACTGAATATAAAAGTTATAAATAAACTTACTGAATTAGAACTAGACGTTTTCAAAATAAGTTGAGCTTTCAGACAATTCTTTGTTGGTTACTTCACCCTTAGGCCGCGATTTTTGAACTTTGGACAGATTTTAGTTGTAAAAAGTTACTATTTCGTAGAAGTAGTAAAACGACGGTCATATTAAATGGTTTATTCAACTCGTGTAGTAGACCTTCTGCAGTTACATTTAGCAGCTATTAGGCCAAACATATACTATACAATACATTAACCTTATTTAGTTGTTGTACATGTACTGTTCAAAATTATGAAAGCACATACACAAGCTCGTGTCAAAATAAAGAAATCAATAGAAGAAAAAAATCCAACTCGTGTAGGATTCAAAATGTATTTAATTATATCTTCTCAGGATTCAAACGTCTTCATCTTCAACATTACTCGTACTTAGGATTCGAAGTTGTGTCTATTCAAGATGCAGGCTCGAGTGAAATTTTGATGAAAGGTAGAAAGAAGTAAATTTTACTTTTGGATTGTACACTTTTGGTGAACCTTTTTGGTATTGATGTTTTTATATAAAAAATTGTCAAACAAGTACGATCATCATCACAGCTCATATACGTCCCCACCGAGGGGCTCGAGCCTACCCTATGTTAGGGTGATTAGGCCTTAATCAACCACGCTGGCCCAGTGCGGATTGGTCGACTTCACATACACCATTGAATTTCTTCGCAAATGTATGCAGGTTTCCTCACGATGTTTTCCTTCACCGTAGGAGCGTCAGACAAATGTACATATGAAATTCGAAAACGAAAAGCATACATGCCAGCTTGTGACATAAGTCAAGTTACAGTCAGTAATTTTCACTGCATGTCTTACCCTTCAAACCGGAATATAGCAATGCCAGCACCCCTCCTTAGCGGCAGATAGACGTAACCGTGTAGACGACTCTGGTACAGAATCCCCTCTGTTTAGACCAGTGGTTCTTAACTTTTACAAAGATCTGTCTAGCCATGGACCACCAACTCTAGACCAATTATATATCTATACTAATATTATAAAGAGGAAAGATTTGATTGTTTGTTTGTTTGTATTGAATAGGCTTCGAAACTACGATTTTGATGAAAGTTGGTATAGGGATAGTTCGAGACCAGGGTAATTTTCTTACGGGAAAAATTTGACGGGAAAAGTTTTCTTACGGGAAAATTTAGTTATAATGCAAACAAAGTTGCATACGGTCAGCTAGTATATTATATAGAGCACAGAACACCTCTTTCTGTGTTCTGTGATATAGAGTATATGAATAAAAGTTTGTTTGTTATTATCTATGTATGATATTATATTTCGGATGGCTTCACGGACCACTTTGGCTGCTTCCAGGGACCACCAGTGGTCCGCGGACCACCGGTTAAGAATCACTGGTTTAGACATTTGTTTATCTTTATATTTAAAGAAAATTCAAAGTGACAAATATTTAAAACACATGTCTTTAATCGTGAACCTGCCTGGGATATTTTAAATATGAAGAAGCGTATGCATACATTCCTTCAAAGTACCGGTGTTTTCGACTCGAAGTGCATCATCTTAACCGACACAATTCCTTACAATACTTATGATTTCAGTGAATCAAGCACAATAATGTTTGATATAGCAAACATCAACCGCGATTGGGTGGGAGTAATTGTTTGGATTTACATATTTGGAATGCACTTCGTTCTATGGAATACTCGAATAACAAATGATATTATTTCTTAGTACCACTTTCTTCATTTGATTGTTCGTTAAAATGTGAGCTTGTTTTTCATTATTTCTGCTTATATGAGGATGAATCATGCTATTGGGACTGAATTTTTGAACCACCAAACAATATCTTATTTGTTTTTTAAAGCAGTGAAATTAAAAAACAGTTTATCAAATAATTCATTACATTCTTTGGTAAACTTTTACCAGAGGGAGACTCTGTACCAGGGTCGTCTGCTTGGGTATCTCCGTCTTACCCGTTTCTGCCGCAAAGCAGTAGTGCTTGCATTGCTGTGTTTCGGTTTGAAGGGAACAGATGGCAGTAAAATTACTGGGTACCGTGACTTTACTGATGTCACAAGTCGACAACGTACACTGTGGTTCTTGTGGGAGTTGCAGTTTCACTGCGAATCTCACAGGAACCACTGTTACCACTTACCATCAGGTGGGCAGTTTGTTTGCCAACTTAGTTGCAATTAAAAAACTGTTTCGTAATTTCATAACAATTTTTAAAAGAATAATGATTACATGTATTGTAAAATGTATGTGTTATTGTACGATCTAATACAAGAATAATTGTTTGGAGTCACAGAATTGGAATGCGCTTCGTTCTATTACTCGGATTAAGTAACAAATTACCTATATTCTTTCTTAGTAGACCTTGATTTGAGGTGAGGGAATCTGTTACGATGCCAAGGGGCTAAGTGGACTAGGCTGTCTAATTGGGTATACCATAGGACTCTGTTCCACCAGCGAATATTCCGCTGGTGTCCCCTTACCTTCTGAACCATCCTCTGAAACCTCTCCGCCCCAATGGAGGTACGTTCGGGATCAGAAAGGCTAATTCACTGAATGCACCCTTTGGAGACAGCTCCAGCAGTATAAAAAAGCTGGGACTCTGCCTAGGGAGGGTTCAATATGTTAAAACTCGTTTGTGACCCCAGACGGGCAACCAGATTAGGGGCATGTCTCCAAGTCAGATCTTGTTCCGACTGGGCTAACGCCTCCTCAGCTGCTTAGGGTAACTGGAGAGCGCCTACAAAGGCACATCTCCATTCACTCCGACGCCTGCGGCTGAGCACAAGAATCCTCTTCCCGCGCTTACTCCTCAGTTTTCTTCTGCAGACCTAGCTAAAGGCTCATTAAAGTGAATATTACTGTATATCTTGGTAGAGTTAGCTAAAGACTTATTAAAGTGAATATTACTGTATATTCTATTCATGAATTTATCTGGCACCATGCCGTGTATCTACATTATCTACTATTGGGTGCCACTAAGTGCTATTTTAAGAATATTTTCGAATGTATTTAATTAAAGCTAGCAGTGTCAAATAAATTTTACTAATATGAATGGACTCGCTGGAAATAAATGCTTTTCAAAGTCATTAACTTTTAAAGGGTTCCGTACCTCAAAAGGATAAACCCCTTATAGGATCATTTCGTTGTTTGTCTGTTTGTTACGACCCTTTTTTCAGGAACACGTGGAACTTCTCCTATTATATATATAGATATCAAATACTCGGGTCTTTAGTCCCTTTCAGATGTGAAAAAATCAAACTTATAAGTTAACGGGACCAAAAAATATGACCGTTTATGTCGTTTATTTGCGCAAATTTTGCGATTGGGTACTTCCCGTTGGCCTAGAGTCATGAAATGTGGCAAGCACCAAGTAGTATAGCACATGTTCAGGAAAACATCCGAAAACCGTAAATATGTACATAGTTCCGAACTTAAACGAGTTACTTTCGGAGCCAAATTTTGTGTGCTTGTTCAGACAAGCAAAATGAACAACTTTTACTAAGGGACCAATCCCGAAAACGCGAAAAAAAATCCGTTTCGGCCGCGTACGAAATTGAGGCTTCGTAACCAGTTACGATCGAATACTTTTTCGTCCTTGCACGAAACCAGTTACGATCAAAAACTTTTTCGTATTTTTGTACATTCATATAAGTAATCATTTGACATTTGTGTATTACTGGTTTTTTTAATTTCTGAATCATAAGCAACTTACATAAAAGTTAGAAATAGTCAAAGTAGAAATAAGATATTTTATTTTCATATAAAAGTAATAAATTAAAAATTAAAATGAGAAAGCATAAGGACAATTAATTTCGATATTATGCCCTACAGAAATGTTTCCTTCTTTTAATTTATATAAGTGCATCATTTATTTATTCATTACAACGTTTTGTCTGCTTTATCAAAGTATCTAACAGATGAGCCATTGTGGGATACTTCTTCCCTTTGAATCGGTTTTTTTTATTGCAGAAAGTTGGCAAACAAGCAAACTGCCCACCTGATGGTAAGTGGTAACAGTCGCCTATAATACATGTAGCTCCTGTGAGATTCGCAGCAAAACTGCAATCCCCACAAGAACCACAGTGTACGTTGCCAACTTGTGACACCAGATGTAAAGTCACAGTACCCAGTAATTTCACTGCCATATCTTACCCTTCAAACCGGAACACAGCAATGCAAGCACTGCTGCTTTGCGGCAGAAATAGGTAAGACGGAGGTACCTAAGCAGACGAACCTAGTACAGATTCTTCCTCCAGTAAATTGTTGTTGTACCATCATTCTAGTTTGTTTGATTTTCTGATAGGTGGTTTTATATTGTTGAGTGGTTTCGTACAAGGACGAAAAATGATTCGATCGCATCTGGTTACGAGACTCGTTACATAGTTTCGTACGAGGATTAAAAAGTATTCGATCATAACTGGTTACTTATGAGGACGAAAAAGTATTCGATCGCATGTGGTTACGAAGCTCCAGTTTCGTACGCGGCCGAAAGGAAAAAATCAACTATTCCATATATTTAGAACAGTTGATTTCTCTTTCACGATTTCAAGATTGATCTCATAGTAAAAGTTGTTTATTTTGCTTGTGTGAACAAGCCCACAAAATTTGGCTCCTGTTTCAAAATAACCTTATATACTTAAATAAGTATGTACGGAATCCTCAGTGCGCGAGTCTAACTCGCACTCGCCTGTTTTTTTAATACATCTTGATGGCGACCGCAATTTGTTTATCATAACAGCTCATATACGTCCCCACCGAGGGGCTCGAGCCTGCCCTAAGTTAGGGTGTTTAGGCCTTAGTCAACCACGTTGGCCCAGTGCGGATTGGTCGACTTCACATACACCTTTGAATTCCTTCGCAGATGTATGCAGGTTGCCTCACGATGTTTTCCTTCACCGTAGGAGCGTCAGACAAATGTAAGGATACATATGAAATTCTAAAAACGAAAAATACATTGGCGTCTCGTGAAAAGTACATGGCAGTCTTGAATGGAAGCATTTTTGCTTCATGCACAGAGCCACCGACGGTCCTATGTATACGACTTGACGCTAATATGTTCACGGCATTCCATTTATATATTTCATCGACGGCGACGTACAATTAAACGCCAGCTTAGGTTCGTGTATTTAATCTAGACTTCGTATAGGTGGGCTCATAGGAACATGGCGTGTAATTTCACGCGTGAACCGACCGACACAACGTGGTGCTAATTTGATCCGCGGCACATTACGATTCCACACGGTCCGCAATGTGCAACCATCTGCAATAATATATACAACGTGTTTGGTGCGTATGGAAATAAATGGGAACGAAATGAATAGACTGGTTATCTGGTGGAATAGAATAATGAATCTAATTAAACTGCACCTAGATCTTCTACTGGATTCCGTTTTATAGTACTTGACATATACCTACTAGTTTCCTAGCGTTAAGTGTTTTTATCAATATGACCAACCAGGAGCCAGGAGTCAGGTGTCCTGGTTGGTGTCCCACATTGTCATGTGTCATGAATACATTTTGATTGAAAATATTGTGATGTAAACATGTTTTAATAAAAATGATTGTAGGTAAATTATCATTACATGCTTATCTACTGAATATAGTTCGATGAATATAGTTCTTAGAGCGATGTTTTCAATACTGTGTTCAGACGATAATATTGGCGTTGGTAATGAGGGGGTCACGGCTTAAGGTCCGGACATCCCCCATTGAAAAATCAACGTATACTAGGTAGAATGAAGTTTTTCTTCAGATAAAAGTTTATATCAGTATACACTAGGCAAATTGGAGTCTTACGCTGGATTCCTCCCATCGAAAAGTTATACCTAGAAGTATATTTAAATGACTTTTCTATTATGAATGCCTCAAATAAAAAATAATAAAATTCAATCAGTTTCAATAGCTACCTTTATTAAGGGTTATTGAAGTGTCTTGATTGCAATTGCTCATGCAAAGTGAATCTTTGTTTTTCACTTGAGCATTTCTTGAGTGACATACTTATTTTGAATTTGATATCATAAAATTATACGTTCCTG
Source organism: Schoenobius gigantellus (assembly GCA_963935595.1). NCBI lineage: Eukaryota > Metazoa > Arthropoda > Insecta > Lepidoptera > Crambidae > Schoenobius > Schoenobius gigantellus. The sequence goes on from OZ012558.1 coordinate 13,798,802, forward strand.
TTACAATCAAGCACTGCGATAAGTTAACAGAGGACTGGAGCGGTTACCGTTGCCGCGACCCGTGTGGCTCAAAAGAGAGAGGTGGCTAGGCAATTGGACACTGGGGGAGGCAGTACGCGGGCGCATTGTCGCAGCGGTCTGCCGCCGCATCGGCCGCGCGTACCTAACGTAACGACCTGCGCCCGCGCACGCGTCGCGAATTCTCGACCCCCGCGCCGAAACGAGTGACGATCGCGCATGGCACTCACTCCGCCCGACGTGTATTGTGAATATATACAAAAAAAAACTGAATGTTCCATTTTTTAATATACACGAAAGCGAATTTTCGAGGTGAAGCCCCCGAATGGGACGTTTTGGATAAGTAAGGATATTTTACTTGACGTGACAGGTTTGTTTCGTCTGTCGTAAAGATGCGGTAGCGTATTGTTTTGTTTCTCAAGATACGAAAGTTTTGTTTTTGCGATGGTAAATTAATTTACTTTCGGTAACATGATGTCATGTTACATTTATTTCACACTGACACGTGAAACAGTAGGACGAACGAACCCTTTGTGATTGGTAATTTATTTGACGCCCGTGTCATAAATGCTTGTTAGGCCCCACAATTGGTTAACGACCAAATCCATTTTGTTGACTCTTTCTCGTTTCGATAACAATGTTGATCGTTATACGGAATCGATTGTACATGCACTTTACTGTTTGAGCAACATAGTAAACACCGATAACGTAGTTAATCTAATTCTTAAAGTGCTAGGCTGCTCGGTTGCTAACTGGCGCCGTTTGATATATGTAGCTACAACTTAATTTTGTTTTTATTGACTTTGAATGATTACTCCTTTACGTTGACATTTGATATTTCGAATAACCCACGATAAACTTGACAAAGAAACATGCTATTAACTTAATATAGCAATTCCAAATTCTCATTGTAGTTATTAAATGATGAATTGATTGCTTTTGAATTGACTACTGCCTTCAATAAATCTTCAAATAATCCTCACAGAGCGTGCCATAAGCTCAAGGTAAACGCAACTTAACGCTATGTGTTAGAAACTTGATACCTTTATGCGTTTCTAGGTCACAGATCCAGAGCTCTTGTACCCATAGAGACTCTTTGTCTATTCACAGACGCAGCTTTCAATATTGTTTGCTATAGAATTAAGCCGCTTCAATGTGACTTTGTTTAGCACTATCAAAGAGGCTTTTGAAAAAGCTGGTTCCATTCATTTTTAGGGTTCTGTACCTCAATAGGAAAAACCGGAACCCTTATAGAATCAATTTGTTGTCTTGTCTGTCTGTCTGTCTGTCAAGACCTGTTGACTGAAACTGGAATTTATATTAAACTAGCTGTGCCCGCGAACTACGTTTCGCCTTAATTTATCTTTTCCCGACATCTTCAACAAATATCGTTAATGTACACAGAAATAAATACAAAAACTTAACAAATTATATACCAAAACCTTCCTCGAGAATCACGCTATCGAGTGGTGAAAACCGCTTGAAAATCGGTGCAGTAGTTTTTGAGTTTATCGCGAACAGACAGACAGACAGACGCGGCGGGGGACTTTGTTTTGTAATATGTAAGGATACTGCGGTCTACGGTCTCTATCTATCAGCTGTGAAAAATATCACATTTGTAAGTCAACGCGACGAATATAACCGTTTATGTCAAATCAAAATCTATACGGCCTTATTAATAAAAATTTTACTCCTTGGATCATCCTCCCTCGGATTAGTTGCTCCGTGTTTTGTATTGTTTCCGCGCATGCCGGCTGTCATATGTCAAAATAAGACAAAACACGAAGTAAATAATCCGAGGATGAGCCATGGAGTAAAGTTTTTATTAATAAGGACGATAGAGTACTTCCCGGTGACCTAGTATCATGAAATTTGGCGAAGAAGCAAGGTCTGATAGCACATGTCAAGCAAAAAATGTAAACCCTAAATATGTACATAGTAAGGATCTTATTAATACCTTACTTAGCTAAGTTTATACGGAACCCTACGTGCGCGAGTCCAACTCACACTTAGCCGTTTTTTTATTATTCTTGGAGCGCACGTAAGCCTTTGCGATTCAATCACACATCTCATATTGTCGAAACTATTATACTGAAATGGATTTGCCTTAGTTCTTTTAGATTCTCTAATTGCATATACGTGACAACATTATGTAATCACGCTTAGCGTCTGTTCGCCAGTCATCAAAAGCATCGTATTACTGTTGTTTGTCAGACATTTGTGAAACTTGACATAGTTTCCGTATATTTTGTTGTCTAAGCAAACAACAAGTAGTAGGTATTCTACTTAGTGTATTATGTTGTTCTCAGTCGTTGAGAAGTCCATGGGCTCTATTTTGGAATCTAACGTCTAGCGTCAGAAGCTCGTCGAGCATCGCCTTCGCTCGATTTTTCATATTTTTATTTTGTTTTTGATGAAAATCTCAAAGTGATATTGATATTTGTTGTAATATTGTATTGATTTTCGTGGAAATCAAAGCGAAAATCAGTAGAAATCGAGCGTAGAAATCGATTCTTCTTATTTTCATTTCGTTTTTTATGAAAATCTCAAAGTGATATTGATATTTGTTGTAATATTATATTGATTTTCGTGGAAATCGAAGCGAAAATCTGTAGAAATCAATTCTTCTTATTTTCATTACGTTTTTGATGAAAATCTCAAAGTAAAATTGATATTTGTTTTAATACTCGTATTATATTGATTTTGTTGGAAATCGAAGCGAAAATCCGTAGAAATCGAGCGAAGAAATCGATTTTTTTTTATTTTCATTACGTTTTTGATGAAAATCTCAAAGTGACATTGATATTTGTTGTAATATTATATTGATTTTAATGGAAATCGAAGCAAAAATCAGTAGAAATCAATTCTTCTTATTTTCATTACGTTTTTGATGAAAATCTCAAAGTAAAATTGATATTTGTTTTAATACTCGTATTATATTGATTTTGATGGAAATCGAAGCGAAAATCCGTAGAAATCGAGCGAAGAAATCGATTTTTTTTATTTTCATTACGTTTTTGATGAAAATCTGAAAGTGATATTGATATTTGTTGTAATATTATATTGATTTTAATGGAAATCGAAGCAAAAATCAGTAGAAATCGAGCGTCGCTCGACGAACGTTCGACGTCAGGCGAAAGATTCAATAATAGTACCCCGGGCGAAGCTCGCTTACATATTAGACCTTTCCATCAGGTGAGATGAAAGCCAAAGGCAAGAAAAAATATTTCTATAATTAGATTTTAATGAAAAGAAATCAATTTATTTTCAATTATTCTTTGTAACACATTTTTATTAAAATTGGTATTGGCTTCTACTTGGAAGCTTGTGAAATTATGATAAAACAGAAAGTTAAGTAGGTACCTAAGAATAGTAAGTATGACACTTATAGAAATAAGTTGGCGCTGGACATTTTTAACAAACTAAATAACTTGAACCTGAAAAAAAATTCACCTGAGTATAATATCGCCAAACACGCTGGCGGATGCATTTCGAATTTTGCCTTGACTGCACTGCACCATTTGTTGGCAGACGTCTCCTTATACATTTAGCCAAATCGGATTACGTTGTGTAAATTCATTTATAATATTTCCTAGTCATAATTATCGAAGTTGTTGCACTTGTGCCAAATTTATCCGTTATTCCTTGTAATACTTTGTAATGCTTATTTAATAAATTGTTGACTTACAATTTTCCTTTTAAAAATGCCTTAATTTCAAAGTTCTAAACTTAAACTTATTTACCTACATGTTACCGAGTTATAATCGTTGTACATTTAGTCCAAAATTGGTTATGTATAGGGTAGCTTTTTGATTTTATTTTGATTCAATCAACTATTTCTATAATAACTTTGTCCTAGACTTATACTAATCATTTACATTAATATCAATGACGTGTAGGATAGTAAGTTCATTAATAATATCTCCGTTCTTCACACAGACGATTAGTTAACATTAAACAGAATCCAACAATGTAACACTGGCACTGAGCAATACGTTTGCGGTATTATGTATACCCACTGCGGTTTCCTGAAGCAATAAGCCCATAACAGAACAGGCCATGGAAACACAATGTCGAACGAAAATAAATAATCTTTAACCAGCCCGAGAACGTTGACATCCCGCAGTCGCACACATTTAATATTGCCATTTGAAAAGATAAAGTCTTTGCGATAAACATCATTATTGTCGTGTCTTTACACACACATTTGTATAATAAGTATAATAAATACGAAGATAATTTAGTGAGCGGATATAAGGTTGTCGTCCGTTCACAATTTTACATTTATTGGATTTGGTATATCGATCTTTCTAAATGTCAAGGTCAAGGTAATGTTTGGTTCCTTTATTAGCACTGGCAAATTGATATGAGGATTCGTTCATATCGGGACAAATAAAGACAGGTACTTAAAGGTTTTAATAATGAAGCAAACTTATCGATACACTAACGTCGTAGACAGCCCTGCGTGACTCACTGCGCCGTAGGTGTCTCATTGTGTATGCGCAAACGCAACACCTAGGAAATGCATTTGTTTCTGTTGGTACGTGCACGGATACGGATAGTTATGTATACATTTTATTATCTTTCTGTATTTTTTAATCCTTGACATCACGTTACTCATTTTTGAGTTTTTTCTTGAATAATGTTTACTTTATTATAAATAGTTAATTGTCTCGAGAGGATTAAATTCCAGAGTTAATTAAAAAAAAATAACTGGCAGTTCTTTTCTAGAAAGTATATCGGATATCTATAAACTTGATATACTGAATTCTTTTATTCAATACGTACCCATAATTAAAATAATCGGTGGCGCTGTGGAGTCGACATACTGGCCTTCTAATCGAAATGTCCGGGTTCGATCCTGCCACGTACCAATGTGGTTTTCTTTTTTCGAATTTTATATGACATTGGTCCGACGTTCCTTCGGTAGAGGAAACTATCGTGAGGCAAGCAGTACATCAGCACAGAAATTTAAAGGTGTACCTATGTGAAGTTGAACAATCCGCCTGGGCTAGCGTGGTTGACTCAGGCCTAAACACCCTGGGGGCACAATCGGGGAATGACTAACGCCGATCCCGATTGTGTCTCTACGGAGGTAGAAGTATCTAGAGGGTTTTTAGCCGGTAGTGGGTCTTCTACCCGAGTCCTGCATATCCTCGGGGTGGCCTAGTCAGCTCAAGTCCCTTGTTGGATACCGTAAAAACTGTATTTTCCCTTTATTAAAAAAAGGCCTTAGGGTAGGCTCACGCCCCTCGGTGAAGAAATAATATGTCTTCTCTTTTTACGTCCTAAGGAATGATTTCTGGGATAAAAACCATTCTTTGTCCTTCCCCACAACTCAAACTATCTCCATACCAAACATCTAAATCGGTTCAGCGGTTATTGATTCCCCATACACACTTCCATCTCTATTTTCTCCCCCTTGAGGGCTGATTTCTGCGATAAAAACTATCCTATCTCCTTTCCCGGGACTAAAACTATGTCTATATGAAAATTTCATCTAAATCGGTTCAGTAGTTTAGGCGTGATTGCGTAACACACAGACAGACAGAGTTACTTTCGCATTTATAGATAATATTAGTAAGGATTACAAGCTGTGCCCGCGGACTACGTTTACCTACCTACCAAATATACACAAAAAGTCTATAAAAATCGGTGGAGTCGTTTTGGAGGAGTTCGATAACAAACACTGTGACATGAGATTTTTATATGTATATAAGATTATTACATAAGAAATTGCCTGTGTTCAAATTATAAAATTAGTGAACTACCTAAGAAAAAAGTTAGTATTTGACTATGCCTTTTAGCTATGAATGGGATCATGATTAGAATAGCAACAGTTGTATTTGCATAAAGATAGACCAAAACGGATTTTAACGAGCGTCAGGCACGTAGACTCTGAATGTTAAAACGTCTAATTACGGGCGCGTGTTTATTTTGATTCCAATAGATTATAATGCACCGGCTTAATTGCACTGCCACGGCGAGCACTAAAGTCTGCATTTGAAAATTTGAACCAAAAAAACTTTCGGGAGCCAGACTCGATTCTTTGATAGAGTCGCGCCGCGGGTTGTCATATCACTTTCCATTAACGGTATATTTTTACTACAACTACGTGACTATGAAGTAATTAAAACGGTTCGCATTGGCCGCGCGGCGCTTTTTTAACTGTATTCGCGTTTCTTTGGGAGGGAAAAAAAAGAGTTTGGCCACGTTTGGCTGTCGAATTCGCGACCTTATCAAAATAAGCCGCGCGAGAGTTCGTCGAACCGCGATTGTTATTGACGTATCTACTTTGGTCTAGCATCAACAGCATCGGTAACCTACTGCAACGCGAAACGATTGTTTGTTTTTGCATAATACCTGCCTACGTAGGTGGGTACGTCGAGCGGTTTACTACTGCGCTAACGTCCGAAGTTTTGTTTGGCATATTATGGTTGGTAGGTAGCACAGAGCACATGGTTATGTGCTCGGTCTGTGGTGGGTAGGGTATCGTTTGCAATGAATTTTAGTTAGCCGATTAATTTTTGGTATTAGGTTATTTCAATTAACGAGTGTATTATATAGGTACTATACTATGTTAATTGCTGATACTTATACAATAATCAGATGTGCACTAAATTTAACCAGAAAAATAAAATTGTTCATTTAACATTATATGTAAAATGTTGTATTATTGTTAAAGGTACAATAAGTCATCGTTTGAAAAAATATTCTATCTTATGATTAAAAATAAAATTTAAAAAGCGTGAGTGCGCCTGGACCGATTGGACTATTTCTTTTTTCAAATATTTGTCGGATTTCGGAGTAGGTTTGTATGAGAAAAAAAAACGCACTTTACCCAAACTGTTCCTGTGCCAATTATAACAAAATGTTGACATCAAACACACCGGCAAGTCAAAACGAAAAAAAAAACTAAAGCTTTTGAGAAAGCGGTGTCAGTCAATTAAATTCGTATATAATGTATCTTCTTATGTGACTGTATTCACTACTCACACACATTTTTTTGTGATAATTTAATCTTGGTTATAAAATTCCATACAAAATTTTTGTCACTTGTATTTTGTTTTTATAGAACCGCTTCTCGTATTTACGACAGCTACAATGTAGTCTGTAACTACCTACATAGTGTAGCGAGTGACATAGATTTGATTTATGACTCGACGCGACACTGCAGCGAGGTGCACTTCTAGTCTGGAATTCTTGACGCGTGAGTAATCGTCGTCGTCGGTTTGTGCTTCAATGCAGCTTCAATATTGGTGAAGTTGGCACAGAATGCCTTTTGTTATTGCGATACGGCCGTTGCTTCATAAGGCCCTTCGCACACGGTGTTCTATTTTTGAATCATTCGTCGTTGATGTGTTTGAGTGCTTTGAGTGCTCGTTGAGCGTTGATTTCTGCATTCGATTTCTACGGATGTTCATTAGGTATTTTTTCTACTTAGAGAAAATAAAAATAATAATGATTTCTGTCGCAATGTTCTATTGATTCTCATTGCAAAAGAAATGAAAATCAATAGAATGAGCATAGATGACGTTCTACGAACGCTCGATGACAGACAAATGATTCAAAAATAGGGCCCGTTGTGGTCGTAAGTGTAGGTACACACATTGTATCTACATATCTTGTACCAAAAGTATTGTGATTTAGTCGCACATTTCCAACTATCGCCTCGTCGCGTATAGATGTATGGTTTTGTAAGCGAAATTACATTTAGTTAGTTCATAGCGTCATTGATATGTTTTCTGCGGCTATGTTGATGATCTTGATCTTGTTCTCCAGACGAAATTCTTTTATCACTCGGTTACGCATATTACTTTTTGAGATCGTGTACGAAACGTTATTACGATGCCGTTTGCGGGGGGCCGTAACTAGAGTGATGATGATTTTTTGTTCGGTTTGAATATAGGTCCCTTAGATCTTTTTTTTTCGTGATAAGGAGTTTTTCCTTTCCATATTCGGCCTAAAGTACCTAACAAGGAAAATTAAGTCTTTGTAGCATTTTCATAAAAAAAGCACAGCAGGGCCCTTTGAAAATTAATGTGTGATCATTAATTTATGGAGGATGGATGGATGGATGGAGAATTTATTCTGATGTGAATTTGCTGAAATTATTTAATTTATTTTATAAAAGATCTCCCAAATACTTAAATGAAACCCAAACCATCGTATTTCAAACTTGAAAAACGTTATATCTGGCTACCTACTGAGTCATTCGTTTCATTCTAATATATCGGTAAAGTATAATAGCTATCTGTGTAGAAACTGCTTAGTAACAAAATCATACAGGTTTGCATTTGTCGCGTAAAATCTAAACATACCTGCGTTTTGTCGTCATTAATTTACGAGCATATCTCATCCAATCAAGTTTATCGATGCAAACCAGTAAATAATAATTAATAGCATTTGGAGGATGTTGACATGTGAACGACGAACGGAACGGAACGAGTTTTCGGTGACATCCGCGCAATTTTATTGTTTCGTGAACCAGATCGAAATGTCAGAACAACCGTTAGGTGTGAACGGTCCGATAGCGGAAACAGCAGGCGATGTTACCAGTCCCTATCGCTATCGCTGGTTAGATAGTGCAGCAGTCAGGGTTGGTCAGTGCACTTTCCCGATATTGCTTCATTTCTTGCACGATTGGATGAGCAAGCAAAGTACTTAAAAGTTGTTTAAACAATAATACTGTTTCTCGTATTGTTTCATATAGTTTTTGTATAGGTAGGCGATAATTGCATGTAAAACGTCTGTGCGAATTCGGGTAGTTAAAGTTAAAATTGAGTTACTTTATCTGTAGACGATGAAAAATACAGAATATTAGGAGTAATAGCTTCATTGAATATTAATTAACTCTTCTTATTAGTTATGTGTTACAGAAAACCAAAAAAAAAATTTTATTATTTGAAAAGATTTAATGTGAACTGACAATGACAACCCTATTAGGTGAATGTTGGTTGTATGTGGAAGTGGAAGTGCTTATGCAGTACGTTCACATAATTAATAATCACAAAGATTTAGAATGGATTACCTCTTTTCTGTTCTGATTAAAAGAAAAAAATGATGACCTTAAGCTTTTCTGTCTGTGCATTCAACAATAATCGTACCTACAGCCTGTGCGCTATTGCACAACTATTGCATTATCATAGCACCCACAACTATAAAATACTTTAACATCAATTAAAACATTTATACCGAATGTTTTAAAGTTGAAAATAGAAGACTATATTTATCTAAGTTTTTAGACTTCCGCGATTTGTACACATTTTAAATACAATTAACTCGGGTCTATTTTGCGGTAAACAATAACTATATTGACTTACTTATCTAGTTTATAGTTATATATTTATCTAGTTATTAAAAAATTATACATTCTATTGCAAGAACTAAAACCTACTAGCGTTTCAACTCGCGTTCACAGTTTCACACCCAGAGGAGGTTGTAACCATTAACTTTGTACAGGCGAATAGATATTTGCGTTTATATGATTGCGGATAGTTTATAATTCAGCGAAGTAGGTTAACGCGGTAAGCTTCCGAACGGGATTGTTGTTTCCACAACATCTGTCCAATATATCACAAACGCTGCCCGTATAAAACATGGGACATTCTGCAACCATGCCAAATGGTAACATTAAAATTAGTTGCTTTGGTGTAATTTTTTTTTTTTAAATTGAGTCTCATATGTTAACGCATGTGATGCGCAAACGCATTGGCGCAAGTCTATTTTTGTTATTCGGAATTTTCCATTAGGCGTATATCCAAACGATGGAATATTGAATTCAAAGTCCTCACTCAAAGTATCACCCCAGAGAGTAAAGAAAATGGAAAGGGATATACAAGACAATTTTGTGGGTATTATTGGTTATGTCGGTGATCTAAGTTGTTTGCCAATAGGTTGCTGTAAGTACATTGCCTTGTGAGCTTTCACCATTTCACTATTAAGCAGATCGTTAGAGCATCATCATCCAAGAGACGCCCACTGTTGGACATAGGCCTCCCCCAAGGATCTCCATACCGATCGGTCCTGCGCCTCCCGCATCCAGCGGCTTCCCGCGACCTTCACCAGATCGTCGGTTCACCTTGTGGGGGGCCTACCAACACATCGTTAGATGATATAAGAAATTAGAAATAAAAAGACTACAAATTTTGTAGTATTTTACTACAAACGGTCAGCACGAATTTCTTTATTAAATATAGTGTTCTGTCATGTTAAGTAAAGAAAAACTAAGTTAAAATAAAAAAGCTTTTAAGCAACCAGAAATTTTGAAATCATTGGGAAATATTAGGATCAACTAGTGACTCATAAACGAGCGCCATTAGCAACTATAGAAATAAAATTTACGAGATTCGTAAGGGTTTCCACGGCTAATGCTCTTGCAATAATTTTTTACTATCCATAATAACAAGTCCTTAGGAAGAACGTTCTAACTAAACTTATATATAATGACATCGGTTAATGTGCAATCAGTGGAAGTTAATTATCTGGAGGCAATAATAATCTAATGTTATTACAGAAGGTATCTAATTATTTAAGATTCTCATACTTGGTTTAATATTTATTTGATATGCCGACTGGTTTCAGTGGTTATAAACTGAGTCAATCTGAACTGAATATATGTATATCATTCCTCACAGTTCTATTTAATTGAACCGTCAGCCATTAAAAGCCTTGTTCCTTGCACGGCCTTATTTCAAGCTTGGACAGCTTAACGGAATGACGTTTAATAATGTGAGACGTTTAATTTTTCCGCTTGTAATAACAGCTGCTTGATCGTGAACGCAATTAACGCCAGGCCATTTGCTACAGCAATATTTGAGTTTTTTTTTTCTCTGTACCATTAATCTTGTCTTAATAACTTGGTGAAAGTCTGAAATTACGTGACAAATTTAAATAAGGGGCGTAATTGATATTAATTCCAGGGGGAAACTATGTAGGTACAGTCGTCTACAAAGAGATCGATACGGTCAAAGTTACAACTTAACATTTAGGTAGAATAAACATAGTTTTATAACTTTGACTCTGATCTCTTTGTAGTCGCCTGTACCAGAGTCGCCTGCAAGGGTGCCTCTATCTTACCTATTTCTATCGCCAAGCCTTACTGTTCCGGTTTGAACAGTAAGACAGAGAGTGAAAATTTATTGTATAATTACTACTTTGAATTGTTGTGCCCATTTGTGCTTTTGTGGAATAAATGTTTTGAAACTTGAAAAACTGGGTACTGTGACTTGACATCTTATGTCACAAGTTGTCCCACACGGACGCTAGTGTACGTTACATTGGCGTCCGTATGGACGTTGTAGATCTGAAGGTCTTACAGAAATCACATGTACTATATGCGACCATAGGCGACTGTAGCCTAACATCAGGAGTAATGTAATTACCTATTATTATAATTGTTGTTATTGTACGGGCTTTCGCCTTGTAGGCCTTTTCACCTCGCCCTAAAAGATCTATTGTGAATTATAGCACCGTTAGAGTATCTCCTTCAAGCCCAAACCCTCTATGAAATTGAGGATTTTTTGGGTTGGGAGAGTTTGTATTTCATCTGGTCTCATGATGTGTCTTCCCAGATGAAGGCTACGCCGATGAATCAGTGGGCTGCAGTCACACAGAAGGTGTTTAGGAGTTTCACGCTCCTGATTGCAGAATCTGCCGATGTCGTTGTCCCTAATCTTGAGGTTGAACATGTGTCTATTCAGGCCGCAATGTCCAGTTAAGGTTCTTACGACTGCACTGATGTTTTTCCTGTTAAGCTGCAGAAGTTCGTCAGTTAGTTTACGCGAGTAGCCTTGTATTAGTGCCTGCGCGTGTTCTTGCCCTGGAGTAGATTTCCAGAGTTCGAATGAGTTTCTAAGAAGTTGTTCATTTAGAAAGTTGTGTATCTGGTTCTTTGAAATCCCACAAAAAGGTTCCGGTCCTATTTGTGGTTTTATAGTTCCAGTTTTAGGTAATTACCTAACATCAGGAGAGCAGCCAGCTGCTTGTTTGCTAATTTAATTGCTTAAAAAACAGATTCAAAAGTTATTAACTTAATTAATCATTAAAATATTTGCGGGTATGAGTGTGGCTGAAACAAAAAAAAATGATTTTGACGCTAACTGCAAACTCTTACAATAATGCAGCTAAGAAATGTACAATTAAAATTTTAGGATTTTGCAGGAGTTCTCGAATTAATCAGTTCACTAACCATCCGTCTGTATAGATAAGAGCACAAAAGATTATATTTTCAGTTATCAATTACTAAGTGTTAATGAACTCGCAAGGCCAAACCTATCCCAAGATAACTCTATAAAACCTTTTAGTTTTATAGAATTCGATTCATTCCGCCGCAAAATAATGCGATATCGAATATCTTTACGACAGTCGAGCGCGGAACGAAGTGTAAATAAGTTTAATGCCATATAGGATCGATACATACAAGTGTCGATGAAAATGACAATTTTTACATAGAATTAACTGAACCTATCAAAATGGGGAGCGGAAAGTTCGGTTTCAATATGAAAAAGGACAAAGTGGTTGCGAGCGAAGTAAAGACTGAATTTAGTGTTAAGGAAAAGTGTCGTAAAATACAGAAGAAACTCAAAAAGACTGAACAGAAGAAGACTGATGGTGATAAGCCGGAGAAGCTAATATGGTGGAACCAGTGTAGCAGTTGTAAGTATTGTAATCTAGTATACAAATGAATAAAATTGAAGTGTCTGTTTGTAATGTCAAAATAACAAGTTTTTACTAAATGGGTATGAATCGGGTACCAATAACAAAAACACAATTTAAAATTTTTTTGTCTGTCTGTCTGTTTGTTCCCGCTAATCTCCGGAACGGCTGGACCGATTTTGACGGGACTTTCACGAATAGATTGCTAATTATATAAGGTATAACATATTCTTCTTTTTGTCAAGATCATCAAAATGCTGCCAAAAGTTACTAATTCCACGCGGACGAAGTCGCGGGCACAGCTAGTATAAAATTAAGAGGTTACCGGAAGCAGACTCTGTACCGGTCGCCTGCTTGGGTACCTCTGTCTTACCTATTTCTGCCGAAAAATTACGATGTTTCGTTGTTATTATGACACCTACTTTTCATGATTGTTTCGTATAGAATAGCTAAAAATAAACGCTTTTTACTCTTGTCCACTTTTTCTCAAGTCTTATGGTTTGCAAGCAAGTAATTAATCAGTTTTGAAGACAATATCGTACAGCATTTTCAAATTCGCTTTCAGACACATAAACATTATAAATAGCCTCTAAGGTCATTGACCTTTATAACTATGACCGGGGTCAAGGTCATTTTAAGGTCATTGTCATTTAAAACCTTAATAACCCTTTCTAAAAAAATAATTAATATGACTTGCATTCTTTTAAAATATTATGGGTGTGTGAATGCCATTTTTCGATTCAAGCGATTCGTTAGTTATAATTATTATATATTAAGTTTTAAAGTGCTATTTTTGTTAAAGTGACCCCTCCCTCTACCAGTTAAATAATTGTGTAGGGAACTAGGGATACCCAAAAAAAAAGCGAGAAGCATATCCTTATGACGAAATTAAAAGGAAAAATAACAAAAAATAAAAACCAATTCCAAAAAAAAACGTTAAAAATAATATAAGAATACAGACAACATTACATTCTATACTTATTGAAATCGGTCCTAAATTTTAAGACTTTCTAGAGATCATCGTTTGGCACCGACTTCAATATAGAAATATGTATTTTTAACTTTTAATTGTTTTTGAAGTCTATTTTCGTTTTTTGTATTTTTTTGTGAATTTAATATCAGCTCACTAAAGTAACTTGAAAGAATACGACAGAGGAGCAAAACGTGCCTATTGCATTTGACAAACAAACCTCTAACTCATAAAAGTTAGGGATCCTTTCATCATTAGCTCGTTTCATGACTACCAGATGCAAATACCTGAATAGCTTCAAAAAAAAAACATAAAACACGTTGGACGTACCCATAAAAGGACATTGCTTTGCGTCCATACATTGTTTGCCCCATAGAACACAGAAAGAGGTCTTTCGGTGTTCTGTGGTTCGCCCCAATACCAACAGCAGTGAAAAAATGTTTTTGAATGAAAAAATTGTACACAATTACTACGGACAAAGGTCCTGACTTGGTGAGAATAAGGTCACCTTTTTATAGTGGATCTTGCAAATGACTCCATTCCACCTGATGGTAAGTGGAAGTGCAGTCCAAATGCGAAGATAGCTAGTGCAGGAGAGAGAATACACGCTGCACTAGCCACCCTCACCTTCATGCCTTCTTTAAAGGACCCGGAACTGTAAGAGGGAGGTACGGTACGGTTCCAACGCGTACAAATATCTTTGTACGCGTTTGAATGGTAGTCACAGTAAGACAGTGACAGCACAGGCTAATACGTGTATTCCTTAAAAGGAACCTTTCATTTTAAGTAATACACGTGCTGGCCTGTGGAGGAAGGGATTAGAGAAAAAAGCTCTTCAGAACACTCGCCGTGGTAAAGAGTAGAACGCGCTTAGTGACGTGGCTATTAGATACCTCTACATCGCCAATGATGCGTGTTGCGCGCCGCTGCAGCCTATCCAAAGCATCGAGCAAGTACTTGGCGGAGCCATCCCAGCAGGCGTGGCACGGGCTGCCAAGGCTGGACTCGAGTCACGCATTATCTCACAATTTCAGTGACATAATCTATATGTTTTAAAGAGTAGCACAGCATTAGTGTGACGGACGTGATAAATTTTCTTGACGCTCGTCGAGAGACACGTGTGACTGATTTTTGTCACAAATTTCTTGGCGGGCCTGTGCGCCTACTGCTGTGGGTGTAGCTTTAATACTTTAGAATATGTAGCAGCAGTCAAAGAGTAAAAAATTGTGATAAAACTCAGTCACACGTGTCCCTTGACGAGCGTCAAGAAATTTTTAATCATCTGTCCTATTTAATACGCGCCACCGTGCTACTCTTTAAGACATAGAGATTATGTCACTGAAATTGTGAGATAATGCGTGACTCGAGTAGCAGGCCGTGCTACGTCTGCTGAGGTGAGAGCAATATTCTACACAGAGCCGTACTTGCGTTTAGTATAACAAGCACAATTAGCCGGCCGTGAAGAATCGCCTCACCTTGTTCAAGACTCCGAGTTTTCGTAAAGCTGTTTTTAACATGCCTTCGATGGTTCGATGTAGTCCTTTGGTTTTAGGTCGCAGCGCACAATTGCCGCAGAGTTATCGCGTGACATACTCGTACACCTACTAAAAGACATACACTCGAGTGACAACCTCCTTTTTTGAAGTCGGTTAAAAGGGCTTTGCAACTCTGTGAAAAACTCCAAGTTGACTATTTCGTTATTTTCAACGACAGTATTATGATTTTTTCACAAAAAGGATAAGCTGTTTACCATTTTGACTCAATAGTCGTTTATATATTTTATTAAATAATGCAGTTTTCCAAAAATCTATAAAAGTGTATTAAAATGTACCCACCTAGTGTGTTTGTTTGTGAACTTGGCGAACAGACAATTGAAGCTATGCCATGATGCAACCATATTGCAATGCCAGAACTCCAGAAGTAGTAAACTGGCCTGGTCTTAAGGAGTGACAGATCGCAAGCTGGCAAGAGCAAGTTAGTAGAAAATATATCTACGTACTCGTATAACGTCATTCGATATTTCAAATAAGATAGTTAATAAGATATATATCTATGGGCCTACGTTCCCTGAATTTAAATAAAATTATTAAATGAATAACGCCGCAAGCTTACGAAAAAAAACTGCGGGTCCAATATAATAAATAATCTTTAAGAATGGACTTTCAAAAAAATGGTCCGCATTAGCCCCTGTGACTGCAAACATGTAGGTTTCTTCCAAACATTAGAAGCATGGACAAAAAATCATCCTTGCTAGAAGGCACAAATCGTACAAAATATTTTTTTATTGTATTGCATACATTCGTAGTTTGGATCTTTAAAATATTTCAAATGCTTCCGTTCAAGTTTACATATACTTAGAACTTCAAATTGTTGACCGTATTAAATTATCTTGTATCAATAACATAATCATTATTTGATGTCCAGTATAGAGACATAATTAAGAATACAATTGTTGCGGAACGACAAATTAATTGATGACTCTTTGTTGAATCCTTTCTACCTCATGTAGCTATTTGTAGGTACTTTCAAAAAATGTTTTATATATTAGGATTTCCTATTAAGCTGTCATCTATTATGTCATTTGAATAGAGAAAAGTGATTTTGATCACAATACCCGAGTAAAATGCAAACCTTTGCCGAGTGTAAGTAGCCTCGCAAACCCACGAAACGTGCTTAGCTACGCCCTTCGCATTCACAATAAAGTGAAATTAGGGCATCAAGGTTCCAAATTTCGTAACCATCTAGAACCTTCAACAATGGCGATAGGGCCGACAAGGAATCGAGGCCAGCGACGTGACCTTAGGTGTCGCCCTCGAATATATGTGAGCCCTTCTAATGCTTCCAACGTTTGTTTCGACACTAACTTTTGCAATTGCTAATTTATATATAAGTGCTCTTGATCTGCTACACGTTGATTTAGTACATTTAGTTTAACTTTATTGCTATTGTTAGTTTGATCATTTTTTTGCAGCTGCTGCCCTTTTCTGCAGTTTTCTTTTTTGTGGGCAGCAGTCATGTGACCCATTTGGTGTTATTAATCGGTTGCTAAATCACAATTTATATGTGCAGTCACTGCAACCAATGCAATAGCAACGTTCAACTTTCGAGTATCTTGTTAAAATTATTATTAAACGTTGCAATTTATTTTGCCCGAAAACGGCATTTATAGCATTTGTAGTCACGTGATGACTGAAGGCAGCGAGTGCCGTAGAATCCTAAAATTCGATAAACCATGTAGTAACGGGTCAATAATTATAATAAAAATATGTACCCGAGTGAAATATGTTGTAACCGTGCAATGCAATGCATTCAGAAGTTACTTAAAGAACTTAATGCTGTGTTCCTTTGAACAGACTGCGATAAAAGATTTTGTCATAACAGTGAGCATATTATTATGACCGCAGAAGTTTCAGCGATATCTAGAGAAGTTCGTTACTGCAGTCAGTGTGCTGATGTTAGAATAACTAAAACTTTTCTGCTAGGGCTCCACCTCCGTAAATGTTTGTGTTAACGCCTCCTTCATATAACGCATTATTGAAGTTGTTAAAAATAACACCTAAAACAGTAGAGACATCGGCGGTGTTTGCAACAAAGCTTCCGTGAGTCATATCATGTCAATAATATCCTCAGTGTTAATTTCGTCAGTTTTATTTCCATTCTTTGTTGTCTTCTGTTAAACATCTGTCCTAATTATAGCTTTTTTTGCAGTCACTGCATGCACACTGCATATTCACTTCTTTCAAAACTTACAAGGACACAAACGTTTGTTGATTTATTATTGGGATTTCCTTTCTCTACACATTCTCGATCTCCGTCACTGTCTCTAACTGTATAATAATGAGACATAGGTAAATGGGAAAAGTTGTCAGCTAAAAATAGATGCAGCACAATTATTGTCGATAGGCGCGTAAACATCTCCGTAAAAGTGTGTCAGTGGAAAGCGCGAGAGAATCCCGAGAAATCTATGCGCTAATGCGGCCGCCGCACGCGTCCCCCGTTTCCACTTTCTAAACTGTCGAGACTGCGCGGGTTTTATAGTTCAGGAAATGCCGGCCAAACGAAAGTCGCACCACTGCCATTTCCTCGTTTGCACTGGCTTATAGAGGTGTGGATGTTTCCTGAGTGGCAGAATAAAACTACAACTAGGGCCCTTTGAGAAGCGATTTGGTAGACGCTATCATTTTTAAGCGGCAACATTCTCATGACTACGAAAAAAGTACCTAGTACTGAAAATTTCGAAATATGTATGTATAAACCATCTCGACAAATCACGCCTTTTATTTTATTTAGTTAACGGTAGCGGTTACAGCAAGAACCTAAGCTCGCTCAAAGAAACAAGAGTTTCCACTGTATTCAACTACAGATTATCTAGTTCTCTTTACAAATAATAGGTAATATAAAAAAGCTTATATGACACTGTTCTCTTTTAAGTTAAATTTCTGTTTCTGTACATACTATACTATATTCAGTACTATAATATCTCCTACTTACAGGTATTTTTAACGTTTATGCGTAAGGTGAAGAAATTTGGAAATACAAGTAAGTATAGAAAAAAAATGAATGCGTCAATCAGTGCGGAATAGAAGACAGCTACACTATTATTTGACATTTATTTGTAAGCAATATCTAAGTTTGGGGTTGAAAGTTGTGAAAGTGTGTATAGGTATCTCCGTGATAAACTCTGGGTAAATTTGCAATTATATTGTCTGAAAAAAAAACCAGCGAAAAGGTGCCTGCATATTGATTTGTTACAAATAAAATCATAGTCATTGAGGCATTAGCGTTCAATTTAGTACCGAGTCAAATAGTCAGTTTTGGTGCCAAAGCTAAAGCGGCCTTTTAAGAAATCTGTTTATCTCCATTAGTGGAGTTGTGAACTTGTGATTGACATCGAAGGCCGGTTCGGGTAGGTCGTTATCGAAAGCACGTCTACGTGCCTTGCAGGCTTTTGTTTCTTTAATAGTGTCTGTCATTACGGGAATACCATATATGGCACTAACAATTTATTAATCGGCCAGTACGTCTAGTATGAGTTTTGATAGTTTCTGATTCGAACGATCGAATAGTTTTGTTTCCATACATTTCACACCAGCGCCTCTATCGGAAACTATAATGAACTAGAATTGTCAGTATGAGTTACAAAGTAATAAACTACTCGATCAATAAATACGTATTCGTATAGTTTTTGAGTTTGTGGCAGTATGAGTTACATGTTTGACATTTGTTGGACAGTTTACTCGAAAACTATCGTAGTTTAGGTTCTCACCTTACATTTTTATGTGAGTTTGGTACATAAATACGTTTTTTTGTGTTTCTAAACATTAAAATTACGTCTACACGGTGGTACTTTGGTGGAGGGCCATGCAAGGCGAAATAGCGCATGAAGAGAGACGGAAGAATTCTGCTGCGACAATCATTTTCTATAAGCCTTATCTCCGACACACACTTTACTCAGTGCTACCGCCATAAATCACCATTCCATATAAAAGTGTTAAAAAATACACATAATTTAACCGAGATTTTTAATTCTATTTTCATTCCTAAAGTGTTTAACACAATTTATTTTTTACCTTTCCATAAACTCTATCATTAAAATAAATTGCGACTGACTTGTCCGCGACATTATAAAATAATATAATTTACAACAAACAAAAACTTTAATGTTTTTCTTTCATTCAACTCGCTTTAAAAATAATAAAAACGGCTAAGAAAACGTCACAGTGGCAGAATCGCGTGTCTCTTTCCATTCACATGTGTGTAAGAGAGATATAAATATATAATGTGAAGTTCGTCTAATCGAGTAAAACTAACTCGCTGTCGTTTAAACGTGAATTCGAAACGAGCAACTCATACTACCGTTTACATCGTAAACTGACAGTTTGGCGAGCTAACGAAAACTATTGTAGTTTACTCGATTTAAAAACTCGTACTAGACGTACAGGTAATTTTGAAGTTTCCACCGCGAAATTAACGATTCATAGAATGGAATACAGACAATGTATCGCGGGGTTAAAGTATTACATTCTCGCGTTGTGAATAAGTAAATATAAGGAAATTTCCTTGGGCTCTGTCTTAGTGAATTAAAAGGTAAATGTCCTCACATTAAAATCTTCACAGTAGTGAACGTGTAATGTTGAAGAATGGTTTTATGGTTAATCGTATTTAAATACTCAAACTATGTTACATAAGTAATGCAGGTAATGCCATCGAGTATCGATGTAAAGTATTGTGCAATGTGTATCATTACGTTAATGCTTGATTGCAAAGCATATAATAAAAAATAATTCACATGAAAAATGTTGTTATATTTTCAATAAGTTCCAGAAAGTTAGCAGCATAGCAGTTAATATAAGTGTGATATATTCAGACCCCTATTCACACACATCACACGCACGCACGCCCACACACACACACATACAAACAGACAGATACTGGTGTGACAAAAACCGCTGAAATATACGAGATACGACCACTAGGTACACGTAGTTTAAATCAATAAACTAGTCATTTTTAACCGAATTTGTTATTAAACACAAATTTCACTAAATTCGAAAATCTTTGTTCAACATAGGCCTTTACATGTACTTATTGACGTCAAAACAAAACAAAGGAAACATATTTAACCTTGTATGCGCATACATCCTGAATATACTTAAGATGTCTGCAAATACAAGTAGGAATGAAAAAGAAAAGGTTGAATCTACACCTAGTTCCACTTGATTCTTTATTATACATATTTAAATTTATTGCGACCGGATACCAGATACCATGGAGAAACCATGGAGTTCCATCAAGAAATTACAATATTTAACCGAAATTTGGCCAGGGCGGCCAATTTCAACACAGACTATATAACGGAAACTGACATAACCGCAAAGAGATCAGGCGCAGGATCAATTGTTTGATCTAGCTTGCAGCTAGTTGAAGCAGAGAAGTGATTAGGAAGGATATGCTTTATATTCATGTTCATCCATTAGACCTGACTAAATAGTGAATGTCGCTTAATTTTAAAAATTGCACTCCTTAAGATCTTGCATTGACTCTAAGGGTTAATTAAGTGTTTTATTTTCCTTGTTGACAGTAAGCGAAATAGACCAGTATCTATGGATGGTGGGCGGGTCGGCGGGGGCGCTGGCCTTGACCGGCGTCGCGGCTGCCTCAGCATTTTACCTCAGCACCAGGCCGAAGCCAGAGAAGCCGCTGGTGACGTTACATGAGCAGAGCCTCCTCGAACCGGTGAGTTGATTTTTTAATACCTACCTATAGTAGAAGAGAACGGAATAATACACTTTTTCGAGAGGAATGCGTGACCCCACCGTACCCGCCGTTGGCTGGACGACGAGCGTGTGTGACGGGCTCTCCCGGCGGGGTGCTGGGCCTACCCACTAAAACCCCCGGTGTTCTCACTGTCCTTGTGGGCGCGCGTGGTAGAGTCCACAATGCGATACCGCTATCCACGTGCCTTGGCTAGCCCGACCGTAATGCTCGAGCAATACCTCGAGCCAAGGAGGGATTGTCCGAGAACACCTGGACAATTCCCCAGACGGAGAAACCTTACGGCGGCGTGCACGGGGCCAACCGTGCACGCAGTCTTCCACGACAGGGTCACTAGACGGGCATTGCTTGAGCAAATACCCGCCTTCGTCTGCCTATCCGTCTGCGGCGGAGGGGAGCGGCTTGAGGATCTTCCTCCCGCGCTCCCTCTGCGTAATGACACCCTCGCAGAAGGAGTGGCTTACATGCCCTTCCACCAATAAAACCATGCAGGAAACCTTCTACTCCCAAGAGGAATGGCACTTCGGACCTTCAGATCAATAGCGAGGGTGGTCTCAATCACTAGACCTGCAGGCCTATTACCGATCTCATGGTTTTCAAATGCTATCATTATGAAATTATAGTGCAAAACGAAAAATAATATTTTCGGTCAGATTTTTGATCATTCGTTCATTATATCATGATAACATAATTAAAATTATACCATTGTGATGATATCATTGAAAGGCGGTATTACCAAATAAAGCATTTCATGACTTCCATATCTCAAAATTTAAACCATGTCATACGATGAAAGATCCATTATAGGCCTGCAGAGAGGCGGTAAGAGTCAATTTTATTTCTAATGGCGATTATTCTACAGATTTATTCTTTTTTCGCATTTTTTATTCGTGGTTATATTTATGAATATATTTATTCCCAATATTTTAAATTATAAAAAAGTAATAAATAAATGTATTTTCCAAAATATTTTCTACACGCACACTTCGTAAAATAATTAGCTTTGCCTACGACTCATTTATTTAAACGTTTTAAAGTCAAATATAAAATACGTCCACCTACTGTTATTACAATATCCGATCTTACTCGTGCGTATATGCTAGCGTTCTTATTAAGAGTTTTACAGGTAATATAGTTGGGGAGTGTCAAGTTGTAAAATCCATTTTATTACCGGTTTTATGGCATCCAATTAACTCTCAGAACTCAATAATGTTGTGTTCAGCCGTACTCGGTTCAACGAACTGTTTTAATAATAGTAAAGCGTTGTGATTATTGTTATCGTAATGTTGTCCCTATTGTTCGTATTTTACTGATCGCCACCAGGAATTATGTCACCACTTACTTTCTTCATATATAAAGCTGTATTTCATTTTAAGTTTTTACCCACCATGGAACGGAGTATGGGTATGCATTTAGGGTAAGAGATTGTTGTGTGTGTCTGTTAGGGTCTGATGTTGGAGCAGAATTACATCAAGGAGAACTCTACGAAGGCATATCCTAGCTAGTAGACCGTGTTTGAGCTCTTTTGATACGGCTCGGTGAGTAGGATTTATACATGAACTGCTGAGGGTATGATGAAGAAGAACAGCATCGTAAAGAACTCTGCGAAATGTATTATTGCATTATCTCTACGAAGGCATATCCTAGCTAGTAGACCGTGTTTGAGCTCTTTTGATACGGCTCGGTGAGTAGGATTTATACATGAACTGCTGAGGGTATGATGAAGAAGAACAGCACCGTAAAGAACTCTGCGAAATGTATTATTGCATTATTTTACGTCCATGTAATATAGTAAAACACAGTTAGTACACATGTTTACCATTTATTAATGTAGTTAAATTTAAATATAAGAAGTCTATCGACGGGGGCTGCCATTGACATCGACACCCAATTTGAATCAATTCCAATCTTATACGTAATAGCGCAGTCAAGGTATTTCGTATTTACAAGATGCAGCAATTATATCACGTAATCAAACCAACAACGTAATTCATTAAAATATAGTCACAAATCACAAACTCATAAATCTGCATTTAATTCATTTCTTGGCAGAAAATGGCAGGCAGCCCCGACGATGATTTCAAATACCTATTTGTATACTACTAACTACATTAATAAGAACTTAGTAAAGGTCTGAAAACATGAGTGTTTTGCCATGAGTTTTTTTTAAATTTATTTCCTTGGCATTGGCTACATACATGTATCTCACACAGAGACCTTGCCATAAACCTTATTGGTTTATCTGGCCTGGTCGAGTTGCTCTAATATGCGTAGACTACAGATACTATTATACTAGTATATATTCACAATACAGATACTATTTAATTATAATTACAAAAAAAAAGGATTTTGCTCTATAAAATGACGCTTCATTAGATTCTTAAATTTTCCTCCAGACGTATATAATTGGCATAGTTTTTCGGGGAGGCCGTTGAGCACTTTGGGCAGCATGTATTGTCCCACGCGAGTTCCGTACACGTTTTTATACCCCGGCAAAACATAAGTGTCAAGGTAATTTAAATTTCTCAACCCGGCAGGTCGTGATGTTTTATTTAAGCTTGTTATATTATTTATTTCATCTTTAAGAACTATGAATTTAGTTTTATTGCATATACTCATTACTTTACAATGTTTGAATAAATGTTCTTTGGTAATATATTTTTTTTTTCTATAATTTTCGTTAAGAATACATTTTAACAATTTAATTTGCAGTGTATATATTTTTTTTAAGTATGTTTTGTATGTTCTTCCATACGCACCTACACCATAACTTATCACAGAATCAGCCATTGACAAATACAACATTCTCAAAAATTTATAAGGCAGCTTGTATTTTAGAATTGACAATTTACTTAGAATACTTCGTAACTTAGTACAGACATGCTCAATGTGTGGTTTCCGGCTAAACTTACTGTCTATGATAAGACCCACATATGTATGCGTATCTACTACATCTAGCGGCTTGCAAGAACACTGTATAAAGTTATTGTGTAAACAGTTATGATCGTGCGCGACTATTTTCAGAACGTGGTGCGATTTATTATTTCCCGAATGGATATGCATCGATTTGGTTTTTTGTGCGTTTATTACTAATCCATTATCGTGCGCCCATTTAGACAATAGATTATAATTATTTTGCATAGTGCGTTGCGCCTCGACTAAGTCACACGATTCAGTTAGCAGACACGTATCATCAGCAAATTGGTATACCGAGCCTGTTTCGAAAATATTGCACATATCATTGACGTACAGCAAATATTCTAACGGTCCTATTATTGAGCCCTGGGCCGTGCCTTGCTCTGATAAAATCCTATCACTATACATATTTGACAATTTTACCGTATTATATCTGTTGTTGTGATAATCCATTAATAATTTTAATATTGGTCCTTGAACACCATTGTTTTGCAACTTTCTAAATAGTATATTGTGTCTTAAAGTATCGAAAGCCCGGCTAAAATCAACAAACACAACAACAACATGTTTTTTATTATTGAGATGCGTATTAACTTTATTCGAGAACAATGATAGTAGTTGGGATGTACTCTTGTGTCTTTGAAAGCCAAACTGATGAGCATTTATTATGGAGTTTTTTTCTATGTAATTACTTATCGCGTTTCCCAAAAATCTTTCGATCACCTTGTCCATGCAGGATAAAATAGTTATAGGCCGGTAATTATTTGTGTCCACATGACACCCTTTCTTGTAGATAGGACGTATAGTTCCGATTTTAAGAACATCTGGATATTTGCCTGTCTCGATGCATCGATTCACCAGGTGCGTAATAATTGGGACCATATCTGGAATTTGTTTTATATCAGAAGCTCTAATTTTATCGATTCCAGGGCTTTTCTTGGAATTCACCCCCTGGATAATCCGAAACATCTCGTCATGGTTAGCTTTGTACAATTTCATACATCTGAGTGTTTTGCCGTATCTAATTTCTACGAAAAAAAAATTTAAGTCGGGGGCTTTAAAATTATTTTATTCTTATTGAATTGCGACAATTAGAACAGTCTTAGAGAACCGTCGTCGTGGGTTATTTTTTATTTTTCATTTTGTATTTTACGCTCAATCTTTTTTATCTATCAAATTATTGTTTCATTTTTAACTCCTTTACCAGCTCCACGTGGTATGGACAAATCCTGAGATATGGTTACCCTAAGACCGTTACTATGACCGTGAGTTTTCATAATGTGCACATATTAATGAAGAAATTATGCTTAAAATGAGCGACGAAAAACGTATTAAAAAACTAGAATATTTTAAATTATATGTAATAAAATCATACATTTTTCGACGAAGATTTGTGTAATTTTAATAAGTTTTTCGTCGCCAACACTATCCATTTTTCCCTCATTTTAATATGAGCACATTATGAAAACTCACGCAGTATGTGGAATATTTACACGCCATTTGTTTACTATCTGTCTTCCTAATGTTTCATACAAATTTTCACATGACAGACATGCTGATAAGATAATTCAAAATATTTAATACGATTTTTGAAGTCACCAACTGATAGCATTTCTTTGTTGTTTGAAATTATTTGAAGTAGGATCATTGACTGATAAATTAAATAGTGAATTATATTTTAAGATTAATAACAACAAAATGTATTACAAATACTTACTATAAACTTACTTACTTCTTACTTCTGCGGCGGTACAACCCTTTATGGTGTAACGTTGTACTTAAACAACGTAAATAAAAATATCAAAATATAAAAAAAAACTACATAATCACCATTTTTATTAAACTAAATTATTAATTAACTTAAAGAACAAACATTAAAGCTATTTCTTAACTACATCATGTCAAAATACCTAAAACTTTAAATTAAATTAAATATTTTCTTGAACAAAAAATATTAGTCTACGGAACCTTCAAGTACGGGCGGTCGCAATGGTTCGCGATGATGCGCTCGCGCATCTCCAATTACTGGCGAAAACAGCCGACGCGGCGACGGTCTACGCGGAGCAGGCGCTCGGCAGCCGTCGGATTTCCCAACCGTGAGACCATTTGAACGCATTGAACGGGACGGCTGTGTCCATCGATCCAAGAGCTGCTATTTGCGATCTTTTCAAAAGTATAAAATTCTGCTGAAATCCCGCTGGGGAACTTCGCACAGAATAGTGTCGCATAGGCACGTACACCTTCCAACTACCAGCGCTGGCTGAAGAAAATCTCAACTGAATTTTAAAGCGAAAGGGAAGCGTCGGAGCGAAACCGGTCTTCGAATCTGGACTGCGGCGGTCAGGCACCTACGGCAGGACCTTCAGGCCAGTGTCACACCAATTACCTACCTTTTACCTTCAATCAAGACGTGAGGCGGCCACAGAATCTTATGGCAAAAAAAAAAAAATAACAGTACCTTCCTACGTGGTTATTTATTTCGAACCCTATCTACCTATGGAGGGCTGGTCATCTACCGACCTAGTGCCGCAATGGGTCCTGGCCTCCTCCACATACTTGCGCCACTCCCTCCGATCCGTGGCTTTCTTTCTCCAGCTAGTGAAACGTCCCATGTCTTCCTCAATTTAGTCGATCCACCTTTTCTTTGGCCTCCCGTGTGGTCTTTTCTGCTGCGTCTTCCAGTACGTCATCACCTTGGGTGTCCTATCCTCGCCTATCTTCTACGTGTCCGACCCACCTAAGGCGTTGTGACTTCACGTATCTCACTATCGTCTCACGGTTGATGAGAGCCTCGAGCTTGTGGTTCATGCGGGGACGATAGGCGTCATTGTCCTTGATAGGGCCGAACACTTTACGTGGCACTTTCCTTTCAAAAACCGCGAGTTTCTGCTGTTCTCTCGCCGTTAGTGCCTATATTAGGTGGCTACTGGTCGGATGATGGTCTTATATAATGGACAGGTTCGATTTGATGCTTAGGTGCTTTGAGAGAAGAAGATTCCTTACCGAGTAGTAGCATCTGTTGCCGGCCATGATTAGTGCATTTACTTCTTCCTCAATTTGGTTTTGAGCCGATAGTGTGGAACCCAGATACTTGAAGCCGCTGACTCCTTCAATTTTATCCCCAGCTACCCTGATATCTTGCGGTGACATAAGATGTCGCTAGCTGGCAAGATATTTGGTGTTATCTGGGTTGATATGGAGTCCATACTTGACCGCTTCGGTTTTCAGAGATTCAGTAAGCCTAATATCGACTGGTGATCACTATGTCGTCAGCATATGCCGCTAGTTGACTGGTGTTGTAGTCGATTAGGCCCTTTATCCCTACATTGCGGATAGCAGCCTCAAGCGTCAGGTTCAACACTATGGTCGATAGGGCATCCCTCTGCCTAACTCCAGAGCGCACTTCAAAGGGGACCGAGATTTCGTTCTGTATAGCAACCACAGATTTGGAGTGTGCCATCGTTGCCTCTATCAGTCTTACCAATTTAGCCTATATTATAAACATTCGTTGATCAGTTCAATTCGAAATTTATGATTTTTCAGAAATTTGAAATTTAGTAATTAGATCTGCATTAAAAACAAGCAATGACATTTATCGCCGCTCTCGAATAGCTTAGCATTCGCCCAACACGTTAAAGGGCGGCAATTAAACTGTTGTACATTACATAAAACACCACATAATCTCAGACGCCCACGTTGACAGAAAAATAGATGTACGATTGTGACAGCGGGGAACTCCTCTATACCGCCGGATCAAAGTTGAAGTTGCCTCAAATCTTGCTGCCGCCGTCCGTCGTCGTGGAGTTGGCAGAGCGCATCTTCGGAGCGGTATTTTTAACTCATTGTACCACGAGCAGCCCAGGGCGATACTGTGCTGTCAGTTATCAGCAGTCACTAACGAAAGTGATGAGACAATAAGACCGCCAGCCGCGCGCGGGACCGACGACCGGGACTTTCGAAAGTGAGGGTCATCCAAAGTGAAAAGTGACCAAAGTGAAAAGTTATACTGACACGATCGGAGGACTGCGATGGTTGCGCAATGCATCATGTGTAGTCGACTCTGATTATTTCGTGCATTTTGTGGTGTGTTTGAAGAATTTGAAACAATGACGTGTTGTGATTGCTGCGTCGGAGTCCCTCCGATCCGACCTCCTATTCATCTGAGTGATCAATCGGATTCGCTCAAAGTAAGTGGCACATCGGCAGTTACAATGATAGATGCGATTGATAAACCTTATCATAATGCAAAGGAAACTCGCTAATTGTTGAATGAATCACATTTTAATGAATGAATAGGTACACCGTTATTAAAGTGATAAGTATCATTAAAAATATAATGAGATTATTTTTTCAGTTCAATCTTTGAATACATTTAAGGATTATTGTTTTTAATTTGCAGAATTTTTTTCTTGCTGTGTTTTTAAAAGAGATGTTTATAACAGTGGCTGCTGAAATAAAATGTGAACGAGGCATAATATAGAATTGTTTAATGTTACTCACGCGCCTCACAGTTGGCAGTGCTCCGTAACATTTAGATTCAGAATATTTGTGCCCACTATCGAAGATGAAAACTGATTCGAAATAGAAGCGACAACTTCTAGACCCTTCCATCTAGAAAACAATTATATAAGGGTGATTCGTTAATTTAAATCTTTGACATGGTGGTTAAGATGTAGGAAGAAAATTTATTATATTTTAAACTTAAAAGTCAATTATTCATGGCAGTAAAATCCTCAGAGAATCAACTTAATTTTCTTTGTTCTTGTTTACTGTTAATATGTTTTTCATCCCCCCATCTCGGAAAGAGTATTTTTGCTATTCGATATCTGACCGCCAAAGCCGTTTTTATCCGCT
Source organism: Schoenobius gigantellus (assembly GCA_963935595.1). Classification (NCBI taxonomy): domain Eukaryota; kingdom Metazoa; phylum Arthropoda; class Insecta; order Lepidoptera; family Crambidae; genus Schoenobius; species Schoenobius gigantellus. The sequence continues at coordinate 13,827,492 of OZ012558.1, forward strand.
TGAGGTTAAAGTAAATTTTAATTAAGAACATCGCGTGCAACTAGGTATGTGATTTCAAAACATCATTAAACCTATGTACTTCCATCTCCATGGTGCCGAATTTATCATACAACTTTTTTAAATTTGTTAAAAACTCAGACTCCGAACCTCCTTCCTTGGTGTGCTTTTGTTTTTATTTGCTTTGCGCTCGCCATTTTATTTTGACGTCGTATTGTTATAAATAAGAAAATTGAAAACAAGTAAAAAAAACGTATTATTTGTTATACATAATTGTGATTGTAAATGTTTTATTATGCATTTAGTCATTTCCTCGCTGAGGGGGATGAAAAGTTACGTATTGCACTCGAGTGCAAAGATTTTTCACCTTGTGGTCTTTTGATTCTCTCGCTAACGCTTTGGATTCTAATTTTTGAATCACGCGCTGCGCTCGTGATCCAATTTTCCAAGTTGAGCACGCGGCTAAAAAGCAACTTTGCACTCATGTATAACAAATAACCATTTTCGCTGTTTTTAAAAATTCACAGAAAAGAAGCTATCATGTAGAGCAGGATCAAATTTATGACTCATAGCTATAGCCTTCACACAGCTTACTTCGACTTCGGCTACTCTACACATCTAAAAAGTATCACGTTCAGTTTTTAGCGCATTTTTGAATCACAGTTGTTGATGGTCTATCACTGAAATAACTTTTGAAAGATCTCCCTTTCTTACCATAGTTAGCCGAAGTCATATGGTTTTATCTCTCTATTAGGTCTTGAAACTAGAAAATTATAATGATTAGTTAACTTTTGGATTTCACGTAAGAAATAATTATGACAAAAAACATATTTTTGAGTCTTTGTGTTGCTTGTAATTCTCATCAATTTATTCACTCGTAATGCTGCACTAACATTTTAATTTGTTTTTTGAAGTATTATGAACGTCACTTCGTTATTTTGGTTTTACCGGTACACTATCAATGTAAAAAATTAACCAAGCATCATACTATATAGCTATCAAAAATTATCTAAGCTTTTAAAAGTAAATAAAATGATATCATTTATTTACTGAATCCATATTAAAACAATCTGTACATTTGACAGAAAACAGACGACCTTAATGATGTTAATAGAATAATATACAAGAAAATTAATAAGTCGGTGGAGGCGTTTTTTTGTCCAAGACATAAATATACTGTCAATTCATCGTGTTACTATTAAGACTATTTCAAAAGATAGTGTATTTTCAAGGCTAGATCTTTGTATTTTTCTTTTACAACAAAAATAATGTTTTTCGTAATCTAACAGGTGTGTAACGGAATTGAGACATTTATTATAACTGACTTGTTATAAACGTGACGTATTTTATTTTGTTTACTAGTTTGATGTTTCAAACGTGTAATATTCATGCTTGTATCATCATGTTCTATAACTGTGTCATTTGAGGACTGATCATACGAACAATAAAACCATCAACTTCTAAGATTAAGCAAAATAATGCAATGTTTTAAATAATAATCCAAGTACTAAATTCGTTTAAAACTTTCTTGTAAAGTCCTTTGGCACTGAGTATTTTTAAATTATATTTTATTCCTAATTTCATTTTAAATATAAAATAAATCCTATATAACTATACAAAGGCAGAGAAATTATGACGCGCTCAAGCTGTTTTTTTTACAATTGAACGATAATGTTAGTCTTATTAATATAACTTGATTCTTGTCAAGCTATATACTAATTGACCCTTGGACCGTTCTTACGTCGCTTGTATTAGTGGCGGTTTTCATAATGTAAATGTAAACATTATTATGGAAGATTTTTTGGATTGTTTTGTTAAAAATTTTTGCCCTACACAAACAATTACCACTACCAATAATTATCGTTGGTTCTACAAAAGCATATTAAGAACTAGCACATCAAAAATTTCACTACAAATTGTTTAGACTACAGAGTACGGGAGTTAAGTGTCAATGAAAATTGACAGGTTTTATAAACACACGTAAACAAACGTTTCCTTTGAATTGCTCTCGGTAGTGTCTGCAGTAAATAGATTCTCTAGATATTATAGCTTGTATATGAAACGATTTCTACATACTTACTACATAGAATGTTGAAAGCTTAACTCAAAAGCTTGCGAATACCGGCTACAGTAATCTCGCAGCTTGCGGGCTGATGCCTATCTATTATTAAGGGATCAAGACTTGTGCGTAGGCGCAAGTAAAGTGCAATCTTTATTCTAAATCTCAAGTAAAGTGCATAAACAAGATATATGAGGTGATTCGCGTGGAATGGTACTAGTTAGATATTATTACGCGTATGGCAAGGTAAATAAAAACTTAAAAAGTTTCGCTTAGACATATTTTCTTAAACTGGCGAAATATCTCCTTAGCTGTCTGTGTTCTATGTTTTAATTATCAAAATAACTGGCTTCTGCTCGCGACTTCGTCTGCGTGGACTTCAGAATTGGGTCTAAAGCTTCGCTCGTTAACAATTTTCAATTTTCCCTCGGGAACTATTTAAGGAATCGGGATAAAAGGTAGCCTATGTTCTTTTCCATGTCAAAGGCTATATGCGTATCAAATTTTATCCAAATCCGTTCAGCCGTTTTTGCTTGATTGTGTAACAAATATCCACACTTTCACATTTATAATATTAGTTGGATATATCACAGTTGCTACTATGTTAATAATAATATTTCCATTTTTATGATTATTGGATACAATAGTTGAACGTGTGATATTTTAGTTTGACAAAAGACAAAAGTAATCTACCTAAGTGTGTTCCAAATTGACAGGAACAAAATTACATGTAAACGCGTTTAACCTTCATCGTATTTAGTGAATGATAAGAAGATGCTAAGTCTTTTATTAGTCTTGATCTATCTTGAGATAGTCTATCTCTTTGTAGTTGAACATTTTCATTAACTTAATTATTGTTTCCTTTCGCGCACACCTGTAAAATGTATATTTAACTTACACGTCTTTGCTGACAATGCCATTCATTATTATCATCAAGGAACAACTCGTGAGCAAATATTATATTAAAAGCTCATAATAGAGCGGCGGCTCTATCAAAGCTTGTAGGAGAAAATTCATTTTGCCGCCACCTTCATCATAAGTAGCTTCGCACTGTAGAACGTCATAAGAAGGATTATCCCACTAGGTTTTAAATGATCACCGATTTTGTAAGATAAGTTGGGCAATTGTATAAATCTATTCTTCATCAACCAAATATTTTATTGAAGCATTTGAAAATAATATGTACTAGTGAACTAAATCTAGAATCAATATTTATTGATTTTGATTTAGAAAGCTTAAATACTTTAAAAAAGCGTTTGATTGATTAGAGAATTGATTTATACAATTGCCCAATTTGTCTCATCAAGTGTCTGATGATAAAAAATTGGGTTCGGCTCAAGAATCACGTGTCAAAGTTGATAACATGCCAATGGTGCAGTCGTCAATAACTCGTGACGATTGACACGTGTCGTTATGCCGTAAATTCACAGCGTAAAATAACACTCGTGTAACAGAGAATCTCGCGCGAAGTGTTACGAGTGTCTCGCGTATAGTATTAGGCCCCTTTTACACAGCAATTTTCTGCAGTGACACAGTCGTGATGCAAACGCTCTGAAGTTATGTTACAGTGTAGTTTGCCTTATGGCCAGTTTCACCAACCTTACCTTAGCCACAGATTAGATAATAGTTTACCTTAGCTTAGGATAAAGTTAAGTAGTATGCTTAGTCACAATCTCATTATTAAAGACAAGAAGTGACAGCATACTACTTTGGATTGTCTTAAACCAAGACAAGGTTAATGAAATTGGTCGTTACGTTAGTGTCTTTTTATGTTTCCCAGATTGTCAAAAAATTATAACCGTCTATCTGGATACGTATATTTGGTTTAAACATTTGAATTATTTAGCCGGACGTTTCGAACGCTTTTCATCATTCGAGGTCACTTTCGTAAAAAATCCGGAAAATGTTGTTACATTTAAAATTTTCTGAATTGTGTTTGGAATCCTGAGGCATAGATTGAGTCTATAAAATTAATAAGATAGTAGGTAATAAGAGTTAAAATTAATTCAATTTAATAAATTATTTTTATAAAAGGAGTTTCCTTATCATCTTTCATTTTAATACTGTTCCAGTAATGTCTATATCTTGTTATATACGTTTCATTTATAATATGATTTTTTGGAGGAGTAGAAATCATACACTTTGCATTTTTTAAATACTTACTAATTAACAGCCGGTTGCACAAAGTTTTACGTTTTACGATTTCGTAAAAAGTAACAACTTAATACCTAAAAATGGGTCGTTTCACTATTAAATATATGATTTGCGCCGTACATTCAACCTTTTTAAACGTAAAATATAACATAAAACTACAATTGAAACTAGATTATGGTGCAATTCTTATGTATTTATGTTGTTACTTTTACGAAATCTTAAAACGTAAATTTGGTGCAACCGGCTGTATGTGTTCTGAGTTCTCATACTTACCAAGCCTTGACCAAAAAGTCTGAATTTTCCGCCATATTTTTCATGTAAAAGTTCGTTATGCGGAAATTACGCCTGACCAGCTGTGTCGTGACTACAATGTCAGATATTTCGGTGACACTATTTTTAATCGTCAGGAAACACTGCATCACCACCATCGCCCTTCGTAAAAGTAATCTGTTATCACGGCAGATTCGAAGTGAAACCTTTTACAGACTTTTATTAACTCATTTAAGTTTGACCCACTTGCCAGTATCCGATTAGGCTGAAATGTGGTGTACACCTTTAGTTCCGATGACAATGCAATGATGCATAATTATTATTGTTGTAAAATGGCCGTTGCAACAAAATGGCGGGTTGCTAATTTTTGTACAACCCCCGCAATATCAAATATAGGGGCTTGACTTGTAGAATACAGTAGGTACTTTATGAAAAAAATTCAAATCCAAAATAGCCGCCGCAACAATATGATAGATTACATATTTTTGTGTAACCGCCGCAACATGGATATCAAATGAAAGGGCTTCCCTTGTAGAATACAGTACACTATTTAAATATTTGATAAGACTAAAAGTCGAAAATTTTTAAAAGCACGCTTTTATTTACGCGTAGAAAGTGCACTTAAAATGAGAAAATATTTTTTTTACTGATATATTTAAAATCTGTATGACTTAAAAATAAAAGCATGTGGCGCTCATCATAGAAATGGATTATGATGAGCGCCTTACGCTTTTAATTTTAGTCATAAAGATTTTGGATCACATATAGCAGCAAAGAAAAAAAAATTCCCCTTTTTAGTGCACTCTACGGGTAAATGAAAGCGTGCTTTTTAAAAACTTTTTTTTATACAGTATTATTTTTCTATAGTGGATCTAGCAAATAGCATTCCACTTGATGGTAATTGAAAGTGGAGTCCAAATACGAAGCAGGAGCTAGCAAGTGCTTTTCTTACGTTTTAATTTTTCAATCCTTTTTTCAAAACTGTAAATTGAACACATGTATAATACTTAAATATAATTGAGAATTTTTCTTTTATTGTATTACTCATCAATTTAGCCAAGAGACGCCCACTGTTGGACGTACGTACCTTCCTCAAAGATTTCCAAACCGAATGGTCCAGCGCTTATCGCATCCAGTGCGGCTTCCCGCGACCTTCACCCAAATTAATTATTTTATAACAGCAGTTGTTTTTCTTGACTGTACTTCCCCGACATAAAAATAACGATACAAACTGTGTCCATATTCGTGGTCCCATTGAACCCTTAAAATAAATTGCTCTGCGTCCATAAAATGTTCGCCCCCAATACCAACAGCAGTGAAAAAATGCTTTTCATATAATTTGACATTAGTAAATACTGTACGTTGACATAAATTACTACGGACAAGCTTCGAAATCGAATTAAATATCAAAATGTATCAGATTTTGAGGTTAGTTGAGGTAACACTTTAATTCGTTAGAGCAATACTCATAGTCCATACCTTTACAATTATTAAAATATTAATTATTGCAATCAATCAAAGCATAGAACAAGAAATCTCAAAATTATATAGCAAGTCAAAAACACGACGAACTAACAAGCGACAGCCCATACAAGAATGTGAAATTTTCAAATAATTGATTGACATTCTTGTATGGGTTTATTTAAATCGAGACTTAGCAAAATTGCTGCAAATGGACCTTGGTCAAAGTAGACTTCACTGTTGATGAGTTTTATATGTCAACATGTAGAAATTTTATTAGATTTAGTCAAAATTGGTTAAGAATACAACAGACTGGCAAATTATTGATTTAGGATTTTCTTTAAAAATGTGAAATAGATCCATTAATAAATATCGCTTTCACTTTCAATTTAACAGTCAATGGGCTTGAATGCAAGACTCTGAGACACCTGACTTTTTATAAAGCAGTAATGAATTTGCAATGACAATTGACAATGTTTTTTATGCAACTAAATTGGTCAACATGCATGGTTACCGGCTACAGTCGGCTATTCTACACATGGTTCTGTAAGCTTTGCAAATTTACAGCTTTAAAAAGCTAATGCATGTTGCCAACTTGTGACATAAGATGTCAAGTCAATACCCAGTAAAGTCACTGCCTGTTTTAACCTTCAAACCGGAACACAGCAACCCAAGCACCGCTGCACGATTGATTGTGAATTACTTAATTGCTGATTTGTCTTGGTAAAAAGTAATCGGTAATCTGATAATTTGTTAGTCAAACATGCAAAAGCGACTGAACAGATATTAATGAAACTTTGCTCGTAATTAACTTTAAGTTCGGATTTTTAGCTCGGGGAAGGTGTAAAAAATCCTTTGAGCAAATTAATTATGTTGTCCACGCAAATGCAACTGCAGGCGCAGGTTGCTATATACAGAACGAATATTAATATTAATAATATCAAGTGAACACATTTTCTGAATGAAAACTAATCAAACTTCTGCGATTTAGGCGAATAGCTTACACTCATCTGATATTCATTTACGCTTGTGAACACAAATAGCGAGTCGGCGTCGTTATGTCACAGACACGCACACGGATTTGTTATAAATATACGGTTGGAATCGCCACATTTTTCACTCAGCGTCGTGTGGGCAATTTCCTCTTGGCCTTGTGTATGAAATCCAAGATCAAGTTCTGTGGTCGTCTCATGTTTTATGATGAGAGGCATCTGTTTTAAAACATCCGCACTCAAATTGTACATTAAACTATCTCTAGCTGGAAAATGAAATGCTCGATTTGCTTTTTAGTCGATTGGCTCGAGTATTATTATGTCTTTTTATCCAACAGAGACTTTACAGGCACTTATTGACATGAACAATAAGAAATTATAGTTAAAATATTATTATTTTGCTTTATATCTGTATCTGTATACCTCCCAAGGTATTTGCAAATACAAATCTAGAAAAGAAAATTAATCACGATATCATAATTTTATTTAACTATATTACTGCTAATTGACGAGATTTAAAAGTAATTATAGTCGATAATGAACCCTTTTAATTGGGTAATAGGTATTACATTTGTATGTTTTATACAGCTTCATATAAATTATCCTGCATGGTACATTAATGATACTGATGACAAACGTCTAATATGACAAAGGTCCTATAGATAAATTTCTAGCTCCAGTCATCCATGGAAGGAAAATTAGCATCTCCTTCTTTTAATTTCTTCAAGTATATTATTAAATCCACGAAACTAGAAAGGCACAGCATTTCACTATACTTTTATTGCTAGTTCGACCCACTAACTTCTTCACTTGGTTCATTATCATAATGACATAACAATTTATGGTGCTTCAATTTGCAGCCGAATGTTAGCGTCTTTCCCACAAGTGACTTTGACCCGTTCATCGTTCCATTTATCTCTGTGCAAACTGTAATAATATACCGTAACGTGAAGAGCACTACAACCTTAGCTGAAGTTTTAGAGTCAGTGTGCCAAATATGTCATTAGGTTAACGGGGAATCGTTTGTTTATTGTTTTGTAACACTGAAATGAGTGATTCGAAAGTAGTTACTATCCGCGATGTAAACTTTATTTCAATGTTCCTTAATGATTGTTATGCTATATACTAAGTATATGATTTTGAAGGTCCATCTAGTGACTAGATGGACCTTCAAAATCATATACTTAGTACTGATGCAGTAACTGATGGACTAGATTCTAGTTGATCAGTTAGAAAGAAAGAAAGAAAGAAAGAAAGAAAGTTTATTGACCTTTTGAGTAAATAACATAAGAACAAAACAAAACAGATAAGGAGGCCAAATGGTTCCAGCTCAGCTAAAAACTTTTGTTACATCACTGTAACAAAAGCGCTGGTTTTCAGCTGGAACCAGTGGACAAGAACAAGAAGAAAAAAAAAAAGTTAAATACAAGTTATAAGAAAAGAAAAAAACCTTACTGTCTAAGAAAGAAAAATTCCAACAAAAATGAAAAATTTCCAAGAAATTATGGAGCGCGCTCATTTTAATTTGTGGTAATAGTCTGTTCCCAGTAGTTACATTCTAAGTTACATCAATGTAACTTAGAATGTAACTACTGGGAACAGAGCATCGATCATATACTCGTACATAGGATTTGATTAATCTGTATGATATAAACCGATTTACGTTCACCATTTTGTAACATCGTTTTCGAAGTAGCTTTGGTATATTTATCATTTGAATCGACCACCTATTACCTACTTGATAGCTGATGAACATTTTTTATTTTTTATCAAATCCTCCTATTCAATTATCATTGCTTATAACTCGTGGATTCATAAGCAATGATAATTGAATACCCGTACCTAGTTAATTCTTAAAGGCATTCGATATTATAAGTCCAGTAAGCAGAGTTAATTAGATTACAGCAAGTCATTAGTGTGTCGTGTATTGCAAGGATTCAGTACAATAGCCTTACAGTAAAGAACTCATCGACTAGATGCGACAAAGCTAACAGAATTGACCCCTTTTCTTTTTTTGCAGGGACCTGAAATGGTTCGGGTGTCAAAGTTTTATAAGGATGCCAAAAATGGACGCTTTCTACGCTTTCTTCACGAGGACACACGAACATTGTTTGAAACGTTTCGCCGAGGAGTGAAAGAATCTAGTAAGAACGAACTTTTATTCTATCTTCGATTTTTTTTTGCATTTTTATTACAGGATAATTTTTGCATCCCCTGCCATATTTTGTTCTGTCATTCTATAACGGTATTACAGCCAGTTTATGAAATAAAAACAACTTTTTTTTCATTGTTTGTTTGTTTCCATACGTAAACTAAAATGATGGTCATTTGTTTGGTAAATGCACACAGCCTCAGGCCAAGGTCGCTGCATTTTATCAATAATAGGTATTCGTATACGCTAGACATTTTTCGTCGGTTTTGGGACGCGCAGGGCGATGATGAGCACACCCGCCAAGATATTTAGGATTTAAAAGTGGTCGTAATAAACATTTTTAAACCGAGACCTTTTATATTACTCTCTTTACTAATCTTATAATCAATTTTAGCGGAGGGGCCAAAAATAACCCTGTATAATGCTATAACTTAATTAGCCTGTCAGAGCCAGTTGTTGTGGCTCTATTATTCATACAAAATTGCAAAGCTGGGTGTGCCTCGGGGCATAAAGTTCTAAGGCGTACGTCATTTCCCTTCGTTTCCGCTTGTTGCCGATAAATACGATAATACACGGGTATTACAAAATATCGTTCACATCAGACCGCAACTTGCAACTGGTTTATAGGGTACAGTTAAAGTAATTTGTGCCAGTAGAGTAGTTGGCGCAGTTGTATGTAGTTTTATTATCTATAGCTCTTAAACGTAGCCGTTTAAAATAAAACAGTCCGAAATGCAACTACTGTGTATCGTGTGGAATATTCCACAGTTCAGAAGACTGGCTCCATTGCGAGATTGAACTGATGATAATAAATAAAAACTATTATTAACACCGTTTAATTTGATTATTTTTACAGATAATGGAAATTGTCTGGGTTGGCGTGAGGGACCAAACAAGCCATACGTGTGGCAAACGTACAATGAGACCTTGCTTCGGGCAAAGAACTTTGGCTCTGGCCTCATCTGCCAAGGGCTTGCACCAGGCCAGAATACATTTGTTGGTAAGCACGATTTACAGTAAACAGTGAGTTTAAACTTAAATGACATTAGCATTGATGTACATAAAAGAACTAGATAGGTACACGATCGCAGAATCGTCGACCAAGAAGTGTCGGAAACTTTACTTTATAGAAACATGGTTAGCAATATATTGATAGTTTTTAACAAGGTTTCACAATTTAAGACTTTTAAAAACCAAAAAGCTCCGGCACAGTTACGTATGATTCGAGCAAATTTCAAATGAGGTCATGAAAGTCATGTCGGTGGTCATGTTTAACTCGTTCACCCTTTACTGAGAAAAAGAATTAGGTGCATCAAAATTTTACGACCACACCCCTTGCTAATTTTAGGACATTAAAGAAATCAAGTTCATATTTTTTCTTCGAACACACGAATACTTATGAAGAAAGTTAATGCTAAAGGAACAGGTACTTACGTAAAATACAATATTTCATCCTTTTAAGTGAATTACTTGAAGCATTCCCGCAGTTTTTTACTGTAGGTACAGTTCGTCAATGCGTGCGACGTTTGATGCTACGTGTGAACGGAACGAGACTGAAGGAAAACTCTGCTCACTCGTCAAGTTGCACAGAGTTTTGACTCTACATTTATTAAGAGCCCTGTAAACGATCAAATCTGTTTGACTTTGCTTGACAAACTTGGTTTGTTTCATAGTAGTTTGTTTGTCAAACGCATCAAACATCATACCCCTTTTACGAACAAATAAATTTGTCAAACACGTAAATTTGACAAACACGTTTTATCGTTTACAGTAACCTTTACACGTGTACGAGTATCTACATAGTTTTTTTCAACACACTTGCTCGTAAAGTGGATCTAATTTTACCGATTATAGATTCATAAAGCAGCTCATAAAACACGCGTGTATTATAGCCGAGGCACGCATCACAGAGTCCGGCAATGCTGCACTTGCCGGCCGCGCCAGTAACGTACTATATTTTTAAAAGCTAGAGGTAATATAAAAGACATCAACGAACAACATGATTTTTAAAATGATTATTTTCATACCATTATTTAGTTTGTCTAGAAATTAACAATAATAAATTTGTGTTAGGTATTTAATCAAAAAATTCAGTTTATTAGGTATTTTTCCTCACAAGTATGTTGAAAAACGTCGTACGATATACGTGCGTATATTGGTTATACACACGCGGCTTTATTACGAATCTATCTAATTGAAATTCCGCACATACCGCACTTATATTGTATTGTACTATTATAGTCTGTACATCAATGAACATTATACTTAATTTGGTCAATTCTATCAAACCCAACTATAAGTGAAATCGTTATAAGAATGCTTTTGTAACGGAGGTTGGTTTGGTGTTGTTTATTAGTTAATTTGCTCTGAGGATCATCGACAGTGCCGAAGGATGTTGTAAATTAATTGAACCGTTTCACTTCCAGGTATTTACTCACAGAACTGTCCCGAGTGGATCATGACGGAGCAAGCCGCCTACTGCTATTCAATGGTCATCGTGCCATTGTACGATACATTAGGAGCCAACGCATGTGCCTTCATTGTGAATCAAAGTATGTATGTGGGTTTTGAACTTTGTCAGCAATTGTTGTCTAGGTAGCCGACTTAACTGATTTCTGTGTTAAGCTTTTTTGTTTATAAGATTCTTGCGATTATCTTCTAGGAAAGAGGCCCAAATATATTTCATTAAAGATCTTCTTTTACCATCCAATCAAAACAAGCTACGTAGACGCGATGGTATTAAAATTTGTTAAGCTTCAACTCAAAAACTGCTATGCAATAGCGTTTTTGTATAATGAAAATAGATACTATTAAAATTATCCCAAATGATGTATTAGGTACATCAGAACCTTTATAATTCAAGCACCATTACGCTTACATCTAATTTATTAGATTAATTTATTAGAGTTAGCATAAATATTAATTAAATAACAGAGGGGTAATACCTATTTTTATAATTTTACTGAAATATGGTTTGCACACAACAAAAAATTAATTATTTTTTTTGCGGTAAATCATACTAAAGTTTGTAAATATTGTTAAGGCGACGCCTTGATAAACTATTATTTTGAAATCGGGTGCCGCGCCCCGCGCTCCGCTCGCACCCCGGTAAATTTACGCGATGCGACCGACTGGTTCGCTATTTTACCAAATTGTTCTCAAAAACTATTATTTGGCTATTACCAAATTGTTCTCAAAAACTTGGTAAATGAAGTACCTAAATATCAGTTTCAAATGTTTTGTAACTGCGGAGAAAAATTGTAATCCCTGCTGCCCATATTTTTAATGCGTCGCCTTAAAACACTCTTCCTTGGGACCATTTAACCCCTTTTCCGCTTTACGGGTATTTTGATAACACCGTGTATAAAAAGGCGGGATTTGCTTGTAGAGCAAATTGGTGGTCTCTTAATAACAGCGTCTTGCTCCAACAAGACCTAGATTGATAGACTAGACCTAGATCCTTTATGTTAATTTCACATTTCTATAAGGATTTTCTTTATTTATTTGTTATCTCATTATTTCCAGCGGAAATGTCTGTAGTGATATGTGAAGACGACAAGAAAGCCAACCTCCTTTTGGACCAATCGCCTCGGTGCTTAAGAAAACTCATCACCATCAAGGAGGTGTCGCCGTCCACGCACCAGCGGGCGAGGAGTCGAGGCGTGGAAATATTGAAGTTCAGTGATGTTGAAATACAGGGCTCCCAGAAAGACCAGCCTTGCGTGGTAAGTTGGATAATACCATTAACTATTTTATACACGGTTATTATTTTATCACCCTGGAAAATTTAAGGGACGCTTCACGACATGGTATTAGAATAATTTAAATATGAAAAAAAAAATAACTCACTTAATTTTATATTAATTTTCTAAAATATCAAAAAAATGCTGCACTAGTTGAGAGCAGCATTTTTAGAGAATTTTTTTTATTTCATTTTTCTTGTTTTTTATATAATAATGGATGTGTCCTGAAGCGTCCCTAAAATTTTCCAGGGTAATAAAAAAAATACCGTGTATATGGAATCTTTTATCTTTTCAAATTTATTTGTAGTTTTTGGGACAAAAAGTTTAAAGTCATATTATAGGTTCTATATGATATAACTATTTTGTGAAATGTTCAGTTTTATCATAGCTTTTTTATACAATACTTTAATCAGAAAAGTGGCTAACCCAAAAATAAACGGGATATTTTAAAATGCACATCAAACAACTTATCACCCATTATATTTATATTCATCAATTGAATATGTTTTACATATCAAATATTAATATCTACATCATCAACATAACAGCTCATAATACGCCCCCACCGAGGGGCTCGAGCCTATCCTTATTTAGGGTGTTTAGGCCTTAGTCAACCACGCTGGCCCAGTGTGGATTGGTCGACTTCATATACATCTTCTTCGCAGATGTATGCAGGCTGCCTCACGATGTTTTCCTTCACCGTAGTAGCGTCAGACAAAATTCCAAAAACGAAAAACACATTGGTACATTGCGGTTTCGAACCCCGGACTTCCCGATTGAAAGGCAAGTGCCGAGTCCATAGACCTACCGACTCTCCTACATATTAAATATTAACTATGCATTTATCTACCTTTATTTTGTAAAATAGCAGACAAACTACTGTTTCTCGTAATTTTACTGTGCGCTAGTTATAATACCTTATTCAGATTTAAATGGGGAGATATAGAAATGTACATTTGTCTGTATATGTACATTTATCTGCGAAGAAATTCAATGGTATATATGTAGCCTCGAGCCCCTCGGTGGGGACGTAGGTATATGATCTGTGATGATGATATAGAAATACAATATGTACATTTGTCTGACGCTCCTACGGTGAAGGAAAACATCATGGGGCAACTTGCACTTACATCTGCCAAAAAATTCAAAGTCGATCAATACGCACTGGGCCAGCGTGGTGGACTAAGGCCTAAACACCCTAACTTGGGATAGGCTCGAGCCCCTCGGTGGGGACGTATATGAGCTGTAATTTTGATGATACAGAAGTACCGATAGCGCTTTCTAACAGAGAATGCTCAGCATTAAACTACGAGTAATTTATCAAGTTAATACGGAACCAATGAAACCAACATTTAGAAGGAAGAGGAAGACCCGAACACAAAAGGCTCTTGTAAGGTTCTCGATTGAGGAAACAGGGAGTAAAAAACTCTAGGGCCCTTTATTACATTGCCATTTTTTGCGGCTTTTTGCAGCGATATACTCGCGTTGGAAATGCGATGCAGCTGCGATACTTAGCACTTAACTTGAATAAATTTAAAGTCTATATCAAGGCATATTATAAAGTGTCTGATTATATGACAGATAAAACTGCTTGGGATTGACAAAAAATGTGATAATTGACGTTCAAAGGGTGTTAACACTTAGTGATAATGGGATAAATTTCATTCGAGTAACTGTTCCATTCACACCGACAGGCATTTCTATATTATTAAAAAAATGTTTGTGAAATATAATAATGTAATGTTGGCATTTTAAAAAGGAAGACAAAAAAATACAAGACCTTCCGAGTTTCTTGCCTGTTCTTCTCGAGAAGGCTCTCCCAATTTCCGAGCAGGTGTAGAGTCAATTTTTTTTTCATTTGACTTGTATTTGCACACATCTTAATAATGGTTGGGGTGTGTGTACATACAAGGATTAAATAATTTAGTTAATTAGAATCTTGGTTGAAGATTTTTATGTTTTTTTTTGACGTCAATAAGTGCCTGTAAAGGTCTATATTGAATAAAGATTTTTGAGTTTGAGTTTGAGTTTATACAGTTGTTTGTATTTTATTATCTGTAAATTTTTGGTCTACATTTTGTTTTATATGTGCGACCAATGCTTTCAAGTATGAGTATATTGTTTTAAGTTTATTGCGAACTTCATTAGCATATTATGGCTGTCAGTACATAGATGTCTAGCTTCAGCGATATACGCATCGATGCAGCCGCGTTTGTATCGCTCTGCAATAAGGTGCAGTGTGCAAAGGGCCTACGGGCGAGTGCCTACTTCTGTGAAACGGCCGAGCGGAACGTGTCCGAAGGGCAAAAATAAAGTAAAACGCCGCTTTTTGCTCGCGTATTGCTTGTGTACGTACTGCGATGGCTTATCTAACTCCTTAGGGTGGGTACTTCGATTCAGGTTTTGAATAAATAGCCTTTGTCGTACCACTCTATTTAGCTGGTATCTTTTGACTGTAGTACCAAACTAATCGGTACTTATATTATTGCTTTATAACTAGTTTGTCTTTACATTTTATTTGTCTCCTATAACCAATATAAGAAATAGTTTATGGTTGGTCGGTAGGGCTTTTGAGTCCACCTACTTAGCTAGCCTAACTTGCCTTAGTTTTCGGCCATTCTAATATAATAAACAAAAAAAAGTGGTTGTGTTTCCTAAATTCAGTGTTTCCTTTGATTGAGGAATACAGTTGAAGCTCGCCATCATTAGTGATGTTGAAGGTCAAGTGCTTCCAACTGTTCAATAAAAAAAAATTGTCAGCTAAACATTGACTGTGAAGTGTCCATTTTCATGAAATATTTTAAAATAATACCTCCATTATTTACACAAGAATATTGCGTTATTCCATTTAATATTTTTTTAGAAATAAAAAAGGTACTTACCTAAATACTTAGCAAGGATTTGGTTTTACAATCAGTTTGTTTGCGTTTGAGTTTCTTTCAGTTGATTACAGTCAATGTTTCATTTAAGAGATAATGAATATGATGACTTTATTTCTCCGGAGAATGTTTAAATAATAAACATTTATTCGGATCATACATACATAGCTAGCATACATATCATACATAACGTTACGAGCAAAACGCTATTAAGTCTGAAAAATTTAATAGCCTTAACTTGGATAATTATTAAATAAAAAGGTGTCAAACAGCCTTAATAACTTCCTAACCACTCCTGACAGCCGCCTAGACCGGACAGCTTATGCACCATCTGCTACACATCTGGAACGACGGGCATGCCCAAAGGCGTGATGCTGACCCACGAGAACGTGGTCGCCTCAATGTGCAGCGTGATCATGCAGCTCGGCGAGCACAGGCCGGCCAAGACTGATGTCATGATATCGTTCCTACCCCTCGCGCATATGTTGGAGCGATGCTGTGAGGTGAGTGTTTGATGAAGTATAAAGTGATGTTGACCCACGCGAGCGTGGTTGCTTCCATGTTCAGCGTGATCGTGCAGCTCGACGAGCACAGGCTGGCCAAGACTAATGTCATGATATCGATCTCATCCCACGTACAAATGTTAGAGTTGAAGCGGTGCTGCGAGGTGAGTGTTCAATATTATACTGATTCCCGAAAACGTTGTCGCCTCCATATGTGATCATGCAGCTCAGCGAACACAAGCTGGCCTAGACTGACGTCACAATGCTCTTCCTGCTTCTGGTTCATATATTAGCGCAGAATTGTTAAGTTGTTCGATTCTCGATGAACTATTACGATTGTGGCCAATCACAGTATAGCCCATGAGTTCTTATGCAAACTGTATTCGCTTATATGCTAAACGACATGATTGGGGCGTAATTAGGCGTACATTTAAACGTGCCCTTTGAAGTAGGTGCGTAGTAGTTCCAGATGTCTTTTTTTTATTTTTGGTCACTGTATACGCTAGTGCATCTGGGTCCTTTAGCAATCGTAACATAGTTACGGTAGCCATAATTATGCCTTAGATTGATCATAGAAATCCTGCTTAATAGTATGACGGCTTAGTTTCCAACTTTTTTTTAACTATCTGTAACGTTCTTTTACAGAACGCTTTGTACATGGTCGGAGGGGCTGTGGGTTTCTACAGCGGCGACATCCGTCGACTCGCCGACGACTTGAGTGCCCTCAAGCCGACCATGATGCCCGCGGTCCCTCGGCTGTTGAACAGACTCTACGACAAGGCGCAGTCCGAAATATCCAACTCGAAGATCAAGAAGTTACTGTTCAATATGGCGTTGTCGGCTAAGGAGTCTGAGCTTAAGAGGTTCGTATTATATTCTGTTTGAAGGTAATGATAAAATAATGTACAGATTAAAGCAATAATTAGGTATTGTTTATTTTTGAAGCAATTACCTACCCTCAAAAAAGGACTGAAATCGTATGCAAATTAAACCCGTTTGCTTGTCTTTGTAAAATATTTTTTTCGACCCCTGCGACAGCATTCGTCAGAAAATTACGAAAAAGCAAAGAAGATAAGTTAAAATGCTAAAATAGTATTAATTTTATTAGCGCCTTATAAAATTTTATAAGCAAATAACGTCACGCACTTTGTAGCCATACCATCAGTCGTTCTTTCAGGCGACTGCGTAAATTAACTGTACTGTATGTAGTATTATTAACTGTGCTGTTTGAAATCTACGTTCATCGCATTAGGGTACTGCACTACGTTTTTTTGATACAAAGCATTATATTACGTATGACGATTGCCAAATCTAGCGTTTCCGTTCAATGCTAGTTCATACTACTGCTATCAAATGGTCAAACTCTATTGAAATTAGTAAATGCTCTAAGGAAATAAGCCATTTTATCGTGGATGGTATTTTTTTAAATAGCGAGACTAATGGCCGTTTTCACCAACCTCTTCTTAGCTTAAGGCACTCTTCAGTGGCATGCTGTCACATTCTTTTCATTAAAGACAAAAAGTGACAGCATACGTCTTAAGGGCTTCTTAAGCTAAGTTATGGTTGGTGAAATCGGGCATAGGGCACATTTTTATATAGTTGTGTCATGACGCGTCATCGTCAACACACAACGACACGAGAAATAATTAATATTTCTGTACCTATTTAAAATATTTTCAGTCGTTGTGCTTCATTGCTGTGTTTTTCGAACAGGGGCATAGTGCGAGGCGACTCGATCTGGGACAAGTTGGTGTTCCGCAAAGTGCGAGAGGGGATGGGTGGCCGCTTACGTATCGTGGTGGTGGGCTCCGCTCCTCTCGCCGGGAACGTGCTGACGTTCGCAAGATGCGCTCTCGGCTGTCTGGTGAGTTGGTCTGTTTATACAGCGTGCATGGAGATAGTTATACGACAATTAATGAAAAAACAGCCTAAACAAGTTTATTTTTCAGTTACTAAATAAATTTTGTGTGCTTGTTCAGACAAGCAAACAGGACAACTTTCACTATACCTACGACCAACTTGGAAATCGCAAAAAAAAATCAGCTGTTCCATACAAATGTTCAACATTCACTCACTGAACCTAAGATGTATGGAACAGCTGATATTTTTTTGCGATTTCAAAGTTGGTCCCATTAGTGAAAGTTGTTCAGTTTGATCGTCTGAACGAGCACACAAACATTTTTTAGTAACTAAAAATAACCTTGTATACAAGATGTTTGGTACACATACCCTATCTATCAAGCCGAAAACTAAGAAAGAAATAAAGAAAAAACATTTATTCGGCACACAACATTGATAATTACAACAAAAAAAATTTACTACACATGTTAACAAAGGTAGTCATATAAAAGTTATGGCGTCATCGAAAATTAATTTTCTGATTCCCATTTTTTGACAGACCCAATAATATGTTTGGGGGATTTCAAAATAAATTGTACAATTTAAAATTTTCAATGACGTCATAACTTTTATATGACTACTTAGCTATGTTGACATGGAATATTAACATTAAAAATTTGGAAAATTGTTGAAAATTAAATAAAATGACAGGAATTTCCCATTTTTATACGCAAAAAGATGTGAAATCGAATAGAATTATTTATTAAATTTGGAATTAATTCAATTATTGCTCAAAAAAGGTAATGTTTAACTAAAATCATAGATATAGACGAACTATTTTGCATCAGTTTGGGAATAGACAAACTTTTTTGCTTATGCCTCATTCAAGTTCAAAATTATTTTTTTCAAGTTTTGGGCTCTCTCAAGTTGAGAGCGACTTAAAGTTTTGACGTTAATTAATGGAATATCAAGAACAGTATCTTAAGATCGATCTCATACATGAGATGCGATTATTACTACGAGCCGTCACCCATAATTGAATCAAGTAACAGTTGAGCATTAGTGATGTGTAAGGTTGGGTTCAGTTTAATTCATTAGCATTGAAGTAGAAGGCACCAAAGTAAACGACTCATTTATATTATATACTAGATAGACGAACTGTTCTGCATTGGGGCTCGTATATTGTTTATCTCTATTCCATATTTATTTTTAAGGATTTTATCCATATCCAATTGGATAAAATTAGTCCAATCGGAATATGTACCACTACATAGGTGCAATCTAAGAGACGTTTTTTTCAATTAAGTACCTAGAAGGCCTACACAAGTGTGTACGTGTAGTAGGACTAGTAATATCAAATTCACCTTGGCACAGAAATCAGAAATATAATTTTGTCGGCAGATTTGGAGGTCGTTAGGAATATTTAATGTCAAATTGAGAGTGTAAAGGGTTTCGAATAACCAACCTCACGGCATTGGCGGATCCAGGAAGTACAGTCCCCATTCCAGATTTTTTTGGAGTACAGCTAGTATTTTTAGAATATTCCTACACACCACTAACATTATACATCTATTTATAAATGTATGTTTTCTCAATATTGCGATCAACACTATGTAGACATGCAACAATGTAGTATTCCAAGGCTGTAACACAAATATACAACATTATTCAGTACATTTTAAATAAGATACGAGTATGATTATGATTTCTATGTCTGTGAAATCTTTCTTGGCATGAAATCAGATAAGTTGAAACTGTTATAGGAACCACGAGTACTATCGACGTCTGTAATGCTTCATCAGGTTTGCAGCCTGCTTGTATTCCAACTTTGCTGTATAGTGTGAAAACGTAATTAATGTCAATAAATAAATGACGCTATTCAAATATATTTTCGCAAATGTAGGTATTAAAAAAACGTCATTACGATACAAGTGCGGAAAGTATGTCATTTCTGCACGAATACCCGATTGTTGACCCAAGTTAACGAGTGGAAATGACGATTCCGCACGTGCATCAAATGACGTTTTATTAATACCTACATTTGCGAAAAATTATTTTAATAGCGTCATTTATTTATTGACATTAATTACGTTTTCAATAAAGAAAGAAAATTATTTTATATTAAATTCATGTATTAATGGTATTTACGCTATAAAATTGTCATGTATACAAAAACTTTTTGATTAATAACCTCCTTCATGGATTTGGAGATTGTATGCAGAAAGGAAAACAGAAAGCACTACCTAGTGCGGAAGAATAACTTTCCGCAAGCAAAACACACATGGAGAAGTCTACTTTTTGAGCAAATGCATTGAAAAAAATTGTCGTGACCAGATGTTGTTTTATTCTTGAGATTTATTTGAACCGTTTTTTTTCCAGATTGTGGAAGGCTACGGTCAGACAGAGTGCACCGCGCCGGTCACTCTAACAGTTCAGGGCGACCACGTACCTGAACATGTCGGGCCTCCCGTCGCTTGTTGCAAAGTGAAGGTAAAGAGCCCTGTAAACGATCTTAAACATGTTTGTCAAACTTGCTTGACAAACTTCACGTTTTCATCAAACACGACGTCAATCCAGATACTTTTCAAACACATCAAACACGTACAGTTCGTTTGTCAAACACAGCCCTAAACGAACAAACATGTTTGTCAAACACGTAAATTTGACAAACATGTTTGATCGTTTACAGGGTCCTTTAGAGACGTGGGAACTGAGTACGAAATATCGAAATTTGATTAATCCACCGGATAGAAAACGATAAAAATTTTGCTTTGTCGAAGAAACAAAAAAACTACTGATATAAAACGATTTAAAGATAGGGAGAAGGGCTCGCTACGCGTCACCATAATTTATGACGTATGACGTCATAAATTATGGTGACGCGTATGACGTCATTCGACCTCTCAAATGAATATAATATTGTATGTCGTTGAGGATTTTTGATTGTGCCAAAAATAAAAATACGTGTCTGATATTTTTTTAACAACTTTCACGTCGGAAATTAAAAGAAAATAGTTTTCATTTGTACAGTGACACAATGTGCTACGAGTATTTCAAGCGCCAGTACTATGTTGAAATAATATAATTATTACTAATAGAATTTGCATATATTTACCTAGGTACTGGTTTAGTTTCTTGTAATTGTCGTTTTTCATGACGGTTGTTGAAATAACATACCCAACTTTATCTAAATTAACTTTAATTACAAATTAAACACACTGTTAGATGCAAGTATTTGCCTGTTATAAAAGAACTTATTTTCGTTTTGGCTGCGTTTTCCTTACATTCTCTAGTAGTTTTTAAATAAAAAAGAATAATATTAGCTAATTTAACAATTTATTTATTTTCACTTTATGAATCTAAAACGAACATATTCAACAAATCACAAATATATTGGATAGGACTTTACATTTTATCTTCCTAATCTGTGTACCTACTTGTCTCAAGTACCGAAAAATACAACATCTGTAATGTTATATGTCCAGCTAGTGGACGTGCCCGAGATGGAGTACTACGCGGCACAGGGCCAAGGGGAGGTGTGCGTTCAGGGTGCCAATGTATTCAAGGGCTACTTCAAGGAGCCCGATAAGACGCGGGAAGCCATCGATCAGGATGGCTGGCACCACACGGGCGACGTGGGAAAATGGCTGCCCGTGAGTACGCCTACCGTTTATTTAAAGGCTACGTCAAAGAGCCTTAGCCTGACGTCAGAAAGTATCTGCTCGTGAAAACACCCTGTATAATAGCTCAAGGGCCGCTCCAAGAAACCTGATAATACGCAGGAAGTCATTGACCAAGATGGTTGACACCATGCAGGTGATGTCCAAAACTGCCTGCCCGTGACGAGAGTATATAGCCTGCATACCTACGCATCAATTTTTTTAGACAGTTTTTTTAAATCATCGCGTTCGTTTACGCTTGCCAATCAATCGATGAGTAAAATAAAATTCGCTCCTGTTTCGTATGTGTATGATGGTTTTAGAGAGTAATATACTTAAAAGCTATTTGAATATTTCTTTTGATACCTACTATATGCTAGCAACCATTTTTGAATCATTCGCCTGGACGGAATTGTCATTCGTCTGGGCGTCGAGCTATCGGTTTTTTTAATTTGCCGACATCATAAATTATTGGTTTGGCATCGAGCGAGGTAAAATTTCAAACGAGCGATTCAAAAATAGAGCACTTGATGAAACGATAGCGATGGATTTAAGTATTAATTAACTGACAACTAACTTAGTGCTTCGCTTTTTTTTATCAGAACGGCACACTGAAGATTATTGACAGGAGAAAACACATTTTCAAGCTGTCACAAGGCGAATACATAGTTCCTGAGAAAATTGAAAATATCTACATTAGGAGTCAATACGTCGAACAGGTGTTCGTTCACGGAGAATCTTTAAAGGTAAGTATCGTATAACAATTGCGAAGTACTTACTATTCAGCTATAGCTACTGTGCGAGACTACGAATAATTGTATCCTACTAACATTTTTAGCTTCTCGACGTTCCTTAACGTGGTTTATTGTTTCTTTCTACTGTCATATTATTGAAATTAAAAAAATATAAGTATTTAAAAATATAAAGCCAACAACATAGTTTATCACAGTACCAGTAAGTAATGTATTCAAATGTTGCAGATTATAATCTGTAAATTTTACGTTATTATATTCTGTAATAATATATTCTTCACATCAAAAAGTCTATGCTGGACATAAATATTATTTGTTATCTGCGCACACGTAACATTATAAAACACACTTTTGTTTTGTTCTTTTCACGTCTTTTTTAATACTTTCGCCTTTTTCTTTAAACAGGCTTAATTGTAAAACACCTGCAACCTCTCAGGATTAGATAGCTAACATCATTAACTACAACGTTTGTTTGTTTAGATAACGTTTAGATCACTGAATAAATTGAACAAAAATAAATTTTCAAGTTTCTATTGCAATGTTGTGACATTGATAAGTCCGAGGCAAGTGCCTACATTTCTTATTGAAATATTGTTTCGGGCGATAACTGTTTTACCCCCCTAAACCTTTACGAAATTAGACAGTGTTGATCTCATTAGATTCAGTATACCTTAGGCTATGTTTGTACGTTTTGCTTTTTTTGTAATTCGGAATAATTTAGTCAAAAAAGATAAAAATGTTCAAGGTAGTTTTTAAGTCTAAAATATGGATATTAAGATGCTAATATTTTTTTTCTGAGCAATATTACTTCAAAATCAAAACGTACAAACCTAGATCTTCATTATATCTACAACATTTCCAAAAAATATGAAAATTGGACTATGTAAAGAGGGAGAAAAGCGTTATCGCTTTTTGTATGAAAATTTACAGCTTCACAATCCTCTTAACCCTATACTTTGATTGCCTATCTATTAACCTACCCATCTTAATAATTAATTAAATATTCCCTTCAGTCGTGCGTGGTGGCCATCGTCGTGCCCGACGTGGACGTCGTGAAGTGTTGGGCGCTCGAGAACGGCATCAAAGGCACCTCCTTCTCCACGCTGTGCGAGGACGAGCGCGTTAAGAAGGTCATTATGGACGACATGCTGCAGTGGGGGAAGACCGCGGGGCTGAAGACCTTTGAGCAGGTGAGATGGTGTATTCATAAGTTGTTATGATCGATTCTCTCGAAGACAAGTGAATATCATGAAACGCGACATGATAAAACGATAAATCGATATAACTATGAAAATATGTTGAATATAAGTGGTTTCCTTAAAATTTTATCGACATTAAATTTATTAACAATACACAAAATAACAATAACAATATCCAAAACATACACAAAACTTCAAGATAGCTGAAAAATCCAACTTTTTGACAGTTCATATCAATATATCATTTTATCATATCGTGTTTCGGTGGTCATGCTAGGAGGGCTGACGTTGTCATCATCATCATCATCATTTCAGCCAAGAGACGCCCACTGCTGGACATAGGCCTCCCCCAGGGATCTCCAAACCGATCGGTCCTGCGCCTCCCGCATCCAGCGGCTTCCCGCGATCTTTACCAGATCGTCGGTCCACCTTGTGGGGGGCCTACCAACGCTGCGTCTCCCGGTACGCGGCCGCCACTCAAGGACCTTTCCGCCCCAACGGCCGTCAGTCCTGCGAGCTATGTGTCCTGCCCACTGCCACTTAAGGTTTGCAATTCTTTGGGCTATGTCGGCGACTCTAGTTCTTCTACGGATCTCTTCATTTCTGATGCGATCGCGTAGAGAAACCCCGAGCATAGCCCTCTCCATTGCCCTTTGAGTGACATTGAGCCTTCTGATGAGACCCATTGTAAACGGCCACGTCTCAGTTCCGTACGTCATCACTGGCAACACGCACGAATTGAAGACTTTCGTCTTAAGACACTGCGGTAAATTGGCCGAGAATATGCTGCGTAGCTTCCCGAACGCTGCCCAGCCGAGTTGGATTCGTCGATTTACCTCTTTCTGGAAGTTGGACTTACCGAGCTGGACTATTTGTCCCAGGTAAACATATTCGTCAACAACTTCCAGTGTAGAGCCGCCAACCTTCACAGGAGTGGGTACTACATGGGAATTCACCATAATTTTGGTCTTGTCCATGTTCATTTTAAGACCCACTTGTTGGGAAACTCTACAGAGGTCTTCGAGCATTGTGCCTAGATCTTCCACGGTCTCAGCCATGACTACGATATCATCGGCAAAACGAAGGTGAGTCATGTACTCGCCGTTTATGTTGATGCCGAGTTCTCTCCAGTCCAAAAGCTTAAATACATCCTCCAGCGCAGCTGTGAACAGCTTCGGCGATATAACGTCACCTTGTCTCACACCGCGCTGAAGTCGTATTGGTTTCGAGTTCTGGTCCTGAAGGCGGACTGACATAGTGGCGTTTCCGTACAATGACTTCAACACTTGGATGTACCGGTAGTCTATTTGGCACCTCTTTATTTTTTTTTTCTCTGGGGGGAAATGCGTAACCGCACCGTACCCGCCGTTGGCTAGACGGCGATCGTGTGTGGGGCTCTCCCGGCAGAGTGCCAGGCCTACCCACTAAAACCCCCCGGTGTTCTCCCTGCCCTCTTGGGCGCGCTAGGTAAGGTCCACACTGCGACTCCACTACCCACGCGCCCGGGCAAGCCCGACCAGCTGGTCGGGCTATCGCCAAGGGGGGATTGCCCGAGAACACCAGGGCAATCCCCAGACGGAGGGCCTTACGGCGGCGTGCACGGGGCCAACCATGCATGCAGGCCTTCACGGCAGGGTCACTAGACGGGCATCGCTTGTGCGAATGCCCGCCTTCGCCTGCCTATCCGTCTGCGGCGGATGGGAGCGGCTTGACGATCAGCCTCCCGCTCCCTCTCCGCGGCCTCCTTCTGCGAGATGACATCCTCGCAGAAGGAGGCGACAGCCCCCCATTCCGCCTCGCCGCGGAGCATGGCCACGACCATGCTCGGCAGCGAGAGGTTTGCACCTCCCAGTGCAGCGTTGAGTTCGCTGCGCTGGCGTCGCCAAGCCGGGCACACCAATAGTGTGTGCTCGGCAGTGTCATCGGGAGCGTCGCAGTGATGACACTGCGGCGTTTCCTCCCGACGGGCGACCCGGTGCAGGTAGTGACCGAAGCAGCCATGCCCGGTCAGTACCTGCACCATGCGGAATGTGAGGCTGCCCTGCCGGCGCCCAACCCACTCCTCCAACACCGGACGAATCGCCTCGATCGTCCGGTGGCCAATTTGGCACCTCTGGAGTGACCTAAGCACGGCCCAGGTCTCGACAGAATCGAAGGCTTTCTCATAGTCCACAAACGCCAAGCATAGTGGCAGATTATACTCCTCGGTCTTCTGTATAACCTGCCGCAGCGTATGAATGTGGTCTATGGTACTATAGCCTTTACGGAATCCGGCTTGTTCGGGAGGCTGGAAGTCGTCAAACCTGCGCACGAGACGATTCGTGATGACTCTCGAGAACAGCTTGTATACATGACTCTGACGTTGTGCAAGAACAAAATCATGAAATAGGTACGTAGAGTCTGACACACGAAACATGAACCTGACATTTTTTCAAGTAGCAACACTGATACAATGTCCCCATGTAGTTTAGTTCAACATGGTGATTTTGATACTTTGTAATAAACAATTTCATAATATTTTTCTCTTAATTTCTGTCGAAATATTACATATATTAAGTAATTTTAACATTAATGAAATCCAAATGCAGCGATTTCTTATAAAAGGTTCATTGTTGGAAGTTCATTGAAACTAAACATTACCTAATATTTAATTTTAAAAAAGTATTCCTACTATATTCAGTACTCCTTTTTTTCCTACTATATTCAGTAGAATATAGTAGGAAAAAAAGGAAAAAAAGACAATCCTTTCACAAATTTAACATTCTAAATGACTACATACTTAAATAAAAAATATTAGAATATTTCAAGTATCAAAATGTATTTTACCTTCTGTAGACAGTATTACCAGAGCTAGAATATGCCGCTAATTATTTGAATTTGCCGCTTTTTTCCAATCTCATGTTTCGTGTGTCAGACTCTATACGTATAGTATGCCGTGGAGGTTTGACCATAAACTGAATGCGTTCGGGATATTTTGTTTTCGATAGCCTGCTGGATATTGTATAGTATAAGTGCCTCTTTTTTGCTACTTCTTTAATATACGTCAATTCATAAATATGTATTAAGTATACAAAGTCCCCCGTCTCGTCTGTCTGTAGGTTCGCGATGATCTTAAACGCTACTGAGCGGAGTTTAATGAGATTTTCACTATGAGTTAGAATTTTTTTACGGATGGTTTATTAATAGAAACAATAAATAGTTCATATACTAAGTAAAAAAGTAAAATCTTGCAACCAAGTCGTCGAAAAATAAATGATGCTTACGCGAAAATGAAAATTAAAAATACTCGAAGTAGCGTGGTACCTAATATGTTACTTAAAATGTAATTCTTTACCTACAAACTGGAACAAAGCAATGCAAGCACCGCTGCTTTGCTGCAGAAATAGGTAGAATGGAGGTACCGGCGCAAACGATTTAGTTTTGAAAAAAAATTGTTGTTTTTAAGAAAATCGATTCTTTTTGTTTCTGATGTAATTTTGATTTTGTTAAGTGTTATCATTTTATATGTGCAGAGTAGTTTTTTTGGTTTATGTTAATTCATTTATTCATAGTCGTGTTTCTTAAAAATCCTTTTATTCCCAATATCATTATGACAAAATGTAATTTTTATCATTTTGCGCTTTTACCATTTTGCTCTCTTACCGATATGATATTTTACCAATGTGCGCTTTTGACATTATGCTCTTTTACCATTTTACTCCTTTACCATTGCCATAGTTACAGAATCTCCCTCTGGTAAATACTAATAAATAATGATTCAGACTAATATTAGTAATTTTCTGATCTTTTGGTTATCAAACAAATAGACATTCAACAGTGTATGCTAATTAATCTGCAGTTCTAACTCCTTCCACGCATTAATTGTTTTCTTATACTTAAAAAGAATTATAGTCGGATTGTTTAATCTTAAAACTTTTATTGCCTTAACAAATATTTTCATTAGTATTACTTACACTAAATCTCATCGTTTATGGCGCGCTTATTCTAAAGATAACACAATATTTCTTTGTATGCTACTTCTGCCTAACTGCTACTGATAATAAATCTTTTTGTGTTAATTAGCATTAATATTGTTTAATAGCAGTGTATATTTTTATATGTTTGGGAATTTGTTCTAGATGAGATGTTTAGCATTGCGGAATTAACTTTACAATATTTATTTTAAAATGTATGCCATGGATAATGTTGCCTGATTCGACTAGCAATAATAGTTTTTCAATAGAAAAGGAATAATCATATTGTTGACGGTATCGTGGGTCGGTGGCGGGTTCGAAGCGCCTCCCCACGTTGAAACCGTGACCCCTTGCTCAGCGGGTTATATTCCTCTTTTCTTGGTGGCGATAAATGAAAAACTGAATTGAGTTAATTATACTATTTAATTCGACAATCTGTCTTACACTGACGTAAACTGAATCTATTAGTGAACGCGACAATTTCACTATTAATTTTCTGATCGTGTGCTTTCTCGAAGAGAGCCGGAAGCGAAGAGAGAATGAAGTAATGTCATAGACAATACATTATAAATATTATAGAGCTTATCATAGAGTAATTTAACATTTTTATGGATTATGAAACTATACAGCCAAAACAATGATTGACTTTCTCTGAGCAGACTATCTGATATAAATTAAATTAAAAAACATGTTAATTTTCAATTAACACATATTAAAGCATCGTCTACATAGTGTTGTAATGAATGTTACCAATTCATAACATTATTTGTTCCCAGGTGAAAGACATATATCTACACCCGGATCCATTCTCGGTCCAGAACGGCCTACTCACGCCCACGCTGAAGGCGAAACGACCAGAAATCAGGAGTTACTTTAAGCCACAGATAGAAGACATGTACAAACATTTGGCATAACATTGGCGATATAGTCTGCACATAGAATAGTGATTTGATATTTATGTATAGGGCACGCTTACCTTTGTATTACAGCGATGCTGTAACGTACTTTTCGGTTGTATAAAGAGAGAGAAAGAGAGAATCAGCAGTTTTATGATATCGATAATGTAAAAACGGCGATGACAAGTAATTTGATACCATTAAGTTATTTTCATTGTTAATATGGTTATGTAGAAGTGAGGTATTTGGTTTTCCAAAAAGTTTGAAATATTGATACATTCACGCACTTTCCTACATTGTGTGTTTGATTTAAAAAGAGATTTTAAATCATGTAAGCTTGAGATTTAAAATTTGTACCCACACATGCCAACAGGTAGGTATTTTATCATTTCTGAAGTTATATGTTTTGTGCATCTTATTTGCCTTCGATAATTTAAATGCATATTTCTCACAGTGATTTAATATTCATGTCTTTGCAATCACATCTAACTTTGTACTGGCAATTTACAATTAATATTTAAAACCTATCTTTTGATAGTTTCAATGAAATGTTTTGGGATGTTATTTTAATCGCAATTTAGACAGTGTGCGTACTTAACAACTAACATTGTTAAGTTATTAAAGTAACATCCCACAGTAATGTGTGTTATTATTAAGCATTAAAGCTGTATATAGCCTGTTAAAGTTATCTCGATAATAAAGTTAAATGGCAATAAGACGAAGAAACAAGTGTTTCTTGTGTGTCAATTAAAAATTTGTTACGAATGGAACTGTTGACATGACAAAATCTTATGATTAGTAAATTTGGCGTCTTGTTAATTTGAATTAACTTATAGTAATTTATCAAAGTAGTGCTCTTAACATTTTTCTTTGTAGGTAATCAAAATTTTAAGTTAGTAATTATTGCTTGCGATGGGGATTCTGGTGGCAGTTGGCTTATTTTATTTATTTAACTTAGCAAACGAAAAGCTAGCCTCTAGCAAATCAATATAGAATCAATGCAATTTTAGATTTGAAATTATTTTAATGCTGTCGGCTTTATTTTGGTGATATTTAGTGACAATAGCTTTAAAATGTCTACACTTAGTTTACTCGTGCTAATTTCAAGCTAACTGCTAACAGAATCGCCTCTAAATTGTGAGGAAAAAATACTTCAATTTTATAGTAAGAAATTTACTTGCTTACATAAAGCATTTAGGAAAATTACTTCGGGTGAGTGTTGTGTTATCCTAATTTTGAATCAATCATGGGTTGTTGTTATAAGCAATATATTGATATCGACGTTATAAAATTAGTCAAAATACTCATAGTGTTAAAATTGCAAGAAGTACGCATGTGTAATTTATAACTTGAATTTTATTTTTTACACTCTTAAATTGTTAAATTCAGAAGTATGACTAAAGTTTTAACTTCATGTGACAGCGTGAATACTTAAATAAGTAATGGAATATGCAATTTATCCTTCTAAGTTGTGAATTGAGATTGAATACAAGTTGGCCTAATCGGCACTGATCCAATATATTTCGCGAGTTAGCCAATGGTGTACTTTAGTGTACTTGTATTTGTACAACGGTATATAACGTTGTCCTTGTACAATAGTGTACCTACTTGTATTTGTACAGTGATATACTTTATACCCCTTGAACATTAATCATAAGCGATAAATAGTTCTTTTTATATGGGGCAGCTGAAAAGCATTATGAGAAATTAAATATAGTGCTACACAATTAAATATGTCCCGAGCGATCACCTCTCGATTCGTAGAATAGTATTTGTCTTAGAGCATTAGGGTAAATTCTCTAAGGTATTTGTGGACAAGCAACATAAATTTCGTTATCGAAAAACGAAGAAATGATTTTTGTCGATTTTTCAAAATGTTTTCCCACATCAACTCAGGGTAAGATGTAACTCATCGATATACAATATTTTTCACTTTATCGATACTATAAATAAAGTGTGACTAAATGCCTTGTTTGATTCGATTGTCAATATACAAGTCGAGTTTTACATCCGTATACACTAGCCATCCTAGTTCCAAATTATGTACCATTGTAGTCTAGCTGATGTTCGAGTGATTTGGGTGCAAATACTAATAGTACATAGCGTAAGTAGATGAATACTCGTTCGTACTATGTGCCGTGCCTTTCTACCTTTAATGTTTTGTAACTCAAACATTAATGACGATGCGCGATGGTTGTCAATTTTCTTTTTAGTTTATAAGACGCAGGAATCACGCGTTCTGTTGGTTACGTTAAGTAGGATTTTGTAATTACTACACATTACGTTTTTGCCTTTTGTAATTTTTGCGTGTGCACGAGTAGCTTCGAGAAGCGTTTTACACTGTTCGCTCGGGTATGGTTGTTTGTTGACGGGCGTACAGTGTGGTCCTGCCTTTATATGAGGGTGAATCTCTTTGTGTTACTGAAGTGTGCGTAGCGCGAGAAATGGCGTAAATAAACAGTAATTAATACTATGTCGAAGTCCTCCGCACCACTTAGACACGGTAAATTGCCGTGACTTTGAACAAGTATGTGTATTTTACACGCAACAATTTTATGACTTGATTAATAAATGCTTCGAGCGAAAGTTGAGGTTTTGTGTTGTTCAAACCAAAATTTTGTTGTTATTGGTGCAAGTTGTACGATAATTTATTTTTAAATAAAAATTTTCAAAATATACATGTTGCGGTTTTATTTTGAATGAATTTATTTTTTTGTCGAACTTACAAAGGATAAGCGTATACATGTTACAGAAATATGTATCATTTTTATCCTAACAGGGAAAAGGTAATAGTAGAGACCAATGTTATTGAATTTAAGCCAAACCTGGAATGATAAAGATTTTTTGGTAAGATTTTGTATTTTGTACTAATGTTGCCAGTTTATAAAATAAATAGTTCAAATGTGTCTCATCTCTTAAAAAATAATTTTATTTTCTTATGTTCCGTCCGTTATTAAATTTAGATTCGCCATTGTACATCAGCTCTAGCCAAGTCCCTAAGTATTCCTCCTAGTCCATTCTTAATTGTATGGCAAAAAATTTTGAAAAATTTGTATACGATCAATGATTACGACTCCACTCTCACATCACACCAATGTTAGAGTTAAAGCTGAACGCACATAATGTACGCGCCGCACGCGCTGAAGATGAATGATGACTCGGAATCTACGGCGATCTTCAGCGTTGGGTGAAATTGCCAATTCACGGCTCGAGTATGCACTTTCAAAAATGCAGTTTGTTGCACACCGCTTAGAGTTGAAAGTCCGAGGCAAGTGCCTACATTTCTTATTGAAATACTGTTTCGGGCGATAACGGTTTTACCCCCCTAAACCTTTACGAAATTAGTCACTTTTGGTCTCATTAGATTCAGTATACCTAAATCTATGTTTGTACGTTTTGATTTTTTGTAATTAAGTATAATAACATAGATCTTCATTATATCTACAATATTTTCAAAAATTATGAAAATTGGACTATGTAAAGAGGGAGAAAAGCGTTATCGTTTTTTGTATGAAAATTTATATTACAGCTTCACAATAATCGCTCCCAGGCAGTTGTGATTGGCGGATGTAGGTCTTATTACGTATTTATTCCTTTGGGGATTCCTAAGGGCTCCCACCTCGGACCTTTATTCTACTGCGTGCGCCTACTTTTTAACCCACTTCAAAAAAGGAGGAGGTTCTCAATTCGATGCGTTTTTTTTTTGTTTGTGTATGTTAAGCGATTACGCCGCCAATTGTGGACCGATTTTCAAAATTCTTTTTGTATTCGATAGAGTATACTCCAAGGGTGGGTCCATGATCACCAAAGTCAGGATCTGATGATGGGATCCCATGAAAATCTAGGGAAACGCTAATTAAATACCAGCTCACCAAAGTTGAGCTGGTATTTAATTAGGGTTTCTTTCACTAAAAAGATTTCAGTCATTAAAAAGGTAAAAATATTTTACAAAAAATAAAAACCGACTTCAAAAACACTGAAAAGTTAAAAATAATATAAGAATAGGTACAGACAACATCACGCTTCTATATAGAAGTCGGTACCAAACGATGATCTCCTAGAAAGTTGTCTCCAAAAAAACCCTAATGTAATACTTTTATAGTTATAGTATTAAATTATGGTTTTCCTCGATTTTCATGGGATCCCATCATCAGATTCTGACTTTGGTGACCTTGAGACTTCCCCAGGAGGAGTATACTCTATCGAATACAAAAAGAATTTTGAAAATCGGTTCACAATTGGCGGCGTAATCGCGTAACATACACACGAAAAAAAACATACGCATCGAATTGAGAACCTCCTCCTTTTTTGAAGTCGGTTAAAATAAATCGTTAACGTACACAAACAACGTTATCTGGTACATCAATACTCTGCGCCGCAGCAGATAGGCAAGTAACTCTCCTAATTCTCGTATATGTACACTTTATGACAAACTATTTTCAGATATTAACCCATTTCAACACTCTTCTAAAACATTTCAAAAATTAATTAAAAACAAATTTATAATCCATTAACATATTGAGGTATTAACATTTACATTCGATATTTGGGGCTCCCTATCTTTTTCCCACACACACACACACACACACACACACACACACACACACACACACACACACACACACACAATCGAATCGAATTGCATATATGTACATTTACTGATGCACATTCGATGAAGGAAAACATCGTGAGGCAACCTGCATACATCTGCGAAGGAATTCAAGGTGTATGTGAAGTCGAACAATCCGCCCTGGGCCAGCGTGGTTGACTAAGGCCTAAACACCCGTACTTAGGGTAGGCTCGAGCCCTTCGGTGGAGACGTTTATGAGCTGTTATGACGAATAAAACCAAAAATATAAACCTTATAAAAGCCATTTGAACGATAATAAGACTGCATTTGGGCACAATTACAAGGGTATTAACTGTTACAGAAGTTTAATAATAAGTGCCATTTAATTGTTAACAGAAAGCTGCAATAAGCGATATTTCGTTTCTAGCAGTAAGTCAGGAACACATACAATTTTGGTTCATCTCGACTTTGGACGAACTAGATATTGTAAATGTCATCATATCAGCCAATAGACGCCCACTGTTGGACATAGGCCTCCCCCAAGGATCTCCATACCGATCGGTCCTGCGCCTCCCGCATCCAGCGGCTTCCCGCGACCTTCACCAGATCGTCGGTCCACCTTGTGGGGGGCCTACCAACACTGCGTCTCCCGGTACGCGGCCGCCACTCGAGGACCTTTCCGCCCCAACGGCCGTCAGTCCTACGAGCGATGTGTCCTGCCCACTGCCACTTAAGGTTTGCAATTCTTTGGGCTATGTCGGCGACTCTAGTTCTTCTACGGATCTCATCATTTCTGATGTGATCACGTAGAGAAACCCCGAGCATAGCCCGCTCCATTGCCTTTTGGGTGACTTTGAGCCTTCTGATGAGACCCATTGTAAGCGGCCACGTCTCAGTTCCGTATGTCATCACTGGCAACACGCACGAATTGGAGACTTTCGTCTTGAGACACTGCGGTAGATGGGCCGAGAATATGCTGCGTAGCTTCCCGAACGCTGCCCAGCCGAGTTGGATTCGCTGATTTACCTCTTTCTGGAAGTTGGACTTACCGAGCTGGACTATTTGCCCCAGGTAAACATATTCGTCAACAACTTCCAGAGTAGAGCCTCCAACATTCACAGGAGTGGGTACTACACGGGAATTCGACATTATTTTAGTCTTGTCCATGTTCATTTTAAGACCCACTTGTTGGGAAACTCTACAGAGGTCTTCGAGCATTGTGCCTAGATCCTCCACGGTCTCAGCCATGACTACGATATCATCAGCAAAACGAAGGTGAGTTGTAAATGTAAACAATAATAAAAAATCAAATATATTTATTAAGTTTATTTATGTAAACTTTAGTCCTTGTAGCGTAGCAGTTATATAGAATTCAACAACAATTTAGCAATTGCTTTAATGTAGCTGTAAGATGTACAAGTATAAGAGTACTGACCAAATAAAAACTTTATTAAATTTTTAAGATGTATGTGGCAAAAGCATTTATTTATTACATGGCAAAAAGTACTACATTTTGCTACTTATAGCTTGCTTTTATAAGGAGAATAGTAAAAGTTGTGAGTTAATAAAACGTGTATAAGAATAACCCTTATAATTCTTAATTTATAAAGCTATTTTCTAGTTGGGATGTTTGAATATAAAAAGAAGTGGAAAATAGTTTATTGCGCTAATGGAGTAGAATGGAAAAATAAGTGGAAACAAATCCATTAATGGATTTGTTTAGTGAATTATAGTGGAATAGGGCACGAAATCTCGATCTTTATTAAGCTATTGATCTTATTTTGAACTTTGTTAAGTCAAAGCAGTCTTTATTGGTTTAGTACCCGTGGTCCCTCTGGTAGTCCCTTGGAGGGACCACGGAAACTAAAAGTGCCCGTAGTCCCTCTATCAGATATAACACCACCAAATGAAATATCATTAAAAATACATACAACTGTATTATGCTCCTTCTTAACTTATTTTAAGGTAGTTGATGATTATGTAATATGTAAATAAAACACCGTATTTCTCACTGGTTCTTCATTGTTTTAAAATTATAATGTGTTTTACAAATTCTTGTACAAAATCATAAATCAACAATAATTTCAGTCATTTTTGATTGACAAATTCCAAACGCGAAACGTAATTTAAAAATGCGGCTGACGGCCAGCAAACATAACTAAAGAGTCCGAATACGGAACACCACACGGTATGTCGAAGAAGCGGGCTCAAATTACGCCCGAAACAATTTTATTTATTATTATTTTTATTTTAAAGTTAAACTTTTTTACCGCGCCAATTTTTTTGTCTATCTATCGTATGTCGCATTATACAAAAACATGAGATTTTTAATTTCACGACTTTACATATAAGGTCTGTCAGGTATACTCTATGCGTTAGATCTTCGACTTGAAATCCGTGTGGCACTGGATCGATACTGGTGTCGAGCGTATTTTTTTTTATAAATTTGTTTTTCATTATTTAGATTTTTATAGCTTTTATAATATAATTTTATATAATATTAATTAATTAAATAATTTTCCGGAAATTTTCAGTTTTAAATTTTAAGACTTTCTAGGAGATCATCGTTTGGCACCGACTTCAATATAGAAGTATGATGTCTGTACCTATTCTTATATTATTTTTAACTTTTCAGTGTTTTTGAAGTCTGTTTTTATTTTTTGAAGACAGTTTTATTTTTTAACCGACTTCAAAAAAGGAGGAGGTTCTCAATTCGATGCGTATGTTTTTTTTTGTGTATGTTACGCGATTACACCGCCAATTGTGGACCGATTTAAAAAAAAATGTATTCGATAGGGTAAACTCCAAGGGTGGTCCCATGGTCAGCAAAATTAGGATCTGATGATGGAATCCCATGAAAATCGAGGAAAACCCTTTAATTTTAAGGTGTGTCCAACGTGTTTTGTATGTATGTTACGCGATTACTTCGGCAATTGTGGACCGATTTTCAAAATTCTTTTTGTATTCGATAGAGTATACTCCTGGGGTGGTCCCAAGGTCACCAAAGTCAGGATCCGATCATGGGATCCCATGAAAATCGGAAAACGCTAATTTAATACCAGCTCACCTTCGGTTTTCATGACATATTAAATTAAGACTTTCTAGAATTCGGTGCTAAATTTTAAGACTTTCTAGAAGATCATCGTTTGGCAGCGACTTTAAAAACACCAAAAGTGATAAATCATAGAAGAATACACACAACTTCACAATTTTATAAGTATTGAAGTTCGTGCCAAATTTAAAGTAAATATTTGTTCTTATATGTTTAAGACTTTCTAGGTGAACATTGCTTGGCACCGACTTCAATATGAAACGTGATATTTTAAGAAATATTTTTTTTCTATCTTTTTGGTAAATTCAATACATGCAGAGTATTAAAATTTGAGCCAAGGCAAACACCAGAATAACTTAAAACGTCTTTCGCTCTTAACAGTATTAAAACAACTATCGTCTTACTTCTAACCTACCAGAAACCTTCCATCATCAGCTCAGTATCATAATATGAATGAATGAATGAATATTCATTCATTCATAAGAATAATAATTAATTGAAAAAACATAAAACACGTTGGACGTTGAATTTAAGGATTTTCCTCGATTTTCATAGGATCCCATCATCAGATCATGACATGGTGACAATGGGACCACCACGGGGAGTATACTCCTTCGATTCCAAAAATTATTTTCAAAATCGGCCAACAAATGGCGGAGTGATCAGTGAACATACCTACATTACAAAAAGAAAGATACAGTTTAACATAGAACCACGTGCTTTACATGTGCTACTATACTATATTAAACTACTATATTAAATATGCATATCACTTACATGACCACAACAGAGGTTCTGCCTGAAAATCAGCGCTATTGAGGCTCCGCCAGCATTAGCTGAGACAGGGACCTTTTTGGCCTCGAACAGCCTTCATTTTATTGTTTTGTATTCTCGTAATTGTTTTTTGTGTATTATATGTAATTCTATCGGTATTTTTGTGTGACCAAATAAAATATTTCTTTCTTTCTTTTTTCCTTTTTCGAAGGCAGTTAAAAATAATAAAAACAACATGGACATAAAATTAATACCGTAAGACGGGTATATTGAAATGTCAGTAGTATTTTTTTGTAATTTTCCACAAAATATGTACTGTCTAGATAAGACTTATTATCTAAAATCACTCCAGCTGGCATATAAGTGATTGATCAATCAAGCCATGGTATATAGGTAAGTAATCAAACTAATCAATCAACCTGGCTGAATATTATAATTTTCATAAAGATTGCATTAGCAGAGGCAAAAGCATTTAAAAGAAATCAAGAGCAATGTCAAGTCCAATAAAAATATCGGAGCGTAAAGTTGTCGCAAAAACCGGATATTTATAGATCAGCTTCATATAATAAGATGGCTTAGTAGCTGCATCGGCTATTTTAATTTCAATATTATTATTGTTAAGCTTTTGATGATTCGTAATAATTTCAGTATTCTGGGTTAGTTATTTATATACATGTCACTCACTACA
Source organism: Schoenobius gigantellus (assembly GCA_963935595.1). Taxonomy (NCBI): domain Eukaryota; kingdom Metazoa; phylum Arthropoda; class Insecta; order Lepidoptera; family Crambidae; genus Schoenobius; species Schoenobius gigantellus. The sequence continues at coordinate 13,865,084 of OZ012558.1, forward strand.
CAATATATAATCACAAAATATTTAGCAAATTAGCAAATTTACGATCAGTTATTGAGCAACCAATAGTTAATTGTAAAGACCACCATTTCTCACCTTACATTGCATTCCAAAAGATATGAGAGAATGAATAAGAAGATAATGATAGACTATTTGTTAATAAAGGTACACATTTCTGGCGAGATTTTGAAGTAGAATATAAATTTAAAAAAATACATGTGCAGTGGTCTCAATCAATCGACAGCAGAGGCAGTAAATAGGTACTCGTAAGTATAGGGGGTGAAAGGAGTTACAAATAACACCTTACGAATCTTTAATTTGGATACCGAGATAGATACCGCATCGTAGATACCTAGATACTCGCGTAGTATTTGATAGATATTGTATCGTATCGTACCGACGAGGAGATGCTGGGGACTGTTAGGGGATGATTGTGTCGTCCAGTGTTGGTGAATGCACTAGACACACTAAGCGCAACCTGATGATATGATAAAATTAGTCCAAAAAATGACTTTACAGAAAGTTATTGGAATATTAACTCTATATATTAAGCTGAATGACTGATTTATCACCGCTGAGCCAAAACTATTTAAGCTATACCTACATATGAAATTTGGCCAGTAGGTTCCTTTTATTACCCTTACGTCCACTAAGAAAAGGTTGGAGGGAAAATAGGGGGTTACAAAGGGGGTAAAATAGGGGGTTGAAATTTTATGTGCATCTTCGTTACTTTTGAAGCTAGAGTGATATTGTGTATATGCTAATAGTTTGAAACGAATGAAAATAACATATTTCAAGGGGTGAAATATTTTTTTATTGCAACTAAGTTGGCAAACAAGCAAACTGCCCACCTGATGGTAAGTGGTAACAGTCACCTATAATACATGTGGCTCTTGTGAGATTCGCAGCAAAACTGCAACCCCCACAAGAACCACAGTGTACGTTGGCAACCTGTGACCTAAGATGTAAAGTCACGGTACCCAGTAATTTCAATGCCATATCTTACCTACCCTTCAAACATACCGAAACACGAACTTACAAACGAACTTTGTCGAACTTACAAAGGATAAGCGTATACATGTTACAGAAATATGTATAATTTTTACCCTAACAGGGAAAAGGTAATAGTAGAGACCAATGTTATTGAATTTAAGCCAAACCTGGAATGATAAAGATTTTTTGGTAAGATTTTGTATTTTGTACTAATGTTGCCAGTTTATAAAATAAATAGTTCAAATGTGTCTCATCTCTTAAAAAATAATTTTATTTTCTTATGTTCCGTCCGTCATTAAATTTGCAAGCACAGCTGCTTGCAATGCAAGCACAGCTGCTTTGCGGCAGAAATAGGTAAGACGGAGGTAGGTCTCCATGCACACGACCCTGGTACAGAGTCTCCCTCCGGTAAGAATAGAAATAGGGGGGAAAGCTTGCTTTTTGTTTGAATATCACACCAAAACTACTACTTAACGTGTTTTAACCGGACTATATTACAAGCTACTGCTTTATAGTTCGTTTTGTTTTTACTACGGAAAAAATTTAATTATCCGCGGGGAAAACGATGCTGTGGAAAAGAGCTGGTATTTGATTTAAAGATATTGCTTTCCTTTTTATTTCTTTCCGTTATAAGCGTGTTACCACAGAACTAAAAAAACCTACATTTATAACTCCGTCCACGTCCAGCAATGAGAAAAACCAGCAAATCAAGAAGTAACTCTGTAAAGATGCTCAACATAGTAACTAAACCGGTTCCGCGAATCCTATTACATCGTTCCGAACAATTTAAATTCTTACTGAGATATTAATAGACTGCTTTATAATGTGTTTAAGTAGTGATCTTATTTATACGACGAACTTTCAAAAATTGTGATGTATAAGCTCTTTTGGGTGAACTTTATTAACTGCGATAGAAGGTTTGACAGATATTAAAAAATATCCTATGTAAGTTAGTGCATGTAGAAAAAACCTAAGTGTGTACCTATTTACATTATTATATTAATAAATACACTATAATAAATTGAAAAACAGAAAATTCAAAATGAAAAGTTTCCTCTGGTGATGGATTGAAAATACAATCTCTATCTATGTTACCAGTGTTACCAATCATGACCACTGACACACGCTCCGGCTGTGTAAAGCACGACCAGTGTGCAAATAGAGAGAAAAATAAAAATTTGTAAGAAAGGGAAACTTGTTTGCAATACAGCGTTTATTAAAAACCTCTTTGGGTTAGGTAAAATCGTATTAACCAATTCCTCTTCGTCTCAGCAAAGACCCGTGCCCAGCCATGGAATGCACGGGTTGAAGTGATGAATCATCATCACAGCCCATACACGTCCCCACCGAGGGGCTCGAGCCTACCCTATATTAGGGTGATTAGGCCTTAGTCAACCACGCTGGCCCAGTGCGGATTGGTCGACTTCACATACATCATTGAAATTCTTCGCAGATGTATGCAGGTTGCCTCACGATGTTTTCCTTCACCGTAGGAGCGTCAGACAAATGTACATATGAAATTCGAAACGAAAAACACATTGGTACATGGCGGGTCTCGAACCCCGACCCCCCGATTGGAAGGCAAGTGCCGAGTCCACTGCGCCACCGACGCTCTTGAAGTGACGCCACCGAGGTGATGAATAACAAAAGTTATATAACTTATATATTTTATTTAGTGTTGCCCTAAATCGGCCTTGGTCATACAATCTTGCGAGACTCTTGCTGCAAGATCGATATCAAGATCGGCCTAATTGTAGCAAGACCAAAACCAAGACTGAACCATGCAAGATTTGAGCAAGAGTCATCATTAGCATCAACCTATACTCCTCCACTGCTGGACATAGGTCTCCCCTAATGCATGCCACTGCTCCCGATCTTCGGCTACTCTCATCCAGCCCACTACAGTCAGCCTACGTAAATCGTCATCCCATCTTGTCACAGAGCGTCCCACACTACGTTTTCCTAGTCGCGGTCTCCACTCGAGAACCTTACGACTCTAACACTGCCCTTACGACTGCCTTACGACTCTGACACTTTGCTGATTCGGTGGGCTATATCGGTACTTCTACACTATCGGATCACATCATTTCTGATACGTTCTTTCAGAGATACTCCGAGCATAGCCCTTTCCATAGCACGCTGAGTAACTTTAAACTGGTGGACTAGTCGAGCCGTGAGTGTCCACGTCTCGACACCGTATGCCATGACTGGGAGGACGCACTGGTCGAAAACTTTCGACTTAAGACACTGAAGGATGGGTGACGCAAGACATGTTGAAGCTTACGAAATGCTGCCCAGCCCAACTGAATTCTTCTGTTGGCTTCCCTCTCGAAGTTGTTTCTGCCTAGTTGAAGTGTTTGTGCTAGGTATACATATTCTTGTACAACTTCGAGAGATACTCCATTTACTATGACCTGTCCCGGATCAACGAGCTCGTTGAACACGACTTTGGTTTTATCCAAGTTCATCCGAAGACTGATGCGTTTGGAAGATCCAGCCAGGCTGTTCACCATTGCAGGGTTTCAGCTACAATGACGATGTCGTCCGTAAATCGTAAATGGGAGATGTACTCGCCGTTTATAGTAAGAGCAATAAGAGTAAGAGTATTGCTCAAATATTGCATGGGTCAGTCTTGGTGTTGGTCTACTAGGTCTCGGTCTTGCAGCAAGAGTCTCGCATGGTGGCCGGCCATGGTTTGTAGGTTGGCGGAAATGGGTTGTCCGAAAAATATACGCAGGCTCGTGGACAGCTACCTGTCTGGGCGAAGGGTCTATGTGCGATATGCCGGCTTTGAATATGGAAAAGTGACTACCAAGGGTTGCGTGCAGGGGTCGATTGGAGGTCCAATATTTTGGAACTTACTTTTGAACCCCCTGCTAAAAGATCTGGAAAGAAGAGGCGATTATTGTCAGGCTTTCGCGGAAGACGTGGTTCTGATTTTTTCGGGAGATACAATACAAGAGGTGCAGAGGCAGGCTAATGCGTGCCTTGCTCATGTTCAGTGGGGTGTCGAAAATAAGCTAAAGTTCGCGCCACATAAAACCAAGGCCATGGTCATCACCAACAAAGTGAAATACGACACACCACTTCTGAGCATGGGCGGGGAGCCAATTGGCCTGTCTCACGACATTAAAATCTTGGGCCTCACAGTTGACGATGGACTAGCATTTAACGTGTGCAGGAAAGCACTGGGCCTTTATCGTCAACTTGCTAAAGCAGCTAAAATACATTGGAGACTCGAGCCCGAAATAATCAGAAACATATACACAGCAGTGGTCGAATCGACAATACTATACGCGGCGAGTGCTTGGGCGCCAGCAACAGAAAAAGGCAAAAATATAAGACAGTTGAATGCAGTACAGAGAGGATTTGCCCAAAAGATAATTAAGGCATATAGGACTGTCTCGCTTAACTCGGCCCTAGTACTCGCTGGACTGCTCCCTCTTGACCTCAGGATAAAAGAAGCAGCAGCTCTCTACGAGGCAAAGAGGGGGCATTCCGAGCGACTGGTGGGAGATCGGGTGATGGAGACACCTATTTCCTTTGCACAGGTAGAACATCCTGCGAAGCAAAAAGATATTAGCTTCGAACTCCTGACAGACGGTGCAGACTGGGACCAGCATGACAAACAAGGCCTTCACATTTTCACCGACGGGAGTAAAATAGAAGGCAAAGTCGGTGCAGCACTGACCGTATGGGATGGAGGTGTGGAGGTCAAAACCCAAAAATTCAAGCTGGCACCATACTGCACCGTGTATCAGGCGGAACTACTTGCCTTATTAAAGGCGATAGAACTTGCCTCCAAAAGCCCGGCGCCCAGGTACAACGTCTATTGCGATTCCAGGTCTGCTCTGGAGACAGTGACTGGGGGCGTTTCTCTCCATCCCTTGGCATTTGAAACCAGTAAAATTGTCACAGATAGTAAGAAAGACATAAGGCTTTTCTAGATCAAGGCGCATGTCGGGATGGAGGGAAACGAGAGGGCCGATGTACTGGCTAAAGATACAGCGTTAAAGTTGCACACGCGACCAGTATATGATGCGTGTCCGATTTCATTCAAGCGACAAATCCGAATGGAAGCGCTTGCCGAGTGGAATCGGCGGTATCAAAATGGTGAGACGGCCTCGGTAACGAAGACATTCTTCCCAGATGCAATAGCAGCGCACCCCATAGTCAGAGCCACCAACATAACACCGATTCTCACCCAAGTCCTGACGGGGCATGGCGGGTTCTCGGAATACCTGAATCGATTCAGGTGTAAGGACAGCCCGTCGTGCGTATGTGAGCCAGAAAAATGTGAAGGAGTGTTGCATATTCTTTTGGAGTGCCCCGTCCATGGAGCTGATAGAGCTGAGCTAGAAATAACATTAGGGATAAAACTGTCTGCTACCAACATATCTCAGATTGTATTAGCCAAAAAAGACCGACATAGATTTTTCAGTTATTGTCAAAAAATAGCCAAGCTTGTGGTAAAACGTAATCAAACCCGAGATGGTGCCTAGTGCTTCTATTGTATAGTATGGTTGAATACAGGGAGAATAGAAACACCTAGGCATCAAAACATCGTAAATAATCGAAATGTCATTGTCGAATCTATAGTTTAAGTATAAGAAACTATATATGTACAGTATCACTAAGTATAAAACAAAACGGATGTAAATAAAACTATAGAAATAAGAAATAGAAGCAGAAAACATTTACTCGCCACATGTTTAATAGTAGTATTAAGTTCGATAATGTTAAATTAATTTTAAGAAAGAAAATTTACCCATAGACTAAGGATCTTGTTACTTGTTGGCAAATTAAATTAAGTTATGTGTTTTTGTTAAGTGTATTGTATATTATTGTAATAAAAAAGTCTCTGATCATGTCAGAGGAACTTATTATAAAAAAAAAAGAGTCTCGCAAGCAAGACTTCAAGGGTCGGTCTCCCGATTTTGGCCAACACTAATTCTATTGGCAAGTTTTTTTTACACAGATGAAGTGACGATAAAGCCGGAGATGGAAGTGAGCTTCACCTGTCCCCTAACCATGATCGCTCAAAACAATATAGAAACCGCACTGGGAGCGGGATGGCGCTATACACGCCCAGGACTCCTCAGCATCTGAGGATCACAGTGTTTTTAACATTGTTGTTGTGGCGACAAACCTAGGTAGGACTGTGTTAGCTAGCTATAGGCGGGCTCAGAAGCCCTGCCACCAACCAAACGAGCAGATAAATATTAGCCCCCATGGGGAATCACACCCCGGAACCCCGGACGTCCAGATCACAGACCACATGGCCTCAACCACTAGACCATGGTGGCGGTTAGTAAATTTTGTTTCTAAAAGCAAATATCCTACAGCTTTTTTTCAAACATTTTATACTACAGTAGGCGCCGGGTCAAGTTTTACACGTGGACTACGAAAACCCGTTACAAAATGTCACTAAGGACTAAACGTGTTAAAATTATTTAAAAAATTTATGAGGCGTAAGTATCGTCCCATTTGCGATAATTCGCATTGATTATTACATATTTTGTTGTGTAATAACGTAAATATCTCACTATTTTTCCCATTGCGTATATGTAGTAAAAAGTTACATCAATACGTCAATGTTCGTCTTTGAAGTCCTTAATCTATCTCTTATCATATCACAACATACCTAAATGAGAAACTTGTAGGCTTACGCTTAAATATATACAGTTATTTTTTTTAATTTACCTACCATTAAAAAAACATATTTAACAAAAATAAAAAGACTTTAAAAACAAAAAATTTAGAAATATTATAAGACTACGTACAAATACGTTCCTACTGTATTGAAAAAACTAATACCTATCTGACTTCTAAAAGTCAAGGATCCTCATCATCAACTCGGCTCATGACTACCAGACGTAAATACCTGAATTATTTTTGACTGTTTTGTGTTTTTGAAGTCGGTTTGTATTTTTTGGTAAGTAAATATTTTTATTTTAATATTTTTAGTGAATTCAATAGCAGCTCATCAAAATAACTTGAAAGAATACAACTGAGAGTTAGCACGTGTCTATCATATTTAAAAAACTAACCTCCAACTCCTAAAACTGAAGGATTCTTCCATCATCTCTCGTTTTTGTGCTGCAGAAAAGGGCTATTCGAGCTATCTATAACCTTAAAATGAGAGATTCTTTGCGAGAAAAGTTTAAAGAAATTGGTATAATGACAGTAGCGTCGCAATATATTTATGAGAATCTAATATATGTTCGTAAAAATAATCATTTGTTTTGTAAAAATAGTGATATTCATTCAGTTAATATTAGACAAAAGAATATGTTAGCTTTACCAAATAGGTACCAGGCTCCAAAAAATCAATAATTCTTTTAGAGGCCTGTGTATACGTTTTTACAATAAAATCCCAAGTTGTATACCAGAACTTAGCTTAAACAAATTTCAAGTTGCAATCAAAGATGTACTTATTAAAAAAGCATATTATAAAGTGTCTGATTATATGACGGACAAAAAAGCTTGGGTTTGAACTCCCAATTCTAATATTTAACAATTGCTGTTTTGTTTCAAAGAAACGTTCAGTGAGAGCAATTTATAAACTAAGTTCACGCACTTCTCACAGAGATAGGTTTAAAGAGATTGGTATTAGTAATGATTATTTGGATAATAAAACAATTGATTTACTTGTAGTAAATCAATGAATTAAACTATTTGGACATGAGGTCAACTCTACACTTTTTTTATTGATATGTTAATGAAGTCTTAATCTTATATAATGTAAACTGGCTCATCTAATCTTGTAATGGAAGTTGAGCGCAAACTTTCGCTTTGAGGTCAGCTTCCAATTGACGACCCTGTAACAAAACCAAAATTGTAAATGGCGATTTAAAAGAGGAAATAAAAAATTTTGACATTTCGAGTTTCTTGCCTGTTCTTCTCGAGAAGGCTCTCCCAATTTCCGAACAGGTGTCAACTTTTTTTTTCATTCCTACTTGTATTTGCAGACATCTTGAGTATATTCAGGAGGTATGCACATACAATACAAGGTTAATATGTTTTCATTAAATTAGAATGTTTTGCCTTGTTTTGACATCAATAAGTGCCTGTAAAGGCCTATGTTGAATAAAGATTTTCGAATTTGAATTTGAATCAGTTCGGCTCATGACTTCTGGAAGTCATGAGTCTTGCAAATACTTGAATTAGGAAAAACATGAAACACGTTGGATATGTCTATCAAATTTAAGGCTTTCCTTCGATTTTCATGGGATTCCATCACCAAATTCTGACTTTGGTGATAATGGAACCAATCAGGAAATATAATCTCTGAAAAAGAAAGAATTTTTCAAATCTGCTTTTGTAGACGGTTAAAAAACATAAAACACATTGGACGTGCCTATAAAATTTAAGGGTTTCCCTGGATTTTCGCGAGATCCCATCACCAGATCCTGACTTTGGTGACAATGATAGTCTTATTGTCTCATCGGAAAGTATACATTTTCAAACAAAAAAAGAATTTTCCAAATCGGTTAAGAAATAACAGAGTTATATGAAGAAAAAAATCATTAAAAAACCATTCAGTCGAATTGATAACCTCCTTTTTGTGATGTCAGTATAAAAATAATAACAACAAGTTGAATTGAAAGTTAATAGTCAACAACTTAATGCCACATAATAATAGAAAAATAATTATTACCTTAATTTATGAAAAATAAAATGTAAAGAAAAAAATAAATTGTGAAATTAGGCAAAACCAACAAACAATGTCTATTCGTCAAAAACAGTTTTAGCAATAAGCATTGCATTTATTGCTGAAACCGTTTTTGACGAACAGATACATCTGTGAACCAAGGTATTGTTGTTGAAATATACCTATCGAAATGTTGACTCGACCATTCATGATAAATTATTATGCATTGTTGTAATGTAATTTTGTAGTGTCATTCTGAGTCGGTGGCATTTCTTATTCTGCATATTTAAATGTTTACATAGTGTTGTAATCGTTAAGGCTAAGTTAAAAGTGAATATCTTCAGGATTACAGGAAAATTATAGAAAAATAAGTGAATAAATAGTAAGCAGACACTGATCGAGGATTTGGTTTATTAGCTGGGTAACTTCCAGAATAGTGATAAATAAAAAAAATATGAATTTTAGTTTGTCTATAGACTTACCTAACACTTGCATCTCAATCTCTTTGTCTGTCTTAAAAATGTACAAATGGTTAAGAGAAAGACAAAACAAAAAAAAATAGCAACAAATTAAAACTGATTATTTAGGGGTGGAAAATGAGCGTCTTCTGAAATATCGGTCTTTTCAGATCTTTTCTGACCTGCCATCAAAAAACATTTAAAAATAGGTACTAAACTAAGCATCGTTTTAAGTAAAAATGCCGTAGCGTCCTAAGTGACGAAACTTTTTATTTATGAGATTTTTCCGAATATCAAAATTTCCCAAAAATGAACGTACTCATAAGATTAAGGGTAAATATCTTGAACCAGTCCTTGAACCTATGCATTCTGCATTCTTGGTGCAATCAAAATGATGAGTTTGATCGACGAAACATGATACCCCCTATACCTACTTACATTTTAAAACGACATCGGTACGGAATTACTTATGACCCGGAGTCGTAGCTGCCTTGTAATGGAGCCGATGATTATTCCTATGGATTTTATTATTCTAAAATCACCCATATTCATTTCTATTCACAACACGACGCGTTTTTATTTATACCGCTTATCGGTGGCGCATCACGCCGGGTAGCGTTGGAGTATAGGCCGATACCTACTCGACTTGAATGATCTGTTAGTTGCCATACGGGCGTCGCAATAGTAGCGCGTATTGAGCGCTCGTGGTGTGTGCTGCCCTCTGTCGAGCGCTGGACCCGCTTCCAGCGACCTTGGGGCATCGAGCCGCGTCGTTCATTGGCCGGCAGAAGCCAAGACGGGTCGCGCTCCTGATCCTCCGTTATACTCCCAAAACTATGCGATCAAACACTACGTGACAGGAACGTTCCCTCGCGTGCACTCAGCAACTGGCGGTGACACCGCGTCATCTGTCAAAATGACGTGACGTTAAAAAAACATTCTAACCTCAATGTGAAACTATTACCTTTTTAGTGTAAACACGGACGTTGGTAAAATGTGGGAGACTAATCGAGGCGTAACAGGTGAGCGTTTTTGATTTCATGGTTTACCATAATTTTAAGGTTATGTAATGCAATGTTTAATGCAATGTTTTGATCGATCTGACACGAACTGTGCCGGTCGTGTTGGGGACACAGATACTTTGATAGTCATTTACATTACAGCAGACAAAGACGTGATCTCTGTACGGATTCTATAAATAGAATACAGTGTAATGGCGGTTAATCAGCAGTTTACTTGTACTTAAGTAACTGCTACTTATAGTTTTAACTCGTTTCGTGATGTTTTCGTAATCACCGTAACCGTTCACGGATTTAGAAACATGAGCATTGATGCAGTACGCATCTACCTGTTTGTTACAGCTACGAGTATATCAATGGTTACAGCATTAACATTTGCTATTGGTACGATATTATTGTTAAAACTAACTATCGAAGTTATCATAAGTGGTAATCAACTTAAGAGTTGAAAACTTCCAAATTCAATTTCACTTCAATCGGAAATTGGTATGAACTACCTACATTGCAAAACATTGATAGTAGATTATATCTGATAAAACAATAATCCTAATTCCTAATCCCTTTCCAACACGAAAATTATATTAATAGGAACTCTCAAATCAAATATCGATGATTGTCACAACCTCAATGTTATGGTGACTGCTTTATTAAAAAATATTCACAAATTAATAAAAAAAACGTACCTACATCTGTGAATTCGAAGTTTCATTTGATTTTAAACTAAAATCTTCTCAAGGTCTCCCCGTTGTAATCTTGAATTCAACACTAGCCTTGATAAAAATAATAACAGAGATACGAGTCAACTAGATAATAATACTTATTTTAATCAAACAGTTATAGATTGCGAAGTTATATTTAAACTGTTTGATCAGTGGTTCGCACCGGTTTATCTTAATGATAGCAATACATTTTTAATGGTTGATGAAGGGGAACGGCAAAATATCGTTTGCAAAGAGGATACCTAAATAACGCCCAAGATAGGTGCAGACATTAATAAAATGCAGCTCATATCATAGGTAGTTACTACCTAAGTGCTTATTTAGTTGATGATAACTTATTATTGACGCGGTTTCGAGTTAATCATTAGAAACATTTTGAGCAAATTGTAACTATATGATGGAGCAGCAGCATTGAACATAATGAAAAGACAATTAAATTATCTTAATTGATATCAGGCAATAAATAGCAGCTAAGTATATGGTTATCTACGTACATAAAAAAGATCATAACACAAATCACGACATATCGTCGGAAATAATTTATTGTAAATGTAAAGATCTATCTTCCGACTGGCACACTTAACCTTTGCCTTTTTTGTAGGAGTGGAAAATACTTTTTGTAGGTACTATTCGCGCTAGTCGCAGTTCGCGGTGTCAGGTGTTCGAAACATCTTCAAGTGGCAGTACACTGGATAGATGCAGTGTACTGCCACTAGAGAATGTTCGCTAGTCCCTTTTACTTTAAAAGCAATTAAAATTATTAGACACAATAACTTCATTCGTACCAACCTTTATCTTGTATTAAATATTTAAATAGCTTCGCTCGGTAACAAGGTTGCCTACCAACAAGCGGCTAAAAACAATCCTCATTGATTTTCAAGTCCAGAGTAAATCCAATAGTTTACGAGAAATATTCTACTGATAAAAAGGACATTTTTTCATTGGAATACTACAATAAGTCACCGCTTCGAATGAATAATGCAACTATGCAAAACGTTTATGGAGTGTTTCTTAAGCGAGACACGTGAGTCGAGTAAATATTAGCCATTCGAGGTATTGCTGTGTGCAGAATAGCAAGTATGTAGGCAAATAGGTAACTTTGAATATCTCTATTGATGACCTCGTCCACTAAAACTTTGAAGTCCCCATGAACACTCTTTTCTAATATCATAGAGCAGAATGATTAAATATCGCCTCTATAAAAAATGAAAATGAAAATACTATAAAAGCTGCCAGTGAAACAAGAAGGCTTTGCAATCTTACAACAAGCAGTAAAGATTTTTTTCAGCATACCAATATAGAGACATGAAGTGAGCTGAAGTGAGTTTCATTGAAACATTATCTTGATTTTTAACAGCCTCAGTCAGACGATGCACTCCCTACCACCGATGTTTATATTGTCTCCATTCTGAGGAAGGATGTAAGAACCACATTAAGTTTATACTCGTGAATCCTTATACCTACTACTCAATCAAGAATGTATCGAGAAAAGATCAATGATAAACAAAATATTAGTTATTTATCCAAATTTATTTTATCGCCTTCAAAGTATTATCCCTCAGCAACGATACATTTACGCCAGCGAATAATCCAATCATCAAAACATTTTTTAAGTCAGTTTTTTCTGGAATTGAGTTCAGTTTTCGCCGCGAATTCTCCTTTATAACTTTTACCTATAGAAACCGGGTGCCACGAAGTGGTAGGTAATTTAAGTTTAGGAAAAAGAAAGAAGGCTGGAGCCATATACGATGAATAAGGTGGTTGCTCGATTATAATTGTAAGTATTTGGTCAAAAATTCGTTCACAGTAATGGGCATGTGCCAAGGCGCATTATTGTGGTGCAAAATTCAAGAATTTTCTTTTCACAAATCTGGCCTTTTTCGTCAAATTTGCTTTCTTAAACGCAACATAACGCTCAAACAATATCCTTTATTTAGTGTATGACCTCCCGACAACAATTAAATACCGAGTGCAATTATGTCTATACTAATATTATAAAGAGAAAGATTTGATTGTTTGTTTGTATGTTTGTTTGTGTTGAATAGGCTTCGAAACTGCTGAACCGATTTCGATGAAAATTGGTATAGGGATAATTGGAGACCAGGGGAAGGACCTAGTGTACCTAATTTTCCTACGAGAAAAAAAATTCCCACGGAAAAACAAAAATAACGCGGAAGTTGCGAGCGCTTTGTTCGATGTGATTGTCCATTATGAAATTCGCAATACACACAAGATTTATGATCTAACTAAAAACAGCAATGTAAATACAGTGCTGTTTTAGTTATCTAAATAACAGATGCAACTTAAACTCTGCGCCGAAATAGAAAATAGTTGTGCAAATCTAACAAAAAATTAAAAATTTTGTAACTGTAAACAAATTATTCAATCCCGATACTTTTGTCAATATATTCTGGAGTGATTTGTCCAATTCTAAAACTATTAATTGCCATTAAAAAATTATTTTTGTGTTGGATAGTCCATTTATCGAGGAAGGCTTTAGGCTATATAACATCACGCTACAACTAATAGGAGCTGAGCATCAATGACAAATGTTGCAAAAACGGGTAAAAAATATACGGCGAAACGTAGTTCGCTGGCACAGCTAGTTTTTAATAAAGCTTAGGATTCCACTTGCCTACAGACTGGATTAATGCAAATCACGTCCGAATTTCCCATCGCCTCGTAATTGTATGCATATGGCCTTTCGGTGGTCCTCGGTCGACTTAGCTTGTTCATTTCTCAATTATCCGACACGTTCTCGTCGTAAAATTTAATTAGCTTAATCTTATACGCACTAAACATGCTCGGTGGGTCTATTTCTATTCAAGTACCGAATTTCATTTCTATAAAGCGTTATAAATAGGAAAAACCTCAATCAAACCAATTGGAATAGCTGTAATACTAGTTTGTGTGGCAAGAGACAAGATTAACGTCGCTGTCCCTTTCCAAGTTAGGTCAATAGTTGGCCGATCAAAAACTTTGTGAAACGTTATCAAACAATAATAGGTCTTCCGCTGTCTTTTTAAGGTTGATAGTCCACTTGTTGCGAACACCTAAGTCTTTCATTTCACTGGCGTTGTAAAGTACGAAGATAAATTTTGTGTAATTTCGCCTTGTGAATTGATGTTGCTAATAAAAATGTAATTCGAAACACTCACGCATAATTCTATCTAGTGGCGATCAACATTTTCCTTTGAAGTTGAATATATAAACATCGATGTCGATATCATATCAACATCCCGTGGAACCGGATTCATAGTGACATTTATAGTTACATTCGATAGCATTTGTAAATTTTACGCACCTGAAATTGTTATGTTCATGTGCTTACTAGATTTTACGGCCACATCGTCAATGGATGGTCAATGTCTGTTCTTTGATAATGCACAAATATACGAATTTCTATGGCAAGCTTAATTAGTATACGTCTTTAACAAATGAATATCATAACATATTACAGTATATGTATCTACCTCTGTTTGGTAACAGGTGAAACACATCTTTGCACTGTGCCATACTGCCAGACCTAGCGGTCGGGTATGTGTGTGGGATCCACTAACTAGTAACTCAATTAGTACTATGGGGTGAGAATCTAAGAAGGTGACAGAAAATTCACCACACTAAACATATGCAGTCCGCCTAGCCATTGTTTTTAACGAGGGGAATGCGTTTGCGCACCTTCCGAGCCCCTTGGGTAAGGGGCAAGGGTGAGTGGGACTACACGGCATTAGACCGCGACTACCCACTAAACCCCTCGGGAACACCTCTCCGGCCATATATAGGGGATTACGTGCGCAGAGCGCTGGGCATCCGTAAGTCGCTTGGCCTGGCCCGCAATGATAGGAAAAATACGGGCCTCCCTCTTCACCAGAGGCATGGGACCAGCTAGTGTCCCCTAGCTGCTATCATAATCGTAGGGGTCGAGTGCAATGCAGGCAACACAGTACCCAACCGTGTCGCCCGCCGACCCACACTAGGACGGCGGAATTAGGTTATTGTAAGCCCTCCGTCGCCGGCCTACCCTCCGAATCCGCCTAGCCCTAGCCAAACCAGATTTTACACTAAAGGGTGATCGCTGAACACATTTATGATCTCCAGCCCTCCAATTTACTCCTATTTATTTCCTACTTACTGTCATTTTTGAGAGCAGCTTTACATCCATTAGAAAGGAAGAAGTAAATTATTATTTGGCTGCATACAAGAAGAAATAAATAGGTATTTTTCTTAACAAAATGACAAATTAATAATCAAAAACAAGAGAGAGATAAAAAATGATAGTGTTGTGTTGCGTACCAAAAAGGGCACCGCCTCACCGCTTTTGCGTTGGTGACGCACGAGACGACAAGATCTATGGCAATATTATTGGCTTTTTAATTTGACTGATTACTGCACGCGGCCATAACAAAACAAATCACTAATAAACTATATAAAGAAATAGATACAAAGTTAGGTACATTCAAAAATGACAGTTCGTTCTTTCGTTTTTCAAAAATGACTTTCAAATGCAGAATCAGGCAGCGCTGTATGTATGGTTAATTGCTAAGGTTCCACACATACCATTGATGCCTCTGGTGTCGCTGGGGCTCGTAAGCTTCCGTTGGCAATGGCGACTCACGTACTGTTTGCCAATTTTGATTATATGACAATACAAAAACATAATTTGAATTTATACCCCTTTAATAGGCCAGTAGCATCGCTTGAGATTCGAAGATAGTCCACATTATCTTTGATCAGTTTGACGTTCTAAAACGTTGCAGCTGTTTTTGGCGAAGATTTAATACGAGTAATTTTATCACATATATTTTCTATAATAATATTTTCGATTAATAGTGGTGATAAAATTATTAGAGCCTTTACAGTTCGTAAAGGCTCTAATAATTTTATCACCACAAAGTTATTGGTAAAGATGGCGTGACGCCAACATTGTCAATACAACGTTCGGTTTATCTAGCCGTTGCTTTTGGCTTTCGAGATAACTTCCGATATTCTATTTCGTATTTAACGTAAAGGTTTGATAAGATTAGTTTGGCACACGCGGTCTTATTCAATGTCACCTATAACCAGCCACTTCACTCTTGCCTACTAGCAGTTTGGTCAGTACTTGAATTAGTACTTTCAATAAAGCTTATAATTCAATCAATTTATTAGAGAAATAATATACGTATCACTGTGCAGATCACTGTAGTCAATTCAAGAAGAAATCTCTTAATGATTTCATTACAACATCAATAAAGAGAGAAAATATTGATTTTGTAAAATTGATGTTACAACATCATGGTGAGCAATACTTTTTCTTGGTTATACATTTTCTTTTTTCAGAAGAAATGTATGGAGATGACATTCGCTGCGGAAATAATAGCGTACAGGCTAATGTCATTTTCATAGATTTTTTCTGCGGAGCGACTACGGAAAAATATGTGTGTGGCTTTTCTCTAAGGGAGCTGCTTCTGTACCAGATTCCTTTCTAGATCCATTCGTATATTAAATCAAGCTGCTCCCCTGGAGGACACTAGCCTATTCCTCCCTTGTGTGTTGCAATGTGTTTTTCAAAGAGTCGCCTGAATATATTGAGTGCATTCTATCGCTGGTCATATTCAACAATAGATTCTCTTCTTCGTATCTTGTGAGTAACCTGTTTGCATTCAACAACCCCATAGTTTTATGTGTGTGAAGTGATCTCAAGGCCTCTGAAAGTTGTTTTTAACATATTGCTATAAAAAATAGTAATATGTTCAAAACAACTTTAAGGTCTTTAAACTTATAGTTGAAAATACTGTGAGCTGTGTCGTGGTTTTGCAAATAAAAGAAGTCTCAATTGCCGCGACATCTCATCAATAATTTTTTACATATCGAGTCTGAGAATAACTTCATTTTCTTGCGATCGAAGTGGATTAATATTTTTATATGGACACGACACGAAAATATCTAAGAGTTTCTATTTTCAGTCATCACTATCAGACACACTATTACCTCTCAAATTAACAACCGGTCATAACTTTCCCAGAGTACGTTTATTGACTTCAGTCAATAAACGTACGTTTATTTCAGAAAACATTTTAAAGAAGATAATTTGACTCTCAATGTTCATTTTGTTTATTTATGCTAATCATGCTGATAGCGTTAACATGTTTGCGCGGAAAATTTAGTTGTATTTTTAATAGAATATATTAAAAGTCTGAATGCAATTTTTTCCGTACATTCCGATGGATTATGTTTCTCGGAATGCTCGGAATTCTAAACTTCTGAATCTTGATTACGGAATACAAAAAACAAAAGGATTTTTTTTTTTTATAAAAACGTCGCCCCACACTAGGATTTTCTCCTGTGTCGTGGGTGCAGTTACAAACATAGAATATCACATGCACATACGCCCAGACCGGAACAAATTTCTGTAGGCCATACAAAATATCTGTCCCGTGCGGGAATCGAACCCGCGACCTGTTGCGCAGTAGGCGATCGCTCGACCTCTGCGCTAACCGTGTCAACTTTGTATGTAACTAAATAATTACATTTAAATAAAATTGTTACTCACTAGGTACTGACCAATTTATCTATTGGATGAAGTTAATAAGAAATTAATTACTTTCAAATAATTTGGAATTTTGAAGAATTCAAAACCTAAAAGGTGCAAAATGAAATATGAATGCTAAGGTCTAAGTTATAAGAACAAAATTTTAAATCCACAATTATCGCATAAATTGGATGAATTGAAATACCTAGTGATACCATATTTATTTTAAATTAATTAATTTTAATACGTATATCCGACAAATTGTTAAAATTTGATGTGAAATCCAGTAATAACATTATAATTAAAATATTTTTAATTGGAAAGTAAACACCCCAATCAAGGTTTAATAACCGGCTTACTGCGTGTCGGGCTACGCTCAATGTAGTCTATGTACGAGTATATACGCTGTAATGTCTTATTACATAGTAAGGTTGTTATGGTTTTATTTTTCCATAATTTCCTATGATTCGTCAATCTATATTTATTACTTCATCTAATTCTCAATGAAATTTGTACGAAATTTTCCTTCACCAAGTATAGGTATTTTATATTGCTCGACATGATTCTTTAATTTGTAAACCCTATTTAGCTGTGATAGTTTTCCTTTAATTTCTTATATTTTTGATAGATCTATGGGATAGAAGAGAATTATCATCCCCACTATAAATGTAGGGGAGGTTCCCTAATTTTTTTCCCTTTAAAATTTTGATTTACTCCTTTGTCGGCGTGAGCAAACAAATTACAGTTTTCTAGTATTAAGTATCTCTGAGTTAAGACAGACAGACAGAGGCGGACAGACGGACACGGCGAAATTATAGGGGTTCCATATTGACTACGGAATCTTAAAATGTTGTGCTGAAAGAACGAAGGACTTGAAATCTGGGGGTTTATATTACCAACTTATCCTAAAAAATATTACATGATGTTATTTTTTAGGATAAGTCGGTAATATAAATTTCCTTAGTCCAATCCCTTATTCAGTCTATTTTTGACTACGCTGATGCCTGTTTCCTCGATGCTACTGAGGAAATTTTGAGCAAACTGGAACGCTTGCAGAAAATAAATGAGAGTCCATTTCCACTTTTTAGAGCAATGAAATAAAAGCTTGCTTTTAAAATGTTTCTAGTCTGTTAAATTATTTTATATCTTGTCATTTTGTGGTTATGTGGTAGCGGCCATCTTGGATTTTTTCTATTGTACTGTATTGTACAAGTCAAGCTCCTTAATACCCATTGTAGAGGTTGTACAAAAAAAGGTAATCCACCATTTTGTGACGGCGGCCATCTTAGATTTGTTTTTTTCTAATGAACAGTATTCCACAAGTTCTTTCTTTCCCATGTTGGGGGGTTGTACTAAAATATGTAATCTGTCATTTTTTCGCGGCGGCCATCTTGAATTTGATTTTTTTCATAGAGTACTGTATTTTGCATATCAAATCCTTTCTTTTGATACCCGTATTGCGAGGGTTCTACAAATATATGTAATCTGCCATTTTGTTGCAGCGGTCATTTTGGATTCACAACGATACTAATTAACTACTAGTTATGCATAATGTATTGTCATCAGAACTTAAAGTGTTTTCTAAATTTTAGCTCAAGCAGACACTTGTAAGTGGGTCAAATTGGACAAAACTCGCATGATTTGACCCGAACATACATACTTACATGCACACTTGCAAGTTAATATACTCGTAAGTAAAAGCTTGTAAAATAGAAACATGTATATTAATAGGTGTTGAAAAAGATATGTATATATGCTTTGAAATTAATTTCACTTAATTTCCGATTCATAAAAAGAAACACAATACACTCGTAATAATCGCGTTTCTAATGCAAGATTATTACTTCGATTCAAATTTATTAGTAAGCAATTCTCTGTAACTAAATATTTCTTACTACAGACTAGCTACCTCGCATTGCTACATAAGTAAGCTATCTTGCTTATACATAAGTAAGCAGCAATAAATTAATGCTTGAAATTAAACAAAAAAAAATTATGTCGTCATATCTTATTCCTTTTTAATCTAATTATCGCTATAATGAGGGTATGGGAATCTATTGTAGGTATCTTGATCGTGTCAAACACGGTTTTGCGTGATAAGGATCTAATCATCACATTGCATAATCAAGGCAGAAGCCAAGGGCCGGCAATTCTAATTTTCCCGCCCGTTGATTCGTGATTAATCATTATTCTCCACTGTTAAATAATAGCTGCTAGATATGATATCCTTCAAATTTTGATATGACGCTTCCCCCACAGAATATAATAATATAATAGTACTCCATACTTCCGTTATGCCGGCGCCACACCTAGCGTCAAACCTTTGAACACACGTGTGAAACTATGATGTGGTCTCGTTATGCCGGCGCCACACCTAGCGTCAAACCTTTGAACACACGTGTGAAACTATGATGTGGTCTCGTTATGCCGGCGCCACACCTAGCGTCAAACCTTTGAACACACGTGTGAAACTATGATGTGCTTTCGTTATGCCGGCGCCACACCTAGCGTCAAACCTTTGAACACACGTGTGAAACTATGATGTGCTTTCGTTATGCCGGCGCCACACCTAGCGTCAGACCTTTGAACACACGTGTGAAACTATGATGTGCTTTCGTTATGCCGGCGCCACACCTAGCGTCAAACCTTTGAACACACGTGTGAAACTATGATGTGCTTTCGTTATGCCGGCGCCACACCTAGCGTCAAACCTTTGAACACACGTGTGAAACTATGATGTGCTTTCGTTATGCCGGCGCCACACCTAGCTTCAAACCTTTGAACACACGTGTAAAACTATGTGTAGCGCGAGAATTATTAGTATGTGTTCAAAGTGCAGCACACACTTTGCAAAGTCGGTCACGTCACGTCATAGTGTTCGTAGTTTAAAGCTTGCGTTGCCTGCCACACTCAACGCCATATGTCACAAAGTCCAGCACCAGCAGGCCTATGCTGCAACTTCGGTTGCTAACTAGAACTGTCATTTTTGAAAGGAACTTAACATCCATTACTGCTATCATGAACGCTGCCGTAACACATAAGATCACTAAACCAGTAATGGATATAAAGGGTCTTTCGAAAATGACAGTTCTAGTTACCAACCGTAGTTACCGAATAGGCCTGTAGTCCGACTATTCACAACTGTTGGATCGCGGATTTGAGCCGAAAAGTCACGTCTAGGGTTGCCAACCGAACTTTTTTTCGGGTAATTGTACTCTATAGTTTAGGTCAAAGTATGCGAAAATACTTTATTTTATGTGTTTAGATTTCGGCTTGTTTCGGTTTGATTTTGTGCCGCGTCGCTGTGGACTCGGCACTTGCCTTACAATCGGGAGGTCCGGAGTTCGAGACCGCCTTTTTCGAATTTCATATGTACATTTTTCTGACGCTCCTACGATGAAGGAAAACATCGTGAGGCAACCTGCATATACATCTGCGAAGAAATTCAATGGTGTATGTGAAGTCGACCAATCCGCACAGGGCCAGCGTGGTTGATTAAGACATAACCCCGGTCAACATGAGAAAAGCAGGTTGAATCAATGACTTAACTTCACGATTCGTACAAGAACCCTTTAAAACCACAGTAATGCTCCTACGTTGATCACATTTAACATTTAAATCACAAATTACCTACCTACCTTGTTCAATTTATAATTAATTTTACACATAAATAAATAAAAGTCGAAAACTTTTATTTGATGGAGACTCGGCTTTCGATAGTTTCGATTAACTTTTGTTGTCTAGTCAACAAAGGTGACAACTTTTAATCGGTGGAGAGTCAACTTTATATCTCATAATTTAGCAAGTAATATTTTTAAATGCCGTTAAAAATAGAACTCGTGGATATAATTATATAGTTCATTAAAAATTCGGTGAAATCCGGAAACCTAGCGACTACAGAGTGCAATGGTCCGAATCCGAACTAAAAAAAATCAAAATTAAGTTTATTTGATATAATAAGACTAAAGGTTAGACTAGAAGGTTTGTCTTGTTGAGATAGGATTATTATCTCTACCGATTACAAATTAACATTATTAAAAATGTTATATTTTGCGTATAACTTTGTGTTTCTAAATAATGGTTTCGCTGGATTTGAAATATAAAAAAAGTTAAGTGCTACAAAGGCCTTTTGGCGCGTGAGTGATATTAATAGGAGGCCTTACTGTGGAATTGGATTGACATGTGAAAAAAAACTGCGCTAATTTAAGGTCATTAGGAGACAAAAAATATGATGGAAATAATATTCATACATAAAGCTACCCGTAGAGCAAATAACACGTGAAATCAAATGTCAGAATAACAATTTGCAAAAATTCATGGTTAGTTCCAATTTTGGCCACGTGCCAAAAGATCCTTGTGGCACTTCACATAGGTCTGGCCAATGCTCTTGCTCTAATTATCCATTGTTATCGTCATGTTGGAATCAAGGAATTTTAAATTTCGTAAAGAAGCCACTTTAGGATGATTTTACGTAAACCGGAGATGTTTTTATTTTTATTTTATTTATTTATTTGCTTCTCACATGTTATACATATTATGTGGTAAATGTTATCCAAGAAGCTAAGTGAGAAGTTTCATCTCAATCGAAACTATTAAAAACAAGGCAATTTAATTGTTGTTTCGTCGGGCAACAGCTGTGCAATGCATTTTTTTATAAATTCCTATTAATACGCGGTCATAGTCAAGACACAATTACCTAAGACAAGAAAATAAAAAAATGGGTGATTCAGTATTCAGCGAGTACCCTCTACCTCACCTATTTCTGTTTCAAGGCAGCATTTCTTGTATTATGTTTCAGTATGAAGTGTGAAGCGTCGGTGGCGCTGTGGCCTCGGCACTGGACTGTGCTCCGAGTAGAATCGGGAGGCCCGCGATCGATCCTGCCATGTACCAATGTGTTTTTCGTTTCAAGAATTTCATAATGTACATTTATCTGTCGCTCCTACGGTGAAGGAAAACATCGTGAGGAAACCTGCATTCACCAGCGAAGTAATTCAAAGGTGTATGTGAAGTCAACCAATCCGCAATGGGCCAGCGTGGTTTGACTAAGGCCTTATCGCCCTAACTAGTTAGGGTAGGCTCGTGCCCCTCTGTGGGGACGTATACGAGTTATGATGATGTGAAGGGCAAGACAAGCAGTGAGGTGATGAGAAAAAAAATGCCACAAGTTGGCGAGACAGGGCTGCAAGTTTAACCAGCCCCCGTAACATGACCATCGAAAGACGATATGATAAAATGATATTTCGATACGAACTGAACTGTTGAAAAAATTTTGAATATAGGTAAGGGATACATTGAAAATTATATACCTACTAGCTGCCCGCCCCGGCCCCGCACGGGTATACTAAAAATCCTATTGACAATATAATAGTGTAAGAAACCATAGATTTGGAGTAGCCTGTCAAGTTCGTCACTTTTACGTGAACATATTTTAAATTCATTTTTTTTCCTGTAATAATTTTTCAAATATCCTTGTCCTTACAATAACGAATACATAAAACCAAGAATCATCCAATTTGGTGCAGTCGTTCTAAAGTTATGGGCGTACATACATTTCGAAGATCCATTTTTATTTATATAGATATAGAAGATTAACAATGCCCATAATAACAATAAAAATATCCAAAACATATTCAAAACTTAAAATACGAGATAACAAGAATTCCAACAATTTTAAACAATTCATAACGACATATCGTATTTCGGTGGTCGTGCTAGGGGGGCAGGCATCCTTAGGCGAAGTTCCAGCTTGTTTATATTGCTTGCCTATCACAGTAAGGTTGGGGGTGAATTGTAACTTCTTGATTCCGAACGGGCCTTCCCATAGGGGCGGGGCGGTTCTGAAGACATTCTAGCCGAGTATCGAGAAAACAGTTTATGAGCTACAGGAGGATTGGAGTCTATAAAAGTGGGCGGTCAGTTAAGCCCCAACCTTTTTTCTCTACCAATGCGGGTGTAGGCGGAGAATCCTCATGGATACTAGCACGGCCGGCCGTACAGGTTATGTCGGACTCTTACCGACTAAACTCCGCCTTACATCTTTAACCAATTTCGTCATCAAGGCTTCATCGGATGGTGATCTCAGCAAAGGAGACGGTGCAGCGCTGCCCTAGATGTCCTAGGGCATAAGCGCTCGAAGTCGACCGGGTACACTGCTTGGCGCCAGAAATAGGTACGAGTAAGATAGAGATACCCACGACTCTAGCTAGAGACTGTCAGCTTCCACAGGTCAGTCGGGTAATCGGCTTGTTTGCCAACTCAGTTCTGTGAAAAGGGCGTAGGTGAGCTACGATTGTTGAATTGTTTAAATCTCATCTTGATGTAACAGCTCTCATAATTGCGGTCATTGGGTTCTATCTATATCCGTCCACGACCGGGGTGCAGCGATGCCCTTTTTTCTAGGGCATAAGCGCTCGAAGTCCACTGGGAACGCTGCTTATGCTTGGCTGCAGAAAGAGGTAAGATAGAGGTCCCATGACTCTAGCTACCATAGAGCCTGTCAGCTAAGATAGGTCAGTCGGCTAATCGGCTTGTTTGCCAACTCTGTTCTGTGAAAAGCGCGTAGGTGAGCTATGATTGCTGAATTGTTTAAATCTCATCTCAATTCAACGGCCCACATAATTGCGGTCATCGAGTTCTATAGCCGTCCACGACCGGGTACAGACATGATCACTGGGACCCAACCATGATTGCTTAGAGCAAGGTTAAAGCAACATTGAAACAGAGACACTGCCTTTGCGGTGTATAGCGCCATCTCGCTCTCGGTGAGGTTTTAATACTGTTTTAGGCGGTCATGGTTAGGGGCTGGTATCAACGGGCATCCCGAGCCGGCTCTATTTATAGACGCGTTTAGTCATGCGTGGCCATTTAGCATGCTCAATTGTGGATTGCACGAGAGCTCTTTGGGTTCAATATTGTGGGACGTTCTATTTCTGTTTCCCTTCCATTCGATTGCATTGTTGTGACGGTCGAGTTACGCGTGAAATTGTGGAGGCGAGCACTCGTTGTATAAACTTTCGATATCGCAGAAAAGCGTTGTAATTTTAGACTATAACAATTATAAATGTACTGTCTTTGAAAGAGTGTGTCATAGTAATCTTCTTCTTCTTTTCTTATATATAAAAATGAATCTCTGTGTGTTTGTCTCGCAAAAACTCTGAAACGGCTCGACAGATACTTACGAAATTTTCTGTGTGTATTTAGATAGGTCCAAGGAAGGTTTAAACGTACAGTTAGATCCGGTAGGTGGCGCTGTAATGGGGCAGGACAACGCCTGCTGGGCCCACTAGTTATATATAAAAATGAATCGCTGTGTGTTAGTCTCGCTAAAAGTAAAAAACGGCTTGACAGATTCTTTCTAACTTTAGAAAGAATCTGTCAAGCCGTTCTGGGGTGTATTTGGATAGGTCCAAGGAAGGTTTTAAGGTGGCGCTGGAATCGGGCGGGACAACGTCTGCCGGGCCCACTAGTATGATAATAAATCTACAAAAATGCTTAGTAAATTGTTTATTATTTGTTACTTTTTCTTTTTACGTTTGTTTGAGTACTTGCGGTAATCTAAGGACCTATTTCATTGCATATTTAAGTAAACCTTGTGTTCGCTATTCATTGATTAAAGATTATAGTTTGAATTTTTTTTTAGAATACATCACTGTAATCGACTTTCCCAGACAAGTACGGTTTTTTAAAATTGTGGCCTACTTTTACGATCGTGTCCGGCTTTTTGCAATCGCGTACGTATTTTTTGTAATCGTGTCTGGGTTATACGAAAAACTCATCCTATTTAAAAAATACAATCGTGTCTGGCCAGTCAAACTTTTGTTAGGCTTTTGGTCAACCTCGTCCAATAAAAAAAAGGTGAATGAAAGCGTGCATGCGATTCTCTTCTCTACGATGCATGAGATATTTTCTTCTTAGAACCAGTAAGTATGTCAGGCTTTCAGATGGAAATGGATAAAAGCCGGACACAGAGAATCTGTGTCCGGCTTTTCTATATTTTGGGCCTGGCAACCTTACTTGGCTTTCACCGGCAACCATGCAATACTGAACCCATATAAATGTAGTATGATTGATCCGAAACAAAGCCAGGGGACGGTGTGATGTAGAGTTCAGTCATCAGCACCCTGTTCGGTGCTGCATCCGTGAAGGTTAATTAACTCAACATACTCACAACTCGTTAATTCGTCGATAATGTAGCTATTTTTATAACACTCGCATTATCTCCAGCACGATAACGGTTGAGTTCTGAGAAGGAGAAAAGGTTCGTTGCTTCCTTGTGCATCTTGAATGACAACGTAATTAAAACGATAAAACAATGTACTATGTAGTATTTGACATTAACTGAGCATTTAAGTGATAATATGCCAGCGTTTAATTCGATGCGTTTTCCTTGTGATTAAAATTATAGTTTTGTTGGTAAACGAGTGAGTGTTTATAAGGTGTTTATACATTTACTATCCGTATATAGTTAAGATTATTGATAATTTATTTACTAAGGAATAATAACAATCCAAAAGCCATCAGCAGGTGGGGTAAAATACCTTTTTTTTGAAACAAAAATATAAACCGCCTCAAAAACAGTAAAAAGTTAAAAAATAAAAAACCGATTTCAAAACTATTATACATTTTTGATGTGAAACAAACACGCCACGCTATATGTAGTGTGTATGATATGTAATTTCGATGTTTCACATCTGCCAGGCGTCCCGCAACGACTCACATTTTTTTTATTTAGAACTCGGTGCGGATGTTCGATGATCATGAGTAAAAATTTGGCATTAACTTCAAGATAAAAAAATGCTTATGTTGTTTGTTTTTTGACCTTTGTGTTTTTGAAATCGGTTTTTATTTTTGTTAAATATATTTTTTTACTTTATTCTTTTTAGTGAATTTAATACCAGCTCACTAGGTTAAATGATCTAAGCAGCTCACCGCAGTAACATGGAAAAATACAACAGGGGGTCAATACGTGCCTTTTTTTAACGGTGGGAAATGCTTTACGCATACCCCGCGCTTGGGAAGGCGCGGGGTTATGTCGGACTCTCCGCGGCTCCTGGGGACAGAGTGCCAGCCAGAAACCGCGGCCTACCGACTAAAACCCACCGATGCCCCTCACATACGCCTTGGCGCGAGCACGTCCATTACCGCGGCATCCTCCTCATCTGAGGAGGACACGCCGAGAAGGGACGCGTCGCTGCCTGACAAGGTCATGGGAACTCGGATGACCATATCCACGACCACGTCGGCGTCTGCTCGCTTAGGGCAAGCCGGCAAGCCCCTCTTAACCCCCCCCCCCCCCCAGAGGGGGAGGCCGGTGATACCCGGGGCATACAGGGGATCAGCGTCTGGCGGCAAACTGTGCAATGCAGGACCCGGGCTTCCCAACCCAGGGCCCCGCTGGTCGACGAGGTCAATACGTGCCTTGTGTATTTAATAAACTATTAACAGTCAAAGAACCTTCGATCATCTGGTCGGCCCATAACTACCAGACGCAAATATCTGATAGCTTCAGAAAAACATGAAACACGTTGGATGTGCCTAAAAAATTCAAGGGTTTCCCTCGATTTTCCTGGGATCCCATCATTAGATCCTGACTTGGTGACAATCAGACAATCAGTAAATAGTATACTTTTGCGAATACGAGTATTAGAAAATCGGTTCACAAGACATCGATAAACATAAATAGACGTAACCTTGTCTTTTCTGAACTCTGTTAAATATAATTGCTTTTGCAAAATTGGGATTGAAAGTTTCTATGGAAAATATTTAAAATCTGCTCCAATTTCTACGAAATTTATTATAACGAATTTGTAAAGAGAATCAATAAAAAAGAATTTCCACGCGGACGAAGTCGCGGGTAAAAGCCAGTATTATATAAAACTCAGGGTTACAGGGTTACTTTTTTATCACCCCCTTAAAATGTAAGGAACGCTTCACGACACATCCAGTAAGTATTATATAAAAAACATTAATTTTTGGATATTTTAGAAAACTAAATATAAAATTAGATAGATGACTTATTTTTTATTAATGTGTCCTGTTAAAGTGTCCTGAAACGTCCCTTAAATTATCTAGGTTGATTAAAAAAGTAATCCTGTATATTTTCGTGTTTAATTCAGGCTAGTTTTTACTGCAATAAACACAAAAAGATACGAGAAGTCAGACATAATGTTTTTTTAATGTTTATATTTGTATGAGGAAATAGCGACAGCGGTCGTAATATGTACGACGTATAGCATTTCCACTTTTTTCGATCCCGTGGTAAAATGGTGGACTGGGCGGTAAAATGCCTGATATGGTCAAAATACCATACAATCTGATGGTATAGGTTTGAGTAGCCTAGAAGTACTAGTTTTTTTTATGAGAATATAGGTATAGCTTCATTCGTATTAATTCTAAGTATTGCTTTATTTCATGATGGTACTACGTAATACTGCAATTTTTTTTCGCTTCAGTACCATTCACGCATGTGAGGTGAAGCGAACCACATGTACTATAGGCGGGCGGCAACTTTGTTGTATAAAAAATCTATACTTATTTTTATTTATTATAGCATTAAAAAGTTATAAGTAAAGTCAAAACGTCATATGTATATAAAATAATTATAATGTTTCAAACCAAATATATATGCGAGTAAATCAGAAAACTGCGTAGTTTTATTTAGATGTGCAGTACTCGTGCAAATAAAAGGCAGTATTATAGTTAACGTATAACACAAAAAATTATATTTTTTTCCCTACAGTAGATATAATTAAAAATTGCATCAACAATGACAATCCATCTACTATTATAACTAATTTAGAATTGACCCATTTCGCCACGCTATAACTGTCGTCTTAAAAGATTTAGAATCATCTCGGCGCATTATAACGTAACTTTATATTTACGAGGCAAGCCGAGTGTAAACATAATAAAATTCGTGTATGAAATGATATTTGGGTGATTTATTTTAGTCTTCGTAATCGCGTTTCTTGTTCACACATACTTACTCGTAATTATGCTAGATGCATTTATTAGTTTTTTATACGACTGCGCTCAATCAGCTATAATTTTATGACATTAATTCAGTAGGTACGCATTCGATTGCTCGGGTCCTTAGCGTAAAATCTGTCAATTTTTTTAGTTTTTGAAAATTCAAATTTTATGTATAATTAAGAAAATAAGAAAAACATAGGAACATGCCAATAGTAGCCAAAAAACTTTTCGAAAAAAATATCCACTATTGCCATAACCAGGAAGGAAACATTAAAAACAAAAAAAGTT
Source organism: Schoenobius gigantellus (assembly GCA_963935595.1). NCBI lineage: Eukaryota > Metazoa > Arthropoda > Insecta > Lepidoptera > Crambidae > Schoenobius > Schoenobius gigantellus. Next base: position 13,893,697 of record OZ012558.1, read on the forward strand.
TCAATGTTTGATTGGGTGGTAGAAAGTGGTGTGTGTGGTTAAGACCTCAAAACGTACATGATCAAAGTATTTTATATAAATACGCGGTAATTTTGGGTCGGTTTAATCCAATGGCAGGATGCACCAGATCATCTTCGAAACAATATCAATTGGTAAAGGAACCAACTCTGAAATCACAAAGAAGCATTAGTTGCGCCTCGTATTTCGGTCGAGGTTTCTTAGGTCTTAAATGTTTGTATGTAGGAGTTATATTTACCACAATTTCAAAGTAGATTCCATTACAAATCGATTTATTTTATTTCCCAGATCGACAAAAAATTACGATGTAAAGCATCAAGCCGAAACCGACCCATGTTAACATTGCCATATAAAAGTTATGGTGTCATGAAAAATTTGAAATTTTAAAATTAATGTTGAAATCCGCCGTGAAAATTGTTGGGTCTGTGAAGTAAAATGTACCTATGGGGAATTAGAAAATTAATTTTACAATTACGAATTTTCAATGACGCCTTAACTTTTATATGACTATGTTAACATGGGCAATTTTCGGCTCGATAGGGTAATAGTTATTTCATTGATGATGTAATGTTTACAAGTATATGAAACAATGTGTAGTCGGAGTGCAATTAAACTCATGCTAGTGTTAATGGAACCAGAAATATATAAATATTATTTTGTCGCGTGATATAGAAGGCAATAGTTACGTTTGGCGAAGGCACCAAGGTTTTTATCGCATGCCTTGTTAAGGTAGATTTGTGGCCACTGTAGCGCTAGAAGGCTTGAAGCCACTCCTCTTGCAATTTCGATTTGGTTAGATTTATGTTAAAGCTTATTAACATAAATCTAACCAAAGTAATATCGAGTTAAGTACTTTGATCAATTTTGAAGTACTTGTACATTTTATATTATTTAATTTAATTTCTATACTTTGATCAATTTTGAAGTACTTGAACATTTGATATTATTTAGTTAAATTTTCTATACCTAATTTAATTAAATAATATAAAATGTATAAGTACCTATTTCAAGTTCATGATCGGAATGTCACGAGTTTATCCTTTTGAGAAGTTTAAAGGCTAAAGATAAGATAGTAAATAAAGAAACAAAAGTTTAAGTTAAAAGTAAAATTAGTTATTGTGAAAACAATTCTAATCACTTATTTTCTGTAAATGCGACGAAAATCGTGTTTTCAACGGGTAGCAAACTTTTAGAACGAAGCCTAGAAGCTGCACAGAGTACAAAACAAGTAAAAGAACATACCTACCTTGGATTAAAAATTGATTACAAATTAAACTGGGGTCCCCATATAGAGCATGCATGTAACAGGCTAAGAGTAATACTTACCAAGCTATGTATCCTTAAACATAAACTCCCATATAATACATTAAGATTATTATACACGGTTATTTTTTATCACCCTGGAAAATTTTAGGGACGCTTCAGGACACATCCAATATTATATAAAAAATAAAAAAAATGAAATAAAAAAATAAAAATAAAAAATAAAAAAAAATAAAAAATCTCTAAAAATGCTGTTCTCGACTAGTGCAACATTTTTTGTATTTTTTAAAAAATTAATATAAAATTAAGGATGGGGGGTTTTTTTTTTATTTATATTTAAATCATTCTAATACCATGCCGTGAAGCGTCCCTTAAAATTTCCAGGGTGATAAAAAAATAACCGTGTATATAGCATTAGCCGATTCTGTTATTAGTTACGGTATTTCTTCCTATAGGATTCTCCATATAGGTCCATATATGGACGAACTTACAAAACATATCTAGATAATATTTATTATAACCTTCAAATAAGACTGTGGAAAACCATTGTTCCTCTTAAAATTAAATATAAATTTAACGATAATTATGATCAACTATTTCAGTATTGTAATGTGACGAATGTCTTCGATAAAGCTAAGCTTGCGATTGTTGTAGAAAATAGTGAAAATATTAAGTTATTAAAAATCAAAGCAAGACCAACTTCTTTGCGTGCATTGCCACATCTCGCTTTGTATAAAATACCTAAATATACCAACAACTATGGTATAAGGGCTTGGGTGCAACCTTCCTAAGATATTAAATGAATTACCTAAAACTCTTGTTGATAATATAAAAGTTAAGAATACCATGCAAATTGAAAATATATTAAAAAAGGACTAGGTACTTAAAAGATATACATCAAATCGCTGCGTCGCATTGTTCTTTCTGTATAAAAAAAATAACTCAGTTTCTTTTACAATTTTTTTTACAAAAAAATTAAACTGACTTTGAAAACACCAAAAAGTCATAAATAATATAAGAAAACATACAACATCACCTTTTAAATAACTATATTAATTGTTCTTATATTTTATAAGACTTTCAAGGTGATCATTACTTAGCACCGACTTCAATATACTATAAATGTGATGTTGTATGTATTCTTAAATGATTTATAACGTTTTGGTACTTTTGAAGTCAGTTCTATTTTTTATAAAAAAATTTTTTTTTCAATCTTTTTAGTTAGGATAATCCATACGTATTAGAATTTGAAGGCCAAGGCAAACACCAGAATAACTTAAAATAAAACATCTTTGGCTCTAAACAGCTTTGAAAGAATTATTCCCGAACTCCTAATCTACCAGAAATCTTCCATCATCAACTCACTAACATGATATTATTATGATGACTACCAGACGCAAATACCTGAATATCTTCAGCAAAAACATGAAACACGTTGGACGTGCCTATGAAATTCAAGGGTTTCCCTCGATTTTCATGGGACCCTATCATTAGATCATGACATGGTGACAATGGGACCACCTCGGGTGTATACCCTTTCGATTTCAAATAGAATTTTGAAAAATCGGTCTACAAATGGCAGAATAATCGGTGAACATATAAAAAAAATTGAACTTTTTAAAAAAAATAACCGCCGAAAAAACTAAAAAACAAAAACACTGAAAAGTTAAAAATAATATAAGAATAGGTACAGACAACATCACACTTCTATATTGAGAAGTCGGTGACAAATTTTAACTCTTTCTAGGAGATCATCGTTTGGCACCGACTTCAATATAGAAGTGTGATGTTGTCTGTACCTATTCTTATATTATTTTTAACTTTTCAGTGTTTTTGCTTTTTAGTTTTTTCGGCTGTTCGATTTTTTGTTAAAAAGTTTTTATTTTATATTTTTTTGTGACTTTCATCTATTAATTTTACAATCAGTGAGTGAATTATCAATTATCCCCCGTTTTTGTACCTTTAGGGTTGGAAGTGTTTTTTCAAATTTATATAGGAGGTATTATACCCTTGGGGTATACCCTTTCTAATAAAAAAAGAATCATCAAAATCGGATCACTCTGTAAAAAGTAATGCGTGGTCACAATTAGTGAGTAAATCAACAATAATTTCCTGTTTTACTACCATTAGGGTAGGATTTTTTTCAAATTTAATTGGGACCACCCTCGGAGTATACCCTTTCTAATAAAAAAAGAATCATCAAAATCGGAGTTCTCTATAAAAAGTTATGCGTGATCATACATTAAAAAAAATATATACGCGTCGAATTGAGTACCTCCTCCGTTTTTTCGTCGGTAAAAATAGATACAGCCGAACATAGAACCTCCACCTTTTTGAAGTCTGTTAAAATCAAGAAACACGTTGGGCGTGCCTATGAAATTTAAGGGTTTTCCTCGATTAGCCTGGGATTCCATCATCAGATCAGGACATGGTGACAATGGGACCACCTAGCGAGTGTATTCTTTGGATTATAAAAAAATGAAAATTGGCCCACAAATGTCGGAATAATCTGTAAACATACATAAAAAAACCGGCCAAGTGCGTATCGGGCCACGCGCAGTGTAGGGTTCCGTAGTTGCAAATGCCAACTTTGAGATCACACTCACACCTCACAACACGTTGCTATTAAATTAGGCATTATTATTAATATTAACGCTACAATGATTTTATATTTCCTTAACTTCGTAAATTTATATTCAGTAGGTACTAATTTTCAAAGAAATTTTACTTTTCCGAGTACATTTTATAATTAATAACTTTTAAGTTTGTACTTAGTACTCAACTCTGATAGTTTTCCTTTAAACTTCGTTATAAAAAACATTTACTCCCACTTTACTTGTATGGGAGCTACCCTAAAAAAATATTTTTTCAATGCTTTTTTCCACTACTTTTTTAGGCATGATTAATATACGTTTGGCTTTTTTGTTTACTTTTTTGGCATGATTAACCCATACCAAATTACAGCTTTCTAGTGCTAATAGTCTCTGAGTAAAACCGCGGACAGACAGACAGACAGACATGGCGAAATTATAAAGGTTCCTTGTTTACTACGGAACCCTAAAAAGAGTCTTTCTAAGAAGTGTTAATAAATAATTACTTATATATTATATATATTTCCACTTCATTTTTAATGAAAAATGAGTTGGTTTGAGTAGCATACATAAGAAAGTTACGAAAAGCAATTCGCTACTTCCATTCGTTGCGAATCATTACATTGTCTACCAACTTACGGAACCTAGAAAAATTTACATTCGTGTTCGTTTCATTTACGTTATGCGTACGTTCAGAGGGCTAAGACAAGTGACAATCGTTTCCTAGCGAAACGATAACTAAATTCGTCATCGTCTCTGAGATAACGAAAACAAATTCCTAGTCAATGTAAATTAGCGATCGCTCTATGTCGAATTGTTCTTTCTGTGATAAAACAACATATTGGTTATCTAAGTAGGACTCGAAACTGCGAAATGGAAAAGCAATGGTAAAATTAATAATTAAAATTAAGATGAGATGATGATGATGATGGTGATGATGATGACTTTAATCAATTTGCCATGTTTTTAGCGATGGCATTTGCCAATCCAATACATTTTGTTCTTATTGAACTTCGTTTTCGTTTTGGAAATTGTCGCTCTGTCTAGGCCCCTAGGGGAGCTAGAAAAAGTAATTCGCGTTCGTTTCGTTTACGTTATACGAACGTTCAGGGAACCTAGAAAAAGTAACATTCGCGTTCGTTTCGTTAACGTTATATGTACGTTCAGAGGACCTAGAAAAAGTAACATTCGCTTCATTTCGTTTATGTTATGCGTACGTTCAGGGGACCTATAGAAAAGGTAATATTGGCGTTCGTTTCGTTAACGTTAGTGCGTTCAGGGGACCTAGAAAAGTTACATTGGCGTTTGTTTTCGGTTATAGGTACGTTCTGTATCGAGTGGCAATGTATGATAATGATGCATCCTGTGAAATCTATCACGTAAATTTTGTTATTTTCGATTTTCGTTATCGTTTTTGAATTGTTACTATGTCTAGGCCCCCTATGTATAGAACGTTAATTCGTGGCGAGGAATAATTCCCATACATTTTGGTCTTTTCTAACTTCGTTACCGTTATTGAATTGTTACTTTGTCTAGGCCCCAGTATCGGTTCGATTGTCAATTACTTGTAGAACTGGACCTCTGCACTAACTTGTATAATCCGTTGCAGCTTTTATGAGACTTGTTAACTCACCATTCATATTACATCTTATTGTTTAAAATTCGTGAGAATTAATTATCTAAAAGTATTACAATATAGTAAGTATTATATTACATTAGCTTTCCGCTCGCGACTTCGCCCGCGTTATTATTGTTTTCCCGTGGGAATTTTAGATTTTCTCGCAAGAAAAATAGCACACCGCACGCGGCCTCGCCCGCGTTACTGTTTTCTCGTGGGAATTTTGTATTTTCCCGTAGGAAATTTATATATTCCCATAGGAAAAGTAATTTTGTAGCCCATATTAATCAGGGATAATATAACATTCTAATGGTGAAAGAATTTTTAGAATCGGTCCAGAAGTTTTCGAGCCTATTCAATACAAACATACAAAAATATAAATCTTTCCTCATCATAATATAAGTATAGATGGAAGCCACTCTTCAAATGTAAATAAAGTACGAGACAATAGCCTTTTAGATATTCATATTACAGACTGTGCAAAACAATGTATTTTGAAATGGGGGAAATGAAACAAATGAGGAAAGATTCGTCATCCAGCTGGCTGTGTTTTGTCATTTTGTTACAGTTTGCAAATTGCTGCAGATAAGGTTTTACAAATTGAAAAATAGTCATTTCAAAAATTTTAATTTTGTATGGTTGTTTTTTAAGGATATTGTTTTAATTTTTGTGGCGTTTACAAGATTTAGTTTAATTTTCTAGAAATGATTTTTAATGCATGTAAACCCCGCTGTTGGGCCTTAAAAACTGCGCTGGTCAGAAAAGCTGGTGTAGCGATAACGGCCAGTGTTAACAGCGCCGTTTCGCCCCTCCAGAGTTCGAAAAATATACGGATTACTTTAGTGGGAGTCCTTATTCTCAAGTAGTCATGGGACAAATTTCACATATTCTTATATTTCAATTATAATTAGTAATAGACACTCCTTCAGAGGAGCTATGGTTAAAGTTGTTACTAAGCAAAAGCAAAAAATAGTGGGTGATATGTGAATCATTAAATCTACGGGCCAAATGATAAATGATCCAATATGTCAGACAGCGGCGACTGATGGATTAAAATGCGGGCTCACTCCATATACGATATTATGCTAAAAGCATACGTATAGATGAATACCAATTAGATTAATTATTTATTATTTGAATAATATTTGCACATAATACGAAACCTTCGAGCGAGTTTGTGTCCTCACATGTCATTCCCATATATTGTTCTATCTCCAATGAGCGTTATGTAACTTGTGTGGGCCTTGCAGGTATACAGATTACTAAACAATACGACTGATTTCAATATTCTATCTATCTGTGGATTTGGTTACTAGTGATAGGCATTTGACATTAGCTTCATACAAAATACGTCGAATTCTATCTCCAGTAAGCAAATCCACAGAAAGATAGAATATTGAAACCGGTCGTTAGTGAAGTAATAGTTGAGTGGTTACTGTAGTTTTTGGTGGCTTTGTGGTGGTAACCAGGCTTACTCGAACGTTGTTGATCCAACATCCTCCTGTTATGGCATCTGCCAACCTCATCCACGCACGGAAGTACTACGTACCAGCCATGATTGAGTGGTTACTGTAACAAACATCCATATTTGAGTGGTTACTGTAGCTATAGTTAAGTGGTTACTGGCTACAGTAACTATGATTTTTAAGCATGGGTTCCGTAAAGCAATTATCTTTAATTGAATTTCTAAAAGCAGTGGTGGGAAGGCTTTCAGTACGTCGTGCAGGTCAAGAAGGAAAGATTTGATCAGGCAGCACAAGATCGCTGGAAATAAGAATGACAACTATGGTTTTGACAAATATTCAACTTTGGTTGTTTAGCACTGAAACCATTAGGTTACGGTGCTAAAGAGCCATCGTTGGAAGGTTATTGTAGCTTTTGATCTCACACACGGAAGCACAACGTACGTTTGGTTACATTATTATGTGGTACCTCCCAGATGGGCTAGACTAGGGGTTCCCAAACTTTTACCCTATGCGCCTCACCCAACATTATGCTAAAATAGTACGCCCCCGCCCCTAGGGGCCGAAATGGGGAGTTAAGAAAATTAAGCAAACGATGAAAATATTGGCATGTTTAGTTTTATTCAAAAGATGGTTGCAACGTGTCGCTCACTTCGCATAGGTGGCACCGTCTGCGTCGCGCGAGTTTATATGAACAGCCCCCTAACCATGATCGCCTAAAACAATATTAAAACCGCACTGAGAGCGGGATGGCGCTATACGCTGCAAGAGCGGTGTCTCTGTTTCAATATTGTTGTAACCTTGCTATAAGCGATCATAGTAAGGCCCCAGTTTCAATAAATATTCTTTATACAGTTTAATTCTGGAGCCGCTCGCTGCGCCCCCCCTTGGTTCACTCTACGCCACCCAAGTGGGGCGCGCCTCACTGGTTGGGAAATCCTGGGCTAGACCATTTCGTCTTCATTTTCAGCGGTCTTGTGCTGCCCGATCAAGTCTTTGATTCTTGACCAGCATGACGTCCCAAAGGCCTTCCCGTGCTTTTAGAAATAAATTAAAGATAATTGTTTTACGGGAGCCATGAATAAAAGAATTAGGTACAAAATATTACAAAGCATTGAAATGAATGAATTATGTTAGAGCATTATTATTTATTTCAATGGTTTGCCTATCCTAAGATAAGGATACACAATCTATTTTGTGTAGTGGACAAACATTAAGATCTCTTCCGCCTTTTTTATTGACGTGAATGATTGAAGAATACACAACTTTTCCTCGTTTTTCTGATTTTTATTATAACAATTAGATATTTTTACTTTAAATATTTTTTATATGATTTAGAGCTTTTCGCTTTGAATCAAAGCTTCTTAGAGCAAAAGCTTTGGTTTAGGTATGTAAGGACGCGTCGTGCTTTACACCTGCACTAGGAAAAGCGCTGCCATCATTCTATTACGGTCATTATGCTATTACGGTTTCAATATTATTAAGTAAAAATTGTTGTAATGTTTACTGCTTTTCACAACCAAGACTTTTACTTATGAAATTATTAAAATAAAATAAAATTAAAATTATACATATACTTACTCATAAAATCAAGCGTAGACGTTTTATTAAATTCGTCTTTTATGAAAACATAAATTTTCTTATGTTGTTATTGAATACATTTGAGAAGCTTCCTATTACTAATGTTAAAATGATGTTGTTTGGTTTACAATTTAATCTTTATCTTGCCTGTATTTAATAGAGAAGTCAGTTTCAATGTCTTTAGCCGCTTACTGCACAATGCCCTTAGGTTAAGATACAACCTACGAGATATTGAAACATAAATGATGTCAGAATCTACAACAGGAAAACATTTTCAAAACGAACACAAAACACTAGTCTTTTACGATCAGAATTCTCTATTATAATGACATAGTCGTAATGTTAAGGTACTTATGTTAATTTTCATGACTATATTTATAAAACCTACTTAAGTACGTTTCCGAACAATGCTTGGCAACAAATGGCTACGTTAAATATAGATTTTTATGTTCTTTTGTCATTCATTAAACTGTCTTCAACAAAACATGTTTATAACATTTATATTAATTACCTACTAAAAACGTTATTTATTTTCGTTTTCGATAATACTGAATAATTAATTGAAACGCAAACGCACAATACGATACCACTATTCACGCGTCTAGGCTAGCTAAACCATAATGGTCGAGCTTTTTAAGGAAGAAAGGGGGGTTGTCCGAGAACACCAGGACAATCCCCCAAACGGAGATGCCTTAGGGCAGTATGCACTAGTGTTGTTGAATATTAACCGTTAAATTAGGCTATAAAAAATAACACATACACATATGTACATTCGATAAATTTTTTCAACCATATCGAATAAAAATATTAATTTAATTGAAGTTGATTTTAACGCGAGAGTAATATTAATTGGTATGGATAAATGCAACCGGCTGATAAAATTATCGTAATGAATAATATTTTAACCACAGACCAAACTAATAAAAATATTGACCGCCACGGTGCTAATTAAAATATCAATAGATACCGACCGGCTACTCATAGAGTTCTTATAGAGGGACTTCAGTACCCATACTGAGCGGTCGTCAATATATTGTATTTGAATAAAAATATTAACTGATATTCTCAACCATAGAATTATCAGATATTTTTATTCAACTATAAACTTTTAACTAATTTTTTTTCACCTCTAGTGTGCACGGGGCCAACTGTGCACGCAGGCACAGATTATTAACAGCAGGATCACTAAACTGGCATTTCTTTAGCAAATGCCCGCCTTTTGCCTGCCGGGAACTAATATACTTATGAAAAGTAACTACACAAAAAATATTTTACGAAACTAAAAACCGAAAACATTGAAAAGTGAAAAATAATATAAGAATAGGTACCTACACACAACATCACACTTCTATATTGAAGTCAGTGCCAAACGATAATCCAGAAAGTCTTAAAATTTGGCACCGACTTCAATATAGAAGTGTGATGTTGAGTGTAGGTACCTATTCCTATATTATTTTTAACTTTTCAGTGTTTTTGAAATGTTTTTTATTTTTTTCTTATTAGTGTCCACGGTCTGGTCAGATCAGGTCAAGTCCAAAGGATCCTTCCATCATCAGTTCGGTTCGTGACTACCAGACGCAAATACGTGAAAAGCTTCAGAAAAAACACGAAACACGTTGGACGTATCTATAAAATTTAAGGGTTTTCCCTAATTTTCATGGGATCCCATCATCAGATCCTGACTATGGTGACCTTGGGACCACTCGAGGAGTAAGTATACACTATCGAATACGAAGTGAACTTTGAACATCGATCCACAATTGGCGGAGTAATCGCGTAACATACACACAAAACACGTTGGATATACCTATAAAATTTAAGGGTTTCTCTCGATTTTCATGGGATCCCATCATCAGATCCTGACTTTGGTAACCTAGGGACCACCGCAAGAATATATTCTATCGATTACAAAAATAATTTTGGAAATCGGTCCACAATTGGCGGCATAATCGCGAAACATACCCAAAAAAACACGGATCGAATTGATAACCTCCTTCTTTTTTGAAGTCAGTTAAAAATGTTTGATGTTACGTAGTCCCCGTTTCCTCCTCTCAAACTAGACCAATTTTATTATTTTTTTCATAAAAACAAATAAATAATGGCTTTGGCTGTGATTCTGTTTTGCTTTTAGCTGACTTCAAAAATGGAGGAGGTTTTCAATTCGATGCGTATGTTTTTTTTGTATGATACGCGATTACGCCGCTTATTGTAGACCGATTTTCAAAATTCTTTAGGTATTCCATAGAGTATACTCCTGGGATGGTCCTAAGGTCACCAAAGTCAGGATCTGATAATGTGATCCCATGAATATCGAGGGAAAACCTTAAATTTTATAGGTACCTACGTCCACCGTGTTTCATATTTTTTCCGAAGCTATAAACGTATTTGCACATGGTAGTCATGAACCGAGCTGAAAATGGAAGGATTCTAATCATTTGGACTTGACCTGACCTGACCTGACCTTGATCCCAAATTCACTAAAAAGATAAAAATAAAAAATATTTTTATATATTGAAGTCGGTGCCAAACTTTAAGACCTTCTTTCTAAGATCATCGTTTGGCACCGACTTCAATATAGAAGTGTGATTTTGTCTGTAGGTACCTATTCATATATTATCTATAAATTTTCAGAGTTTTTGAAGTCGGTTTTTATTTTTTGAAAATATATTTTTTTAAATATCTGATTCTGTTCGCTGGATGTTTGAATACAGCGAAAAATCTGTCCTTTTACTATGTTTTTGAAAGTTTGAATGCCTTTTAATAATTAGCTTAAGGAAAAAAGGAAAATATTAGGCATGCTAATAGTTGTCATATATTTTTTCGGAACAAAACTTGCTCTTTTCCTGGATAATCATCCAGGAAAAAAATAGCTCACTACGTTTATATGGAAAAAACGGCCATTGTGATTTCCTATCTTTACTTTAAATGACTTTATCTCAGTAATCTATTATTTCGCCAAAGCAAAAAAATTGTTATATTTTTTGTACCTAGATGACGGCCTAATTTGATTTTCTTTTTTCATACACTGTCTTCATTCCTATTAGGTATGATGCATTCGTAAATGACCCTTGGTTAACGTCTCTCTGGTTACAATTACACATGTCTTGTATCCTTACGCACTTAAAATGAAAACGCACTAAACATCAATTATGCAGTCAACGTGATGACATTGCACCGGCTCGAATGTTAAGTTATGCATTTAGGTTGGACTAAACGTTATCGTTTCCGGAGTGGAACCGGTTTGGAGATAGCTCGAGCAGCCCCCGTAGCACGTCCACCAAAACACGATATGATAAAGCGATATATCGCGGTGAACTGTCAAAATACGACGAAATCCTATTGTATTTTGACAGTTCACCGCGATAAACCGCTTTATCATATCGTGTTTTGGTGGACGTGCTAGGGGGGCAGGAATGCGTTCAATGGTGGCTCGTGCTGATGCCTCGGTATATCTTAGATAATTACTAATTAGTATCGTGCGCAGGAATCAAATCTATAGATGGTTTTAATACAAAAATATATCGTCTCCTTATAATACAAAAGCATAACTATTTTGTGAAGTAGGTACGTCACGTTACGAGAAAAGAATAAAAACATAACAATCTTGTTAAAACCGATTCAATATGAAAATGTTGGTATTACCACATTTAATATTCACGCAGAGTGAAATAACGAAAAAAGAAACAAAAGTGTCAAACATATTATAGTGAGCACATCTCTAATACATCTAGTAGGTACATCTCTAACCTACATCTCTAATAATAAAAATATAATTAATTCAATTTAATGCTTTATTTAGATAAGGTTTGCTTGATCATTGGTGTTTTTAGTTATGTTGTTCATTCTATATGGTTTCAAAATTTTCCAATTTGAATTAAATTTAATGTCGGGTAGTTGAAAATTTTTTTTTTTTTAAAAACGTCGCCCCACACTAGGATTTTCTCCTGTGTCGTGGGTGCAGTTACAAACATAGAATATCACATGCACATACGCCCAGACCGGAACAAATTTCTGTAGGCCATACAAAACATTTGTCCCGTACGGGAATCGAACCCGCGACCCGTTGCGCAGTAGGTGATCACTCGATCTCTGCGCTAAACGTGTCGTAATTAAATAAAGACTTCTTGTCTAAAAATGTTTATCTCCAGATCGACAATAGCAGTACGGTGTCCTTCTAAAATATTTTAAATTAAACAGTCATCTCAATAAAATAACTTATGTTATTCTTACACGTCGTCTAAACAGCATATTTACTTATGTTACACAAAACAATGTGGCTAAACACCAAGAATTAGTATTGATGTAATAATAATTAACACAGTTAATTCTATTTTGAAATCTATTATGGCAATTGGTCATATATATAACTAAAGATGATATAACATATTCTTCCACAAAAATTCTCATCAATGTCTCGGTTGTGAAAATATTATAAGATCAAACCGCATATACCTAATTTATTTATTTTTTCATGTATTTTTAAGTGTTTGTCGAATGTCACTGATATTATTAATAGTTTTTAATTTAATCAAGAAATAAATATTATAATTTAACATAACAATCAATTCAATTAACATTCATATTTATCACCCAAATAGCTGCCCCGAGCGAGGACTACCTGAGTGAGAATCAGGATGTGGCGTGTTTGGTTTTAAATCTCAGACAAAGTGTCCGCAATTTGTCTATGTCTGCAAAATGGTTTTATATTGCAGACATAGTGTCGGAAGTAACTTAGTTGTAAACACTACAAAAAGCGATGACAAATTACAATAGCAATTGTACTGCAGCTTTACTTTGCTGTATGTTTATTAGAGACAATAGCGCCACCAATTTTACTTCGGCTGACACTATCATAATACTGCTACTCGCCGCTAGATGGCAGCATCTATCTATATGTATGTGCCGTAGATTATGTACATCTATTTTGCAGATAGTGACAAGAAAACCTTATTCTAAAAATGCTCATATAATTCCGTTTTTTTGTTAATAGTATTGTTGTATCAAACAATTCTTATCACAGAATATCGGGAAATGTTTATAACGGTCCAAGTCCGGAAATTGGTTACGCTCCGTCGAATGTTCGTAGGACATTTTTTACCTTTCTAACTAAGAAGGTATCTGCTTATTTAAAGAAATCCTTGAGAGTACATAACCAGGTAACTATGTAGCTGTGAAACTCTTTGCTTTTACAGAAAAAAATATTATTGTGGTTACTACAATCACACTCTTTTAATGTTTCTTTTTTTTCATTTAGCTTCAAAGCTTTTCTTGTACCTACTGCACAAAACATTTTTTGTTCAAAACATTTCTTCAATTGTGAAATGTTGAAGCTAAAGTTACATACTGAGATCTAGATTTCTCGTTAAACATATTAGTAATAACGTTTAAACAATCTTAATATAGATATTGATGCGGTTCGTGCTTTTAAGATGCTGAATAGTAACATTACAATTTCTATAGCAGTAATAGTAACATTACACATTACAATTTTTGGATCGTACAACTCACAAGAGTACTTTTTCAATATAATTTACTAGCTGTGCCCGCGACTTAATTCCCGTGGATTTAATATTTTTTCCCCATTTTGCAATATTTTTTATTGATGCTCAGCTCGTCTTGATCGTAGCGTGATGTTAAATAGCCTATAGCCTATTCTTTTTGTGTTGGATAGTCCATTTTTCGAAGAAGCTTCCTCGAAAAATGGACTATCGAACACAAAAAGATTTTTTCAATTTGAATCAGTAGTTTCTGAGATTAGCGCGTTCCACCAAACAAACAAACAGACTCTTCAGCTTTATAATATTAGTATTAGTTAGCATAGATTGCCAGTGACTGTTACTTTAGGTTGCCGACCTTATTCATTATGCATAGCATCATACCGAAGAGGCACTGTGGCATGGTCTCCCGCTACATAGAGCATGGAGCAGTTGATTATGACTGGCATAGAATTAGTAACGGGGAAAAGTGGAAATATTAGATCATTCCCTATTACAACATCCAGGAACTGAAGTGTTCTTATGTAAAAAAGAAAACACTACTACTTTGTAAATCAACCCTGAAACTTTCTTCAAACGGAAAAACATTATGTTAAATTAATAACTAAATATTTCAAGACTATGCCATAAATTAATCACTTTATCCAGAAAGAAACGCTTATTACAGTTGATATTGTTCCCGAATACGAAGTCACTATCCAAGAATGTGTAAAAAAAGAGTCACATCTTGGCGGTCATGGATTTATTAACGGTGTTACAGCTACGTTTTAAATAACACTGCTTCCGGTGGTTAAGCGGTTAAGATAACCACAGTCTGTGGGATGGTCACAACCGAATGCATTAATGGGCAAGGATAAAGGTTCCCTGAGGGAATTGAGAGGTGACTTAATAAAATAAGGTATAAAAAACATCGATTTAATTAATTCTGGACCATTACTAACTTTTGTTAGGTGAATATACGTTACCTAACAAAATGTTTCAGGTCGACTAATACAATCTCGTCGAACTAATTCCAATCGAACGACATTGGTATTGTCAATTTCCGCACCTTTGAGCTACAATTGACTACTGTCAAATTGGATCCGTATCCAAATTGTAAATTAAACACTTAAGTAAATTAAACACAGAATAGTTCACCCAAGATCCGCACAGACACAGTACAGATCCTATTTGGCGCTATTGCTATTGGAATTGGTTTCAAAGGTAAGTTTACAGGTCAGATCTGTGGGTGACGACGTCATCTTGTTTTCAATTTTCTTCCTCCTTATCACTTCTGATTACTCCTATATCCGTTCTCTTGAACTGCAATTTAACGCCAAATTGGATCCGTCCAAAAACGCGCGGATCTTAAGTAATTTAACTAACACTGACATTACTTCAACCAAGAACGACGCAATACTAATCAAATTTGGCGCTAAGCTACTGAAGTTCTTTTCAAAAGTAAGCTTAACTTCAGCTTAACTAAAAGTGAAACTGTCATTTTTCAATGAAATTTATTTATACATTACTGCTAAAATTAACGCCGCCATAACAAAACTAGTAATGGACAGGTATAAAGTTTCCGTAAAAAAATTACAATTCTAGTTAGCAACTGGAGTTAATAAATAGTGGAGCGGATCCGTGGGTAGCAATAACGCCATCTTGTTTTCATGTTTCGTCCTCCATCTCATCACTTCTGAATTAATTGTTTAAGATTCAGGTTAAATTGGAGGTGAAATAAAGAAAATATTGTACGGCCCGCCTGATTGTTCAAACAAACCATTTGCCCTATATTAAATGAGTACGTGTAAAGAAATATCGTTAAAATAGTTACACAATAAGTAAATATTATTTAAGACAAGCGACAACAATAGTTCTCATGACTTGCACCGTATCTCAAGTGGTCATAACCAGCGAACCAGAAGGCTACTCTCTACGCCCGTAAGCAAAGTACCGAACTCAACTTTCGCTGTACAACGCAGCAAGAGCGCACGCCTTTTTTTAATGCGAGGATGGCACCCAGCAATGATCAGCGACTTTCGTATTCGAAACTTTGTTTAAGAACTCGGAGAGTAGCTCGTCTGTCGGGCTGCGGTCGCGTCGATTCAATATAAATTTATTGTCCGTCCGCCTCGCTCGTCTCTACAATCATACGATCATTCTCCGAAATATAGCTCACGGAGTGTTCTTTTGCGATAGTTGATCTTGACAGTCGAAATCAGTGGTTGATAACGAGGAAATCCATCCTTGACTGTTACTTACGTTCAAGTTCTGTGTGTAGATTGCTCAGTTCGATTTGTTTTTGGATTTCGCAGCTGTTCTTGCCTTTTTTTCTGTAAGTATTTTCTTAACCTTTAGCTAAGTTTGCTCATATATGCTCCTTTTCTCACAATGTGTAGATTTTGTCTTATTGATCAAATATTCACTTAAACAAAATTTATATTCCCAAAAAAATAGAAAAAATTGCTTCGTATGTAGAGTTTTTGAGCATAATAGAGTTAGCCAATTGAATGTTATTTATGAGTATTTTACATACTATATATTTATACTATGGTAGAGCTATTTATAAAAAAACTTGTGTGTTGGTTTGTGTTTAATGGTGTTTTTTCTGCTTATATTCTAATGCTAAGTAGAGTATCGGTAACTATAAAGCATAGAAAGAAAACATCTCATTATATACAACAATTTTTATAATTACCTATGTATTTGTCGTAGTTTGTGTTTGCGTTCGCACAATATGTCAAAAATATCTATTATTTTAAAAATACTCTGTAGTCTCTGTGAAATTGTGATTCTGTGGGTAATAATGACGTTGAAATTTAAAGTAATAACTTAAACAATATGAATTGACGCGAGGGATATTGTCATAGCTTTTGAAATTAGAGTTTATGTTCTTCTAGGTACCTTTATAAACAAGTGTTAAGTTAATTCAGTCGTGAGTATTGTTCATTTGTGAATAATTTTTGCACCAAGGGCAGAAAAATAAAACTGAATGCTTTAAGGGGCCACAGTACCTACTACTAGCGCCGCCATTCGTTTTTTATTAATTATGATAAATTCAAGACGTTTCTACAAAAAATAGATCAGTCAACTACTCAATACAGATATTTCAGATTTTTTGAGCTATTCAGGCATAGATTAAATGTATAGGAATAATCATAATCCGAATTATTGCCAAAAGTGGCCGTAATTCTCGTGTCACGGTGTTTGTAAACAAACTTGGTTACAAACACCTTGACACGAGAATTTTATATATTAAGGTTTTAAAGATGCAAGATGCATGTCAATCAACCAACTTATAAGCTGTGTTCAAATGTGGTCGCCAGTAAAATTCAAAATTCAATTTGTTTTGTATTCTATTTAATTAACTGCGGGATGTGACATACCCCGCGCGACAATTTACGCAACTTCTTAGTATATGGCGCTGTGGACTCGGCACTTGCCTTCCAATCGGGAGGTCCGGAGTTTGAGACCGCCATGTACCAATGTGTTTTTCGTTTCACGAATTTCATATGCACATTTATCTGACGCTCCTACGGTGAAGGAAAACATCGTGAGGCAACCTGCATACACCTGCGAAGAAATTCAATGGTGTATGTGAAGTCGACCAATCCGTACTGAGTTAGCGTGGTTGACTAAGGCCCAATCACCCTAACATAGGGTGATTAGGAACACCCTAACATGCTCGAGCCCCTCAGTGGCGACGTATATGAGCTGTGATGATAGTGATAAATACATTTGTTTGGTAAAGATTCAAGCTGTACATATTTAAAATTCATCAAAGAAAGACTCTACAGTACTCTACAATTTTGTTGTATTTAAATTTTGCTCTTGGGCTCATCATATCGGTACGTAGATGAGTTTGGTTATAACAAATCCCTGCCAATATTAGCAATGCGAGAGTAAATCTGTCTATCTGTCTGTAACGCTTTCACGCCTAAATCACTGAAGCGATTTTATAGAAATTTAGTATAGAAATAGTTTAAGACCTGAGGAAAAACAAAGGTTACTTTTTATCTCTCATTTAAATGAGTTCCCCAGAACTTGTGATATAACTGAATTCCCCTTAGATGAAATCGCAGGTAACAGTTATCAAGTTATCAGCACGATATATTTGAGTGATAAAATTTTTCAAGTTAAGAAATTTAGTTATGTTTTAATAAATTTGTTATACTTGAGCCATTAGCAATGACATGTCAAAGGCCGAATTTTACATAACAGCTTGCTTTTTTTATACATATAAAACATCACCAATATATAAAACTAACACACGCACGCACACACAAACGCAGGCGCACGCCTTCACACACACACACACACACATACGCACACGCACACACTTCAACCAATACACGTTCCACAGCTGGGCACGGGTCTCTCCTCAAACAACAAGACATTGTCCTACACACACTGGCCAGATGGATCAGTGTGGGGTTTTGATTCCTATTGTTTGAGTCGATTCGATTTATTTTGTTCCAAGTCGCCATCTCTTCAGTAGAGAACAAGAAAGAGAAGAGAGAGAGAATTCAGCAGAGGTGTTATAACATACAGTCAACTTTCTTAGTTCGCTTACTCTCACGATATCTGCGGAAAGAAAAGCGACTCATATTGATGGACGAACGGAATAAAATATTTCGACCCTAATGCCAGTAGTAGGTACACCTCCGCCGCGAAACTAACAAGGCGAAACCGCGACGCATAGTCAGGAACAAAAAAATGGTGAATCGAATGCTACAATACACTCCCGGGCACCTAAATCGAGCCACCTTGCACTTTTGGGTTATTTCGTCCATAACTTTAAAAAAATGTTTGGTCGACCAAAAAGTTTTATGCAATTTTGTAGCTGACATATTCATGTTCAATCTGATGTGTAAAACATAATAGTAGAGCTTTTTTAATCCTCTATTTTTAACCGACTTCTAAAAAAGGAGGTTTCTCAATTCGACCGTATATATGCTTTTTTTTAGTTCGTTTCTTCTCTATATTCAATTGAACGATTTGCTCTGTGACGATCCTATTTCTAAGAACCAATATGCGAATTTTTTAAAACTAACTACCTATATGCTTACCTTGTACTGTCCTGTAAAACATAATTAAAGCATCCGTGTTAAATGGCACAGATACTTTTATTTGGGCATCGAAAAAACGATATAATCTCGGAATTTTACAAATAAAATCATTATTCCCATTTGTATAACACAGCATATAATAAATCAATATCATACGCTATTAATAGTAATAGTAAGTGGTCAGTGGATATTTTTTTACTATTTCATGGATGTGTGACTGCAGATATGATCAATTTTACTCTCCTCTTTGGGTAACTAGACCTCGCTATGACACATAATTCTTTAAACAGATATCTCATAAATCCCTGTGAGGAATTCAGGTCATTTTTTCTTTATTAAGTGCCAATCTATTACAACAGTTAATGGAAATGCAATACGACTACTTGTGATATCGATTTTTATCGTGTTTAGCCACATGGCCATCATACGCTTGGAAAATTAAGCCATTTTACCTGAATGCAGTTTTGCTTACGCATATTATAGTTATTAGAAAAATCAGTTCTCTGTTTATTGTCAAAGTAACGGATCATCATTATTATGAACTAGCTGTGCCCGCGAACTATGTTTCGCCTTAAAAGTTCAAAGAAACATCTGTTAATCTACATTCCCGCGGGAACTACTTATTTTTCCGGGATAATAAGTAGCCTATATGTTAATGTATGTCGTAATCCATCTACCTACAAAATTTCATCCAAATCGTGTTTTTTCGTGAAAGAGTAACAAACATCCTCACCAACTTTCGTGTTTATAATGTTAGTAAGTATGGTAAGGAAGTAATGATTATTCTTTCTAAGCTATTAAAATTCTATAAATTATTATTTGAATATGTAGCTGGCGACACGCCCCGCCACGCCATGGCGTTTCCGTGAGTTAGGGCCCTAATGTCACCTGACTTGACAAAATTTTAACAGGAGCCACCTTATATATATAGGTTAGCTTCCGTAGCATGACCACCAAAACACGATATGATAAAACGGCTTATCACGGTGAACTGTCAAAGTACAATACTGTTACGTTTGCGGGGTGGGATGTTCTATAGAAAATAGCGAAACACCGACAATTTAGAGATAAGATTTAATTTAGCACCTAATTAACCACTTTACTAAACACTGAACACATTATGGACACAGAACACTGCACTATAAAACGTTACTGTGGGGCTAGCTCGCAGGAGAATCGAAAATCGAATCGAAATCCGAATCGAGGAGTTTGTATGGCAATTTTATTAGCGCCACGGCGGTGAGTAGCAGAACTAATAAAATTGCCATACAAACTCCTCGATTCGGATTTCGATTCGATTTTCGATTCTCCTGCGTGCTAGCCCCACTGAACACTGCACATATAAGCGTCGATGGCGTAGTGCGTAAGGCTGTCGCCTTCCAATCGGGAGGTAGCGGCTCGAACCCCGCCACGTACCAATGTGTTTTCAAATTTTGAATTTATATGTACGTTTATTAGACGCTTTTACGGTGAAGGAAAACATCGTGAGGAAACCTGCACACACCTGTGAAGAAAGAATTTCTTTACAGGTTGTGTGTGAAGTCGACCAACCCGCACTTGGCCAGCGTGGTTGACTAAGGCCTAATCGCCCTAGTTTAGGGTAGGCTAGAGCCCCTCGCTGGGGACGTATATGAGCTGTTGATGATGAACACTGCACACTATGGACACATAACGTCTCACTATAAAATGCTTCCAACTCGCAGATGATGGCTCCAATTCGCTTGAATCGCTTGATCCGCTCAGTTTGCTCTTATAACTGTCCGTTCGTTTTTTTCTACTTATGCGGGAGTAGACGCGGAGAATCCTAACGGATACCTGAAAGGCTGGCCGAACAGATTATGTCAGACTCTTACTGGCTAAACTCCACCCTTTGCCTTTAACCCTAAGGTCATTAAGGCTTCATCGGATGCCGCAGGAAAGGGAGCGATGCAACGCTGCCCTAGATTACACTAGGGCATGCATATGCGCTCGAAATCGATCGGGAACCAGTCTGGGCTGATCTAATGGGATCCGTCCGCTTTCGCCCTCGCTTTTATATGGTAGGACGGCGAACATTCGAGGCATTCGAGAATGGTCGATTCTCGACTATTCCGTACCCGATCGATTGTTTGTAGCCGACGCGCCGAACCGCGTTTTCAGGATGCTCAAAACGCTTCTAAGGCAAAGAAAACCACGCCGGAAGTTTCTTATACCATCGGCGGCGTAACAATACATTTTTATCGTATTTTTACAGTTTACTGCGTTCAATTTTGTGAACTTCTTCGGCCTTAATAATGGATAAATGTACACACGAAATACATACCTTTGTGACAACAAATATTCATGTTCATTATACACACATTTGCACCAATCGAGATTCAAATTTGAGACTGCAGTTAGCCTGACCTTTGTGACAACAAATATTCATGTTCATTATACACACATTTGCACCAATCGAGATTCAATTTGAGACTGCAGTTAGCCTGGATCATTGACCACTAGACCGTCTAAATATAACAATTAATTCGTAATAATTTTATATTTTTTTATGTTTATTGTTTTTTTTTCGCAGAGAGGTAAGCTTCTTTCCAAGCCATAAGATAAAATTCTTAATAAGATTCGCATTTTCTGCACTTATTTGAGTAGCTCAGAGTACTGGTTATTAGTATTAGCATTATCCTTTCGATCGCTTATACTATCGGAAGAGTGTGCTAAAATAATATTCACCTTTTTTTGAAATTCAACTTTATCTTTAGAAACAAAAGAAAAAACAAATTCTACCGATTCAGTAACGTTTGCTTTACAGTATTGAATCATAAAGTGGCTCGGCTAAATATTTGCGCGTATCTTCCAAAACAAGCGCAATTAGGCATTTCTGTACGGCGTTAACTTTAAGATAAAAATTATTACTAAACACGAGATAATGAAATTACTAAGATTGAAAGAGAAATATATGTTGCTGACTTCATTACTTTAACGTTTTTTATTTATAAAACTAGCTGTGCCCGCGACTTTGTTCACGTGGATGTCGGAAAATATAAAAACATGTCATACATTTTTCCGTTTTTGCAACATTTTTCATTAATGCTCAGCTACGATTGGTTGTAACGTAGCGTAGTCGTAGCCTTCCTCGATAAATGGATTATTCAAAACATTTTTTTTTATTTGGATCAGTAGTTCTTGAGATTAGCGCGTTCAAGCAAACAAACAATCATATAAACTCTTCAGCTTTATAATATTAGTAAGAATTACTAAATAAGTAAGTATAGATAAAGTATAGGTAAAGATTTTTAAACTAACTGACCCGGCAAAGAGTGGACTCAGCACTGACCTACTAACCGGGAGATCGGGGTTCGATCCTGCCATATACCAATGGGTTTTTCGTTTTTTCGAATTTCATATGTACCTACCTACATTTGCCGATGCTGCTACGGTGAAGGAAAAATTCTCGAGACAACTTGCGTACATCTGCGAAGAAATTCAAAGGTGTATGAGAAGTCGACCAATCCGCACTGGGTCAGCGTGGTTGACTAAGGCCTAAACACCCTAAGTTGTACCAGCTCGGTATTAAATTTAGGTCCAAGGTTAGGTCAGGTCATGTCAAGTCCAAAAGTTAAGGATCTTTCCATCATCAGCTCTATATGACTACCAGACGCAAATACGTGAATAGCTTCGGAAAAAACATGAAGCGCGTACCTATGAAATTAATTTAAGGGTTTCCCTCGATTTTCATTAGATCCTATCATCAGATCCTGATTTTGGTGATCTTGGGACCACCCTAGGAGTATACTCTATCGATTACAAAAAGAATGTTAAAAATCGGCCCACAATCGGCGGAGTAATCGCGTAACATTATACACAAATAAACACGTTGGACATAGCTATAAAATTTAAGGGTTTCCCACGATTTTATTGGGATCCCTTCATCGGATCCTGACTTTGATGACTTTGGGACCACCCCAGAATAATACTCTATCGAATACAAAAAGAATTTAAAAAATCGGTCTACAATTGGCGGCGTCATCGCGCAACATACACACAAACAAACGTACGTATCGAATTGAGAACCTCCTCTTTTTTTGAGGTCGGTAAAAAAAACTCTCCACATTGCTCACTTGCACCTTATTAGCAATACAGCTGTAGCAGATAGCGTAGTTTGCGGTGACTTAACGAAGTGTTAAGCTAAAGCCAATGACCATCGATAAGATAATGAAGACAGTTCAAAGAGTTCCTTCAGTCAATTAAATTCTGAAGCATATGGCGGCGTCATGAAGTACCTATGAGCAGGGCCGGATTTACATATTTTACGGCTATGGTATTATGACCGTTGCGTCACAATATATTTACGAAAATATATTATATGTCCATAAAAATATACATTTGTTGAGTAAAAACAGTGATATTCATTCAGTAAATACTAGGCAAAAGAATATGTTAGCATTACCTAATACTAGACTTAAAAAAAAATTGTGTACGTTTCTACAACAAACTCCCAACCAATATTAAAGTAGGTACTTAACTTAAATAAATTTAAGATTGCAATCAGGAAATTTGACGTTCATTAATTAAGTAGGTACACTTTGTGATTGTTGGATGAATGTATTTGAGTAGGTAACTGTTCCAATCACTCCGACAGGCATTTCTATACAGGGCGTCCCACGGCTATGCTACATGGAGGGGAAGTACATTAAATACTGTAGATAGAAAATTTTACTAAAAGAAGACTTCATTTTTATTTTAAAAACAATACGAATTCAAAGAATTTTAAATAATCGCCTGTGTGAACCGGGAATCGAACCCGCTGAATTTGAAAAAAAAAACAAAATTTTACTGTACCGATCGAAAGGCTCAATCATAAGCATTTATTTCTCCTTAATAACTTGGCATCTAAAATAAAAGGAACATCATGAAAATTGACATTTAATTTACAATATTGAGGTACGAGTATGTGTACATTTAACTGCAACTTACAATCAATTTAATTTATTAAATGCTCAAAGTGTGCCCCTTCTTGTTGTATACAAATTCTAACTCTTTTAATAATTTCGCTTCCCGTTGATTTCTTAATTTTTTCGTGGTGAATGTTTAAAATAATATTTCTAAGTTTAGTTTGTAATTCCAGCACACTCTCATACTGTCTCTTGTAAACTAAATCTTTTACATAACCCTACAAAAAAAATCCAATGGAGTCAGATCCGGGGATCTTGCAGGCCATCTGATTGGCCCATGAGTACCGATCCAGGAAGGAAAATGTTCATTCAGAAAATCCTTTGTTCTCCGACTGTTATGAGCCGGAGCCCCGTCTTGCTGGAGAATGAGATTTCGTCGGTCTGCATCGGGAATATTATTAATCTCACTCCTTAAAATCTGAAGTATTTCTATGTATCTTTCCGAGTTCAGATGCCCTTGATAAAAATGTAATAAGAGTACCCGGTTTTTTATAATCCCACACCAACAGCTGAATGAAAATCGCACTTGATCATTAGTCTCGCGGCTTCGTAAAGGATTCTGCCTGGACCAAAAACGATTATTTCGCTGGTTGTACATACCGTTGTTACTGAAGTTTGACTCATCTGACCAAATAATGTTATTCAGAAAATTTGGATCCTCGCTGATGAGCCTCTCCATTTCGTGGCAGAATATTAGTCTTCTTTCGGCATCACCCGGGCGTAACTTTTGAACTAAACGCCCCTCAACATAACTCTTGAATTTGTATTTTTTCAATACGCGGTGTATTTTGCTTTTTGAAAGTCCCACATCAACTTCACCTTCCCTCACTGAGCTTTTCGGGTTGGCCTATAAATAAATCAAAATGTCTAGTTCATCATCATCAAAATTTATTTGCTGCTGTGGCTGCGGTAAGCGAACATCAAAACGTCCTAAATTTGTCAAATTATCCACCAACCTTTTCAAAACGCATCGACCTGGTGTTACTCTATCTGGATATCTTTCGCGGTACCACTGCAATGATTGTGATATGTTTTTGTGATTCAGAAAGTATGCTTCCATTAAATCTAAATTATTGTGATACGCCATCGTTATGGTAAGTAAAACACAACAATTGCGTGAAACTGTAAAATAAAAACATGGACGAGACGTTTGAAAATGGAATACATTTTCTTTTTATTTTATAATCAGCCAGACGTGTTGTAATTGTGAACACACAAGAGTTGCATACAAAGAGGTGTAATACAATTATGTTCCTACCAAATTATTACTTTGATAATAGGGAAATTATAATTTCTCAAGTGTGTACTCATTAGTAATACATTGAAACGATAAAGTCAGTATAAGCACGACAGTCACAGAACAGGCTGTCCATTAGGTTTTCTGAACAAAATTGTAAATTAAATGTCAATTTTCATGGTGTTCTTTTTATTTTAGATGCCAAGTTATTAAGGAGAAGTAAATGCTTGTGATTGGGCCTTTCGATCGGTACAGTAAAATGTTGATTTTTTTTTCAAATTCAGCGGGTTCGATTCCCGGTTCACACAGGCGATTATTTAAAATTCTTTGAAAACAGTTCGTATTGTTTTTAAAATAAAAATGAAGTCTTCTTTCAGTAAAATTTTCTATCTACAGTATTTAATGTACTTCCCCTCCATGTAGCATAGCCGTGGGACGCCCTGTATACAGGATGTAACTGAACACCCCAATAACATTTAAGGGTATGTATCTATCAGAAGTAGAGATTCTGTAGGAAAAATGTTAGGGCTAACAAACCTATTTTTTTCCCATACAAACTAAATAAATTATTTTATGGTTATTAAGTGCCGACGGCCCTACGTAAGCGTACGAGGAATACTAGGCTCACGTCTGCCACTGTGTCATTTTGTGTTTAAATTTCTTTTGTGTTATGAGCTGGCTATGGTTGTCACTTGAAAGTTTTTGCTTTCAGTTTAAAATCAAATAACTCTGAAAGTATTGGGCTTCCAGGTCTCAGACAAGCACCGAAGGTCTATTTAGTATCTAACTTATATGCCCCTTAAATGTTATTGGGGTGTTCAGTTACACCCGGTATACACGGCAATTTTTTTATCACCCTGGAAAATTTTAGGGACGCTTCAGGACACATCCATAATTATATAAAAATTTAAAAAAAGATTTAAAAGATTTAAAAAAAATTAAAATATTTCAAAAATGCTGATCTCAACTAGTACAGCATTTTTTGTATTTTTTAGAAAATTAATATAAAATTAAGTAAGTGAGTTATTTTTTTATTCATATCTAAAACATTCTAATACCATGCCGTGAAGCCTCCCTTAAATTTTCCAGAGTGATAAAAACATAACCGTGTATATATTTAATAAAACCAAAGTTATGTTTAGGAAATAATATATTATTAATGTTGGCAATTTAAAAGAGAAGACAAAAAAAATAGACCTGAGTTTCTTGCCTGTTCTCGAGAAGACTCCCAATTTCCGAACAGATGCAAAGTCAACTTTTTTTTTCATTTTATTTGTATTTACATAATACATAGCTTATCTTGATTTGTTGCATTTATTAATTAATTTATTGGTTAAATAGAGTCTTGTAATTTGTTGACGTCAATAAGTGCCCGTAAAGGTCTATATTGCATAAAGATTTTTGAGTTTGAGTTTATGGGCCAAAAAGGCCGCCCCGTACCCCTCCCACCCTTTACTCCTTAAAAATAGTGTATACAATTTCCTTTTTCATCTTTGCTCAGGTTTCATTCCTTAGTAGTAAGTAGTAGGTAATAATTACTAGTGAGATTAAAAGCTTTCATAAAACAAAATATTATTTGCAGTTTAAGTTACAAACATCAATGTTTGATTTTTAGAGAAATACATCAGCTTAAGATAAGAGTTATACTACAAACCTAAAACCTTTTTTGTGGACCATCTGGCTTAAAAATTGTATATAAAACCTTCTGTGTTAATAAATAAATAAAAAAAACCAGACCAGTGCAAAAAGAAGTGGTAATGACGAAATTCAACATCAATAACACTAAATAATACAATAATGTTGGTTCGGGTATCAAATTGTAGATATTGGTAAGTACATCACAAGTAATGTATATCACATTTTCAAAATGGCAGCTACCGACTCAAATAATAATATTTTTCGAATTCTTTTTTTTACCGCTTTGCCGCCCTTAAAAATTTGTCGCTATGGGCCCGGGCACACTTGGCCCCTATGGTAAATCCGGCCTTGCCTATGAGGGAAAGGAAATATTTTATTTATTTACTTAAGGCGCACACATAAAAAATCACTGCAGAAAAAACCGGTTCTCTTCATAAATATTGAATGAAAAATCTTTAAAAAAGATATGTTATTATTCAACGCATTCTTTAGAGGATGGTCTTTTTAATTTTTTGATAAATTAATTAAAACTTGGTAAAAATGTGACCCAAACATGCCTCGATTTTAAAACTTTAAACCTAATCGCGTCTTAAATATTAGGTTAAATCATATACTTTTGATTTCAATAAATTAAGTGAACAATATTCTAGCGGATGGTCTTTTTAGATTTTTCTTATTCGCCTTTATTAATTTTTAATTGAAATAATTCATCTTACGCGTAAAGGTTAGCTTAAATATTCCCCTCACTCTCACTCGCTCACTCCTATGTAATCAGTGCGGGACGATCGACGCAAGGTCATTGGGAGCACTATGCGCCTTAATGTGTAGTGACTGAATTTTGTCGCATCTTCTTTAACGCTCCGTATATTGGACATCTGCATTACTCGATGCGAACGGAACAGAGCGGGGCAATGAGGTTTTGACGCACTATCACTATGCGTCAAAATCTCATTAAAAGTAAAAAAAATCAGGAGCCACTAAGACAAAACTACAATCGTTCTGACAATTATTCTCCATATTTCACAATAATTATTAGTACTTTTTTATCTTTCAAGGCTCTGTCTTTCATTTTAGATGCTATATGCTATTTAAAACATTGATCGTCATAAATAATCCCATCGATTGCCCACCATAAAAGTATTGCTCAAATTATATATAAAGCCACCGTACGAATCTTGTAACTTGTAAGTACGTTTCTTACACAATATACGAGCAAATATGTGCATGTAAGTATGTACCACACTGTATCAGTATCACGCGGTTCCAATTACAGCTGCCTCGCTAAACAGCCCGTCGATGGCGATACGTCATCTTTGCCTCAATAAAATGTGTTGATTCACGACAATAATGTCTACTTTCCGGGAAATAAGATTCAGATTAACTTTAGACTCACAATTTTATGTAGAATTTGTATTATTGTAGCGTAATAATTGAATCTAGAAAATGTACTTCAATACAACTTGTTAATTACATAAAAATTTGCGTAAAAAAAACTTTACAGACTACATACACACAAATCTTATTTATTTATTCTTTATGTACATTGTGTACAATGGCGGACTTAATGCCTGAGATATTTTTTACCAGTAAACCTAGCAAGGTGGTGCAGAGAGCAAATGTGGTAAATGTACCCATAAAACAAAATCAATAAGGAAACAAATAGACATTTTTTAAAATAATTATCTATAATATGTATAAAGACACCAAACTTCAAGCTGCAATACTAGTAAGAGCAATAAAAATGTGACTTTAAAAATACAATTCTGATGACATGTTTCCGTAGTTTATTTTTAAAAACTTAACCTTCTAGACAATTCTTTGATATCCACCGGCAAAGCGTTCCAGAGAGGAATAGATTGAACAAAGAAGGAGGAATGAATTATACCAAAACTATGAGATGGATGGATGAATATCTTTAGAGTCCCACCAGAGCAATAGTTCTGCGATTTTAATACCAATATAATCATCGAAAACTTCATTAAATCTCTACACCATAGAAGAGGACACATTTTACAATCAAGTAGGTCAAATCTTTGGAAGTGCACCACGACTGTACAGTTTCCATATCTAATACTAGCTGTGCCAGCGAACTACGTTTCGCCGTATATTTTTTACCCGTTTTTGCAACATTTGTCATTGATGCTCAGCTCCTATTAGTCGTAGCGTGATGTTATATAGCCTAAAGCCTTCCTCGATAAATGGACTATCCAACACAAAAATAATTTTTCAATTTGAATCAGTAGTTCCTGAGATTAGCGCGTTCAAGCAAACAAACAAACAAACTCTTCAGCTTTATAATATTAGTATAGTATAGATATAACAATCTCGTGTCACAGTGTTTGCTATCGAACTTCCCCGAAAGGGCTTTTAAAAAGAAATTGGACTTTAACTATTTAAACAATTTTGCATTGTATCCTACTTACAACATATGTTTTGTTAGGTATGTTGTAAGTAGGATACAATGCAAAATGAGATTATTGTAGTGATTTATGTATACGTGTTAGTATAAAATAAATATCAATGGTAGCATTCGCCGACCATCATTATTCA
Organism: Schoenobius gigantellus; assembly: GCA_963935595.1. NCBI lineage: Eukaryota > Metazoa > Arthropoda > Insecta > Lepidoptera > Crambidae > Schoenobius > Schoenobius gigantellus. Next base: position 13,923,127 of record OZ012558.1, read on the forward strand.
TTCTGCCACATTCCGAGCTCAAAACATGTTCAAAAACCACGCCCAGCCACAATTTGCTTCGCACAGGTGACAGTTCAATGTATGGAAACTGTCAATCAAAATGAAACCTGACCTTTTCTACAACGACTTAAAGCTTAGGGTTCCATGCACAATTGCTTAAGAAAGGTATAAGACGTAAGTAAAGGTTCTTGTAATGTTAAAAGCCTTTCATCGAGCAAACTGAAACTCACGTGTTTGTTGGCATGTCTGATTCAACAAAGATTTCCAAATATTTGTCGTCGTTTTAGAGTGCTTGCTTCCTAATACCCATTAGCTTCTTTAGGATTAAGGATATATGCTTAATGGGATTTTATATAAAAATATGTGGTGTTTTGAGTATTTTTGTAACTGTTTTTGAAGTCGGTTTTTGTGTTTTATTTACAATAAAACTATTTCTGTTTCGACATTGAAAGTATTAATTATTCGCATATACCTTGAATGGATACACATGAATATGCAATTGTAATATAAATTTAATCACATACAATAGAACCGGGGCTATAAATATCACATGTAACAGCTAATAACACGATATTTATCATTTATTTAGAGCAAATGTCAACAATGTCACAATGAAGTGTCGGCAAATTGTATGAAATGCGTGAGCTGCAGCTAACATGACCTGAGAAATCATGAAACTGATATGCAATTAGAATAATTTATCACCCAGGCCGTGACTTGTTCTTCTGAGTTTGAAAATAATTAGATTTACCGATTTTTATAGTGGGAACAATTAGCATTCATACCTAATTCTGATTATTTGCTAGCTTTATAGTCGTACCTAATCCCGATTATTTGCTAGCGTAATAATGAAAACGTATTTTGATTAGAATTAAGTTAGTCAATTTAGTTACAAGTCATCTTTAAAACACATTATGTACCTATCACGACATTCTCGTCGGGTGATCTGCTAATAGACTTTACAAAAACAGAAATCAGAAATCATTTGTATTTCGTTTATGCGAAAGACTGAACCTGCAACAGAAAAAAATATTATGAGACATTGTTATTGATATCTAAACTAGTAAAAAAGTTATTCGTTTTATTAACTACGTGCCTTATTACATGTATGTAAGTATACATATAAAAATGCATGTTACATGTAAAAGTATATTTAAAAATTATATATTTTTAACTTATTGGTTGATTTTTGAAGAATTTAGAATTATTATAAATACATCCATATTCTTCGTATTGTTTCATTTAACTGTTTACTTTTTAAAAGGAACTTTCGACTATGAACCCCGCAATGACACCGCATAATCGCCATTCTAGTGAGCCTTAATGTCAATTACAATTTTTAAAATTAAATAGAAAATCATGGCAGGCAAAACTTTGAAAGTACTTTATCTAACTGTTTTTATCAGTGACTCACTTTACCGCAGATAAACCGTCCCGGTTTTTGGCGGTAATTTAATGTATAAAATATAATGCATGTAAATTAATAATAAATAAAGAAACGCAAAAAAAATTGCAAACTACAACAACATTATGTACAACTAGGAAATATTGTCAATATTACAATGTTCAAATGTCATGTCAATAAAAGAAAATAACAAAGAGCTGATTGAAAAATAGCACTACCTTTGTGGTTTCCAAAGTCTTATTATGTAATTTATTGTGTAATAAATGCATGGGTATTTGTGAAATTAAAAATAAATAAAAAGCATCCACCCTAGCAACGTTAAGACGAGACAATGCAAATTGCGCTAGAATATTCTCATACGAATATTTCTGTCCTGACCTAAATTCCAAGCCACGTTGCATGCTAAACCTGTGTTCAATTACTTAATAACGCGACTCCGGAAGTCCCTTATTTTGTCGCAAACTATTCTTAAGGACATACACGAGTTGATTTTAAAATAACAAAAGAGAACGCTAGTGTATGAAAATTGTATGAATTAACTCAAAGGTATAATTTTTGTACGATCTCAAGTAAAGTGATAAATATATTTCAAAAAAAAATACCGAAAGAAATGAGAAAATATTCCTCGGTTATAAAATGTGTATAACCTTAAAAATTTGAAAAGATTTCAATTTTTTTTTAAAATTTGGTTTAGGAACGCGTGCCCAACTTTATCACCTCTTACCAGAGGCCCAATTCAGCTAATAAGTTACAGCTGAATCGAAACTGAACCGTTGCGAGCGACCAATCAGAACGCTACATTATCACGTCATCGAGCAGTTGAAAGGTAATATAAGCTCCGATTGGTCGATCGCAACGGTTCAGTTTCGATTCGGCTGTAACTTATTAGCTGAATTGGGCCTCTGTATCAGGCGAGCCGTATTCTTGTTTGCCAACTCGTGTTGTTTTAACAAAATTACATAAATAGGTACCTAATAGACGACTTAATGTGATACACAAATTTATGTAAAGTTTTGTGTCACTTAGACAGTAAATGGACTTCATTTTGGAATGCGACTTTTTTTTTGTTCCCGTCCTGATGCAAGCTGCACAGCCTGGCTTGTAAATCACATAATGGACGGTATGACAGCCCTCGGCTTGTGGAATTGGATTTAATTGGCGCCGCTCTAAAAATAGAGGAGAATCCGAGAGAATAGGGCTACTTGTTGTGACCACACATTTAAATCGGCATGACGCTCGGTTACGTTAGTAGGTACTATTAGTTATTCTGTGGCTCAATAACGAACAGACATTCAATACCAACATGGCTAAAACCTCTAACGGCCGGTTGCACGAAATTTACGTTTTACGATTTCGTAAAGTCAATATACATACGTAAGAATTGCACCATAATGTCTCACCTCTAGTGTCAATTTTAGTTTGATTTTATCCTTTACGTTTAAAAAGGTTAAATGAACAGCGTGAATCATATATTTAATAGTGAAACGATCCATTTTTAACCGACTTCAAACAAAGGAGGTTAGTAACCCGTATGTATGTAATATTTCCAGAACTGTCCAGTTTTCGTATATGTTAGTCTATATCAGCGTCTGAATAAATGTGCCAAATTTCAAGTGTATGTATGTATGTATGTTTTTATGTTTGTGTTCGCATATCTCCGGAACTACAAGTCCGATTTAATCCTTTTTTTGTTGTACTAGGTATTGTTCAACTTTCAGTATTTTCTACTGCAAGTTTCATAAAAATCGGTTCAGTAGTTTTTGAGATAGTGAATTTTAACCGACTTAAAAAAAATATTTTTAAAAAAATAAAAACCGACTTCAAAAAAGTTCAAAATAATATAAGAATAGGCACAGACAACATCACACTTATATGTATATCGAAGTCGGTGCCAAACGATGATCCCCTAGAAAATCTTAAAATTTGTCACCGACTTCAATATAGAAGTGTGATGTTGTCTGTGTCTGTTCTTATATTATTTTTAACTTTTTTGAAGTCGGTTTTTATTTGTTGTAAAATAATTATGTATTAAGTTGTTACTTTTTACGAAATCGTAAAACTTGCTGCAACCGGCTGTAAGAGATAGAATCAAATTTCAATTTGATAATCTAAATATTACTAAATTAATTTAAAATGTGTATTGATTTAAAATACTAATATATTTTCAATAACAATTTTAGTTTATAATACAATGATGTATAAAGAAATCATCGGAGTTTTTTTATACAGTATTATCGTGCAGCAAAATATCTATTTTTTCCAACGTAGACTTGAATGCCGTTTACAATAATATCATAATAATCAAAACTAGAGTTAACATCTTGAATATAATCTTAACAAAAAATACGACTTAAAAAACCAACGAAAAATAAATGTCATTGATCTTACGGTAGCAGTTCAATTATGTACTCGTATCTACTCTACATGATCACTTGACAATATCAGGATCAAAGTACGATAAATGAACTAAAAATACCATAATACCGTCTTGCTTAAATTAAATGCATCTCTTATCTGTTAAAAGTGAGATTACTTTGAAGACATTGCAATATTTTACAATGTACATTTATAAAGATCTGACATTTTGTTGTACTTAAAAAGATATATTTTACACATAACACAAAAGCTCTTGGCTTTTAACTCACCTAATAGTATAGTACAAAATAGCACGTTATTACTGAGCTTCGTCGATTCGACGAGCCAAGGTTCACAGGCCTCCTCCACGCAAAAACACCACAGTAGATCGCCGCGGTAACAGGTCGACTTAGGCGATTAACACACTGCCACGCACCACGCAGCGTAGCGCGTGAATGCGTGTTCTTACGTTGCTTGTAAGTATCTCCGTTTGTATAGAAAACACGCACAGTCCAACACACAGAAAACGCATCCACGCGCGTTCATGCAGACGCGCCTACAGGCGGAGAAAGACGCACCCACGCGCGTAGGTGCGGGCGAGACGCAAGGTATGGCACACCGTGTCCCGCAGAGCCGTGCGTGATTTTGGAAGGGCTTGACGTTGACGTTGGGCAAGTACGCGCGTAGGTGCGTCGACACGCAACATGCAGCGTGGGGCGTGGCAGTGAATCGCCTTAGATTAGCCAAAGTATGTAAGAAGTGCGATCACGAAAAGTTTACGCGATTTTTTTTTGCCCGCGTCGTCGAATCGACGAAGGTTAGGTAATCTAGGGTTAAAAGCAAATATACGGGAGTTAATCCGAAAAGTGTAGTTCATTTAAATATGTAGTATTCGTGCAAATCAAAGACAGTATCATTACTAGAGTTAGTACAAGCGTCAATCTATACAATAATACTCGTATGTCCTATTGGTGCTTAGATAGATTCTCGACGATAAAAATCGTCAGGCTAATAACCTGTTTTTTAGTTTATCTTTGAGCTCATATTTAATATACGGCTACCATTATCAATTATAATTAATAATTGATAATAGGTAGCAATACGCTTAAATGTATGAAACGTATCACAATCTATCACTAAATCCGGTTCTAACCTTTTTCGTATCTTTTGCTGTTTTACTAACAAAATCATTATTTCACGTCATATTTTTTTGCAAAAAAAGGTAATTGTGTGAAAAGCCCTCCAGTAGGTTCTTAAATACACCATCGCTGTTGCAGCGTCTGCACCGAAATTAAACATTAATTAAACACTTTCCAGCTGAATGTCTGTTGGCTCACACGATGGATCCCGCCCCTTAAAATACTCTCTCACAATAAATAGCTCATTCATTAATTCACCTGACAGTTAGTATGGTTATGGGCCCAAAAACAGTTACAGAAAATAAATGTGTAAAAATTTCATCATCATCACATAACCACTGGCCGCATCTTAGTTTGTTGATCCTTTTGAGCAAAGATGTGTTTTATTATGAATGGTGGAAGTGAAATCGAGAGAAGAAGCCTATATTCTTCTCAAGTCAGTGTTTTGTCTATGTAATTTCTTCCAAATTACTATCAGAATTGTCGCATAATTATTAAAATCTTTTCTGATAATATGTTTTCTTTTAAACTTTGATGCACTTTTTAATAAGCGTTGTTAATTGTAATTTTATTATAATATTATTTATCAATTTTGTTGTTATTGCCACAAACACTTTAATCAAAAATAATACAATCATAAAAATTGTAAACTCTTCTACATTTACAATGTAATTTGACCCTCACAAAAACATTCACGAATTAAAATTGAATTAAGTGTAGTTGTATAAAATTATGAAAGCTTTAATACCTGTAATGAATAAAACGTTACGACTGCCCACTTTTGACCTTTTTAAAATGACATATGATTCAGAAACCAGGAAAGTAAGTTTCCAACTGTAATTGTAATGTAATATACGAGTACTGGTAATAATAATTTATATTTAGACTCGAAATTAATGACCTCCACAGTCAGTTGGCATTCACACGAATCTAGTATCGGCGCTAGTATAAAAATCGATTCATAAGTAATTTGGTAACGTTAGTATTGAAGAATTATTGCTAATATTGCAACTCGTTTGAGATACTGATCATTTCAGAAACGTATACAACTTTATAGATTCGAATAGATCTCTGATAAGAGATCAAAGATGGTAAAGAAAAATCTTTAGATAGTAATGCGCAATAATATAAAAAATAATATGAAAACATCCCTGTTACCTTTGCCGTAACAATGCGCTCTTTCCGCATTTACACAATTTCGATTCACACTGTGTCGATTGAGAATAACTCATTAGTAAGTTCGTTACAATCATGGTAATATACACTATTACCGTGTTACAATGTAGGCTAACTTACAACTACATTAATGAGTATTCTTCATTGAATTTAAGTTTAGAAGCCGTTTACTAACACATTTTGTCTCTCAAACATGCTTATGTGTAAACATACCTTCAGAAATTACGCGAATAACACAAAAGAAGACTCAATAAAAATCCTTGCCTGCCTGCATTATTGATAGGTTTGAAAATAAAGTAAGCGATACCACTTTCATTGACAGGCGCTTCATGTAATAAAAAATAATTAAATATAAAGGTATATTAATAACATAATATGTAGTTTTAATTTGAGAGCACATTAACAATGTATTTCAGTCCCAACGCCAATATACAGACATCTTACTTACTTACTTATATAGTTTATAATTTTTTGATGTTTTAATATTATTTTAAATACTCGGATGAGATTGATTTAAAAAATGTAAATCCATAACTAGCTGTAAGTTTTATGCTTGATTTGTACACCAAGAGCTTTTACTACAAGAGATGTGGATTTTGTAATAATTAAACAAATAAATAAATAAATTCTTTATACATTTAGCAATATATTTTTCTGTGAATACACCTCTATAATGCAGTCGTTTTTAGTAATTCCACCACTCCAAGATCAAAATCAGCACCATGAGGGTTCAAAGTCACTTATAAAAGGCAATGACATAACAGGACTACGTGACTTGTATCATTCTCATATATTGCAATATGAACTAATATATAAGTCCATTTATTGAAGTTTTATGCATTAGTTTGTAATTAACATTAAGTGTTAATGCGTGATGTTAATTTATCTAAGGTTCAAAATTGTCTTAATACGGTTAATGTAAGTATGCTTTTCATTAAACAACAACTATATGCATATGTATGTATGAGCATATATGGACAAGAACTATAATTAATAGGAGCACAAGAAAGAAAACAGAACTGTGTCGTATTGATGTCGAAACAAGTCGTCAGGTGGGAAATCCAAAATGAAATCTAAGATAATCTCAAGTTGCATGCTTCAGCGGCCATGACTGATGCGACATTTTGCCCTGCAGCAAACATTGTGTGCATATGAGCGCCCTTTTCTGTCTCCTTATGCACACCCACTGACAATTCAAGGCGGAACCGCGGAACAAAAACACCTACAAACCGAAGTGGGGTAAGGTCACAGAATATTATCCATGCGAGCTATCTAGACAATAAAATATATATCGATGTCAACTAAGGAGATCCTTTGAAGACACAAAGATGTAGACTTTTATTATCAGAATGTGAACTACATATAATACTAACAATTCTATTTCTTTTATCTATATATTATATACAAATATTACGTCAAGATGTTTGTCCGGGATGAAACCGACGCTACTTGACCAACTTTGATGGGCTTACTGTATGCAATTTGGTCCAACTTAAAGGATAGGATTGTTTTTAATCTTAATTATTGACCTCAACATTTATTATTATTTATATCATTCGTAAGTTTCAAATTCGTAATTTCAAATAGATGGCAGTGTGAGTTATTATAATTTATCGAAAGTATACAGGGTGTCATGCTTCCGAAAAAAGAGAACACGATTGTACATGTGAAACTGAAAACTTTCCCAAAAAATATATGTTCAAAGTCGCAAAAAGAAATTGAACTTTCCACAACGATTTCGTTAATAAAATATCATTTTGCATGAATAGTGCGAAATTTTTTAAGACGTTTATTCCTTGTAACAGTTGTTCAGTTTCACAAGAAGAATTGTGTTCTCTCTTTTTTTGGGAAGCGTTTGCATTACAGCCTGTATCCAGGAGATGGCGTTATGTTCTGATTTCTTATGCTAGTATTTTACATGTCCATTATAATTATGTGTTTATACTTATGACGTAACCGAGTTACTTGAATGTTTCGTGTATTATATCTTAATGACTGACTTCATTAGGAAGCTTAGAATAATATTGATCCAATGTACTATAACTACTGAGCCACAGCATCGCTTGACCGGGTCAGCTACTATAAGTCAGGACCCAGGGGTTCCCAAAGTGGGGAGCGCGCCCCCCCAAGGGGGCGTGAAGACATATCAGGGGGGTGTCAGCGCGAGAACAGTAAAAAATATAAATTTCCAAGTAAATAAAATCCATACATTTCTTTAATTAATTTTAGGTTGTAGATTTTTAAAATTAACCTTGATGCTAAACTTAACTATCCACTCGCATAAAGCATGTTCTTTTATTGCAAAAATATAATCAGAGAACAGACGTTCTCATATCAAATGTTAAGCGTTCAGTGTGGCTCTACATTAAAACTTTTATCGCCAATTGCACTAACCTTGTCTTAGCTTAGGACGATCTTAGGTGGCATGCTGTCACATTCTTTTCATTAAAGACAAGAAGAGACAGCATTCTTCTTAGGGTTGTCTTAGCTAAGACAAGGTTAGTGAAATTGGCCAATAATGTTATGTTTTATTATGATAGTTTTATTTTCAATGTAATACTTACTTGCTTTATTTTTCACATACCCACAAAATTTACTGTGTCGGGGGGCGTGGAAGGTTTTCATTTTAACAGGAGGGGGCGTAGTATAGAAAAGTTTGGGAACCCCTGTTATAAGTCATATTGCTGTCATACTAAAATAAACTATGTAAGGAGTGTTTTATCTCGTTTATTTTCTTGAGAAATCTGATATTTCGACGCAATCATAGTATGCGTCATTCGCGTCGTAGTACGATTTACATTTGTTTCTTTAATAAATTAATATGAAATAGATTTATGAAGACATTTAACAGAGTCTTCTATTGTTAAGGTTCATTATTGTTTCATCGCAATATATAATATATTGTGACTTTTTTACAAAATAATATCAACTTCAAAAACACCAAACAGTCGTAAATAACTAATATGCCAAATTTTAAGTTACTACATTCATTGTTCTTTTGCTTGGCATCGACTTCAATATCAATGTGATGTAGGTATTTGAATATTATGTTATTTTATGACTTTTTGGTGTTTTTAAAGTCGGTTTTATTTAATGTAAAAAAAATATATTTCAACCTTTTAAGTAAATGTAATATTGTATATAAGTCCTCAAATTTGATCCAAAGCAAACACCAGAATAACTTAAAATAAAGCGTCTTTCGCTCTAAACAGTATTGGAAGAGTTATTCTCGAACTCCTAAAAACCTATTGCTTAGGAGTTATACTTTCTACTTGAAAGCCTCCAAATGCAAAACAAGTATTTATTTCATAAATCCAGCATCTTATTTGATTATTAAATCTTTTCATGCATTTTTTATTCGGATCAATTATTCTATTTGATAAATCTTAATAAGTCATTTATATTAATAAAATAAGGATCATTGCTTCTCGTTTGGCGTCCTTGACTTATGTCTTACACGTTATTGGGTCTTTATTTTTTCATAAAATATTCCGGTTATTTTTTTATCATCCTGGAAAATTTTAGGGACGCTTCAGGACACATCCAATATTATATAAAAAATAAAAATAATGAAAAAAAAAATAAAAAAATTCTAAAAATGCTGCTCTCAACTAGTGCAGCATTTTTTGTATTAAAAAAAATAATATAACATTATTTTTTTATTTATATTTAAATCATTCTAATACCATGTCGTGAAGCGTCCCTTAAATTTTCCAGGGTGATAAAAAATAACCGTGTATAACATATAAATGTTTTTCACAGAATGGAATGTTTTTTTAACATTTGTAACTGCATTTTATTTAAAAATGCAAAATATTTTGAAAAAATGATGAAAATAAATCAAATATAGCTATTTGCAGTGAATAAAGACTACTTTAGCTTAACAAAGTAGAAAAGGTATCAATTCAGTACAGTTGAAAATTTCGTCGCGATCGATAGTCCAATGGCTAAGGCGTCAACACGGTATGTTGGAGAGGCGGGTTAGAGTCCCGCCCGAGACGGATTTTTTTTTTTGCATTTGATTTATTTTCATCAGAATGAAATGAATTAATACCAATAAAGAAAATGGCAAAGTATGTTGGATTAGAAAAAAATCACCTCGAGAAGATAATTCTCCTTCATTTTTGGCATAATATTATATTAAAAAAGGCAACATGAACCACAATCGTGATGATAGCTATAAATAAAGCAGTTGCAAACGCCGAGTATATCGCCGATTTCGCATCGGCACCTGAAGGGTATTATGAATCTCTCCCTGACCTATTTATAAGAAGAACATTCAAGAATCCTCCAGAGTAGAGGCGTTCCTTCGTTATTTATAAAGCCCAGATGTATAGACGTCCGTCAATTGGGGTAACGGAAAATTTGTCTCTTGATGTGCATTATTATAAACTCTAGTTAGCACTGAAGTTATATTATGACAATTCTATTCTTATTCTTAAACCATTCCTTCTGTTTGAGATATAGGTAACGAAAAGTTGAGTATGTATATTGTATAGCCGCCACAATTTGTGTAGCTGTTCCGTAACAGCGGTACGAGCATGGACTTGTCGATCGACATATATCGATCGACAAAAGCATCTGTCCTTTTCACCCCTTAGGAATATCTGTCTAATTTATCGATTTTTGTCGAGTATGTCGATCTTAGCTGTAAAATTTTGTTTATCGAGAGTCCCATGCTCGCACTGTATAGCCGCGGAAATTGAACAAGCCATTTGAAGTAGAGGTACAAATATCTTCCTGTTCCAACCAATATTTTAATGGCTAATACCACATGTGATTATTTTGATTCTGACATATTATACTTCAAAATATTTGGTGTCTGTTCTGCTCAACACATTAGGCGTTAACTGTCATTACAAGAATTGCTTTAGTGAACCGGTTGTTATTGTTCAAGTTTTCATGGCAACGTGAACTTGTTGCTCGTATCAATCATATCTCGACGATTGACAAAGGAAAGATTTCTGTTCACTGATTAGATACAAATAGTCATGTGTCGTGTCGTGTATAATGTTGTACTAGTCAGGTGACCAATTACATCAGTTGAAAGAAATTTGAGCTAAAAGGAAAATACTTTTCATTTTTTATCTCTTTAAAATACAAGCATTAAGAAACCACCAAGATTTATATAAACGTTGCTTATTACAACTACACAATACACATTAAATTAATCAAAAGAAAAGAACGATAGCCTTTTGTTTACTTGTTAAGGACTATACATAAAAATATCGCTCATCTCTTGCTGAGGATTTCCTATATGTTATTGTGATCTGCAGGCCTATTCGCTAACTACGGTTGGTAACTAGAACTGTCATTTTTGAAAGACACTATAAATCCATTACTCGTTTAGTGATCTTATGTGTTACGGCAGCGTTCATAATAGCAGTAATGGATGTTAAGTTCCTTTCAAAAATGACAGCTCTAGTTAGCAACCGAAGTTACAGAATAGGCCTGCTGATGAGATGTGATGAGTTTTTTTACATACAACAGGAAAGCTTCTGGCCCTCATCTCACCTGATGGTAAGTGACGATAAGGCCGAAGGTGAAAACAAGCTTTACCTATGGATTCCTCAACAGCTGAGGAAGCTAGCTATTTTACCTCTAATTGTCGGAACACAGCAATGTCATTATGGCTAAAAACTTAAGTAAGACGGTGGTAGCTAGCCACGCGGATTAAGTGGGTTATTGTCTAAGAAAAAATCTATCACGGTCGCTTATAATTTGATAGCCATTGCGCCGTGAACACAAGACTCTGCGCCGACTTCCATTTGTAAAGGAGTGGTGGATAGACTGCGACTGTCAAATCGTAAGCGATCGCGATAGATTTTTTCTTAGAAAATAATACCCAGAAGCCCTACTACCAATCAAATTGAGCAGAAAGATTTCTGCCCCAATGGGAAATCGAACCTCAGACCTTCCGATCAATACCCGGAGATCTCAACCAGTAGACCACGGAGGCGGTTAGTTTGGTAGAAAAAAGGAAATATATATTTTTAATTATGTCTGTCTAAATTGTCCCACGTGTAAGTCATTATCATCATCATCATCATTATCAAAGAATTTAATAAAGAAATGTTCAAATATTATAGATGGCATGTCAAAAACTTAATTTGACAATGCTTATATGCAGCACTTAAAACTGACACAAAAAAAATTATTGACGACCCAGTTCAATTCTGGGCAAGAAGAAGGACCGAAGACCTAAAGGTACTTATTTGCATTGTGGGGAGCAGGTAGTGGGTCAAGCCGCGGCTAATGCTTTTGCTGAATAATTTAGCTCCGTTTTTCTGAATAAGATGCCATGACTAAATTACATGGGGGCTGCCCGTGCTGCGGATACGTGTGCCGATGCCACTTGTGTTTCTATCGAGCAGATCGATGAGAAAGATCTGAGAGAAGCAATAAAGCGCCTTAAGCCAAGATCGTCAAGTGGACCTGATGGTGTCCCGGTATTTGTTGCAAAGGATTGCAGTTCTGCGCTTGTGACGCCACTTTTATTTCTTTTTATTTTGGCCTTAGAGCGCGCGGTGTATCCTGAGGCTTGGAAACTAACAAGAGTGACCCCGGTTCCCAAGGGTGACACTGGTAATGATGTTTCAGGCTTTAGACCGATCGCAGTTCTATCAGTGTTTGCGAGACTATATTGGGCTGCTTCATAGCAAACAAATTTAGATTATATAAAATATATATATACCGATCCTATTACCGATCTCATGGTTTTGCAAATGATATTTATCATATGATATCATAGTGCAAAACGAAAAATATGATTTCCGGACAGATTTTTGATCATTTGTTAATTAATTAATGATGACATCATTGAAATTATGCCATAGTGATGATATCATTGGAAATCGGTAATACGAAATGCAGCATTTCATGACTTCTTTTTCTCAAATTTATACCATGTCATACGATGAAAGATCCATAATTGGCCTGCAGAATTCTTTGCACGATTCCCAGCACGGTTTCCGTAAGGCTCGTTCTACTACATCCAATCTCGCGGCTCATGTGGACTGTGTATATGCTGAAATGGATGCGGGTTGGCAGGTTGATACTGCCTATCTTGATTTTAAAAAAGCATTTGACTTAGTAGACAATGATGTTCTTTTGCAAAAGTTGGCAATAATAGGATTTACACCTAAACTCTTAGAATTTTTATTCTAGCTACCTACGGAATCGGCGTCAGTTCGAAAGGGTGGATGGTTTTGAGTCCGATGATTACTACACGAGATCTGGTGTAAGCCAAGCCAAGTACCCTGAACCAATGCTCTTTCTCATCTTCATTAATGATCTGCCAAATTGTATTAGTTCCTCGAAATGTCTTCTGTTTGCGGACGACCTTAAGTTGTGTCTTGGAGTTGCTACTGACGCTGATTCTGAAGCTCTACAAGCAGATATTTGTGCTGTTGCTGAATGGAGTAGGCTTAATCGTCTCCCATTTAATTGTGGCAAATGTAAAATTATTACGTATACGCGAAAACGTTGTCCTCTGAATATATACAACCTATATGGCGAACCAATGGAAAGGGTAGGTGACATTCGTGATTTAGGCTTAATAATGGATTCTCAATTAGACTTCCACAAACATGTGGTGACAATATGTAAGGCAGCAAGTAAAACCGTAGGCTTCATCATGAGGACTTCTGCACAGTTTGATGACCTAAGAGTCGCTGCGATACTCTTCAATGCTTATGTTCCCAGCAAACTTGAGTTTGGTTCAATTGTTTGGAATCCATATGATGCTAAATATTGTCTTATGCTGGAGAGAGTGCAAAGGAAGTATGCTCGTTGGTTGTACAAGAAAAAGTATGGTTATTATCCGTTCTTGTATCCGTCTCTGTTTGTGTCAGGCATGGTGGATATAGACACTCTCAAATTTAGGAGAGTCCGACAACTCCTATTGTAATATCTGGCTATAATACGCAACCAGGTAGATAGCCCAACTATACTTGGTGAAGTTGGGCTTCTAGCTCCCAAACGCCTGGGCTGGGACGAGGGGGGGACGGTGACGCCGCGGCGGCGGCCGCACCTGCTTGCGCGACCTCCTGCGCGCACCGCGTACGCCGCCGCTCATGCACCCACTACTCGTGCTCTAAGCCTTATTGGAGATATGCTTGTTCATAACTATGGTATTGATATATTTGCTGACCACAATGGACTGTTGGGAGAAAAGCTCTTTTATATATAAATAGTATACTTTGAACGACTATTAAATATCAAATATACAGCTGGATTTATTTGACATTATTTTTATAATTTGACATTATAAGACTGCTAGATTGACATTTTTGTATATATGGAATATTCTTATTTGTAATTTAATAACATATTTTAATCATATTTGACATAGGTACTTATGTAATTTAATATTTATTGTAATTTGACATTTCTATTTGACATTGTAACATTCTTTAATTTTTTTTCATAAAAGTATTATTGATCACTATTCATTAATAGATAATAACAATATTGATAACTTAAATTCTATGTGCATGACTTACCGGCGTGTTGGATTAATTTGACATTATAAGACTGCTAGATTTACATTTTTATATTCTTGTTTGTAATTCAATTTAATATATCATTCATATAATTTGACATACCTATGTAATTTAATATTTATTGTTATTTGACATTTAATTTAATTAATATTCAATGAGCATTTGACTTTTTCTTTTGACATTTTTATTTAACATTTTTTTTTAAATTATTAAGCATGTATTATTCGTTGATAGATAATATTGATAATTCAATTTCTATGTGCATGATTTACCGGCGTGTTGGAATATAAGCCGGTAGGTACAATTGTTGTGAATAAATGAAATTATGTACCAGATTATAATGGTTTTTGTATTATGCAACAGGTAAAGCTACTTTTAGAAAATTTTACCTACTTGATAATAAAAATATATAAACTTCGTCAAATTTTATCAGACCCTGATTTCAAGACATCGAGATATAAACCATATCAATGTTTTAGATATGCCACGAATAATCAAGCGATAATGTTTAAATTAAAAATCTCACCTGCGAGGTAATCGTAAATTGAGATTTGTATTTATTGAACCATTCATTGCATGCTTAATTTTTTTAAATAGTATTAACTTTATCTTATTAGTACAGATTATTCTACTTCCCAAATACTTCTAGTTAATTATTACTATAAACAAGCAATAAAAAATCTGTATTTTGTACTCAATCCTTTCTCTTCTACTGAATGTATAAAAATACAATCATATTATTATGAACATATCCTAAATAATTATCGGTTGTAAACTAATATCAAGAGATAAGATAAAAATTATTGGAATTTGGGTATTAAAAAATCGTTCAACTTATAATAAACAAAAAGCATTCTAAAATCTATCACATACCAACACATGTATCTGCTACGTTAAATCACAGATAGAATTCGAAATTTGTAAGCGATTAGGCAATGAAATTATTGTTTATCACTTATTAGTTTTCGAGTAAAGCTCATTTTGCGGAAGGTGTTTGGTTTTGCTAATAGAGATAATGCTTTGCAGGGTGTCAGCGAGGCACGCGGGGCTGACAGCGCAGCACCGGAGCAGCGGCGCGCGCGCATCCACACTGTACCGGCCGTCCGCGCCCGCGCCGCACGACTTGTTCGACACGCGTCTAATCTACGCACATCCTGCGCTACCCCATTAACTGTGCCCACGAACCGTTACCAGTGCAGTGCTAGTGGACTTTAAACGCTAACCAAACTCAAGTGTGATCCGGATCCCCTGTGGTTCTGTGTAGTGCTCGGCAGCCGAGTGAATGCGCGTGTGTTTCGATACCCTCTGCTTTGGATCGTCACAGCGTGGAGCTGGTGACGATGAGCCGAGGGCCATAGTGAACTCTGGTGGTGGTGCGCTAACCGTGGCGCCTACAGTCAACGGCGATAGACGTGCGTTAGACGAAACGTATAGAGAAGCTGTACTGAATGGTATAATGGGGACTCCGAGCGCAATGAATACCGATTCAGAGAATTGTGTTGCTAACGCAACAATTAATAATGATATGCAGCCGTTAATAGAGAGGATAAGGGAGCTGGAAGCGTTGCTGAAGCAACGCGACCAGGAGATGCTGGAACTGCGCTCGCAACTGGACAAGCTGCAGAGCGTGTTTCCTTACCAGCAGTACGCTAGGGGATCGAGGGCCCCGCGTAAGCAAAGGGCGCAGGGTATCTCTGCTGAGCCTCAAACGAGTTCCTCACTACAAGATTTGGCGCATCAAACATTCCCGACGTACGACAAAAGCGATACGTAAGTACTATTCGTGTTTTTTTTCATTAAACCAAATAACTATCACTCTTGACAACACAACTGATTTCATGTAACGAAACACTACAACGACTTGTTCAACAGAAAATCAGTATAGAAGAATCTATACAGATATATCAGCATATTATAGGTATAATTGTAAATTACAATACCTAATTATAAAGCGACTACAAACCATTTCTTAATGTTTGATCATAGAATTTTTTATTTTTTATACACGTGACGTTTTAAAATAGACGTATTTAATAGTCATCGCTATGCAAATGGTTAATTGAATGAATGAATGAATAACTGAATATCTATTTATTTGACCCAAAAAACTTACATAGCTAAGAGTAACATAATAGTATAGTATTAACAACATAAAAAGAGACAATACAAAATGATATGAAAAAATCCAGTATTGGGCCAAAAAGGTCCCCTCTCAGCATATTATGCTACGATGGCACTTCGCCGCCGTAACGCTGATGATGAAAGCTGGAAATTTATTATGTTTTCTTTATAAGTTTTAACTAATAAAGAAAAACAATACATTACAGTTGAAATAATTTAAAAAAAATGAGCTAGGATAAAACAAACATTAATCATGAATATGATGACGAATATTATTACTTACAACTACTACTAATTATGACAATAGTACAGGGAGTCTTAAATTAACTCATTGCACCTGTTACGTGCCAAGCTTGTCTAGTAGGGCAAACAGTAGTCAATTAATATTACTTTAAATCGTATGTTGCAAGATTTTATTGATTTCATTAGCATTATTTCTATACTGGTGCATGGAGTTTTCTTCAAATAAGAAGTAATTGGCTTACTACACCACCCAGCCAGAAGACCCCACACCTACCCGTGTGGGATTTTGTTTCAAGTTTTCCATATCTTCACAGATTTCCATTCATCGACTGTTAACATGTATCTCCTATGAAGGACTTAAAATTTCATAGATTCGTCTTTTAAATTAGATTATAAGATTGTTTCTACAGATACTTATTTAATCATAAGTAAAATCTTAACGAATTTTGAAAATTCTCATTATTTTCATCGATTGGCTTGTGAGAATTTTGCCCTTTATTTATTGGTAAAATAAAATCCTATAAATGTTAAAAATCCTGCAAATATCGGATATAACTGCTATAATTGAAAACAATGAGAAGGAAATCAAGTTTACGGCTACAATAACGTAAGTGGCATTCTTGAATGAAGATGGAGTGACTCATTGTAATGAATAAATAATGCATCGAATTTGCTAAGCGTAAGATTTTCCAGTTGTCATGGTGCATCGTTAAATCAATCTTAACAACTTTTCTATGTTTACATTCTGTATTCCACATTAAGATATTAAAACTATGAAGATCGTGGAAAAGATTTGACTTCTTTGTTATTTAGTTAGTTGAACAACCACGATAAGCCAACATAAAATTGTTTGACATAATTTAATTCTTTATTTAAGCTGTTGAAATACTAAAGTAAATACAAACGTTAATGGCTTTCGCCGAGTTTTATGGTACATGGTGAATACTTCTTGCGTCATTTGGAGGATTTGATAAGGGATCTTTACAGTTTTTCCATTCCATTGTATTACAAAACATCTTTACTTTAAGTATAAGGTTTATTCTTTTCAATTCTATTTCTTTTTAATTAGTTTGTGATATCGATTAGTGGTAATAAGAGAAAATAAGCAGACAGTTTTAAAGAAGAGGTAAAAATACAGCTCGATAGTTAATGAACATCAAAAATAGATTTTAGCGATGAAATAAAACTATCAAAATAAAATTATTTGTTTAGATTCATTATATGCTAATTCAGACCCGGACCTCAAAAAGAATCAAAAATAAAATAAGCACTATTTCATATTCATGTCAGACCATATAAGGTGTGACAACTGCTTAAATATCCTATCAGAATTTCGCGTCACTTATCTTTCTTAATGAAAGCTCTTAGCATCAAGGTCTAGTTTTATAGGCACGATTAAGATTTGTTGCCATGCACTGCTAGACGTTAAAATCGTTAAATGTTCTGAATTGTGTCGTGACCATTAGATACATTGAGTCGGCTGCGACAGATTATCGTCATATTCATGACGATAGAAAAAATGAAACTGTCATTGACTATTGCAGGTAATCAGTTGAATACTTGTTTCTCGAACATCGCCATTATTTTGAACAGCGTTGATAATATATAGTATATTGCAAGGCGTTAGACCGGACACTTTATACCGGAGATATTTTGCAAAACTACGTTGGAAGCTTAAATAGTAGTTTGCACAGACAGGTTTGTCGAGATGTTGACCACAGGATGAGGGAAATTGCATAAAACTACTGGAATCTTTATAGATTGTATACCATCTAAAATGTCATTCGTAATTGTTGAGCCTTTGCAGCGAGAGTTTAGGTATTAGTAAATATTTAGTCTCAAAATATGCAACTTTTAGGAGTTTAATAATTGAACAATAATATAATAAAAGAAATTCAATTATTCTTTTTATTCTTCTTTGTGGAATTTCTCATTTGTTCGCGTAAGGACAGATTGTCAAAAGGACAGATTCTTTGCGACACCATGTTTTTATTTTGACGTTGAGTTAAAAATGATTTTGTACTATTTTGACATCATCATATTTTAATAAGGTGCTATTCATAGTATCGATTTGATAGCTACGTAATAATTAAATGAATGTATTTAAATATCCGATTGCTATTTAATAAAAGTAGTGCAACTATCTATCATTTTACTACCTTTTATATCTTATCTATTTAGGCAAACTTCATTCACCCGGCTGTATGTATTCACCATCTTTTGCTTGCGATGAAATTTACTTACAACCTAGTCCACTAACTGTGCACAGGCCGGCATCCTCTAGCTAGAAAGAGAAGGTCGAAAACTCGGAACGTCTCTGACCACACTAAACCAGAGGAGCAATCGCATTATTTACGAAAGTTTTTACAAAAACCAAATTATAACTGTCCCCATATAATTTGTCATCTCATAAAAAATGTATGGGAACGGACACGTTTATGATTTAGTTTATACGTTTTAAATTGTGCGGTTGCCCCCAGAACGGAGTGTTGGGCAAACACAGAAGTTTGAACAATTTGTAAACTTCTATATGTATTATTAGTATACTTACATTTCATATAATTATAGTATTTCAATATCTCACGATTAAATATTTTCTGTGGTATGTACTCGTATGTCCCATTCAGATAATTTTTCTTTAATCGCCTTGATTTGATATTTTATCACATTTTTTGTATCAGAGATACTGGTGTGCCGAAAAGAAAGTCCTCAATCAAACATAGCACTGTATAATCGACATTTTTACAATTCCAAAATCTAATGACCGATTAGGCACAGTTGTTACGTTTGCGTCTATAGTTGCGCTTAATCAAGAATAAAAGTTAGACTGTATTCGGAAATAAATGACCTTACAAACAGATTTTCCGCTTTAATTAGCTTAGCTCATCTTAGCTTTTAAAAACTGCGGTGGAATACTGTTGCGTACGTACCGTACCACCCGATGAGCCACCAGTGTCTTCCGTCATCTTGCCGTCTTGCCGTCAGTCTACAGACATGACTGGCTCTTTCCGCCGAGTGCATTACCATGATCGCTAATAGCAAGGTTAAAGCAATATTGAAACAGAGACACCGCTCTTGCTGCGCATATCGCCATCCCGCTCTCAGTGCGGTTTCAATATTGTTTTAAGCGATCATGGTTATGGGGCAGGGCATACCCACAAAGCCAATGCCGACGTCCATCTTGCCCTTAGGCGGTGCGTTCGAGACAGGGAAAACAAACTTCCTGCAATTTACAGTTTCTGGGCATACTTTACTTCCTAACTTCTCATTCCTGTTTGCTTTTTTTACCGATAAATCTCCAAATTTTACTGAATTTCCACTTAATACAGTCGTAAGCGTGAGTGCAGATATGCATACATAGCTTAGATTAGACACAAATGTAGAGATATCACATATACATGATAACTAATAGGTAATTAAACTACTTTTAATATCTCCACGGGGATCGGAAACACAATTTGTTGGACCGGAAACGTTTTTCGGAATCACTGCAAAAACAGTTATTACAGGCCTAAGAGCTCAATCACAAAGAAGGCACCTGGAAGAATGGGCTAAACAGAATGGAATGAAGCACGCCAAGCTCTTTATGGGCATGAACAATTGGTTCAAATTTACATTGAGCTCTAGCAGATCCCGCCTAATGCTCGGTGCTCTCACCGGACACTTTGGCACTGGGATCATGCTTACCAGGATGGGACTTGCCAGTTTCAAAATCTGTAGGGCCTGCAAGGATAAAGATGGAACATTTGCTGTGCCATTGCGATGCTCTAGCCTGCAGGAGGCTAATGCTGACGAGGATTGGTTACCAAGAACCGGAAGATTACAGGGCCATGTCACCAAAGGACATCATCAAGGTCATGGGCACGGTAAATTGGACCGTAGGTGGTGATGGCTTTAGGGCCTAACACCTGGGGAAGCACAATAGATTCATAGTGGGTCGAAGTGCGAAGGCTCATTTCTTGGGCCACCCCACTTCTAAGATAAGATAGAGCCTTTACGCTCATTATAATGACCTTGTCACTTCCTTTAGTGATGGTGTGGTGGACTGCATTCTAGTGTCCGAAACTTGGCTGAAGCCTTCTTTGCCATCGACTGGTTGCTGCCTGCCGGGTTATAAGTTGTTCAGAAGTGACCGTGTCGGCAAGGGTGGCGGTGGTGTGGGTATATTTATCTGTGGACATATACCCGCCAGTGTCATTAAATGTTCACCATCTCAATATTCTGGCTCTCTTGAGTACCTATTTTTAGAAGTCTTAGTTCAACACAAAAAACTTCTCCTTGGTGTCTTATATAGTCCTAACGACAAAATTGATTATTTTAATAATCTGGAGAATGTCCTCGAGGGGCTTACTCCCACCTATGATCATGTAATACTTATGGGAGATCTAAACACATGTCTGCTGAAGGCAGATGTAAGATCGCATAAATTAACTAAGTTAGTATCTTCTCTTAACTTACATATTTTACCAATGTCCTCCCCCACACACTATTTTCCCAAATGCAGGCCCTCGTTAATTGATTTAATAATAGTTTCCAATCCCAACCTAATTACTTCTTATGGTCAGATGGCAGCCCCTTTCTCTTACCATGACCTTATTTTTCTTACTTTGAAAGTACGCCCTCCTAAACCTAGGCGCAGAACTCTTCTTCAACGCGACTTTAAGCATATGGACATTGATCGCTTGAGAGAGGACGTGAGGGGTATTGATTGGACGAATCTGCTAAGCGTGAATGACTTGGACTGTATGGTGGAGACTTTCACTTCCGAAC
Organism: Schoenobius gigantellus; assembly: GCA_963935595.1. NCBI lineage: Eukaryota > Metazoa > Arthropoda > Insecta > Lepidoptera > Crambidae > Schoenobius > Schoenobius gigantellus. The sequence continues at coordinate 13,944,840 of OZ012558.1, forward strand.
TAACTCGTATTTACGATATGCATGCTCCAGTACGTCCAGTTCGTGTCAGACACCTACCTGCACCGTGGCTGACTCCTTCAATTAAAAAAGTGATGGTAAAACGAGATAGGGCCAAACAAAAACTAAAGAGGTGCCCCTGTGAGACAAATTTGGAGAAGTACAAAACACTGCGTAACAAATGTAACCGGCTTTGTCGAGACGCCAAACGTAGTTTTTTTCATTCAAATATTGAAAAGTTGGATCGAAATCGCATTTGGAGTTTCTTGAAATCATATGGACTGGGCAAGCCCGCGGACACCACTGACCGTGCCGTGGATCTCAATTCTCTCAATAGCTATTTCTGTTCTCCTCCAGTTGTTTTGGACGCTAATACTAAATACCACTCTCTAATTTACCTCTCAAGTCTTGTTCCACCCAATTGTCCTTTTTTTTCTTTCAGTCCAGTCTCTGAGGACTGCGTTGCGAAGAGCATCAAGTCTTTGTCTACTAAGGCCATTGGTAGTGATGGGCTTAGTCTAAGCATGATTCTTCCGGTGCTTGAAGACATTGTTCCTGTTATTACTTATTTCATCAATTTTTCGTTAACAAACAATGTTTTCCCAGCTTCCTGGAAGAAAGCACAAGTTATTCCCCTCCCTAAAACCTCCAACCCTAACTCCTTCACAGACTATCGCCCCATTTCTATATTGCCGATTTTGTCCAAAGTCCTTGAGTCTGCTGTTCACCAGCAACTTTATACCTTTCTCCTCAATAATAAACTTTTTTGTCCTTTTCAGTCCGGTTTCCGTTCCTCCCACAGCACGGTTAGTGCACTGCTGAATGTTACTGAGGATATTAGATCTGCAATGGATAATACCAAGCTCACAGCGATAGTATTGTTAGACTTCAGCAGTGCATTTAATTCCGTTGATTATGACATTCTGCTTGGTACTCTTCGCTCGCTCAATATATCGTCGTCTACTATTCAATGGTTTCATTCCTACCTTTACGGCCGCCAACAATGCGTAACTTATAATGATGCGTCGTCACTCTGGTCAAATCTGTCTGCAGGGGTACCCCAGGGAGGTGTCCTGTCACCACTACTCTTCTCGGCCTTCATAAACAAAATTTCAACAATTCTAACGTGTCCGTTCCACCTTTACGCTGACGACCTACAAATTTACTGTCACTTTGATCCCTCTGACTCTGTTACGGCTATTTCGGCACTGAATAAAAACCTTTCAGCGATACAAGATTGGGCGGATTCTTTTGGACTCCTCGTCAATCCTGCTAAATCCCAAGCAATGATTGTAGGTAGTAGTAGGTTAAGAACTTCGCTAAAAGTGAATCTTTTGCCAGCTGTTGTTTTTAATGGAGTGCCTATTGCTTACTCAGACACTGTTAAGAATCTGGGTTTGATTATGGACTGCAATATGTCATGGAGACCCCAAATAAATGAAGTAAGTAAACGTATGTACTTCTCGTTTCACTCTCTCAAGCGTCTCCAGTATTTACTTCCTTTCAAAACTAGATATATGCTCGCACAAGCTCTTTTGATTCCCATACTAGACTATGCAGATGTTTGTTATTTGGACTTGAACGAGGATCTGCTCGATAAACTTGAACGCCTTCAAAATCTGGCGGTACGTTTCATTTTTGGACTAAAGAAATATGATCACATTTCCCACTATCGGAATGAATTAAAATGGCTTCCAATACGTGAGCGTCGTAATGTCCACATCCTTACAACACTATTTAAAATCCTCAGAGATCCCAATGCCCCGCCTTATCTCAGTTCCCGTTTCAACTTGTTACCTCTTCCCGCTCGTCCTATGCGCTCCAACTACACTAGAAAGCTCGATCTCCCCATATGCAACACCAACTTCCTTCTCCACTCCTTTTCCTTTCGTGCCGCCCAACTGTGGAATCATTTACCGGGTACTTTACATCTATGCTCTTCAGTGGAGTCATTTCGGCGTAAACTGAAGCAGCATTTTCTTTCGGAGCATAAAGTATGAACCTAATTTGTTATCATCATCATTTCATTTTTATTTATTTAGTTATGTATGAATATATATCTATGGTGTATGTATATATATATATATATATATATATATATATATATAAATATATATTAGTTTATATATACCTATGTATATATTTATATTTTTAATATCAATAATTATGTTTATTTTATCTTGGTGTCTCCCATTAATAAAATGGAATCTCCCACACAATTACAGGTTGGCTGGTAGAGATCTCTTTAGAGATAAGTCCACCATTGCATCTTCTGTTTATTACTTGTGTTTCCCATGTGTGTTTTTTTTGCAATAAAGAGTATAATAATATTACATGTACAGTAGTATATTAAGTTGACTTACCACAACTTATTTGTGAGAGACTGGTGCCTGCAGTAAGTTTCCAAGAAACCTGTGATACAGGTCACCAGGATCCCTCACGCAAAATAATATATTGATAACTAGCTGTGCCCGCGAACTACGTTTCGCCATCGAAATGCTTAACACAGTGTTTAATTTTTTTCCTCCATTTTATTGCATAACCTCCCGCACGCGCACCCCCGCCTTAGTGACGCTCACTTCGCAACGGGCCGTGCAGCAGAAATCGTAATATTTTAATTTCGCCATAACTTCAAAACCAAACGTCCAATTTTAATCATTCAAAGACCAAATATTATCTACATAAACTATGTACTTAGTGATGAAATAATTTATTTTGATAAGGATTAATAGCATGAGAAAAATAAATGCGTTTAAATGTAGTCCAAAAAAAATAATAAAGATTTTTAAATAAAAAAATGGTTGTTGTGCCTCACTCGACATAGATAGGTATAGTGTGTCGCGGACTTTTTTGTAGATAAGATCTACAATTAATTAGAATATTTTATGGTTCTATCTTTTATAGTTTAGGCAGCGTACGCAAAATAAGTTACTTTTCTGGTTGATTTTTTACACCTTGTGTCCGAAAAGCCCAAATATCTTACAGAACCCTATTTTTTTTCCAAAATAAAATTTTGCCTATGTTACTCGTGGATAATGTAGCTTTCGAATGGTGAAGTAATTTTTAAAAACGGTCCAGTAGTTTTTGAGCCTATTCATTAAAACCAAAGAAACAAACAAACAAAGTTTTCCTCTTTATAATATTAGTGTAGATAATCATAAATAAAAACACAAACAGAGAAATATAGCACGCGTGGTGCAGTGCCTAAAACCGCGGCTTTGGTTTGTCATAGTCCGTCACATAGGATAGGATGAAAAGTTTACGTGCGTTGCGTAGTCAGTTGTGGTGTCTACTGCTAAAGTTTTTACTTCCGTTCCTCAAGTGGAAAGTTATACTCCAGAACACGCAACCGCGGCCTGTTATGCTATAGGTGTAAGTACCTGTATGTATATATATCAATTATTGGCACCTGATAATTAAAATAAATCTGAAAAGCGTGATCTTGATTTGTGAATATGATATGACTTGATAACACCTAATTATTTAACAATGAACCGATGTTATTGATTAATTACTTTAATGAAAAAAAAATGTTATTGTTGACAATGTACTAAAAGCAAAAAAATAATTAGGTACTTAGCACAAGTCATCACACTATTTTCTTCATCAATCTACAGCAGTAGGTTAAGAATAACCTTTTAGTGATGTGGGACCATTTTACAAACGTCTAACCATGTACCACCAACTCTAGACCAACATACAGTATATGAATACAGGGTTTTTTTGTTATATTATATCTATAATATTATTTTTCGGATGGCTTCGCGGACCACTTCGGCTGCTTCCTGGAACCACTGGTTAAGAACCACTGCTCTGAAGTAATGACCTGACGGAGAAATTAAATCGTGGGGCGCTTGGGGCGCTAGTTACATCAATGTAACTTAGAATGGAACTACTGGGAACAGAACGAAATTTCTATCAACAATAAACCTCTCATCTATACATCTTCTATACTAATAAATAAAATTGAAGTGTCTATTTGTAATGTCAAAATAACAAGTTTTTACTAAACGGGTATGAATGTATATCGGGTTATCGGGTACTAATAACAAAAACACTTATTCTTTGTCTGTCTGTCTGCCTGTTTGTTCCCGCTAATCTCCGGAACGGCTGGACCGATTTTGACGGGACTTTCACTAATAGATAGCTAATTATATAAGGTATAATAATAACATAGGCTAATTTTTATCAACTTCAACAAAAGTTACTATTTCACGCGGACGAAGTTGCGGGCACAGCTAGTATTATTATAAATTTAATAAGTATTCACATACCAAATTTGTGTATTTACTCAGGTTAAGTACTACGCCAACCTATTTTATTTTTGCGTCTAATCAATGCTTTAGCTAGATTGTCGATGAGAGTGTTGTGATGACTGCTGCCTAGAATCTATTACCTATTTCAGTGAATTACTGCTTTATTGTTTATATTGAAATACACAAAAAGATAAATGTAGGCGATAGGAAAAACAAACGGCGGCCTTATTGCTAAAGCAGCAATCTCTACTAGGCAATCGATGGGTCAATGAAAGTTTAAATTGTAGAAAATAAAGTAATGGCTGGTGTTTACTGAAACCTATTTGACAATTTTTTTTCAATATTTAACCTAAATATTTTTTTTTACCTTACTATTACTACCCTTTAAATAACCGATAAATATACTATCCTTTAAATATTTAACTGTCGTCATAAAATACAGAAAATTAATATTTTTTTAATAATTTATACGTTTTTTTCTCTTAGATATTTTTTGTATGTTATAAATACGGTTAAGGTTTAAATAATGCATTGTTAATCTAAGTTTATTGCATTGTTTGACGTCAATTAGTGCCCCTGTAAAGGTCTATGTTGAATAAAGATTTCTGAGTTTAAGTTATTTTTTTTTTGCATAGATGGAGAAACATAGAAATACGAGTAATTTAATAGAAACAGTAATTAGCGGTACTTAAACTAAAACTATCATTTTTTAAATTTATTTTCTAACAAAGTAGCAAACTCAGTTTTAACATATCATTAAGGCACTACAGGCAGTAAGCGTCCTTATATTGCGGTAGCTCATCATCATGTGAACTATTGCTTTCTAACTAGGTACCAGTAGGTATAGCTAGGTACCATACATACAAAAAATATCTAAAGGAAGAAAACTTAAAACAAATAATATAAAATAGTACATTGTTACCCTAGGGGTGAAAGTAACTTATTTAGTCCCGAGACGGTGTTTGGCGCCCGAGCGTAGCGAGGGCACCAATAGTTCGAGGGACTAAATAAGTCTTTAACCCGAGGTAAACACTGTGCTTTTCATTACGAATACAAGGAAAGTAAAAATAAAACAATGGATTAGCTAAAGAAAAAACTTGTAAATTTTATTTTACATAAATCAACAACTTCTGCTTTAGCCCGCTTTCTCCTATAAAATCAGGCGTTAACTCCATACCTGAATCAGATGAACTCATTGTGTTAATTATTAACACAATGTTATACAAATATAATTAACAGTTAATACAAATCTTTGCTATACGGAAGTATTAACAAAACTCTACAAATGTAAAATACAAATAAGGTCGCATTGCCGCTTTCCCGCTTATTTTGTTTTTTTTTTCTGTGGCCTGCCAGCTATTCAGCCATTATTTTGCATTTTCATAATTTAAAAAATGGTAAATATTTTGCCAAAATCTGTTATATTAAAGAAATAGTTGAAAATAAAGTATAATAAAGTCATTTAAAAATATATTCTTTAAATACTTAAGTAACATTATGTTATTTCAATTTTATACCGCGCTGTAATTGAGTGGCTGTATATAGAAAGCCGGAACATTATTCAATAAAAACGTGAAAAAAGAACTAGTTTCTATTTAAAATTTGACAGCAGCTGTCAGTTGAAAGTGATTCTCCCTAGGGCTGAAAAGTATTACTTTCAACCCGCTACTCAGGCAACTTCAGACCTACTTTCAGAGTATGAGTACTGAAAAAAAATTTAAACAATTCACCAATTAGAGAGGACTTACAAAGTTGCAACATCCGCAGGGCTTTTGACGTCACAACACGACCAGTCGACTCTAGCCTCGAGCGCCCGTGGCGAAAAATAAATTGACGTGCAATTGTTAAACAGACGAAAAGTTGAAAAGTGACGTTCAGCAGTTATTGCATAACACAAGCTGTCTCGCATGAGTAAAATGTACGTGCTTTTCCATCGAATTAGTATTCGTTTGGTCGCATCATTTAGCCAGTGATTACCTCTAAACGAATCGTAAAACGTGGATGGCGGCTTGAATTGATGAATTCGAAAGAACCCCATTAGTATGCGATGCGTCGACATGCGGGAAGTTATTTAGGAAACACTTGTGTCTTTGTAAATGCGATTGTGTTCCTGCACCCGACAAATAGGTTGGAATGTTAAATGCCAACATGGACTCGATTTTTGATGAACTGTAAAGGCTGTCTAGTCTAACAATATTTCAGTAAAATGCTATATTCAATATCACGATGTGGAGTAAACAAACTGAATTCTTGCTCTCCTCGAAAGGTAAGGCGAAAGTGTACAGTTTATCCATTATTTCGAGTTCCATGTAATAGATGGCGAGGATAAATTACCACTTACCTATACGGGCACTAATTCCAAACTCCAAGCCGCATGTAACAAGCAAAATATCAACGTAAAAAGCTTTTAATAAAAAGTGTAATATTTCAATGAATCAAAATACCATTATGATGAATGGGTATACATAGGAATGAGTATAATTACCAGAAGAAATAGGAGTAAGACGTGCATGTAGACAGAAATAAGGATAGGAATCGAAAAAGATGAATGGATTGCGTGAAGATGGTTATGAATGTAAAGAATTTAAGTGCGGCTATGACATGTAATAGAAACGTATACGAGATTATAAATTTCATAAATAATTGCATAATTTATAATTAGATTTGTGTCATTATTATTCCATAAGAGGCAACTATACTCTCAATCAAGCAAATAATCCACCGCCAAATTTGGATTATCGGAAATGTATGCAGTATTAATTATGAAAAGTGGTTCGCCCAATTTCACCCTTGATGCTCATTTTCGGTTAAAATATGGTAATGAGAGCGTTTACTCTGCCTGTCCGCTTGTTTCTATGCCTCAGTTGCGTTGTGCTAATTCAAATGTTAAATTATATTTCAATCGCCACAAAATTACTATGCTAATCGGGATAAAATTGGTCACATAATTTATATTCTGAATATCTTGCCTGATCTTCTCACGAAGGTTCTCTCAATTTCTGAACAGACTCCTTAGACAAAAGCCACATGCAAATTTTTCCGCAGTCGTTCCGCAGAAACAATGTATGGAGATGACATAAGCTGCGGCAAAAAGCGTGAGGTTGTCACATTCTAATGTCATTTCCATACATTTTTACTGCGGAACGACTGCGGAAAATGTAGCGTGTGGCTTTTGTGTAAGGGGGCTGGTGCAGAGTCACATTTGAGGTTTTTAAAAGGAAAAACGTTACCTTTATAGGATCACTTTGTGGTCAGTTTGTTTTCTGTCTGTGAAGACCATTTTTCTCAGGAACGCGTATACATATCAAACTAAATTTTATATCCAACTAGCTCTCCGCTCACGGCTTCGCCCGCGTTATTATTGTTTTCCCGTGGGAATTTTATATTTTCCAGTAATAAAAACTAATTGAGTAGCCTATTATATTTACAAAAGACAGTTATTTATATTTAGGGGCTCAGATAATAAATTTCCTAGAAATTAGAGCAGATTTTAAAAAACTATTTTCCATATAAATTTTCAACCCCTATTTTTCACCCTAAGGGAGTGAATTCCAATAGACCATGAAACACGTGTTCAATGACATGTTTTTAAGAGCATGAATCTCAAGTTTTATCAAAATCGTTGTTAATTTAAAGATTTTTTCATACCAACTTACAACCAGTATTTCATCCCTTCCGGGTTAATTTTTTGTAATCCCTTCTTAGTGTGCGTCCACATTATGGATTAAAACAACTGTCCAACTACAGTCAAGTTAACACGATCAAAAGATACGACCATTTATTTACGATTTCACAAGGGAACCAAAACTTGTAGGATACTCCCTCTCGACCTAGAATTGGGATGATGACTGAATTCTAATTTTTACGTCTCGTCATTAAATATTAAAATATCGTGGAAAAAGATGCACTCCTGTGAAATCAGAATTAAAATCGGCTTAGAAATACATTAGTTAAAAGCATTTTAAGTTGTTAATTTGAAGGCGATTAGACAGAGAGATCCGACATCAGCCGTGACGTCATAGTTGAGTACGACCATATAAACTCCTTGTAAATTGCCGTTTTGCTAGAAAGAGATGGAGAAAAATCTTTAATACCTTATCTTGGTTGTTTTTATAGTTATTCGAAAACCGATTTTTTCCTTCTGTTTATTATATGAATGAGCTTCTATTAAAGCAAAAAAATGTTTTAGTCATCTAGCCTATTATAAAATTTGGCAAGAAGCAAGGTCTTATAGTAAATTTTAAGGAAACGATCCTGAAAATCGTAAATATGTACATAGTTAGAAACTTGTACACTTAAATAACTTTGTACGGAATCCTCGATGCGCGAGTCCAACGCATTTGGTCGTTTTTTTATTTGGTAAACTTAGAGCTAGCTTAAATCATACTAATAAAGCTTATGGCCAATGACAAGTTTTCACATGTCTGTAAGTAATGACAATGAAATTTTTCAACTAACATTGCGAGAAACATAACTGAAACACCCCGCAGTCGATAGGACAGATTAAGTTGCAAAAGATGAATCATCAACAAGACATGGTGATAGCATGCATGGTGACCTAAAAAAGTTACTGTTTGTTAACTGTTTGCTGTTTCAATTCATTTAACTTTTTAAGAAATGCAAAGTCACAATTGTAAAAAAGAAAGGAGTTTGTATCAAAACAAAACATTCTGAAACAAAAGAACAGAAGAAGTAAGTATTAAATTTATTCTATCAGTAAAATTTTATGTAATAACACACAATCTTGAAGCACAGATTCTGTGCAAAGATTAAAACGATTTAAGGTATAAGACTCACTATAAGTTTTTAAATAACGCAAGAAATCAATACTGTGTCAATACAAAAATTTAATTTTTTGATTAGAGTTTTGGGGTATATTTTACGTAAGTAAGTCTCTAGGCAGAAATTTCTTCATTAGTCTCATAATCAACCGTTAATACCAGATTACAATATTATCTCGAGCAAACTCATCCATTGTTGGAAAAATTAATTCTCGACACATTTTTGAATTAGAGATTACGACATCCGTAAAACTTATCATTAAATTATTCTATTTTTAGTGCCTAATACTTTATCATAATAATAGAGACTAAAGAAAATTGCTTTATAGCTTATTTGATTTGATAACGTTATGAGGAACGATAAAAGATAGAACGTAATTATGACATAGTTTAAACAGTCTGTTATACCTAATTAATTGAAACTTTGAAGTTACTTAAATGAGAAACTAACTGTGTCCGCGACTTCGTTCGCGTGGATGTCGGTAAATGACAACATGTCGTACATTTTTTCCCATTTTCCCAAGATTTTTTATTGATGCTTAGCTCCTATTAGGCGTAGCGTGATGTTATGGCTATATAACATCACGCTTGTTTTGTTTACTAGCGATAGTATTTTTACCTTTGCACAATATGTTTGCGATATTTTTTCAAACTTTTTCCTTCATTGTTTTATAATAACCATATTTATTATTTGATTTCCCTTTTACAGTCCCACATTAACACTGATGTTCTCTTCTAATCTATGGCTGCCTTTTTTTTTTTTTTTTTTTTCTCGGGGGGAAATGCGTAACCGCACCGTACCCGCCGTTGGCTAGACGGCGAGCGTGTGTGGGGCTCTCCCGGCAGAGTGCCAGGCCTACCCACTAAAACCCCCCGGTGTTCTCCGTGCCCTCTTGGGCGCGCTAGGTAAGGTCCACACTGCGACTCCACTACCCACGCGCCCGGGCAAGCCCGACCAACTGGTCGGGCTATCGCCAAGGGGGGATTGCCCGAGAACACCAGGGCAATCCCCAGACGGAGGGCCTTACGGCGGCGTGCACGGGGCCAACCATGCACGCAGGCCTCCACGGCAGGGTCACTAGACGGGCATCGCTTGTGCGAATGCCCGCCTTCGCCTGCCTATCCGTCTGCGGCGGATGGGAGCGGCTTGAGGATCTGCCTCCCGCTCCCTCTCCGCGGCCTCCTTCTGCGAGATGACATCCTCGCAGAAGGAGGCGACAGCCCCCCATTCCGCCTCGCCGCGGAGCATGGCCACGACCATGCTCGGCAGCGAGAGGTTTGCACCTCCCAGCGCAGCGTTGAGTTCGCTGCGCTGGCGTCGCCAAGCCGGGCACACCAATAGTGTGTGCTCGGCAGTGTCATCGGGAGCGTCGCAGTGATGACACTGCGGCGTTTCCTCCCGACGGGCGACCCGGTGCAGGTAGTGACCGAAGCAGCCATGCCCGGTCAGTACCTGCACCATGCGGAATGTGAGGCTGCCCTGCCGGCGCCCAACCCACTCCTCCAACACCGGACGAATTGCCTCGATCGTCCGGTGGCCGGCAGCTGGGGAGGCGAGTGCCTCACCCCACTGGCGCAGAGCCTCCCTCTGCGCCAGGGTACGAACCCGCTCCACCTCCTGTGGAGCGGATCGTCCCCCCCGTTCTCGAACAGCAACCCGATGCCGATACACCTCCGAATGGACGCGTGCATCGACATCCCACGGCGTTTGACCCGCAAGAACGCAGGCCGCGCCGTGGCTGACCGTGCGATAAGCTCGCACGGCCCGGGCCGCTATGACCCTCTGCGGACGTCGCAGCAGGGCCACCGTACGGAGGGAGAGGCACGCCGCCCATACCGGGGCTCCGTATAGTGCCATCGACCTTATCACCCCGTGATAGAGCCGACGGCACGCCGATCCTGGGCCTCCCACATTAGGGAGGACCCGTCCAAGTGCGGCTGCGGCGGCACACAGCCGTGGAGCGAGGTGCTTAAAATGCTCCTCGAAACTCCATCGGGGGTCCAGAACCAAGCCGAGGTACTTGAGATGCGCCTCGACCGGTATATGAACTCCCTCCACTCGGACTCGGAGCCCCGGTGGGATCCTGCGACGGGGGGCGTGGAAACTCATGGCCCTCGTTTTTTCAAGGGCCACATCCAAACCCAGGAGGCGGATGCGTCGGACAACCAAAGAGGTGCCGACCGACGCAAGGTGGGCCGCCTCCTCCTCCGTTTTAGCTCTCGCCGCAACGAGTGTGTCGTCGGCGAAGCAGACGACCTTCATTCGTGGAAGAAGGTCGCCTCGCAGGACCCAATTGTACCCCAGGTTCCATAGTAGAGGACCTAGTACGGAACCCTGGGGTACACCTGCCGCCATTGCCCACGTATGGACGCGCCCATCCGGACCCTCGTAGAGGATGGACCTGCCTTGCAAGTAATCCTCCACGAGGGCGCGGAGGTACGGAGGCACCCGGTGGAAGCGGAGTGCCTCCTTTATGCACTCGTGGGGCAGGCTGTTGAAAGCGTTGCGGATGTCAAGAGACACCGCAACAACAGTCTCCCCACGAGCTGTGGCCTCCTCAGTCCACCCCTTGAGGTGGGCCACCGCGTCCATCGTGGACCGGCCGGTGCGAAAGCCGAACTGGTTGTCAGCCAAGTCCGGCCCCCGGTCCTCTAAGTGCTCGACGATGCGGGAAGCCAGGATTTTCTCCAGGAACTTCCCGGCCTCGTCGAGCAGCACCACCGGCCGATACCCAGTCGGGGAATCCGCGGGGCGGCTCTCCTTCCTTAACAGGCAGAGCCTGCCCGCTTTCCAACGACTGGGGAAGCGGCCCGAGGCGATGCTTAAATCTAGCACCGCCCGGAACCGCTCCTCAAGGTGTCCCAGGGCGAGGGTCAGAACCCTGCTTGGGACACCGTCCGGTCCCGGCGCCTTCTTTTTGCGCCGAAACCGTTCCCTCACCATGTCGAATTCCACATTCGACACGGGAGGGATGGCGGCAGCCACTTCCACCGGAGGAGTGTCCGGGGGGACCATTCTGGGGGGCTGGAACGGACCGGGATCAGGAAACAGAGTCCCCAAAACCCGATCCAGCAGCCCTCTGTCCATAGCGGAAGTAGGGGGAGCGGAAGCTTTAAACTTCCCCCTCACCATCCGGTACGGACGCCCCCACGGATCATCGTCCAGGAGCCGTATAAATTGCTCCCTGGACTCCTCCTTGGCCCTGCAGATTTCATTCCGCAGGGCCTTCTTGGCTACCGCATACACCCGACGAAGTTCCGCTTCCTCGTCGGGTGTAGTTCTGGCGCGCCTACGACAACGCACGTAGGCGCGCCTGGCCCTCATACTGGTGGTACGCAGATCCGCAATCTCCTGCGTCCACCAGTACACCTGTCCTCTTTCGGGGCAAGCCTGCGCCCTCGGCATGGCGGCTTGGCAGACGACTTTCATGTCGTCTGCGAAGAGATCCGCCATGCCGTTAGCATCCCCGGCGATGTGGGGCGGCACTTCTGCCCACGCCCTCACCATCGCCGCCTCCTCCGCCACATCTGGGCGGAGCTTGGTGAGCGCCCATCGAGGGAAGGCGCTCACCGTGGAGCCCCTGCGGTTCAGGGCCCCTTGGGATGCCGTGGAGACCTCATATCGGATATAAAGGTGGTCCGACAGGGTCTCCACATCTTCCTCAACTCGCCAGTCATTGATTCGACTGGCGAGTGAGGGGGGTAGCAAAGGACACGTCCACCACCGACGTGCCCTGCACCCGGACGCAGGTAGGGGTGGAGCCCCTATTCAAGATCTGGAGCCCGAGGGACAGAACCCAGGACTCCAGATCTCCACCCCTCGCATTGGTGCGGGAGGACCCCCATGCGGTTGACCACGCATTGAAGTCTCCCGCAACTAGCACCGGTACCGGGGCCGTCCTGCGGACGACCCCCTCTAACGCAGCCAGGAAGACTCGGAAGTCAGCCCGGCTGCGATTGGGGGAGAAGTAGGTCGAAATGACCACAACTCCACCCCACATGGCGGCAACGAAGCCAGTGCCCCTTTCTCTAAGAACGAGAGAGGGGGCTGTGCGCCGCGCCACCCTCATCAAGGCGGCGGAACCATCCGCCGCCACCAACCAATTTGACGATTGTGGCGGAACGTAGTAGGGCTCCGACACAATCGCCAAACTCACTCTCCACTCCGCCGCGGTCTGACACATGAGGTCCTGTGCCGCGGCGCAGTGGTTAATGTTTGCTTGGAGGAGCTTGATGGGACCACTAGGCATTGGTGGTCTCCATGGGCTCCTCCTGGACCGCGGGTGCGGCCGGTGCTGGCTGTGGTTCCGAGGGTACCGATGTTGACGGGTTTCTTGGAGCCATAATCACATTTACCGGGGCCAAGCGGCCCCTGACCGCCGGGGGGCTACAATTCATACCCCCCATACGGTGGCTGGCCGGCCTCTTGGCGTCTGCACAGACGGCGCAATTTAACGCCGCCATGCAGTCCACCGCCTTATGCCCGTCGGAACCGCAGCGGAAACATAATCCGCTGCGGTCCTTGGCAGAGGGGCACCGTTGGATGGGGTGCCCCAGGCCCATGCAGCGGAAGCACCGCATGGGCTTTTGCTCCAGGAGTTGGATGGAGGCAGAACTCCATCCAACTTCGAGCCGACCAGCATCCGCCAGGCGCCTCGCCGCCTCCACAGGCACCGAGGCGAAGGCCGCCCCGACACCTCGTACCCCCGTATGCACGCGGCCCACCTTTATGTGTTGGGCTGGGCAATTGCCGGCCCGTGCCAGGGTCTGGCATAATTCCTCAGCGGACACCGAGTCGTCGATGCCGATGACCCGGATATCCGCCGTCTTGACGGGACGCGACACTTTCGCCGTGTCTCCTAGTGCCTCCCCCAGCTTGGCGGCTAGTGTGTCCGCCTGGGACGGGGATGTTTCTTTCGGGAGCTCGATTATTCGAGCCCCGGTTATCCCCGTCCTAAACTTTGCAGGCCCTATACCTAGGGCCCCGAGGCTGACTGAGGCCTTGGCCTTGGCAATCGCCTCACCGTATGTGAGACCCTTTGCCACCGCCTCCGGCTTAAGAGCTACGACTACCGCCAAAGATCGTGGTGCTTTTGGTAATTTTGGCACTTTCTGCGTCTCGATAGCCTGCTTGGGCACTTCCGCTGCCGGCTTCTTCCGGCCTCGCCTGACGACAACGGTCCAGGGATCCTGGACCGTTTCTACGTTTGCCGCGGTTGTGGCGGCCCCGGATGTTGAGGGGACCGCCGCTGACTTCTTTACCACTCTAGCTTCCTTCGGCATATTGGCCGGCGGGGCAAGAGTAGTATTGGCTGACACAATATTTGCCGCCCGTTGCCGCTGAGATGGCGGCTGCGGCTGCGGCTGTCTTACACAGTCCGCCGCTAGCGGCGGCCTCCGAGCCTGAGCCGGCATCAGACGCCCGTCCACTTCAAGGCCTTCGAGGCGCGCCGAAACCATAAAGCCAACTTGGGCTAATAGCTCCCGCTGGAGGAACTCCATACTTTCCAGGAACTCTTCCCTGGAAATCCCCCCAGCTGGTGCGGCCTCAACCGGCCTGGCCTCTGGCAGCACCACCTGCGGGACCTCCACTTCCTCCTCGGCAATAGCCTCCGACTCAGCATTCTCTATAATTTCGGGGGGTGGGGTCACTACAACGCGGCGGCCCCTCGGGCGTTCCGCCCTCCGCTCGGAGAAGTCCCGACGGAGGGCCTTCATCTCCCCCATTAGGGCGTCCAATTGACCCCGGAGACGCTTGTTGTCGGCTTGAAGCCGACGAACCTCCTCCGAGGTGTTCCTGGACGCCAAAGTCCGGACAATCTCTACAAGGGAGTCGGAGGCGTCTTTAATTTCTTTGACGTAAGTCCCTTTAAGATTGCGGGACTTGCGTGCTACCCCCAACAGCGCCTTTGCATTCTCCTCAGCCTTGCCGCAAAGGAGCTCAGCGGTTGGCTCAGGCGAGCGCTTCCCTTTCCCCTTTTTATTTGTTTTGGGAGCCTCTGCAACCATTGACTCCTGGTCAGACTCCGACTCAGTGTCGGCCTCCAGTAGTTGAAGCTCCCGCCTAGCCTGGGAGAGCCCAACACCATGCACTAGGCCTCCTCTGCCCCTTTTCGTTCGTGCGACCTTGGGAGCGTACGGCGCCGTTACGACTTCTTCCGCCTCAGTGGTTATTTCCAGGTCCGTGACTAAAGGATCCTGGAAAAAGCGGCTATAGCTTGGCCTCTTCCTTCCACCAGCCCGTGGTGGCGGAAGATCCGCCTGCGACAGTCCCGGTTTCCCACTATTAACCACCTCATCAGCTGCCTTTGATGCACCTCCATTGACCGGCGAGCGGCTTTTCTCCGCGCTTAAGACCGGAGTCTTAACAGACCCCATTTCATCTGCCCCGTCCGTCTCGGACATGATGTCCGAGTCGGACATGGTCCAATCGTGGGCCCAGCCCAGCAAAGATTCTGTTGGCGAAAACAGAGCAGAAATCTATCTTCAGCCTGACAAAATAATGATTGGGCCAAATCCCCGGACCCGCGGAAAGCAGACCCTTACTTAAAAAAAAAAAAAAAAAAAAACCCATCCAAAGATTTGGCTGTATGGATTCAGCACCCTTTGCCTTCAACAAGAAAGAAAAACAACTAAAAAAAATAACTAACCTATACTTGGATAACCTTAAAATAACAAGCTTAACCTCTATACAAGCAACGACACTAACAAAATAATACTAGATAACGAATTAAACGGACAAATAAACTAAAATATACTGATGCCGGGGCAACGCCCCACACACCGGTAAAACAACAATAAAATAAAAAGAACTAATCTATCACACCAAAATCAAAAAGTTAAGAACGGAATAATTTGTGTTTTGACTTCAAACACACAAATTATAAGATACGAGACAACAATACAAAGAACGAAAACAACAATAGAACACAACTCAATAAAACAACAACAAAGTAACGCCAATTTGATCGAAATCGACACTACACAAAAGCAGGGATGCGCGCACTCGCTTTGACAGCTCGGGCGCGACTAATCTATGGCTGCCTAATATACGTGCGCGCGCACTTCTGTAATCGAAACATATTGCAAAAATAAAAACCTCTAACAATTAATTAACCAAAAGATTCCCAAAGACACATTATATTGTACTTGTATGAAATTGTATGGGGAATCAGTGGAATACTAGCACAATAATAATAGTGGAGGGCCCTCCAACTAATCGGACCGCGTGGTCGTACAAGATGAGAAGGAGATTGTTCTAAATTTTTTTTTGTTTTATTACAACTGTTTATTTACGTTGCTGCTGTATTCTGCTTTGTTTTCTGCCACAATTTAGTGCATTTATAACTTTTAGCATACAAACATACCGCCTACTCATGGTTTTCGTTAGTAGCCGTTTCGTGAGTACCTATATGTACAGTCAACAGCACATCAGGCTATACAATACTGTCAAATGCCTCTAATTGATTTTGAAAATTGAACATTTAGCCCATTGCGTTGATCGTCAACTTACTTCTTATCATCGCCACCATATAACCTACCTTTACCCTTATTTCAATTTTGTCACGAAATACATGACTGTGTTTCGTTGAAATAAGGGTAAAGGAAATGAAATCGACCCAACTCATATGTTTCGTTTCCATAATATTCGTATATAAAAATAAGATTAGACAAGCAAAAACTGTAAATAAATATTGAAAGTATATTTCAGAAGCTTTATTTTAACATACTCTTTATAAGGATAAAAGAAGTGTTGCTGACAATATCTTGATGATAATTTCTTCGGATTTTTACGTTACACGCAATCTCTGGTGACTGTGCAGAGTGTTAAAAGTTAATTGAATTAATGTCTCATCAATCACGTGGGTGTATTTTTGTGTAGATAAGAAATATTTATTGAAAAAAGAAACAAAATAAGCATTATTAAACGAACTACATACACAATCAAGATGTATCTTTCGTGACAATGCGCACTAACACAACTCGCAAATCACTCAACGTGTACTTAATAAGTGGCTGGCGACATGAAATGGTCTCCCTCACAATAGTTGCAACAGCGTAGTTGTAAATGAAAATGGCATTGACTTAGCTGAGACTAAAATCCGGGCACTGTGTGAGTCGACGTAAATACTTCATTAGGGCAATGCGAGACAGTATTTTTTGCTTCAATTCTCTTAAAATAGTCCCTCTTTTGGCGAGATTAGAAATGTTCAGAATAACTTAATTTTATGTGTTCAAAGATATCCAGCCTTAACATTAATCAAAATTTTTGGTTCTGTTACTTTATAATTTTGTTCCCAATACAATATTATTACCAATATTTTTAATTATTAACAGTGTTATTTCAATATGTGTTCAACAAAGCTTTTGGATGCTTGACAATCTAGTTGTAGTCGCGAGAGAGACTGCTAAAATTATGTTAAAATATAAATTCCTAATTTTCCGAGTTAAACGCAAGTGTTATCGAATAATATCGCATACTCGTGTGAAAGGAGTTTTTAATGCTTATTTTAACTGTTACAATACACAGATGGCCTTAGTCTGCGTATTGTAAGGAAAGTTAATAAAAAATTACTCCTTGGATCATCCGCGGATTAGTTACTCCGTGTTTTGTCTTGTTTCCGCCATGGACTTATTATAATAAATCCATGGTTTCCGCACATGTCGGCTGTCATAATTATCAAAATAAGACAAAACACGGAATCACTCTCAGAAGAATTATTGTTCTGAGGAATAACTAAACTGAGGATGATCCGAGGAGTAAATTTTTTATTAATAGGACTGAGCGAGATTTAGTTGTAGAAATTTCAATGCACTTCTCGTCGTGACCGTTCTGTATTAACAATAACAGTTTATTCTTTCATAATATTTTGTTAAATACCCACAAGGTCAACATAACAGGAAACCATAGACAAATTGCTCCGTGCTATTTTTATAAAACTCTGTCATAGATTAATTGCGGACAAAACAGTCAAAACTTACATGATGCAGGTTCAAGGGAATTAGATGACCTTTCAGATTATCCCTATCATGACATCTCACACACGCACTAAATAAGGTTAACAATGTCAAAGCTGCTAAAATAGTTTTTGGTTTTCCAAGCTACGGGGCTGATTCTCGCACAAATCGTCAAAAAGATAGAATTCGAAATTTTTCTCGATCGGTAATAATTAATTGCACATCAGCCAATCAGAACACAGTACCTAACATGTCGAGCTCCGCCATTTTTTTTTTTGGTAAGTCGCTTGTATAGCCTTGAGTGCTCGAGACGACAATTTTAAATTTGAAGTACGAATTTTATTTCTTTTTGTTTTTAATTATCATCTTATTAATTTTTAATTACATAAGATAATTATTCTAGAATTTATTTTGTTTGTCTAAATAATAATTTATGAATGTTTTTATTTATTCAAAATTAACAATTATTTCATAGAAAAACAAAGAAGTGAAAAACCGATCCCGAGTAAAAACTCGTGACAAGTCAAGAGACGTTTCATTAAAAATGGCGGTGCTCGATAATGTCCAGTGTTCAGACTTCAGATTGACTGAACTGTGACTACCGCTCGAGAAAAAATCGAAATTAGAATGCGTGAGAATCAGCCCCCTGCTGACCAATTTTCCTTCTTCAATCACGCAAAATATCACCTGACATGGCATGTTTTAAACATAATGCATGTTGTGATCTTCCACTGCATAGTAGTTTTTCTCACTACCACTAGGATCTAGTTATTCGCATGTTTTATATTATAATAACTGTTGTCATATTGCGCGTTTCCTTGGGAACTTAATTAAAATTCGGAATAATAAAAACCTATATCCTTCGTTAGGGCTTAGACGTTAAAGTGTTACAGACAAACAGATACTGTTACTTTCGCAATCATAATTAATAGGGATTAGTTATGAGCGCAGTACACGCTCAAAATTAAGTAAATACTAACAGTGTGATTCAATCATCTAATATATATAAAAATCTCGTGTCACAGTGTTTGTTATCGAACTCCCACGAAACTGCATTTTTATGATTTTTTAATGGTCTGAGAATAGGTTGTAGGCTATTTTTTATACCCGTAGGTGATTAGGGTGGCCCTCTCCAGATTTTTTTTGACAATTATTATGGCGAAACGTAGTTCACGGGCACAGCTAGTTTGGCTGGAAAAGTTGGTTGTTGATTTTATTTTGGTATTCCTCCTTACAACTACCATATTAATGACCTAGGTACGCTGCCTACACAGCTTAAAGGAAAACTTATATTTATTTGTAAATTGTATTTTCCTTCACATTACAAACGGTTAAGAGCTTAAGCTGGAATTAAGACCAGTTTACTTTTCAACGTTGCTTGTGTAAATATGTGTTTACCTTAATCGACGAGATCCATTCCATTGATTAGAGTTGGCCGACAGTTTAATTGTGCTTACGTCATGTGTCACACGAAAGTGTCACATTCCTGGTCCACTTGTTTGGTTAGAGGACAAGTAGTTGGTTCTCTTGGGACGTAATTAATAATATCGATAGGTATGACGTTGAGATTAATGTTTTGCAATCAATACGACCTGAAAGGCAATCGCACTATTCTGCAACGTTTTAACCACCAAATCCATACATTTTGACACCTTGACAGCTGTCACATTTCAAGACATATAGGATGTGTGTACGACAGAACTGTAACGATTTGATTTAGGTTAAAGCATTCGTAAATTGTGCGATAAGTGCCCTGTTAATAGAATGTACTTAATTTTTTCTATTTTTAGGGTTCCGTACTTCAAAAGAAAAAAACGGAACTCTTATAGTATCACGATTTTTTCTCGGGAGGGCGTAGAGATATTAAACTGAAAGGGGAATGGCAGATGGCCATACTAACTAAGGCCCACAACGCACACATATAAATCAATGTGAAAATAATACCTGATAATACCAGTATTTGCTTGGTAAAAGAAAAAAAAAACATGGTGAATCTTTCTCTTAATGTATTTTTTATGTTTCATAAAATCAATAATAACTTAAGTTAACCATTATGGTAATATGTTATTTATGTCCATTAGATTACTAATATACATATATTAAGAATTGTACACATTATGTCATGACTCATGAGTAATAATAGTAAATATACAACGTGCAACCCATTACTGAGGAAGACATTGCACAGATATAAAGATTTCTAAATAGAGCCCTAATTGATTTGAATAGTAATATTATAATACCTACTATATCTTATGCCAAAAAGTATCCATCTATAAAGCTATTATTCAGTTGTTTCAAAGCTATATACTTAGAACAAGAATGTACCAGAATGTAATTATCGATTTGACGTCGAAAATAGTTATCGATTTTAAATACTCGCCACGATAAAATTTTAAATACACGATACTACAGTCACGATAGAATATCACTAACAGCAATGGTTCACTTCCTACTGTAGTTGCAATCGTTGTAATATTGTATAATTGTTTAAAATTTACTTAAATATAGAAATATCTGGATAGAACGAAAAATTAAATACGGATTTTTTTATTTGAAATCTTAACAGACTTCAAAAAAAATCCGTATTTAATTTATTATTATATTATTGTATGTAAAATATTTTTCTTATTCTTTAAAAGCCATACACCACATATGGTCACGTCGGCATTTTAAAATATTCTATATTCTAATCCAAATTTTGTAACCTACCACCCATTCAGGATGTATTTCAGCTGATAAGAAGAATGGATGCAAGAAAGTTATCAGCAGGCGCGGATCCAGCTCTCAAAAAACGTTGTGGTCATAGCCATCCAAGAACCTCGCTCAAGATCGTACAGTGTATCCCTACAAAGATATTTCCAAAACATATCACACTCTGATCAAGATTCATTGTTTTTTTAAGGCATTGGATATAATATCATCAGCTTAAAAAAATATCATCAGCTTATCGAATACCATGAAAGTGTGACGTCAAAAGTCTATTAGGGTTGTGGGCATGCCCATCGTGCCCACAACGGTGGATCCGCGCTTGCTTATCAGCTCTATCAGAGTATTCATTTTCTTACACAATGAAAGACACAAATGAATGTTCTTGTGAAATTAAACACGACCTAAAAATTTTGAATGTGTATTACATCGCAAGGATGGCAAAGTATATTTGCATCAACATGTTTATCATGGTTCGCGTCGAGTGCAACTCATATTTGTTTATATTGTTTGACTCACTCCCTTTGAAACACAAAGAGAAATTCTCTTGAAAATCTGTGTCAAGTGGGCGAGAGATGTTGATTTTATTATTCAAGTGCTCACCAATGCGAGTGGTGCTAAGGACATCGAGATTGTAACTTTTAATGAAATTGTAAGGATATCAGCTGCGTTACTGCTTACGGTGTTTTATTGTTGATAATTGAACAAAACAGGTCAGCGATAATTCTACATTTGCTAATTTAATTACCTCCAATATTTATTTTTAACGATCGGTGAAGAAGCATTTAAACTGTACGTAAAACGTTAGGTACACTTACGTAGTTTAAAAAATGATGCTTTTAAAACGTTCTAAAGATTAATTATTGAACTACCTAAAAATAGCTACCACTATTTCAAATATTTAATCATTAACATAAACTCTAGGTGTTGAAGAAGCTTTTTTTTTTATTCGAAGCGCTTCTATGCAAAATCATAATTATTATTTACTATGTAGGTATAAAGGAAATATATTCACAAAAAATAAATTATACAGATATTCGCCAATCATAATGATAAAACTTGAAAAAATATTCTAGAAAAAAATAAAAGTTTAAATTAATTATGAATGGCCTAATTCACGGAGAAAAAAAACACTTAAAGGCAGGAACTTTCCCTGACTGATTGTGGGATTTATATTACCTATAAATTAAACAAGAATCATGCAAATGGACATGATAATGGCAACTTAATTATGCTTACGATCTTTTTTACTTTTTTAACTTTTCTTCATTGCGCTGTCAATGTGTTGACATGCTATACAATTGGAGACATTGTATTGCAAGTATTGCGATTTATTTTAATTGGACATTGATTTAATGGATGTTTCAGGCCATACAACAATATTATATAGTTAAATGATTATAGTGAAATTTTCGATTAATGTTAGGTCGTTTAGAATAGAACATAATTTATTTGTTTCTTTTTCAATTTAGTATGAAACAGGCTGTATTGCATCGTTTGGAATAAAAACATCTCACAGATATTACAATTAAGTTATAATGGAATTTTAATGACGATAATTACGAATTTTCTTATATTTATTAACTACATTTTTTTATATTCTAATAATTCGAACATAAAAAAAATCTCAATAATGGCTCCCGCTTGTTTTTATGCATTCTAGTATTTTTCCATTGAACGGCGCAGTTAGCCAGTTTTCCAACGTGTTTATGAAAGAGATTAGATTATTTATCCACGCATGAAGAAATTTATTTAATTTGACAAAACAAATGCTTTCATCTTGTTAAGTATTTAGGCTCAATTTTTCTGTTTCCAACTAGGTAAACTGCACAGCTCATCTAATGAACTATCTCGTCCCAATATTAATTGCAGCATCACTTACTCCAACATTAATAAAGGCGTATATTAAAAATAGTTTAAACGCCAAACAGACACTTGATTCCTTGGTATTTGGGTATGTGCCATTGTTGTTACGATCAAGCGATTTGTTATCTTATCACTGGTCTATACAGTAGCGACTCCTACCGGCTGTAACTGTATTAAAATTCTTAGAAGTGTATTCACTTTATCTATTATGCCCCCACAGACGTATAAAGTTATACGTCTGTGATTATGCCCGACATGTCGGTCAGCTGTTGTCAATCATGTGATGTGATGAAGTCATAAATTAATGCGATTACTTTAGGTATACGCTAAAATAGTATGCGTACGATTACGTTAAACAATGTTATAAAGTATGTTAAACACGTTGAAACCTAGTTATATTTTTTACAAAACTCTTAACTGTCGTATTATTGTATGCCGAAGACATTTTTTTATATATTTTAGACTAGTTAATCCTTTACAGGACATGTCACCCTCATGAAAATACCATATATCTACGCTTATTCTTTTTAATAGATA
The DNA here is from genome assembly GCA_963935595.1 of Schoenobius gigantellus. Taxonomy (NCBI): domain Eukaryota; kingdom Metazoa; phylum Arthropoda; class Insecta; order Lepidoptera; family Crambidae; genus Schoenobius; species Schoenobius gigantellus. Next base: position 13,967,944 of record OZ012558.1, read on the forward strand.
CTAATTCATTATTATTGATTCTTTATTGTACACACATTTTTAAATACAGATATAGTAAACAACAACATGAACAAGGGCGAGCTTATCTCAATTAGAGACCTGAGGGGCAATCGCACTAATTACGAATGTTTCAACCAAAAATAAATGGTTACTGTAGCCATATGTTTTGACATCTGACAGCTGTCAAAGTATTGTCAAAATGTAAGGGAATAGAAACGTTTCTGATTGGGTTAAAACTTTGTAAATAGTGCGTTTGCCCCTCTGTTTGGCTGGACTATTGACAAGCATAGACATATTCCATTCTGTCTAATATCTATGTATGTCAAAACGAAAGGTTAGTAGTATAGGCTCAGAACAATAACTAAAGCAATAATGCTTTAGTTGTTGTTTTGAGAGTATAGGTACTACGTACGTCAATAATTCACCTATGAAGATGAAATTGACACAGAGGTAGAGTATGAACAGCGGACCTAAAAAGGCCGCAGCATCAGCAGAATCGTAATATGATTATAAAGAATCATTTTGGCAGTTATAAAATGTTCAATTACTCTATTCGACATTTTTGTATGAATATTCGTATTCATAATAATTGCATGGGATGAATTGCACGAGTGTGGAACAGTTGCGGCCTTTTTAGGTTCTCAGGCCTATGACTTGGACTACAAAGTATTAGAATGGATGAAAGTCTGTTCGAAGTTCACTCAGACCGAAAACTTTATTTATTGTAATACAGGATTAAATTTAAACAGTCAATCTTAGTTTATAATTAATATTTAGACACCCATAAAATTTTGTTTTTATGATTATTATTTTAAATCGTATTATTTTGCATTTTATAATCATCATTATTTAAAAATGGTTCCAGTTTATTTTTGTGCATTATTGTGAGTATTATTTCATTGCATTGAATTGTTAACTAGGTTTTCAGCATTTCGGCATAGTTTTATTAACGACCTTATTAGAACCACGCGTTGTATTTTTCATTAAAATAATTAAATTTGACTTAGGAAGACTCGTTCCTTACACAAACTCGTAGATCGGCTATGTTGCTGAATAAGTCCCTCCTACAATAGATCCGATACGATTTAAATTTATCTCGGTGTTTCCTGCATAGACTATAAAGTGGTCGTACAAAACTTGGCTTGATACGAGACAATTGTCTCACACACCGTTTGCTGCGGCATTTCTGCTGAAATATTATGCAGTTCCGGACAAGTGTGTGGTGTGTACAGTAATTAAATACTAGTTCGTGGATGCCAAGGTGCATTTTGCTAAAAGGAAGTTGAACTATTATACTGCAGATAAACGTTCAATGAGGAAGCTGTGTTGCTATTATTGTCTATATGAAATAGGACGCCCACATAGTTCAGTTCGTTTATATCTTTGTAATTATTACGATATGTGTCACTGACATAATAATATGTTATTATGACGACGATAACAGACTATAGGAACTTACATTGTCGGAGCACCGTTTGCATCTGTCTGCGTAATTCTAGAAACTGTGAAGGATTGATCTATTGATTGCCTCAAAAAAGGAGCTTACTTTAAGTTCTTTTAAAAATAAAGTTAATAGTAAAAAATCATCTAAAGCTTATATACTCGTAGCTTCAGGTCTTTCCAGTATTTCAAAAATTATATTAGTTTTTTCCAATACAGTTTCCAAGTTGCAGTGAAGAACATAAAACTGTTAATGAAATTTTTATCGTCCAAAAATACATAACACACACTTTTGCATTTCTATGGTACCTTCTACATGACCGCCATGTTTATTACCACAGCATAAATCCAAAATATTAAAACAGTTCATATCTAAATGTAATCAATAGTCTATGTACCTACTAACTTTCGTGATTCCCAAGTCTAGAAATGGTTATGTAACTTTTTTTATTGCTGTAAAACGCAGACGAGCAGACGGCCGATCTGATGGTGAGAGGTAGTCGCAGCCCATTGATTTTGCTATTATCAGGGACATAGCCAAGTCGCTGCCTACTTTGAAATAGGTACTCTCTTTAAACCTCGTTTGAATAAGAACATGTTATAGTGCTCGGGAAACACAATAGCAGGAAGTTCATATATGTAGTCTCACCTTCTATTCTATTTCTTTAAAGGGGTAAATTTCATATCTGCTACTTACAATATTTTCTCTTTTCTATAGATTTCTTAGTAATAAGGGATAGGTAGTCTTATTGATGAATATATAAAATATTAAAGGCTAATAGGCTCTGAGCCGTCTACCTCCATCAAGTACTTATTTCTGTCTTATGGAAGCAGTACCTTCAAGTCAGAATACACTGTTGTGTTACAATGCGTACGTAGGTACATTGCTGTGTAATCTATACTTACATAAATTATAAAGCTGAAGAGTTTGTTTGTGTGTTTGTTTGAACGCGCTAATCTCAGGAACTACTAGTTCGAATTGAAAATTTCTTTTTGTGTTGGATAGTCCATTTATCGAGGAAGGCTTTAGGCTATATAACATCACGATATTGTTATTTTCGGACATCCACGCGAACGAAGTCGCGGGCACAGCTAGTAAGTTATAAGGGTATAAAATAGGCAGTGAAATAACTGGGTATTGTACTAGTATTATGTTATCTGTGGTATTGTGACTTGACATTTCATGTCACAAGTTGACAATTTGTAAATGTGCACTGTACGCGGTCCTTATATGTATATTCGCAAATCTTAACCAAACTATCTATAATTTGTATTTTATATACCTAACTGTTACCTAACTATTACCTGAACAGTCAGCATACGTATATATGCCAACTTTCTTGTATGAAAAAGCTTATTATCAGTTTAAATAACAGGTTTAAGATTCTAATTCTTTGATTCATCTATAGCTTTGCTTAAGCTGCCATAACTGTATTATATATATACTCTTTATTGCAAAAAAAAACACACATAGGGAAACACAAGTAAAAAACAGAAGATGCAATGGTGGACTTATCTCTAAAGAGATCTCTACCAGCCAACCTGTAATTGTGTGGGAGATTCCATATTATTAATGGGAGACACCAAGATAAAATAAACATAATTATTGATATTATAAAGATAAATAAATACATAGGTATATATAAACTAATATATATATATATATATATACATACCATAGATATATATTCATACATAACTAAATAAATAAAAAGGAAATGATGATGATAACAAAATAGGTTCATACTTTAAGCTCCGAAAGAAAGTGCTGCTTCAGTTTACGCCGAAATGACTTCACTGAAGAGCATAGATGTAAAGTACCCGGTAATGATTCTTCAGTTGGGCGGCACGAAAGGAAAAGGAGTGGAGAAGGAGGTTGTTGTTGCATATGGGGAGATCGAGCTTTCTAGTTTAGTTGGAGCGCATAGGACGAGAGGGAAGAGGTAACAAGTTGAAACGGGAACTGAGATAAGGCGGGGCATTGGGATCTCTGAGGATTTTAAATAGTGTTATAAGGATGTGGACATTACGACGCTCACGTATTGGAAGCCATTTTAATTCATTCCGATAGTGGGAAACGCGATCATATTTCTTTAGTCCAAAAATTAAACGTATCGCCAGATTTTGAAGGCGTTCAAGTTTATCGAGCGGATCCTCGTTCAAGACCAAATAACAAACATCTGCATAGTCTAGTATGGGAATCAAAAGAGCTTGTGCGAGCATATATCTAGTTTTGAAAGGAAGTTAATACTGGAGACGCTTGAGAGAGTGAAACGAGAAGTACATACGTTTACTTACTTCATTTATTATCCCCGAGTAGTTTCCACAATTCGCCGGAACACAGTCATTTGTCAATGTTTGACAAACTAGTTTTTTCCGTCGACCATTTAATCGTTCATTGAAGTCTACATTGCAATTTTTGTGGTTCAAATCTTACACAGAGTGATTTAAAAAAATTATTATATTGAGATTGTTGTGAAATTCTCTACTACCAGTATTTTTGTAAATTCTGTTTTTTTTTATTTTATTTAATTCAGTAACGACAATTATAACGAGAATTAGTTAAGTAACTTAGTTTTAGTTACTATCTTAGGTCAGTTTTATTTACTTTTTCATTTTTTCTTTCTATGCTAGATACTGACCAGTATTAAGTTACATATTCTGTAAAATAATGTTTATTTGTTTTCAACGTAAAAAAAATATAGTTGTTGGTCACACATAACTTTTTACCTTTGAAATACATTTCTGGGATATGTTTTAAGTTTCATAATTCAATTAGATCATTGACTTGATCCTTAACATTTCTTAGTCTTGTATAGTCTTATCATCTCACACACCGACTGTGGTTTCAATTCAACCGTTGATATTTTGTCACCTTGAAAATGGAGACCTTGTAATGAAATAGTGCTTACGTAAGTACAGATAGCGACCGTGTCGTATCCATGTAAATCTACGATTTATTATTTTGGTCACTTTAATCAATATCTGCTATGAATATGTAGCCGCTATCTTCGCTGTCTCGTGTCGTGATTGTCGATAACATTGTGACAAAACCGTAGATTCGTACACCATTTTGTACTGAGAGTTCGCTGTTTGTAAATATTGAATTCGCAAATAATTAGTGATTCAGTATCATTTTTAGATGGATGTGGGGTTGTTAAGCTTATCGTCATATATGAAAGAGAAATAAATAATAAGTCACGGATTATGAGAAAAAATAAAATGGAGAATATGTAAAATTTCACAATATTTTCTTCGCAAAGTCTAGATATTTCATTTCTTACATAATTAAAAAACATTCATTGCCTTTTCAAGTTGTTTAAAAACGAAAAACGGTATACACGAGACACCTGACAAGTAAGTCTTTTGGAACCAATATCTTAATATCCCTTCCAATTACAACGTACCTAATTAAGAAAATTCACGATCAATAATTGACACAATCGCCTCATCGAAATTCTCTGTAGTAGTAGTGCTTTAAAATTCTTTATCACACCGATGTTTAAGGAAGTGTGATCCTTCAGTTTAATGTGATAGAGCTCAAAGTAGGTACTCGTAATAACACTAAGTTACTGGCTAAATTAAATCATTCTGATAAAACTGGCAGCTTTAATTCGAGTATCTCTCATCTGCAGTTATTTTGATATAATCTTAAAAATAAATCAATCCGTTTAAATATCAGGAATACGTGTTAATTATAAAATGATCACGTTATAATGTGTAACTACAGATTAACTTGACCACCAAATAAGTGCAAAGCGAGAAAATTAAATTACCCTACCATTGTAGTGCTTTTTCTTGCTAAATTGTAGAAATATAGGAAAATCTTAAAGTTAAAGAAAAAAAAACAAACTTATTCCTTTAGTCCGATACAAAATGAAAAGCTTTATTCTTGTAAGTACATAATTATAATTTACTTATGCATATGTTAACACAATTCCTCAATGCAAAGCACTTAACTTAATGTTTAATCAATACAAGCCAAGGGCAGGATGGTTCAGGTTTGTTTGATCAATCTCGGCAGGTAAAAATCAGGTACAAATTGGGTACAAAACTACAAAATGAGGGGCAATAAAGTACACCAACAAATAGTTATAGGTTTCCTTTTTTTTTTAAAGAAATTAGTAGCCTTCCCCGGAGCGGTGGTTAGTGGATCGTACCTTCTATGCTAAGTCTTGCAATCACGGGTCAGAGATAGGATATTCCAGTTTCTTAACTTATTCTTTCTGTATATATATTTATTACTGGTGTAATTCCACAGAATTCCTCCTTGATATCAGGTTATTTTGTTATGCTAAGCAGCGGAGCCCTATGGCCTCCGGGAACTGCCCTGGAGATTCATAGCACAGTGTTATGTTAAAAATATAATTAAATATGCCTATAATCTTAGGGTCAGTGGGTCTAACACTGAGTTCTGAAGGAATCCCAGTCAATACATTTGAATTTCATGTAATAAACATTGCAAGTTAATTCCAAACACAATTTTCAATGAATTGTCAAAGTTTCTTATTGGTTAGTTAATAAAAGGACATATGGAGGGGAGAGCACCTATTTTGTGTATAATTATTGCTATTAATAAAAAGAAAACAGCTTCATTTGTGAGTTATCTGCCAAAGAAGGATGTGAAACTTAATATTGTGAAAATTTAGAATTTAACATGAAATTCGCAAGTGTTACTCAATATATGCCTTAATCCCACTAAGATGACATTTACTATCAGGGTTTTTTAATGAAATAGGGGATGAAAAAGGCGAATTTTGGAAATGTAATATGTTTGATTTAATAATCAATTTACCCACAAATAAAAATAAAATTAATAAAATCTGTTTTAAATCATGAAATATAATAAGTTAATTAGATACCTTATTGATTTTTTGCACTTATTGATACAATAAATCCATTTAATTTAATTAATCGCGTGCCGGCGAGTAAATATAGTATTTTTTCCTTAGCTTTACTCTTCAAGCTGAAAACAAAAAGAACTGATTTTTGTAGTCTCACTGTAGCTTTTCAAATTAAATTCACACGGAAAACGGGAGAAATACCTATTAATTTTATTCGCAGAAATTAAGATAATGTAGAAATTTAGATTTCGCAAGAAATCAATATTAAATTACTTCGGTCGATGTCTCACAGACTAATCATAACATAGACGATAGACGCGTCCTAAACCAACGCTCCACTTGCGCACAGATTTGCGTTTATGTGGAAGCGACGGAGCCGAGGTCCGTTTGCTGAATGTTAAGCGCCGTATTGGCGACGGAACCTCTCCTAAAACCAAATTCATTTCGTAACACTCGTAAGACTCTTAACTTGCTTCAAAATTTCCAGCTAAAGTTATAAGTTTGGTTGAAAAACAAAACGTAATGAAAAATTAACCATAAACAAATTGTGAATGCTTTCCAAATTCTATTCGACGAAACCATAATTATATGATCTGTAGCTTTAAGTGTATTTTATTATGATGTCTCTAAAAATGATCAAAACAAACGGTCTAAATGTCAAATTCCGAATTTTGAGAAAATCAACCCACCTAAAGGGAAGCACGGGATTTTGGGCGAAAAAAAACTATCTTTGTAAATAAGGCCAGGATAAACGCGAGATTTATTTTGTTTATGCAAAAATTGAATAATGACCAAAGATAATTGCAAATGTCACTGACGTGACGTGAAACGACGTTGACGTGGACACTTGACATTGATATTGTGAAATTAATTGACAAAGTTGTTGTAATTATGATTTTAGTTGTGCACTTTGTGTTAAAACTACAGTGAAACCAAAGTGTTTTTGCAAAATTAGTGTTTTATGAAATTTTAAGAAAAAACGGTGTTACACCATACACAAATGAAATTGTTGTAATTACCCGAAAAGGGGCAAAAGGTGAAATCAGCGCGCAATCTGAGCCAAAAATGTTTTTATCTGGCTTATTGAATTCAGTGATTATGTGAGACGTGACCAATTTTACGATTTTTAATTTAATATTTTTTACTTACCTACTTAATGTTTTATTGGATCTTTTCGTCTATGTTCGATCTTTACGATCTCTTAATGAAAAAAAATGTTATATATTGTTAAAAGTACTTGATTTAAAAAAATATAAATCTTAGTTATAAATTTTATAGATGATTTCTGAAAAAAGTTCCTAATTGCAAAGGTTGTAAGGGGACACGGAACTAAACAGATCGATAATAGTTTTTAAATGTGCGAATGCTCAAAAAGTAATCATAAGATAAATTACATTCAAATGTGATTTTAAAATTATAGGAACAAATCTACGAGTAAGCCAAAATTTTACCAAATAAACTATAATATAATATATAATACGAGTAATTTAGACTGTTTTCAAATGGTAATTTTCTCTCACGGAATGTATTAAACAACTAATTGTCATCTTAATTAACTCAGATGGATGCATTAATTAGATTTGAAGTAACTGCAGTTACTTCAAATGGTCACATTAATGCATCCATCTAAGCCATACGCAGTTTTGCGTACTGCTAATAAGCCTCGTATTTTTTTCACAGAACTGCGGTTTATCGGCGTGTATCCTTATGAATTTCGTCGAAATAATTCAGAGCTTTGCAATTTGATCGCAATGCGCTCGCAAATTGGCGTGTAATTTTTTCATAAGAATCCTCTGAATTTTTTGATTGTCACTTAATTGATGATTGCGTCAGTCTTGGTTCTGTTGCCATATTCGAATTGCTCGCTGTTTTTAAGCGGAAACTTTTATTTGTGCTTAAATATATGAGATTCCATTCCGTTACTAATTAACCAATGAATGTCCATCACGACTACACATAATTGTGATCATATGAGATTTTACTCAGTCTGTTATTATGCGGTCCAATCTTTATACCTACATCGTGTTAGGTCAATACCTTATCAGGCCTAGTAGTTCAATACCTACTTACAACACTGTCATGGTTTTGAAAATAATTACTGTACCAGTGTTATGTGGCAGTGTAAATTAACACCTTTAGCGGATAGGTTCACGGTAAACTAAATTACTCATAGTCGTATACATTCGTCAGTTTACGTCACGTGAACTTTGTGCTGTTCATGTTGCGTAGTGTTAAAGATTCAATTTCAATGCAAAACACGTATTGGAACATTTTTATTTCATATAAAAGTGATTATAGAATTGTCTTGGTACAGCAGTAGGGTTTGTTTGTTGGTTTCTCCCTCTTTTTCTTTAAGCAAGATAAAAGCCAAAATTTGTCGTACTGTGTGTGATGCGATTGAGCTGGTCACAATGAATTAATTAGTATCAGTTTTAAAACATTACATTTTTTCATTAGGAAATTCTAGAAATGAGATTAGGTGTATAATTAAGAAATAGTCGTATTTAAACATCGCATTGCAATTGCAACCATCGATACACGAGTGTATTTGAATTTAAGGAATGTAATAATTTGTTTGTAGCGTCATTAATAAAACGGTTCTCCATCTCCACGTTTGCGATAAATTCATTAAAAGGTATTTGTTTATGTAAACGGAAGTCTTAATTAGATTCTTATTTCACAAGTGGCAATAAGTGGTTATGTTTTATACATATAAATGTCCACTTTACCTTTTTATAACGAATCAATTCAAGTAGTGATGCAGGGTCATAATGTATCGATAAATAGAGTGTTCAGGATTTTTATGTGCAACTATTTTTTCGATGTAATTCTAAAAATTCTTAACTATATTTTTGATGTAATTTGTGTAATTCTAAAGATCAATACCCTTACCACGATTTCTTAAAACACTATTTTAACAGCACTGAGGACAAGATGGTGTTATACAAGTTTATTTTTGAGTTACTAAAAAAAATTGTGTGCTGTTCAGACAAGCAAACTGAACAACTTTCGCTATGGGACCAACTTTGAAATCGCAAAAAAAATCAGCAGTTCCATACGAATGTTCAACATTTACTGAAACTAGATGTATGGAAAAGCTGATTTTTTTTGCGGTTCCAAAGTTGGTTCCATAGTGAAAGTTGTTCACTTTGCTTGTCTGAACAAGCACACAATTTTTTTTAGGAACAAAAAAATAACCTTGTATACGCTTTAACGGTTTTTCTGTTTGCTACCTTGCTTAAGAGCTTATCACGAGCTATTAAATTTGTAGAGATCCTAATTAGAAAACAGGAAGGTGTAATCGCAGTTAGAACAGATTGGATACGATTTAGGAAGCTCTACTACCTAAATTGTCTACAATTCACAGATACAGTGTTGCCAACATAGCTCTTTAGAGCTAAATTCATCTTCAAAATAACCTTTTTTTTTCATTCCTACTTGTGCAGACATATTGAGTATATTTAGGATGTATGCACATACAAGGTTAATGTATGTTTTCTTTAAATTAGAATGTTTTGCTTTGTTTTGACGTCCATAAGTGCCTGTTAAGGCCTATGTTGAATAAAGATTTTTGAATTTGAATCTTTTAACAATGCTGGTTCTAAAATAACGTGTTTAGCTCCATAGCTCTTTTTTGTCTCTATTCTTAAACATAAAAACTCATTGTTTAGGACTTTTATGCATAAACTATTCTATTCTTGTATTGCAATTACTTGTTTAATATCATTCTTTTCCATTATTTCCTGGCCATGGTCTAACACCGAAGTTGATAGAGTGTTTAACCAGATAAAAATTTTTACACAAAAAAAGTTTTACTCACAAAAATTCTTTTTATCCATAAAAATTTCTGTGTAAACACACGATAAGTATGTATTGTTGGCAAGTTTTTATTTCATGAAACATTAATTTGAAAAAAATAATGGTCCGTTCCTAATAACTCGTAGTAGGCGTAATCTCGGAATAACATTTCGGAATAATAGACCAGTAGTAGTTCATTAGATGAGGTTCATATGTTTATATTTCTGACTTTTGATGCCCAAAAAAAAAACAACTAGCCTAACTAACCAGAAACGAATTTTCCCCACCAACTAGGGGTTCCAAAACACCAAACTAGTGGAAAATCCACTAACATGGCAACACTACAGTCCCATTTGGGATTCAATTTAGTAGTGTGATCACTCTTTTTCGACTCTCTAATTAGAACGTTCCTATTTAGAATTTCTACTAATTGAATATGTAATCAGCTCTTTAGAGATCATAGTAAGACACTGAAGCCTTACTCTTTAACCAATTCCGATCGATCGACATTGAGATTGTACGCTTATCGAGATCTTGGGAAAATTAAATAGTACTAAGTTTGGTTCACTACTAATATACTAAGTTTGAAAAATAATACTAAGTTTGATTGAGTTGCGCAACTCACCTTAGATTAGGAGTAAAAACTAGTCGTAAGTCTTAATATAATAATTATAATAACAAAATAGATCACAATGAGAAGATTCCATGAAAAGAGCACGGACCACGAGTCTGTGGAGTGTTAAATTAGTAATAAAAAAAAATAAAAAAAGTTTGGTTCACTCAAAATCGGTCCAGGTCCAATTTGGCGCCAATGTGGAAACTCGAGCGTACAAAAAATCACAATCTCAATGTCAATCGATTGGAATTGGTTCAGGAGTAAGCCTACTGAGGCCCAATTTTACTAATTAGTTGCAACCTAATCGAAACCGAACTGTTGCGGATGACCAATCGGAGCGCTTATATTGCCATTCAACTATTCGATGACGTGATAATGTGGCGTTCTGATTGGTCGATAGCAACGGTTCAGATTCGATTCGGCTGTAACTTATTAGTAGAATTGGGCCTCAGGAGACCTATTTTTGAATTACGTATGCGATTTAGAAATCATCGCTGACTAAATAGTCAGCGATGACTTTGAAGTCACGAATTCCTAAACATCCTATTTTTGAAAGTCGAACGCAGAGCTGCCAACATAGATAAAGTACACACATACGTAAGGGTTCGGTTCCACGCAGAATGTAGCCGTTTTCCGAATTTTAAATCCCACTCAAAATCAACATACATCAACTTCAAACTTGTCAATATGTTCTCTAAACAAAACACAGATAACGTTTCCACAGTTATGTATGACTTGGTTTACGAGTGGGTGAGGGCACTCGTAATGAAATCACATCCGTGACTAAGGTAGTCACATAAGTGATATTCAAAAATAAGAATTATTGAAAATCGGTGATTATTACTCACATCGGTGATTTCGAAGTCGCATACGTAATTCAAAAATAGCTCTCCTGGTCTGTGAGCCAGCCATATTTAGTCATTCGCTTCTTTGCCGCCCCAATGGAGTAATTCCTTTTAGGTAGGTCTGTTATTTTGTCGATAACTACAACTTGTTCATAGCTATCGTACACAACACTTCGAGATTATTATCGACACTAGATCTTTTTTATTTTACACGCAGCCAAGCTGCCCTTTATTGCTGATGTCGTTTAACTATAAAAGTTAGACGTAATTGCGATTTAAGTCAAACTCAATACTTTTTATCACGTTTCAAGTTGTTGGATAAATGAACATTTATATGTACGATAACTACAAATAAGGGGGTTGAACTAGCTGCTTGGCTGCCGGTCTTGGTAGAATTTGGTGACCATGATTGTGTTGATATGCGGCTTCAGTTATAAATATCCCCAAGTTTTGTTAACATCCGCCAAACAAATTAATGCGTGAATAAATAAAAATGTTTTATCTATCCACCTTTGATAGTTTTGCTTTTATAAAGAGCAGTACCTGAGCAGTACTGTGTTTTTTAAACTAATAATTTATTGAATCATAAAATTTAAAAAGCTGAAGAGTTTGTTTGTTTGAACGCGCTAATCTCAGGAACTACTGATTTGAATTGTAACATACTTTTTGTGTTGGATAGTCCATTTGTCAAGGAAGGCTTTAGGCTACATAACATCACGATGTTTTATTTTCCGACATCCACGCGAACGAAGTCACGGGCACAGCTAGTGAGAGCTATGCGCCAAGGTCTCTAAAGCTAAATATATTTACAGTAGGGTTCGTAGGCTAACTATATCTACACCTACAGTAACGCTGGGACACAGCGTCCGATAGCTTAATTTGGTTGTTAATTACAGACCACTCACACTCGTATCTATAGTCAAGTTAAAGTAATTACTGGAGTAAAAGTTGTGATTTTTATACAATAAACGACAATTTGAATGAAGTGAAGAAAGTTATGCTTATCACCTACGAGTAGAGCAGGTTGGTGTATTTTACCTGTGTTTGTGGTGTTTCATGATTTTAACGATTGCAAATACACCTAGGAGCAACGGCTTAACTAGCCTTTTGAAAGACGAAGGAGCTCGAGATACTAAGTTTTTGGTCACCCATCTCGTGACCAGGGGCGGATCGTGAATTTGTGGGGCCCTGGGCTAATACTACTCGGGGGCCTATTAATTATTCAACTAATTGTAATTTTGTCATAAAACTGTTTTCTATATGATATAGATGTGCGGTACCTATCTATCATCATCATCATCACCACAGCTCATATACGTCCCCAATCACCCTAACATAGGGTAGGTTCGAGCCTACCCTATGTTAGGGTGATTAGGCCTTAGTCAACTACGCTGGCCCAGTGCGGATTGGTCGACTTCACATACATCATTGAATTTCTTCGCAGATGTATGCAGGTTGCCTCACGATGTTTTCCTTCACCGTAGGAGTGTCAGACAAATGTACATTATGAAATTCGAAACGAAAAACACATTGGTACATGACGGGTCTCGAACCCCAACCCCCCGATTGGAAGGCATGTGCCGAGTCCACAGCGCCACCGACGCTCCGCACCGGTACCAATAACAAAAACACAATTTTAAAAATTTTTGGTCTGTCTGTCTGTTTGTTCCCGCTAATCTCCGGAACGGATGGACCGATTTTGACGGGACTTTCACTAATAGATAGCTAGTTATATAAGGCATAACATAGGCTACTTTTTGCCAAAAGTTACTATCCCACGCGGACGAAGTCGCGGGCACAGCTAGTAACAAATAAAATGGAGAATTAACAAGAAATAATTATATAATAAGAGTTTCTGCTTATGTACCAGTACAAACAAATTCTACGACAATATTTTAAAACAACCTTTCAGATATACAAGCGACAGGTGAATTTACCGTTTTGTTAGTCGCGCACGCGGGTTGATTGGGTTATTCACCAACTCGACACGAGAGACTGGACACGTGTGCCCAGTTGGTGAAACTCAAAATTAGTAACTTATAAACATTCATTCGAGTTACTTCAAATACAAAATGATAAGCTTCATAATATTTGAGGGACCAAATATTAGGTCCTGTATGTTTTTCAGTATTTGGCAAATTATTTATTCATGGTGAGCGGCATTTTATCTTAAATGAAGTGTTTCAAATAGAAAAACGACTTTGATAAATACCATAATGAGCATAGTACTTTGGTTAAATTTGTTTTAAATGTTTGTTATTAATTTTTGAAAATTAATAACGAGAGGAGAAGGGGAGCTACCCCCTGTACCACTCCCCCTCTCGGCAAAGCGTAGTTTTCGAGATATTATTTTTAATCACAAACTTAATCTTAACATATATGGGAGAAGGTTGGGTTGTGTATTAATCATGTTTGTGCCGCACCTTGAACCTATTTAAGAATTAAAAGATATTAAAATTGGATATCTTAATAATATGATTTTCAGTGGTATAGGTTCCCATAGAATAGCAGGTATGACGCTGCGCTCGCTTCACTCGCTCCGCTACGCATGGTCATGTTCTGAACCTAACCTAACCTACAGTAGGCAATTTTCGCCCCATCCCCCTGCCCTTTAGTCTTTTATACAAAAAGATGCCCTCTCTGTATTCCCTCTCACCTCCCGATTGGACGGCGAGTGCAGAGTACACAGCACCATCGAATACCTACTATCAGTGTCACAAAAACAACTTGTTAATTAAGTAACGTAAAATCTCAGACACCCCGACATATTTTTATTTTACTTTATATATTATAGAGCTTTATATATTATAGATAATCGAGCTTTATATATTATAGATAAATTAAATTCCGGCAGATGATTAATGAAGATAATGTCCATCTTTTTGTTTTGTTGCATATCTTGCAAACTCTATGGCTGCGCGTCTGCGCTTACGATGTTACGCCGCCGATAAGAGGTAAAGATGGTAGAGTTAAGTTGAAAAGCAGCGTAGCTAAAAATTTATTTTTTGATAAAATCTAACTAATTTTTTATTAGTGGAATCGGTTCTACTCTCGAACTCGATTCCGAACAAACTACATTTAGATTTTGCACAATTTTATTAACATGTTGATATTCTTTATAAATTCACTAATGGTGAATAATTTTGCAATGACATAGGTACAAAATAACCCATGCCCAGCAGTGGAATGTTTAGTGGCCAATGATGTTTGTGACATAAAATATTAATCTGACTGTACTTTGTCATGGTTTCGTGGTAAAATGCGGACGTGTGTCCAGTTGGCGAAAACAGAAAAGTGATTTAATTTAAGTTTCACCATCTGGACACGCGTCATAATTTAGGCGTGTCCAGATGACGAAACAATAAGTGATACTAATTTTGAGTTTCACCAACTGGGTACACGTGTGTCCAGCCTTTCGTGTCCAGTTGGTGAATAACCCGGTTGATTGATCTGGGTTGCCAAACACATGATTGTTTTTCTATAATTTTACATAAGTACTTATTTTTACGTAAAAACAAGTATCGTGTATTGTTTTTTAATGGGGGCTGGGGGCCCTGGGCTGAAGCTCAAAAAGCCGTTAGGTAGATCCGCCCCTGCTCGTGACGGACCATTACGAAAGCGTAATCGCCGCTATCACAGGACGGACGAGCGAACTACTGCGCCACCGAACACAATAATAAGACAATTTTTTACTGTCACAGTACTTAATGTATAATACAACTTAAGTAGCGACTTTTACTCAAGTAATTACTTTGACTTGATTATAGATACGAGTGTTAGAGATACTTTGTTGATCGCGTTGTCATTCTACAATTAGCAGCCACCGGCTGCTTTTTTTAACCGACTTATAGGGATGATGACTGAATTCTAAATTTCACGTCTCGTCATAAAATATTAAAATACAGTAGAAAAAGATACAATCCTGTGAAATTAGAATTAAAATCGGCTTAGAAATACATTAGATACAAGCATTTTAAGTTGTTAATTTGGAAGCGATTAGACAGAGAGATCCGACATCAATGGTGACGTCATTGTTTAGTACGGCCATATAAACTCCATGTAAATTGCCGTTTTGCTAGAAAGAGATGGAGAAAAATCTTTAATACCTTATATCTTGGTTGTTTTTTTAGTTATTCGAAAACCGATTTTTTCTTTCAGTTTATTATATGAATGAGTTTCTATTAAAGCAAAAATTTTTTTTTTGTCTTATTTCCTTGTATGTAATATTTCCAGAACTGCCCAGTTTTCGTATATGTTAGTCTATATCAGCGTCTGAACAAATGTGCCAAATTTCAAAAGTGTATGTACCTAATATGTATGTTTTTATGTTTGTGTTCGCATATCTCCGGAACTACAAGTCCGATTTAAATACTTAATTCTTTTTTTGTTGCACGATACCCAGGTAAGTTGAACAATACCTAGGTATTGTTCAACTTAGGGAATACTGCAAGTTTCATCAAAATCGGTTCAACAGTTTTTGAGATAGGGAATTTTAACCGACTTTTTAACCGACTTCAAAAAAAAGTTCCAAATAAAAAAATATTTTACAAAAAATAAAAACCCGGTACCGTATGTTGCCCGGCCCGCAGGCTTATTACGGAAAAATTATTTTACAAAAAATAAAAACCGACTTCAAAAAAGTTAAAAATAATATAAGAATAGGCACAGACAACATCACACTTCTATATTGAAGTCGGTGGCAAATTTTAATATTTTCTAGGGATCATCGTTTGGCACCGACTTCGATATAGTATAAGTGTGATGTTGTCTGTGCATATTCTTATATTATTTTTAACTTTTTTGAAGTCGGTTTTTATTTTTTGTAAAATAATTTTTCCGTAATAAGCCTGCGGGCCGGGCAACATACGGTACCGGGTAACCCCCTTAGCCCCTTACCCACACTTCTCTTATCTATGTTGATTCTTATAAATAAAATATAATTAAAGTCATGAAAATAATTAATTAAAATAGTTATTATTAGGTCAAAATAAATTATTATTCGGTCTATTAATCTAATTGCTTCGAAATAAATGTGCACTATCTCCAAAACAGCCCTCTGTACTTGAAAATAAAATTCAATATTTGGTAAAGACTACCTACTTACTATACATTTCATTCTGATGCAATAACAAAAACCGGCCAAGTACATGTCGGTTCAGGTGCAATCTACGGTTCCGTACTATTATTATTATTATTAAGGCTGTTATGGTTTCAATTTTTCATAGTTTCACATAATTTGTTAATCATTATACTTTATCTAACTAATTTTCCATGGAATTTGTAAGTCTAAGTTCCGAAATTTTCCTTCACAAAGTACATTTTATAAGTTGGTCATCTATAACTCTTCAATTTATAATCTCTACTTAGCTGTGATGGTTTTTTTCTTTTTAATTACCGCCTCCGTGGTCTAGTGGTTGAGACCACCGGGTGTTTATCGGGAGGTCCGGGGTTCGATTCCCACTGGGGGCAGAAATTTTTCTGCTCGGTTTGGTTGGTGGTACGGCTTCTGAGCCCGACTGGCTAGCTACTACCATTTTATCTAAGTTTGTCGCCATAATAACAATGTTATAGCATTGTTGTGTTCCGACAATTAGAGGTAAAATAGCCAGATGTTGAGGAGTCCAGGTGAAGCTCGCATCCATCTTCGGCCTTATCGTCACTTACCATCAGGTGAGATGAAGGCCAAGAGCTTCTCTGTCGTATGTAAAAAAAAAAATATTAATAGCACTGCCGTGATTTTGTTTACGTAGGTACCTATTATAAAAATTGTGTTCACACACCGATAATTTTTTTAAAGATCTATCAAACGACACCCCACATCATGCGATAGACGAATAAAAATCACCCCCACTTTGCACGAAGGAGCGGTGAGCAAAAATAGTTTTTTTCAAAAATTTATTTAACTTCTTTGTCGACGTAACTAAAATATACCCATGCCAAATTACAGCTTTTAGTCCTAAACCATGGACAGACAGACAGACGGACAGGACAAACTAGGGTTGTTATGTACGTAACCCTAAAAATAAGAGTATAATTCCAAGTGCTTGAACGCCAATCACCCATGCAATATTTTAAAAATAAATCAAGAACGTATCATAGCCGACCAATCATTCAAGCAACGGCTTAACATTTCAACTGGTTGTCATTACAAGCGTCCATTTTCATACTATTAATAACACGGTAAGGCTGATCTGTATGACATATTGTTTCAAATATATTAATCTGTAAAGTGCACGCACTTGACAATCTTGTTTAATAGCAAATTTAAGGATAGGGCAATTTATTGTTAGTTTTTCGTGATAGATGCAACGTTAACGAATATTCGGTCGATTTAATTTTTAAATTTCATTAAACGTTTTCTCTATTGTGGTCACAGAACACAGAAAGAGGTATGGTAATCAAAATGTTTGTCAATTTACTGATGCTTAAATTGCCCAACGTCCGACACCTGAGACAAATTTATATGAAAAAATAGATAAAAATTAATGTCCGTTGTTGTAAAAATTAATAGCGTGAAATAAAAGTTTTGAAATATACGTGTATAAGGAAGATATAATATTGATAGAAGTACAAAGGAATTACAATTGATTTATGTTTAAAAATGGATTATGTGAAAGTCGCATAGGATTTAGATTATACTAAGCAGTATTACTAAAGTATACCAAAGAGTATTCCAACAGTAGATAAATTTAAAACAACTAACTTGGCCTTCATTTCAGTCATGTGCCCTAAGCATATATACTCTAAGGATCATTGTGACCGCCTTGTGCGTGCGTTTAGCATGATTTATTAAAGGGCTCTCTATGATAGAAGAGTCCTCTAATAATAAATCACTACACCAGAGGGAGAGGTTAGCCTCATATTAATTCACCCGATTTAGGATTTTATGGGTTGCATTGCACCTATTGGGCCCAGGTCAAACTCACATGTAGCTAATGCAACTTGCTAAATAACGGACGAGATTCTGGCGCTCCACATCAACCCGCACTGAGAGACTGAGACAGCATAGTGGGAGATGGCTCAAATCTAGAGTAGATTTGACTTAGAGAAGGCACATACAATTTGCACCGTATTATGGCTGATATAATTATCGTCATAATCATGTCAGCAATACGCCTGCCGATGATAAATATTAATTCACCAGCATATACTCGTACCTATATCTTCTTAGACATTAATTCGGAATACTGTGCAGTTGTTTAAAGATTGTTCATAGATTAAGATATGAATATCAACGACAGGTCAGCTGCAGAAGTCAGCCAACAGAAAGCTCATTGATATTCCATGTCAACGGACTGGTTATAGTAATGAGCAATATATAATAATTATAAAATACTTGCGCATTATGGAAAATACGTTTGCTTTTTGCCTACAAATTGTTCGTTTATATTGAGTCATATGTTTATTAAGACTCAGTAACCCCCAGTTTCTGAAAGGCTGATCAAAATATTGTTCAACTAACATCCGCAAACAGCAGTGTCAAATCAATTTGAGTTTCCGAAACGTTGGTTAGCCAAAATTTACTTATCTTTAATAATTAGATTTCTTGTGAGAAATATTTTTAGATACGGTCACATTGCTGAAATCATATATTTTGTTTTATTCATATGTATTTTGAAAATCTAAAATGGGTCTTTCCTTAATAATTTTGAAAAAAATTTGACAGCTGTGTCAACTTACACAGTGATAAGTTGATTTAGCTTTCAGCAACTCAATGCATAGTTAGCATTAGATTGACAGCTTGTTAGTTAATTTTATCGCTGAACAGCCTTTCAGAAACTGGGTGTAAGTGTACAGTGATTAAAGTGGATGAGTATTTTACCCTCGTCGTAAAAGTAGCTTTTTATGCATTTTTTAATCTATTATTCGGGGGCCAGGTTCAATATTATGGAATAATAAATAATATTGAACTTGTCTCCTATTTACTAAGTATTTATAGAATGGTGCGGTTGTTGATTTTACTACTAAAAGAATTGAGATCTAAATGGGCTTCAAGTTTAGTAGACAGTCCTAAAATAAAATTTATTTATAAGAATTATTTACACAAAGCAAATAAATTATATGATCTATTGAACCTCAACATTTGACCTGAAAGTTTTCTTGTTTTTTCTTTTGTACACACAGAATAACCAAGCTGGATGCAAATTTGAATTTTCTCGGTCACCCGAAATAAGTTAGGTTTTCGATCTAGGTATATCGGTCAGAAATTAAAATATAAATTTTTCAACATTGAGTGGTGGTTATGAACTTTGGGGTCCTAATTTATCCATATAGGTAGGTCTCAATATAAGAACAAAATTTGGTGTGTTTATGTCAAATAACATTTTGAGATTTCATATCCCAATATTGTTCAAAAGTGACTTCAATACTACCAAATCATTACTACTATATGTACTCGTATATACCAGCTTAAGCAGAAAAATTTGCAAAAAATATTGTTGTGTATGTAACACAGGGCAGTACAGGACTTAATTTTATACGAGCTCAATAAAAACGCCATTTCCTAATGAAAAACAACATGATTATGGGCATTTTAGGCTAATGATTTCTTAAGATTAATTCTGGACTTCCTGAACAGAGGGACTATGACCTAAAACCACTTACCCGTCAAAAAGCCGGACTTTTGGGTCCCAAAGCCAGACATTATTAAAAAAAAAATAAAGTTGACAAAAATATCGAATAAATCACATATTTAAAAAAAAGTCAGACTTTTAAATACCAAAACCGGACGCTAAAAGAGGGATTAATAAAACACAGTTGCGAGCGAGTCAGTCAATTTCGACTCGCTAGCTCGTTCGCTACTGACTGAAGTGATTGATTGAATTGATTGAACCATAGTAAAAGCCTAACAAAAGCCGGACGGGCAGGACGCAGTCAAATTTGGCCGGACAAGAGGTCAAAAATCTTAACACTGTCCGGCTTTATCCGGACGGATGGCAACACTAGTCACGGGGATAGCGATAAAACGGCGATTTTCATACTTGAACCTTTTGAGCGCTCCACACACAGAGGCGGCTAGAGGGACGGTAGCGGAGCGAAATGCTTTGTAATGTTATGTTCGTGTTGCTATGGACCATTGTCCATTCCACACAGAAACCGCATAAGCGGCATAAGGCGCATAAGCGGCGCGGCGCAAGTAAATCGCTTACCGCAGCTCCGCTACCGTGCCGCTTCTGCCTCTATGTGTAGTGCGCTTTATTAATATTCCATCTATCTGTGCATACAAGGTTTAAATAATACATACATAGCTAATCTTGATTTGTTGCATTTTTGAATAAATTTTTTTTGGTTAATAAATTCTTGTAATTTGTTTAACGTCAATAAGTGCCTGTAAAGGTCTATATTGCATAAAGATTTTTGATTTAGAGTTTGTGGATTTGGTTACTAGCTATAGGTATTTGACATTAGCTCCATACAAATACATACATCAAATTTCTATCTCCAGTAAATAGAACCCAGAGATGATAGGATATTGCAACAGGTTGTTAGCCGGTTTTTTTTAATACTACGATGCCGGCAAACAAACTTACGGCCCGCCCAGTCCTTATACCAAGACTCACCGGAAAAACTGGCCACGCGTGTGTTGCGCGTGTATTCAAAATCTGTCACCGTATAGGATATTGATTCAGATTCTGACCAGGGATGGTCTGGAAAATTGCATCCGATCCGGATCCCCTCAACAAGGACAGAATCGTCGCTCGGTTGGTAAAGGCGCATAGTAACGTGAATCATAAAAAATCACTGCAGAAAAAACCGATTCTCTTCATAAATATTGAATAAAAAAATCTTTTAAAAAGATATGTTATTATTCAACGCATTCTTTAGAGGATGGTCTCCTTAATTTTTTGATAAATTAATTAAAACTTGGTTAAAATGTGACCCAAACATGCCTCGATTTTAAAACTGTAAACCTAATCGCTTCGTAAATATTAGGTTAAATCATATACTTTCGATTTCAATAAATAAAGTTAACAATATTCTAGGGGATGGTCTTTTTAGATTTTTATTATTCGCCTTTATTAATTTTTTATTGAAATAATTCATCTTACGCGTCTTAGGGAATTAAATATTCCTCTCGCTCTCACTCACTCACTCCTATGTAATTAGTGCGGGACGATCGACGCAAGGTCATTGGGACCACTATGCGCCTTAAGTGGGTGGGCTCGGAGGAGGAAAGTCCCACGCATTCTTGTCCGGAGTCTAGAGGTAAATAAGTGCATGCTGAGAACGAATTTAACACTGTTCATAGCTTTTTTAAAAATTTAATTTTGCTTATGTTTTCCTCTTTTCCATTCACAAATTGAAATTTTATTATGATAGAGCTCCTACGCTGAAGGAAAACATCGTGAGGGAACCTGCATACATCTGCGAAGAAATTCAATGGTGTAGGTGAAGTCGACCAATCCGCACTGGGCCAGCGTTGACTAAAGCCCAATCACCCTAACATAGGGTAGGCTCGAACCCCTCGGTGCATGGGGACGTATATGAGCTGAGATGATGATGATGAGAGCTTTCATATAGGCACGCACTAATACGCACTATAACTAAGTACATATTTCATTTATCATCTTGAGATACATACGTATATAGGACGTCGTTTGATATAAGTAGTATCATTTATTGTCATGTGAGCGGCCATTCTATTTTTAGTGTTCTCAACGAGACATTCACTGAATTCATCAAGCACAAACTACCAACTACCACGCAATCAATTTGACCGATCCACCGACCAATTTGGGAGACACCAAATACCAACCAAAAATAAAAGCAATTCGTCAATTTTGGCAAATGATGGGTATGGTATGGTCATCTTAAAAACCGAAACCGACATTGATTTTGTTTTGAAACAAGTTTGAAACGTCACAGAATAGATAATAGTTGACGTTGTCCTCAGTTAAAAAAACGACTTGAGTCTTAAAGCGATAAAATATTTATTTTTGTACCAAACGCGTTATTTATTTTATTGTTAAAGTGTTTTTATTTAGTTTTAGTTTAGTTTAGTTTCTAAACTAAAACGGTCAATTATCGCTTTAATATTTTTGTGCTATTTCTTGTACAATAATCACCGAAGTGCGCCACCTAGCGTCGAGTGGCAATATACAAAGCAAAGCAACGGCTAAGCTTTGCAGCAACCTTTGAGGTTATTTGAAACAGAAACAGATGGCGCTTCTCACCCGAAACAGTTGCCGTTTCTTTCAGTTTTTTATACATTATGTTTAATACTATTTTTAAAAGTTTTACTTTCTTATAAAATATATTTAAAATCTCATCTAATATATAAAATTCTCGTGTCACAGTGTTTGTTACAGAACTCCTCCGAAACGGCTTAGCTGATTTTTATGATTTTATTTGGATATGTTTGGTAGGCCGGAGAATAGGTCGTAGGCTTTTTTTATACCCCTAGGTAATAAGGGTGGTCCCCTCCAGATTTATTATTGCGAAACGTAGTTCGCGGGCGCAGCTAGTAAATATTATAAAAGTTGTTCAACTATTCATAATATCGGCTTTATGAACAAAATTTAATGTATTAGTTGACGTTTTTAAAAATATCTTACGGTCTGTTTAATAGGTACGTAGCTATCTTTTTGGAAAGCTTTCAATATTTCCAAAAAAAATCGTAATTTTTTGTCTTTCGACTTCCAGCCCACAAGCACAACGCAATCTTCGAACCAGCAGTACGTACCTATCTACTGTATGTAAATACATATACTATTTACTACTTACTTTGCTAGTGGAAGCCAGTCTTCACCTGCTTGTCTACATCATCGTACCTACTTATAAAAATCTTACTAACAATTAAATTAAAGTAACTCAATAACATGAAGGCGGCAATTAGAGTTTAACTCTTTATTATTAATAAAAGTCCACCCTATCTCGATATAGAAATACCCAACTCATGTAATTGACGACACATTACTAGTAAGAATTACTTACACTACTAGTAATAATTAGTTAAATACCTAATTAATACTTATGGTATTGTAAATAAATCTCTGCTGTATACCTACCTAAATTTTTATAAGTTTAACTCGTGGTAAAAGTTGTTGGTCTCAAAATTATTTATTTTTAGTATACCTAAGTTATTTTGTAATAATTACACATTTTGTCACTGTTTTTTTACCCAAATAAATCGAAAAAAAAAGAGAAATGTGAACTTCCACTACTCATGAGAAACCTTGGATATCTTAATCCAAAATACTTGTAGTTGCTCTCAACCACGGTATTATTATATTACCGTGATGCCGTGTCTCACTCAACTCAACGAACCGCAGCAAAGGCGGATTATTTTTATGAAATCCTTGCAAATCAACGTAATTGTCATTGCGAATTTTTCGAAATGGTAAATCTTTATTACGTATAGAGCACCAATCTTTCCTTCACTATTAGTTCAGGCTATCACAAAATATTATGAAATGTGTATGTTACACAATGTACGAGCATCGTTCAATGTAAATCAACAATGTGTATGATCATAAAAATAAACACAATTAATTTCTAAATATATACCTACCATACCATTTTTCATTGCATTCCATTTTTAAACATTCATATTAGTCTCCGTTCAACGTGCCAAGCATAAATTAATAATTGAATCGCTTGATTGCCAGAAACAGCTGGTCAACTCTATGTCAATGAATTCATCAGCAACAATCAAGTTATTAAAGACGTACGCGGAGAATTGCTTTTGCTCAAGTCAGAAGAGCTCCATGAGTTAGACTAGTCAACGCGCGACTTCCAAACCTGTATGACGCTTCAGGCGCCCGCGAAATCTCAAAAACAAAACACCTGTCAGTCAGTGAAAACTTAAATAGAATGTGTTACTATCAGCCAGTGAAACAGGATTAAAAATCTGCTATGCAAATAATTGCTACTTTCTAGTGAATTAAATATAATTTTGGTATTATGTAGGTACTTTCCATTTAAAAAAATAGTTAATCAACGAAAATTCAAATATTGTCATTGATATGGTAGTGAATACAAATGATCAATTTTCGATGAGCATTACTTGAATTAAGCAAAGCATTTTAATGTACTTAATTGAGAATTCACACGAGAAGCTAATTCATGCTATGCACATTTACTCTATGATCTGATAAAAATTTCACTGGTTTGTCTTATGTAAGTAGTAGTTGGATAAAGATATTAAGACTGAAGTCAAAGGTGAGTTGTGAAAATTTGCTACGCTGCTCATGGCTCTGTTAAGGAATTAGGCATTTAATTGCTTGTTCTCCTTTCTTAATTTGCCTAGTAAGAGGCGTCCTCTATATTATTATCTATACATCAATACATTGCCTATCTATAATTTAATCTTAGTAGGGGAAATGAGAAATATTAAGAATACAACTTTGCTTTAAGTAACCAAACTAGTTAATTTTTAGACAAAAAAATATTTGTTGTTTATTTTTTACAATGCTTGGACATACCTGCAATTTATTGTAGGCTCTGTAAATAAAATAAAGGTAATAGGACAATTTTTTTCCAGTCCATTTCCACCTACTTGGAATAGCTCGACATGTTCTGTCAATATAACTTATTATTAAACGAAAAATATTTAAAGACATACATTCTCAAACATATCGAAAATCTTTATAGTGATATTAAAATATTGTTTCGTAAACTGTCTATAATTAGGATATCAATTAAGTGGTACAATCTGGATGTGATACTGTAGGTAATTCTAGAAATATTTAGTACATATAGTCTCAAAATTAAGTGTACTTTTAAAAAGTATAAACTCGATTGCACAAAGTAAATAGTGAAGAATTACAAAAAGGAATTCAATCGTGCTGTTAACTTCATCGTAGCAGATAATATTTCCGGTCAATTTGCATTGAATGTATCCATAGCTATAATAGACGGCCCTCTCCTTCGCAACTTCTGTATTAGTGCAAACAATGCTACTTGGACATGACGTTTCTAAAAATAAACGATAACAAAACAATATTCTTCATTTAGACGTTCAAGAGGTTCTTGATTTGTGTTAATTACAAATAGTACATCAACGACTTATTCTCCATTGAAGTGATTAAACAATCTCGAAATAGCACAAACAGAAAGCCACTCGCCATCTTTATGTAGATTGATGTAATTTTAATATTCCAACATTATTTTGTGCGAAGATTGTCTGAAGATCTATCTTGCCAACGATTTGTTAAAGTCGCCCGACATCAAGCACGTTCACTGAACGCGCGATGGAAATAGTTTGCCCACTAAAATTGCTTTTTTTT
Source organism: Schoenobius gigantellus (assembly GCA_963935595.1). Classification (NCBI taxonomy): domain Eukaryota; kingdom Metazoa; phylum Arthropoda; class Insecta; order Lepidoptera; family Crambidae; genus Schoenobius; species Schoenobius gigantellus. The sequence continues at coordinate 13,993,715 of OZ012558.1, forward strand.
CACGTCGTGACATTAACCTGTAGCTTTAAAATTAGTTTTTGACAGTACTACTGAAATTTTGAAAAATGTGTCAAGGATGAATATATTCAAATAAACGTCGTGTTATTCGATAAGTTTCTTTGCGTACCTTATTTGTAGGAATTCCAGTGTTAATGATAGTTTTGAAGTTCTAACTATAGATTGTTGTCATCTTGAAAATAAAGAAAACTAAAATTAAGACGCGGTCTATGTTTCTTTCATATTTTTCTTAATCAATTTAGATTCAATCGTCGATAATATTTATATTACTCCTTGACTTTCCAATAAGAATTTACCCGAGAGAGCTGTTTTGCTTGGAACACTCCTGCGAATCTTAAAATGACTAATGGCCTGAAGTGCTTATTTATAGCATCCATCTTAACGGAAACACGTGCTCTAGGTTGAGTTTTTCATACTATATTGTCTATGTATTCCAGACATGTGAGAACAGTTTGACAAGCCAAAGTAATGCTAACATTACATTTCTATCAGCACCTGACATACCCGTATCTCGATTTGTTGTCACTTTAACCGTACATTTGCTTTTTAAATGATTTAATAAATGAACGTTAAACAGATTCATTCTATCATTAAGTACATATTATTTGTAAACAGCAGTTTTGATTCACGCTTGATTATAATTTTAACAAATCTTGATTAGATTAAAGAGATAACTCTATTTTTAAACAAATTTGTTCATTATCGCTACATTGCAATTCATTTTCGATGGAAAATTATCTTTTCCAAAATTTCAATATAAAGTAATCCTTGCGTCACTTAGATTAGGTACAAAGGTTTCTACAAAATATGGTTTTGATGTTCACGTTTGTAGGTACTAACCCTTTTCTTGTTTACCACGCTATTGATGTTACACACACGTACATTTGATAAAGTTGAAGTTCACCAAAACAAAATCGTCATAATAGTTGAAACATTCGGGATAGCTTACCTAAAAGTTCATATATTTTTTTCTAATATTAATCTTCTTTATGCATTGTGCATGCAATCCTAATTAAATAATAGTTGAATAACGGAATGTATGCATATATAACTATGTATTTTCAATAACTAAGTTCGGTAAGGAACGACTGAACTGCATTCATAGTTAAACAAATAGCAACCACCGTAAATACTTTTAGGTTTTTACGTATTGCTCCTAAAATAGATGAAAGTATCAAAATGGCCATTCGCTAATGGTTTCGGACGTATCGCTTCAGTCCCGATAACGTCGACATCATAAATAGTATATGTCAAGCTTCCCAAAGGCGGGCTTAAATGAATTGCGTCAACGTTAATGAAAGATTATTCGGTTATCCGATTGTTGCGGGAAATGGGAAATGATACGCATTTATTTTATGTGTGCTGATTTCAGAATTTTTTATATACTTAATGTACCTAGTGTAAAAAATGTATCGTATGTATTAATAGCGATGACAAATCGTGTCTAGCAACTTATTTTAAATATTAATCATATGTCACTTCAGTGTTTTAAATAAACAGACATTTAATATTTTCGCGATATGATACGATATTTATATGCGAAGATGGTTTTATAATACACGTGTCGCCGCTCCTTTCCTCCCTGTAGATGTCTTTAGATCGAGCTTAGGGAGCTTACTATAATCACACCTCTACGAAGAGATGAGGACATCAAAACAAAACTACATTAACCTGTCTGGCTAGCGTGGTGTAGTAGACCGATTCCTCCTCATCCTCCTCCGAGAAGAGATCCGTACCCAGCAGTGGGATTTATGTAGGTTGAAGTGATCAAATAGACTAAAATAACAATTATCACGAAGGTAACTCTAATAAACAAAAATCATTATTTTAAGCTTTTTTTTTGTTTTTCTAAGCCAGGTGAATAGGTACTGTCTTTTTATCAGCTTGTCTACAGTAGCTATGTCCACACTAATAATATTTTTTCTGTATGTTTGTGTTCTAGAGCGTAAGAAGCATGTAGTAATAATGTTCCAAATTCAAAAGTAGTATAAGTAATTATTTTTTGTTCTTTGATTATTTGTAAAATCATGTCGTTCATTCGGTCTTGGTGTATACCTAAATGAATATTAATGTAATAATAATACTACAATATTGTCATCGTAGGAAAATCATATAAACCTGCTATTATATTTATAGTTTTATTTGTCATGAATAAATTTCTGATTTCATAAATAGAAACATCAAGTTCTTGATAGTTGCTTAATATTGTAAAAAAATGTTGTCGAAAACATTTTCGTTTTAACACCTGGTTAACTTTCACTGCTAAATTTATTAAAAACAAACTTATAATTTTCTTTCGCTGTGTGATCAAAAAGTTAATTTGCAGAGTTGATAAAATTAGCTCTTGTATTGTGTATTGTGTCACAAAGTCGTCACAATAAAACAAATTAAAATTCTGCGCAAGATTAGGCTTAACGTTGCAGAACTTGCGATTTGGGCTCTCATCCAAAATCAAAGAAGAAACGGGTCTAGGCCGCAATCGATGTCCTCTGCAGCAAATATGCTAATTGCCGAATATTTACAATGAAAATTTTACGCATATTAGTGTTTATTGTTATTAAATGTTACTAAAATTTTATGTCACTGTGAAATTTTGAAATTATATTCTCTTCTATGTAAGTCTTGCTAAAGCCAAGTCTTAATTCTAACGAGGCAATATATTATTACTGATTCATGAGTTTCGTCATAACTGAAGACATTTTAGATAAATGGTTATCTATTTAAAACGTCGTTCTAATTGATGTTGCACATAACATTTCAGTTATTTCTTCATTAAAGTATGTACTTATTCTTATTAATTGATATTTAAAGAAATTCTTTTAACGTTTAAGAACTACATTATCCGCTTGTTATTTTAATTAACAAGAGTAAAGTAAAAATGTTGGCTACAGATAATTTAATGTCAAAAGTCGTTAAATTATTCGCGCTTTACTTTGTTCGACCTTAGGTATGTATGTGTCTTAGAAAGGTAACCAGATTGCTGACCGACCTTTAAAGAAAAATTTCACCCACGCTTCACAACTGATCCTAATGGTGTTGCGAAAACGATTAATGTCGATGTAGTCCCTATTCATGTGTTAGTGTTACCATATTAGAAGGCATAATATGAAAATGCGTAACATTGTCTATTTAGATATGTCTAAGCTGAAGAACTTACTACTTAAGTACTTAGACGTAATTTTTTAACATAAAAATATTTTTATAGTAAAATCATCAAATGTCAGGTATTCACACTCACATCTATAAAAATACGAATTAATAAAAATAATCAGATTAAGTAATGTATTTTCAAAATAATTACTTTTCCGGTGATAAACAATTAGGTTGAACTTATGGTTAGTATTTAATATTTAAAAATAAATTAAATGTGTACTTTCACATAATATTATCCAAACATTTATAGAGTAGGTTACCATGACTCCAATGTGAGGAAAGAATTTTTGTTTTGTCCTTGCTGCAGGCGAGTAAGCCCAAAATCATAAATATTATTTCTTGAAATCGATTTGGTTACTTATCTATAATTATAATGGCGGCTCTTCTAATCTTGGATGTTTTGCATGCATTAAATACTAGCACAATTCCACAACTTGCTATATTTATAGTTAATTATATTTATATTCGATACTAGCTGACCTGAGACGGACCTGAGACGTGGCCGTTTACAATGGGTCTCATCAGAAGGCTCAATGTCACTCAAAGGGCAATGGAGAGGGCTATGCTCGGAGTTTCTCTACGCGATCGCATCAGAAATGAACAGATCCGTAGAAGAACTAGAGTCACCAACAATACCGACATAGCCCAAAGAATTGCAAACCTTAAGTGGCAGTGGGCAGGACACTTAGAAAGAAGAAAGAAAGAAAAGAAATTTATTCACTAAACAACTATTTCTTAAAATAAACTGATACGTAGACAGATAATATATCTATATACAATAATTGTTCTGTGAAAAGGCCCTTGCAGGACTGACGGCCATTGGGGCGGAAAGGTCCTTGAGTGGCGGCCGTGTACCGGGAGACGCAGCGTTGGTAGGCCCCCCCAGCGTTGGTAGCCATCCAGCATCGCGGGAAGCCGCTGGATGCGGGAGGCGCAGGACCGATCGGTTTGGAAATCCCTGGGGGAGGCCTATGCCCAACAGTGGGCGTCTCTTGGCTGAAATGATGATGACTAGCTGACCCGCACCCACTTCGCTGGGCGTCAAACATTTTTACGTTTAACATTAAAAATACTATTAATCACAATTAAATGTTGCCTATGTCGCTGACAAATAATTGGTAATAACTTTTTACTAGTAAGAGAATTTTGAAAATCGATTCAGTAGTTTGAGAAACTACTTCCTACAAATAAATTCACAAACTTACAAACTTTGACTCTTCATAATATTAGTGGAAATATAGAGCTGCGTGTGGATGTTTAGATATATTATTGTATAACTTTCAAAATAGATGTAATTAAATTTAAAAAAGGTAATATAAGAAACATTATTATTTTTAAACATTAACTTCTACGAACTGAGATTCTGTTTTAAATGCTTAGAGCTATTCCAAATTATGAGGACGTCGCTCTGTTCAAATATATGTATTCATCCTAGGACAAAATATCCTTCAAGGCCTTTGGTTACAGTTGTTTTTCCTACTACCTGTCCTTAAAAAGTGGAACCCATTATAAATAATAATAAGATCAGTAATGAGAAACATAACACTGATGTTATTATAAATGTCTTTACAAATACATTTTCAGTAACTGACAATTCTTTGTTGGCATGTACTTTTCACATTCTTTTAAATGGTAACCGCAACAATATGACGTTTTAAGGGGTATTATCCCGTCCCGCAATTCATGAATCAGCACACGTAGTAAAGCAATTGATAATTCGCAACCGAATCTTTATAAGGAACAATTGGTTGTGTAGCACGTCACTTCATTTCAACATTTTTGTCCTGTTCACTGGCTTGAGCGTTTTGCTAAAATACGAATACTGCATCACAGAGATATGAAACGTCTTTATATAAGAGACCGTATCGAATTTATTATCTGTTATCGCTAATAAAATGTTTTGATAAGTTAAATACATCCATAATTGATGGATGCCTTACAATTGTACGTGTGAAGTGATGTGTGAAACAAGTGTTGTGAAGTAAACAAAAATTCAAATTTAACATTGACAAAAGTGTGTTTAAAATTAATGCAAAATGGCTCAAGCGTGTAAAATGGATCACAATTACAAACTGGAGAAGAAATATATGGAGCTCAAAAGATTGGTGTTTGAAAAAACAGAAGAGTTAAAGAGAAGAGATAAAATAATTTCTATTCTTGAAAATGAAGTTGATGATAAAGATGCAACCATAAGATATTTGAAGAATGAATTAGATAAATACAGGCAAGTCGTCAAACCGTTAACGCGTCAACTTATAACAAATCATAGAAACGGTTTCGATGAACAAGATTGCTTTTTGATGAAGACACCAGGTGTCGAGAACACAAGGGTTTTGCCTCTTGGTGAACCAAGGCTCAAGAGAACCGCGATTTCTGCTGAACCACTGTCATCACTAACTCAGGATAATGAAATGGAACTGGTGAAGATCCCAAAGAACCATAAGTAAGTAGATAGCAAGTAAGTGTTCATTAGTCTGACATGCCAAAAATATATTTTCTGTTCAACTTAAAAAATATAAACAAACAAATTATAAATTGTTTAAATTAAATATATGTTGCAAATACAAATAATTCAACAAAATTTCACTCTGGGTGAGTTTGAACCCACGTCTTAAAATACCATTCAAATAGTAAATTAACTTTATTGGAACAAAATGCAAACTCACGTTTATTATTCATATTTTTCTGTTATTTTGCTTTAATAATTAACATTTTTAATTGAGAACCATTATTTATAGCTTTTAACTTCGATAATTTTGATTTTTCTTTGAGGTCCACCAAGCTTATAATTTCATTACTATGATTTCGCAGATCTTGCGCCTAGCAAAAAGCGTCAATTTTCTTTTAAAGTAAGTATAAGTAATCTGCTTATCTCCCTGTATCTAATAAGCTACACCTTGGACTGTATCTTCCCTTTGAATTGATGACCATCCTCGTCATTTTTGTTACCTACTTAAGGCATGAAGCAGCTATTATGAGGTACTTAGCGCCGGAAGAAATGACGTTAAATATCATAATACATCATCAAGTTAGGAATATTGTGTGCTTATGTTTAAAATTGAATTAAAGAGCAAATGCAAACTTTATTATGATCCCATTTAGTAATTTTACATATAAATTTTGAGGGACACATTTACCAGAGATTCACTTGGTCAGCTAGTCTGCCATGGACATTCAATTCAAAGACGATAAAAAAAGACTTCATTTCACGCTCTTGATGATGATATTTTTTTTCCGTTTAACATCTTAAGATAGATAGAAGGTGGTATACAAGGTACTTGTTATTCTTATTTACCAAAAGAGTGTTCACACCGTCTTCATTTATATATCCATCTATTTAACCAACACGATTCATATATCAATTACAATCCAATTGAGTTTTCACATGAGAGTAACATTCGTCTTGTAAGGTCGGTCGGACCTGTGCACCTTCGAGAGTCACATTTGGTATAATCACGTTCGAACTTTGCGTCCTCGCTTGTGGTTCTCACGACGCGTCTGTCATGTCAGTCTCGTCACTATATCTATGGGACATCACGTTTGATATAAAGGCTCATTGTCGTGAGCTTCTGCTCCTTTGACATTGATATAAAGCTTCTTGTTAAGGTAAATATGAGCGATCTCATTAGAATAGATACGTGATACGGAAAGTTTGTAAAACTTGATTTTAAGGTTTTACCTACGTTGCTTTTGTGAAGCGAAATGTAAGGTTGTTGTTGGAATGCTGCAAACTCAGTAAATACAAAGTTAAACCTTCACATTTAGACAATTTGACAATATATCATAGACACAAATTATTTCATTAGAAACTTAGCTTTATCGTATAAACTATTTTCAAACTTGGTCTTGCTAAATCCTAAGATGCTAAGCTTTCTTTTATTATATTGTTATAGCTGTTGGTTGATAGTTCATTGCAAAACTCTAAGTAAAATGATTATAGTTTATAGGGGCATATTTTCCCTGTTAACAATGACCTCCCGTCTACATTGATTTACCATTATAAGGCAACTATTGTCATAGAATTTTATGGCTCTAAATTGCTGCAAATTAAACGTGAATTATTATTGAAACAGTAATAAAGTACATTGTATACTCTATGTAGAAACACGTTGTTGGTGTGGCGTTTATACATAGGTAATGTGTTTATATATGGATCGTATTGAAGGTTATAGTAAAAATGAGTTAAAACAAAAGACAAACCTATTATGTTTACTTTAAAACAGGAGCTGCTATCTATCTGCTGCGGACCTACGGACTATTTTGAGGAGAAGGCAAACCCCAATCAGTACTGCGATCCGTGCAGTTCCATTGTGGTCAATTCATAATGAATTCTCTAAACTAGGCCCGCAGGCAGCTGTAACTTTATTGAAGACTTTCGCGTCATGAAGTTGCAGTTTTTTTTATTTACAAAGTTAACTCTCCACAGACTCGTGGTCCATCCCTTTTTTTTTTCATTTATAAGTTTCTTTGTGATCCATTCTGTATAATATTAAAATTATATTAACACTTACGACTAGTTTTCACTCCTATTCTAAGGTGAGTTGCGCAACTCAATCAAATTAGTTATCTATTCTTAGTTTAAATTTTATAGATATACCTACATATAAATACACATAAACACATCATAGATATATAAAGACAATAGATTAATCATACATTTTTATATCTGTGAACAATTTTTTTATCATCGCAACACATACTTATTGTACTAGAAGTTGCAGTTTAAGTGTAACCAGAGTTTGGTCCCTTAGTGTGTAGGAGAGCATAGAAATTACAAAGAATGTGAAAATGGTGCCTCATTATCCTCATCATTAAATTTACACATAGGGGTATTAGCCTAGTAATGTATGTGTGTAGATATTTGTTAAACTTGCAGTGACCAGTTCAGCGGTAAGCGTGAGGATTCGCACGTCGAGCTCGAGTGAGGAGTCTAATGATTTTTTTTCGAGTGCAGTATCGACTTGAAAGGGGGTCAAGTGCCCAGTTAAGCACTGAGTCCACTCAAGTTGGGCCTGTTTCTACACCCAATGGTACTCTTAACAAAATATGTTAAATTAATAATTTTTCTATTAACTTCATCTTTCGTGCGACTTCATCTGCATGAGTGCCAGATATACCGCGAATTGCTTATAAACGCGTTCTTTGAGAACTTACGAGTTACGACAATTTGGAATACGACAAAAGTAGCCTATGACCTTCCTCGGGTCTAACGCTATGTCGATACAAAAATTTATTAAAATTTGTTCAGGGGCTTAGGCGTGAAAGCATTACATACAGACTGGATAGTGGATATACTTTCGCATTTATAATATTGGTAGGGAATTAGATAGAATGTGTTTAGCTATAGTAATCATTCCGAATAGTATATGCGTTCCTATTTTATTATACTGTTTTTCATGTCTTAAAGAACAACAGTAAACTATTAGAGGATCTGTAAACAGATTTTTGGTGTACTTTTAAAAAATGCAATATTTCTCAATAGTTTATTGAGTCGTGGGACATGTCAGACATATAATGTAACATTATTTTTTATCACATTCAACAAAATCAATTATGACATTCACGATGTCCATAATCACTATACACTGTATAAACCACTACCTAGATAACACTAGTTTCTAGAACTTAAAAATTTTTAAACGAACAGTAACTAGTGCACTATAATATTATATTAATGCAGTTTCTGAAGTCTGTTAGTATTGGTCGCTGTGAGCGAAATCAAAAGGACAAATAAGTATATATGAGTATTTATGCCATGTCATGGAATCTTGATGCCTCCTGAATCCTGATGTTTACTTCTTCTGATACTAACATAAGTGACCTTAGAGTAGAAGATGGAATTGAGAAATTGGAATTGGATGGAAATGATCGCATTGGTTCCTCAAATACATCGAGGGAATCGGGTATCTTACTAAGATAATCTCTGATATGTCGAAACACGGTTCTGTTCTTACGGTCACAATCTAAGATAAGATAGCGGTCAATAGCCTCGAGTATTTACAAGTACTACCGCAAACCACACTAAGCAGCACTAGGTTTTCAAAATTTTCCAAAAGTAATTCCACATCCAGACTTGTAAACCATAACCTGTTTTTCATAAAGCGTCAATCTACTTTACTCTACCTGAGATTTAAATGAAAACGATATTCAGAGGATTTTCTCTTATTATTTCAGATCGCGTGAACTGATCAAGAGCGCGATACTGGACAATGACTTCATGAAGAACCTTGAGATGACGCAGATCCGCGAGATCGTGGACTGCATGTATCCCGTCGAGTACGCGGCTGGCAGCTTGATCATCAAAGAGGGGGATGTTGGCAGTATTGTCTACGTTATGGAAGGTTAGTTGTTTTAATATTTACTCCGTAGTTAAGCTACGAACCTACTTGTTACTAACAGATAAGTAAGTTTTGATTATGATCGAGAATTAATCAGTGACAACTTCATACTGCGTATGGAATAGGTATTATTATATATTCTGTGACTGCGTTGTAAATAATTATTTAACAACGTTAGCCATGGGCTACCAGTCTTGCTTAAAAGCAAAAGATGTAGGTAATAAAATTGGAGTGTTTGGTAGGTACATTTCTAGATTCAAAAGTAAGTAATTCCAAAATTAATAGTTGAATAATAGGACCTATCAATCAAATAATTTTCTTAAACATAACCAAATTTAGCTTTGTGAAATAAAATAACTGTTCATTAGAAGAACAATATTAATCTTACAATCACCAAGAGTGATAAATTGGAATAAAAGTAAAAGAATGAAAACATTAAAATTAAAAAAAAAGAAACCAACAGAAATGCTATCTTGTGGCAACAAATTGTACTAAATACAACAGATCGACAGTTTCTGGGTGGCTAATAAGTGTGGCATTTTAACGCTAGATGTCGCTACTTTGTAAAGCGCTACTAGCATGACGACCGTAACTGTCGACGCGCTACTTAAACTCGCCATCTAGCGTCAAGAAGAATTACTAACGTCTTCGCTGCTGCCTTATTCCATATAGCTACTAGATGGCGCTGCCCGAATCCTATACATATTCGAGTTTAAGCGTTCGATGCGTGTAATTAGGCATCTGTGGGGCTAGCACGCAGGAGAATCGAAAATCGACTCGAAATCGGAATCGAGGAGTTTGTATGGCAATTTTATTAGCGCCACGGCGGTGAGTAGCAGAACTAATAAAATTGCCATACAAACTCCTCGATTCCGATTTCGAGTCGATTTTCGATTCTCCTGCGTGCTAGCCCCACTGGTGTTTGTTATTCAAAACTCAAAATTGAACGGGTTGCTTTCCAATCAAGTTAGTTATTATTTTTATATACCTACGTGAGTTCAATTAGTTGCCAACAACCCGAATAGGATATGTAATTATTTTATTACGTATCATTCATAAAGACCTGTGTTCATTTACATTTAAAATGTAAACCAAATTGTTTTTATACAATTGATATGTTTTTGTAATTTCTTACAATGATACGATTGCGTACATTGACGTATTTATTTATTTTATCTATTTATTAACACTTTATGTACAAAGGCGGACCTAATGCATGAGGCATTTTCTGCCAGTCAACCTTTCTGGTTGATAAACACAGGTCTTTATACGACTCCATGTTAAAAGCATTAACTTACTTAATTACAGAACAATTCAAAACACAAAAAAATATCTCAATAGCAAATTGTTAAGGTTAATTTTATTATTCGGTATGTAACTTCGGTTTCACTCTAAGTGAAATTTTGTTATGGCTTTCTGTGAATGAGTACCTACTTTAAAGATTAAGATCTATAAGACTGTAACGACAAAATGTTCCCAATTCAAAAAACAAAATTTTTTTTTTCTTACAAACCGCCTCCTAGTAGTTGAGACCACCCGGTGTTGAACGAGAGGTCCGGGGCTCGATTCCCTATGAGGGCAGAAATGTCGCCATAGTAACAATAGTAATAGCATTGTTGTGTTCTGACAATTTAGAGGTAAGATAGCCGCAGTTCCTCAGTTGTTGAGGAGTCCAGGGGAAGCTCGCTTCCACCTTCGGCCTTATCGTCACTTACCATCAGGTGAGATGAAGGCCAAAAGCTTCCCTGTCGTGTGTAAAAAAAAACAAAGTCTTCAAACTTTCTTTGGTAATTACGAATTAAAAAAATCGTAACTCCCGAATCGTCGATAATGTCAGTGGATTTGGTAAACGTGTTTATTTATATGGGACTAGCTTTCCGCTCGCGGCTTCGCCCATTTTATCATTGTTTTCCCGTGGGAATTTTATATTTTCCCGTAAAGTAATTGTGTAACCTTTTATATAGAAGACTGTTATTTATTATATTTAGGAGCTCGAATAATAAATTTCATAGAAATTGGAGCAGATTTTAAATAGTTTCCATAGAAACTTTCAACCCCTGTTTTGCACCCTAAGGGGGTGAATTCCAATAAACCATGAAACACGTGTTCAACGAAATGTTTTAAGAGCATGAATCTCAAGTTTTATCAAAATCGTTGCTAATATTAAAATTACCATACAAACTACCAACCACTATTTCACCCCTTCAGAGTAAAATTTTTTTTAAATCCCTTTTTAGTGTGCGTCCGCATTTTGAATTAAAAAAACTGTCCAAATTTCACGTTTCTACTATTAGCGGTTACGGCTGTGCGTGCATCTATAGATGGGAACATCTCTTTTTACTTTTGTATAGATTTCCAGCACGTATGGCTGTTCGTGAATGTATATTAATGATGATGTATAATTATGTACATTTTTAAAAACTTCACAACCTCTGATTTGTTTGGGAATTATAGACTTTTGACGATGTTGCCACAAGTATGATTTTTGAAAATCCTTATTATTTAGCCAATGCAAACATATTTCATTGCTAGACTGTACAGGAGCGTCGGTAGCGCTGTGGCCTCATGGCACTTAATCGTTCTATCAAAATGACACGTGAATACGGATTTATGACTGTTTTTCAATATGACGACTTCTAAACGTTAACGACATTTTGACTATTACAAAATAAGTGAATTAGCCTACCTGGACTGTGCACCGAGTAGAATCGGGAGGCCCGCGATCGATCCTGCCATGTACCAATGTGTTTTTCGTTTCACGAATTTCATATGTACATTTATCTGTCGCTCCTAAGGTGAAGGAAAACATCGCGAGGAAACCTGCATACACCCGCGAAGTAATTCAAAGGCGTATGTGAAGTCAACCAATCCGCACTGGGCCAGCGTGGTTTGACTAAGGCCTAATCGCCCTAACACAACTAGTTAGGGCTGGTTAGGGTAGGCTCGTGCCCCTCGGTGGGGACGTATATGAGCTGTAATGATAGGACTATACAAGGTTTCATATATCCCCAAAAAAGTTAACCCAAGTTCACATTCTCTTACATACAAGTTTATAAGTAGGTATTATGTATGTACAGCTGTCACTTGTTCGTTTTCTCGAGAAAGCGGAAAATCCACTGGCGTGACGCGGCTTTTCCAATCCGGACCTGGCTGCTCACCACGATCGCTTATAGCAATACTTAAACCGCAGTGGAAGCGAGACGGTCTATACCCTGCAATAGCGCTGTCTCGTTTTCTATATTATCTTAACGCGATTGTGGTAAGGCCCCGGCTGCCTTGCTAGTGCGTCGATTCTTAGGAAGTTTAACGTTCAACACACACGGTGAATATTCCATAGAGTCATAGGTATAGTAGGTATATGGCGATACACGAAATATTTTCTTCATTAGGTATTCATTTTGTATATGTACAGATATATAAAATTAATCCCTTATTCCCTTAATCACGCTATTACGACATGCCTATTTCACTCATATTATACTTTAAGAAAGGTTTTTACGGAAGAAAAAGTTAAGTCCGCACAAAATTGCAAATTTCGGAAAATAACGACCATTTAAATTTCACATTCGATTGGGATTGAAACTAACTATAGTGTTAAACTTAATAAAGACATTATGTAGTGAGCGAGCACAGCTTGTTACTGATAGGAGAGACTAAGAGCCACCCTACACGGGCGGTTCTCCCTCCGTGTTTCTTCTGGGCACGGGTCTTTCCTCACAAGAAAAGCTAATTACGCCTACCGCGTGCTGGCGAGACGGTTGATGGCTGATGGAAGCTTTAATTTCGAGTTTTTCATCTCTGACTGTGGTAAAATCCCGATGATCGGCTCTTGCAACATCTATAAGAAGAAAGATAGCAAATATACTTCTAAAAAACCTTGATCAAATGCTGCCTTAGTTAGTGGTGTTAATGGTGTCAGTGGTGGATTAATATTAATATGATACCCCATTCAAATACTTTTTGTAAATTGCATTTTCCTCCAACTACTCATTAATTTTACACTTAATCACTGAAAAGACAACACTATGTAACACATTACTACTCTGGGAAACTCAAGGGCAGTAATGTTGTATGAAATTTCATTAATGACCTGTTCAACATTGATGCCCTGTTGTGTTTTTTTTCTAATTAACCATGAAGTCATAATACATTCAGGGACAAATTTAGAGGAACGATTAAAATTTACTTCTAGTTTTGATAACGCTGTGTATTTCAGCATACGAAACCATAATTATTTAGTTTAGCTTTCTAGCCAAAATAAAACATTCAACGCGGAAACCAGCTGTACGACTGTGATAAAAAAGACCACCATTAAAAGTTACCGTTCTTCTCCAGGTCACAAATAGGGAAATTTTGTCATTATCCGTTATGGACTTGTTCATGAATCCTGGATAACAATCGAACAAACGCATTAAAGGTCAACCACACATCGATATGATGTTGTAAAAGTAGCTTGAATCTATGTAAAAAGTGTAGTGTTCCTCTAAATTTGTCCCTGAGTGTATAAGATTCATACAAAATGTTGGTATTTTCCCAAAGCGGTTTGAGTGGCTATATAAGATGAAGTTGTATAAGATGTCAAAAAAATACCTACTACACATGCGCAAGATAGGACCGTACAAGGACAACGTTATAAAAAAGAGAGACAATTGACTCCAATGCCGACGGTTAACGTTTATTTTAAAAATTAAAAAATTGTGTTTGAGTGTATATTGTGCAGTGGAAGCGGTGTTATTTTGTTGCATAAACATTCATATTGATGGTAACAAATAGGGGTTTTGTGGTGTACATAACGGTGAGTTTTTTTTGGTGATCTTGTTGCCTAGCAACCAACAATGTTCCACGGAAGCATTAAAAATTAAGGTTTGGCGGCGCATGCGTTGAGGAAAGGAATGAAGATGTAGCTGTGTTAATATTTATATTCATGTTTCGTAACTCTCTTGGAAACGAATTGATTTATTTAATTTAATATATAAAAATCTCGTGCTACAGTGTTTGTTATCACTGCTCCAAAGCGGCTTGACCGATTTTTACGATATTTCCTGTGTATATATGGTAGGTCTGAGAATAGGTCGTAGGCTGTTTTTTATACCCCTAGGTGATAAGAGTGGCCCTCTCCAGAATGTTTTTTGACAATTATCATGGCGAAAAGTAGTTCGCGGGCACAGCTAGTTTATATAGTATAAATTATACCTGTCAATCAATATGCCGAACATAGAAAGAAAAAAAGAAAGAAAAAACATATTTTATTGGACTGATTATTGATTTAAACATAGGCACGGCACAGACAGTTACACAAATAAAGTGTTATGCTTTTAAAGAAGTGAAACAGGTAAAACAATTCATTTGTAAACAAATTATAAATATTTATATTATTTCCGTAGACCACATTCAATAGAACTTACGCCTTATAACAATAGGAACAGTTAATCGATGATTCAAAAACAAAACACAATGCTTATGTCATCATCGGTTTCGAAATACTATTCGTCATAAGTTTTTAAAATAAACGGTTCAAGCCTATGTATGTCAAACTTCTTTCATAAAGAACAAAATTTCAGAATAATTAAGGTTATAATTTCTCTAATTTTTATCAGTGCATCGTCGTCATTTCAGCCAAGAGACGCCACTGTTGGACATAGACCTTACCCCAAGGATTTCCACACCGATCGGTCCTACGCCTCCCGCATCCAGCGGGAGTATAATAACTGTATAACAGGTGCTTATTTACATTCATCACAAAATATTTATTTACTTCTACAAATAGTAGTCTTTATATATAAAAATGAATCGCAAAATGTGTTGGTAAGCGCAAATCTCAGAAACTGCTGGTTCGAATTGAGAAACTCTTTTGCCATTAGAATGCTACATTGTCCCTGATGGTTATAGGCTATATTATAATTTTTACCGCGGGAAAATATTTATTTCCTATGGGAAAATTCGATAACTACTGGGCCGATTTTCAAAATTCTTTCACCATTAGAAAGCTACATCCTTCGTGAGTAACATAGGCTATATTTCCTACGGGAATAATGAATACCACGGGAAAAATATGACGGGAAATCTATCGTAAGGCGAAACGAAGTTCGCGGGCACAGCTATTTACTATAAAATCAAATTTACGTCAACAAGTTCATTGGCGTATCTAAAGTTTTGTTTTGGGGTGGGCTTGGCCCTCGATTTTTGTTTGAAGCTATCACTATTTGACGCCCATTATAGAATTTTGAAAGGGTAGCCTAACATCCTTGGGTGGACACTAGACCATTCTGGGTTGGGCACGGCCCACCCAGCCCCCCCCCCCCCTCCCCTCTATATACGCCTATGAACAATTTCATTGCGATCATTAGCTTTTAGTGCAGCTACGAGAAACGACAAACAAGCACATCGTAATTACATTTCTTTTCACATACCCAACTATTTGTTTAGAATTTTCAATGACGCTATAAATTTTACAGGTAGGTTTCGGCTTGATAAGGGTATTAACCAAACACGGTGTAGAAATTGAACTATTATGAAGTGTAATCATTTGCTTAGAGCAGAAATTTTCATAAAATTCTTTGTACCTTTACCCAACGCAAACTTTAAAATAAAACTCTTGTTTATAAGTAGTACCTATATATTTATTTATTTAATTCTTTAAGTACAAATACTGTTGTACAGAGGCGGACTTAATGCCTGACAATGTGGTAGATGTACCGAAAAATATAGTAAGAAATAAAAACATATTTCAAAATGATCATATAGATATTTAAATACTTATATTGACATAGATAATTAACTAACGATACATATAAAAAACCCTAATACATAAATAAAATACACTACTATATATTTGCCTAAAATATATATTGGTGATTAGGACTCCTTTTTAATGGGGCCTAGACCTGGCTATCAGGGCCAGCCCATTCTTTCCTAGAGTGCTTGAATTTAATACAAATGGCAAAATGGCTAAACAGCGCCATATAAAATACGCCTATACGATATATACCTTATAGATATAATTCATTCAAACATTGCTAGATAATCTAGATATATTGCATAATCTGGATTTTTATAGGTGACTGTTACCACTTACCAGCAGGTGGGCAGTTTGCTTGTTTGCCAACTTAGTTGCAATAAAAAAAAGGCACTATATTTCATAATAATCAACAACAAAACAACAAAAACCACAAAATGGATAGGTACATAAGTAGACTAAACTAAAATTGTCACTAAAACCAACAAAAACAACTATGCGTATCTAAAATGAAGTAAATTGTTATCGGGCAAAAAATCGATGTCTGTTACGAGCTGAGGTGTACTTCCACAAATAAATTCCAGTCGAACTGGAACTGGACCGTTGCTGTCGACCAATCGGAGCGCGTAGATTGACCCCAAATGTACGATAACGTGTCAATGCGGCGTTCTGATTGGTCGAAGGCAACAGTTCAGTTTCGATTCAGAGATGATTTATTGGTGGAATTGACCTCCTGATCGCGTTTCTAGGTATTTAAGTATACACCACAAAACATTACGTCTTCCGGAGTTACCGATTAATCTACGGTGAGCCGAAAAAACAACGGAAATTGATCTATTTCGACATGGGTATCAGTGAGAGAGGTGTCGGGGTATTGGTATTGGTTCTTACATACAGGATGTTATAGGAAAGCCAGTTAGTAAATTCTTTCTTGACTTTAGATTAGGACTATAGAATGAAGAAACTGAAAAAAATATGTAGTATTAATATTAAAAGCGATTTCGAAGTTGTTTTATAGTTTTAACAACTTGCGTATAACGGAATATTATGTTCCTTTGACGCGTATTTAGAAACTATGTAGGTAGCATAAAATGGGGTGGATGGGGTTCCAGGGGTCAGTAAAACCAAAACTTTTTTGGCCAAAACGTTTCGTAGATCTATACGAGTATTTATATCTAAAAAAATCTTTGTCTTTCAAATAAAAAGGGTTATCACAATTCATGACGATGCCTACCAGGCTGTCGGAAAGTCTCCAATAAACCTTAGTCCGCGAAATCCATCATACCAGGACATCTTTATTTTATATAGCTTTTTCAAATAATAAACGAATCGACACAAAACAGTCTCTAAGCTAACGTCAAAAATGATGGTAGGATTTGTAGGTACCAAAGTTAGTCCAAAGATAAACCAGGAGTCTTGCGAGTTCAACTTTAGGACCACAGACAGTCCTAGGTTTAGTGTTAAACTTCATTTTGTTGTATTATTTAGTCCATGGTTTAGTCCATTGTTTTATTTAGTCCATGGTTTAATACAAATTTAAAGCTAGTATTATATTTAGTCCTTGTTTTGTAATAAGACGCATAGGGCATAGGTATATCTAGCTTTAATAGTAAAGAAGCCTTGTCAAGTTTATATGACCTCGTAATAGTGGCGGTTTTCGTATTGTAAATGAAAAGCTTGAATAGGAGCTTACTGTACATAGTGCTTAGCTTAGTTATATAGCCAGTCAGGACATATCATTTTGTGAGAGCAATAAAGGACAGGAAGCGTAAATCATCATCTTAATGTGCAGAACAGGAAATCTAGAGTGAAACTATGTTTTGCTTAAAACAAGTCCAGTAAAAAATGGAACAATTTTATTCATATCTATAAAGGTACGTTGTATTTTTTACATCAGATTTATATAATATGTAGTTAAAATTTTACAATTGATCAGTTCAATAGAAAAAATAAACACTCTATATAAAGCTTTGTAGTATTATGAAACACAATGAAAATGTCCATTCGGACAATGCGTGAACTAATACCGAATCACCGACCTTCGAACACGGAGGTTTTATGACCTTCAGATCTAAACTTTCACAATTGATTATGAGCCTTATGCACGGTCATATAACGATCACGGCTCCAGTTAATATTTTATAGTGAAAGTGATAGATAGATACGTCAGATAACCCATGTGTATTTTCAACCAGTTCACTGTAGAGTCATTTAGATTCTCTACATTTATAATTAGAATCTGAACTTAGCATTCAAAGTCAATCTCTTTTGTTTTCACCATAATGCTATCAAGAACAATTTATTTTAACAACACACATTCGTTTGTTCGTTCATAAGTTTAATTAATTTAACTTAATTTTGTGAGTGAAACAAGGTTGACTTCACCCTTATTTATTTATTTATATATTGCATTACAAGTGTGAGATGAAGTTACACATTGTACCTTGTTAAGGCGTTGCAATTAAATATGAATAGAGAAGGGCAGACATTTAATTTTACTAGCTAGATTTCCTTGTTCTTGTATTTATTGAAAAATAATTATGAATTGAGATCCTATCAAATAAATTATTTAGTTACATTATTATGAAGACGCGAGTCAATAAATAATAGTAATGTGAATGAATTAACGAAATGTCAATATATTAATTGGAATGTCATGGAATAAAATGAAATGTCAATGTATTAAAATCAAATTAAATTAAATAAAACTAGATTAAATTTAATTAAGTCGTTCATAAAGTCAATCGAATTACTAGATTTATTTCGAAAACGTGATACTACGAGTATTAAACGCCTAATTAGGTAAGTAAATGGAAGTAAACAGGAGTAAAATTTTTTTGAAGTAGATTGAACGTCAGTAAATAAAAATTAATATTGTACCTAAATGAATAATCAAATGTCAATCGAATTAATAGGATGTCAGTTGATTAAATGGAATGTCACTGAATAAAATTAAATATCTATAAATTAAATGGAACGTTAATAAATTAAATGAAATGTCAATGAATTAAATGAAATGTCAAAAATAAATGAAATGTCAATAAGTTATATGTAATGTCCATGTGTCAATATCGAATTAAAATTAAAATGAATTGTTAATAAATTAAATTAAATGTCAATAAATTATATGTAATGTCAATGTGTCAATATCGGATTAAAATTAAATTAATTTCAAATAAATTAAATCAATTTAAAATAAGTCTTTCGTATATAAGTCAACATTAATCATTAATTAAAATTAAGGTTTATTAAATTTATCACTAAGGTATTCTTCTATAGTGTAATACATTTTTCCAAGGAGTAATTGCTTTACCATTTTTAAAAACTTTGACTTACTTTTTTCGTTTTTTATATGTTCGGGTTATTTATTGTATATTTTTATAGACATAGAATACGTGCCTGATCTTTGTAGGGCTAGTTTAGATACCTAGCTCAAAATTAGACCTATTTCTGATCTGTCCCCCTAGACAAAAGCTACACGCTAAGTTATCCACAGTCGTTCCTCAGAAAAAAATGTGTGGAAATTATATTAGCCTGTGACAACCTCACGCTATATTTCCCGCTAATGTCATCTCCATACATTTTTTCTGCGGAACGACTGCGGAAAAGTAAGCGTGTGGCTTTTGTCTAAGGCAGGGTTTCCCAACCAGTGAGGCGCGCCCCACTTGGGGTGCGTAGAGTGATTAAGGGGGGGGGGGGGGGGGGGGTACAGCGTGCGGCTTCTGAATTAAACTGTATAGAAAATATTTATTAAAACTGTACATATAAACTCGCATAAGCGGACGGTGCCACGTATGCGATGTCAGCGACACGTTGCAACCACCTTTTGAATAAAACTAAACACGCCTATATTTTCATCGTTTGCTTAAATTTCTTGACTCCCCATTTCGGCCCCCAGGGGGGCGTAGTATTTTAGCATAATGTTGGGTGAGGCGCATAGGGTAAAAGTTTTTTTTTTATTCATAGTGTAACACCGTTTTTTCTTAAAATTTCATAAAACACTAATTTTGCAAAAACATTTTGGTTTCACTGTAGTTTTAACACAAATTTCACAACTAAAATCATAATTACAATAACTTTGTCAATTAATTTCACAATATCAATGTTAAGTGTCAACGTCAACGTCGTTTCACGTCACGTCAGTGACATTTGCAATTATCTTTGGTCATTATTCAATTTTTGCATAAACAAAATAAATCTCGCGTTTATCCTGGCCTTATTTACAAAGATAGTTTTTTTTTCGCCCAAAATCCCGTGCTTCCATTTAGGTGGGTTGATTTTCTCAAAATTCGGAATTTGACATTTAGACCGTTTGTTTTGATCATTTCTATAGACATATTTTAATAAAATACACTTAAACTTATAGATCATATAATTATAGTTTCGTCGAATAGAATTTGGAAAGCATTCACAGTTTGTTTATGGTTAATTTTTCATTACGTTTCGTTTTTCAACCAAGCTTATAACTTTGGCTGGAAATACTTATAGCATATTGTAGAATTCCGATAGATCCGTATGTTGACTTGACACATCATGACACACATGCTATGAAATGAATTTGGTTTTAGGGAAGGTTCCGTCGCCAATACGACGCTTAACATTCGGTGAACGGACCTCGATTCTAGTATGCGCGTAGATGGAACGCGCCCATTTTTCACCTTAGTCTTTGAACGCGTCTATCGTCTATGTTATGATTAGTCTGTGAGACATCGACCGAAGTAATTTAATATTGATTTCTTGCGAAATCTTAATTTCTACATTATCTTAATTTCTGCGAAGAAAATCCATAGGTATTTCTCTCGTTTTCCGTGTGAATTTAATTTGAAAAGCTATTTCCAAAGTCAGTTATTTTTGTTTTCAGCTTGAAGAGTAAAAGCTCATTCATATTTATAATCGCCGGCGCGCGATTCATTGAATTAGTTGAATAAATAAATTATATCGATAGATAATACTCCGCCCACAATAAGGTATCTAATTAACTTATTATATTTCATGATTTAAAGCAGATTTTGTTAATTTTATTTTTATTTGTGGGTAAATTGATTATTAAATCAAACATATTACATTTCCAAAATTCGCCTTTTTCATCCCCTATTTCATTAAAAAAACCTGATAGTAAGCGGCATCTTAGTGGGATTAAGGCATATGTTGAGTATCACTTGCGAATTTCCTGTTAAATTCTAAATTTTCACAATATTAAGTTTCACATCCTTCTTTGGCAAATAACTCACAAATTAAGCTGTTTTCTTTTTATTAATAGCAGTAATTATACACAAAATAGGTGCTCTCCCCTCCATATGTCCTTTTTATTAACTAACCAATAAGACAATTTGTCAATTTATTAAAAATTATGTTTTAGAATTCATTTGCTATGTTTATTACATGAAGTTCAAATGTATTGACTGGAATTCCTTCAGAACTCAGTGTTAGACCCACTGACCCTAAGATCATAGGCATATTTAATTATATTTTTAACCTAACACTGTGCTATGAATCTCCAGGGCAGTTACCGGAGGCCGTAGGGCTCCGCTGCTTGACCTTACAGCTAGAAACCATAACAAAATAACCTAGTATCAAGGAGGAATTCTGTGGAATTACACAAATAATATTAGAAGCAGAGAATAAGTTAAGAAACTGGAATTTTATATCTCTGACCCGTGATCGCAGAAACTTAGCATCGAAGGTATGATCTACTAACAACCGCTCCGGGGAAGGCTACTAATTTCTTTAAAAAAAAAAAGGAAACCTATAACTATTTGTTGGTGTACTTTATTGCCCCTCAATTTCATAGTTTTGTACCCAATTTGTACCTGATTTTTACCTGCCG
Organism: Schoenobius gigantellus; assembly: GCA_963935595.1. NCBI lineage: Eukaryota > Metazoa > Arthropoda > Insecta > Lepidoptera > Crambidae > Schoenobius > Schoenobius gigantellus. The sequence goes on from OZ012558.1 coordinate 14,015,787, forward strand.
AGATTGATCAAACAAACCTGAACCATCCTGCCCTTGGCTTGTATTGATTAAACAATTAGTTAAGTGCTTTGCATTGAGGAATTGTGTTAACATATGCATAAGTAAATTATAATTATGTACTTACAAGAATAAAGCTTTTCATTTTGTACCGGACTAAAGGAATAAGTTTGTTTTTTTTCTTTAACTTTAAGATTTCCCTATATTTCTACAATTCAGCAAGAAAAACCATTACAATAGTTAACTCTCCACAGACTCGGTCCGTGCCTTTTTCATTTTTTTAGGTTTCTTTTTGATCCATTCTATATAATATTAAATTATATTAAGACTTACGACTACTCTTATTTTAATGTGAGTTGCGCAACTCAATCAAAGGGTATAATAAAATCATAGGGTAAAAGGTTGGGAACCTCTGGTCTAAGGGGTCTGGTTCGCAAGCAATACTTTCATTGATAACGTTTTGACGACTGATAGTCTATACAATCTATACTAATATTATAAAAAGAAAATATTTGTATTTTTGTTTGTAATAAACAAACTCTATACAATTATTTTTCCTAGGGGAAAATATCAAATTCCCACAGCGTAAATAACGCATGCAAAGCTGCGAGCGTAGAGCTAAAAAACAAGCTTTTATTTAAATGCGCTAAAAAGAATTAATAAACTTTTACTTATAACGTCATTTCACATTTGACACAATTTATATGACATAAAAGCTTGTCGCGAGATTTACTTGTGTGTAGTAACTTAAAAGTACTTAAAAGAGTACTATTAAGTACCTACTCGTATTTACTTTGAAAATTGTAATGTATAAAATTATTCACATCAAATTATTTAATTTATTTGTTTATCTACAAAAGTAAATCTCGCGACAAGCTTTTATGTCATATAAATTGTGTCAAATGTGAAATGACGTTATAAGTAAAAGTTTATTAATTCTTTTTAGCGCATTTAAATAAAAGCTTGTTTTTAAAAAGGTTTTTTACATTTAATTTATTTTTTACTTTTTAGTTATCACTGGACACGTTTCTCAGTGTGTTCATCTCATTCAACGCATCATTGTTGCAAGGTCGTTTGCCGGAACGTCTATACAGAATTTCAGCTCAATCGGTTTAAGATATCTACTTCAAAATTGATTTTTAGCTTTAGAAGTACGACATATTGGATTAATAGTGACATCACTTAATTTTTCAAGTTATTCTTAGCAAGACCTTTTATTTGATACCCATATTGTAGGAGTGCATTAAAAATAATTGGTCCGCCATCTTGAGTATGCAGCCATCTTGGATTTAGAATGACATCAGACAGTTAACCGTGCATTTTCATCCAAACTGTGTGTATACAAAATTTCAGCTCAATGTTAAAGATATCTACTTCAAAATTGATTTTCAAGCTTTAGAAGTCCGCCATATTGTATAAATAGTGACGTCACATTATTTTTCGAGTTACTCTTAGCAAGACCTTTTATTTGATACCCATATTGTAGGGGTACATTAAAAATAATTGATCCGCCATCTTGGGTATGCCGCCATCTTGGATTTAAAATGACGTCACACAGTCAACCATGCATTGTCATTCAAACTGAACGTGTATACAAAATTTCAGCTCAATCGGTTAAAGATATCTGCTTCAAAATTGAGTTGCAAGATTCCACCCGAACATACATACCTACTTACATACATTGCAAGTTAAATAAAAGCTTGTAAAAAGTAGGTATTAACAAGGCACATTCTCGTAAAGGCTCTCTTCTCTTGTATATCGCATAGTAAGTAGTTAGTAATTAGCGTGCGGAACTCAAGCAGAAGAAATGGTCTATGTTCGATAAAGATTTGAGACTCGTATATTTTTGAGTTTGAGTTGATTCTACACTGTAAAAACGTTACTGTAACTAATACCTTAAGAAATGTGAAGTAGAACTAATGAACCGTAATTATATCATGAGCCGCGACTAATTAGCATAAAGAACACTATACATTCTGTGAATTTCATCACCAGCTTGTTTTTTCCGAATCGGAGCGCACTGGTCCGGCATTCTGGGCATTAGGTCGTCTGGAAAACCTAGAAATGAAATCAAGTGTAAACTTTGTTTTTGCTATAGCGTGCGGTTTGCATACACAATTAATAATGGTGTAAATATTCATAGTCTGTACGCTAAAAGGATTCCACTGTTGTCGGTTAAATCGGCTTTAGGCATTTTTTATACAACTAAGTTGGCAAACATGAGCGTCGATGGCGCTGTGGACTCGGCACTTGCCTTCCAATCGGGAGGCCCGGAGTTCGAGACCGCCATCTACCAATGTATTTTTCGTTTTTTGAATTTCATATGTACATTTGTCTGCGGCTCCTACGGTGAAGGAAAACATCGTGAGGCAATCTGTATACATCTGCGCAGAAATTCAAAGGTGTATGTGAAGTCGACCAATCCGCACTGGGCTAGCGTGGTTGACTAAGGCCTAAACACCCTAGCTTAGGGCAGGCTCGAGCCCCTCGGTGGGGACGTATATGACCTGTTATGGTGATGATGAAGATGGCAAGCTAGCAGATTGCCCACCTGATGATAAGGCTACAGGCGTAAAGTGCGTGTGGACTCAGGACTTGCAAGTATATAATCCCTACAAGGACCCAATGTTCGTTGCTAACTTGTGACATAACATGTCAAGTCACAGTACCCAGTAACCCCACTGCCTGTCTTACCTTTCAAGACTATATCACTGTTGTCACTGACCATCAGCCGGGCAGTTTAGTTGTATGCCAGCTTTGTTGTGCATTAAAAATATACTTTATTTTCAGCTCTACTAAAATCATGTGTCTTTCAATTTTCGGGTTTTTTGGGAAAATTATTCTCGCAGTTTACTGGTAGATAAAACTTTTAATAATCTTCTCAATCAATCAATCAATATCCGCAGTTTACCTATTTTTTATTTTATTGGTCTTGAAGAAAAGATCATCTCAGTTATACAATAGAACCATTGAACCACAGATTGGTTGGAAGAAACCTCTTTTATTACCCGACTGTGCAACGCAGCGGAGGGTAATGTGTTTATATGTCTATGTATGTATTTATGTATGTTTGTTTCTTTGTGGCATTATATTAGCCAAACGCGTGGACTGATTTTGATGATTCCTATGGCAATCGATTTGTCTTAATCTTGCGAGTGTCACTAAATGATGGTTATCGAAATCCAATATGGTGCCTGATGGTCGAAAATAGAAAAAAAAATCATTCTGCGTGGTATCATTAAATAGGTCTTTAAAAATTATTGTTAGATTTATGTCACCAATTTTCATTTTGATTAATAATTCAAGAAATATAACGATGTAAAGTTCGTTAAACTCAAGTGAGAGCGCGCGCGTGAGCATTGGCGCGAGCGTGCTATAAATGTTTAGTAAAAGCGATTAAATAAAACTTATTAAAAACTTGGTAAATAAAAAATCGGATCTCATTATTGAGAATACTTGATCTTATCTAGAATGATTTGCACGATTTTCTTCTTTTAAATAAAACTACATTTTTCGGATTTACTTGCGTAAATTGAGCTTAACACATTTTAATTATTTAGCCCGACGACGTTTCGAACGGTTTGCAACAATTGTGCTTATGCTAATAAAATACAGTATTTAGTTTTTTTTTTCTTTTCAGTTTTTATTCAGTTTTTACTTTTTTTTATGCAGTCGGGTTTTTCTCAATTCTAAATTTATCTTTTATAGGCCACCTTGCCAACGTACTTATGATCTTTTTTTGCTCAATAAAGAGAATTATTATTATTATGAGTCCATTTGCATTCTCAGTATGTGCGGGGTTTGCTTTGTTCTTTTTGCATCAAACGCGACGAGACTCAGTTAGCAGAGCGTTTCCTCGGAAACACGCATGATTTTGCATTCGGGGCGACTGTTATTTCTATAATGGGGCGAATTCGACTCATGTTCGACCGTTATTTGTTTTGCTTTTGTGTGTATCGTGTGATTTGCGATGCACACTAAGGCCGTGTGTCCACCGCTAATCAGCGGGACATTCGCAATTTGAAATTTTCAATCGTTCGATTGCAGAGGAAGGGGTCTTATCCGCTCGTCGCTAGGCGAGTGTTAAGTTTACAGTGCGTAAACGATGAAACATGTTTGTCAAACTTGCTTGACAAACTTCACGTTTTCATCAAACACGACGTCAATCCAGATTCTTTTCAAACACATCAAACACATAGTTCGTTTGTCAAACACGTAAAACACAGCCCTACACAAGCAAACAAGTTTGTCAAACACGTAAATTTGACAAACGTGTTTGATCGTTGTCGCATTCGACAACTTATGCTTATTCGACCGCATAAGTCGCGTGCGACATAAGCGGTCGAATAAGCATAAGTTAGCGCCATGCGTTAAGGCGCTATATCGAAAATATTGGTTATTTTTAATGTAATGTCATAGGTAACTGAGAGATCTTACAGATCTGAAAGTCAAATATGTGTTTCTTCATATCTTTAGCTAGTCACGAGCAGAACCGAAAACGCGATTTAAAGATTTTGCCTCGATACTTTTTATTTTTGAAATTACCTCTTAAAAATATGAATATTCAGGATTACTAGTAAACGGTGTTAGGTATTAATTAAAAAGTTCCTTAAATAAGTAGCCATCATCAGTATCCAGAATCGTACAGAAGCGTTTTTTTCTAATCATTATAGTTATTTTTTAATAAAACAATTTGTATTTTGTCGCTTACGTCGATAATTTCTAAGCGATCTGATTGCATGCGGGCGCAACGCATTCACGACTTTGTTGTCATAGATATAAAGACTAGCTGCTTGAGCACGGGGGGCGCCCCGCGTTTACGTATAGACCACGCCTCCCATTGTTTGATTCATTTTCGATATAGCGCCTTAACGTATGTTATTAATTATTTTGAAGCATCACATCACTACGAGCTCGACTGATAGGGTTGTACTTTAGTACTATTATTTATTCTGTGCTGTGAGTATGTCTTAAGCCCAAGAGCGCGGCAGCCCCGCTGCTTTTGCACTATCAGTGTTTGTTTGTTTGGTTAAACGCGCTTAGCTCAGGAACTACTGATTCAAATTGAAAAAATATTTTTGTGTTGGATAGTTCATTTTTCGAGGAAGGCTGTAGGCTATTAATAACATCGCGCTACGACCGACTAAAGAGCTGAGCATCAATGCAAAATGTTGCAAAAACGGTCGAAGATATTCCTTTTTGAGCTTTCGCGTGCGCTGCGTAAATGGTTGAAGTTTCGCAAAAAAACATATTATTTTCCGACATCCACGCGAGCGAAGTCGCGGGCACAGGCACAGGTAGTCTTGTATCATATGCCCGATTTCTGTATTAAAAACGATTCGCTTTTGCTACGGAGACGGTTAAATTTTGACATTTATTTTATGATAAATATGTCAAAATATAACTGTCCGTAGCAAAAACGAATCATTTTTGAATATAGAAACCGAGAATGCGCTTAGTGACGGAGGCCTGTTAGGGCTTCTGATCATTGAGGCTCTATATTTGAGTCGGTCCTTTGAAGTCGCTTATAATGTCGCGTGCGATTTCGCTCGCCAACACTCGCCTAGCGACCAGCGAATAAGACTGCTCGTTGCATTCAAACGAATAAAAAAAATTAAATTTTCGATGTCGAAATTCATTCGAGATCTAAAATTTTAAATAGAAATCGAGCGCTTATCTACCGATCAGCGAATGACGCCAGTTCAAAAATGTGGCTTGCGGAAGCTAGTTACACAAAAATATTTATATTTCACAATCTCTTTTATTTGAACAGACTGCCATGGTACACTGACTTTTATAAAACAGTGACGTACATCATGAATGTCAAAATAATAACTATATGTACCAATACGTAATGCTCGCAAAATGTACATTCGTACTGTAACGTAGGTTTTCTTGAAAACTCAAAAGTTAAATTCAAATTGGGAGCCAGGGGAACTTACGTATAATTTGCGTACCAGGGCGGGTGCTCTGGTACGCTACAATGACGTACTTTTTGAGCAAGAGAAGTGACCAAGTATTTATTAATATACAGAAAACAATATAGAAACAGAAAACAAAAATAATCGATAACAATGTGATAGTTATAATAAATAACAAATAACAAAACTATTTTTTTTGTAGAAATTACTAATGACTGCCTTCACCTAAACAGGGAGAGTAAAAAAAAGGAGAAAAAAAAACTTTATCCCCTAGGATTCAAAATGCTATTTTAGCCTCGCTCTGGTACGCTACAATGACGGACTTTTAGAGCAAGACAAGGGAAAAGATTAATTGTATTGTATTGTAATGTATTCTAAGGATTTGTTAGAGTTGCTACAATTAGATTAACGATTTGATATCACTAATATGATATCAACGTTGCTAATTAATTATTCCTTCTTTAACTTACTGACCTGCTAAAAGGTCTCTACGCTGATATAATTTGACGCATTAAGAATCATAGTCAATAATTATAATGCTTATTGAAGCTGACGGAATTGGGAACAAATAAATGAAATTGTGAGATCTACATAATAATTGAAAATACAAAAAATGGGCAGATATTACCTTGGAAGGTACTTGAAGTCACACAACAATACAAATTTACAATGACACTAGAATTTTGATTGACACTGCAAGGTTGAAAATGACTTAATTCTAACTGACGCATGGAGTATGTCACACTTATTATCCTAACTTCCTTACTAATATTATAAACGCGAAAGTTTGTGAGTATCGATGTATGTTTGTCACTACTCTTACGCAAAAACAACTGAATGGATTTAGATGAAACTGTGTAGATAGAAAGATTACGACAGGGATTAACATATAGGCTACTTATTATCCCGGAAAAGTAAGTAGTTCCCGCGGGAAAGTAGATTTATAGTTATTTCTTTGAACTTTTAAGGCGGAACATAGTTCGTGGGCACAACTAGTATATCCATACATACTCATCATTCATACATACTCACAAACTTTCGCGTTTATAATATTAGTAAGGATGCCTAAGTGAGTTTGCTTGTTTGTAACGCTTTCACGCCTAAACCACTGAACTAATTTTAATGATATTTGATATGGGAATAGCTTTTATCCTTGGGAATAATATAGGCTATTTTTATTCCGAATTTTAATGAATTCCCTAGGGACGCAGACGAAGTCGCTGGCAGCAGCTAGTAATAAATAAATAAGAGACACCGCTTATTTGAACGATCTTCTAATATTTTTTTTGACAAACTGTACGATTTAAATTATGATTAATACCAATGGATGCATTTAAATAAATCGGAACCATTAACGACTGGGAATAATAATGCTTGCTTGGTTTTAAACTGAAAAACAATATTTTGAATAACTATATAGTCTGCTAATAAAAGCAAACTTTCCGCGAGGATAATATATTTTGGCTGTTCTGATTTTCCTGTTCTTATTGAAAAGTCACAAATTTTCGTTAAAAATTGCCAAATAATTTAGTCCTGATGAATTTATAATTAAATTGCCTATTACAATACAAGATTTAACACTCTGTTATTCCTCAATTATATTGAAAATTAAAATTCTATGAAATTAGTGTTTAACATGCATAACTAAGACGGTTCAAATTCAAAATCGCCAAAAATTTTCTTTTTCATACAAACTTTCAACTAAAATTACATCCTGTACAGGAACAATCCGGCTTGTATGAATGCCAAGTCTCACATACTTTCTTATAAATAAAAAAAGACAAGAAAACGTATCTTAATTTCCTAACCCTTTTTAACGAGATGGAATGTTGTTGCGCACCGTACCAGCCGATTGCTAGTCGACAGACGTGTGTGGGACTCCCCCCGCGGGATACACTCACAAAACCAACCTCCAATTTCCTAACCCTAGCTGAAGCCATGTTTCAATTTCCTAACCCTACCCGAAAAAAAAATATTTTCCAAAAAATATCACATTTCTATATTGAAGTCGGTGCCAAACGATGATCTCGTAGAAAGTCTTAAAATTTGTCACCGACTTCAATATAGAAGTGTGATGTTGTCTGTACCTATTCTTATATTATTTCTAACTTTTCAGTGTTTTTGAAGTCGGTTTTTATTATTTTTTTAATATTTTTTATTTTTAACTTTTTAGTCAATGAAATCTTTTTAGTGAAAGAAACCCTAATTAAATACCCTAATTAAACGCCAATTAAATTTGAATTTAATTGGCGTTTACCTCGATTTTCATGGGATTCCATCATTAGATTCTGACTTTGGTGACCTTGGGACCACACTAGTATACACTATCGAATACAAAAAGAATTTTGAAAATCGGTCCACAATTGGCGGAGTAATCGCGTAACATACACAAAAAAACATACGCATCGAATTGAGAACACCCCCCCCCCCCCTTTTTTGAAGTCTGTTAAAAAAATCAAACGAATTTTAAAATGCTTTAGCACCCTGTATGATAAAAAAAAAACATATTTCCACCCTTATCGACCACCTACGTCTTAAGAGGTACTTATTCCCTAAAAAGTTTTTCTGTCCATCCAGCTCTTAAGACCCTGGTGACATAGTTAGTGTCTGGCCAAGCATCTTCCATTATACTTAAACATAGATAGTTATATAGCAGGAAAACGATAACTGATCTCACTCAATCATTCCTATACGATAGTATAAGATATAAAAAAAAACTGATTACTGGCCGTGAAAGTGCTTTATGAGCTCTTTTAAATAGCATCAAAAATCCATACTATCCACACTAATATTATAAATGGGAAAGTGTGTGTGTGTGTTTGTTTGTCCGTCTTTCACGGCAAAACGCCGGATGAAGCCGACGGATTGAAGTGATTTTTTAAGTGGAGATAGTTGAACGGATGGAGAGTGACATAGGCTACTTTTTGTCTCTTTCTAACCCCCCACTTCCCTAAAATGGGGGGTGGAAGTTTGTATGGAGCATTCCGCAATTTTCAAGGTATAAAGCTAAAAATTGGTATGCGAACTATTTGTGACTAACAAAAAAATCGTGCATCTTTTTTTTTTTGGAAATCTGCCCCCAACCCCTTAAAAGAGGGGGTGAAATTTTATATGGGACTTTTTGCAGTTTTCAATTAAGGTGGGAAGCTAAAAATCGGTACACAGACTCTTTGTTACCAACGAAAAATACCTGCCTTATTTTTATCTTTGGTGTTACCCCGAATTTAACGCGAGCGAAGCCGCGGGCAAAAGCTAGTGGTTAATAAAATAAACTAGCTCAATCCGAAAACTCGGTGTATCCAGCTTCCATACATTTAAAATGGCGAATTTAACGCTGTACGTAAATGGAAAGTAATGCCAGTGAACATTTGAAAAGCAACACATAAGAACCTTTAGTATCGTCAAAGAACTTATATCAATTGTCCAGCACTTATCACTAATAAGTATATGCGAATAGTTAATTATGTTATGCGAATAGTTAGATATATTTTTGTGATTATTAAGATTTATTGTTTATATTTCATTTTTAAGGTCAAATAAACGTTATTTATTCTTTTATTCAATAGTAAAAAAAAACTGAAACACCAAATATTACAAACTTTATTTATGAAATAAATTATTTATTCACGATTATTAAATCACGGAACGAGTTTAAAAATCAAGGCATATTTGGGCCACTTTCTCATGAAGTTGATATAAATTTAACAAAATATTACAACAACAACATCACACACGAAGAATAATCTATCTTTTCTTAGATTTGGTTTCGAGTAATATTTTCTCTTTTTTGATAATTATTATGTGTTTAATACTTTTGAAGAAAAACGGTATCCTAGATTTTCTGTGATTGAAATATTATCTAGGCGCCTTTACAAAACTTTCTAAGCTCTAGCACGCTTGAAAAGTAAACATGGGTCAAACATGGTCCGACTGAAGTGTCGCCATCATTGCAAAGGCAGGATTTGTGGTCATCCATCTTTTTGACGCATGCCTTAGCTTGCTTGCAACTCGCATTCAGCGCGACACAATGAGAAATATTACTGTCATTTGTCGTGTACTATTTCGAAATGTCCACGTTCGTGGATTCGTTTGTGGAGTTGAATGTGCAATTTCCAGCCGAGTTCCGCTCGCTGAGGCCTACGTTGCTCAATATGGCCTCAATGACGGATTATCGTGGATTATCGTTAGGTCCTCGAACATGTATGTACTTATCGGATAAAGCATATTTGAAAATTGACAGTGTGGTGTCGCTGTAATGAGTACCCATTGCGCTTAATAAAAGGTAAGTTGTCAGAATTTTTGCGTTTCAATTTATTGCCATAGCTGCAAGTTTATATATTTCGCAAATATATTTCTGTGAATTATGTGTACGCTTACGGTCTTTTTGAACACCTTTTACTGACAAATGACTCCATTTCATGTTGTCCAGACAATAATCGAAACCAAGTTTTAAATTAGTAAATATTATGCGTCACACATCCGTATCCATCCATGTTTTAAATCAATAATTGTGCGATACACATCCGCCTTTTCGAGAGATTTGAATATCAAACCTTAACACACAAACAGTCGCAAGTATTATTTTTAAAACTTTTATCAATTAATGTCCAAGTTATTTTATTTGTCGAACGGCTTAAGCAAGCGAAAAATGTATTCAAAGCAAAGCCTAAGGTACTCGATACTATTAGCAGTTTGGTAATGTTACTGTAGTGTAGAGCGAGTGTCATAATATCAATCAACTTTTACCACATCCTTAACTAAATCATTAAACCAATCTCAGTGATATTCATTTAATTACAGTAATTAATGTCTATCTTGAAACGTTATATCTAGTGCTGTATTAGGTGATTGCCAAAAATAAAACTTCGTAATATCATTTATACTCGCAGTGTTCTCCTTTCGAATGTTAGCAATATTTACGGCAATGTCAGATATACTCGTAAACCTGCTCCTTCAAAATAACAAGTTTGTACTAAATGGGTATGAATGTATATCAATAAAATTACAATTTAAAAAAAATTGTCTGTCTGTCTGTTTATTCCCGCTAATCTCCGAAACGGCTGGACCGATTTTGACGGGACTTTCACTTTTTATCAAGATCTTTAAAAATGCCTACAAAAATCAAAATGCTGCCAAAAGTTACTATTCCACGCGGACGAAGTCGCTGGCACAGCTAGTTTGTACATATAACTCAGCCTATATATTTATGTCCCACTGTTGGGCACGCATTAATTCTTATGACCAATATGCCATAGAGCTAAATAGAAATTCCTATAAATACTCGTAAAAAAGCCATTTATTCTCCTACAAAATTTTTGTAACTATACTTTACGTGATACTAAACAATTATGATTAATAATAAACAATATTATCGAAATGAAACTATCATCACATTGAACTATAAATTGTATAATTCTATGTTTTTTATTTTTAATATTTAGAATATTATTGAACAACTATAGCTGTTCCGGCGAACTACGTTTCGCCATACCTAATAAAATAGTACATTATGATACGAGCGCGCTATGTCGGTTATTGCCTTAGACCATTTAGTACGTAATGAACAACGCGCGCGTGTATCATACGACGTTTTTCAACACACTTGTGAGGAAAATAAAAGATCTTGTGGTATCAATATTTTTCTGAAAATGACTGCGCTTTTTTATCAATCTTCCACTGCATGAAAGTATCGTATGCCGCCAAGTATTTATCCTTTGACTTTGGCGGTAACAAACTATTACTCTCGCTTTGCGCCTCCTTATTTATTTCCGGCGGAGTTAATAATATGGATTCTTCTTCCAGCCAACAAAAAAGGGCCAAACAGCCAAAATTCAAAACTAAATCAACCGAATATTTTAGTTTTTAAAAAACAAGTTTGTGTGAATTTTTAATAATTTATTTTTCGTTATAGTTATTAATTATTGTTTTTATATGTTTGTGTTTAAATGTCGTTGTTAATTTAATATTTAAGTAACCAGTAGTAGGCTGTTCATTTGTTTCCAATTGGCAGCCGCATAAAGTCGTGTTAAAAAAAAGTATTCAGCGAATAATTTAAGAATGCGTACTGGACATACATTTACTTTGCAATCTTAAACAAATTAGAATTTGTCGTGTTAAGATTACCGCACTTGTGCGTTTATGTAAAGTGAAAAGTACTCGTGTTTAATATACTGAATAACGGGTCTGGTAATAAGACCCACTTTACAAGTGTGATGAAAAATAGTTTACGACCTATTCTCAGACCTACTGAAAGTACACAAAAAAATTCATAAAGATCGGTCAAGCCGTTTCGGAGGAGTTTGTTAACAAACACTGTGATTAGAAGAATTTTATATATTAGAAGATATTAATTTAATTATTTTGTATAAAATAATTTTCAGCATTTATTCTATGTTTAATATTGCGTGCAGCCATATTAAAGAAATATTATTTCATATAATGTTTATTTACAAAATATAAACTAAGTAGTAGTCGCCTCCATCCTCCTCCCTAGTAGGTCTCCCCCAGTCTTCCAGTACTGCCTGTCTCTGGCTTTAGTCATCCAAGTAGGTCCCTGTCTTTGCAGGAATACATCTGTCCATCTTTTTCTCTGGCATCCTCGTGATCTTTTCCCGTCTCTAGGGATCCATTCCGTGATCTATTTCGTCCACCTATCATTACTCATCTGACATACCCCGCATAATTCCATTTTATTATTCTGAGGCCTCGTTTACGGAGACGCGGGGCGTCGCGCGTCGCGTGTGGCGTGGCGTCTCATGGCGCGTCCGACGTTTTTTCTGTTTACGGTGGGGCGGCGCGTGAAGCGGCAGTCATAATCGCACGCGTAAACACAAACATATGGCAATATACGATGTTGTTCATAGAGATGCGAGACGGGAAGCGTGGCGGCGAGCGCCGCGGTGCCCGCCGCGGTGCCCGCCGCGATGCTCTCCGCGGCACCCGCGGCGCATCTTCAAGCGTGTAGCGAAGCACGCGGCTGGCATCGCTGTCATTGAGAATTGTCGCTGCGTGCGCCGCCGCGATAAACGCCGCGTGAGACGCGGCGGTGCCATCCGCGGGCTCGGCCGTAAAAACGCGCCATTTCAAGCAAAGGCGTGTAAAATCGCTTCTTCGTAAACGCACTCATACAACGTTTGAATTCTGTGCGGGCCGCGCCGCGCAACGCCCCGCGTCTCCGTAAACGAGGCCTTATTCTTGCAGTAACATCTGTAACTTTGGTCATTTTCCTAATTTCATGGTGAGCTATTCTGTTTGTGAAACGTATCTCTAATATGCTTCATATAAATCCAATATAGAATTTCTATAGCTAGTAACCAAATACACAGCTAGAAGGGGCACTAATCCCTCCTCTTCTAACCGGCCGTTAGAAGAGGAGGGATTAATGCACTGGGATTTGCTGGCCAAGTAGGTGGGTCCTTTTCGAGTATTCCATCTCTTAGCAGAGGTATAATTGTGGTTAACTTCCTTTGTCGGCTTTTACAATTTCATCGGGGTAAAAGGTAGCGGCAACAGATAAATTCGTCACCGCACAGACTGAGGATCAAGTGCATTCTGATCATTGGCATCCTTTAGATCAGGGATTCCCAAAGTGGTCGATATCTACCTATTAATTAGCATAAGTTGTAAGTATTTTGTATCAATAAGAAAAAAACTAGAAATAGGATTTTTAAGTAATTTGGCTATGGGGATCTGAGCTATCAGTTTCAGGTGTCAGGCCCCTGCATTAGGCGATAAGTTTTGCTGTTACTTTTAAAACAGTCAAAGTTGTGACTAACGTATAATTTATAGTTTAATGTGATGACTGAAGTTTGCATGAGGTCTATTTCGACATTCCACCAGTCATCACCAATCTTGACTGATATAAATTGACTGATGCTTGCATAAGCGTGCAATGAATGACATATCGATATATCACGACAGCGTTTAACACAACCTTGAATTGACCCTACGATCACCGCAATAGCGAATCAACAGATCATCAGATACAGAATACTACCAACCTTACACACTGAAAGAGGGTGCGCGAGACATAATTTATCTCTAAGAGTAACAGAGGTTTTTTATTTTCACAAAATAAAATGTAAAACTCTTTCGGCGTTGTTACTTAGAATATTGTGTTATCGATGCAACTAAACTACTTTGAAGTATTGTGTTAATACATGCATTCCTTTTTACGTATCGACAATGCTTTTTGCATGCATGCTGAAAGTGTGACCATCCATATCATCAGTTTTCTCATAAGGGTAATTAAGAACTGTGCGACTAAATGAATTTGTTCATCTTTAACATTCTAAATCATTGAAATATGAAATTAACAAATTTTAAGGTTTACTCGGTAAAGGCGATGATATAATATATATCACAAGAAAACTTTATTATGGGCGTTTTTTCACGCACACATTTTATAAGAAAAAGACAAGTAACAAACAAGTGGTCAAAAATTTATTCGATCTCAGCGAGTACTTCTACAATGTAGTAACAGAAGCACTGGTTTTGAAATGGAACCACTGTGGACGACGTTGAGACATTGTGGAAAGTGTTTGAAATAGGAATATATCTGGCTACATAAGCAGCAGAAACGCACTCGTACAACCGGCCTTAGCAATTCAAATCGCGCGGCTGTTTACAGCTCTCCAATGACGCAGCGGAGCGCGACCCAATTCAGAACATTGGTTCAATGGTGCCAATGAATGAACGTTGTTCGGCTTCTAATGGTAACAATGACCCGGTATTGTCTTCAAACACAAAAATATACAGTATACATTATAATTATGGTGTTGCAAAATTTGTAAATCTGTTAAATATCGCTCTACGAGTATATCACGATTTAATGTCTATGTCAAGATGTAAGGATTATTGTTCAGAACTCAGTTTCAACTTAGTCTTAGAGCATTGTCCGGAAATCGTCAACCTTGTACCTGTTTTATGTCGGAAGGGTTGACATTTGAATCACTCTAGCTAACCATTCTACCCATTTGCTTCGTGATTCTACCTCATCCAGAAACTTTTCGCAGCACTCAGGGGTCGCTTTCGACCTGTATTCTTTTCCACTCTGCAATCGAACCGGACGTGAGCAACTATCTCGTTTGCCTGTCTATAAAACCTATACTATTTGCTTTCGTTGTGGATATATGATTTCAATATAATTATTTCTATAGATATTTCATATTTTACTAACAAACTTGATAAATAAAGTTGCTTAGATCTTTAGCAAGACTTGACGTAATATAAATAAATGTATACTCTGTTAGTTTAACTTAAATAAATGAATTGATCTTGTAGCTAAATTAAATTTTTCGTATACAACATTGGTACTTGTTTGTTTACTATAAGAATAATAAGTGTATAATGAATCCATACAATTTCTTAGTCATTTGTGCGTCACTGCTATTTCTGTTAAGGTCTTTTTGCCTGTTGCTTTTGACCTTACTTGATGTGTATTGTGTACATTATTGTCATATAGGACGTCCTCTTACTATCCTCGTTTGTTTTTAACAATTGAGTTATTTGGCTTCTTTGTTACTGCTGATATTTTAAAAATTATACAATACAAAATGTATACAATACAAGACCGCTGGACCCGAAAGGACCTAAAGGGTTTTAGAAGCAACTGGTGGGGAGCTTTTCCTAGACCGCGAAGAATGGACCTTCCTTTCTCCGTTCTTCGCGCAGCAATGAAATAATATAGGCTAAATAAGATAAGATTAGAATACAAAATATCTCATATACAAACAAAACTCAAGAGTTATGTTTATAACAACTCGACTACCTCCATTTGACCACCAAAACCATTTTATTACTTATCAATTAATATTTTATAGTAAAACATGTTTAACATTTTCATGGTTTCTCATCAAGTTAGGTAAAAAAAAATATCACTTGGAAAATTCTTAACGCTCTCAAGCGTATCTTTGAACCGCAGAGGGGAAAGCCAGTCTTCCAAACCATATTGTTCAATTAACAGACAGGCGTCCACGTCAGTATTTGTAATGGGGTCAATTCACTTCTCGTCCTACGCAAGTGTCGTTATGAACTATCAAAGTCAGAATTCTTGGTTCAATATAACCTTTATAGACGCTTATTGACGGAACGAACTAGTAGGTACTATAGAAAATGATAAGTTCTTAAAACTAAACTTTCAAGTGCCTACTTACTTCCAAGGAGCAGTTTGAGTATCTGCAAACACAGGCTAAATATAGATAATGACAAATTTACAGGACACACACAGATATGGCGCTTTTATACATATATTAATAAATATTTATTTATACCATATTTTATTTATACAACGGCTATAAATACAAGTTTTCATTTAAACTTTTAAAGCTCATCGGTTACACTTACTATAAAAAAGATCCTTAATTTTTTCATTAATACTTACTCGTAATATTCAACATCTCTTAGGATTTTGTCAGGTAATATTTAATATAAGCGTTGATAAATATTCATAATGATCTTTTTAGTACTTATAAATTCTATTTTCCAACTTTGATAAACGGTTACGCAATTGCTATTGTAATGTTAATGAATTGCATATAAATGAGTGCTTCTTTCGTGGTTATTTATTTTAGTAATTTAGGGGTTTACCGAATTATTTCTGATTTCGCTGCTTTCAATTCGTCGTATAAATATTTTAATAGCGTTTACAAATATAACAATGCTCTTTGCTTGCAATGTAATGAAATGTCTTATCATTTCTTTATTTGATCTTTTTCATTGGATTTTTATTCTTAACTAGTAGGCCCGGCAGTCGTTGTCCTGCCCGGCGATTACAGCGCCACCTACTGGGTCCAAATGTACTTTTAAACCTTCCCTGTAAGAATCTGTCGAGCCGTTTCTAAGTTTTAGCGAGACTAACACACAGCGTTTCATTTTTATATATAAGACTAGTGGGCCCGGCAGACGTTGTTCTGCCCGATCCCAGCGCCACCTATCGGGTCCAACTTTACGTTTAAACATTCCTTGGACCTATTCAAATACACACAGAAAATTTCGTAAGAATCGATCGAGCCGTTTCAGAGAGTTTTTGCGAGACAAACACACAGCGTTTCGTTTTTATATATAAGAAGAAGAAGAAGATTAAAGCCATATTATCTTAAAAGATCAAGTCGGCTGCTTACTAGATTGACGCTGTCCTTTTTCAACATTAGTTTTAACCAATAAAATATCATTCTTACCTACACAATATCTTTTAAAATAGTCTGAACTGCTTCCTTGCATTCAAAACTAACTAACGTAGCTTTCCATAAACCTTGGGTGTTGGTGTTTTTGTTTGTGCTTCTTCAGTACCTATCTGCATCATAAATGTTTGGCGCCGCGTAGGTACACATTTTTCTCGTACTGAGTATTGTGAAAGTGAAACCGTGATCTTCACAGCCTTGACCGTACGATTGCGTCACAGACGAAATCCGCCCGGCCATATTCAGATTAGTATTTTCTACTTTTACTTGAACTTTCGGAGAGTGAACTTTACATAGTAAGTGCAGTTGATTTCATAGTAATATTTAATGTGATAGTTGTCCGTTGTTTCAGTAGTAAAAGCTCAAAGATTCAAATAGAATTGTGTTCAACTGTACCTACTGTATGACTTTAAATTATTTCTATTTGAGACTAAAGAAATTTCCAGAAACATAGTTGTAAGCCGATATAATGGAACTGTTACCTGTGATGGGTTTTATGAAAGATAAATATTTGTCGTATTTTAAAAATTACCATAGAAAGTCGTCACTTTATGTCCTTTATTTATGTATTATCTGGCCCAAATAACTTAAATTTTCCACGTACATTAAAGAGATCTTAAAATATGAACATATTTATCCACATTTATCCACTACTATCGTTACCCGCATCATTATTTATTTCTCGTTACAAATCTCCAGAATTATCATCAGATAACGATTTGTCTTAAAATGGACCATGAAAATATTAAGTGACTGGTTTTGGGCGTAAATCACTATGTTATATCATTAAGAAAGCTCTTTTTTTATAACTGGTGCTTCTATTGTATAAGCTTTGACTTAATTATATGAAACTAATAATAACTAATGAATAAATAATATTTTGGGAATCGTGGGATATGAAAGTAGTTCCAAATGAATTAGAATTTGAGTAAGCGATGTTTATGGTATTTTTTTTATAACAAATTTAATTATGGTAGGTAAACTTTTCAATAAGAGTGCGTTTACTAAGCAAATTCTTTATATTGAGACATTATTGAAAAGACCTTGTTAATCCAACACCTACGTTTTAAGAGATATCACGCATGCATCGATGAATCCGTTTCTGTCAATTATCTAGAAATCGTTGCTCATTACAGCCTCGTAAATATCAATTAACAGTTTCATATCTTCATTCGATTCAATGAAATCTAGTGTTTGTAATTTGTAGTAGTACCCCAATAGCTCAACTTTACAATAAGTAATACTATTCCAGCAGAGCTGCAATTTACATTAGCAAGTTTCCAAAGTGATTTTTGATTGTTCAAAATGATAAGCGGTCATACTTTTTTTTCTCTTTAAGGGTCCTCTACTACCTCTACCTCGTACTCTTCTAGTTACTCTTTGATCCATTTGAAATTAAAATACTGATCAAATCAACAGTTAAGTCATTCTAAGGTATGAAATTTTAAGCTATGAGATGAAATGACCAGATTAAAAATGACGTGATACAAATCTATCATTTGGCAAATACAGAGCAAAAACAAAGTCATTTTGCAAAAAAAGTGTAGATTTAACTGCTTCTTAGTTCTCATTTTGGAGGTCGTAACCTTCAATTGAAAATATTAAGATATTGAAACGGTCACGCGCGGTGCATCGATCCACCTTAATTTTACGCCTTCTCTTTTGTATTAAAATCAACACCAGCCAGCGGGTAACTTTATATTAATTTTGAAATTTTTATATTACTTAATTTGTACTGTAAATTAATTCGAGTGAATCGTTTTATACTAATTTGGAAATTTTAATATTATATAATTTGTGCCGTCAAGGTTCTATTAACATCACATTTTCTTTGTATGAAAACCATTATCAAGGTCACAGTCAATTTTCACTTGTCCAAACAGTAGGTTGTTCATGCACGTGCGTACCAAACACAAGTGTGATTTGTTATCTTTGAGTAAGCATACTTCAGGTATGCAATAAATTACTTTGTCAGCGCCTTTAATGCACCTTTGTGACATAAACATCGAGCTTTTAATATTCAGGTATATAGTTTTGTCTCTGTCTTTTGAGTATGGGTCTCTTTCGTGCCACTGTCTGTCTGTATGCGCAGGAGTCGATCGGCCCGTATAGACTTGTAGAACAGTAAGCGGAGCGACGCTGACGTGATTGGTCGTCCTCCATGTATCGTGGTTGGCGTTTAAAGTAGTGGCGATCGAGTTATTTGTGGAAAACAATGATCCGTATAGTGTTTGAAGTTGACGTTCTCTTTCTAAAATAATTCTAGGTCCTAGTTTGAATCATGGTAATTAGTTTACGATGTTGTGGTGTTAGTGTAAAGCAGTGATGAGTTTTTTGGTTCCATGAAAGCTGCAGCTGTCTGTTCACCTGTTTTAACCCCGGGGATTTGGGACGCTTTGGGAAGTTGAATCTACTAAGGATCCTTAGATTTTAACTTTATCATTACAATGATTTTGCAAGAAATTTTCCCGTTATTATAATGTTTCACATTTTAAAACGAATAAGTAACAAAATAATATCATCGATTGAATCAGATTTTATGATACTGTTTTCGTTGGTCATGATGATAACTTAAAGCTCTATTTTGTAGTTTCAACTGGTCAAGGTTGGCAAAAGGCTAAGCAAAAGGTTTCAGTTCGCGTGCCATACTCGTATCATTTGAGCGTTGTTTTTGCTTCGAAGATATTTTAGTATGTTAATGCCGTGGACATAAGCTCTCTATACCTACTATAATCAGAGATTTAAATCGTTTATGATTCAAATCTCCGACTATAATATCTACTACTAGCCGCGAACTACGTTACGCAATTGTTAAAAAATCTGAAGAGGGCCACCCTTATCACTTAGAAATATAAAAAACAGCCAACGACCAATTCTCAGATCTACAACATATACACAAAAAAACAATCATAACAATCGGTCAAGCCGTTTCGGAGGAATTTGATAACAAACACAAACAATACTTAGTACGAGATTTTTATAAATTAAATAAATCAAACTACTTAATAGTTTAATGAATGATAGAAATTTAATTTCATCATAGACAACACGGAGTAAAAAATTACCCTATAAGAACACTAATCCGAAAATTTATTGAACCAATTCTCACAAACAGGTCTAATTGTTTCTGCAATAGCGTATTCACGCGTGATTGCTTTATTGAAATCGGTAATGGTCTATTGTTTGTGCTGTTTTTAAGTTTCTATTCAATTAGCAAATGTTCTTCAAATCGGGTATTAAAATATCAATAGCCTGATGCACAATTGTAACAATGCTAGAAAGTAGTTTGATAACATCATCCAGTAATTCTTGGATCACGTCTTAAGTTTGACATTATGACTGACTAGACTTAAAGCCCTATACTTTGTACTTAGATTATATTATTGTATTAACTATTTCTGTGACCATAGACCATACTTAATAAATTATACCTACTCATCCAAAATGATGCTATATTTAATTTAATTGAAGAAATGTGTCTTTTTGTGTTATTTTATATATCTATTATAAATGTAAATTCATTAATGTGAATATTTTTCTGTTTTATATCATAGTGCGATGTGGTTTTCGAATTTAATAATACACAATGTGAATGTACTTGAATGGTGAAGCTTTAAAAGGACAAACAATAACCATTGTGTATGCTCGCGTGAATTACCGTTACTGTCACGGGTCTAATGCAAGTCGTTCTATATTTTGGATCCCTATTAAAATCCCTTCAATATTTTCGTTAAGTTGTGAGTCAATATCTGAGTCATATCCAAAAATTTTATTTTGTACGCAGCTAGGTATATTGTTCAATATCAATGCCTTTTGTTCTTTTGTAATATTCTTTGTCAATCTAAATTTCTGTTTGATTAGATTAAAATTTTCAACGCGTATAAATTCTATTTTTTTAATCTAAACTTTGTTCTTTGGTTTCTGGACGCTGTTCTCACATATCATCGCTGGCCAGCCAGTCGAGTGGATATGTGGACCAATGAACTGGTTTCAACTGCACTCACTGATGTCTAGAAATCGTTTCCTACAAACTCGATCAAGCGTTTAATGACGACAAGTAATTAATCACAACTGCACATCTTGTATTTAATTTTGTGCCTTTACGTTTGGCTACTTATGTTTCTATTAAATAATTGTAAAACGCTATATGCTAAGTAGAGATTCACATTCACTTAGCCTCTAATTGTTACGTAACATTGATTTGCATTTGCTTTATTAAGAATGGGGACCTAGTTACAACTTCCTTGTGGCTGATGATGACTCGAAAACGTCTTGTGCAATTTGTGTTTGAATCCCGTGACGCGTCCGTTGTTACGCAGTACGATATCATTGTACAAACTTATCGTTAACATTCTCTTTTATGCAAAATCTTAGAATGCCCTGAGTAGCACAAAATTATGTTGATTGTGTACGAGATAAATATAAAGATATCATTATAAGAAGATATTTTCTGGATTGTTATAATAATCTATTTCTTGCAATATCATTTTACTGTGTCTCATAGTTTAACTTTAAGCTGTGATAAATTAAACCACCTAATTTTTTATTAATGACAGACATAACAACATCTTCCTTAGCAAATAAACCAAGTAACGTGAAAAATAGATATTACGAAGACAAAGAATAAATTTAACATGAAAATATTGCTGACTATTTCCAGGGATGATCAGGAATATACAGATGTTAAACCAGCATGAAAGTAAAACACTATCCGGGGAAAGTGGTCATGGAGGATCCGTGGCTTTCAATTGGTGATAGAACTATGGATTTAGTATATGCAGCTAATTGGGTAGGAGCAGGGAATCTCACTAACTACAATGAAAATGACAACACCTCAGACAAAGTGAGATACAATTCTATATCTAGAAGTAAATCATGTAGAGACGTTGGCCGTGAGAAAGAGTATGACAGTAAACCATATTCAGAAGATAGTGGATATTATTCATGTTATCCGAATGAAAATATATCCCAATTAGCTCAATACCAAAAAAATATCGAAGAAAAAGCACGCGCTAACAATAACCTGATACCGCAGAATAAACTAAAACACAGTTATAGTTTTAAAGATATGCCGAATGGATATAGACCTTCTACCTTAAAGCGCGTTAAGCGTAGAAATTTCACAGAATGGGATATTGATTCATTTACAAGCAATGGCAAACCACAACCCCCACAGCGAAAAGATTCTCTGAAATACGCTCACAGGCAAAGAAAAGTTGACTCGAAAAAAATTTATTATCCCTTACCAGATCCTGGGGCTGTGCCACCAGATCCAGCCTCGGAATCGTATTACGAATATTACTCAAGAGTGAGTCAACAAAACAATGATACTGACAGTGAGAAAATGAAGCAATTACAAAAAGAACCAAAGAAAGAGAAATATAGTCACAATGAAGAATCAACTCAAGACCAAATTGGTGGATTCGGAAATGATATGTATCAAATAATTAATACGATAGCAACCTTAGATCTAACACCTATTAAGTCCCGATCAGGTCAACAAAATAGTAGTAATGTGGATTCCGAGGCGGAAGATTTAGGCCTTTACATGCGGCCTATTAATGGATCACTATCTACATGCGAACAACTTCCGAAGTACACAACTCAACCAATAAATGAACGAAACGGACGCATTGAAGACGTTAAGCCGAGCTTCCGTTCTAAATCATTGAGAGTTAAGAGTGAAGGAAGGGCGCCGCTTCGAGCCTATCTTGATACCGCACGGACAGATATTTCACACAACGAGGTGACTGTCACACAGCCGAAACGAAATTTGTCCCCAATTGAACAGTTGACAATAATGCAGCACAACATGAGCAATGGAAATCAACATCCGATGGTTTCACAGGCCTCAAATGGACTTACACCTTCAATCATAGGAAAAGAAAGTGATAATCGGACTAGTAATGTTATTACGAAACATATTAGACGTGATAAACTGGGTAAATTGTATAATACAGTGAGAGTTAAAGGTGATGATAGGTATGACAGATACAATGATATTTTATCGCTTGGATCATCCATAAAACATTATAGTGACAGTCGGTTGCCAAACGGTAATGGGTCTTCGCGAAGTGCCAAAAGTTCATCGAGTGGTTCAGACTCTGATTTTTTTATACCAAGACCAAAGTTAATAGTGCCCGTTCATACATATGGAACACGCAAAAGAAGAACGGGGAACTTGTGCCAGCGAGACAGCACTGCAACTGAAGCGTCTTTAGATGCAGGTGTTATTTTAGATGTTACGCGATTAGAGGACAAAGAAAAATACCCCAACAGTAATCACCAAATTAATGAAACAGGTAAAACTATTTTAAAGATGTTTTTATTATTTATATTTAAGCTTAGAAAGATTTTCGTATGATCAAATAAACTTAAGCAATTGTAGTTGATGTCATACAATATCTAAAATCAAACACAACATAATATTTATAAATGTTCTTCTAGATTCGCTAGCTATTTACTTTTCAAACACAGATATATTAAAATTATTCGAACACTTTTTAAGTTAAATTGTTATTGATTTATGTTAAAATACCACTACCGCCATCATGAAATACATATGTATTCTCAAATAACTGACCGACTCGTATTATTAAACCTAAAAGATTTTTTAATGATGCAATATATGAGTATGTAACGTTTAGTTCTATCGTAATTTTGAAATCGTGCACCATGTTTGGTTCGTTAGAACTACTACGAGCGCACACAAATTGTTTGCACTACTTTAACGTTGGCAAACCAAACATGACTTAAATATTAATTAGATCCATCTTCGCTCTACTTCGGAAATAGTTTTAATGATGCATGATTTGTATCGTCCAATCAATATGTTAATTATGTTAATAGATTAAAGTTTATTTTATTATCTTTTTCTCGGTGGCCTTTTTGTTACGGTCAGTCGAAATTGAAACAACGCGACCTTTATTTCAGAACACGACACCAATGATGCTTATACCAACTACATATTATATTTGCTGTGCTAATACTTTGGAATTGTAAACATCGTTATTTAAACCGCTAAAACTTGTTGTCATGATCCCATGAATGTTTAAATGGGAAATCCCCATCGCGTAACAATTTTAAGCAATTTTACTTTGTCTAGTAATTTTACCAAGTCACTCATTTTAACTGAATTGTTTGACAATATAACAATATTGTTTATTTTTGAAACACAATTGAACAAATTTTGATGTTAACATGGTAGTACAATAGTGTGCCTGGGTCAAAGAGATTATTGATTATTATTATACTTGGTGTCATGGACTAACCACTGACAAATGTAACAATCGCACAATTTTTTTTGTAAAATTCATTTAAGTATACAATTTTTTTAAATGCTATAACCAGTTTGTCGTCTTTTGCTAGGCAATACCAAAATTTTTGTTCACAAATTTTTATGTGAATAAATCTGAAACTCAGGCCAGTAGTGTTACTGAAAAAATCTAGTTATTAAAGTCAATTGGAACTGGTTCTTAAGCCGATAACACAATTGACCAATCTCTTATACTTTCACCTTTTAATATTTATAATCTTATCAGAATATCTTCGAACTGGATTGGAATGACTCAATAATATTATTCTGATATAATGTCATTCACGATGTAACAATAGCTCGCCGTTTAATAGAGATTAATGATTAAAAAAGAAACAACATTTTCTGTACAGAATCCATTTATTTGAAAAAAAAATACAATTCAATATTCTCCCCGAAACATAAGGCAGAGGTGTGTAAACATCGAAGCTCACTGCCAGTTATTTTAAGTTCCATGTAATAGGGAGCCTATTTCCATTGTTCGCAAATCCTAGGCTCTAGCCTACAATTGAAATTTACCTTATCAAAAAAATTGAAAAGCTCCTTGCGAAAACGCCATGAGGCACATACAAAAATAGTTTATTTACAAAGAAATATTTAACAGCTTAAGCATACGAGTACATCAAACTGAGTGTCTTTTGTATCAAACGTGAGAATCCGAATCTGTCGAACAAGTAAATAATAAAACTCTCCAAAAAGTTTAGTATTAAAATTAATATAAAACAGTGTTGAAACTAATTTAAAATATAATGTCGATGTGAAATTAACAATGTTTTGACAAATAGTCGATGAGTAAATTCAAGTCAATATTAAGGTGACTTGACTGATTACTTAATTACTTTAAATATTATATATATATTAGTACCTAATTAATGACATCTAACGAACAGGTTTTGATCTTATGTGCTTATAGCAATTTATTGTTTATCGTATTTATACACAAATATTAAGAACAACTTCATCAAAAGAGAAAATACAAACAAGTCAATAATTTTGTAGTTGATATAGTTTTATGCAATAACGACTGAATATAGTTAGAAGATATAACTGCGTTTTTACTTCGTAAGACAAATATAAGTCTGGATTTTTTAAATTAATTTACATGGCTTAATACAACATCCTTAAGTTTCTGGAAACAGTTTTCGTTAAGTTTAAAATTCACTTGGGTATTCCAAACTAAAAAACACAATTTTGCTGTTAATGGAGGTCTGCGAGGAAACGATGCGTTTGTTTCTTATTACGACAATTCACAATAACTGCGCATTGCGCAAAGAGTAAAATTTATCAAAACATTTGTTGTTGTTTACAAAAAGTATCTTGTTTCACGGACACACAAATACAAAGAAGCTTATATTTACTTAAACTCCACTGTCATAACAAAAAAAAACCTTCGCTTAGAGAATTGTGTTACGAGAAAACGTTCCTTTAAATATAATTTGGAGTAGGCTAAACGAGTAAGGTCGTAGAAATATTAGCGATTTAACTGTTTTATAAAATAATTTACTCCGCGTAATGGTCAGTCCTAATAGTGCACATTGAATTTGAAATCTATATTCTAGGTTTTAGTTTTACATTTCTACACGATTTATGTACGATGATGTAAACTCGCAAAATTAGAATTTTAAAAGGTAATTTAAAATAAATTAAAACCAATGATATAGAATAATGTTTACCCATAAATTTGAAGTTTTATAATGTATAAAATTTTGCATTTTATCCTATTTAATCGATATTCGGCCTCGGAAGATTAGTAATCTGCGCGGAAGATATTAAAGTGCAAACGGTCTGCGCAAACACACGTGCGCTCTAAGTCTCTTCACTCTAAAATTCCGATCGATGGAATCGTGAATTGACACGATCGGAAGGAAATCAACACAGGACCCTTTCCGATGTACGGAAGAGTTCAAGATGTTTCACATTTTTGGTCAATCCAACATTGGGCTGATCACTAACAACGTTGGATTAATTTTAGCAATCGCTAGCGGAGGCCTAGCCTAACCGCGATACTGTAGTACCGACTATTGTAGCTCCTCAATTACTTCACAGTGTATTTATACGAATGATGTAATTTAGCATAGTTTCAAAGATTATATATTAAAGTAACTGCTCTTTTCATACTTCGATCAATATCCAAAATCCGGGTCAGTAATAAAGCATAGCACATAATTATCGTATTTTCAAATCAGTTGCTACAAAAACAAGCGACAATCAATTCACACGATCCTGTTTTGTTTCACACGCCTATAGCTATTAACCCTGAGCTCAACGAAGCTGAGCTCAGTCTGTTTACTTTTAAGTTTTAGCTTCTGTGACATAAAGATTAAGACTCAATTTGTCTCTTGCAGATTGAATGACATGTAAACATTTTTGCAAAGTCTGTACACGCGCCTAAGTTATGGGCGTGATAAAAGAAATCGTTTTAGTTGAACAAGCTCATTTTCGAAAACAAATTTTAATGTTCTTATTTATTTTAAATGTTACTGGATATACACTTAAGTACAATGAAATCGACCCCACCTCATTCGGAAATATCGGTATATGAAAATTAAGATTAGGCAAACAAAAACTGTAAATACAGTTTGAAAGCTTAAATTGAACTGATTTTCCCAAAAAAAAATTGGTAGGTATTTAAAAAAATGTAGTTTTCTGTTTGTAAAATCAATAAACCTAAATCTGTCACAGTTAAAAACTGGTCTAATGTAGGTTTAGGTTTTTGTTTAACAAACAGGATTAAAAGATATTATTTATTGATGGTTTGTCAAACTCTGAACCAAAGAGTATTGTTGGGTGATTTCATGGCACGTATGTGTATTATTACTTATTACACAGTTATGTGGTTATGTATTCTTATTACGATTTATTTTCATATATATTTCTACAGTTGTTCACGAAAACGATATTGATATTGTACCATTTTAGTATTTATACTGAATTCGATAACGTTAATGATCAATTTTTATTTGTTCCGTCAAAGGTGTATTGAATCCACTGTATTCTTTCCTTTTTTACAGAGGGCCGCGTGGAAGTCTCCCGGGAGAATAAATACCTCAGCACGATGGCGCCTGGAAAGGTCTTCGGAGAGCTGGCAATACTGTACAATTGCAAGAGGACAGCCACCATAAAGGCGGCCACCGACTGCCGGCTTTGGGCCATCGAGCGACAATGCTTCCAAACCATCATGATGAGGACTGGTCTCATTAGGCAAGCAGAGTACACAGATTTCTTGAAGAGGTAAGTTATCCAATTCATCTTCTGATTTTACTCTTTCGGATTTATTGTTTGTGTCTTCTGAATCAATACACGCTGAACAATTTGAATCATAATCATGCTTAGAGTCGGAAGAGTGTACGTCAGCAGTCTATATTTTCTTTGGTTATGTTTTAAAAATAATTATGATTGTCAGTGATAAAATCATCCGAATCTGATACAAGCTGCACTATTGCGAAATTGAGTTAATTTCATCTCCGTCTAATCTTAGAACTACCGATAAAACTGTAATGTCACCTAACGAACCCCATGTTTTATTTTATTAAGTTAGGATAAAACTATACATGGAATCAGTATGTCTTGAATGCGGTCCTCACCAAAAACGTTTACAGCTATTTCAGTCCCTTATTCCTCGTGGGTCATTTGTTTACTCGAGTTCGATAACCCCAGTCCTCTGACTTCATAAGAAATTTAATGGCGTGTAATGTAAACACATGCTAGTAGAATTCGACCTATTTATGCACGTGGTCTGTCAGTCGGTTATCTTGAGTAACATACGTCAGTGATGTCCGGTAGGAGTTAATGTTCAAGTCATAACGATAACGACTTTTTGTGACCATACATTCATTATAAGTAGATTTTTCATTTTTATGATATTTTAATGGAGCATGTGACGTCAGTTGGAAATTGTTGAGGTTTTTTGTGTATTATTCTACATAATAATGACATTATATAAGAATTTCTACGTCCAAAAAGTAGGATTGGATCATTAGATACTAATAATATTTTTAAAAACAAGTTCGATTCGATTAAATGGTCAAGAACTTTATTCGATTAGATTTAACATTCAAAATAGAAATACTAATACACAAAAAGAACTTGTTTATTCAGAGAATGAAATATCTACCTATTCATTTGAACATTATAAATGGTGAAGGATGTTGACCTGGAGACACTTATGCAAATGCATTGGGCGTAGCAGCCCATTCTTGAGCTTTCGTCGACCGAGACATAACCTATCTATGTATATCGACGACTATTATTGTCTGGCCGGCTACAAGTACCTATTTATAATAAGAGTGTTGCATTTATTCACCAGTAACTAAGTACCTAGATGATGTTCAATCTTATGGATGTGTAACTTCAACACGTATTTTTGTAAATTTACTATTTAATACAGATTTATTCAGAGTTTTGTTTGGTGATTGCTGTTGGTTTTCTTACAAGCATTCTAATTATGCCCCAATAAAGTAATATTTCGATTATTTTTGCAACTGTATCCGATATTTTTTCAGTAACAATACTTTTTTCTGATAAAATAAATTTCGTAATCTGATCTCAAGATGTAATAATGGTTATAATCTAAAAGTAATGTACGACAAATTACCAGAAAGATTTGGTAATTACTGTCCACCTGTCATTTCAATCAATGTCGCAATTATTTACCTATACCTATCGAACCCTAACTTCTAAATAGTGTTCGTGAAACGTGACAGTCATCAAAGTATTTATCTTGAAAATATGCTATATTCTACTTTGTTTCAATCGGAGTTGGTGTTTTTCCTTTTTTTACTTCACATTCCTTCCATTCTGTGTTACACATAAGCATTACGTGATGCGATAACTGGGTGATTACATTGTCATTTTCTTGTTGTCAGTGATAAACGATTCTATTTTTGTAGAATCTACATTAACGCCATGTCTGTACTGCGAGCTCCGTAGAGTTATTGTCGATCGACATTATATTTTCCAAATTTGCACCGAATTCAACTTCGACATTAAATGAATTCGAATTTGACATTTTTAGCTTAGTGCCGTTTTTAGTTTTAAATGTTATCTTAAGCTTTGAGAGCTTCGTGATTATTTATAATTATAACCGACTGATACTATTCTTCAATGAACACACCTTCATCGAAATGTTTGTTGTGTCCATTATACATTACACACAGTCATCATTAATACTTCTGCATTTATATTGAATCAGTAAGAATTATTTATGTGGATATTGTCCTGTTTCCTTCAATAAATTGTTGCCTATATTATTAACTAGCTTTCCGCTCGCGGCTTCGCCCGTGTTATTATTGTTTTCCCGTGGGAATTTATATTTTCCCGTAAGCAAAATAATGTGTAGCCTATTTAAGCCCGAATAATAAATTTTATAGAAATTGAAGCAGATTTTGAATATCCTCCATAAAACCCCTATTTTGCACCCTAAGGGGGTGAATTCCAATAAACCATGAAACAACTGTCCAAATTTCACGTTTCTACGATTAACGGTTACGGCTGTGCGTGCGTCTATAGTTAGGAACATCTCCTTTTATATACAATACCTATAGATAGATGATATGTCATGTTTTTATTTACGATCAAAACAATTAATCTTCATTTAAAAGGATCCATTATTTCATTGGTAGAATATTTGTACTGTGCAGATTTTTTTTTATTGTCTACATTTTCAGGAACAATTCTACATCTTGTACTCGTAGATCCTATAATGACGTCATCATTTCAATATAAAAAACCTTGAATGTCTATTTAGTACAATGTTTCAATGGAGTTTACTTTCAGTTTCAATGGAAGTAAAATAGTTTGAGATAAATTAATGGAAGTAGATATGTACTTTGGATAACATTTCATCGTCAGTTTTAAAACGCCATTACAAAGCGTTACATACAATCGAATCGGAGCCATAACAGATATTATTATTAAAATTTGTAATGAAACTAGACGATTCTTTATAAGCAATCCTAATGTGAAAATATGAAACGTGGGAATCGTTCGACAGGTATTGGCTTGTTTACATTATTATCATATAGGGAATGACGTTATTATTGTCGTGAGTTCTGTAATTACATAAAGTAATAGTGACTAATGTTTTGTAAAATATGTAACACTGAAAAGTATTATTGATTGTACGTGGCTTAATTTTTGATTTGGTTTTTATTGTTTTGACTGTCATTAATTTCGCTCTCGTGAAAAAACGTTAAATAAAAAACGACGCAATCCTGTTTTTATGGAACTAGAACTAGGCACATTATAAATCCCATGAGGTTTAAGCGCCGGGACTGTCGAAGTTTTGTATATTATGTTTAATTGAATAGATAAATAAAAAAATAGTTAACGAACAAACAGCTGATGGTAAGTTCTAAGTGGCTACAGTCGCCTATAGTAGTACATATGGTTCCTGTAAGACTTGCAAATCTACGACCCTTTCAAGGACCACAATGTGCATTGCTAACTTGTGACATCAGATGTCAAGTTACAGTATCCAGCAATTTCACTACCTGACTTACCCTTCACACCGGAACTAAGCAATGTAAGCACCGCTGCTTGGTGGCAGAAGTGGGCAAAATCAGCGATGCAAAGAATACGAATACGTATATTATTCGCCGAATAGTATGGCTGTGCACTGTGTATCCGAACGCACCTATATGCACTATAGGTTTAGGTATTACCTGTTATACCTACGCACTGCGCACAATATTATGGCGGCTGTACACTCTCGACGAGTGCTCTCGTCAAGTCTCGCCGAGAGGTCTCGCCCGAGAGACCTGTCAGCGAGTGCTTACCATGTACACTCTCGTCTATTCACTTGCGGTTTTGATCACCGAGAGGATGGACGCGTTAGAAGTCGCTTCCACTGTTTCGCTATGCACTATTAATTATTATATGTATGTACACGAATATCATCCAAAAAAAAATCAAAGAGTGGCGTTAAAGAAGATGGTGGATGGTCGCTATGCATCGAATAATAATAATAAAAACCGACTTCAAAAACACTGAAAAGTTAAAAATAATATAAGAATAGGTACAGACAACATCACGCTTCTATATTGAAGTCGGTGACAAATTTTAACACTTTCTAGGAGATCATCGTTTGGCACCGACTTCAATATAGAAGTGAGATGTTGTCTGTACCTATTCTTATATTATTTTTAACTTCTCAGTGTTTTTGAAGTAGGTTTTTATTTTTTATATAATATTTTTTATTTTTAACTTTT
This sequence comes from Schoenobius gigantellus, assembly GCA_963935595.1. Lineage (NCBI taxonomy): Eukaryota > Metazoa > Arthropoda > Insecta > Lepidoptera > Crambidae > Schoenobius > Schoenobius gigantellus. The sequence continues at coordinate 14,047,408 of OZ012558.1, forward strand.
TAGTGAATTTAATACCAGCTCACCTTCAGTGAGCTGGTATTAAATTAGCGTTTCCCTCGATTTTCATGGGCTCCCATGATCAGATCCTGACTTTGGTGACCATGGGACCACCCTTGGGGTTTACTCTATCGAATACAAAAAGAATTTTGAAAATCGGTCCACAATTGGCGGCGTAATCGCGTAACATACACACAAAAAAAAACATACGCATCGAATTGAGAACCTCCTCCTTTTTTGAAGTCGGATAAAAATATGGTTACAGAGATGATTATAAGAAGCTAATCCAACATATTTTGTAATTTTTCGACGTGCAAATACTTATTCCGATGTGAAATATTATGATTAGTACGACTCAATTCACGTGTGTTCAGAGTGGTTGCCGGCTGTGCACTGCACTGGCGAGAGTGTACATCAATGCTCTCGCCGTTCCTCGCGAGACATGCCGAGACCCTTTGACTCGGGCACAAAAAACCGACACGGGAGCGAGAGCGGGCGAGTAAGCACGAGACATCCCGAGGCGAGGCGAGAGCTACCATGTACACTCTCGCACTCGGCCTGTCTCGGGGTGTCTCGGCGAGAGTGTACAGCCGCCATTAGACAGAATGTACAAACAGAAAAAAATAGCCTAATGCCTGATAAATAACAAATTATGTATTATACTTTTCGAACAAGTATTTGTCAGTGGTAAATGTTGATTAGATCTCTTAGTAAATAATGAACTGTACGAATAATTCAGCAAGGTAATAAATAATAATATATACCATTTATTACCTTTCTGAATATTCGTATTCGTATTCGCCGAATAGCAGGTTTGATATCCGTGTTCGTTTTCGTTAACGTAGTATTCATTGCATCACAAAATACAGGTACCTGCGCAGACAGGCCCGGGCCCTGCATTGCATCGGTTGCCGCCAGTCGCTAACCCCCTGGATGCCCCGGGGGATCACCGGCCCCCTCAACCTGGGGGGGTGAGAGGGACTCGCCTTGGGCGAGTGCGCGCCGACGAGGTTGTGGTAGTTTCCGAAAGGGTTCTCATGACCTCGTCCGGCAGCGAGACGACTCTCGTCGCCGGATCCTCTTCGTCTGATGACGGTGAGGATGTGGTGGCGGTTGTCGCGCTCGCGCCAAGGCGGATGTGAGGGGCATAGTTGGGTTTTAGTCGGTAGGCCGCGGCATTGCACTCCCTGGTGGACATACCATCCCGTCTGCCAGGGACTGTGGAGAGTCCGACATAACCTCGCGCCTCCCAAGCGCGAGGTATGCGTAACGCATTTCCCAACTATATAAAAAAAAAAGGTACCTGCGCAGACGACTCGAGTACTGACTCTCCCTCTGGTTCTGAATAGTTCTGATAAGGTAGGGTAGGTACACAGTTAGTTAATTTTTAGACCAAAGGATGCCTCGTGGGGATGCGACAACGAACAAAATTCCGGACTTAGTTACAAAATCGAATGTTGAACGCAAAATGTCTTCCGTGAAATTCAGTCTTAACGGTTTTACAGTAAATTACAAAAACACGAAGTTCCAATAGCCTATGTCTGTTGTAATTGTTTTGCGGACGTGATTAATTTCTGAAACGTCACACCAACAGTAAAACAAAGCAATCGTTATACTTTGTCGCTATTACAAAAGCTGCGCGCGCGCACTTTGCGAAACTGCGTCACGTCGCGGCTCATGACATTTGAGATGTTATTCCCTTTCACTGTGCACTTACTGGGAATTCAAATAGTGCTTTTGTTGATCATTGTTTTTATAGTCAGTTACCTGACTCAATGCATTTACTAAAAACTGCGATGTTGGAACCTGATTGAATTTGTTGAAGTTAAAATGCTTTTTTAAGATTTATTATTCTGGTGGTTAAAAATATTAGGTTATATTATCTACTGCTGTTATATCAGGTATCAGTGAGAACTCAATAGCTGTTTACAGAAGTATATACAAACGAGTATAATATGTAATGTAATCATCTTAATACTACAGAATTACAGTAGCCTAGTTGCAAGCTATTTAATTCATTAGACCTTGATATTTTAAAGTCCAAGTCCAATCCAGTCCATACACATGCAGTTTTAATTTCAATTCAATAATAATCTATTTACGTGTTTTAATTTGCTGCTGATCGAATTGAAATATAAAACCTTGAAATATTATATTAATATCTTTATTAATATTATATTATGATTCATGCTAGTTGTGATTATTATCGTCATTATGTTGCTTTTCTAAAATTATACAACAACAACCACAATTCTCTCTGTTATTATCTAATAGAAGGATCTTTATAGAAATAAAATGTTGTATTGTAATTCCTCCTTTTAAAATTATTAAGGACGATTTAAGGACGTACAAAAAAAAATATTATTAAGGACGATTTCCTTATAAGGACCTCGACATACTTTGATCAATTAATATTCTATTACATGGAAATAATCGCAGATGCAGGCCAATGGTGCAAATGAGACATCGGATATCCTTCTCTAAATTAATGTCTTTATTGTTATCTGTACAAGCGGTTAGACAATTAGTTGGTTAGCCTGTTACATCTCCACAAAAGTCCAAACAATATCATTTGCCCAGTGTACCCGCATCACCGCATCTTTTAACGGCCTCCGTAGTCTAGTGGTTGAGACCATCCGGTGTTGATCTGGAGGTTCAGGTTCGATTCCCCATGGTGTTAAAAGCTTTTCAGCTTGGTTTGGTGGGTGGTATCTACCACCATTTTACCTTGTTAATAACATTTTTGTGTTCTGACAATGAATTTGAGCCAGTTCCTTGGTTTTTGAGGAGTCCATGTGAAGCTCACTACCATCTTCAGCCTTAGCGTCATTTACCATCAGGTGAGATGAAGGTCAAGAACTCCCCTGTAGTACCGGGTGCAACGACGAAATCACATTAAGGGGCATATAGGTTAGATATGAGATTGAACCTAGCCGTCTTATTACAAAACATAGTCTAAGGTTAGTCCTGGTTTAAACCAGCCCCCCTAGCACGTCCACCAAAACACGATATGATAAAGCGGTTTATCGCGGTGAACTGTCAAAATACAATAGGGTTTCGTCTTATTCTGACAGTTCACCGCGATAAATCGCTTTATCATATCGTGTTTTGGTGGACGTGCTACGGGGGCAGGACTAAGTTGACGCTGTCGCTATCTATCTATATTAACACAGGTTAATACCAAGCAAACCAAGACTAACTTTAGACCAGGTTTTGTAATAAGTAGGTGTTTGTGTTACGTCTGGAAACCCAGTATTTTCCAAGTTAATCGACCTAAAACTGAAAGCAAATACTTTCAGGTGACAACCATAGTCCAACTGACTATGGACAAGCCTCCGTCACTACGCGCTTAGGTACACTACGAAAACCGCCACTATTACGAGCGGCATAAGAACGGTCCTAAGGTCAAACAGTATAGCTTGATAGGGAGCTTACTGTACAAGATAACTATCGCGCACACTGAGAGCGTAAAAAAGCAGCAGGGCTGCCGCGCTCCAGTCGGAGTATATTGTTCTGTGCCGCGGTCTTGGCAGAGGTGTATGGGGACGTTTTGTGCGCTTTCTTGCTCTCGTTTGACTATTTACCATCAGCAACAACCTTGTCGCTCGGGCTCGTAGCGACCCGAGGTTTTAAAATTACTAATACATACGGGGTGTGATTGAGGTTGGATGCTTAAGATATTTAAAATGTCGTCTTTTTCAAGATCAAAAGAGTGCAACTTCTGTGCGTAGTACTATTATCTATTCTGTGCAATAGAATTTACACAGAAACAAGGTATGCTGATGTAGGGCTGTCGCACTTAGGATCAAAAAAACAATTTAGTTTGTAGAAAAATGTAACTTGATTAGCCGCAATATTTTTGGGTACAGAATCTCCACTTTCGATAGATAGCATACCCATAAATCGACGGCCCCCACGTATACTATCAAAATTGAAAAAATGAAATTTTCGTTTACTTGTATTAATAGCAACTAGAGATAAAAATCTATAATTCTATATATAAAATATGTGCCAATTTTAATACTTTCAACTGTTTTTCAATTGAACAGAATCGAACGTGCATAAAACTAAACTTAGAATCACTCTCCTGTAAAGTAGAGGATTTACAGTTTCGATAGTTTACGTGGAAACCATCGAAATATTTATTTATTTATACGGTAAGAGGATGGTAATACGGTAATTGGATTGGGCAAATGATACATATCTGGACTGAGTCTAATGATTAGTATAATAACTAGATGGAAAGAAGAATATAAATTGCGATTGAAGTTTTAAATTCTTAGAACTTATTCTTTATCTTTAAATTCGAATGTATATCCTTAAATATGTTCTAACGGGAAAGTTTCAATGGACCCATATTTGCTTGCAGCTAATATGTGAGCGCTTTCTATTTGATTCTACTAGGCTCAACTCCAAATATAAAGAAACTATCGCGTCGAAATTCAAATGAGAATTTGAATATTAACGTCAACTGCTAAAGGGAAACTCAATAAGTTTGCCTTGCAACTTTTACCACTTAACCAATACCAGCTTCGTCACCTCTCGTAACTTTTAATAGCTCACTAAAATTGGATGTGCCATAAATGCTTCAATTATATCGTCATTAAACTCTGTCAATGGAATATGGGTTAAAATGCGGTGACCGAGAAAAACTCAATGCTTAGCAATCATTCCTGTCAAACACCATGGCCGACAGTTACATACTTACATAGTTGAGGACGTTTTTCTTTTTATATTGTTAATGAAAGCTTAACGTCGTGTTACAGTAATTTTGTAAGATATGGATATATGGAGTACACTTTGATATTGTTGTTTTATTGTAGAGGAATTTTAGTTTCCTAATGTATTCTACGTACGTTTCTTTTTAATAAAATTTATAACAGTCAAATTAACATTTGTTATCTGTCGAAGTTATATGAAAAATATTTCTATTTTACCATTTATAAACCGATTTAAACGAACTTTAGAAAAAGTTCAAAGGAGTTGTATCAAAGAGTTGTCATAAAATAAGCGTTAAAATTTTACTATGGATTTTTTTTATTGTAGTTCAAGAATTTACATCTGTGTGAATTTTAAAACGTCGAATTTGTTTAACAAATAAAACTCTCATTAATATTCCTCGTTCCATATAATCTACAATTTCATGGACTTGTAATCATTGCCTTTAATAATATTTCATTATGACTGTCAGAGGTTCGACAAATAATAATTCTGTTCTCTACATGTCTACAACCAACATTAAAAGTTCAAGCGTCATTAAATTGATTTTAAGTCAAACCTGTTTCTCCGGGAGATTGGGTGTGATTCATTCGAGGAAGCCGTTTCTACTTGCGCGCATTGAGTAATCATAATCACGCTCACTTTCGGTAGGAATTACTTTATTTACAGGAAATACCGTTTAAGTGCGTAGGTACATACTATAAGATGAACATTATCTTGAATATTTTACGTCATCGTGAGCTTGTTACAATATCAATACAAAATTCATGTTATCATGGAGTAGGTATACAAAAAATCACTAATTATAGCTGCCATGTCCATTCCGTTTAATTTATACTACCCTGCAGGCCTATTATGGATCTTTCATTGTATGACATGGTATAAATTTTGAGATAAAAAAGTCATGAAATGCTTCATTTCGTATTACCTATCTCCAATGACATCATCACTTTGGCATAATTTCAATGATATCATCATGATATAATGAATGAATGATAAAAAATATGACCGAAAGTCTTATTTTTCGTTTTGCAAAATGATTTCATATGATATCATTTGTAAACATTGATAGTGATCACAATAATGTCCAGGCTACACAGAGTTGGATTTCCGTAATCACTTAAGAATTTGTACAAGATATGCACATTTTTTAATAATCTGTTATTTACACCTTTGTTTCTTTTTTCGACCCAAAATAAACTATGCCTTGTGCAGTATTTACGGCAAGTAAAGAATATAACAACGCCAGATTGCAGATTCCATAACGCATGACAGACTGGGTGGCTTTCTAATCGCTGTGCCTATCTTTATTGTTGCTACTGGTTCAGTGTTCACCGTTTCGTGTCGTTTTTTTACTTTTACGTTGGTCTTATGTTTTTCTAAGTATAATGTTATATAAATTGTTGTTTGTTGGTCAAGATAACACACAGACAATTACGTTTAGCCACTTTCTTGTGCTTTACTCGCAATCTGAACAGCTTTCGAAAACTGTCGTTTTTGATGTGTGTTGTAAAATTTAAAGTTGTGACAACTCGAGTTGTGAAATCAGTATGACAGTATCGAGAGATTTTCCAATCCAATTTCAATACTAATTAAAGCGCTTCTTCTCTTCCAGTGTACCTATTTTCAAGGACCTTCCGGAAGACACGCTTATTAAGATATCAGATGTATTGGAAGAAACACATTACCAAAATGGAGACTACATCATCAGACAAGGCGCTCGGGGTGACACGTTCTTCATTATATCTAAAGGACAGGTAAATTAAGTAATTAATATAACATTGCTTACAATTACTAATTCAAATCAAATCAAATAAATTTATTTAGTTTCACAAATATTTACAGCAAAGTTTGGCTGAGCTAGAACTATATCGTCTACGAAGTGCTTCTTATTAGGTTCTAAGAAACTTATGTATCATCTAAGTTTTCTTATGGTAACGAATGATTCTCATATAGTACTAAATTAGTATAAATTCAATTTTAAAAAACTTTTCTGTCAAAATATTATTAATTTAGAATATTGTAGTACTTTCTAACTACAAAATATGTAGCTAGAAACAGGAAATTTAATCGCCAGTAAAAAAATAATATACCTAATACAATTTATTTAATAGTTAAATAGCCATTTGCACTAACCTTTAGAACTATCTTAAGTGGCATGCTATCATATTCTTTTCATTGAAGACAAGAAGTGACAGCATTCTTCTTAGGATTGTCTTAGCTAATATTTAACTATTTGCGGGTTTCTTTGCGTATTTTATTGATAAGTCGTGGTTTATAATTGCACCGTTACCATCGAAAATACGATTTCATATTTTCTAGACATTTATTTCGATGACATCGTTATATTGAAAAACCAGTTGAGTAAAGCTATAAGTGTGAGAGGGGTAACAATCCCACTTTCTTTTTATGTCTGTACATTCGATATTAGTTATATTCTGTTTTTGTAAACATTGAATGCCCAAATGACGATTAAATGTTGGTTAACAATAAATAGAACTACGTAACGATGGTGCGGAAATTCAAAAGTCGGTTTTTAATCTATTCACTCGAGTGAAAAAACAATGAAAACAGATATTGCCATGTATTACATTTCATTCTCTCATTGCATCAAAATCTGTGTAGGTAATAATTCGATTTTGTGAAATCCACCCCTACAACTATTTTGTAAAAAATATAGAATTAATCTATACTAAAGAGTGTGTTTGTTTGTTTGTTTGAACGCGCTAATCTCAGGAACTACTGGTTGGAATTGAAAAATTCATTTTTTGTTGGATATTCCATTTATCAAGGAAGGCTTTAGGCTATACAAGGTTATTTTTTAATTATCACAAAAAAATTGTGTACTTGTGCAAACAAGCAAACTGAACAACTTTCACTATGGGACCAACTTTGAAATCGCAAAAAAATCAGCTGTTCCATACATCTAGGTACAGTGAATGTTGAACATTTATATGGAACAGCTAATTTTTTTTTGCGGTTTCAAAGTTGGTCCCATAGTAAAAGTTGTTCAGTTTGCTTGTCTGAATAAGCACACAATTTTTTTGTGATAATTAAAAAATCAACTTTTATAACATCATGATATGTTATTTTCGGACATCCACGCGAACGAAGTCGCGGGCACAGCTAGTAGGAAATAAATGAAGGTGCACTCACTTTTTGGATTTACATAATTATTGTCTATTTTAATCTCCAAATCATTTATATTACAATATTTATATCAGATGTAGATTTCGAACAATTTACATAATTTTATTGTGTAGGCGAAACTCATTTTACTATCAAATGTATTTCATGTCTTTTCTTATATAATTCGATATGAAAATATGAAATTGTCTTTCGTGTGTTCGTTCACTAAATAATGAGAAGATTATTTGCTTTTTACTATCTCTCCAACTACTGAATAATTAGCACGCTGCCGCTGTTCTCTTCACAGCAGCGACAATTATAAGCCTTTATTTATGATAGTTTCACGGCATATTATAGTTTCGAGCCAGACGGTGACTGTAGAAGCGGTTTACCTTGGCATTTGGTGTAGTGTATATTCTGTAAAGCGCAATGTGATTGGCGAATTTATTTTCGCTCACACATTTTTCTATAGTCTAATTAGTTTCTTAAGACGATCCATATGACGACCCTTTCATATGCAATGGGTTGATCAATTATTTTCGATCTTCTACCAGTGTGAGAATCTTTTCACCACTATCACTTTTTCGGATCCTATTGTTGATGCCGGTATAATTAATAAAACAGGTATTACTAATACTTTTGCAGCGCATAAAACCAACTTCATTGTTAAACACAGTTAAAAGTATGACACTATTGTGCATATATGCAACAGAGCGCACAGTGAATGACGTCTGTCGGCAGTTGATGCGAAAAACACAGAGTTCGACACCATCCATTCATCTGTTATTGTTGGTTAATGTGACTATATTTTTTCCGTGCTCGCATCTGCGTGGATTGAGGCAGTAGAGGCCAAAAGCCCAAGCTATTGTGCCCGCAAGGTCAGCGTACCGGCGCGAGCGCAAGATTACGAGTATGGTATTATGAGGTCGAATTTATACACCTCCATGAGAACAATCGACCACTGATGTTATGTTTGATGGATTCGCGAAAAGCAAATTGGTTCCTACTTTCATGGACCACGAGCGCTGCAGAACCTTTCTTTCAAGACATTAATAGAACAACTACTAATGCATTCCTAATTGGGACTATAACGAAATGTGAAATTTAATTCTGTATTGCTGCCCCGCATGTCGCAATCATCAAGGTAATAGTAATTAAATACGTTCATGGCGCTACTTCTAGTAACAGTAAAGGCCCTGACTGAAAAGTTACGTTTCTGTTTTTTTACTGTCTCTGTCGTTTTTCTTGTTTGTTATTTGATCTTGTTTGTTATAGAATTTTGAGAAAAATGGTGTTTCCCAATATTGTATAAAATTACACAATAATAATAATTGGCTTTCTCCGTAAATATTATAGTTATATATGCAATGTAGTTTTTACGATAGTAAGTCCTGCGTAAGTGTTCAAATTCTCTTTACAATAGTGGACGGCAAATTCGAAATTGCGAAAATGTGAAATTATCAAATGAACGACAGAGAAAGTACAATTATCGACGCAATTGTGGCTCGTAACGTAATTCTATGAGGCTTGTATCGAATGCGATGACATTCTATTTTTCACGCGTAAATATTGATCAAATGAAGATAAAAAAACATTTTTTTTTTCATTCAAATCTTTATTAAAAATATGGGAAACACAATTATATCTGCCTAAGGATTCACACCGTTGTCATCATTTTAAGTATCTGCATAGTTTCAAAAAATATTTTTAGTATATTTGGTAGTGTAATCTTGTGTGTATATATTTACTACTTGCATTAATTGCAACACACTCGCAGGTTGACTGGTGGAAATTTTTATAAGAGACTAGCTGTGCCAGCGAACTACGTTTCGCCGTATATTTTTTACCCGTTTTTGCAACATTTGTCATTGATGCTCAGCTCCTATTAGTCGTAGATGTTATGTAGCCTAAAACCTTCCTCGATAAATGGACTATCCAACACAAAAAGAATTTTTCAACTTGAATCAGTAGTTCCTGAGATTAGCGCGTTCAAGCAAGCAAACAAACAAACAAACAAACTCTTCAGCTTTATAATATTAGTATAGATAAGTCCACCTTAGGGAGCGAAATTTTCAAAAATATTTGTTGAAGATTTGTTGTAATTGTATGCAATAAAATATTTATGTATTTTAGAAGAATACACATTTTGTTTGATTATTGGCATTTTGTTCAAAAGCAACATTAGATAAACTCGCGATCCGTGTTATTATTTTCACAGTGTCCAGTTTATTTTGCCTTCGGCGTCGTCGGTTACTTAACACTGCGTTATCTCATCCATTTCTTTTGTTGTCTCATTTCATCGGAAGGCTTTATTCTGGGTCGCTTATTTAGCTAACGAGATATCCGGATCTTTAGGTTATTACGTGGTTACGTTACGTGCGCACAAGTTTTAAGCGAATGTTAATTACTTATATTAACCCGGCGTCTGTGTGGTAGAAAAATAGAACGAGGACTGTAAGGTGGGTCAATATGACCCAGATATTGAATCACGTCTAGTTTCTACTGATTAAATAAAAATTAAGAAAATGTCTTCTAAACAAGACAGTTAATTATTAAGTACCTTTTACTATTTTAGTGAAAAACTATGGTAATAGGCTAGATGACAAAATGTATTGCTTTAATAGAAGCTCATTCATACAATAAACAGAAAGAAAAAGTCGGTTTTCGAATAACTATAAAAACAACCAAGATATAAGGTATTAAAAAATGTTCTCCATCTCTTTCTAGCAAAACGACAATTTACATGGAGTTTATATGACCGTACTAAACAGTGACGTCACGGTTGTTGTCGGATCTCTCTGTCTAATCGCTTTCAGATTAACAACTTAAAATGCTTGTATCTAATGTATTTCTAAGCCGATTTTAATTCTAATTTCACAGGACTGCATCTTTTTCTACGGTATTTTATTATTTAATTACAAAACGTAAACATTAGAATTCAGTCATCATCCCAATTCAAGTAGTTTTTCATAAAGGTCATAATTTTTCATTTATGAAATATCAACTTCTGAATTAGTTTTAAACAATAAATAAAAGTGAAACTTTTTATCACTATCCTAATTTTTAAATGCTTATTAATGGATCTTTTGGAAACTAAACGTCAAATTAAAGTGATTTCTTAGAATTACATAATTACTATCAGTGCGTCTACACATATAAGAGAATAAATATTGGATAGTCAGCTCTAGGCATATGAAATTGTGGCATATTTGACAGTGGTACTCGCACTTTCTTGGTACTTTCTTGTCACTTTGACTGCGGATATGCTTGGCATCGTTTTTGATCACCAATTTCTTTACCAAATTCTATTGCGCAACCCTCGAGATAAGCATTTGAGCACTTGCTAAGTCGTATTATTATAAAATTAGTCTTTGTAATTGGTCAAGTGATTACTTAGAAGATTGAGTCTTATGTGTTTCAGAACTTCATACTGTATTATGTTTGATATTTTATTCAACAAAAATAATAAGAAATTTCAAAATTAAAGTGTAATGACCAAGTAATTGTGTAAAAGTAATTGGCACAAAATAGTGGCGTGGTCTGTAAGGTTGGGTCATATCGACCCTTTTGCCGTTTTGCCGCATATAACTTTAAGTGCAGGCTCACACCGACTAAACAGACTTTCTCATAAGAGCTATCGAGCTGATAATTTAAAAGCTTGGAAGAATTAATTTTATTTGAGATCTAATTTCATATAATAGGATACATATTTTTTGATTAGACTATCTAAGCTAATGCTGTAGACGTTTGGGACTTAATTTCGGATCTAAGATATGAACTAACATTGTATGATACAAATATATTTATATCTTCAACATATTTACATAAAAGACAGAAAAGAAGTTTGTATTGCTATATTTTGATAGATGGATTGAGAATTGATTGATTTCAAAGTTAAACACTTAAAATCTGCCTTATCTAAATGTGGATGTCATTCGATAGCACTTATAGATTCTTCACTTAAAAATCGTCTGTGAATCGTTAATTTTAATTTAATTTAACAGTCTTTTATTTGTGTAAATATTAGATAACGAAAAAATACACAGATACTTGTTCAGTCAAGCTTCAATGTGCGACTATGTGAAGTAAAAGACAACTTTCAATGCTAAATAAGTGCCCCACATTTTATGGCCACATAACGATCCTACCAAACTAGCTAGATACAATTTTTTATAGTGGTGGTTAATTATGGTGATTAATTTATACCTGTTCTTAAAAAAGTTGTTTGCCCATTCCAGGTCAAAGTTACGCAGAAACATCCCAACGGCAACGACGAGAAATTCATTAGAACGCTTACGAAAGGTGATTTCTTCGGCGAAAAAGCGTTGCAAGGGTATGTATAACTTTATTCAGATTGGTGTTTTTCCGAATCACAAGCACATTCCAGGCTATTTGTTTGCAAGGTGATTGAAATTTATTTTGACTAATATATATTATATACTTTTTGTCAATCGAGTTATAATGTTTCTTTCGTACGAATTCTGCAATATTATTTTATATATTAAAATATTTATAAAATATATACCTCATGTGGTAAAAAATTACTTTGTTGCATCATTTCAGTGTGGCCACCAAATAAATGTGTGGCCCAATCACTTTGTGTGTTGTTGGCACAGACACTAGAATATTAAAAAAAACATCTTTTCTGTTCCAGGGACGATCTTCGAACAGCTAACATAATTTGTGACTCGCCTGAAGGCTGTACCTGTCTGGTTATAGATCGCGAAACCTTTAACCAACTCATCTCCACTCTAGACGAAATTCGCACCAAGTACAAGGATGAGGGCGATAGCAGACAAAGGTAAGAACACAAAAAAAAATATTCGACGTGTGATTTTAGCTACATTTGTGGCAACACATAGGTACATTTAGTGTTACAGCGGGTGAAATGTTGTAACCCATGTTGCCAGAGCTAACAGTATAAACAGCATCATTATTCAGTGTGTTTATTTCTAAATCAATTTATAATATGATGTCAACATTTATTACAAAACAAGAACAATAGCAGTTACTATAATGTTATCAATTAATACCTACGTTCTTATCATTGCGTTGAAAATCTTGCAATTGGTATTGCTTATTGGTATAAAGACTTGGTAAATACCAATTAATTATACTACTAGGTATAGCACGACATACGCATCTATCTCTGTGACTATGGGTTCGACAAGAAATTAGTAATCTTCTAAGCATTCAAATAAACTTACGCAAAATTCCCATTTGCCGCCTTATAAAATTATGATGTCACAAATTCACAATGAACAAACAAGTTACAATTTCATTGTGTTGCTCGCTACTTATCTTTTTGCCAGCAGAACAATTAGGTTTTCGTACACAATCACAATAGACATATGTCTTGATTTCACTGTATGTAATAACTTCTGTTTCTTTTTGAATGCAAACGCTTACGAGGATCTCATTACAAAGCGGTAAGTGAAGCATGTAATTCCAACACTTTCAAAAATCCATAAAGAGTCGATATCAAATTGCAATTAGACACTGGAAGTAATTGATGGTTGCTAACTTTCTTCTTTGACGTGGAAAATATAGATTAACCGAGGCTAGAGTCGCAAAAACGCAATTCCCAGGTTTTTATCTATTCAGGTTCAATAAACACAATAGCAGTTAGTAATAAACACGTTAAACAAAGACATTACAATTAAAATTGGAATCATGTCAAGAAAGTTGTATTGGACCTGAAGAAGTAATAACTCTCTCAGAAGATGTTAAGTTTGTCACATTTTCTCGAGTGAAAGGGAAACTTTTTAAGAAATATGCGATTGTCTGAGGTGTCATAATTCACGATGTCTGTTAATTTCGTACACACTGTAGTTAGTCATGATCTTTACTAAGCACTCGTAAAGCGCGATTTGTCCATTAATATTAAAAGCCAAGAATTGAGAAAAGTTTATGAAAAAAAAAATTGTACATACAATGTATGTACAAAATGCACTTAGTTTTACGAGTGGGCTTGAGAGTTTTATTGCTCAAATATTCTATAAAGTTCCTTCCATATTTGGGATTTTTATACACCTTGGATATTATGAACACGCTACATTAACGACATGGCCAAATGTATATGGTCAGTTTTAGCTACATTTTTAATGGAATACAACCATTTCAAGAAATGGGTGGCCACATCACGAAAGGGTCAATTTTACGTTTTGGCCACGACATATACTTATACGAGTATTTACCATAATATTTCTCATTTTCAGGTTAAATGAGGAATTTGCCCATTTGCGCCTCTCAGATTTAAGAATAATTGCAACTCTAGGCATCGGAGGCTTCGGGCGAGTGGAGTTGGTCCAGATTCAAGGAGACCCGAGTCGTTCGTTTGCCCTCAAGCAAATGAAGAAGGCCCAGATCGTTGAAACAAGACAGCAACAACATATCATGTCGGAGAAGGAAATAATGTCTGAAATGAACTGCGAGTTTATTGTAAAGTTGTTTAAGACGTTCAAAGATAGGAAATATTTGTATATGCTTATGGAGACTTGTCTTGGTGGTGAACTGTGGACAATATTAAGAGACAAAGGTGAGTTGTGAATCATGTCTGTACTGTATACTGAAAACTTAAGAATGATTTAAATATAGAAAAGTATGACAAATTGTATTCAGTGGATTCTGTTTTCAAATGCTTTGTACTTACATTGTTACAGGGCAATTTGATGATGCCACTACACGATTTTATACTGCATGTGTTGTTGAAGCTTTCCATTATCTACACTCTAGGAATATAATTTACAGGTGAGCCTCATATAAAACTAACTTAAATCCTAGAATTGATAAACAGATATTTGTTTTCTTTTTTACTTCGGACAAATATGATTTCAAAACGGAAACATTGAACTTTTTAGGGATCTCAAGCCAGAGAACTTACTGCTAGACTCGAAGGGATATGTGAAGTTAGTGGACTTCGGTTTCTCGAAAAAACTGCAGGCCAGCCGTAAGACATGGACGTTTTGCGGCACTCCGGAGTACGTTGCTCCTGAGGTCATCATGAATAGAGGTCATGATATCAGCGCGGACTATTGGTCTTTAGGTAAAGCAGTTATTATTTTTATTTGATTTGTTTCTAATTTAAGTTTGTGCAGAAAATAAAATCGTATGAGTTGTTCTAAAAATATAGATGTTTTAATAGGTACATTTTTTTATTTTTAGGTGTACTCATGTTTGAACTCCTAACTGGTTCGCCACCGTTCACCGGTGCAGATCCAATGAAGATTTATAACAAGATTCTGAAAGGAATAGACGCTGTAGAATTTCCTAGGTGCATAACACGGAACGCAGCAAATCTCATAAAGAAGTTGTGTCGCGACAATCCCGCTGAACGTCTTGGTTACCAACGGGGAGGAATTACTGAGATACAGAAGCACAAGTAAGTTGATTTCATATCTGATACTGTTTTCGTCAATATTGAAGAGATCGTTGATAATTTTGCATTGAGTATAAGCATCGTTGATCATGATGTTGGCTTGCCTAAGCTAACAAAAAGCATACATCGCGAGCAAGGTCAGCTGCGATGTACAATGACTTATGAATATTTCACTAGATGGCGCTGTCGTACTTCTACAACGCGGTTAAGAAATTGTCAAACTGCTTCTATATATACTCGTCGAAACTTAACTGTGGTATCGCTTCTCGGCCTTTTGGCTAAGATCAAAGTGTAGTATCTGTTCTTTTCAGCTTAATATCTGAAAGTTCCCTCACTGAGGGACCAGTATATTAAACTGATTTTTGTAAATCGACGAGATGTTCGGGGCTCGCTCCACTCTCGTCACGGGTCGGCCCGGCATTGCAGTGCCGCCGGGATCGGCCCACCAAAAGTCCTTAAACAAATTAATACTAATGATTATTACTAAAGTGAGCACCGATAATAAGTCGGCTGCGGCAGTCTAACAATGTATTGTTGAACTGTGGCTGCGGCCTGCGCTCGGCATCGATGAGATATAATTCTCCGATCACAGTCCAGTATACAACAAACATGAATAAGTAATTTAAAGAGTCGTCCAAAAATATGTACTTATACGACGTCATTCTGTCGCTAGTTAATTTTCCCCTTCAGTGGGTCTAGCACGCAGGAGAATCGAAAACCGAATCGAGGAGTTTGTATGGCAATTTTATTAGCGCCACGGCGGTGAGTAGCAGAACTAATAAAATTGCCATACAAACTCCTCGATTCGATTTTCGATTCTCCTGCGTGCTAGCCCCACAGGTTTAATTGCCGTGTCTTGTGACGGGTTATGCGCGCTTCGTCCCATTCGCACTTTGTCCCGCATTCGCAGTTTGTACCATTAGCGCTGCAACCTATTCGCACTTGATCCCATTCGGGGTTAGTCCCATTCGCAGTTTGTCCCACGTAAGTAGTTTGTAAGGGAAGATGTGGGTTTATGGACCATATTGGGTTTAAAAAAATTCAACCAAATTATAGTAAATTAAGCATCCAAATTCGATAAAGTAAAATAAGTATAATAATAAAAACACTTCTCAATCAACTAATAACAGTGAGTATACAATCAGTAAATATTTTTAATCAAACATGGAGTTTACAGCAACTACAGCGGGGTTCTTTATCTTTGGACGACTTTATGAATTAAGTTATATTTTTACAGTTAGTTAAGTAACTTGTACCTACGTGTGACTTGTAGATTATATTCAGCAGGCCAATTATGGATCTTTCATCGTATGACATGACAAATTTGAGAAAAAGAAGTCATGAAATGCTGCATTTCGTATTACCGATCTCCAGTGATATCATCACTATGGCATAATTTCAATAATTTCATCATTAAATAATGAAAAAATTATCAAAAATCTGACCGGAAATCGTAGTTTTCGTTTTGCACTATGATATCATATGATATCATTTGCAAAACCATGAGATCGGTAATAGGCCCTCTGAATCATGACATACTCATTGTATGATATGTCTAATTATGTATCCATGTTTGATTGAAAATATTCACTGATTGTATATTTGCTGTTATAAGTTGATTGAGAAGTGTTTTTATATTTTGCTTATTGCAATGCTTACTTATCGAAATTGTATGTTTTATTATTTACTATAATTTGGTTGATTTTTTATGAACCCAATATAGTTCATAAACCCACCTCTTCCCTTATAAACTACTTGCATGGGAAAAACTGCGAATGGGACTAAACGCGAATGGGACCAACTGTGAATGGGACTAAACGCGAATGGGACCAACTGTGAATGGAACTAACCGTGAATGGAACCAGGTGCGAATAGGACGAAGTGCTAATAGGACAAACTGCGAACGCAGGACAAAGTGCGAATGGGACGAAGCGCGCATAACCCCTTGTGAGTAGCCTGTTTGCGTTTCATAGACTCAAAGTTCTGATCCTGTAGAGTGCTCTTCGAGATTTATGAATCTATCCAGGGTTGCCGAAGTAGTAGTTTTCAAATCGCCCATTATGGCCATACAGGTCAGTCTATGGAGTCTCCCTAGTAGTTCCCTGCTGGACGTGAACAGATTTATTCTTGGCTACCAGACAATAGGTAAAGGTATTACCATAAACGATGACTGGCAGTATCTATCATTATATTAAAAACCTAATATAGTATTTCAGGTTTGAGATCCCACGTATTACCATAAGTAGATCGGCGCATGTTGAATGATTTTGAATATTGAGAGCTCTACATGTTCCTTCGACGTTAGTTTCTTATCTAGAGTGACTCCTAAATATTTCACCTTTGTGAACTACATCCCAGTGCCGTATAGTTTTTAATTTCTCATGTTGTTGAGCTTCCTCTTAGTCATGATCACTGTCTTTTTCGGATTAGTGCTAAGGCATTTCTCCCTGCACCAATGCTTAACCTTTTGTAGTGCCCCCTGTATCAGACTGGCAGCTTGCCGTTGGCCAAGATGACTTGTCATCGGGCATAAACTACTGTGTTCCGTGGTCCTTTATTCAGTTCTTCGATTAATAGTTTTTTTAACGAGACCAAAGAGTGGGACACCAATGCCAAAATAGTAAGATAGAGGACTCCTCCCGGAAGGAATCCTTTGGTTGTTGATGCGCTTGCAGAACGGCTTGATTACCGACGGAGAGGAATCACTGAGATACAGCAGCACAAGTGTTTTTGTCCATATTGATGAGATCATTGATAATTTTGCGTAGAGTATAAGTATCATTGATGATGATGTTGGCTTGCCTACGCAACCAAAAAGAAACGTTGCAAGCAAGGTCAGCTGCGATGTACAATGACTTATAAATATTTCACTAGATGGCGCTGTCGTACTTCTACAACGCGGTTAAGAAATTGCCAAACTGCTTCTATATATACTCGTTGAAACTTAGCTGTGGTATCGCTTCTCGGCCTTTTGGCTAAGATCAAAGTGTAGTATCTGTTCTTTTCAGCTTAATATCTGAAAGTTCCCTCACTGAGGGACCAGTATATTAAACTGATTTTTGTAAATCGACGAGATGTTCGGGGCTCGCTCCACTCTCGTCACGGGTCGGCTCGGCATTGCAGTGCCGCCGGGATCGGCCCACTAAAAGACTTTATTCAAGTTAGGAATTCGGAATGTTCCAACGCCACTCAGTAGTACTCAAATAATTTTTCAACACTATTATATGAGAACTTCTGAAGTATCGATACTTAAGGAATTTTTCATTATGAAAACTAGGGTTTATGCGCACTTCGTCCCATTCGCACTTCGTCCCGCGTTCGCAGTTTATCCCATTAGCACCTCGTCCTATTCGCGGTTAGTCCCATTCGCAGTTGGTTCCATTCGCGGTTCGTCCCATTCGCAGTTTGTCCCACGCAAGTAATTTGTATGGGAAAATGTGGGTTTATGGCCATATTGGGTTTTTAAAAATCAAGCAAAATATAGTAAACTAGCTGTTGCCCGCGGCTTTGCTCGCGTAGAATTTGATAATATTTTCAGATTAATTTAAAATATTACGTTAATTTAAGACCTCTTTGTACCTACGAAGTTTTAAAAACCTACACCTAATTACTTATATACCTAACGTTAGAAAATCTAAAAACCTCTACCAATAATTATTTTACCCCCTTACGAGTAGAATTTCCATAAATGCTGATATACATATTCATTTAATTGTCAAAAATGACGGACTTCCAGACTATCTTAAAAAATGACAGACTCCCATACTAACTTTCAAACCCTATTCCCCCCCCCCCCCCTTAGGGGTAAACATTCCAAATTCCTGCCTTATTGGGTGTCTATAAAACCCCCCTTCTCACAAAATTTCATGGCCCTAACTTTAATAGCTTACGCTCGGCGACGATGAATCAGTCAGTCAGTCAGGACATGTTATTTTATAAGTATTGATAAAAAATCCAACATAGAACAACAAATGCGCTCGAAGCTTGGCACCGTCGTATGAATAGTCGCATACTTAAAAAATCTAACTCGTTTTTGTTTCTCTTCAAATTACGCCAAGAAGGAAAATACTGGGACAAAATTATTTGAAAAAAACCTTTTTTACAACGAAAAATGGAAAAACAGAAAGGTTATAGATATTCGTATCGTTTTGATATAAAATATAATAAACTTTTACAGAAATTACAGCGGAGTCCTTTATCTTTGCATGACTTCAAGAAAAAAAATATATCTTTACAGTTAGTTGAGTAACTTGTGCCTACACGTGACTTGTAGATTATATTGAGAATTATGACATACTCATTATATGGTATGTTTGATTATGTATCCATGTTTGATTGAAAATATTCAGTGATTGTATATTTGCTGTTATAAGTTGATTGAGAAGTGTTTTATTATTTTGCTTATTACATTGCTTACTTATCGAATTTTAATGTCTTAATAACCATAATTTGGTAAATTTTTTATAAACCCAATATGGTCCATAAACCACATCTTCCCATACAAATTACTTGCGTGGGACAAACTGCGAATGGGACCAACTGCGAATGGGACAAAGTGCGAATAAGACGAAGTGCTAATGGGTAAAACTGCGAACGCGGTACGAAGTGCGAATGGGACGAAGTGCGCATAACCCAAAAACAAACTTACTCCAGTAATAGTTAACACTTTGTTCAAACGTGTAATATTTTTTTCGACTCAAACTCCACTTAACAATTTTTTAACTTGTAGGATTGACGAAAGCGAGACGACGCGACGGCGCAAATTTTGAACTCGTGTTGTCTTATAACGATCACTATTGCTATCTATCTGGAATCATCGGTATTGTTACATCCATAGTTTCCCTTATAATCCGACAGATGTCAATGTCAATATTCGTTTTAATAAAGGTAAAGGAGCTATTTTTATGAGTATTTCCGATGCATCACTGGGTGCCTTATAGGGTAAATATCTATTGCTAAACACTGCTGGTTGAAGTCAGCCAGAAGTAATAATTAGTAATTATTATCAGGTGCTAATGACAATATGCTCTCTAAGCTAAGTGACAGTGACTCTTGCTTATGGGTATTTAAATTTTACATTCGTTAAGTCTGATTTGATACCAAGTACCTACTTTTGTTTTCATATCTAGTAAATATCGCAATATTGATTCGATGCTATTAGTACTTGTTATCGAAACAATAGTATCGAGTACTAACTCGTATTTACTAGTATCGGAATTTCCCTAATACTAATGATTATTACTAAAGTGAGCACCGATAAGTCTGCTGCGGCCTGCGCGAGGCATCTATGAGATATAATTCTTCGATCACAGTCCAGTATACAGACATGAATAAGTAGATGTAGAAAAAATCTAACTAGCTTGAACTACACACTAAAACCCACTCGGCCGCCTTTGTAACTATAGTAGATTGTTTGTTGCACTAAGCGCAGAATGAGATATTAAAGCCTGCGGAAGTTTGGTGCACGAGCGCTTGCGCGAGGGCACTAACCCAAGGGCAATTAATAGCTTACTTACGAGGTAGGTACGTAATCTGTTTTTCTTTCAACTATCTACATATTAAATATAAAGAAAAAAACTGAAGTTGACTGTAGAAAAACTTATTTAATTATGATAAAAAAATTGTTCTTACTAAAAAACAAAACTTTATCTCGAATGTAGTGACTGAAGTGGTGGAAAATCCATAAAAAAACTTATCGTCGTGTACACGACAAAACCCTTATTCCTTACCGTTAACACATGAGTAGAGAAACGTTTCTCTCTCTACTCATGTGCCGTTAATTGTGTACACCAAAATAACACCACTTTCACTGCACAATATTCACTCGAATTGAATTTTTGAATTACTATGATAGAAGCTAACCATCGCAGTCGCCATTGAAGCCGATTGCCTCTCTTTTTTAATAACATTGGCTTTGTATTGTCCTATCTAACTTGTTTTGCGCATGTGGAGTATTTTTGGTGACATCTTATACAGTCACACAAAACTCTTTAGAAAAATGCCTACATTTTGTATTAATCTTATTGTGACTTTATGGTAAATTAGAAAAAAAACAACATTATGTTGAACAGGTCATTAATGAAATTTCATACAACATTACTGCCCTCGAGTTTCCCAGGGTAGGAATGTATTACTGTTTCCTTTTCCGGTGATTAAGAGTTAATTAATTAGTAGTTGGAAGTTAAGTATAATAATAGTTCAAATATAAAAATAAA
This sequence comes from Schoenobius gigantellus, assembly GCA_963935595.1. Classification (NCBI taxonomy): domain Eukaryota; kingdom Metazoa; phylum Arthropoda; class Insecta; order Lepidoptera; family Crambidae; genus Schoenobius; species Schoenobius gigantellus. The sequence goes on from OZ012558.1 coordinate 14,068,846, forward strand.
GATAGACATAATATTTAAGGATAAAATAAAAGATATCTAAATTCGAGACGAATGAATAATCCCCACAATACATATCGTAATACACAAGTGTTTCTGCTTTTACACTCTTTTTATTTTGTGTTTTAACTGTAAATAATAAAATTGTTTTAAGTGTTTTGTTTGTAATTTTTTTTTGAGTATGAAGCAGTAAGTAGATTTAAATTTTAAATAATTGTGGTCCCCCAGTAGATTAATGCCTTCCATTATATTATTTTCTGGATCATTGCTCATTTCGTTGTCAGAAAAGTCTGAGCTTTTATCGTCACAAATGTCACAATATACCAATTATTACCGGGCCTTGTAGGATCAATAAAAAAATTGTCTAGTTCTGGTTTCCAGAAGCCTATCGGATTCTGAATATTCTTCAATTTTTTTCACGTTAATCCATTCGACCGTAGTTACAGCATTGAATACTTCTTCAGATATTGAAAATATTTTGTTAATGACATTTTTCTCTGCAACACGCCTTTTGACTATGGCCAATATTTTTTACCGACTTCAAAAAAGGAGGAGATTCTCTCTCAATTCAATGCGTATGTTTTTATGTGTGATGTTACACGACTACTCCGCCAATTGTGGAACGATTTTCAAATTTTTTTCTGTAGTCGATAGAGTATGCTCCTGTACGTTTAGTACGAGTTTTTTTTCTTTCTTTCATTCAACTCGCTTTAAAAATAATAATAACGGTTAAGAAAACGTCACAGTGACCGAATCGCGTGTCTCTTTCCATTCACATGCGTGTAAGAGAGATATAAATATATAATGTGAAGTTCGTCTAATCGAGTTAAACTAACTCGCTATCGTTTAGACGTGAATTCGAAACGTGCAACTCATACTACCGTTTACATCGTAAACTGACAGTTTAGCGAGCAAACGAAAACTATTGTAGTTTACTCGTTTTAAAAACTCGTACTAGACGTACAGTACGTCTAGTACGAGTTTTTAAAACGAGTAAACTACAATAGTTTTCGTTAGCTCGCCAAACTGTCAGTTTACGATGTATACCGTAGTATGAGTTGCTCGTTTCGAATTCACGTTTAAACGATAGCGAGTTAGTTTTACTCGATTAGACGAACTTCACATTATATATTTATATCTCTCTTACACACATGTGAATGGAAAGAGATATGCGATTCTGTTACTGTGACGTTTTCTTAGCCGTTTTTATTATTTTTAAAGCGAGTTGGATGAAAGAAAAACATAAAAGTTTTTATTTGTTGTAAATTATATTATTTTATAATGTCGCGGACAAGTAAGTCGCAATTTATTTTAATGATAATAAATTGTGTTATACACTTAAGGAATGAAAATAGAATTAAAAATCTCGGTTAAATTATGTGTATTAACACTTTTTTAAGGAATGGTGATTTAAGGCGGTAGCGCTGAGTAAAGTGTGTAAAATCGGAGATACGGCTTAAAAATGATTGTCACAGCTCTCTTCATGTGCTATTTCGTCTTGCATGGCCCTCCATGCAAAGTACCACCGTGCAGACATAATTTTAATGTTTAGAAACACAAAAAACGTATTTATGTACCAAACTCACATAAAAATGTAAGGTGAGAACCTAAACTACAATAGTTTTCGATTAAACTATCAAACAAATGTCAAACATGTAACTCATACTGCCACACAATTCGAATACGTACTTATTGATCGAGTAGTTTATTACTTTGTAACTCATACTGTCAATTTTAGTTCATTATAGTTTCCGATAGAGGCGCTGGTGTGAAATGTATGGAAACAAAACTATTCGATCGTTCGAATCAGAAACTATCAAAACTCATACTAGACGTACAGGTGATGTAAACTTAAATTTTATAGCGATCTCCAACGTGTTTCATGTTTTATCCAAAGCTATTCAGGTAGGTATTTGCGTCTGGTAGTCTTGAACCGATCGATAGAAGAATCCTTAACTTTTAGGAGTTAGAGTTTAGTATGGACCCTTTGTCGCATTCTTCAAGTGAATTTAATACCTCGTATTAAATTCACTAAGAAGATACAAATAAAAAAATACAAGAAATAAAAATCGACTTCAAAAACACTGGAAAGTTAAAAATATTTAAGAATAGGAACAGACAACATTACATTTTTATATTGAGGTCGGTAGCACCAACGATAATCTCCTAGAAAATCTTAAAATTTGGCACTTTAACTTTTCAATGTTTTTGAATTCGGTTTTTATTTTTAACCGACTTCAAGAAAGGAGGAGGTTCTCAATTCGATGCGTATGTTTTTTTTTGTGTATGTTACGCGAACTACGCCACCAGTTGTGGACCGATTTTCAAAATTCTTATTGTGTTCCATAGAGTATACTCTAAGGGTGGTCCCATGGTTACCAAAGTCAGGATCTAATGATGGGATCCCATGAAAATCGAGGAAAACCCTTAAATTTTAAGGTGTTTCCAACGTGTCTTGTGTGTATGTTAGGCGATTACTCCGCCAATTGTGGACCGATTTTCAAAATTCTTTTTGTATTCGATAGAGTATACTCCTAGGGTGGTCCCAAGGTCACCAAAATCAGGATCTGATGATGGGGTCTCATGAAAATCGAGGTAAACGCTAATTTAGGTATTAAGGTATTAAATTAGGGTTTCTTTCACTAAAAAGATTTCATTCACTAAAAAGTTAAAAATAAAAAATATTTTACAAAAAATAAAAATCGACTTCAAAAACACTGAAAAGTTAAAAATAATATAAGAATAGGTACAGACAACATCACACTTCTATATTGAAGTCGGTGCCAAATTTTAAGACTTTCTAGGAGATCATCGTTTTCTAACGGTTTCTAACTTTTTCTAACGGTTTAAAAAAAATAGAGTAGTGATATGGAGGTACCTAAGCACACGATGTCATTTCCATATAATTTTAATTAATACTCGACTTCATATATTAGGTCTCCTTTGTGCCTTATTATTAATTCGTACAACTGTGGTTTCGTCCAGTAATCTTCAAATGGAATACTGTTATTTGATAGCCATTCTTGCATTTCTGCTTTTAAATTGCTGTGTGCAATGGTATGGTCCATTATCCATATAAACTACGATGTAGTTATGTGGTAAGTCAGGATCATTTTTTTCGGTCATCCATTGCATGAAATCTTTTATGTCCTCATGATAGTCGCTCGATATTGATTGTGATTTAAACAGTAGAAGCCTATTTTCGAATCTGTTTTCCGCCAGCGTGAGCTATAATCCATCTTGCGTCGGCACTATCGCAAGACAAAACATCGGGTTCTTCATTGGATTGCCAGCATTTTAGGTGATATGTGGCATGGATAGACGTTTTATCAAATCAGATTTTTATCAAATCAGGTTTTCGTCCAAACTGTGCTCTTCTTTCAAAATTAAATTTAGCTCTCCATGCAACAATATAACTTTTTCAATACAACAAGTTTCGATTGACACTTTTTATACTTGTAACCATTAAGCAAAAACAAAGTTTGTTTTTGCTTGATGCTTGTAACCAACGCTTCTTAAAACACGCCTTACAGTTGTTTTGCTGTGTTTATCAAAATCTCTTTTCAGCGCGAGTGAATGGGTCGGAATTCCCTTTTGGACGACAAAAAAACAGTGATCGTTTCGCTTATCCTCTACCTCTACCTTACTTGTCTAAATTGTCTATTGTTTAAAGTCAAAGTACCTTCTTAAATTATTTGAGTAACAGTGCCTTAAGAAATACCTGAAACAAAGAAATGTATGATTATCCGACAACATATTTGTAGAACAAAAATACCCTAAATGAATGCAAAATACCACGCAATGGTCACCCCAAAAATTGCCTGCCAAGAAAGCGGCCGGGCCCGTACTTTACAAAAATCGTACAATTAATTGGCTTCTGATTGTCCCGTACTGCTTCCCAAGAACATTTCAATTTTAGCACTGTTTATGATTTTCGGCATGGTACGGTACCTACTATAGGCGACTTTGTAGCCACTTACGATCGGGTGGACAGTCTGCTTGTTTGCCAACTTTGTTGAGTTAACAATGTACCTTTAATGTTTCCAGATGGTTCGATGGCTTCAATTGGGAGGGTCTGGCGCAGCGTACCCTGGAGCCTCCGATCATGCCGGTCGTCAAGTCCGCCGTGGACACTCACAACTTCGACCAGTATCCACCGGATGGGGACGAACCACCACCAGACGACCTATCGGGGTGGGACGCCACCTTCTAAACCAACGCGCGAGGGAAGCCTTAGCAACATGAAAGAAATGTTATAATAAATACCTATCGAAGTGCAGTAAGGGTAGGCGTATATTGTTTGCCTTATAATTCTAAGGGTCCTGTTTCAAAATTTATCTCGGGCCCTTGTATAAGGTTAGGCGATGTGTAAATTTCTTACTTTATTTTAAAATGTTATCAATCGTAACCCCCTCCCCCCCCCCCCCAAATAGTTTCCCGTTTTGCTTTAAAAACACTGAGGCAGAGCACAGGGATTGTAAGTAAAATTTTTCGATTTTTTGCTTACACACTGTAACACAGGTGCGCCTTTATGGCAGCCCCGGAGCCCCGTGGCAGCTCCTGAGTTGTTTTCTTATTGTTTGATTGCATTGCTACAGCTTCAGTTAAAAACTGTCTGTCATATGAGGACGACCCACTACTACCCGATGGCCAATTATATAGGGCAGCATTTTATAAGTTAGGAGGTAGATAACAAATGACGCTATATCATACACCAGCCTCAATTCATTTCACACTTCATGTGTGATGTATGTACGGATTATATTTATCAGCTTGCGCACTGCCACTTATGAACTACAGACCACAGTGCAATCGAAACAAAATATTTTTTTTTGTGTAAATAAAATTATTATATTACGAATTTAGAGAATTGATGTAACAGATCATTTTTATTGACGAACGTACAGCTGGCATGCAAGGGTGAAATTCTATAACGAGCATAAATATATGCAGAAAATGGCTAATTTACATTTTGGCTAATTGTTTTTTTTTTCAATATACCGCTAAAATAGAACGTAGAATTTAATCTACGTCTCTTTCAATCTCATCTCATCTCATTCATAAGCGAATTATGCTGGAGAGCAGATAAACTATTGAAATGCAAGTGCAATGGAAAAATATTTTTTTATTATAAGTACATAAAAATCGCGATATGTATAATGAAAGATTTTAAAAATTCGATCATTAGAACAATCCATGTTGATCTCTATGTAATACGAGTGTATTTTTTTTGGCTTGTGGATGAGTTTTAACCCTGTAATTATTATTATAAGTATATCATTTGCCACTTGCAAAAAAATTTTGAAAGACAAAATTATAAGTTCAGTTTTGATTTAAGGTCATCGTTTGCGACATACCTTTGGAATATAAATCTTGATCTCGATTGAATTTTTGAGCTTTGTACCATACCCACTACGGAAAACGAAACATGATTTGGTATCGTAAAATTTCGTGTTTGACTTATTGATTTACTACCAAACGTAGATAGAGCACTTCATACAAAAACGCACTATACATTTGTACTCGCTGATATATTGTTGAATATTCACGCCCGAATTAAAATTACCATAAAGAAAGGACCGTATTAATCGAATTCAACCTTATTCTACATTATTACGGCAACTTTTTTAAGTACAACCGTGTGAAGTTACATCATTTCATACCTAGCCACAGATCAATTGACGTTTTAGTAACTATGGAAAAGAACTGCACGAGTCGCGATTGGGCAGTTCTTCACCGGCCCACTTCTCGAACGTTCATGCGTTATCTACGTTTGATAGTAAATCAATGGTTTGACTTATTAAAATTCAACAGCACGCCGCTGTAATAGATAACTGATGAATGCTATTTTCGGTCTGTCGAATTCTGTCTGCAAAATAAAAATCACCATATCGAAACTTCATTGTTTCCAGAGATTTAGATGTTTCTTGTTAAAATGACCAAATTAGTATTTCGTTTTTCGTCCAATATCGTCAATTTACGAAGCGTTAAAAGCCAGATTTAAATTATTGTGAAAATTATGAGTAGGTATGTACCTATAATAACGAAAGTTACTATGTGATCGAATAATAAGTTGTTTACTTATTTATATACTAACCTTAGCTATGTAAGGTACGTCTCATATTATAAATGTTATATAGAATTGTATGATAATTGATTTAAAGAATCTAATTACGTTATGTCGTTTTTAAATAAGCCTTGCCAAGTATTTATCACATGTAAGAAAAATCGTAATTGTAAATATTAACATAGTTATTATACATGAAATTCGTGTGTAGATTACAATTAAGTTGCTATTTTATATACATATTATTATTAAAAATGCTATTTTTGGAATGGATTGTGCTAATAAATAATACCTACACCTTCATTATGTTATTTAAACAGAGTGTACCTACTGTTTATTTTACCGAACATGTATTTTAAACTATGGTTTTGTACACGCTTAATAGTTATATTAATAGTGGTTGTATAGGAGCGGCATTGAATTTATTTTGTTTGTTTACCGAAATAATTATGAGGTGATACTTAGTGAGCCTACAATTTTTCGTAATTATTATTAATTAGGTGCCGAGAATTATGAATATGGTGCTTCTAAAATATTATGAGACTCGGTCATTCCCATGCATGCAACTTATATTTGTACCGCTATTTTAACAAAACGTAAAGAAAATTCTGTGTAACTATTTAATCAATACCAAAATACTGTTACCATATTGCCAATAATAATACGGTTTCTTCCCCTGTCCTAAATATTTTAAAATCCACACTAATGAAATTTGAGTTAATGATATTTCTTTACTTTTTACATCTCATTTATGCTATGAATATGTATTTAAAGATAACGTTCTCCGAAAAATTACATATTTTTTTATTTGAATAAAGTCCGCTGTTCGTTTTTGTAGTTACTTATATTCTGGTGCCTAATATGTTTAGTTTCGTCATGTACTAAACACTACAGGAGTTTACCAACGGTAGCTATCTACAAAACATGACACTACTCGTAAGACTTAATGTAATGAAATATAAAATCTTAATAGTCAAATTATTTGTAAGTATTCCATGTAAGTGAATATAAATTGTTGTAAATATGAAATAGTCAATTCAAATTTTAATTCAATTTACTGTGCAATGTTGTTGTTGCCACAAACTTACCCATCATCTTAAACATACGATTTTATCATAGTTCTAAATATAGGAATAAGAAAAAACATATTTTTGTAATCACAGATTATTATGAAATGTCTATTTTATCGATGATGAAATGTATGTAATTATATACATTATTACAGATCGTGGTTTTAATTTTTACGTATCTGATAAATTTATATTCAAATATCCACATAAAAGAAAAAAACGCTAAAATATCATTAAAACACAAAGAATCATTAATGTTTTTAATAAAGAAGACGGTGCAAGCGATTTCTAAAGGTTATAAAAATGTAAGAACAAGTAGTCATTCAAAATTTTCATGAAAACCGACGAGTACTTTTTTGAATTCGGTTTTTATTTCCTTTATTTTTATTATATTATGAGGAACGCTCTAACCAGTACTTGAAAAGGTTTTCGCCATCTCCTACATGTTGTGTGAATGAGCAGTATAGAGTATGAGGCTTTAGGCCACAACATCTAGAGCTGTCCCTTATCTCTTACCCCTCAAGTAACTTTCCATCATCAGCTTAGCAATATGAGATAATGACAAACAAGCGCAAATAATTTAATAGCTTCAGGAAAAATATTAAACAAGTAAATGCCTATAAAATTTTTAGGTTCGCCTGGCATCCCATCATCAGATACTGACAATGATGATGGAAATGAAATCCCCCAGGAGTACTCTTCAAAATAGAAAAAGAATTTAGAAAATCGGCTCACAATTGAATCTGTAAAATGGTAAATAAACACATAAAAATATACATACAAAATGATACAGTCCAACATAAGACCTCCTTGTTTTTGAAGTCTATAGTATAACAAAGTCTAGCACTATGCAGTGGTTCGAGATTTAAGAATCTATCCAGGGTAGCTGAAAGAGTAGTTTTCAAAGTGCCCCTTATGGCCATACAGGTCAGTCTATGGAGTCCCCCTAGTAGTTCCCTGCATGTGAAGAGATTTGTTCTTGGCTACCAGATAATAGGTACTACCATAAATGATGGCTGGCAGTATCTATCATTATATTAAAAACCTAACAGAGTATCTTAGATTTAAGATCGGCTCATGTTGAATGTCGTCACGGATTTTTAATATTGAGTTCTACATGTTCTTTCTACGTTGGTTTCTTAGTTAGGGTGGCTCCTAAATAATTCACCTTTGTGAACCATATCCCAGTGCCGTATAGTTTTAAATTCCTCATGTTGTTGATCTTCCTTTTATTCATGATCACTGTCTTTTTCGGATTAATGCTACGAAATGTCTCCCTGCACCAATGCTTAACCTTTTGTAGTGCCGTTGCCGTTGGTCAAGATGACTTGTCATCGGGCATAAACCACTGTGTTCAGTGGTCCTTTGTTCATTTCTTTGATCAATGGTTTTTGACTGGAGACCAAAGAGCGGGACACCAATGCCAAAATAGTAAGAGAGAGGACTCCTCACTGAAAGAATCCTTTGGTTGTTGATGCGCTTGCAGAACGGCTTGATTACCGACGGAGAGGAATCACTGAGATACAGAAGCACAAGTAAGTTGATTTCATATCTGATACTGTTTTTGTCAATATTGAAGAGATCATTGATAATTTTGCATAGAGTATAAACATTATTGACGATGATGTTGGCTTGCCTACGCTACCAAAAAGCAAACGTCGCAAGCAAGGTCAGCTACGATGTACAATGACTTATAAATATTTCACTAGATGGCGCTGTCGTACTTCTACAACGCGGTTAAGAAATTGTCAAACTGCTTCTATATATACTCGTCGAAACTTAACTGTCGTATCGCTTCTCGGCCTTTTGGCTAAGATCAAAGTGTAGTATCTGTTCTTTTCAGCTTAATATCTGAAAGTTCCCTCACTGAGGGACCAGTATATTAAACTGATTTTTGTAAATCGACGAGATGTTCGGGGCTCGCTCCACTCTCGTCACGGGTCGGCCCGCCATTGCAGTGCCGCCGGGATCGGCCCACCAAAAGACCTTAAACAAATTAATACTAATAGTAGCGGAGCTCACGATGCTAAATTTGAAATCACTCGAGCGTCGTAGAGACCAATGATAACTTGAAAGTTTACATCATAGAAAGCCAAAAATGTTTTATCATGTTACCGATTCACCGGTGGGGGAAGCGTCTTTTCCAAAAATTGTAAAAAAATAGCATCGCTGCAATACTCGAGCGTGTCAGATTTTGTTATGGTAAAAACGCCACATATCCCTGATGACGGAGGTATCTTAATCTGCCGGTTTGTATGGTGGAGGTGGCCGTACGGAATATTCGTACAACTGTGGTTTCGTCCAGTAATCTTCAAATGGAATACTGTTATTTGATAGAAATTCTTGCATTTCTGCTTTTAAATTGCTGTGTGCAATGGTATGGTCCATTATCCATATAAACTACGATGTCGTTATGTGGTAAGTCAGGATCATTTTTTTCGGTCATCCATTGCATGAAATCTTTTATGTCCTCATGATAGTCGCTCGATATTGATTGTGATTTAAACAGTAGGAGCCTATTTTCGACACGATCTGTTTTCCGCCAGCGTTCCATCTTGCGTCGGCACTATCGCAAGACAAAACATCGGGTTCTTCATTGGATTGCCAGCATTTTAAGTGATATGTGGCATGGATAGACGTTTTAGCAAATCAGATGACAGGGCGCTTTTCGTCCAAACTGTGCTCTTCTTTCAAAATTAAATTTAGCTCTCCATGCAACAATATAACTTTTTCAATACAACAAGTTTCGATTGACACTTTTTATACTTCTAACCATTAAGCAAAAACAAAGTTTGTTTTTGGTTGATGCTTGTAACCAACGCTTCTTAAAACACGCCTTACAGTTGTTTTGCTGTGTTTATCAAAATCTCTTTTCAGCGCGAGTGAATGGGTCGGAATTCCCTTTTGGACGACAAAAAAACAGTGATCGTTTCGCTTATCCTCTACCTCTACCTTACTTGTCTAAATTGTCTATTGTTTAAAGTCAAAGTACCTTCTTAAATTATTTGAGTAACAGTGCCTTAAGAAATACCTGAAACAAAGAAATGTATGATTATCCGACAACATATTTGTAGAACAAAAATACCCTAAATGAATGCAAAATACCACGCAATGGTCACCCCAAAAATTGCCTGCCAAGAAAGCGGCCGGGCCCGTACTTTACAAAAATCGTACAATTAATTGGCTTCTGATTGTCCCGTACTGCTTCCCAAGAACATTTCAATTTTAGCACTGTTTATGATTTTCGGCATGGTACGGTACCTACTATAGGCGACTTTGTAGCCACTTACGATCGGGTGGACAGTCTGCTTGTTTGCCAACTTTGTTGAGTTAACAATGTACCTTTAATGTTTCCAGATGGTTCGATGGCTTCAATTGGGAGGGTCTGGCGCAGCGTACCCTGGAGCCTCCGATCATGCCGGTCGTCAAGTCCGCCGTGGACACTCACAACTTCGACCAGTATCCACCGGATGGGGACGAACCACCACCAGACGACCTATCGGGGTGGGACGCCACCTTCTAAACCAACGCGCGAGGGAAGCCTTAGCAACATGAAAGAAATGTTATAATAAATACCTATCGAAGTGCAGTAAGGGTAGGCGTATATTGTTTGCCTTATAATTCTAAGGGTCCTGTTTCAAAATTTATCTCGGGCCCTTGTATAAGGTTAGGCGATGTGTAAATTTCTTACTTTATTTTAAAATGTTATCAATCGTAACCCCCTCCCCCCCCCCCCCCAAATAGTTTCCCGTTTTGCTTTAAAAACACTGAGGCAGAGCACAGGGATTGTAAGTAAAATTTTTCGATTTTTTGCTTACACACTGTAACACAGGTGCGCCTTTATGGCAGCCCCGGAGCCCCGTGGCAGCTCCTGAGTTGTTTTCTTATTGTTTGATTGCATTGCTACAGCTTCAGTTAAAAACTGTCTGTCATATGAGGACGACCCACTACTACCAGATGGCCAATTATATAGGGCAGCATTTTATAAGTTAGGAGGTAGATAACAAATGACGCTATATCATACACCAGCCTCAATTCATTTCACACTTCATGTGTGATGTATGTACGGATTATATTTATCAGCTTGCGCACTGCCACTTATGAACTACAGACCACAGTGCAATCGAAACAAAATATTTTTTTTTGTGTAAATAAAATTATTATATTACGAATTTAGAGAATTGATGTAACAGATCATTTTTATTGACGAACGTACAGCTGGCATGCAAGGGTGAAATTCTATAACGAGCATAAATATATGCAGAAAATGGCTAATTTACATTTTGGCTAATTGTTTTTTTTTTCAATATACCGCTAAAATAGAACGTAGAATTTAATCTACGTCTCTTTCAATCTCATCTCATCTCATTCATAAGCGAATTATGCTGGAGAGCAGATAAACTATTGAAATGCAAGTGCAATGGAAAAATATTTTTTTATTATAAGTACATAAAAATCGCGATATGTATAATGAAAGATTTTAAAAATTCGATCATTAGAACAATCCATGTTGATCTCTATGTAATACGAGTGTATTTTTTTTGGCTTGTGGATGAGTTTTAACCCTGTAATTATTATTATAAGTATATCATTTGCCACTTGCAAAAAAATTTTGAAAGACAAAATTATAAGTTCAGTTTTGATTTAAGGTCATCGTTTGCAACATACCTTTGGAATATAAATCTTGATCTCGATTGAATTTTTGAGCTTTGTACCATACCCACTACGGAAAACGAAACATGATTTGGTATCGTAAAATTTCGTGTTTGACTTATTGATTTACTACCAAACGTAGATAGAGCACTTCATACAAAAACGCACTATACATTTGTACTCGCTGATATATTGTTGAATATTCACGCCCGAATTAAAATTACCATAAAGAAAGGACCGTATTTATCGAATTCAACCTTATTCTACATTATTACGGCAACTTTTTTAAGTACAACCGTGTGAAGTTACATCATTTCATACCTAGCCACAGATCAATTGACGTTTTAGTAACTATGGAAAAGAACTGCACGAGTCGCGATTGGGCAGTTCTTCACCGGCCCACTTCTCGAACGTTCATGCGTTATCTCACGACACAGTGCTGTTCCGCGAGTGTTGTCTACCGGTCGTGCCAGGAGTGCTCCGAGCAATCGTTGAGCCCCTGCACCCGCGAGCCCCCCCCGCGAACGCACCGTACCGCGCCGCGCGCATTTCGCGCTCCGTGCGCCGTCCTGCTCCGTGGGTGGATTCACATCTACCCACGTCGAGTTTTTATTACACCGCGACATAGACGCTTATACCTACCCGCGATATTGACGCTTTTTTGTTTGTGTTGTGAGTGTGTTGCGTATACCCGCTCCCTATTTTGATAAATAGGGAGGGGTGATCGCCCTCAGTTTTACTGTGCGTATATACTGTATACCAAGTGCTGTCTCGTAACTTGTACTGTGTCACCATGCCAGGGGACAAACCCCTCCCCCCGCGCGACCCCCGCGCAAGGAGGCCCTTGTCCGTCGCCGCCGTCGCCACGGCCGCCGCGGCCGCCGCCACCACCACCACTACCACCACCACCGCCGCCGCGATTGCCACTCGCCGCCCCGAGCCGTCACTGCGGCCTGCTGGGCACAGGGCTGTTGCGGCCGCCGCGCAGCCGGTTGCTCCGGTCCAAGCCGCGCCGCCCACTACCGCTGGGGCGTTTCTAGGCGAAACACCTCCCGCCGGTATGAGCAGCGGCAGAACCCGTGAGCCCCGGCCCAGGAGCCCCACAAGCAGCGAGGACGGCGGGGATGATAAGCGTCCCCGCACCGGGCCCTCGCCCCCCCAACACCACCAGTCATCCAGCTCGCCCGAGTCGAGCTATTACATACAGTCGACATCCGACTCACCTACCGACGAGACCGGCGTAAGTACCGCCGCAGGAGAGGCAATGTCCGATCCGCCACCACTCTCACCCACGCCATCGACGTCGTACGCGACCTTCGCGCCGACGTCCAGCGAGCCGGAAGCCGTGGCTTCACAGTCGGGGCCGGCGACCTACGCCGCCCTCGCCGCCGCACCCTCCCAACCCAGCTCTCGAGCCCCCACGCCACCACCTGTTGCCGTGCCGACCACCCAGTCGGCTACCCCTGCCGCCGACCAGTCAGCGACTCCAGCCGCCGCCCGGGCCCGCGGCTACCCGCCGATAGTGGTCGAGCGTCTGCCGGATTGGACCCGGCACTTCAATGTGCTGGCGGGGAAACTCGGCAAGCCGCCTAACGCCCGTCCTTACCGCACCGGGGTGCGATTTATCCCCACCACCCCAGACGAGTACCGCGTAGTGCAGCGATACTTGGCCGAGGCATCAGAGCGCGATCCCACCATAACGTGGTACGCCTACACGCCGGCGAACGAACTCCCCTCTAAGGCAGCACTACGAGGGCTGCCCGCAGATACCCCGCCGGAGGCGATCCAGGCGGCACTCCGGGAACGTGGATTTGTGGCCACCCACGTTCGCAACATACCACCCCAACGCGGCCGCTCCGGCTGCCTCTTTTATCTGCAGCTGGAGCACCTTGATGCCCAGGAGCTCTCCCGCCTCTATGCGGTGACCGAGCTTCTGATGATGCCGGGCATCGTCATCGAGGGATGGCGCGGCCGCGGGGGACCCCCGCAGTGCCACCGATGCCAGGCGTTTGGGCACGCCTCGGCCAACTGCCACCGGCCCATTAAGTGCGTGCGCTGTGCGGGCGACCACATCGCCGCCGACTGCACGCGCCCACGAGACCAGCCGCCCACCTGTGCGAATTGCGCCAAGCCGCATCCGGCCAACGACCGCCGCTGTCCAGCCTTCCGGCGGGAGGCCAGGCAGAGAGGCATGAGAGTGCCACCCCCCGTGCCGACCCGACCGCAGGCGCCCCAGCGCCAGTCGGCGCCCCAGCGCCAACAGGCGCCCTCGCACCAGCAGGTGCCCCCGCGCCAGCAGGCGCCCCCGCGCCAGCAGGCGCCCTCGTGCTATGAGGCGCCCCCGCGCCAACAGGCACCCCCACGCCAACCGACGCTCTCTATGGTGGGCGAACCAGAGGCCCACGCTGGGCTGACCCTGGCTCCCCCCCCCAACCCGCCGACCACCAGAGGCGAGGCGGTGAAGCGTCGCAGACGCCGTGGTCGTGGTAGGCGCGGCCGTAGAGCCACTGCCTCCGACCAACCTGCGGCGGCCTCCACTCCCGTGCCGCCGACCCGCCCTCACCAGCCGCCCCGCCGACACCCAGCCTCCCAGCAGGAAGCGATGTCGGCCGTCCGCAGACCCCCGACAGGGCCCCACCCATACCAGGGCCCACCCCAAGATCCCCAAACCCAGCCACCACTCTTGCCGCCGGCTCCGCCGCGGCAACCACGCCAGCCCCACCAACCACCACCACAACTGGCCCCCCAGACCCGCCCGCTCCCGCAGGCCTCGACCACATCGGTGTTGGTCGCGGTGGCAACCGCGATCAGCCAGCTAACGATGGCCGCGGAGCTAGGCGACCACCGGGCGGCAATCAACCGGGCCATCGACATCCTGGTGGCCCTACTACAGGACCTCAAATATTGAGAGTTCTCTACTGGAATCCCGGGGGGGTAAGGAACAAGGCGCAGGAGCTGCGCCTGCTCGCCCAGTCGCAGGATCTGCACGTGATCCTCCTGGGTGAGACCTTTCTGCTCCCGCACAACACCTTCCGGCTGCCCAACTACCACGTCTACCGCCGCGACGAATCAACACCGCAGGGCCGCGCCTGGAGAGGCGTGGCGGCCCTAGTTCGTCGCGACGTGGTACACGACCAACTCAACCTCCTCCCATTCATCTCCACCCGCACCATCGGAGTGAGGGTGAGTGCAGCCGGGCGGGAGCTACACATCTACGCAGCATACCGCCCCCCCGCATCCAGAGTAGAGCTCTCCGACATCCAGGGGCTCCTCGGCGACGACACGCCGACTCTCGTGGCGGGCGACCTTAATGCGAAGCACCCCCAATGGGGATCGCGTTGCATCACGCCCGCCGGGAGGATGCTCCTGGATGCCGCCACCGGACTTGACGCCGAAGTGGTGGGACCTGACGCCCCCACCCACATTCCTACCACCGCCAGGTATCAGCCAGACGTCCTGGACATCGTCCTGACGAAGAACATCCCCTGCCCGGTCTCCGTGGAGGTGCTGTACGACATGGACACGCAGCACCTCCCCATCCTCATCACCACCAGCATGGCGGCCGACTTCGTCCAGGCGAGAGCTCCGCGCCCCCGCACTAACTGGGGCGCCTTCAGCTCGGCGCTCAGCGATCTCGCGCTCGGCGGCCCCCTCTCCTCCCCGGAGGATGTGGACGTGGCCGCCGACGACATCTGCTCCCGCATCCGCGCTGCCGAGGAGGCAGCCTCCACCCGCCCCCCTGCGAAGTCACGCAGGGAGGAACTGCCTGCCCACCTGCGCGCGCGGATGCGCAGGAAGCGCGAGCTGCGCCAGCTGTGGGCCCGCACCCGGTGCCCGCGGGTCAAGACGGAGCTCAATCGCCTCACCACCCAGCTGTCTGAGGCCGTGAAGGTATGGCGCGGTGCCACCTGGGAGAGTCACCTGGACCAGGTGGCCGATAGCACCGCTGACCTCTTCCGGCTCAACAGACAGCTGACGAAGTCCACCGCCCCCGTCTGCCCGCTGCTGGACAGCGCGGGCAGGCGATGCTACGCCGCCGCTGACCGGGCCAATATTCTGGCTGATCACCTGGAGGAGGTATTCACCCCACACCCAGCGTCCACCGACTGCGCTGTCGTCGAGCACCACAGGCACGTGCTGAGCCGCGTCGAGGAATTTCTGTCGGCCCCAGCGCCGCAGCTGCGGGGTGACGATTTCATCTCCCCCGCAGAGCTGCGCAAAGCGGTGCTCCGCCTCAACAGGCGGAAAGCGCCCGGGCCCGACAACGTTTCCTCCGCGGCCCTCAGGCAGCTGCCCCGCAGGGGCCTGGCGACCCTCGCCAGGCTCTTCAACGGCATCCTGCGCACCGGCCACTTCCCCGTGGCCTGGAAGATGGGGCGTATCATCGTCCTGCCCAAGCCGGGTAAGGACAGGCGCCTCCCGTCCAGCTACCGACCCATTACGCTGCTGTCTCACGTGGCCAAGCTGTTCGAGCGACTGCTGCTGCGGAGGATCCGCCCGTTCGTCCCACTCCGGGATGAGCAATTCGGATTCCGCAGCGGCCACTCCACCACGCTCCAGCTGGCGCGCGTGCTCCACCACCTCGCGGCCGCCATGAACCGGGATAACCACACCGTGGGGGTCTTCTTGGACATCGAGAAGGCCTTCGACCGTGTGTGGCATCCCGGTCTCCTCTACAAGCTGGCCGCCACCAGCATGCCGCCCGCCCACGTGAGACTGCTGGCGTCGTTTCTCCAGGGTCGGAGCTTCGTGGTCTCGGTCGAGGACGCCACCTCCCAGCCACGCCCCATCCTCGCAGGAGTGCCCCAGGGCAGCTGCCTCTCGCCGTGCCTGTACGCCGCCTACACCGACGACATCCCCACCCTCCAAGACCAGCTCCAGGAGGGGCAGCGGGACGTGGTGTTGGCCCTATTCGCCGACGACAGCGCCTTCTTCGCCTCGTCGCGGAAGGTGAGATTCGCCTCCGCCCGGATGCAGCAACTGCTGGACCGCCTGCCAACATGGCTGGACAACTGGAGGATGGCCGTCAATGTGGGTAAGACGGCCGCCATCCTGATCGGGTCGCAGCGCCGCATGCCACCGCCGCTGACACTCCGCGGACAGGACGTAGCTTGGCAGACCACAGTTGCGTACCTCGGATGCCGCATCGACCGTCAACTGCGCATGGTGCCCCAGGTTGACCATGTCGTCAACCAGGCCAAGATGGCCCGTGGCATCCTGCGCCCGGTGCTGGCATCCCGACTACCACTCCGTACGAAACTGATGGTCTATAAGAGCTACGTTCGTACGCGGCTCACCTACGCCGCCCCAGCATGGTATGCGTTGTGCTCCCCGACCCAGCGTTCCAGACTGCAGGTGGTCCAGAACGTCTCTCTCCGTGTCGTGACGAACGCGGGCCGCTACGTCAGGAATGACGTCATTGCCCGGGACGTTCGGATGCCGACGGTGGAGGAGTTCGTCGCCCGTCTGGCGCGTCGAATGTTCGACAGCGCCGACAACGGGCCCCACCTCCACCTCCACAATATTGCTCCTTATGTCCCCAGGCCTCCAGACTCTTCCGGACGAGCGCTGCCCCGCGACTTGTTGTCGCCCAGGGCGGAGAGAGACCAAGACCTACCAGCGTCACCACCACCATCACCAGCTGCATCCCCACGACGAGGCGACCCACCCCGGCCAAGACTCCGCTTCGTCAGCGACTTCGCTGACGACGCCACCACCTGACCAGACCCCGTGTCGCTTGGCTTGTAGTCTGCCGCGGGACCCCACCGCTCGCGCGCGTGACTCGCCTAAGCGACACCACCACCGGACATGACACCACCATCACCCATCAAGACCAATGGCCCCCTCCTCCCCCCACCGCTCCTCCGGGCGCAGAGTAAGCCGCGGCCTGCTCGCCGGCGCTCGCTGGGCTTGGGACAAGCCCCTCTAACCTGGTGTGCTTGACCGCGGAGGGCCGTGCCTCGATCCCGGAGTGGTAGCACAGGGGGGGTGGCGAAGAGGGGCCCGTCACTACGTGACGTGCCCAACACCGGCGAGCTACTGCTCGCCGAGAAGATGCCCGGGCAATGGGCGACAAATGCCCGAAGCCCGCACCCGCCCATGGCGGAAGAAACTCTGACTGACTGCGTTATCTACGTTTGATAGTAAATCAATGGTTTGACTTATTAAAATTCAACAGCACGCCGCTGTAATAGATAACTGATGAATGCTATTTTCGGTCTGTCGAATTCTGTCTGCAAAATAAAAATCACCATATCGAAACTTCATTGTTTCCAGAGATTTAGATGTTTCTTGTTAAAATGACCAAATTAGTATTTCGTTTTTCGTCCAATATCGTCAATTTACGAAGCGTTAAAAGCCAGATTTAAATTATTGTGAAAATTATGAGTAGGTATGTACCTATAATAACGAAAGTTACTATGTGATCGAATAATAAGTTGTTTACTTATTTATATACTAACCTTAGCTATGTAAGGTACGTCTCATATTATAAATGTTATATAGAATTGTATGATAATTGACTTAAAGAATCTAATTACGTTATGTCGTTTTTAAATAAGCCTTGCCAAGTATTTATCACATGTAAGAAAAATCTTAATTGTAAATATTAACATAGTTATTATACATGAAATTCGTGTGTAGATTACAATTAAGTTGCTATTTTATATACATATTATTATTAAAAATGCTATTTTTGGAATGGATTGTGCTAATAAATAATACCTACACCTTCATTATGTTATTTAAACAGAGTGTACCTACTGTTTATTTTACCGAACATGTATTTTAAACTATGGTTTTGTACACGCTTAATAGTTATATTAATAGTGGTTGTATAGGATCGGCATTGAATTTATTTTGTTTGTTTACCGAAATAATTATGAGGTGATACTTAGTGAGCCTACAATTTTTCGTAATTATTATTAATTAGGTGCCGAGAATTATGAATATGGTGCTTCTAAAATATTATGAGACTCGGTCATTCCCATGCATGCAACTTATATTTGTACCGCTATTTTAACAAAACGTAAAGAAAATTCTGTGTAACTATTTAATCAATACCAAAATACTGTTACCATATTGCCAATAATAATACGGTTTCTTCCCCTGTCCTAAATATTTTAAAATCCACACTAATGAAATTTGAGTTAATGATATTTCTTTACTTTTTACATCTCATTTATGCTATGAATATGTATTTAAAGATAACGTTCTCCGAAAAATTACATATTTTTTCATTTGAATAAAGTCCGCTGTTCGTTTTTGTAGTTACTTATATTCTGGTGCCTAATATGTTTAGTTTCGTCATGTACTAAACACTACAGGAGTTTACCAACGGTAGCTATCTACAAAACATGACACTACTCGTAAGACTTAATGTAATGAAATATAAAATCTTAATAGTCAAATTATTTGTAAGTATTCCATGTAAGTGACTATAAATTGTTGTAAATATGAAATAGTCAATTCAAATTTTAATTCAATTTACTGTGCAATGTTGTTGTTGCCACAAACTTACCCATCATCTTAAACATACGATTTTATCATAGTTCTAAATATAGGAATAAGAAAAAACATATTTTTGTAATCACAGATTATTATGAAATGTCTATTTTATCGATGATGAAATGTATGTAATTATATACATTATTACAGATCGTGGTTTTAATTTTTACGTATCTGATAAATTTATATTCAAATATCCACATAAAAGAAAAATACGCTAAAATACCATTAAAACACAAAGAATCATTAATGTTTTTAATAAAGAAGACGGTGCAAGCGATTTCTAAAGGTTATAAAAATGTAAGAACAAGTAGTCATTCAACATTTTCATGAAAACCGACTAGTATTTTTTTGAATTCGGTTTTTATTTCCTTTCATTCATTCATTTTTATTATATTATGAGGAACGCTCTACTTGAAAAGGTTTTCGCCATCTCCTACATGTTGCGTGAATGAGCAGTATAGAGTATGAGGCTTTAGGCTACAACATCTAGAGCTGTCCCTTAACTCTTACCCCTCAAGTAACTTTCCATCATCAGCTTAGCAATATGAGATAATGACAAACAAGTGCAAATACTTTAATAGCTTCAGGAAAAAATATTAAACAAGTAAATGCCTATAAAATTTTTAGGTTCGCCTGGCATCCCATCATCAGATACTGACAATGATGATGGAAATAAAATCCCCCAGGAGTACTCTTCAAAATAGAAAAAGAATTTTGAAAATCGGCTCACAATTGAATCTGTAAAATGGTAAATAAACACATAAAAATATACATACAAAATGATACAGTCCAACATAAGACCTTGTTTTTGAAGTCTATAGTATAACAAAGTCTAGCAGTGGTTCGAGATTTAAGAATCTATCCAGGGTAGCTGAAAGAGTAGTTTGCAAAGTGCCCCTTATGGCCATACAGGCCAGTAAGGAGTCCCCCTAGTAGTTTCCCTGCATGTGAAGAGATTTATTCTTGGCTACCAGATAATAGGTATTACCATAAATGATGACTGGCAGTATCTATCATTAGGGTAAGCCACCCAATTATTGGCACTTTAAGAGTGACGTTTGTGTCAGTCTGAGATTACATTACCATAAAATCTCATTTACAATAGCTAGTGGACAAAATATGTGACAGTATCAAAGGAAATACTTTATTCCTTGTTTTAATAACCGTTTATATATAATCGAGTAGAATATTAATTAACATTTTATATTAAATCCAAAAGACTACAGAAAATCCTATTATTGGCATTGAAATTCTCAATATTGGCATTTACTCGTCTAATTATTGGCATTTAGTTAAAGTAAGAGATGGGTACCTACCTATTATTAAAAAATAAATACTTACTCATGCCTAGGGTATAATTAAAACACTGTTTTACCTGGTAAAAATCTGCTTTTAATTAGTAATTTTATATAGGTTCCTTACATTTAATGTTTTCATAAAACAATTTTTAAAAACCAAATTTAATTCTCTTATTCTACTCGTTTTGGCAGTCTCACTTTATCAGTACTTACCTATCTAAATCGCTATCCTTGAGATCTTTTATCTTTGATATTAACCTACTACAAAATGTAAACCAGTCTGATTAAGATCCTACGAAACTTAGTAACCTTAGTATTTTATGTAGTTCGCAGTCTTACCAGAACCATTCAAATAGTATCATAGGTCAACATTTTCTCAATATCAGTTATGCTAAGTTTTTTGTTAAACTTAGGGTTTTTTGTTAAACTGTTAAAATTATGGTTTTCTTTGGGACTATTTTCTGTGCAATTTTCTTTATCAATTTCTATTTTCTCTTTATTAATTTGTACTTGTTTCAATTCTACTTTATGTTTATCACTTTCTTGTATCAATTCTACTTTATTTTCATCTTTCTCTTTCTCTTGTTTATTCTTTTGCACAATGTTAATGTTTAAATTGGAAAATTCTTTCGAAAATAATATTCTTTTTGTAGCTTCCGTAGTTTCATGTATTTTAACAACTCGTTTTTTGCCAATTTTTTCTTGTTTCTTCAGCATTTGTTCAGTTTTGATTATTTTTTTTTGTTGTCGTTGTTCTTTTCGTTTCTGTATGGCTTCTTCCTTTTCTTTCCTTGCTTTTATTTTTTGACGTTCTTCGTCCTTGAATTCTTTTGATGTAATAACATAAGGTGTCTTTTTAGTTTGTCTCATTCCCTTCCTTTGAGGTGTTTTAGGTAGCACTAATATGTCATCTAGTTTTATTTCTCGTAGGTTTGTCTTTATAGGGGTAGTGAAAGTTGGATTGCTTACAGTTTCCAAAACTTCAATTTTGTCAAAATCCTGTTGAGCTGGGTGAACGACATTATTTCTAGAAATTGTTTTGTTTAAATCATTATCTAATCTGCAGTCATTTTTTTCTTTATATGCTTCGATATGTGCAGTATGAGTAATTTGTACACATTCAGTTCTTTGAGTATCTTCTTTGGGTATGCTACAATTTATGTTTTCAGTGTTTTCCGAAAAAGCATCACATATAGCCGTAATGTCTTCTGTGTTGTCAATAATAATTTCTTCAATCAGGACTTCTTGAGCTAGAGGAATATTACATGTATTATCAAATTCATCACACATAATTACATCCATATTTTCAACGTACAAAAGGTCATTTTCTTTAAGATTAATATGCGAGGTATTTGTCTCACAGATTTCATTTCTGTTGTTTTTTTCATCTGTACCAGAGTTCTCTTTGGGGTTTCTTACTTCTTTATCTTCAATGTTCTCTTTATGTGTTTGCTTGCTTTCGTTTTCAACAAAAAAATGCCACAGGTTTTTTAAAATTTTCTCAGCAACTGTTAAATCCTTTTTGTTTATAAGCTCTGTTATTGTAGACTGTCCTGCATATCTGATAAAATCCTGTTTGTTCATGGTTTTCGAAGTTGCCGGTATTGCTTCACTTTCAGGTTTATGCTTTAGATTCTTCCCCAAGCATTTCGAGTAGTCTATAGCGTTTGAGTTCCATGGACAAAGACCAGTAGCCCGGAAACCATTAATAATTGTATCTGGTTTTACGCATTTATCGATAGTTTTTTGTAATAGTGGCACAAAATCAACTTTTGTAAGAGCTCGGGATGGATTGTCACGCCGCCACTCTAAGACCGTTTTTTGCCATCCACCTTTTAGAGGTCTAAAAGCTGAGACATCTGCAGGCTGAAGCAGTCGAGTACAATTGGGATAAAGTGCTATGAGCACAATATCCAATGAGGAACAAAGCTCACTCACAGAATAAGTGAGGTGAGTTTTGTGTCCGTCTACAAATAAAATGACCGGGAATGGTACTTTATTGCGCACAAGATGCGGATGTAATACTTTTTCAATATATTGAGCGAAAATTTCTGTCTTCATCCAGCCATTGTCACTGAGACCAATACCCCAATCTGATGGTACCTTTGATGCAATTTCGCTAGGCAAGCGTTTGTACGGGAATATTACCATAGGTGGGGTGATTTCGCCATTGGCAGCAAAAGTAAACATTACGGTTAGGGAACTTTTAGCTGGGGCGTGGTCAATTTCGTATACATTCTTAGCGCCCTTTGGTGCCAAGACTACACCTGTCTTTGCGCAAAGAACAAAATTGGTTTCATCGCCATTCAAAATTCTTCTCGGGTCTGATAGAATTTCAAATAGGTCGTGATCTTTCATATATGTCTCAATTGCTTGAAACCATCCTTTTATGTCATTTTCTGATACGACAGCACTTGCCGCTGTTACTGATTCAGGAGTTCTTACAACAATATCCGGGTGTCGTTTTAAGAAAAGTTTAAACCACTTGTCTCCGGGAATGTTGTTTTTAAACGGGTTAGACCTGCCGCTTTTTTTTATGAACTCTGAGACGCTATTCAAAAGATCTTCCTTCCGTTTAGGAAAACCCTTTGCATGGCTAACATTCAACCAATTTTTTAATTTATTTTCTTCGTCTGTATTAAGTACTGGACTCGGACCAGGTTGAGGTTTATGATGTGGTTTCTTGATGCGAAATTGTAAAGTAGCTCGAGGAACTTGAAATTGTTTCGCCGCTTGCTTTTTTGCCATGCCATTTTTAATTGCGTCTAAAGCCTTTTCTATATTTTCCTCACTGTATTGTTTCCGTTTACTTTTTTCTATTTTTCCTGTTGACTTTTTTTTATTGGTTTCTTTTTCATTTCTTTTCTTCATTGTTTACGACGTTATCTAAATTAATAAAAAGCCAATTATTGGCACTGAATATTAATCTGTTACCACTATGCTACGAAATAGCGTCGACGTCTGTACCTGTTGGAATATTTTGAGATTATGATATACTGCGAATAGGATATTTGAGAGTATCATGTTTTGCTCATACCGGGTGTAAGTGAACATGCAACCCAAACTGAGTCAGATGATAGTACTAGTGATACTTAACACTACTACATAGAAAAAAACTTAAAATAAAATAGATTTTTTGTCAATTTTTTTTCGCTTTTTTCTAACAGCATTGTGTAAACACAAGATCATAAAACGATATTTTAAAGTTTCAAAACAAAAGAACGATTTTTTAAGAAACGCGCAATGTAAGTTAAACCGTAGAATAAGACTCGTCAAGCCGCCCGATCAAAGGCACGCTACACTACAACAGCTGAGCCGAGCCTACGCGGCCGCCCGCCCGACGCCGAGGTCATGACCTCACGCGAACCCACAGCTGATTCGGCCTAGCATCTAGCATCGAACGACGCCCGCGCATTTTAGCTTAAAAAAACCTACGCCTATGTGCCTATCCTTACAAACAGCTTACATACGGTGGAACACACATTGTCATGTTAGCTACATAACCATTTTTTAATCTGGCTTAAATGAGGCTAGCAATAAGTAGCACCTAACAAAGCATCAATTGTTATTAAATTTGTGGCAATTTTGCCAATCGGCTAATAGCCCGCAGTCGATTTAATCAATTAAACGACATCAAGTAATTTTCTTCCAATTGCATTCTACAAATTACGTAAGATAGGGTGGGTATTTAGGTATTAAACCTAGGTCGCAACTTTAGCATACCTACAATTCATAGTTTTTAAATCGATTGTGGGTGGGTGTCATGTCACACTTACACCCAAAGGACCTAAGACATTGACGTAGTGTAATAGTTCTTTCAATCATACAAAATGTTTCGATATAAAATCGAATCGCATGACATTAAAGCAGTCTCGTCTTTATCAAAATTCAATTAAATTCTTTTTATTTTAAGAGAAAACTACATCTAACCAGAGATTTAAATCTCTGCATCTAACTAATAAAACGGCACATAGGTATACTTACGCAAAGGTAATAATAGTAGGTATTCGACGTCTTTTCGGCGGCAAAGCTACATACAGCAGCTACTTAGGAATCGAACACAGAGTACGGATAGTTTTAGATGGATGCTTAATGAGTACCTAATAAAAAGAGTCTGGTCCACCGAGTGTGCTCGGTGGTCTGGTCATCAGTCAATTTGTTTCTTTAGGAAATGATTGCGTGCGTAGTTTTAGATTGAAATAATTCGCTTCACTTATCTTTGCATACATAGTATGGAAGTAGAGAAATAAAAATAAATATCAGTGGGTAAATTAATAACACACCCAGCAATTCAATTTTCAATAAAATCTTAAGAATGTTAATATCGGTTGCTTTTTGTTTACAACGTGCAGAAAAATGTATCAATAAGCCCAATTGTTGCCTTAAAATGCGTATTCTGTTACTATCTTGTATCTGTACTACGGCTGAAGAGAGGCGGCGAGCGACTTTGCGGCGGCGGCGCAGCCACACAGTTTACAAAGCAAGCCGAAAGCCTAGATTACGAGGCGGCTCGCTTTATACCTTTTCAACTTTTCATTCTTTTCGGTTTCTAAATTCAGTGCGTTACGAACTTCGAGCGAATGCACGTGCGCGGTTCATATTCGCAATTACGATAGCTGTATTGTTAATTTTTTTCCTTCTCAAGCCTGTGTTAAGTGTGTGTGTTTGTGTGCGTGTGTGTTTAGTGATTAAGTGTATTTAATTTAAATTAGCAAAATGCCCAATTACGGCTACAGTGCTCGTGAATACGGAGCAATGTTAATGTGCCTTGGTGAAGCTAGGGGCAACGCTTCTCGTGCCTTAAGGATTTACCGCAATAGGTATCCACATCTTCGGCACCCTACTCATGGCCGAATAATTACTGCGGCATATCAACGTGTCCTGGAAAACCAACCCATAGCCCCGGTAGTAGCTTCTGGGAGTGGTGGCGGACCACCATTGGAATCGAGGACCGAAAACCGCGTGATGAACATTATTCGCCAGAATCCTCGCCTAGGTACACGCTCAGTTGCGAGGCTAATGCGGCGTGGGGGAGGACCAACAATCTCTCATTGGACAGTGCACAAAATTTTAAAGCGGAGAAGAATGCGGCCGTATAAAATACACAAGGTGCAAGCATTGCAAGTAGGAGATCGTGATCGTCGTGTAACATTTTGTCGATGGCTACTTGACCAACAAGTGCGGGAGCCCGGGTTCGTGCAACACGTCGTTTGGACAGATGAATCCACATTCACGCGAAACGGGCTATGGAATCGCAGGAATGCACACGTGTGGGCTGAAACCAACCCATACGTTACACAGCAAACCGGGCATCAAACTCGGTGGTCTGTAAACGTATGGGCTGGTATTTTTAGAAATAAAATTCTTGGCCCCGTATTTTTGCCGCAACGTCTCGACGGATCGCGATATTTAGAATTTATTAACCAGCAACTAGTCGACATGCTGGATGAAATGTCGCTGGCCGAATATCGCAGAGCATGGTTCCAGCACGATGGTGCTCCGCCGCATGTTATACGACCCGTTCGAGACCGTTTGAGTGAACTGTTTGCCCATCGATGGATTGGAAGGTTAGGACCGCAAGCCTGGCCACCTCGCTCTCCTGACTTAACCCCATTGGACTTTTTTTTATGGGGCTATGTTAAAGAAAGGGTTTTTGATCGTGAATGTGATAGTGCAGAGGAGATGCGATCTCGCATTATAAGAGTGTTCGACGGACTCCGTACGGACTGCGCCGAGGATAGCACGCTGATGCCGCGCCTCCACGAAGACATGCTGCGACGGGCTCGTGTTTGCGTGCAGTTGGATGTAGTGCAATTTGAACCACACCTCATAAGAAGAAATTCTTAAAAAGGTAGGTGACTTTTATAGTCATTTTCAAATAGGATAATTAGGGTACTGTGTCTACGATTGACCAGGCGATTATTTTTTGAGCCGAACGCCGGCCGCGGCCGTTTATTTCGCGCGGTACGTGTTTAGTTGTTAGTAACGGCGAGAGCGAGTTTTTCGGATATTGTATTACATTGCGCGTTGGCAAATTATGAAATCTTGGAATATTTGATTAAAAAAAAATTGTGTATGGCATAAAATTTACATTATTATAGTAGATAACATAGCCTTAGTTTGGATCGCATGTTCCCTTACACCCTGTATAATGTTTTGGTGCGATTATGATATTATATATTTTGTTTGATGATACGACCTAATAAACTAACAATGAAATGTTTCATCGCAATCGTCCGTCATGCGCGCCAGGCACAAGTTTCCTCATTAGAAATTAGAATTATGTGGGCCGATCCCGGCGGCACTGCAATGCCGGGCCGACCCGTGACGAGAGTGGAGCGAGCCCCGAACATCTCGTCGATTTACAAAAATCAGTTTAATATACTGGTCCCTCGGTGAGGGAACTTTCAGATATTAAGCTGAAAAGAACAGATACTACACTTTGATCTTAGCCAAAAGGCCGAGAAGCGATACGACAGTTAAGTTTCGACGAGTATATATAGAAGCAGTTTGACAATTTCTTAACCGCGTTGTAGAAGTACGACAGCGCCATCTAGTGAAATATTTATAAGTCATTGTACATCGCAGCTGACCTTGCTTGCGACGTTTGCTTTTTGGTAGCGTAGGCAAGCCAACATCATCGTCAATAATGTTTAAACTCTACGCAAAATTATCAATGATCTCTTCAATATTGACAAAAACAGTATCAGATATGAAATCAACTTACTTGTGCTTCTGTATCTCAGTGATTCCTCTCCGTTGGTAATCAAGCCGTTCTGCAAGCGCATCAACAACCAAAGGATTCTTTCAGTGAGGAGTCCTCTCTCTTACTATTTTGGCATTGGTGTCCCGCTCTTTGGTCTCCAGTCAAAAACCATTGATCAAAGAAATGAACAAAGGACCACTGAACACAGTGGTTTATGCCCGATGACAAGTCATCTTGACCAACGGCAACGGCACTACAAAAGGTTAAGCATTGGTGCAGGGAGACATTTCGTAGCATTAATCCGAAAAAGACAGTGATCATGAATAAAAGGAAGATCAACAACATGAGGAATTTAAAACTATACGGCACTGGGATATGGTTCACAAAGGTGAATTATTTAGGAGCCACCCTAACTAAGAAACCAACGTAGAAAGAACATGTAGAACTCAATATTAAAAATCCGTGACGACATTCAACATGAGCCGATCTTAAATCTAAGATACTCTGTTAGGTTTTTAATATAATGATAGATACTGCCAGTCATCATTTATGGTAGTACCTATTATCTGG
This sequence comes from Schoenobius gigantellus, assembly GCA_963935595.1. NCBI lineage: Eukaryota > Metazoa > Arthropoda > Insecta > Lepidoptera > Crambidae > Schoenobius > Schoenobius gigantellus. The sequence continues at coordinate 14,096,716 of OZ012558.1, forward strand.
TAGCCAAGAACAAATCTCTTCACATGCAGGGAACTACTAGGGGGACTCCATAGACTGACCTGTATGGCCATAAGGGGCACTTTGAAAACTACTCTTTCAGCTACCCTGGATAGATTCTTAAATCTCGAACCACTGCATAGTGCTAGACTTTGTTATACTATAGACTTCAAAAACAAGGAGGTCTTATCTTCCTTTTATTAATGATCACTGTCTTTTTCGGATTAATGCTACGAAATGTCTCCCTGCACCAATGCTTAACCTTTTGTAGTGCCGTTGCCGTTGGTCAAGATGACTTGTCATCGGGCATAAACCACTGTCTTCAATGGTCCTTTGTTCATTTCTTTGATCAATGGTTTTTGACTGGAGACCAAAGAGTGGGACACCAATGCCAAAATAGTAAGAGAGAGGACTCCTCACTGAAAGAATCCTTTGGTTGTTGATGTGCTTGCAGAACGGCTTGATTACCGACGGAGAGGAATCACTGAGATACAGAAGCACAAGTAAGTTGATTTCATATCTGATACTGTTTTTGTCAATATTGAAGAGATCATTGATAATTTTGCGTAGAGTTTAAACATTATTGACGATGATGTTGGCTTGCCTACGCTACCAAAAAGCAAACGTCGCAAGCAAGGTCAGCTGCGATGTACAATGACTTATAAATATTTCACTAGATGGCGCTGTCGTACTTCTACAACGCGGTTAAGAAATTGTCAAACTGCTTCTATATATACTCGTCGAAACTTAACTGTCGTATCGCTTCTCGGCCTTTTGGCTAAGATCAAAGTGTAGTATCTGTTCTTTTCAGCTTAATATCTGAAAGTTCCCTCACCGAGGGACCAGTATATTAAACTGATTTTTGTAAATCGACGAGATGTTCGGGGCTCGCTCCACTCTCGTCACGGGTCGGCCCGGCATTGCAGTGCCGCCGGGATCGGCCCACATAATTCTAATTTCTAATGAGGAAACTTGTGCCTGGCGCGCATGACGGACGATTGCGATGAAACATTTCATTGTTAGTTTATTAGGTCGTATCATCAAACAAAATATATAATATCATAATCGCACCAAAACATTATATGAGCAAAACATGATACTCTCAAATATCCTATTCGCAGTATATCATAATCTCAAAATATTCCAACAGGTACAGACGTCGACGCTATTTCGTAGCATAGTGGTAACAGATTGCTCTAAAAAATAAAATTACAAACGGCAACAGTCTTAACTATACACGTCACGAGATGAAAACCTTGAAAAAAAGGACATAAGTAATACATTTGTTATAAGGGTGGAATGCTATTGCGCATCATACCCACTGACAGCTAATCGACGGGCGTGTGTAGTACTCTCCCCGCAAATGTGGGGCTTCCCACTAAACCAACCTCGACGTCCGCCTTAACCTTAGTTCGAGGCGATCTGGGGACTCGCGACATCCGGGTACAGAATAAATAATTGTACTACCGGGGCAGCTACGAGTCGGGTCCCTAATTTAAGGTGGGGGATCACCTTGGTCGTTATAGTACCTAATCCCCAGACCGGGGAGACTATAATAGCGCCCACCAGGAACCACTTTAGCTCGCAGGCCACAACTAGAGCGGTTATCGAATCCGGGCTGCTAATGCCTGCCTTCTACCACCCAACACAGGGGGGGTGGGAGGCGGTTACAATTACATCTATAGGGGGGTGCGTTCTGTGAATTTGCTGTCCGATCCTGAACGTGTCTGCATGGGGGCTGCAAGGTTCCGGAGGGTAGTTTAGCTAGGTAGGGGGATATCGGCGGTATACCTGTCAGGTGTTACCGAGTCCAATAGCATATCCAAGTGGGCATGCCTAGTCAGCTTAGCCCCTTGAAATCGTAAAGAGATTCCCTAAAAAGGCCCCACGATTTTATATATGCATCTGCTCAATCTTGCTGCTAGATTGATAAGAAGAGTGATGAGAAGACCATCCTGATTACTATTATCTTCATTTATTGTCATTTTGTTGTCTCCGCCTTGTATATTTCCCGCATCACAATTAAAATAACTTGTAGTGGAAATTATGAAAACTTTAATAGCTATTGTAAGCTTTACGTACTCTAATTGCCGCAAAACACATGGCAACATCAAGAGAAAGCCCTGCTTCTATAAAAGAGAAAACTCCGCTCTATATGTCAGATATTTATTTTTCTTACAGAAATGCACAATCTTTGTATGTTGCTGATTCTCTATCTTCTACTGTAAAGAGCCCCGATCACTATTCACCATAAATATTCCAACCTTTATTATATGGCACACCCTCCAGGAAAACACTTCTAGTTCCAGGTCCACCTATACCTAAGCTAACTGTTGTGTCGGTACAAGTATATTTATTTAATTTAATTTACGTAATGTAGGTATCGTTGCCGATACGATTAGTCAGCATAAATTTACTTACGCAGTAGTTAGTGATTATTAGATTAGTAGAAAGAAACAACAACAACATAACTTACTGGAGCGAATGTGTTATTATTTTAAGATGTAGAATGAAAAGACGAGCGTCGGCTGCGCGGCACGACGGCGCGGCGCTTACTTTAATTCCTGTCGGCAACTAGGTATGACAAAATTATTATTACACTTTGTTATATTGACACTTAAAGCCTTCGATTCTGTCAATACCTCGGCCGTGCTTAGGTCACTCTAGAGGTGCCAAATACGAAAACGCCACGCCACGTGTGAGACAGGGCGACGACGACGACGTTCTATCGCCGAAACTGCTCACAGCCGCGCTGGAGGATGCTTTTGGACTGGAGAGGACTCGGCATCAATATAAAAGGCGAGTACATGACTCACCTTCGTTTTGCAGATGATATCGTAGTCATGGCTGAGAGTCTCCGACGGTCGAAGATCTAGGCACAATGCTCAAAGTGTGCTAGGCACAATCTAGACAAATCTTCACACAAAGTCTATTTACTAATACTTTGTATGTGTTATCCATACTTTCTAACTAATATCAAGTTCCTCCTAGGCGTAATTTTTAATTTGATCAAGATTCATCAATGATTAAATCCATACGTCGGTCGCAACATTTTAGTCAGGTTCGCTACTAGTTGCGCACAGATATATCTGGCACATTATAGAGAACGATACAGTAGCCCGACTTAGGCGTCTCTTTGAAATTTAAACCTAAAGCTGAACTGGGCGCTAGGGTTGGTACCTACAGCCGTTGAGGCCTGCGTGCACGGTTGGCCCCGTGTACGCCGCCGTAAGGCCCTCCGTCTGGGGATTGCCCTGGTGTTTTCGGGCAATCCCCCCTTGGCGATAGTCCGACCAGCCAGGTCGGGCTAGCCCGGGTGCGTTGGTAGTGGTAGTCGCAGTGTGGACCCTACTACGCGCGTCCATAAGGGCAGGAAGAACACCGGGGGGTTTAGTGGGTAGGCCTGGCACTCTGCCGGGAGAGCCCCACACACGCTCGTCGTCTAGCCAACGGCGAGTATGGTGCGGTCACGCATTCCCCTCGAAAAAAAAAAAGGGTTGGTACCTACAAAAAATCGGTGAACGTATACGTGGAACACAACAATCTCGGCCGGCGCGCGGCGTGGGCGCGTGGCACTGCGTTGCTATGCCGTTCAGAGCATGCTTGTCGGCCGTGTAAACGACGTTTGTATATGTGCGTGCGACGATTCGTCCCTTTAAATGGAGTCGAGCGACTATCGTTCTCTATATTGTGTATCTGGCGTTTACTTCAATCACTTTATCACTATCAGCAACTATGAATGCATAGTTCTAAAAGTATTTTCAACATCAGAGTTTTTTGATGGGCCGATCCCGGCGGCACTGCAATGCCGGGCCGACCCGTGACGAGAGTGGAGCGAGCCCCGAACATCTCATCGATTTACTTTCAACTTTCAGATATTAAGCTGAAAAGAACAGATACTACACTTTGATCTTAGCCAAAAGGCCGAGAAGCGATACCATAGCTAAGTTTCGACAAGTATATATAGAGGCAGTTTGACAATTTCTTAACCGCGTTGTAGAAGTACGACATCGCCATCTAGTTAAAATATTCATAAGACTCGGTACATCGCAGCTGACCTTGCTTGCGACATTTGCTTTTTGGTTGTGTAGGCATAGGCAAGCCAATATCACTATCAATAATGCTTACACTCTAAGCAAAATTATCAATAATTTCTTCAATATTGTCGAAAATAGTACCAGATATGAAATCACCTTACTTGTGCTTCTATATCTCAGTGATTCCTCTCCGTCGGTAATCAAGCCGTTCTGCAAGCGTATCAACAATCAATGGCTCTATCTTACTATTTTGGCATTGGTGTCCCACTCTTTGGTCTCTAGTTAAAAACCATTAATCGAAGAACTGAACAAAGTCCCACGCAACACAGTAGTTATGCCCGATGACAAGTTATCTTGGCCAACGGCAAGCTGCCAGTCTGATGCATTGGTGCAGGGAGAAATGCCTTAGCACCAATCCGAAAAAGACAGTGATCATGACTAAGAGGAAGCTCAACAACATGATAAATTTTACGGCAATGGGATATGGTTCACAAAAGTGAAATATTTAGGAGTCACCCTAGATAAGAAACCAACGTCGAAGCAACATGTAGAGCTCTCAATATTAAAAATCCGTAAGGACATTCAATATGCGCCGATCTACTTTTGGTAAAACGTGGGGTCTCAAACCTAAAATACTATATAAGTTTTTTAATATATTGATAGATACTGCCAGTGATTATTTATGGTAATACCTTTACCTATTGTCTGGTAGACAAGAAAACATTTGTTTCAAGTGCAGCAGGGAACTACTACTACTACTCCTTTGGACGACGTCCATTGAAAAGTTACATTTGGATGGCATTTGTCAGAGGACGCAATTTTATTTTTTAAATATCAAGGAGGGCTTAGTTTCTATTGCTCGCTAAAGCCTTTCTTTAGTCATTTTACAAAAAAATATATCAGACCATTTTCATAGATGGGTTTTTAGGAAAAATTCTCATTATAAACTTTTTAAAAGAGATGGCTAAACGACTACCCGTAACATGAATAAATATTTCTCAGTAGCTCGTAATATCCTTATATTACGCTCACTACTTTTATCACTCTTCGATTTACACGCACCGATAAAAAAGGTTAAATTTAATTGTAATCACTCTCATCCTTGGATAACAGACAACATTAGATTGATGATTAGCTTACGTAACAAAGCTTATACTAAGTATCGTAAATCAGGCAATGCTATTAAAAAGGCGAATTATGAGCGAATGGGGCATTTAGTCAAGCGAAGTATATATCTGGAAAAACAGGCCTATCTTAATACACAAATTAACAGTAATTGCGGTAACTCAAAATTACTTTGGAAAAATTTAAAACAAAATATTTTCCCAAACTTTTTAAACGCCAAAACATCCCGGATCAATTTAATAACCCTAACATCATAAATGATCATTTTCTAAATTTACCTGGAGATAACTCAATATCACAATCTAAACTGCTGTTCTTCCGGCAACGGAAATATGGCAATGCGGTTTTTGACCTGAAGCCCGTGCAGGAAAGCGATGTTGCAAATTATATTATTTCGTTGACCTCAAGTGCCACTGGAATAGATGGAATCAGTAGAGACATGCTTATAATTACACTTCCCCAGTCACTCGGAGCCATCACTGCCATCATTAATAAATCTTTATCATCAGGCGAATTTCCTGAGGCGTGGAAATCAGCTCTGATAACACCTCTACCAAAAGTAAGCAATCCTACTCAACTGAAAGAACTAAGGCCGATTAGTGTATTGCCGTACATGTCAAAAATTCTAGAAAAAGCCGTTTATGTTCAGCTAAGCAGGTTCATTGAGAGTAACAATATTTTACCTGCAATGCAATCTGGTTTCCGTAAAGATATGGGTACTGTAACTGCTCTGTTAAATATCGTCGATGATATTCTAGCGCAGCAGGATATTGGCAATGGTAGCATACTCACGCTCCTAGATTTCTCACGAGCATTCGACTGTTTAAACTTATCTCTATTACTCGCGAAACTGCAGTACTATGGCATTAACTTCAAGGCACTCACTTGGTTTGAATCATTTCTCACTGATCGACATCAATCAGTGAGGCTCCTCAGGGAGGATGGTAGCTGCTTATTCTCTACGCTAAAACCTTTACAGCGTGGTGTACCCAAAGGCTCCTTGCTGTCGCCTCTGCTTTTTATTCTGTTTAGCGCTGACATCACTCAAATCAAATACTGTAATCAAATACTGTGGATATCAACCCGTGGATTTAACCCGTGGGAGAGCCATGCTTTGGCACGAATGGGCCGGCTCGACCGGAGTGATACCACGGCCTCACAGAAGACCGGCGTGAAATAACGCTTGCGTTGTGTTTCGTCGAGTGAGTGAGGGTACCGGAGGCCCAACCCCCCTACCCCCCTATGATGGCGCAGTTAAATAGATTGTTACCCCAGGAGGTTACCAACTGCGCTAGCGTTGGAGAATCCCTCTCTGGACGTCCACTTTCAGGACGCAATATACCTGGGCGTGGACGCCTAGGCCGCCCCTTGTATTCTGGGGGGGGGGGGGGGCAAAACCGCGCTCAAACATACCTGGGGTAAGAGCAAACCCACGGCACCCCCTGCCACACTGACTGTGGACTTTTTCAATATCAGGGGACTTCACTCCAACCTGAATGCTGTCCACCACCACCTCGAGACAGTAAAGCCGGCCTTGCTCTTTTTGACCGAGACACAGATATTGTCTCCGGCGGACACTTCTTACCTTTCCTACCCAGGGTACGGACTGGAACACCTCTTCGCACCTAAGGCCGGTGTGTGCGTGTACGTCAGAGACGATATATGTTCTCGGCGCCTCGGTCACCTTGAAAGTATGGCTCCGTGTAGACAGCGACGACCATCCCCGCGTGTATTCGTGCCTCTATAGGTCCCATAGCGGTGATATCGAAACCGACCGACTCATCGAGCACGTTCAAATGGCTGCAGACTTTGCGCAGCAGCAGATCTCACTCGTAGAGATCGTGATACTTTAACGCTCACCACACCGAATGGCTCGGTTCAAGCAAGACCGATCATGCGGGGAGATCTGTTCACTCCTTCGCTCTTGCATATGGCTTGACACAATTGGTTACTAAGCCCACGCGAATTCCTGATGTGGAGAGCCATGAACCTTCACTGTTGGATCTTCTGCTGACTTCTCATCCCGACGGCTACCTCATATCTGTCGGCGCCTCTCTTGGCTCCTCAGATCACTGCCTCATTAGGAGTTCGGTGCCACTCACGTGCTTGCAACGACCTCGAGTTGCACGTAGTCGCCGTGTGTGGCACTACAAGTCAGCAGACTGGGATGGGATGCGGTCCTTTTTTGCGTCCTACCCTTGGAGGCAGGTTTGCTTTATGCCGGATGATCCCAACTCCGCCGCTGAGTCTGTTGCCGATGTGGTGTTACAAGGTATGGAAATTTTCATTCCATCCTCAGTTATCCCCATTGGTGGCAGATTCCAACCTTGGTTTGGTCAATCCTCCAAAAAGGCTTCTCGCTGGAAGCAGGAAACCTACCAAGCCTGGGTAAACGCGGTGACGTCTCGGGATGGAAATACCAGCGCTTTGAAAAAGCAGTATAACTATGCCTCCAGATCCTTCAAAAGGGACATTGTAAGAGCGAAGTCGGAGCACATCAGTAGAATTGGCGAGAGGCTAGAGCGTCTTCCTTCGGGGTCTCGTGCGTTCTGGTCTCTCGCCAAAGCTATTCAGGGAAATTTCTGCATGCCATCTTTTCCACCACTGCACAAGGATAACACTTCATTAGCCCATGATGCTAAAGAGAAAGCCGATCTTTTAGGGAAACTCTTTGCATCCAACTCGATTTTGGATGACGGGGGACAGGAACCACCGACCATAACACGGTGCACGAGCTTAATGCCGGATATTCGGTTCCACCAAAGTTCAGTGCATCAAGCACTAATCACCCTAGATATCCACAAGTCGAGTGGGCCTGATGGTATCCCTCTTATCGTGCTAAAGACGTGTGCTCCAGAGTTGGCACCGGTTTTAACGCGACTATTTCGGCTCTCTTATTCATCTGGCGTAGTCCCAACCTCATGGAAGACAACTTTAGTGCATCCGATCCCTAAGAAAGGTGACCGCTCGAATCCGTCCAACTACAGGCCGATAGCTATAACCCCTTTGTTTTCAAATATAATGGAATCACTAATCAACCGCCAGCTTCTCCGGTACCTAGAGGATCACCAGCTGCTCAGTGACCAACAATACGGCTTTCGTAGGGGTCGCTCTGCTGGTGATCTTCTAGTTTACTTGACACATCATTAGGCAGAGGCAATTGAAGCGAAGGGGGAGGCACTGGCAGTAAGTTTGGACATCGCGAAGGCCTTCGATCGGGTATGGCACAAAGCGCTCCTCTCAAAACTTCCTTAATATGGGCTTCCCGAGAAATTATGTGGATAGGTCACTAGCTTTCTAGCAGACAGAAGCATTAAGGTCTTGATTGACGGTGAATGCTCAGACCCAATGTCTGTAAATGCTGGTGTCCCCCAAGGATGTGTGCTTTCACCTACACTATTCCTTCTGCATATCAATGATATGCTGCAAATCAGCAGCATTCATTGCTATGCAGACGAGAGCACGAAAGACACCTTCTATAACGGCCGTGCGAACTCTTCTCGGGAAAACGTTATTGAGTGCCGGAATAAACTTGTGTCTGAAATCGAAACTTCATTAGAGAAAGTCTCTAACTGGGGTCGACTTAATTTAGTCCATTTCAACCCCTCAAAGACACTGGTTTGCGCGTTCACCGCAAAGAAAATGCCATTTGTCGCATCTCCTCGCTTTCAGGGCATTCCCCTAACTGCATCAGCCAATATTGGGATCCTTGGTGTCGACATATCGAGCGAAGTCCAGTTCCGTGGCCACTTAGAGGGTAAAGCTAAATTAGCTTCTAAGAAGCTTGGTGTGCTCAATAGATCGAGACAGTATTTCACTCCGGCGCACCGCCTTCAGCTTTACAAGGCGCAGGTTCGGCCTCATATGGAATACTGTTCTCATCTTTGGGCTGGGGCACCCCAATACCAACTTCTCCCACTGGACCGCATTCAACGGAGAGCGACTCGAATCGTCGACTGCCAGGAAATTTCAAATCGGCTTGATACCTTGGCGCTGCGTAGAGATGTCGCTTCGCTATGCATCTTCTATCGTATTTATTACGGGGAATGCTCCGAGGAATTGTTCGGACTTATACCTGCCGCCTCTTTCCACCATCGTTCCACGCGGCAAAAAATCCATCCCCATCACTTAGATGGTTGGCAGTCCACAACTGTGCGTTTCTCTCGAAGTTTCCTGCCTCGCACAGTCAAACTTTGGAACGAATTGTCGGCTGCGGTATTTCCGGACCGATACGACCTTCAAACTTTCAAAAAAAGAGCGTATTCCCACCTCAAAGGCCGGCAACGCACTTGTAACTCCTCTGGGGTTGCGGGTGTCCATGGGCGTCGGTAATTACTTACCATCAGGTGATACGTCTGCTCGCTTGCCCCCTATCCCATAAAAAAAATCATTTATATGCGGACGACGTTCAATTGTACGCATCTGCTCACCCCCGTAATTTTCAAAAGACAGTTACTGAGATGAATGAAGACCTCAGGGCGGTGGCAGAGTGGTCAACTGATAATGGGTTGGTTCTAAACTCAAGCAAAACGAAATATCAGATCTTAGGATCTAGGGCACAGCTTGCTGAAATTATTACGAATGAACCTAAGATTGTAATTGGGAATCAGACAATAGAACGGGTGGATGAAGCTAGAAACTTAGGTATATTAATGGATGGTGGCTTGCGTTTTGAAACCCATATATTAGAATTGGTTCGAGCATGTTTCTATCGATTGAAAATATTGTATAGCATCCGACAATTTCTTGATACAAAAGTGCGAACTCATATCTGCGAAGCACTAATTTTGTCGAAACTCAACTATGGTGACCTTGTTTACGGGCCGCGTATGCTATCGAGATCTCGTCGCCTCATACAAAGAGTACAGTGGGGCTAGCACGCAGGAGAATCGAAAATCGAATCGAAATCCGAATCGAGGAGTTTGTATGGCAATTTTGTTAGCGCCACGGCGGTGAGTAGCAGAACTAATAAAATTTTCGATTCTCCTGCGTGCTAGCCCCACAGAACGCCTGTTGTCGTTTTTGCCTCTCGATACCCCCTAGAAGTCACATCACTCCTTATTTGAATGACGCTGCTATGCTAAATATGTCTTCACGTAGACATCTTCACTTTGCCTGACTGCTGTTTGATGTTTGAAAGTTTGAAAAACCAATCTACCTTTTTAAAAAGCTTCGTATACTTCGCAGTAGATATACCACCAGAACTGGCAGATGTTTGCTCGAAAATTACCCGCATAAGACAGCTGCTTTCAGGGGTAGTTTCCGCTACTTGGCTACCAAGTGCTGGAAGAACCTACCACCACCTCTGTGTACTGCTACTTCGAAGCATACTTTTAAAAAACATTTAAAAATATTTCTGTTAAATAAGCAGCGCGTGGGTATTCCCAAAGGATATTCAATAGACGATTTGGTACTATAGATATCCCCCGCCATAATGTTCATAGGTAATTTTTTTTATGTATGACCCGGCAAATGACCTCCTCCCGCCTGATGTTAAGCGGTGAAAGAAGCCCAAATGAGTTGACAGGTAGAGTAGGGACGACATCCACTATCCTACCTGCCCGCCCCTTGCCGGCCCAAAAAAAAGGAACCCATGTTGTAGGATGGAGGACACACGTGCGCAGGTAGAGAATTCCAAGTGTGGGATGAACGACAGAAGGAATCTTGGAATTTCTTGGTACGGTGTGAAAAGGAGGACACAGTGTACGGATGACTCCGAAGGCCCTTACGCGTGTTTCTGTTACGGAATGGAGAGGGAGGGATAAGATTAAAGAGCTCTTCAGAGCATTCCCCATGGAACATTCGGTAAAAGGCGCTAAGAGAGGCTCGAGGGTGTTAGTTACCTCTACATCGCCAATAACGCGAATAGCGCGACGCTGCAATCTGTCCAGAGCATCGAGCAGGTACTGAGCGAAACCGTCCCAAAGGTGCGAGCAATATTCCATGCAAGACCTAACCTGAGTTTTATTCAACAAGCATAGTTGGTCCGGCGCAAAATACCTACGCTCCTTGTTCAGGACACCGAGTTTCCGTTAGGCACTAGTTATGACGGATTCGATGTAGTCTCTGGGGTTCAGATCGCAGCGAATGTTCATTCCGAGCAAGGTGATGTTGCTCTGTGTGTGAAGGGTTGTGCCCTGAAGAGAAGGAAGGGGGAGGAAAGGTGACCTTTTCGCCGAAAACGCGCACACCTGTGTTTTCTTAGCATTGAACTCAACAAGATTGACGAGACGAGGTCCAGCGTCCTGTTGAGCTCAATGATAAGATTCTGCCTCTCCCTACCAATATCATCACGAGCAGCCCTTGAGCTTCCGTGATATCCCCCATGCACTGTACTGTCGTCTGCATAGCAATGTATAGCTCCCAAGGAAAGCATGTCATTGATATGCAGAAGAAACAATGTTGGGGATAGAACGGAGCCTTGCGGAACTCCAGCGTTCACTGCCACGAACCGTGAAGCGCAGCCGTCAACGACAACGCGAATTCTATGCTCGTGTAGGAAGCTGGCAATCCACGTACAGAACTGCGCGGGTAATCCGTATGCCGGAAGCTTGGAAAGAAGAGCCTTGTGCCAGACTCTATCAAAAGCTTTCGCGATGTCGAGACTAATAGCCACCGATTCGCCGCGCTTATCGATAGATTCACCCCATTTGTGCAAAAGGAACGCTAGAAGGTCACCTGTTGACCGTTTAGGACGAAATCCATACTGTCGGTCATTAAGTAACGAGTGACCTTCCAGGTAACGGATCAGCTGGGTATTTAGGATCCTCTCCATGATTTTGCACAAAATGAAAGTGACGGCAATAGGACGATAGTTAGCCGGATCAGAACGATCTCCCTTTTTGGGAACCGGCTGGACATTGGCCTCTTTCCAAGATTTCGGCACACAACCAGCAGAGAACGACAGACGGTATAGACGCGTCAGGACCGGAGTCAACTCCGCTGCACACTTCTTAAGAACAATCGCAGGAATGCCGTCTGGTCCACTTGCTTTTCGAGTATCGATCGACTGGAGCTCCGCCCGCACATCACGCTGTCTTATTCGGGTATCAGGCATGGTGCTGCCACAATGGGACAGTTTCGGAGGTTGTGCACCACAGTCATCGGGCGCCAGAAAGAACGGCTACCGGTAGGGTGCGCAAGCAGTTCCTGGCCCACTTGTGCAATGCACTGAGCATCCGCTCTAATGTAAGCCCTCTTACACAACTTGGTGGCATTATTGTAGGCTGTTTTCAGTAGGCTAGTATTGGGATCCCTAGAAGCTCGGCCTCTGATCCAAGCGCGGTAAGCCAGCTGTTTGTTTTCAACAGTAGAGGCGCACTCGCGATTGAACCAGAGGTTACGTCTGCCTCTACTGACGAGATTGGAATGCGGAATATAATATTCCATTCCTAGTATGATCTCGTCAGCAACAGAGGTAGCGCAGGAGTCCGGATCCATCCTATTGAAACAGCGCTGCCACCAACGGACAGATGCGTAATAATCACGCATACCGTCCCAATCTGCTGATGCATAGTGCCACAGACGGCGTGCTGCAACCACAGGCGACGATTGCGACGCCTGAGCCGTCAACGCAGTCAACCTGGCACTGGGTCGACGGAAGCCCACACAAACCAGACAAATCGCAGCAACGACCCCTCAAGCTCTGGCTGTGCGCTAGCTGTCCCGAAACGCGGACAAAAAATGGCCACTTGACGGGTTTTACGTCATGCGCACGGTGGTCGCTAGCCAGTCGGGTTTTTCAAGCCCTACCACCAGAAGTTGGTCACTCGATTAGCACCACCCGGGGATCACGTGTAGGGTCTCGAGGGTAAAACCTACGGACGTGAGCGACTCCAATCCCCTCCAATTTTCATAGGTATCGCTTCCAGCCTCATGCATGGTATAAATATAGCTTGGGCCTGGTGTGTGGTCACAGGAAATGCGTTTGGTGGATATGCATGAATACTTAGTACTCCTATTTACTAACACCTCTCCCTGTGCCGTGCCGTGAATGTGAATTATGTACAAGTTTTTCGTGCAAATGTGTATGTGTATTGTATATATATATATATGTAAAGTCATCATATATTACTTAAATTTATGTTGAATGACGATATTAACCCCAAAATTTTGACGAGTTATCTCTTCTCATTATTTAACTTTTTTTTTATTATTTTGTGGCACTTTCGGACCTCACTGACCCCTCGGGTTTGCAGCAGAATAACAGCGATTTGTTTATGTATATACATGATCAAATCACATGCTGAGCTGTGGCCCATTTGTAGTCGTACATCGCACATTTTCAGTTTTTACATAATGTCAAATAGGTACTAGCAATTATACAAAATTTATTTATTTATTTATTTATTTTACAATTTATGTACACACAAAAAAACAGCATCAAGAACATATACACATGGAAACACTGTACAAAGGCACTGCTTATTTCTTAGCGAAATGTCTTCCAGCAGCCCCGTCACTAATATAAAAGTATTTAATATGGTAGTTGTGTGTGTAAACACAAACAAAGGTAAAAATAATATTAATAATAAAAGACCTACTTTAATTAATTAAATAAAATACAATATACTAAAAAATACGGATATAAAAAAAACTAATAAACTACATTGTTAAAAGATAATAAGCTTTTACTCGTTTCTTAAATAGATGTAAAGTTTGACAGTCGCGCATGTTGGCTGGTAGGGAATTCCACAGTCTAACTGCATGCACAGTGAAGGAGTGGGAGAAAAAGCCGCTATTATGGGACGGGAAAGAAAGCAGGGAGCGAATATGGGATCGACAATCAGCATTAGGAGGACGTGCAGAGGAGAATCGTTCGCGTAGATAAACAGGATAGGACGGATTGTGAAGAATATTGTGTAGGAGACTAAGAATACGAGCATTTCGACGGAGTCTGATAGGAAGCCAATTCAGTTTTTTCCGGTACTCAGAAACATGATCGTATTTCCTTAGGTTAAATATGAACCTTATACAGGTGTTCTGCATGCGTTCCAGTTTGTTCAAAACTTCCTCAGCGGCATCAAGGAAACAGGCATCAGCGTAGTCAAAAATAGACTGAATAAGGGATTGGGCTAAAGAAATTTTCGTGTGTAAGGGAAGAAAACCTTGGAGACACTTCAGAGAATGAAAAGTAAAGTGTACCTTCTTACTCACCTCATTGACATGTGGGAGCCAGGTCAGATTAGAATTGAGTATTACACCTAAGTTTTTGGCAGTGTCAACGAAGGGAATAAGTGCACCGTCGAGAGAAATTGAGTGAAGTAAGGCAAAGTCCAGCGAGTTAAGTATAGGGCGACTTCCGACTAGCAAGGCTTGTGATTTATTAGGATTAATGACCAAGCCAAATTGTGTAGCCCACTCATTAATACGAGTTAGATCCTCATTGATAGCATCAATTGCAGCATTTGCATCTGCCGCCGTAAAATGTCTGTATAACTGCAAATCGTCTGCATAGAGATGGAAATGGGCGGAAATAATAGGAGTAACTGTATTAATAAATACCGAGAAGAGCAACGGAGACAGGACGCCACCCTGAGGCACGCCCGCAGCAAGCTCGCACCAGTCAGAGTCGGACTCTTCAAGGCGAACACACTGTGAGCGGCCTCGAAGATAAGAAGTAAACCAGTTAATAGAAGGGAGAGAAACTAGAGAGAAACTATTTGAGAATAGCTAGAAGAATATCAAAGTCCACTGAATTAAAAGCGCTGCTAAAATCAAGCAAGACAAGGACAGTAAGAAGCTTGTTATCCATAGCCCTGCGTATGTCATCAGTAACATTTACAAGCGCAGTGACAGTGCTATGCCCTGACCTGAAACCGGACTGAAAGGAGCTGATAAGATTATTAGAGTACAGAAAGGACGAAAATTGCTTATGAACAATGTGCTCAAGAACTTTGGACAAAAAGGGAAGGATAGAAATGGGACGGTAATGTGTGGGTAAAGTAGGCTTAGAGATTTTAGGAAGTGGGATTATACGTGCAATTTTCCACGCAGTGGGGAATTTACAGGAAGATAATGAAAAATTAATAATGTGAGTGAGTACTGGGAGGACATGCAGGATTATAAGGTTTATCATTCTTGAGCACACGTTATCACTGCCAACCGCTGAAGAAGTTATTGAAGTAATGGATTTTGATACATCATTCTCAGTAACGGGCAAAAGGATGAAAGTTAAGTTACTGTCTGGTAAACGCTGATGTGATACATTGGTCAGTGTACAGTTTTTAATTCTCGGGTCAATGGTAACAGGGGGAGAAGAAAAATACTTGTTGAGGTCGTTCAGATTTACGTCTTTAGAAATTGCTATGGTAGATTTTCCAATTCCTACAGACCTTAAAAATATCCATACGTCGGCTGGGTTTTTGTTTGTTAAGGATTCATGAAAGTAACGTCTTTTAGCATCCCTACACAGACGACTACAGCGATTGCGTAACTGCTTATATCTATTCAGATTTGTATCAGAAGAACAGCGCTTGAATCTTCTTTTAGTTCTATCTCTAACAGCCATAACATTTTTAATATCGGCAGTGAGCCAAGGTACCGGATTATGCTTAACCTTCACACGCTTAAGGGGAGCATGACGGTCAAACAACTCCAGAACTTTAGAGTTGAAGTTAGCCACCTTCAAATCAATGTCATCGCTGGTATAAACAAAACTCCAATCAATACACCCTGCATCCCTCCGCAATGTCTCCAAGTTTACGCCCCTAAAACTACGAAGAAGTGCATATTTGGGTTTACATTTAGGCGTGCGAACTCGATACGAGGCAAATATGAGGTCGTGATATGAAAATGAAGCGGCTAATTGCCCATGACTATCAATATTATTAGTAGATGAAACGATTATTAAATCTAAGAGGGAAGGGTTAAAATTAGGGGAGTGATAAGTTGCCGATAAGGGAAGAATGTGCATATTAAAGGACGAGATGAGTGACATGAGTTTACGGGCACGAGAATTGTTTTTTAACAAACATGTATTGAAATCGCCCATCAAAATGATGTTATCGTACTGAATGCGATATTCATCCAACAGATCCTCCAGTGTCTTAAAATAGTCAATATGAAGGTTCGGACTGTATAGCACTGCCAGGAGAACTTTGGCGCGGTTCAAAACTACTTCAATAAATAGATACTCAATTGATCCTGAGTACAGAGCAGAGGAGGCGTAAACAACACTAAAGGATAAATCAGCTCTTAAATAGATCGCCACACCGCCACCGCCCTTACCTATACGGTCATTACGCGTTAAAATGTAGCCGGGTAGTGAATACTGGGTAGATCCAAGAGTTGGCTTAAGAAAGGTTTCCGTAACAAGAATAGCGTCTGCCTGTGAGCCACTGAACGATGCAAGAAGATCTGAATAATGACTGGGAATGCTCTGAGCGTTAATGTGGACAACATTGAAGTTACGACAATGCGGGGAAAAGGTAGCCGAAATCTGGTCATGCAAGATTACAACAATAAATAAAATTTAAAAAGTTTATATGAAAATTATTCCCTAAAAAGCCCTCTATGAAAATGATCTGATATATTTCTTTATGTAAAATGATCAAAAAAATATAGCGACCAAAATATTTTTTTTCTCTAATTTTCATCGATTTTCGCTTATAACTTTGTTGTTTTTGGTTCTACGACTAAAAGTCACATGACTAAAGATGTAGAGAATTTTATTTGCAACAAAAAACGTTTTAGTATTTTTTTGTGAGACGTATACTTTGTCAGATAAACATAAAAACCATTTGTACCCCTATTTCCAAGATGGCGGCCGTGGGACAAGGGTTGCAACCCCACAAACTTGGATTTAACTTTACACCAACCTCTCTTTGATATCTAAACAATAATATTGCGTCCCCTGACAAACGCACAATAAGCCCAAAAGATGTAACATTTGAATGGACTATCTTTAAAGTATTATATTCATGAATGATCATCAATGAAATGTTTCTACAACGCAATCGTCAGTCACAGGCTTACAAGCCCTGCGTTCCAGATAAAGCACTGCTACTTTCTGAGGCTAACATCTGATGTTAGCCTCGTTTTGCGTTTCTTTTAAGAAATGTTGACATTTTTAGCCGCGCTAATTGTTACAAATGAAACGCAAGGTACTGATTTTTCGTGCTGAATTTTGACACCTCACTTAATTAGTCCAGCCACTTAAATTTTTTTATAATATAAATCAGAATTGGCTAATACTACAAATATCTTTCAATTTTTTTTTTTAATCCGCTGAAAATCCTTTTTGATTCATGAAAAAAAGATACCAAATGTCAAATTTGAAAGCTGTCAAAAAGTGGTATCAGAGGACCCATCTATTAGTATGGGTATTTGATGCTAGCATTTCGTGTTAAAAATGCTTAAATGAAACTCATGACAACCAGCAAGAAAAACTAGCAGCACCGGCTAATGGAACGCAGAGATGCTAAAAATGTTGGTATTTATGGCTAAAAATGCTTATCTGGAACGGGCCGAAGGTCGCCAGTGTCGGCAGGCACAAGTTCCTCATTGTTGTAATTATTATAATTATGTGGGCCGATCCCGGCGGCACTGCAATGCCGGGCCGACCCGTGACGAGAGTGGAGCGAGCCCCGAACATTTCGTCGATTTACAAAAATCAGTTTAATATACTGGTCCCTCAGTGAGGGAACTTTCAGATATTAAGCTGAAAAGAACAGATACTACACTTTGATCTTAGCCAAAAGGCCGAGAAGCGATACCACAGTTAAGTTTCGACGAGTATATATAGAGGCAGTTTGACAATTTCTTAACCGCGTTGTAGAAGTACGACAGCGCCATCTAGTGAAATATTCATAAGTCTCGGTACATCGCAGCTGACCTTGCTCGCGATGTATGCTTTTTGTTAGCTTAGGCAAGCCAACATCATGATCAACGATGCTTATACTCAATGCAAAATTATCAACGATCTCTTCAATATTGACGAAAATAGTATCAGATATGAAATCAACTTACTTGTGCTTCTATATCTCAGTAATTCCTCCCCGTTGGTAACCAAGACGTTCAGCGGGATTGCCGCGATACAACTTCTTTATGAGATTTGCTGCGTTCCGTGTTATGCACCTAGGAAATTCCACAGCATCTATTCCTTTCAGAATCTTGTTATAAATCTTCATTGGATCTGCACCGGTGAACGGTGGCGAACCAGTTAGGAGTTCAAACATGAGTACACCTAAAAATAAAAAAATGTACCTATTAAAACATCTATATTTTTAGAACAACTCATACGATTTTATTTTCTGCACAAACTTAAATTAGAAACAAATCAAATAAAAATAATAACTGCTTTACCTAAAGACCAATAGTCTGCGCTGATATCATGACCTCTATTCATGATGACCTCAGGAGCAACGTACTCCGGAGTGCCGCCAAACGTCCATGTCTTACGGCTGGCCTGCAGTTTTTTCCAGAAACCGAAGTCCACTAACTTCACATATCCCTTCGAGTCTAGCAGTAAGTTCTCTGGCTTGAGATCCCTACTCATAGTACGTTAATATTTAAAAGCGTTAATTAAACAAGAAGATCTAAATTGTATATAGGTCTTAATAATTTTAACCGCGTTTTAACTAATATCATTGATTTTTACAGTTTGTAGAACATAAGCCAATCACAAATTCAATTTATGAATTAATTTTATAGAAAAAATTCAATACCACCAAATACTTAAGTTGTAGGATGAAAATTTTCATTTTTAGCACAAATTTTATTTATAAAAAATTTCAGATTTCTTTTTTTAGTTTGTTTAAGCAAGTTACTTACCAACGGCGCTCCTAATATTTTAAACTAGCTGACCCGGAGTACTTTGTATCGCCATGTTTTTTAACTAAATTACTGAAATGTTTGTTTAAATTATTGTAATTTTTATATTACACAAACCTTGTCCTAACAATAACGAATTAATAAAACCAAGAATCATCCAATTTGGTGCAGTCGTTCGAAAGTTATGGGCGTACATACATTTCGAAGATCCATTTTTATTTATATAGATTTGGAACATGCCGTATGGAAATTGAATTTGCGTCTAATTAAATTCTAATTCAATATGGCTTATTCAAATTGGATTATTACATAATCACTTTTGCACGTCAAAGAAGCTACGCCAATGGTTCACAAGTCTACCGTGGGACCGGTACTGAAAAGGACTATCAAGAAAATCAGCAACAGGTTTTTTTTCTCCCTGTATTTGTAAACTGTCTATTGACATCTCTGTCAACTTCCAATTGACAAAGTCATCAGTTGGAAGTTGACCTCAAAGCAAATGTTTGAGCTCAAGTTCCATTACAAGATTAGATGTGTCACAATTTTTCTCGGTTGGTTGGTACCTATTCAAAAGCGTGTGTGAGTTCTTTTCCAAACATGAAATCGAAATGTTTAACTTTACTAACATTTTTTTGATCTGTATCAAACTCAAAATAAGCTTGTTGGCAACCAAGTCCAAATTATGATTTAGTCTCAAGGAAGATTATCCATGTTGGGTCTAAGTGTCAATCAATAACAATACAAATAAATGATGTTTTAACTTTTTTTGCTTTCATTCATTACATTAAAGCGCTGGAACTGGCAACGCCAGTAGTAGTAACTCTCGTAGTGTAATTAGTAGAAATGGCACTTTGCACTTAATTAAACGCACAAAACATATTGCAACAGGCAGCAAGACCGGGTTACCGGGAGGTAGCTCGCTGCTCTCCGGATATCCGTAAACGAGAGAGCCGGCTATCGGAAAACTGTACGATTTGAAACAAATTTAAACATTAATAGATCGATCGTTTGTGCATTTATTGAAATGAGGAGCTCGTGACATAAATAATATATTGTAGCCTGTGGTATATGATTAGGTACTATTGTTTAAGTGTGATAACTTTCATGTGTTAAGAGGAAATCGTACGGGCCGTTTTTCCATACAAACGTAGTCCCCTGTTTCCTTCCTGGATAATGGCACTAGTTGCTCTTTTATTTCCAATAAAATCAATAGCCACTATAAGCATGTTCCTATGTTTTCCTTTTTTTTATTAAGTTAATTATTAAAAGAGATGTGAAACTATCAAAAACCTAAAAAATCGTCCTAATTTTCTGCTGTGTTCAAACGTCCAGCAAACAGGCGCGGATCCAAGACTTAAAAAAAAGGTTGTGGTCACAGCCATCCGAGAATCGGCCAAGTGCGAGACGGAGCATGGCCTCGCTCATGATCATAATATAGTGCATCCCTACAAAGATGTTTCCAAAACATATGAAACATACCAAGATTCATTGCTCTTTAAGGCACTGGATAAAATAATCATCAGTCTATCGATCTCAATAGACCATTAAAGTGTGACGTCAGAAGTCTATTAGTGTTTTGGGCATGCCCATCGTACCCACAACGGTGGATCCGCGCTTGCCAGCAAACAAATTGAAACAAGATTATATGTTAAAAGCAAAACATAGAAACACAGAAAAAGCCTTGCTTTAATTTTTAACGCAAAAAGTAATTAAATCCGTATATTTTTCGCGGAGAAAACAGGGGACTACGAAACGTATATTTTGTGTACTTTTCATAGGTATTTTCGGTCCCAGCTGCAGTTGTCCCTATCGCGTTCAGTTCAGCTGTTCGGAGACACAGCGCGACAACAATACATTTAACAAATACCTATTTTTGAATTCTCTCGACCTTGGTGTTTCCTCTTAAGACTTCCACGTATTAACGAACCGGTTACCAACATTTTTAAAAATATCTGTGTTCTAGATGGTACGTTAATTGAAAGTTTTGAGTCTTATGTCGCTCCTATCCGATCGTGTAGATTTCCGTTTCCAGCGGACTAAGGAAGTAGCATGCGACAAAGGTACAACGTTATTTATTAAAAACAATGAGATATCGATAATAAAGGCCATTTAATGAATATAACTAATACAGCCATCCTTTCTTTTAAATGATAGTAACAAAATATTTATTTATTTTACTTTAAACAACTTATCTGGTAAACAAGCAGGCCGCCCATCTGACGGTAACTAGCTACAGGCGCCTATGACTGACTCGTGATTCCCGTAAGACTTGCAAATCTCTAACCCCTAGAAGAACGCCAATGTACACACGCCTGCACACCAGAATAAACGTTTCTGTTGCAAAATAGTACTTTTTACAACGACAAAAGATGCCACAGTGTTTACCTTGATGTGCTGTCGTCCGTACGTTGCCAACAAGTCACAGGACCCAGTAATTTCACTGTAAATACAAAAACATAGTCTAGTAATACAAACAAATGTAGCCTATAAAAGCATAAGTCCCATGTAGATTATTTTTTCTAAGTAAACGTTACTTAATTTAAACGACTTATTACACATCATTGAAATTAAAATGAAACGTATCCGATCTATATCATGGCAATATTAATATACGGAATACGACCGAACCGTATTTATAAAATTTTTCAATTTTAAAAAGATCCACAGTCTAGATAACAACGGTTAAATTATTAAAACATCAACAGTAGCGATATAAGTGAAAATATACCTATTGAAAATGAGAGACATTGATAGATATTGAGAGTTCAAACATTTTCATTAATAAGTAAAAGTAGGTATAGCGCCAACTACCAAAATAAATCAAAATCATTTAAAGCTAATAAAGTTATAGTGTGAAAGTATCGGAAACTGTATAAAAAGGTTTAGCACTTACGGAATCAGGCAGCTTAGTCAGCAACACTGAAAATACGAAACACTAAAATCATGTTTGATTTTCCATAGCTCTGATTCGTCAGCAATACATGCACAATTCCATAACCACTGTTTTGTTGCCCACACGCTCGGAAGGCCACGTTGAATCCAATCAATGCTATTGAAATGCCAATACCCGAGGGTCGGGCCCCTGCTCTGCGGAACTAAATTATCCCATTGCTCACAGGAATGGAGTCATCAGCGCGCGAAAGCAGTCAACTTCCTTCATACACGGCTGCTGATACAAATAGCATCAGCTGTTTTTTATAGGTATTAATTTATATATATGTAATTGTTTCTACTAATTTTATCCCCCCGTCATCATCTCTGCCTTTATAACGAAAAAATCAAGTTAGAAAAAAATATAACTCAATGGTACAAAAACATGTAAGTAAATCTAATATTTATAAAAATCTCGTGTCACAGTGTTTTTTTTGAACTCCTTCGAAACGACTTGACCGATTTTTATGATTTTTTTTGTATATTTGGTAGGTCTAAGAAAAGGTTGTAGGCTATTTTTTATACCCCTAGGTGATACGGGTGGCCCTCTCCAGAAATTTTTGAGGGTTGAGCTTTATTATCTCGAAACTTACTTCGCGGGCACAGCTAGTTTATTATATTTTGAAATGTAACTAAACCTTGATTGAATTCTTGAAAAGGTTAGAGACATTTAATAATGACCTTCTAAGTAAAACTACACTATTCGGATTTACTCGCGTTTATTTAGTTTTAAAACATTACAATTACCTTTTGTAGATAGATTAGACAGACAGAATACAGGAAAATCCTTTACTGCAATGACCAAATCCTTTTGATTTGGTGATTGCAGATGACCTTTCAAATCAACAGGAACAAATTATAATTGATTATTTGATGATTTCGATGTGAATACATATAGATTTGGTGGTTATTCGAGCGTCGAAAGATAAATAACAATGGAACAAAGGCAAACATCATTAATCGCGAGCGCGAAGTATAAGGAATTTTCAAAGTTCCTAATGGAGTTGAGGATTCAATTTTGATTTTCAAATCTATTTACTTCAAAACGCTAATCAAGTATTTGTTTCCACGATAACTTTTCATATCGTTGATTCTATTCACAGTAGCCGCATAAGTTACGTATGTGAAGCTAAGAGAAAAGTAATGCAATTTAGCAGATTACATTAAAATATTATCATATAAACGAACAAACAAAAAACTTGAACCTTAACTAGTACAAGAACTTAACCAAGCTACAAGTTTAAGTATTATTTGTTATTTATCAATTTGGATAAATTTTTGGATGTAATCTAAAAATAAATATTTTCGAATTAATAAAGCAATTTAAAAAAAAGAAATTTTGATCATAAATTAGTATCTTATTTCTCAAAGGCGCGCAACATGTCTTGTACTGTCCGGTATTCCTACGTCATAGCTATAGCATGACTGATAAGCCTAACCTACTCGTATATTCATCATCATCACAGCTCATATATGTCCCCACACTACCGAGGGGCACGAGCCTAACTAGTTATGTTAGGGCGATTACGCCTTAGTCAAACCACGTTGGCCCAGTGCGGAGTGGTTGACTTCACATACACCTTTGAATTACTTCGCAGTTGTATGTAGGTTCCTCACGATGTTTTCCTTCACCGTAGGAGCGTCAGATTAATGTACATATGAAATTCGTGAAACGAAAAACACATTGGTACATGGCAGGATCGATCGCAGGCCTCCCGATTCTACTCGGGGCACAGTCCAGTACCGAGGCCACAGCGCTACAGACGCTCAGTTAGGCTTATATTACAATAGGTATATTATTAAACAAGTTTCCTTTTGTGTCTTTATATCTGCTGATCAATTTGCGATAAGCCCACAATTCACCGAAGTACTTTACATGGGTTTTGTACCAATAAACAGGATGATTCCTGAAGAAGGCCTCAATAAATAGATAACTGAAATTGTGGATAAATTGGCTAGTTATTAACGATGATTGCATTTACTGGCTCGTGTCAAAAAATGGCTTATAATGCTACGGGGGAGAGTACTACTTATGTATAATACAACTGGCCCGGTTCAATAATTTTTCGATTCACTAAACGGACACCGACCTTCTCTTGAAAAAGGTGAAACAAAAATAAATATTGGATCAGGGGCTAGATAACCTTAAGGTATTCATTTCGACGAAGCTATTCAAACTTATGAAGCTGAACAAACGGTTATTGTGGAAACTATTCTTCAATTTTATGTGTTAGCTCGTGTGAAAATATGAGTAGAAAGAACTTCGCTGTTAAAACGGAAATCTATAGCGTATTTAATGTTGCGCAAAATAAAATTATACGATTTATTATTTCCAAAGCTCCTTCTGAGGCTACATATTTATAAGGGTTCATTTTGGCACTATCATAATACAGCGTACATTTAATAGTAGATTACCCAACAAGTGAAGAATAGGTGAATTCTTTTCGAAGCACTAAGATGTATCTCGAGAGGAGCGAAGGATTCTAGAATAGAATTCTGAGCGGATCAAGGGATACAATACAAGTGCCGAGATGATTTTTTTTTGTTAGGTACTCTACTTTTTATTTAATATCGACTGACATGTATTTATTTCTTTTATTTTGTTTTTGTATTTTCATTTTAAAATATATTTTTTTAATGAGTGAAGTGTATTATTATTATATTTTTCAATTTAATTTAATGTTATTATGCGGACATGTATTTTATAATATCGACTGGTGTAAAAAAAAATGCAATTGTATTACTTCAATTTATTATTATTAATTGTATGGGTGAACATTACCTGAAATAAAGAATTATTATTATTATTTATCATTGACTGCGAGAAAATAATTACGCTATGATTATGAATCAAATTTTATTATGGGTAATACATAAAAGAACAATAGAAAACAAATGAACTAGAAATTAATTGTAAAATTAGAACAGCTGGTGGTTTTAGTACGTTTTTATAGCGGGAGTGTGCAACCTCTTTGCACGTTTTTATTTTTTTTACTATAATTCGTATATTCGCGCATTTTCCAAATTATTTTTCTTTATTCACTCAGTGAAACAAAGAGCGTTTTATTCACTGTTTTTGAAAACTCGCGAGCCCTTTGTCAAGTGTCACTGTAAGTACACCTATTCTGATTGAAAATACAAATTCAAAACATCGAGTGTGCTATAAATTATTTAGTCAGCTTGTTACTCATTAATCAATTTGTACAAAAAGATAACAGTAATATGGCTCTTTATTTAAATGCATTACTAATAATTAGTAACTTTTACTTGTAGGTAGTCTATTTTTAACACCGTGCTGAACTTGGCCTAAGTTCAGCACGGTGTTAAAAATAGGCCTCATTTATTTCCCTGAAATTGGTAAAGGTACAAAGAGATAACGTTTAAAACAATAATTTTACCAATTTTCAGATCCCGGGAGCGGCGACCTAAGCATTTAATCTTACTCTCTTATATATCCCGAAACTTTTATGTGGGCTTTTAATTAAGATTGTTGAAGGCAGAAACGGAGGTAATATTTGTTTTCTTTGTAAGAATATTCATTTTTTCACAGGTACCCGCTGAAGGTAATCCATAACCAAGAAAATTGGTGGAATGTTAATTCGCCTCAATCTTTTAATCAAGTTCGTTAGAGTGTACTCCGTCTTAGAAATTAATAAAAAAAAGAATTTTCAATAAATTCGAGATCTTAACACGGCATAATTAAAAGGCGAACGCGATTTGAATATTCTACAAGATTCATCTTTGCTCTCTTCAAACTTTGTGTAGTTAAATTAATTCTGGTTCGCTTTTAGTTTTTTCGATTGGTCGGATTGCCAATATCAATATTAATGCCAAAGTATGATTGTTTTTAAATTCAGCGAAGAGAACTGAACTTATTTCAAATGAAAATCGACTCGTAGCTTACCTTATATGCACTAAAAGACTATTAATTTTTACCTCGGTAGTGACCTAATAAGTCTGTATTACAACTTAAGAAAATACCAAGTAATAATTGATATTGATAAAATTAAAAAAATGTTTCTTATTAATTAACTCATGATGAGTTGTAGTTACTACTCATAATCGTAAATTAAGGATAATAAAATCAGTGGTGCGGAATTTGTGCAATGCAGCGCAGTGTGCTAGCTTTTGAGGGGCATCTATTAATTCAAAATTCTGCCCGTAGCTTCGCCCGACTTTTTTTCATTTTTCTTAAGGGAAATCAAATTTCCAACAGCATAAACAATTC
This sequence comes from Schoenobius gigantellus, assembly GCA_963935595.1. NCBI lineage: Eukaryota > Metazoa > Arthropoda > Insecta > Lepidoptera > Crambidae > Schoenobius > Schoenobius gigantellus. The sequence continues at coordinate 14,122,807 of OZ012558.1, forward strand.
ACACCACAAAAACTTACATAAAAACCCTTTTTAAAATACTTAAATATATTTTAGTGTTATATTCAAACAAAAACAAACCTTCACCACCTATAATTATTTCATCATAGTTACTATCTGCGAGTCAAATTTCAGTGGTTTGAGCTGTGCGTTAATATACACGGTTATTTTTTTATCACCCTGGAAAATTTTAGGGACGCTTCAGGACACATCCAATATTATATAAAAAATAAAAAAAATGAAATAAAAAATTAAAAAAAATATATAAAAAAAAATAAAAAATCTCTAAAAATGCTGCTCAACTAGTCAATAACTAGTCAACTAATCAACTAGTGCAGCATTTTTTGTATTTTTTTAAAAATTTATATAAAATTAAGGAGGGGGGTTATTTTTTTTATTTATATTTAAATCATTCTAATACCATGTCGTGAAGCGTCCCTTAAATTTTCCAGGGTGATAAAAAAATAACCGTGTATACGAGTACAACGTGTCTCACAACTCCCCATAAAAATTATAATATTATATTTAAACCGAAAGAAAGTGTCAACCTTAATAACTTATCATATCAATAAAATTTTATGCAAATTCAATTTAAGAACAGTTTTGTTGGCACTTTTGATAGTTTAAATAAAATTAAATATTATTGTTTTCATGGGGAGATATGAGATACGTTGTATAGAAGACAAGCTTCCACCGCGATTTCACCCTGGTAAGTATTGATAAAAAGCCATTTTATATGTTTGGGTGCTCTTCTAGCTTTCTATTTACAGAGTTTCATCAAAATATGTCCACATGCGTCAAGGAGTATATTCATCATTGCAATAAAAATCACGTTATCACTCTTTGGCCAAGCATTTGGATCCGTGGCTGAAATATTATTTCTTGTGGAGCTAGTAGCTACTAACCAACGGTGACATCCATTTACATTCCGCAGAGGGCGTATTTGTGAAACGCTAAACATTTATTAATTATTTAACATACACATGTAGTTGTACCTAAGCTCCTTGTACTGTTTGACCTTTGGACCGTTCTTATATCCCTCGTAATAGTGGCAGTTTTCGTAGTGCAAATGTAAAGCTTGAATGGGAGCTTACTGTACTACCAACGATTTGCATGTAGGGTTCGCCGTTCCTTCCGGAGAGAATCGTAAAATATTAGGATACCCATCTATGGATCTTAATTGGCTTTTACGCCGAGAGGATTCAGACTACGCAATTGTCGGCCATTTTGTGTCTGTCGCTTTTGAATTTTTGATGATTTCTAATAGAATTTCAAATAGGTTTCTTAATAAAATACGATCGAAAAAAGGTTTTAATTACTGAAGCAGGATATCAATGTATTGACTGTTAGGGAATAAAAATGGGTTTCATCAAATTCGATGTCTCTCTCTTCAATCGGTCCCTCAATACTGAGGATCGTGACCCCTGTCACTAGGTCGAGTCTCGGATTAAACTCGATGTAATGTGACAATAAAGGATGAGAGTGAATTCCACTCGAGTTACTAAGATACTGGCTATCGGAACTCTAAATATCGAATGGCAATTGGCGACACACCTGAAGTGTACCTACATGTTAAAAATGTAGTAGGCACGAGTAAATAAAAATAATCTAAACGCGAATCAGGAGCAACAGTTTTGATTTTATAAAGAATATCTAATTTCAAACATAATTAACATAAAGAGCGCTACTTATAAGATAACTAGCTGTGCCAGCGAACTACGTTTCGCCGTATATTTTTTACCCGTTTTTGCAACATTTGTCATTGATGCTCAGCTCCTATTAGTCGTAGCGTGATGTTATATAGCCTAAAGCCTTCCTCGATAAATGGACTATCCAACACAAAAATAATTTTTCAATTTGAATCAGTAGTTTCTGAGATTAGCGCGTTCAAGCAAACAAACAAACAAGCAAACTCTTCAGCTTTATAATATTAGTATATAGATATTTAACTTGGTCGTGCGTTAAAAGTTTCTTAAAGCATATTTATGAAATCAAGCAGGTACCTTATCGACAGTATTTGTATGGGTATGTAGGAAATAAAGTTCACCGCTAAAGATTGATACCGACACCCCTACTCGACCCTTATTAGTGTGAATACGATGAAATGAGCCTCACACTACTGCGTTAGATTTGCAGCCGACCAACATAATTCACTGACTTATAGCCAAAAGAACAAGGTTCAAATTTCAGTTCAAACTTTGTGTGCCAGTTGTAACATACACGTTGTACACCAATTGTACACCCAGAATAGGCATAGAGGAAAAGCTAAATGCTTCCCACTGAATGAATTAATTTTTTAGGACGTAGGTACGTACGTGTAACAGTTAATGAACGACAAACAGCACTTTCGACGAAATTAGTAAAACGAATAGAATTTGCAAACAAATTAGGTTTCACAAAGGCTTTGAATGAATAGGATTTATACTTACCTCCGGAACGTGACGTTGTATGCTTATTTAAGAACAAATTAGTTTTATCAATGAATCTGACATAATTGCCTAATAATTTAGCAAGAGAATCATTGAATTTATACTTAAGTACAGTAAGGAAAATTAATGTTGATGAAATAGTATGTGAGGCACACTTCGCAAATTGAGGCATATCCACAAAAATGCTGGGGGATTCCGTCAAATTGCATTCATTAACATACAAACCCAGCGTATTGCAAATGTCGTGTGTCGAGAGCTCTAGTGTTTAAGCAAGAATTAGATTAAATTAAATAATTTACACCAACAATCAACAATGAATTAGGTTCATTTACATCTGCGAAGTTTGGTAATAAAGCTGTAAACGAATAAGTCCGGTTATCCACCGCTCGCGCCGCCGCTGTTACCGGGACGTAGCGCTTTACACACAGAGGCGGGAAGCCAGACGGTTGGTAGCGGAGCGAAATTTTTTGTAATGTTCGTGTTGCTATGGACAATGCCACACAGAAACCGCCCGCGGAAGCGGCGCGGCGCTAGTAAATCGCTGTTCCGCTACCGTTCCGTTCCGCTTCCGCCTCTGTGTGTGGAGCGCTTCAACGAGCACGAGATGAGGGCGACGAGACAGCGACACGTACAGTCGGCTTCAAAAGAAGATAAGAAAGAAAGAAAAATAATGTATTTTGGCCATACACTAAATTAAAAATATTCTTTGATATTTTCAATCTGGTTTTTGAACTTTGTGTACCCAACAAGAGAATTAAAATAAAATACAATAATATTCCTAACTGGAAAACTAAAGGTATATTAACTGCAAGTAAAAATAAAAGAAAGTTGTATTTAAAACAAAGAAGTACAAACTGTCCTGTAATTAAAAAAAGGTACAAAGGATACTGCAAAGTTCTAAAATCTGTAACAAGGCAATCAAAAAAAAATACGAATCTTAATTATTTAAAAAATAGTGATAATAAAAATAAAACTATGTGGCAAATTATAAAAAGAAATACAGCAAAAGTTAATGTTATAAAAGAATCAATAGAAAGTTTAATAAAAGACGATACAGTAATTAATGAACCGCATGACATAGCGAAACAAATAAATTCCCACTTTTTGAATTTACAAAATTCCATATCTCATAATCCAGCTAAACACAAACTGGAGTCACATGCTAACCTAAACAGTATCTTTATGACTCCAGTTGATGTCCAAGAAATTAAGAAAACTATTAAATCATTAAAAAATAAAAAAGCACGGGACATGATAATATACCCATGAATTTAATAAAATCAAGTGTACATCTCATAGCTGAACCATTAACCTTTATTATAAATTTGACTTTAGAAACGGGAATTTTCCTAGAAGATTTAAAAAAAGCTCTAGTGAAACCTCTACACAAAAAAGGTGCTAAGGATAATCCTAATAATTATCGCCCTATTGCTTTATTATCCAATTTTTCAAAAATATTTGAAAAAATCATCTACGAAAGAATGATATCGTTTTTAAATAAAAATAAAATCTTAAATGTAAATCAATTTGGCTTTCAAAAAGGGAAAAATACAACATTAGCTATATTTAATATTTTGAAACAAATATGGAAGGGAATAGATGAGAAAAAAACTTGTATTGGAATGTTCCTTGATATGTCAAAAGCATTTGACTGCGTCAGTTACGACATATTATTAAAACAGCTCGAGCATATTGGAATACGGGGAAATTCACTGAAGTTAATGGAGTCATACCTGTCAAGTAGAACACAGGCAATATTATTAGATACATTTGACAAAAAATCAAAAACTACTGTACGCATCCTATCTGATTTTGAAAATGTTTGTTCGGGTGTTCCCCAAGGAAGCATTCTTGGACCGCTCCTTTTTTTAGTTTACATAAACGAACTTCCCTTGATCATTCAACACTTATGTGTCTTGTTTGCTGATGATGCAACAATATTTTTGGAAAATGACTTATTAAATGATGTTGATTTCGTAGATGAAGTTTATAACACACTGGACGTCGTAGTAAAATGGCTAGCTTCATTAAATTTAAAAGTAAATTTTGAAAAAACAAAGCTGATGGAGTTTAGAAATTATAAAAAAAATCCCTTAGAATTAAATATAGTCATTGATGGCAAGCAAATACAGAATGTGCAAAACAGTAAATTTTTGGGTGTTTCCATTGATACTCATTTGAACTGGAAATCACATATTGAGGAAATAAATAAAAAAATTTCTAGCAGTTGCTATGCCATATCAATCCTAACAAATGTAGCTTCGGTGGAAGCAGCAAGAAATGCATATTATGGGTATGTCTTCCCGCTTTTAACGTATGGCATAATTTTTTGGGGTAACTCAGTAAATGCAGAATCGACATTTATTTTACAAAAGATTTTTTTTTTTTTATTGTTATTTACAACATATTTTATTTCACAATTTTTGTGCTGTTTCAAATGCTTGCGTACTATGCTAAAACTTGATAAATATAATTCGCTGAGAAATGTATTTAAGGATTTCAAGTTTCTAACTCTGGTTTGCATCTATATTTTGAATATTTCAGTTTTTGTTAAAGAAAATAACGACCATTTTAGCTCAAAAAGCAAACTAAAAAAGAACTTACGATTACAATATGCATATGATATGTGTGTATTTAAGTCATCTAGTTATATATGTAACAAAAGCACCTTAAGAACTGGAGTTGACATTTTTAATCATTTACCCAATTCTATAAAGGCTTTGGAAAAGAATCAGTTTAAAATACAGCTTAGGCAGTGGCTGTTAACAAAATGCTTTTATACTTTGGATGAATATTTTAATAATCATTGACATTTGCTTAATTTTATTATTGTAACTCTAATTTTGATATAAATACCTAATTTAAATATTTTTTGATTGAAATTTGAATTTTATTATGATGTGGATAGAGAATTATTTTATTTTAATCTTATGTTCTTGATATTTGAATTGTTATTAATTAAATGTACTTCATTGTTAATTTATTAAGATCTAATTTTAGTAGTTGTTGTTTTAATGTTGCATCGTACGTCCGAAATTTTATTAAGAATTTAATTTTAATAATTGTTATTTTAATGTCATATTGTACCTACGTCCGAACTTTTATTATGAATTTAATTTTAATATATGCTATTTAAATGTTATATTGTACGTCCGAAATGGGCAAACTGTTGACACTATCTAATTTTAAGACCTTCTTGTACACAGTTCTACAATAAATTATTATCTTATCTTATCTTATCTTATCTAAAAATACACAAAAAAAAGAACAATGTGGTGCAAATATTGTGCGAGGCCAAAAAGGTCCGAGCCTCAGCATATCTTCCACTACAAAGCATTTTAGTACCATGTCACACCAATTATTAACAATGCATTATAGGTGTAACCATACTAAATAAAGGTGTGACATGGTACTAAAATATCTATCTAATTCTGAGGCCGACCGTACATTTGGTATCGCTGGCTGTCCACCGCACGCCTGCCGCACGAGCTTGATCTCGACCAACCCCGTAGCATGGCCACTAAAACACGATATGGTAAAGCGAACTATTGAGGTGTGAACTGTGAAAATACGATAAAAACGAATTGTAATTTTGACAAATCACGGCGATAAACCGCTTTATCATATCGAGTTTTATTGGTCATGTTACAAAAGCAGGGGGCCTAAGTAGTATTCGTTTCGTTTACGTTACGTTCTATATCGAACGGCAATGAATGAGAATGATTCGTGGTGTGGAATCATTCTCATAAATTCAGATCTTTTTCATCATCATCATCATCACAGCTCATATATGTCCCCACCGAGGGGCTCGAGCCTACCCTATGTTAGGGTGATTAGGCCTTAGTTAACCACGCTGGCCCAGTGCGGATTGGTCGAATTTACGAGTACACATACACCATTGAATTTCTTCGCAGATGTATTTTGCCTTACGATGTTTTCCTTCACCGTAGGAGCATCAGACAAATGTACATATGAAATTCGAACAACGAAAAACACAGTGGTACATGGCGGTCTCGAACCCGGACCTCCCGATTGGAAGGCAAGTGCCGCGTCCACAGCGCCACCGACGCTTTTGAACTATGTTATTGTTTTTGAATTGTTACTTTATTTAGTCTCTAGAAATAATCGCGTTCTCGTTGACGTCCGTATAAGGAAAACATCGTGAGCCAACCTGCATACATTTGCGAAGAAATTCAAAGGTGTATGTGAAGTCCACCCATCCGCACGGGACCAGCGTGGTTGACTAAGGCCTAAACACCATAACTTGGGGTAGGCTCAAACCCCTCGGTGGGGACGTATCTATAGCATGAGTTTCCTAGGGAACGTGTTACATTTGAGTTCGTTCGAAGTCGCTGGCATCAGCTAGTATGCAATAAAGATTTAAAAAACAAATGTATGATGTCATAATTATTGCGTGTATTGACGCGCTACGACGCATGTGAATCTCGTGTGTTATAGGTAGCTTCCCACACGACTCCATCCTACCATATGGTAAGTGAAAGTAGAGTCCAAATTCGAAAAAAAATTGCGAAGAACATACCTAAGCCCAGCTGTCATGGGCATTGTTATGACTGAAATAACGATGGTAATAAGGCAAAAAGCAAGCTACATTGTTTTGATAATGGGATTGTTCCATTAAATTCTACCTAGCACTTTACATACAATAAAATTATGAATAGCAGGTTGTTAAAAAAATGATAATAGGTACATGGAGACGTTATTATGCCTCTACGCAATCTCCAAGAATTCGAAATGTTAAGTACACAGCCTATTGTCACCCAAATAAAAGGTTTTCAATCAAAGAATCGCAGATGAAAATTGAAACGCTTTTCCGAGAAAAAGTTTCCATCAAAAATTTAACATTTTAATTCCAGGCTAAATGAGTGCGTAGAAGTGGAGTTCTCGAATAAATCAAGTTTGGATTTTGATGTAAATATTTGATTTAAATATTTAATTTGATTATTCGTAAACTAGATATTTTCGGCTTATAAAATGAGTATAATGAACAAGTAACGAGAATACCAAGATGATACAGATTCCTTAGCTACCTATTTTACCGGAGGTAGACTCTGTACCAGGGTCGCCTTATCGCCTGCTTGGGCACCTCCGTCTTACCTATTTCTACCGCAAAGCAGCACTGCTTGCATTGCTGTGTTCCGGTTTGAAGGGCAGTGAAATTACTGGGTACCGTGACTTTACATCTTATGTCACAAGTTGGCAACGTACACTGTGGTTCTTGTGGGGGCTGCAGATTAGCTGCGAATCTCACAAGAGCTACATGTACAATAGGTGACTGTTACCACTTACCATCAGGTGGGAAGTTTGCTTGTTTGCTAACTTTGTTGTATAAAAAAATTAAAGCACGAAACTACGCTGATATTTTTTAGGGTTCCTTATCTCAAATAGAAAGACGGACTCCTTATAAAATTGCTTCGTTGCCCGTCTCCCCTCTGGTATAGGTATAAGTGGAGATATCAAACTCAAATTAATATTCGGGTCTACCATATCTTTCAGCTGTTCAAATTCAAAAGTCTTTATTCAACATAGGCCTTTACAGGAACTTATTGACCTCAAAACGAAGTAAAACATTCTAATTTACGGTTACGGACGACACGGTTAGTGCAGAGGTCGAGAGATCGCCTACTGCGCAACGGGTCGCGGGTTCGATTCCCGCTCGGGACAGATATTTTGTATGGCCTACAGAAATTTGTTCCGGTCTGGGCGTATGTGCATGTGATATTCTATGTTTGTAACTGCACCCACGACACAGGAGAAAATCCTAGTGTGGGGCGACGTTTTTAAAAAAAAAAAAAACTAAAAAAAAAAAAAAAAAATTTAAAGAAAACATTTTAACCTTGTATGTGCATACATCCTGAATATACTCAAGATGTCTGCAAATACAAGTAGGAATGAAAAATAAAGTTGACTCTACACCTGTTCGGAAATTGGGAGAGCCTTCTTGAGAATAACAGGCAAGAAACTCGAAAGGTCAAAACTTTTTATCTCCTCTTTAAAATCGCCATTTACAATTTTGGTTTTGACGCACACTAAGAAGGGGTTTTATAAAATTTCAACCCTGAAGGGATGAAAATAATAGGGGTTGCAAGTTTGTATAGAAGAATCTTTAAATTAGCAACGATTTTGATAAAACTTGAGATTCATGCTCCTTAAAACATTTCATTAACTACGTGATGACTACATTATTCGAATTCACCCCCTTAGTATGTTAAATAGGAGTTGAAAGTTTCTTTGGAAATATTTAAAAACTGCTCTAATTTTTATGAAATTGATTATCCGAGCTCCTAAATATCAATAACAGTCTTCTAAATAATAGGCTACAAAATTATTTTTCCTACGGGAAAACATAAAATTCCCAAGGGAAAGTAATAATAATGCGGGCGAAGCCGCGGGCGGAAAGCTAGTTTTCAATATGTGTATAGAAAACTAACTATCACAAATAAAATTCCCGCATTATTCGGTCAATTGTAAAAAGTGTTTATTCAATTGTTTATTCAATATGAATTGTAAAAAGGTTGAGATTTGCTCTCCTGTATAATATATCAATTCTCGATAACCACTCAATATTACAAATAACAAAATACTTCATTGCACAAATACGAGTGTATCTTGAAACCCTTTATTCGCTCGATTTTTTTGACGGAGCCCTTTAGTAAAAGCAACATTTCCCATTTCACCTTTGCCTTTTCACATTGCCTCGAAAAAGCTCTCACCGTGAATTATGTTCGAAGCTCTGATATTACGATGGATGCATAAATTACACGGATGCGGAGCCATTTTGCAGGAATGTGTGCATGATTTTTTGCATTAATAAAATAAAATAATTAAGCTGTTATAGCAGTAAAAGAAGTTGTATGTAATATTTTCCCTTGCTACGGGTGTGCTACGGATGAGAATAGCTACAGCTTATGCTAACATTTTTAGGTTAATACTCTCCAAACAGGGATTTCGGACGAGATCTGTCAAAAACGTAATGACGTACGAGTATTTTGGAAATATTTGATATCTTCTTTCTACGTGTAAATAAAACAGCATGATAGCGTGACGAAATAAGAAATCATACTTCCAAAAAACCCCTGTAAACTATTTAGAATAAAGGACGAAGGAAAATAAAACTAGGGTTTTGCTTTGAGCACGCACTCGTAACGTGACAGGCCCTTCATTTCTAGCGCTGGCTTTTTTCAATTGCCACTAGCGCTTAGTAATTTTCCGCGAGTGTTTTATTCTTGAAACGTTATAATAATGGTGCCATTTTCTTTTCACAGTTTTAACTTTTCAGACTATGATCTTGAATTTTAAAATCACTGAAATTTTCTCCCGGAAAATTCATATTTTTTTGTTTTTTTTTATTTTTTTTTCAATGTTATATGACATAACTAGGTTAACGTTTACGAATCATATTCTGTCAAAAAACCATAATAAATACACAAAAAATTAACTTTGCAATGTAAATCGTATAATTTTTCCAGCATACTGCACGCGGAATCAGCTGTTTGGGTCATGGAACGTCAACGCACCGGTGTGAGCGGAACAAAAATTATGCCGGCGCGCCATACATTGCGTAACATGAATAAAAATTAAAAACGAAAACCCCTTTTTTTCGCTTTAAAAGCTTTTCCGGGAAAAATAAACATCGTTAAACAAATATTAACATTGGTCTGAACTCACTGTTAAAAGAAAAGGGACACCGTTACTTATACCCTGTATAAAAAATATACGTACGTCGCTGTACGACGGGGATTCGGCCCACTCAACTCTGTGGACATCCCATTTTCCCTTACTTAACGTTCCGGTAATCATTTTTTTATTCGTGTCGCTAAGGAATGGAACTCTTTACCTTCTTCGGTGTTCCCAGGTCGTTATAATTTGGATTTTCTTAAAAAATGGTTTATGGGTATTTACTAGGTAAGCGCACTCCATCATAGATCTAGTCTTACTTATCATCAGATCAGGATAAACTTATGTTATCTATAAAATGAAACGATGTGTGTTAGTCTCGCTAAAACTCAAAAACAGCTCGACAGATTCTAACGAAATTTTCTGCGTGTGTTTGAATAGGTCCAAGGAAGGTTTAAACGTAAAGTTGGACCCGGTAGGTTGCGCTGGAATCAGGCAGGACAACGTCTGCCCGGTCCACTAGTCTTCTTATATATAAAAATGAAACGCTGTGTGTTAGTCTCGCAAAATCTCTGAAATGGCTGGACCAATTCTTACGAAATTTTCCGTGTGTGTTTGAATACATCTAGGGAAGGTTTAAACATAAAATTGGTGGCGCTGCAATCGGGTAGGATAACGTCTGCCGGGCCCACTAGTCTTCTTCTTCTTATCTTCTTTTTCTTATATATAAAAATGAAACGCTGTGTGTTAGTCTCGCTAAAACTCAAAAACGCTTGGACCGATTCTAACGAAATTTTCTGTGTGTATTTGGATAGGTTCAAGAAAGGTTTAAACGTAAAGTTGGATGCGGTAGGTGGCGCTGGAATCGGGCAGGACAACGTCTGCCGGGCCCACTAGTGTGCAATAAAAATGAAAATCTATGAAAGAATGAGCACATCGTTAGACATAGATGATCGTATTCAATAACGTAACATTGTGCTTTAGTAATTGTTCTGAGGTTACATTATATCTACGCGTGTGTGACGTTGCCAGAGCGCGTTTTGCTTAACTATGTTCTACAACAGACAGTTACGGCCTTACCACAAAAAGTGTTTAAACACTGTCTTAAGTTAAACACTGTTTAAACATGATGCGGTCTCTATCTTTCCTTTGAAAACAAATGAAACAGCATCATGTTAAAACAGTGTCTAACTTTATTTATTTATTCGTATGGCATTATGAGTCGTTCCACAGTTTTTACAGATTAATATCTAAATTCTTCACCCAATGGGCTGCGTCCTCACTTAACGCTATTAAGTCCAGAGGGTCACCAGGGTACATTCGCTTTGGGCACTCGTGAATTATATGGTGGATAGATTGTATAGGTGCTCCGCAATCACATTCCGGTGAGTTTTTCCACCCACACCTAAACATGAAATCGCCAGATCGGCCGTGCCCTGTGCGAAGTCTATTAAGCTGGCACCATTCCCGTCTTGGGGCCGAGAAACCTTTGGGCTTTTCAGTAGGGTTGTAGTCGCTGTAGGCTGTAGGCAGGTTGGAATTCCATTCCTCTATCCATTTATCTTCGATGCTGAAATTGTTCTTTGTTAGCTCCTGTACCGTTCTGTAAGGTGGGTGGCGGGAATTTAGGCGTTGTCTGGGAGGTTGCATGAATTCAGGATAGGCTGGTAGTTCTGGATTTTTATAAATTTTGATGGTTTCGTTTAACAGAGCTTGCTGCCTTCTGAGGTGAAGTGGAGGAATGTGGCTCAGAGTTGGCAGCCACTGGATTGGGGTCGACTGTATAGTGCCAGATATGCAGCGCATGGCCTTTCGCAATTGAACGTCTACCTTCTCCACGTGGGCACTATTAAGCCAAACGGGTGCACAGTATTCCCCAGCAGAGTAAACCAAGCTGAGGCCTGTAGTCCGAAGTACGTCAGCGGTGGCTCCCCATGTTGTTCCAGTCAACCTGTGCAGGATATTGTTACGGGTTCCGAGCTTAAGACAGTGTTTAAAAACTTTATGTGGTAAGGTCGTTATTGTTCTGTAAGCGAAGAGCAAACTGTATATTGATACAGAGCGACATATTTTTATTATTTTGACTTTTTTGCTATTATTTGGTGGTTTTATTGCCTTAATAACAACTTAATACAAGATTACGTAGTAACTATTTACCTATATATTTTGTGACAAGGTCTTCAAGAATTGTTCCACTCATAAATATACGATGTTTTTAACATCATTAGTGACGCATGAGACCGGCGTCACTAATGATGAAATTCAACTTGATGTCACCGGTGGCGGTAGTGGGTTAGAACCACAGACGTATAAAGGGAATCAGACTTAACGTATCGTTCAAAAAGCGTGGCAATTTTACCACATGTAAACATTGCTCTCACACAAACAATATTAATTTAATTTTATTGTAATTTCTGGAGTTTTATTATATGATGCATTAGAACACTTCGGGGCACAGCGCTTTATCCTTGTTCTTGTCCGATTAGCAGTTATTTTTATTTATAATCACGAAACAAAACATTATAACACAATGTCACGACGCCATTTGTCTCTTATTTTGACAAAGCTAAACATGGCGTCCACGTGGCGGCTGCCACGGCTTCGGAAATGTTTATGTGTGCGTTAGTATCGCCATAGACGAAAAATAGAAATAGCGATATATCATGTGACTTTGGAGCGAAAGTAAAAACGATATACGAGTACATTACTTATGACAAATGTGTGAGTAATTTTATGTTCTCATGGCCTCAGGAAAATTAAGGAATTCCTAAATCTAATAGCTTTATCGGTGAAGGAGTTGTCATAAAACACGGAGGGGTGAGGTGGGAGTACGATTGTCACGTTGTTTGAGAAGTAAAAAGGTCTTTTTATTATTGAGAAGTAGATAAGAAAATGGAATTTGAGATAGTGAATATGAATTAGTAAATTGCACTTTTAAACACTAGTTCAATGACCAACCGCCTATTCAGAGCGTCTTTAAGCTGAAAAAATGGGCGTAATACACTTATCAGCTGTATCAGAAATGCCGACATTCGCTAACACACACAACAACAAGTTTTCTTTATATTATAGCATAATACAAATTAGCTCTCAGCACTGTTATAATCAAATCAAATCAAAAATCAAAAATATTTATTTGGTTTACCACATATATAAATCCTTATAAACTAGGGATTGGGACTACCTAGTAAGCATTAATAATGCTTGTGTCAGTAATATGTAATCATTTTTGTAATAACATATTCTCATGAGCTATTTTTATATGTATTTTTATGAAAAGACAATACAGGAAAAGAACTGTGTTGTAATAAGATTTACATTTCCCCATAAACGAACCTCTCGTTCTTGAAGACCGTTTTTGAAGTCAAATTCCAGCAGTTTTATCATCTAGCGATCGGTGGGTAGACCCGTAATTGGATTTCTGCCGTAAAAAAACCTTTTAGCCGGGTGTACCTAACGTGTTCGCGACTACGTTATATAATGACTAGGCAAAAGGAGAATCTGACCTGTCGAGTTTTAGATCACTAGCGACACGGGAAAACAGAAATTAATATCAACAGCGTTCCATCTCAATACAAGTTAAGGAAACCTTACATTTATTTCGTGAACTGCACTCGTTTACATTTATGCAGTAAATATGCTTTACCTACTATTTTTTTTTATTGCAGAAAGTTGGCAAACAAGCAAACTGCCCACCTGATGGTAAGTGGTAACAGTCACCTATAATACATGTGGCACTTGTGAGATTCGCAGCAAAACTGCAACCCCCTCAAGAACCACACAAGACACAAGATGTAAAGTCATAGTACCCAGTAATGTCACTGCCATATCTTGTCCTTCAAACCGGAACACAGCAATGCAAGCACTGCTGCTTTACGGCAGAAATAGGTAAGACGGAGGTACCTAAGCAGACGACCCTGGTACAGAGTCTCCCTCCAGTAAATCAACAATGGGGAGATCGGTGAAGTACACTGTTAGCGTGTTTTCCTCTTTTTATTGAGTTAATTATTAAAAGAGATTTAAACCTTCAAAAAAATAAAATATAGGCTAGATTTTATGCTATATTCAAACACGCTGCTATATTCGCACACACACGACACGGTTAGCGCAGAGGTCGAGTGATCGCCTACTGCGCAACGGGTTGCGGGTTCGATTCCCGCACGGGACAGATGTTTTGTATGGCCTACAGAAGTTTGTTCCGGTCTGGGCGTATGTGCATGTGATATTCTATGTTTGTAACTGCACCCACGATACAGGAGAAAATCCTAGTGTGGGGCGACGTTTTTTTTAAAAAAAAAAAAAAAAAAATTAAATCGGTCTAGTTATAGAGGAGAAAACAAAAAGACTACGAAACATTAACTTTGGGTACTTTAATACGCGCTTAGCTCGTAATAGTGTGTACATAGCGCGCGGCTGCCGCGCGAGCCAATGTTCGTTTGCCGCGCGTAATTTATACGCAGCTTAATGGCCGGTATACACTTTGTTTAGTCAAGTGCTCAGTGTTTAGTAGACTGTTTAGTGTTAAGTGAGGGGTGAAGGCGGGAGAGCGGGAGGGGCGACTCGCAGAAAAAATAGAACGCGTTCCTATTCGCTAAACACTAAACACTTAACTACTTTAGTACTATTATCTATTCTGTGACTTAACATTAAACAGAAGCTGTCCGAACGTGTTTTTTACTAAACACTTAACACTAAACAAGCCACTCGCACTAAACACTAAACAATGTGTGTACCGGCCATTAGTCGTCGCTTAGATGTACAATCGACCACATGTCAAGATTTACAGTTGCACTATACGGTTAGCGACACGGTTAGCGCAGAGGTCGAGTGATCGCCTACTGCGCAACGGGTCGCGGGTTCAATTCCCGCACGGGACAGATATTTTGTATGGCCTACAGAAATTGTTCTGGTCTGGGCGTATGTGCATGTGATATTCTATGTTTGTAACTGCACCCACGACACAGGAGAAAATCCTAGTGTGGGGCGACGTTTTTAAAAAAAAACAAAAAAAAACAATGATAATTGATACTATTACGAGCGACATAGGGCGGTCTCAAGGTCAATCTGTAATGTCTGCCGTGTGCACCTCGCGTGTCAAAAGGAAGAATAACACTCTTCTTTAAGCTGTGTCGTTTAGGTCGGGCTTCACTGTTATTAGCACTGGTCGTCAATCAACATTTAGAAAATACCTAGTAATTGAACCTCATAAACGCAAAAAATAAAATCGACTTCAAATCACCAAATAATCATAAATAGTATAAGAATACATACAACTTCACATTTTTATATTGAAGTTGCTACCAAATTTAGCGTTAGTTCATTAATTGTTCCATATATTTTTCATGACTTTCCAGGCGATCATTGCTTGGCACCGACTTCAATATGAAATTGTATAAGTTGTATGTATGTATAACTAAGATTTAAGTCAATAGGTACATTAGATTGCTAACAATTAAAATACATTTAAAAAATATTTTATTTTATTCACTGTAATGAAAATCAGTTTCCAAATATTCAGCACTCATATCTGATTCATCTGAGTTGCTTCGTTCATCATCCTTAATATAAATTGCTCCATCTCTTCCGTGATCCTATCCCTGCTTTTGTACCGATTTTTAACTGGAAGCAAATGCTTTGTATTTTTAACCGACTTCTCAATTCGATGCGTATTTTTATTTTTATATGTTTTTTTGTGTGTGTATGTTACGCGTTTATGCCGCCAATTGTGGGCGGATTTTCAATATTCTTTTTGTATTCTAAGAGTATACTCCTCGGGTAGTCATAAAATTACGAAAGTTAGGATCTGATGATAGGATCTCATAACAATCGAGGGAAACCTTTAAATTTTATAGTTATGTCCAACGTGTTTTAGGTGTATGTTACGCGATTACTTCGCCAATTGTAGACCGATTTTCAAAATTCTTTTCGTATTCGATAGAGTATACTCCTAGGGTGGTCCCAAGGTCACCAAAATCAGGATCTGATAATGGGATCTTATGAAAATTGAGGGAAACCCTTAAATTTTATAGGTACGTCCAACGTGTTTTATCTTTTTTCTGAAGTTATTTACGGATTTGCGTCTGGTAGTCAATAGTCATGAACCGAGCTAATGAAAGGATCTTTAACTTTTGGACTTGACCTGCCCCCCAACCATGATCGCCCAAAACAATATTAAAACCGCACTGAGAGCGAGATGGCGCTATACGCAGCAAGAGCGGTGTCTCTGTTTCAATATTGTTTTAACCTTGCTATAAGCGATCATGGTAAGGCCCCTGATCTGATCTGACCTTGGACCTTGGAAAAGATTTCATTTACTTAAAAGAAAAAAGAATATTCTCTAGGAGATCATCGTTTGGCACCGACTTCAATATAGAAGTGTGATGTTGTCTGTAGGTACCTATTATTATATTATTTTTAACTTTTCAGTGTTTTTGAAGTCGGTTTTTATATTTTGGAAAATATTTTTTTTTTGTGATAAGTTTTTTTATAATTTTTTCTAGTTTCGCTGCTGACACATATATGTTTTTGTTTGCAGCCTTGTGCTTGCTTAAACTTTATATAACCTCTTATATTAAGTTCACAATGGTATAGGTATAAGAATTCTTACAACCTCATATCTATGCCCCCTTATAATTTCGTCTTCCTCATATATTGGCTCAGGTTTGTTTAAAATCGAAAGTTTGCTCAAATAAGCTACACAGGGACATTGATCAGTGTTGCAATTTAAAAAAAATATCAGATTCAGCTTTTATTCCACAGACTCTAAAATATAAATAATTTCAGCGCTCTTTTCACGTCAATTACGCATAAGAAAAAGAGTCACGCTTGGTTTTCTATGGAGGGATTGGCTATTTAATTAGAGTAATTATCTATTTCGATTCATGTCTGTAGCACAACATCACCTCGTTAAAAAGTAGTAGAATCTACTTCGGTAGGTTCCTACCATGTTCCTTCCTACTTTTTTAGAAAGAAACTACGTTAGCCAGCAGCGGGAGACAAAAAAGAAAATTGGATATTTATTTTAACTCATGGTCATTCTCTATACATACTTAAATAATGAATATCTTAACTTGTTAAAACTATCGTGAGACATACTTAAAAATAATATCTACATCACAGCTATACTCACGAAGTATGTCGGTTTCTGTCTGACTAGTCCTGCAACACCACCGCCTCACTCTCCCTGAAGAAGGGTCCCCGATGGACCCGAAACTAGTCTGACAGAAACCGACATACTTCGTGAGTATAGCTGTGATGTAGATATTATTTTTAATGAATATCTTATTTTATTAGACGCTTTAGGAATCTATTCATCGTAAGAAAGAAATGTGCATGAAGATGTTATTCTGCAGGTATAGTCTGTACATCGAATGAAACACTAACAAAGGCTTGCCATTCAATACGTTCAGTATCAAACTGGACGCCTCGGTTTTCCGGATTAGCGCCGGTGAAACTTCGACAATGTACCGGTCGCCTTATCTTGCCTTAACTTACCGTCCAGGATCGCTGCTATGTTAACGTAAGACGCGGTACGATTTAATTGAATTTCGAAAACAAAAACAGCATAGGATTCTATCGATTCCAGATTGTGGCTATCGAAGCCCGTGAAAGCTGTCACGCCCCTATCAGTTGATTTTTAGTGGAATCAAGTTTCCTTGCGTGAAACCTTAAAAGAACATAGGAAGGCATCTACCAATTGAACAATTACGTAGCGCAATGCGACTAATAAAGATTTTTTAACAATATTTATATTGATCTAAGCCTCATGAGGTATAGAATATTTTGATGGTTTTGTAGCAAGTTTGAAGACGGATGGTAATATTTTTAGAAAACATTGTCACGGTCATTTTATTTTCATGTGTCTATATACTTACAACCGATTTAGTTTAAGGCATTCAAAAACAACAAGGTATGTGTTGTTTTTGAATGCCTTAAACTAAATCGTAAAAACGTAAAAAAATTGAATTGAATCGGGTGAATCTCGACAATTGGAGCTTATTTAGCCAGTTTCTCTGAAGTTGAGGAGTCTATAGGTGAAGCTCGCTTCCACTTCGACCTTATCGTCCTTACCATCAAGAAAGATGAAGGCCCAGAGCTTCCCTGTCGTATGTAAAAAAAAACACGATGCACGTGAATTATTTTTTTGGTCGTAGGCTGAAAAAATGGGAAAATACTCGATATCAAAATCGCGTTTTTAATCTTAACTTATTTTTTTTTCTAAAAAACACAACTAATTAATGAAAAATAAAAAATAAAAAGTAATGAAAAATTACAAGTAATGACAAATTTATGAAAAAAAGTACACCAGGGTCGTAATACTACTGCCGCGCAGATTTAAAGTGAAAGATCTAACCCATATCTGATCTACATGTAGTAGTGAACAGTTTAAGATCTCATGCTTTTGTGTAATGTGACATGCGGATAGATGGATGAAAAAATTTGAGGCGATGTAAAATAAAGGTTCGCTTTAAAAATTAATTTTCATACTGATTTGCACAACCTAAAAAAATCTGATGTGAAAAATGTGCTTTTTTCGCAAGCGCTTGGTCTATGTAGCCTAGCAATATAATCTAGTAGGTTCTGAGTACTCGTGCTCTCTGTGTAAATCTGTGTCCCGCCTCCACTCCACTCCACTCCAACTCCACTCGTATTGATCTGAAGATCTGAGATACAATTCCTTGTGGGAATATAAATTTTTATGCTTGGTTTGGTTGATAGGGCTTCTGAGCCCGCTTGGCCAGCTACCATCTTAAGTAAGTTTGTCACTATGACAAGAATGTTATTTGTTATTGTTGTTAAAATGACAATAATTAGAAGGAAAATAGCAAGTTCCATAGCTCTTTAGGAGTTTAGAAGAAGCTAGCTTCTGTCTTTGGCCATATCATCACTTACCATCAGATGAGATAGAGCCAAGGGCTTCCCTGATGTGTGGAAAATAATATTTGCTTATGTGGACCATAATTTCTTCATATAATTTGTTGGTATTCAATCTACTAACCACAGACCACACCGACTTTCCGTTAAGCGATGAGCACGCGCGAAAGACAAACATAATGACACAAATCGCGAGAGTAAAACCACCGGTTGCAACTAACCATGACGTAGAGAGTACGGTGTTATAACCGTATGTTAGTGACGAAAGCATTTTCCTCGCGGTACCCGATTTTCTTCGTATGGTATGGGCGCCAGTTCTGATCGCACAGCCGGCGTGGGCACCCGCTGTCACGCGGTCCGAAGCGCGCTCGTAACGTAAACAAAAGATACACGCGAGTTTTTTCAAACATTTCATCGTTCCGGACTGATATCGGAACGCAGTGGTGTGCAATTTTTGTGTGTGCATTTGCAATTTGGATTTTCTGGTGTACCTTTGCCTTCAGGCTTCGAGTTATTCAGGTAATGCATGTTTTTAATATTAAGAGATAGGCAGATATTTAAAACTATTAAGGTTCACATGCTTATACGTAGCTTCGTAGCAATATTTTCTTTTTAAAAAGAGGGTAAATAGGCATAATATTTTTTAATCTCTGCTGGTTTAAGCTGTCGCATTTTTTTCCAAAATGACATAGATTATTTTGTTATTGTCTGTGTCTAGTCATGTGTTGTGTTTAGAAACTCACACAAACCGTTGAAACATTCACATTTGACTGTAACCTAAACAGAACAAAAGTAAGTCGATGACTGATAATGACATAGTGCGAATACCTATCTTGGTACGAGTACCATTTAGAAATAAATACAATAATTTTATTTAGTAATATGAAGTAAAACAACATTCGACATTTGAAATCGTGATCTAGCTACGAGAATATAGTAGATCGATTGAAACCCAAACTCCATTTTATTAAGATATAAAGTAGAAATCACCCATAAGTTTCTTGGAGATAAAATGCACACTCATACGCAACTTTGCTTAGTAAATAATACTTGAGATCAGTGGTTTTGTATCGTGTTAAAAAGCTTTATTGTAAAATTACGATTTTTTATTTTAATTCTGTCTAGATTTTTAGCATAGAATTTTATGGAATATCAAACGGGAACACCTGTTATTTCAGTAGGTATAAACTTTTCATAAATCTCGACATTATCTGTATACAGAGTTATTTTTGAAATAGGTACCAAATTTTGTGTGCTTGTTCAGACCAGGTAACTGAACAACTTTTATTATGGGACCAATCTTGAAATCGCGAAAAAAATAAGCTGTTTCCTACATCTAGGTTTGGTGGATATTGATCGCAAAAAACATCAGCTGTTTCCTACATCTAGGTTTAGTGGATGTTGAACGCAAAAACATCAGCTGTTTCCTACATCTAGATTTTGTGGACGTTGAAGGCAAAAAAATCAGCTGTTTCTTACATCTAGGTTTGGTGGATGTTGAACGCAAAAAACATCAGCTGTTTCCTACAACTAGGTTTAGTGGATGTTGAACGCAAAAAACATCAGCTGTTTCCTACATCTAGGTTTAGTGGATGTTAAACGCAAAACATTTTTTTTTGCGATTTCAAAATTGTCCCACAGTGAAAGTTCTTCAGTTTCCTTGTCTGAAAGAACACCCCAAATTTGGCTCCTACTTCAAAAGTAGCCTTGTATATGGATTTTAAGCTCTACATTTAACTGTCAATCTATTTTCCTTCAATTAGCAAGCTATCTTGCTATTAGTTGAAAAACGCCTTAGCGACACCTGTTGCGAAACATTTGTCTTGTTGTATAACATATAGCTAAGAGGTAATTTTAACACAGCTATAGATTTTTATCACACAGGAATCTCTAACTCACGTTATCGTGTAATTTCACATTTCTCTTAGTGAAAACCACTACCAAATTTAACCTTCAATGAGTTTAATTTCATCGATAGTGGGTTCTTAATTTAGGTAGACTTCGCCTTCCTTCGGTCGAGTACTACCACAAGTGAATTGAGTCAAGTGAATGCTCTTAAGTAAGCGGTAGTAGGAAATCCCATAACTTCGTAACTATAAGCTACGGGCTTAGAAAACTCAGCCCGACCTTGGGATTGAAGGTGGATGCGACCGCCAGAGGACTTCTCAACCGCAGAGTAAGTTTTTTGCAAACCTTGATGGGCCTTGGTAAGTTCCTCCGCTTCTCACAGTCCACCTTGTGAAGGATCTTTATACGTTACTTCTCTCGGAACGCAGCCGTCACTCGAGATTTCTACCCAAAGCGGTAGTCCTGCGAACGAGGTGTCCTGCCCACTGCCACTTAATGTTCGCAGTACTTTGGGCTATTTCGGTGACCTTAGTTCTCTTATACGAGTCTCATTTTTACTGATTCCATCACATAGAGAAACCCTGAGCATAGCCCTCTCCATTACTCTTTGAGTGACTTTGAGCGTTCTTTGAGGTCTGTCAACACGCACGAATAAGACTTTAATCTTGAGACATAGCAAGTCAAGAATATGCTGCGTAGCTTCCCGAACGCTGCCCAGTCCAGTTATAGTTTCGTCAATTGACCTCTTTCTGGAAGTTGGACTTACTGAGTTGGATTATTTGCCCCAGGTAAACATTCTCGTCATCAGCTTGCAGTGTAGAGACTCTAACCTTCACAGGAGTGGGTACTACTACTACATCAGGATTCGATATAATTTGTATCCTATCGATGTTCAATTTAAGACCCACTTGTTGAGAAACTCTACAGAGGTCATCGAGTTAATTTATTTGCTTTTGTTACATAAAAAAAAAACCAAATAGAAGAAAAGATAACCTAAAATACCAAGTTAAATGAAAAAAAAACATCATCTCTATATCTCTATCTCTATATATAATAAAATCGTAGGGGTACAAAAATCTGTAATTGCGAAATATTAAGAAAAAAAATACACAGGTCGCCTTAAAATCATTAGCAGAACACGATAGAATAGTTTTAAAAAAAATTGTTTGTTTGTTGGTTTGTTTGTTTGTTTGTTTGTTTGTTTGTTTGTCTGTTTGTCCGGAAAGATCTCCGAAACTACTGGACAGAATTTGATATGGCTTAGAATTTTCCGGAAGAACATTTAGGCATAATTTCGTTTGTTTAAATTAACTTTTTATTTTTTAGTGAAAAAATACCATATAACATTTTCGAATTGGCTTTAGGTAGAAAAACAACATGGCGCACGTGAAATATATAATAAAATCGTAGGGGTACAAAAATCTGTAATTGCGAAATATTAAGAAAAAAAATACACAGGTCGCCTTAAAATCATTAGCAGAACACGATAAAATAGTTTTTAAAAAAATTGTTTGTTTGTTGGTTTGTTTGTTTGTTTGTTTGTTTGTCTGTTTGTCCGGAAAGATCTCCGAAACTACTGGACAGAATTTGATATGGCTTACACCACAATGCTTAGAATTTTCCGGAAGAACATTTAGGCATAATTTCACTTTTTATTTTTAGTGAAAAAATACCATATAACATTTTCGAATTGGCTTTAGGTAGAAAAACAATATGGCGCACGTGAAATTATTTTGACAAGTCTGTTACATAGTACAGAGAGAAGGTACTTTCTTCCACGAAGGAAAGGCAATGGAACTACGCCATACAGCCTGATCTTAAGTAATTGGATTTCGAAAATTGAAAGGCAGGAATGAAGTGTTTCACATAGTACAAATAAAATTTAATATTTTCTGTTAATGGCTGTGCCCAACTGGATTTCGCCAACCAAATTGTCTTTTTCTTATGTCGTACCGTGGTGGTAAGGCAAAAAGATCAAGCCATATGTATAAAGCATTTTTTGTGATAATACTTATCGAGTGACCTTAAAATTTGTAGTTGTTTGACTAATTTTCACAAAATCGGTACAATTTTTGAAATATTTGAAATTTTGAAAAATGAAGATACTCTTTTCCAGATGTTTTTACATTAGGACTAAGGAATCAAACTCTATCATCCATTTAAAACTATTAAAAGTAATAGATTAATATTGATAATTAAAAAAATATCTGACTGCAATGTTCTGGGTTACGCGTAGAGGGACGGGACGGGACTCTTGATCCTAATGTCTAAAATGACGGATCACATTTTTTTGGATCCACCCTAGGAACATGGATATCGAACGAAGAACCTAAAGAGTAGAACACATTGAACCTAGCCACGTTGACTTAATTTGACATGACTGCCGATAAAATTCTTTTCCAAACCCAGCGATATGCATATCAAATGAAAGGCCTTGATGAGTAGAGCACTATGAACATAGGAAAACCGCCCTAAATTCAACATGGCCGCCGCTCAAATAAAACGGATAAAAGTTCGTTTCCAAACCCAGCAATATGGGTATCAAATGAAAGGCATTGATGAGTAGAGCACTATGAACCTAGCAACATTGACATAAATTCAACATGGCCGCCGCTCAAAAAAGGTGGATAAAAGTTAGTTTCCAAACCTAGCAATATGGGTATCAAATGAAAGGCCTTGAAGAGTAGAGCATTAGGTACCTAGGAAAATCGACCTAAATTTAACATGGCCGCCGCTCAAAAAATGGATAAAAGTTCGTTTTCAAACCCATCAAATATGGGTATCAAATAAAAGGCTTTGATAAGTAGAGCCCAATGAACCTAGCAACATTGACATAAATTCAACATGGCCGCCGCTCAAAAAAAAAGGATAAAAGTTCGTTTCCAAACCTAGCAATATGGGTATCAAATGAAAAGCCTAAAAGAGTAGAGCATTATGAACTTAGGAAAATTGCTATAAATTCAACATGGCCGCCGCTCAAAAAATGGATAATAGTTCGTTTCCAAACCCAGCAATATGGGTCTCAAATGAAAGGCCTTGATGAGTAGAGCACTATGAACCTAGCAACACATAAATAAATTCAACATGGCCGCCGCTCAATAAAGGTGGATAAAAGTTCGTTTTCTAATCTAGCAATATAGGTATCAAATGAAAGGTCTTCAAGAGTAGAGCACTATGGAGCTAGCAATATTGACGTAAATTCGACATGGCCACCACTCAAAAAATTCGTTTCGTTTCGTTTCGTGGATAAAAGTTCGTTTCCAAACCTAGCAATATAGGTATCAAATGAAAGGCCTTGAAGAGTAGAGCACTATGAACCTAGGAAAATAGCACAAAATTCAATATGGCCGCTGCTCAAAAAAAAACTGATAAAAGTTCGTTTCTAAGCCCAGCAATATGGGTATCAAATGAAAGGCCTTGATCAGTAGAGCACTATGAACGTAGCAACATTGACGTAAATTCAACATGGCCGCCGCTCAAGAAAGACGGATAACAGTTGCTTTTCAAACCCAGCAATAGGGGTATTAAATGAAAGTAGGCCCTGAAGGGTACTTAGAGCAGCCATGCTCTAAGTGTGTTCCGCGGAACCCTAGAGCTCCTTAATACCCCTATAAGGGTTCCGCAATAATTTAGAAAAATCAAAACACCCTCTCTGGTCGTACTTTTATTATGCTTATTAATAAAGAATACACTTTTAAAAACTATTGTTTTATTTTAAGGGTTCCGTCAAGTATTTCGCTTTCCAAAAGGGCTCCGTCACCAAAAAAGTTTGAGAACCGCTTCGGGGCCTATTACATATTCGATGTTAGATGTTACCTGTGTTTAGTGTCCTTCGAGACCGTGATAATGCAACGATCGTGAACTAACTAACGATAACTCCAAGTTTGTGTGTTGGATGTTAGTCATCACGGCGAGTTTGCTAACCGAACTATGCCAGCAACACTATATCGCACAGTACACATTACAAAAACGGAAGTCTCAATACATTTTAAGGCTAACCGCATAAATACGTTTTTTCGCATTCGTTTTCTGAATGCGGGCATCCGAATGCATCAAATCTATACAATATACTCATTGACTGCCGCACACGTTCGTTTTTATTACGAACGGAACACGTTCTGTACGTACGTTTAGGTAGAATGGTAGAAATCCCGAATGAGAAGAAACGAACGTCTGCGCTACGTTCACGAAACTCCGTGTCTGTATTCCGTGATCGGATATCGAATACGGAAAACGTATTTGTACAGTAACCCCCCCATTCATGCTATACATTAACTCTACGAAAACCGCCAGTATTACGAGCGACATAAGAACGGTTCAAAGGTCAAACAGTATAGCTTGACAAGGAGCATACTATACGACCAGTCAAAATTGGCCAAGTTGTCATATCCAAAAAATATATTTTGTTGGTGTTACCAACACCCATTATAAAATCTAAACTTTATTCGTATACAGTTCAAATTTATTAACAATTGTTTATTTTAATTCGAAACATGAATACGATAAAGATTATTCTTGCAACTGTGTAGTTCTTTCTACTGAAGAAGAATTTATTAATATCAATAATGTCTCTAAACAATAATTATACTTAGTGTTTATAGTAATATGTAATGTATTTAATTTTGTGGACTGTTAGAAAAAGAGCATTACGAACCTACGAAAATTGTCCTAATTTCGAAATGGCCGATGCTCAAGTAAGGCAGAATAAAGTTGAATCATTATGGAATAAAATGGAGGAAAAAACTAAACACTGTGTTAAGTATTTTGATGGCGAAACGTAGTTCGCGGGCACAGCTAGTATAAAATAAAACAACATCAAAATACTGTTAAGTCATACAAACAAACATTGTTTAACGGTTCTATTACATTTAAGTAGGTATCGTAACTTTTTCATTTCACTTGCAATATGTGTAATTATTGTTTCAAGGTTATTATGTTAATTGCCCTCGTACATCGCGTACTGCATTTTATTTGGTCCGCATTATTAATTCTTAATGACTGCTTGGGCAACCTTATTGTTGGATTAGATGTTATATAATCTCCTTTGAGTTGGGCCAAACTTCTACTCTTTTGTGCCAGGCCTAATAAGAGAAGGTTGTTATTTGGATACCTATTATCTAATTAACTGACTTCACAGAAAGGAGGAGGTTATCAATTCGACTGTATGTTTTTTTTGTTACCTCACAACTCTGTCATTTATTAACTACACTATTACCAAAGTATACTTCCCAATTGGTCCCATTATTACCAAAGTCAGGTTATGGTGATGAGATTTCAGGAAAATTGAGGAAATCCCTTAAGTTGTAAGTCCAGCGTTGTTTCTAAAGCTATTCAGGTATTTGCGTCTGGTAGACATGAGCCGAGCTGATGATAGAAGGATCCATGATTTTTAGGAGTTAGATGTTAGCTTTTTAAATACAATAAGCACGTATTGACCCTCATTTGTATTTTTTTAAATTAATAAAAATATTCAAATTAAAAAAAAACATAAATAAAAACAGACTTCAAAACTATTCAAAAGCACAAAAACTATTCACATAAAAACACAAAAAAATTATAACAACAAAAACTACTTTTTTTTGAAATTTAACTCATGATCATCGTCCATCCGCACTGAGTTTAAAATAAAAAAAAAATTTTTTTTGTGTTTTTATAATATTTTTGACTTTTTTCTTCTTCTATATAATAAGGTTGCGTGCATAGGTACGTAGTAAATGTTAGTTTTTTTTTATACTAAGCTTCTAATATCTGCACTGTGATGTACTAAGAGAGAAATAAGACCACCTCCCTTTTCTAAGGCCTTATTTTTGAAGAGTTCCGTCCTATCTCTATTTATACTCTCTCCACTAGCTCACTTTTTTTTATAGTTTTTTAATCTTTTATTCTTTAAAAGAGATGCGCGTACGCATTTCGGCTATTGTCTTACTCTTATGTGAGATCGGCGCAACACAGCATGGCGGTTACGGAGAATATATATACTCGTACAGCATGTGTTTGCATGAGATCGAATACCTAAAATAAAAATATAATACTACACTAACACGTTAAATGACAAACTCTATTCTAGGACGTTTGAGAGTTGATAACGACAGACGATGCGCTGCGAAAGAAAATAAAATGAAACCATGTCTTTATTACGTACACTTACCTCAGTTCAGTGCATGACGGGCAACGGCCAGTGTAGTCACAGTATAAGTATGAAGGTAGTCTGTTTCAAAGCACTGGCATACACACTTTTTATTTATACTGTGGTAGAGCTCTTGCCATGTTCACAATATGAATATAAAGAATGAATTTATATTACTCTAATAATACCAGGATTACAATGGGTTATTTAGATAAATGTTAAGCTTTGCCTAAACGCTATCTAATAGAACCGAAAAGTTAGAAAGACTCGTTTGCCGAGACTAATGAATGATTCCTAGTTCGACTAGATAAACAAAATGTTCACGCAAATACAAGGATACTCTCTTTTAATTAAATATTTCGATGGGTGGGTTACTTACGGTCATATTATAAATAAAACCTTAATAAAAAAGGGGACAAAAAATTTGACCTTGTAGTGCTTTTTCCTGCTGAATTGTTGAAATATTGGGAAATCTTAGTTGAAAGAAAAAAAAACAAACTTATTCCTTTAGTCCGATACAAAATGAAAAGCTTTATTCTGGCAGGTACATGGTTGTAATTCACTTATGCATAATGTTACTGAAGTTAACAAAATCCCTCAATGCAAAGCACTTAACTAAATGTTTAATTAATACAAGCCAAGGGCAGGATGGTTCAGGTTTGTTTGATCAATCTCGGCAGGTAAAAATCAGGTACAAATTGGGTACAAAACTACAAAATGAGGGGCAATAAAGTACACGAACAAATAGTTATAGGTTTCATTTTTTTTTAAATTAGTAGCTTTCCCCGGAGCGGTTGTTAGTAGAGCGTACCTTCTATGCTAAATCTTGCAATCACGGGTCAGAGCTATGATATTCCAGTTTCTTAACTTATTCTCTGTTTCTAATATTATTTGTGTAATTCCACAGAATTCCTCCTTGATATTAGGTTATTAGGTAGGTTAGTTGCAGCGGAGCCCTACGGCCTCCGGGAACTGCCCTGGAGATTCATAGCACAGTGTTATGTTAAAAATATAATTAAATATGCCCATAATCTTAGGGTCAGTGGGTCTAACACTGAGTTCTGAAGGAATCCCAGTCAATACATTTGAACTTCATGTAATAAACATTGCAAGTTAATTCCAAACATAATTTTCAATGAATTGTCAAAGTTTCTTATTGGGTAGTTAATAAAAAGGACATATGGAGGGGAGAGCACCTATTTTGTGTATAATTACTGCTATTAATAAAAAGAAAACAGCTTAATTTGTGAGTTATATGCCAAAGAAGGATGTGAAACTTAATATTGTGAAAATTTAGAATTTAACATGAAATTCGCAAGTGTTACTCAATATATGCCTTAATCCCACTAAGATGCCGTTTACTATCAAGGTTTTTTAATGAAATAGGGGATGAAAAAGGCGAATTTTGGGAATGTAATATGTTTGATTTAATAATCAATTTACCCACAAATAAAAATAAAATTAACAAAATCTGCTTTAAATCATGAAATATAATAAGTTAATTAGATACCTTATTGATTTTTTGCACTTATTGATACAATAAATCCATTTAATTTAATGAATCGCGTGCCGGCGAGTAAATATAGTATTTTTCCCCTTAGCTTTACTCTTCAAGCTGAAAACAAAAAGAACTGAATTTTGTAGTTTCACTGTGGTTTTTCAAATCAAATTCACACGGAAAACGGGAGAAATACCTATATAAATATATAAAAACTTTATGATCTTCAAATCAATAACAAATTACTTCGATCGATGTCTCACAGACTAATCATAACCTAGACGATAGACTAAACCAACGCTCCACTTGCGCGCAGATTTGCGTTTATGTGGAAGCGACGGAGCCGAGGTCCGTTTGCTGAATGTTAAGCGCCGTATTGGCGACGGAACCTCTCCTAAAACCAAATTCATTTCATGACACTCGTAAGACTCTTAACTTGCTTCAAGATGTGTCAAGTCAACATACGGATCTTTCGAAATTCTACAATATGCAATAAGTATTTCCAGCTAAAGTTATAAGTTTGGTTGAAAAACAAAACGTAATGAAAAATTAACCATAAACAAATTGTGAATGCTTTCCAAATTCTATTCGACGAAACTATAATTATATGATCTATAAGTTTAAGCGTATTTTAATAAAATATGTCTATAGAAATGATCAAAACAAACGGTCTAAATGTCAAATTCCGAATTTTGAGAAAATCAACCCACCTAAATGGAAGCACGGGATTTTGGGCGAAAAAAAACTATCTTTGTAAATAAGGCCAGGATAAACGCGAGATTTATTTTGTTTATGCCAAAATTGAATAATGACCAAAGATAATTGCAAATGTCAATGACGTGACGTGAAACGACGTTGACGTTGACACTTGACATTGACATTGTGAAATTCATTGACAAAGTTATTGAATTACGATTTTAGTTGTGAAATTTGTGTTAAAACTACAGTGAAAACAAAGTGTTTTTGCAAAATTAGTGTTTTATGAAATTTTAAGAAAAAACGGTGTTACAACCTTCCAAGTTCCTTGCTTATTCTTGTCGAGGAGGCTCTCCCAATTTCCGAACCGGTGTAGAGTCAACTTCTTACTACTTGTATTTGCAGACATTTTGATTATGTTATATCCTTTCTAGTAATAAAAAATTTCATTTTCTTTATTTTGATGGCAATAAGCGCCTGTAAAGGCCTATGTTGAATAATGTTTTTTTTTAATTTGCATTCTAATTTGAAGACGAAGAAAAAGTAACAATGTTTAGAAATAGAAGTATTTATAACAATGTTTTAAAAGATTGTTAGCACAGACATTGGTCTGCTCTAATATTGCGTGCGGGGCTAAAGCGGTCATTAAATACGAACGTGTATTTCTTTTGTTATATTGCATCCGTGTTTTATGTTAGCTGCTCTTGCTTGTAAGGAAATACTGGCTTTATAACGTTATCGTGATGCGCAAAAGGATTATGGTCCTATTGATTGGAGCGTTAAATATTGTAATGAGGTCGGATATGTTTTTGTTTGTAGTCTATAATATCTGACACACATGCTGTTAATTTTAATTTTTTTTTGAATTAAAAATTCATAAAATTTTAATTGAATAAATACGTTTACAGGCAATTATTGACTTCAAACATAAATAATTAACTTTGCCACCTGTTCGGAAATTGGGAGTGCTAGTGCTGAATAAGCTATCTATACAGGTTAGAAACTTAAAGAAGCAACATTCGCTTTATTATTATTCAAAACTAGCTGAGCCCGCGACTTCGTCCGCGTGAAATAGTTACTTTTGTTGAAGTTGATAAAAAGTAGCCTATGTTATACCTTATATAATTAGCTATCTATTAGTGAAAGTCCCGTCGAAATCGGTCCAGCCGTTCCGGAGATTAGCGGGAGCAAACAGACAGACAGACAGACAATTTTTAAAAAAATTGTGTTTTTATTATTGGTACCCGATATACATTCATACCCATTTAGTAAAAACTTGTTATTTTTACATTACAAACAGACTATAGATAAGAAACTTGAATACTAAATTCAAAGGCACCAGATAATGAAGCGTTCGTAAAATTAAACTACTCAAGCAAAAGTAACTTACGATAATTCCACGAAAATTCTTAGCAAATATACGCGTAAACAAAACTCGTTGATTTTTTAAATACCTGCTTACATATTACGTAAATTCATAAATTGCGAAATATATGAAAAGTATACTTAATTAATATTTCCACAGCGAAGGTCGTAATTACTCAGGATTCCCAGTCAGTTCCTCGATCATCTCAGCTCATATCAGTAGGTAATTGAACACGTCTTAATGTAATTAATATGGAGATATAGAAAATCTTGTGTACGTACACGTAGGAAGTCGAGGGTGAAAGATATTCGAATTTTGACCTCGAACGTGCCTTCAGCATAAACCTAAGGGGGTCACGAAAATTGGGACTCTACAGGATTAAGAATGTATTTGAAAAGGATACGGATATTTTTGCTGAGCCGATGTAAAGAAAGTGCTCTTAGAGAGGAGAGGTGCCAATATCAGGTTATTGTGCGACGCGTCAAATATACTTTCTTAGTTCTGAGAATATTTTGTAAAATGTTGTTGTTAGTTAAGAAGCTACTATGTATCCCATAGTAGCTTCTTAACATACTTGTGACATTGCATTTTAATAGGGATAAAGACTATAATAATATAGAGGAAGTGGCCGGTTTATTAAACAGACATTACATAGTTATACTAGCTATCGAAAAAATATTCCAAAATTTTCAACAGAAAATCAGAAATTGTATCAAAACCTCACAAATCTATCAATCGTCATAATGTGTTCTGTGATCATGCTATGAAGATTAAGAATATTATATTCGTATGTGTCGCTGCTCCCTTTTTAATGTAGACTAGCTGTGCCCGCGACTTCGTCCGCGTGGAATAGTAACTTTTGGCAGCATTTTGATTTTTGTAGCCTATGTTATACCTTATATAATCAGCTATCTATTAGTGAAAGTCCCGTCAAAATCGGTCCAGCCATTCCGGAGATTAGCGGGAACAAACAGACAAACAGACAAAAATTTTTTTTAATTGTGTTTTTGTTATTGGTACCTGATATACATTCATACCCATTTAGTAAAAACTTGTTATTTTGACATTACAAACACTTCAATTTTATTTATTTGTATAGATGTCGTAAGAGCTGATTAAGGGAGTCAACCAATTTCTTCTCAAGTAATGAGAAACCACTGCCCACCAGAGGGGATATTGTTACGTACGACGAACGCATAAACTATACATTAGTTTTCGCGCTTCAAGTCGTAGATTTCGTAAATAACGTCGAAAAGGTTCTCTAATAATCCATTAAAATCGCGAGACACTAAGAAAGTTTAGGAATAGGGTCGAACATTCTAGAAACATTCAGAAAATCGTAGAAGAGCGTTGAAAGTTCTAGTAGTTCCCGAACCTATTGGAAAGTAATGAAATCTAATAGAAAATGTAGCAAAATATCGAATGTTGCAGGACTTTACGAACCTCTAGGGCAAGTTCTTGAAGAAATAAATACAAATACATACACCTATAAATTCTCTTGATGTATTCAGCTAGATGGTTTGCCAGTATATTAGGTAAGTCTTAATCAATTATTATCTGTTTGTAACTCCGTAGCACTAACACCTTACAGCACTCAAGAGCTCAATTCATTAAACAACCTCACCCTGCCGACCGACGAACAGGGCTTTCTCCTTCTGAACTAAGAGACTGAAGACCAGCAGTGGGTCATTACAATTCAAATAGGGCGGTGGCTGTACGAATACTTTTTTCAAGTAGCTGCTGACTCGTTGCTGACTGAGTGCTGACTGGTCGGTTTCTACAAATTTCACCTATAAGAGTTTTGAGCTGTTCAATCTGGAAGCATTTATAGGGAAAACTGATATTGTCACC
This sequence comes from Schoenobius gigantellus, assembly GCA_963935595.1. Classification (NCBI taxonomy): domain Eukaryota; kingdom Metazoa; phylum Arthropoda; class Insecta; order Lepidoptera; family Crambidae; genus Schoenobius; species Schoenobius gigantellus. The sequence goes on from OZ012558.1 coordinate 14,155,128, forward strand.
ATATGTAGTCCTACGAGTCCACCAAAAGAGCGTCAGTGGCGCTGTGGACTCGGCACTTGCCTTCCAATCGGGAGGTCGGGGTTCGAGACCCGCCATGTACCAATGTGTTTTTCGTTTCGAATTTCATGTGTACATTTGTCTGACGCTCTTACGGTGAAGGAAAACATCGTGAGGCAACCTGCGTACATCTGCGAAGAAATTCAATGATGTATGTGAAGTCGACCAATCCGCACTGGGCCAGCGTGGTTGACTAAGGCCTAATCACCCTAACATAGGGTAGGCTCGAACCCCTCGGTGGGGACGTATGTGAGCTGTGATGATGATGATGTAGTCCTATATAAGCTTGTGCTCCTGACAATAATAAAATTGGCGATTTCTATACATCGAAGTATTTTATATAAATTATGCTTTAAATATTGGTGTAGGACAGCAAGGAGTATCCTTGTTGAGTACCAAATTACCAGGTGAACACGCAATAATCCAACGTCAGACACGAAAGTAGTTTGCATGAATCGACTCATCAGCCTCAGGTAATTAATATTCACAGAAAATTTAGGCGTTTCAGTAGCTGGCTTTAACAATGCTGCCATTACTGTGGCCTGTTGAGCTATATGCGTAGGTACGGTATTCAATCATAATATAATTAAACAAATGTTGAATCATGCAGCGAGCAAAGTTATTTACATAATTATGTGAAATGTCAAATAATACATCGTTTCCATGTACCTATTATAATATGGAAGCTGTGAAAGTAGATTATGTAGAAATTTTTAATGTGTGTAAGCAAATTAAAAGATGTGACTGTGAGATTTGTAAAGACAAGTATCAACTTTTACGAGTATGAAAGCGCATTTATATGTTTATAGTAGAAGATAAGAAGTGTACAATATAATAATAACAAAATTAATAGAATCCTATTATATTTGTTGGATTGCGTCGTTACTTCGAGCATTAATTTATCCCTTTTTAACCGACTTCAAAAAAGGAGGAGGTTCTCAATTCGATGCGTATATTTTTTTTGTGTGTAAGTTAAGCGATTACTCCGTCAATTGTGGGCCGATTTTAGATAGAGTATACTGCTGGGGTGGTCCCATTGTCACCAAAGTCATAATCTGACGATAGGATCTCCTGAAAATCGATGGAAACCCTTTAATTTTCAAAGCTATTCACGTATTTTCGTCTAGTAGTCATGAAACGAGCTGATGATGGAAAGATCCTTAACTTTTAGGAGTAAGAGGTTAGTTTTTTATATACAATAGGCACGTATTATGAAGTGAATTTAATACTTGCTCACCGAACGTGCGGTGGTTTTAAATTCACTCAAATGATCTCATTCACTAAAAAGATAAAAATATTTTTTATGCAATATTAACTACTGACTTCAAAAACACTGAAAAGTTAAAAATAATATAAGAATAGGTACAGACAACATCACATTTCTATATTGAAGTCGGTACCAAACGATGATCTCCTAGAAAGTCTTAAAATTTGGCACCGACTTAAATATAGAAATGTGATGTTGTCTTTTTTTTAATTGCAGAAAGTTGGCAAACAAGATGATGGTAAGTGGTAACAGTCACCTATAATACATGTGGCTCTTGTGAGATTCACAGCAAAACTACAACCCCCACAAGAACCACAGTGTACGTTGCCAACTTGTGACACCAGATGTAAAGTCACAGTACCCAGTAATTTCACTGCCATATCTTACCCTTCAAACCGGAACACAGCAATGCAAGCACTGCTGCTTTGCGGCAGAAATAGGTAAGACGGAGGTACCTAAGCAGACGACCCTGGTACAGGGTCTCCCTCCAGTATGTCCATTAACAGCTCATATACGTCCCCACCGAGGGGCTCGAGCCTATCCTAAACTAGGGCGATTAGGCCTTAGTCAACCACGCTGGCCAAGTGCGGGTTGGTCGACTTCACACACAACCTGTAAAGAAATTCTTTCTTCACAGGTGTGTGCAGGTTTCCTCACGATGTTTTCCTTCACCGTAAAAGCGTCGAATAAACTCCAGTATGTACTTATCTTAAATTATTAGTATTTTGAAGTCTGTTTTTTTATTTTTTTAAACCGTTTGGTGTTTCTTAAAACGTATTTGAAGAAAAAACGAATCCGGACACCAAGATCCAAGGGAATGAAAGCCTATAAGGTCCTTATAGATACAGCTTCATCTCAGGCTGAAACTTACAAAGTTAAATATAAATCACTGATTGCAATCTAATGGCCTTATTCATAAAAATATTTAAGCAATGTTTAAGTTAAATAATGTTGCTGTCACTTTCAATCTCATTACAAAAGAAAGGACATCAAAAGAGACAGCAACATTACTTAACTTAAACATTGCTTAAATATTTTTATGAATAAGGCCATAGTATATGTTTATTTAACAAATTTAAGTTGGAATATAAACTAAATGTGAGAGTGGAAAAATATAAATAATACATATACAAAATTGTTTGATTAAAGGGGTGCTAAATTGTGAACCCACCCCACGTTTATAATAACATTGGATGTTCCCGAAAAACCAAAATCGCGTTACCCACAACTAAAAATGGGTACCTAATTGAAGTGAACGTGCGGGGAATTCGTGACGCGTGAACGTTAAAGATTCTTACTTTTATTCCCGGCACGTAAGGTCTAAACTTGTATGTTGATTACTGCTTTGAAGTTCAATAAAGGAGTTGATTTTTGGACAAACTCGTTAAACACGCTAGTGTTTGCGCTACACCTTTTATGTTGTTTGATATTCGCATATTGGAACTGTAAATGGTGCTTTATTATTTATTTTAATTGTAATACTCAATGTTAGTTACATTAATGTTCGAAAGAATTTAATCGGTTACTGCACATATGTGGATTGTGAAAACCTTAAAATTTTTAAGTATATTGTATTAAAAATTTTTCCACGCAACAGGTACCATTATATTCAACTGACTCGCGAAAATGAATGGCTTATGGTGAACGAGCATCGTTTGTGGCGATTTTGTTGAATCAAGTCCGAACGCATACAACCGACTGTCGGTGACCGACGTTTTGTCGGTGGAAAATGTGCTGCAGCGCACACGAACTACAAACTAAGTAAAAGTTATAGACTAGTAAAGAACACATGTAGACTAGTGACTGTGATTTAGGGGGCGTTCAGAAACGTGCGTTTTTTACCCTACACCGTTCAGAAACTAACTCGCGTGAAATTGACGATAACCGAACGATTCACCTAGCCCATTCAGACGTTCAGAAACAGTTTATCGAGAGATATTTGATACTGTCAGGTGAGAATTTAATTTACGCCTGCCGGAGAATCGACAAACTTTACCTTCACTTAATGTCTTCCAGAAACATATTCTCTTTATCGGAGAAATCTGTGTTCTTTCTTCGAGTAAATGTATACGTAAAGGCTGATACCGACTTATCGTCCGGCAGTTGACCGCTTGCATTTGCTTAATAAGAAAGGACGTGTCACTGCTCGGCGATGGATGTGTTAAACGCCTGCCAAATCCAATAAATCCATGACGTGCACTTATCACGACAGCCACCGGTGAAGCGACAGACGTGTGCATTGAGTCGGTCATCACTCATAAAAGTTGGTGGAAAAATCGGGCCGATTATTGAGCCTACAAAACGCTAGGTTTTCATTTCATTATTTGTAAATTACTAACAACTTTCTCGAGCTTCTAGCAAAAGAACTGCTTAGTATCTATAAAGCATTGGATCAGTCTCTGGCAGTCGGAGTAAGGCGACCAGGATCCCCTAGCTACGGGATCCACGTGAACTCGTGAGTTTATTAGGATCCCCAAACCAACGTTAGGCTGCATTCAGAGTATCAACAAAAAACGGAACCGCTATCCAGAAATGTTCTTACTAATTCTCTGAGATTTTTGAAGGATTTATTAGAAATCCCTCAAAAATCTGAGAGACACTATGGAATCCAAGTAAATCTCATTTACTGCTCAACACCAACCGGCAGTGGGCAATCATGGTGGGAGACGGGCTTTTGGGATTGTGGTTTCCATATATGGTTATAAATGACAAAAATTTGAACGTGTGTATCGTGGCTGAGGTGATGGTGATGTGGATACCAATCGTATATGGTATATAACATGAGTTAGGGAAAAAATATACATTATACGCATTATGAGTATAAACTAACTGTAATTGGCTATTTAGCTATTAACTAGCCATTTTAATACGGAATAATCTGTTGCACTAGCAAGGGGTTAAGCTTACTAGACGGCCCAGCCCACCTAGACAAATCCCACACGCTAACTTTTCCGCAGTCGTTCCCCACAAAAAACAGATTATTCCGTATTAAAATGTCTAGTTAATAGCTTTTGTCTAGAGCCTCTGGAATCCAAGTCACCAGTGGGTAAACCACCGGTGTTGCGATATTTACTACCTGATACCCTGGAACCTATCCACCCCACCACCTGTTCGGAGGCCTCGTTTCGGATCGGGAAGGTCTAGCAGTATAACAAGTTGGGACTTCGCCTTTAGCTGCAGGAACTGCACATGGTAACTATGGTTAGACTGCCGAGTTCGTCCGTCAGAATGGCTATTTAGATTCGTCCCATATCATCATCACAACTCATATACGTCCCCACCGAGGGGCTCGAGCCTACCCTATGTTAGGGTGATTAGGCCTTAGTCAACCACGCTGGCCCAATGCGGATTGGTCGACTTCACATACACCTTTGAATTTCTTCGCAGATGTATGCAGGTTGCCTCACGATGTTTTCCTTCACGGTAGGAGCGTCAGACAAATGTACATATGAAATTCGAAACGAATAACACAGTCCCATATATTATTAGTAATTAAGAACATTTTAACACCCTTACGGGACTTAAAATGAGTATACAAATAATCTGAGCACGCAACGCCTGCAAATTTAGTCCTCGTATGAGTATTAACACGTATCAGTGGCATGTATCGCGTTATTTGCATTCGAAATTACTTTTAGTTGCTTACTTCTGCAAAACGCGTTCGGCACAAACGTATTCCGCATTTCATATTGTTACGCTTGCCTTTAATAAGCAAATTTAAATTACTGAGAAAGGGGTATGGGTAACTTTGTATGGACAAGTGGCGTCATTGTTGTTTTAGCGGCCATCGTTAATTTTTATACTAATTTGTAGCCCTATTTTAAGTGAACATATTCAACAAGGAAGTTTTGCCATAAATAATATCGGAGCTTAGTTATGGGCACTTCAGTAACGATACTGTAAAAGTGAATATACGTAATTCTGACGGGTATAATGAGACAAAAGCACACCCCGGACACTCCATACAACGTTCGCAAATCAATTACCTATTACTACTACTAAAGCAAATGACGTTTGTACACGCGCAAATGTGTGCGTGGAATCTAGTAGGGCTGACTGCGCGGTTATCAATCGAAATGACGCGAGGAGTGCAGCGACTGCCTTCTCTTTTACCCGCATAGCGCTGTCTCTGTTATCGGCCGGCGCTCGCGTCTACTCGTTCGAGCGATCGCGCGCGCCCTTGTTTATGTGTCAGTGATGTCTACAACGAAGTGCGGCGTGGGTTGAGGTATTTGAAATGAGTGCGGGGAGGTGAGTGGCCGTTCTGTACGTAGTACTATTATCTATTCTGTGACAAAAGCCCACATTTTAATATGAAATGGTTTGGTTTTTATACATTTTGGTGAGGGGAGCATTAAAAAGCCGGCACCTAACCTAAACTATATAAACGTGCACTGTGATTGGTTGAAGTTAAAATATCGCACTTGGGTCGCTTCATGTTTCTGGCAAACAATGTCGCGTGGTGTTTATCTTGACTAGTATTAAAAATGACCTAATTAATAGCAGTTTTCATTCGTTTTAATAATAATAATTGGTTTTTACGAAGAATATCGTTGCGACAGCGTTGAAAGTGGTAGTGCTACGAGTTATTGCACAATATCTGTAATTAACGCGTATAATACTCGACCTTAATTTTATTAGCAGTAGTATCAAATTTGCAAACACCTGTCGCGATTAGCTATTAGTGGAGTGAATTGAAACGGAAGTTACAATAATCGTTCGGTCCCAGTCTCACCACCTCAATACGGAACGTAATACATTTTTTGTCTCTTTTTACCTCGGTGACGTGCAGCGATAGTAATGTCTATTCAACGTACACCGCCAAAATTTTCATCGGATAGTAATATTCTGGAATCAATAATTAAGGCTAACGAGGAGGTGTATGTGCAACCCCGAAAAAGAAAGCAACCTGATGATGATCACGAGCGAAGAATGGAGCAGTTGGAGCATAAATTTGAGAAGCAAATGTCAATTTGGAGCGAAAAAATAGCTAGCTGCGTCAACTCTGTAACAACAACAGTTAACTCAGCGCTGACCAGTGGTTTGTCGGAGATTTCTTCTACCCTAAGCAACATTAACACAAATGTCTCAAATTTAACTGCGAATTATAACAATCTCAACCAGTCACTCAAGGAAATGGAAAAAACGATTCGCTTTGCTATCGACAGGCAGGATGAATTTGACAATCGCTTGAAAAGAGTCGAAGAAAACATGTCTCAAACTACCTCGCTAGTGCAAATTCAGTGCCTGGAACAAAAAATACTTACCATGGAGCAACAGGCACGGCAGTGTAATGTCGAAATCTGTAACATCCCGGATCGACGAGATGAAAATCTAATGAGCTTGGTTGATTGCTTGAGTAGTGTGATTAAGCACCCAATACGTACATCCGACATTGTGGCGGTGCACCGCGTACCACATGCTGACCAAAAAGATCGGCGACCAAAAAATATTGTGGTAAAGTTTTCAAATAGAATGCTCCGAGATAATGTGATAGCAGCCTGTCGAGCGACAAAGGGCTTAGACTCCACAAAATTATCCATACCAGGTTCACCAGTACCCGTATACATAAATGAGCATCTTACTTTGAGCAACAAAATTCTGTTTCGTGAATGCCGGGAGACTGCGAAGAAGCAAGAATACCAATATGTATGGGTTAAACATGGAACAATATTGGTTCGTAAGTCTGACACCTCACCAGTTATCGCCATCCGATCTCATCATGACCTTGGAAAAATCAAGTGAAATTTCGTTGTTGAGTGGTTTGTACAAGTCTATTCATTATCAGTATTGCCCAGCATGTTATACTCAGACATTTATGCGAATAATAATGTTGAATGGGTATACAATTTATAATTTAAATAATATTAGTTTTCTTCTATTTTCCTTTTGCGTTGTGAGAATAAGGGGATATAATGTTATCTTGTTAGTAATAATTACCTATAGGCACAGTGAACAAACTAAATATGTTTTGAGGCGTAATAGTATGTTGGATGGGTGTATGATTCGTAGTTTAAATATTATTTCTTTACTATTTTCCTTTGTTGTTCTGGGAGTAAGAAGATATCATTTTGATATTGTTTTAATAGCAATTGACAAATGCAGCACAATTAGCATAATAAGGTATTGTAAGGGTAGATTCGTTTTACAAGTACAGTATGTTTTGATGCTGAATAATAACTGCATTGGAGTCATTTTGTTAAGGTATTTTCGTTTATTAGTTTTAGTTATGAAATTCATTCATTCACTTTGTATAATAATTGAATATATGGATACATTTTTTTTGCAAATTCAATATGTTCTAAGGCTCAGTAATATCTGTGTAGTATTAATTTTGCTAAAGCATTTGCGTTTATTAGTTATAGAATACACTAATATTTATACCTGCTACATGACTAGATTAAGAACAAAAATATTTCATACAAAGTATAGGAACAATTTACTGTTATTAGTTAAATTTGATTATTCCATATGGGCACATATAAATTTAGTCCTAGTTATAAAATACATAAATAGTTATACCTGCACTAGGACTAGACTTAGAACAAAAATATTTCATGCAAACTATTGTGACGTTTTCCTATTATTAGTTAAACTTAGTTATTCCAAATGGGCACATTCTGATTTAGTTCTAGTTATAAAAAGTATTAGTATTTATTCCGGCAAAATGACAAAATATGGAAAACAGTTAATTCACTCAATTAATTGTAACACTCGTTTATTATTGGTTGGATTGATAGGTTCCGAGTGGGCACGCATAGAGGTGTTGTATGGAGTGCTTGAGGTTGGGTCGGTGTATAATCTAATTGTGGACAGCTCTTTGTCAGGGTCACATTTGTCTTTACAAAGAAAATATTTTCTTTATATTTTTTATGAACACTCTTGTAATAGTCTAACGCTTTTAAATGAATGACTGCAACCTCACAGTATATTATCAAAATTGTAGAGGATTAAGGACCAAGCTTAATACAATTTTCATGAACATTATGTCACATGACTATGATATCATTATTCTAACCGAGACGTGGCTACATGCAGATATATCGGATAATATAGTAGTCGATTCGAGGTATCAGATTTTTCGGTGTGATCGAAATCGTACGAGGAGCGGTCGTCGCGACGGTGGCGGGGTGTTGGTGGCGACGCGGCGCGGGCTGGGGGCGCGGCAGCGAGTGGTGTTGACAGGCAGCGCCGCCGACGCTGCCGCTGCGACCAGCTCTGGCCAGGTGCAGCTGCTGACGGCGCCCGTGTCTGTGTCCCCCCTGATCGATCACGTACTTATTGAAATCCGTGCACGTAAATATTGTTTTGTTATTAGCGCAGCCTATATTCCACCTAATTTAAGCACAGATATTTATATTGCACACTTGGAAATGCTCACTACGGTATGTTTATCTACTGAGGTAGACAAATTTATAATAGTTGGAGATTACAATTTACCTACTATGGAATGGCACGATCGTGACTCCTATATGGAGCCCATAATGCAAAGTAACTATTGTCTGCCAAATAAATATCTTATTAATTTTATTAGTATTATTAACGGTAATCAAATTAATAAATGTAAAAATGTCAGGGGTAGGATATTGGATCTATTTATTACTAATATATCAGATAGCACACTGAGTTCCACGCCACTGCCCCTTGTCCCGCCTGATGAGAATCATCCGCCTTTTTTTATACTACTGCCGATTTATGATAGCTTTAAACCTCTCACCAACAAACGTAAAACTGAGTTTAACTTTAACAAAGCAGATTATTCTTTGATAAATGCAGATATTTGTAATACAAACTGGGACCAACTATTTCATGCTAATAATGCAGAGAATACGGTTACTCTTTTTTATGATCAAATTTACTCCATCATAAAAAAACATGTCCCAACCAAAGTTATTAAGGATAATAAATTTCCGGCATGGTTCTCTCCTGCTTTAATTCATATTTTTAAAAATAAAAACAGGGCATGGATAAAATGGAAAAAGTATCGCAATATATCTGATTATAACGTATTTGCTATGTATAGAGATCGATTTAGTAAAGAATCACATAAGTGTTATAAGAGTTATATAAGTTTTGTTGAAGACAGTATTCAGAAGAACGTCAAATACTTTTGGACCCACGTTAATAATTTAAAAAAAAAATCTGATATACCTAATAGTATGACTTACAAAGGTGAAATAGCGGACGACCCCAACAATATTTGTAAATTGTTTTCCCTCTTTTTTCAATCAGTATTTGAATCATCTTGTGTGTCCGACGATTATGATGAAAGTAACATACTTGACACAAATTTAGACTCTGCTTTTATTGTTGGCAATATAGTAATCTCAAAAGAAGCTATTATTAAGGAGCTACGCTGTTTAGATACTACAAAAGGACCAGGGCTGGACGGCATCCCACCAATTTTTCTTAAATCTACTGCTCCTGCCATTTGCCATCCAGTACATTATATATATAATCTGTGTATACAGGAAGGAGTCTTCCCGACTATTTGGAAAAAGGCACGGGTCGTACCAGTTTATAAGGGAGGTGACAAAAATGATATTGAGAACTACCGTCCTATATCAATTTTATCAACTTTGTCGAAGCTTTTCGAGAGACTTGTTCATAATATACTATATCCCGAATTACATAATATCATTATACCTCAACAACATGGTTTTGTTAAGCGTAGATCCACCGTAACTAACTTATTGATATATACAACATATATTTTTGAATCTATGGATCAAAATAAACAAACGGATAGTGTGTATACGGACTATCGGAAAGCGTTCGACAGAGTTGATCATAAAATACTCCTCGATAAGCTAGCCTTCAACGGTATACGTGGTAATCTATGGCGGTGGTTCAAGTCTTATGTTACAAATCGCTCGCAAAAGGTTGTGCTAGGTGGCTACGAATCCCAGTTTGTTCCCATTAGTTCAGGCGTACCCCAAGGCTCAATTCTTGGACCTCTACTGTTTATATTATTCATTAATGATATAAGCGAGTGTTTTCAGTTCTGCAACTTTCTTCTGTACGCAGATGACTTGAAGGTATTTCATACTATTGAAAATAGTGATGACCATGTTGCTTTTCAAAATGACCTGGACAGGTTCTCAGCATATTGTATCAAAAATAAATTAAATTTAAGCATCAATAAATGTAAATTCATATCATTTTCCAAAAAAAAACATAAAAATGTCGTTTCTTATACGTGGAGTATAACGTGGAACTTGATACAGTTAAATCAATTGGAGATCTTGGTGTAACTCTTGACAGCAAGATGCATCTCGATCTTCACATTGACAATATATTAAATAAAGCATTCAAAATGTACGGATTTGTAATGAGGTCCACTGTCGATTTTAAATTGCCTTCCACCCTTATGTACTTGTATAAATCACTGATCAGACCACATCTCGAATATGCTGTGCCCATTTGGAACCCTTTTTATCAGAAATATATTGTAGCTATTGAGAAAGTTCAAAAGAAGTTTCTGCGTAGTATGCATTATAGATGCTATCATAAAACTCTTTCCTATGTGGAACTAAATCAGAAATATAATTTCTTAACACTAGAGTTACGACGTAAGCAACTAGAGGCAATGTTATTGTATGATGTGTGCCATAACAGATATGACTGTACCCCATTAGTAAATAAACTATGTTATAGAGTGCCCACCAGAACGCACTGCCGTAATATGTGTCAAATATTTGCAACTCAATTCTGCCGTACTAATGCTGGAAAACGTTCTCCGTTACATCGCTTAGTCCACTCGTACAATACACATTTTAACACAATTGATATTGCTGCAACGCGTCCTGGTGTATTTAAAAAAAGTGTTTTGAGTATCTTAACTTGTTAGAAAGTACTACAAACTTTTTCCGCTTTCTTTTCGCATAAATATAATTAGTAAATTGTGGTAAAAGGTGCTGGTGATATAATTAAGACACTGTGTAATAGAATTTGTTGTGAAGCCGTATTATGTCACTGTTTTTTTACCCAAATAAATGGAAAAAAAAAAAAAAATATCTTGACTCCGATATTATTTAGCTATATGTACCCCATAATAAAATTTATTTCTTTTGAATTTTTCTTCCAAAATTTACAACTTTCATGAATGGCCGCCAAAATTGAAAACGACGCCAACTTTACCCATACCCCTTTAAGTAGTGGTTTGTATCGTTTTTTTTTACATACGACAGGGATGCTCTTGGCCTTCATCTCACCTGATGGTAAGTGATGATAATGGCGAAGGTGGAAGCGAGCTTCAGCTAAACTCCTCAACAACTGAGGAGCCTCTAATTATCGGAACACAACAATGCTATTTATTACCATTGTTATTATGGCGACAAACTTAGGTAAGATGGTGATAGCTATAGCCAGGCGGTCTCAGAAATCAGCCTATCACCGACCAAACCGAGCAGAAAAATTTCTGCCCCCATGGGGAATCGAACCTTGGATCTCCCGATTAACACTCGGTGGTGTTAACCACTCTACCATGGAGTCGTTTAAAATATCCTAACAAAGAAGCCTAAGTTAGGAATTCTCATAGTATTGGGTATAGGTATCTATCATTTAGTTATATCTCTCGTTAGTGATATACCTAGTAGATCTGTTTTGTTAAGCATCGCTGAGCAACATACAAACTACCTTTTGAGGCTTCGTATATATTAGTTAAGTTTGACAAACTAATGCTTTTAATGGAAATCATGTTTTGAGGAGCCATTACTATTAAGATATTTACTATGAGCTACTATATCAATAGCAAGCAAGATAACTGATACAATACAAACATCTGGGCAATTAAGTATTGATAGCAAAAAACAATGTAAGTAGAATCAGTTATAATAAGACATTCAGAGAGCTTCGCTAAGCAAAAACTTAGATTGCCTTATAACATTTTCCCTTACACTTATTTGTTGAGTGCATTGCATACTCCGTATCGGGGATTGGCATGTCAAGCTCCACCGTACATAGACTGACACTTTTCTTTCGTAACTCCGGATTTAGAAATTTATGTTTTAAAATAAACGCAATGGAATTCCTTAAGTGATTTCCTTTCAGAGAGCGTGTTTAAATATGTATAAGCATCAGTTCTATGCTATCATTAGGATTAGACAGAGCTGTTGCTATAAACTCCTTTTGTATCTTGTAAATAATATGCTTAATGACCAGACAAGTAAGAAAAGGGCCCTTCATTGAAATTGGCAAACTTTCTTCGTAATAATATGAAGGACAAATTTTGATCAATAATAGCGCGAACTCCGTCGTAAAGTTTGTTCAATTATCAATGTATACCGATTTCACCCCTACCAAGAGATATTTGTTAATGTTTGGGAATTAATAAAATGGAACTGAAACTTGGCAGTTAACGATACTTGAAGTGTCGGGAAAATAACAATCACGCTATGATAACCAGTTCAGAGATAAGGGTTTCGTTAGCTGTTTCTAATAGCGTTTATTATATTTCATACCATTATAACAATTACTGGAATGTGTATCGTCTTCTTGTACTTATTTTAAGGTGAATTTAGCTGGCTGTCTGGCTGGAATTTTACAATCCAAGCGCTCTTCAAGATCCTTTCTCGCACAAAAACGATTTTCTCATTAAACGAGACTCATTCATTGACAATGAGATTTCTGATTTGCTGAAATATTTTACATTTTCAATTCACTTAAAATAAACTATTAAATATCTCTAAACTATTAAACTCTAGACTAATGGAAAATTAACTGACAGTTCTTTAATTGAGAATACAAATCAAAATATATTAAAGGGTGGAAATTACTCGTACACGTTATTTCTTCAAGCGGAATTGAACTGACGTACTATTATCTATTCTGTGCTGACGGTGTAATGTTTTCTATACAAATAATGATATTGACTTACTTTAATTTACTTTTACTGTTGTGAAAAAAGTCATCTATTAAATATTTTAATTTACTGACGCTACAAAAATAAGTAGTCACCATCTTAGACCAAGTCGCCATGGTTGGTAGTCACTCACAAAAATCCTTTCGGTTTGAATGAGTATAAGTGAAAGCAATATTTTTACAATAATAATTAATATAGTTATTTACGTCATAGTTTTAATTCATCACAATGAAATTTCCTACAGGATGCTGGTGTTTTCCACTTGAAAATCATCTTAAAAACTGTAAATATTTATATTGTTATTGTACTGTAATTTCACAATTATGTATGTATACACGTGCGTATACATCCGTAAAATATAAATTCGAGGAGCTTGGTGGCGCATTGGCGCGTGCGCTTAGCGAACGATTGCTAAGGTTAAGCAACGTTCGCTGTGGTCGTTCGTTAAGATGGGTGACCAAAATAAGAAACATCTCAAGCTCCTCCGTACTTCGGAGGGCATGTTAAACAGTGGGTCCTGCGCCTGATCTCGCCCCGGTCGTGTCGGTTAACCATCCCATCTTGTCCCAGAGTGCACTTGCGTTTGCGCAGTCAATTGTGCACTATAATATCTCCTGCGCAGATGGATAGTCTCTTTGGAGATTGGTCGCCGTGACCGAATATCGGTTAGGAGGACATTATTAAAATATAAAAGGAATTGAAAGACTTCACATGTGAAAGACTTCACAAGTTTCATATGTTAAAAATTCTAGCACCAAACAGTAGGTATTTATGACCTAGACAGAAGTCCAAACTTATCATATTTTAACCTTGCCAGCGTATTTACTGGGTTTCCTATTCAACGCTACCTTAAATCTGCACCAAGTTATACAAAGTCGTAAAAAATTTATGTGGAAATCAACTTAACTCAACTTAGTAAGCGCCGTGTCAAGCTGTACTGTTTAATCTCTGGACCGCTCATTGTCGCTCGTAAAGCTTGAGGTGGCGCTTACTGTACGTAAGAATGCTAAGTACCTACTAGCTAGAGTCGTCTGCGCTTCAATCTCTATCTTACCAATTTCTACGTACGGCGAATCTCATGTCACAAATTGACAACGTAAGTATATTGGAGTCCATGAAGGAATGTAGATTTGCAAATCTGATTCAAGCGTCTATCGCCACTTTCTATTAGGTAGGCAGCCAGCTTGTTTGCCAAATTAGTTGTATAAAACAGTTTGTACAATAGACATTTTAGTGCAATTGTATGTGTAGAGTAGAGCTTTAGAAACATGTCAAACTCTTGCCTTTCTCGTAATTCGTATTTAAGTAATTTTCTATTTGTTTATCTTTTTAGTCTAGTTTTTTATAGGAGCAGCACTTTCTGCAATCATCATCATCATCATCATTTCAGCCAAGAGACGCCCACTGTTCGGCATAGGCCTCCCCAGGGATCTCCAAACTGATCGGTCCTGCGCCTCCCGCATCCAGCGTTTTCTCGAGACCTTCATCATACCGTCGGTCCGCCTTGTGGGGGGCCTACCAACGCTGCGTCTCCCGGTACGCGGCCGCCACTCCAGAACCTTTTGGCCCCAGCGGCCATCAATCCTGCGAGATATTTGTCCTGCCCACTGCCACTAAAAGTTTGCAATTCTTTGAGCTATGTCGGTGACTCTAGTTCTTCTATGTATCTCATCATTTCTGATGCGATCACGTAGAGAAACCCGGAGCATAGCCCTCTCCATTGCCCTTTGAGTGACCTTAAGCCTTGTTATAAGACCCATTGTAAGCGGCCTCGTCTTAGTTCCATACGCCATCTCTGGCAACACGCACGAATTGAAGACTTTTCTTTATGTTATCAAGGTTATACTAACATCAAGAGTGGCCCCGTGGTGACAATAATAAAGTGATCTCCGTTATCACAAATTTCTTTGAAACCTACTTTAGAGACAAACTAGGTACAAATAAGTACCTAATAAGCTTAAGCGACAATTGTACGTAGCTCATATTGTTACTCTTTTTAGTGAGTAGGAAATAATGATTTCATTGTTATTTAATAATAACAGTAGCATATTACATTTTTTACATTTAAATTCACTCAATAACCAATGCGCAAAGCGGTCACATAAAGATAGGTACTTGAGAAACTCGGTAACTAAGAATGCTAGGTTAGTGGAATAAAAATGTGTACAACAAACAATTTTTTTTCTCATTGTACTCATTTGTTACTAGCTATCTGCCCCGACTTCGAAAGAGTTTATTAAAAAATAAATATTTGATAATAAAACAATGTAAGAAACTA
Source organism: Schoenobius gigantellus (assembly GCA_963935595.1). Classification (NCBI taxonomy): domain Eukaryota; kingdom Metazoa; phylum Arthropoda; class Insecta; order Lepidoptera; family Crambidae; genus Schoenobius; species Schoenobius gigantellus. The sequence continues at coordinate 14,170,593 of OZ012558.1, forward strand.
AACAACTCAGTTTTTAGGTATATGAAAATTATTTTTCAAATTATTTTCTTTTATAAAAACTTTGTCCTAACAATATCGAAAACAGCAAAAGATCCAATTTGGTGCAGTTGTCTTGAAGTAATGCGCGTATTTTAAATGTTAGTAATTTTGCCACTTAGTCTTATAGCTGTTTAGGAGTAATCCTTTAAAGTAGTTTTGCGGCGTAGGCATTGTGATCAAAAAGGGTACGTACGAGTACATTTCGGCGATTGATTTTTATTTATACACGGTTATTTTTTTATTACCCTGGAAATTTAAGGGACGCATCATGACATGATAGTAGAATGATTAAAATATGAATAAAAAAATAACTCGCTTACTTAATTTTATATGAATTTTCTAAAATATCAAAAAAATGCTGCACTGGTTGAGAGCAGCATTTTCAGAGAATGTTTTATTATTATTTTTTATATCATTTTTTTTAAATATAATAATGGATGGGTCCTGAAACGTCTCTAAAATTTTTCAGGGTGATAAAAATAGCCGTGTATAGAATTGGAAGATTTATTTTGTTGTCTAGGAGTGTTTTAGTTTTCAAGATTTTTGGCTATTTATATGAGAACCAGAATCGTTGCTCTCGAGTGTATTATATATACATACATATACAATCCACTTTACAGGGTTGTATGTTAGGGTCGTTACATAATTGTGTTAATAAACAACATTAAAACCCTAAATTAATAATACAAGCACTTAAGTTTATGTTCGGTAAACAAGAGCCGCTATTATGTCTTCCTTGGGGTAACTTGTAAAACTCTCTATGGAATAGCCAGGAGTAGTGTGAACTCCTGAGGAGACCCTTTTGCCTGTGTCGGGTTATAACTAACAGACTTATTACTCAAGCGTCGCGTCCGGAGTATTAAACAAATCAATTATTCAGCAACAGGCATGCGGACTAGCTATGAAAAGTGAAAATCTGTTTGATGAGTCAATGGAATAATAAAGAAAGACACGTGTTTTTTTTACCAAAGAACTCCGAGATAAAGCGAATACATCTTATGGAGTGGGGGATCTTTGCTTTACATGTTAGTAACCTACATATGGTATGACATCATGCGAAATTTCAAATCAATGTACTATCGCAAGTTATTGATTAAAAAAGAAAAATGCGTGGGCATTATTTTTTGTAACAAGCCAATCGGATATTAAAAATTGTTCACTTCCGCTTGTCGTGGCACCTACATTATAACGCTAGTGCGTACAATATTTGGAAAGCAGGATTTTAAACACGAACCAAATTATTTTTATTTATTTATTCAACTTAAATAGTTATATTACTATAATAGCTTTTCACGTGAACCACGTTTCGCCATAATAATTGTCGAAAAATAATTCTAGAGAGGGCCACCTCCATCACCTAGGGACAAAAAAATAACCTACGACCTATTTTCAGACCTACGGAATATACACAAAAAATTTCATAAAGATCGGTCAAGCCCAGTCAAGCCGTTCCGGAGGAGTTCGGTGACAAACACTGTGACACGAGAATTTTATATATTAGAGAAGATTACAGTTTTAAATGAATAATGTGACGATAATTGTAATATTTTTGTAATTTTACATTGAATATTACCTATTGTCTACAATGTCCTATAAAAAATAATATTTTTTATTAGTTTCATTTTTTAATTAGGTTTAGTTTTATAATATTCAGTTTTATTTTTTCATTTCATTTAAATAATAGTTTGGCAATTTTATTTTGAAGTTACTAAATGAATTATCGTTAGGTAGTAAAAATGTAAGTATCCTGTGGCAATTTGAATTGCCACACTAATATCTGCCATATTGCGAATGTGGCAGATATTGTCTTTGTTTACTGTAAGCCAAATTGATATTATCTATTCCATAGTTATGTAGCTACCCAAATAAATAACATTCTGGAAATAAAATAAATGTAATGAAATGTCTTTTTTATTGTTATAATTTGTACAGACGACATTTTCGTTTGACTAGAAATATAAGTAATGCAAAGGATCGATTAGAAACGCCTCAGCTCAAGGGACGACCGTTCTAGTTATTAATAATCTACAGATATAATTCTTGTCGTAACCCAAATAGATTTCAAATTTTGAGCTCTGAGAAGTCGGCAGCTTAATCAGTTGTGGCGACCCTTGGCGACCCTTGAGAAACACCGGTATGGTGGTTTCAGATACATGAAATGAAAAAAAAAACAATCACCGTTGAAACAGCACTATGTCTCCCATATTATTTACTATACGAGCGCACTAAAAGTTTCCGGAAGCAATAATAACAAAATACTATTAATGGTCAGAAATGAATTTATTGTTTCTCGAATTCGATTTTGTCGAGACCTGGGCCGTGCTTAGGTCACTCCAGAGGTGCCAAATAGACTACCGGTACATCAAAGTGTTGAAGTCATTGTACTAAAACGCCACTATGTCAGTCCGCCTTCAGGACCAGAACTCGAAACCAATACGACTTCAGCAAGGTGTAAGACAAGGTGACGTTATATCTCCGAAGCTGTTCACAGCTGCGCTGGAGGATGTATTTAAGCTTTTGGACTAGAGAGGACTCGGCATCAACATAAACGGCGAGTACATGACTCACCTTCGTTTTCCCCATGATATCGTGGTCATGGCTGAGACCGTGGAAGATCTAGGCACAATGCTCGAAGACCTCTGTAGATTTTCCCAACAATTGGGTCTTAAAATGAACATGGACAAGACCAAAATTATGGTGAATTCCCATGTAGTACCCACTCCTGTGAAGGTTGGCGGCTCTACACTGAAAGTTGTTGACGAATATGTTTACCTGGGACAAATAGTCCAGCTCGGTATGTCCAGCTTCCAGAAAGAGGTAAATCGACGAATCCAACTCGGCTGGGCAGCGTTCGGGAAGCTACGCAGCATATTCTCGGCCAATCTACCGCAGTGTCTTAAGACGAAAGTCTTCAATTCGTGCGTGTTGCCAGTGATGACGTACGGAACTGAGACGTGGCCGTTTACAATGGGTCTCATCAGAAGGCTCAATGTCACTCAAAGGGCAATGGAGAGGGCTATGCTCGGGGTTTCTCTACGCGATCGCATCAGAAATGAAGAGATCCGTAGAAGAACTAGAGTCGCCGACATAGCCCAAAGAATTGCAAACCTTAAGTGGCAGTGGGCAGGACACATAGCTCGCAGGACTGACGGCCGTTGGGGCGGAAAGGTCCTTGAGTGGCGGCCGCGTACCGGGAGACGCAGCGTTGGTAGGCCCCCCACAAGGTGGACCGACGATCTGGTGAAGGTCGCGGGAAGCCGCTGGATGCGGGAGGCGCAGGACCGATCGGTTTGGAGATGCCTGGGGGAGGCCTATGTCCAGCAGTGGGCGTCTCTTGGCTGAAATGATGATGATGATGATGATGTTTCTCGAAATATTCTGCCTTTGCGTCAATGCACTTTTTCATATGACTGAACCAATTTTGAAAACATTTGCACCAATGCTCCGTGGTGACGTCAGAATAGATATTTTTTTTTTTTATGGATGGCCCGGCAGATGACCTCCTCCCGCCTGATGTTAAGCGGTGATAGAGGCCCAAATGAGTTGACAGATAAGAGTAGGGACGACATCCACTCTCCTACCTGCCCGCCCCTTGCCGGCCCAAAAGATGCTTTTTCACGCCTCTTTTGAAGGAACCCATGTTGTAGGATGGAGGAAACACGTGCGCAGGTAGAGAATTCCAAGTGTGGGATGAACGACAGAAGAAGGAATCTTGGAATTTCTTGGTACGGTGTGAAAAGGAGGACACAGTGTACGGATGACTCCGAAGGCCCTTACGCGTGTTTCTGTTAAGGAATGGAGAGGGAGGGATAAGGTTAAAGAGCTCCTCAGAGCATTCCCCATGGAACATTCGGTAAAAGGCGCTAAGAGAGGCGATGTCACGACGAAGTTGTAGAGGCTCGAGGGTGTTAGTTGCCTCTACATCGCCAATTATGCGAATAGCGCGACGCTGCAATCTGTCCAGAGCATCGAGGAGGTACTGAGCGGAGCCGTCCCAAAGGTACGAGCAATATTCCACGCAAGACCTAACCTGAGTTTTATACAACAAGCATAGTTGGTCCGGCGCAAAATACCTACGCACCTTGTTCAGGACACCGAGTTTCCGTGAGGCAGTAGTTATGACGGATTCGATGTAGTCTCTGGGGTTCAGATCGCAGCGAATGATCATTCCGAGCAAGGTGATGTTGCTCTGTGTGTGAAGGGTTGTGCCCTGGAGAGAAGGAAGGGGGAGGAAAGGTGACCTTTTCGCCGAGAACGCGCACACCTGTGTTTTCTTAGCATTGAACTCAAAAGATTGTTGGAGCCCCATTCGGAGACGAGGTCCAGCGTCCTGTTGAGCTCAATGATAAGATTCTGCCTTTCCCTACCAATATCACCGCGAGCAGCCCCTGAGCTTCCGTGATATCCCCCATGCACTGTACTGTCATCTGCATAGCAATGTATAGCTCCCAAGGAAAGCATATCATTGATATGCAGAAGAAACAATGTGGGGGATAGAACGGGGCCTTGTGGAACTCCAGCGTTCACTGCCACGAACCGCGAAGCGCAGCCGTCAACGACAACGCGAATTCTACGCTCGTGGAGGAAGCTGGCAATCCACGTACAGAACTGCGCGGGTAATCCGTATGCCGGAAGCTTGGAAAGAAGAGCCTTGTGCCAGACTCTATCAAAAGCTTTGGCGATGTCGAGACTAATAGCCACCGATTCGCCGCGCTTATCGATAGATTCACCCCATTTGTGCAAAAGGAACGCTAGAAGGTCACCTGTTGACCGTTTAGGACGAAACCCATACTGTCGGTCATTAAGTAACGAGTGACCTTCCAGGTAACGGATCAGCTGGGTATTAAGGATCCTCTCCATGATTTTACACAAAATGGAAGTGACGGCTATAGGACGATAGTTAGCCGGATCAGAACGATCTCCCTTTTTGGGAACCGGCTGGACATTGGCCTCTTTCCAAGATTTCGGCACACAACCAGCAGAGAAAGACAGACGGTATAGACGCGTAAGGACCGGAGTCAACTCCGCTGCACACTTCTTAAGAACAATCACAGGAATGCCGTCTGGGCCACTTGCTTTTCGAGTATCGATCGACTGGAGCTCCGCCCGCACATCACGCTGTCTGATACGGATATCGGGCATGGTGCTGCCACAATGGGACAGTTTCGGAGGTTGTGTACCACAGTCATCGACACGGGAATGAGCCGCGAAGAGTTTTGCCAGGAGGTCGGCTTTCTCCTGCGGCTGATGAGCAAGTGAGCCATCGGCATGTCTCAGCGGTGGCAGCGAGGGTTGGCAGAAGTTTGATTGCACAGCTTTGGTCAGGCGCCAAAAAGAACGGCTACCCGTAGGGTGCGATAGCAGTTCCTGGCCCACTTGTGCAATGCGCTGAGCATCCGCTCTAATGTAAGCCCTCTTACACAGCTTGGTGGCATTATTGTAGGCTGTTTTCAGTAGGCTTGTATTGGGATCCTTAGAAGCTCGGCCTCTGATCCAAGCGCGGTAAGCCAGCTGTTTGTTTTCAACAGCAGAGGCGCACTCGCGATTTAACCAGAGGTTACGTCTGCCTCTACTGACGAGATTGGAATGCGGAATATAATATTCCATTCCTAGTATGATCTCGTCAGCAACAGAGGCAGCGCAGGAGTCCGGATCCATCCTATTGAAACAGCGCTGCCACCAAGGAACAGATGCGTAATAATCCCGCATACCGTCCCAATCTGCTGACGCATAGTGCCACAGACGGCGTGCTGCAACCACAGGTGACGGTCGCGACGCCTGAGGCACTGTGACGGATACCAGACAGTGATCCGAAGATCCTAGTGGAGCTCGAATCACCACCTGATATCCGTCAGGGCGATTTGTCAGCAGAAGGTCCAATAAAGAGGGCGCTTGACCGATAATATCTGGTACCCTGGTGTGCTGGGTGACCAATTGTGTCAGGTCGTGCGTGAGAGCGAATGCGTGGGCAGTCCTACCCGCATGGTCAGTTTTAGAGGAACTTAACCACAACTCGTGGTGAGCATTGAAGTTCCCTAAAAACACCAGCTCGGCGGAAGGAAATTGCTCCTGCGCGTCATCTGCCACCCGACTTAGATGTTCAAAAAGTCGAGTTGTCTCCAAGTCACCACGATGGGAACGGTAGACGCAGACGTAGACACGGCAATGAGTGCCAAAATCAACGTGTACCGCAAGGATGGAAAAGGAAGGTTCCTCCAAACAGCGCAGGCGACGACAACAAACATCCGCCCGGACGAACAAGCAAACACCAGCCTTCGCCTTGAAGGACTCCTCAAGAGCGTAGCCGGGGTAATTAAGGTAGCGTGTATCGGCCGGGCAGATAATTTGCGTCTCCGTCAAAAACAGCATTGCTGGACGGGCTGTCTCGAGATGGTGGTGGACAGCTAAGAGGTTAGAATGGAGCCCGCGGATGTTAGCGAGCCCCACCTCGAATAATGGTGTTTTGGTGGGATAATGCACCGCTGTACGACCTGTCTTAATATTTTGCGCTGCCATAATTATTGGAGTGAGAGGCGTGAAACTGAGGTGTCCTTGCCGCGTTTCGCATAGTTAATGTGTGTAGGCCTGTTTCGCCAGGGAACAGCCGACAGCTGATTTGCGCTGACCCTCCGCACGGAAGGGCCCCCGAACTCCCCCGGAAGTGGTCGCCGGGACCCACCGTCCGGTCACCAACCGGCACGACGGACCACTCCGAGATTATGCGTGGCATGGTGGGGCAGCCTCACGGACTGGTTAGGTCCGCTTGGGCCCCTGTACTATACCACGGGCGGCCAGCGGAACAGCCGTTTCTTCGGGTCTTCCTGGGCGGAGGGTCAACGCAGTCAACCTGGCACTGGTTCGACGGAAGCCCGCACAAACCATACGAATCGCAGCAACGACCCCTCAAGCTCTGGCTGTGCGCAGACTGATCCCGAAACGCGGACAAAAATGGCCACTTGACGGGTTTTACATCATGCGCACGGTGGTCGCTAGCCAGTCGGGTTTTTCAAGCCCTACCACCAGAAGTTGGTCACTCGATTAGCACCACCCGGGGATCACGTGTAGGGTCTCGAGGGTAAAACCTACGGACGTGAGCGACTCCAATCCCCAAAATGTCCCCAATATGTTTTTCATACTGTTCGACAGCCTCTTCTGGTGGTGAAAATCGTCCATCGCGTAATTGGTTCTTGATTTTTGGGAACAGAAAAAAGTCGCACAGTGCCAGTTTGCCAAATATACAGGGTGATCAATCCAAATGGGTCAGTAGGGAGAAGTCAGATACTATGAGAGTTAGCGAAATCTGTTTTTAGGAACCATGGCGTCGATTTTATATGTAATAATAATAATAACGGTATTCAAATTTTATTAACTCTCATGCATAACTGGTAATCGAACCTGGTCAAAATCTGTGTAAAAAATGTTACAAGTTCTACAAGTTTTTTCGTTGTTATTGTTGATGGTCTGAATCATAAGTCACAAGGAACACATTTCTAATGAAAACTTGTTTAAATAATTGAAAAATTATTTAAACAAGTTTCCATTAAAAATGTTTTTTTAATGGATTTTTTAAATTATTTCATTTAGTAAATTGGCTCGCCCGCTGAATATATTCAAATAAACGCAATTTGTAATGCATAATATCGATGCAGATAAGATGTGCATAAGTGGTATCTTCAGATAAATGATTCAAATAATTCCACCATCAACAACGAAAAAACTTGCAGAAATTCATAACATTTTTAACAAAGATTTTGACCAGGTTCGATTTTCGGTTATGTTTGAGAGTTAAATAAAAATTGAATGCCATTATTATTATTAAATCTAAAATCAACGCCATGGTTCCTAAGTACAGATTTCGCTATCTCTCATAGTTTCTGATTTCCCCCTACTGACCCATTTAGATTGATCACCCGGTATAATGCTGTACAGCTGACTGTATGCAGGATGACTCCTAAGTTATGCGTTCTCTTGCCTTCAAAAACTCATTTGTATGTCTGGCCATGTGGGAACTTGCATTGTCGTGGTGCAAGATGATACGGCGTTTAGCGTTATTTTCACGGAGTATGTCATTAATTTCGATAAACAAATGGTCGTGTACACGTCATTATTCACGGTACGACGATTTTCTAAAGCAACAATAGTCACGTGCCCAGTTTTATTTTAAAAAAGTAGCAATCATCGCGCTTCGAGGCACTTTTCAAGCACGCCACTTTGGTTTGTTTCGGCTCATCTCGAAAGACCCGATACGCTTAACTGCTGCTTTGTTTTGGAATCGCAGCTACAAATCCATGTTTCGACATCTGTTACTATATTCAAGCAAAGCATGGTACCAAGTGATGCTGTCCGTTTTTTGAGCATCAGTCATATTATACCGGATCCATCGAGTACACAGCTTTCTCACACCCAAATCTTTGTGAAGATTGACTGTATTTGACTTATGCCTATGTCCAAAGATGTCCGGATCTCATGGTAGGTCACATGCTTTTCTGTTTCGATTATACGGCGCACAGCATCAATGTTTTTGTGGTGATTGAGATATCACTGTAGCACCCAAACTGACTGAGATGTCACTGTAGAGCCAAACTGACTATAACTGTAGAGCATAAACTGAATATCACTGTAAAGCCCTAACTGACTGAGATATCACTGTAGATCCCAAACTGACTGAGATATCACCGTAGAGCCCAAGCTGACTAAGATATCCACTGTAGAACCCAAACTGACTGAGATATCACTGTAGATCCCAAACCGACTGAAATATCACTGTAGAGCCCAAATTGACTGAGATATCCACTGTAGAGCCCAAACTGACTGAGATATCACTGTAAAGCCCAAACTGGTGGAGCTAAAAGCATGAAATTCAATACAGGGGTTCGTTGGTTTACGCAGGCGCTTACTAATGAAGGATTTTATCTAAAAATATCCTACGTTTTATGCGTCTCAAAACTATTTTCAACATTTAACGCGTCTTGGTGGTAATTTCTACGATTTACCGAGTGTGTGATAGTAAAAGTCTGAAATTAATATTGATGACAGAACAGGTCAGACGTTTACCATTTATCATCATAGCAGCTGATATACGTCCCCACCGAGGGGCTCGAGCCTACCCTAAGTTAGGGTGTTTAGGTCTCAGTCAACCACGCTCGCTGGTTAAGATTTACCATCATCATCATCATCACAGCTCATATACATCCCCACCGAGGGGCACCAGCCTGCCCTAACTAGGTATGTTAGGGCGTTTAGGCCTTAGTTAAACCACGCTGGCCCAGTGCGGATTGGTTGACTGCACATAGCTTTAAATTACTTCGCAGGTGTATGCATAGGTTTCCTCACGATGTTTTCCTTCACCGTAAGAGCGTTAGATAAATGTACATATTTCGTCGAGTGTCAGATAATTCGTGAAACTAAAAACACATTGGTACATGGCAGGATCGATCGCGGGCCTCCCGATTCTTCTCGGGGCACAGTCCAGTGCCGAGGCCACAGCGCTACTGACGCTCTTAAGATTTACCATAGTTCGGGTTTTTACAGTAAAATCTATACTAATATTATAAAGAGGAAAGATTTGATTGTTTGTTTGTTTGTATTGAATAGGCTTCGAAACTACGGAACCGATTTTGATGAAAGTTGGTATAGGGATAGATCAAGACCAGGGGAAGGACATTTTCGTACGGGATTTCATAGTAATTTTCCTACGGGAAAATATAAAATTCCCACGGGATAAAAAATGGTCCCGAGCGGAAAGCTATAGTAATATATAAACCGATGATCTTGCGAAGGCTACGCGAAGCGATTGGAGAGGAACGTCTAGAGATTCTTCCAATTTATGATTATGATGGTGAAAGGAATATATCTAACTGGATACGTAATAGCTTGATTGAAAAAAAATTGCTGGCACTTTTTAAACTGCGGAAAAAGACACAGGAATTTAAAAAATGAATAAACAACAAAGAAAAAATTTCGTCTAATTTATATGCAACCTAAATAATTTGTTTTGGTAGCTTGATTCCTCAAAATCACAAAGAAAATCACATCGTAAAAGAAAACTGAAACACTAAACAGATGAAGCGTAGTTCCCTTTAGTATATTCGATAAAAGCTTCTTAATTTATTGCACTCTGCAAACTGATTTTGTAACGGAAACTTGTTTTGATTCTTACTACATAATTCGTAGATCAAACAAAGTAAGATTTAAAAGGATTTCTACTGCCACTTGTTAATCAATCGATTTCGTAATGGCATCAAACTGGCTATCTAGGTTGAGTTATAGTAAGTAAACGCAAAACAAAATACCCAGCAGTACTAAAACAGACATTTAATATCACTTCAATCAGGCAGTGCTATCAGATTCTCCTTTGCTTATCTGAGGAAATTTTGAAGCTTGATCATTCTTCTTTAATATTCAGGGAGATTGTCTCGTTTCTATACACACTGACTGTAAAACCGTCTCATTTCCATAAACGCATTGTAGATATGTGGGATTGATCTTTAATACATTTACTGTTGTCATTAAAAAGGATTTAACTATTTCAATTTCGAACATCGAAGTTCAGGGTCTGTTACTAATATTTGTTTGTACTTGCTACATGAAATAAGAGTAAGCGATACGTTTTACCGGCAATTGGATTATCCAATCCAAGCCCTTGCACTGGTGATATCAATATTTACTCAGCAGCCAAATCCGAAGTCCTATTTAAATGTATAAGTGTGACTTCCGCATATTCATCATCACAGCTCATATACGTCCCCACCGAGGGGTTCGAGCCTACCCTATGTTAGGGTGATTAGGCCTTAGTCAACCACGCTGGCCCAGTGCGGATTGGTCGACTTCACATACATCATTGAATTTCTTCGCAGATGTATGCAGGTTGCCTCACGATGTTTTCCTTCACCGTAGGAGCGTCAGACAAATGTACATATGAAATTCGAAACGAAAAACACATTGGTACATGGCGGGTCTCGAACCCCGACCCCCCGATTGGAAGGCAAGTGCCGAAACCACAGCGCCACCGACGCTCTCGACTCCGCATATTGACGGTGACTTTTTAATCCTGTCCAAATTTCAACATGATCAACTATAGAAATTATTATATACGTGTCATGTATCATATCACAGCAAAAGTTGGTGAAAGTAGACAACGCTTAATGTACGCGCTTTTCATGCGTTCCAGACCCTTAGACAAAAAAAGTTCTGCAGAAAAAATGTATGGAGATAACATGAGTTACGGAAAAAATATAGCGTGAGGTTTTCAGACTAATGTCATTTCCATGCATTTTTTTCTGCGAAACGACTGCGGAAAATAAGCGTGTGGCTTTTGTCTAGGGGGGGGACAGGGCCTGCTCGAGGAATGGCTAGCGCCGATCCCGATCTTGCCTCTATGGGGGTAGAAGTTGTTGGAGGGTGGCTTAGCCAGGTATGGGGTTTTTACTCGAGTCCAATGGCATATCCAAGGGACGGCCTTGTCAGCATTTCAGTCCCTTGTTGAATCGTAAAGAGATTCCCCCGCCCAAAAAAAGGGGGTACAGGGCCTGTAGCCAAAGTGTCATTTGCGTTCGTTTCGATAAAACGGCAATATACATAAGAAAGACTCCACATTACGAATCAATGTCATACAGTACCGTTCGATACGTTCTCATGAAATGAACGCTAATAATTCTTTGGCTACAGGCTCAGATTTATGATTAGCTCTAAAAGCTCATTTCAGACTACGCTATACTATTGTGTTATATAGTATAGCTAATAATTTATAGCGTATAGTAAACCAATAATAAATAGTACAGCTAAGTGTGAAGGTGTCCTTAATAAATGTATGGTGCGCGATATTGCTGTGTTATGAACTATATTCTATTATACACTCAGGGGCAAATTTAGAGGAACGATAAAAATTCACTTCTAGTTTTGATAACGCTGTGTATTTCAGCATACGAAACCATATTTAGTTTTACCAGCTTTCTAGCCATCGGATTCGCTACAAAAAAACATTCGACGCGGAAACCAGTTGTACGATTGTGATAAAAAAGACCACCATTAAAAGTTGCCGTTCTTCTCCAGGTCACAAATAGGGGAATTTTGTCATAATCCGTTATGGCTTTGGTCATAAATCCTGAATAACAATCAAACAAACGCATTAAAGGTCAACCACACGTCGATATGATGTTGTAAAAGTAGCTTGAATGGTAGTAGCTTGAAGTAGCTATGTAAAAAGTGTAGTGTTCCTCTAAATTTGCCGCTGAGTGTATTATAGTGTAGTCTGAAAGCACCTTAAAAAACCACGCGAAACTAATAAATGGTAAACTTATTATTTTGCAGTGATTTTTTTTACATTTTTTACGACAGGTAAACTTTTGACCTTCATCTCACGAGATCCTAATTGAGAACAAGGCCGAAGGTGGAAGCGAGCATAACATGGACACCTAAACAGCTGAGGAACTGGCTATCTTACTGCTGTAATTGTCGGAACACAACAATGCCATTACTTAGTCATTATGGCGAGAATCTTAGGTAAGATGGTAGTAGCCCGGACCACCCAATCAATACCCGGTGGTAATAACCTCTAGACCACGAAGGCGGCTAAGCCCCTAGAGCTCAGGGGCGGTTATAAGCGTTGCCTACTGTAAAGGGTTCCTTCGGGTGGTAAATAAAAATGGACAGTATATTCTATAGGGTTAGTTTATTGCCGTTTACAAAAGGCGAAAATACTGACTAAAACAAGGTGGTGTTTACTCCCGTGCGTACAGGACCGGTCCTCGACACCTACATTTAAAAAATGCAAAAATTTGGAAATTGGTTAAAGATTCTACCTGTTATCCGACCTATTGATTGTATGAAATCTTTTGGAAAACATCCATAATCCTTCCTAAGATCTTGACGCAACTTATCCATAAGCTACCTTCTTTCCAACCAACCTAATTTCATTCTCATGTTCTGTGCCAAGAATGAAGTTTCACGCCTGTTTCGACAAATTTTGTATATACCATTTTTCTTATTCGTAATTCGTTTCTCTTTCTGTTCTAAAAATGCCACGAAAGCGTAAAATAGCCCTAGTTTCGAATAGAATTTCATTTATAGCCCCACCCTCGAGTGTCCTTCGCTAGAGGAACTTTAAATTGACGGAGCGTGCCTTATCTCAACACTTGAGTGCTTGATTAGGCCAAAAAATGTTTTTTATTAGCCGACGGCTGTCAGCGGTGAGGGCTGTTTCGATCGCCTCCACTTGTCTTTCCTTTTTGCTTGAGCTAATTTAATAGAATTGCTGCGAAAACATTTAGCATCTGCACTTTTCTAGTTAAAACTTTTTTAGGAAGCTTCATGCTGTTAACGGCAATCTAATAGTATAGCAGTGTGGATATTGAGATTTACATGTGTAGAGTCAGCTTTTTTTTCATTTCTACTTGTATTTGCAGACATCTTGAGTATATTCAGGATGTATGTACTTGCACATACAAGGTTAATATGTTTTCTTTAAATTAGAATGTTTTGCTTTGCTTTGACGTCAATAGGTGTCTGTAAAGGCATATGTTGAATAAAGATTTTTGAATTTGAATAAAAAAAAATTGAAAAAAATATCAAATGGGACCTACACTACATTGCGGGGTTATATTCTTTTATGCAACAAAGTGGTGGTGGTAGTGGTAGGTAAAAATTTGGACGATTCAAATGAGTTTTCTGTCAAGTTATATTAAATGAATAGTAATTTTTTAAACAAGCTTGCATTATTGCATTGTCATGCGTTATACATGCATGCAAAATTTCAGCTCAATCGGAGACCGGGAAGTGGGTCAAATTACAGACACCGGATAGGTGAAAGTAAATAAAAGCTTGTAAAAGTTGCAAAGGTGGACTTATCTATTTACTCCCAGTTTAAACATTTTCGTCAACAACTTGCAGTGTAATGCCACTAACTTTTACTGAAGTGGGTACACCGTGGGATGTCCATGTTCATTTTTAGTCCGACTTGTTAGGAAACTCTATAGAAGTCTTCAAGCATTGTGCCTTGATTTTCCACGGTCACAGTCATGACTAGGATATCATCAGCAAAACAAAGCTGAATTATGTACTCGCTGTTGATGTACGCACCTATGAACAGTTTCCGTGACATAAAGTCGCCCTGTCTGGCACCTCCTATATCGCTTCGATATAGCGTCACCCTGTCTCACACCGCGCTAAACTCATATCAGTTTTGAGTTTGTTCCTGTATGGTGGCGTTTTCGTACAATGACTGCAATACTCGGATGTACCGACAGCCTATTTGGCACTTCTGGAGTGACTTAAGCATGGCTTAAATGTCGACAGAATCTTAGGCTTTCTCATAATCCACAAATGTAAAGCATAAAAAGCATAGTAGCAGATTTTATCGATTTTCTTCACATTACATCGATTAATTGCAGAGATTTTCTTAACACTGGTTACATTATATATTTCGATTTAATATATTTCGATTAATAGCCAAAATGGAAATGAGAGCGACTCAGTAATAAAATTGTAAAAATTGCTTTGGAACTGCGACATACAAGTAAAATAATGAAGATTAGTATGTAGGCAATTGCTTAGATTTAAAAAAATATCTCTTTCAAAATTTAGAAATTACAAATTTAGAAGAGTGAAAATTGTAAAAATGAAATTGAAAATATGTTGATGCCGTTTTAAAATAACGATAAGTTCATTTCGCAATGGCAAAATCCACGAGATATTTTTTAACCGACTTCGAAAAAAAGAGGTTACTCAATTCGACCGTATATATGCTTTTTTTATGTTTGTTCGCGGATAACTTCGTCGTTTATGAACCGATTTTGATGATTCTTTTTGTATTCGATAGAGGATACTCCAAGGGTGGTCAAATGGTCACTAAAGTTTGGATCTGATAATGGTATCCTATAAAAATCGAGGAAAACCATTAAATTTTTACGTGTGTCCAACGTGTTTTCTGTATATGTTACGCGATTACTCCGCCAATTGTTGACCGATTTTCAAAATTCTTTTTGTATTCGATAGAGTATACTCCTGGGGTCCTCCAACGTCAAGACCTACGTCCGAGACGTCCGTGATGGAATCCTATCAAAATCGACGGAAACCCCAATTTTTTCACTAAAAAGGGTTTCTTTCACTAAAAAGACTTCGTTCACTAAAAAGTTAAAAATAAAAACCGACTTTAAAAACACAGAAAAGTTAAAAATAATATAAAAATAGATACAGACAACATCACACTTCTATATTGAAGTCGGTGACAAATTTTAAGACTTTCTAGGAGATCATCGTTTGTCACCGACTTCAATATAGAAGTGTGATGTTGTCTGTACCTATTCTTATATTATTTTTAACTTTTCAGTGTTTTTGAAGTCGGTTTTTATTTTTTTGTACATACAACATGACAGTTTTATATTGAAGTTGGTGCCAAACTTTAAGTACCTAACTGTATTAATTGTTCTTATAATCTTAAGACTTTCCAGGTGATCATTGCTTGGCAAAGACCAACATCATATGTGACACGATGACGATATTATTGTACTATATGCTATGTCTGGAAAGCTAAATAAGCGTCGCCTGATCGGAATATTTACTTATTTCTCATACATTTAAATATAACACTGTCTCCTTTTATTTTCTGATCGACATTGTAGTGTTAAGAAAATCAATAAAACGTCATCTTATAAATCGAAACATACTACATGTACATACATATGTAAGCAAACAACAATACAGTAGAATGTTGAAAAATACCTATTAGATCATATTGAAATGTGAATATGTAATTATGTACTAAGGTATTAATTAGGTACTAGCTGTGCCCGCGACTTCGTCCGCGTGAAAAAGTAACTTTTGTTGAGGTTGATAAAAAGTAGCCTATGTTATACCTTATATAAATAATTAGCTATCTATTAGTGAAAGTCCCTTCAAAATCGGTCCAGCCGTTCCGGAGATTAGCGGGAATAAACAGACAGACAGACAGACAGACAAAATAATTTTAAATTGTGTTTTTGTTATTGGTACCCGATATACATTCATACCCATTTAGTAAAAACTTGTTATTCTGACATTACAAACAGACACTTCAATTTTATTCATTTGTATAGATACGAACTCCCACCCGCATAAAAACCCCAGTGGTTTAAGCGAGGGTTTTAGGTGTAAAAAAAATATTGAAATAACTTGATCAATAAATTTAAAAAAAACATGGTTTTATGTTTTTTTGCGGCTAAGTTGAACTAATTACGTCTAATACCAACTACGTACTATTCCACAAATTCCACAAACACAAGACACCACCTTATAAAGTTAAGCATTTGACTTTTTTTTAAATATATATGATATTTAAAAATTGACGTAACACACATATCGTTTTCAAACGCATCAATCGTTTATAAAACACACTCTCCTTTGAAATATACATACAGAAAATATTTCTTGTTATTGTAGAGAACAGTGAAAGAATTTTTCACATCCTTGAAGATTATTTTTTTTCCTACGGCTATTGTATGCTTTGGTTTTTATTGGCATCAATTGGCGAATGACACGATGTTGAATATGAATAAAGCCATCGCAAATTAATTTCTGGTTTGTGTTATCTTTTATCTTAAAACAATTAAGTGGACTTGTACTCCTTCACAGTAGGTAGACTTGGCATAGTATGTGTGAAATTTTGTTCAATAAATCTAAAAAGCAAACAAGCAAGCATATAAAGGAACTTCATCATCATCATCACAGCTCATATACGTGCCCACAGAGGGGCTCGAGCCTACCCTATGTTAGGGTGATTAGGCCTTAGTCATCCACGCTGGCCCAGTGCGGATTGGTCGACTTCACATACACCTTTGAATTTCTTCGCAGATGTATGCAGGTTGCCTTACGATGTTTTCCTTCACCGTAGGAGCGTCAGACAAATGTACATATGAAATTCGAAACGAAAAACACAGTGATACATGGCGGTCTCGAACCCGGACCTCCCGATTGGAAGACAAGTGCCGAGTCCACAGCGCCACCGACGCTCCTCCACAGCGCCACCGACGCTCCTAAAGGAACTTAAACATCGATATTAGTAAGAATTTTTATGCTTTAATTTTAACTTTAAAAATAAACCATACCGAAATTAAAATGGATCAAAATATTTGCGAATAAGTTCTTGATTTTGAGTGTAAATTAAAATAAATGTTGGCAACATAAAAAATCTAGAAAAATAAATATTAGGTTGGGGAAAAAGTCTTTTCGTATTATAGTATGTATAAACTTGTAATAAAATCTCTTTGGCTATACTATTTGTATCTGGCTGGTTTTGGTATCATTGAAAGTTTAAATTTTAAAGAACATAATTCCAAATTCAAATTAGGAAAATGTGTGATTTTCATTTGTTTTTCGTACCGCCAAGATGAGTGAATCTAATGAAGAAATTCGATACATTTTAAAATTTTACTACAAAAAAGGTTAAAATGCAACGCAATCCGCGAAAAAAAATTGCGATGTTTATGGACCTAGTGCAGTGTCTGTGAGAGTAGCACAAATTTGGTTTAAGCGTTTTCAATCCGGAGATTTTGATGTCAAAGATGCACGTCGCTCTGGTCGCCCTATTACAGATAAAATGGATGCTATTTTTGAAAAGGTGGAGCAAGATCGGCATGTCAGTAGTTACGACGTAGCTGAAGAACTGGGAATTGACCACAAAACAGTTTTGGCGCATTTGAAAAAAACTGGGTACACAAAAAAGCTCGACATTTGGGTACCTCACGAGCTCACTGAAAGAAACCTAATGAACCGTGTACTCATTTGTGATTCTTTATTACGACGTAATGAAACCGAACCATTTTTGAAGAAGCTGATAACTGGCGATGAAAAGTGGATCACGTACGACAAGAACGTGCGAAAAAGGTCGTGGTCAAAGGCCGGTCAGGCTTCACAGACTGTGGCGAAACCCGGGTTAACTCGCAACAAGGTGATGCTGTGTGTGTGGTGGGATTGGAAGGGCATTATTCATTATGAGCTGTTACCACCAGGCAGGACCATCGATTCTGAACCCTACTGCGAACAACTGATGAGATTAAAGCAAGAAGTTGAGAGAAAGCGGCCGGAATTAATCAACAGAAGGGGTGTGGTTTTCCATCATGATAACGCTAGACCTCACACATCTTTAGCCACTCAGCAAAAATTAAGAGAGTTTGGCTGGGAGGTGTTAATGCATCCGCCGTATAGTCCTGACCTTGCACCTTCAGATTTCCACCTGTTTCGGTCTCTTCAGAATTCTTTAGGCAGTGTCAGGTTAACATCACGAGAGGACTGCCAAAACCACTTGTCGCGGTATTTTGACCAGAAGTCCCAAAATTTCTATAGCAATGGGATCATGTCCCTACCTACAAGATGGCAAAAAGTTATCGAACAAAATGGTACCTACATACTTTAGTTAAATGTAAATAAACTATATTAAAAAATGTTTTGAATTTTCTTAAAAAATGCGAAGAAACTTTTTCCCCAACCTATTATATCAATATTGTATTTTAAAATTTCACTTCGGGTATGATTCGAACCTGCCTTTTTAACATACCACCGGTTTCAATAGCCTATTCATTTCTGGATTTTTAACTGGTGACAGAATTTTGACGTATTTTGCATAGAGCTATAGATTTTTTTGGAAAAAAAAAGAAAATTGAAATCAGCTTATACTGTGTTGACGCCAAGATCAAGCAACCCCCTGAAGAATTATCGAACTCGTAGAACATTTGAATTGTACTCGTACACATTGACAAGTCGTCCTTTACTATAGCGGGGGAACTGCTGTTAAACATGGACGGAGACCCAAGAGTCATCAGCGTGGATGTCATGAAGGTAGATCTCGAGAAAGGGAAAGTGTCTGATTACACACCCTTATTGGAGGCCTCCCGAAAACACAAAATTATCGTGTACGAGGGAAGAGGCCAAAACCTCGACTTTCTGCTCAAAGACCACGAGCAGACTCCACGCAATGAACTAACAGAAAGTGGCTCAGCCCGGGCACAAAGGCAACACGAGGAGGCGATGCAAGAAGCAAACGAAAGAAGACGCCTCCAATCACAAAGACAATCCCCGACAGACGACCTCGTCAGGGGCATATCTGTTGCCCTGGGCCACGCTCGTCCTCGTAGAACAAGCAGTGAGACAGTACCGGACTCGGTCCACAAACATAGAACGGTCTCCTCACCCAAAACCACACTGGCAGACATGGGAAGGGTGAGACCGCCATCCAGAATAGTCACTGACCGGGACGGAGATGACCTAGTCAACGCCTATCTAGAGTACCTGGGGACACTGCGGGCGATGCTGCAGGTAAAACACACCACCTGCAGCAAGATACTTGAGGCATTTCAGATAAACGCCCGCATGTCACTACGGGAACTCCTGGACGGGGCGAGGGCGGTGGTCTATAACAACGACACCGGGACTGTGGTGGCGGGTACTCGCCCTATAGATAAAAAGCAGATGGCGGCGTACAGTGGCACGTCAGGCATGGTGCTGGTGGATCATGAAGCAACTGACGAAAGGGGAGCAATCACATTCTGCACACCGATCGAGGACCCAATAGTGGTAATTGCCAAGTGCACCCGCTTCATGCTGGAGGACCGAATTCTAAAAACGGCGGAATCCATGAGTGGAACTTGGATCTCCGAACCATGGGGTAAACTGGCAATCAGATGGGTTGACGGTGTGCCGGGTTGCGGGAAGACCACGTGGCTCCTCAACAACTTCCAAATGAAGGAAGATATGATCATCACTCGAGACGGCAAAAGAACTGTTGGACAAAGTGACGACTCGATTCGGGGCGGTCGTGAAGGGGAAAATAAGAACCATTGCCTCAGTTCTCATCAATGGTGTGGAAGCATCAAAACGCCTTTTGGTGGACGAAGCTCTCCTAGTCCATTTTGGAGCTATCATCATGGCAACAAGGCTGACCGGGGCAAGAGAATTGGTACTAATGACCGATACAAATCAGATCCCCTTCATAGACAGAGACAACCTGTTCGAGATGCGTTACGGAAGCCCCGCCGCCATCACGTCGGTAACAGAAAAGCTCCTCTGCACACACCGAAGTCCGATGGATGTGGTGTATGCCCTCCAAAACATCTACAAGGGTATTTACACATCACGGCAAGTGCTGAGGTCCATGACATGCAGAATGGCATCGGAGGCGGTGTTACGAAGGGGCAACCCAAATACTCTCTTCCTTACCTAGTACGATCTAGTACGATCACGTGGTTGTGCTCAGAGGAGCAGAAAGGAAGAACCCTGTCCATGATAGTGTCCCTCACGCGGTGGTTGCCATTACCAGACACACGGTATCCTGCACCTACTTCTACCGGGAGTTGAAGGAGGACGACGCAATTAGACGTCTCATTGCCCTTCCCAGCATAGCAACAGATGAAGTGGTCATGGAATACAATAAAAAAATGGTGCTCAGGGCCCTATCAAGCGGAGCGACCTTGGTGTAACTAATAAAAAAAAAAAAAAAAAAACAGACGTAACATATATTATGCCAAATACGAGTATACTAACTGTCCAAATCTTATGAAATAGTCCATACATAAATTATTAACATATAGTATAATATTATTAAGATATATATTTGAGTATAATTAAGTATATATAAGTATAAATAGATATTATTAAGATATATATTTAAATTTTTAAATTGATTGAGTTGCGCAACTCACCTTAGATTAGGAGTAAAAAGTAGTCGTAAGTCTTAATATAATAATTATAATAAAATAGATCACAATGAGAAGATTCCATGAAAAGAGCACGGACCACGAGTCTGTGGAGTGTTAAATTAGTAATAAAAAAATAAAAAAAAACATTTGAATTATTTTTTGATCAGCAGTTTTTGATCTCTTTTACTTGGTTATGTAGACCTTTTTCATTCTTAATAAATCAAATTTAGAAATCTTTATTTTTAGATAAAATAATTGTTAAGAATATAGCAAACTTAACAATTTACGAGCCCCTTTAGCATTTTAAATGGAAATGCTAAGTCACAAATATGGAAACTGTAAAATAAACCCTTAAAAGTTTTGTTTACAATAGAACTTTTCGTATCGATCATGTTTTTTTATATATTTAATAACTATTATTGAATTTAATTTATTTATTATTTTATTAATAATATTTTACATCATACTATTTTAATAATTATGCTAAAAATATTCACTTAACAGTAATATCAATTAAATCTCCAGTTACATGTAATGCAAGAAAAGCCCTTAAGAGTATACTCAGCAAGAAACAAAACAATACGTAAGCTTGTAGTGTTAATTTTCGCATCCTTTATTTACAATGGCGCAGGCTAGGTGCTCCCGAACAATCACACATGTCCTTTTCAGTAAAACAGTCTGCTTAACTGAGTGTGTACTTGATTGCGCCATTTTAACAGGCATCGGCCACGATAAACAAATATGTACCGTAAACACGATGCAAATAGATACTATTTCGCCTGAATAACGTAGAATTATAAAAACAGGGATAGGTTTCCAGTGAAATCCTGCAGGTGTGTGTTTACAATTATTTTTTTGTTGTGTTGGCGTCGGTGGCGCTCTGGACTCGGCACTGGCCTTCCAATCGGGAGATCCGGGGTTCGATCCTGCCATGTACCATTTTTTTTTCGTTTTTCGAATACATTTGTCCTATGCTTCTACTGGTGAAGGAAAACATCGTGAAACAATCAGCATACATCTGCGAAGAAATTCAAAGGTGTACTCGTATGTGAAGTTGACAATCCGCACTCCCCCAGCATGGTTGACTAAGGCCTAAACACCCTTACTTAGGGTAGGCTCGAGCCTTTCGGTGGGAACATCGAAATCTAAATTTTGTCAAAACGAGTTACTGTAAAATATCGACCTAAAAAAACCAATATCTATAATTTTGCGAAAGAAAAACCGTTTTCGTGACAGAATAATGTGTATTACATGGTTTTTCTTTTGCTATTGTAAAGCTTTCTTTTTTAGGTCGATACCACTGTAACTCGTTTGACAAAATTTTGAATTGGGTTGTTATCTTACTAAGGGTGCGATATTGAGCTGTGATGATGATATTTTTTGTGACGAACAATACAGCTATGTTAGAATTATTATTAATTTTTTTCTTTAATTTCAATACCATTACCATCATCATCAATTCAACCCGTATACGTCCCGTATAGGCACTGTCTTTCATTACTTGTAAATATACAACACTTTGAATACAAACTACAGCTCTCACGTAGAAACAAATCGAAATCGATAAACGCCGTATATGCAAACTGTGCTAATGTAGAAATTGTTTATTTTAGAGTATTTCGTGACTCGAAAGGAAAAAACGGAACCCTCATAGGATCACTTCGTTGTCCATCTGTGCGTCAAGACCTTTTCCTCAGGATCGAGTAAAGTTTGCAAGCTAAAATCAAATATTCGACCCTTACGGTCTCTTTGAGTTGTATAGAAAACATACTTGTTGCTTAACACGATCATTGATTTGGCTATTTTTGTTTTATCGCATATTTTCGATTTTGCGATTTCAGAAGGGAATCGAAACCTATAGGGTACTTTCCGCTGACCTAGAATCGTTAAATTTGGCGAGAAGCAAGGTCTTATAGCACATGTTTGGGAAAAAATCTGAAAATCGTAAATATGTAGGACATAGTAAGTGATCCTATAAGAGTTCCGTTTTTTATGCCAGTAGCACACCTCCGCCGTAAAACTAACAAAGCGAAACCGCGACGCATAGTCAGGAACAAACAAAACAACGAAGGCGAATCGAACGCGGAGGTGTATCACAATATAGAGAACAATCTCTATATTGTGGGTGTATACGGGTGGTGTCTGAGCAGATCGGGCGGATCCGAGCGCGATAGACAAAGCGCCATAGTTAAATATCCACTATCGGCATTATGCCTGTGCATAACACCTCCGCCGCGAAACTAATAAGGCGAAACCGCGACGCATTGTGAGGAACAAACAAAACGGCGAATCGAGCGCGGAGGTGTAGAACTGTAGCACGGTAATAGTGCGCCTGGCGGTTCACTCACGACTGCGAACTTAGCGTGTGTGGCCTGGTTTCGCTGCGGTACTATCATAGCGGCTTCGCCTTTATGGTTTCGCGGCGGAGGTGTGCTACAGCCAATATACTATTACCGTGACTATAGTGTAGATGGCGTCTGAGCAGGTCGCGCGGATCCACGCGCGACAGAGACCGCGCCGCCATAGTTAAATATCCGCGTTAAAGGGAAAATGTTGCTACATCGCATCGCCCCAAATTTTTTCGCTCATCTATCGCATGTATAGCATTACACAAAAACATGCGATCTTTAATTTCATAACTTCATACAGGTCAGGTTTGGTCAATGCCTTCGACTTTAAATCGGTGTGGCGGTGGTTTGATCCTGGGAGCCTAATTTTTTCCTAAATTTGTTTTTTTATTTTTTTTACCGGAGGGAGACTGTACCAGGGTCGTCTGCTTGGGTACCTCCGTCTCACCTATTTCTGTCGCAAAGTAGCAGAGTAAAGTGTTTGCATTGCTGTGTTCCGGTTTGAAGGGTAACATATGGCAATAAAATTACTGGGTACCGTGACTTTACATCTTATGTCACATCTTCACAGATGGCAACGTACACTGTGGTTCTTGCAGTTCTGCTGCGAATCTCACAACAGCCACATGTACAGGTGACCGTTACTACTTACCATCAGTATAACTTAGTTGTATAATTTTTTTGATTGATTATTTGTTTTTTTCTATTAATTTGTATTTTCTTATTACTTTTTGTTTTATTTATCAAATTGTTTTTGTTTTGTTTATAAGTTTCTCTTCAGAAGAAAAAGATTTAAATTATATTTAAATCGCGATTTTAATAACCTAAATGCAAAATAATTTTTTTTATTTTCAGTTTAATGCCTACGATCAAAAATAATATTTTACTTGTTTTGTGGTTTCATAAAACCAAACAATGATTTTCTTTTGTAATACGGAACCCAAAAAATTAATTTCTCAATGCATACATTTAAAAGGGCTTTTTAACTGCTGATTATTTATTTATTTATGTACACAAAACAAAAAAATACAATGAAACTTAAATAATGAGGTACATAGGTACTGCTTATTTCCGAAGAAATTTCTACTAGCAGACCTGCGATAGGAAAAATATATATGTTACGTTTTACGGGCGTTTTTCGTAGATTTAATGTCAAATTTATGATATAAATATACAACATAAACTAATCATTTACATTATTCAGATATTGATACAAGAATTTAAATAGTGCTCTTTAACACGCCGCTTAAAAGAATACAGCGTTTTGGATTCGCGGATATTGTGCGAGATAGAATTCCACAACCTTGCAGCGTGAACAGTAAAAGAATTGGAGTAGAACTGAGTTGAGTGGGAAGGAATGTCAAGGAGAGTTTTAACTTGGGATCTACAAATAGGAAGGCCAGGATGGATTGTTGAGAATATTAAATAGGAGACGAAGGATATGAGTATTCCTACGAAGTCGGATTGGGAGCCACTCGAGATCTTTGCGAAATTGTGAAACATGTCCAAACTTTTTGAGTCCATAAATGAAACGAATGATTAGTGACTGCACGCACTACAATTCTTTTAACAAATGCTTATTACCCACATTGAAAAGGCAATCAGCAGTTAATTGAAAATATTTCTTTACACGCTGAACACAGTTTCCCACAACAGCAACGCAATAAGGACATTTTCGCAATCCTTTGTCTGAACTAGTTACGGGTTTCGCGGAAATCCTATATGTACTCTTGCAATTGTATTGTCAGCTTTGCGCTCGTCTCTTCTGGAAAATGTTATTAGCTTTAATTATTTGCAGCTAAGCATGCCGCAAGCAGCGTTATGTAGGTATTTGTTAAGTCAGCAGTAAATATTGATACAAGTTGCAATTCGTGAAATACTAAATACTTTTTCATGTCGGTTTTGATTGTGCAAGCAATTGGGCAATCCATTTTATGAATCCTTGTGTTAGTAAGCATGAGAAAAGATAGCAAGCTGACTGGATGTCATTAATGCCATGGAGAGTAGGTACTTTGGTTTGGGACGCCCGCAATAGGTATGCTGCCAATAATTCGTCCGCGAATATTCATGCAACTCTTTTAGGTGCTGAATTTGAATTCGTTGCTTTTCGCGTAGAAACTAACTTGGTAGGGTCAAGGTGCGAGTGGTCTTTCAGGGATCAATAAAAACACATTTTCTGCAGCTAGAATTTTAGTTTTTTAGGGTTCCATACCCAAAGGATAAAAACCGGACTCTATTACTAAGACTTCGCTGTCTGTCCGTCCGTCCGTCCGTCTGTCTGTCACCAGGCTGTATCTCAAGAACCGCGATAGCTAGACAGTTGAAATTTTCACAAATTATGTATTTCTGTTGCCGCTATTACAACAAATACTAAAAACAAACTAAAATAAATATTTAAGGGGGGCTCCCATACAACAAACGCGATTTGTTTGCCCTTTTTAGCTCGATATCAATAAATGGCAAGAGTTAGGCACTTGAAATATTCACAAAATACTTAATTGTATATTTACTTTAATAATAAATATGAAATTTGTGTACCTACCTGTTGTTTACCTAGTCAATGGTACGGAACCCTTCGTGCGCGAGTCCAACTCGCATTTGGCCGATTTTTTTCCTTTCGTTAGTACTATAAGTAATGTATTTTGTAGGCTTATGTACCTATTAATAACATGTAGTATATGTATTCTATTATTATGTTACAATTTCACGGTCCCGTCGTTTATGTTTTCTATTAAACTTTCTTCTACTGTTATAGGTGGTCTGATACAGATTGCCACTTTGGCAATAAGGTCGCCTTTTGTTTTAAGTACTAGTTTTTAAGGAAAATTCTTGTAACGATTTTTTGGCATATATACATACAAACGCCTTAGTAAAACCGGCTTCACACTGAGCTACTAGACCCAACCACTAGAGGGTCAGTCAAGCCATAAGAAGCGGCCATCAAGCGGCGGCTTGGGGTCCGGAATGATTTATTAACATGTTTTTTTAATTTACTTTTTTCTTAAAAATCTTTAAAATCGGTAACAATATAATACTTACTTGTTAAGTCTAATAGTAATAGTATGTAGTTAATTTCGTAATAGTAAGTAGTTTTTAATTTGTTTGTGTAATAAGATCGAAATGGAAGATAATTAAAAATGAAAAAGTTTGCAAATTATATTTTTTGTGAGTCTACAGATTTCGAATACAAAAATCACTAGTATCATATTGTTTCATTACGAAATTTCATGTTTGAATTAGAATTTTTAACGGTTAGGTAATTTAGACCAACGCATAAATCACTCAATACATGTATAATACATAATATGACTGCATATACTTACGACGTGGTTTAAAAATAATAATTTAATTGAAGAGAAAATGCCAAAAATTTTAAAACAACGAGAACAATTGGGTCGGATTTCCGCGATGGAGGTTGCTCCACTCCGGATCGCAGTGCGTAATCGTATCGAAATATTGTGCGATAATAAGGTATTTGAAATTCATGCTCTGTCAAATGAGCACACGGGAGACTAGCTCTGAGTTAGCATGTACAGCGGAGTTTGAAAAAGTTCTAATAGCATAGCACCTCTATACAACCGAATCGACCATGATGGACGAGCTCAGACAATCACAGAGAGGATATTATTTATAATAGAGTGTAATCGCTCATGATCTCTCATACTGTACGATAATCAAGAGACGCATTTTTGAAATAATAGAAATTTAAAGTCGCATTCCAAACCGTAAGATTCGAATACGAATTTCTGAATTCACTATTTTTGATTATATTAATTCCGTGAATTCCGCTATGAGTGGTCCTATCCACTCGTTTTTGATTTCTACTAGTAGAATATAAGCAACGTATATACGTTCCGTTTTACATGCGATTTATTACTGGTTAAATTGCCATGTTATTTGGTATCCAATTTTATTTTTTTCTGCGTGCAACGGCTTCTAATTTAGATTTTGTTTTTAATGGCAATACTGACTTCGAGTGATTCAAAAATCTTGAAAATTGGGAACAGAAGAAAATAATTTGTAGTCTTGTTCGAATTCAAGATTCATTTCTAATGATTCAAAAATGCGTCTTCGCAATCATAGAGAGGACATTATTATAATAGAGTGTAATCGCTCATGATCTCCCATACTCTAAGATAATCAAGAGACGCATTTTTGAAATAATAGAAATTTAAAGTCGCATTCGAAATCGTAAGTTTCGAATAC
This sequence comes from Schoenobius gigantellus, assembly GCA_963935595.1. Classification (NCBI taxonomy): domain Eukaryota; kingdom Metazoa; phylum Arthropoda; class Insecta; order Lepidoptera; family Crambidae; genus Schoenobius; species Schoenobius gigantellus. The sequence continues at coordinate 14,197,849 of OZ012558.1, forward strand.
GAATTTCCAAATTCACTATTTTTGAATATATTAATTCCGTGAATTCAGCGACGAGTAGTTCTAGCCACTGGTTTTTGATCTCTACGTTACGTGCTGGTTTTTTAAACTAATAAGTAATAAGTTATTGGGTACCAGTGTTTATTTTTTCTACGTAAAACCGAATCAATCATAGAATATGTTTGTCGATCGAGAACTAAAAAATTATCTGTAGAATAATTATTCACTGTACGTTTTTCTGTTACAGTGAATAGTTAGCACCTACCACCTTTCTTGCGTTATTACACCTTTATTTTGACGCGCAGTTCGATACTGCAAAAAAATAATAGCAGCTGTTACTAATAGTACCACTTCGATATCAATCTTCAACACATGTCAATGAGTAAATGAACTAAGTAGGCGGTACAACTTGCATCAACTTGACGTTTACGACCAATTCTTTAATCGCCCAACATTGCTAATTTGCCACAAGCTAGGAAAGTACTCGTACAGCCGGAAAAATAACTGATTCACCACGCTAAGATTGAAATTCAGTTTCATGTCATAAAATATTACAGTTGAATTTCCTTTGGAATGACATTCCGATAGCCACCAAGGTAACCTTCACAATATTATACGCGAACTTTTGTCAAAACTGGTACGCAAACTTCTTGGCTGACCATACCTATTGCCTGTTTGTGGTCCTCGTGTAAATATGCGAATCCTACAAAAACTATAGGTGCCACTTTTCATGAGTACGGCTATCTACGTGTTTGAAAACTTGTTGCTAGATTTAAAGTGTGCGAGGCCAGAATAGGTCATCGAGCGGCGCGTGCAATTTAGACTGAGGCATTCTGCCGGCATTTTCCGATACGAAAACACTTATGGAACGTAACAAATTGTTGGAAATATTCGATACGGCCGGGGTGAGTAGAACCGCAGACATACAACGTGGTGAGGACTCGGTACTCAGTGTTGGATTAGGGTCGTTTATGTGGCTTTATTTGTACGAGCCACGTTTTTACTGACGAGCGAGGAAAGCATTCGAACCTAAGGATCTTTGTAGGAATCTGATTATAAATTTCTGTTCTGTAAATTTGTTGATCTTTGTGTATAATTTGTGCATGTAGGGCCATGTCTTAAGAGGAGGTTCCCAGAAAATCTACTCGTGCACGGCGACTGCTTTATTGCAAAGTAATAAAGTTGATAGTTTAATGTCGCTCACGGGCAGTGACCGAACTAAAACGTTACTTTTTACAGGTTTTAATCGATTTTTGGGAAACTGGGGTACAAAATAAAAATTGTACTTTTGCAATTTTCTAGATAATAAAAATGCACGTCTATTAGTAAAACTTTTATGTCATTTATTATTGTATTTTCTGATTCACAGCAGTTTTAAAATATTGAACAGAGTGATCTTTGGATTTTATTTCTATCGAGTGAAATATTATTAATCATGTTTCTGTCTTTAAGAATGTTTAGATGAAATGTTCAAAAATGTCACATATGAATTTTAGAACTGTATGTTTAATATTTGTGGCGGTACAGTCAATCGAAATTGTTCGAAAACGGGAAGTAGCGCCTTAAAAATAACTGATTGAAGCATATAAATATGTAATTTTAAATATTAAAATAATGAGGATAAAAGTTCAACCCTGGCAATATCACTTTGAAATTACCTATTTCAAAGCGATATGGCCCTGACATTTAGATTTGGATTATTATTCCAATTAGAAGTATGGTAATATATATCTTTGTGATATAAACAAGCAAAGCACGAATAAAAAACATTATTCATACACTAATTACGATATCTATTTATTTATTCTTGAACAAGATTTTTCTTCCACATATTTTGTACGTCATTTAATTTACGTTAAGTAAAATTTTGGCGTTATTTTCGTCTGTTATACTTATTGCGTCCGAATGCTTTCGTATTATTTCACATTACTTTATATAGTCATCTCCCTCTTTTTTAATATGGTAATGATGTACCCTATCTGTATAGATACTGAAGACGATACAAATGCCACAGGCCATGATTCCGTTCTTTTGAGAATCAAATTTGTCATTGAAAAATATACCATTCTGATGTCCAATCAATTTGAGTAACGTTCGGTTTGAATACATGCAAAAGAAAAACTTATCATAATACTAGCTGTGCCCGCGAACTACGTTTCGCGACATCTTCAACAAATATAGTTAATGTACACAGAAATAAATACAAAAACTTAACAAATTATATACTAAAACCTTCCTCGAGAATCACGATATCGAGTGGTGAAAATCGCTTGAAAATCGGTGCAGTAGTTTTTGAGTTTATCGCGAACAGACAGACAGATGCGGCGGGGGACTTTGTTTTATAATATGTAAGGATTTTGAATAAAAGCATTGCACGTCACCTAGTTGAGTTGAGAATGAATATAAAATTAAACTTTCATTCAAAAATCATCTTTATAAAATTTGTTGTTCGAAGCTCAACCTTAAACTACAATTTTATTAACATTAAGACACCGATACCGACAAAGGAAGCTTAAAGCGTTAAATACAATATTATTTTGATGGAAAATAAGCAAAATCCTGTTGCTGCGATAAGTATGTTGCGGCGGACAGTACGCTTGCGAGCAATTTATTTGTTGGCAACCTCAAAACTGTCATCGGCATGTGTGGTCCCGTGGACGATATAAGGATCGTGATACGATAAAGGAAGATTCATATTAGCTGTACCACTCTTATCTGAATACATGAGTTTTATGAAGTTCTCTGCTAGAGTGCTTGTGCTCATAAACTTTAAGTAAGCTTTAAATCGATTGGGTATTTTTCATTTATTAGTTGAAGATGCAGTCCATGCTGTACACCTTAGAATAATAACGCATAGAAACGCAACCGACGCGCACGATTTGATGCAACTAAATGTGAGCCATAAATGGCTCACTACGCCGGCAGCTCCATACTGTTTTTATCGTAGTGTGCGTGTTTCGCGCGTAAGCGACTGCAAAATCAAAAATCAAAATCAAAAGTACTTTATTTCATAGGCCCTTGCGGGCACTTAAAATCGTCAATTTTACACATTTTACAAAATTATTAAAACATAAAAAATATTCGACTAAAATCAAGCTAACCCGTGCGCTAGTGGCAAGTACATCCGCGGAGTTGTTGCCGCGCATGTAATCGCCAAGAGCGACCCGATTCCGAATGTAGGGGCTAACATGAGAAGAATCGGGCAAGAAACTCATGTGCCAAAACTCTTTTAAAATCGCCAAATGTCTTACAAATTGTGAATATTACAAAACTATTCAGAGAACGAGCAATTCATTTCTTTTACCGCCACGCTGCCTTATCATTCAAAAAATCTTTAACACTGTAATAAGCCTTTTTGCTTAACTGAGCTTTAATTAAAATTTTAAATTTATTTACTGACAAGTCATGCATGTTACATGGCAGCGTGTTGTACATTCGTATACAGTGACCTGCAAAAGAGTTGCTTATTTTATGGAGCCTATATGTGGGCATTGCTAGCTTGTCTTTATTTCTTAAATTTAAATTATGATAGTCACTATTTTTACTGAATTTGATATCTTTATTCTTGTGTGCATACAGTAAGTTTTCATAAATATATTGTGAATGTACAGTCATAATATCAATTTCTTTGAATTTTTCTCTTAAAGACTCTCGGGAGCCCATCCCATAGATCGCCCGAACAGCCCTCTTCTGCAGTACAAAAATGCAGCCAATATCGGCGGCATTTCCCCACAGTAGTATCCCGTATGACATAATACTGTGGAAGTAGCTAAAATAGACTAACCGCGCAGTTTTCACATCTGTTATTTGACGAATCATTTTTACGGCGTATGCTGCAGAACTTAGTCTGTTCGATAGGCATTCAATATGAGGACCCCATTGTAACTTAGAATCTAAAGTTATACCCAGAAATACAGTTTGATTGGCCAGCTCTATTTCCTCATCCCTAACCTTGACTTTGGCTTTAACTAATCGAACATTTGGCATAGTGAATCTAATGCATTTTGTTTTACTTTCATTTAACAACAAATTATTGGCGCCGAACCAGTGAACGACCTTGGAGAGTGCAATGTTTACTTCGTCAATATTAATTTGTCCACGTTTAACTTTAAATACTAAAGACGTGTCATCTGCAAACAAGACTATCTCATGGTCGTGTCTTACAAGGTGAGGGAGGTCATTAATATATACCAGAAATAGAAATGGACCTAATATTGAGCCCTGCGGCACCCCCATTTTTACAAATGATCCAGGTGACTGCTCTCCATTGATGACCACCTTTTGAATCCTGTCACTTAGGTAAGAAGTGAGAAAATCCAAAGCGGTACCACGGATACCGTAATAGTGTAATTTCCTGATTAACGTCTGATGTTGGACACAGTCAAAAGCCTTCGATAAGTCACAAAAAACACCATAGGCATCCTGCGACTCCTCCCAGGCCTCATAAATGCACTCTAACAATTTTATTCCAGCATCAGTCGTGGACCGTCCGCGGGTAAAACCAAATTGTCTGCACACATCGGCGTCATTTTTGCTTCACTTTAATCATCGCGCTCTTTACCGGATTATCCTTCTATGCGTTATTATTCTAAGCTGTACACATAAGTATACTTACTACATTTTACCAAAATCAAATGTTCTTAACAAACTTCTTATTCAATACATACACTCTAAGTAGACAAAAATAATTTTTTGTTATTATTTTTCACCGGAGGAAGATTCTGTACCAGGGTCGCCTGCTTGGGTACCTCCGTCTTACCTATTTCTGCCGCAAAGCGGTAGTGCTTGCATTGCTGTGTTCCGGTTTAAAGAGTAGGATATGGCAGTCAAATTACTGCGTACCGTGACTTTACATCTTATGTCACAAGTTGGCAACGTACACTGTGGTTCTTGTGGGGGTTGCAGATTAGCTGCGAATCTCACAGGAGCCACATGTATTATGGGTGACTGTTACCACTTACCATCAGGTGGGCAGTTTGCTTGTTTGCCAACTTTGTTGTATTAAAAAAAATATCAACGTTCTCAATGTCACAAAAAGTTTATAAAAAGCTGTAGAAATGCTGTTTTTTTTGACAAAATAACTAAACCAACGTTTCGAATTCGCGAAAAAATCTGCTGCTTATAAAAAACCGGCCAAGTGCGAGTTGGACTCACGCAATGAGGGTTCTGTACAAACTTATCCGAGTATGTATATAAATTCTTAACTATGTACAAAAAGATCGAAACTGTCAAAGTAACAAAAATGTATATACATTCATTCATCATTATACAGCTCATATACTTCCCGACCGAGGGACTCGAGCCTACCCGAAGTTAGGGTGTTTAACTGTTTAGGCCTTAGTCAACCACGCTGGCCCAGTGCGATTTGGTCGACTTCACATACACCTTTGAATTTCTTCGCAAATATATGCAGGTTGCCTCACGATTTTTTCCTTCACTGTAGGAGCATCAGACAAATGTACATATGAAATTCGAAAAACGAAAAACATATTGGTGCATGGCGGTCTCGAGCCCGGACTTCCTGATTGGAAGGCAAGTGCCGAGTCCACAGCGCCACATTGATTGACAGACTTTATTGACTTAACATTAAGGGCATTAAGGTAGAGTTAGTATATTATTAGAGTATTTTTGTAACTTTGACCGTATCGATATTTTTGTACTCGAGTGTACATATTTACGGTTTTTAAATTTTTTCCTTAACGTGTGCTAATAAGACTGCTTCTTGCTAAATTTTATGATTATAGGTCAACGGCAAGTAGTATAGGATTTTAATTCCTTTGTAAAATCGGAAAATTCATCAAAATTTACAATTCGACTTAAATAAAATAACCAACCCTTCGAGTATATCTTCTTTTACTATCTTCATGTTGACAATCCTATTATTATCTTTGACCAACTAAAACGATATTTTAGGCAGCTGACATAATCATCATCACCATAACCTTGAGCCCTGATTAGACGAGTTTCTAACTGGACGAGAAGGAATATGAGCAGGCAAGTTGGCTCTGTGAGTTTCGTTTGGACTTTTCCATATCCCGCAGAAGTATTATTGCCATAAACTCCCTTAATCCGGCTGTCACGAAACGGCAAAAGATTCTAAATCCTTCTGAACTAGACTATGTTCAATGATCAATACGTGGACGACAAACGTATTATCGTATCATAATCCAAGACCAAAAATAATAGGTTAATTCTCTGCAAACTTAGATCTAAATTGTCAAAAACCCTCTTAATCCAACTATCATGATGACAAATACACTTTTAAACTTTCGCGTTGCATTTTAAATTATACTAGGCGTACTTTGTATCACCATGTTTTTTAACTAAATTACTGAAATGTTTGTTTAAATTATTGTAATTTTTATATAACACAAACCTTGTCCTAACAATAACGAACACATAAAACAGAATCATCCAATTTGGTGCAGTCGTTCGAAAGTTATGGGCGTACATACATTTCGAAGATCCATTTTTATTTATATAGATTTATTATTATTATTACATAAACGCCAAAGCAGTAGCAATAGATTCAAAGCCCTAACTAGACTATGTTAAATGATTACACGAATTTGAATGATAAAACTGTTTAGATAAGAGTTCAGCTCCACACCCGATGATATCTTTTAATTGATATGTCAATAACGTCTGATGTTGCGAAAATGTATAATGTGAACTGATACTTATTTAATCTTGTAATAGAAGTTGAGTTTCAACTACGAGTATTTGCTCCGATGTAAGCTTCCAATTGACGACTCTGTAACAATATAGGGAGAAAATATAACCCTTGCTGGTTTTCTTGCTGGTTCTCTCCAGTGCAAGGTCTCCCGCCGTAGACTTGTGAACCATTGGCGTAGCTTCTTTAACGTGCAAAAGTGATTAAGTATATAATAATCCAATTTGCATTAACCATATTGAATTTGAATTCATCGATATATTCATAATCCAAGACGACAAACAATAGGTTGACTGCAAACTACGATGTAAATAAAATAATAACTCCACGAACAGGTAACTTAAGTAAAAAAACGACATCAATTTGTCTCAGGCGAAGTGAGTCCGTTGGTTCTCATCTTATCCTATTTTGCTAAGCTCATTTACGTGAAACTTTAGTGGATTACAATTTTGATGCGACGGGAATTCGAGGCTGTTGTTTGTGGCCTTGGAATTGGGAGATAGCTTAGTAAGTAGTTTTGGACATTAGTTATAGTTAGTATATTGTGTCATTGTTCTTACAAACAAATTATCAATACAAGCCGAAACCTACCCATGTTAACGTAGTCATATAAAAATTGATAGTTTAAAACTGTAAAATTTCGAATTTTCGATATGTTAATTTTAACCCATTTAGCAATCTGACACTGGCAAGTGGGTCAAAATAACTCGCATTATTTGACCCGAAGATATACATTGCAAGTTATATAATAGCTTGTAAAAAGTGTAAACAGGCAGGATGTCAACCTGGTAGTAAGTTACAGCCACCTTCAGTACATATGGTCTCGTAAGTTTAACAAATATGCAACCAATACAATAGCGGCAATTGACGTAGACAACTAGTAATATAAATTGTTAAATTACAGTGACCCATTTAACTGCCTTTTTACCCTTCAAACCGAAAAACAACAATGCTGCATTGCGGATGAAAAGTAAGATAGAGCCGCTCAGACGACTCAGGTATATTGACTATTGTCCCTCTAGACTGGTGTGGTTATATTTGATCTAAGCAATGGCCCTTTAGTTACGCCACAACGCAGATTAAGGTAGAAAAATATACAACATCAGTGTAATGCTCACGTACGTGCACGTCCTTTGTCCCTTAACGAGGGGTGATGGCGACCGCGTGACGAGTTTATTAACGTTAACAGCGCAACAGAATTTTGCGCACGACGTACAGACAAAATATGAATTGGCATCGAAAATTTTGCCCACAAAAATATTTATGAAGTTGATCATATTACATCAACTAAACGAAGACAGGACAGGCACAAACAGACTAACCTACCCATTTATTAAGTAAATGGCGCAACGAAAAACTAATATGATTGCAATTTGATACACAGCTTCATTATCTTCTAGTCTATACTTCTATACTACTAATATTATAAAGAGGAAAGAATTCGTCTGAGAATAGGTCGTAGGCAATATTTTTACCCCTAGGTGATAAGGGAGGCCGCTCCAGTTTTATTTCACAATTATTATAGCAAAACGTAGTTCGAGGGCACAGCTAGTTTTTTAATAAATAATACTGTCACTTGACTCAATTCTGAAGTATGCGTACGCAAAACCACACGCAATGATCCTACAATTGTATATTTTCCCGATTTTTATTAATTATATCGATTTCCAAATCGTAGTGCAAAAATCTGAATTATTTATGATTAATCTTTATGATCAATGTCTATGTTGAACATGAAAGTAAACAGCTGGTATTAATCTTGTTTCGGTTGTAATTTAAATGTCATGTAATATTAACTTTCCTAACAAGATCAAAATTATATTAAAGAGAATTCACAAAAGTTATTATATTACCAAACTGTTTGTGAAAGCTTACTAATCAAGAAAGACAAGGGATGCTATATCCAATAAGGAAAATATATTTTCCCTTAGCACGAGAACACTCGCATAGGCTTTGTACCAAATCTAAACGGTAAATTGCAGGTGAAACTACCTACAATGTTATTTACCGTTTGGATGGTACTTTGTGACATTGTTCGTTGTACAAAATCATCCGTTTCGTGACTTATTATTTTATCCTCTGCTTTAATATCCCTACAGAGTTCATTTTTCAAAGTTAATTACACTTTTTTGCACCTTTCTCAAAATTATGATCTCATTCTTGTCAAATTACAGTGAGATACTTGAACAAAGATTTGACGTAATTTTACGTTTATTCGTCAAACTTAACAATGAACATTTTTATTAATATCTTGAAGAGCACAAATTTCTTGTTAATTTCAATAGCATAACATCCTAACTGTATAACGAAATTAAAACGAAATTATTTCCACTTATTCATTAATTCTGCATGTCTCAAACTGTCGCCAGTCGCAACGGACGATTAATTATCGCCACACCAATTAATAATGCTGTCGAATTCATTTGTTATTACTACGTTTGTAGTATAATGGTCCTATTACCTTTTGTTTGTGTTCAAAAGCCGCCTCTAAATTCCTCTAACCAACGTAATACCACGAGTAAGCACTGGGTTCTGATAAATAATTTTGGCTATTCTACACATTTGTTTGTTGCATCCCGTGGATATTGTAAACGCCGACAAAGAATGTTCACTCCAATCCAATCTATGCAAAGGAGGGTTCCGTACAAATTTATCTAAGTACATAAGTTTCTTACTGCATAATTATTTACAGTTTTCACGTTTTTTCTTTACATGTACTGTAAGAAAATGCTTCTTGTCAAATTTTCTGATTCTAGGGGACGTTCATAACGTGCTTATATACTTTCTTTCTTCCTATATTATACTCTTCCTATAGGTTTTTATTGCCTTGTGGAATCGCAAAATATGCAACATAAATGGTCATATATTTTGATTGCGTTGACTTATAAGTTTGAGTTTCTAGTCTAGTTTGAGTTTGAACCCAAAAAAATATTTGATATAATTTTTAGTTTGATGTCTCTACGCGTTTCTGAAAAAAAATATTTTACAAAAAATAAAAACCGACTTCAAAAACACTGAAAAGTTAAAAATAATATAAGAATAGGTACAGACAGACATCACACTTCTATATTGAAGTCGGTGCCAAACGATGATCTCCTCGAAAGTCTTAAAATTTGGCACCGACTTCAATATAGAAGTGTGATGTCTGTGCCTATTCTTATATTATTTTTAATTTTTCAGTGTTTTTGAAGTCGGTTTTTATTTTTTGTAAAATATTTTTTATATTCAACTTTTTAGTTAATGAAATCTTTTTAGTGAAAGAAACCCTAAGCGTTTCCCTCAATTTTCATGGGATCCCATCATCAGATCCTGACTTTGGTGACCATGGGACCATCTTTGGAGTATACTCTATCGAATACAAAAAGAATTTTGAAAATCGGTCAACTGGCGGCGTAATCGCGTAACATACACAAAACAAAACATACGCATCGAATTGAGAACCTCCTCCTTTTTTGAGGTCGGTTAAAAAAGGGTGTTGACGTCAATGAATCCATTTTATCAAGACGCCGGACACGATTAATTAATCTTATAAGAGTTTTGTTTCTTTTGAAGGTATTGAACCGTAAAAATGAAAAATTCTATACAAAACAAAACGCCAACCCATCTGGCTAGTGTGTTGTGAAAGGGCCAATACCTCCTCGTCTAAAGAGAGACACGTGCCCACCAGTGGACCTTTTAGGGTTGAAATGATAATGTAGAATATCACTGCGTTTTTTTTATAATAATACTCGTAATAAGGCAGTATAACACAGGCAAATTCCAATAATTTTATATTTTAATATGACATAAAGATACTAATACGATTCTTAAAATACTGGTCCCTGAAATGTTAGCTGTTTGACGACACGCTTAAGTAAAAGCTTATTAAATTTGTGAAATGCAACTCATATTTTGAATAGGAATATTCTAGAAGGCGAAATTTCTCGCTCTCTAGAATATTCCAGAATACTTAACGAAAGCACAATTTTAAGTAATACTGCAATATCGAAACGCCAATCACATCTGCTGAGATTCCCGAGAAATATACACCATATTGAATTGCGTATATTGCAAATGCAGTGGCTTCTATTTCATGTGTACTGTACGTTATATATTTGGAATTCATATTGTACGTTAATGACGAGGTATTACCTAGTAACGTTAAGTAAGGTTTCTTGGAGCATTAATGCTTATAGAGTAATTTAATTGCGCATTCGTGGTTTTGCTTAGCATTAATTAGATAAGTTGTTTTGTCTTATGTGTTAGGTAATGGAAATGTTTGAGTGTTTATTTACAAAATGGCCAATTTGAAGAAGCATCAATGAAAACGATGAATTAACAAAAAAAAAATCCGTCCTTTTGCAACACTTCAATTAATGGGAATTTTTAACACAATTGAATGTTTCGAGTCGAAATTTATTTGTCCACGCTATTTACCTAAATAGCAAATTTTATTTTTTTTGTATCGTGAGTTATTGAATGGTTAATCGACGAAAGATTTATAAGTGTATTGAATAAGTCCTTATATGATGCTTGTGTCGGAGAATTTGCCATATTTTAAATATTTAAATCTTACTCTGCAACTAGGATTTGAATTGCCACTGATGGATACATCAATCCGCCATCTGTACATACTTTTTAGAAATGTGCATTAATGATTTAAATTGACAAAAAAATACTACTTGGTCGACTGGTCGAAGCTGTGATAGCTTCTCTTTTAATAACTTCCTGATTTTCTTCACGTATTCATAAGCAAACATTTAGCTGGCAGGGGAGACACTTGACTCTAACAAAAGTTTGTACTTTGAAACCTCATATTAGTAAGTACAAACGGATCACTGCATCGAAAAACACCCATTACATTCTTGAAAGACCTGTTTAACGATGCCCCGTACCATGGGTAAGACGATAAAAATCTTTTACCCTAAAAATTTTTAACCGACTTCAAAAAAGGAGGAGGTTCTCAATTCGATGCGTATTAGGCCGTCAATTGTGAACCGATTTTCAAAATTCTTTTTTCAAAAAGAATTTTGAAAATCTTTGAAAAGAACTTCTTCTTTGAAAAGAACTTTTATAAAAATTTTATTTTATGACTTTTATAAAAATTGTATTTTATGACTGCCGGCGTAATTTATACTCGTATATCCATTAAAAACTGCAGCTTTCTGGTACTAAAAGTCTCTGAGCTAAACCACGGATAGACAGACAGACGGACATGGCAAAAACCTGACCTTGCTATAAAAGCGATCATGGTAGCGCCCCTGAGGTCCAATTCTACTAATAAGTTAGAATTGAACCGAAACTAAATCGTTGCAATCGACCAAGCGATACGCATAGATTGATTTTCAAATGTCGATGACGTGATAATGTGGCGTTCAGTGGGGTGATTTTATAACTCATCGACAATCGAAAATGGTATAGATTTGATAATTCTGTTCGATTCAAACCTTTGTTATGTTGTTGTCCGCGTGACCTTAGCATATAATGATAGGATTAAACGAACTTACCTAAAGTGAAGTTCAATCCATATTATATGAAGTAATTAGTCCAAGGTATAACTATTGTAGTAACGCCTCCTCCCGCTACTAAATACGCGAATTTTAAAGACACCATTAAAAATATAAAAGAAAAATACACCTGGCAACTCCACCGTCACCATAGCTCATTAGTTTAGAGTATTAGGTATATATAATTGGGTTAGTAATTTATTACTTCAAAAGGGAAGGTTGGGATGCTCCATACCTTGGACTAATTACTTCATATAATATGGATTGAACTTCACTTTAGGTAAGTTCGTTTAATCCTATCATTACATTCGTAATTAGTCCAAGGTATAACTATTGTAGATGTTTAGAGTTTTTGATAAATAGGTAAACATTAGTACCTATTTACTAACTGTCAACAGGTATTCAATAACATTCAATATTTATTTCATAATGTGGATAACGTTTACTAGTGTTAACAGTTTCATGTTAACCATATAACTATAAATTTCAAGAACTACCAGCAGTGGCAAAAAGCTTTGCCAATCTAACTGGCGTGGTATATTATAATATTTAGCAAATATCGATAATTTATTAGATCATCCAATAGTGGGGATATGCCACCCAATGTGTTATCTAACTCTTTGTAAGTTTCGGTTCCCTTTCCAGATTGAAACCTAATGGGATTTCACTGTGCAGTACAGAGACTCAATTAATTTTGCCTTAGTGAAATATTTGTAAGTACAGAAGTTAATAATGAATATCAAATACATTAAAAATAATTTAGCCTTAGTCTGTTCCACAAACAAACTACATAATCGCCACGCGAAAATGTAATAGTAATAAAATCCTGAAATCAATCATTTACCATTATAGGTACCTATTTGTACTTTGGAATGTCCCATGGACAGAGTACATAATCGCCATGCGAAAATGTAGAATTAACAATTCCTTAGGACTGTCCCACGGACAGAGTACATAATCGCCACGCGATAATGTAGAATTAACAATTCCTTAAAATCATTCATATGCCTGGACATATTATATTTGTCCTTTAACTTGTCCCACGGACAGAGTACCTACATCCTCGCCACGCGAAAATGTAGAATTAACGATTCCCTAAAAAAAAAAAAAAAATTTTTATGTGCTTTGAAAGATATATGTCCTTCAGCCTGTCCCACGGACAGAGTACATATTCGCCACGCGAAAATGTAAAATAGTGATTTACTGAAAATGTTTATTCGCCTTTAGAATATTATAAACAGTTAATCCTGCCCTATATGCATGATAATTTGAAGCATATTGTTTGGAGGGTGATGAATAAATAGAATATTAATATGAAAGATGAACAATTGGATTAACTTTCCTCCATTGTTTGCTTTACTCATCTACTAATGGATTGAGTAGTAGTTTATCAAATGTTTATTTCTATGGTCCTTTATTATTTGTTACTTCTAAAGCAATAACAAAGTTCTCACAAGTAAAATATCTGGAATAATCTTTAAATAGAGAAGAGACAACTTGCTTAAGTGTCGCTGTCATAGAACTTTTAATATCTCTTAAAATAGCCATCTTAATTTGAGAAAACTATAATTAATACATAACTAATTATGTATAGGATTTGTGATTTTTTGGGCAGTGGTTTTGCTAATAATAGCAGTTTTTAATGTCAGTTTTCTTGAGTCTAGGTTATTTCAATGTCAGGTTTCTAGATGACCCATGCTTAAGGTAACAGAAAACTATGGCAGGATTGCATATGCCATATTCCATTATGCTGGCATACATAGGCTTTGCCAGACATAGTCTTTTAACTCGTTTTATCCATTTTTTAATTTTATCATCTGACCTTATTCTATTGCCTATAGTTAGATAATTGGTGTAAGAGCTGAACAGTGAAAACGCAATGATTGATGTGATGCTTCTGCTTTAAAAATAAACATAAGATTTGAAAAAAGAAACTTTTGGTATTAAAACATTGGATAGATCTGAATGAAACATTATTTCTTTGCAGTAAGCCTAAGTGGTAATGGTCTAAAAAGGAAATACTTAGATTCCTTAAGCTCTGTCAGTTATAACTCTGCAAAAATTTCAAAATCAAAGAAAAGGAGTTTCTTCTTCTTTTATAAAAATATTAATCCTATGGTAAAAGTATCAACATTTGAAACATGAGACGATGCCATGATTACATGTATATTATAAAATATAATTTATTTATCATATAATCATATATATATATATTTTTTATTGAAATGTGTTACAATGAATCAATGCATCACAAATCTTAGAAGTACATTATGTCCTGCGACAGTTTCCAACTTACATCTGCATTGAGACTACAAGATTTAAAATCAGCTTAATAATATTTTGAAATTTTATATATTAAGCAAAGAATCAGATGCTGCTAGTTTCACACCACCGCCAAACGTTTAGCAAGATCATTTGGATTGATATCAAACTGAGCTTTTTCTGTTAATGTATTGAAAGTGTGGTGTTATCTATTTCTAAAAAATATCACATCTACTTGAGAGGTCAGCAAAATATCTTAATGCATAATTATATATCTAACAGTTCTAAGAAATTGATACTGTCTTGCTTTTACCATTTAATTACTGTCAGTTGATAATACACCTGAGAAAATATCTAAAGAAAATGTTTAGGAAGTACTCCATATCGCAGAATCATTTTACAATACTTTTCATATACATAAGCATGTTGTAATTGCCCCCCAAATGTTCAAAGTCATAAACTTATATCTATCTGAGCTCAAAGTGTAAACAATTAAACTGCTATTCCTAATGAAACATTGAGCAAAATTACAAACCAAATTTATTTATAAGTGATGATGACTAATAGTGTGATACATTTCCTTTCTATTGCACTTAATCTTTAAAGTCATATCCAAGGAATATATTTTAAAACCTACAAATTATTTTACATTGAATAAAATTAGTAAAATTTTATTTTTATTTAAAAAATAAAGCCTAACTATTGTAAACCGTTATAAGTTATAGTTTAAAATTACAATAACTAACATTTCTTATTGATTTATCAATATTTTAATCAAGTCGTCAAACATTTATTAATTTTAATTATTATTATGTTCTTTATTCAGCTTTTTTCTTAAATATATATATATTTTTTACAATATAAAAATACTTTTTTTTTTTTAATAAAAATACCTGAAATTGAATTGAGACAAATGGTTAAGGTATGTATGTACTGTATTTAACCCGCATGATAAAAGCAATTGTATTCATGCAATTATTCAAACATAAAAATTAAAAATTTTCTTCGTTATGAATAATTTGGATGTAAATAGTGCATGCATTAATTTAATCAAATCTATAACATGAAATCTTCATTTGAAAGTGTAGATTTTCAATAAACTTATTATCGCTCTCCCCCCTGGATGTCTGGCCGATCAGACGTGTCTTAGCTAAGCTCCGCGCATAATTATTTACGAAAAATTTCAAAAATATTTTTATCTAAAATAGTGCGACTACCAGGATTGCAGAAACACGCGGAGCCTGACGCGCCACTGCGAAACAAGGACGAGCCAAATAGTGAGTGCGATATCCATACTTCCGTGAGACCCCTGTTTGTTAGCCCCACCTGTAAGCGGAGTTCCCGCCCACTGTGACTCACGCGCAGGCATCAGCTAGCCGCCGCGCCGACGGATGAAATAGGCCTACAGCTAGACACTGCGCTCGCCTTGCCGCTATTACGTACAGGCAATATGTTTCGATCGCCCGGTGATAAACAACACTCAACCTATATGTCCGCCCCGGATCTACACAAAAGCGCTGACGAATCGTGCCTAAATGAAAGCCTAACTCTTCGCTCCACTAAAAGGCGTCGTTGCGACTGTGGATCCGCCGAAGAATCTAAACTCGATACCTTTATTAATACCCTGACAGCTTGGAAACAAGAATCGGACGCCAAGCTCGCTAACATACAAGATTCGATTAATGATATGAAACGGCAAAATCTAGAAATTCTGGCGTCTAACGCTGACATTGAGAAATCAATCGATTATTTATCCGCTAAGTATGATGATGTCTGTAGCCAGTTGAACACCTGCCACGCTCAAACAAGAGCCTGCAACGAACGTCTTTCAAAGGTTGAAGTCGCGACTGACGAGATTGAGCGTTTCACTCGATCTAGTTCACTGGAAATCCGCAATCTTCCCCTCTTACAACCCTTACCTCAAGATGAGCTCGTTAATATTTCTCTGCGCATTTTTAAGGAACTGTCTATCGCAGTGCAACAAACAGACGTCTATGATATCCGTTTTCTACCTACAAAGCAAGATAAAAAAACTATTCTCGTCACCTTAAATTCAGTTATTTTGAAAAACAGAATTCTGAAAGCCTATAGAGACTTTAACAAAACGAGCTCGAACGGCAAACTGAGCACGTCGACCCTGGGCCCCGATTATCCGCAACAGACTTTGTACTTGTCTGAGAATCTAACAGCAAGAGCTCGTAGACTGTTTTATTTGGCACGTGAATTCTCTAAGACGGAGAACTACAAACATTGTTGGACTGCGAACGGAAGAGTTCTTCTCCGAAAGCAAGACAACGACAAACTGATTGTTCTCACCTGCGAATCTCAACTTATAGACCTGAGGTCAAAAAACTAATTATAAGTAAAACTATACTACATGCTGTTTTAATATCTCGTTTTGCTCTATATTTAATATTTCATATCTACAAATTAAAAACATCGAACACGAACAACACACACATTATTTTGCGCATAATTACAATAACACATACAATCATCACAAATAATATACAACTTACAACATATACCTATCATTCCATACATGACCAAAATTTGATTACCTTAAAATCTCATCCCCAACCGTTCATACGAGTAAAATCCGTTTCAAACTATCGCTCAAGCACTCCCTTATTACTCACTAAAGATGTAAATACCAATACTCTTATCTTTTTAATTTGGTTGCTTACAAACGTATTTCTATATTTCATTTATAAAAATCCATTCCAAAAACATATATTCTGTATTACTAGGGACAAAATTGTAAAATTATTATATTCTTATTTTTCAAAAATAATTAACTACATGATATATACGAGAAAAAGAAAATCGCACTTCAGGCTTCCCCGGCTACATTTGACTGTACCTTTCGACTTAAATATCAAAATTCAATTGCGAAAGTGAATTAATTAATAAAATTGACAGTATATCAGTTGGACTTTCGACAACCTGCGAACCCTCAGACGTCCGAGCTGTGTTACAGACATTCTCCCCGAATAATTCACTTAAATTATTAACTCAGAATATACGCAGTATATCAGCTAATATGAATAATTTCTCCATCCTCTTAAATAATATTGATACCAATCTTGACTTCATCATTCTGACAGAGTGTTGGCTTTCTAGTCAACCTCATATCCCTTTTTTGGATGGTTTTTCCACTTATTTATCCACAAACCCTTGCAATCAGAATGACGGAGTCGTCGTTTATTATAATAATTCAATTTCTGGTATATCTATCTCAGAACCCAACATTTCAGATGCTAGCTGTGTTCAAATCACCTTAAACATCGATACCGTGATCTTAGCCATTTACAGACCGTGCGCTTTTCGAAGCGCTCACAATTTCGTTGTTTCGCTTGATCCAATCCTTACACGCCTAAAAGGGTTTAAAAACATAATTATTATAGGAGACATAAACATTAATATCTGCTCTCTCCAACCTCACCCTGACATCGAGGAATATCTGAACACGCTTGCCTTCCATGGTCTTCTCCCAGCTCACACCTTTCCCACTCGAAATCTCTCCTGCCTTGACCATGTCATTCTTAAAACGACACAATCAGCTTATACTCTTGTTCTCCATTCATCCGTCACCGATCATAATGCAGTCCTTTTCGCAATTCACACAAAAAAAAGTTCTTCTCCCCCAGTAACAATAAAAAAAATTAATTACATTGACCTCATCGAGACCGTCAAACACACAGACTTTTCTCCAATACTTGAGCTCTCTGATCCCAATAAGGCCACCAACCTCCTTATCAAACAACTCAGTGCAGCCATAGCCTTGCACTCTGACTCCCATACCCTGCCTCGTCGTCGCCGGCTTCTTAAACCCTGGATTACACCAGGTTTGTTAAGGTGTATGAGAAATAGAGATGGAATGCATAAGAAAATTAAAAAAGATCCCAATAATGACACCCTTCGCGTGACCTACCTCCGATATCGTAACTTTTGTAACTCCTTACTTAGGAAAGTAAAACATACTTATGAGAGGGAGCTCATCAACAAGGCTGGGTCAAATAACAAGAGACTATGGAAAGCGATCAGAGACGTTTCCGGCCTTAACAAAACCCATTCCGGTGCGGGTGACCTGCTTGCATGCATGCCATCTGCACTAGCATCTATTGAGCACGTTAACTCGTTTTTTGCTGGTGTTGGAGAATCACTTGCTGAGGACATCATGAAGAAGAAATCTCTCGCATCTGATTCCCCCCATTTACCCCCGGAACCGCTCTATTCAAGTTCACCTCCTCCGCATCCATCTCCCTATCCAAATTCCCAGTCTTTTGTACTCTTAGATACAACTCCAGATGAAATTGCCTCACTTATCTCACTCCTTAAGGAAGATTGCGCTGTCGGCTGGGACAATATTTCCACAACTTTGTTAAAGCGCTGTAAAGATCTACTTGTCCCTCCAATAACACACATTTGCAACCTCTGTCTCTCGAGTGGTTGCTTTCCAGACGCCTTTAAAAAAGCCTTAGTTCACCCTGTCCACAAGTCGGGGGATCGAAGCCGTCCCAACAATTATCGACCTATATCGGTTTTGTCTGCCCTATCGAAGATCTTGGAGAGATTGATAAATAACCGTCTTATGGATTTTCTCGAAAATCGGCACTTCTTATCCCCATGTCAATACGGGTTTAGATCGGGTAGGTCTACAGCTGACGCTGTTCACGATCTCACGGATCACATTGCTAGAGCTCTAGATGGGGGGAGGAAGTGCTTGACTATCTTTCTTGACCTGGCAAAGGCCTTCGATACGGTCTCGGTCCCGATACTCTTGGACAGGTTGGAAACTTTGGGAATCAGAGGTAACCAGCTTTCTCTGTTCCAGAGCTATTTCTCAAACCGCACTCAGTCCGTTGTTATAAATGGAAAAGTAAGCTCTGCACTTCCAATTAAATACGGTGTCCCACAGGGAAGCATTCTCGGCCCTACCTTATTCTTAGTGTACATAAATGAATTATATTCCCTTAGTATCCCAAGCTGCAAAATTATATCATATGCAGATGACACCGCTCTTATCTTCACAGCTGATACATGGGAGGAAACATTCCGTCGAGCGCAATCCGGGTTTCATCATGTTTCTCTTTGGCTCCGCGATAGCTTACTTACCTTAAATGTCAAAAAGACCACCTACATCACATTTTCCATCAACAACATCCCCCAAAATACCTTAGATAACCTTCGCCTCATTGCTCACTCTCATACAGATACAGATTCAGTTCCCAATCCTTGTGACTGTCCCCCTCTTTCTTCAACAAACTCGATTAAATACCTAGGTGTTATGATAGATAATAGGTTCTCATTTCAACCTCATATTAATATTACTGCTAGCAGACTTCGAAAGCTTATGTTTGTTTTCAAAAGTCTCCGGCACGTGGCAGATCCGATTCTTATCAAGAGAGTTTATATTGCAATGTGTCAGTCTCTTTTGATCTATTGCGTAACTTCGTGGGGAGGTGCCTGTAAAACTGTTCTCATCAAGCTTGAAAGAGCTCAAAGAGCGGTCCTTAAGGTTTGTACATTCAAACCCTTACTCTTCCCTACCTTTGAGCTCTTTCAATACTGCCAGGTCCTAACCGTTCGCCAGCTATTTGTCTTGCAGACCGTATTAAAACAACACCATCTTATCGAATATGATCAAAAAGTAACACATAGCCGGCGGAACCACTTAGTCGCTAACTCATCGTCATTTAAAACTCGGTTCTCACATCGCTTTTTTTGTTATTTGGGCCCATTCCTATACAACGCACTCCATAGACAACTGGGCATCTACTCCTTATCTAAATTCCACTGCAAGACCAAAGTCTCCGCTTATTTACAAGATTTAAGTTACTCCGAAACCGAAAACTTCATTCATCCACATAGGTAATCATAATTAACAAAACCACTCATATATATTTATTATTATATACATATATCTAATGGCTTCGGCTGTCAATGTACACATATCCACCACCATACACAAATTTACAATGACGCGCACACACACACTTACCCACACACACACTCACACACACACACGTGGATAGAGCATTGAATTGTCTCGCTTTTCCGTAATTTATAGTTCCCTTATATGGCATCAGTTTGTCTGATGTTCTGTCTTCTTACACATGACTGATGTTATGTCGTCCTTTTATGTTCATGTACTTAAATTTGTTGACTTTTAAATGTAATGTGCCCCCGGACCACATCGAGAGAGGAGAGTACTGGCGCTCTGTAATACAGGCTATCTACCTAGTATAGACGCCAGTCTCTCACAATCTATGTTAATTGCACACGTATTGTAACCACCACAATATTATTAAGGCTTAGATTGTAAGAGAAAATAAAGATTTATTATTATTATTATTATTATTATTATCAACTTATTTTAAGGAATCATTATTTTATTTTAAAATAAATCTATGGAACCATCCTTTTAGGAATAGTAAAACTCAAGAAATCTTTGCATGGGGCCAAGCATTTCTGCTACCTATGCGGTTGTTAATTTGTTTGTATAATTATCCATTTCACAATATTTATTATTGTCCAGTGGATAATAAAGTTGATTCAAAATAGTAACAAAATGTATTACATAGTCTCTTATCCACTTTTAAAATTAATTGACCTCGGTTATTTATTCCCACGATGGGTAAAAATATGGGGTCTATGGATAATTGGTTCGAGACTGGCTGCTGAAAACAGAGCATGTTCATTCGTGACCTGAATGATAGTTGAGGTTGGCCCTCTCTCTGACCCTCTCCGAGGAGGATATTGATAGAAATTATTGCAGCGCACAGGCTGCTTGTTGCAACACACAGGCTGCTGGTAGGTTTCCAAACTAGAAGCAAATTTTTGAGGTTTTTATACATGGCTTATATTTTAGAATGATTTATCATTATTTTTATGACTGTAAATAATTTTACACTTTTACAGTACAAATATTCATCCCTCTTATTGCTTTTAATAGCTTCTATTAGGTCTTTTATAAAAGCATAGTCATGTTTCCTTCTGATCCTGGTGTACTGAAATTGTAAACTTATTGCATTGTAATCTAAAGACATCACTCAGATATTTTAAGAAGATTGTTTGGAAATTGAAGTCAATACTTGTGATATTACAGCTATTGCAAAACTTATATCCTTTGACTTTATTTTTCGAGTAATTTATCTCAAGTTTTAGAAGGATATTAGGAATTTCCATGTTATGTTATGGACCATCTAACAGTTTGCAGTTTTCAAGAAACTTTATCTACATAGGCAACCTCAATTAAAATATTTTTCAATGCAATTCTTTGTAAACTTAGTCATAAATATAAACTACTCGTATATACCATAATTTCCTATAAAGGTATTTGTGCTTTAGCCTATATCCAATGTATAGAGTTCATAATCGAGTAGGTACCTAGATACAGCATCTAATTCATTTGCCTTGATAGGTAACGCTTTCCCACGGAAAGCAGGCAGTTTTAAAAATATATTTCTTATTATAAAATTTTATCTAAATTAATTGTATCTAGGTCCTCTTGCCAAGCTAAATCAAAATTACGACGCATCTTCAAAACAGGTAGGTACTTACTGTTTCGACATCTTGGGTTATTTTCTTTATGTTAAGATAACCATTTTACTTTCGAACAACTTTTGACATCTTTTCTCCATTTTTATCACTGCGTATCTGGATTTTAGTTTTATTTAGATAATTAAATCACTTTGAAAAACATCAACATGTAAAATATGTGTCAGCTGCGTAGAGCGCGAAAAAACGAATGAGCTATGGTGACGGTGGAGTTGCCAGGTGTATTTTTCTTTTATATTTTTAATGGTGTCTTTAAAATTCGCGTATTTAGTAGCGGGAGGAGGCGTTACTACAATAGTTATACCTTGGACTAATTACGAATGTAATAATATGTCAAACGATTTAAGGTCAATACCTACTTTTAAAGTCAATAAACATAATTCCGTTTCCTTGATCAAGTCAACTATTCGATTGCGATTGCCGATCAATCGACCATCGAAATCGCCGCCCGATTGGTCAAAAGCAACGGTTCAGTTTCGATTTAGCGGTGGTTTTTAGTAGAATTGTTCCACTGGGATTTGACCCCTAAACCTCTGTTTTCGTAGTCACGGTTGCTAGGCAGTCGACAAACCAGTTTTAATTAAAAGTACATATATCATTTGTCTCTATCTCTATAATAGAACGTTATGATCACGACTAAAAGTTTTATTATATTATATTCGATTCTCAAATGGCAAAAATATTCATAATATCCACAATATGATTTACGTGTAAAGGGGAATGCCAGATTTCCATAGTAACTTCGGCCCATAGTGCACACATGTAAAACTTTGTGGCAACAACAGTATATAATACAACAATTAATTGGTAAAAGAATTGTTATAAAAAAAGTCGGGGCTTTAATGTTATTATTTTTATTTAAAAAAAAAATTTTTGGACTTATACAACTGCATTATACAGTAATCACTTATTTTATATTTTTAAATACATTTTATGTAATAAATAAGCTCAGAATGTATTTACCAAAAGCGAGACTTTTTGAAATCACCATACTTTTTAACATATTATTTGTTTTGTTTTACTCAACTAACGAGCAAAGAAAATGACATGAAAACTATTTCCTGCTTTAAAAAATTGCCAATTATCAATTTGAGAATTTGGAGGCACATAATATTATAATCCCAAAGTAAAAAACTTAGTGATGTTGGTTCAAATGTCGATCAGACACATTACAACCAGGGTAAGAACATTGTCCGTGGGTACTTGGAGCACTAATATAATTAGGCAGCACAATATCATTGGATGGGGTTGCACTTTCTTGTGTTGTCTGACAAACACCTTCTACAATATTGTCCTGATTTGCCACCTGATATTGTTGTTCTTCAGTTGATCGTAATGCTCTGTCAATTCTTCGCCAACAATTATGACAGAGGTGAGCTAATCTTGGCAACTGAAACAATGAGAAAAGTACTAAAAACTTATAAAATATATGCAAAAACATTTAATAATTATGTACTGGTTTAATATCTTTTTAATTAAAAACCTAATATATCAATTTGTGCGAGTTAGAACAAAATGAGACCAAAAGAGCATTTTTAATTACAGCTATTAGGTACTGCTTAATATTCTTATTCGAAATAATAAAGTGGAAAGACATTGAAACCCAAATATGATCAGGGAAAGAACACCAAAATGGACGAAATTGTTAATATATTGGACTCACCATCAGGGTGCAGGAAGAAAGAGAGGTAGACAACTCCAGAGATGGTCTGATGACATATAAAGGGTAGCGGGTCCACTATGGTCAAGGTTAGCCAAAAAAAGTGATAACTGGAGGAGTAAAATCGCTGGAGGAGGCCTGTGTCCAATGACACATCAGATAAGCTACTGTTCTAAAATAAAATCTTTAGTAAATAAGTATAGTTTAATATTGTTTAAATAATTGTAATATAAAAAATATGTAAGTATTACGCATCTAAATAAAATGTTATGTAGTCTAAAGTTCTTGATGTTGGCAATTAAAGGCTTTGACTTTGAAAATATGTGTATGAATGAATGCATAGCATGCAAAAAATATACAATAAGTAGTATGAAATGATACAGCGGGAAGAAATTAAAAAGTGTTAAAAGCATACCACCATAGCAATTTGAATGTATGTAAAATGGTTGCAGTGGGTTAATTATACTAAAGAAGTGCTTTAGCACTACATAATTTTTTTCAATTAGATTTCCACCCACATCTTCACTTGCTTATTTTCATTTTCCCCATAAAAATGATTTATTTTCTATAAATGGTAACATATAAATCTTTTAGAATAAATTATCTAGTTTATGATGAAAACCACATGAAAATCCAGTCAATGGATTTTCATGTGGTTTTCAAGTTTGATATCATCATGAACATATATGTAGATAGACACTCAGATTGAGATACAACGGAGGACTTACTTATTTTTTAATATGTATTCATATATCTTACCTCATGTGGTGCAATCTGATGGATAACCATATTTGTTATGCAACTTGCTCTTGGAGTATCCATCCTCAATCTATGTCACCTCTCCCTTGAGAGCGACCGCAACTGATGCATACTTAAGGATGGCTGGTAACTGGTTCCATTGTTTTATTTCTTGGATGTCGAATCTGATCCCATGCAGATGTGCAAAACGAGTGACATATCACTTGACACACATACCTTCAAAAATAGTTTACATTTATTAGTTTGCTACCTATCTATTGAACATTATCATGTGCAATGTAAACACATTTTTTGCAAATATTCAACTATGAAATGAATGAAAATACAGGTTATGAATTGTACTAACTTTTTACTTGCTGTGGTTCAACCCAACATTGTACCACATCATCACACACTTCTGCTATTTCGAGATTTTCGAGTAAATGTCGTGCATTCTGGAAACATTCAATCCGCCATTGACACAGCGTAAATATCAGCTTGTTGATGGTTGTACCATTTGATTGTTGTGACGAACTATGGGCATGCCGTGGTCGCCGGTCGTTGCTATCGCCAGAGATTTAAATCATATCATTGCCAGGGTTGTCGTGTGGGAACGGAAATCCATGTTCAAGCCGTGGTCGTTGTTGAAAAAGGAGTCGTCGGAGTCATTATTACTCATTATTCATGCATAATCATATTTATAATCGCAAAAAAGGAACACAAAACAATTACTCGCAAAGTACCTATGAACTTTTGAAGTTTTGACATGTTGATTTTCCGGTGTTGCCATCTCGTCTCGTACCAGTACCAGTATCAATCGATCAAATAATAAATAATCGATCGTAAGATTTTTAAACAGCTATTCATAAAAAGGAACTATGTTACAAAAGAGATAATAAGTAGTTTTATGGTTTTGTTTCCTTCTGTCATATGAAAAAATATAATGATAATAGAACGGATTTTAATAGTGTATTATCTAAACTAAGTTTATTGAACGTTTACAAATAAAACTGTTTAGTACCTAAGTACCTATTTACTTTAGTTAGCTAGAGACTAAAGTATGATTTTTAATTCGACGAACCAAACTGAGAGTTGATTATAATGCTGAGCTCTCATTGAGCAATGCCTTACTGTCATAAAGCATCGTTTTCGCTGTCAGTTTGCTATAACGAATTAAAAATAACACCTTTAAAGTCACTACATACGCTACACTTTTTATAGATTCTACGAAAAATCGTTAAGATCGAACTGTTAAACTGCACCGCCGAGACGTTTGTATGAAAAACTGTTTAGTTTTCTCATACTCACTAAAGATTTATTGGTAACTATTCAGTTTCCTATCGTAACGTATGTAGCAAATGGAACATATAGCGTTTCACAAGAGTTTTGAAAAACGCAAGGCAATGCAGTTTGAACATTTTTTGTTGTATTTGTGTTGGACATTAAGAGCAGGAGCATTAAGAGCCAATATTTTCTCACAAATTACTAAAAAATGACAATGTAAGTTTTGTTCAATCTTCTGTGTGTGGTGTGCGTTTGTAGTAATAAAGCTCCTGTTTGCGGCAGAAAAAAAAACTATATAACTGAGTAGGTACTGTACTATAAATCGAGTATCGAACGCTACGCGATACAATTGTGACATCCATTTTTTGTTGAGAATTATTGTATGTAGTTATGTGCTAAATATAATATAATACGTAGACACCAGTGATTTACTACCAAACGTTTGGTAGTAACTAAATCAATGGTAGACACTAACATTATACCTTATTAATCGATTGAAACTAATCGATTATTATCATTTTTTTGTTAGGGCAAGTCTGTGGTGACCGTCACCGCTTCTTAGTGAATTGAGGTGAATTTAGAGCGGTCGTTTCAGTATTTTTTATTTATTTGTATTGAATTATATCCAACCATTAGGCAATTAATAATAGTGCGAATAATTATTAATAAATATTATATGATTTTTAGACAGTATGTATTTGATGTGCAGTCTTGGGCCTAAATCCGGCATTCCCCTTTCCTCGCCATGTTGATTACGCTTTTAAGCAAAAAACGTGTTGTCTCTTTATTACCCCTTTCCAAGTAGTGTTGTAAAGGCTACCTTTTCTGAATCAACTAATTATCGCTATAATCTACGCTAAAGGGTGTTTACACGTATAGAGTTAACTAGTCGGCTACCCTAAGTTTAAAGTATTTATCGGCATAAGAAGCGTAAGTCATCATTTCAGAGAGAGACACGCGTTTCGAATACGGATACATACCTTATCTATGGATTTCCGAAGAGTTTGGTCCTGTGATCCATCCAGCGGCTTCCCGCGACTTTATCTAGATCATGCATCGATGCATGACCTACCAACGCTGCATCTCCCATTCCCTTTCGTGGCCACCACTCCAGGATTTCGCCCTAATGATGATTAGTCCTATCAACAATGTATCCTGTCTTGTGATGTAAAAAAAAATAAAAAAAAGACTGTTATTTTCACATTAAAAGAACAATGGTCACTCACTTTCTTAGAAGGATTTTCACCCAAAAAAATCTAAACTTAAATATTAAAAAAACTAGTTTGACTTATTCTAGTGGTTAAAAAATGCATGTTGAAATAATTCTATTATTTTTTAAACCCCAGGTTAAATAGATATTCAGGTTTTAATATTATTAATAAGATACGCTTTTCGGATCGTAACTGGCTGTACGGATGCGTTCCGAATGGTGATGTTATCAAAGTCAGCGCGCTCAAATTTGTTTCGAATCACGGTAAGCGTGCTGACAGCGTCCAACCTGACGTCATCGATGACGTCATTACGTTAAACGCTTGTACTGTCACGTTATAGATGCATTCTGGCGCTCGGAGTAGTAAAATGGCGGAAAGAAATTACTTAATGCGTTCAAGAAGATTTTTTGTTTTATTTTGTAACTTTTTTATTTGGGGTTTCATAAATATTTTAAATACATAAATCGGTTTCTCTCTATTTTTATATTTTTTTGGGAACAGAAATGACCATTGTTCTTTTAGTTTTCGTCTGTGTCCGTACCACTTTCCTACGCTAGTCTCGTCAGAATTTCACTTTCGTCTGTCTCCTCTATGTCAACAATTTTTGAGATACTGTAACATTTTCCTTTTCGAGTTGTTCTTTAAGTTCTCAAAGTGATAAATAAACGGATATATTTAATATGAACTCATAAGCATTCACCTTTATCGGAAACTGCCTTAATAATTTTGAATTCTGTACCTGTGAAAAAAAGCATAAGTACTCCAGGAAAAAAACACGTTTTGTTCATGTTTTTTAAAACTTTTTTTTTATAGAATAAAACTGTTTTTTTTACAACCCTAATCATGTCCACTTCACGAGGTTCGCAACCTGTTCACGCTATGTCAGTGACTTTACGGAGAACGTACGAAGTAGAGTAAGTTAAATGTTATTCGTTCACACCAATTTATAACAAAAAGGAAAACAAACTCTGCGATCAAGTTAAAGGTTTTTTACTCTATGCATGATTTGAGTTGGTGGTGAAGTTTTGAGTGGAGTAGAGTGGACGCAGTTGCAGGGAGTGAAACGCAAATGAAAAAGTAATCTATTCTACTGCCAACGCTGACAGCTGTGAGAATTTTAATCTAGTGAATTGTTACTATACTAGTGCTATTCATAATGATAACCTACTAGGTAGGATAGTTTGAAGATAAGTAGTAAAATTACTGTATTCCTACTATGACTTCGTATGTCATGTGGTTCTATTATTGTGAGCGGCAGACTACAGATTTGCTAATCTTATAAGACCAAATCGGGTGGACAATCTGTTTGTACACTTAGTCTTACAATATTTTTTTTTACTACTAAATTGGCAAACAAGCTAACTGCCCACCTGATGGTAAGAGTAACAGTCACCTATAATAAATGTTGCTTCAGTGAGATTCGCAGTAAAACTGCAACCTCCACAAGAACTACAGTGTGCGTTGCCAACTTGTGACATCAGATGTAAAGTCACGGTACCCAGTAATTTCACTGCCATATCTTACCCTTCAAACCGGAACACAGCAATGCAAACACACTGCTG
This sequence comes from Schoenobius gigantellus, assembly GCA_963935595.1. Lineage (NCBI taxonomy): Eukaryota > Metazoa > Arthropoda > Insecta > Lepidoptera > Crambidae > Schoenobius > Schoenobius gigantellus. Next base: position 14,226,285 of record OZ012558.1, read on the forward strand.
CTTTGCGACAGAAATAGGTAAGACGGAGGTACCCAAGCAGACTACCCTGATACTAAATCTCCCTCTTTACTAAAAACTATGTAATTTATTCTACTTGTGTGTACCCAGCTTAAGACCGGAAGGTTAGCATCAGTGCGGGAATATAGCGATGCGTTTATGCCGACCTATTAACTAGCCAGCTGGACTCGGAAATAGTCGCCGACTGAACTCAGCGGCGGAAATCGAAAACGCAATCTCTTTACCAGTTTTGTATCTAAGTATTAGCTTTGCCAGAGGAGTTCTCGTGATATCAATTTGCAATCATTACCAAGTTATGCTGCTTATGTTCAGGTGTTCTAAAATATTCGAGGAGACTGTTTAGATCATCTAACTGAATGACACAATAATATGGCTAACTCATTAATAAGTTTTGAACTTTTGTATATGAAATAGCTTTTTTCTATAGAACATCTTTTTTATAGAACAAAATTGGTTACTATACATACGAGTATTATAATTCTTGGTAATTGCGTCATTTTCATCTGATAAATGCATATGATTCTCATAAAATGCACTTACAGCAACTTTTATTTTTTTTGATTACAGTATAATAAGCATAATTTGTTAAGTATAATTTTATTAAGTACTAGCTGTGCCCGCGATTTTGATTTCTGTAGGCAATTTTTTTAAAGATCTCAATAAAAAGCCTATGTTATACCTTATATAATAAGCTATCTATTAGTGAAAGTCCCGTCAAAATCGGCCCAGCCGTTCCGGAGATTAGCGGGAACAAACAGACAGACAGACAAAAAAAATTTAAATTGTATTTTTGTTATTGGTACCCGATATACATTCATACCCATTTAGTAGAAACTTGTTATTTTGACATTACAAACAGACACTTCAATTTTATTTATTTGTATAGATTGTAAAGATAGCAATCGAGGAGCATATGCAAATGAGTTAAGTGAAGTTCAGTGACGCGTGCATGATTCAACAAAGCGTGAAGACCACACATATGAAACGATACTTTGTTAATTACCCGATAACTGTCAATGTCATATTGCTTGCTCAAATTGTAGAGAAACCTTCGCCTTTAATTAAACGATTATTAAAATGATTTGTCTACGACGAATTTTAGTGAGATATAACATTATGTAATGGTATTTCAATAATGGTGAAAATATTTGACTTAATTTTAGTTATAAAAACAATACAATATTTTAAATTAAGTTTACAATGACGAAGAAATGCACTAACTTAAAACTAAACTTAGCTATAAACAACCTGTGTCTGCGACTTTGTTCACGTGCCACATTTTTCATTGATGCTCAGCTCCTTTTGATCGTAACGTGATGTTATATTACCTATAGCCTTCCTTGATAAATGGACTATCCAACCACGAAGATTTTTTCTATTTGAATAAGTAGTTCCTGAGATTAGCGCGTTCAACGAAACAAACACACTCTTCAACTTGAACCAACATGATGCAAACGAACCAAAGGCCCCAAGTGCCCGGCGGTCCCGGAGGCCGTGCCGGCGATAACGGTCGTCGAAGAATCGGTGCCATGATCTGGGTTACAAAAGATCTACGAGCGGCGAAGACCCCCCCCCCCCCCCCCCATCACAAGCATCAGCTGCACCACGTTTAAACCCAAAGAAAATTTTAAAAGCAGACTGATTGTTTGTTATCTTAGCATAATTGATTAATGAATAATGATAAACGTCCATTTTAGTCAGGAATCTTTCTAACATATTAAAATATTAGAATGTTTCAATTTCACAATAAGAGTACCCAGTTTATTTAGTAAAATTGTGTTTTAGACAAAACATCTGCCTTAGATTCGAAAAATGATTCCTGAGGAATTTCATTGGAACTAAACAATTTCCAACCTAATGATTTCACTTGCACCAGAAATTCACAAATGTCCGACAACCAAGAACCATATCGTTCGCGGAAATTTAAATAAAGCAGTCGAAGAACACTACACCAAAGCTTAAACGCACACATTGCAACACGCACGTATGCTAATGAAATACGCCAACTAATTAATTATTTGGAGCTAGCTATCCAGAAGAATGTGATATATCAAAAATAAATGTGCATAATAACCAGCCCCCTTTTTTTCTCGGCGGGAAATGCGTGACCTTACCTGCCGTTGGCTAGACGGCGAGAGTGTGTGGGGCTCACCCGGCAGAGTGCCAGGCCTACCCACTAAAACCCCTCGGTGTTCTCCCTGCCCTTTAGGGCGAACAAGCCCGCTAACCATGATCGTTTAAAACAGTATACGAGCGCAGTTAGTGTTGCCCAAATCGGTCTTGGTCTTACGGTCTTGCAGTCATGCCGGTCTTCTCTCTTATTGCAAGACCGAGGCAAAAACTTGCCTTAAGAGATTTCTTCATATCATACAACGACATATGTACAACATACATTCATCACACACGAACACACACACCATTTTCTTTATCTATCTATATAAATAAAAATCAACGTATTACTATGTTTGTTTGTCCTCTATGCGTTCCGAAACCATTCATCAGATTGTAATGAAACTTTGGTAGGGTGTTATGGGGACACCAGTGAGTGTTCCAAACAGGAGTGACTGAAAATCAGCGCTATCTGGGATCCTGGATCGTAGATGAGCTTATACTGAGTTACCTCCTACTGCTCTCCTTTTTGTCCCTGTATTTTGATAAATTTTGTGTACTTACCTTATGTGGAAAGCAATAAACGCATTTTATTATTATTAAAAACCGGCCTAATTGTAGCAAGGCGAAGGTCAAGACTGACCCATGCATGATTTGAGCAAGAGTCTTGTTAAAATCTTGTATGGGCCAAGTCTTGGTGTTGGTCTTGATGTCGGTCTTACAGCAAGAGTCTCGCAAGACTGCAAAACCAAGAACCGATTTTGGGCAATACTAAGCGCAGTGAGAGGGAGATGATGCTATACGTATCAAGAGTGGTGTCTCTGTTTCTATTTTGTTTTAATCTTGCTGTAAGCGACCAAGGACATGCCCCAGCTCTTTTTCGTTCTCTGGACATTCTTTCTTTTTATGTATTGGATTATAGTGTCACATTTTAAAACTATATTAATTGAAACGATATCCGTGATATACGCATCGGACTGCAGACTCGATCTAGCGTCTTCAACATACTGTGTTAGCACTTGAGCAGTTAAGCCACCAAAAGGACTTATCAAACCTGAGCAAAATCTCAACTTGTTAAACCAAAGTAGACTTTACTATCAATACCCAATTTCACATTTTTTGAACCTATCTTTTTTATACAACTAAGTTGGCAAACAAGCATAGGTGCTGCCCACCTGATTGTAAGTGGTAACCTATAATACATGTGGTTCCTGTGAGATTCGTAGCAAATCTGCAACCCCACAAGACCCACAATGTACGTTGCTAACTTGTGATATTAGATGTAAAGTCGTCTTCAAACCGGAACACAGCAATGCAAGCACTGCTGCTTTGCGGCAGACATAGGTTAAGACGGTGGTCACTCGGGGAATGGCTAACGCCGATCACGATTATGCACCTACGGAGGTAGAAGTTGCTTGGAGGGTGGTTTAGCCAGGTATGGGGTTTATACCCGAGTCCAATGGCATATCCTTGGGGCGGCCTTGTCAGCTCAGCCCCTTGTATCAGTAAAGAGATTCCCCCGCCTTAAAAAAAACAAGGTAAGACGGAGGTACTCGAGCGGGCGACCCTGGTACAGAGCCTTCGTCCGTTAAAGGTAAGCTTTAAAATAGGATCTATGTAGTTATTTCAGTCTCCTGACACTTAGAAGAATTAAAAGGAATCATATACGCCTTTTATTATAATTCCAAAATAATTTCAAAAGAATCATTCATGAAGCTTAGTTGCCGCTGTATTAAAAATATATACGAAAAAAAAAACTGAAATGTGATTGAAATGAAATTTGTGCTTCAGAATTCGAGACAAATTATATCATCCATATTGTCTGATACAATGCCGAAAAGAATATTTGAACGATTCCTTCTCATGACGATTACTTATTAGCATACATTTTCTGCTTCTAATTTTATCACAGCCGTCTACATAAGTATATCTTTATTTATTATAATTGCTGAAAATTTGAATAAAAAGATTTTCTGCGATTGCCTAGGTAATGTTATTAAGCATTTTGCTTGATAATTTTGTATTTTTGGGAGCGGCTATACAAAAGGTAGGTATAACTTTTCCATTGTACATACCTACGCCAATGGGGCTATAAATAAATCAAATATTTCAGCTTAATAAAACCCATAAAAACTACGTCTTAGTGATTCGTATGTATCTTGATTTGAATTAATATGATATGTCCATAAAATTATTTTAACCACAGAAAAAAATAAAAAATACAAGTAAAAATAATTATAACACTTACTTGCATAGAATATACACGTGTCTACTGTAAGTTTAGGGAATATATGTCTAGTGAAAATGAAGATAAGAAGTTGAAGGTTAGCAAAATTAATATTCATATTAATTTCTTACTATCACAACTACTACTTTAACTACTACTATTTTCTGAGTGTCAGTACTCATAAATTTGATTCAACAAACAGGGCTAAAATCGTTTAAAAACACTTTTAAACCTAAAGATATAAAGGATTTCGTTAAATTATAGCACAAAATTTATTATTTTAGTACTACCAATAACGTCAAAAGAAATGAGAGATTTCATTAATTGGATTTCTTTGCCTCATTGAAATTGTTATGCTATTCGATGATTATACCTAGTGAGTTATGCCAAACGTTATTATGACAAATATAATTATGACAAGAGAAAGATTCTCGTCCTGGACCTCCTGGACGCTTAGAATGGATTTCTTGTTTTATTTTTACATGATATAGTTGACACGTACAGTAAGCTCCTTGTCAAGCTATACTGTTTGACATTTGGACCGCTCTTATGTTGCTCGTAATAGGGGGAATTTTGTTGTGTAAATGTAAAGCTTGAATGGGAGCAACAAAAAAAAACAATACAACGCATTCCACGGCACTGCCACCTGAATATAAAAAACTGAAGGAAGACTTCATTTTAATTTTAACAACACTAATCCGAACTGCATTCAAAATTTTTAAAATAACTGCTTGTCTGAACTGGAAATCGACCCGACGTTTTAAAAAAAATATAGAGTCGATAGAGTCGATCACAAGAAATAAATCTCCAACAAATATTATTACCTCTAAAAACTTGAAAATGATCATAAAAATCTTTCAGTATCCACCTTATACATAACTAGCTGTGCCAGCGAACTACGTTTCGCCGTATATTTTTTACCCGTTTTTGCAACATTTGTCATTGATGCTCAGCTCCTATTAGTCGTAGCGTGATGTTATATAGCCTAAAGCCTTCCTCGATAAATGGACTATCCAACACAAAAATAATTTTTCAATTTGAATCAGTAGTTCCTGAGATTAGCGCGTTCAAGCAAGCAAACAAACAAACTCTTCAGCTTTATAATATTAAGTATAGATGAGACGAAGAAATTAGCTGTTGCGAGGGTGATCCAATCAGTATTTCCTTATTGATAGCCCGTCATGGTTGTTTTCCCCGAAAAACTCTATAAAGTTCCTAATTCTTACACGGACTTGAAAATTTGCTGAATGATCTTACCTGAAATGGATTTGAAGCGAACGGTTGTCGTTCCGTCTACCTACTTATCTGGAAAAAGCGGTTTAGGTAAAGTTATACGTCTAAGCTATAAATCACCGCTCTCATGAATTTGTTTCGAGTTTTGGTAAGGGCACAGTGTAGATATAAGGAGCGGTATGGAAACCCTTTAAAAATTTGTAAGCAAAAAATCCAAAAAAAAAATTCCTCCATTCTAGGGTAGTTCACAATTCAAGATTGTATTAAGTTTTGTACTTATACATCCTCCTGGCACCTACGAGTATGTATGTATTCAGATAGTGGGATAAGTGGTAGGTAAGGATAATTAGGAATTTTACAGAATTAAATTGAAATGAGGAGCTAAATTTAAAAAATAATATGTAAACATCCACATACTGGAATATTTCGCGGATAACTCGCATTTTAAAAATATATATAAATACCTATACCTATCGTAAATACCTCAAGCTCTAGGCTCCAGCTTATTATATAATAATTTATTGAACTGCATTGTTAGCTAGATTTTTGAAATCCATCGTATTTTTATTGATGAGATTAGCTTAAATTCCCGAATTCTACATGATAACGCATAGAAATAATTACAATTAACAAAAGAAAATTTTTTTCTTTTTATGTAAATCTGCTTTATTACTAATAAGTACTGAAACTTGGTTCCTTAATTTAACTCTGTACAAACAAAATGTCTTACCCTGTAAAGATTATTCATACAAAATAATATAGAAACTCTATCTTATATTCATCTCCTGTATGGGTCTACTTAGTTGGTTTTCCACCATTGAGAAATTACTGGGTCTCATAATACTAATCCTTACTGATAATGTTTTTTTATACAACTGAGTTGGCAAACAAGCAGGCAGTCTACCTTTTGGCGTGTGATGTGACTACTATAGTACATGTGATTCCCGTGGGATTTGCAAATCTGCAATCCCTACAGGAACCCCAATGTACTTTGCCAACAGGTGATATAAGATGTGAAGTCACAGTGGTCCTTTTGATTGCTTTGACTATTTTACCCTCAAAACCGGAACATAGCAATGCGAGCACTGATGACCCGCGCAGACGGAGGGAGGTTCTGTACCAGGGTAGCCTGCTTGGAGACCTCTGTGTTACTTATTTCTGCCGCAAAGCAGCAGTGCTTGCATTGCAGTGAAATTACCAAGTACCGTGACATTACATCTTATGTTACACAAGTTGGCGACGTACACTTGCATGATTGCATTTGCCGCGAATCTCACAGGACGACATGTCCTATAGCTGTTTGTTACCACTTACCATCAGGTGGGCAGTATGTTTGTTTGCCAACTTATTTGTATAAAAAAGACGTCTCTAGTCTTGAGTGTCCTTCTGGTAAATATGTTCGTTAATTTCTTAATTAAAGTCTCATATAAGGAGAAGACGTCCGATTTAAGTCACAACAACCACATGACATGCTTATTCTCATGACAAAAATAATCTCTATCAAATCCTATCTTCGAGAATAATATTACCGGGAAATATTGTTTAACTTTACTTTCGCGAAGAGATGAAGTTGACATAGGATCTGAGCGGGTTAGATGTACATCTTCTTATTCTTTGTATCATCCCAAATATTTGTAATTTAGCGTCCTTCACAGTTTCACGTGTGTAACAGTTACTAGTTCTTGCCTTTGTTTTCGTTCAAGTGAATGTCTAATTTGCGAGTGAACCATAAGCAGAAAAAAATGAATATAAGACTTACTATAAACTTTTTTTTTTGCTTGTACATACTTTGTAGGATATCTTGTATTCGACATCACCGGGAAATTACATCCACAGTAACTTTCACCACCAATCTTACCAAAAATGTGGAAAAGTCTGTCATTGAAATCCCATATCAGCTCTGATCCCATATCAGTTCACACCACTGCACTGACCACCAAGCTTTGGAGAAAGCTCATTGGAAATCTAACTCCGGACTCCGAAGTTAGACTTTCTGTGAAGGGCTGGCATTTTTTTACAAGCTTTTATTTAACTTGCAATGTAAGTAAGTATGTATGTATGTTCGGATGGAATCTTCATCATCATCATCATCATTTCAGCCAAGAGACGCCCACTGCTGGACATAGGCCTCCCCCAGGGATCTCCAAACCGATCGGTCCTGCGCCTCCCGCATCCAGCGGCTTCCCGCGACATTCACCAGATCGTCGGTCCACCTTGTGGGGGGCCTACCAACGCTGCGTCTCCCGGTACGTGGCCGCCACTCAAGGACCTTTCCGCCCCAACGGCCGTCAGTCCTGCGAGCTATGTGTCCTGCCCACTGCCACTTAAGGTTTGCAATTCTTTGGGCTATGTCGGTGACTCTAGTTCTTCTACGGATCTCTTCATTTCTGATGCGATCGCGTAGAGAAACCCCGAGCATAGCCCTCTCCATTGCCCTTTGAGTGACATTGAGCCTTCTGATGAGACCCATTGTAAAAGGCCACGTCTCAGTTCCGTACGTCATCACTGGCAACACGCACGAATTGAAGACTTTCGTCTTGAGACACTGCGGTAGATTGGCCGAGAATATACTGCGTAGCTTCCCGAACGCTGCCCAGCCGAGTTGGATTCGTCGATTTACCTCTTTCTGGAAGTTGGACTTACCGAGCTGGACTATTTGTCCCAGGTAAACATATTCGTCAACAACTTCCAGTGTAGAGCCGCCAACCTTCACAGGAGTGGGTACTACATGGGAATTCACCATGATTTTGGTCTTGTCCATGTTCATTTTAAGACCCACTTGTTGGGAAACTCTACAGAGGTCTTCGAGCATTGTGCCTAGATCTTCCACGGTCTCAGCCATGACTACGATATTATCGGCAAAACGAAGGTGGGTCATGTACTCGCCGCTTATGTTGATGCCGAGTCCTCTCCAGTCCAAAAGCTTAAATACATCCTCCAACGCGGCTGTGAACAGTTTCGGCGATATAACGTCACCCTGTCTCACACTACGCTGAAGTCGTACTGGTTTCGAGTTTTGGTCCTGAAGGCGGACTGACATGGTGGCGTTTTCGTACAATGACTGCAACACTTGGATGTACCGATAGTCTATTTGGCACCTCTGGAGTGATCTAAGTACGGCCCAGGTCTCGACAGAATCGAAGGCTTTCTCATAGTCCACAAACGCCAAGCATAGTGGCAGATTATACTCCTCGGTCTTCTGTATAACCTGCCGCAGCGTATGGATGTGGTCTATGGTACTATAGCCTTTACGGAAACCGGCTTGTTCGGGAGGCTGGAAGTCGTCAAACCTGCGCGCGAGACGATTCGTGATAACTCTCGAGAACAGCTTGTATACATGACTCAGGAGCGTGATGGGTCTGTAGTTCTTCAACTGGGCCCTGTCGCCCTTTTTGAAGAAAAGTGCCACCACACCCCTGTGCCATGCTTTAGGCGTATTGCCCTCGAGTATGATGGAGTTAAATAGCCTCTGCAGCGTTTTCCGGACTGGTAGTCCACCCACTTTCAAAAGCTCAGCTGTAACTCCATCATCACCCGGTGCCTTGTTGTTTTTTAGCTGTTTGAGAGCCACACTAATCTCGTACAGGCTGACATCCGGGATGTCTTCGGTGTAATGCCGGATCAATTTGGCTCTAGGATCTGTAGCCTGAATGACAGGTGCCTGCGATGTTGTGTAAAGCTGTCCATAGAAGCGATCGATCTCAGCCATAAGCTCAGGTCGAGACGTAACGACTCTGCCGTCCTCTGTCTTCAGCTTCGTCAGCAGACTCTGACCGAGTGACAGATCTCTTGCGAACACTTTGGAGCCCTTGTTCCGCTCGATGGCTTCCTTAATACGTTCCGTATTAGATCGGCGTATGTCGCGAGTCAGAGACTTCGAGATCTGTTTGTTGAGTCGCCGACGAGCATCTTCAGAACACTGCAGACCCATCCCACGCCTTTCTTCCATGAGCTTAATTGTCGGCTCTGAGATCTTGCTCCTTTGCTTAGTACGGCTGGGTTTGAAAAACTTCGAACCCACCGTAAGGACAGTTTCCACAAACCTGTCATTATATGTGTCCACATCCGTGCAATCCTCCAGGCAAGCGAAGCGATTCTGCAATTCGAGTTGGAAGCGTTCGGGGTTTTGGATCTGGATGGCTTCAGGACGGAGCGTTGACTTCATCAGTCGATACCTCTCAGCTTTTACGTTAAGATTCAATGCGCCTCTCACCATTCGGTGATCGCTTCCCGTGTTGAACGCATTGATCACTGAGACGTCATTGAAAATGCGAGTCTTAGTCGACATGATGAAGTCAATCTCATTTTTTGACACGCCATCCGGACTTTTCCAGGTCCACTTTCGATGCAGCCGTTTTTTGAAAAAAGAGTTCATCATATAGAGTCCCTCTCTCTCTCCATGTAATCGGCTAGCATTTGACCACGGTAATTCCGGATTCCAGCTCCAAATTGCCCCACTTTCAACTCACTATCGCCACGCTTGCCTAGCCTTGCGTTGAAGTCTCCCATGACAACGGTGTAGTGAGTTTTGGAAGCATGTATTGCCCGAGAAATGTCCTCATACATGGCTTCCACTTCCTCGTCGGGGTGCGTCGAGGTCGGGGCGTATACCTGTATGACCTTCAACGAATACCGTTTGGTAATTCTGAGTATAAGGTACGCCACCCTATTCGACACACTTCCGATCTGTACAACGTTGTTCACAAGAGACCTGTGGACGATAAATCCGACACCACCTTGGGACAGGTCTTCGCCCTCCCGGAAATAGAGCAGGTTGCCGGATTTGAGAACCATCGTGTCCTCACCCTCTCTTCGGACTTCGGACAGTCCCACTACTTGGGGCTTGTTTGGATGAAAATGCAGAAATAACTGTGTGACGTCATTTTAAAACCAAGATGGCGGCATACCCAAGATGGCGGACCAATTATTTTAAATGCACTCCTACAATATGGGTATCAAATAAAAGGCCTTGCTAAGATTAACTTGAAAAATTAAGTGGTGTCACTATTAATCCAATATGGCGTACTTCTAAAGCCAAAAAATCAAATTTGAAGTAGATATCTTTATACGATTGAACTGAAATTCTGTAAGTATAGACGTTCCGGCAAACGACCTTGCAACAATGATGCGTTGAATTAGATGAACAGACTAAGAAACGTGTTCAGTGATATCTAAAAAGTAAAAAATAAATTAAATGTAAAAAAACCTTTTTAAAAACAAGCTTTTATTTAAATGCGCTAAAAAGAAAAAATAAACGTTTACACTAAAACTTTTACTTATAACGTTATTTCACATTTAACACAATTTATATGACATAAAAGATTGTCGCGAGATTTACTTATGTGTAAATTATTTAATTTACTTGTTTATCTACATAAATAAATAAATTTCTGCTCAGTTTGTATTTAAACCCGCATGTAAGCTATCATCACACAGAGGCGGCAAGCGGGACAGTAGCGGAGCGGATTTTTTTGTAATGTTCGTGTTGATATGCACCGTGCCACACAGAAATCGCCCGTGGAAGCGACGCGGCGCAAAGCAAGTAAATCGCTCACTGCAGTTTCGCTACCGGCCCGCTTCCGCATCTGTGTGTTTTACATAGATTCAAGATACTCGTACTTTTAGGAAATCATATCGATTGATTGATTGACCTTTAATGCGTGTGTTTGATTGTTATTCAGGATTCATGACCAAGGCCATAGCGGGTAATGAAAAATTTCCAACTTTGTGACCAGGGGGGCAATCGCTCTATTTACGAACGTTTCAACCAAATCAGAAACGTTACCGTTCCCATACATTTTGACAACACCTTGACAGCAGTCAGATGTCAAACATATGGGAACGGTAACGTTTTGGTTTTGGTTCAAACGTTGGTATATAGTGCGATTGCCCCTCTGGAGAAGAACGAAAACTTTTAACTGTTTTGTCTTTTGGTTCTTCATCACAATCCGTTTCTGGTTTCCACAGGGAATGGTTTTTTTTGAAGCGAGTTCGATGGCTAGAAAGCTGGTAAAACTAAATGTGGTTTCGTATGCTAATATACACAGCATTATCAAAACTAGAAGTGAATTTTTTGCATTTCTCTAAATTTGTCCCTAAGTGTATAGTGACAAGAATTATACTCTGTCCACTCGTTTATTTTCTTTTTGACAGTTTCAAACAATTCGAAATTAGTGACGCCCTCACACGTTTACCCATTCGACTTCAAATAATAATCGATATTATTAAAGAAGAACTTGCAATCGATTTATTGCATCGAAATAATTTTTGTTTATATATTATTCGTTTATTAGTTTTTTAAATTATGTATGAAATAAATAAATACTTATTTAATAAGTTTTTATTGATATTAATAAGTTTTTATTGTTCTTCACACTTGGTTTGAACTTAAATTCCAAGATTTTGACTTAATTCCTTGCATACTTAAATAATTAATCATAGAGTCATAGACACTATATTTATTTTCTTGTTTTTATTAAATTTTCAGAAACAATACTTACAAAAAGTCAAATTATTTTTTTCAATATGATCGATTTATCTTATTTCAAGACCTGTTTTATAGTCTGCGATTGTTTGTTATGCACAGGGCACTTCATTGAGTGGGCGTTACCCGTCAATAAAGTACAATATTTACTGTAGTACATTATTCCGAAAAAAAATACGGTAATTCATCGGCGTGAGTTGTCAAAAAGAAAATAAACGAATAGACAGAGTATAGTTAACATTGGGCAGGGCACATTGCTAGTAGGACGGACCGTCTGTTAGGGGGGAAGGATCCTCAAGTGCCTCGAGTTGTTTATGTCTAGTACTGAGAAACGCGTCCGTCAGGAGGAAGACCGACTATCTGCACCACGATCGCTCAAAACAATTAAACCACACTGATAACGAGATGGCGCTATACGCAGCTAGAGCGGTATTTTAATATTGTTTTCACCTTGCTGCAAGTAATCATGGTAAGGCTCCTGGTAAAGGTCGCGGAAAACCGCTGGATATAGGCAGCACAGGAATGATGTAGAGATCTTCGGGGAGGCTTATGTGCAGTAGTGGGAGTCTCTCGGCTGATATGATGCTAATTAGGATTTATGTTCCTTTGTGATTGCGCAATCGCCACGAAGCCTACTTTTATGTTTAACCTCACCTAATTACTCGTAGTTTCTGAAAGTTAACAGATTTCCTGAAAATAAAAAGCAAAGAGTTACTGTTTGCCAATATATTTCATTAAAATCTTTAGTTTTGTAATAAAAACACACCAAAGAGAAAGACTCAATTATTATCCTATACACGTTTTAGTTTAACACAAACGAAGTACGTTTAATATACGTTTCTCATAAAATATTGCTACTACCTTTGTCGTAACCACAATCCCTGAAAACGTTCCTAGCTTAGTAGTTAAATTAATAAAATGGGAAGTTTACACAGACCGCGTCTTCGCTGGGAATAGTTTTAATTTAGTTTCGTTTTTCTATAAATGTCTACACTATTCCATTGTTAGTTGAAATCCAGGGAGGTTTTCTTCATTAGAATTAGACTTCATTTTTTAGGGTTCCATACCTGAAAAGGAAAAACGGAACCCTTATACTGCCTTATAGGATCACTTTTTGTCCGTCTGTCCGCCTGTCTCGAGAAAGCATACCTACTTGTAAAAGTCAAACTTGTAAGTCACAAAAGATAGGTCCGTTTACTTATATAGCATATTTTCGCATATTTTGCGATTTCACAAGGGAATCTTAACCTTTAAAGTACTTATTATCTATACCTATAAAATTCTTTGTCCTGAATGACTGACTGACTGACTGACTGACGGATCAACGCACAGCCTAAACCGCTGATCGTAGAGACTTAAAATTTGGAGGGTGTGTTCTTTGTATGACGTAGGCGTCCGTTAAGAAAGGATTTTCCGAAATTCTACCCCTAAGGGGGTGAAAAGGGGGGGCAAAGTTTGTATGGGACAACTAGATTCCTTGGTCCAATCTACTTTAAATTTTGCATAAACATTCGTTAATAGAATCGATGGATAACATGTTTCGTATTATATTGAAATTCATCCCCTTATAGGGTGAAATGGGGTGGTAAAATTTGATGTCGGCATTATTGTCGTTTTCATGGTTTTTTGGGTAATAACATCGATATCAATATCCAACATGGCGGACGCAAAATACCATCATCCCTTGATGGGGTGCAATGGAGTTGAAGAGATACGATTCTGTATTAATTATCCTAATCGTATTTAATGTATATGTTACCGGCAATTTGTATAATCCGGTATTGTATACAATACCTAGGAAATGTATAGAATACCTAAAACGGGCAGGTAAAGTATGAAATAGAATTTATTTTACACTTTACCTAGGTATTCTATACAATGCCAAACTTGCAGCAGGTAATGTAACACTCGAACGCAATTGTGGTTATTACAAACAAATAAGTACGGTAAGCTTCATAGAACCCTGACACCCTTCCTAGAGGTGCCATTTCAAGCATTAATGGAAGTGAATCGTTTTAGCATGACCGTTCACTCGCGAGTGTACGCCGCACGCGGGTATCCTTTGCAAATAAAATTAAATCCTTTGACAAGAGACGGCACGGCGCCAAGGCGGCGCGATCAAAGTAAGTTCGCTTAGATAATGTCGGTACACCCGAACGCAATTGTGTTTAATAAAACAAAATACGAATAAAAATTATCGGGACACACAAGCTAGGTGCAAAGATAATTTTAATCAAAAATATGCGAAAGTAGGTAAATTCAAAGTAAAATTACACCACAATTCTTCATCACTCAAACTGTCAGAGTTACTACCACCCGTATTTTTAATAAGAGAGCCATTATCACGCTCTTAATCCAAAACAAAATATTTAGGTACTTATTTTCTTCTGTAATTGCGTGAACTACGTATACTTATGTTCCACATAAATGTGGAATTACCTTTTTTATTAATACTTCCTTTTAGTTTGACTTACGGCTGGAGCGTCTGTAGGTTGCTACGGAGGTAAGTACATAGGTGTAATTTATCCAAAATCTTATCAAATGTCGGATTTTTTGAGGATAAATTCAATTCGTAGTACAACAGTTCACAAACACAATCTTTCACTACGGATGCGCTTCGATATAAAACTGTCAATTTCACTTTCGGGTGTACGCCGCACGCGGTAGCCTTTGTAAATAAAATTAAATCCTTTGACAAGAGGCGGCGCGGCGCGGGCGGCGTCAATGCGGGGTGCGCTAAAGAGCGGCATTATCTAAGCTAGCGGACTCTTAAGGCGCATATAGCCGATTTACAGGAAATGCGAAAGATTTGAAATGGAAACTGTATGAATAAAAAAACTTATAAATCTAAATTTCAATATTAAACTGTACAATCAATTTATTATTGTTGTTTTTTACGACTCATTGTAGTAAAAAAGTAGTAATAATTTTATTAAAATTAAATACTTGAAGCTGTTTTTTATTAAGGTGCCTCCAGACTCACGCCGAGAACCCCCGAGAACACCCGAGAAGCGTGAATGTGATGGGTTTCTCGGCTTCTCGTTCTCGGGCTCGCCTGTTCTCCGATCGGTGTCGGTTTTTTTGCCCGCTTCAAAGGGTTTCTCGGGCGAGAAATGAGAACACTATCACACTCTCGTTTGTTCTCAGTGCGACTGCGACCGTGGCGTAGAGCGCATGTTATCTCGTGCCAATTATTCTATAAAAAAAATACTTTGTGGTGTCTGATGCATATCAGTATCATTTAGATAACTTCACAGTTATTGTATACTCTTTCATTAACATAGTCTCTCATCTGTGCTATCAGTGCTTAACAAAATAATGTGTGATAAATATTAAGAAAATAATTTAAATTCACGAAGATTTTAGTTGTTTTGAGATATTTCGTTAGCCTTTATAGTTCAGTAATTTTAGACATACGAGTAAAAAATGTGGAAAAATGAAACAGAGTTAAAGTTTAAATAATATTTTCACACAGAGCCCATTTTGTGGGAAGCAAAACGTTTTCTATAAAAAAGTACTTTGTCAATAACCACCATCGTAGGAGCCATTTTTTCTTAATATTATTTTTAATTTTCGTGTTAACAAGATTATAATGTGCTAACGCGCACAATACCAAGGCAGTAGCACTGTCGTCCATTCCGGATCACGACCGAGAATGTAAATGAGAAGATCGCTGAGTGTGGATAGCTTCTCGGTTCTCGCGCAAGTTCGGCGAGAAGTCTCGCCGAGATTTCTCGCGTGAGTCTGGAGCCGGTATTAGGGTTCCGTAGCCGAAGCCGAATTACAAAAACGGAGCCCTTATAAATTCTTCATGTCTGTCTGTCTGTCCGTTCGTGCGCCCCTCCGTCCGTACGTCACTGCCAATTTATTCCCAACCTATTAATAATTGGGCCTTGTGTAGGCCATTGAATCTTAGTAGTTTGATGTATTCTGTTAACCGCTTTACAATTTTTATACAAAAAAAATAATAGAGGGGGCTCCCCATACATATACGGCCACAGATATACACAATCTGTGTCACCTTTCATGAGGTAAACAGCTCTGTGTCATACGGACGGACGGACAGACAGACAGACCGACAGCAAAGTCTTAGTAATCGAGTCCCGTTTTACCTTTTGGTACGGAACCCTAAAAACTGTCATTTTTGTGTGCGGTGGGTAGCCAACGTAGTTAGTACTTTGCGCCACGGCAAGTAGTAAGCCAAAACATACCTACTTGCCGTAAAACTAGGAGCTAGAAAAATTTTCTTGATTACAGTACTTATCTAGCCAATAAACCGTGTGTGTCCGCCTTAAGAGCGGCGCGCGGGCGCGGCGGGCGGGCGGCCGGTCAGGTCAAAGGAGCCGCCGCCGCCGCTTGAGAAAAAGGATACCGCGAGCGGGCGGCCTTTCAGGTCAAAGGAGCCGCCGCCGCCGCTTGAGAAAAAGGATACCGCGACACTATTTAAGCAAACAGCCGCATTTCTCCATTTCATTTCGCGACGTGCGATGATACTGTTAACACGTGTATTGAGCTATTTGCGTCATAGTTATTATTTTTGCTAATTTTCGTCAGGTAGGAAAGTAATTTAATTTATTAAAAAATGGCGGCCGAACAACGAATAGCTGAGATGAAAGAAAGATTTTATTCACAATTACAAATAAAAAGAGAAGCAGCAAATACAAATAATCGCACGTTTATTGAAAAAAATCGTTATGAACAATTGATAGAAGAAACAAAAAATGCAAAAACGGCTGAAAAAAGGCTTCTCGGGATTACTGGTTATTGAAGCATTATGATGTTATAACTGTTGGTCAGAAAGATAAGTTGATTTTTCCTGTGGATGCTACTACAAATAACAATATTATATACTACGTTGCTGATACTGAATTATTTCAAGTACTTCACGACACACATCAGAGTATCGGCCATGGAGGACGAGACAGAATGCTGAAGGAGCTTTCTTCAAGATATAAGAATATAACTCGCCACGATGTTGAACTATTTTTGCAACTTTGCGAACCCTGCCAGCAAAAACAAAAAGGAATAAAAAAGGGATTGTCGTGAAGCCCATACTTTCAACAGAATTTAATTCTCGCTGTCAAGTAGATTTGATAGACTATCAATCTCAATCAGACCGGGATTATAAATTCATAATGGTCTATCAGGATCATCTCACAAAGTTTGTCATATTAAGAGCCCTGAAAACAAAACGCGCTGAGGAAGTAGCGTACAATTTACTGGATATTTTTACACTGATTGGTGCACCAGCCATCTTACAATCGGACAACGGTCGAGAATTCGCAAACCGAGTGGTCAGTAATCTTAAAATATACTGGCCGAACTTAAAAATTGTGCATGGCAAGCCTAGACATTCCCAAAGTCAAGGGAGTGTCGAACGAGCTAACCAGGACATTGAAAACATGCTTACAACTTGGATGCAAGATAACGATAGCGAACGTTGGAGTGATGGTCTGCGATTTGTACAACTCATGAAGAATAGGGCGTTTCACTCAGGAATCAAAAGAACACCTTATGAAGCTCTTTTTGGGTCGAAAATAAAAGTTGGCATATCTTTGCCTTTTGAGGATACTCACAATCTGGAGAGCGAAGAAGATTTAGAAAAAGTGATGAAGTCATCTTCAGAATCTGTAATAGATGCGGCTGAGACATCAGAAACTGAAACAGCTGACACTCAACCTCTACAGGCACCAGATCAACAAAACGCTGCACTCGATAGTTTTAACATCGGTAAGGAAGCTTCAAATGTCCAAAGTGCGCATGATGAACAAAGGCTATCCCAAATACTAAGAATGTTGTTGAGCCTACGAATGTCGAAAATCTTCCTTGTGAGGTAAATGATCAAGCGTTACATGATCCGAATTTGGTATCAGTACGAGAGGAGTCATTGAGTTGTGCACTTATATGCTGTGTTTGTTCCGAGGAGACAACAGGTGGTCATTCGTGCAGAATGTGCAATAGGCCTATTCATACTATTTGTGCTGCTCCGGAAGAAAATATTGCAGAAGGTTTTGGATCCAAAGTTGCTTGTCCTTTATGCGCAAAAAACGCCTTTTCGATAGAAAACCGCATCAGAGCCAAAGAGAATTTGATAGTACAAGCTCAGAAAATGCTTAAAACTTCTGAAAAAAAATTCCCTCCCGTATCGTTGGGTACCACTGTACGCATTCCTATTCCAGAAGTCGATAGAGGTCGTGGTGATGCTCGCAATATACTGGCTGTAGTATTACACAAAACTGATGACGATCTATATCAACTAGGCACAAAGCAAGGCGTTGTCAAGACATTGTATTCAAGACAACAGTTCACTGTTTGCCATCAGAAATTACTGCAAGAAGAAGACGTCCCCAATCTGGAAACGACACTCCGTACAGTTGCGACTTTGCAATCTACGGGGACAGGACAGGGCTTTGTGAAATGTAGCTGCAAAAAAAATTGTGACTCTAAAAAGTGTTCCTGTGTCAAAAGTAAGGCTCTGTGCTCTTCAAAGTGCCATAATAGTTTGTCGTGTAAGAATAAATAAAACCTACTTTTACTTAAAATTGTGAATGCCTATTAGACCTACTTTTTGTTATAAAGAGAATTGTTTTGTTTGTGAAGTTCAATTACAAAATTACTTATATTATGTTAAAAGATTCTTGTAATGTAATGTTACAAACAAGAAGAATTTTAAGTTTCCTGTTATTTTTTTGTGATTTTAAAGTTGATAATAAAGTTTATTTCAAGTAAATACAACATGTTTTATTTGTCCGCTATTTGATAAGTAAGTCTGTTAAGATTTATTGATATTAACCGGCTTACCTAATATTAGTTTAGTCTTAAGATTTATTTATTTTACACATTACCGGTGAACCAGCAGGTATTCTATACAATCCCTAGGAATTGTATACAATACCTAGGTAAAGTATGAAATGGACAATGATATTCATGATATTTCATACATTGCCTGGACGCCCCAGGGATTGTATACATTACCTAGGGATTGTATACAATACCTGAATTATACACATTGCCGGTAACATATATAATAAAATCGTAGGGGTGCAAAAATTTGTAATTGCGAAATATTAGGAAAAGCAATACACAGGTCGCCTTAAAATCATTAGCAGAACACGATAGAAACGTTTTTAAAAAATTTTTTTGTTTGTTTGTATATTTGTTTGTTTGTTTGTCTGTTTGTCCGAAAAGGTCTCCGAAACTACTGGACAGAATTTGATATGGCTTACACCACAATGCTTAGAATTTTCCGGAAGAACATTTAGGCATAATTTCATTTGTTTAAATTCACGTTTTATTTTTCGTGAAAAAATACCATATAAAATTTCCGATACTTAAGTGGAATATCAACATGGCGCACGTGAAATTATTTTGACAAGTCTGTCACATAGTGCAAAGAAAAACTTCATCTTTTCTGTTATTGGCTGTGCCCATCTGGATTTCGCCAACCAAGAAGTTTAGGAAGTTAAAAATGGTCATTTTCTTATGTATTACCCTGGTGATAAGGCAAAAGGATCAAGCCATACAACCAATGTATAAAGCATTTTTTATTACAATATCACGTCACAAATATAAAATTTTTAGGTTGGTTTAATTCTTGATCAATTTTCTCAAAATCGGTACAATTTTTGAAATGTTGAAAAGTATTTTGTAAGGTGTTATATGTTTTTACATTATGACTAAGGAATCAAACTCTTCCATCCATTTAAAACTATTAAAAGTAATTGATTGATATTGATAATTAAAAAAAATATCTGACTGCAATGATTCTGGGTTACGCGTACGGGACTCTTATCCTAATATCTAAAATGACGGATCACATTTTTTTTGTATACACCTAAGGAACATGGATATCGAACCAAGGACCTAAAGAGTAGAACACATTGAACCTAGCCACTTTCATCTAATTCGACATGACTGCTAATAAAAATTCGTTTCCAAACCCAGCAATATGGATATCAGATGAAAGGCCTTGATGAGTAGAGCACTATGAACCTGGCAACATTGACGTAAATTCAACATAGCTGCCGCTCAAAAAGGCGGATAAAAATTCGTTTCCAAACCTAGCAATATAGGTATCAAATGAAAGGCCTTGAAGAGTACAGCATTTTGAATCTAGGAAAATCGCCCTAAATTCAACATGGCCGCCGCTCAAAAAAGGTGGATAAAAGTTCGTTTCCAAACCTAGCAATATGGGTATCAAATTAAAGGCCTTGAAGAGTAGAGCATTAGGTACCTAGAAAAATCGACCTAAATTCAACATGGCCGCAGCCCAAAAAAGGTGGATAAAAGTTCGTTTCCAAACCTAGCAATATGGGTATCAAATGAAAGGCCTTGAAGAGTAGAGCATTAGGTACCTAGGAAAATCGACCCAAATTCAACATGGCCGCCGCTCAAAAAAATGGAAAAAAGTTCGTTTTCAAACCCAGCAACATGGGTATCAAATAAAAGGCCTTGATGAGTAGAGCACTATGAACCTAGCAACTTTGACATAAATTCAACATGGCCGCCGTTCAAAAAAGATGGATAAGAGTTCGTTTCTAAACCTAGGAATATGGGTATCAAATTAAAGGCCTTAAAGAGTAGAGCATTAGGTACCTAGGAAAATCGACCTAAATTCAACATGACCGCCGCTCAAAAAAAAGGATAAAAGTTTGTTTTCAAACCCAGCAATATTGGTATCAAATGAAAAGCTTTAATGAGTAGAGCACTATGAACCTAGCAACATAGACATAAATTTAACATAGCCGCTGCTCAAAAAAGGTGGATAAAAGTTCCTTTCCAAACCTAGCAATAATTTCTACATGGCCGCCGCTCAAAAAAATGGATAAAAGTTCGTTTTCAAACCCAGGAATATGGGTATCAAATGAAAGGCCTTGATGAGTAGAGCACTATGAACGTAGCAACACTGACATTAATTCAACATGGCCGCCGCTCAAAAAAGATGGATAAGAGTTCGTTTCTAAACCTAGCAATATGGGTATCAAATGAAGGGCCTTGGAGTAGTAGAGCATTAGGTACCTAGGAAAATCTACATAAATTCAACATGACCGCCGCTCAAAAAAAAGGATAAAAGTTTGTTTTCAAACCCAGCAATATTGGTATCAAATGAAAAGCTTTAATGAGTAGAGCATTATGAATCTAGCAACATAGACATAAATTTAACATAGCCGCTGCTCAAAAAAGGTGGATAAAAGTTCCTTTCCAAACCTAGCAATATGGGTATCAAATGAAAAGCCTCAAAGTGTAGAGCATTATGAACTTAGGAAAATTGTCATAATTTCAACATGGCCACCTTTAAAAAAGGGTGGATATAAGTTCGTTTCCAAACCTAGCAATATGGGTATCAAATGAAAGGCCTTGATCAGTAGAGTACTATGAACGTACACTATAAACGTATTGACGTAAATTCAACATGGCTGCAGCTCAAAAAGGGCGGATAACAGTTGCTTTTCAAACCCAGCAATATGGGTATTAAATGAAAGGCCCTGAAGAGTACCTAGAGTATTACGAACCTACGAAAATTGTCCTAATTTCGAAATGGCCGCTGCTCAAGAAAGGCACAATAAGATTGAATCATTGAATCATTATGGAATAAAATGGAGGAAAATACTAAACACTGTGTTAAGCATTTTGATGGCGAAACGTAGTTCGCGGGCACAGCTAGTTAAACTATATATAGGTAATAATAAAAACATATTTTATAACCGATTTCAAAAAAGGAGGAGGCTATCAATTCGACTCATATGTTGTTGTTTTTTTGTGTGTATGTTAAGCGATCACGCCGCCAGTTGTAGACCGCACTTTTTGTATTCGATAGAGTGTACTTCTGGAGTGGTCCCAAGATTACCAAAGTCAGGATCTGATGATGAAATCCCATGAAAATCGAGGGAAACCCTTCAATTTTATAGGTACGTCCAACGTGTTTCATATTTGTTCCGAAGTTATTCACGTATTGCGTTTGGTAGTAATGAACTGAGCTGATGATGGAAGGATCCTTAACTTTTGAACTTGACCTGACCTGACCTTGCACCTCAATTTAATACCAACTAAATTCACTAAAAAGAAAAAAAAATATTTACAAAAAATAAAAACCGACTTCAAAATCACTGAAAAGTTAAAAATAATATAAGAATAAGTAGATACAGACAACATCACTTTCTATATTAAAGTCGGTGCCTTTTCAGTGATTTTGAAGTCGGTTTTTATTTTTTGTAGAATTTCTTTTTTCCTTAGAATTAGACCTATATAAAGAACAAATTAAATAGGTATTGTATTCTTGTTTATCTACTCGTACATAGTTAAATGTCGCGACATGCTTTTGTTTTATCAAAATTGTGCCATTTAATAAACTGATGTATATTATTTGATTTAAATTTTATTTCTCTCTTCTTAGATCATTTAAATAAAAGCTAGATTTTTTTAAGTACTTACAATTAATTTATTTTTTCATTTTTCATTTTGTGACGGCACTCATATTGGATTTGATTTTTTTCATACTGAACTGAATTCTTCATTCTTCTTTTATTTAGAGCAGGGTTCAACAAAAATATGTAATCCGTCATTTTGTTGCGGCGGCCATTTTGAATTTACTACGGTACTAATTATGCATAATCGTATTGTAATCGGACCTTCGTTCTGTTCCGAATTTCAACTCAATCGGATACTGTCAAGTGGGTTAAATTTAACTTGCAAGATTTGACACAAACCAACCAACATTAATATTTACCTGCACGTTTAATAAAATCTTGTAAAAATATTGTTGTAAGTTCCATAATAATATTACAAACATGAAATCTAATACCGTTTTCTCCTTTACTGTACTTCTACTAAACTTAAAAACTAAACCCTTATTTTAGTTCTTGTGTCTACACTACTAGTACAGTCCAAAATTGTAGATCCGTTAAGACTAATGAAGGTTGCTGAAAGGTCGAAGGTCACAGGCTGCTGACTCACCTGGCGATAGTATATCACTGAAGCCTGATAATAAGGTTTCCTTCTGCTAACTCCAATTATGTAACAAGTTATACTCTGTTTAGTGGCTATTGTGAAAAAGTCCAAGTGTGTAGGTACCTATATAACATTTCAATCTGAATATTTTATTGTTCGAGCAAACGATAAATGATTCATGAGTTATGCCCAATCCACACCCTCGCCAGTGCGCCCAGAGACAAGTTATAATTTGTATGGAGTGTGCTTTGTGGACATTCTCTTAAGAGGAGTAGCAAGCAGAGGTTGCATTGGTAATTCAGTGCTGGTCATTCACGCTGTCGCATTGGCGTAGCTTCATGTTGTCTTCTACAGAATGTGGATCTAGCATCAAAGGTATCAATGTAACGCGAACTGCCTGGGTGACGATTCTCGCACTATTTGTAAAAAAGTTCCAATTCGAACTTTTTTTTTCGAACTCTGATAGAGTTCAGCCAATCAAAACACAGGACATGTTGAGCTCCGACATTTTTTTTATAGAAAGTCGCTTGTATTGTTTCGAGTGCTCGGGTGTAGTCGAGACATAGTTTCACATTTGATGTATGGTTTTTATTTGTTTTTTATTATCTTATTATATTTTTTATATATTTTCAATTTCATTAAATAATTCCGATCCTACTGCTCAAGACAAGTCATGTGACGTTCCTTCATATAATGGCGGAGCTCGACACGTCCAGTTGCTCTAAGGCTCGTATTAATAAACGCGTCTTATAGTTGAGATCGATCTTAAGCTGCAGTTTTTCTGTCAAAAACAGTATCTTAAGATCGATCTCATACTTGAGATGCGATTATTAATAAGAGCCTAAATGGTTGAGCTGTGACTACCGCTCGGAAAAAAATTCAAATTGGAATTTTTTCGATTGCATTAGAATAAGTCCCTGATTGCTTAAACAGCGTTAAATTCAAAATCGTTAAATTTTAAATTCATCGTTTTACTTTTGTGGTTAGCCACAAACAATGGATTACCGATAGATCTGAGTAGTAGTGGCAGCTGCAAATGAAAAGAGGAGAATGAAATTTGAAATACGCCTATGCCACTGCGACTCTCTAGCTCGCAGAAGAATGAGTCTATTCAGATTGGATATCCAAAAGCTAAATATTACTTACATGGCTATCCTATTCGATCAAACTCATGATTGCACTAAATTGTTTAACAGTGATAGCTGTAACAAATAAATCAACAATGAAGGAGTAGCACAAAATATTCAAAGAAGTAGAAATGGACGGACCCGCAGATTTCCGAACACAAGATAAGATAGTCCTTCCGTAATGAACTAATACGGTACATTTTACATAACAGACTGTTTTAGTTTATAAATAGCACTCTCTCAAGCTGTTAATTCACAACTGGCAGAACGGACGTGCCGACCTCATTGCACTCTTACTTATACTATTGTTAAAAGCCCTATTACGAAATGCCCTTAAAAGGGTAGCTCTTCAAGCGACATTCAGATTTAAGTAAACAGAATAAGGCATAAGTTGTAACTTTGTACGTCGTTGTAACTTATGACTGCTCGTAACACGGTGCACAGTGCTCTGACATAGGTCAATTTTGCTTCCGACCAAAATTAATTAGTGTGCAACGTTTCATTAGGGACAATGACGGGAACATTGTTTGAAAAAGGGCGGCGTGGCGCAAATTTGATGTGTTCTGTCATATGACAGAACATATCAAATTTGCGCGTTTCGTATCCATCAACACCCTTGTCGTATTTATGAACCTGCGTCCAAATATTAATTATGTTCATCTCATGTTAACGTGTCTTTTGTTGGTGTAACAAATACCAGACGACATGTCATGATAAATTAGTTTGTTTCTTAATATTAAGGCCGTGCCCGCACGGAAAGTTACTTTCTAATGGTCAATTTTTAATAAATAACCACATCGACAAAAATACACTCTCCAAGTGATCTTTATCCTATTTTTTGGATTGCACCATTCGATAGGCCACCATAATCATAGAAATTGGCCGAAAAAAAAACAGATCGTTCCATTTTTTATCTTTCCTCACAACTGCAAAAAGTAAAATACATAATTTCTCGCCCTGTCTCTTAAGCTTTCGCAATAAAGGTACCTTAGCTAGATGAACCGCCTTAAGTATTACACTATCCATTAGGCTTCTGGTGTTAAGGTTAAGCGACAAGCATTATCAAAAATACCCAAATTATATTATTTTAGTTTATTTTATATTTAATGGAAAACAAACAGCATATATGTTATACATTACGTTTGTCACAAGGACTAAATAATTACAAAAAGCCTTTAGTTGAATTTATTTAGTTTTATATAGTTGAATTGAAGATGTTTGTCTTCCTTAAATTCATCTAGCACTAGTTTTTTTTAATTATAGCTTTTCTGTGAAGAAAATACCTATAGTAGCATTTTTATAACTTTAAGCCGAAATGACAAAAAGAGAAGAACAATTTCCATCAATTAGCAGTTGATATACTAATTGACATAAATTCATAGGTATCATTATTATCATTATTCAGATCATTTGATTTTTAACAAGAAAAAGTTTAGTGTTTGTTCGACATAAAAATTTGTGATTGAAACCAGTGTCCTTATATTACCGATATTGGAACAGAGACACTGTCAGTAAGCATATAGCGCCATTCCACTCTCAGTGGCGTTGTGGACACTAATTGTTTCAAAATTATTATCGGGGTTTTAACGTTTTGTAATATTTTATTACATTAAGCTTACAGGTATAAATGATACATCAAACGAAGGAGCAAAGTTATAATAGAATTATTTCGCAATTAATACCAAATCATCAATATTTCATTGTAAGGTATCTTGTGCGATTATAATATATCAAGAAAGTCTATGCGTGGGTAGGTCTTTTTCTAAATAAAAGATTCAACATAATAGTTTAAACACTTACTGATCTAGCTTATAAAATAAAATGACAAAATTGTGAGGATGTATGGATGGATGTTATTTTTTAAGCCATTGGCTCCTTCATACAACATATAGTAAATAAACTAGCTTTCCTCTAGAAAATCATCATAATATAAGGTTTAATAATGATGCGCAACGGCTAGGTACTGCAATTTAATAAGGATACTGTCTTAGTAATTTTGAAGAATCCAATAAAAAAATAGATAAAATAAAAGATAAAAAAAATTGTTTAACGGTTTTATTGAAAAGAAAGATAATGATGATGCAGATAATGTACTAAAAAGCAAAAGCATAATTAGGTGGGTCCTAGGTACCAGCCATCACATCACTATCCTCATAAATGTAGGACACTGATCAGACGAATAATAAAATCGTGGGGCACGTGAAATTTCTATTAAGAGTCAACCGCTTATATCATTATAAATTACTGCAGGTTTATTAGGTACAAATATTTACTCAGATATTATTTCATCTATTTTTATCTTATTTTCATGATTTTATTCCATTCCTTAATATTTTTTATGACGGAAGCTGTATTTTACCACTCAAACCCATTCATTTTAATATCCGTATTGAGGGGGTTGAAAAAACAATGTAACTGAACATAAATCATTGTATTGTCATTAGAATGAATACCTTTCAGTTCAATCATTCAACAGGAAGGGGATAAAATTTTAAATACTAAATAAGACCCAACATCAACAAGCAAAACAACAAAACCGTTAAAAACATATTCCGTGGGTGCGTTACACCTTAAGCTGGGGTGTGTACTATCATTATTGGATACAGGCTTACAAATAGGACGAGCGAAACATAATATCACAATATCTACATGATTTTTCGTTTTAACACATCCATCAACCTCTGTACCCTAGCAATTAAATGTAACTGCATCCATCGCGAACCATTCATAGTTTCAATTAGTATCTGTTTCATATGCGGACGATAAGTGCGGTTACGGTTACGACACCGGCTCATTATTTCCGCTAGGAGTTACCTCGAGTTTAATTTCGGTTTCGTTTCTCCCGAGCCGTTGAAGACGTGTGTGAATGGCCGCTGGCGTGCGTACTGCTTGCTTTTCCTCGCGGAAGGCGATAGACCATTATGGATGGTCGCTTGTTTTATATGACAGTAGTTTATTTGCTGTAAGTATTGTTTATTGGATGATGTGCATTTCATTCAAGACCCTTCTTAACCGACTTCAAAACTGGAAGATGTTTTTTGTGTGTGTAAATGCGATTATTCGACCAATTGTCGGTAGATTTTATTTTTTTTTGTATTCGAAAGAGTATACTCCTGAAATAGTCCCATTGCTACCAGAGTCAGGATCTGATGATGGGCTCCCAGGTAAATCTAGGGAAACTCGCAGATTCTTTAGGCGCCTACCATATTTTATTCATATTAAATCTAAAGCTATTCAGGTATTTGCGGCCGGTAGTTTTCATTTCATGATGCTAAGCTGATGATGGAGGGTATCTTTAGGATTAGGAGGGATCAGGTAATGACCCGTGCTTGTATTTTCTAAAGCTTCGGTGAGTAGGTATTAAATTGACTAAACTGATAAAAATATTTTTAACAAAAATAAAATCCAACTTCTGAAAACACTAAAAAGTAAAAAATAATGTAAGATTACACATTAATATAGGACCCGCTCATGTTTTAATAACCTCTATTATGTGACGGACGCTGTGGCCTCAGCACTAGACTGTGTTCCGAGTAGAATTGGGAGGCCCGCGATCGATCCTGCCATGTACCAATGTGTTTTTCGTTTCACGAATTTCATATTATGTACATTTATCTGACGCTCCTACGGCGAAGGAAAACATCGTGAGGAAACCTGCATACACCTGCGAAGTAATTCAAAGGTGTATATGAAGTCAACAAATCCGCACTGGGCCAGCGTGGTTTGACTAAGGCCTAATCGCCCAAACTGTTAGGGTAGGCTCGTGCCCCTCGGTGGGGACGTATATGAGCTGTGACCGGTCTCCCTAAACTCCCGATTAGAAAGCCAGTGCCGAGTCCATAGCGCCACCGATACTCTCATGACATATAGTATTATATATCAATTAGAAATAATTATCAATCCGGCTCGAAGAACTAGAACGGTCCTTCAAGCCGGATAGATAAGTAAAATCGTAAATATAATAAAAGGAAAAAGATGGAAGAGCAGCTCCATTATTTTAAAAGAACATAAAATGTAAATTTTTACAGCATCATCGTACTTCACGAAGCACGATCACCACCTTTTATCTTAAGATTTATAGCTCCACGGCGCTAGACCCACTTTTATTGCGATAATAAATTCTATAAGCAAATTACTTTTTTCAACCTATGCAAATAATAAAAAAGTTAATTTATGTCTGAAAACTGTCTCGCGACTTTATTGTGTTATCGTTAAATACATATATAGCACAACCGCTTATAGCATAGTACTCGTATATTTAAATATATCTATTGTGTATTCTTAATGATAAATTCTAACTCAACATATTATTTATATTATTTCATAATTAAAAACAACATATACAAAACAATCTATTACACATATTATATTCCTTGTATTTTCGTTATTCTTTATTATTTTAAATTATTTATATTGCAAATACATTGTTTCAATATTAACATAAAATCTATGTCAATTACCTCAATAGCATCATCATCATCATCACAACTCATATACGTCCCCACCGAGGGGCACGATTACCCTTATAATAACTAGTTATGTTAGGGCGATTAGGCCTTAGTCGAACCACGCTGGCCCAGTGCGGATTGGTTGACTTCACATACACCTTTGAATTACTTCGCAGGTGTATGCAGGTTTCCTCACGATGTTTTCATTCACCCGTTTCAGTAAGAGCGACAGATAAATGTACATATGAAATTCGTGAAACGAAAAACACAATGGTACATGGCAGGATCGATCGCGGGCCTCCCGATTCTACTCGGAGCACAGACCAGTGCCGAAGCCACAGCGCCACCGACATCAATATATTAATTTATTTTCATAATATACTTAACCATAAAAAGGAGTAAATCAAAAAAATGATATTTCTTGAACAATTGCATTAGCTATTATTTAATTTGACATAAAAACATGATTTATATCTGGAATACTTTGTCAAGGTATTTCAGAAGACTAAAAATCACAATTTTTGATATATCAACCTTGACGTGCCATACCGTTTTCCCCAAGCTCACATAGCGCTAGTACCTTCCTTTTATACGAGGTTTAGGTACACGAAGGTAATATAACTTTCTTATCTCAAAACTCAAGCGTCATCGGAAATTCCTATCACCTTTTACCCATTTAGCCAAACACGTAAAAACTTTCTGAACAACTTTTTTGTATACTTTATTCTTACACAGTTAATGTCGGTGAAAACTATTTCACTTTTAAAAATTTTAGGAGATCAAATGGAATTGTATTCCAAAATATTGGCATAATATTCAAACACAAATTGACTATTAGCCATAATAAGACTTTATTATGACCATGCAGACAAATGGATATTATATAAATGATAATGGAATTGTATATTTAATTAATTTGTCTCGTGGAATTAAAGTTTGCAAAAAAGTCATAACAACTGACTAACTAGGTTGGTAGGTCAATCAGTTTACAACCTCCTTTTAACCGACCAGCATTTATTTTCGTATAATGATACTTCAGTGTCAAAATATATTGTAATCTTAATGATACTTCAATTACACATCCTTAATTCAAGACTCTTTCTGTGTAATCCCAATAAAATTCTGTCACACAACGCAATAAAATTTAATCAAACCAGTTGATCCATTCTCAAGAAATGCGCGCACTTGCATCACAATCATATAAAACAAAATACTTGTGAATATTTCAAAGGAAAATGAACTGATAAAATAATTATTTTCGAGAATGTTTATTATGTCAGTATAACATATATACTGACATAAATAAAAACTTGATCAAAATACGCCACAGTCTATTAAAAAAATAGCACGAAGTCAATATCAAACTGCTTTTTGTTACGATCTGTTCAGGATATCTTTTCTCTGGGTAAAAATTCTTTGAAATCAATCTAAACGAAGCTAGGTTTTGCTCTGCCTTACGCACTAGCCCCTGGGCATTCAATCGCCGTTCAATCACTATTCAATAAGCCGACACAAGTCACGTCATCAGCTAATGTAAGCAAAACCGCGCCGCGGCAGATTGGGGTGGGATTACACAAATCCCAAGAGTTGCTGCCTCCCTGTCTCGAGTTAGAGCCTTGTTACGGGACGCGAGCCCGCGATGTCAAGTAAACATTTTCTTTAGTTTACAGCGAGATTTTCGTGTTTATGCAATGTGTGACTTTGTTTATCAGGATACATCCTGTGTTTTTTATTGATAACCAACGCTAAATATTAAGTCCGTTCAACACTACTTACTTTCAATTCCTAACGTACAGCCCGTGCCATAAACTCATGTATATCAGCGAACTTCCTCGCGCCAAACAAATCACGGTATGAGGATTAGAATACATTATGCGATTCTATTCCTCGGTGAATAATATTGTCGTTTAGCCATTTTAAGTAAGCATTTGAAGTTCGATTGTATGTTAATGTTTGTTGGATTGTTATGCTGGTAAATAAACATGTTTGGCTTTCAATTAGTAGGAGCTGTTAACCCTATGGTAATAAAAATGCTAGTATGATTTAACAATATTTTTTGAGCATATTAAATTGACTTCAAAAAAGAAAGAGGTTCTCAATTCGATTATATTTTTTTTGTGTGTATACCTATGATACGCGACTTCTACGCTAATTGTGGAATGATTTTAAAAATTCTTTTTGAATTCCAAAGAGTACTCCTGAGATGCTCCCGTTGTAACCAAGTCAAGATCTCATGATGGGATCCTAGAGACACGCTAGCCGTCTAGCGAATGGCGGGTACAGTGCGGTCACGCATTTCCCCCGAGATAAAAAAGGTTAATCGAGGGAACTCTCAAATTTTAGAGACACGTACCACATTTTTTTATATATTGTATAAGCTAAAGCTATTCAGGTATTTGCGTCTGGTAGTTATCATCTCATTATGCTGAGCTGATAATGGAAGTTCCTCTAGAATTAGAAGTTAGGTGGTAGTTCTTTTAATATTATGATCAAGTATTCAAAACACTAAAGGTTGAAAATATTAGAATACACAAAACATCTCATTTTTATACTGAAATTCTTAAAAATTAGTTAAAATTTGACACCGACTTCAAAATGTTGTGTACATAAATTGATATTCTCATATTACTTTTGACTTTTAAGTGTTTTTAAAGTCTGTATTTATTTGTTTTTAAATGTTTTTATTTTAATTTTTTGGCGAATTTAATACCATTCATCTCATTAAAACAAATTTATTTTCTTTAAGACTTTTTACCTACAGTGGAGAAAAGTCTTAGTTGACCTCGTTAGGAATAAGGAGGATAAAATACACAATTTTTCCGAATTACAATTAATATATTTCATTTTACTCACTTTTATTTGTATTGTCATCTTATACCATTTCGGTGCTTGTAAATCGTTTTGTTTCTTTACTATGTAAATAGCTAATGCTTCCGCAACTTTGTGCAATGAAAAACTTTGTTTATGGCATTAAAAGTAAGTAGTCTATATGGAACAAACGAAAAAAATAACAGAGCTAAAGAAAGTATCCAGATCAGTAATTAGAAGATATCTGTTTTAGACTCTTTGAAATAAGCTTTTTAAGCGCGAAAACTTTTTCAATCTTCAAAAACGTGGTAAAAATATATTTCGTTATCTAGTTATGAAACTAAAACAATACCGTTAAAGCAAAATCTGGAAAAAAATAATAAGCTAGTTAAAAAGTTTACTTTCAAGATTCTTCGGTAAGAAATGGAATTAGTTAAAGTAGAAGGTTTTGCTTTTTTATATTTATCTTATATTTGACTTTTTCCAGCATAACTTTGAACACGCGCTTGCAGAAATAAATTATTACAATTCAGTACGTTCTTGTAACATTCCCTTCCCTTTCTACCACACAGGTAAGGGTCGATCTCAGGCTGTCTAGATAGCATTAAGACTACACCACGCTAACAATTTATCATAAAGGTTGCAAGTTAAAACATGAACGTTTAAAAGACACCATTCGCGTTGAGCATGTATAATTAAAATATATACACACTTCGGAATGTCTATATTATTAAATAAGAACAAAAAGATTTCCTTTCAGGCTCTATTATGGAAATCGAAAGATCCATAAAAACTCATATTGAATTGGTTCCGAATATCGCCGTCTCCGTTTCATAGCTTTACATCCGGAGAATGCCTTTTCAGCCCAAATGGAATGGGCTTCGGAGATTCGACGTCATTATACTATTTCTCTTTAGCTAGTTTTCATCGAACGCCCATAGAAGTAGTCAATGCGCCTCGTAATATCAAAGTGGTTTTATTACAACTGTGTTATCCATAAAGTAGGCAATATCCACTACAAAGCGGCCATTCAGCTGGTATCTGGTCATTTATAGCGAGAGACGAAACACGGTTTTTTAGTGCGGTGCAAGGAGATATTTTGTCGACATGTAGCTTGATATGGGACCACAATTGAGAGTAAATATTATGATTGGAGAAGCATTCCTAATTGGGATGATGACTGAATTCTACCGTATAATATACCGTAGAAAAAGATGCAATCATGTGAAATTAGAATTTAAATCGGCTTAATAATACATAAGATACAAGCATTTTAAGCTGTTAATTTGGAAACGATTAGACGGAGAGATCCGACATGAACCGTGACGTCATTGTTTAGTACGGCCATATAAAATCCATTTCAATTGCCGTTTTGCTAGAAAAAGATGGAAAAAAATCTTTATTACCTTATATCTTGGTTGTTTTTATAGTTATTCGAAAACCGATTTTTTCTTTCTGTTTATTATATGAATGAGCTTCTATTAAAGCAAAATTTGTTTTTTAATTCATCTAGCCTATTAAAAAAGGAATTAGTAACCGCCTCCGTGGTCTTGTGGTTGACATCCGGTATTAATCTGGAGGTCCGGGTCTCGTTGCCCCTAGCAGGTAGAAGTTTTTTAGCTTGGTACCACCAACCAAGGTAGGGCTTCTGAGCCCGCATCGTCTGAGTACCACCGTCTTACCTAAGTTTATCGCCATTATAACAATATTAATAACGTTATTATGTCCCGACTATTAGAGGTAAGGTAGTCAGTTGCTTAGCTGTTGACAAGTCCAGCTTAAACTCGCTTCTATCTTCGGCCTTATCGTCACTTACCATCAGATGAGATGAAAGCCAAGAACTTACCTGTTGTGTGTAAAAAAACTACCACGGGTCCAAACCCATTAAAATAACTCGGGCATAAAAAAATAAATCACCACACAACAAAGCTTATTCTTCTTATTTTAGTAGCTTTAAGAGGAAATCGTACGGGCCGTTTTTCCATACATACGTAGTCCCCTGTTTCCTTCCTGGATAATGGCACTAGTTGGCAATTAATCAATGGCCACTATAAGCATGTTCCCATGTTTTCCTTTTTTGATTGAGTTAATTATAAAAGGAAATTTTAATCCTTCAAAAACTTAAAAAATCGACCTAATTTTCTGCTGTATTTAAACGTCCAGCGCACAAATTGTAGATTTTATAATAAAAGCAAAACAGAAGCACAGAAAAAGCCTGGCTTTAATTTTTAACGCAAAAAATAATTAAATCGGTGAATTTTTCGCGGAGAAAACAGGGGACTACGAAACCTATATTTTGTGTACTTTCCATATGTATTTTCGATCCCAGCTGCAGTTGTCCCTATCGCGCTCAGTTTAACTGTTCGGACACAGCGCGATAGCAATAAATTTTACAAATACCTATTTTTGAATTGTCTCGACCTCGGTGTTTCCTCAATGGAAACAAAAACACTATCAAGGTCACGTTTTGACAAATGAATAACATGCAGAAAGACAGGTAGAATTATCGCTACATACGTGTAGCAAGAAATTTTACGGTTACTTTTAATTACGTAATTTTTTGGTGTAACATAACCTATCACTGAATTTGTATGAACAGCAATTTTGATGCAACCGGCTGTTATTGTCTAAATTTCTTTGACATAAAAAACTGTCAATATACGAGTAAAAGAAAAAAAATCAGAATAAATCAATGTTAACCACTATAATGACGATTCACCGAATTGTAATTTTAACATATTTTTTTACGCAGAAAACAACTAAGTCATTATATAAAAAAAGTAAGTGTCGCAGCCCTAGCTGGTGCCGCAGTGTCGAAAGGGTGCAGCGTTGACATCTGACTCGCGACGGGTCATTGACTCCACTGTCGACAGCTTCTGACTCCGCACTTCGCTTGCATACTTTATCGCCTGAACCCTATAAGGTCACTTTGACTTAATTAAAGTCTAAATATTGCGAGGTATCTACTCACTTGAAGCTATTATTAGGCGTGTATTGGATTGCCTTTGTATTTCTAATTACAAAACAAATTTTGCGGCCTAAATTTTTTTCTCATAATTTTCACTCGTCCCAAAATGTGTTTAGACTATTTTCATTAAGCCTGACGTCTGCAACGGCTTGGCAACATCCCGGCCCCTTGTACAGAATTTCACAAATTATTTACAGAGCTCAAAAACTTCCAAGCCAAGGGCATTCCACAAGCAAACACAACTTTTACCACTCCGTCTTTTCCGTGGTAAAGAGCAGGTTAGTCGTCTACCTTCAAATTCACTAACTAGCATCCTGATTGCTTGTATTGTACGATAAAATGCAGTTTAATTCATGACAATCGTCGAATTTGTCTTGTGTTGTACTTTGACTTAGTATGGGCAAATGGGAGTATGTACGGTAGTTGCACCACAATGCTACAGTCTGATTTTTAATTCGACGGAATTCTGACAGATGTCATCCATAGACAAGTCAGATATCAATAACCTTTTCTTTAAGCTTAGAATTTTTAAAATGTTTAACAACAAAAAATATAAAACAGAATAAGATCAAGTAATATTGTAAATACCCTTTGTTTTGTGAACTCAATGCACACTAGCTAGAATGTAAATTTTTAAGTGCCAAATGGAAATACAGAGAAAATAACATATTTCTCAAATAAAATTATTTATTAATCATCATCACTTATATATCATCATTGTCGTCATCATCATCAACTCGGATTATAAAAGAATCACACACATTATCCAGCAGATTATTAAGAGGGCACGTTTTATCCTCTTCTTTAATAATATGGTTTATGCATTCTTGCCATTTTTCAGCTGTGATATTATATGCCCTCTAATATTAATTGTTTCACTTTGCGCAACTCGGACCGCGGTGCATGACGCGGCGTAAATAGTTTTTTTAAATTTTAGATTTGACATCTTGTTATATTGGCTTAGAAGAAGCAAACATTTTACAAACAAAGAGGTTTTTCTAAAAAGGTTGACAGGCTATTGAACAGGGATCCCAGTAATAGAAAAATAATTTCCTTGACAATTATTGTAACTTCAATAATAGTAGGTGTATATTGGGCATTCTAAAACAGTTTTCATCAAAACACCGCAAACGAACGCAGTGAGATTTGAGCTACGCTTCGCTGCGCTCTAGCTCCGCAAATCTCACTGCGTTCGTTTACGGTGATTTGATGAAAACAGTTTAAGATTGCCCAATATACATTATATAGGGTTAAATGGAAAAGAAGATTTTTTATTTCATTTCATTTCATAATGTTTCTATTGTGTTGTGTTGTTTGACTGTAAACAGTATACTTTTGATTGATTGCGATTTACTAGACACATTTTCAAGGTTTTCTATCTCAGAATATTCAGGCATTCAACTAGGTAGCAGTGCAATAACAACAGAAATTAAACAGGTTGAGGTTTCGTAGCTTCAGGACTCAACTCTCGGATAAGTACCGTTCTACACTCTGCCTGCCATACAGTTTCAAAGCATTCCCACGAAATTCATTTATCAGCAATAAATTTATTGCACATTATTCATATATCCAGTTACGAGTGCTTACTCAAATAATAAGGCTTCTTTCACACGTTAATACTTTTATTTGTTTATTAAATTACTTCAATTAAATATATTCTTTATTATAAAACAAAGTATAAAATTGGTGATTTTTACAAAATATTTAAAAGGGCGGGCTAATCCCTGAAAGATGTGTTCCAGTCATCACACGAATAAAAAATAGAAAATAAATATTCCAATAATTTAAAAAATGAAAATATAAAAAATATTAAGAACATTTTAACTACCTACCTTGGCTGACTAAGGTCTTAACATCCTAATTAAATAGGGTAGTGCGGTGGGAACGTGTATGAGATGCTGCCGATGAATACCACCTATGTATTATTACAATAATTTTCATAAACTTCTATGGTTCTGTCCTCATGTCGTATCAATATCGTTATGCTATAAATACATTCGGTTCGCCTAATAGAACGATATACCTATTGTTTATCTGTTTTAAATAGTAGTATCGAAAAATGAAAATTAGAAATCGCATCCGTTATTATAAAGAAGACTTTTTAATTTGGAGATAATATTCGTTAGTAATTGTAAATATGTATGTACATGTATAATTTAAATAAATATAATAAACCCGAAATGAAAAAAAATTTGGAGCATGCAGCCTTACACGAGATTTCTGCATCAGCAGAATTAAACGGTTACCAACTATTTTGCTGTATATGCACAGTATTGTATTGCAAGTTTGTGGAAATAAACGACAAACAATTAATTTGCTGATTATTTCCGCGTCATATTGCACATTGGTAGAATTATGGGTAAATATCAAATTTTGCTAAATATCATGAAAGTCAGAGGTGCAAAACGTTATTAAGTTTTATATTTCGAGTATGGAACCGACTTTTTGAAAGTAAACTACCAAACTATAATCTTCCCTTAGATGTTGTGATGCTGAATAACGATCTACTACTACCTCGAAAATAAAAATCCAATACACGTAATTGCGTCAGTTCGTCGTTTTGTTTCTTTCTTGCTACGTAAGTACTTTTTTTTTATATAGCTGACGAAGTTCAGCCGATAATCGGACCGTTTTTGGATCATACGCAACTGCGGATCAAAAATTTTGTTGCAGACCTGAGAACTGCTCCACTCACACGTCCCGGGTACCATAGTACCCAGAGCGCTTCGCGTCTCCTTTGCCTAAAACGCGCGGTGTGATAAAAAAATCACGAAAAAAAATATATTTTCTCTAAATAAAGTGTCAGTTCTTTAGTGTTTGAAAAACGAACACTGACCATGGAAGTGGAAGTGAATGCATTAGGATTCTCGATAACGTATAGACATCATATCCGTGAATGCATATTTGTTTTCTTATAAATATTTTGTGTGGATATGATTTGGACGGAAATTAATAATTTTATGATTATATATATAATATTTTATAATATTACTTACTTAATTAACAATATAAAAATTAATGAGCATTCTTTTTTAGATTAGTCATGTTAAATAAAAATGATTATAAAGATAAGGTATAGGTTGAGAACCTCAGTAAAATTATTACTTGCATTGCACTTTTCTTATATAAAATCCGGAAAAACTGTAGTCACAGTACACTCCAGTGCTATCTCTGACCACTAACAGTGCTTCAGTACCTCCTCATCAAAAAATCTCAAGACCAAGACAGCTGAAAAATGTTCGTAAGTTTTTATACTTTATTGCTATACTTTATATCTATTCTTTAATTGTCTATAAGTGGTTGATCATCTTCATGCTTCAACAAATTGAGCCGTTGGACCAGGCTGTATATGACGTGACCTCTCCAAGTGCTGTCTTCACGAGGGACCATCAAGCCCAGCAGTGGCATGCTGATTGACTGATGATGATGATATTTTTTTTATCTTATGAATTGAAGATGTGAATCTTCAACTCGTTTTCTTGTAACCACTCTTAATACTAATATGACATTTACTATTTTCAGGTCGGATAGCAAGCAAAACAAAAGGTCAGCCAAGAAGAGCTGTGAATCTGACCTTTTCTTTGATACCGACGACGAAGACATCAGGTACTTTTATTGCTATATTTACATATATCTAAATTTCAAGTGTTTAATGTGTACAATAATCGTGTATCCTTTTTCTATCTCCCTAGTCCAAAGAAGAGAAGCAAGGCGATAAAGTGCCTATCGAAGGCGAAGAGTGCAGAAGTGAAGAATACATCGTCGTCCAATACTTCTGAGTGGTTGTTCGACTCAGAGTCGGACAGCGAGGTTTCGCGGCCGCCAAACCTGCCAAATAAGACCACCAGTATCCTGACACGCCGAGTACCTGGTGGTGTAACGCGTCGGACTGCACAGCTCGACGGCGACTTGCTAGTGGAGCTACGCCTCTACAACCAGAAGGAGGTATCTAATCTCAGCGGCCTTGACCGGTGCGAGCGCGCTATCGTTTGGGTACGCTTGCAAGGCGAAGCAGAATCTCCAGAATTTTACGCATTAAAAAAATTTGTAAAATTAGCTAAGGCAAAGTTTACCACAGAGGGGATATTTTATAAAGATAAAGTTAAAAAATAGGTTCTCTTTTGTTTCTCTCTGCGTAAATTATGTTTTAGCTGGTTTACTTATTGTTTATCGTTAGCAAACTCAAAGATTAGGTACTTACATACTTAAGCCTTTATTACTTTAACTTTGAGAATTTGTACTGTCCAAATCATAATGTCGAGGTCTACTTTCTGTTCAGTTTGTGACGTATCCGTAAATAACAAAGTTTTCTCTGCACATTTGAAAAGTATTTTACATAAGAACAACAGTTCGGTCGTTGATAGTGAGGGGGTTGAAAAAGTTCATAGCGCTTTTCGTAATCGTATAGCATCGTACCGTGTTCGATATCAAGATGAGGGTCATGATAGTGCGCGTGTTCGCCCGCCCGCCGAGTTTTTATGGCACTTGCGCTCTCGCGTACGCCTATTGCTCATAGCGAAAATTCAAGCTCACACTAATGTTAAAGCTAATTTTGAACTTTTCTGTGAATTCTTTCTGCTTAGTAAGTATGATTCGATTTCAATCAAGTCATTTGCAACGGAAAACTTCATCTTGCATCAAAACTTCAATTTTGAAGATATGTTTTCAAAAATTATTCACTTAATTTGTAAAAAAATTGAAGAATTTGAAGAAAGAGATAGTGGGTGGGCCTATTTACAAAGCCTATATCTAGAAGTAAATATAAACAAATATAACCCGTTAAGAGGCTCCAGTTTTATAGAATTACCAAAGTCCATAAAATGTAAACGAGCATGTATCAACATTCAAAATTCTGATAATTATTGTTTTTTATGGTGTGTCATGGCAGCACTATTTCCTATAAACAGAAACGCACATCGAACGTCAGCTTACCCACACTTTAAAAATGTACTCAATATCAAAAATATGATTTTTCCAGTTGGGTTTGCGGACATCAAAGTTTTTGAAAAGAATAATCCTCGC
Source organism: Schoenobius gigantellus (assembly GCA_963935595.1). Lineage (NCBI taxonomy): Eukaryota > Metazoa > Arthropoda > Insecta > Lepidoptera > Crambidae > Schoenobius > Schoenobius gigantellus. The sequence goes on from OZ012558.1 coordinate 14,265,676, forward strand.
ATAAGTATTAATATTTACGGCATTCAAAAGAATGGTAACATTGTTGGACCTTTATACAAAAGCGAGATTCGCAAAGATCATCACATTAATATGCTTTTCCTGGAAAACAGAAAACGCACCCATTACTGTCTTATTAAAGATTTATCTAAATTACTCCGTCTTCAATTAACTAAACATCATTCTAAAATATATTTATGCGAGGATTGTATGATATTCTTTGATAGTAATGATAAACTGAAAGCTCATGTTTGTGGTGGTGTATCGACAATATTACCCGGTGATGGAACACGAATTCAATTTAATCATTACGAGCGAATGCATGACATGCCCTTCGTCTTATACGCAGATTTTGAATCATTATTAAAACCAACTGAACTCGATTCTGGATCAGGCTGTACAAAGATATTGCAAAAACACGTACCATCAGCATTTGCTTATTACGTTGTGTGTTCTTATGATAAGTCGCGTAATAAATATGTATCTTATCGAGGTCCAGCCTGTGTAGAAAAGTTTTTAGAAAGTCTATTATTGGATATAACCGATATTTATAACGTTTTGCAGTCGCCAGTGGCTATTTGTTTAACAAATGAAGACAAAGCGAACTTTGCTCGGGCTACAAATTGTTTTCTTTGTGATAAAATATTGTTTGACGATAAAGTTAAAGATCATTGCCATCTTACAGGACGGTATCGTGGTGCAGCTCATTCTTATTGCAATATTAGATATTGTTTGCCTAAGTTTGTTCCTATATTTTTTCATAATTTAGCGGGTTATGACAGTCATCTTTTTATACGACAGTTGGGAAAACTATCAGGAAAAATACAAGTAATAGCAAAAAATAAGGAAAACTACATATCTTTTACAAAATTTTTTCAAATTAATGATAAAGATATCATACCTGTTCGATTTGTTGATTCTTTTAAATTTTTAGGCACAAGTCTAGAGAAACTTGTCGCAAACTTAAAAAATGACGACTTTAAACATCTGCGGCGTTATTTTCCTTCTCGTGAGCATTTTGCTTTAATAAAACGAAAAGGGGTGTATCCATATGAATACATGACTACTTGGAGTTCATACGAAGAAAAAGTACTTCCGCCTCAGGAGTTCTTTTTCAGCAAATTACGCAATAGTAATATATCTAAAGTAGATTATGATCATGCAAAAAAAGTCTGGCAAACGTTTGAATTATCGAATCTCGGTGAATACACAGACTTGTATCTTAAGTCAGATGTTCTTTTATTAGCTGACGTTTTTGAAAGTTTTCGCCAGACATGTAAGATGAATTATAAATTAGATCCAGCCTTTTATGTTACAGCACCGAGTCTCAGTTTTGATGCCATGCTATTAAAAACAGATGTTAAATTAGAATTAATACACGACCTGGAAATAATAAGAATGATTTAAAAAAGGTATTCGCGGTGGAATATGTTTATGTTCGACAAGGTATTCAAAAGCCAATAACAAGTATTTAAAAACTTACGATCCAAGAAAAAGTAATAACTTTCTAATTTATATCGATTGTAATAATCTCTATGGATATGCAATGTGTGCTTATTTGCCTCATTCCAATTTTAAGTTATTGAATGACTTGGAAATCGCTGGAATAGATTTTATAAATGTGCCAACTAACGGAGACACTGGTTATATACTAGAAGTAGATTTAGAATACCCCGAACATTTGCATAATGATCATAACGATTTTCCATTCTGTGCTCAAAAATTTACTCCGCCAGGTTCTAAAACTTCAAAATTGATTCCAAATTTATACGATAAATATTTCTATGTCATACATTTTGCTCATCTGCAAACATGTATAAAACATGGTTTGTTGTTAAAAAAAATACATAGAGTTATTCAATTTAATCAGAGTCCTTATTTAAAGCAGTATATTGACATGAATACTGAATCACGAAAAAAAGCTAAATCTACATTTGAACAAGATTTCTTCAAACTTCTTAACAACAGTATATTTGGCAAGACGTTAGAAGACACAGAAAAGAGGGTTAATGTGAAATTAGTCAATAAGTGGAATGATGATAGTAACAAAACAAAGAAAAGTTTCTGTGCAGAGCAAATGATAGCTCGACCAAATTTTCACAGTGTTACAATTTTCACTGAAAACTTGGTAGCCATTCAAATGAAGCCTGAAACAATCACTTTGGATAAACCTATATACATTGGTTTTTCCGTTTTGGAAATATCTAAGAGTCACATGTTTGATTTTCATTATTCTATTATGAAGCCTTTTTATAAGGTTAACATTCTCTGATGTGTATGCAAGCGATGATGTAGACATAGCATTTGATAATTTTCATAATACGATGAGGTTATTTTATGATCTCTGTTTTCCAACAATAAGAATAAGAAAGAAATTGTATGCAGGGAACACACAATGGTTGACCAAAGGCTTAAAATGTTCATTGGTAAATAAGCGACGAATTTATTTAACATATAGACTCCAAGGTACAAATAAAACAATAAATAAGAGAAAATATAAAGTCTATAAAACTATTTTAAGAAAATGTATACACAAATCAAAACAATTACAATCAATTAAATATATTAATCGACAGAAAAATAAATGTAAGGCGGCTTGGGAGCTAATTAAGAATAATGTGAACGAAAATGTAAGCCAAAAGAAGGACATTGAAATAATACTAAAAGATAATATTAAATATGATAATCCATTAGACATAGCTGAATTATTTAATAAGTTTTTTATAAATCTGACAAATGCTGACAAAAATAATTCAACAAATGAAATTGACAAAATGAAATCAATAAAATTCACACCTGATACCATATTTTTACAACCAACGGATGAAAATGAAATATACAAAATCATTATGAATCTTAACAACACAAAGTCAGTAGGCTATGATAAAATAAGAACGGACATATTAAAGGAATGTAGTCACTGTTTATGTGCTCCTCTATCTCATATAATAAATTTGTCATTTACAAATGGCATATTTCCAAAAAGCTTAAAATTATCTATAATTAAACCTATATATAAGAAAGACGACCCTCAAGATATGAATAACTATCGTCCTATAACACTCATACCGGTCATTGCGAAAGTATTCGAAATGGCAATGTATAAGCGCCTTGTAAGCTTTTTTGATAAAAATGATATACTGGTTAGGGAACAATTTGGGTTCAGGAAGAACAGTTCAACAACATTAGCGAGTTTCCATCTAGTAAAAATTATAACTGAAAGTATAAATAATAGAATACCACTGACAGCACTATTCTTGGATATGAGTAAAGCTTTTGACTTGGTGAATCATAACATACTGCTTTATAAATTATATAGGTACGGCGTTAGAGGAAACGCATATAAATGGATTGAGAGTTATCTAAAAAATAGAAAGCAATGTACACAAATTACAAAAATTATAAATGGAAATAAAATTGTTAATGAATCACAATACGAATTTAATGGATGCGGTGTTCCGCAGGGAAGCATACTAGGCCCGTTCTTATTTCTTATAGATATAAATGATTTACCAGACTGTTTAAAACATGATTGCATATTATATGCTGATGATACAACAATAATCGTAAAAGAAGCAAATAGCTCAAATTTTGAAAATGACATTAGTAATGAGCTAACAAAAGTAACAAACTGGCTTAAAAATAATAATCTGAAAATGAATACGAATAAAACAAAAATTGTACAATTTCAATCATATAATAATAATAGAACTCCACTTAATATTATATGTAATGGTGATAAAATTGAAGAAGCTATACAGGCCAAATTTTTGGGTATAATGTTTGATAGGCATTTAAACTGGAAAGACCATATTCTTGCCATTTGTACTAGGCTGGATAAATTTGTTTATGCCCTAAGAAGGTTGCGACAAGTTGTATCTAAAGAGGCATCTCTAAAAGCATATCATGGCTACGTTTCATCTGTTCTTTCATATGGCCTGTTAATTTGGGGCAATTCTGTATTCGTAGACAAGGCGTTCAAAATTCAAAAGAAATGTGTTCGAGCTGTCTGTGGAGCGTGGCCCTTAGATAGTTGTAAGCCATTATTTAGTTCTTTAAGACTCTTACCATTGCCGTGCATGTACATTAAAGAGGTGTGTCTTTTTGTTAAAACAAATCCACATTATTTCCAACTAAACAAAGATGTTACTGGAAGACCTACAAGATATCCTTATAAGCTATATACACCCCAATGTAATCTAAATATGTATAAGAATAATGCATATTACATGGCAATCAAGATATATAATAAATTACCAAACAATTTGAAGGACCTACCGCTGACTATATTTAGAAAAAAAATTAACCAACTTTTGGCAGACAAGCTATACTATAGTATTAGTGAATATTTAAATGATTATTTTTAGAATTTAGATCACTACTCAGTATTTTATAATTGACATAATCTATTTGTTTCGAGTTATTTAATTACTTATGATTATTGACATTTAAATTATTTATGATTATTGACATTTAAATTAATTACGATTATTGACATTCACAAGTACCTATATTTTTATTTTATGACACAATATTTAATTAAAATCTGACAAAATGAGAATAATGACATTACTTAGCTGTTTTGATGTATTTCTATAAATGATAAATTATGTGAAAATGTCATTAAAGATTAAATAACAATTTATATTTGCATGCTTTTGAAATAAGCGGAATATGTGACACTTTATACACTTGAAGATCATGTTCATGAACACCATGTTCTAGCAAATAAATGATATTCTATTCTATTCTATTCTAAGGAAAAGTTAAAACTTTGTTATACGGATACTGATAGTTTTTTGTATTCAATAGAAAGTAAAGATTTTTATGCTGATTTAAAATCAAATTTTCTTCCCTATTTCGACACTAGTAATTATTCTGTAAATAACGTATACGACATTCCTAGTTGGAACAAAAAGGTGCCAGGTCTCTTTAAAGATGAGCTAGGAGGAAGTTTGATTTCGAAGTTTGTAGGATTAAGGTCCAAGTTATACTGTATTAAAACGGCAGAAGATGAATTAAAAAAAGCAAAAGGCATACAGAAGCAAGTATTAAAAGATGTACAATATAAAGATTATTACAAGGTATTAAATGAAAATACATTTTTGAAGAAAAAAAATATCATATTTAAATCTCTTAAGCACGAAATATTTACTCAAGAACAGAACAAAATAGCTTTGTCAGGTAATGACGATAAACGTATCATATTAAAAAACAAAATTTCTACTTTATCATGGGGTCACTGGGATAGTTTAGTTTAATATCATTAGTTTTTCTTTAGAAGCACCGTATTGTATAGTTTATTATTATTTTAATGGTAATCATGAATCAAATTGTAAGTTGAGAAATATGTTACCCCATCATCTATTTATTTATTTATTATATGGCTTAAGTAATGAATAAGTTAATAGAATAAAAACATACATGAAATTGTATAGTATGTACCGACACGGCACTTTATATTGTAAAGTTATTTAATTTTAATATTGTTATCCATCAGTTATTTGTTTAATAGTATTATACATTGTTTTTTAATGGTAAATAGGTAAATTAATTACCTAGTTTTAATCAAATACTTAATGTTGTATTGTAACGATGAAAATATATAACGTTATAAACCAGCTACCATGTTTTTTTTTATTTCATAATCCATAAAATATAAAACTATTAATAAAATAGCACACGCAATGAACAATTCGAAACTGGTTGGGACATGTTATTGCTGATTTAGGTATTCCAACTTATAGTTCATTAGTAATTTGTCCAATTGCGATTCCGTGCGAATGCTTTGTTGTTATGTCAGCATTATATTTACACTATAAATAGCTATTAAAGTCGAATGTTTTTAAAATTTGTTTCACACATAATTAATCAAGTGACAACTACGGTCACCCAAATACATCATGGTAAGTCGTATAAATTATTTTTCTTCAAACTCTTTTCTTGTGTAGTGGTTAGATCACTAGTTAATGTTTATTTGTATATTTGATTTAGTTGGAAGATAATGTTGTTGTTAAAACCTTATGGTTGTGATGCTGTTATCGTGATTCTCATATTCTATCGGTTCCGTATAAGATAGTCAGCCTCCTTGTGGATCCTAGATATACTCTTCTACCTCCGCCACTATATCAATCATTTCTTCGATGTGAAATTATTTTTGTTGCATAATAAATTAAATTTCAGAATACCCAAGAAATCTCGCAGTCGCTACTCATAAGCAAGGAGGCAACAGAAGATTATCCTCCTTGCTTTGAGCAAAATGCGCAAGATATGTTGGAGGGCTTCTCTGAAGAATTTCCACATTGGAATGCTAAAGATTCACCGCTGCATGCCAAGGTGGTTAAAAGTCTTTTTAATAAAAAGAAGCCCATGAAGAGGAGAAGCAAGTTACTGCAGAATACGAAGGGGAACGAACCTTCTTATTTAATTAAAACAATACCTACTAAAGGGCGGCGATTAATTAAATTAGAAATATTAGATCTGGAATCAACCAGCAATGATCCATTAATAAAAACACAATATGTGGTAACCGAGCATATTGATCCAATAATGGATCAAGCAGAAAATATTATAACTAATATCTCTAAGAAAATATGTGGTTACAGTTATAGTTTTTAAATAACTATTGCTGACCTAAAACATTTGTAGATGTATATTAAAATTCTCTAATGTGCTAGATGCGTACCTACTATCTTTAGTTACGTGTACACTCACGGAGATACATTATTTCAACAACATTATTCTTCTGAAAAATTATAGTAATGCTTATAAATTTTACTAACTAAGACTTATGTTATTTTAAATAGTTATGTTAGTTTAAGTCTTGTATTGTTTTCAATAAATATTATTTAAAAATAAAAAGACTTGTATGAAAATATTTGTTTTTATTTTAACACCTCTATAATGTAATCAAATATTTTGAAAAACATTCATTCAGAATTACCTCTATAAATAAATCTAAGATAAAATTTATTAGAATTCAAATACATAGTTTAAAATAATGGTAATAAAATTAAAAATATAGTTTTATTTATTAAAGAACGCAGTGTATTACTTTGTTAAAGTAGGGATGCAAGTAATTAAACAATGTTTATTTTTAAGCATCGATTCCTTACTCATATCATTTTTTATTGCACGATTCGAGAGGGGTGAGAGCTCTTTCTTCTCTCTCCATTCTTCTCGATGCTTTAACATTGTGTGTTCTAGACACGTCCAATAACTTAATATAATGAGTGGTAACAGTATCCAAATTCTTCTACTCCTTGCTATTGTTACCGCCGTCGAATGCTTAGTCTATATGGTGGAGTAAGTGCACTTACAAGTAAATATACTGCTAGTTCTCTTATTATTACGAACGCAAAGTGTTATATCCATTTTGTTAAAAGCCACGAATCAAAACGGACAAGTTGCTATGAAGTTCCTCAAACAAAAGGAAACGTTAAAATTAGATTATAATATCTGTCCTGCATCATTATGTGAAGCAAAGCGACATGGCAACTTATTGCCGAGCACTATACGATGTATTGTTTGTGGACCATCAAATTGCGGCAAGACAAACTTAGTAATAGGTTTGTTATTACATGAGAATGGTGCACGTTTTCGTAACTTATATGTATATTCTAAATCATTATACCAACCAAAATATGTGTTCTTAGAAAAAGTATTAGATTTAGTTGCAGACATATCTTATAGTAAATATAACCATAATAATGATATCATAAGCCCACACGAAGCTTTGCCAAACTCCATTATAATATTCGACGACGTAGCTTGTGAAAACCAAAATAGCATTCGGGATTATTTTGCTATGGGTCGACATAAGAATATTGATTGTTTTTACATTAACCAAACATACAGTAAAGTACCTAAACAACTTATAAGGGACAATTCTAACCTCATTATTTTATTTAAACAAGACGATGTAAATTTAAAACACGTTTACGATGAGCATGTAGGTTCAGATATGTCGTGGTCTCAGTTCCGTGAAATGTGCTCAACTATTTGGAATAAACCATTTAATTATGTTGTGATCAATAAAGACTGCGAAAGAAATAAAGGATGTTATAGGATGGCATTCGATACTTTTGTAGTAGTAGATTAATATACATAAGTTATTGTTTCATCAATACACAATCACTATTACTCTGGATTTTGCATTGAACGGAATCCTTGTCAAAATGGAAAAGCAACTTAAAAAACAAATTGTAAAAGCTGCAGCTGCTGTAAAAAGAAAGGTTGAAATGATAAAGGATATGAAAAATACAAATGATGCCACTCTGGAATCCATATTCAAACCTATAACCGATCCACTGAAACAAATAGCCATTAAGAACAATGAAATTTCTCATGAAGATGAGGATGAGTTTGAACATTATACAATAAAAAAAAATAAACATAATGACAGCGAGGCAACAAATTTTTCTGATGACGATTTTAATGAAGAAGAGGAACATCAGTTCTATAAAAAATTTAATTCCGAAAAAACCCTTGTCGTATCACCTTCTGACAACAATAATATGAGTGATGCTTCTTAATAGTTTATCGTGGTGTGCTTCACCCGACGCAAATATCCCTTTTGGAATAAAAAATGAACGAGGAAAACTTATGCTCGGCCAAACACGTGTTTTCGACGACGGAAAAATTATAAAAATTGGAAATCGAAGTTTAAACAAAACTCTTGGATTAAAAGAATTACTATTTGAAAAGACACCAAATTTGGATGTTATCACAGATGAAGATTTGCAAAATTATAAAGAGCTTCTAATAGAAACGAATGCACATAGGCGTAATTGTGATCCACGCAAGCCAATTAATAGTAACAAAGGGTTTAAGTACATGCATATTATTAAACCACTGTTTAAGTTCTCTAGAAATAAGTATGACAGCACAGAAAGTCTTACGGTAGGAAAAGGAATAAATCTTTTAAAAAGTGTAAAGAAAGATATAGATTACGTTTATTGGGATGATCCAAATGAATTAGTAGATCGATTGAAATTACTGTTTGCATCTCGTGATGCTGGCAATACCGGCTTAGATAATGAAATTATTGCAATTATAGAAGAGCTGTACGAAGCAGGCATCATTAAAAACACCAAATATAAGGAACCTAATTTTAAAAAACTGATCAGTAGTTATACAGCAAACACCGCATAGATACGGAAATGAATGTAGATAAATTTGGTCATCACGTTCATAAACGTTTACGATTAGAGGAATATATTGGAAATCTCAACGATACATTAGTGAAGTCAGAAACAGGTGAATATGATTTAAAATCATCAAGATTAAAAGGGCTTATATCGCCAGGCAATGATGACGAAGCCGCCAATAAAGCTTACGTGGATGAAAAGACACACGAACTAAGAACTAATATTTTAAGTGATGTAAATATTCGTTTAAATGATTTTGAAAGTTCAATACTTAATAAGCTAGCCACCTTGTTTTACACAAGGACAGAAATTGATCACATGCTTCAAGAGAAACCAGATAATAATGAGCAAACAAGACATAGTGAATGAGCTTCACAAAGCAGCAAGAAGGAATTTTTCCCGGCGATGTACGATCATAAAAGGAATAGATGATTTATGGCAAGCCGACCTCATAGATTTGCAAAAATATTCACAGTTTAATAAAGGGTATAAATATATTCTTATCGTAATTGACACTTTATCAAAATATGTATGGATCAGACCTTTAAAATCAAAAGCGAAAAATTATGTTACAGATGCAATGCAAAGTATTTTAACTACATCATTACGAAAACCTAAAAATTTACAAACTGATTTAGGCACAGAATTCTACAATGATAATTTTAAACAATTAATGAAAAAGTATAATATTAATCATTATTCAACATATTCTATTAAAAAAGCATCTATAGTAGAAAGAGTTATAAGAACAATTAAATCTCACCTTTACAAACTATTTAGTTTGAACGGAAATTACCAATGGTATAAAAATATTTTAAAGGACGTTGTAGAACACTACAATAACACTTTGCATAGAATAACAAAATTTAAGCCTGTGGAAGTTAACAAAGTAAATGAGCTTATAGTCAAAGGTTATATTATGAATTCTCAAAAGAATAAAACAAGTCGGGGATATACATTTCGTGTTGGTGATTATGTTCGCATAAGTAGATATAAAGCAGATTTTTACAAAGGCTATACGCCAAACTGGTCCACCGAAATATTTCGTATAGTAAAAGTTAATCACACTAACCCAACAACTTATCAAATAGAGGACAGACGCAATCAAAGAATCCTCGGCTCATTTTATGCATACGAGTTACAAAAAACTAAGTTTCCAGACCTATACCTCATTGAAAAGGTTATAAAAAGAAAAGGAAACAAATTGTTTGTAAAATGGTTAGGATTAAGTAATAGCGAAAATAGTTGGGTTGATAAGAATAAATTGGTTTTATGATATAAAATAGCTCAAGATATCTTTATTGATTCACTTTTTGTTTATCAATGAAGAAAGGAAGTGGTATCATAAACAGCTTAATAAATAAGATTCCGTTTGAGTTACATTTACCGGGCTACCAATATTGCGGACCCGGCACAAAGCTTCAGAAACGATTACTTAAGGGTCAGCGAGGAATTAATAAATTGGATAACGCTTGTATGCACCACGATATTGCTTACATAAACAACGACGCTAACGTAAGGCACAAAGCTGATCTAGATCTATTAAATATGGCTCAAAGAAGATTGAAATCAAAAGACGTTGGAAAGAAAGAAAAAATTGCTTCATGGATAGTAAAAAATGCTATGAAGGCCAAATTAAGAGCTGGTGCAGGTGCTCGGTCGTTTATGACGGCTGTGAAAAAACTCAAATCTAAATTAAAAAAAATAAAATCTAAAGACACAAATTCTACTATTAAATATGCGGTCGCCGCTGCAAAAAAACTATTTAGAAATAAAAATAAAATGAGTTTACCTCGTTGTATTCCTATTCCAAAATGTGGAGGACTGTTACCGTTAATTCCTATTTTCGCGGGATTATCAGCTTTAGGTTCACTGGCTGGTGGAGCAGCTGGCATAGCAAAAGCGGTTAATGATTCAAAAGCAGCTCAAAAAGCTCTTCAAGAATCGGAACGACATAATAAGATGATGGAGGCGGTTGCTCTCGGAAAAGGATTATATATTAGACCTTATAAAAAGGGTGCAGGTCTATATTTGAAACCCTCAAAAAACTAATAAAGCGGCTACCTAGGCGGGCATTAACTAATTGGGATATATTAGAACATGCTAGTGATATTCCATTTTTTCGTGGTGTTTTCATGAGGGATACGTTGCCCTCAAAACCTAGGAAGATAGAATGCGGTATTATAAATTTAGATACTTCAAATAACATTGGAACACATTGGGTAGCCTACGTGAAAGAAAATAAGTATGCTGAATATTTTGATAGTTTTGGTAATCTGAAACCTCCGTTAGAACTACTTGATTACTTAAGAAATGTTTCTTTAAATTATAACTATGAGCAATATCAAACATTTGACTCTGTTAATTGCGGCCACCTTTGTATAAAATTTTTAAAGGAGTATTGGAAAACACATTTATATAAAGCTTGAAATAAAATTCTTTATCAGTAGTAAAATGTCTTTCACTGTGTCTATAACTGGAAAAGGATCCTCTCTGATAACAAACGTGAGTAGTCTACTTTGGAATTAAGTGGATACTATGAGTGTGGATTGTTGTATTTTTCAACATTTAATTCTATACCCAACATAGATAAAAGAAATAATAAATTCTACTATGACGATAACGAAGTAATCGAAATACCTGAAGGAGCTTATGAACTTCAAGATATCTGTGATTATTTAAAGACATACATTAGAAATGCAATGTTAAAATTAACTTGTAATAATAATACTTTAAAAACTACAATTTTTTGTACTAAAGATGTTCATTTCAACAAAAGTGACTCACTTGGAAGGATTTTAGGTTTTGGTGGAGAAACAATAAAGGCATTAAAAAGGACCGAATCTCTGTATCCTGTCAGTATATTGCCAACAACCATTGTGCGCATCGAATGCGACGTAGTTAGTGGGTCATTCGTGAACGGATCTGCAAGTCATATTATTCACGAGTTTGTTCCTAACGTACCACCTGGTTATCGGATCATTGAAGTGCCGAAAAATCTAATATATTTTCCTGTAAATAAAAGTTCTATAAGTGCAATAACTATACAATTATTAGACGCCGAGAATAAACAAATCAATTTACGAGACGAAGAAGTACAACTGTATCTACATTTTCGTAAAAATGATAAATTTCAATAAAAATCATGACACAGCTTGCATTCAAGTTAGTACTAGAAGATCACCTCATAAAAGCACACCGCTTCACATAAAAAAGAAGCTCACCAAAAACAATAAGGAATTTTTGAAGTTGATTGGCTTGTTAAAATGAATATTTTAAATATATCTCAATCAACATCATACGACAATAGTATTGAAAGTTTCGAATATCATTCTTATAAACCGTACGTAACAAGTTTCAACAAGAATGATGAAATAAGAATACCTATTAATCAACAAGATCTATGTCTGTTACCCTCACTCAGCACTTTGTATATTGAGGGTAAAGCCAATGTTTATAATAGTTCGACTAAAGAAAAAATATCAAATGTGTATTTTATCAACAATCCAATACTATATTTATTTCAAGATATTCGATATGAGTTAAACGGAATAGAAATAGACAAAATAAAAAATGCTGGCATAACTACAACAATAAAATCGTACCTCTCGTTAAATGATAATGAATCTAAATGCTCACGTGTATGGGGATGGTCAACTTCTGGTACAAACAATCTTAACGGAGGAATTTTTTCGGCTTCTGTGCCGTTGAAGAAAATTTTAGGTTTTGCAGAAGATTATGAAAAAGTTATAATTAACTCCAAACATGAATTGGTGCTATTAAGAAGCAATACGAATCTCAATGCTTTGAAATTAAATGTCGGAGAGGTGGTCGAAGATATAACTATTAGCAAAGTTGTTTGGCGAGTTCCGCACGTTAAAGTATCAGATCGTGAAAGAATCAATTTGTTGAAACATCTAGAAAAGGACAGGCCTATTACACTAGCATTTCGAAATTGGGATTTGTATGAATATCCATTATTACCGAAGACACGTAAACACACTTGGTCTATCAAAACTTCGTCACAGATAGAGAAACCAAGATTCGTTATTATAGCCTTGCAAACCAATCGCAAACACAATGCGGAAATGTCAATGGCAGAGTTCGATCACTGCAATGTACGAGATGTAAAAGTATATTTAAATTCATCGTATTACCCTTATGAAGGATTGAATGTCAGTTTCTCAGAGGATAAATTTAATTTATTATACGAACAATATGCAAGATTCCAACAGTCTTATCATGGACGGCGACCAGAGCCGTTGATGAGCTTGAAGGAATTCAGAGACGTTGCCCCATTATTTGTTATTGATTGTTCTCACCAACAAGAAATGATAAAGGGATCAATCGATGTCAGAGTGGAGATTGAAACAGACCAAGAAATCCCGGATCAGACAGCAGCATATTGCTTGATTTTAAATGACTGCATTTTTGAGTACAAACCTCTGAGCAATATTGTGAAGAAAATATCTTAACTAAATAAAGTGCAATCAAAAGGTATTTGAAAGAACAAACTTCAACTTTATGTTAAACAGTGGAATACAACGAAACAATGAGTGCTGATAAGAGTTCGATACTTTTTGTTGATGTTCAAGGATTCAAAGACTGCAAAAATAATTTTATTATTAAGGAATTTGCGTTAGCCACAAAAGAGTTTACGCAAGTCTTTTTAATAAAACCTCCATATTCGTATCTAAAATTATCTGCCGAAGAAAAAAGAGCAGTCAATTGGATTGAACGCAACAGAGGAATATACTGGAGTCAAGGCAATATAGATTTCAGAGAATTTAAGAGATTAATTATTCCAATTTTAAAGGACCAAACCATAATAATGAAAGGTGTTGAAAAGCAAAAATGGATTAAAGATTTGTGTTCTGACTGCTTTTTGATAAATGTTGAAGGCAAAGGTTGTCCTAATTTTGCAACATTGCGCAATAGTTATGCTAAAGGTGGAGCTAACTTCAATTGTATAACTCATAAAAAAGAGTGCGCTCTAAGGAATGTTTTATTCATAAAAAAGTGGTACTTAAGCACATGTAATTTATGACTTCAGTAAATTGTACTTGAATGAAAATTTGTATTTAAAGTATTGTTCTAGTTTAGCTATGATGATATTTGTTACTTGCTTTATAATAAAAAAATATTTTTAACAAAAATTTCTGCGTTTTATTAATGAAAACAAATATGGTGATTCAATATACTCGCATAACTCTTTATTTATCAAAAATTACAATTTAATGGTATGAATAATTTAACCCTGTATAATGTATATTGGGCAATCTCAAACTGTTTTCATCAAATCACCGTAAACGAACGCAGTGAGATTTGCGGAGCGTAGCGGAGCTAGAGCGCAGCGAAGCGTAGCTCAAATCTCACTCCGTTCGTTTGCGGTGTTTTGATGAAAACTGTTTTAGAATGCCCAATATACACCTACTAATAATATTATATTAAACAATGTAATTACCATTTTAAAATTATCAGTAATTTTTTAAGTTTTAGTTTTTTTAATTGAAATTCAAGAAAGGTTTATTTTTTATTTTGCTAATGTGCTCTCTTTTTAGTGAGAATTTTTCAATGTTGGCAACACTTCTGAAATGTCACAATTTCGTCGAATAAAAATCAGACTATAGTAATAAATTAAGGCGTTTATGATGCGAGTACCTACCGGATTTCGCGCTGAACTTCTTTTAAAGGTGCACTTCTGGCCAAAGAAGTGGTGTATGTATATGGTACCTTTGTGGAAGAGTTCCTAACAACATGCAGCATATGCATGTAGTAGAGCATGGGCTCTATTTTTTAATCATTCGTCCGGCATCGAGCGCTTTTCAAGCGTCATCTGTGCTCGATTCCTATTGATTTTCGTTTTTCTTGCGATGAAAATCGATAGAACATTACGACGAAAATCAATATTGTTTTGATTTTTGTCAAAACAATATTGATCTTCGTCGAAACAAAACGAAATAAGTAGAAATCGAGCACGGAACGAAATAAGTAGAAATCGATTGATGCCGGAAAATGATTCAAAAATAGGGCCCCATGTCTACTACCTTTTGACGCATATAATTTAAAAATAAAGTTCTTAACTAATAAATTCGTTTCATAAAGTAATAAGCTATGTTTTCAACTTTGTTTTTAGGCAACGTAGGACAAGCTGCCTGATACAAAGGAATAAGTAAAATAAAAATTGAAAAAGTTGCTTTCCCATCACTCATTCAGACTACGATATTTCGTTCGGTTAGGTGAAGAGAACATGCCTACAAATAAAAACAGAGAGCCGCAACATATCAAAATTTTCCAACGGCAGAAGTCCTTGCGGACAGCTTCGCTAAGTTGCGTATGAAAATAACCCGTTTTCGTTGATTTCCCGCGGGGTCGAGTCGGGAGATTTTGTTTAAGTTGCGTCAGAAACGGGGAATTTGGCTCATTGATACCGTTGGACGTTGCGTGTCTCGCCAGAAGGTGAAGGTTGAGAGCTGAGCTTGTGAGCAATGTAATTACAACTGAAAAGTTTCTAGCTACTAAAAATTGCATGCTATCTCTTTCTTGCAAAACAGATGTTCGTATGTAATACATGACACGTGTACAATGAGATACAGTCTATGTGTGTTGAATTTGTGATAGTCATTCGTTGTAGCCAAGAATATAAAATACAACACTAGAGATTGCCGTGCCTAACATCTCTCGAGGCAAAAAAATTGATGATGGATAACCTAATAATGTCGATGTGATGGGAAACAAATCGAAGTCTATTACTAAATAAAAGATCTTAGTTGGCAACTGAAATCAGCTTAAAGGGCCATTATAGGACTGACTACAAAACCAATCATCAATCAATTGTCTAAGTATAAACTCATATAAAAAAATAATTGGTCAAAACGTTTCAATGCCCATTTAAACGCTACCCTTGGCGTTTGCCCAGACATTTAACTTCTCCCTTCACTCTGAATAAAACAATTGTGGCATTTTAATGCTATTTCGAGTAACGGCTATTCCAAGTTCTTAATTTCCAAGTTCACCAGTTAAACACAAGAAATAAAAATAAACTAGCCGTTCCAACGTACAGGCTCCAAAAACTAGAGGCTCATTTATGGGGAAATGTATAACTTTTAACAACAAGGTTCCATAAAGTGTAACTGACTTGCCTTTTCATAAGTTTAAAGCGCATGTAAAAGAGACTCTAATGAGTAAAGGATATTAAGTAAAGTCAACGATTATTTAAATGATGCCAATGCCTGGTGTTAATTTTTAGAGACCTTTGGAGTTACTTGCCTGTTCTTCACGAGAAGGCTCTCCGAATTTTTGAACAGGTGTAGAGTCAACTTTTTTTTTCATTCCTACTTGTATTTGCAGACATCTTGAGTATATTCAGGATGTATGCACATACAAGGTTAACAATTATGTTTCCTTTAAATTAGAATGTTTTACTTTGTTTTGACGTCAATAAGTGCCTGTAAAGGGCTATGTTGAATAATAATATTTTTGAATTTGAATTGAAATTTGCACTTGGGAACGCTATGTTATGTCGAATTCTGCGCGGTAGCTGGCCTACCGACTAAAACCCAACAATGCCCGTCACATACGCCTGGGAGCGAGCACATCCAGTACATCGCCACCGCATCCTCCCCTTATCGGACTAAGAGGGTGCTCTCGAGGAGGTACGCGTCGCTACCGGACAAGGTCAAGGAACCCTTTCGGACACTTTCACGACCTCGTCAGCGTCTGTTCGCCTACGGCGAGACCTAGACAACGACGCTCCTTTTTTTTTTCTCGGGGGGAAATGCGTAACCGCACCGTACCCGCCGTTGGCTAGACGGCGAGCGTGTGTGGGGCTCTCCCGGCAGAGTGCCAGGCTTACCCACTAAAACCCCCCGGTGTTCTCCCTGCCCTTAGGGGCGAGCTAGGTAAGATCCACAATGCGACTAGGTATCATTAGAAGCATTGAAGACTAACGGTGACCTGTGTTATTCAAGACTCTGGTTTCCCAGGCCTGCATCCCGCTGGTCACCATCAGGAGGAAGGAGGCGAGAGAACTGTTGCCTCCAACGACCTGGCCTCCAGCGACGGCACGGATATGCCAGAGGGTCATCTTCCACGGCTCGTTCCGCCATCTCCTTTTGAGCGAAGACCTCCACACAAAAGGAGTTTCTCGCGTCCTAAGCCTCCTCACTCCTAACTATCCTTAAGATGAGGCACTGGAGAGAAAGGTCGGGGCCAACGCACGAAGTCAGTGGTTACACTGGAAAGAGAAGGCAGCACATTCCTCGATGGTGTGCTGTGCTGAGTCCTCAGTAGCGCCATAATGGTGTCACTGAGTGGCCCAATCTGGTGCAGGTAACGACTGCTGGCTTTAAAAACCTATGCTCTACGTGCAGTCCTTGTGCAGTCTTTAGTAGTGTACATAAGGTTCATGGTTGTGACGACGATGTTTTTCTTTTCTCGCAGATTCTAAAGTTCGAGTAAAGTTAGAGCAAAAACTACGGCTTTCTACCTTTACCACGTTTAAAAAAATAGAGGTTCCTATCTGGCCCGTCGATTAAGCCCCTGCTCCTCGGAAATGTATTTGCCTTGTTCCATGGAGTATTGCCTGAACATATAATTTATTCCAACTTTTTTGTAAGGAACAGTCATGGACATATGTATTAGCTCAGAAGAATAACCATATAAAGTAAGTTTTAGTTATTGTTCTGAGCGTATTAGGATGTTTATGGTTTGCTACATGATTTCTACGTGTTTGCTACCTCAGAACAATATATGCTTTACTTATTCTTCTGAGTTTGCTACCATGGACTTATAATCAAAACGGCTACACTCAATTGACGTTAAACGTCCTACGCTTTGACAATTGCTATGACCACAGAACACAGAAAGAGGTATGACAGTTGGATATTAATATCCTAGAGCGCATACATAATTTATTTTTCTATTATGTTATTGTTTAGCACGTATTAATTCAAAGCTTTACGTATTCAATCTTGCATTATTCCAGCTAGAAAAGTAGTGATAAATAAAAATAACTTGTAAGTTTTAGCGTTTTTTTCATGTGCAATTCGTCTCTGTTCTGACATCAATTGTCTTGTCCATGCAAATTAATTAGTAATATGATAAAAGCTTCCGATATTTATTAAGAAGTGATGAACTATCGGTAATTAATAGAATGAAGTGTTGTGTATTTTGTGAAAATATTTTCTTTTCAACCTCGAAGAGGACCACACAGCCAACTACGGAAGGATCTCTGTTGTGTAACTGTGGTATTATTCTGATTTTATCCTATTTAATGTGGTTATTAAACTTATAACATAATGTATTTCAATAACTAAATAATTTATATACTAACCGACTTCAGATAAGGAGGAGGTCCTCAATAGCACGCGTATGTTTTTTCTTGTTTATAAGTTACGCGATTACTCCACCAATTATGGACCGATTTTCATTCTCACCAATTTATTATAGGCTATATTTATAGGCACGTTCAACGTGTTTCGTATTTTTTCCGAAGTTATCGAGGTATTTACGTCTGATAGTCATGAGCCGATTAATTGAAGTCGGTGCCATGCGATGATCTCCTAGAAAGTCTTAAAATTGGCACCAAAAATATAAAAGGGTGATGTGCGTATTCTAATGGTTTTTTTTTCGATTTTTAAGTGTTTTTAAAGTCCGTTTTCTGTCAAAAAAATAATTGATATACTGTTAATAAATGTGATTCAGTTGGAGACAAATATGTTTGGGTAGCAGCAGACGCTCGCCCATCCAGCTGCCGGCCGAGGCCATTCGTCCAGTGTTGAAGAGTGGGTTGGGCGCCGGCGAGGCAGCCTCACCTACCGAATGGTGCAGATGATGACCGGGCACGGGTGCTTCGGACATTATCTGCATCATGTCGCAGGGAGGGAGCGGACGCCGCAGTGTCACCATTGTGGCGCTCCCGACGACACGGCCGGGCACACCCTCTCGGAGTGCCCGGCCTGGCGACCCCAGCGCGATGCATTAGCCCTCGCGCTGGGCCTAGGTAGGGGTACGCCCGTCACGCTGGCCAGCATCGCACGGGAGATGCTGACCAGCGCGGCGGCGTGGGAGGCTGTCGCCTCCTTCTGTGAGGATGTTATCTCGCAGAAGGAGGCTGCGGAGCGGGCGCGAGAGGATGACCCTCTCGCCGCACCGCTCCGGCGCAGGCGGTTGGGGAGGAGGAGGCGTGCGTTCCTCAACGCGCGCCAGCTCCCCTAGCAAGCTGGGGAATGAAACGGCTCGGCCGGATGACTACCGGCCGAAAGATACTTTTCACCCCTAGCTTGGCCGTCTGGGGGGGTCGAATTTCTCAAGATACTTGTCGACCCCCCCCCGTAGAGGTAAGTCCTGGCGCGTGCGCCAGGCAACCCTCCAGGGGGCACAATCGGGGAATGGCTAACGCCGATCCCGATTGTGTCTCTACGGAGGTAGAAGTATCTAGAGGGTTTTTACCCGGTAGTGGGTCTTCTACCTGAGTCCAGCATATCCTTGGGGTGGCCTAGTCAGCTCAATTCCCTTGTCGAATACCGTAAAAATTGTATTTTCCCTCTTGTAAAAAAAAGGATGATTTTTACTAATTACTATTTATTATTCCTTTAACTTATTGAGGTCTTTTTTTACTTATAAGTTTAAAACCGAATGTTTCTATGTGAATATAATATTTATTTATATATTTATTTATGCCCTGTACAAGATTTTAAATGCCGTTCCCATTAAAAGCCTATTTTTCTCAATTTCACTCCTACAAATTGTTGACTTTTAATTTATATAACTAATAAGTTTTTCTATTCGCTTGTTTCAGGTAATCTACATTGGTATTTCATAAAGGTTAACAACGGACATCGCCAGTACCTGCAGGATATTCATTTATAATGTTAAGTAATACACAAGTATTATTCATCTCAAAGTAGGGAAATAAATAAAACAACGGACTGAAAGTATTATCATTATTAACGAACATAAATCAGAAAGTACTTACTTACTTATGCCAAAATAAATTTTTGTTCCAACATAATACATGAAAATATCAACAAGGCATTATTTTATTAACATACCAAGTTTTGGTAACATAGGTTTTTTTTGATTATAATTTGACAGACACTGAATCGTTAAAACAAGACTGTGCTTTACTGTCTTTTAAAAAGCAGCAAAATATGCATCTTCGGGGCCCTTTTAGATGAAACAACTATTTACCTATTTATCTATACAAATAAATAAAATTGAAGTGTTTGTTTGTAATGTCAAAATAACAAGTTTTTACTAAATGGGTATGAATGTACTCGTATATCGGGTACCAATAACAAAAACACATTTTAAACAATTTTTGTCTGTCTGTTTGTTCCCGCTAATCTCCGGAACGGCTGGACCGATTTTGACGGGACTTTCACTAATAGATAGTTAATTATATATGGTAAAACATAGGCTACTTTTTATCAAGATCTTAAAAAAATTGCCTACAAAAATCAAAATGCTGCCAAAAGTTACTATTCCACGCGGACGAAGTCGCGGGCTCAGCTAGTTAATTATATGTTCTGAGAATTCTGTCCAAAATCAACAAAATTCATTCACTAACAAGCAGAAAATCAGCAAAATACGACTGGTCAGTGGATAAGATTACGTAATTGGACATCTTTCCTACAACTAGCGACTTGTCGAGCAGCGGACATGTCGCTCAACAGCCGCTGATCTCTGACTTCTCCATATAACGACAACAGCTGCAGCTTTGATCAAACTGCAGATTAAATAACGTTTGATTATACAATATATAGCGTACAGTGTAGACATGTTAGTGCATAGTGTAAGCCTGTGAGTATACACAGTTTTTGCAGTTCCATAAAGTACAGTCGACCTGTTCAAATTTCAAGACCCTTTTGTAGAAAAAATCTCACAAAATGCACACGCCACATATGGCGATTGGGGGATGAGATTAGGCGTCGATGTGAGACGCCCCGCAAGTCCACACAGCGTCTGTAGCATCTTAGAAGACCACTATACGAGTCGCATTAATCGATTTGGATATCTCTCATGTAGTTGCTTGTAGTTTTTCAGGTAAAAAATCTAATAAGCCACGTTGACTATTGCGAATCGTATATTTTAAAATGTTGGATGGTGGCTCATGTTGATGTCACCAAGCTCGAGATTTTTGCTCAGGTTTTCATTATTTCTTATCACATGACACTAAAATAATGCTGGTACACACTTTGCTGTTACCACGACTTGACTACGGTGATGTATGTTTCCTGAATGTCGCTAAAGAGTTGCAGAATAAAATGGAACGTTCTGTATCTTGCCAAGTGACTCCCTACTAGCGTTACTAGATCGCTCGTCTCGTGCGCCGCTTTGCTCATACTTGCCTGCCAAAACTGGGATTTTGGGCGTCCCGCTCATGGTGATGGCGGGGTGCATTCCGAGGAGTTCGCAAAGTGGGATATCCCGCCAAAAGGAGGACATCTGGAAATACTACTCCCTACTCACTTTTTTGAACAATATCTTAAAGAATCTAAAAATTCCCACTACCCTCCTTTCCCGGCTCCATTACCTTTACCAAACCTTAGACATACTGTGTAACTAACACATCCCAACAGTCGAACTGTAAATCACAATATTTTGCAAATTTTCTTATTCCTTATTGCTTATTGTATTAAGATAGCTGCAGATATCCGTGAGAAAAATTGTGATCTTATTCAAGCTTTGATTGAAAGAGTACGATTTTATTGGCAGAGTATGTATATTTATCGAGAATATTATTTATTAATGTACTAGTGGGCCCGGCAGACGTTGTCCTGCCCGTCTACAGTCCCATTTATCGGGTCCAACTTGTACGTATAAACCTTCCCTGGACGTATTCAAATATACACCATTTTTTAAGTATTTTCCTTCCGTTTTCTAAAATCACTTTAACTATTGTATTAGTTGACCTATTATCAATAAAAATTTAATTTTTTATGTTACTCGGACATTTCATTTTGTCGAAAAGCTTTTTACTGAAGTTGTGCTCAACTGAAATAATATTTGTTGGAAGAATTATGTTTTCGAACACAATTACATCACTGTTTTATTTGCCATAAGTAGTTTCATTTCACCAAACAACTTTGAGCACAATACTTTAGATCCCCATTATTATAAGCATGCAAGCAAATATTACAATTTAACCGAAGGTAAACACTATAAGAGCGTCGGTGGCGCTGTGGACTCGGCACTTGCCTTCCAATCGGGAGGTCCGGGTTCGAGACCGCCATGTACCAATGTGTTTTTCGTTTTCGAATTTCATATGTACATTTTTCTGACGCTCCTACGGTGAAGGAAAACATCGTGAGGAAACCTGCATACATCTGCGAAGAAATTCAATGGTGTATGTGAAGTCGACCAATCCGCACTGGCCCAGCGTGGTTGACTAAGGCCTAATCACCCTAACATAGGGTAGGCTCGAACCCCTCGGTGGGGACGTATATGAGCTGTGATGATGATGAAACACTATAATAACTTAAAATAAAACGACTCTTGCTCCAAGCAGTTTTGAAAGAATTGTTTCCGAACTCCTAACAAACTATTTGCTTAGAAGTTATACCTTCCACTATCAACTCGTTGGACGACTCGATGAAACACGTTGGAAGCGCCCATGAAATTTAAAGTATTCCCTCGATTTTCTTTGGATCCCATCAGATTATGACTTGATGATAAATAGCCTTATGAGTATAACCGCATGATTACAAAAATTTCGAAGAAGGATTTTGAAATTTGGCCCACCACAAAAGGGCGGAGTAATCGGTGAACATACATAAAAAATAGAAACAGTAGAACAATTAGAACCTCCTCCTTTTTCGAAATCAGTTAAAAACGTCCGTTTATCGCTGCCGCATTCTCAAGGCTTGCAAACATTTTTACGCGGTTCGATTACAATGTTCGAGAGTTTTGCCAACACGTTACCTACTTTTAGCGCCATCAATTCAGTCCTAATCTGGCCTCATCAAGTGTGTTTATCAGCCGTTGATTGAATCCCGGTCGTTGCGACAATATTGACGGAGACCACTATAAGGGTTTAAGTGCACTCGACTCAGTACAATTTCTGTAGTGTGTCTGGCTCAGAAATTCCAAAGCAGTGTTTCGTAACACGAGTGTATTTGTAAATAGTATGCCTACTAGATGGCTGTCCCTTCTTCCAGCGTCAATCTGCACAATGGAACATTTTGGTTTGGAACACAGGACACAGAAAGTGGTTTCTGTGTTCTGTGGTACCGAATTTGTGTAGGTATGTCCGTTATAACACAAACAGTTTTGACTAAATGTAGAGTTTATGCATTTGTCTTATTTATATGTATCGAATTTTTAAAGATGTAATTAGATTTTAATACTTACTTAACTGCACTTTTGTTAGCGTTTTTACAGACTTCTATCACAAATCGTTTTAACTTGTTCTTTATTAATAAACTACTTAGCGACCCACCCGCGGCTTTGCGAGTGTGGATAATTTATATCAAACTGTGACCCGTCCGAAAAACCCGTGCGAAACCGGGGTGGGTCGCCAATGTTATCTACATATAAACCTTCCTCTTTAATCACTCTATCTGTTGCTGAAAACTGTAATAAATCCGTTGCGTACAGACAGCGGGAGCGACTTTTTATGTACCCTTGACAATATCTTGACGTTTTTTTAAGTTCCAATCTAAAATCGTTCAATTATTCATTCCATATTTATATTTGGAAATTTTCCATAAAATTTTGGATTCCATTGAAATTCCTTTTAATAAAATTACCCAATACTACAATATCTGAAGCAGAGAACGTAACTATGACGTTAAATGAAATATTTTTAATATGGATTTTGACGAAGATTGAAATATTCGACAGAAAATTAATAAGACGCGCTTTCAATTCTCTACTATTTGCAATTACTTTGTTACATATAAGTGTACGCTTTGGCTTTGTACAAAATTGTGATATGAAACTGCGTAGATGCGGCAACTGACGTTATATTAAATTGTATATCAACCTGTTTGCTAAAGTGAAACATGTTATTAATTTCTGCGGTAGGTTAGGTATTTGAGTCTCGCTGCACCAAATTTACAATTAGGCCTTTGTGGTGCATTGATTGCGATACGGAAGTCCGGGGTTCAATGTAATTGATAAAATTTTGCTGCTTGCTTTGACGGGACGGGAGAATATCTGAGCTCGGTTTGATACCCAGCTTCGAAGAAGATTGAGCAGAAGGTCGGTCAAAATTACTATATTGAAATGTTAAGTGCCTACTTACAGTTTTACGATAACGTACGGAACCGTGCGTAATGTGCCTTTTAAATTATGTATTGGTTGTCATCACCCTCCGTTATATCGTCTACGTCAAACGTTGCTTAATAAAAACTATTATACACTATGTAGCACATGTCACAGGGATGCAGAAACAGCAAGAGAGAAAAAAGTGAAAATGCGATACGTCAATATTACTATGGGAATCCAAATTCTCACATAAAAATTAATGCCATAATATTATTATATTGCTAACCTAGAAAAGCGGTTGTAGGGGATCGGATGGAGTTAAAACCTTTAGTCAGATTTACGATTTTTTTTTGCTTAATTTATTAAAAACTAGGCCCAATATGCATTATCTTTTGTTAGACAACCAAGTAGGCAAGCACGCATACTGTTCACCTGATGGTAAGCGGTACATGTGGCTCATGAGAGATTTGCAGTCACGGTACCCAGTAATTTCACTGACATACCCTTCAAACCGGAACACAACGATGCAAGCACTACTTCTTTGTGGCAGAATTATGCAAGACGGAGGTACCCAAGCAGGCGACCCTGGTACGGAGTCTCCCTCCGCTACAATGAGATCGAATGTGATTCGGTGGATATTATGGGTGCAGGGTTGTGGCGGTTGAATAAATCACCGTTTTCGGTTCAAAAAATATGATATTTGTAGCACACAAGTGGTACAATGATAGATCACACAAGACACATTATTTTGTTGCATAAGGGTAACGTGGTGTCGCCTTATAGTTTTAGATCGCTAGATACAGACTGACTTAAGAAGCCACTGATTAAGGTAAAGCGACGCGACATCTATTTCCCCGCAAAATAAATATCAATACCAGTTTTTTCACAATGAGGGGAAGTTCCCCTTTTGATGGGAATCTAGACTTCAGAGGGGAATAAAAGGGGGAACGGGCTAGAGAGGGAAAATCGAGGGGGAAAAATGATTAAATCATAATAAAACATTATATTTTATTCGACATTTTAAATAATGTATAATCTTATCTTTCTTGCTTCATTGGCTTCACTAGCTTTCATAAATTTCAAATGAGGTAAATCGAATTGGTTTTTCCATTAATTGTATTGTACCGAGGTTTTTCCCTGGTCGTTGTAAACCAAAGCAAACAAAGCAAGCAAGTACGCAATGGAAGGCCCATAGTTTCATATTCAAGTCTGTTTCGTTAATCGGTTTTGATATTCTTAATAGCACTAAACAGCCGTTCTACTGCTGCATTTGAAAAAGGTGACATAAAATTAAATATTTTATTTACCAATTTATTTTCGAAGGGCAAGAAAAGGGAACACATTTGAGGCGTGGAGGGGAGTGTAAACAATGATCAATACAGATTAAAAATATTATAGAATTGTAACAATACGATCGTATGAACACCTAAGTATGGGCGCGTCGCAAACAGAAGAGAAAATACAAGTTCTTGCTGTTAGGTGGTAGGGCTTCTGAGCCCGCATGGCTAGTAACCACCGTCTAATCTAAATTTGTCGCCATAATAACAATGCTAATAACATTGTTGTGTTCCAACAATTAAAGTAAGAGATAACCAGTTCCTCAGTTGTTGAGGAATCCAGGTGAAGCTCGCTTCTATTTTCGGCCTAATCGTCATTCACCATCAGATTAGATGAAGGCCAAGAACTTTCCTGTTGTGTATATAAAAAAACTCTCGCACCAAAGGTCCCTTACAAACTTATTCTAAGTATAAAAGTTTCAACTACATATTTACGGTTTTTGCTGTTACACGTTTTCCTCATATTTACTTGTAACACTCATTCATTTAGATTTTTTTTATGGAGGGCCCGGCAAATGACCTCCTCCCGCCTGATGTTAAGCGGTGAAGGAGGCCCAAATGAGTTGACAGATAGATTAGGGACGATATCCACTAACCTACCTGCCCACCCCTTGCCGGCCCAAGGATGTGTGCAAATAAAAGTAAAGTGAAAAAAAGCTGACTCTATACCTGTACCTACGGAAATTGGATGAGCCTTCTTAAGAAGAACTGGCAACATTTTTTCTGTTATCATTATTATAAACAACATCTTTTTTCCTAAGCTTTCGTATAAAAATCATGCAAAGAAAAAAAACCACAGACCCTTTTAAAATTAAATCCTTTCGTTTCATTCGTAGTCACGATCAAATAAATGTAGTTGGCGATCAATTGGCGTTCAACACAAAAAATATCTCCTTGAAAAAAGAGAGCGAAACTTTTCCAATATTATTCAATTGTTTGTTTGTTGGCGGATAACAATATTTTTTTATTAATCACTCGCTTTTATGTATCGATCAAGTTTAATATAAACATATACGAACTAAGAAATGCATGCAAAAAAATGCATTCTATGCTAAGGTTGTGGGGATAATGAATAGGAGCGCATTCCAAGGAATTAACACCTATAGGTTTTTAGAAATAAGATATTAAAAATTACAAGGGACAATGTTTTTTTGGTTTTACAGGTGAAAATAATCGGTAATTAACACATTATATTATTATTGTGAGCTTGGTAAAAATATATTTGATCCTTTTCAAAAAAATCGACGGTTTACCTTTAATTGCTTGTTTAAATGTTGGTGAACTCCTTTTTAAAGCGAGGCGATCTAGGATCGGTAAAACCGTGCTATGCTCTTACCCGCATCAATGCTTACTTGAACACTTATTTTCGCCATTAGCTCCAGAAGAGGTCATTTTTACCCCTCCGGACTCACCGTACCCCTGGCACTACCCCTGGGAGTAGGGTGGGACTTAACCATCAATAAA
The DNA here is from genome assembly GCA_963935595.1 of Schoenobius gigantellus. NCBI lineage: Eukaryota > Metazoa > Arthropoda > Insecta > Lepidoptera > Crambidae > Schoenobius > Schoenobius gigantellus. Next base: position 14,292,836 of record OZ012558.1, read on the forward strand.
TAGAAGTAAAGTTTATTTATTAAGGACTCACCAACAGCATACACATTAAACATTACATCAAGTCCAATAAAAAAGTGATGTACACCTAATCTAAACTGATATTTATAACGTCAAAGTCTATAATAGGTAAGTACAGCATTCGAATGAAATTGTCACATTGCTTGAAGGTAAAAGTTTATCTTAAATGTCTGTGAGATAATTAATTTTATTATTTTAATAAATACAGATATTAAATAATAATTTTTTAATTAATAATGCCCAATACTTCTAGGTTTGTTTGGTTCTAGTACAGAACAATATGTGCCACAGACCTAACAGTAGGTGGGATTTTATGTCGGTCTTATACAGCGTGTTTATACTTGTGCAAATATAAAATTTGACAATTTAATATCTAAGTAACTAATGCCTATTAAAAACCCAAATGTACATGTATACAGGCAAACGAGCTTAATTAAAACATTGTGTTCCAAAAGGGACACGCCATTGTCGCGCTAATGAAAGCCAACAAAATGGCTGCATAGCCCTGCTTGTGACATGTTAATTTTAATCTAAAAGGTTAGCTATTTGCGGATGATCGCGGTTGCGAGGATGAGGTGACGCATTGTGGGTCGGCAGGCTAACGTGCGTTCCTATTTATAGGTTCTAACGAATTTTCCGAACCTGAGTTTAGTTATCACGTGCTAAGACACGTTTGGCAAAATGCTTAAGCTTCTTTCAGCGTCAATAATTGCTGTTGCTTATTTGACTTTAGAGGTAGGTCTTAATGGTGATTACTTTACCAAACCAACTTTACCCAAATGTATTTGAGATTATATGAACAAAGGAAAACATAGAAATACTGCTGCCAAAGCTTTTCTTAATCACCAAAGAAAGGTTTTGTCTCTATCGTGCTCAGCTTGGTCACGGTAATCTTTTATATATGGCGCTGTGGATTAGGCACTTGTTTCCAATCGGGAGGTCCGGGGTTTGAGACCGACTATACATAAACACATTGGTGTTTTTCGTTTTCGAATTTCATATGTACACATTTGTCTGACGCTCCTACGGTGAAGGAAAACATCGTGAGGCAATTTGCATACATCTACGAAGAAATTCAAAGGTCCTACACCTTTGAATTTCTACGTGAAGTCCACCAATCCGCACTGGGCCAGCGTGGTTGACTAAGACCTAGGCACCCTAACTTAGGGTAGGCTCGAGCCCCTCGGTGGGGACGTATATCAGCGGTTATGATGATATATAAAATCTCGTTTTACGGTGTTTGTCCGGGTTTGACTCCGGAACTAATTAACCGATTTTGATGAAATGTGGATTACTGTTTGTGATTTGGTCCAACTTAAAGGATAGATTTATCCCGATTAATAACTCCAGGCCAAACGATATATCGTTATGAACAGTCAAATAAGTTGGAATTTTCAGCTATTTTGAAGTTTTGAGTATGTTTTGGATATTAGTATTGTTATTTTGGGTATTGTTGATAAATAAATGTCGATAAAATTTAAAGAAAGCCGTTATATCCAACATATTATCCAATATATATACTGGAGGGAGACTCTGTACCAGGGTCGTCTGCTTAGGTACCTCCGTCTTAACTATTTCTGCCGCAAATCAGCAGTGCTTGCATTGCTGTATTCCGGTTTGAAGGGTAAGATATGGCAGTGAAATTACTGGGTACTGTGACTTTACATCTGGTGTCACAAGTTGGCAACGTACACTGTGGTCCTTGTGGGGATTGCAGTCGGGATTGAATCTCACAAGAGCCACATGTATTACAGGTGATTGTTACCACTTACCATCAAGTGGGCAGTTTGCTTGTTTGCCAACTTCTGCCATAAAAAAAAAATATTTTCATAGTTTATATCGATTTACCGTTTTATCATATCGTGTTTAGCAGATTGGCAAAATAGAAGATTTTGGAGAGTCGAAATCAAAATATTATTAATATTTATTTAAGTATATCATGGTAGGTATTTACATGAAATGATTATAATATTCTCCTTTATAGGTATGAATAAATAGATAGATACATACTCTCTATACATATTTTTTCATGAAGAATTGACTATTTATTGACAATGTCACTGTCCTATAAAAGCGAAGTAAAGAACTTGATTCTTTCAATATAATGACATATTATCCCGGAAGCGTAATATGAACGAACGAACGAGATATTCTCGAAATTTTAAGAGGACTTCAGTAGCCAATGGAAACAGAAAATTAGTAATGAAGCGCACAATTGTTATGGCGAAAAAAAAACCAAGGCGGTAGAGGGTTGGCGCAGAATTAACGCTATTATTTATATGTGTTTTTTTTAAAGGATATTTCAATTTTGATTTAAGTATTAACGAAGGATTTGAATATTACTCTTGAAAATTAGGTAACATTTTTATGACCATAGAGATATAAACAACACAGTCATTCCAATTGTTTTATCCTCTACAGTTTCGTGTTATTAGAATTCAATCATCATTACGAAAATGTAATATTTCTTACATTTTATATAAACAAAATGTAAAGAAATAGGTAGATACGGAACCCTAAAAATTTATAATACCTAATCTGACTGTCATAACTGTAACTAGTGTATAAGTTTTAGTGTATACTAACTCGGGTATAAACCCCATACCTGGCTAAACCGCCCTCCAGCAACTTCCGTTTCCGCCCCTATATAGAGGTACGAGCATTCAGAATCGGCGCTAGACATTCCCCGAACGCTCCCCCGAAGACAGGCCCAACGGTGAGCCAGCATTGCTGACCCAAGCGCTGGGGCTGCTCTTCGGAGGGGTCGCCAAGTGCCACAATGTGACCCCCCAGACGGGCAGGCCAGGGATGAAAACGTAATGTCACCCGACCGGTTGTCGGTCGGCCGGGCCATTTTTCATCCCTGGCTTGCTTATGGGAGTTAGTCCAAGAACGCGCGCCTCCTCTTACCCAACTGCCTGCGTCGGAGCGGTGCGGCGAGAGGATCGTCCTCCCGCGCCCGCTCCGCTGCCTCCTTCTGCGAGATCACATCATCACAGAAGGAGGCGACAGCCTCCCATGCCGTCGTGCCGGTCAGCACCTTGCATACGACGCATGTCAGCGCAATAGGCACACCCCTAGACCGGGCACTCCGAAAGGGTATGTCCGGCCGTGTCGTCGGGAGCGCCGCAGTAGCGACACTGCGGCGTCTGCTCCCTACGTGCGACATACTGGCCGCAGCGCCACCGACGCTCTAGACGAGACCGACGTGACAGCAAGTCATGTTACAAATACCTACATATTTTCGAGTCGTGTCGACCTTGGTGTTTCTTCTTAAATAAATGATGAAATGTCGCTACTCCCATTCTTCGTGTATGTTATAAAAAAAGTACCTACAACCTTAAAAAGTAGTAGGTACCTTTTGTGGACACAACTACAAGGGTCTAGCAAAGGTTTGACATAGTAGTCTCTAGGTTTATAAATTTTTACAATATTTGGGCAAATAGAGGAAGCCAGTGCTGTTTTACAAGCTTTTATTTACTTTCTCCTGTTCTGTCTGTAATGAAATCTTGCAAGTTAAATTTTACCCATTTACCGGTTTCCAAATTAGCTGAAATTTTGCTTGCATATGTATATCGTGCGACAATGTAATATTATGATGATATGGAGCTGATCTAATGCTGGAGCTAGAAGATGGCCGTAGGAACTCCGCAATAAAATGACACAACCCCGTCAAGTTTGGACTCGTTTGATTCGTAATGACGAGTACTAAAAGCTTGTATTTCAAAAAGATTTTTTCAATAATTTTACTTGTTTCTGAAATGCTTTTTCGTCCATTGTATCAAGCTTGAAGGAGTACAGGCATAAGTCGACCAGCGTGTTTCACCTTCGAAGCAACTAAGCCGCAATTCTTCCCGCTCTCAAATCGAGACCCTCAAGAGATACGAGCAAATGAAGTCATTTGCCAAAAGTGCATGAATCCCTAAACGTTCAATGTCAATTAGAAATTATCCAATGTCGCTTCGAAAGCTGGCTATTAAAAAAGACAATGGCTCATATCTTCTAGAACGTGGGAATAATAATTTCCATGGTCTTTGTTGAGCAATGTGCGTGTATTGTGAAAAACAAATAACGACCGTTGCTCTGTTGAACGCTAGCAGTTACTGTTATAGTATCGGTTGGGTAACTGTGATGTATCTTGCATGATTGTTCGTGCATATATGCGTTTCGTTCATCGAGATGCAGTGGTCTTCAGTGAGTACCGAATGGTGAAAAGTCTTCCTCTGTCACCGAGCGTCAATACTTGCTCTGTACTACTAAATTGAATGTTTTATGTTTTCTGCGTCGGTACTGAAGAAGTGGGTCACAGAATAATCTGACGAAGAAAACGTATTACGCTGACCCCAAATGGGAGTGGGATAAGACCAAGGTGAGAATTATGATGACGAACTACAATAAAACATACTTGTACGTATATACACGCAGAGAAATATCTGGCTACCTTTACGAGAAAAAACGCTACTGTAACTAGAACTTCTGTTTGCAACCGTGATAGCAAGACTCGCGAGTTGACTTTACAAAAACCATTCTGTTATTATTTTTACCTATCGGTTTATTAATGACAACTAGATGTTTAGTGTAACTGACCAAACAATATAATACTCACTACAAGGTAAATATCGCGCCTGTTACAATACCAATGTAATTGTAACTATACGTCAAGTAGACATTACTTGATCTATTGTAAGGACTACTATGCAATCTGGTAAACATACACACTTGTTTTTTTGGGTTTACTAAATACTTTGCTGTATCTACTAATGAATTTGTGTAACATAACGACGTGAACTTTAATAATAAATATTCGTATTGCAACGCTAGCTTTATGATTTTTGTAACAAGTACAATACACATTGTAATGCTAGCATCCTAGGTATTATTACAGCTACTATTTCGTATGCAGTACCTACTGGTTTAGATGAAGCCTGCAATCTAGTGCACTTACAGTACTAACGGGTACTCTCAGGCTTTTAGTAGACAAAAATACAATTTTATTTGTCTTAGTATAAGTAAATAAAAGTATATTTTCTCCATTAAAAGCCTGAAAGGGATCCGTTGTTGTAGCTGTCAGTCCACTGGATTGCAGGCGCTCCATCTAAACACAGTCCATAGAGCCATCAGTAAGTGTGACGTCTTTAAAAATTTATAAAATAATGCCTTTTTCATAACAATATCCAAAGACTCCGATTATCTAGTATCATAATAAAAATAAGTCAAACATAGAGTTAATAAACTTAATACTAAGTTTAACAGGTGTTAGAATCATGGAAATTGAGATTATCGGCATTTTTGTTAAGACGTCACACGCGCTACGGCTCCATAGACAGGTTTAGGTTTCCTGGAATCAAAAATAAAAATATCAAGTACATAGAAAAATGACATTTATTTATAAATCATCACATTACATTACTTACATAGGTACATAGTTACAGGTGAAAAAAATTCTGTTAAAAATAGGAGATACTTACAGGGCTGCTGCTGGTAATTGGTATTTCTGGGCATTCTGAGTTAGTTAATTTGTTCCAATTGTCCAAGTTTTTTAAAAATTTGGCCCGATCTCCAATTGGAGGGATTAGTTCTCTAACTAGACTACTGCCGAGCATCGACAGTGTCGATATTGTTTTATTATTTACTGAAAAATCATAAAAAATATATAAAAATTATTATCACGCATGCAAGAAAGTCCCAGCGCAAAAAGCATAATTTTTGACCTAGTCCATCAGTAACATGGTACATCATTAACCGGAACTAGATCATTTAGTAACTGCGAATCCCTGTTTCTTAGTACATACAATACATTAAATACATATTAACATAATTATTGTTAAAGATGCAATAATTATTGATGTTTTGGTTCAATACTTGGTAACCTAGGTTTTATAAAACAAGCCTATTGACTAGTTATCCATTTCGCCTATTTTGGAGCTGAGCTGACACATTCGGTGACCTGTGTGCCAAACTGATTCAGATATGAATATGACTGTGTCAGTCAAAGAAAGTATCTACCTACTAGCTAATAATTTATCGCGTTTCCTTATTAAAATGAAATTCCACGAATAACTTCAAAACTTTGACTGTAAACTTATAAAGTCATTAATGTACCCACTTACCTACTTAATTAAATTGAATAATAGCTTTGAATACCACAAAACAAGAAGATTGTTATACCAAGGTACCAACTTACCTTCAAAAGTATCAATATATTGAGGTAAACCCCACTGCTGCAATCACTGTAGGATATCTCCATCTATGTCATCAGACATCACACAAATTTAATAAGCAAACTCTCAAATAATTAGCAATACTACGTTGAGTTGAGTGAGCGCTCAGCGCGGTCGAAAACACAGTTCACAATGGCGGGCGGCTGCTCCGCTAGGAGTAATACGAGAATACTGATCGTTTTGTCATGCAAGTTTTTCGATTGTTTACAAAAACACAGTTTAAATAAACAGAACAAGATACTTAGCTATGAATACCACCTCGATTGTTATTGTAACATTACTATTTTAAATATTTTGAAACACGCTAACAGAATAGCACGGATTAATACATACATTGTACCGTTTACTGTTTCCGGGGTGGTTTTTACTATAATATTCTTGTTAAGCCATAACACTATTTCAAAAGTAAACCAAACTAAACGAATATTATACGACACTTAGAACGACACGTACTGCAAACAATAATGTAGTTGTAATAAAAAGATTATTGTTTTGATTACAGACACACTCGTAGTCCATCAGTAACATGGTACATCATTAACCGGAACTAGATCATTTAGTAACTGCGAATCCCTGTTTCTTAGTACATACAATACATTAAATACATATTAACATAATTATTGTTAAGGATGCAATAATTATTGATGGTTTAGTTCAATAATGTTTTTTTGTGAGCTACATTAATCAAATAATATAATGAAACATACGATTAGTAAAAGTGAATATTAAGTCGTAGAGATAACAAGGACCAAGTATTTCACACTAGAAAAGTTGTAACCTAATTTAACAATTCGATTCAGTAGTTCTGTTTGTCACCAATTTCTCTGCGTGTACTACCAGCGTGACAAATCTTTACATGAGCGTGATACTATTCTCACTTCAGCTTTTTGCAAGTATTAGGTACTTTAGGTACATACAGTTGTCATTGTCATGCTTAATACTAGTAGCCTGCGGCATCAGTTTGATACGGATATCAATTAGAAAGTGCATTTTTTTATTCTTCTGTTTGGGTGGTTTTAATCACATTCATCCGTCACCGGTCTGATGGAACGGAGCCATGTGATTTGATAAAATTTCACTAGGAGCCTCCTCAGACATCCGGGACCAGACTTGGCAGAGTGCCATTTCGGTTTCCGCACCGGTCGGCCCACTGTGGACGAGGTGGCCCACCTCAAGGGGTGCACTGAGTGGGCCACATCGGCAGCAGAAGCTGTTGCGGTATCACTAGACATCCGCAACGCATTTAATGGCCTCCCCCACGAGGGCATAGAGGAGGCGCTTCGCTTTAACTAACTGCCTCCCTATCTCCGCTTCTTTACTCACGATTACCTTCAGGGGAGAGGTACGAGGAAGCAGATGGAAGCTTCCATAGATGGGCGATAACGGCGCGAGTACCCGAGTTTAGTACTAGGCTCACTGCTCTGGAACCAGGATTACGTTTGGGAAGGCGACGCGACCTCCTGCCAAGCATGAAGGTTGGTTGTGGCGAATGCACCCACGCGACGTATGAGGAGGCAGATTGCCATCATGATTTTCCGGCCCCCTCCTCAGGCATAGGTCAAGTGCCAAACAATAAAGTGATCAAACAATATTGAAACAGAGACGCCGCTATATAGCAGCGTATAACGCCATCTCGCTTTCGTTACGGTTTGAATACTGTTTTAAGCGGTCATGGCAAGGGTAAGGGTCCGATGAAATACTAGCTGTCGCGACATTTGACACTGTTACTTCGCAAAAGTGATCACTGATAGAACGAACCTTAACGATAATCATGTTGTATAAGTACTTATTCACTGTACCCATTATAGATACATACAGCGTACAAGGTGTATGAAAGGTTGTCCACGCATATTTTTTCAAATGCCATCATCGTACTTTTCATTTTTTTTAAATGCCATCATCGTCCCATTACATTTGAATAAAGCTTAAAATTTGACATTTTTAAAAGTTGGCTCGAAAAACGAACTTATTCCTTCTTTAATAAATCTTTAAAAGTTATATTCAAATGTGGATAATTCATTAGGAACGCGCTCAGGCCGTGTTAACACTTTGTATAGCACAAAAGAAAGCACTATCCTTGCACTCGTTCGGAATTAACAACTCCGCTGAGGCTTTCCAACGAAATATTCAACACACTGCGCACGCGCATCGAATATTCATCAAAGGGAACAATGCCCGCCGTCTATAATTTTAGGTGAGGGTCATTTATTTTTGTCACACTAATTTCAACCGTGTAGCCTTTAATCATGGTTGTATCGCTTTGCACTTGTTTTTAAGGATCGCTTTGAAAATAATGTCTACGCATACCTTATGAGCAACTATAATAAGCCTTTTCTTCATATCTCCATCTACGCGGAATGGAATGTTTTCGTTTTTATTTTGACGTACGAGAAAGTTATAATATCAAATATTTTTTCTGTTTCATTATTACAGTTCCCATACGATCCTACTGAAGAGCTCGAGCCGGTGTAGGTCTTTTCAACCATGCCAGCCCAGTGCGGATTGGTCGACTTCATTTATACCCCCTGAACTTCTTCGTAGATGTATGCAGCGTCGGACAAATATACATATGAAATTTCAAAAACACGATACATGACAGGAACGAACCCTGGACCTCCCGATTAGAAAGCGAGAGCCGCTTCCACAGCACCACCGACCGACGCTCACCAATTTTCTGTTTATTTCAATTGATTCTTTTTATTTTGTCCTTGTCTCTCTCTTTACTATATAGAGCCCAACGTATGGCACGATATGAACAAACAAATTTTTAAAATACCCACAAATATTTAATATATAAAACGGTTGTAGGTACTTAAAGCTAAACATAGAACATATATATATTTTATAAAGCTTATTTCAGCATATGTATAGTTCCTACTCATGGAAATAAAAGATAGTATTCCGTTAGTCCGCCGCGAGGCGCCCCTGATATCTGCGCTAAAAAGTAAAAATCCAAAAAAAGGTACAACAAAAATAATAAAATGAAATAGGAAAAATGACTAGAGTGCCGTGAGTATATTAAAATTTTCTTAGTGTGCCGCGACTTGGAAAAGTTTGGGAACTCCTACGTTAGTCCATACACGTGTTTTAGTTATCCTCCACAAGTAGTTTCATAAAAAGATCAACTATGGGACAATCTTGCATTTGGCCGCTGACAAACTGCTTATATGTCAAGGCAAAGTGAATAGTAAATTAACAATACCTTCTCAAGAGCAATAAGAAGTCGGAAACGGAATCAAATATCATACATTAGCCCGGAGATGTTATCATTATAGTGACGCAGTAGAATAATATTCGATTGGTACCATCTCTTTATCCAAAGAAATATGGAGGCTTTATTAGAACCCGAGGATATATTGCTTATCGGATCGCGTGCAATATGAAATGTATTATTCAATTGAACTTATTGTATTCGAATAAGACGAACCGGATGAATAGAGTAATAAAAACGCACAATACACTAGAGAATCTTCCCCAATCGAATTAGAATGAATGAATGAATGCTTTATTGCACAAGGAAACCTAAAAATAATTACACATAACAGAAACAAACATAAAAGGTGACCTTATTGCTAAAATAGCAATTTCTGCCAGGCAACCTTAGGGTAAAGGAAAATATTAAAGACCAGCTAACCGGGAAGTGCATAATACATTACAAACATGTAGTAAAAAAATATATTTCATAAACATAATACATACATCCTACCTACATAAACAAATATCTGAAACATATTTAATAAATTATAACAACTACTAACAATAAATATAACACAATAGGAGAGTTTGACACGAATTAAGTAATATATTCCAGCTCAAGAAAATTGTTTTCTACTTTAGTTTTAAATGACTCCTGTGTAGGTGCCCGCCTTATAGCCTCAGGCAAAGAGATCCACAGCGTAATCGCTTTCGTAGTAAAAGAGTTGGAACAACACGAGGAATGTGGAGGGAGATATAAGGATAGGTTATGAGAGAATCGTAGGTTTCGGACGTTTTAAGGTGCACTGTATTCAAACCGCTTTTTAAGGTAGGTTGGTGCATTTGAATTATGAAGGGTTATACGAGTATATAGGAGGGACAGGATATGGTAGTCTCTCCGACGGGAGATTGGCAGCCATTGAAGTTGAGAACGATATTTGGATTTGGAGACATGGTCGAATTTTCGCAAACCAAAAATAAATCTTATGGCTACATTTTGAAGTCGTTGCATTTTGTTTAAGAGTGTGATACCCAGTTCAGAATAGCAAATATCAGCATAATCAAGAATAGGAAAGAGAACGGACTGTGCGAGAGAGACTTTGGTTTTAATCGACAAGAAATTTTTCAGGCACCTCAACGAACCTTATACACCAAACACCTTTTTGCGTACTTCAGAAACTTGTAAATTAATAGCATTTCGCTCGCGTTTTACTTTGGTCATTTTGTATTAAATAATTTATACTATATAAGTACGTAGTATAAATATGTATAATGTAAATTCGGAAGTAACGAATTTCTCATATAAATTTTGTCGTCCGTATAACCCCCTTTGGGGGAAAGAGTTCCAAAAATACTACAACTTTTATCCTTCTCAGAAGATCAACCACAAACTCGCATGTCAATAATTTAAAAAAAGAACGAATTTTCAATTTTCCAACAGTGTACTACTCGTAATTCGTAAAATTTTGAAAAGATAATTTCCCAGAGTGATCAAATCTAGCTTTACTTCTATGTCAAAAAATTACGAAGTTTTAAACATAATCATCCTCTATTTTATTTTTTTTAGGGAGTGGTTCTCAAAAATCTCCTCTGAGCTGACTTAATTTTCCCAGCTTCCTTGCATTTAGGACAAATTTAATTTTAATAGATCAGGTTCTTTTTGAGATGTACCGATCTCGATAGATGTAAAGATCTTCTTTCGCTCAATAGATTTACCAATTGATCGGATATGCCCCAGGGTGGCGTCCTATTTCCTCTCCTTCACTTAATGTTTAAATTTCCTAACTCCTCTTATTTTTCTGCTAATATACCACAGAAGATCGCAGCATAGTGACATCAACGCTCCTGCGCGTGAGTGTAAGTCCCCAGAGTAGTGGTTCTTAACCTTTTAGTCACGAAGGACCAATTTACAAATATCTGTCTAGCCTTGAATCACCAACTCTAGACCAATATATAGTATTCATAAAGGGTTGTTTGTTATATCTGTTATTTTATTTTTCGGATGGCTTCGCGGACCACTTTGGCTGCTTCCAGGGACCACCAGTGGGGCGCGGACCACCGATTAAGAACCACTGCCCTAGAGTTTACAAGATGCTGTCAATTTTTGTGCCCACTCCTGTGAAGGTTGGAGGCTCTACATTAGGTGTCATTGACGAATATTTTTACCTGGGGCAAATAGTCCAGCTCGGTAAGTCCAACTTCCAGAAAGAGGTAAATCGACGAATCAAACTCGGCTGGGCAGCGTTCGGGAAGCTACGCAGCATATTCTCGGCCAATCTACCGCAGTGCCTTAAGACGAAAGTCTTCAATTCGTGCGTGTTGCCAGTGATGACGTACGGAACTGAGACGTGGCCGTTTGTGCTGACAACGTGGAGTTTTTGTGGTGGTAGTTGCAAATCTGGTTACCGTTTATAATCGATCTATTGTTGAAGATCTGGAAGGTAACCGTTGATATCGATCATTAACCTACACTTGTTTTCGTAATAAATGTATGACGTAAATAATGTCATTTCCAGACATCGCCACTCTATTCGTTTGTGTTAACGAACTTATTTCGTAACTTTTACATTAGATCCTGGTTATAGGCCTTGATGAAGGCAGCGTTGGATTCTGTTGTTTGTAAGTGGTTAATAATTCAGACCGAATTGGGCCATTAGTGTTTGCCTTTCAGCCCCTAATAAACACGACCTTCCATCGAGGGCAGATCGTTACCTGCGTAACGTTTCTTTTATATCGACTTGTTAGATCATCAGTTTTGTTCGAGAAATAGGAGATAATAATTAACCGGGGCGGCTACTGCCTAACTTATAGCGATCACTCGCTATCGCTTTCGCTATTAAAACTATTGTTCTAATGTCATGATAGCAAGTGATCGCTTTGTGTTAGGCGGTAGGTCCGCGGAGTATTACAAAAAGGCGCACTCCGGGTACTATATGCCATAACGTCATAATGTTTAAGGAACTAGATGGCAGGAGTGTCAAAATGTATTGATGACGAATTGTTTAAAAACGTCTGATTTTTAAAACGAGCTAATGTGGAGAATACAAAAACACATAATTATGTAAAATAACATTATAATCGTCACATCGCAAGTGCTTCTGTTCGCTGTGAGGTTTGTTTCCAGGCAGAACCTATATTATAACCGGGCTATGTTCGCAGAGGCGGGGTCCTAGACTTTTTTGCCGTCATAAGATCCCGGTCGTTTTGCCATAGACTGCGCCGATCGACCAATAAAATACTCATGGTTATCGCTGACGACTACTATGGTAACTCAATGTTCCAGCGTTAGGTCTCTGTCCACAATGAACTAGAATTAGAAATGAAGTAAGTAAAGTGTCATTTTTTATATTTATAGTCCGGAATTCATACCTGGCTATACCATAAGGGTCGCTGCCTATTCAATGAGATTTATAATGATTTTTTTACACGCAACAAGAATATCTTGACCTTCATCTTACCTGATGCTAAGTGACGATAGGGCCGAGGACGGGAGCGAGCTTCTCCTGGACTCGTCAACGGCTGAGGCGAATTAATTGGCGAAAGGTAGCATAGCATACCTTAACATAACTGTATACAAACTACCATCCAACCATTGGGCAAAAGGAACGTGATTATAATGTTAAAGAAATGTTTACGCTCACACGTCACATATTCAGAAGGAGATTCCGTACTAGATTCATTTGTGCGGATACCTATATCTTACCTATTTACCGGAGGGAGACCCTGTACTAGGGTCGACTGTTTGGGTACCTACGCCTTGCCTATTTCTGCCGCAAAGCAGCAGTGCTTGCGATGCTGTGTTCCGGTATGAAGGGTAAGATATGGCGAAGGGTACAATTACTGGATATAGTGACTTTACATCTTTTGTCATAAGTTGGCAACGTACACTGATTTTTGTAGGGGTTGCAGATTTGCTGCGAATCTCACAAGAACCACGTGTAGGTACTATAGGTGACTGTTACCACTTACCATCAGGTGGGCACTTTGCTGGTTTACCAACTTAGTTGTATAAAAAATTTGGAACAAAACGGCAGTGTGGAAGCACTTGCTGTGTTTCAGTTTGGAAGAAAAGACACGCAGTTAAATTACTGGGTAGCGTGGTTTATATTTGGTACATGTCTGTGACTATAGAGCTTGAGTCACGAGTTGGCGATATACATTGTGGTTGTTGTAGGGGTTTCTAAATAATGAATTTGATATGAACCGTATATTGAATAATCACTAATAAAAAATCAAGTTATTACTGTTGCATAAAAAAGAACAAAAATTTTGAAAGTGGAACTAAAAGCGGCTATGTCTTCGGTAGAGTGCGTGCATTACATTGCGACTCGGCTACAGAAGAAATGAAAAAAAAAAGACATTAGCGCGAAATCTTCAGAATCTATTTAACACATTACTATTTCCGGCTCTACAAAATATTGTGAGTTTATCGTCATCTTATCGTCATAAAATTTGTAATGAATATTGAAGTCAGTAAAACTACACGCCGAATGAAATTGATTTTGCAATATTTATTGCCACTTACTACAAGTATAATAAAATAGGAAGCTTGTGACTACCATTTGTAGTGGAAATCCATAGCTGATTGAACCTCATTCAATAAAACCAATAAATTTATGAAAAGATAGCCCTAATAAAATGTTTTCCATTACGAAAAATCGGGTCAATTTTCGGACTACAAAAATCGTTCATTTTTGTAGCCCGAAAATTGACCCGATTTTTCCGCCGACTCTTATGACCATCTCAACGCATACTTCACGTCATAGGTTTAATGAAGTTGACAGATATTTGGTACATTTGGCGCAAGCGATTCCCGTCTAATGACCCTACCGTTGAGGCCTGCCAGTACGATTGGCCTTGTGTACGCAGCCGTAAGGCCCTCCGTTTGGGGATTGCCTGGTGTTCTCGGCCAATCCCCTCTTGGCCTAACCTTGGCTAGCCCAACCTAACTGGTCGGGCTAGCCTGCTGGGCGCGTTGATAGTCAAAGTTGCGGTTCGGACCCTATCACGCGCGCCTATAAGGGCAGGAAGAACACCGGGGGGTTTAGTGGGTAGGCCCGGCACTCTGCCGGGAGAGCCTCTCACACGCTCCTCGTCTAGCCAACGGCGAGTACGGTGCGGTCATGCATTCGGATTCGGATTCGTATGACATGGTTTAAATTTTGAGATGAAGAAATCATAAAATGCTTCATTTGGTATTACCGATCTCCAATTATATCATCACTATGGCATAATTTCAACAATGTCATCATGATGTAATGAACGAATGATCAAAAATCTGACCGAAAATGTTATTTTTCGTTTTGCACTATGATTTCATAATGATTGAAAACCATGAGATCGGTAATGGCCCCTGAAGCGATTCTTAAATTTTCCGGGGTGATAAAAAAGTAAAACTGTATAAAAATCTCGTGTCACAGCACAGTGTTTGTTAGTGAACTCCTCCGAAACGGCTTGACCGATTTTTATGATTTTTGTGTATATTTCGTAGTTTTGACAATAGGTCGTAGGTCAATTTTTTTACCCCTAGATGATAAGGGCTGGCGAGAATTTTTTTTGACAATTATTATGCGAAACGTAGTTCGTGGGCACAGATAATTTTATATCAATTTCAGATTTATATATATGTCATAGTCAAAGGTCGATATGCAGTCTCTTCGCGGAATGACTGGTTTATCCTAGGTTTGACCAAAGCCTTCGGGCTAACCCCGAAATTAATTCCAATTTCGGCCTTTGATTAAAGTATCAAAGGTCAAACCTAGAAGTTCCTAACTTTTCATTCAAACGTCGAAAGTAAAATAATCTGTTTCGGGCTTTGCCTAGTCGATCCTAGAAGCGATTGGCAGACTCAGTCAAACGTCGAATGTGTTTGTAACACGTTTAAGTTTATACTTGAGGTGGTCATGTAAGCAAGTTTATGCTTTCTCTGTAAATTATTTTATCATTTCATGTTTCGACATTAAGTGTGCGGGTGTGTAAGATTAAAGATGAGTGAATGAAATAGTGGTGTTATTTAAAACGTGGATGAAGAAGGAACGATAACATACTTTTTTCGAGGAATCAAATAAAAGAATGCAAAGAGAATTTTCTTAATTTCAAGGATGTGCCCAACGTAAAGCTGTCTCTAAGAGAAATAAATGCAAAAGATTCTAAATTTGGGGGCCAAGGCTTTATAAAATGTCATCATGCAACAAAAAATGCTCTTCAAAATTATGTAAATGTAAGAGATCTGACGTATTGTGCAATTCCAAATGTCATAATGCCTCACCATGTCTGAATAAAGACTATTTTTTTTTATTTTCACTATAACAATATAACAACAATAAACATTTAAATAAAATAAAAAGATTTATTACACCTAATTTAACAAACTAATGGCGGATTTCACCAACCATAACTTAGCTTAGGAAGCCCCTAAGACGTATGCTGTCACTTTTTGTCTTTAATGAAATAAATGTGCCAGCATGCCACCTAAGAGTACCCTAAGCGAAGAAGAGGTTGGTGAAAATGGCTATAAGACTTTCTAATACCTAATTGAAGTTTGACTGGTCAACCTCCGATTTCATTAAATTGAGTTTTGACGTTTGCCTGACCAAATTAGTTTCTCCTAGGTTTGACAAAAATTCTTTAGTCAGAGGCCGAAAAACTTCATTTGTTTGGGCTTTGCTAAGACTTTGCTAAGGCTTGTCTGAGACCTTGAACCACAATACTTTCAGAGTTATTTGATTTTAAACTGAAAGCAAAAACTTTCAAGTGACAACCATAATCAGCTCTTAACACAAAAGAAATTTAAACACAAAATAACACGTGACAGACGTGAGCGTAGTATTCCTCATAAGCTTACTTAGAGCTGTCGGGACTTAATAACCAAAAATAATTTATTTGACATGAGCGTAGTTTCCCTCGTACGCTTACGTAGGGCTGTCGGCACTTAATACCAAAAAATAATTTATTTACTTTGTATGGAAAAAAAAGTAGGTTTGTTAGCCCTAATATTTTTCCTACAGAATCTCTACTTCTGATGGATACATACTCTTAAATGTTATTGGGGTGTTCAGTTACACCTGTATATATATATATCTACGCGTTCCCGGGTGTTGACGCCATTATCAATTAACAGTCTAACAGTATTATACTTTGTTTTAACAGCGAGCATTCTACTGTGGCTCAACAAAACAAAAAGAGATCAATACAAGTAATATTATGTGTCAATACAGTTGAAATTTCGTTAAGGCTGAATAAGTCCTCGGTGACCTAAATTGGTCATAGCGTCAACACATTGCGTTTATTTATTTATTTATTCATTACATACATTTGTGTACAAAGGCGGATATAATGCTTGGGTATTATCTGCCAGAGTTGCCCAAATAGAATTTTTTTCATGGCCTGAATAATTCATTTTTAATTTCATTTTTATTTTGAAAGAAAAGCCAAAATCACTAATATAATAAGTTAATATTCAAGCTTAGCTTATATTAATGTACCTTCGTGTACAGAACAAAATAACAAGTTCTTATGATTGCTTGTGGATGTTATTTTTTATCTATCTTACCGACATCTTATATAACTCTGCCTTTACTCGATTAAATAATTGTACAATTGCGAAATCTCAATATATATAATAATAATGTTAATGCAATACACGCAATACATGTAATGTAATGAGTAGATATTATATTCTATATTCTTTTTATTGTTATATTGTTTTACGTAATGAAGGATACTTCTATACAAGTTTATTTTTAAACTAGCTGTGCCCGCGAACTACGTTTCGCCATCAAAATACTTAACACAGTGTTTAGTTTTTTCCTCCATTTTATTCCATAATGATTCAACTTTATTCTGCCTTTCTTGAGCATCGGCCATTTCGAAATTAGGACAATTTTCGTAGGTTCGTAATGTTTTTTTTCTAACAGGTCACAAAAATTAAATACATTACATATTACTATAAACACTAAGTATTATTATTGTTTTAGAGACATTATTGATATTAATAAATTCAGTAGAAAGAACTACACAGTTGCAAGAATAATCTTTATCGTATTCATGTTTCGAATTAAAATAAACAATTGTTAATAAATTAGAACTGTATACGAATAAAGTTTAGATTTTATAATGGGTGTTGGTAACACCAACAAAATATATTTTTTGGATATGACAACTTGGCCAATTTTGACTGGTCGTACAGTAAGCTCCTTGTCAAGCTATACTGTTTGACCTTTGAACCGTTCTTATGTCGCTCGTAATACTGGCGGTTTTCGTAAAGTTAATATATAGCATGAATGGGGGGGTTACTGTACAAATACGTTTTCCGTATTCGATATCCGATCACGGAATATAGACACGGAGTTTCGTGAACGTAGCGCAGACGTTCGTTTCTTCTCATTCGGGAATTCTACCATTCTACCTAAACGTACTTACAGAACGTGTACCGTTCGTAATAAAAATGAACGTGTGCGGCAGTCAATGAGTATTTTATATAGATTTGATGCATTCGGATGCCCGCATTCAGAAAACGAATGCGAAAAAACGTATTTATGCGGTTAGCCTTAAAATGTATTGAGACTTCCGTTTTTGTAACGTGTACTGTGCGATATAGTGTTGCTGGCATAGTTCGGTTAGTAAACTCACCGTGATGACTAACATCCAATACACAAACTTGGAGTTATCGTTAGTTAGTTCACGATCGTTGCATTATCACGGTCTCGAAGGACACTAAACACAGGTAACATCTAACATCGAACATCCAATAGGCCCCCACGGAGAAAAAAATCTTGTAGAGTTTACAAGAACAACAACTAGAAGAACTAGACTTTCTTATTGTTAACGACACAGCAAGAATTTTGTGTTGGATTTACTATAACTAGAATTGAACAGAATTTTTCGTCATTCCAACTTATTTATTCAGTAAAATATAAAAGTGCTTGAGTTGTCAATAATAGCTAATTTAGTATTTTGTATTGAATAAAAGTTCTCAATACTTTCTACAAAGTATACTTTACTAGAATATTAAGTAACTGCAACAACACGAGGGTTAGAGCACATAAAATACTACGCTATGATTACTTGCCATTTCATTTTAAGAACTGAAAATTCTCGTAATGCACACATATTGGTTTTGTCACTATAAACAGTTCAATTACTATAGTAACTATTCACACTGTTATGATAACTGTATATTAGAGTTACGTCTACTAAATCTTGTATTGTAACCTCTACTCGAGCGGTCTTGCAAGTGTTATATTATTTAGCCAATAGTTATTTACTGTAATCACACACTTTTCACAATTAAATTAGTACTTATTATGTTGTTGTCTGATGTGGTTGCATTTTTTAAGGAAGGTAAAACACACACACTTATAGCTATTGTATAAGGCAACCGCATCACACAAGAACACAGTAGACACTTACTATATTGTAAAAATTATGTGATTACAGTAAATAACTATAGACTTAATAATACAACACTTACAACATTGGGATTTTTAGGAGAATAAATGAATGCTTAAATAAATTTTGATAATCACATCTATTTTATCACTTGTGTTACAAACCATATTATTAAAACAGTAATAATACATATTTAACAGTTATTACAAACTTGGTTGTAAAGTCTTGATGAAAAATAATATCTAAGCACTATCAACTTTATTATGTAATAATGACAAAATGTTACATATCTCAATAGTGTAACTTTAACATTGTGTCTTTATCACTATAAAAATAACATATTTATTGTTTCCATCAACATGAAAGATAAATTATAGGTTTATTACATGTAAACTTTTATATTTACATAATAATTAGTATCAGTTTTATTACAATTTCAACTAAAATTTTAATCTATAAAAAAATAACTAAAGAAAGTTCCAGTCAAATAAACTATTCAAAAATAATAATGCTCTTCTTGGCTAAATAGACAGATTCGATTAAACTAGATTATAGATAATATATTTGCTTCATTAATATCCCCAGTAATTATGACATTGGGAATATAATTTGCTCCGTTAACTCTAATACAATTAAAATTTCTAGTGTAATGTTGAATTGTTTAGAAATTGCATTTTTCAGTGAATTCTCATTAATATCTTTTATTCCACCAAATTTTGAAAACTTAGTAAATCTGTTATACAAATAAATTTATATTGCTTCTCATTTTTGCATATAATTAAGGGGTTAACACCATGTGGCTATACAGTTAATATAGTGAATTAATAAGTACTTTTTCTAATAAAAAAATTATTTAAGATGTTACTATGTCTTAGATTTTTCTTAACAATATGTAAGTATAAAGGTATACCACATTTGACCATCTCTGGTCATGGCCATTGTCCCGTTTGGTTTATTCTCTTGTTCTTGTTTATTATTGCAGTCAAAATTTGCCCACACTTTTATTTGCCACACTCAAATGAATATCCAGGTTTTTTTTCAATTTTGCTCGGACCTCCACTGGATGGATTAATTATTAGGTCTTCAAAGGAAATAGGCTTCCAGAATTTCAGCATTGCTTAACTTTATTGGCTGAAAATAAAAAAAAAATGTGATTTTAGCAATAATGTATGTAGTACCTGCTGTACCTGCCATACCACTATTTGCAGATAATAAGTAGGCATGCATCTGACAAGTCTGTATTTATCAATTTTAAATTAAAACTCTCTTTATGGTGTATGAAGGCATCATGAGAAAACTGGCAAGTCAAAGACTCTTACAAGTTCGAAGACTTGTGTTATCTCCAATGATTTTTCACATATTGGACAGGAAATTTAATTTTATTTAGAGGAACTTGATGGCGAAGTTGTGTGTACACTCGGCGTAACGTTTGCCGTGGCCAGGACCCGTGTAGGTGATTGGTGTGCTTTTACTTTGGATTTGCTGAAGAATGCGGTGGGCAAACAGATCTTGGTTTCTTCTAAAAACAATAATATCTAAATGGTCATTTTTGTAAACTGAGCGTATCGTGATGCACATAGTTTAATGAAATATCAAAATGAGCTTACCTCGAAATGAAATACACATAATATTATATCTTTTTCTAGTTCCCACTGAACAAGTAACTAACACATATCTTCATCCATATAGAATGTTAATTCTTTATACTTATTTACAGTTCTTATAGTTCTGAACACCTTAGCACCACACACACAGTTTTAAAATAGAACGAAAAAAGTGGAATAACTGCAATGATGCGGCTAGTTTGTTATTTGTAACAAAAGTTTCGTTTTTTCTGCAAAGCGCGTAGTTTGTGTTACGTTTTAATAAACAATCACAGCAAGATAATTCTTGTTGAAATAACTAATTGATAAAATTGTAACATATTCATATTATTAAAACTGTATAATCAATATTAGTTACTAGAATAGTTATTGTTATCCATACCAGTTACTATATTGTTATAGTTACGTTATTGGTAAAGTGCTACTAACGATAAAGTTGTACTCAAAACCGAGTATTTAGTCTCAAAAACAAATTTTAATGTATTTAGTACTTAACAATATATCGTTTAGAGCACCATAACTTTTAATGTAATTCAAACATATTATTCCGGTAAACTTTACACAGTGACTTGTAACGATACCGATCAAGAATTGTGGTAGTTAACATAAGCATTCTTGTAGGATTATATTAAGTAAACCTTACAAAATAAAATGTAGAGAAAACTGAATGTTAGTAATATGAACCAGAATATTGTATTAAATACTATATTTATGTTAAAATAACTAAAAATCTTGTAATTTTTTTTTTACTATACACTTCTTGTAATTTATTTTTCTCCGTGCCGAAGTGGTTCTCCAGCTTTTTTGATGACGGAACCCTTTTGGAAAGCGAAATACTTGACGGAACCCTAAAATAAAACAATAGTTTTTAAAAGTGTATTCTTTATTAATAAGCATACATAATAAAAGTACGACCAGGGAGGGTGTTTTGATTTTTCTAAATTATTGCGGAACCCTTATTGGATATTGTGGAGCCCTAGGGTTCCGCGGAACACACTTAGAGCATGGCTGCTCTAGGTACCCTTCAGGGCCTACTTTCATTTAATACCCCTATTGCTGGGTTTGAAAAGCAACTGTTATCCGTCTTTTTTGAGCGGCGGCCATGTTGAATTTACGTCAATGTTGCTACGTTCATAGTGCTCTACTGATCAAGGCCTTTCATTTAATACCCATATTGCTGGGCTTAGAAACGAACTTTTATCAGTTTTTTTTTGAGCAGCGGCCATATTGAATGTTGTGCTATTTTCCTAGGTTCATAGTGCTCTACTCTTCAAGGCCTTTCATTTGATACCTATACTGTTAGGTTTGGAAACGAACTTTTATCCACCTTTTTTGAGAGGTGGCCATGTCGAATTTACGTATATATTGCTAGGTCCATAGTGCTCTACTCTTGAAGACCTTTCATTTGATACCTATATTGCTAGATTAGAAAACGAACTTTTATCCACCTTTATTGAGCGGCGGCCATGTTGAATTTATTTATGTGTTGCTAGGTTCATAGTGCTCTACTTATCGAGGCCTTTCATTTGGTATCCACATTGCTCGGTTTGAAAACGAACATTTATCCTTTTTTTGAGCGGCGGCCATGTTGAATTCAGTTAGATTTTCGTAGGTACCTAATGCTCTACTCTTCAAGGCCTTTCATTTGATACCCATATTGCTAGGTTTGGAAACTAACTTTTATCCACCTTTTTTGAGTGGCGGCCATGTTGAATTTATGTAAATGTTGCTAGGTTCATAGTGCTCTACTTATCAAGGCCTTTCATTTGAGACCCATATTGCTAGGTTTAGAAACGAACTATTATCAATTTTTTGAGCGGCGGCCATGTTGAATTTATGTCAATGTTGCTAGGTTCATAGTGCTCTACTTAACAAAGCCTTTCATTTGATACCCATATTGCTGGGTTTGAAAACGAACTTTTATCCTTTTTTTTCAGCGGCGGCCATGTTGAAATTAGTACGATTTCCTAGGTACCTAATGCTCTACTCTTCAAGTCCTTTCATTTGATACCCATATTGCTAGGCTTGGAAACTAACTTTTATCCACCTGTTTTGAGCGGCGGCTATGTTAAATTTATGTCAATGTTGCTAGGTTCATAGTGCTCTACTCTTCAAGGTCTTTCATTTGATACCCATATTGCTAGGTTTGGAAACTAACTTTTATCCACCTTTTTTGAGCGGCGGCCATGTTGAATTTATGTCAATGTTGGTAGGTTCATAGTGCTCTACTCATCATTGCCTTTCATTTGATACCCATATTGCTGGGTTTGGAAACGGACTTTTATCCGTTTTATTTGAGCGGCGGCCATGTTGAATTTAGGGCGATTTTCCTATGTTCATAGTGCTCTACTCATCAAGGCCTTTCATTTGATATGCATATCGCTGGGTTTGGAAACGAACTTTATCGGCAGTCATGTCAAATTAAGTCAAAGGGGCTAGGTTCAATGTGTTCTACTCTTTAGGTTCTTCGTTCGATATCCATGTTCCTTGGGTTGATCCAAAAAAATGTGATCTGTCATTTTAGATAATAGATATAAAATACACTCATTAAATAACGTGTTTTATTCACTGTCATAACATCAATACTAATATTGCCATGGAGACAATGTCAGTAGGACATGACACGCCTCCGCGGTTATTCATGGCTGTGGTATGCCTGGTGCAGGCAACATCTGATCTAAATGCCGTGTCCACGAAGCACCTTCATCCGATACGCTGTGTAACAACCGCGAACTCCCATCGCCGGTGCGGATGATTATAGGTTCTCACTTGAACCCTTTCGCCTGGATGAAACTCTCTCATTCTGAATGTTTCCGAGTATCTCCTGGGGGTTGAAGTAGGTGTCTTGTACAGCATAGCATGAAGCTGAGTTCGGACAGTTCGGCCGAGCATCACTTGGTATGGTGACTGGCCATTTGACCCCGGCGTACGCCTCAGGCGACGTTTGATTGTGCATAACTTATCGTGTATGTCGCCTCTCTCCTCTTCCATTGCACGTAGTGCTTTTTTTACTGTTTGCACCATGCGCTCTGCTTGGCCGTTAGTGGCTGGATGGTATGGAGCCGTGGTTCTCTGTGTAACACCACAATCGGCTAGAAAACTGTGAAAATCATGGGACGTGAATTGTCGGCCATTATCTGATACTAAGGTGTGAGGTATTCCAAATGAAGTTAATAAACCAACTAGAAGTAAGTCCTGAATCTATTGCCCGAGAAACAAAAGACGACACGGAATTAAATATTATACTTCAAGCATTAAAATCAGGACATTCGTTAAAACAATATGGCTACAATGACAATGAACTTACATTACAAGATGATTGCATCCTAAAAGGTACCCGAATTATCATTCCACATAACTTACGCTCACAGGTGCTTATAGAACTTTACGAAGGTCATGTCGGAATAGTCAAAATGAAATTATTAGCTCGTAGTTACGTATATTGGAAAGGCATTGATAAAGACATTGAAAACCTAGTCAAATCTTGTAGGTCATGCCGTTTACAACAAAATACACCATCTCCAGCACCGTTGCACCACTGGGAACCACCGACTGCACCCTGGCAACGAATTCATATAGATTTTTCAGGACCTATTATAGGACACCACTTATTCATACTGGTTGATGCCTTTTCCAAATGGGTAGAAATAATCCCATCCTCGTCGCCAATTAATAGATATAAAATACACTCATTAAATAACGTGTTTTATTCACTGTCATAACATCAATACTAATATTGCCATGGAGACAATGTCAGTAGGACATGACATTAGACATTAGGATCAAGAGTCCCGTCCCGTCCCTCTACGCGTAACCCAGAACATTGCAGTCAGATATTTTTTTTTATCAATATTAATCTATTAATTTTAATAGTTTTAAATGGATTACCAAAAAAATTTTCTGTGCTTGTTCAGACAAGCTAACTGAACAACTTTTACTATGGGAGCAACTTTGAAATAGCAAAAAAAATCAACTGTTCCATACAAATGTTCAACATTCACTGAACCTAGACGTATGCAACAGCTGATTTTTTTTAAAGACAGAAATATGATTAATAATATGAAAAAAACATATTATTAATCATTCGATAAAAAATCCCAATATCACTTTGTTAAATATTTAAATCAGCTGTAGATCAGAAAATACAATAATGAATGACATACAAGTTTTACAAATAGACGTGCAATTGTATTGTCTAGAAAATTGCAAAAGTACATTAAAAGGATTTCCTGGGAAACCTACTCTGCACCAACCAAAGGTTGACTAGTAGATAATATCTTTGTTATTAAGTCTTCATCGAAACACAAAATCTAGTGAATGGATTAAATCATCATCATCTCATATACGTCCCCACCGAGGGGCTCGAGCCTACCCTAAGCTAGGGCAATTAGGCCTTATTCAACCACGCTGGCCAAGTGCGGGTTGGTCGACTTTACACACAACCTGTAAAGAAATTCTTTCTTCACACACCTGTGAAGAAAGAATTTCTTTACAGGTGCAGGTGCAGGTTTCCTCACGATGTTTTCCTTCGCCGTAAAAGCGTCGAATAAACGTACATATGAATTCAAATTTTGAAAACACATTGGTACGTGGCGGGATTCGAACCACTACCTCCCGATTGGAAGGCGACTGCCTTACGCACGCACAACGCCATCGACGCTTAAATAAAAAAAAAAAAATATAGTATAAAATTTATTATAATTTATAAATTATTCTGATTAGGCAATAGTTGTATTCACACAGATACTATTATTTCATTGACGGTGATAGCGTTCAATTGCTTTAGAGGTACATTTGTAGCCAGGATGCTCATCATTCAATTTGTTGGAATGACCATTTTCAAAGTCAAGGTGAATATTGCGGAAACAACTGTCAATATAAACAAGGAAACGGTTTAATTAGATCAGTGATTGGTGGGGGTGTTGGTATTCTGTCCGATATTTGCTGAACACTCGGTCTTTTACATCCAAACTTTATGAACTAACTAAACCTATATGAAAACTTTATTCTGCACAATAAATTATAGATTAGGACATAGGTTATAGGTTTATACACAAACAGCAAAATAGATTACCTTATCGCCGATAGGGGATTTCTGCCAGGCAAGCTTTACGAAGTTAAATTAATCGCTGTTTCCCTTGGTCACGTTATAACTTATGAACGACTCCGCCCATTTCATTCATTTTTTTATTAATTTTATAATACTTTCTCAAACACAGGAAATTAAGAAAATTTAAAAAAATCAGAAAACTTAACGACTATATTTTTTCACTTCGCGCCTTTTACAATTCGCGCGCTGTTGACAGAGAGTCATAACTCATAATTTATGAAAACGAGACTCCAAAATGTTCTCAGATCCTTTAAGGGGCAAGAAATAAAATATTATAATAAATTTCCAAAAAATATTATAGACCTACCAATTCATAAATTTAAAAATCACATTATATCGACACTACTCAATAAAGGGTACTAAACAGTTAAATATTATTTGGATGATAAAACTGTTTGGACATGAGGTCAGCTCCACACATTATATTTTTTGATTGATATGTAAATAAAGTCTGATGTTACCTAAATGTATAATGTGAACTGACACATCTACTTGTAATGAAAGTAGAGCTCAAAATTTTGCTTTGAGTTCAGCTTCCAATTGACGACTCTGTAATAATACAGAATGAAAAAAATAGCCCTTGCTGGTTTTCTTGCTGATTCTTTCCAGTACAAGGTCTCTCGCCGTAGACTTGTGAATCAACCATTGGCGTAGCTTCTTTGACGTGCAAAAGTGATTATCTAATAATCCAATTTGAATAAACGATATGGAATTTGAATTTAATAAACAATGCATGGGGATTTAGAAAAATAATTTTTCAATTTCGAATTTCAATGACGTCATATCTTATATCAATTATGAACATGCTCCTAAAAGGGTTCACAGAGTTTTTGTTACACACTGTAATATACCTTCTCTGAACCTATTTTAACACACACAGCAAGTCACGGAAGAATCGCTCGAACCGTTTTTGAGTTTTAGCGAGACCAACGGACAGCGATTCATTTTAATATACAAGAAAAGATTATAGGTGGTTCTCTATATGTCATTCATCCTATTACTTAAACTTATATACTTATTCAATTCAAGTGTATTCAAGTGTCTTCCCCACTATACTTTATTCCGTTTCATTACTCCGAACTTGCGTTTCAGCTCGAGGTACACTTTCAATTTAACTGAGCTCGCCGTCATTTCTTCTCGAATATAACCTCGCATATAAATACTTGAGGGATGAATGCTGCGAGTTTTGAGCATTCATTGAGGCGCTACCGCCTCTCTAGAAATTCTTGCGATTCCTCCAGGGCCCTACTTCAAGCGAAATTTTGTGTGTTTGCCTTGGGCTTCCGTTTTTTATTACATCAAAGTGTGTTTTATGGACTACGTGTTGGGTTCTTTTTTACCTTATCCGCCGTTAGTAAATAGACTATAGGTTAGATACTGAATACAGTGCTTTCCTCAGAGAATTACCCTCCGGACCAATATGAATAACTGGAATTCCTATTATATATTTATTAAACTTGTGTAGCTTCAGGCAGTAACTATTAAGTCAATAAGAAGTCTCCACAAAACAAAATTTGTCTAACTTGCAAACTCATAAAGCGAAGTTAACAACTCGCATCGGTTCCGAGAAATAACTTATTTCTCGGAACCGATGCGATGGTGAGAAATCGTCCTTGTTAGTAGCAATGTCAGTGAAATAAAACTTTTTGGGCGCTCGAATCAACTTTAGTTTGCTTATAATGCTACGAGTATCTACACACACTCGCAGCGGGAGCGTACTATAGGGCCTAGAGTAATTTTCTTTGCGCTTAAATTCTCTATTATTGCACAAGTCTTACACAGGTTAACTTAAGTACTAAATTCCCGCACTAGGCCTAGCCTGTATCATGGGAAATAATTAATGAACTGACATTTACGATTTAAAGCTGTCAATTGGTAAGAAGTGTAACAGGAACAAAACATTCACATTATTGGCCTTATTCATAAAAATGTTTAAGCAATGTTTAAGTTGAGTAATGTTGCTGTCTCTTTTGATGTCCTTTCTTTTGTAATGAGATTGAAAGTGACAGCAACATTATTTAACTTAAACATTGCTTAAATATTTTTATGAATAAGGCTATATACGTTTAATGATATCTTCCGAGTCGTTGAAAGTCCAAGTTAACAAAGTTAAGCTCAATTTAATTTTAGTTTCGCGATAGCTCATATCTGAAATTTTACATATATTGTTTAAAGGGTTTCATTTATGAATGGGAATGATTATGTCATTGTCATACATTGTCGTTACTTTGATGTTAACGCAATGAACGTATACAGTTAGATCGACCAGTTTCGCCTAACATATAAATTTGTTTGTTTGGACTGGGAAGATATTTTCTGAATTTAAAATATCCTGTGACTCGGACGTTAAATAGACACACGATTAAAATGGAGAAGCCAGTCAAGCGAGTACGAATGCGAGTCAAAACTAGACACTTTACCAGAATACTGAAGAGAAGCAGCAGCGATGCAATAAAATTTGGTACTTACTGTGAAAAGACATCTTAGCACCTAAATTAGTACACAATATGTCGTGGCCAGATCGTAAAATTGACCACTTCATGATGTGGCCAACCATTTCATGAAATGGTTGTATTTCATGAAAACACACATCATGATGTGTGTGCTGGATCAATGAATAATCAGCTATGTTTGGCTACTACGATATGGACAGCTATGGTCATTTTGGTGATCATATCGTAAAATAATCACATTATTCACCGCTAGAGGCGCTGATATCATTTTGTTTCGGTGGTGCAGAATTGGCGACGGACAATTGTTTCAATAAATGAAATCTGTAGGTTAGGTTAAATATCGCTAGGCAGGCGAAGGCGGGCATTTGCACAAGCAATGCCCGTCTAATGACCCTGCCGTGGAGGCCTGCGTTCACGGTCGGCCCCGTGCACGCCACCGCAAGGCCCTCCGTCTGGGGATTGCCCTGGTGTTCTCGAGCAATCCCCCCTTGGCGATAGCCCGACCCCGGTCGGGCTTGCCCGGGCGCGCTGGTAGTGGTAGTCGCAGTGTGGACCTTACCATGCGCGCCCATAAGGGCACGGAGAACACCGGGGGGTTTTAGTGGGTCGGCCTGGCACTCTGCCGGGCCAGCCCCACACACGCCCGCCGTCCAGCCAACGGCGGGTACGGTGCGATTACGCATTTCCCCCCGAAAAAAAAAAAAAAAAAAAAAAAAAGGTTAGGTTAAATATAGTAATCACATAGAGCGGAGCTAGCGGAGAGAGCGACGCGAGCGGAGCATCAAACAGCATGTTGCATGCTTGCTTTCACGCTGCAGGCTTGTTTCATGCTTATTTGGGGTTTTTATTAAGCCTTGGATATCATGAACACTACATTAACGATATGGTCAGTTTTAGTTGGCAATTTCATGAAATACAACCATTTCATGAAATGATGAAATGGTCAATTTTACGATATGACCACGACATACAAATAACATATACAGTAGTTTGTGTTGGGGTTACAAATTTTACAAAAACCACACTTAGTAGGTGACTGTATACGTACTGTCAGATAACAACAGTCTGTTCATTCGCCAACTTGACTAAAACCGAGCAAGTGAGAGTTAGACTCGCGCACCGATGGTTCCGTGCAAACACATCCAAGTATGCAAGTTCCTAACTATGTACATATTTACGATTTTCAGATTTTTCCTTTGCGTGTGCTACAATACCTTGGATTTTGCCAAATTTCATGATTATAGGTCAACGGGAAGTACTTGTGAATTCGCAAAATTTTGGGATAATATGCGATATAAACGGTCAAATTTTTTGATCGCAATGACTTAAAAGATGATTATGAATTTATCTGGTATATTATATCTAATATACATGAAGTTCGGAACCCTAAAAAAATTGTTCTTACTCTCTCGGAATACCTCGACGAGTTTGTAGACATAAATGCGGAATAAACTGTGACCTTGATGTGAAACTAGAACCGTTTGTAGCATAAATCTCAACTGTTCACCGGTAATTGTAAAAGATGGGAAAGCCAAAAGTGTTCTGAAGGTTAAACAAGAAATACGGCTAACCTTAGCTTAGCGTGTAATGCGTCTAGAATACTACAATTACCAGCAGAATCAAATGAAGAGATTTGAGGACCCAATTTCATAATGACTACTAGCACAAATGAAAATATTTAAGGACCAAGTTTGTAATGAGTACTGGTATAAATGTAGAGATTTAATGATCGAGTTTTTAATGACTACTGGCACAAATGTAGAGATTTAAGAACCGAGTTTTAATGACTACTGGCACAAACACTTCTTAATGACTACTGACACAAATGCAGAGATTTAAGGACCAAGTTTTTAATGACTACTGGCATAAATTAAGAGATTTAAGGGCAGAGATTTAACGACTACTGGCAAAAAATATGTAGAGATTTAAGGACCGAGTTTTTAATGACTACTGGCACAAATGTAGAGATTTAAGGACCGAGTTTTTAATGACTATTGGCACAAATGTAGAGATTTAAGGGCTGAGTTTTTAATGACTACTGGGAAAAAATATGTAGAG
The DNA here is from genome assembly GCA_963935595.1 of Schoenobius gigantellus. Lineage (NCBI taxonomy): Eukaryota > Metazoa > Arthropoda > Insecta > Lepidoptera > Crambidae > Schoenobius > Schoenobius gigantellus. Next base: position 14,322,885 of record OZ012558.1, read on the forward strand.
GCTTAAGCATCGATTTTTTACAGTTTATTACCAACATATCAGTGCAAGTAACAGTGCTACTACTAACATTTAAATAAATTTGACGTTTTCTGACGAGTCGTATTAGCATGAATATACGTCATGTCATATTCGTCATCGCATTAGAATTTCGTGATGTATGGAGCGGCCATAATTATCGCGCTTGCGACATGACAAAGTTGTGATCCAGACAACGTATTATGATCTTTTATTAGTTAAGGACCGAGTTTTTAAAGACTACTGGTACAAATGTAGAGATTAAAGGGTCGAGTTTTTAAAGACTACTGGCACAAATGTAAAGATTTAAGGGCCGAGTTTTTAATGACTACTGGGAAAAAATATGTAGAGGCTTACGGATCGATTTTTTCAGTTTGTTACCAACATATCAGTGCAAGTAACAGTGCTACTGCTAACATTTAAATAAATTTGACGTTTTCTGAGGAGTCGTATTAGCACGAATATACGTCATCTCATATTCGTCATCGCATTAGAATTCGTGATATATGAAACCGCCATAATTATCGCGTTTCCGACATGACAAAGTTGTGATCCAGACAACGTAGGGCTTTTATTGTTAAATTATATTGTGGCGGCACCGGGATACGAATCGTCGTTGTTCTTTTGCCGCCCATGTTTTTTTCTAAAGAAACAAGACAACAATGATGACATTGACAGACACCGGAATGACAATTATTTGAATCATCGAAATACAATAGTAACAATGGCTACATTAAAATTAGAACTTTATCTATACTATACTTACTTTACTTACTAATATTATAAAGCTGAAGAGTTTGTTTGTTTGTTTGTTTAGTAGAACGCGCTAATCTCAGGAACTACTGATTCGAATTGAAAAATTCTTTTTGTGTTCGATAGTCCATTTATCGAGGAAGGCTATATAATATCACGCTACGACTAATTCATTTTTCATTGATGCTCAGCTCCTATTAGTCGTAGCGTGATGTTATATAACCTGTAGCCTTCCTCGATAAATGGACTATCCAACACAAAAAGAATTTTTCAATTTGATTCAGTAGTTCCTAAGATTAGCGCGTTCAACCAACCTAACAAACAAACTCTTCAGCTTTATAATATTAGTAAGTATAGATTTTCTAATGAAACGTTCTGTGTATTGTTATTGTCACAGTTTGCAAAGGATTTGGAATGACAATAATTTGAATCATCGAAATAGTAATGTAGCCAATTAAAATTTGAACATTTTTAATTATCTATAAATTTTGATAAATAATAAATTTTGATAAATTTTGATAAATGAAATATTCTGTTTATCGTCTCAATTTGAAAAGGTTATTATGTGCACCCGATACGTTAAACGAAATAATTTGAAAACCTTTTCATTCAACCACTGTACATCAAGCGAGCGTATTATATCACAAAGAACTATTTTGATGACTATAATTATTAGAAATTATTATTCAAAAGAGTCTCTCACGTTCCATCGATGTTAAGTGGAATACTTGAACGATAATATTTATTGCAGTCTGACAACAAAATGTTGATAATGGAGGCATGCACTTCAGTGGTGTTCAGATCGTCTGTCAACGCACTATCTCGGTGGTGAAGTCGATATTTTTTGCCTTCGATATTTTATTGTTAAACTGTTACATAAACAAGCAGTTTTTTTAATCACAGACTTCTAATAAGGAGGAGGCTATAAATGTTCGGCTGTATCTATTTTTTTATATATGTTCACCGATTATTCCACCATATGGGGATCGATTTTCAAAATTATTTGTGTAACTGAAAGAGTATACCAAATTATGATCTGATAGGACCTTAGGAAAATCAAGTTTCATCATCATCATCATAACAGCTCATATACGTCCCCACCGAAGGGTTCGAGCCTACCCTATGTTAGGGTGATTAGGCCTTAGTCAACCACGCTGGCCCAGTGCGGATTGGTCGACTTCACATACATCATTGAATTTCTTCGCAGATGTATGCAGGGTGCCTCACGATGTTTTCCTACACCGTAGGAGCGTCAGACAAATGTACATATGAAATTCGAAACAAAAAACACATTGGTACATGGCGGGTCTCGAACCCCGACCCCCCGATTGGAAGGCAAGTGCCGAGTCCACAGTGCCACCGACTCTCTTCAAGTTTCACTATCACTAAAATTTCATAGGCAAGTCCATCGTGTTTCATGTTCTTGCTGAAGATATACAGGTTCGGAAATAATACTTTCAAAACTGTATAGAGCGAAAAGCATTTTATTTTAAGTTGTTTTACAATACAAATGTATGAATTGAAATTAACAAAAAGGATTGAAATTAAAAAACTGGCGTCAAAAACACCAAAATGTCAAAATAATAAGGAATTACATAAAACATCACATTTTTATATTGAAGTCGCAACGATCACCAATACAAGCAATGATCGCCTGGAAAGTCTTAAAAAATACGAACAATAATTAATGTGGTTACCATGATAAAATTTGGCACCAATTTCAATATAAATGTGATGCTGCATATACTTTTATATTATTTTTGATTTTTTGGTGTTTTTGAATTCCTGCGACGGTGGGGGTGCTCCGTGAGGTGTTCGGGACCCCCCATGCCTCTGACGGATAGAGAGCGGTGTGCCTGCGGGCGAACGCTGGGCGGGGTATGACGGGGATAAATGCACCAGCGTGCAACTCCCCCTTACCCGCCTACCTGGCGAGCTGCTGAACCCCGGGGTGGTTTAGTTGGTAGGTCGGCGAGTCACCTTCTCGTCGGAGTCCAACATAACCCTGTACCCCCAGTGCAGGGTATCCATGAGGATTCCCCCCGAAAACAAAAAAATGGTGTTTTTGAATTCGTTTTTTTTTAAATATTTCATACAGTAGGATTTGCTAACGCTGCTAGTTACCAAAAAAAAAACCTGTTTGTAATTTTACAACTGTTTAATTTATTGACTAGTAGAAGCTGCTAAAGAGAACTCATGTTCGCTTAATTTTTCATTCCAGACACATTATGCTATAAAATTTTAAAAAACGTTTACTTATCGCTTACCTAAATTATGTATTTAAAAAAATATACTGTAATTTTAATGAAACACCTAACTTAAAGGACTGAGATATGAATAAAAAAGAAACCTAAAAAATGTACAACAATTTTTATATCAATTTAATGCCTATTTCATACGAACTGAATTTTGTGTCGGGATAAAACTTCGGAGCTCGTAAATTTTATGGTTTCTTTGTTCTTGTTTTATGGTTTTGTTAGAAAACACTGTTGCTGATACTCTTGCTTACTATAAAATAAATAAAACATTTATAAGAGAGTTTACGCGCGGCTCATAATGAAGATTGGCAGGAAGCCATACAATGTTGGTACCGTAATCAGACGAAGTGTATGGTGATAAAAATACCACGTATTTCTTTGTCTTTAGTAATGTAAGAAAAAAGGTAATCACATCATATTTCTACAACTGCTAAATAAAAAGATATTCGCATTCGAAAATTATTATGGTACATAGAGTACAAAGATAACAAAACGTTGCAAATGTCAAAACATAAGATTGAATTTGACATTGACATTACGAGTTACGAGTTACAGTAATAATTGTTATTGGATTGAGGAAAAAATTTTTTAACGAAAAACTTTTAGCGCGCTAACATCGATATCATCGCCATTCGGAACACACCCCCACGACTCGACTGACACTGACAGTGAATGTGACGTTGACATTCACAGTTGACAGTGGTAACCTCGTGGTAACAGTCGGTCACGTGAATTAGATTTCCTTACATCTTATTTACCTAAAACCTCAAGACAAAACCAGGAAAAGTAATATTGTTATGTTCTTGTACTATTTTTGGTCTTGTAACTGTCATTAATCGATCAATTATATGGAAATGAGTGGATTAATCAATAATCGATGTTCTGCAACGAATTCGATAGTTGCTTTTGTTTTGTTTACCTTTGCGTTTTAATATTGCTTGTCAGTTAGATGCGTTTTGTTATCAATATTCAATGAAATAGTGAAATCAATTTTTCTTTCTTTCCAAAAGTTATAGAAATTCCTAAATTAAAGAAAAATAGGTAAACTAGTATCGTTTACATAATATCCAAAATTCAGTATCCTACATTTCATATTTTAATGGGTACCAGGCTTGCCAATCTTCTTTCGTTTACATTATCTATTTATTGACAGAGATTCAGGCTGCTAGCCAAACTTCGGTAAGTGTAACTTTATTGTACCTTTTATGGTCATCCAACAGCAAACTCGGGTCCATTATTTCTTGAGAATATGTCGTTAGATAGTACAAGAATTACCTTCTTATTTCTAAGTAAAAGGTTGGTTGGGAATATGTAATTTAGGCTTCGAGCGAAACGAACTCAGGATCTTAGTCCAAATAAACTTTATCGGATAAGAAAATAAGTTTAAGCGAAATGTGACAATTTGAACATTAGAATTGTTCGTTCTTTTCCCCTAAACCAGAACCTATGTTTAAATATAAATATACAAATTATTCCACCCTGACCTTTGAGGGTTAAAACGTCGAAGAGGCTGAAAAATTTGTTCTTAATGCTAGATGTGAAATTCCTAATCATCATCGTCATCTTTTAAATTCGTGTGATACTTTGAGTATAGGGTATCGAGTTGAGATCGAGTATTGAGAATCGTTAAATAAATATCGCGCATGTTTATTTTTGGCGAACAATGGGGGTAAATCCCTAACAATGTTGATAAATCTTCAGGCTCACTTTACACGTAACTGAATATGTAATAAATAACTGAAATCCACCAAATAATTTTGTTTCATTTTATTTACCATCTAAAAAAAAGTACATTTAAATCATCTGTATTATTTATCATTTAAATCATCAAACTTAATTCGGGAATTTACCGTCATCTGTCAATGCGTAGGTACTTGTTTCGGTCTTTTTAGTGCATTGCTTATTATGTTGACTTTTTGCAGATGGGTTTTTGATTAATAAATTATTTTTTTTTATTTTATGCTTTTTAACTGTACGTAGGTATTATCTCTAACATAATTTATACTTTGTATTTTTTAATTTACGTTATTTACTCATTATTTTATTATTCATCTTATTCCAAAATGATAATACTCTATTAATACATTCACTCCCCATTCTACTCTTTGAGGAAGGAAGAATTCCAAAATACTACATCTAACTATTTTACTGGGCAATCTTAAGCGAATTTCTTCCTTAATCAACTTCCATGCTCATATTTAATGGCGTAATGGCTCAATAAAGTGTGAATAATGGCAAAGAACCTATCATCCCCATTTTTCCTATCATCCCTACTTTCACACTCATAAAATAATGTCATTGAAAAAAATGTTAAAACTAATTATTGTTATTATGTAATCATAGGTTTACATACCAATTTTCATGTCTTAGTCAAAAAATGACGAAGTTTCATACAAACTTACACCCCTTTTTTACTCATTCAGAGAGGGCCCATCCCAAAATTACGCAGTGACACTCGCACCGAGAAGTCGAATCTAGTGACGTAACATTATCGAAATTGGTTGAGCCGTCAGAATTAACGAGCGGACATAGGAACGGACATACATACCTACATACAAGTCAAACACATAACCCTTCTTTTGGACTTCGCCGCAGCCTCGTAACAGGTACAAACAATCATACATGTATTTGACACTGTTCTCTTTTAAGCACGACTAAAACAATAAGAAATCTGGTGTTGTCAATAGCGCCATATTTTAGATTCCTTTGATAGAATGTTCAAATAAAGTAAAGGAAGAGGCATTGACTCTACTTCATTATTATAGCTGACTAATTTAAAGTCGTATTTGAAAATAAACGTTGATATGACTTTAATAACTCAAAAATCAATCGAATAGATTTTAAGACAAATTTTCTGGTCTTCCTATGAAGCGTCACTTTTCTGGGTCACTGCTAGCTCGAGGTCAACATTCTGTATAATTGTATGTTTTCAGTAATTGAATCACGTGTCCATATAAACAACTCTATCAAGCTTAAACAAAAAAAAATCGCCCAGGTCGGACAAAATGAATTAAAAAGTTCAAATTTTTATTGAATTTTTCAATTAATTTTGGATTTTTAAAATGCGAAGTTCTATATAAAAATATGTTTGCTTTATCTTCAACCAATTTTCAAAATAGATCTATCAAGATTTCTAAATTGGACGTTGATACTTTGGCTCAACAAAGTTCAAAGAGAGATCAGTAAGTTAAAGATTTTAATATTAGTAATGATTCATTTTTCAATTTATTTAGCTTTTTTAAAGAAAATGCAAAGTGTTATGTAAAAAGTCAACCTGACTAATATTATAAACACGAAAGTTTGTGAGTATGGATAGATTTATGGATGTTTGTTGCTCTTTAACGCAAAAACTACTGAATGGATTTGAGGAAATTTTGTAGGTGATGGATTACGACTGGATTTGGATGATATTTTGTAGGTGGACGGAATACGACAGGGATTAATATAAAGGCTACTCATTATCCCGAAAAAGTAAGAAGTTCCCGCGAGAAAGTAGATTTACAGTTTTTCTTTGAACTTTTAAGGCGAAACATAGTTCACGGGCACAGCTAGTCCTGTATATAGGAACATTGTTTGAAAATACTACAGTGGCAATATTGATCAAGTTTTTGAAATAATAAATTAACGTCTCTATGAAGCTTGGGAAGAAGTCACCTGGGAACACGAAAAGACTGTTAAACTGTGAAGTTTTTGGGACAAGTGTCGCTTTTACTTCTAATACCATTACTTTGTAGGGATACGTCCTTGACGTAATTCATTTTTAGAAAGTGGCCATTAAATTTGCACGACTCACTTAGACAACGCCCTGTAAAAGGATTTGGTAGTCAATATTATATTCAGCCGCTCAGTTATAAGTTCCGCTCGCTTTGTTTTCACTCCAAATGGAAAAGGAAATCTCAAATAGAAGTTTCCCCAATTATTTTGCGAACGTTTCGCCTTTTTCTTTAATTGTGGTTCAATAAATTTTATTTACGTACCTTCGTAGTTTTCTTTAATTACGTTGTAAGTATCTTAAATTGGTCGAGTTGGATATCAATTTGATGAAATGAATATAATTAAGTACATTAGTAGCCTCATACATATATTGTTGACCGTACATAGCATATATACCGATAACATTATTTACCTCGCAAATAGATCCAATATTGCCTCTGTGAAGCTTCGCGGACCGAATCTTGGTAATTTGATTCGTGTGTACACGTCGTCCATAATAAAAGTTCCTGCTTGTCACCAACGAGATTTCTGAACCGCCACTGCTGAACAGTAGGGGGACGAGACCAAAATGCAATTACCAGTTTGTAAACAAGCAATAACTCGATTTGTGACATCTGAACATCACGTTGCGTTAGATTCATTTTGTTTGACAACTTTTTTATGAAGTAGGTTCGATGAAAATAATAAGGTTGTCACTTTTTTATTCGGTCGCCTTCAGCAGGTTCTCGGACACGCGTTTCTGTGACCCGGTTAGTTATTTAAGAATACAGTCGGAAGCGTTTCACACGATATGGCTTAGTCAACGTAATGGTTATATGGACCGAATCCATAAGTTCCGATTCTATATCATCAGCCAGGATCTATGATTTCAGCTGCCTCATAAAGAACACCGTTTTTAACGATATCGCTTTGAATAACTATGCATTTCAGCTTTTCAGCATTATTTACGATCCAAATACTCCTGATTACTTAAAGAGTAAATTTCAAGCCTTTGGTAGTACTCATGCACTCAACTTACGTTCTGCTGCAAAACTCACACTTGAGTTTCCAACTCATAGATCCGGGTTCACTTCGGACTCCTTCACACTTTCAGCTATACGCTTGTGGAATAGCTTACCCCCTAACTATAGATCGGCCTGTAGTAAGGCATCATTCAAACGTCAGATACGAAGACTCTTTTTGGAATCTGTTTAGTTTTATTTCACAGTATTTCGACATACATAATATTAGCATTATTTATATATATTTATTATATATGTAGTTTATATATATTTTAATATTTATATTCTATTATTTGTATGTTTACTTATTTCATCTTAATTTAAATATACCTACTTATGTCGTTTTCGACTTTAATTCGTACACCGTCTACAATTTCTCCCACATTTTTACTGGTTGACTGGTAGAGAATGCTTCAGGCATTAAGTCCGCCTTTTGTACATCTTTTGTCTTATGTACGATAAAGATTAAATAAATAAATAACAATGCATTTATATAATATTCTCGGAGAAGTATTCATTTCGTGGACCAATTATGTTTTGTTGAATTTTAGTTGGTAGGTTGGTTGGTAGGTATGACAAATCTGGCGTAGTATAAATAGACAAAGGTAATTAAAATGTTGAGAGTAAATAAAATATAGAGTTAAGAGTCTAATGTAATTATGTAAATAAAACATACATTTAGTAAAACCAAAGAATTCTTTCTTTTATCTCATTATTCTGTTTTCTATTTATCCTTAAAGTCAGTACAACAAAATGTACCGAACAGACTAAAATCACAGATTCTATAAAGACAAAGATATCTTGATTTAAGGTTACCTTCGTAGTAGGTAACCTTCACTAAACAGGTGTAAAAGAAAACAATGTGTTTAGATTTAAAGAGTTTGTTAAGACCATAAAACTGAAGACGATTTCATATTGGTATAATAGGTCCTAAACTTTTGAATGGAGAACAGCTAATTCTTCATTTTGTTAGTATTGGCCCCGTTGTGAAAGTTGTTTTATTTGGTAACCTAAAAAACCTTTTAAGGTATCAACATACCTTTTTGTTACACCTTACTTTGTATGTAAATAAAAATGAATCACGTGTGTCACTGGCAAAAATCGAGAATAGTTATTTTACCTTCAATTCTGTTGAAGTCCCATTAAAATTTCATTTCGATTACTTGCATTGCATTGTTTGCATTGAAGTATGTATAAAAAGTTGTATTCTTTTTCTAAATTGCTCCCAATCTACTGCAGACTCATCTATGTCTACATTAGCTACCAATTCAAACATTTCGAACAAATATTGACCACATTGTCTCAAACACATCAATCAAGTTAGTCGGCTTAAATAAACCAGTTATCTGCACTATTATTATGAAGAGGAAAGATTTATATGTATATATGTAACGAATAAACTCAAAAACTACTGGACGATTTTTAAAATACTTTCACCATTAGAATTCAATATTATCCCTGATTAACATAGGCCCTGATTAACATACAATACCTTCGGGAAAATATAAAATTCTCACGGGAAAACAAAAATAACGCGGGTGAAGCTGTGAAATTAGGATTTTGTTCGATAAGTATATTTAATCAAAGTGTTCGACTAGTCCCTGATAAACCGACGATGGCCATGAATAGCGGTGGACTTCGAGTGGCTGGCTCTGTATAGCCTCGTTGCATAATGAAGAGCACGACACAATTAGGCAGCTCTGATGTGCGGTCGATGACTAATTAGCTGAGGCACTCCGATGGTGATATCGAAAAATTAGGTCAGTTTGGAGTTTTTAGTTTTAGTAGTGAGCACAAATAGATTTTATGTGTGTTTAGTGCGTTTTTCTGTGCGTTGCTGTGTCGGAGTGATATATTCCTGGTTTCCACAATTTAAAAAACACAGAAACACAGAGAGAGAAACTCGCACGGTTTTATGGACTTCGATCTGTCAACTGTCATTTTAAAAGTAAAGTGTGAACAGAAAATAAATTTGCATCAATATTACGCTATTTTTACTGAAGTTTACATAGTTATACCGTAATGAACCCTAGTAATATTATTTACGCGTAGGGTACATTGGGTAAATGACCGATGCCAGTAGATTTCAGCGTAAAACACTGGTCCGACATATTATGTATTTTTAACCGACTTCAATTTTTTTTTCTTTTTTGTAATTTATTGAAACTGTTTTTTTTAATCTTCATTAGTAGCAGCAATTGGCTATAGGTCAATATGCTTCGTCCTGGTAGCGAGTGATATGGAATTGCAAACCAAAATTCAAATTAAGACTTTTTCATTCAACATTATTTTGTCAAATTAATTTAACGATATGATTTTTTCCTTGAGGTCCATCTTGTCTACAGGTAGGGCAATCTATATTCTGGAAATGCTGTAGGCTAAACTAGATTTAATGAGCTAATCAGCAGACTGGTTATAATACCGAGCGTAAAACATTTTTTTGTCAGCCCTTACTGTGTCTGATGAGGAAGAGCATGCATGCACTATAAAGAGGTAATCTTTGTCTTATCAAGCCCACAGTGATAGTTCCGACTTTCGTATGTCCATGAATATGTGCGGCCACGCATCGCTGCGCTGATACTTCGTTTTAATCAACGACATCGGCCGACCGTGAATTGTATGCATTTCCAATTCGACTAGGTGTCGTTCAATCTTCACTCATGTGTATTTGTAGATGTTTTGCAATTTTGCACTATTTTTACTTCATTGCTTCCTTCACAAATTTTCTGCGGATCTATTATATTAAGATAAGTACAGTGTTTTATCGATCGCTATTGTATATTTCAAAATGCACAAGTTTAAAGCTTTAAATGTTTCGAACGAGTCTCTTGCTGTTGAACGCCCTATACGCGTTCAACACTATTTCGGAACTCGTAAAGAAATTACTGAAAACGCTCACCTGGTATTATAGTTTTACTACTCCTGGGCCCATAACCATTTGTTGGGGTTCAGAGCCAACAACAGTTTACCATATTTGAATAAACGGCAAGCTTTAACCTGCTTTATTATTTTTACTCAAGTTGGTAAACTGTTGTTGGCTCTGAACCCCTACACTTGCGCCGCATATATTACTTACATTTTAATCGATAAATTGGCTAACTCGAAGCTCTAACAGTAAATTAAGTCTTAGTCTATATTGTATTCCAGGATATTCTTATACAACGATAAGTGACAATAGAATATACTACAGTTTTACCAAACAAATAACTGCAATTATGATAAGACAATTATGAACTCAGTGAAAAGTTGGGATTGAAAAAATTCTAGACGCTCATAGTTTTACTGATGTTGGTTTCAAAATGTGAATCAACAGCATGTATCATTTCTGAGATAATCTCCTTCATCTAAAATCACTGTCTTGCTGCATGAGGGAGATGGAGTTTATAATTTATTTTTTACTCAGCAAAACAAAACAACTACAGCGTACAGCTAAAGCTGTGTAGTTAGCTTTCAACTTTTGTCGCCGCAGGGGCCGTAAGTAACAAGCAAAGTGCATTTAGATTTACACCACTAATAAAAAATCTGCTTCTTCTGTTTACTATGTTGGCCTGCAGTAAAACACAATATACATACCGAGTGTGGTAATTTTCATTAATATTTTGAAGACGTAATAAAAGTTCTGGACTTAAATACTGGTTACATTGTATTTTTGTTTATAAGACAAAGTTAGCAAACAAGCAGATGCTCGCCTGATGTTAGTTGGCTTCTATGGTACATACATATACATGTAGTTCTAGATTTTTTTTACAAACTAGTATAGCTGGATTCAGCTACTAATACGCTGAGTAATTTAAACATAATACAATACCTATGTAGGTCGAGGAAGTTTTCGTTTTTATTTTACCTGACGCTATAATAAATATTGCCCCGCACTCATTCCTTTGACAGTTAAGTCAGATACCAAAAATAAGATGATTTGCTCAGAAAATATGATGTCATTAGTTTTTGCACCGTACGCGTATATTATGATTAGATCATGAATAAATTACGTGGGCAGAAGCAGATAGATACCTATTATAACAGGCGAGTTTTTGTTTTGATCCTTTGGAAATGAGTTTTCCGAGTTGCTTTAGCTTAAGCTGAATAATCTAAAGTTATTCGCTTACATTAGGAGCATGTTATACGAGTATATAAAAGAATCAATGTTTTTGCTATTTTCGTAGTTTGGGAATGACAATGATTTTCTAAAATCTATTGAAATTAGTCATTTTTGCTTATTACATTAGTTACAAATATACTATTTTGTCTATGTGGCAACAACAAAATTGTCTGTTCACACATATATACACATACTCATAAGCATACACATACATATACACATACTACATACATCTACACATATACAAGTTATTTTTTAGTTACTGAAAAAAAATTGTGTGCTTATTCAGACAAGCAAACTGAACAACTTTCACTATGGGACCAACTTTAAAATCCCAAAAAAAATCTGCTGTTCCTTACAATGTTCATCATTCTACAACCTAGATGTATGGAACAGCTGATTTTTTTTGCGATTTCAAAGTTGGTCCCATAGTGAAAGTTGTTCAGTTTGCTTGTCTGAACAAGCACACAAATTTTTTTTAGTAACTAAAAAATAACCTTGTATACAATAGGTACTCACACACATATTTTATTGTTTCCTTCAATTTGTATATTCACTAAGAATATTATACTGTCTGGCGGTTTGAGAGGCTTACGTAGTAAGAGTAATTACCTATATCAGCTGTAATTATGCAAACTTTTGTAATCAAATCTATTACACGGGTTCCCAAATAACAGACTTTGTCTCGTTTGGGAATTACTCGTACTATTTCCATATTATGTCGGACTTTAAATATTACCGTTTCGCGTATACCAATCTCGTCAAAATGATCCGGAGTGCGACTAGAGGTGTAGTAGTAGGTACTCGGTTTCTCTCTTGATGAGTTGTAACTCGAAACTGATTATCCAAGTTCAACTCTCGAGATACAGGTTAATTCCTAGTTCGGGGGTGGGTGGCCGGTAGTGAGACAAGTAAAACATAATTTGTGCTGCACTTTATTGTATTTAGCCATAAGAAATGAGTCAATAAAGTTTGACTGGCTGGCGCGTTGTATTATATCTTTGATATGATGTTTATTTGTATTAATAATAGTAGTACATTACTGCAGAGGCCGGGAAGTTAGGGATTGCCGGACGAGTAGAGCCTTGACAATAATTACGAGTCCGGCTATCCCATTCCCGCCGAGGTACTCGTATGTATAGTTCTTTCTTTTCTCAATAATTGTGAGGAAATAATGAATGACGTAATACTGGAAAAAATGAGTATAATTATTATGAATAAAATAATGAATAAAGTAATTAATTAATTATGGTAGCCTAGTATTTAGTAATACTAATACATTTTTTTATTTTCAATTAGTGCAAAGGAAACAAAGCCCATATAGCCCAATCATATTTTACGCAAGAAATGCCCAATCATATTTTATGGCTTTTTTCTCTCGCAACGAAAATAAACCATTTTTCGTGTGATTTTATACCAACATTTTAATAAAATTTTTGTCATATTCATGTATAATATACCTACTTTTTAGCATTTTTTTTATTATGGTAGCAATTGGCTGTATGATAAGTTACATAACTCAAGTCATATTGAGCAGCGGCCAGAAATGAATTTTCATACTTACCTACTTTCCTGGCCTAGGCCGGCAAATTAATGCATGAGTCAATGCATGTTGTACAAACTTCGTCTCTTCTTTTTTAACTACAATAATGCCTACATTTCCGAGCGTGTAATGAGAAAAATTCTATTTTTTTTGTACTTCAGCTTTTATATTGCTGTCATTAGTTGTCCAATTGGTCTTATATTATCCAGCTACTGTATTTTGTTTGTTGCGTAATATTGATACCGCGGCGCTCATCATCTGAAGCGTCGCAAGTTTTATTACGCCGCGCAACGTGGCCAAAAAGTTTTCAACGCTTTCGTATGGATTCGAGCTCGACCTTGTGATAAAATTATATAAAAAGAGGCATTATAAATGTAAAAAACTTGCGAAATGACTTTTACGCAATCTATTGAGAGAAATGGGGAGACTGCGGTGCCACTATTTTTCACATCGTAACATTTTTCTCTCTCACTGAGTCAAATTGCTAATTTGGAAAATTCCAAAACGAGTAGGTAGGTGGTTTAATTGTTATTTTGTATGGTTTCCAGTTCCAGTTTAACTTAAATAGAAAACCGAGCATAACAAAAGACGTGAAATTGTATGTCCCATTCAAGTTACGCAATCAAGAGTCAGGTGTACGAGTACATCTACATAAGAGTATTGGGTCTACATGAGTGTAATGTTTTGTTTTATTGGTAAGTCTACTGAGAGCAAAGTTCCCAGTAATCTAACTATGTAGTAAGTTTATTGGGAAGGAAGCTCCTAATAGTACTACTGGTAAGACTACTGGGAACAGTCCACTTTTATTTCGTTTTTCATGGTTCCGTACGCCAAAAGAAAAAAATCTTTAAGGGTTATATTATGTCCGTTTGTCTGTACGTCCGTCTGTCTGTCAAGACCCCTTTTCTCGGGAATGCTTTATGTTATCAAACTGAAATATGGTTAATAAGGTTAATTAATTTAAACTAAACCACAGTTAATATAATACTACAGACTAAACTAATAGTTTAATTTTGTGTGGTATTATTCTAAAGTTTAAATTGTTCTTAAAAAAGTAAAAAAAAATACATTTAAATTGTTCTTAAAATATGCACAAAACTGTCCCGTGCCTTTCACGCAAATCTATACGATTCACGCTAAAGTGGGAACGCATGATGGAATAAGTCAATTCTTGCTGACTGAACTGAACATTGTTATACGGCTTTCCTAGACATAGTCAAGACTCAAAAATACGTAACTACGTCAACTTAATTAATGCTGTGAAAAGTATATTTCCGGATGCTACTGACAAACTTTGCTTTTTCCACCTAACACAAAGCATTTGGCGCCATATCCAAGCAGCAGGACTAGCTCAGCGATATGGGAACAATTGCAACTTTTCATAAAATGAGACATTTATCTGCATTAGCCTTCTTAGAGCCAGCCGAAATTTCCAGCGCCTTTGCTATACTCAAAGAAGAAATTATACCACAAGAAGCCCAAAAGGTGTTGCAATGGTTTGATAATAAGTATTATACGTAAATAGCTTATTACACATCAGTTCAGAAATCACATATAAACATGGTCATAAAGCATAAGCCTCCTCAATTCCCGCCTCAAATGTGGTCTGTGCACGAAAGTTATGTATCATATATACAAAATGCACTAGAGTCCTGGCACAATCGTTTTAATACGCTTTTGAATCGTCGTAGATGGAACTTGTAAAACACTATGAGTGAATTTATGCCAAGGAGCAAAAAAATAACGAATGTATTATAGAACGTGTCACATCATCTGAACCGGTTCATAAAAAACGCAAAATTGGAAATAGTTATAAAGAGAAAATACGTAAGCATTACGAAAATAAATCTGCAATGGATTTCTTTTCTAAACGGGTTAGCTCACACTTGTTATATAAAGAAGTAATTTATTTTAATAGAGTGCGAAAAGATACATATTATTATCTAGGTTCATTGGTTCTTTTCTTTGCAATAAGGAAATATTTATTTTTGTATTTTTAATACGAAACTTTAATTACCCGTTGAGTATGTTCAATTATACCGTTAGGTTTTGATGTCCTAATCGTATAGATCACGTCCATTATGTTTTTGTAAAATTTGGTAGTTGAGCTCTTGATGATTTATTTACCTATTGGATATTTTGTTATTTTATGTTTTGATTAATATTTTATGTCTTAAAAAATCGTTACTTACAAGTTTGTAAAGTTTTAAATTGCGCAGTATTGTATTTTCTAAAATAAATATTAAAAGTACCAATAGTGTCAATTTTACAATAAACATAATGTTATACATAAATATTTGAAAATCAACATACATAAACATATAAATAAACACCCAAGACCCATGATGAAAATAATGTTCGTGCTCATCATACAAACATCTGCTCCGGCCGGGAATCGAACCCGGAACCGCTGGCTAAGTAGTCAGGGTCTCTGACCACTCGACCAGTCTGTCGTATTTTATAATCCTATCATTTTGTTTTTCGATCATAAATCAATTCGACAAGCTATAGAAAAGCCTCCAATAGGGATGATGACTGAATTCTAATTTTCACGTCTCGTCATAAAATATTAAAATACCGTAGAAAAAGATACAATCCTGTGAAATTAGAATTAAAATCGGCTTAGAAATACATTAGATACAAGCATATTTTAAGTTGTTAATTTGGAGGCGATTAGACAGAGAGATCCGACAACAACCGTAACGTCATTGTTTAGTACGGCCATATAAACTCCATGTAAATTGCCGTTTTGCTAGAAAGAGATGGAGAAAAATCTTTAATACCTTATATCTTGGTTGTTTTTTTAGTTATTCGAAAACAGATTTTTTCTTTCAGTTTATTAAATGAATGAGCTTCTATTAAAGCAAAAAAAATTTTTAGTCATCTAGCCTATTCTTTCGACCAAACGTTCATCCGATCAGTTATGGAAATGTCAATCGTTATTTCGACCAAATATATTTTTCATCCCCCCATCTCGGAAAGAGTATTTTTGCTATTCGATATCTGACCGCCAAAGCCGTTTTTATCCGCTTGAGGTTAAAGTAAATTTGAATTTAGAACATCGCGTGCACTAGGTATGTGATTTCAAAACATAATTAAACCTATTTACTTCCATCTCCATGGTTCCGAATTCATCATACAACATTTTTTAAATTTGTTATAAACTCAGAGTCTGAACCTCCTTGGTGTACTTTTGTTGTTAATTCGCTTTGCGCGCGCTATTTTGTTTTGACGTCGTATTGTTATAAATAAGAAACTTGAAAACAAGTAAAAAAAAAACGAAAATGAGTGATTCCAGCGACGAAGAAGTTTATTTTAATGTTGTAGTAAATATGTACCTTAACTGAAATAAAAGTATCTTTTGATTGTTATTGTTTTATTTTGAATTTAGTCATTTCCTCGCTGAGGGGGAATGAAAAGTTACGTGTTGCACTCGAGTGCATTAATTTTTACCTTGTGCTCTTTTGATTCCCTCGCTAACGCTCAGGATTCTAATTTTTGAATCACTCGCTGCGCTCGTGATTCAATTTTAGAATCCTTCGCTTGCTCGGTCATCAAAGTTGAGCACGCGGTTAAAAAGCAACTTTGCACTCATGTATAACAAATAACTATTGGTCAGTTGTTTGTTCGATCAGTAATAGAACCGTCAAATGTTTTGTCGACCTTATGTTAAACGACAAAGAATTTCGGTAACCCGTGGTAAACTCGATTGCAAGCACTTGTCATCGTGGGTAGTCTACTTCTTTGCCAGCTTTAATGTGAAAAAAACCGGCCAAGCGCGAGTCGGACACGCCCATGAAGGGTTCCGTAGGATTTATGACGTATTAAAAAAACTACTTACTAGATCTCGTTCAAACCAATTTTCGGTGGAAGTTTGCATGGTAATGTACATCATATATTTTTTTAGTTTTATCATTCTCTTATTTTAGAAGTTACAGGGGACACACACATTTTACCACTTTGGACGTGTCTCTGGCGCAAAGTATTCAGTTTAGAAAAAAAATATATTAGAAACCTTAATATGATTTTTGAAGACCTATCCATAGATACCCCACACGTATGGGTTTGATGAAAAAAATTTTTTTGAGTTTCAGTTCTATGTATGGGGAACCCCCAAAATTTATTGCTTTTTTCTATTTTTGTGTGAAAATCTTAATGCGGTTCACAGAATACATCTACTTACCAAATTTCAACAGTGTAGTTCTTATAGTTTCGGAGAAAAGTGGCTGTGACATACGGACGGACAGACAGACAGACATGACGAATCTATAAGGGTTCCGTTTTTTGCCATTTGGCTACGGAACCCTAAAAACGTAGCCCGCTATACATTACTTTGTGTTCTCTTCTTGCTACTAAGAGCGCTTGTATTTTTCGCAATATTGTACAACTACACATGTTTATTGAAATTTTGCTTGCGAGCTTAAGAGTCCTTTGAGGTCCCGTTTAATAATAATCGGACAGAACCTCAATATCCTTATAATCAGAATCGGTAAAGCAAATCTTGCAAAAGCGTAAGTAATTGGAAGCCCAAATTATTCATGAAATTCTAATTAAAATTCAACTTGAAGTCAATTTTCGGTCTCTTCGCGTATATTTGGTATTCTCTTCAAATTTCGGAATTAGTGAATCGTTAGATTGTAAAATACCAAAGAAAACCACAAAAATCGACTTACACTGTCAAGCAAAATTATTTCGTCACTGTAAAGTACATTCATTTTAAAAGTACCTACACAAGATCTGTAAATTGTTGAAATAAAAATCACCAAGAATATGAACATAGTTCTTTGAAAACGCCATCTAGTTTCTTTCACAGGCACTATTGTAACCATATTCCTTATTCACAAATATTTGCAACTACCTACATTTATTATCATAGTAAGTTATGTGGGTATATCATGATGATATTTTTAATATAGAGGAGCTCAGTGGCGCAATGCGAGTGCGCTCGGCGCCGGCGTTGCAATTTCTAAAGTAAGGCAACGTTTGCCGTGGCCGGGAGCACCATGGCTGACTAAAAGTAAATGTGAGAGTCAGTTTTCATTACGAATTCTTTCCACCATAACCCAGAGTGTGTGTTAGTTTTTATTACAAATTCTTCCCGCTATAATCTAATATCACATGGGTTAACTGGAAGATATTTGTATACACCTTTATACATATTTAATATTTGACTGTATTAGTTCCATTTAATGTGTTTAAAAGAATAATTAATTAATTCATTCATTAGATATATGTATATATCTCTCGCGTAGTTGGTGACGGTTGGTTAGATTCTGTTCAGAAACGATACACACGTACATTCTACTCAATTTTGTTATTGGTTTTATCTTTTTACAATCTATACTATATAAAACTCGAGCCCGCGAACTACGTTTCGCCGTAATAATTGTAAAAAAAATACCCTTATCACTTGGGGGTATAAAGAAAAAACCTATTCTCAGACCTACCGAATATGCACAACAAATTTAATAAAAACCGGTCAAGAGTCAATTTTGCTCATAAGACATGAGCAAATCGCTGATTTTCAGCTACATACAGCCTGGGGAACTACGTCTACGACATACACTCTCAACCGAAGTGTTGCACGCCCTGCTCATTAAAAGTTTTACGTTTAATTGTCTGATTAGCATAATTATGTCATCTTGTATTCAATGTTATGTTGGCGTACATGTGGATAATGGTATTATAAAAATTATTAAGTTAAAAGTATTAATTAAAAAATATAAATTGAGTAGATTTCTTTATTCAATGAACTG
Source organism: Schoenobius gigantellus (assembly GCA_963935595.1). NCBI lineage: Eukaryota > Metazoa > Arthropoda > Insecta > Lepidoptera > Crambidae > Schoenobius > Schoenobius gigantellus. The sequence continues at coordinate 14,342,024 of OZ012558.1, forward strand.
TGTTGCGTTAATTGGCTTTCGTCATCTAGGCAAGATTCGAAATTCCCTTTTTTGACTATCAAAAAGGGGAAGTAATTCCCTTGAACGTGCACTTAGATTTTAAGATTCTTTTAAGGCTATTACTAGCTGTGCCCGCAAACTACGTTTCGCCATAATAATTATCAAAAAAATATCACCTACGAGTATTAAAATAGTTTACGACCTATTCTCAGACCTACCGAATATACACAAAAAAAATCAGAAAAATCGGTCAGAAAACCGTTTCGGAGGAGTTTGGTTACAAACACTGCGACACGAGAATGTTATTATATTAAGAAGAAAGAGATGTGCTATGTGTGTTTTCGTGTCTAAATAAACGATTTATCAATCTATCAGAAACAATAACAATTATAAGAAACAAAGTGCCTACGTTGCAATGGTTATCATCATTTCACTATTCGCAACCTCAAGGATGTTGGCGAAGCGGCCATTATCAAAAAGGCAATATAACCGGACGATATTGCGTTAGTCGTAAACGAATGATATTAGCGTGGCTCCGCCGCCGAGGTAATAAGGGCGATCTCACCGGCAGCGGCGGTTATGAGCGAAATAAATTTTTAAACAAGCTCAGTTTGTGGTTAAGGATCAAATGATAAAAGTTACTGCGTTGCGCTGACCTATATTGTTGTCGAGTTGCTGTTATAGTTGATATAGTCTAAAATGCTTGCTCCAACGGCTCAAAAATTTGCAATATAGATAATGTTTTTAAACATTTCTTATAGTATTGCACAAATTGGAGTTTGTATATTTTTGTTTCCTTTTTGTACAGAAAAATTTGTTAAATCAAAATGTAAATTTCCATATTTATTTTATTCTTTCATTAGCTTTAACTATAAGCTTCTGGAAAAGAAAATGCATTTTATTTACCCTACCACCGTACGAGAGTAACAGACATCAATTAACGTTAAAGATTGAAATATACACTCACCTTAACCAGAATCAGATTATTTCATGACAAATAAAGAAACATAAAAATGTTTTATGAAAATTTATGTGACATAGACTTATGTTTAACATTCGAACTTGACTCGCTTCGACTGATTTAACTTAGCAACTAACCTTACGATGCGTCGTTCATTCAGATTTGCGCTCGCAAAAAAAGCACCCATCGATTCTATTGTTGACTAGCAATAGGCGAATAGATGCAGGTAAAAATCCTGCATCGCGCTTGTGAAATTTTCAAATGCATTTCGTATATAGACGAATTTTCAACTAGACAAACGGGCGTCCGTTTCTTCGCGTGAAACCAGTCCACAGGAGCTGGCCTAAGTCCTGTCCATCATCATCATTCAACCCATCACCTACCTCTAGGCGAGAGTTGGTAGCTGACACTGAGTGTGTACTGACTGCCTTACACCAACGTTGAAGAACTTTTGACACCCTTTTTACTATTTTTAGGGTTCCGTACGTCCGAATAAAAAAACGGAACCCTTATAGGATCACTCGTGTGTCCGTCTGTCTGTTGGTCACAGTCAATTATCTCCGAATCTACTAGACCGATTAAGTTGAAATTTGGTACACATATCAATTTCTGTGACCCAAACGCAGAGATGTGACATCATTTTTGGGGGGAAGGTGGAAAATGTTTTTTTTTTGAAAACTGCATCGTGTGATATATCAAATGAAAGGTATTGCTATGAAGATTTTAAATGTAATTTTTTGTAATTTTAAAATAAATTGTTTCTATGTTATTCAAGTAAATTGACAAAAGTCCATGATATTAAAATAACATGGTAAATCACTCAATATAGGTAACATCGTACGGAACCCTCCTCACGCGAGTTCAACTCGCACTTGTCCGGTTTTTTTAAACACAACAGAAATTCTTTGGATTCGTTTCGCTATTATTTGATAGGAAGTAACAATCACAAAGCGAGCATGACGATCACTTAGAGTTTGCCAATCATTGCGGCGTCAAAATAAGACTCTGTATTGACTGTCTGATAAAAATAGCAATGGATGCGCTTCGACTGTCAAAATCGAAAGCGATAGATTTTTGTTACACAATCAACGGGCAGTCCAGCCAATCATGACCGCCCAAAACAATATTAAAACCGCATTGAGAGCGGGATGGCGCTATACGCAGCAAGAGCAAGAATCTGACATTCGATTCAATATTGTTTTAACCTTGCTATAAGCGATCATGGTAAGGCCCCAGCCCCCCTACCATGACCACCGAAACACGATATGATGAAACGACATATCGATATGAGCTGTTAAAAATGTTGGATTTTTCAGCTATCTTGAAGTTTTAAGTTTAATTTGGATATTGGTGGTGTTATTTCGGGTATTATTGATATATTAATGTCGATAAAATGTCAAGAAAACCATTTTATGCAACATATTTCGACAGTTCATATCGATTTATCGATTTATCATATCGTGTTTCGGGGTTCATGGTACGGGGGCAGGGCTTTATTCTGCTAGCATTTAATGCATTTATGGCATGTCAATAACGCTTCAATAACATTGCTTTATGAGACAGTTATTGTTGGTTAATTAATAACTAACTAAAGCAATTGTCACTATTGACTTATCGAGAAATTTAAGTAGGAATAAATTTCACCAGGGGAAGCGTATAAGTGACAAAAGCAGTTTTATTGAAAAATGCTATCAAGACAATAACAACGTTAAGATTAGCAAAATTAGGTTCCTCTCGATTCCTGTATCACAGAGCAGCTACTGACTTGTCTCTATCTCTACTGATTGTGATATGTGAAGTCGACCAATCCGCACTGGGCAAGCGTGATTGACAAAGGCCTAATCACCCTAACAGATGGTAGGCTCGAACCCCTCGGTGGGGACGTATATGAGCTGTGATGATGATGATGAATAATGATCATCATAACAGCTGATAAACAACTCATGCACGTCCCCACCGAACCAAGGATCTCGAGCCTACCCTAAGTTAGGGTGTTTAGGCCTTAGTCAACCACGCTGGCCCAGTGCGGATTGGTCGACTTCACATACACCATTGAATTACTTCGCAGATGTATGCAGGTTGCCTCACGATGTTATCCTTCACCGTAGGAGCGTCAGACAAATGTACATATGAAATTTGAAAAACGAAAAACACATTGTTATATGGCGGTCTCGAACCCCGGACCTCCCGATTGTTAGGCAAGTGCCTAGTACACAGCATCACCGACGCTCCCTCAATAATGATGTTAATTAATAATTGATGCTGCGTTGCTTGTTTTAACAAGGTCGAATTTAATAAGGCTATAAGTGTTTTCAAATTAAATCTCGTAATTATTGAAGACTTGACCCAGATATACTCGTTAAGGGTATCAGGGTGGTTACTGTCTATGAAAAAATCTATCGCGATCGCTTACAATTTGACAGTCGCCGTTCATCCATCGCTCCTTTATAAAAGGAAGTCGCCGCAGAGTCTTGTGCTCACGGCGCAATGGTTGTCAAATTGAAGGCGATTGTGATAGATTTTTTCATAGACAATAACCCACCAGGAGCGGCAATCCAAACATATCTAAATCCGTCTGGTCGCCTTTAACAACAAACAGACAGACATTCAAACTTATCACCTTATTTTACATTTCAGGATATACCACTCTTCTTAAAATAAATTAACAATAATTTACTATGTATAAAAGCTATTTACTGGAGGAAGACTCTGTACTAGGGTCGTCTGCTTAGGTACCTCCGTCTTACCTATTTCTGCCGCAAAGCAGCAGTGCTTGCATTGCTGTGTTCCGGTTTGAAGGGTAAGATATGGCAGTGAAATTACTGGGTACTGTGACTTTACATCTGGTGTCACAAGTTGGCAACGTACACTGTGGTTCTTGTGGGGGTTGCAGTTTTGCTGCGAATCTCACATGAGCTACATGTATTATAGGCGAGTGTTACCACTTACCATCAGGTGGGCAGTTTGCTTGTTTGCCAACTTTCTGCAATAAAAAAAAAACTTATAAGATACCGCATACCATTGGCGTACAGGTATAGGGGGGGCCTTGAGGTCCGGACACCCCCCATTGAAAATCAACATACACTAGATAGAATGAACTTTTCCTTCCATGTATCAGTATACACTAGGCATTTTTGTTTTAATCTGGACAGATCGAAAAGCACGTGTTTCCTCCAACCTACAACATGGGTTCAAGAGGCGAGAAAAAGCATATTTTGGGCCGACAAGGGGCGGGCAGGTAGGATAGTGGATGTCGTCCCCACTCTATTTGTCAACTCATTTGGGCCTCTTTCACTGCATAACATCAGGCGGGAGGAGGTCAATTGCCGGGCCCTCCATAAAAAAAATCGAAGTAAACGTCTGGTGCCTCTGTACTTAAAGAAAGAATACCTTGTGCAAGTAATAATGCGGTAAGTGTTTATTTTTCTAGAGCTAAATAGGCAACGGTAATAAATTGTCAATGACCATTGTTTCTTCACAACAGCACAGCCACGTTGGAAACGCTCGCTTATACCTGTTAAGCGTGATACACACGAAATAGTGTACTTATTTCTGGTATACTTAATTCAAAAATATTCAGCGATAATGAAAACAGGCTACCAACACATAAAAAAGTCAAAAATAAAATAACAACACCCACAACCTGCCATATTTGGCACCGACTCGTTTGAATGCACAAATAATATTTTTAAGCAGTGTAACTTTGTATTAAGATAAATAAATTAAATATTTGTAAAAACAAGTTTTAGCATTAAATGTTCATCATGAATGGTATAAAATAAGGATTAACTACTTGTTTTTTTTTTGTTACACAAAATCTACTTCACATTGGATTGTGAAGCTGTAAATTTTCATACAAAAAGCGATAACGTTTTTCTCCCTCTTTACATAGTCCAATTTTCATAATTTTTAGAAATGTGGTAAATATAATGAAGATCTAGGTTTGTGCATTTTGATTTTGAAGTAATATTGCTCAGAATATAAATTATCAGCATCTAAATATCCATATTTTAGACTTAAGAACTACATCGAGCTTTTTTATCATTTTTGACTAAATTATACTGAATTACAAAAAAGCAAAACGTACAAACATAGATTAAGGTATACTTAATCTAATGAGACCTGAGATAAGTGTCTAATTTCGTAAAGGTTTAGGGGGGTAAAACAGTTATCGCCCAAAACAATATTTCAATAAGAAATGTAGGCACTCGGACTTTCAACTCTAAGCGGTGTGCAACAAACTGCATTTTTGAAAGTGCATACTCGAGCCATGTATTGGCACTTCACAGTCCTTTTAAAGGAAATTTTATTGAAAGCTTCTACTTGACATGACAATTTCCACGGAAAAAACAAATATGTCAACTAATTTTGTCATTGATTATTGTCAAATTAAAGTGGCAAGTAGCGTAACATACAATCGCGTCTAGTTCTGATGTTGTCTTATATTACACTGATGCCGAGTTGTACTACAGCAACCTCATGTTTGCTCTTTCATTACACGGAAATTATCTGGCCCCAAGCAACTGCCAGTGTGAGCGACGCTTTAACTTCATTAGGAAAACCAATAGATCGCGGCACGGCTTTTGTTTTGCAAGTGGAGTCTGTGCTTACAAAACAATTTACAGCTTAATTGTTTTGCCCCCACATTACCCATACCCATTAATTATTATGTATAATCATTTTTTTATGTCTGTAATGTTATCGACGTTAATGCTGATAATTTCTCGCCACAGTTTTTATATCACTTAATTATTGCAACCTTACCGCTCTTTTTGCTTGTTTGTAAATATTTTTTTCTTTTCATTTATTAGTGGATAACATTAACGTACAGAGATAATATACTTAATGCGTAATGCATTTTCTACCAGTCAACCTTGATACCATTCAGAGGAATATTGATTAAATATTCGATTTTGATTGCCTACCTATTTCATCAATATCTAATGTTTGATTAAATATTAGATATTGATTAAATTTTTGAATACACCGAAGTGAAAAATGAATAAAATCAATAAAGAAAAAATTTCGTCTCGGGCGGGGTTTGAACCCGCGTCTTCCATATATAGTGCTGACTCTTAGACCTCTCGGCCACCGAGCTTTTACCAGCCCCGACGAAATCTTTGACTTTTTTATCTCTTTTGAACTTTTTTAAACCAAAGTAGGTAGTCTTCATTCACTGTTTTTTTACAAGATCCATTTTCGATACTTATAAAAAAATATTTTACAACTAATTAAAAACCCATTTGAAAAACACTGAAAAGTTAAAAATAATATAAGAATTGGTACACACAACATCACACTTCCATATTGAAGTCGGTGCCAAACGATGATCTCTTAGAAAGATTTAAAATTTGGCATCCCCTCATCAGATCCTGACTTCGGTGACTTTGGGACCACTCCAGTGGGGCTAGCACGCAGGAGAATCGAAAATCGAATCGAAATCCGAATCGAGGAGTTTGTATGGCAATTTTATTAGTTCTGCTACTCACCGCCGTGGCGCTAATAAAATTGCCATACAAACTCCTCGATTCGGATTTCGATTCGATTTTCGATTCTCCTGCGTGCTAGCCCCAGAGGAGTATACCTACTTTATCGAATGCAAAAAGAATTTAGAAAATCGGTTCACAATTGGCGGCGTAATCGCGTCACATACTCAAAAAAAACATACTCCTCCACTTTTGAAGTCGGTTAAAAACAATCGCGTTCTTTTTTTTAATGATACAAAATTAAGCTACATCGTCGTTCGCAAAACAAATCTCGGTTAAAGATATCACGATAAAAGAATTAATATCTCATTCTCACGTTAGATTTCGTTCAGAGCACTAAATCTGGGCAAAAGAAAATGGGAACACTTTACTTACACACAAGCATTGAAATGTAGGCTATTGTATCGCATCAACACGCCATTTTGTCACGATAGTATTTTCCGCGTTAGTTTTATTTTATCATTTATAGGTAGGTACTTACATAAAATAAAAAAATATGGAAAATGTTGTCTATATAATAATTGTGAGCTTTTCCAGAATAACAGAAATAATATCGCAATTTGTTAAAAAATAATTATTATTTCTAATAGGGTTTACATAAAAGATAGTTTGCAACGTAGGTATTGGTGGGAATATGTAATTTCCGGGTGCAAAACAAGTCTCATATACGAATATGTCTACAAGCCCAATAAATGAGTTGAACAGATTTTTTTTGTAAGTGTCATTTTACAAAAAAAAATCACCAAAAACGTTTAATAATGTAAAAAACAAACGGTAGAATATGAAACGTTTGGGTAAACGTTTTATCATTATGTTGATTGTCAAAATTGTGTTTCGTGTTTTACGGTAGATATAATAATTATTTTTTTAAAGATTTTTAATGTTGGTACTCATATTAAATAAGGAGTTTAAAAATATAACTCAAGTCGATAAATAAATTGAACAAAAAAAAATTGATAGGTATTTCAATGCAAACAATGTATTAAGTTACCTATTGAAAAAAAAGCTGAAAAACTTTTAAAATAGTTATTCCAAATAATACATAATAAAATAAAATACCGAAAAAAAGTTTTTGAAATGCTTAAACTATGCCAAACAAGAAGATTTGTCTCGTTGAACTAGTAGTCAAATGTGCCACTGCAAAGCTGCTTGGTAGTGTATTAGCTGTCACACCTTGGTTCAATCCTCGGGGCGGACAAACCTTTTTTTTTGTTTTTTTTTTTGTAAATTCTTGGCAATGTTACACATATTGCCAAGATCTTTAAGCCAATAAAAATAACAATTACAAATTTAAATTGTGAACAAAACTGGAACGCGCTTTAGAAATTTCAACCTTTCGATATACAAATATGATTTCTTTGAATTGTTCGCCGGGTGTCGAGCTCTTCTCGGGTAGACGCATAATTACGTTATGCGTTTGAATTTGTGGTAAAGTCAACATTTTTCCGACCAAAACGTACTGTGGCTTTGCAACAGTTCCAAAATTCACGCTGGGCTGCTTTAGCAGATGTAAGGGGGGACGTGGGAGAGGTGGGGCCGCGACCTCTCTCTCGCTTCTGAGATCTGAGTTCAGTCAGCTGTTCTCAACTCCACCGCAGAAGAGCAAAGTTGACATCCTTTTTATATTCTATATTTTTATTTTGTACACGGTTATTTTTTTATCACCCTGGAAAATTTTAGGGACGCTTCAGGACACGTCCATTATTATATAAAAAAATCTCTAAAAATGCTGCTCTCAACTAGTGCAGCATTTTTTGGATTTTTTAGAAAATTAATATAAAATTAAATGAGTTATTTTTTTTATTCATATTTACATCATTCTAATACCATATCGTGAAGCGTCCCTTTCATTTTCCAGGGTGATAAAAAAAATAACCGTGTATAGAAATTAAGGAAATTCGATCTAGATAAATATAATAAAAATGAAGTTTTTTTTATTAAAAATATGTTTAACGTTAGTAATTAAATTAGTAAAGGAATGTTTAAATAAAAGAAAACTATTGTTTTCTTTTATTTATTTCATAAATATAAAGATGTTAATAATTCTCAATGAATAATTATACCTAAGTAGTAACTAAAATCTTTGTTTATAGATTGCAATAAATAATAATGAAGAGCTGATGTACCTATTTAAACTTTTATTGTATGTTAACCATAAATGCTATTTAAAATGAGCGTATTTGTAAGGATTTGCAAAATGAGAATCCGAATTCCAAAAGACAGGCTGTGTCGAGTTTGGGACTTGCGTTTTTACTTTATGAAATAAACATTACATCAATAAAAAAATTACGATTATTCTAATAAAATTGATACACCTTTCGCAAGCAATTCGTAAAAATATTTGATATCAATGTTTTTAGGGTATGTCCTTAAAAACACAATAAAACTACCCGCTTAATCATTCATCGATAAAGATAATATTGACATACCCTCAACAGCATACAGATTTGATGACTAAAGTGTACGTTCGATAGTTTAATTAAACTCACATTGATATTAAGTTGACACATATCGGACAACCTCGGGGACCTTACCATGATCGCTTAGTTTAGAAATATACTGAAACAGAGACACCGTTATTGCAACTTATAACGCCATCTCGCTCGTTCACTACGGTTTTTATGCTTTAAGTGATTATGGTAATGGAGAATATGTCCAGCAATGATCTTCGCAAAGTCACGGTAATAGTATATACATATAGTATGTGAACTCGGCCCCTCTTCGAAATTTTATACCTACGGCCGCTCGGCATTGCTTGTGCGTTAGCCCGCGATAGGGCTGCGCGCTTATAGTTTCTGCCTAGATTTGTAATTATACTATTTCAGAATGCATATAGAATTACTTTATCGATCTAAAAGAATGAATTAAATAGGTTTTTATGTAATAAAATAGGTTAACGAAACTAACATGTAGGTTGCCTAAAATGCCTTCGATATAATAAATTAATCTATACTAATATTATAAAACTGAATAGTTTGTTTGTTTGTTTGCTTGAACGCGCTAATCTCAGGAACTACTGATTCAAATTGAAAAATTCTTTTTGTGTTGGATAGTCCATTTATCGAGGAAGGCTTTAGGCTATATAACATCACGCTACGACTAATAGGAGCTGAGCATCAATGACAAATGTTGCAAAAACGGGTAAAAAATATACGGCGAAACATAGTTCGCTGGCACAGCTATACTTAATAAATAAGCAAATATATTTTATTTATTTCGCTCACTTACTAACCAAATAGGCGAAAGATCGCGTAAAGATGGTTCTTTACGCGATCATTCGCCTATTTGGTTAGTAAGTGAGTGATATAAGCTTGACATTTCACAAAAATGGGTTTTCTTGGTAGAAAACCCATTTTTGTGAAACGTCAAGCTTATATCCTTACTATTATTATAATATTAGTACTAATATTATAAAGCTCCGTTTGGCTCGTGCCTGCGTTCGTGACTGCCCTTGTAGATGCGATCCAGTTGCTATCCAGTATTGAGGCGCGTAGGCATAGCGCGTGTTTCGACTGTTTCTATGAAGTCATTCTACTGTTTATTACCCTGGCAAAGTAGTTGGCAAGGCCTGCTGGATGAGCGTAGAGCTGCGGAGTGCGGATTGTGCTCAGTAGCGTGCAGTTTGATAGACCTCACAGGCCTCATTGGGCTGATGAAACGTGAATTTACCCTTTATGAAATTCCTCAATAAATATATGAGATTATTATTCATAAAATTACATATTTAAACATGTATTTAAATTCTAAATTATTTCTGTGAATTGACATTTATAAAGGACTAGCGTGCCCGCGAACTACATTTTGCCAAAATCATTTTTTCCGTTTTTGCAACATTTTTCATTGATGCTCGGCTCCTATTAGTCGTAGCGTGATTTTATATAGCCTAAAGCCTTCCTCGATAAATGGACTTACCAACAAAAAGAATTTTTCAATTTGAATAAGTAGTTCCTGAGATTCGCGCGGTCAACCAAACAAACAAACAAACAAACAATCAAACAAACTCTTCAGCTGTATAATATTAGTAAGTGTATTAGCTTAGATTTGAGTGTAACTTTCAAAACAATTATTTTCAGTCACAAAAACATATCTGTAACGGATAGGTGGGCTGTAGAATGAAAGGGTAGATTGTAAAATGAAAATAATATAATAATAAATAAAAGGCACAAATCAGAAGCACAACGACAGCGATACAAAACGAAACCTAAAACCCAAAAAAAAAAGAAGTAAGTACATTAAAATTTTTACGAGTTATCATAACTAATCTAATCTATCATAAACTAAGTATAAAAGGTTTGCGACTCATGGCAGGGGTCGGCAACAATATCCGCACCCCAATATTTATCTGTAGCCTCTGTAGGTAATGTTTTTGCAGCCGGAAACATCTATCATATCCAGAGGTAAGCAACGAGTACGCAATTGAAAAAGTGTAAGACATTACGTGACCATTCCCCAAAGTGCGAATAACTCGTGAGCAACTAAATACATACTTGCCGGCAAGTTATAAAGTTTTGACAAATTCCTGTTCCCGCGCGAGTCATAATTTTCCTTTCTTATTGATACGATTTGCGACAGAAGTAATTTTCGTGTTGTTATGTGATTTCATATTAAATCAAGATAGTACCTCCGCAACCGAAAATGAATAATGCACAAGGCTTTTTCGACTTCGCAGAGCATTATATGCCGCGATAACGTATCTATGTGACATAATAGAACCAAAATTTTTACAGAGTTGATAATAACCTCCACCATTTAATTGTAGAACTGTGTCTTGCACCAGTATCAGGGTGACGAACCTTTTCATTCCTCGGGCATACCACCCACATACATGTCTTTAATACTTTTAATGGCAAAAGTTTGGTATTATGAATAGTACGTACGTTTGTACTAAACCAAGAATTAAGCCAAAGAGCTGAAACATCTGCGTTTCAAAGTGTTCACATTATTTATTGTAACTTTTCTGTTTTGAGGGACCGAGCCGCCATGTAACATCTGTACGAAAGCAGTGACCATGAAATGGAATATTTTTATAGTTAATTTTATATCAGCTTGGGGATGGATTTAGATTTCTATTAGTCCTACTTTTTCATTTTCTTTTATTTGTATTACTTAAAATATTTTAACAGGAAAGTTTGGAGTGTGGATTTGAAATGTCGTATGACCTCATACTTCGATAAAGTATTACGTCATATGACATTTTAAATCCATTAACCATTGTTAGTTGTTGATGCCGTAAAAAAGAGAAATAATTGTGCAATTTTTTTAGTGATCTACTAGACAGACATTAAAACATATGTCCGCTTACCTATTGTGGACAATTTTTTTAAATTTACGAACTTATTCGAAAGTCGGGGATAAAAACTAGTAAATTGATAATTACCCAAATTTTACCATTAAATTATGAAACATCATAACAGCAAGGGATTCTAATGCATTATAAAAGCTTTTGCTAGAAAATAAATACAAAAGTAAAACCCTTACACAACATTTCACATTAAAAAGGAACCCGAATTAACCTAGCACTACCCTAATTCTAACGATCAGGCGAAAGAACTATCATAAGGATAATGATTGTAGCCGAAATAGGCTTAGTACCAAACTGTATAAACGAGCTAGACCGTTGTGTGAAAATTTACTCGTACGAATTTGTTTTGCCAAAATCTGTGTCCAGTTTCACAAGTACAATGAATTCGCTAACTACTCAACTATAGCACAACACAAAAAGATTTACTGTTATTCTGTTGTGGAACTATTTCAGTATGAGACATCGAAAAAATGTAATTACTTCAGGTAATTCTCCAGAAATGATAGTTCACACAAGTGTCAACTTCGAATTATTTCAATTAGAACATTATATAGAAAAAATAATATTGCATTATAACTCACTCGGTCTTACTCACAGACAAGCACATAAAACGAAATAAGTATGAGAAAGTGGAAAATAATGTCAAATGAATTTGGCAACGCCAGCTTTGTGATATTTGTGTGATCAAAACATATGGCGCCGAATGCTGACCAGCATATTGATTACTTTTCTGTGAACTATTTTCAAAAGATTTCTTTGCGTTCTTTTTGTTTAGATATATTTATGTTCATCCCGTACGGGTCATTGAAACTCATAATATGGCGCCATTTTTTGGTCCCTGACTCGCCATCCATTAAAAATCGTAGAAGCATCCTTTATTATTTGCCTTAGATTGAGAATTAATTTGCTAATAAATTTATATGCCGCTGTTTAAAAATATTATTATATCATATCGGCTATGCAGGTATGTAGTTTACATTAACATCTCATCAAAATACGTATTTTAAAACTCATTGAGCTACTTAACTTATTTAACTTTACTAATGTATGACGTCATATACTACAAGGTGGCGCAAAAGTAAGGTCATAATGTGAATTTGCCATAATTTTTGCAAACGGGATCAAATATTATTGTACTTTGATATAAACGTGGTAGACAGATACAACATTAGTTCACATAATAAGCCATGGAGCGATACCCACATACCTGAAGAACGTGGAATTGTTGTTTCTGCTTATTTGACCAATATCCGTGCCGAGTGATCTCCCGTGGAGGAGATTTGAACTATCCGTCCCGAACACCAGATCTAATGATGCCAGACTTATCTGTTGGGGCTTTTTGATGACTCGATTACCACAACAAACCACAAACCTTGCTAGTTTTGAAAGCTCACAGTGAAGAAGAAATCGCCAATTTATCCAGTTATTTTGCGAGCGACAATTCAAAATACTGTAAAACGGGCACATAATTGTGCACTCAACATCACATCAACTCGGGAGGTGGTCATTTTGAGCGATATAATTTTTATTATCTTAATGTCATCAATTTTACATCTTCAAATAATCATCTTTCATTTCTAAAAAATAGTATGGCTAATTCACATTATGGCATTACTTTTGCGCCACCTTGTTCTTATAAAACTTCAACAACTACTCAAACGAAATGTTCAAAACAGGTAGTTTGTTCGCAATTTCAGAATTAATGCTATAGTGAATGTTTTTCAGTATATATATATTACCTGTACTTACATTATTTTTCCTCCTATATTTTTTTCTTTTCATAACTCTAGACCAATCTAGCCTTTTATGCTTTTATGTCTTCAAATAACTTTTCAGAGTCCTAAGATAAACAAGAACTTTGGTGACCCTAGCGCACAAAACCGACTTGTTATGAATTCTATCGTCTTAAAAACAAACTTCGCTTTTGAAATAACTCTCTCGATGGAGACCATTCTGAGACGCAGTTGTCGGTAGACCTCGAAATCTGTAAAGACGAAAGTAAAATTTTGAAATAAGTATTTTTAAATTGCATACACACAGGTGTTTTGTTAAAACTAAGTTTTCGTTGCCCTAGCACACATAACCAACCTACTTTGAACCCTATCGTTTTAACAACAAACCTCACTTTTGAAATAACTTTTGCCATTCTGGGACGTAGTTGTCGATTCGGCAGACGTCGAACATTAAAAGCCAGAAATAATAATTTGAAAATAGGTATTCTATGACCGAGTCCACATAGGTGTATTGTTTTTACTAACATTAAACAGAATAAACAATTTATTTTATCAAGAGTCAGTGATTTCTTGTCTGCTTGGTGACGGATTTAGCATCTTGTATTCGTGTGTCACTACTCCCACCCTTCCTGTGGATGTCATAAGAGTAGAGAGTTTCCTGCAATTATACGTCTGCAGACATGGAAGTCTTGGAACAAAACCGCATACCAATTGTCTGCCCAGCGTAGAGATATTATTTAGGTATTTAAATAATAAATTTGAATAATATCAATATCGTTATTAATTATTTTTATAATAAACTAATTTCTTCAGCAAATACTTTTAATTAATGATACACATATGACGGCGTATACGGCACAACATTATAGAAGGAACTGACGTTTAAACTAGTCTTACTATTTAATTTCTTTACTAAATAAATCTCTGATAACGTGCCTAATGAATTTGACATAATAAAAATAATGTTGTAAAACATACATGAAATCAATTTATAAAGTAAATTCAAACATTAACGAATAAAATTAATATAAAAACACTTTTAAGTAATAACGTTGAATGTTGTCTATAAATTTAAATATGTTTAATTGCCATGATTTCAGGGTTTTGCGTTTATCATAAAGACTTTTATTTAGTTTTTATGATCTGTAAATAAAAATAGTAATAATTAAAAAAAAGTAAAGCTACTGCTCTCTCGTTCAACGATGGCACGCTCAACGAGTCACAATTAATAATCTTATTTCTTATAAACTACTTATTTTGCACATTATGGTATGTACTTTGATTACAAAAAAATTACGGCCCAAAATTACGTTGACAAATTTTAAAAAATATAATTTAAAAAATGGAACGCATTGCGTACTCTTTTGTTTTAGTTTATTGTTTTTATATTCGTTGGCGCTATTTTAATAGTGTTTGTTAGCGAAAAATCACTTGTCAACGTTAATTTGGGCCACTTAATAATATTATTCCTCTTCGATACCTACCCTTGATTAGGGGATCCATGTGGAATAGCAAGTGTTTTTCGATCCCCTGGGGTATTGAAATAGGGGATCCAAGTGGAATACCCGACCTTGTATATTCATCAAAAGATTTTAATATACCTAATTGATTTTAAAACTGTGTAATAGTAATTTCTCTTTAAAGAGTAAAATGTTTTAATATAAGAATTCAATCCTACTCAAATTAAACCGAGCCGAAACCACCCATCTACAATAACTATTATTATAAAGAGGAAAGATTTGTATGTAACGAATAAACTCAATTACTACTAGACCAATTTCAAAAAATCTATCACCATTAGAATGCTACGTTATTCCTGATTAATATAGGCTACAGAATTATTTTTCCCACGGAAAAAAAAAACAACGCGGGCGAAGCTGCGTAAAGTAAAGCTAAAGCGTTTACAAAACGAACTGATTTGCCCAATCAAAACTTTTTAACGCAAAAGAGGAGTCAAAACTTCTACATCGGTGGTGTTGAGTGCATAGCACTTCACTTTCCTCATCATCCAGCGTATTGCCTTCCTGATGCCTGTTCCATACTACGAGTACTTCACATCCAAACCAAATTGTTTGTGCGCCTAATGCAAGGGCACACTTCCCCCGTAGAAACGGACTCCTCATCTGTACGTATTCGAAAATGTATAAACGCTGAGAATTTTGTAAATTTCGTAACCGCGATGCAGGAACTATAGTGAAAAAGTTCCAAAATTTGCCCATTTTAGGGAAGGTCGGGTGCAGCAGGTAAAGGAAAAAATTCCCGCCGAACAAAAGGGCAGCACTGCGCCCAACTCCAACAGCGGATCGTGAGTGATTACGGATAGTCACCCTGGTTTTCTTACGGGACTATGTGCTTTATAGTGTACACCTCAATGTTTCTTTTTCTTTAAATACAATTGTTTCTAAAATTTTGACAATGACAAGTTTACAATTTACTTTCTCTCTTACTCATAAAATTTTAAGTGTAATTTCAAAAGGCCCTGTGACGCTTCAATAATCGGAATAAAGGTCGCACTTCTGAGGGTCCTAGATTAACAATCAGCCACAATAATAAAACTACTTCACAAAAAATTAAAACCGACTTCAAAAAAAACAAAAGTAACATTAGAAAATACACATCATCACAGTTTAATATTGAAGTCGGTGCCAGGCAATGATCTCCTAAAACAACTAAAAAAATAAAAGAACTTCAAAATCAAAATGAACATGTGACGTTGTGTGTTTTTGAAGACCCCAATACGTTCCTATTTTATTAAAAAACTAACATACTACTAAAAGCAAGAACCCTTAATTATCAGCGTAGCATGCTGGAAGAATTTCCGAGATGATGACTACCACACGTTCATACCTGAATAGCTTCAGAAAAATCAGCACTAGGGACAATGCTTTTCATTCGATTTTCCTGGAGTCTTATCACCTCACAATCCACATACTGATGGACTAAAGTCCCAGACTTAAGGATTTTTAATTTTTTTTAAAAAATTTCGCCAGTCTGATACTGCTGATGACAGTGTAAACATTTCTTCAATCTGACAGCTTCAGTCAGCGCTCCCAGCGCTCGGAGAGCGATGGATTTGCACGACATTTGACACGTCGCCTGCGCCGCTCTCCGCTTCACCTCTCGTGAAGCCTCCACAGCCGGCATCCTCAGAGAAAAAATATATTATAACTTTGGAGACCTTACCGCTTCTGTGGGACATGCGTACAGCCATTGCGTCGACAACTATAAAAGGAATGAAGCGTTGAACAACTTCTAATCATTATAAACTCAATAAAACCATGCGAATCAGTTGCGTCATTTTTCAAACGTCTGTGTCTTACAAGCAAAATGAATCAATCGAGTTGGAAACGCCAACCCAAGCCCGCGACCATTCACCTTATTTGCTAACTAAATAAATCTTTACAAAATAAAATGGAACCACCTTTGTGATCCTGTGCTGGTTGACACTACCCGGTATTGAACCAGAGTTCCGGGGCTCGATTTCCCGTGGGGGGCAGATATTTTTCTGCTTTGTTTGGTTTGGTTGGGTTAGTCTTTTGAGCCCGCCTGGCGTAGTACTAAATTTTTTTTTATTTTTTTTTTATGTATGACCCGGCAAATGACCTCCTCCCGCCTGATGTTAAGCGGTGAAAGAGGCCCAAATGAGTTGACAGGTAGAGTAGGGACGACATCCACTATCCTACCTGCCCGCCCCTTGCCGGCCCAAAAGATGCTTTTTCACGCCTCTTTTGAAGGAACCCATGTTGCAGGATGGAGGAAACACGTGCGCAGGTAGAGAATTCCAAGTGTATGATGAACGACAGAAGAAGGAATCTTGGAATTTCTTGGTACGGTGTGAAGAGGAGGACACAGTGTAATTTATCGCCATAATAACGATAATGTTAATAACGTTGTTGTGTTCCGACAGTTAGAGGTAAGGTAGCCAGTTCCTCAGTGCTTGAAGAGTTCAGACGTGGCTCGGCTCCATCTTCGGTCTTATCATCACGAACCATCAGACAAGATGGAGGCCATGAGCTTTTCCGTTTTGTTTAACAATATAACTTCCGTTGTCAACTCAGAGCTGTTGTTATGAAATACTACACAAGCGAATCGACATCGTTTCCTGCTGAGCTCAGGACGAGCTCACTCGCGGAAACAGAATATGGTATAGTACTTCTTTAGTAGCTTATCATATTTTTTATAAAACATAGATGACAAGAAGCGTCCGGCCAGTGCCACTAGCGTAGCACTAGTCTGGATGATTGCGACCAATCAATCAATCTCACGCAGCAAGCACAAGAATATTTAGTGATATCGTGCCTTCCAGCTCCAGCGATGTACAGCCGGCTTCAAAAGTAGATAACCATTTTTTGCAGAACAAAGGTGAGTATGTATGTGGCTTCAAAAGTAGATAAGCATTTTTTGCAGATTTAGTATCATGTCACACCAACTATTAACAATGCAATATAGGTGTAACCATACTAAATAAAAGGGATAGTTGGTGTGACATGGTACTAAATCTGCAAAAAATGCTTATCTACTTTTGAAGCCACATACATACTCACCTTTGTGAATAATTAATCTTCTTCTTCTTCTTATATATGTATAAAAATTAAACGCTGTGTGTTTGTCTCGCAAAAACTCTGAAACGGCTCGACAGATTCTTACAAAATTTTCTGTGTGTATTTGAATAGGTTCAAGGAAGGTTTATACGTAATTTAATTGGACCCGGTAGGTGGCGCTGTAATGGGGCAGGACAACGTCTGCTGGGCCCACTAGTTTAAAATAAAATAAAAATAATTTCATTTCCTTTTGTTCCAGGGAAGCTCAAACGATACGCTAGAAAACGTCGCGAATCAGACCCAAGTTTTTCGTCCGATTCGTCCATGTGTGAAGAAATGTGCACGAGTGTTACCCTGTCATGTGACGCTCAAAAATGTTGAAGATACAAATGTTAGACTCCATCGTCAGTAATGACGCTGACGAGAACCAGGAGCCGCAGCCAAACGGGTAAGTAATAAAAATATGACACTTGTAACAGGAAAATGTGTAGATTCTTCTTCGTCTTCGTACGGGCATTATCCGCAACTCCGGTGGATTGGAAACTGGATAGCTCCATCCATCCTAGTTCCTCCAGGAAGTTTCCTAGGTCATCAAGGACGTTTTGGGTTGCCCAGGTACTTTGCCTGGTACGTTGCCACCCATCTGCTTTCCAGCAGGACGCGGGTGGTGATATCTCTGCCCCCATGTATGATCTGCATGGAGTACTGTCCGTGATACAAAATTTAAAATGATACCTCATATTGTGTAGGCAGTCAAAAAAAATGTGTAGATATTTAAAGAACTTGTTCAAACTATCATACTGCACAACTTTCACTATAATACCGGCTGCGCCATGCGGTCTTGTTTTGTTTCAAATAGCTGATAGTTTTTTTTATAAGGCCTCGTTTACGGAGACGCGGGGCGTCGCGCGTCGCGTGTGGCGTGGCGTCTCGCGGCGCGTCCGACGTTTTTTCTGTTTACGAACGAGGCCTTAGATTTCAGAGTAAGTATCGCCAAAATTGTTCGATTTGATGGTCCGACTAAGTTCTTTAAATATCCACATCTCTTTACCCATTTTGTAACAATCTTTAGTTTTATGCTTATGAACATGCTATGTGTTTTCTGTGGGTACGTAATGAATTTATAGGTACATATTAAGAAAGAATATTAATTTTCACTAAACTCTTAAACAGACTTTTCTTTATTATTGTTGTTGAAGAAATATCTTTATGATGTACGTACACAAATCTATCTGTAGAGTTGTTAAAAAAATCGATTTACAAAAACATGGTAATTTCGATAAAACCTCGGCGAGTAATTTGCCAAAAACAGCAAAAAAAATAGATTTTTTTTTAATATACCGCATTCACTCATTGACGTCGTTACGTATACGTCAATTCAAAAAAACGGGTAAATATTCAAAAGTAAAACGGTATTTGAAACTTCCCATAGAAAACTTATACATAAACACATTCTGTCTTGTAATTAGAATCAAACAAAAGGCCTGCTGAAATAGAGATGCAACTGAAAACAAAATAATCTCTTCACCTACATTCTATTTGCTGCGCGACTATCGATTCGTCAGTATGACCGACTGGCCGGCGCCGGGACGATTTCGCAAACAACTTATATAGGTCCTGGAAGTGCCTTGTTTGTCTTTAAGAATTAGGTTCAATCTAGGGACAAGATAGATAGACTAGGGCATCTAAATTCAAACACACTTGTTTATCTGAAGATATAAAATACTAATCGCTCAGGGAACATAAAGAATTGATATACACGGCGCCCATTGGCGAAAACAAATGGAAACATAAAACGATATTTTCAAAAATTGTCAAATAGCCGATTGAAAAAACTAAAACAACCAGATGAAATATTGCTTAGTTTATTTATTGAAATAGCTTAAAGATCAAGGCATCTAGGAGGCACGTGAAGGAGTGTTTGCTTCTGCCCCCCTAGCACGTCCACCAAAACACGATATGATAAAGCGGTTTATCGCGGTGAACTGTCAAAATACAATAGGGTTTCGTCCTATTTTGACAGTTCACCGCGATAAATCGCTTTATCATATCGTGTTTTGGTGGACGTGCTACGGGGGCTGGCGTGTACAAGATATGCAAATTTCTTCGGTTCGGAAATGGTTTCTTCCTGAATAATTTTCTGTGACTGAGAACATAGGCGCCTTAAAGAAAGCAGTGCCCTTAATCCCTGTTTTCTGCGCACAGACTATTCCACGCTCTGCGGGCTTATACCTTAAATAGGTAGTTTGCGCCAAAGCCGCCATTTTGTAAATCGATCGTCTGGATTCTGTAATCTCAACAAAAACTTTAAATTCAATAGCGAACTTTTGAAAGTCAATTGTCAGATTTGATATTCTTGGTAGGATCAGGCATAATACTCGTAATTACATTAGCGAAATTTTACTTGAAATATTCAAAAGTTGGTAAATATGCATATACTTTCGTTTTAAGTTTAATAATAATTTAACCAACTAAATTTCGTTATTATATTACAAAGATGATCAGTTTCTTTGAAAATGTTATTATCAATTTTATGTAAGGAAGTAATACATTAGCTTTCGTCTCGCGGCTTCACACGCGCGAATGGCCAAATTTTGTCTTTTTTATTTTCTTTAGGATTTTGTTCCTATTCTCCTTATTTTATTTTATTTTATTTTATTCAGAAACCAACAGCATACTTATAATACAAAATTTACATATTATAATACATTTTAGGTTGCCAATAACAGGTTTCGCAATAAAGTACTGTACGATAACTAAGAACAGACAAAAAATTTCCACAATAGGAGAAAAAACAGTGAAGTACAAAATTTTACATAATCCCATACGAAACGTACGAATGTAAGTTGTGTGTTTTTGTGTATGTGTATGAGTGTGTGTGAATGAACTTGTGTGTGTGAGAGAGTGTGAAGGGGCACGGGGGAGGGGGGGGGGGAGCCCCAAATATCCGATGTAATTATTTTAATAGTTAATTAATTTAAATTTTTAATTTAATTTTTTTTTTATTTAAATTTTTTATTTAAATTTTTCATTCATTTCACTGATTTAAGCTGTCTAATAATAAAGTATAATTTTGTTAAATAGAAGAGTACCTATCAGTCTTGGGATTGATAAGCAATTACAATGAATAGATGGACAGCTGGAAACGGTGAAATGAATGATTATAATTAGGGTGCCTGAATCTCTTTTGATCCAGTAGGGCTAGCATGCAGGAGAATCGAAAATCGAATCGAAATCCGAATCGAGGAGTTTGTATGGCAATTTTATTAGCGCCACGGCGGTGAGTAGCAGAACTAATAAAATTGCCATACAAACTCCTCGATTCGGATTTCGATTCGATTTTCGATTCTCCTGCATGCTAGCCCTACTGGATCAAAAGAGATTCAGGCACCCTAATTATAATCATTCATTTCACCGTTTCCAGCTGTCCATCTATTCATTGTAATTGCTTATCAATCCCAAGACTGATAGGTACTCTTCTATTTAACAAAATTATACTTTATTATTAGACAGCTTAAATCAGTGAAATGAATGAAAAATTTAAATAAAAAATTTAAATAAAAAAAAAATTAAATTAAAAATTTAAATTAATTAACTATTAAAATAATTACATCGGATATTTGGGGCTCCCCCCCCCCTCCCCCGTGCCCCTTCACACTCTCTCACACACACAAGTTCATTCACACACACTCATACACATACACAAAAACACACAACTTACATTCGTACCCTGTATGGGATTATGTAAAATTTTGTACTTCACTGTTTTTTCTCCTATTGTGGAAATTTTTTGTCTGTTCTTAGTTATCGTACAGTACTTTATTGCGAAACCTGTTATTGGCAACCTAAAATGTATTATAATATGTAAATTTTGTATTATAAGTATGCTGTTGGTTTCTGAATAAAATAAAATAAAATAAAATAAGGAGAATAGGAACAAAATCCTAAAGAAAATAAAAAAGACAAAATTTGGCCATTCGCGCGTGTGAAGCCGCGGGACGAAAGCTAATGTATTACTTCCTTACATAAAATTGATAATAACATTTTCAAAGAAACTGATCATCTTTGTAATATAATAACGAAATTTAGTTGGTTAAATTATTATTAAACTTAAAACGAAAGTATATGCATATTTACCAACTTTTGAATATTTCAAGTAAAATTTCGCTAATGTAATTACGAGTATTATGCCTGATCCTACCAAGAATATCAAATCTGACAATTGACTTTCAAAAGTTCGCTATTGAATTTAAAGTTTTTGTTGAGATTACAGAATCCAGACGATCGATTTACAAAATGGCGGCTTTGGCGCAAACTACCTATTTAAGGTATAAGCCCGCAGAGCGTGAAATAGTCTGTGCGCAGAAAACAGGGATTAAGGGCACTGCTTTCTTTAAGGCGCCTATGTTCTCAGTCACAGAAAATTATTCAGGAAGAAACCATTTCCGAACCGAAGAAATTTGCATATCTTGTACACGCCAGCCCCCGTAGCACGTCCACCAAAACACGATATGATAAAGCGATTTATCGCGGTGAACTGTCAAAATAGGACGAAACCCTATTGTATTTTGACAGTTCACCGCGATAAACCGCTTTATCATATCGTGTTTTGGTGGACGTGCTAGGGGGGCAGAAGCAAACACTCCTTCACGTGCCTCCTAGATGCCTTGATCTTTAAGCTATTTCAATAAATAAACTAAGCAATATTTCATCTGGTTGTTTTAGTTTTTTCAATCGGCTATTTGACAATTTTTGAAAATATCGTTTTATGTTTCCATTTGTTTTCGCCAATGGGCGCCGTGTATATCAATTCTTTATGTTCCCTGAGCGATTAGTATTTTATATCTTCAGATAAACAAGTGTGTTTGAATTTAGATGACCTAGTCTATCTATCTTGTCCCTAGATTGAACCTAATTCTTAAAGACAAACAAGGCACTTCCAGGACCTATATAAGTTGTTTGCGAAATCGTCCCGGCGCCTAATAGAAGAGTACCTATCAGTCTTGGGATTGATAAGCAATTACAATGAATAGATGGACAGCTGGAAACGGTGAAATGAATGATTATAATTAGGGTGCCTGAATCTCTTTTGATCCAGTAGGGCTAGCATGCAGGAGAATCGAAAATCGAATCGAAATCCGAATCGAGGAGTTTGTATGGCAATTTTATTAGTTCTGCTACTCACCGCCGTGGCGCTAATAAAATTGCCATACAAACTCCTCGATTCGGATTTCGATTCGATTTTCGATTCTCCTGCGTGCTAGCCCCACAGGTGCAAAATATTTCAACAAGCAGTCTGCACATGATAAGTGGCTATAGTTGCCTATGGACGCTAATGTACGATGCCATCTTGTGACATAAGATGTCAAGTCACAGAACTCAAACCCTTCAAACCAGAACACAGCAATGCAAGTACCGCTGCTTGGCGGCAAAAAGGTAAGATACAGGTATCCATGCAGACGAATCTGGTACAGAGTCTCCCTGTGTTTTTTTCATACAACTAAGTTGGCAAACAAGTAAAGTGCCCATCTGATGGTAAGTGATAACAGTCACCCATAATACATGTGGCTCTTGTGAGATTTGCAGCAAAACTGCAACCCCACAAGAACCACAGTGTACGTTGCCAACTTGTGACATCAGATGTGAAATCACGATACCCAGTAATTTCACTGCCATATCTTCCCTTCTAACCGGAACATAGCAATGCAAAGGTTTTTAGTAACTATCGCTAATTTTAATGACAAAATGATATAAACGAAAAATGTTTACCTTAAATCTAGTTAGATTTATAACATGAATTTAATCTTCTTATATATATAAAAATGAATCGCAAAATGTGTTGGTAAGCGCAAATCTCAGAAACTACTGGTTCGAATTGAGAAACTCTTTTACCATTAGAATGCTACATTGTCCCTGATGGTTATAGTCTATATTATAATTTTTACCTCGGGAAAATATTTCTTTCCTATGGGAAAATTCGATAACTACTGGGCCGATTTTAAAAATTCTTTCACCATTAGAAAGCTACATCCTTCGTGAGTAACAAAGGCTATATTTCCCACGGGAAAAATATGACGGGAAATCTATCGTATCTAATAAAAATGAAACTGAATCGCCGAAATGTGCTCGTATGTACGCGCATAAGGACTGCATCAATTTTTTTTGTTGTTATCTAATTGTCAGGACAAGGCTTTTATATAAAAAAATCTTTGAATGATCATTTGATAATGTTTTAAAATTGAATTTCAAAATTTCCATATAAAAAGATAGTGTCTGACAAAATTGTGTCATGATTTTGTAAAATTACAAGTAATTGTTATTAAATATTCTTAATCAGAGGTGTTCCAATTTAATAAATCAATACTACACATTAATGCTACATATAGGAAATAATTGAAATGGCAACATGAATCACGTTAAGGCATCGAGGTAGGTAATAATAAAATATTGTTAGAAGCGGGTAGTTTATGATCAAAGCAAAGCAACTGACATGAGCTAGAGGTGACACTCTCGCATTATGATGGCGGCATCCGAAGTCGTGATACGCCAGAGAAAACCAATATGGAGTATAACGGAGCTTAATCTTAACAAAAGGCTAGATGACTAAAAATTTTTTTTTTGCTTTAATAGAAGCTCGTTCATATAATAAACAGAAAGAAAAAATCGGTTTTCGAATAACTATAAAAACAACGAAGATATAAGTTATTAAAGATTGTTCTCCATCTCTTTCTAGCAAAACGGCAATTTACAAGGAGTTTATATGGCGTACTCAACAATGACGTCACGGTTGATGTCGGATCTCTCTGTCTAATCGCCTTCAAATTAACAACTTAAAATGCTTGTATCCAAGGTATTTCTAAGCCGATTTTAATTCTGATTTCACAGGACTGCATCTTTTTTCAAGGTATTTTAATATTTAATGACGAGACGTAAAAATTAGAATTCCGTCATCATCCCAATTGACAGATTGACATATAGTTCAGTTTCTTTCATACATTGTTCTATATTCGAAAGGTCTCAAAAACAAGCCGGAGCGCGCAGCTAGTGAGCACTAAGGGATATTCTAAGCAAATATTTTAGAATGCCCCTATTCCCAACTACATTGAATATCTTTTTTTCGACATCTTACGAACTCGGGACCGCGGGTTTCATCACCAACTTAACTTACTTACTTGAGTTAAGGCTCTTGCGAAACAATAACTCAGCATTGAAACATTACTTACGAATATCATATTATTTGTATGCGTCCAATGTACAATTATATACCAGCCGGCTACACACAAAATTGAAATGCCGACAGTCGCTGGATCGTAAAACACTTTCATGGGTTGAACACGCGTCTCGCCGAGACTTTGGGTCGCCATCTCTAGCCAGCCAACGTACATTATAGAAACATTGTTTTCTTCATTTAAGTACCCTCTGTCACGGATAATATCTGTGAAGGTAAGACCGTGATAGTGATAACAGTGCAATATACCCTACCGAATCTGGTCAAGTTTCTACCGTTCACCCTATGCAATAGGACTAGTTTTTTTTTATATTTTTAATATATACAATTCTCGTGTCACAGTGTTTGTAACCAAACTCCTCCGAAATGGCTTGACCGATTTATATGATTTTTTTTTTGTATATTCGGTAGGTCTGAGAATAGATCGTAACCATTTTTTATACCCCTAAGCATTGAGGTAATAATACTACGTATAGAGAAGACGCCACATGTTACTATCGTGTTCCGTTCGATTGCGGCGACCACGCCGCACTTCACTCAGTCGCTTGCTAGATGTTTTAAGTGCCATAAGTCGTGACTATTTTTAATCTATTAACTAAAAACTCATTAATTATGCCGTGTTGTGTGTTGAGATATTGCACTAATAATTCAAGGAATGTAAATAAGTGCAAAGGAATAACTTTTCACCGGTAAGTATCTAGGTATAATCGATTTAAAATTAAATACGCACAAAATATTTTGTCAACGCCATATTGTGTCACTTGACATAGATTAAGTTATGCAGAAGTTCTATGTAGGTAGGATACTTGACGTTTCTGTTTATATCTGTGTTAAGTGTACAGCTAATCTATTTAATGTTTTTATTTAATGTTATTTCTGTTTAGGTAGACTACCTAACATTTCTATTTATACCAGAAAATATGTTAAGTGTATTTTTATTCTGAATTTAATGTTCTAATGTTTTGTGTTTTATTTTAGTATTATCGCAATTTATGGCATGTAATATATGAATTTAAGGTTTCCACGTCCCAACCATGAAACAAGAGAAAAATGGATTCAGTTTGTACAAACTAACCGTAGTGAAGAAACCTGGTTACCGTCCAACCATAGCTATATATGTTCGTTGCATTTTCGAGAACATGATAAATATACAACAAAAGCGGGAAGGCGTTTTTTGAAGAAGTCTGCTGTGCCTTATGACGATGTAAGTAATACAAATTAAAATAAAAATGTACATATTTACAGATGAGTGTCAAATACCATAAATTTAGCCATAGTTAATCTAAATTTATTGTTTGTTTTAGCAAAAGATATCTCTCAATCCTGAAACCTTGGATCCAATTTCTGAGCCTGTTAGCGAGTCAGAATCAATTTTTGATACCCCAAGAAAAATAGTACTTAAACGTCAGATACATGGACTGACTACGGCAAAAAAAAAGTTAACTGATAATATTAAAAAGATCCAGCGCCAGAACAGGAATTTGAAAAAGAAATGTGATTCCTTGGCTTTTCTTGTGAAATCTCTTAAAAATAAATTTTCACTCGATGCTACAGCCCAAAATAATTTGCTATGTAAAGCAGAATTGGTCGAACTACATAAGAGAATTATAAAAAGAAATAAACAGAGTAAGTATTCCCTGAAATATACACCTGCATTACGCAAGTTCGCATTGACATTACATTACTACTCGCCAGCAGCTTACAAATATGTGAGAAGTGTTTACAGCAATGTCCTTCCACATACAAGAACACTTTGTCGATGGTATGGGACGATTGATGCTGAGCCTGGTTTCACAAATGAGGCGTTTCAAGTCTTGAAAAAAAAAGCAATGAGTGGGAAACCTCTTGTGTGTAATTTAGTCTTCGATGAGATGGCTATTCGTAAGCAAAGACTATTTCACAACCAACAGAAGCTCGGAGCCGTTAATTTTGGTGCAGGTCCCCAAGAAGGTGATGTTGATGATCACGTTGCATCACAAGCTTTAGTATTTATGTTAGTATCTCTAACAGAAAATTGGAAACTTCCTGTGGGATATTTCTTAATAGCAGGTATAAGTGCTGTAACAAAGGCTAACTTAATTAAAACGTGCTTACAGAAATGTCATGATGCTGGAGTTTCGGTAATAGGCATTACATTTGATGGATGTCCCGCGAATTTGTCAGCTGCTGAAATTCTAGGTTGTAAGTTACACGATTCAAATAATTTTGTGACTCATTTTCCACATCCAAGTACTCACGAGAAAGTATGTATATTTCTTGATCCATGTCACGTTATTAAACTTATAAGAAATTCATTTGAAAAGAAGCGATTATTTTTTGATGAAGATGGCAAGAAAATTAGATGGCAGCTTTTGATCAATCTGCATAAACTTCAAACGAATGAGGGTTTAACATTCGCTAACAAACTAACACAACGTCACCTCCATTTTCGAAACCAAATAATGAAGGTAAAGCTTGCTACGCAACTATTAAGTATGAGTGTGGCTAAAGCATTGCTTTTATGTGACCAGGTACTGAAGTCGTCCCAGTTCCTAGATTCGTCAGCAACTGTTAATTTTTTAACAATTATGAACAACTTTTTTGACACAATGAATTCAAGGAAATGTAATTTTTATGGCTTCAAGCGACCAATTGATGGAAAAAGCAAATCGGAAGTTTTTGATTTTCTTGACAAAGTAAAGAAATACATATTAAATTTGGAATTTCACACAAAATATAGAAGAGAGATTAAAAGAAAAAATTTAGCGCCACATATTACATTATCCATTTCAAAACAGAAAATTGTCGAATCAGCAAATAAAACTGGATTTATTGGCGCCATAATTTGTATAGAATCACTGAAAACAATTTTTCAACATGCAGTTGAGGAAAAAAAGATGATGACTTATATTTCAACATATCGTCTCAGCCAAGACCACTTGGAACTATTTTTCGGGGTTATCAGAAAACACGGTGGTTACAATAATAACCCCAATGTTTTGCAGTTTCGAGCTGCCTATAAAAAGGCATTAAACCACTTGGAACTTAGCTCATCTTTTACGGGAAATTGTATTCCGTTGGATAATTTCAATATTTTAAACAACTCTTCGACTGACGTAATTAATAGTACTACATCCATGAACAGGCACGATTATGAACAATATGAAATCTTGACAGCTACTCGCTGCTTAGAATCTGACATAGAAGCCGAGAATAACTGTGCAATTTTTGCCGAGACACTTAGTTGCGAACAGATTCCATTTTGTTCCCAGTTAATCGTTGGATACATAGCTGGCTACATATCGCGGATTCTAACAAAGTTATTAAAATGCGAAGTATGTGTGGACAGTCTTACAACAACAGAAAGGCTGCCACATCATAAATTGATAACTATTAAAGATATGGGTGGTTCATCGTACTCTACGGAAGACGTATATAAAGTATGTATGACTACGGAAACTGTAATACGAAAACTTACAAAACAAGGTGGTGGCATCAGTCTCTCTCCAAAATACTATTTTAGTTATATTACAGTAAATACTTTAAAACATTTTATTCAGAAAGAAGTATTTACATGCTTAGTTCAACATTCTTTTGATCAACCAAGCACTTCAAATCACCGGACGCATTTAATACGGGCAATCATAAACAAATATACATCAATTCGTCTGAAACACGAAGCTAGAACTAATCAGAATAGTAATTATATGTCTAAACGTCAAAAGTTAACTAAACTCATATTATTTAAGGGAACCTAAATAAATAATTTCAATTGATTTTTGGCTTTTATTTCATAATAGGTACCTCAATACATTGAGAAAAATACCAAACTTATTAAACTTGAATTAATTACGTAATTTCAAAATTTATAACAAGGCAGTGTCGCAGGTACAAAACATAAACATCCCAAAATACATAGTCTACATAAGTATAAGTATTAAGTAAGCTTTAATTCAGCCCAATCTATTTTAAATAATATTCAGTTATAAACAAATACCTAAGAAAGCTTCCTATGCATAAAGTTAATATTATACCTATTTTCCGTTTTGTTCGGTAGTCTACACAGGTTGCTTAGTCTATAAGAGTTGCATGTTGCTGTTTACGTTGAACGTTAGGCGTAAGCGCCATGAAAAACACGGCTTTTACTACATTTTAGTCGCGAGAAATCTGCACTTTATAATGGTTTAGCGCTGCGTGTTTATAACGTAGTAAACTGCTTATTAATGTTTCAGCGCTGCAGCGAATTTTAGTTACAATTCAAATCAATTTGGAGCACGATTTTTGCAGAAGATAGCTTCTCTAGTACGTAGTACATATTACCTCAATGCCCCTAAGTGATAAATTATTATGGCGAAACGTAGTTCTTTTTTATCTATTATATAAAATTCTCGTGTCACAGTGTTTGTTACCGAACTCCTCCGAAACGGCTTGACAAATTGTCATGAATTTTTTTGTGTAAGTATACTTGGTAGGTCTGAGAATAGGTCGTAGGCTAAATTTTATACCCCTAGCTAGGTGATAATAGTTTTTTGGACAATTATTAGGCCGTAGTTCGCTGGTACAGCTAGTAATAAAAATAAAAGTTAAATTTAAATTTCATATAATGTAGTACCTATAGATAGGTAAAAGAAAATTCGCCAAAGTAATGGCGTTTAAAAATCTGTACTTTGTCGCATACCGTGGATTTTTTAAATTTACATTTTTAGTCTACCCTACTGTTCTGACAATCAAAAGCAAATATTCTGTCAATATACCTTCACAAAATCCTATTAATTTTATTTATAAATGCATTGAGCTAGTTTGTAACTCCAAATAACGAATTCCTTAATATTTGTTGTTATTTTTTGTACCTACACTCGTTTGATAATATTTTAATGAAGTAGGTGTACCGTATTTTTATATAATGTATTTCGTATAAGTACCCGCAAAAAATATTTTTTTTAATGGGATCCTGCAACGCGGTTATGAAATTTGTCCTCCAGATCACTTATAACATTGACGAATTTGATGCAACTCGGGGAGTCCGTCTATACTCCAGAAGCCAGTCCGAGGGAGCTGGTCAGAATCCCTTGTGGAGCGATGGTCGAGTGGGAGTTTAATTGTGTATATATATTTGCGCTTATGTCTGTGATTATGTATTATGTGTGTGTTGTATGCTTGTACAGTCCCATACTCCTGTCGTTTCCACTTGTTTGCGAGTTTTTTCCGGCACGTGGCCGGAAACACAATGGAGTATAGGATTTGACTTCCTTTTGTGTTGTCTTTTTTGTGAATGATACTGTTTTTATTCTTATTTTTGGTTCTCTGCTCTGCCCTGTTCGTTAATTATTATTAATTAGCATTGGGTTATTTTCGCTTATTATCTGCGCTTTTATTTAGTTAACACCACAAAAAAGACCGCAACAAAGCAAACTAAATGAAGTCAGAAAAGGTGTAATACCTACTTTCACAATTCTTTTTTTTTTATAGGAGAATTCTTAACATCCGGGATTGTAAGGAGGAAACACGTGTGCTGGCAGCTAGTTCCATTTTTTGATCTTGCGACATAAAAATGAGTTGCCAAATTTCTTGGTTCGCGTTGGAATGGTAGTCACAATAAAAGAGTGACATCGCAGGACAGCATGTGTAACGAACTTAATAAAACGTACTAACCTACCTGTTTACTGTTTATTTCATAATTTTGTCAGATTTTTTAGAAATCTACCAAGGTCATGCTAGGAAGCATCACACGTAATTTCTTTTGGTATTAAGTGCCTTGCTTCTACTTATTACTTGAAATATAATAATTTGGTTTTGATTTAAATTAAAATTTTTGATTTGAATTCGGTATTCGGTTCAGTTACTAAACACATATATTATTTACAGCGTCAATTCAATATTTATTTAAAATAATTCAGCTCCGACGTGATTTTAAAAATAAATCAATTTAATTGTTTCCAGACTAAAGCATTTTGTTGTAACTAAACAAGCATAGCATGAGTAAACAAAGCAATAATGAAACTAACGATTATTAAAACTAGCATATAGGGCATAAACGCCTTAAGTCAGCAATACCCTGTTTTTATAAAGAGCGGTGACAAATGTATATCCTGTCAAAGCCTTGCTCGTTACTCAGCCACCTTATACTAGATCCAAGGCCGTAGAAAATATCGCTTACAAGAAAATACATCATACTCCGACCAACCAAACCTGGTCTCTCGTGAAAGCGGGCGCTATGATCCGTTTTCACTTTACGTATCAGTTTCCGCACCTTACAAAGCTCCAGTTGTTTTGGTGCCGTCGTAACGAGGTAAGTTCGCATTATTTGATACTTGTCTAGTTATTTCTATTGGACGTGAACGGAATCTAATGTTTTGTTATTGTTGTTTTGTTGTTCGAAAGAATGCGTGTTTCCTTACACAGATTCTTGATGGGTGACACTGCAATTTTAATTTTATATTTTTAACCGACTTCTAAAAAAAAAGGAGGTTATTCAATTCGACCGTATATATGCTGTTTTTTATGTTTGTTCGCGGATAACTTCGTCGTTTATGAACCGATTTTGATGATTCTTTTTGTATTCGATAGAGGATACTCCAATGGTAGCCCCATGTCACCAAAGTTAGGATCAGAATAATGGGATCCCATAAAAATCGAGGAAAACCATTAAATTTTTACGTGTGTCCAACGTGTTTTGTGTATACCTATGTTACGCGATTACTCCGCCAATTGTTGACCAATTTTCAAAATTATTTTTGTATTCGATAGAGTATACTCCTGGGGTGGTCTCAACGTCACCAAAGTCAGGATCTGAACATGGAATCCCATGAAAATCGAAGAAACCCTAATTTAATACCAGCTCACCGAATGTGAGCTGGTATTATATTAGGGTTTCTTTCACTAAAAAGACTTCATTCACTAAAAAAATAAAAAATATTTTACTAAAATTAAAAACCGACTTCAAAAACACTGAAAAGTTAAAAATAATATAAGAATACGTACAGACAGCATCACACTTCTTTATTTAGGACACTAAATTCAGTCGCTGCAGCTCCTGATTACACGTTCACTGATTCAGGGCTCTGACTGAATCAGACTTAAAGGAAGAGCGACAAGTGACGGACGTGTCGAGTGAAAAGTATAACAAAATGCCAAGTGTAACGAAAAACGAGAAAATTGGTATTGCCATAGCCCTAGCGGTTGGCTCCTTACATTGATTTACTACCAAACGCTTGGTAGTAAATCAATGGCTCCATACTTTAAAAAAAAGGAAAAAGAACGAGATTTGTTCTTTTTTATTTATAAAAACGTCGCCCCACACTAGGATTTTCTCCTGTGTCGTGGGTGCAGTTACAAACATAGAATATCACATGCACATACGCCCAGACCGGAACAAACCCTAATATAATACCAGCTCACATTCGGTGAGCTGGTATTATATTAGGGTTTCTTTCACTAAAAAGACTTCATTCACTAAAAAAATTAAAAAATATTTTACTAAAATTAAAAACCGACTTCAAAAACACTGAAAAGTTAAAAATAATATAAGAATACGTACAGACAGCATCACACTTCTTTATTTAGGACACTAAATTCAGTCGCTGCAGCTCCTGATTACACGTTCACTGATTCAGGGCTCTGACTGAATCAGACTTAAAGGAAGAGCGACAAGTGACGGACGTGTCGAGTGAAAAGTATAACAAAATGCCAAGTGTAACGAAAAACGAGAAAATTGGTATTGCCATAGCCCTAGCGGTTGGCTCCTTACATTGATTTACTACCAAACGCTTGGTAGTAAATCAATGGCTCCATACTTTAAAAAAAAGTTAAAAGAACGAGATTTGTTCTTTTTTATTTATAAAAACGTCGCCCCACACTAGGATTTTCTCCTGTCGTGGGTGCAGTTACAAACATAGAATATCACATGCACATACGCCCAGACCGGAACAAATTTCTGTAGGCCATACAAAATATCTGTCCCGTGCGGGAATCGAAGCCGCGACCCGTTGCACAGTAGGCGATCACTCGACCTCTCTCTGCGCTAACCGTGTCGTTGGATGGGTGAAGGAATATTTGTTACTAGCTTTCCGCTCGCGACTTCGCCCGCGTTATTTTTGTTTTCCCGTGGGAATTTTATATTTTCCCGTAGGAAAAATACGCTATGTCCTTCCCCTGGTCTAGAAACAATCAAATCTTTCCTCTTTATAATATTAGTATAGATTGGGTCAAATCTAGCAAGTATGACCATTATGGGTGTGTTAGAACCTAGTAACACACTGTACCCGTCGATTATGATATTTTTATTCATATAGTTTGGATCACTTTTGTTCCAAAGATAAGGCATGTCCTTATATAATTCCAAGATATTTTGAATCACCTCCTTTTCTGTAATCATTTTGTTTTGCGTGCGCACGCAATAGATGAAGCAAGAAACAAACGGTGCGCTCACGACGGTAGGCGAGCGGCGACTGAGCGTGATGAGCGACTGAGCGTGATGAGCGACTGAGCGTCCTAAATCTGAAATGTGATTACACCTATTCGATTTAGTATCCGATTTAGTATTTAGAACGTCGGAAACCATCCTTCTCATAAAGAGGGTATTAGACCTTCCTAAATTCAGGATCCGATATTTAGTCGTTCCTGAATTCAGAGAAGTCTAATCGCATTTAGGAAGGTAGCATCCGATTTAGGATGCCGATTTAGGAGAAGGATGGTTTCCGACTTTATAAATACTAAATCGGATACTAAATCGAATAGGTGTAATCACAGTTCCGATTTAGGACGCTCAGTCGCCGCTCGCCTACCGTCGTGAGCGCACCGTTTGTTGTTTCTTGCTTCATCTTATTATTGCGTACGCACGCAAAACAAAATGACTTCAGAAAAGTAGGCGATACAAAATATCTTGGAACTATATAAGGACATGCCTTATCTTTGGAACAAAAGTGATCCAAACTATATGAATAAAAATATCAGAAATGACGGGTACAGTGTGTTACTAGGTTCTAACACACCCATAATGTTCATACTTGCTAGCTTTTGACCCAATCTATACTAATATTATAAAGAGGAAAGATTTGATTGTTTCGAGACCAGGGGAAGGACATAGCGTATTTTTCCTACGGGAAAACAAAAATAACGCGGGCGAAGTCGCGAGCGGAAAGCTAGTAACAAATATTCCTTCACCCATTCGGTTATTATGTTATATTTCGACACGGTTAGCGCAGAGGTCGAGTGATCGCCTACTGTGCAACGGGTCGCGGGTTCGATTCCTGCACGGGACAGATATTTTGTATGGCCTTCAGAAATTTGTTCAGGTCTGGGAGTATGTGCATGTGATATTCTATGTTTGTAACTGCACCCACGACACAGGAGAAAATCCTAGTGTGGGGCGACGTTTTTATAAAAAAAAAGAACAAATCTCGTTCTTTTTTTTCTTTTTTTATAGTATGGAGCCATTGATTTACTACCAAGCGTTTGGTAGTAAATCAATGTATGGAGCCAACCGCTAGGACTATGGCAATACCAATTTTCTCGTTTTTCGTTAGACTTGGCATTTTGTTATACTTTTCACTCGACACGTCCGTCACTTGTCGCTCTTCCTTTAAGTCTGATTCAGAGCCCTGAATCAGTGAACGTGTAATCAGGAGCTGCAGCGACTGAATTTAGTGTCCTAATTCGGACACTGAATATCGGATCCTGAATTTAGGATAGTCTAATACCCTCTTAAATCGGCATCCTAAATCGGATGCTATCTATCCTAAATGCGATTAGACTTCTCTGAATTCAGGAACGACTAAATATCGAATCCTAAATTTAGGATGGTATAATACCCTCTATAATAGCCACCTGCTCCTCAGCATGTGGGCCGCCTCACCCCTCCGTGCCTTCGCGGTTCTGAATAACACTCTAGGTGTAGGGCAGACAAGACCACGTGGAGTCGGGGTGGACCGAGTCGGTTTTAAATAGCACTAGTTTTTTTAATAATTAGTAATCCTCGTATGGAGAAATATACATTCCGGATTATGTCAAAGAAGATTTATGGATACCTATTTACAGTTATTATTCTTTATAAAACTATGTCTTTACTGAGTTACGCATAGTTAAATTATGTCAAACAATATTATGGATAATAACAGTTATGCGTAGTAAAATTATGCGTTTTAAAGTATGCTTCATAAAATTATGATAAACCAAATTATACCTTTCAAAGATTATGATTTTTAATATTATGCCTTTCGACAATTCTGCGTTACAATGTTTATGCTTATTGATATGTTATGCCAAATATTATTATGCTTTTTGAGTTTTATGCCATATGATGTATGCCAATCGAAATTATGGCAATTACCAGTATGCGTTTCAAAGTGTCACCTTTCAATGGATCTTAGTGGACATCGTCGAAATTTGAATAGAAGATTTATTCTTTATTAGAAACCAGCTACGAAAACAGAAATATTTTCTTTTACTGGAAACCGGGCTTTGAAAAAAGAAAAATAATTCCGTTTTCGAGACTGGTTTCGAAAGTGACTGAAGCCCTTTTGACGCATACAACCATATACGCAAAACACCAACTCTTTGTTTTGTGGTCTTTTGTGGCTCCGTTAAAATAAATACCTACGACAAATACCGAATACTTACGTATAATTCCACGGTGACTTTTCATAAATTTCCACATAGCTACGTAGGTAATTTCTTAGTGCGCCTCATTCTATCTACTAGATAGAATGAGGCGCACTAAGAAATTAAATTTAGTTTACACATATCGGTCGATGGGCCAAACTAAAACATATAGGTGGGTGTATCGTCGATACCCTGATTAAAATGGATCACCGTTCCACTGAGGAGGATAAATTTAGGTTAGAGGAAACAGAGTGCCAATAAATTGACAAGCAGGCCGATTCTCATGCCATCTATACGTATACAAGGTTACTCTTATCACCCTGGAAAATTTAAGGTACGCTTCAGGACACGGTAGTAGGATGATTTAAATATTAATAAAAAATAACTTACCAATTTAATTTTATATTAATTTTCTAAAATATCCAATTAAAAATAGGTACTGCACTAGTTTAGTGCAGTATTTTTAAAGAATTCTTTTTATATTATAATGGATGTGTCCTAAAGCGTCCCTTAAATTTTTCGGGGTGATAAAAAAGTAATCCTCTATAGAATAATGTTGATTTAAGGAGAAATCACAATAATATAATCGTCAGTAAGGTAAAAACTAGTTGAATTAAAATCTACTCAATACTTTTAAAAAAAATCTACTAAATGGCTCACTTATATTCAAATTCTATTTTGTATCGTGCTTAGTTAATAAATTCCTGCCGTTTAAACTTTTAGATTATAATAATAATTAAGACGATATTAAAAAACAAATAATAAGCTGCATCTTTAACTGTTAGAAATTTGTCAGATATAAACTTTGGTGTATAGATCTATTAGTTATACAGAAAAATTAAATGTAAAAAACTTTTATTTAAATGTGCTAAAAAGAAAAAATAAACTTTTACTTATAACGTCATTTCACATTTGACACAATTTATATGACATAACAGCTTGTCGCGAGATTTACTTGTGTGTAGTAACTTAAAAGTTGGACTTAAAAGAGTACTTTTAAGTAGGTACCTACTCGTATTTACTTCGTTTGAAAATTTTAATGAATAAAATTATTCACATCATATTATTTAATTTACTTGTTTATCTTCAGAAGTAAATCTCGCGACAAGCTTTTATGTCATATAAATTGTGTCAAATGTGAAATGACGTTACGACTTACGAGTATAAGTAAAAGTTTTAGTGTAAAAGTTTATTTTTTCTTTTTAGCGCATTTAAATAAAAGCTTGTTTTTAAAAAGGTTTTTTAAATTTAATTTATTTTTTACTTTTTAGTTATCACTGGACACGTTTTTCAGTCTGTTCATCTCATTCAACGCATCATTGTTGCAAGGTCGTTTGCCGGTTAACTTGGAACAGTCTACCTCTTCAATAAGAAGACCTTCTAATGATTTTACCCTACTTAAGGCCACGTATGCTTGACCAGCAGCGAAGAGCTTTGAGCCTATTTCAAGTTATTCTTAGCAAGACCTTTTATTTGATACCCATATTGTAGGAGTGCATTAAAAATAATTGGTCCGCCATCTTGGATTTAGAATGACGTCACACAGTTAACCATGCAATTTCATCCAAACTGTATGTGTATACAAAATATCAGCACAGTCGGTTAAAGATATCTACTTCAAAATTGATTTTCAAGCATTAGAAGTCCGCCATATTGGATTATTAGTGACGTCACATTTTTCGAGTTACTCTTAGCCAGACCTTTTATTTGATACCCATATTGTAGGAGTGCATTAAAAATAATTGGTCCGCCATCTTGGGTATGCCGCCATCTTGGATTTAGAATGACGTCACATAGTCAACCATGCATTGTCATCCAAACTGAACGTGTATACAAAATTTCAGCTCAATCGGTTAAAGATATCTGCTTCAAAATTGAGTTGCAAGATTTCACCCGAACATACAACATACTTACATTGCAATGCAAGTTAAATAAAATCTTGTAAAAGCAACAACAGAACAAACAATTTACAGCTTCACAAACATTGTGAAGCTTTTCTCCCTATTTAGATAGTCCAATTTTCATAATTTTTGGAAATGTAGATATAATGAAGATCTAGGTTTGTACCTTTTGATTTTGAAGTAGTATTGCTCAGAATATACATTATTAGCATCTAATCCTTAAATATCCATATTCTAGACTTAACACCTAGGTGAACCAGGGGACAGAAAGTTAACCGTGGAACACCTAGGTGAACCACTTTGGTGTTCCACGGGTCAGAAAGGTTAAAAACTACCTCGAGCATTTTTATCTTTTTTTACTAAATTATTCTGAATTACAAAAAAAGCAAAACGTACAAACATAGATTAAGGTATATTGAATCTAATGAGATCAAAAGTGTCTAATTTCGTAAAGGTTTAGGGGTGTAAACCCGTTATCGCCCGAAACAATAATCGGTTTTACAATTTTTTTGTATTTAACAAAAAAAAATATTTGTTTTTTGTAAATTTAATTCCGGCTCACCGAAGTAGCTTGAAGGAATGCAACTTAGCATCAAAACGTGCCTATTGTATTTAAAAAACTAACCTCTAACTCCTGAAAGTCAAGGATCCTTCCATCATCAGCTCGTTTCATGATTGCCAGACGCAAATATCTGAATAACTTCGGAAAAAACATGAAACACGTCGGACGTACCTATGAAATTTAAGGATTTCCCTCGATTTTCCTGAGATCCCATCACCAGACCCTGACTTCGGTGACAATGGAACTACCCCAGGACTATACTCTATCGAACACAAAAATAATTTTGAAAATCGGTCTACAATAGGCGGAGTGATCGCGTAACATCCAAAAAAACGATTAAAGAAATTAATTATTTGGACCCATTACATTACTATTCCAATACTTACATTAGTTATTCTTAATATTTATTCCAGTAGATATTAAATAAATATTAGGACGAATTACTATTCCAATACATTCCCTATTCTGAATATTTTTATGTCAGTACTGAATAAATATACTATACAAGGTTATTTTTTAATTACCAAAAAAAAATTGTGTGCTTGTTTAGACAAGCAAACTGAACAACTTTTACTATGGCACCAACTTTGAAATCGCAAAAAATAATCGCATAAAATTAAAAAAATAACTTGTATACATATACTAATACCTTTGACCATTTAGTAGTACTAAATGGTCTAAGACTAATACAAATAGGTATTCCGATTATTTTTCCTGGTAAGTACTGAATAAATATTAGAAACAGGTATTTGGATTAGGTGTTTGGAAATATTAGGAACAGGTGGAATGTGGATTAGGTACGGTTACTACGGTAATTAATTACCTAAAGTGCCTATGCCTATTACATTACGCTGTTATTATCCAGCCAGTTCATGTCTATACGGCACGCTCCGCAGCCGCAGCAAACAAATTAGTAAATTACGGAACTTCAAAAATAGTGAGTGACAGCCGTAACGAAATACGGCATAGCCATCGAATTATAATACTAATATATCTCGACGATTTTAGTTAGACTTTTCGGCATTTATATCGCCGTCTGGGTAGTGCACCAAACATTGCCGCTATGTTATTGCGTGTAGCGCCATCTATTGCAGCGGCATAGAATTTAGCATTGCCGAGATATGTGCTCGGTTCTTTGCTTTTAATAACTTTTAACACGGGAGATAGTGTATATTTCTTTGTATATTAAAGTATTTAAGTACAGTTAACTATTACTATATGAAAATGACACGGTGAAGAAAAACGGTGATCTCCTAGAAAGTCAAAAAAAGAAAAATTTGTCACCGAATTCAATAAGTATAGCAGTGTGATGTTGTCTGTAGCTACCTATTCTTATATTAAGTATATTTATCATTTTTTGAAGTCGGTTTTTATTTTTTGTAAAATATTTTTTTTGCACTATGATTTCATAATGATATCATTTGTAAACCATGAGTTCGGTAATAGGCCTGCTGGTTGGAGCCGACCGTCCGCCGCATGGTGGCTCTTCTACACGATGGGCCAGCCCGGACTTTGCGAGATGGTTGTCAAGGCTTTAGCCGCTGTGGCAGAATATTATCTGTTTATTAACATTAGGTATAAAGATGTAAACTATCTTGACACATACATAGTATACATACATAGTGTGAAAATTTCATGTAACAATGATGAAGCGAGTATGGGGCAAGAAAAGAAACCGAATGATTATTTCCTTAGTAAAGGCAGTGTTATAACGGTGTGGTAAAAAACCGTGTCAAATATAAGAAACTCAATTTGTTAAAATCTCCCGGGTTGGTTCTTTCAAGAGTTGGCAACCCTATTTACAAACCTTCCTTTATCGTTAAGGAGACCAATTAATCTTCTCTTACATAGCAAAGGCAGGCAACCACATACTGCATAAATTAGGAAGAAGCGACAACCGCGCGAACCATTAGCGGCGAGTTTAAACTGTCTTTGTCGCATATAAAGTGTGTGTTGATAAAATGTTCCTCTTAAGGCGCATAGTAACGTCAATCATAAAAAATCACTGCAGAAAAAACCGGTTCTCTTCATAAATATTGAATAAAAAAATCTTTAAAAAAGATATGTTATTATTCAACGCATTCTTTAGGGGATGATCTTTTTAATTTTTTGATAAATTAATTAAAACTTGGTTAAAATGTGACCCAAACATGCCTCGATTTTAAAACTATAAACCTAATCGCTTCGTAAATATTAAGTTAAATCACATACTTTCGATTTCAATAAATAAAGTGAACAATATTCTAGGGGATGATCTTTTTAGATTTTTCTTATTCGTCTTTATTAATTTTTTATTGAAATAATTCATCTTACGCGTAAAGGTTTGTTGCCAGACCACTATAGCCAGGTTTCTCAGGAAATCTACTCATGCGCGGTAATACGCGGGCTTTTATTACAAGGTAATATAGTTAAAAAAGCTTTTATTTTAATGCCCAATAAAGAGGTAAATAAACATTAATTTATTACATGCTACTTTATTAATGATAATAATAAAGCTTGTCGCGAGAATGTAAATAAACAATAATACAATAGGTACCTATTTAACTTGATCTTGATATTGGTAATTCTGAGAAAAAATATATTAGATTGCATAGCTTCTAATGTCCCTTACGCGTTGTGATTGAACATAAATGTTACTTTTTTACTACGGTTAATCTATTTTTGGAAAACTGGTCTACAAATTTAAAAATATATTTTCACATTTTTCTAAACAATAAAAATACATACACGTCTATTCGTCAAACTATGATGTCATTTATTATATTTTCTGATTCACAGCTATTTTAAAATATTAAAGAGAATAATTATTGGATTTTTTCAATCGAGTAAAACATTATTAAGCATGTTTCTGTTTTTACGAATGTTTAGGCAATGTTCAACAATATAGCATAGATATGAGTTTTAGAAGTGTACTAGGAAGGTACCTACAGTTTCATCAGTGGCGGTACAGTTAACCGAAATTGTTTGAAAATGAAATTAAAAAGTAGAACTATCCTTACTCTTTCCTATAAGAATCGATTCGGGCCACTTAAAATTAATGATTAATTTTATTAACATCGCTTCCTTGTAGCAAAAATTGTGATTATATAAATGAAGTAGGTACGAGTAAGTACGTAAACAAGCGCATCTAACGATTTAAATCTCTGGTATATATTAGTTTATTTTCATTCTTTATTCATTATGTGGTAATTCGATACATAGGCGTAGGTATAACTTGGGGGGTCCCATAATAAACCTCATTTTGCCTAGTGTATACTGATACATGGAAGAAAAAGTGCATTCTATCTTCTAGTGTAAGTTGATTTTCAAAGGGGGCAGTCTGGACAAGCCCCCTCCCCCATATACCTACGCCTACGCCAATGATTCGATATTCATAATAAGCTGTTCCATTTCTCGGTACATCTACCGCATCTCCCTTTTCTGCACCAAACCCTAAGGTTGACTGGAAGAAAATGCTTCAGGCATTATGTCCGCCTTAGTACTAAAATTATGTACATAAAGAAAAAATGAATATGTCACATATTGCTATTTAATGTTTGTCGCTAGATTTGTTTTGCATTTCATGCACAGCTGAACACTTATATGCGACATAAAAGTTATCTGATTTTAATCAGAACTTTAATTCGTTGGCTAGTTAATGTATTTACTTTAAAATAGTAGATTTTACAACAAGTGCACAAAACGAATCATTTTTATCCGAGACTTTTAGCAGCCCGAGCCGAAGGCGAGGGCTAATAGTAATGTCACAATATAAAGAAGTCGAAGATAAAATGGTTTTGTGGACGAACTCGTCCACAAAACCATTTTATCTTAACTCTACTTTACACTTTGATTGCGACGAAATAAAACAGTAGTATAACATAACATTAATTAAAATTCAAAGTAAAATTAGTACAGTTTTGAATACTGAAGTAAATTCTTTTTCCCGGCATATTAACGGTATTTATGACTTAAAAACACATAAGGCAAATAAATTAAAGAAAATATAATAAAATAACAAATTCTATCTATGAACTTCTTCACAAATAAGCACTTTCAGAACATGAGAAGTGAAAAATACATTTATAATATAGGTAATGAATTTATTTACTTAAAGTACATCCACCATAATTTATTTGTACAACACTTATTCATAATAGCTTAATGTCACAAATATTAACGATTTTTTTTAAATTCGTTATTTAGGGTAGACTTTCAAAAATACATAAATAAAACAATGAATTTTAAAAATGGCAAAAAATGCAACGTTTCTAAAATGCACACCCTCTATGGACTCAATATTGAACTGTTCTCTTCAATACTTGTAACTAAGCAAACTGACTAGATGGTTTGTTGTACTTCATGCTTAGCGGTAAAGATGGCGCTTATCGCCATTTTTGAGTAGTAGACTCAACATTAATTACGATTTACCAAGGATGCTTCGTCTATGGATTTACTTAAAGTGAAAAATTGTACTTATAAATAAGATGGAATATCTAAGTGGTGCGAACTAATAAATTTAACTTTTTTTTCTTATTATTTTTTTAATCATTTGTCTGGCATAGAGGGCTTGACACAGCTTGACACCAATGATTTTTGTTCGATAGCAGACGT
The DNA here is from genome assembly GCA_963935595.1 of Schoenobius gigantellus. Taxonomy (NCBI): domain Eukaryota; kingdom Metazoa; phylum Arthropoda; class Insecta; order Lepidoptera; family Crambidae; genus Schoenobius; species Schoenobius gigantellus. The sequence goes on from OZ012558.1 coordinate 14,384,909, forward strand.
GGTTTAGTGGTTGAGACGGTGAGACCACCCGTTATAGATCTGGAGGTCCGAGGTTTAATTCCCCATGGGGGCGAAAGTTTTTCTGCTTAATTTGGTTGATGGTAGGGCTTCTGAGCCCGCCTGGCCTAGCTTCTAAATTTAAATGTTAATTTTGCAATGTTAATAAGATTCATTTCTGATAATTAGAGGTGTCGCCAGTTCATCTGTCGCTGATGAGTCCAGGTGAAGCTCGCTTCCATCTTCAGCCTTGTCGTCACTTACCATCAGGTGAAATGAAGGCCAAGAGCTTCCCTTTTGTGGATAAACAAAATTCACTTACCAATGTACTGAATCCCTTCACTCAACATACTGCAAAAGGTTAAGATTAAACTCCGTCACGCTGCGTACTAGCGTTTCTTCGCCGAATCGCCACTTCGGCTGCCGCAGTCATAATGTGAGAGTGTTCCCTCTAGCTCCTGCTAGTCCAGCCCCCTAACAAGCCCCTAACTATGTCCACTCAAAACAATAAAACCTCACTGAGAGTGATGGCGCTGTGGACTCGGCACTTGCCTTCCAATCGGGAGGTCGGGGTTCGAGACCCGCCACGTACCAATGTGTTTTTCGTTTCGAATTTCATATGTACATTTGTCTGATGCTCCTACGGTGAAGGAAAACATCGTGAGGCAACCTGCATACATCTACGAAGAAATTCAATGATGTATGTGAAGTCGACCAATCCGCACTGGGCCAGCGTGGTTGACTAAGGCCTAATCACCCTAACATAGGGTAGGCTCGAGCGCCTCGGTGGGGACGTAAATGAGCTGTAATGATGAGCGAGATGGCGCTGTACAGTACACAGCAAGAGCGGTGGCTCTTTTTCAATATTGTTTGTTAATATTATATGTATCATTTAATTTGTATAAAAATAATAAAATGCAGGGCGCTTTTAGAAGTTCATCAGTTTCGTCTAGTTAAAATTACAAAAGAACACGTAATACCATCTCACGAGTTCGTAAGTAGTTACTGTAATACAAAGGTTAACACAAAATGACGTGTTTAGCAATTATAAAATTAAAGATTGCCAATTAGATTTGGCATGTATTTAAATCGATATCTGTATATTCCCTTTATTCGAACAAAATATATCAAAGTTCCACCAAAAATACTGAATTACACACTAAATTAAATCAGATTTAGTATACTGTTTAATGGTATTTGCAGAACTTTTTTAAGGAAAACCATCACCTAATTTACTTTTAGGAACATCGTTTATTCTAAATAAAACACAATTTGGGGTTGCATTAGTATGTCGCATCCTAATATAAGGTCACTAGTCACAAAAACTAACCTCAAAATTTGCAGTTTCCACAAGCAATAAGTATGCATAAAATCCAGAATACACATAAAGTCGTTTCTGGCGCTTCGCCGGCCGCTGCCGCGGCACGCTCGCTTCGCTCGCTCGGTTCATGTTTAAACCTACGCTCGTCGCTTCGCTCCTCGCTACCTATTTTTGACCCGCCTACAGTTTCTACATACGCTTTGACGTTTCTAAACAGTATACTAAATCTGATTTAATTTAGTGTGCAATTCAGTATTTTTGGTATGCATTCAGTTAATTAATGGAGTTACCTAGTGTGCTGAAAAATTATACAGATGTGCATTTAAACATATCCCATTAGATTTTACTCTAGATTGCGTTAAAAATCATTTTTTTTATAGTTTTCGAGGTGACGATATCACTTTTTCTTAAATACTTATTAGTTTATACAAACTAATAGGTAAAGTCTTCATGATCACTACGGCAGGCCCATTACCGATCTTCAGAGATAGTCGCAATTACTGTGATTGTACAATTATTACTTACTAGCTGTGCCCGCGACTTCGTCCGCGTGGAATAGCAGCATTTTGATTTTTGTAGGCAATTTTTTTAAGATCTTAATGAATAGTAGCCTATGTTATACCTTATACTATAATTAGCTATCTATTAGTGAAAGTCCCTTCAAAATCGGTCCAGCCGTTCCGGAGATAAGCGGGAACAAACAGACGGACAGACAGACAAAACATTTTTGAATTGTGTTTTGTTATCGGTACCCGATATACATTCACACCCATTTAGTAAGAACTTGTTATTTTGACGTTACAAACAGACACTTCAATTTTATTTATTTGTATAAATAAATCGCAAATGCGTATTATGGAGCGTTGGATTGCGCTACGAAAGCGCCACATGCGAGCGAGTGACGGACTAAAAGTGCACTTCAACGCTTGGACTAGCGATGGCCGATTGTTACTAAAAACAATCGAATTATTTGATTGTTTGTATAATCGACTGCATTCGAATAACTATCGGTGTTATTCGATTGTTGCGTCGATTGTCGGTCGCAGGCGCGGTCTGGCCGGGCGCGCGGCTTACAACAATTTATTCGAATATAACAATTCTATGATAAATATGATAATCAATGCTTAGTCTATTGGTAGTTTAGTTTAGCGCGTGTGACGAAATTCATAAAAAAAATACATAGGTAAGTATAATAGTTGTGTTTGCGCAATTGTTTTCAAATGATTGACTTGTCATTCAATTTACATACATAACTACATCATTACCTATAACCTATATGGAATATGGATTGATGGATAGATAGGGCGATTGATTATAACGTAAAATTTTTGAGAGTTACTAGAAAGACAATCGAATCGGCACTGTCGCCGGGATAGTGTTACATCGGCCCCGCTACGCCCGCGCGCCTATGATATCGTCCTACTCGTAATTGTAGTGCGATTGTTAATTTTCATTCGATTGTTGCTTAATGACGGCGAATGAATCCACAATCGAATAGGCAATTGCACAATTGTCGATTCATTCGATTTTTTTTACTCACAATCGCCCATCGCTAGCTGGACCACACAGCGACCTTTGTACAATTAAGTAGCAACCGGTTGCTTTTTTCCGTAATAAGCCTGCGGAGTGATTAGGAGTGAGGTTCATAGCGCTATTATGTAAACTTTACCGGGGGTATAGCACTCCCGTCTGTCTGGAAAAGGCTAATCCATCCACGCCACAGGCGGCCATTTCACCAATATAAGCCCAATTCACCGAATAACTCCGATCCGCTAATAGCACGAACCCGAAGAAACATTTCGTACGAATACTTTATTGTCCAACCTTTCGTTATCTATTCATATAACTGACGCACGAAATCAGATTCAGTCGGCATCCAGGGGCGTGATCTACAAGATTTTTGTCCTCTGAAGCATATCATGCAAGTCACTAACAACTATTCCCGACAGAACTGGGGCGTAATTGGTTAACAGGGAATAATTAAGTAACAGAGAGAATCAACGGATTAGTAAGATCCATTTATGAGGGTCCCTTACTCCGAATAAGCGTGGGTAAATCAGATTGGTTTTAATTTCCAAAGGTATACCTAGCTTTTGCTATGTAAGCCTTCATATTTGATTATTTTTGTAGTTCAGTCGGAGGTTACTTGGAGTTAATGAAATATAACAGCTTAATTGCAACAATTCGATTTACAAAATTAAAAAATAACATTACATTATAAACTTGTTCTGGAAATTTACCAGTCAAATATTCTAAACAAGTGATGCAAAACTTATATATTAGATTAAATTTATTTTAGGACATTACCTATAATAACTAACTTTTCTAAGTAGGAATAAAACTCTCGCAGTTTACGATTCATTAAACAAAGGAACTTGTCTTGACCCATTAACCACGACCATCTGCTCACAAGAAAGTTATTTATCAAAATGCAATTACGCGAAGAAGCCATTAGTTTACACAACTTAGTAATACCATTAACTTTGTTATAAAATATCCAATTTTATTTATACACAAAACAGTAGTAGACAGTTGTATGTAGTAAGTAGGTAGGTCAATCAATGTTATTAAAAAGTATTTAATGTAGTGAGTGTTTTAAGTATTTCGCCTTTGATATTGTTAAGCTTAATAACATTTTCAAATTTGGCTTTCTTTAATATATTTTCAATTCAATAACTCATTGAATAGCGGAAAATTCGAATAACAGTCAAAGTCATCTATGGCAATGTGACAAAAAATCACACACTCACCTGGGTAGCACGTGGCAATCGCATCCCTTTCCTGTGTCGTCCCCTTTGTAAAAACATGCTAACTGCCGGACTGAAAAGGTCACGTACCACCACAAGCGAAAAATATGTTAGGATATATTTTTTGATATTTAACTTCGCACATTCTTTTTGATTGAAATCAAATAATGTATCTGAGATCTGTCAAAATACGATTAAATTGTATTGTATTTGTATCTTGACAGTTCACTGCGATATATTACTTTATCCTATCGTGTTTTGGTGATCATGCTACGGGGTTAGAATCAGAATTAGTTTGGTCAGACATATAAGAGTGTACTTTGATGGATTATTGGATGGATACATGTGTCCGCTGCACCTTTGCTTCTTGTGGATGACGTAAGAGCAGAATATGAGATTCACCGCAGTTACACCTCTGCGAAGACATGAAAAACTAGATTATTTTTCTATTTATTCGGTGCCACGATGAAAAGTCATCAAGTATTACTGGAGGGAGACTCTGTACAAGGGTCGTCTGCTTAGGTACCTCCGTCTTACCTATTTCTGCCGCAAAGCAGCAGTGCTTGCATTGCTGTGTTCCGGTTTGAAGGGTAAGATATGGCAGTGAAATTACTGGGTACTGTGACTTTACATCTGGTGTCACAAGTTGGCAACGTACACTGTGGTTCTTGTGGGGGTTGCAGTTTTGCTGCGAATCCCACAGGAGGTACATGTATTATAGGCGGCTGTTACCACTTACCATCAGGTGGGCAGTTTGCTTGTTTGCCAACTTTCTGCAATAAAAAAAAAAAAAAAGTCAACGAAACCGCCTGCTTGGTTTTTGGGCATATCTGATCAAAACCGCCTGCTTGGGCATGCCTTAGAATTCCTTAACGCCGTGGCCAATCTTCTACTGTATACTCGGTTAAACATCACTCCATCACTCGTGCCTCTCAGAATCATCCTAAGGTCGTCTGGCAGAAAATGCCTATGGCATTAAGTCCGCCTTGTACACAATTGTAATAAAGAATTAATAAATAAATAAATAAACTCGCCGCTCCCTTGAAAGGTCTATTCGGGATCAGAAGGAGCTAACTACCCTAACAAAATGCCCAGCACTATAGAACGATCTAATACTAGGACTACTTATTTCTGCCGCAGTGAAATTACTGGGTAACGTGACATTACTTATGTCACAAGTTGGCAACGTACACTGTGGTTCTTGAGCGGATGCAGATTTGCTGGAATCTCACGAGACACATGTACTATATAGGTATAGGTGACTGTTACCACTTGCGTTGCGTTGCGTTATTACAATATTGTATGTCGGTAACTGGCAGGTAAATAATAATATGGCTAATAAACGCAATATAATAATACGCCACTCCCGTTCCTCTTATAGGTTACGTGAAAACTGACTAACGACCGCTTTCAATATCCTATCTATCCCAGGATTTGTTTACTGGAGATAGAATTTTGACATATTTTGTATGACGTTAAATACTTATCGCTACAGATATAATAAAAATGTTAACAAAGTCTTGACAATCTCTCTGGCCAGCCAATTCCTCCTAATCTGAAAAAAAAGCCGTCCTCAGCACTAGGAATTTCACAAATTTGTATACACTTATAAATCAATACATTAGTTTAATATTATTATAAATGCAAAAGTACATTACTCTGTCTGTGCGTTGACAATGCATTTTGTACATATGCCAGAGAAGAACCATCATACAAAGAAACAATGAGGAATTGGTTATAATTATAACAGTAAATTTTAATGTCACTTTGTAATACAGATTGCGACTGCAAATAAAAAAAGCAGTGAAGTTATAGCTTCCATATCGCGCTCCATAGCTCGCGACCGGATCCCAACTGGAACACATGAATCACACTTTCGCACATCCGACGGTTCTGCTCGGCTCCCTGTGCAACTTATATTTTCTTTATAATTTAATAAACCGACGCGTGCCTACGATTGTCCGTGTTCAAACAGTGTGAAGTGACTTTATGGCGAGTCGTTGTCCAAAGAATTATTGAGGAACCAGGCAGAGAGTGTGACGAAATAAATTAACATTATATATTTATAAAAAATAACTCGTTGCTATAAATAAAAAGTTACAAAGTTATCCTGCAAAGTTCCGTCGTATTTTGTCTCAACACTCACCGTAGTTTATAATACATGTGCAAGTTTGAGCAAATGTATTGTTAATCTATTAGGGCACAATTGCGCGTCTGGGTTAGTTATAGATACTGTTAATCAATATAACGTTTTATGTTGTTTGAGCATAGACTAACAGAGCTCAGCGAAAACGGACTGACAGCGACCTTTTTGAGAAATAATACGAGTAATTAAATAAATAAAAACAGCAAAACGCGCGTTGTTATAATATATTTTTTTTGTATCAGAAAGTAATGTCACATGAAAAAAGTAGCTAGTTTTTGTGCCTAGTAATACATGAAAATCTAAAATTTATTTATTTTATTTATTTATTGTATTTATTTATAAAATATAACGTTTGGTCTAACAATCTTGTACGTTTGTGCTGGCGGTGTGGGTGTGGGATACCAGGGGCCTAATTCCGCTAATCTTAACGTCGTTGTCGCGTCGTGATAGCGTTTCAATAAAACTGCTTTTGTCGTTTTATGCACATTATCTAGGTATTTTATTTGTACTTCAATTTCTTGATAAGTCAATAGTGGCAAATATTTTAGTTAGTAATCGGTTAACCAACAATAACTGTCTCAAAAAGCGATGCTATTGAAGCGTTATTGACACGCCACAAATGAGTTAACGCTAGCAGAATAAGGCCCCATGTAGCAGGGTTGATAGCAACGTGAGTAGTAAATTTCATATAAAAACAAACCAAAATGTAAACAAGCTTTTTTGTTCTTTTGCAAACATTTCATCACTTTCTCTCCAAACGGTTAGACAGAGGTAAATACCTACACATCGCCATTTTTTAGCTCCTATGTTACAGTGAGCGAGCCTTTTGCTACTATACAGGTACTTATTCCAGATTTCGAGGTAGTAATTCAATTTTTTTAAACAGAAAACAAATCAATATCCACTTGCTCGTAGGGTTGCCAACCGTCCGATAATATACTTATAGTATTGTACTATATTTCCTTAATATATAGTATGCATGCAAAAATACTATATTTTCAACAACGAAATTTTACAAGCAAACTTTTCATTTTTAAAAAATATGAGCGCACTTTTATCCCTATTAAGAAATGTAAGAACTTTAAAGAAATATAGTTCTTATATATATGAATAAACCATTTTCTTTCTTACTTTCTTTCTTATAAAAGTAAATAAGGAACTAACAAATTATTGTATATACTTACATTTTCCATAATGTACTGTATTTTTTGAAGTGTACTATATTTATTAAAGCTTATTTAAAAAAATCTACATTTCGCCTCAGAAATGGCAACCCTTTTTGCCTGGATTACGATTAGTACATGAACTTTTTTTTCATATGACAGGATAGCTCTTAGCCTTCGTTACACCTGATGGTAAGTGACGATAAAGCCGAAGGCGGAAGCGAGCCTCACCTCAACTTGTGAGAACCTAGAGACATTTAAATAATAATAAAACACTTTATAGCACACAAAGAGATACAGACAGAAAATTTTCAAGAACAATACAGATGTACAATACAGGCGGCCTTATTCCTAATAAGCAATCTCTTCCAGGCAACCTAGGAACAGGGAAACTCACAAAGGAAATTCAAATTGGGGATGGGTGCAGTATTTGACAATTATGAACAATGAAGGAAGGAAGCTAAGGATTTAAGGATAGGAAGTGATTTCGGACTTGATTCTTAAAGCACTCCAGCGTACGAGCTTTCTTAATAGTCTCAGGGAGAGAGTTCCATAGCCGAACGACATATGCAGGAAAAGAATATGAAAGAAAATCAGTGATGTGAGGTGGGATATCAAGAGTTAAAGTTCGATCGTAAAGTACGACTCGAAGAAGAGGACCGAAGGGAGAACTGTGCTTTAAGATATGATGGAGAAGTTGGAAGAAACAAAATATTGTAAAGTAGGAATAACACAAATGTAAGTCTCTGCGATGGCGAATTGGAAGCCATAGTAGGAAACATGGTGAAATTTGCGCAGATTAAAAATAAACCTGATGGCAACATTTTGTAGACGCTCCAACTTGTCTAGCGGTTTAAATTAAATAAAATATGTATTTATTTTGTTATTATTTTATTTACAATGTTTTGTTTCCCTAATCATGTTTTTCAAACATTTTTGATTAAAAGAAAACATCACACAGGTCAAACGACAAAATAGACAGCAGCTGCAGTCTTTCGACAGCATCTCCTATTTAAATGTAAAACTCAAATTGGCAATAATCTATCATTTTAATCCTCACTGTCTACTGTCTCTAAATTTCAACACTTACTATACTCGTAAAACTGCACGTTGATCCTCGCCGCGCAGTAGTGTCCTCGCAACGAGTGGCAATTGAAAAAAATAAATTGTCCGTGTAAATGTAACATTACCGTAAATAATGGAGGGACAATGTGACTCGCTCGTCAGTGCGAAGTTGACACTTCAAAAGTTAAAATCCTTTATGACGCGCGTCAAGAGCCATAAATTTTGCCCCAAATCCATCGGAGATGGCTTCCGATTATGACGCGAGGCAATAACGGTCACATATTGAGATGGGTCGGGGCTTCATTTTCAATATGATATCGTCGGTTGAGGCGTGCTCCTAAATAAATATCAAGTGTGATTTTAGAGTTAAGATTAATGACGTTTGCGTTGAAACGATTTGAATGATAATACGTAAAATAATCTCTGACAGACTTGATGTTTGATAATTTACACGATTGTAAATTACCAAACATGCATTATACTCGTACTGTTTACCACTCAAGCTAGCTTAAGTATTTAATCAGTTAAATTATATAATGGGAAAAGAGCTGTTATATGGATTTTCACCCGCAGCTTTGCCCGCTTCATTTTCGTTATTCACGTGGGATTTCTATGGTTTTTCCCGTAGTAAAACAAGATAAAAAAAAAACAGATAAAATTATAGAGCAAAAGCTTATTAAAAAGTCCCGTTGAAATACATTTTTGGTGTTATACTGCAACAAAAAAGAAAATTTCCGCTAATTCACATTTCTAAGGGGGGAGTTTTTAAAAATGCTTAAACACGTGCTGACTCATTTCTAATATCAGCTTAAATGAAAAAATCGTGCTTCTAGCTTCAAATAGACGGAGTTCTATACACATTTTCAATGCCCTTTTCCCCCTTTAGGGTTGCATTTCGTAAGATTCGTTATTAGCTGACATGTTCTACTTATCCATAAACATCCTAGCTACAAAATTTGATGTTCTAAGGTCAAATAGTTTTCGAGATTTCATGATAAAGGTTAAGTGAGTGATTATCCTTTTGCTATTTAAGACTATAGTTTTCCACTAGCTGATATTTATTCATCAGTTCTCCAGTTAGGTATAGATATGAAGAAGTAACTGACATCAGACAATAGTTACCACTATTATTAAAACGGTAATCACTTACGTAGGCATACACTTATGTAATAAAAATTAGCACCCTCGCCCATTCCCCGCTTGAGCTTCCGCTCTCGAAATGGTAACAAAACTATTTAATATCAAAAAAAACAACAAAACAACAAAGATCTATTTTATTTGCAAACTCGCGTGTACTGTTACGGCGTCACCACCGCAACGAGCGCACAATATGAACGGAACCGAAAAAAATATTTGCACAGTTTTACGAAGCGCTAATAAATTCGGTACCTACACCCCGGAATGGACCGAACAATTGTTGATATGCGATTGTTACAATTTCGAGTGGTCGTATTTCAAGTTTTATGAACCCTTGTAATGCTAGTGAAATGTAAACGTAGGGTACGTTATGACATGAGAATTAAAAAACGGCATCTTATGACATGAGAATTAAAAATTCTAATGCTCATTTTTAATGTTACCCCCTATACTACCACTGTGTGACGACTAAGGTCATGAATTTAAACTTGGGAAGGATTTGATTGTTGCGTTTTCATCATTACCGAGGATTTACTTAGCCCAAGCGTCAGCTGTATTCATTACTTTTAGTATGTTTAGCTAAACTAGACCTTATTCACTGTTAGTAAACGTATCAATATCCAATTTTGACAGTTTTACAGATATTTTGAAAATTAATTAAGAAAAAAGCAAACTTAAGCTACATTTTTTTTAAATAATTTGTGACTGCATTTTGTCAAATAAACCAATAACAGTTTTAAAAAAAGTCAAGAATAATTTCATCTCTGGCAGAATTTAAATCTGTCTTTAAAATACCGTGTTGTGTTGACGCCATGATTGAAGCGATAGCAAAATTTCGACTGTTTTACCTAATCTCATTTTACTTGAATACCTGATAAGCCAAAGTAACTGTTAATGCGAACTATTATACGTATTAACACTATTACTTAGCCATGATTAAAAGGTTTTCAATTAAATTCAAATATACTAAGTTATCTTTATCTAAATGTGTGGCTGTCAAAATGTGATTCCTTCTAATTGCATCAACAAGCACTTACAAAAATATGTTTACTCCTACGCATTTTGCTCGGTTTGCCTTCTGAGAAATTGGATCTTTCGCTTTAAATGTCAATTTTATAATGAAATGTAGCAATTTGAGCATTAAACTAGGTAAGGAGAAGCTTGTATTCCTGTCAATCATGAATATTGAACAGAATAACCCCTTGTAATGGATATATAAATATTGAACTCATTTTAAACGACGACACTGATTGTTTAGATTAACATAAGGAATTTCTGATTTAAAATGTATTATGGCTGTATGCAAAACGAAACGATTAGGTATAAAAACTTTATGAGCTTCTATGAATAATTAAACATTAACAAAACGAATGTAAATAGGCTGTGCTTCGTAGGTAAGAAGTATCAGTTGAAAACCTCAAAATTAACTAGATAGAGACTTACAAAACCACATCTTGACAAAAAAGTTTCGAACAGGACCAAAAATTGCTTATACCTCTATTATTTTCACCATATAAAAGATTTCCATTTTTCACAAACCCTTGGCGAAAGAAGGAAAGAAGGCCCTTTAAGGAAAGAGAATATCCATGCGCTACTGATGGATAAAAAGGCAAAACCACCCTTAGTGCAGTTTATACAAATAGCAGCCGATCTGGCAACACAGCGAAACAAGAACTGTACTCCACCAGCGCAGGGGGGTGATGATGGGTCGGTAAATATGGCACCACGAACGCGGGAACCTTACGTGGCCCCAACGATAACGCAAATGCAGTGGTTGAGCGACGGAGAAAAAGGAACAGTAGGTCTCCTCACAAGGGCTGTGGCGTTGTTCATGGATAGTGCAGGAGAAAGGATTGGCATTAGTTTCTGTATGTCCAGAACAAGGAAGCACGTTGCCATATCACCTGGCCTAGCAGTCCTGCTAAAAGGCAGCACTACCAGGGCGACCATTAAAAGAAAAGTGTTTGATGCAATGCCTGAGGTGATGCTCGCAGGGCAAAAATGCCGGATTGTACGTTTCAGGAATAAGTCGATCCTGCTCCTGGACTGGCACATTGACAAGTCGTCCTTTACTATAGCGGGGGAACTGCTGTTAAACATGGACGGAGACCCAAGAGTCATCAGCGTGGATGTCATGAAGGTAGATCTCGAGAAAGGGAAAGTGTCCGATTACACTCCCTTATTGGAGGCCTCCCGAAAACACAAAATTATCTTGTAGGAGGGAAGAGGCCAAAACCTCGACTTTCTGCTCAAAGACCACGAGCAGACTCCACGCAATGAACTAACAGAAAGTGGCTCAGCCCGGGCACAAAGGCAACACGAGGAGGCGATGCAAGAAGCAAACGAAAGAAGACGCCTCCAATCACAAAGACAATCCCCGACAGACGACCTCGTCAGGGGCATATCTGTTGCCCTGGGCCACGCTCGTCCTCGTAGAACAAGCAGTGAGACAGTACTGGACTCGGTCCCCAAACATAGAACGGTCTCCTCACCCAAAACCACACTGGCAGACATGGGAAGGGTGAGACCGCCATCCAGAATAGTCACTGACCGGGACGGAGATGACCTAGTCAACGCCTATCTAGAGTACCTGGGGACACTGCGGGCGACGCTGCAGGTAAAACACACCACCTGCAGCAAGATACTTGAGGCATTTCAGATAAACGCCCGCATGTTACTACAGGAACTCCTGGACGGGGCGAGGGCGGTGGTCTATAACAACGACACCGGGACTGTGGTGGCGGGTACTCGCCCTATAGATAAAAAGCAGATGGCGGCGTACAGTGGCACGTCAGGCATGGTGCTGGTGGATCATGAAGCAACTGACGAAAGGGGAGCAATCACATTCTGCACACCGATCGAGGACCCAATAGTGGTAATTGCCAAGTGCACCCGCTTCATGCTGGAGGACCGAATTCTAAAAACGGCGGAATCCGTGAGTGGAACTTGGATCTCCGAACCATGGGGTAAACTGGCAATCAGATGGGTTGACGGTGTGCCGGGTTGCGGGAAGACCACGTGGCTCCTCAATAACTTCCAAATGAAGGAAGATATGATCATCACTAGCACACTCGAGACGGCAAAAGAACTGTTGGACAAAGTGACGACTCGATTCGGGGCGGTCGTGAAGGGGAAAATAAGAACCATTGCCTCAGTTCTCATCAATAGTGTGGAAGCATCAAAACGCCTTTTGGTGGACGAAACTCTCCTAGTCCATTTTGGAGCTATCATCATGGCAACAAGGCTGACCGGGGCAAGAGAATTGGTACTAATGACCGATACAAATCAGATCCCCTTCATAGACAGAGACAACCTGTTCGAGATGCGTTATGGAAGCCCCGCCGCCATCACGTCGGTAACAGAAAAGCTCCTCTGCACACACCGAAGTCCGATGGATGTGGTGTATGCCCTCCAAAACATCTACAAGGGTATTTACACATCACGGCAAGTGCTGAGGTCCATGACATGCAGAATGGCATCGGAGGCGGTGTTACGAAGGGGCAACCCAAATACTCTCTTCCTTACCTTTACTCAAGACGAGAAAGAAGCGTATGGGAGGGAAGGGTTCGGCACCGGAGAACAATCTAGACTGCTGACGATCCACTAAGCACAGGGACTAAACGTACAATCACGTGGTTGTGCTCAGAGGAGCAGAAAGGAAGAACCCTGTCCACGATAGTGTCCCTCACGCGGTGGTTGCCATTACCAGACACACGGTATCCTGCACCTACTTCTACCGGGAGTTGAAGGAGGACGACGCAATTAGACGTCTCATTGCCCTTCCCAGCATAGCAACAGATGAAGTGGTCATGGAATACAATAAAAAAATGGTGCTCAGGGCCCTATCAAGCGGAGCGACCTTGGTGTAACTAAAAAAAAAAAAAAAAACACGTAACATATATTATGCCAAATACGAGTATATTAACTGACCAAATCTTGTTAGCATAAGTTACCCAGGAATACTGGCATAATAATTATAATGATCCAAAAATTGTGAAATAGTCCATACATAAATTATTAACATATAGTATAATATTATTAAGATATATATTTGAGTATAATTAAGTATATATAAGTATAAATAGATATTATTAAGATATATATTAAAATTTTTAAATTGATTGAGTTGCGCAACTCACCTTAGATTAGGAGTAAAAAGTAGTCGTAAGTCTTAATATAATAATTATAATAAAATAGATCACAATGAGAAGATTCCATGAAAAGAGCACGGACCACGAGTCTGTGGAGTGTTAAAATAGTAATAATAAAAAAAAAATAAAAAAATAAAAATAAAAAAAAACCCTTGGCGAAGATATTTGTGCAATTACTAATTGACATTTTCAGAGTTTAATAGGATCCTCTCCAGTTAGCTTCAGTCACAGATTCAGTGATCTATTTTCTTCAAACGTAATAGGTGCGAGTGGTTTCTGTTTGAACCTGCCTATGCGAAGTCTAATGAATCCTTAGCTTGTTCGTAAGCAAATTAGCTAGCTCCATTGGCTAAGACACAGCTGCGAGACGAGATACCTGATGCAACTATCTTCTGTAGGTAATTGAGTTTGCAACTAGATACCGTATGGTATTGTTCGAGTCATCAATTCTGGTCTACGTGTGTCTTATATTTGGTCGAACTTGAAGTGTCAAAAATTATCTAAAATGGACCATAAATGGGACGATAGCTTAGCATTCCATGGATTCACCGTGCTGGTGTCGGGTTCATCGCGTTGCAGAGAAAAGAGGTAAGAGCAGTGCCTGCACTGAAAAAAATTATCAACCTAACTTGTTGTGTTATTTGTAAGTTTTGTTAAAAGGAAATAAACTTTAGTTAAATTTAAACAGACTTTTCAGTAATCAGTCCACAACTAGTTTTGTAGATTTATATTTGGTATGTAGTAACTTAATTTTTTGTTACTGTTTACTGATTTTACATAGACTAACTAGCGCAGTTGCAGCAACAAAACCAGTTTCTGCACATATCTAAACTTTGTGCTTAATATCAATCAACGTGTCTGATTATTTTTAACAAATTCGTAAATTTAATAGTAATTAATCAACACGTATCAACCAAGTACAAAACTTATGTTAAATATTCAATAACCAGTTTTGTTCACAACAACTAATTGATTCTATCTATTAATAACAATAGTTTTGTTCCTAATTGCCCTCAAGTTTAGCGAAAAAGAACTATGCGAACGGTTTTGCTAAATTAACTAAATTTTCTTTATACGTAACGTAATGATTTTTACAATAGTAACATTTTTTTGCTGTCACCAACAAAAACAGATTGTTTATATAATATTATGTAACCAAACGTCAGGCGGTGCGGGGGAAGGGGAAAGCAAAGCAAACAAGTTCATTTCTGCGCCGGTGTTATTCGTGTGACAGATGGGTATTCGCTATAATATAAACAGTGTCCTTTTTATTTATTTGTTAAATGGATCGTGTTCGTTAAAAAAAATTACTTCGCCAAGGTGGTCAAATGTGTGGAAATGAGGTATGAAATCGGGATTTTTATCAGTTGATAGAAGAGCCCTTCCAAGTATACAAGGGTATGAGGCAGGCAGGTATTGTTCGTCGGATCAACCATCTAGACGGGAATTGGCAACCATAACGGGTTGTACTCCTGAAAGGCTTGTATGTCAAAGGATAAAAGTCCCTATAGCATACCTTATGAGAGACTAAAAAATAGTGTTCTCCCAAGCTACGCAAAGGCACCCCCAGATAAGAACATGCGGTTCTAAGAATTTAAGCTGAGTCCACTAAATATTGTTACACCGATGGTATAAGAAACTTCCGGCGTGGGGGCTGACAGAGATAGAACACGCTGACAGAGACAGAACATAATAGGGAATACGATGGAAGTTTCGAGAAGGAAAGACAAACAATCGATGGGGTACGGAATGTTCTAGAATAGAACATTCTCGAATGCTTCGAATCTTCACCAGTGCCACTATATAAGCACGAGGGCGAATGCGGATGGATAGTAATTCTTTTCAAAAGAGCAAACTGAGCGGATCAAGCTATACAAAGCGACTTGGAAGCGTTTTATAGTGAAGAATTCTGTATGCATATTGTTCAGTGATTAGTAAAGCGGTTTACAGTGACTTAATTAGTGCTTAATTAAATCTTATCTCATAATTGTCGGTGTTTCGCGATTTCCTATACAACACCCACCCCCGCAAACGTAACAATATTAAACTTTTTGGAAGTCTTTATAAATCGTTAATAAAACCGTAATCCACATTTCTCCACGTTCTTTATTATTTCACCTTTTCGTTACACGTTGTAATTTTTAGATTAATAGTTAGATTAAAAATGTCAAATTGATAGATTAATTTAAACGAAAAATGTTAGGCTACTGCAGGTCAATTATGGATCTTTCATCGTATGACATGGTATAATTTTGAGAAAAAGAGGTCACGAAATTCTGCATTTCGTATTACCGATCTCCAATGATATCATCACTATGGCATAATTTCAATAATATCATCATTAAATAATGAACAAATTATCAAAAATCTGACCGGAAATCGTATTTTTCGTTTCACACTTTTATGTCATATGATATCATTTACAAAACCATGAGATCGGTAATAGGCCCTCTGGTTACATAACCCAGTTAAACAAACCTAATTTTGTTACTGTTAACAAGTAGTTCGCAAGTCCGTAGATTAGGGCCTACTAGTAACCAAATTTTAGTTACTGTTAACCAATCATTTTTTTCAGTGTGGGGATTACGACCCAGGTGCAGGTTTAAGTAGCTACTTTACAATACATCAAAATTCACCTTCACCACCTCGGCGAAATAGGGAAACCGATTTGAACATATCTGTTTTACAATATATCAACTTATCAGCCAGAATACACCCACACTTGGACAATCCTCGGGGGCATAGACATAAGCCCCAAAGGAGGAAGGATTTAGACTAGCTCCACTGACTTATACATTATGATTACTGGATTGACTGATTCGTAGAAATAACTTTTGTGCCGATTTGTAACGCCATTTTTAAAGTGACAAATCAATTGTCTTTTAACGATTGAAAGTTTTTTCTAATCATTAAGTAAAAGAGGAATAGTAGATTGTTAACCGAGGGTCGAAACCGAAAGAATCAATTCCCGAGGTATTTAGGCTATAGTCCGCGTAGGATTTGATTCTTTTACCCGTGTTAAACACTCCATTTTCATTTCGAATATGAGGAAAATAAAACTAGTTGTTTATCTAAACTATTTATTGATAAATATATAATATATCTTTTTTTGAGATTTCTGGTAAAAGATTTTCGATAACACAATTTGCCTCGTCTTTAATCGAATCTGGTGTCAACATTTCAGAATCGCTTGAACTCATTTTTAAATTCAAATCTTAGCATAAAAGATTATTACATATTTTTTTGAATTCCATCATATATACATAACAGATTAGTATCCCGCCAATTTATGTCAACTTTTTAAAGGGTATTGTTCAATTTCGGCTTTTCGTGAACAAGTTATTTTCTAAAAAATATTTTTACTGTTCAGTATAATTAAATGTAAGAAAAATATTTTTCCTCCGCCGGAAATTAAGTATCAAAATAATATATTTTAATTAAGTAGCACTATTGACAACAGCGAAACCATCAATTTCTGTGTGGCTTTTATGTAAAATATGCATTGAAAAATCATTGATTGCTAACAAAAAATCAATAAATGTTATTTTTTTGACTCTTTTACAGTGAACCCGATTTGCTTTTATAATGGATAACGGTATTGCTCGAAATGAGGATCCTGCTATACTCTTGGACACAGAAGCTCCTTTTTTTATCCCTGACACTGCTTTGGATACCTAACCTGCGTCTGATGTTGATACTGTTACCACGGTATAGTACCCCAAACATGTATAAAATATATAATTTGATGAAAACAGTGGTTGGCAATGTACACAATTATATTTTTTCATTACTAATAACATCATTTTAGACTAATATACGATTAAAGTCACAAACATTAGCAACTTCTTACTGGAATATAACGTTTGCATATTTAGGCATATCACTAGACTTTCCCGCGATTGTATTACTTGAATTACATATTTTTAGATACAAAGAATTAAAACTGACAATTTTTAATAAGTTTGGTTGCTGTTCATGTTAAGACAAAGCACCCATACAAACTGAACAATTCCCTTTTAAATATGGAACTCACCGCGTAATTGTTGCGGCTTATTCCGCTCAAAGAAGTTTGCGCTAAGTTCATACTGGCTGTTTAGAAACTCACATGGCCGCAACATTTTTTTTATTGTTTTTTTTTACATAAAACTCTTCACAGCTGACAGAAGTTCTATTTTTAAAGTTCATTCCGGCCCTTAGGTGGGAAGTAATTTGTATGAGTTTTCCCTTCCTATGGAGGGAAGCAGCATTTTCCACCCAATAATCAGATCAAAACAGCACTACTTTCCGAATATGAGAAATGAAAAGTGTATGTGTTTTATATTATTATAGTCTCAAGACCTTAGCGGTTTTCCGAGGCATAAGAAATAATAATTCAGAATGCATCTTAGGCCAGCTTAAAAACAGGGCTATTATATTGGTAGAGATTTTATTTTATCTTTGAAAAGAGTTTTAAATATTGTGCGAAGCCGATCAAGACGTACAAGAGTCCTGGACTGACTGTTCTCTATTAAATAAAATGCAAATAGCACGTCAGCAGGGTCTGAACTGAAGCTCTAATTCGGGGTTATTTTTTCTCACAATCCAAACAAAAGATTTGATTTTTATCGACATAGCCGTTGTTACTTTTGTTTCCCGCTGAAACAATTAGCGAATGTATAATGTTATTTTTTTTAAACAGTTCTTAACACTGCAGGTGTGAATATTTGAGATTGCAAATCTCCCCTTCGGTTTGTGCCCTTTCGAAAATCGCAGCCGAAATGCTTTTAATGAGCTCCTGCGCTTTTCATACGCTTTTTTGTTGTTATTGTAATTGTGTAATGCTTAAGTGGGATAGCGGCGCTTATAATAAGATAAATAGGTTAAGTTACTGTGAGGCTTTTTGAATTTTAAATATATGAAATGAAAAGATTGCTGTGTTATTTTTAACATATTAATTGATGTAAATAGATAACATGCTCTGAATAGGAAATATTTAACATTAAAATTTTCAAAGCTTACCTGCAACGAAAATATCCTTGCATAATGAAAAAGTTCTAAAATTTACTCAAATATTATGTTATTGTATTTAAAAAGGTATGAAATATGAGTTTTGACGAAATATGAGGGTGAGATTGTGGTATCATATAAAAAGGTCTGGAGACTATACAATCTATTGGCAATTTGATGTAATTTTAAGTAAAAACACTTAAATTGGATAACTTATGATAACTTTTGCGCGTCGGTGGCGCAGTGGACTCGGCACTTGCCTTCCAATCGGGGGGTCGGGGTTCGAGACCCGCCATGTACCAATGTGTTTTTCGTTTCGAATTTCATATGTACATTTGTCTGACGCTCCTACGGTGAAGAAAAACATCGTGAGGCAACCTGCATACATCTGCGAAGAAATTCAATGATGTATGTAAAGTCGACCAATCCGCACTGGGCCAGCGTGGTTGACTAAGGCCTAATCACCCTAACATAGGGTAGGCTCGAGCCCCTCGGTGGGGACGTATATGGGTTGTGATGATGATGATAACTTTTAAATTATGTGCAACTGCTTTGTGCAAAAACTGTCACAAATCTTGGCAAATTTACACAAAGAAATAAGTAGGTATACGTGAGATTGTGAAATTAATCATTTTTTTTTGCATCGTACGACAGTCAACACAGTACGACAGGAACTGCGTTTGAAATGTGACAAATGCTAATTAGAATATTAAAAAGATGCACCCAACTTTTGTCATGCTAAACATAAACCGTCAAAAGTACGGAACCCTCAAATTTTATTAACATTTAATTATATTTTTTGAAAACATTTCCCGAACGCCCCATAATAAATTCCTTTCGAACCAACCGAGGTGTTGTAAACAATTGTACTTTATGTGGTACCTCCATAAAAAAACAAAATCACAGCCGAATTATCGTTTTAATATTTGTCAGTATTGCCGATGAGATTGTAAAAAAGAAGAAATTAATTATGTTTTTTTTCTAATTAAGATATTTGTGAATCTACTAATACTTCAAAACAAGTTATAATCTCTTAGACTTTACCTGTGTGTGAACAGGGAAACCGTCATGACATCTAACTGTGTGACAACAAGGCTGAAGCGAACTTCGCCTAAAGGACAATGTCGAAAATCGCCCCATGACCAACAAAGATTTGATTTACGTCATAATTATGTGCATATTTTATAACACTCATAACAAATATATGAATTCGACGGACAAATCAAAAATATTTAAAAGTACTTTTACAAACAAAACCAAATGAAGTAAAATATAGGAATGGTTATTGTTACCTTCGCTCGACTGAATAGAATTGAGTCGATTTTATGTAGGTATGGACATTTATTTATTTCTATAACTTAAGATTTTCATAACTTACAACGTAAATTAAATTAAAACATACGTCAATTGACTACTCACGCACTATCGCTTGTTAGTTCGTTGTGTTTTTGACTTGCTTTATAATTTCGAGATTACTTGTTCTTCATTACGTGCTATAATATCGTTCTTTGATTGATTGCAATAATTATTATTTTAATAATTGTATAGGTATGGACTATGTGTATTGCTCTAACGAATTAAAGTGTTACTTCAACTAACCTCAAAATCTGATTCATTTTGATATTTAATTCGATTTCGAAGCTTGTCCGTAGTAATTGATGTGAACGTACAGTATTTACTAATGTCTAATTATACAAAAATCATTTTTTCACTGCTGTTGGTATTGGGGCGAACAATGTATGGACGCAGAACAATGTCCTTTCTTAGCCAGGAAGTAGAGAATACACCAGCTATCTTTCTTTTACTTTCCAGTGTGAAGAGTAAATAGGGAAGTAAAATTACTGGATACAATTAAACATCACATAAGGTATAGTCAGTCACGCAAACTGTGGCCCTTTCATGTTTCTTACGAACCTCCTGTACTTACATTAAGATTTTCACACAAAAATAGAAAAAAAGCAATAAATTTTGGGGGTTCCCTATACATAGAACTGAAACTCAAAATTTTTTTTTCATCAAACCTATACATGTGGGGTATCTATGGATAGGTCTTCAAAAATCATATTGAGGTTCTTAATATATTTTTTTTCTAAACTGAATAGTTTGCGCGAGAGACACGTCCAAAGTGGTAAAATGTGCCCCCCCCCCCTGTAACTTCTAAAATAAGAGAATGATAAAACTAAAAAACATATATGATGTACATTACCATGCAAACTTCCACCGAAAATTGGTTTGAACGAGATCTAGTAAGTAGTTTTTTAATACGTCATAAATCCTACGGAACCCTTCATGGGCGAGTCCGTCTCGCGCTTGGCCGGTTTTTTTTTTGATAAAGTCCTCCGGCAGGGTATTCAGTATACTTGACAACATGTATTCCCACGTCCTCTCCCCATAGTAATTTGTACATTTGGGGGTTCTCAAATATCTTAACACTTAGGCTCCTTAAGTTCTCAGGTCTCATTCTGACACGCAACATAGGAATTCTTTGGAAACCCTCAACTATAATAAATATGTTTATTTTATTAAACACTGATATTGCTTTGCAGTGACGAAACAATCCAATCCATTTTGGTAGTTATTTTTTATGTGCTTAGGAACAATCTTTTAATCATCCAACAATCTACTTAATCCGTAACTTATTACAGAGTCCGCCAAAGATAAGTACAACATTCTTAATATATTATAAGGTAGCATATGTTTAAGTCTGAGAAGCTTAGCACGAGCAGCTCTTAGTTTATTACATATGTGCTCTATGTGTGGCTTCCAGGTAAAATGTTTATCAATAATGAGTCCAAGTAAAGTCTCTGTGCCCGGTAAAAAATGCCATGGGAGACCTAAAGCCAGATGGGATTTGAAGGATATGGAGAGATGCCACGATTCTGAATCGGATGAAGGTTGGCTGACCCAATAGCATGTGAAATTATCAGTTACGAAGGCAGAGAGAAAGAAGGCAACAAAATTCTCTGTATATTATTTAAAAAGTATTTCGGTTGTCTATGACTTCGATATATCTCGTCAGAAAGTGTATGTCGAAAGGTCGCGTGCCGAGGGCGCGCGCGCATTGTCACCGTATGATAGATTGCTGTCACATTCAAACTATCACCTTTACAAATGCAAATGATTTGCGAGTGAATACGAGTCCGTATGACAATCCGGCGGTTATTGTAGTGAAAAAATGAAATAAACACGTTTTTTTAAATGACAATGAGCATGTGACAGGTTTGATCGATCAACCGTGAGTTGACTATCCGTTTCCTGGCTGCATGTCTACTTTTTCTTGTTCAAACATTATTACACATATATATATAATATATATATATTGAATATTATAACTGCAGTATTTTATGCAATGAAAATGTTTTTGATATAACTTACGCAATACATATTTTAATTACAAATAAAGGCTCAGGTAGGCTCAATGGCATTCATTAGCGATTGCATAAAATGTTATTTAAAAAAAACCTTGTAGAGGAAGCAGAGAAGAGCGCACCTATCTGTCAATACATATAATTTAAAAAGTATATGCTTCTATGTGTACAGGAACGTAGGCATGATGGTCCTTCTTGTTTGACTGTCATCTGACTTGCTTGTCATTTGATCGGAAGGCCCTTCCGATCAAATGACAAGCTTCCTGAGAAGCGTTTTTAAAACAATAGAATTTAAACTTTCGCGTTGCTTTTTAAATTACTAAAACTTTTACGGGATTAAAACGCGTTTGGTACCTTATTTTGGCTCTGACGTTTCGGCCAGGTTTCACCGGCCGTGGTCACGGGCTGACTGTAGCAGCGATGTTACGCCTCAGTGTCCGATGAAGAATCTTCCTCCACCGTCACACTATTTCTCCAACTACCCCCGCACACAACACAGTCAGTCAGCGTGACCACGGCCGGTGAAACCTGGCCGAAACGTCGGAGCCAAAATAAGGTACCAAACGCGTTTTAATCCCGTAAAAGTTTTAGTAATTTAAAATAGAATTTAAATTCGCATTCTAAATCGTAAGATTTGAATACGAATTTCCAAATTCACTTTCTTTGAATATTTTTTTTGGTTTCCAAATTTCCTATTTTGAATGTTTATTCCGCGAATTCTGTAACGAGTAGTCCACCCACCCTGTGTATATGCAATGTATATAACATTGCATATATGAAAATCTTTAAAATTGGGAACAGCAGAATATACTTCCCGCACATGATTTGTATTTGTGTGCGAATTCAAGTATCACTACTAATGATTCAAAAATGCATTTCCCGGCAGCTCCCTACTAGGGCTCGTCACCTCCTGCAGGCGTAGCACGGGCTGCCAAGACTGGACTCGAGTCACGCGTTATCTCACAATTTCAGTGACATAATCTCTATGTCTTAAAGAGTAGCACGGCGGCGGGTATTAAGTGGGACTGACGTGATAAAAATTTCTTGACACTCGTCAAGGGTCAGTCACACGTGTGACTGAGTTTTATTATAATTTTTTTGCTCTACGACTGCTGCTACACCTTCTAAAGTTTTAAAGCCCTTGCTTCAACTACAGCAGTCGGCGCACAGGCAAGTCAAGAATTTTGTGATAAAACTAAGTCACACGTGTTCCTTGACGAGCGTCAAGAAAATTAATCACGTCAGTCACACTAAATACGGGCCACCGTGCTACTCTTTAAAACATAGAGATTATGTCACTGAAATTTTGAGATAATGCGTGACTCGAGTCAGTCTTGGCAGCCCGTCCTACGCCTGCTGGACAGATAAAATCGGGACCAGTCAGTCACACATTGCTGTAATATCGTAAATTCGCGAAAAAGAGCTTTAGTATCTGTATGTATTTTTCAAAAATTTATTGTTGTATTTTTCATAGGGAGATCATTGTCTCTGTTGTGTATTTATGCTCAAAATTCGAGACGTATTTGATAGATCTGAATTAGTGGTATATTATTATTCCGTGCAGAGAACGGTTCTTTTTAATATTTGAGTTTTCAACAACATTCTCATCTCTGTCTCTCTTTAAGGCATCGAGCTATCAAAATACATAACTTCTCAATTCTCGATTATCGCAAAATGAAATTCCGTCGCTCTGTATTTATACCACGAGATGCACTTTTGCACCTCAAAAGTTCGACGACCCCAAAATCTCCGACGCTTGCGGTATAAATCGACACTTATCAGGAATGCATTCAAAATATTGTCCCCGTAAATCTCCGCCCAGGCTAGCACGCCCGGTGCGGACGTCACAACTCGGTACTTTTTATCTCTCCATTTTTTTGTATCAACACAGCAAAGGAAGGGTTAATACAATGGCGGAGTCGCGTTACATTTATTTTTGACGTCCCCAGTGTTAGATGGATTTTTTGAAAACCAGTGGGCCGGTTATGCTGACACCATTCACCCAATGATTGATGGAACTAATTAATTTAGCCGAACGCGTGCTCTTCAATGCACTTGGACACTCGAATTTGAAATTAAAAAGTTGTGCCTTTCGATTTCAATTGTTGGCGAACGCTGCGATACAAAAGATTTTTTACAGCGTTACAACTGAGTTTCTTTGCAGTCTTGCAACAATTGATTCTAATTTGTGTTGTATTTGGTAATATTTTTAACTGTAATTATGTGCTTACCATTCGTTGGTGTTGCTCTGTAATATTCGGTAGTACATTGTTGAAAATTAATAAGTCTAGAAATTACTGGGTACGGCGACTTTACATTGCTTATGTCACAAGTTGACAACGTACACTGTAGTTTTTGTCGAGGTTGTAGATTTTCTACATATAGGTGACTGTTTCCACTTACCATCAGATGACCAGTTTACTTGTTGGCCAACTGTTTAAAAAAAATAACTGCGAGAAAAGTCTTAATCGTACAAAGTCTGCACTAGACAGATTTATTTCTCGGCAACAAATTGCCAAATGAAGACTTGGATTTTTTAATTTTGTTATTAACTGCAACAATATGAAAAATTGTCAGTATCGTAATCATCACAACATCGTCCCAAATAAGTACCAAATATACACATATAATATGACCCGTGTCCAGCAGTGGGATGTACAGTCGGCCTTAATAATCATTTTAGTTAGTACCATGTCACACCCATTATTAATAATTCAATATAGGTGTAACCATACTAAATAAAAGGAATAGTTTGATGTGACATGGTACTAAAATGTCCATCTACTTCTGAAGCCGACCGTACATCCCACTGCTGACCACGGGTCTCTACTCCAACAAAGAGGAATTCGGTCCGATACCAACCTGTTTTGTTTCAAGTTTTCCAACTCTTAGCTCGCAAAGGATTTTTTGGCATATATAAACTCCGTTAAGGCTCAGTTACACAAGGAGAGTTTCTCGCACGCCAGCAGCGGCCCGAAAAATCGTATGCGATTATCGCATGGCAAAACTAGCCATTCGATTATCGTCTCTAGACTGAACAAAAAAGTCGTGTTTGCGACTGGCGAAATCTTTTGTTTACACAGGCTCGCGGCCTAGGAGAGTTTAAGTAGCAATAATTGGGATGATGACTGAATTCTAATTTTTACGTCTCGTCATTAAATATTAAAATACCGTGGAAAAAGATGTAGTCCTGTGAAATTAGAATTAAAATCGGCTTAGAAATACATTAGATACAAGCAGTTTAAGTTGTTAATTTGAAGACAATTAGACAGAGAGATCCGACATCAACCGTGACGTCATTGTTGAGTACGGCCATATAAACTCCTTGTAAATTGCCGTTTTGCTAGAAAGAGATGGAGAAAAATCTTTAATACCTTATATCTTGGTTGTTTTTATAGTTATTCGAAAAGCGATTTTTTCTTTCTGTTTATTATATGAATGAGCTTCTATTAAAGCAAAAAAAAATTTTTAGTCATCTAGCCTATTGTATTCGAGAGGCAAAACTCGTATAGTTTGTTTACACTAGACGAGCATATTATTGCCTCGAAGAAATCGCCGTTCGCGTGCGAGAATCTGGCTCTTACGACATCCACATTAAGAAAGGGAGCGGCGTTACTTCAAACCGTTCAGATGTTATTGCATCATTGACTAACAAATATTACAACTATTCACATTTATATATTTTTTCGCCGATAAACTACTCAGTAGTTTGGCGTATATGTTTTTGTTTATAAGTAAGAAATTAGATAAATAAATTTAAAAAAATTACGGGTTGCACTCCGGGAGTGCCGGCAGAAGTGAAAACGTTGTGCGTTTTGGATATTTTGGAATGGTTATGGAATAATTTTGCACGAATTGCTTTAATTATCAGAATAAAAGTACTATCCTTTATGTGGTAGAATACAATATTTATTTATTGCGCTATCGTACACAAACATGACAATTTATATTACATTAAAAAGTTTATCCCTCAGAAAAATCAACTTCCTGTTGTAACGTTATGCGTACATAATTATATAACTAGTAATAATGAATCAAAATATTTACAATTAAATTAAAAATATGATCAAAACAGACATTAATATACTACTTAAAAACGTAATTTTATAACAAATAAATAATATTTAATTTATACTAACTTACCTAATTAATATTTACAACAAAATCAAATAAAAGCACAATTTAGATTTTTCCTAACAAAGTAAATAATTTGATTAAAACTGTCTCAAGTGACATGTGACTTCCAGTACTTTTGCCAGCCGCTATTGTTCTCGGCCGGCTTACGTGGACCCCTCACCGCACCTCGACAGTTCCTGCGGCCATTTCAATTTTAATTGGTCTTACGCATTTTCGATCACTGTCACGTGATCCTTATTGTTCTCGGCCGGCTTACGTGGACCCCTCACCGCACCTCGACAGTTCCTGCGGCTATTTCAATTTTAATTGGTCTTACGCATTTTCAATCAGTGTCACGTGATCCTGACGCGAGTTTATCATTTTTTACCCATTACAAAAAAAGTGTACAACGCCGCTAAAGTTCTCAATTCAAAAAAAAAAAATTTTAATAGCTTTCCGCTCGCGACTTCGCCCGCGTTATTTTTGTTTACCCGTGGGATTTTTTCCCGTAGGAAAATTACCTTATGTCCTTACCAACTATCCCTATACCAACTTTCATAAAAATCGGTTCAGTAGTTTCGAAGCCTATTCAATACAAACAAACAAACAATCAAATCTTTTCTCTTTATAATATTAGTATATGTACGAGTAGATAAGTAAACATTATTTTGAAGTAAGATAAGTAAGATTGCTTTGCAAAGAATTGAACTTACAAACGACAAAAAGGGTAAAACCAGGGTAAGGACTTAAGGAAAATTACCTTATGTCCTTACCCTGGTCTCGAACTATCCCTATACCAACTTTCATAAAAATCGGTTCAGTAGTTTCAAAGCCTATTCAATACAAACAAACAAACAATCAAATCTTTTCTCTTTATAATATTAGTATATGTACGAGTAGATAAGTAAACATTATTTTGAAGTAAGATAAGTAAGATTGCTTTGCAAAGAATTGAACTTACAAACGACAAAAAGAGTTTTCTTGAAATATAAGAGTTTTATTGACAAGAGAAGTGCACTATTGAAGTTTTATGAGTACAATCGAGAGTATCGAGACCTTAAAATAGCAGTCGCTGGTTCCCAATATAACAAGCCACAAAGTAAATTGCAGTACTAAGCTGCGACACCCTCGCTTTGTGCTTGTAGCTTTGAAGTGAACATGCACAACCAATGGCGGAAAGGCGCACAAAGGAAAATGTTTCAAAATCCATATTATGGGTGCAGTGTGACCCATATTTATGGATCAGTATACAGTGAACAATTTGAGAATGAATTAAGTACTAACGGAGAATGAGGAAACCTAGTAAAAACAAACCATATATCAAATTAGGACGAATCTTGGGTCAACAACTAAGTGGCAACTCTAGGGTGAGATGCTGGGTGCTATAATTAGTGTTTCCATATTCAGCACCAAAGACGAGTTCAATAAGGTACTACACCATATATCATATTTGGCCGAAAATGGATTGGAGTCGGGTACTTAAAAATCAACCATTGGTAAAACTATGGTGCGTATTAATGAATGCATTTCAAAGTTGAGATGCATTCATTACTACGCGTGCAGGCTTTTTTTTTCGAGGGGAATGCGTAATCGCACCGTACTCGCTTTTGGCTAGACGACGAGCGTGTGTGAGGCTCTCCCGGCAGAGTGCCGGGCCTACCTACTAAACCCCCAGGTGTTCTCCCTGCCCTTATGGGCGGGCGTGATAGGGTCCACACTGTGACTATAACTACCAACGCGCCCGGGCTAGGCCGACCAGCAAGGGGCAATTGCCCGAGAACACCAGGGCAATCCCCAGACGGAGGGCCTTACGGCGACGTACCTGGAGCCAACCGAGCACGCAGGCTTCCACGGCAACACGTGCAGGCCTGCATTGTCACCGTCTTACTGTGACTACCATTCCAACGCGAACTAAGAAATTTGGCAACTCACTTCCATGCCACACGATCAAAACATTGAACTCTCTGCCAGCATTTTCCTTATCCCTACAATCCCGGGTTCTTTAAAAGAGGCGTGAAGAAGCACTTGCAGGTCGGCAAGCTGAGGGTGGCTAGTGCGGTGTGTATTCTCTCTTCCACACTAGCTATCTTCGCATTTGGACTCTATTTAAAGAAAACTTCACTTTTCGGATTGACTCTCGTATATTTAGCTAAACACATTTTAATTATTTAGCCCGACGTTTCGAACGCTTTGCAGCATTCGTGGTCAGTGAAGCTGGTGGGTGTCATAGAGTAACATCAGATTTATTATTTTACTACCGTCATCTAATATATTTATGTGGTCCGTTTTACGTAAACAGAATTCACGGTGTCTATTGTTTTAGATGTCTGCGGACGAGCTTGGGGTTTGATTATTTTCATTATAGGGTCCCAAGCAGTTGGAATACTCCAACCACTATCTCTATTGAAATTCGGGTGTTTTTAAACCTCAACAGCCTCGCGTAGCATCATTGGGATGAATCGGTGTTCTTTGGCGAGGATCTGTGGATCATTAAATCTTAAATAATGGCTCGGCCTGTCGAGAGCGTGTTTACAAAGTGCAGATTTTGTTTCGCGCCTATGTTTTACGTCAGCTATACGAGTATGTTCTTTAATCCGTGTCGCAACGCTTCTCTTTGTTTGACCTATGTAAGAGAGGCTACAGTCACAATCCAATTTGTAAATGCCTGCATCTTGAAGGGGAATTTGACACTTGACAGATCGAAGGTATTGGTTTATCTTCCTCATAGGTTTAAATCGAAGCACGCCTCAGGATGTTAGTAATTTTGTCAGTGACCCCTTTCATATAGATAGAGTAAGATTGCAGGTGGACGTTCAACTGTCGCTGGCTTTACGCGGTTACTGTAACGCTCCGGTGGTATTTGAAGCTTGTTTTTCTTCAGCACATCTCTGATTTGTTGATGCTCTAGCGGCAGATATTTGGCGTCACATATCCCTCGTGCTCTCTGGAACAAAGATTTGCCCACGGTAGATAACTGACTAGGGTGGTGGTGAGACTCACCATTGAGGTACCTATCAGTATGGGTGGCAATTTTAACTCAAGTTAAATCGAGTTGTGTTTTTCCGAATTGGCACATCTCTTATTTATAATATCTCCC
The DNA here is from genome assembly GCA_963935595.1 of Schoenobius gigantellus. NCBI lineage: Eukaryota > Metazoa > Arthropoda > Insecta > Lepidoptera > Crambidae > Schoenobius > Schoenobius gigantellus. Next base: position 14,414,203 of record OZ012558.1, read on the forward strand.
GGGTAGATTGCTACTCTTTGACCTCTGATGAAATTTGGCTGCAGGTACCTGTTGATGTTAATTTATTTGTTCAACTATAACAAGAAATACATCTTTCAGACAGACGGACGCACATACAGCGAAAATATATTTATACCCTTTATGTGTGGAACTGTTTAAATCTTCTCATTGCGACAAGATGACTCCCTTTTCAATAAATTAAATGCAGTTCGCTGTAACCATTTCTGCGATTCATTTATTTTAGTAATATCTACATCCTGTCCTGTGGTAAATAAGCGCCATTGTAAATTAAAATACTAGCACAAGAACATACTCTATCTTGTATCATCGCTATTCAAACACTATATTTTCTGCCTCTAAAGGGATGCTAATTGATATTCGCCAGTTAAGAGATACCAGGACGATGTACAAATTAATTTTAAAAATCATTTTCCTGCCATTTCAATCGTGAAAAATGCTCTTCCCCATCTTGATAGCTGCGAGGAAGGGACACGCCACAGAAGGCCTCGGTCGTTCGTTCATTTCCACGGCCTCATTACCTTGACTTTGATGTGCGGGGAATGAAAATGAAAGTGCCTGAATCTATTTTTAACGCGTACAGACTGGGTGTAACCAATTGTGAATCTCTGTAAGATACCAAAATTTTAATGAGTAAGTACCTATGTATTTTCGTTGCTTATGCTACTTTTCAATCTTAAGATGTAATGAATCATTAAATTCAAAGGTTCGTTATGTTTTATTAGTGATCATCGCAAAATATAATTATTGAATCAGTTATCTCTATATTCATGTAGGTTCTTGTTGATTTATGTATATATTTAATATTTATTATGAAGCATTATTATAGTTATTAGGACGGGACACTACATACTCGTAGAAGGTACACGCGGAAGTTGTGACTATAAAGTAGACCAAATATGATATAAATTAATTAAAGAGCGAAAGAAAAAACATTATTTCTCCCCTGTTTTAAAAATAACGTTTCCTCAATCTCACCTGTTACATTAAAGAAAATAAAAAATGTAAGTAATACATGTAACCGTTGTGTAAGTGCTTTGGTTCGTTACGTCTGCTTGACTCTGATTTAATTAACTCTATCGTGTTTACTGTCCTAATTATTTCCGACGGAAAGTGAGAAAATATTCAATTTACGAAGCGTTTAGATGGCATTCCGCGCGCTCATCCAATTATTAATTGTCATGAACGCCTGTCACTGCATCCGTTGTGATTTAAATTCAGTGATGTGAGCTAAAATAGGTGTGTTAATGATACCAAACTACATTTAGATGTCCTGTATATCTTTGCTACATCTCTGCAAAATATGTTGCATAATATTTTTTCCTTAGCCTAAAAATTACAGTGATTACTAACACATACCCGTTCTCTACAACTTTGTTTGGTAGTTATAAACTTCTTAGATACTGTACAGGGCATTTTATTTAAGCCTCTATTAAAAATTACACTACTTTTGTTTTGTTATACTGCTCTGGTTCTCTCGTATCCCAACTAAGTGGGTGGATTCAGAAAGTGAACGTCACTCAGGGCTTTGCAGTTAAAATGGGGATTCCACAGGGTTCAATTCTTGGTCCTTTCCTGTTTCTAATATATATATATATATATATATATATATATATATATATATATATATATATATATATCGATGACCTGCCTGATTTAGTACAGGACGCGTGAGATAGTATTATTTTCTGATGTACTAACTTCAGTCATAACTAAAACTAAAAACACAATCATGATTCAATGACGATTTAAACAATTTTATGTCGATATATCGATATAGTTCACTGACTTGATTTTGATAAAACTTGAGATTCAATGCTCTTAAAAATATTTCATTGAACACGTGTTTCATGGTTTATTGAAATTCACCCCTTTAGGGTGCAAAATAGGGGTTAAAAGTTTCTATGGAAAATATTTAAAATCTGCTTCAATTTCTTTGAAATTTATTATCCGGACTTAAATAGGCTACAAAATTATTTTTCCTACGGGAAAATATAAATTCCCACGGGTAAACAATAATAACGCGGGCTAAGCCGCGAGCGGAAATCTAGTATACAATATATATAAGGAAGGATATCTAATATAATAAGAATGGGGAATAATAAACCGATCGAATAAAAAAACAGGTAGCGACTGATGATGAGATACTATTTTAATAACTTGAGCGGTATGAATTTGAGTAAGCGAAAAATTAACTAAACTGACGACGAATATTAATTAATAATAAAATCCAGAATGAGGTTACAAAAAGTGTGTTTAGAATAATCGATCTTGGATATTAAAATTTTAAACGAGCGACTAGAAATACAGAGACGGCATCTTTTGGTATAAAAAAGGGCAGGGGGACGAGGGGCGCATCCCCCAACAGGTGGGGTCGGGGGGCAAAGCCCCCCGCCATCACAAAAGAAAATAGGAGACAAAATTGCCTACTGTAGGTTAGGCTAGGTTCAGAACATGACCGTGGTAGCGGAGCAAGCGAAGCGAGCGCAGCGTCATACCTACTATTCTATAAGATGTTCTCATACCACTGATATCATATTATTAAAATCTTCCAATTTTAACATCTTTTAATTCTTAAATAGGTTCAAGGTGCGACACAAACATGATTAACTTATACACAACCCAACCTTTTCCCATACATTTTGAGATTAGGTTTCTGAAAGTGTTAAAAATTAATATCTCGAAAACTATGCATCGCCGAGAGGGGGGAGAGTGGTGCAGGGGGTGGCTCCCATCCTCCTCTCGTTATCAATTTTCACAATGAATCACAATGATTTAAAAGAAATTAGAGCCAAAGTGCTCTGCTCATTATGATATTTTTCGATGTGGTTTTTCTATTCGAAACACCTCATTTAAGATAAAATGCCGCTCAACATAAATAAATAATTTGCCAAATACTGAAAAAAATGCAGGACATAAATATTAGGTCGCTGAAATATTATAAGCTTCTCATTTTGTATTTGAAGTAACTCGAATGAATGTTTATAAGTTACTGTTCTGTTCATTTATCGTCATTCGCAGTCAGTCGCTCACTTAGTAATACCCTTGTGTCTCAGATATTACTCATGTTTGGGAAACTAGTTGTTTATTTATTTATTTATTTATTTATTTAATACTTTCAGTACAATTTGTGTACATAGGCGGACTTAATGCCAGAGGCATTTTCTACCAGCCAACCTTTGGGTGATGCAGAGAAAAAGAAGTAGATGTACTATAATAAAAAAAAAAAAAAACTGGTTTTACATTAATTTAACATTAAACAAAGAGATATATATATATATATGACAATAATTCTAACACTAACAAGATCAAAAGTAAACTTGATATAACCTACAAAATGCATAAGATACTAATACATACATATTATAACAAAAATAAATTAATATACATATTATATATAAATATAATATATTCCTCGTGAATTCACCGATGTATGACGATTATCAGCAGTCATAGTTAAATAGTCGTAACCAAATGATTTGTGTGGTGAAGCTTTCGTAAATTGTTTTTAAAACCAGATTTACTGGTGGACTTTCTGACATCAAGAGGGAGTGCGTTCCAAAGAAGGGTCGACTGGACAAGGAAAGAAGAATGTACGATATCAGATTTATGAGAGGGACATTTGAGAAGACCATTAAAGGCAGAACGAAGGGATCTTTCATGGGAGGAGCATAAAAATTCAAAATTATTTTTAAGGTAACTTGGGGTATTGGGACTGTTAAGTAAAGAATAGAGTGTAGTCAACGTCCTCATGTGCCTGCGCTGCCGTATAGGCAACCATTTCAAGCGAAGCCGATATTCAGAGACATGATCAAACTTTCTTAAATTAAAAACGAATCGAATGCAGTTATTTAGAAGTCGGTCGAGCTTATTGAGCAGATCTGCATTCAGGTCGAGATAGCACACGTCACCATAGTCGATGATAGGAAATATCAAGGTCTGTACAAGCATTTTCTTCGTATCTGGAGGCAGAAAATTCCTCAGACGATAAAGAGCTCGTAATGTGCCTGTTACTTTTTGACCAAGGCTGGCAGTTTGGGGTCGCCAACTTAAAGTGGAATCCAAGTATAGCCCCAGGTCCTTCACAGTATTACTGAAGGGAATGATTTTATCATCAAAAACTATGGCATCAAGGTTGTCTGGCGCCACCCTAGACATAATCCTGGAACCGCCAATAATTATGGCTTGGCATTTTGTTGGATTAATAAGGACCCCAAACTGCTCAGACCAACTCTTAATAGATCTAAGATCCTGATTTATTCTACTGATAGCTAAATTTATATTATCAATATCCGCCTGGACGTAAAGTTGCAAGTCATCGGCATACAAATGATACGAGCAGCGAAGATGATGAGTAAGAAAGTTTATAAAGATGGAAAACAGAAGAGGGGATAAAATGCCACCTTGGGGGACACCAGCTACAAGGCTCCTCCACGAGGATGATAGCTCGTTGCAGACAACAGACTGTAGGCGTCCCTGAAGATAGGAAGAGAACCACTCCAATACTTCCCGAGAGACCGAAAGATGAGCGAGAATAGCCAGAAGAATTTCATGGTTAACTGTGTTGAATGCATTTGAAAAGTCGATCAAAACCAGAATGGTAACTTTCCTATCTTCAATTCCAGATCTAATATCGTCCGTAACCTTAAGGAGAGCAGAAGTAGTGCTGTGACCAGGTCTAAAGCCAGATTGGAAAGGACTCAAGATGGTATTGAGATGAATAAAAGAGGAAAACTGCTTATGGACGCAGGCCTCAAGCACCTTGGAGAGGTATGGAAGGATAGAAATAGGGCGAAACTGACTAAGGAGAGCTGGATTTGGGACTTTAGGAAGTGGACGAACTAAGGCTTTTCGCCATAGGGAGGGATATGTACTAGAGTTGAGAGAGAAATTAATGATGTCGGTGATGGCAGGAAGGATTTGATCGAGGATAGGAATAATCATCTGACGGCTGATGTTGTCGCAACCCATTGCATTAGACCTGATTGATAGTATGATCTTTTTAATATCATTCGAAGTTACAGACGAAAACATAAAAGGAGGAATATTGGGACTTGGAAGACTATCAATATATGTGGTAGTATTTAAAATAACTTCACGGCTCAGATTTAAATCTTTTGAGAAGTGGTCATTCAGATTTTCTAAATTTATATTGATGGGAAGATCAGAGTGGTGGGCCTTACCAACTCCAAGAGTTCCAAGGAACTTCCAGGTTGCGGCAGAAGAGGAAGAGCAGATATTATTGAGAATATGGCGGCGTTTAGCATTACGTATCACCTGGTTACACCGATTCCTTGCAGCTTTGTATGCATCCCACATACCATCGACTCGATGCTTTTTAAAATTACACAGCGCTTTGTCTCTCCGTTTCATTGCGTTTCGGATGTCCTCTGACATCCATGGAGCTGGCCGATGTTTAACCTTTATTTTCCTTATAGGAGCATGTTTGTCATAAATGTCAGTGACAATACCATTAAAAGCCTGTAGCTTATCATCAATTGTACAAGCATTAAACACTGGCTGCCAGTCAATTTTGGATGCATCTGAGAGCAATTTATCAATATCTACACGAGCGAAATTGCGTCTGTACAGAACTTTGGGAATAGGTTTAGGAGGCTTAAGGATATACGAGAGGAAAATAAGGTCGTGATGGGAGAAACCGGGGGCAGGATATTGGCCGTGAGAGTGGACGCGCGAAGGATTTGAGACAAGGATTAAGTCAAGCCAGGAGTCATTACTACCCATGTTAAAATGTGTAGCTTGGAGAGGCAACACATGTAGACTGACTGACTCAATCATTTGCAAGAGCTTTCGCGGGCGAGGAGATTGAAGAAGAAGGAGATTAGTGTTGAAATCGCCCATGATGACATGGTGAGCATAATCAGACCCTAAAGATTCTAAAACCGACTCGAGGTCAGTGAAGTAATCAACAGAAGGAGGACAATATACAACGCCAAGCACCAACTTAGCAGCGCCCACGCCAATCTCTAAAAATAGAAACTCAGCAGAGGCAGAATATTGGGGAGTTGAAGCAGCAATTATCTTATACGGAAACGTGCTACGAAGGTAAATTGCTACACCTCCGCCACCCTTGCCCATGCGATCGTTTCTAATAAGGGTAAAACCTGGAAGTGGATACATTGTAGAAGAGAGATGCGGCTTTAACCATGATTCAGAGATGAGAATAGCGTGAACGTTGCAACGGTGAAACGTATCATAGAACTCAGAATAATGGCTTGGAATACTTTGAGCATTAATATGACACACATTTATTAGACGGTTAGGAAGATGCTCAAAGTTAGTAGTTAAAAAATCAGTTATGTTATCAGCAACTGAGCAAAAACTATCACCACTAGATGAGGCTACAGACTCTTCTGCAGAAAAATACAAATCGTCAAAATTCATAGAATAATAAATAAATACCTATATTAAATATATAAAAAAAGGAAAATAATAATATAAAAAAGAATTTAAAAAAAAACCAAATAAAAACAAAAATAGTACCCACAGTGCAGCAGAATATGTATCTCTGCACCACCCGCCAGCTCACAAATTAGACAATTAACAGTGTGAAAACTCAGAATACAACCAAGTACATACTCGTAGAAAGTGGTATAAAGAAATTAATTAACCGCACAAGCAACATTCCTTACACGTACACATGAACACACTAAAATTAAACTATTTGCAATCTGCAAATAGATAAAGCTTACATTGAATTTATTCCAATTATAAACAAACTAAATAAAAAAACAAAATGAAATAATTAGGACTAATGTAAATCGAAAACGTCTGTAAGAGCTGGGTTTCCTTTGCCTTTCAAAAGAAAAGAAAACGCAAAGTGGGAAAAAAAAACAGAATTAAAAAAAAAAATACAGGATATGGCTGTATGGCTAAGCCTTTGCCTATCTCAGTGAGACGAAGATACATACAAAAAAAAACTAATTGACATTGACTGGTATCTATCGTATCATAGTTAATCGTCTGTGGCAGGTACCTCTACTACATTGAATTGAATTATTTATGTTTGTGTACAATCTCTTCTCTGCCTTTAAAGAGTACTAATTTAATTTATTGTGGCAAAACTGGCAATGAAAAGAGAATAACAATAAATTATATTGTTTTACCTATAAACTTTGAACAAAATATAACGCATTGGTTGAACAATTAATAGCAAACAAATGTTAACAAACTTAAACGCAATAACCACTTGGAGCTTAATGTACCGAAATTCCTTATACACCTATGCCAGAAGAAACACTAACAAATTTTAAACCGATAACCCAAAAAGCAAATTCCATGCAAAAATACATCATTATCCTGTACTTTCTGTGATCAGCAGCAAAATCAAAAGCAAATATAAGCCAAGATACTTTTCGAGTCATTCATTCTTACGATACAAGAGATTTCATTACTTTTAATATGAAGCAGACTGCAAATCGAAGCTACGCACAAAAGAGGAAAATTAACATGTAAAGGATTTAAACATTATCCGTCTTGAAGCAACATTGGATGAAAATAACAGTGTGTGCTATAAATACCTTTGAGGGGTTAATAACAGCATTACAAACATTGAGAAATAAACTTATTGACCAACACTCAATGTAGCCTTCCCAGGACATGAAGATCTATCAGGATATTCAGATGTCAAAGCAGTCAACCGGTCCATGGAGAGCACCTTATGCTTTTTACTGTCTGATGTCTTTATGTAAATGGCCCCATCCACAGTCCAACAGGAACGGAGGCCAAAATGTTGACGGGCCTTGCCATAAATGATTTGCCTGGTCTTAGTGAGAAACTCCTTCAGTGAAGTATTAGAACCTTTGAGACGTGTCTTCGCATTCCAAACAGTAAATCTTGGTTCAATTTGTGAAAACCAGACTAAAATGGGACGATTATTTTCTTTACCAGCAGCGCCCAGTCTGTGGCATGATTTTATGGAAGACTCGGCAAAATCCCCAATGCCCATACTTGTGCGAATAGTATTGAGTATAGTCTTACTGCAGTCCTGATTCTCAACCTCAGGGATTCCGAGAAAAAGCAAGGCTTTCTGTCGGTGTCTTGTTTCGATGGAGTCCAGCTGGTTCATACATTCAGTAATTTGTGTCCGAAGCAGTTCAAACATACCAAAAGTAATTTCTCTAAAGGAGCGGAACTCTTCAGCCACCTTTGACACAGTGTCTTTTTGAGGTGCAGTATTAATCTGATCTTGGAGTTCTTGCATCTTCTTATTGACTCTTTCTTCAAGACTTCTCTGTGCAGACAGAATATTCAACAGTTGTGCCATTTGCAATTACTTTTCTTAGTTTTAAATTATAGTGCTTAGATAAACTGGCAGGTGGTGTAAAAACTTTGTTTATATTACATTAACTATGCAGCCAATATGTGAGTACTACTTTATTTTCTCTTGTAGTGAAATATTATAGCAAATTATATACAATTTACTATAAAATATATTAAATAAAAATTCCGAAAGCCAAAACCACGTCTTATCTTTTTTATTTATTATTTATCACTTATTTACGTTTATTGTTTATCACTTACCTCCACCTCAAATACATATCGTGTCCTAAAGCAAAATTATTAAATTCAAATTATAAATAGCAAAATAATTTAATTTCTTGGGTAAAAAGTATGAATTTGGTAAATATTAGCTAAGAAAAAGAAAAAGATTAATTGCCAAATTAATATATCTATGAAAAAAGTCTGTGGCTAACAACATTTTATTTCAACTCATCACCTATTGCGACATTACAATGGGTAATAGGTGTTAACATATTTGTCTTCTATAACACGCATAATTTTGCGTTACTTATAACAAAAAAAGGATAATTTTTATTAATAAAAATGTAACGTTGACCTTCTGCCACCTAATATACCCACCTAACATACTGCAATAATTAACTGCACTGTGGCGACTACGGCGTTCGCGCGGGGGGAGAAACCCTATCGAGCAAGGTCATTGGGACCACTATGCGCCTGCGCCTTAAAATTTTCATTTATAGTTACTCGTTTAAATACTACCCAATAAGAATCAATAAGAATCTCGTGTCACAGTGTTGGTTATCGAACGATCGATTTTTAAGAAAGTTTTTGTGTATATTTGGTAGGTCTGAGAGTAGGTTATAGGCTATTTCTTATACCTCTAAGTGATAAGTGTTGCCCTCGCCAGAAATTGAGTGTTGAGCTTTTTTAAAGCGCAACGTAGTTCGCGGGTACAGCTAGTAATATATGTATACATACATATATTGGTAAATCAATTTCTTTGTAAAAATATTAACCGCTTCGATGGTCTGATGGTTGAGACCATCCGGTATTGATCTCATGGTACGATTCCTTAAAGGGGCAGAAGTTATTGTGCTCGGTTTAGTTGGTAGTAGTGCTTCTGAACTACCACCGTCTTACTTGAGCTTGTTATCATACTAACAATGCTAAAAACATTTTATGTTCTAAAAATTCGAGTTCCAGGTGATCTTTGCTTCCATCTCCGGCGTTAACGTAAAGAAAATATATTTACGAGTATATTAATTTTGTTAATAGTGGACAAAGAAATATGTCTCCTTTACCGAATACAGCTCCAAAAAATTCCAAGTTTTTTGCGGTCTTTGTTTACCCATCTACGTTTCCGAAATAAAATCCGTAGTAATTTTCAAAAAATCAAATTTAAAGTTATAATCATGGACTTATTCGTGAGAAACGCTTATTTTAATTCTGATTATAATATGATAAATAAAAGGCTTGAGTTACAATTCCAATTGATCTGCAATATCCTTCATTATTATTCGTAAGCAGAGACTGGTTGTTGATTTCTCACGGTGACTATGGTCTGGAGCTGATTTACATTGAGACTGCATTGAGTAATTTGGAGGTTTTGTAGGTGGTTTTGCTTGGTGAAACACAGGATGTAATGGATTTTGTGTTAGTGGCGTTATGTGTCGGGTCGTTACGTTCCCTAAAATATAGTTGATGAGCGAGGCAATAATTCATAAGTCAACGTTTGAACACATGGCATAAGTTGACCCTAATTGTCGATTATGATCCCTGTCTCAGATATTTACAGGAGCTCGCTGGCGTTCGGCTAACGATTGCTGAAGTGAAGTTCAGAAAAATTAGTCTTGGCCAGGCCAAAGATGGGTGACCAAAAATGTAAGCATCTCTAGCTTCTTCGTGCTTCGGAAGATATTTGAGTTTTGCGGCTGATTGGCTAACTACCTCGTCGTACTAGTGACGAAACAAAGAGTCCACTTGTGTTAACGCAGAAACGTGTTCACCAAAAATACCTTCCGCGAAAATGACTTAGAAATAAATGATTAGACAAACTGTCTATCTAATCTACTAAGACGGTACATTTGTCGTACCACCGAGTCAAAAACTTCTCTTTTATTAAATTAATAAAAGGAAAGATTTTTGAATTGGTGGTGACGAACTATACAACTCAACTTGTTGAAACTCAACTCAACGATGATAGTATAATTCAGAGTTAAAATTTTACAAATATCACTTATTTTTTATTCCTCTTAATGCTTACATATCTACCTAACTTAACTGTCCGTAGTCTATGGACTCATAAACGTAATTCTCAATTACGCGTTTCCAAACAAAAGAGGAATTACAACTGGTATGTTTACCCCATAAATTATGACGTGGCAACAGTAATAAAACTCGGGCACCCTTATTTTCTTAAGATAAATGAACTAGAAATGTTTTTTTGGCCATAAAAAAGACGTTATGTTGAATTATTGCATTCCTTGTCTTTTTCTTGTCTTTTAAGTTTAAATGATAGAGTCTTACATTATACATAGTAGCAGGTATTTACTAGTGTGAAATAATACTAATGTAGAGTAAGCTGGTAATTGCAACAACACTTTGTCATTCTTATCTTTTTAAACATGAAGCAAATGTATTCAAAATAGCTAAACAAGAACCAGAATCAGGGGGCCGATTACGGATCTCATGATTACAAATGATATCATGATGACATAAAATTTATTTGCCTTTTTACGGATCAACACTTCATAAATATGTCTTTCAAGGGTTATGGCATGATGACATTATCGAAATTATACCCTAGCAATCATATCAGTAGAGTAAGGACAAGTAAATGAGCATTTCTAGACATTCTAAATATTGCAAATTTATACCATGTCATGTCATAAACGATCCGTAATACGGGGGCTGAACTAACCCTAAGGCAAAACAAAGTGTTTATTCTGTGCTGCTTGTTCTGATCAGGGTTAATCTACATTTATTTACTGATAGTCCGCACTATTGTTACTGGCTACAGGCAACATCCACAATAAATCGTCATTGCTTTGAAATATTTATTCTTCATTCAGTACCTACGTCATCACTCGATTGGTGAATGGTGATATTTTACTGTGGACTGTACTTTGGCGTAATTAATATAAAAACAGCCGAAAGGGATCAATGTCCGCTTTAAGTAATTAATGTTTAACTTTTCATAAGCGTAATTGATTCGAAGTTGCTATTGGGAATAGATATTTAGCGGTCACGCGAAAGTATGCCTTCCAGTTTTGTCATAGTGTCCATTCGATGCAGAAACGTACCCTCCCTGTTTGATAGGTCCTTTGTTAATGTATGTACACAATCATCTATTACTGTCACGCGCTATGTTAATAGAAACATTAGTGCACTACTTATATTATGAATGAAAACTGGTTCTATGAAAACGCAAATAATTGCAAGTTACGATTTTCTTGACAATAACAGCCAATAGTATTGCGTATTGCATCTGGCGTTCGAAGCTCAACCAGTTCTTGAATAGTTGTCATTTCTTACAAATTGACCGGATGTGTCGATTTTAACAGATGGTGCTTTACTATCGAGGTGGAGAATTGAATGACCCTATTTTTGAATTGAGAACTAGTTTACCTCAAATGGAAGGTTATTACTTTGTGAACTTATCTATGTAGTAGTACCTACAAAGTTGTATCTGTTACGAACTGTTTTTATCCTCTGGGGTCGTTTTTAACGAGATGCCACAGTAATGGCAGTCGATATAATGACATTCCTACACGCATTAAGTGGAAGCTATTGTTAGTTATCCACGTAAGATTTGTAAGATTGTCTGCGTTACTCTGCTCACAGATTCAAAGTGTTAAAGGCTGAACATGTTTGCTTTGTGTACATCATCACAGCTCATATACAGGATGCCCCTAGAACAATGGAGAAACCTGTAACTATAGATGGACTTCATCATGGCCTCCCTTACCACAAATTTTGACCTTAGTGAAAATATAACGGTTTAAGAGACATTTATTGTTTTTGAATTTTTCGATTTTTATAGTGCCATTTCTACAAATGGAGAGGATTTTCAATTTCGTTTTTTCCCATTTCACAAGCGATAATTTAGCAATCAAAAATAAAGACTTTATTTTAACAAACTAGCTTGAAGTTTAAAAAAAAATAAAACAAAAAGAAAATTAAAAATTCTTCAACTACATACCTACTTTAGAATGCCTATAGCGTCGTTTAATGAATTAATAGATATTTTAAGACACTCATTTACTCGTCAAGTTACTGCATAAAGAGGATATAAAGTAAAAAAATTACTGTCATGTTCCCTGTATGTCAATATTTCGAACACCAATATAGTTTGACGTTTCTTTTTTCGTTTTCGTCTTTTGAGTCCCTGATAGCAAAAGAAGTACTTCTTCCTCAAAGTTCATTTTTGAAAACTTAGCTCATTAGAAACCGAAATACTGTACTGATATAGCTGCCGGTCGCGAGCAGTCGCCGGCGGTTGCGCGACAGCGATCGGCGACAGCTTTTGCCGCAAAATGTCGCTAATCTGTAAGAGCTCTAAGTTACACGGTCAAAAGATACGACCGTTTATGTCGCATATTTTGCCAAATTAATCGTAAATTTGTACGAGTACATAGTTAAGAACTGGTATACTTAGAAACTGTGTACGGAACGACTTCAACTTGCAGTTGGCCGGTTTTACAATATTAGAAAATAATAATAAATAATAATAATAATAAATACTTTATGCACACAAAAATAAAGAAACAGAATTTTTTTAAATCAACACATGTACAACACAGGCGGCCTTATTGCTAAAAAGCAATCTCTTCCAGGCAACCTTGGATCAGGGAAATACAGAAAGGGAATTCAAATCGGGGATGGGTGCAGTAGTAGCTAAATATGGACAACGAAGGAGTGATTTAGCTAAAGATTTAAGGATCGGAAGTGATTTCGAACTTGATTCTTAAAGGACTCCAGTGTACGAGCTCTCTTAATACTCTCAGAGAGAGAGTTCCATAGCCGAACGGCATATGCGGGAAAAGAGTATGAAAGAAAATCAGTACTGTGGGGTGGAATGTCAAGAGTTAAATTAAAATTCGATCGTAAAATACGACACGAAGAAGTGGACCGAAAAGAGAACTGTGACTTTAGATATGATGGGGAAGTTGAAAGAAACAAAACATTGTAAAGTAGGGATAGAACATGTAAATCTCTGCGCTGGCGAATTGGTAGCCATTTAAGGGGCTATATCGAAAAAATTGGTTATTTTTAATGTAATGTCATAGGTCATTGAGAGATCTTACAGATCTGAAACTTAAATATGTGTTTCTTTATATCTTTAGCTAGAAACGCCAAAAATCGGAAACGCGATTTAAAGATCTTGCCTCGATACATTTTATGTTTTAAATTACCTCTTAAAAATAAGAAAATTCAGGATTACTAGTAAACAGTATTAGGTATTCATTAAAAAGTTCCATAAATAAGTAGATATCATAATTATTTAGAATCGTGTAAAAGCATTTTTTTCTATTCATTATAGTTATTTTTTTATAAAATAATTTGTATTTTGTCGCTTACGTCGATAATTTCTAAACGACCTGATTGCATGCGGGCGCAGTGCATTCACGACTTTGATGCCATAGATATAAAGAATAGCTACTTGAGCACGGGGGGCGCCCCGCGTTTACGTATAGACCACGCCTCCCATTGTTTGATTCATTTTCGATATAGCGCCTTAAGTTGAGAGCAATAGTAAGAAACATGGTCAAATTTACGCAGATTAAAAATAAACCTAATGGCCACATTTTGTAGACGCTCCAAGTTGTCTAATAACTCCTCCGACAAACCCGCCCAGGCGGCGTCAGCGTAGTCAATTAAGGAGAGTAGAAGTGATTGAGCTAACACTGTTTTTGTAGCCATTGGGAGAAAGTTACGGAATCTGTTGATAGAATAATATGCGGCAAACAGCTTCTTGCGAACAGCTTCAACCTGAGGTCGCCATGATAGGCACTGATCAAAAACTATACCTAGATTTTTCACGGATTTGCTGAATGGAATGACTGTTCCATCAAAGATCACTACTGGCAGCAAACTGTAATCAATACGTGAAATGAAATAGGAACTGCCGATAATAATTGTCTGTGTTTTGCATGGATTAATAACAAGACCGTAATATTTACTCCAGTTGTCAATTATACTAAGATCAGTGTTGGTTATCGAGATAGCCTGTGGAAAATCAGATAGTGGGGCTTGCGTGTAGATCTGCAAGTCATCAGCATACAAGTGATAGAGACATGAAAGTGATTGCGTAATGGAATTTATGAAAATCGAGAAAAGAAGCGGAGACAATACGCCACCCTGGGGGACACCGGCAGCGATAGTGCATCAATCAGACAAGGAGTCCTCAATGCGTATTCGCTGCCGACGTTCCAACAGGTAACTATGAAACCAGTCAATTACGGTAGGAGATATGCCAAGAGAACGTAGGATACCAGTGAGCACATCAAAATCCACCGAATTGAAGGCATTGCTGAAATCCAAGAGCGTAAGTAGTGTAAGTTGGCGATTTTCCATGCCCTGGTGAATGTCGTGAGTGATTTTAGCTAAAGCAGTAGTCGTGCTATGACCCACGCGGAAGCCGGATTGTAAAGGGTTCAAAAATTTGTTAACATTGAGGAATCTGAGAAGTTGTCGATAGACAAGTTTTTCAAGGACTTTGGAAAGGAACGGGAGAATGGAGATAGGACGAAAATCAGAAAAGGAGCCAGGATTAGTTTTCTTTGGAAGAGGAATAACAAAAGCATCCTTCCATGCAGAGGGGAATACACCAGACGCGATGGAATTATTAAGGATTTGGGTGATAATTGGGGTAAGGATATCTAAGATAGGGAGGATCATTTTGCGACTAATGCAATCACTGCCTATAGCACCAGAAGTTATAGAAGTAATAGTTCTCTTGACATCACTATCCGTAAATGTCTCAATAGCGAACGGAGTGTAATCAGGTAAAGGTAATGAAGAAAGGTAATTTAAGGTATCAGCTTTACGATCACCACTAAAGGGCGAAATTGAAGTAAAGTGTGAGTTTAGAAGATTAATGTCAATTTTGAAGTCACTACTGTGCATCCGAGATTTACCAATACCAAGTGATTTGAGGAATTTCCAGACTTTAGCTGGGTCTTCATTTTCTACAGAGTTATGTATATGGCGTCTTTAGGCGTCTCTTATTACTGCGTTGCATCGATTTCTTGCAGTATTGTACCTTATCTGATTTTAAATGGTTGGATTGAGCTTGTATCCAGCTTTACGCTAAAATAAATACGCTGGATTATTAAATATTATCGATCCTCATCTAGAATTAGTAATAATTCTAGATGAGGATTCTAGAATAAATGTATAATAACAATTAATAATACCTATATATCATTATTATTATCATAATAAGACATGGTTTAAGGTTACTACCTACACTAAAACTAGAATAAATATATAGAGAATACATACATACACACTTAATGGAAATTATGAAGAAAAATATATTCTGAACTGCCACTTACGAATACCTATATTTAACCACTGTCATTAATAAAAGTACCAACAGTAAGGTTTCATTCTGCTCCATTTGACAAAGTCCATATGGTGAGCAGAAATAAAAGTCCTGACGACTTTTTGAGTGCGAAAACGAAATGAGTCATCAATATATTTAACATCTGTTGCTCGTTATTTAGTTTATCTATCGTAATGGCAGATACTCTTAAAATCAATTAGCACTCAAAGTTTATTGCCAATCATGGGATTGATAAGATAATCCCACGCCCATATGGCGTCTATCACTGTGACCTTCTGACACCATGAAATATACATCAAAGTAAAAGAAACTACAAAACAAAATAATGAGGTACTGAATTTGATCCGAAAACAACAACAAATAAGGCAAGCTAAATAAAACCGTGAAGAGAAAAACGTAAACTTTTTCATCATCATCATCATCACAGCTCATATACGTCCCCAGCGAGGGGCACGAGCCTACCCTAACCAGTTATGGTAGGGCGATTAGGCCTTAGTCAAACCACGCTGGCCCAGTGCGGATGATAACTTTTTAATTATCATTATTACAAACATTTCATCTGTAATTCTTAATAACACATAATATTTTTGAGACGTAATATATATGAATAAAACATTGCAGAGATCTCTTCCAGCCAACCTTTAGATATAGTATGATAATTAAATGATGCTCAATTGCGCACAATCGCTGTATTATAAAATATAAGGATAGTAGGAACATCACTAAGATTATTAATCCGAGCTGAACTAGGGAATCCTGGGTCTTTAATTGGGGATTATCAAATTTATAAAACAATTGTCACAGCCTTAATGATGTATAAAAATATAAAAAACATTACCTTTACATATAAACGCATTAGCACGAAATATATACAAAACTTGACTATGAGATTATTTGACAGAATATTTGTAACACGAAATCTAAGGCGATTTTAGTCCCCAAGCGATTGTCGCATGATACAAAATTCATACTTAGAACTTCGTATACCTACATACTCGTACATACATCGTCAACTCTGTCGACTTTTTGCTCATATATTAATTTGTATTGTGGTAGTCCCTTGGAGACTAAAATCGTAGGGTATTGGAGATTTGAGTAGCGCTGTGTACGAACAGCCTTAGTTTACAATTCCAACCCTACATCGCTAAGTTGATTTCTTCCGGATTCGTCGTGTTCCTGATTCGTCATAATCCGTACAAACATCAATATCTTACTCAAGTATCCCATGACGTGACGTGATCATATTATTAGGCTATCAAAGTAACATTTCAATGACGCCTTATGCGTATTTTTCTTTATCGTTTTAATTTGTTAAATTTTATTCAATTTTATTACGAATTTGTTTCATGTTCATTACGACGAATGACACACATACGACGAATACGGAACAAAGTGCAGTTTCTTTTCCCTTTTAGTTTACTATCTAAAAGCATTAACTAGCATCACAGCTGATCATTGGTTTATTGGGACAAAACAACATAACTCATAAATATTATGAAATTGTGAATACTTATTTAATTGGATTGTGTGTTTTTTCACGAGCAAAAAGGGGCTAAACAGATTTCGACTAGATATTCCGACAATGACCAGTTAGGAAATACTTCCCGAAGCAGTCACGGAAAGCTAGTCTATAATTTACTAAACAAAAAAATAACTAAAAAATCGAAATCAATCGACTATAAAACTACAAGCCTTTCCTCGTGGTTTAGGTGAGCTAAATGGACTAAATATTCCCACAAGTAAATTGTGTAAAACACATTACCTTTTTAATCAGTCGTTAAATATTATATGAAAAGCCGACCGATAACTTCCTCCTTTTTTGAAGTCGGTTAAAAATAACAGCAAGGATTCCGTACAAATTCGTAAGAAGAGGTACAATTTTTTAATCAACTTAAAAAAGAGGAGATTCTCAATTCGATGCGTATGTTTATTTTGTGTGTAGGTATGTTACGCGATTACGCCGCCAGTTGTGGACCGATTTGCAAAATTCGATTGTATTCGATAGAGTATACTCCTGAAATAGTTCCAAGGTCACCAAAGTCAGGGTCTGATTATAGGATCCCATAAACATCGAGCATAACCCTTAAATTTTTAGGTCCACGTGTCCAACGTGTTTTGTGTGTATGTTACACTATTACTCCGCCAATTGTGGATCGATTTACAAAATTATTTTTGTTTTCTATAGAGTATACTCCTGGAGTAGTCCCAAGGTCAGCAAAGTCAGGATCTAATAATGAGATGAGAGGTATGTCGAAAGTGTTTCACGTTTATTTCGAAGTTATTCACGTATTTGCGTCTGGTAGTCATGAACCGAGCTGATGATGGAAGGATCCTTAACTTTTGGACTTGATCTGACCTGACCTGACCATAGACCTGTTTCTATATTTTGTGAAATATTTTTATAGTAACAATATTGCGGAATACGATTTTCTGACATTCTTTACTTGTGCTATAAAATATTCACAATATCCTTCTCGCCTTTTGCCAAATTTCATGTTTCTTAGCCTTAGGGTAAATGCTCTAAATTATAAGTCAACGGGGAGTACACTGTAGGTGTTGATTCCCATGCAAGTGTCAAAATATGTGGATTAACGGCTGACTATTTTGAATGTAGAGTTTGATATTTTTCAGAGATTCAAGGGATTGCAAACTTGCCCATTTGATATTAATATCAGCTTGATTCCTTCACATATTCCTACGACAAAGTCGAAATGTCGTTTTTTCTTCCGAAGTGCGGAGTTCTAAAAATAACAACGATTTTATTGTTGGTTAATTGATTTGGAAATTGTTTTTCGCGCTTCTACATTATTATTTAGTGTTTAATAATTATGTTCTCTCCTTCTTTCAAAACATCAGCATGCCACAAACAAACCAATTACCCATTTTGAATGTACGAGCGAGCAGAGACGTTGATGAAGTTTTCTTCCAATTATATTCGGAATCCACGAATTATTTAATGTTTTCTTTGTTAAGCTGAAATTAAAGGAAAATAATAATTATAATATGGAGCATTATAATGAGAGCTTTATTTGGTCTATGTACATTCACATCGTTACATTACAAAGCTTAATAGGTATTTGCCTGCGAATTCTACAATCTTCAAACGCTATGTAAACGTTAAAATAATTCTGATTCTAAAATTATAATACGGACTTAATTTAACTTTTTTATAGTTTTACGGCCTTACAAATAAAAAACTTATACCTCGGAATAACCTCGGAATAGTTATTCCGTGTTTTGTCTTATTTTGACATATTACATCTAACATGTGCTAAAACAAGACAAAACACAGAATAAATTATTCCGAGGATTATCCTCGGTATAAGTTTTTATTTGTAAGGCCATTAATTTAGAAGATTAGGGAGTGATAGGGAAGTGATGATTAATAAGCAGCAGATCATATTGCAATAGAGTTTATCTACACTAATAATTATAAGGAGGTAAAATGATAATCCGGACGACGCTCAGTGGGTAGGCCCCCGACCAGGTGGACCGACGATCTGACAAAGGTCAGGGAAGCCGCTGGATGCGGGCAGCACATGACCGATCCATGGGGGAGGTCTATGTTAGTTCGTGAGTTGGTGGTTGGATAAAGTAAACTCTAGA
Source organism: Schoenobius gigantellus (assembly GCA_963935595.1). NCBI lineage: Eukaryota > Metazoa > Arthropoda > Insecta > Lepidoptera > Crambidae > Schoenobius > Schoenobius gigantellus. The sequence continues at coordinate 14,433,662 of OZ012558.1, forward strand.
ACTAGGGAAATTATTTTTTAAATTCTTTCACCAATAGAAAGCTTCATTTTTTTGAGTGACTATTTGATTGTCATATATTCGATAGGAGTTATACAACGTCTTTATATAATAACGCAAAACCTCCGACACCCCAACTTATTTCTATTATAAAAGAGTTATATGAATAACTAGCTGTGCTCGCGACTTCGTTCGCGTGGATGTCAGAATATAACAACATGTCGTACATTTTTTTCCCGTTTTTGCAACATTTTTCATTCAGGCTCAGCTCCTATTAGTCGTAGCGTGATGTTATATAGCCTTAGCCTTCCTCGATAAATGAATAGAATTTTTTAATTTGAATCAGTAGTTCCTGAAATTAGCGCGTTCAGCCACCCAAACAAACTCTTCAGCTTTATAATATTATAGTAAGTATATATTATCTACAAAGATAATCAACAGTACTCAAGAAAGGGTATAATATACTTAGTTATAGATTATTTGTTAAATAAAACTGTGTGGACATAAGGTCAGCTCCACACCTCTGTATTAATACAGGAATCTCTGTAATAATACAGGGAGAAAAACATAGCTCTTGCTGATGTTCTAGCTGGTTCTTTCCAGTACAGTCTCCCGCCGTAGACTTGTGAACCATTAGCGTACCTAGCTTCTTTGACGTGCAAATGTGATTATATAATATTTTATCTAATTTGAATATCTATCTAATTTGAATAAACGATATTGAATTTTGATTATTTTTTCACTGTGGTCGCGCGCTTGCTAGACTATGTTGCCACCGCGCGCGCGCCGTCGGTAAAAGTTAAAGACAATAGAGTTAAGTAAATTTAGAGCGGCGTAGTTGAAATTTTTTTATGAAATATCTGACCCACGTATTTTTTATTAGCGGAATCGAGTCCACTCTTGATTCGGAACAAACTAATTTCAGATTCTGCGCAATTTTATTAACAAGTTGTATTAATTTCATGCTGGCGAAACTACTGGCGGGTTACTGGTTAAGTACCTACCTACTAATAAAAAAAACTTTGAAATAAAGGTAAGTGTAATAGTTTATTTTATGTAGTGTGATAACACTATAACTTTACCCAAAAGTTGCCAATTTCTATTAGTAGGTACTAAAAGACAGGTAGGATCACACTGTATCGTTGTTCAAATAAAGTATGTCACGTAACCTTTTAGTCTGCGAAGATCATATATCATCTCTCTATAAAACTGTCGTCCCTTAATTTTGCCACCCGTTTTATAGGTACCGTAAAATAATGGTCTTTTTATTACTTCTGCACGCACATTTGGGATATTACTTTTATAGGTATTTCAATTTTATTTCTGCGTATTTCTCATACAAGTATTTGTAGTGTAGCCTATACAAGAGAGAGGATAGTTGTTTTATTTGGGGATATTGTGTTTAACGGAAAAGCTCCTGCGCAGAATATAAATTGCACTGACAGACAGATCACGGCACAGTTTGTGCAAAAGTGGGTGGCGCGGGTCTCATCGTAAGCCCCTGCGCGTCTCGTGCTTCTTATAAATCTTAAAAACTACAATAACAACGAAGCAGATAAGACAACAATGAGTAACACTTCTATTTACGATTGCACCTGCGCAGATGACAGCCATTTTTGTTCAAGTACGTAAATAATTATACACTGTTTTGGCCTCATTTTAGTTAATCGATAAACAATTTTGAATACAAGCCACCTAAGTGTCTATCGTATAGTGTAGACGCCTTTTAACCAGAAAGATAAATGGTGGGCTATCGATTGGCTATTGAAACCTTTGGTCACCTTAGTCGAGTTTCCTTGGTGATTCTCGGTCAACATCATCAGCTCGCACTCGTCCACTGCTGCGTCCACATAAGTTTCTCTTATGGCACGCCTATCTTTTTTTTTATTGCAATTAAGTTGGCAAACAAGCAAACTGCCCACCTGATGGTAAGTGGTAACAGTCACCTATAATACATGGTGGTTCCTGTGAGATTCGCAGCAAAACTGCAACCCCCACAAGAACCACAGTGTACGTTGCCAACTTGTGACTCAAGATGTAAAGTCACGGTACCCGGTAATTTCAGTGCCATATCTTACCCTTCAAACCGGAACACAGCAATGAGAGCACTGCTGCTTTGCGGCAGAAATAGGTAAGACGGAGGTACCCATGCACACGATCCTGGTACAGAGTCTCCCTCCGGTATCTTCGGTAATCCTCATCTAACCGCCACCAGCCATTTTACGTATGTCGTCGATCCATCTTGCCGGAGGGCGTTTACGTTTGCCTAACGCCACTCTAAGGCGCTGGCCACACAGAAAAGACGTAAGACGCGGACGCGTCGCGGACAGGGCGGCGCAGCGTCCTTTCTAACGAGTAAGCGTCGTGTCTGCGCTCGTTTTTTCTGTCTGTGTTGTGTGTGTTCTATACATATTGTATGAAATTAAACTAAACGGGCACCGCGTCTGCGCCCTGTCCGCGACGCATCCACGCCCTACGTCTTTTCTGTGTGGCCAGCGCCTAAAACACGCTTACTCTATCAGTCATCAGTTGCGACAGATGTGACCAACACCATTTTAACTTACTAATACGGTGAGCTTTATGTATCTGTAATTTTAGTTATTTGCCGAATTATCTGGTTCCGGATGCGATCTTTCAAATAAACCCTTTCCATAGCCCGCTGAAGAATCTTAAGAGGATTGTGAAGCTGTAAATTTTCATACAAAAAGCGATAACGCTTTTCTCTCTCTCTCTCTTCACATAGTCCAATTTTCATATTTTTTGGAAATATTGTAGATATAATGAAGATCTAGGTTTGTACGTTTCGATTTTGAAGTAATATTGCTCAGAATATAAATTATTTGCATCTAAATATCTATAATTTAGACTTAAAAACTACCTCGCGCATATTTATCTCTTTTTTACTAAATTATACTGAATTACAAAAAAATCAAAACGTACAAGTAAACATAGACTAAGGTATACTGGATCTAATAAGACGAAAAATGTCTAATTTCGTAAAGATTTAGGTGGGTAAAACCATTATAGCCCGAAACGATTTTTCAATAAGCTCTGGCAGAGGTTGTAGATAATCTTCTTGATGCCCAAGACCAGGGAAATGTTACAGCTTTGCTTTTATTAGACTTCTCTCGTGCTTTTGATTGCATAAATCACACTCTGCTACTAGCCAAATTGAGCTACTACGGCTTAGATGAAAATTCTGTTAAATGGTTTAAGAGCTTCCTCACCAACAGGCAGCAATATGTGGAGTTGATCAAGCATGATGGGTCAATTGCAAAATCACCACCCCTTCCAGTTACTCGAGGTGTACCGCAGGGCTCAATAATTGCTCCTATCTTGTTTGTCCTTTATAGTTCTGACATCACTAAAGTAATAAACCATTGCAGATTCCATCTTTATGCAGATGACACGCAACTGTATTATCCCTTTGCTCTTCAAAACAGTGAGGATGCAGCGATTAAAATCAATGATGATTTGGCAGGCTTGTCCACCTGGTGTAAGTCCAACTGTCTGGTCCTCAATCCTGCAAAGTCGAAATTCATTTTAATAGGCTCAAGGAAAAATGTTCAAAATTTCAACAATAGGAACAGTCAATTTAAAATACATATAAATGGTGAATGTATAGAGAGAGTCGATACTGCAAAAAACTTGGGCCTGACCATGGACAGCCATCTCAAATTCGAAAATCATGTTAATGAATGTGTTCGGCAATGCTTTTATTGTTTAAAGTTACTGTACCATATTAGACCATATCTACATATGTGAAGAAGTTAGAATCAAGCTATGTGAATCACTTGTTCTATCCAAGCTCAACTACTGTGACACTGTCTATGGACCATGTCTGTTAGCAAGAACATCCAAATTGATCCAAAGGATACAGAATGCTTGTGCCCGATTCTGTTTTCATATTCCGCCCCGTTCTCATGTAACACCTTTCCATAACAAGGCAAACATGTTGAGAATGGAAGCACGCCGGAAACTTCATCTAGCAAGCTTTATGTTTGGTGTCATGAAGTCAGGGAAACCCCGCTATCTTTATGAAAAGCTTACCTGGGCCTGCGCGCACAGATCGCACCACAAGAGGACATGCACACCAATCCTTTCGGCACCCTCTCACAATACTGTTGCCTTTCGGGGATCCTTCAGATTTGCCGCCACTCGTTGTTGGAATGACATCCCGCCCCCAATGCGTGATCTTGAGACAAAAAATACAATAAATATTATCAGGGATATCGCAAGTAGCGAAAATCAGGGTGCATGTCATAAAGACGTTACACGTACAGTCCTTCACAGTTTTTACAGATACGTAAACTATGGGGATGACAGCTGCTGTCATAACGGGCTTCTACAGGGTGGATGTGGGGACTGTAGGGCCTTGTAATCGTTTGTGGATCCGTCTGCGTATTACGAAGATGCAATATCTCTTATTTAACATCTGTCTGTGTGCCAAAATATTTCCAAATGAATGCTTAATTTGAAATTTGTATCAACAAATAAACCGAATGAATACGTTTAGCCGATTTCCTGTGCATTACTATACACTAAACCGTACCAATTTATATCGAATAAACAACCAGACTCATTCAACTACGCTATCATACAGATGAGATTCTCTCTACAGCTTCAATTTCAACTTTTTATACCCACAAAAATGTGGGATGGATGTGCGTAATCTCATTACTATTGCAAATGCCTCGCTGCATATTTAAGGTACACACGAATGCGTTTTTGCATACTATCAAACATAAAACCCTTGTAATCAGACTCGGAGTTATTGTAATTCGACTCGATGCATTATGCATCCCGGTACAATAGACCGGCCCTTCCTAACTCCAAGTCCGAATAATAGCACCCTTGAACACCGATGCAGGTATGGTCAGTGTAACCCTACCCGGGCTTTGCGAGGGCAGCGATACGGATATAATTATTTGATTGTAACACATTGCGGTTAGAGAATCAGGGAATTCAAACGCCTTTACATCTATATTATTATCCATCAGTATATTTTGCGTATTTAGTCAGACTAAGCGCGAGCGTATACGACCGACAATCGGCGACCGATTTTTTAATGGATTTTTTGTGCGGTAACGTATAACATTTATCATTTACTAGCTTTTGCCCGCGGCTTCGCTCGCGTTAAATTCGGGGTAACACGGAAGATTTCCAAAAAAAAATATAGCAGGTATTTTTCGTTAGTAACAAAGAGTCTGTATACCGATTTTTAGCCTTCTACCTTGAAAACTGCGAAAAGTCCCATATAAAATTTCACCCCCTCTTTTAAGGGGTTGGGAGAAGATCTCCAAAAAAAATGATGCACGATTTTTTTGTTAGTCGTCACAAATAGTCCGCATACCAATTTTTAGCTTTCTACCTTGAAAATTGCAGAATGCTCAATACAAACTTCCACCCCCCATTTTAGGGAAGTGGGGGGTTAGAAAGAGACAAAAAGTAGCCTATGTCACTCTCCATCCCTTAAAAATCACGTCAATTCGTCGCTACGTTTTACCGTGAAAGACGGACAAACAAACACACACATACACTTTCCCATTTATAATATTATATTATATATATATATATATATATATATATATATATATATATATATATATATATATATATATATATATATACATATATATATATATAGTATGGATGAAATGAAAGATGACAAATGGAACGTGTCACCGATAATCGGATCGTCCGGGATACACCGATATTTTTTGACCGAATTTTTGTAGTTCGCATGCATTGCAACGTAGAACTCAATTGACCTTATTTATAAAAAAATTACTCCTTTGAGCAACCTCGGATGATTTACTCCGTGTTTTGTCTTGTTCCCGCACATGTCGGCTGGTCATATGTCAAAACAAGACTAAACACGGTGGTACTTATCCGAGGATGATCCAAGGAGTAAAATTTTCGTAAATGTTTCATTTTCCGCCGTCAAAAAATCGGCCGTGTGCGTTCGCGCTAACGCCGACAATAAATGACTAGACACCACTATCATGGGCGTTATTTTTGAATCATTCGTCTGGCGTCGAGAGCGCGTCAAGCGTCATCTTCTCGCGTATTTCGCTTATTTTCATTTCGATTATGACGAAAATTAAAATGACATTGATATTTGTTGTAAGATTATATTGATTTTTGTCGAAAATGAGTAGAAATCGAGCGCAGACGACGCTCGACGAAAGCTTATTGACACCGCGATTGATCCTAAAATAGGGCTCCAAGAAACGCATTTTTCAAACATTACAAATAAACCTTGAATTCGAACACGAATACAAATCACGTGCGAAATTTCAAAAAGGAGTGGGTAGGTGCACTAGTGAATTTGGAAATTCGTATACGAATACTGCGATTTCGAATGCGAATTTGAATTCTATTGTTTCAAAAATGCGTCTCCAGAAGTCAGTGAAAAAATCGAAAATCTGAGTATACTAATAAGTAACAGCTGAACCGAAACCAAACCGTAGCAATCGTCCGACCGACCTATCGGCAGCATAAATTGACTTTGAAATATTCGGTATGTAGCCTTATTATTTATGTAGCCTTCGGATTCAATGAATGAATAAATTCTTCATTGTTAACAGAAGACGTATATTCGTAATTATGTACAAATAAAACAAGAATTAACAAAAGTAGGGCAACCTATTGGTAGAGGATGGTTGATTTTCGAAATGAGAGACAATGACGGGATGTGACGAGCATTAAAATAATTACCTAAATAAAATGACAATAGAATACATAAACTACACATCTTAAATAAACGTGTTTCATATACAACATAAAATACATACACTAATTTAGCAGACGAGATGGTACATCTACACGTCCAGCTGCAGGAAATGCCTTTTAATAGCAAGAATAGATCGAAAGCAACGGTTCAGTTTTGTCTCAGATGTGTTTCATTAGTAGAATTGGCCTTCTGCAACTCCGAGGACCATGGTGTATGTTGTTAACATAAGGTTTAATTCAGTAAACCTGACTTTAAAGCCTATATTACGCTTCAATAAAACCAAAATATAATCAATGCAAGCACCGTTGCTTTGCGCCAGAATTCTATATATGTAGAAAAAACAAACATACCTTCACAGATGACTCTCGTATCACTACCGAGTCATAAAATAAAGTTAACAAATGCTTTTGAAAACTCCAAATCGGTCCTAACGACATTTCGTTCTTAACGCCATTGAAAATGGGCTGAACTACTTTCAATGACATTTATCCTTGAAAGTGCAGCCAGTCAAAGTCCATGATTGTTCCGATAATTATTCCCAAAGAGCTTGCGGCGGGAATAAGAGACATTGAGAGATGTCGCTTCAGATAAAGAACCATTGTGGGGGCCGTGTCTAGCTTAATACCTCTATTTCACCTCCCTTTGTGTAATATTAATGTCTTTCTTCGGATTTTAAAGAGTGAGGATTGAGTAATATCCTCCTTGAACGTCTATTGAGGCATGACAGATAATATTTACGAGATACATATTTAGAAAGTAGAGGCCTCACAGCCTTTACTTCCTTTTACTTCGGTTAATATAGGTTTGAAGCTCACAGAGTGTCGTAAGAATACCTAATTTAATAAGCTGTATTTTACATTAAATATTGTTGATTTTTATAAGATTTACATTCGTAACCATAATGAACTTTAACATCACATTATCATATCATGTATTGCTTGAAACAAATCTTAAAGGTCGTTACTAACTCCTCATTTAAGATTTTTTCTGTTTAATTTTAAACTAATTCTTGTTATTTGTTTTTGAAAAGTCGAATATTTTCGTAAAAAAATCAATATCCTCAGTGCATGTAATGTTCATGTTGTTTCACTCTGCTTCTATTGCTATATCTTAAAATGTCAGCGTAGTTTTTTATTTATTACAGGAAAAAAATCACTTTAAAACACAAAGTTCGCTATGCAAAATTATACGACCATCAAACCTAACACAATTAAATTCATAATTAGGGTCATAAATAAAAGTATGACAAAACGTTGTAATGATGTTTAAAAAGGTTGATCAGACCATAGTATTACAACGCAACATATCACAATTGAACTACTCATGTTCTTTAAACTAAACTACGTTCATATTAATAAGTAGGTACGTAACTGAGGAAGTGTACATATACAGTACTTCAAGATAAGTAATGGGCATTAGCCAACTTCGTCTTTCCGAAGATGACGGACACGTCTAGGCTGTATAATGATATACAGGATGGATTTTTGAGATGGGATTTAAAGGGCAGGTACATTAACCGTTATAGTTACAAGAAAACATTATTAGGCAACCATCCATAACTTTTAAAGATATTCTGATCTGCATTCACAGATTTTGGAAAAAAGTTACAGTCAACAAAAAAAATGCTGAGATAGCAAAAACATTTTTTTTATGCCTATCGATCCTATTTCATGTAGGGATCAAAAGACTCTATGGGACCATTTAAGGTATGAGTACTAGAAATGACAGAAATCGCCAAAAACTTTTCCCATACATTTTGTACGGAAAATCCTCGGCTTCTATTTCGTACGGTGATCTCTCTATGAATCCTATTTTTTACTTTTAAGGGAAACTATTATTGAAATAAAAACAAATTAAATTATTTAAACATGTATTTTTAAACAAACGCAAAAATATCTAATCTATCTGCACTACACTGGTCAAACTTTTTCTTTTTGGAAGAACTGGCTGAAAATATTAAATTACATTACTTTCAAACTTCCAATTTATTTCAAATAATTTCACGTCATTCTTGTGTTTGCGCTGACAAAATTCTAGATTTATCAATAATGTCTTCTAATCGCGAATTTTTAGACTTAATTGAAGCATATTTTGTAAATAATAGAACCGTGAGAGCTGCATTAGTGTGGTACGCGAATAAGTACCCAACTAGACATGTACCAACAAGCAAGGTAATTAAAAACCTTTTGACGAATCTAGAAGAGTGGTTCGTTCAAAAAGATTTTTGCGTTTGTTTAGAAATACATGTTTAAATGATTTAATTCAGTATTTATTTAAATTACAGTTTCCCTTAAAAATAAGAAATAGGATTCATAGAGAGATCACCGTAAGAAATAGGATCCAAGGATTTTCCGTACAAAATGTATGGGAAATGTTTTTGGTGATTTCTGTCGTTTCTAGTACTCATACCTTAAATGGTCCCATAGAGTCTTTTGATCCCTACATGAAATAGGATCGATAAGCATAAAAAAAATTTTTGCTATCTCAGCATTTTTTTTGTTGACTGTAACTTTTTTCCGTGAATCTGTGAATGCAGATCAGAATATCTTAAAAAGTTATGAATGGTTGCCTAACAATGTTTTCTTGTAACTATAACGGTTAATGTACCTGCCCTTTAAATCCCATCTCAAAAATCCATCCTGTAGAGAGCTTCTCTTATGATTGTAAATGTTTTAGGGACAAACTATTTTTTTGTCAATTGTCTTTAATAAGTTAGACGATTGATTGATTCATTGCAAGTCTCATCTAGACAATGGCTTCTGGTTTCTTCAAAGAAATTGAAAAATCGACGAAATTCTTCGTATATTCTTATTGTATAACATTAAAGTTAATAAACATAAATGTTTATGATTCTAATCTCTTTGCCTTTTAAGCCAGAGTTAAGAAAAAGTAGTACAAAACTTACATGATAATAATGTTCGATACCTCCTTTCCTTGTATATTCTCTTAAAATATATTGACGATCGTCTCTGTCATTAAATTTACAAGCTGTATTATTCATTCATATCGTATAATACTCGTAAATTAATCTCATCTAAGGGGTGCGTGAAGAAAGTTCGTCGAACTTTGTGAGAAGACGCAAGGGTTGCTGTTGTTTAATTCCATTGTTCCCTTTATGGCCATTGTGCACCACTTGTCCTACCTTGCACCCAGAACTAGATCTTCTTCATAATGTTATACAGAGTGCTCTAGTTTGTGAGCATTTTTAAAATGTCCAGGCACGTACAGGTGACATTGTTTTATTACGAAATAATTATACTCAGATATAGTATGTGAAATAAAAATCACGTAGACACTTACTGTTACCTACAATAAGTGTCTTAATTTACTAGACTTTACCGGTGACATCAACTGCGTAAATATCGATGTCAACATAGCCATTGTTTGATCTAAGGTAGGTATTTCAAGTTATCAAGTAACTTTGTTATTCATATTAAATATTTCATTTATTTATTATTTATATTTTTTAAAATTATCAACTTTATCAAACGCAAAATGTAATTCTAAAGAATTTACAAAACACTTTTTAGCTGAAATAGGATTCATATAATTTACAAAAAATAACTTACTAGCTTACGTCGCAGGTTTGAGTACTGCCTGATGTATTTTGTATTGATTTATTCATTTATCAATTTATTTCTATGTTAGAAATGTTGAATCGAATACCTTCTTTTTAAATTTTTAAAATAAACTTTAAACTGATTAAACTAAAGCTCATTTTTATAGATTAAGATGAGATGTAGAAATGAATAATGATTCATTTTCTGTGAATTTGATAACAAGCAAACTGAATCAAGCTTTTAGGTGACATTTCTTTAATTTCCCGCAACAACATGACAATAGCATCCTGTATAACAAGTGTCATATCAACATTAGCGTAAATAGTGTAATATAATAAAGAGTTAACTGTGTGAATAACAGCATCCTTTTGTGGGCTATTGTTGTTTTGTGAGAACTCTCTGTGTGACCGGGTCAGCAGTATTAGACTAATACATTGTCCAAAAACCATGGAAACGGTCGGGTCAAATTAAAATAGGCTCCCCTTTTCTTATGAATCTCAACAAAATATAATACTGTGATCTCAAGGTACATACTTAAATACTTACGCGTTTTCAATATACATATTACAACAAACATTAAGCTTTCGTAGAAAACTAAATTGGAATTGGAATATTCACTAGAAAGTATAAGATAGGATATTGAATATAAATAATCTAAAATAAATTTACTTAAATATGTATAAAAATTAGATAATGCCTATTAACAGTATACGACTTCTTTATATCATCATCCTATTCGATACAATATAACATAGTATTACAATGTATTTTTATTAAACAATTGAGCTATGTAATATCATTTTATATTATTTAAATCATCATCATCATCACAGCTCATATACGTCCCCACCGAGGGGCTCGAGCCTACCCTATGTTAGGGTGTTAGTCAACCACGCTGGCCCAGTGCGGATTGGTCGACTTCACGCCTTTGAATTTCTTCGCAGATGTATGCAGGTTGCCTCACGATGTTTTCCATCACCGTAGGAGCGTCAGACAAATGTACATATGAAATTCGAAACGAAAAACACAGTGGTACATGGCGGTCTCGAACCTGGACCTCCCGATTGGAAGGCAAGTGCCGAGTCCACAGCGCCACCGACGATTATTCTTGCTATTTTTATAAGTTTTGAGTTTATTACATGTTTCATCCGATATTACTTTTTATTATAAGGCAAACAATGACGGCTTAAACCTATACGAAATTCTCGCGGAGATAAATTGACAGGCCTTAACCTTAAGCCTAACAATATTTAGATATGAAGCGAAATAGATTTATGCAATTTCCACAATACTCTTATTGGATTTTTTTCTAAGCACTGGAAATTCATTTGTTGTAAAACTCAAAACTTACCCACAAACAAGTGAAATTATAAAAAAAAACTTTTTAAAATACAAGCTTCTCGTCATTACGAATCAAACGAGCCCAAACTCGATGGGGTTGTGTCATTTTATTGCGGAGTTCCCATAGCCACCTTCCAACTCCAGCATTAGATCAGCTCCATATTATCATAACAATTATTGCATTGTCGACATACATATGCATGCAAAATTTCAGCTCAATCGAAGACCAGGAAGTGGATCAAATTTAACTTGCAATATTTCATTACAGGCACCGGACAGGTGAAAGTAAATAAAAGCCTGGAAAAGAAGATAAATGCAAAAGCGGTGAGACCTTTAAAAGAGAACCTTATAACACGACCGCTACGGCCGCAATTCAAATTCGGCCATCATCTAGCCACGAACACTTCTGACGTCACAGCGTGCTTAGTTTCACAGTCACCCCCAGACATAGTGAACTGTCATTACACAATAATACCACAACCGATCTCAAGGCGCTTCGGGTCCACAGTGCGGTAGATTTTGCTAAATGATTTAGCACAACTCTACCGCAATACTGCTTTACTGCGTAGAAATGCAGTAAAGCAGTATTGCTGTGGTATTCTCCCAAACGGTGAGAATTATCTCTATACGTGCAGACTGTTGGTGTTTAGATTTTTAGAATAGCATACCTCAAAAGGAAATAACGGAACCCATATAGGATCACTGCGTTGTCCGTATGTCTGTCAAGACCCTTTTAATCAGGAACGTGTAGAGATATGTCAAACTGAAATTTACATCAAATACTTGGGTCTAGGTTTTTTTCAGCTGTAAAAAAATAATACTTGTAACTCAACTCACTCGATATTATGACCGTTTATGTCGCATATTTTCGCAAACTGCGATTTCACAAGGGAATCGAAACATATACGGCCTTATTAATAAAAATTTTACGCCTTAGATCATCCTCATCATCTAGTTCATCATTCATCATTTAGTTACTCCGTGTTTTGTCTTGTTTCCGCACATGTCGGCTGCCATAAGTCAAAATAAGACAAAACACGGAGTAACTAATCCAAAGATGATCCAAAGAAAAGAGGCTGACAAGACAACGCTGAGCTGAGCTCATCGAGCCCCACTTAAAACTTTTTTTTAGCAAGACCTGTTTAGTATACCGTAGTAAAATATATATATATATATATATATATATATTACTCTTGAAAATATTTTGGAGAATATCCATGTCCCCAAAACAAATTTCAATCAAAATTTCTCGTTAAAAAAATGCCAAAGACACCCATCAGAAACAGCTTCCAGAAGAAAATCAGAGTTATTTAACAAAGGTTATTTAATGAGTTTTAGGAAATTAACTCGTTACACTTAATTTGATAACATTGATGTTTCATATCTTCAAAGAAGTTACTAGTTTCTTTAAAAAAAATATTTTTTGATTTTTTCGCTCAATTTCAATAACGCACTGCGCCCATAATCCAGTCCAAATCATGTCTCAAGGACGTTGGCGTTACTCAGCCTCTTAATAAGGCCGATAGGGTACTTCTCGTGACATAGATTCATGAAATTTGGTAACAAGCAAGTATATGTTTAAGGAAAAATCTGAAAACCGTATATAAGTAGTGATTTATATAGGTTCTGAGATAGATTTTACGCGACCCTCGGTGCTCGAGACCAACTCGCTCTTGCCCGGTTTTTTAACTTGTCCCTTTTCAGTATGATAATATACCATTTGTCTGTTTTTGAAATATTCGAGGCAAGAAAATCAGTGGAACACGTGTATATTCCAACATTATGTTTCTTTTTATGTATATATATGTTTGTCCGCTGTACCTAAGGCTGTACCTATATCAATATAAGCATACATAACATATGTACATTACATCGTAAGAGACCGTGTCATTGGCAATAATCGCTGTGCAAGGGATAATTCCTCCTCCTATTTCTGCTGACTTCACAAGTCAAGGTGAGGGTCGAGTGGCGAGACCATAATTTCAAATTAAGGCGTACGGTTAAACATTACTTGGGAGTCACGGTGTTTTAATAGGTACCGTTTGTTCAGAGGCTTAGGCACGAAGGGCTTAAGTGCAAGACGTGTCTACTGGAATTCATAGAATGCAAATATTAAAATATTATTTTAAGACGACAAGGACCACATTGTAGTGATGAATGAACATTATCAATTTAATCAGAGCAAATTCTTCAACTAGGTAATAATCTTAATATTGTCATACTTAAAAAAATAACAAAGAAGTTCCTATTTTTAATTTGTGATTATGTATATTACTAAAAACTAGGTAGCTAGTAGCTATGTATTATTTTTTTCTTCAATAGAACCTTCTCCGTATTCAACAAAGTACTTTAAAAATGAAGTAACCTGTCCGCCCGTTCTCGATTTTGCGCTTACCAACACATTTGACGATACTTGTTTTTATTAGAGGTATAAATATTAAATAAATCTCAAACACCATAAAAATCAATACAGAAAAATATATGTATTTATCTTAATGTTGTTTGAATACTTTCTTTTTATGTGTAAAACCAACAAACGACCATTATGTCTAATGATAATAAAAGTTTGTCTTAGGTATATTTTTTTATTGTTGTTTGGAAGATCCCATTATCTCCCGTTATTTCTTTTATGAATTATTTTTTTCCTTTATAGCTACGGAGTAGGTAAAAAGAAGTAACAAAACGGATTCTTTGCAACTGCTGGTATGTTGTAAGATCAATGATACCGTTGTAGTGACCAAAAAATGTATTTGATATAAAAGACGTGATCGTGATTGAGTTGAAAATTGTTTTTGAGTTAAATTCATTCGACAGCTTTTTATTCTATTGATTAAAATTTAAGGGTGTTACATAGATGACAAATTTTGTCAATGTAGACAGTATGCATTCATAATGCTTATGTAAGACAAAATATTAATAATTTTGTATATAAAAATACAAAATCCAAAGCATCATAATGATAACATTCACGCAATGGAGGATCTATCCATTAAGAAATAATGAAAGTAATGCGTATTTTTAAAAATCTATCCACTTATATTTAATGTACACCGTTGTAGTAAATAACTTATTTCAAACAGAAATAAGTAAATCCATGAAAGCTTAATGTGTCTTTGCGTACGTCGGTCGCCGACGAGAATTTCATACCGCACTTGGGCAGTAAAACGAAATTACATTCGTTCCGAAGCAAACATAAAATCAGACTTCGAAACACCCATTCCAAACCGAATTCCGCCCTCAGGGTGTATGCGACTGCCACTTACTTTCTCCCATTGATTGCACATTTCTTAAGAGTATAATTACCATTGCGTATAACCATTGGCCCATTTTGCTTCATCGAAAGTCGTACACAAAATGGTTGCTTAGCTGCAAGGCAACTAAGGATTACTCCAAATTGTTAGTCCGCATTGCGGTAGTGAAAATTGGTTAATATGAGCGAGAGTGAGTGGTGGTTGTGATGCTGTGATATTTGACTACCTCGATTCAATTCATGTATCCATTATTGTTTATTTAACGCTTTTAATACGGTGAAGGAAAACATCGTGAAGAAACCTGCACAAACCTGTGAAGAAAAACTTTCTTTGCAGGCTATTTGTGAAGTCAATCAACCCGCACTTAGCCAGCGTGGTTGACTAAGGCCTAATCGCCCTAGTATAGGGTAGGCTCGAACCTCTCGGTGGGGACTTTTATGAGCTATTGATAATGATGATGATGATACACCAGTCATATCTAAGCATGCGCCATCACCAAACACCAATGAAATGAAAAAATAAATAGCGCCAACTTCTAATGTGACCATTGACAAATCTATATGCAAATGAAAGGGATCAGGTTAAACGCGATAACGTTCCCATCGGAATGGCAAATTTGAAACAAGATGTTGTATTACTTGATGCTGATTTTAACAATGAACTTCGGGCGCAGTGGTCAGCTTGCACACCAATCGCGAAAACCGGACAGAATGCTAATACGATGGAATAATTTAATGCACCGGTGCGGTGGTGAGAACAAATAAATAATTTATCAAAATACGGTGGTGTTAATATTTTTATAATATCAACCCTGTTGCTATAGAAACTAAAACATTAAAATTGTGTTTTCCTCATTTTAAAGATAAATTTATTATTTTCGGTTATGGAGTTAATAAAGACAAATTTATTTCTTTTGCAGGTAAGCGAAATACACTTCATTGGTTGAACAGCCACATGAAATTTTGTGTAAGATCAGGTAAAGTATGAGGAAGTAAGAATCGTATTATGAGACCAAGGAGATTTTGTCACAAAGGTATTTGATTGTCCTCGGTAACAGTCAATATTTTTAAAACAACAACGATATTTAACAATTATGGTTCCCTTGGGTCTTTTAAACGGAACTTAAACGAAGTAAGGTTAATTACGGACCGGACATCACGGTGACCCTTCGAAATGACCTCTTGTGAAGAAAAGTGTATGGGGAATGTATAGTTAAAGCTTTTATCATAATGAAAGGTCTTTGCCCTTATGCAAAGCTTAGGGACCGAAAACAAAACTAAGAATGTCATTATGCTATTATTTTGTGTTTTTACATATAAAATAAAACTATTATAAATACGAAACATTTTTCGACGACGGAGGCGAATTATGAAACAAATTTTACTGAACCAAAGGATATATTCAGTTGCGAAAACAGCTTTAAAAATGATAAATACGCAAGTTGCGTGATGCTGCCTCATCCACAGATTTTTACTTATTTGAAAACAAATGAACCACCACAGCTAAAGTAACATTAAGAGAATATCATTAACGTCGGAGAACAAACAAACGTTTTAAAAATACTTTTACTCGACAATGAAAAAGACGCAATCTTTAACAAATTGTTAGTACTTGGTTCTAGTAATGGTTGTTGAGATTGGGAAGCATTATGATAATTTACTTTAGAGTTCCACTCGGTAATGTTTTGCGCTTCTGTAATGTTGTGGCGTCTCCATTGTACTTGGTTCTTCTTTGAATTTTATATAGGTGAGTGCACGTTTCTTTTGTATCTTCGTGTGTCGAACTTACCGCTATAAATAATTTGGATTTATTTTTCTGTAATATTAGTCTCTAAAACTACTTGGTGTTTGCTCGGTCGGTTACCAACTTAATTGATGCATTGAAAACAAAACATTTTGATTGTTCCCAACAGTACCAACCACTCCCTAAGCGTTTAACGGTACAGGTGGTTGTACTGGCACAGTGACCCCATTCCTCGCGACGGGGCGCCCTCACACCCTGTTGTATTGCCGATAATCTCACCATCTCGCTTCTAAATTAGGAAGCTGTGAGATCCCGATAAGGAGTTGAATAGGGGCGCACCTTTCGTCGTATTTCATTTGCGGTTGTTTAGCTTTAGTGTAAGGAAGAAAACGTTAGACTCAGACTATTGGTTAAGTAATAAGACCATGGAATACCGTGGCATCTAATATGTATCAAAATATACAGGTTAATTTATCTTTTAAAAGTCAAATTGCAAATAAATTAATAATGAATAATGCTTTATTAATTGTTAACAAAAGATGCTTACGTACAAACAATTGTGAACATAGTAAAGGTCAATAAAAGCAAATATTTTATCTAGAGATCAATATCAAGAGTTATGTTTATCATTAATATTTTTTAACAATATATTTTTAGGATTATATGTACCTATTCGAAATATTGAATAAATGTTAATAAAGGCTACAGCATGTTTTTTTTTATGTGCTCAAGTCAGTTTTTTTTTCAAATGCCTTGCCGACTTCGCTACTTTTTCCGTATTCAAACTTATTTTTACGAAATATTCATGGATATTTTATATGGCGTAGAGAAAAATTTAAATATTAATTTATTTAATCTTGATGTACAAGGCGGACTTAATGCCAAAGGCATTTTTTTACCATTTATTTATATTATTAATTATTATTAGTACAATTTTATTGACATTCATTATGCTACTACTACTATAATTCTACCTAATTGAATTCTAATTTATGTATATGGATGTAAATCTGGATTAAAAACTTTTTCATTTTATTTCATTTTCATTACCTACCAATATGACCTAACTAGTAACTCTTAAAATTTCGCCTTGTCCGTCTGTCCGTCAATCCGGCTAAGTAATCTGTGGGGATGGAAATTTTTTGTCGTCTATTCCATTGTGTTGGGTATCGATCATTCAAGGACATATCGGGGTTGTAAAGACGATTTAACATTTTTCCTTAGATTCGAGTCTCAAGCTATTGACTGTAATAATATGTACAAAGTCATGATAGTTGCATATAAAACGGACTTTAAAGGAAGGAAAACTATCACTGATAAGTAAGCCCTGTCGGTCTTATTACAAAACCTGGTTTAAACCTGGTCTAAAGTTAGTCTTGGTCTAAATGTAGTGCGCTTTCACTTGTGTCAATATACATGGATAGAGACAGCGTCAACTTAGTCCTGGTTTAAACCAGGACTAGTAATAAGACGGTGTAAGTTTAAGATAATAGTCGCCCTATACTTATACAATTACCTGCATACGTGGAAAATTTCGTGGGAAACACAAAATCGTCAGAAAAAACTTGCTTAGAACGGGTAGTAAACATCATGAATATTATGGAAAAATAAATTTATTACGTACACTCAACGCATAACGTCACGACTTTTTAAACTGCTTTTTAACTTGAACTTTTCCTTTATGTAGATTGGTTAGCCGCTCTTGTAAATTTGAATCGGATAAGGCAGATCTTGTTTTCAGCTATTCTTCATATTATGCAAAGTTTGTTTTCCTACAATTATTAAGTCGATTTGAATAAAGAGACACCTCTACTTGTGCCATACCCATACATAGGTGTAGGTATAACTTTTCCATTGGAGGTGCCTATTGTATGCCTATTGTACAGGTACACTGATACAGAACCTGCGCCTTTTTTCTCGAAGGAATGCCCACACATAGGGAAGAAATCGAGATGTAACCTTTGAACAGTGTTTCCAGTTGGCTAAAACGGTTTTTTATCGACTTAACAAAATGAGCAGGTTCTCAAATCGATTTTTTTGTAAGTTTGTTACGTGATTACTCAGCCCGATTTTGAACCGATTTTCAACATTGTTTTTGTATTCAAAAGAGTATACTCGAAAAGTATACTATACCCTAACATACGGTAGGCTCAAGTCCCTCGGTGGTGACGTATATGAGCTGTGATGATGATGATAATTTCGATTTGCAGGCGTAAGACTAAACGCTGGAAAATAAATCAGTGCTGTTTTGTTTCTTCAAAGTTTGTTACGAAAAATTGATTATTCCGATGATGTATGGGTGTCGTCGCGTATGATAAGACATTGGTATGCGTCGCGACAAAGAGTGAAGAGCTGTCTGTGTAGCATCAATAAAATTTGCAGGTGACTAACGTTGACAAATGACGTCCCTATGAGTTAAGGGAATACTTAATAGCGTGTGCTGTCCTGGTCCCGGTGCTATCTGGGATACTAGAATAGCAGTAAGTAAAAGCTCAGGCCGACTCAAAAACCTAAATTAATTGAATGATGATAAAGCTAAATAAATAAAGAAAAAAAACGTCTCGGGCCATCGAACATGCGTCTTTGGCATACTGTAGGCGCGGTCAATTTACCTAATCACAGGTTTGCAGTATTTTCAATATTTTTAGCATCATCGCGTTTCATTAGCTTTTGACGTTGGCAGGGCTAGCATCGTATGTTAACGTAATGCGTTCCATTTAAACAATATCTTGATTTTTAGGTTGTGTTTCCTTTTGTGAAGCGCGGTATTATGTTAACAATTCTTAAGAGAAACGCAAAACATGACTATGTTAGCGTGAAAAATGAAAACCGATTGTGTTAACGCCTTAGCCTCTAGGCCTCCGAGGCATCCAAACTCTTACCCAGCCGACGAAATTTCAACTCTATTGATCTCTTTTTTATTTTGTTAAGCCAAAGTAGACCTTTTTTCACTGGGAATAAACAAGTATCAACGCGTATAAATGTTGAAGACGCTGGTTCGATTCCCGAATCTATAATATGTAAAGCCAATATGTTCTTTATTACTACTTATTGCTGAATAAAATTATAAAAATATCAATTGAACCATAGAAAAAATAAGTAGTATTGAACATTCACAACGTATTTTTTTCAAAACACGCTGCCCTAAACAACCCGTTTGTTTGTTTCGCCTGATGCGCACGCGCTGCTGCATCTCCGGGGACCCGTCAACCAACCAATCAACGCTTCACAGTCGCCGTCCGGCTTTCGTCGAGGGCGGTTCTGTCGTCGGTGGCAATGTGATCGTTCGTGTTGTGGCGTCCGCTCGCGTGTTCGAACATTAAAATTAAGTTGTTCTCTACGACTGTTGACACTGAGGAAAAAATGTGCATTTTTGTGGAAATGTGCGTGTTTTCTATGACAATTATCGAGTGCTAAAAGGATTTGTTTTGATAAATCTCCAAAGTGGCCACGATAATCATTGCTGGATAATAAAATATGGTAATAGTCAGCGTTTTTAATAGGTGAGTTTCTTTAATTTCACATGAGATGTAGATTCTCGTGGCATGCATGTTTCCTTAATTTTATGCATGTTTATTTTAAAAATGTGCTTTTGATGTGACGAATTGCAATGTCTTTAGTATAGTTATCAGAATTACATTGACACTATCGTAAAAAAATTATACACTACACATAGGAAATAGGTATCTAGGGTAATCTTAATTCATTAGTTAGTTAGGTAGGTACCTTGGTACTAATTACCTATTTTCGGATGAGATGAGTTTTCTTATCTTCAAAGGAGTGGTAGGTATTTAATAAGTTTTGCAAAAAAATATGCTACGTACCAACTAAATGACTAGAAATCTGAATCCTACGCCCTATTGTATACAAATACATTGATAGGTTACTTCATTACTTCCGTATAAATAAACAACGGCATAGTTACTTTACTATTACCTACCCACCTAAATACCTACAACTAAGTACCTATGCATCGGAATTCGTTTGAGCCCATGGTATCTACCCACCATTGGCTCAACCGAACCTACCTACCAACATTAATTCAATCTTTACAACTTAGACATCATTTTCCTTAATGTGCCAAAAGTGGAAACACGCAATTACCTACTAATCATATTTTATTTAAAAATGAGTGCGAAATAATCGCGGTACCTACATAGTGTCCCAAGCTAGGATTCAAGAAGCTACATAACATACATAACATACCTATCTAATCATTGTTATTAAATAAGTAAAATAAGGTTCGAATTTTCTGACATTGAGTTGAAATCACGTGTGTTAACTTACCAGAGTCAAATTTTCAGGTTACCTACCTAGAATTAATATCAAAGTAACTAGACAGGACCAACTAGCGTACCTACTATAATCAGCTATCAACTACCAACCCTGCCCCTATTAGGTACCCCAGCCAGAATAGGTAGGTATTAAGAAATACTTAAATTTTGCATACTGAAGCCATTGTTCTATCTGAAGCTAATTTTTTTCATTAAGAAGGAAGCTTATTACCAATGGATTATTCTCATTTGTTGCATATTCTATTTTGTTATAGGTGACAATCGAAAAAGGATATGTATCAATGTGAAATATACCTAGTAGGTACCTACCAAAAATGTAATCAGTAAACTTGCATCGAGAAGTCCCCCTCTGTTCCCAGGCTCTATCCGAGTCCAATTTGACACGGTAGCTCAGTAACCAACATAACTAAGTTATACCGCGCCAATAGTTTCGTGTCATGCATCTATCACTTTCTTCCTCAAAGTAATAACAATCACCCGTCACACTCTGTCGCGCCCAATACTGGTCTAGTAATTTGCGCCTTCACAGAACTCCCTTTTTTGCGGCCCAACTCTTCCTACTGGCTAGAGTAATTTAGAAATGAATAAACCATCACCGTTTTCGACAAACGGAAAGGATGTATCGGCTCCCAATTTTAAAGTTTCAATTCGATTGGCCGAGTACGTTTCCGATTACGAACGAAATTGATAGTGGCTGATCTTTGAATATGTATGTGCATGCATAAGAGCGTACAGCTAAGCTACGCACACTTCCACGCATTAATGAATGTAAGGATGGATGGATAGAATGTAAGAGTTCTATCCATCCATCAATCTCCTATACCTACCTGATATCCTAGTACTGTGAAAACCAGATCAATGGATAACTATTAGCTACTAATTACGGAATAATAAGGAACTAGTTAAAATATGACATCCTTAAATATTGTGAATTCTAGAAATACAGACATTTAAATGTATATGTAAATAGCGACAGGTGAGGTTTCAGTAGTGTAATAAACACATTTTATAAGAGATCCTTGCATGAACCTCGAGATTTGTATAAGTTCATGTGCTAGAACACAAAAGGAGTTTAGGTTTTTTATTACTTATAACGGGAACTCTCGGTCTACATCTCACCTGATGTTAAGTGACGATAAGGCCGAAAAAGGAAGCGAGCTTCATCTGGATCTTCATTGACTGAGAAATTGGCTATCTTACCTCTAATACTCGGAATGCAAAAATGATTAAGAAAGACAGTGGTAGCTAGCCGAAAAACTTCTGCCCCGTGGGGAATTGAACCCTGTATCTTAAGATGAGAACGCGGTAGTCTCAAGATCACTAACCACTGAGGCTTTTATATCGGCTAGGTTCCCCTCAGACTGTGATGCGAAGAATTTTGAAAATTTTACAATACTTCTCTAGAAATAGGGAAAATGACGAAAACAGAACACGGAATGATCACTCAATGACACCTATAGGGGCGGATATTTTTTAAAAAGCAAAACAACATACCTAGTGACTTACGTTACTTTTTATTGAATGATACCGCACATTAAGCAGGTAGTCTAAATTTTTGGTGTATTTTATAGTTAAGTATATTATTTTGTTACCATATTGAATTAATATCATTTCCAATGTTGCTTTGGTACCTTCTTAGTATTGCGATTAAGATCTAAGGACAAATTCATTCATTAAAATGAGCAGATTAAAACCTTATCACGCTATTATTATAATTAACTGCCAGTTTTCATTCTTATAGCTTCACTTATTAAGATATCACATAAATTAGCTCCTCCAATACCCATGGCAATGAAGGTGCTAAAACATGCCACGTTTTTAACAGGCACTTTATCATTATGGCTTTGTCCATTCCCATGTCCACGAGTGGTACGAAGTCTGTCTGCAATGAATCACGTACTATCCTCGCCCACAGGCATATTTACTTCTCAAAAGGTCCAGTCTTCATCAATAAAAGTAAGAGTTAAAGAAATATGGACTCAGAGACTATGCGCGTAAGATTCAAGGTGATCGTAAATCTCCCGTCGAGGTCATTCACTGTACCTACTTGTGACATACTTTTGTGGTTATTAATACTATTGTGATAGGTTAATTATTGCATTAAGATAACCATTTTGTAAATTTCTTTTATTAATGCTGAAGACTGAAGTAAAAACGGTCAACAGCTCGCCTGGTTATCCGAAACTGTTAGGTCCTCCGATAACTTCTTAAACTATATTATTATATTCATAAAAGGTTAGTACCTATACAAGATGTAAATGTCTAAACCAATTGTGGAAATACTGCCGTTTTAACTAACCCGAAACATCCTGTAACGGACGGGTGGACTGTTTAATGAAAAGATTAATTAAATCGTAAATAATATAATAAAAAGTACAACAATTTGATTCACAACAACGAGAACGAAAATAATCAGAATGAAAAACAACACCTTGATAACGGAACGGAACAGATAAATTTCAAAAATGACATTAATATTGAACTTTTGTAAGAACTTAATAAAAAAAGGTTGCGACTCATAGAAGGAGTCCGCAACAATCCTTTATATAATAAACATTTGTTATTGATCGATAATGTAAGGATTGCAATTACTGTAAATTACAAAAATTAATATTAGACTAATGATAATTATAAACATCGTAATGATTCTAATTCAGTAGCAAACGTTATTCGTGCATGCTGGAATGTATGAACTGGTATGTGAATGATTTCGTCTACTCAGTAATTGGCGATATTTAATATGGTCACAGTTTAAAATAACCACTCATACTTTCATATTTCACAACTTCAACCACCAGGGACAGCTGCAAGTGTGTCCATCACTTAGCGCGCATTAGAAACCGATAAATTAGGTCGGAGTCGCTTAATGAGCTGTGCTTCATTCCGGGACATGTCCCTTAGGACGATATTCCACACCACGCTTGAAAGTTAACTCTGTCCCACTTATATTGTCGCGCATTAACATAAGGCGTTCTGTTCTACGAGCAATTAAACTAGAGCCACCACTTTTATTTTCAAGTAGATACGAGTAGAAATGAGGAATGAAAATTACCTTAATTTTTGTAAGACGAACGATAGCTAAATTGGCAGTACTCATTAGTAAGCAACTGCACCAATATTTTATTTAAAAATATTTTATTTAAAAATCATGCAAGTATTTTCTTGCACGTCTTTCGACTTTCTGTAGTGATTTTGCATGTTTCTGTTAATTACTGTCTATCTATCTAATGAAAGTGCTCGCACTATTTTACATGACCTCTCCCAAGTGGTAAGAAAATTTTACAATAACACCGCAAATCGATATTAATGTAAAAATATGGAAATTATTAAGTATAATCGCAAATGGGAAGTGAATTTAGACTTAATAAAAAATTATGTCGATTAAACGTAAGTACACTTAATATTATATTTAAAATAAAAACAGAAAAATAGGTATATTTCGTAATAAAAAGAAATAATACCTAAGAGAAAAAACGGAACTAAAAGAAGTTACCTATAGCTCTCTGTCCCAAGCGGCGTGGGGCGTGGGCTTTAAATTTAGTTTCTTTTAATACATTCATTATTCATTAGTTACTAAATACAGCCTAATCATAGTAAATGATTAACTATTTGTATGCAATATAATTGTAGTACATCGTCAAAATAATAACCTACAACAATATCCGTTTGACTCGGAATTGTATGTCCCAATGCACGTGGTCATGCAACTGAATGTTCAAACATTATCGTTATCATGCTTGACATTTAGGTCATTTATATTAGAATGAGAAAGTAATGGGCCCACAGTAATTGATAGTGTAGTAATTATTTATTATATTCTATTAAAAATATAAATTACGATCAGTTTCTTTAAAAATTTAATATTATAATTCATGATACTGGTAGTTCATGGGTCAATATACCTATTAAAGATTTATTTTAGAGTTTTTAGTTCAATGATATGTATGGGTGTTTGGTATAATAAATATAATAATAAAATATAATAAAGAAATTATTATTCGCTGTGGGTTGACACGGGTTGACATAAATTTACATAAAAAGAATTACTTAAATTAGACTTAAACACTAGATTTGATTATCTGTGGTACCTACAATTTGATTATCTGTGGTACCTGTGATTGGTACCTGTGGTGATTGGTAATATTGTAAGATTAAGTCAAAAACTCACTGAAGTACAAACTGAAAATTCCTCCTTGATTATGTAATTTTCTTCCGTTTCTTTTATTATTGTTATAATAATAACTAAGAGTTTTATAAACTCTACAAAAAATTCTCCCGACAATGAAATCAGACGTTTCGAAGATGCTTAGCTGTTATTTTTAATTAGTATGCAATCGTACTTTTCATCGTGGTCTTGAATCACGCGATGTTTAAAATGATGTCCAGTAACACTGGTGATTTCACTAAACAGCTTGTAATACTTTCTACGTTCATTTTATTTTTATCTCATAAATACCAATCAAATCAACATTGCATATAACATTACGATTGATGAGGTTGCATCATGGAGGTATTATACAGGGAGACACGCTTGATTCCTTTGTCGAGAATTCGGTAATATTGTACCACAGATAATATAATACTACAGTATTGTACATTGAATCCATTGATTTACGACAAAACGTAGAATCGTATTAAAATTGCATAATCTTTAACAAGTTGAAAAAGTGGGGGTTGATGCCTTCCTTTTGCTGGAGGCTCCTCAGTTTAATCGATGCTCAAATGTTCTAGAGCTGTTTTTCTGTGTGGTAATATACAATTTAATAACTTCTTTAACGAACACTCATTTCATGAGTACCTAAATCTTTGGAGGATTTCCACACAAACCTTTTGAACAGTATTCTAATTTCATATTTATTTTTATTTACAATCGCAATAAGTAGATGTGCAGTTTTTTTTTTGTTGATCAATGTATTTATTTACAAAGTCAAATAATGTAAAAGTGTCGTGTCATCATTGAGGTATTCGCTAACGAGGTGCATGATTAGTCACGTCATTTAATATTATTGTACGAAAATTTGTGGATGTTTTAATAATTGGCAGGAGAATGCATCCTCACCATGAGTACGTCCGTCTGGAAATCGATCAATTGATCCAACAATGACGTATTGTGTTCGTGATGCCATCTGTTGTTGGGGATTGAATCGCTCAATCCGCATAGTAATCGTAGGTTATCCCGCACTCAATTGTACAAATTTCGCCTCTTATTATTAGAAATTGGAACCTATAAACTGGCGCACGCGTCTATGGATGTAATATAGTTATTATCGAATGCCCCACGGTTTTTGACGGCTCTTCGGAATGCTGTGAGTCTATTTATTATTGGAGCAGTAAAATCGGTACAAGGGGAACGATTTATGGTTAACTTTAGTTCACTTTGTAGGGGGAAGTGCGGTGAGCTTGCGAGTTGTCAATCAATGTCTCCTTTGTCACTAATCCGTTAATTTCGTACCATTGATACCTTTGGAATTATATGCGCTGATTCTATCCAACGTCTGTGTCTCTATAACTTTCTTATAATATATTATGTAAATTAACGAGTAGTCCCCAAATTACGGATTAAATATAATTGTACCCTCCACGTAAAGGTAACATGCAAACGAAAGTTGTGTAGGCATCTAATGAGAATTAATTAATTAAACGCGACAGAAATTTTGAATAGAATTATCCTTGTTAACGATACGCATCGTGAGTAGGTACTATATTGTTCCGGGCATTTCTCCCGGTAATTGAATACACAATAAGACAAGGAAATGAGTAAATTGAATGAAACCTGTTTTATAACGCTGTTATCGTTAATTACTCTCTTGAAGTGGCCTCAATTTTCGTTAAGATTGGGTTCCTATCATATTCTAGTTGGCGATGCCTACAATTAATGTGATTTAAGCGCTCCTTTCTTATGTCAACTGCTGACTAATACTAAATGTTTGTCTGTTTATATAAAGACAATCCATAAAGGTTTCCATACCAGCAATTCCATAAAAGGTTTAAAACAATGAATATTCGTTCGTATTGTACCTACTACACCAATACCTTCTCAATGACGTCTGCACTATTTGTCGTAACTTGAAAGACAATTATGATTTTTTTGAAAACTTAATTACTAGGTTAATTAAAATTACAACTAATACAACCTAGTTTTAAAGTTGTATAGAGATAGAGTCAAAAATTTACTCTCGCCAAGGGTACCTACCTACTTAAAAAAGAAACTTAACTTTTGCGGTCGCTTGACATACAATTTTTATAAAATTTAC
Organism: Schoenobius gigantellus; assembly: GCA_963935595.1. Classification (NCBI taxonomy): domain Eukaryota; kingdom Metazoa; phylum Arthropoda; class Insecta; order Lepidoptera; family Crambidae; genus Schoenobius; species Schoenobius gigantellus. Next base: position 14,460,839 of record OZ012558.1, read on the forward strand.
GGTTATCAGTTCATTTAAATTAATCTTCATTTACAATTATATTTATTTGACACCTAACAATAGTTTCTGGTTAAAAGAGATATTACACACATAGACAGGAAATCGGGTTACAATGTAGTAAGGAAATCGGGTTACAATGTAGTACCTATAGTATAAAAGTTAATATAACTTAGAAAGGAAGAGCGTTTAACTTGTTTAGTAACATTGTCCTCAAGGTCAAAGTTCAATAACAAAAAATACGAACATCATTTAGACATAACTCAAAGGCGAATATTAGTGATTTACAAACTAATAACAATAAAATGTTAATTTTAATCATTAACGACTAATTATTCTTTAATTAAAGAAGAAATTGTATAAGTCACCAGTATTTTCTGTTTCAGATAATTAAAGGTTACCTACTGCAGGTAGGATTTATTGTTAATCATTGTGAAATCAAGACTTCAAGACTAATATTATAAAGCTGAAAAGTTTGTTCCATTGTTTGGTTGAGGTTGAACACGCTAATCTTAGATACTGATTCAAATTGCAAAATTATTATTTTTTGGCTAGTACATTTGTCGGGGAAAGATATAGGCTATGACTAATAGGCGCTGAGCATCAATGAAAAATGCTGCAAAAACGGGAAAAATTGTACAACATTATGTTGATATTTTCCGACATTCACGCGAACGAAGTCGCGGGCATAGCTTGTACCCTATAAAATAAACATAATTGCTGCACCTACTGTAAACTCAATATCGAATCTAAATATATACCCAATAAAAAGAAAAAGTAATCGTATGTAGACCGGTTGTTGAGTGACAAAAATCCAAAACGATTTCGCTATATAAAATTAGCGTTATGGTAATGCGCCCGCGCATCGAAAGAGAGAAACAGGCTTTAGTTTTCTCTGCAATCTGGCCGTGTCTACTGATAATCCCTGCTGACCTATAAAAACCATTGCAATACTGCGCCTCACATGTCAAAATAGGTAATTTTTATAATCAGCTCAATACTCTACTATATAGCGCGGTTGAGAAAAAAATACAAATTCATGCAATACTCGTAAGTGCATTCCTTAATGGAAGCGGTGCATAGTTTACGCAACGCATCGTTTTCGCTCGTAAAAGACGATCAGGATTTTATAGTCATTTTTAATGCGATGCACTCCGTAATGTTTACGATTTCATGCATATAGGGTCAAAGTTGTAGTTTTACTATCGATTTGATATTGGGCAATTCCCCGCTTATACAAATAAGCATACGAAATTAAATTGATCGCACTCTTCTACGGCTGTACGATTTGTCATGAATCAGTGAAAATCGATTTTTATGCGTTTCCATTTGAGATTTAAATGTTATGGTGTTATTTATAGTCAATACATTAAACATGTGAACGAAAAAGGAATATCTCTCATTTTAAACTAAGTTGTTTGGTATAGTTTTGCCTACTTTGTCTAAATATTTTAATAACAGTACAAATTAAGTCATTTTTTCACTGCTGTTGGTATTGGGGCGAACAATGTATGGACACAGAGCAATGTCCTATAAGCGTATGCAAAAAAAAACTAAAAGATTCACTTTTGCCACAAAAGAAATTCTAACATTCTGATCTTGTAACGCAAGTCACTGGCACATCACCAGCAAAGCTAATCAAGAAAAAAATCGATGAAAAATTTGATGCCATCTTTATATTGTACCAAGATTGCATGCGATGCGATGCTACAATGTTGGGTTGATATACCAAAAAAAATAGTTAACCCAGTCTGACCAACTTTGAACGAATTTGCATCTTATTAAAGCGGATTTCGAATGATTACAAGTGGTCCACGGGCGGATTGCAGTGCTATTCGATATAATATACTGTAGCAGCTAGATCCCCAGACAAGCGATGTAATCAAGCCTGTGTAGGAAGAAACTCGATATGAATCGCTTCGACAGGCCTTGTGTATTTCATCCGTATTGTGTTGATATTATAATTATGTATATCGCTTAAAAAGGAAATATACGTTCTGGGCTTTGGTTATTTATTCGTCATTTGAAAATCTGGGAGTCACAACAAATTGCGATGATATACACTTTTAAACTTTCGCGTTGCATTTTAAATTACTAAAACTTTTACGGGATTAAAACGCGTTTGGTACCTTATTTTTTTTTTTTTTTAAATAAGGTACCAAATAAGGTACCAATCCCGTAAAAGTTTTAGTAAATTGCGATGACTTAAAAAAACTAGTTGTACCCCCGAACTACGTTTCATCTAAATAGGGCTTGAGGCGAACACTGTTGTTAGTTTTAACTCGTAACTCGTGTTTCAACCCCTTAATAGGTATTTTAATTTGATAAATGACATTTGGACCCGCCAATGGTCAAACATTCGTATCGCAAATGCGCGAACTGTCAAACAAGTCACACGTCGCGTCGTTAAGCCGAAATTAGACGGTTCATTTTTGCTTTTATTTTCGATGCTTCATCGATGAAAGACCGAAAATGAAATGTCTAAATTACATTCATCAGAATGTGCTGTGGCGATGAAAACTTCCGGCTACACAAACGACGCATTCACTGTCATCATCTCATCCTCATCTCATCGCAAAAATGAATCACTTTTGTTGAACCGTCTAATTTCGGCTTTAAGTTTTCTGACATTATCAAATTGTCTGCCTCAATTTTCTTTCCGTAGGAACAGATAGACTTTTGCAAAGATTAGAAAACTTAAAAAAATATATATATGAAATCGGTAAAGACATTCTCAACTAATGGCGTGATCATAGGAAATAAGGATTAATTTTTTGCTGGCGCCACCCACAGTGAGCTTCGAAGTTCGGCAAACAACCACCAAGGGCGAAATGGCGCGATACACTGTGTAGTTTGGCAAACTATTATCTATTCTGTGGTTTGGCAACCCTTGTTTGCTAAGCTTTGACTTTCAGTGTAGTGCCGCCTTAATCACGAAGCAAAAACAACTTTGTTTTTGCTTCGTGGCCTTAATCTAAGCTAATATATAAAATTCTCGTGTTACAGTGTTTGTTATCGAACTCCTCCAAAACAGCTTAACCGATTTTTATGATTTTTTTTGTGTATATTTGGTAGGTTTGAGAATGAGTCGCAGGCTATTCTTTATACTCCTAAGCGATAAGGGAATTTTTTACTCTCCATGCAGAGGGCCTATTACCGATCTCATGGTTTTGCAAATGATATCATATGATATTATATTGCAAAACGAAAAATACGATTTCCGGTCAGATTTTTGATAATTTGTTCGTTATTTAATAACGAAATCATTGAAATTGTGCATAGTGATGATATCATTGGAGATCGGTAATACAAAATACAGCATTCCTGACTTCTTTTTCTCAAATTTATACCATGTCATACGATGAAAGATCCATAATTGGCCTACAGATTTTTTTGACAATTATTATGGCGAAACGTAGATCGCGGGCACAGCTAATATAGTATACGTATAACATTTTTAAATATAATGCCCATATTCAAAATTATGTTAAAGTTGAAAAAAATGTTTTTAATTCATCTTGTTTGTTGATATAAGAAATGGAATAAAATAATAATACCTATTTCATCTTTTTTAATTATGACAGTTGTTTCGAAAAACAATTACTAAATATTTGGTAAATAATTAGTTAACAATATGTAACGTATACAATCACATTTCAGTTTAAAAACGTAAAACATTAAAATCCTTCAACGGTTTTCGAAGTAAACCTTAGCAGTTGTCGACATACTCACAAAGGTGCTACATAAAGCTTAAGTAAATTCTCTCCGAATACGTATTATTAATTTTAAAACAATGAACGGTTATTTCGAAATCGCCCTCATTTTCTCCATTTGTACCACATCAATACTAACCTTATTCAAATCGCTGCACATGTCATTAATGATATTTCTAAAATACGAATTAGAAATCCACAATTCACACAACGAAGACTCTTACGGGGTAACGGCCACAGACAAAAAGCTATCAAATTATTGTTATACTGAGGGTTGCACGCGTATTGATTCGAATAAATCCTTTGTTATCCGGAATATGAATATTTTATGGGTTATCCCATATTTTGTGAACGCGGTCATTGTTTGCCAGCGTGGGGTCCATTCCGGTCATCAGGCTCAATACTCAACAGTGCTGCGCCAGTAACCTCTTGTCTAGTATCAAATTGACCGTTATTAAAATATTAGACGGCTTTGTTACGACAGAAGCAGTACGCCGTACGTAATTGGCCGTCACGAATGGTACTATGAAATCAGATAACGCTCCCTCTGAATCAAATCAAATGTGACTTATTTTGTAATAATGGGCTTCTAAGTTGGCGAAGTTGCGTCGCGGATAGGATTGGAAGCGAATAAGGCTGAGTGTAGAATAAGGTTCTGCGGTTAAATTGTATCTGTTTCTAACTCGACTGAGGGCAAAACTATTTACAAGTTTTGTCCTACTGTCGTTCAAAATTGTTGCGAGAATTAAACCGTAACAGATTGCACTTTTTTTGTCAACTTGTAATATTCTGATTCGCAGTTAGCTTGTGAGAAGGTCAAAATGTGACTTATTTTGTAATAATGGGCTTCTAAGTTGGCGAAGTTGCGTCGCGGATAGGATTGGAAGCGAATAAGGCTGAGTGTAGAATAAGGTTCTGCGGTTAAATTGTATCTGTTTCTAACTCGACTGAGGGCAAAACTATTTGCAAGTTTTGTCCTACTGTCGTTCAAAATTGTTGCGAGAATTAAACCGTAATAGATTGCACTTTTTTTTGTCAACTTGTAATATTCTGATTCGCAGTAAGCGTGTGAGAAGGTCATAAGTGCTGTATTTATTTGTTTAACTTATTCCTTCGTTGTAAGGATTGTTGTGATAATAATGATTATTATGTAATATTATCGAGCTTCGTATTTAAACAAGAATTCTGGAAGGATTTTTCCATAGAAAACAAAGTTGATTTCGATAGTATTCTTTATTACATCTGTGACTATACTGCAACTAATACATTCAGGCACAAGTCAGGCACATATTACAAAGGCACAAAGACTTAGGTGTTTAATAAAATAATAATGACTAATATTTTAAAAAAATAAGTATTAAAAGTAAATCTACTGATATTTAGGATATAACAAAAACAGTACAACAACATAGAAATCATTCAGTTAGTTTTTATTAACATCTTTTACATTTGTATTAATGTAGCAACGTGTATTTTTTGCAATGTTATCAAGAAATCATAACAAAAAACCGGATTGCGTAAAAAATGACAGCACAGATGCCACTGTAATCATTGCACCTAGCTGTAACTCCGACGATTCAAAATTACGATAAATCGGAATACCTTTTGCTTACGGTACCGTTTTAACGGTAGATAATCGGGTTGCGATAAATCGATACAAAAAATTCTCCGAGTCCGATTCGGCTCAAGTTAATCGGAAATAATCGGCTTGCGTCCGAACAAAAGTTTGCTTAGACTAATCGCGAGCGCGGTTTACGATTAGTTTATGGGTGGATAAATTCGATTCTGTCGTTTTATGACTCGCCTCGCTTTATTTATGGCTAACCGCATGTCAATAGATTCAGAAATTGAAAGCTGGCTTTGTACACTTGTATTTGTTATTTATGTATTGGACTGTGTGTGTGGTATCTATCTTGATAGGGTTTAAGGTAATAAGTACAGTTCCTATGTTTATGATTACGTAAATTGGTGTTAAAATAAATACTTGTATTTGGGACAGCACCTACAGGTACCAACTGCCTTTAGGTATATTTGACGGAGAATGGTTTAGTGTTTTACTCAAATAGCTGGAGGAAATCTCTGTTACAGATATGGACTGTTTTGTTAAACATTATTAATTTTCATAAGTGTTATATAAGTTGCGTCCACTATAACTATATTTTTAGTATATTTCTTTCAAAGAAAAAATTTCGTTTCGGGTGGGAATCGAACCCGCCGCGTCTCCAACATAACATGTTGAAACATACGGAATAGCGTATTGACCACTAAATCACCTCTTAGTACCAGCCCCGACGAAACTTTAACTGTATTGATCTCTAGTGTACTTTGTTAAGCCATAGTAGATTTAATTCACTGTAACACTGTAACTATTCATCGACATTCTATTTCATGTATCCTGTAAAAATCTTTACGGATTTCGTGAAAATTGTTTAGGAATTTAAAGCAAACTTGCACATTTAATTTTTCTTTATTGATTCATTTTTGATTAGACACGGTTAGCGCAGAGGTCGAGTGAATGCCTACTGCGCAACGGGTCACGGGTTCGATTCCTGTTGGCAACACCAACAAGATGTATTTTTTAATATTAATTTTTAGTGTTGGCAACTCGCTCTCTTCCATTGTGGCGGCGATCAGATACTGTGTGCTCTCGAACAATTATAACGATTTTAATTTATTTACGTCATTTTTCTGCCTCCTTCTACCACCACGACCTCAACAATTCCCGTACGGGACAAATATTTTCTATGGCCTATACAGAAATTTATTCCGGTCTGGGCGTATGTGCATGTGATATTCTATGTTTGTAACTGCACCTACGACACAGGAGAAAATCCTAGTGTGGGTTGACGTTTTTTGTTAAAAAAATTAAATTTATCTAGCACGTTTAATATTTCACTCGTGATATAGAAATCATTCGCTTGTCTTCTACACTATCTACTCTATTATTACAAAGAGGAAAGATTTGTATGTGTGTAACGAATAAACTCAAAAACTACTGGACCGATTTCAAAAATACTTTAAGTATAATGCTACATTATTCCTGATTAACATAGGCTACAACATTATTTTTTCCTACACGGGAAAATATAAAATTCCCACGGGAAAACAAAAACAACGCGGGCGAAGCTACGTAAAGTAAAGCTAGTTCCAAATAAAATATGAGCTTGTCACATCCAAGGTGGTCCCAATGACCTTGCGTCGATCGTCCCGCACTGATTACATAGGAGTGAGTGAGTGAGAGTGAGGGGAATATTTAAGCAAACCTTTACGCGTAAGATGAATTATTTCAATTAAAAGTTAATAAAGGCGAATAAGAAAAATCTAAAAAGACCATCAGCTAGAATATTGTTCACTTTATTTATTGAAATCGAAAGTATATGATTTAACCTAATATTTACGACGCGATTAGGTTTAAAGTTTTAAAATCGAGGCATGTTTGGGTCACATTTTAACCAAGTTTTAATTAATTTATCAAAAAATTAAAAAGACCGTCCTCTAAATAATGCGTTGAATAATAACATATCTTTAAAAAAAAAATGTTTATTGAATATTTATAAAGAGAACCGGTTTTTTCTGCAGTGATTTTTTACGATTGACCTTGATACTATGCGCCTTAATGAGATTCGGCAGCACATTGAGTGTGGTCAGGTCAAAGTACCCTGAATGAAATGGGCAGAAGTGACAGCAAGCAGACTATTGGACTGTGTCGAATCGACCAAATATCGAAAGTTGAACAAAAACATTTTGCGGTGTGTGCACTGTGCATTGACAAACGCCATTGTGGCATAAGAACATCAGTGGTCCAAATATTGCAAATATCGAAATGATTAATACTTACCAAGTGTAATAATAATACAACCTCTTTTGAATCCAGTTTACCTTACGATTGATTTTCTCTTTTTGTTTCATTATAAAAATGTAAGAGAAATAAGCTGCTCGTTTAGTACTATGATTGAATAGACAACACCAATTCCAAATTTATACAACAAAAAGACCGCTAACTAATTTATTGGTACTAAACAAAAATTAGTTCGCTTCAAATATATATAGATAGATACAAATTTTATTGACTAAAATATATTTAATAGTGCGCAGGTGGATTCTTAATTGCTACACTAGTGTGTAGCGTTCTTTAAAAAACTCTGTTCAGAAACTCCAAATTCGAACATTGGACATCAAAGAATTGACGATGTACTAATGCTTCGAAATTAGAAGTGTTTCTTATTAAAAGAAAAAATATGTGTCCGATATTTTTTTTATATATCTAACGGACAAGATTTTTTTTTATTTTTCATACCCTGTCATTTTTCCCATTGTATAGTTTTAGTCTAAATTTAGTTACGATTAGTAAACTCAATATATTACTTTCTGTGAATTTTACATATAAAACACTTCAGATTTTAAAAATTAACTGAGTGTTAGTATAATTTGAATAACAACTTCTCTCGCTAACTTCATGCTAGACTCATTACTTCACGAAAATGCTATTTATAGGTTATACAATTCATCATTGTAAAACAAGTCTTGCGAAGTCGACTGGATATTAGCTAAATGTCTCCCATTTGTTCGGCGGTCAGCCATAATGCTTGGAGCAGAGTGTATTCCATCAAACATCGACCCTCCCACCTGACCACGTGACCCGGGAAGCCACTGGCATGTATCTTGTGTTGACCATGCTTTGTTAATTTGTGCGGAAATTAAAAATTAAGTATAACTCGTTTTTTCCGTTTCTGCCATACATTATGCCGGCGTCATACTGAGCTCCGAAGTTAGCAATTTAGCGCTCAAACGCGAGTGAAAACAAGACAACGCAATAACGCCGTCTCACCTTTTCTCAGACTTGAACACGTGTAGAGTCAATTTTGAAAGCTGTGTGACGCCGGCATTATACTTGTTATCTAACTAGCAGATACTTTGTGGGGGTTTCTAAATATGACTCAAAATTTATCGCGATTTCTTTCGATTCGACCGTCATTGCGATGTCGATAAAATACTCTGTGACCACTGTCTCTATGAACCTGTGATGGGTGGACATTGTGCCTATCGAAATTGAAAGTTATGGTGATTGATTTTGAGCTATAAAAGAAAGTGACAAATTCTAACACATCTACAAAAAAACTTGTTATTACACAGCTAAGAAGACAAAAATAAACATGTTTACAAAACTACAGCCTGAAACGTATTTTGCTCGCTCTCCAATCTCTCCATTTCTGTTCGGCGGTACTAAATACAGCTAAGGAAACAATGACGCTAATTAAACTGCAGACTATTGTATTCGCAGTCAAATTCTCCGCGCAGCCAAAGTCTAATTACTTAATCCAGCTAACAAACTAAGACTTGAATGCAATAAAGGATTATCGTTATATGCAGTACATCTATTTTTTCCATTTCTTAAGAGAGTAAAATATTTGACAAAAAAGTAGTGACCTCAAAAGTAGTGTTAATTTTGAGCCTCCTTTTTGTTACTAATTTAAGCAACCATAGAATAGAACATGTTCTTTAGGCTTAATTATTCATTCGTTTTTTATTTAATGAATAATAAAACATATTTTTTTTACTATTATTCTATAATTTAACATAACTTTTTACTACCACCTTTTTTAAACTTACAACTACTCTTAACTTGACCTAAAATTGCGCTTCTATTTTGCATGTTGCTATAACTTTATATTAATTATGTTGTAGTAGTGGGTACACAAAAAAGCTAAATAAAAATAATAGGATGTATCATACATGTGATAAGTGTGTATGATACATCATATTTGTTGTTTGTTTTTTAGCATTTTTTGTGCTTATTAGAATTTTAGAAGATCCTAGCATTCTAACAATCCTTGTTGTCACCCTAGCTGTGGGATACGGCGTGGGCTCGCCGCATCACCATACACAGCGCGACTTTACGGCCACAATAAGTTTTGGGAAGTTACACGGCTTTTACTTCCGAAGTAGCGAGTCGAAATGTAAGCGCTTCGTATAATTTGTTCGATTCAATGGATGTGCAACCGTGTCGTTGTTACGCGCAATCAAATCACGATTATTGTAGCGGAGAACTCGGTAGACGCACATACAACTGTTTATTTCATTGTGCAGGTATTGCGTAATAAAAATCAGGAGATAGCTTTTTCATTCTTTTAAATCTATACTAATATTATAAAGCTGAAGAGTATGTTTGTTTGTTTGAACGCGCTAATCTCAGGAACTACTGGTTCGAATTGAAAAATTATTTTTGTGTTGGATAGGCCATTTATCGAGGAAGGCTTTAGGCTATATGACATCACGATATTGTTATCTATACTTACTTACTAATATTATAAAGCTGAAGAGTTTGTTTGTTTGAACGCGCTAATTCCAGGAACTATTGGTTTGAATTGAAAAATGCTTATTGTGTTCGATAGTCCATTTATTGAGGAAGGCTTTAGGCTATATAACGTCACGATATTGTTATTTTTGGACATCCACGCCAACGAAGTCGCGGGCACAGCTAGTGACAGATAAACAAGCACACATCTCACACTTATGTACATAGTTTGTAAATGTAGTGTTATATCCAAATGAAAAATATTTCAGTTCCACCTCGGCCTTATCATCACTTACTATTAGGTGAGATGAAGGCCAAGAGCTTTAAATAAAAAAAAACTTGAGCTCTTTGTTTCATTCCGAAATTGATGAACAGTAAATCATTTGCGGATTCGCGTGGATCATCTGGATGTAATATACATAACATTATAAATAAATTCCGTTTTGTGATTGAAAGAAAAGTCGGCTAAGTGCGAGTTGGACTCGCCGGTTCCGTATACATTTATAGGTTCCTGTAGCAACTAGTAAATATTTACGGTTTTCAGATTTTTTCCTTAAGACACTTAAACACATCGCTTCTTGACAAATTTCATGATTCTAGGTCAACTAAAGAGAACTAAACTAGGGGATTTAACTAGTAGAAGTTTGATTCCCTTGTAAAATCACATAATACGCGAAAATGTGCGACATAAACGATCTATATTTATTGTGCGTTGATGTTGTGAAAAAATAACAAACTTGTATTTGATTTTTTCACAGCTGAGAGACCGTAGACTCGATATTTGAATTTTACATCTTTACGCGTTCCTGACAAAAGGGGTCTCGCAAAACTGACGGCCGTTGGAGCGAAGAGGTCCTCGAGTGGCAGCCGCGTATCGGGAAACGCAGCGTTGGTGGCCCCCCACAAAGTGGACTGACGATCTGGTGAAGGTCGCAGGTAGCCGCTGGAGGCACAGGACCGATCGCCTTTGAGATCCCTGGGGGAGGCATAATACGCCCAACGGTGGGCGTCTCTAAACTGAAATGATGATAGGAATTTATAAAGCTTCCACAGAACCCTAAGTGTGCTAGTCCAACACTCACTTAGCCGCTTTTTGTAAACTTATTCTAAATAAACAATTATGGTAAGGCTCCTGAACTGGATTTGAGTGGCACGGTGGTGGGTGGTATCTTTTCATTACAGAGAAATGTATCAATCATCATCACAGCTCATAAACGTCCCCACCGAAGGGCTCGAGCCTACCCTATGTTAGGGTGATTAGGCCTTAATCAACCACGCTGGCCCAGAGCAGATTAGTCGACAATATACCAATTTTCATCCTTAAATGTGGATAAGCTTAGCAATCATTTTGTCTTTGTCATTTATTTGAAACTAGCTGTGCCCGCCGACTTCGTCCGCGTGTAATAGTAACGGCTGGACCGATCTTGATAAAAAGCCTATGTTATACCTTATACAAGGTTATTTTTTAATTATGACAAAAATTTTGTGTCTTTGTTCAGACAAGCAAACTGAACAACTTTCACTATGGCACCAATTTTGAAATCGCAAAAAAAAATTAGCTGTTCCATACATTTAGGTTCAGTGAATGTTGAACATTTGTATGGAACAGCTGATTTTTTTTTGCGATTTCGAAGTTGATCCCATAGTGAAAGTTGTTCAGTTTGCTTGTCTGAACAAGCACACAAAATGTCTGTCATAACTAAAAAATAAACTTGTATAATTAGCTATCTATTAGTGAAAGTCACGTCAAAATCGGTCCAGCCGTTCCGGAGATTAGAGGGAACAAACAGACAAACAGACAAAAAAAAATATTGTGTTTTCGTTATTGGTACCCGATATACATTCATATCCATTTAGTAAAAACTTGTTATTTTAACATTACAAACAGACACTTCAATTTTATTTATTTGTATAGAGTATAGATTGATAGAGATAGAACCACAAAGTAACTTGTGTTGTGCCAGAGGGATCTGGTGAAGTATGTTCGTCATTTCTGAAATAAAGATTAGTAATTAGTAGTAAAATAAATTGTATGTTGTTGTAAAGCGCTTATTATAAATTAGCGTTGCGCTCTAATTGATAACAGAATAGTGCGTGTAGTAGCCTGCGACGCGCGACGTTTCATAAAATGACCGGTAATCGTCAGGCGTTTATCAAAATAATCACTAGCTGTGACTGTTACGAGCCAGATAATTTACTGTGCTCGTTTATTATAACGTTATTTAATTAATAGAACGACAGTTTTAACATCTAAAGGCAGAGTTGAGATTTTATACTTGTATTAATAACCAACATTAACGGTATTTTTTGACATCAGATTTGTTTCGAATGGCAGAAAGTGCGAATTTGATTATTTTGCATTAATATTTATTTACTATGGCTATTTAAAAAAATCAGTAACATCGATATATTAGTCAGGAGTTTGTCCTTGCATGTATGTTATGTTTTATACTAGGTACTTTAACTAAATATAATGTCTTTGTTTGTAACTGCATTAGTAGTCCTTCTTGTTCCTACCAAGACTATAAAAAAAAGTCTGCGATTTCTACTATATTATGAAGACAACCCTGCTTTACTCGCTTGATTTGACCGCTAGTCAAATCGAGCCAATAAAGCAGGGTGAACAAAAATACATGATTCCATAGATTAATTGTGACAAAACTAGTAAGAAAATAACGTCTTTTACCATACTTCAATTGACGGATCGAGTTTTCTCATTCTCATTTGAAATGCATAGATAGTATATTTGCTTTGTTTTTTTTTCTAAGACCGCCTGTCTAGTTACAACCATTATTACATAGGCATGTTACCTCAACATCAAAGATAAGAGTTTCGTTGCGTTCCGGCATAGATAGGACAGCCAATTCCTGTGTAAACCAGCTCCAACAAATATTCTTATTTAATAGCCAGTTACGAACTGTGAAAAAAACGTTAATTGCTAATTATCAAACAGTTATGAAAATGGACCATATAGTCGTGGGGTTAGTTTACTTATTGCATTTGTAAAATACCTCGTCCTTGTAGATTATTTTTTTATTTTTCTATTCTGTATCTCCTGTTTGAGCTTTGTTTGATTTTGAGTTTGAGTATGACGGCGCATTGGCGCGTGCACTCAGCTAACGATTGCAAAGGTTAAGCAACGTTGGCCGTGGCCAGTCCTATGATGGGTGATCAAAATATAAAACATCTCAAGCTCCTCCATGCTTCGGAAGGCACGTTAAAGAGTGGATCCTGCGTTTGATCTTGCCCCGGTCGTGTCGGCTCACCATCCCATCGGACTAGGCCAGTGAAGGAACAGAGAATGCACTTGCGTTTGCGAAGTCACTTGTGCACTACAATATCTCCTGCGCAGATGGCTAGTCTCTGTTGAGACTGGCCGCTGTGACCGAACATCGGTTAGGAGGACATTATTATTTCCTGCTTATGATCCTCCTCGTTTGATCACGAAACCAAAGAACAAAGTTACGTTAAAAAGTTTGCCAAGAAAAAAAAATTGTCAACAGGGTTGAATACTGCGCAACTTTCACTATGGGATAAACCTTGATATCGCGAAAAAAATATCAGCTGCTCCATACATCTAGGTTCAGTGTATGTTGAACATTTGTATGGAATAGCTGGTTTTTTTGCAATTTAAGATTGGTCCCATAGTAAAAGTTGTTTAGTTTGCTTGTCTGAACAAGCACACAAAATTTGGCACCTGCTTTTAAAGTAACCCTCTATAGTTAATTCAATTATCCAAAACGGTCGTGTCATAAATGTATATACAGAATTTAGATACCACCCTTTTAACATAATATAATGAGATAAGCACAATGTGCCTCTACTATTGCCGTTGTTAGTGGGGCACGTGGGTGCATAATGGCGATGTCAAGCCGATATTTTCAGAGGGAATTGCGTAAACACCGACTACCTATATTGAAATACTTGAAACGAGAAATGTTTATTTTGTAATGGCGCGCTCTCTCAGATTTACTATTTGAATGCGTCACACATAACTTCAATTATTCAAAAGTGGAACAATAGTTATCGTTATTTGAATGCCAGGCTACTCGAGAGTTTGTCTTCCTACTAGTTTTTGTGTTGCTTGATGTTGGGTTGGAAGAATTTCGGAACAACACCTTACTGGACCTAAGATGGATTCAAGTCTTTGTTTAGATATTCTAACCTACTCTCTGTCCAACCTGTCCATTGGTGCTCCGTACTATCGCGCACTTGTCAGCATCACAGATTAGATAATAGTACTACCTACTTACAAAAGCAAAGACATTTTAACTAACTAAACTGTGAGCATCCAAGCAGAATCACACCTTAACGCCACGCGTTAGCGTATGTTATGTTACTCGTATTAGGCCTCGTTTACAGAGACGCGGGGCATCGCGCGGCGCGGCCCGCACAGAATTCAAACATATGGCGTTGTAGGAGTGCGTTTACGGAGAAGCGATTTTACACGCCTTTGCTTGAAATTGCGCGTTTTTTACGGCTGAGCCCGCGGATGGCACCGTCGCGTCTCACGCGGCGTTTATCGCGGCGGCGCACGCAGCGACAATTCTCAATGAAGCGATGCCCGCATGCGCGGCAGCGATGCCCGCCGCGTGCTTCGCTACACGCTTGAGGATTCGCCGCGGGCTCCGCCACGCTTCCCGTCTGGCATCTCTATGAACAACATCGTATATTGCCATATGTTTGTGTTTACGCGTGCGATTATGAGTGCCGCTTCACGCGCCGCCCCACCGTAAACAGAAAAAACATCTGACGCGCCGGCCGAGACGCCACGCCACACGCGTCGCGCGACGCCCTGCGTCTCCGTAAACGAGGCCTGAGTTATTCTGAAGCCACTACCGCCAGTAGCGTCGCTGAGATCAAGCGATAGGGTTGTCGCTGATGGTAACAATAAAGCGCGCGCAGGAAAACGCGTGAAACGTTGCAATACACTGTGAGTATGCATCAATGCGCTACTTTCCTGATTTAGAACAATTTCGATTTCACTTGATAGAAAAAAAACCAAAGATCACTCTGTTCAATATTTTTAAGCAGCTGTGAATCCAGAAAAAACAATAAAAATGATATAATAAAGTTTTGCCAATAGGCGTGTATTTTTATTCTCTAGAAAATTATTTTGTATCCGTGTTTTCCAATTATCGATTAAAAAACATGCTACATCGAAAATAAATCAAACAAAGGGAGGCGTGGTCTATACGTAAACGCGGGGCGCCCGCGCCCCCCGTGGTCAATTAGCTAGTCTTTATATCTATGTCATCAAAGATATCAAAGTGCTGCGCCCGCATGCAATCAGTTCGTTTAGAAATTATCGACGTAAGCGACAGAATACAAATTATTTTATTAAAAAAACTTACATGATTCGAAAAAAATGTTTTTGTATGATTATTAATACTGATGATGTTTAATGATTGCCTAATATCGTTTACGAGTAATCCTGAATATTCTTATTTTAAGAGGTAATTTAAAAAATAAAATGTATCGACGCAAAATCTTTATATCGTGTTTCCGGTTTTTGTCGTGTCTAGCAAAAGATATAAAGAAACACATATTTGATTTTCAGATCTGTAAGATCTCTCAGTGACCTATGACATTACATTAAAAATAACCAATATTTTCGTAGTAGCGCCTTAATCCCAACAGCGCGGCAACCCCGCTGCTTTTGCACTCTCAGTATACGCGTAATGGTATGTAATTATCTTGTACCTAAGCGCATAGTTGCGGAGCCCTGTCAGCGTGCCGAATGACGGTCCAAATCCCCCCTTCCTGGGAGAGGCACAGGAGTAGACTTATTGTAAGACTGAGTTGGCAAAATCCATTTTTACTTGTCACAAAAAATAGACAAGAGGCACGAACACTTTTATGTGCGACGTATTAAAAATATTGAATGCGCATTTTAATTTTTTTACACAATGCAAAACTTCCGACGATATATTGATATGAAATGTCGCATTACGTCATACGTAGATAAATTTTCTATTAACTTGTGAGGTGGCGAGTCGCCAGCGCCACTCCTTAACTTTAAATCGCTTTATCTCAGTAATTATTCCGACAAAATAAAATATTCGTGTCTGATTTTGTTTTATTATGTGCAGTAAGCTCCCATTCAAGCTTTACATATATATACGTACAGTAAGCTTCCATCCCATTCATGCACTACGAAATCCGCCACTATTACGAGCGACATAAGAACGGTCCAAAAGTCAAACAGTATAGGTGCAAACAAACTGGGCTTATGTGATGCCACGTATGTGATGCTACGTCCATCAGAAGACATCGGTCTTAATAGAAAATGTATGAAAAATCATTATTTAGAACTACATTTAGCTTACGTGACGTCGTCGTTAACGCGACCAATCACATAACGTGGCGTGGCGTCACATAAGCCCAGTTTGTTTGCACCTTATAACTTGACAAGGTGTACCTAACTGACGGCATAATTATATTTCGATTGTTCATACTTAGTTCGCACTCCGCACCCATACCGCTAGTTAATGATGAAACAAAATGACATTGTATACAAACGGTCTATTATACTTATACAAATAGGTATCCCACCAGCTCACCCGGTAAATTTTGTATCCTCCTGTCACATACAATCGCGATGTGTATCGTCATTTTCTATACAAAATTATCATTATTACTTTATTTTATTTTGTAACAGTTCTTTAGGATTTTCTCTGTTCTTTTTTTTCTTAAACCAAAAATAGCCTTTTTTGAGTTTTAGTAAGACTAACGAATGGCGATGAATTTTTATACGACTATGTATAATATATGTGACGATAAAGTGTGAAAAAAAGTAGAGACAACTTTTTTTTTCATTTGACTTGTATTTGCACACATCTAAATAATGGTTGGAGTGTGTGTACATACAAGGATTAAATAATTTAGTTAATTAGATTCTAAGTTGAAAATATTTATGTTTTTTGACGTCAATAAATGCCTGTAAATGTCTATATTGAATAAAGATTTTTGAGTTTGAGTTTTTGAGTGTGGTATATATGAACGGAAGCTCGAGTGTTTAGTTTTCAGCAACATATTCTGTGTGAAGACCTTTTCGGTAATAGGTACATAATTAGTTTTTTTCAGATGAAGCTAGAGGACATAATTGCTATTCTAATAGGTTAATTTAATAGTTTAAATTAAAATTAAGGTTTATTTGGATGACTTAGATCGTGAAATTAATATTTTAAATTGCTTAGTAAACAAACATGCGCTTAAAGCCGAATATTCTGCAGCACACTAAGGCAAGTCCTATTGTCACACCCCGGACACTCCATACAACTGTCGCAAATCAATTACCTATTACTACTACTTAAACAATTGACGTTCGTACACGCGCAAATGTGTGCGTGGAATCTAGTAGGGCTGAGTGCGCGGTTATCAATTGAAATGACGCGGGACGTGCAGCGACTGCCTTCTCTTTCACCCGCATAGCGCTGTCTCTGTTATCGCCCAGCGCTCGCGTCTACTCGCCCGAACGATCGTGCGCGCCCTTGTTTATGTGTCAGTGATGTCTACAACGAAGTGCGAGGAGGGGTGAGGTATTTGAAATGAGTGCGGGGAGGTGAGTGGCCGTTCTGTATGAAGTACTATTATATATTCTGTGCTATTGTCTAAGTAAAACACTCCTTGACGCCTTTGCAAACGCACACAATGCATTGCACGGATCACTGAATAGATTTCCTATATGCAGCCACCTGATAAAATCAGTCGAGTATTTTAAACATGGCTCTGAGCATTGTAATACGATAAAGGTATCATAGAACGAAGTGGGAAAATTGACAATAGTTGAATTCAATTTATATCTTTATAATGATCCGATCGGCTTAAAAAATAATATTTTATATTAGGCTATCTGGATTGTTGCATGGATATGAACCAATTATGGAGTAACAGTTTACGCGATTGCGGACAGTAACACATATTTTATGAATTTTCGAATCTTTGAAACAGGCTTATAGTTGACATAAGACCAGATTTTGCTTTGTATTTTTTTACTACTTAGCTTTAAAATCAAAAGACATCAACTTACCTATTATAGATGAAAGTGTCGTGACATTGAACTCTCTAAAAATAAACAGTAATTATAACTTTTGGTTTCAACTGATCGAGAAGCAATCGTTTTCGCTGGAAGGAAACAATTCCTTCGCGGTACATTAGCCTCGCTCATAAAACACGATGTTTTTAAAGTACAAAACAAGTGATTAGTTACGGACGTTGAGTTAAGCGGTTTTACGTTTTCACAGCTAAGCTTGTGCACTGATCGATATTTTCATATGTGACATAATTATAAACAAATCGATTCATGAATGTACTAGGCAAACGATAAGCAATGATGCAAAGTTAACAAAATTGCGTGTTTTCAAACCTAAATAGCCATTATTGGTAAGCTTTGATGAAATCTAAATTATATCTGGTTTTCTGAATGTTGATACAAATAGTCTGATCCTAATAATGATAAGAAAATACCTGTCTGTGGTAAGGCTAAATACAAAACAAGATTTTTTCGTGAGAAAAAGTAGATAAGACACCACATTTTCAAATACTTTACCAATATGGCGAAGAAGAGTTATGTTTGTCTGTTAATCACATTAGTGGATTGCCTAAATCTTAAAATATACATTTAACAGAAGGATAGAATCTTGTTTCACGTCCTTTTCGAGTAGGCTGGAAAACAAATCACTTTGAAATCTTCCGATGTTAATAAAGCTAAACGGTAGCCAAAATAAGAGTTTACTAATGACGCAATAACTCACAAATCAAATCGGGAAGTGGGCACACTAGATCTGTTTCTGATGACGTCTCCTATTTGGGCACGACCAATTAGACTACCAACATAACCAATGCCTAATGTCTATGACTATGTTTGGCCTGATGCTATAATTTGAACCGGTTTGCCGGCGCCTAAGGACGCAGCTTACTCGTGATCCAAATGAAATTTACATATAATTGGTGCTTTGCATCAATTATTGTAATCCTACACGCTCGTAAGTAGAATAGTTTTCAAATGAGATTAAAAATTTTATCATGTGATTGTTAGAGCTAAGAAATCAAGGGCAGTTTAATATTTAACTATTTATAGCTATTATTATGACTATTTTACTCGGAAGTATTTACCTTTGTTATTTGTACTTAAATTTTATTCAAATACAGCCATTTACGGCATTTAATTTTTCGGAATTAAAATAAAACTATTAAAGGCACAAGACTCACGTGTTGCATGTATTTTTATACTGTTCTAATTCGTAAAAGCCTAGCATACCTAGTCATTTAAGACTTTCTTAGCGACCTGACTAAATTAGACAGAGGAAGTCATTACTGTGAATATTTTATGTCAGTACCTTGGATGTAGGAGCTCGTAGAAGTATTCTTTCAAACCTAAATTCGGCATTTTTTAGGCGTTTGTTGATTTTGTAGTGCTTTTTCTTGCTAAATTGTAGAAATATAGGGAAATCCTAAAGTTGAAAGAAAAAAACAAACTTATTCCTTTAGTCCGATACAAAATGAAAAGCTATATTCTGGTAGGTACATAACTATAATTCACTTATGTATAATGTTACTGAAGTAAACAAAATCCCTGTAAAATCAATGCAAAGCACTTAACTAAATCTTTAATTGATACAAGCCAAGGGCAGGATGGTTCAGGTTTGTTTGATCAATCTCGGTAGGTAAAAATCAGGTACAAATTGGGTACAAAACTATAAAATTGAGGGGCAATAAAGTACACCAACAAATAGTTATAGGTTTCTTTTTTTTTTAATTAGTAGCTTTCCCTGGAGCGGTTGTTAGTAGATCGTACCTTCTATGCTAAGTCTCTGCGATCACGGGTCAGAGATATAATATTCCAGTTTCTTAGATTATTCTCTGTTTCTAATATTACTTGTGTAATTCCACAGAATTCCTCCTTGATACTAGGTTATTTTGTTATGGTTTCTAGCTGTAAGGTCAAGCAGCGGAGCCCTACGGCCTCCGGTAACTGCCCTGGAGATTCATAGCACAGTGTTAGGTTAAAAAATATAATTAAATATGCCTAGGATCTTAGGGTCAGTGGGTCTAACACTGAGTTCTGAAGGAATCCCAGTCAATACATTTGAATTTCATGTAATAAACATTGCAAGTTAATTCCAAACATAATTTTCAATGAATTGTCAAAGTTTCTTATTGGTTAGTTAATAAAAAGGACATATGGAGGGGAGAGCACCTATTTTGTGTATAATTACTGCTATTAATAAAAAGAAAACAGCTTAATTTGTGAGTTATTTGCCAAAGTATGATGTGAAACTCAATATAGTGAAAATCTAGAATTTAACATGAAATTCACAAGTGTTACTCAATATATGCATTAATCCCACTAAAATGCCGCTTACTATCAGGTTTTTTTAATGAAATAGGGGATGAAAAAGGCGAATTTTGGAAATGTAATATGTTTGATTTAATAATCAATATACCCACTAATAAAAATAAAATTAACAAAATCTGTTTTAAATCATGAAATATAATAAGTTAATTAGATACCTTAGTGTGGGCGGAGTATTATCTATTGATATAATTTATTTATCCAACTAATTCAATGAATCGCGCGCCGGCGATTAAAAATATGATTTTCCTGAGCTTTTGCTCGCCAAACTGAAAACGAAAATAACTGACTTTTGAAGTCTCACTGTAGCTTTTCAAATTAAATTCACACGGGAAACGGGAGAAATACCTATGGATTTTATTCGCAGAAATGAATTTAAATACTTTATGATCTTCGAATCAATAACAAATTTCTTCGGTCGATGTCTCACAGACTAACCAGTTCGGAGATCATAACATAGACGAAAGACGCGTTCAAAGACTAGGGTGAAAAATGGGCGCGTTCTATTTACGCACATACTAGAATCGAGGTCCGTTCACCGAATGTTAAGCGTCGTATTGGCGACGGAACCTTCCCTAAAACCAAATTCATTTCACAACATGTGTGTCATGATGTGTCAAGTCAACATACGGATCTTTCGAAATTCTACAATATACAATAAGTATTTCCAGCCAAAGTTATAAGTTTGGTTGGAAAACAAAACGTAATGTAAATTAACCATAAACAAACTGTGAATGCTTTCCGAATTCTATTCGACGAAACCATAATTATATGATCTGTAGCTTTAAGTGTACTTTATTATGATATGTCTCAAAAAATGATCAAAACAAACGGTCTAAATGTCAAATTCCGAATTTTGAGAAAATCAACCCACCTAAAGGGGAGCACGGGATTTTGGGCGAAAAAAAACTATCTTTGTAAATAAGGCCAGGATAAACGCGAGATTTATTTTGTTTATGCCAAAATCGAATAATGACCAAAGATAATTGCAAATGTCAATGACGTGACGTGAAACGACGTTGACGTTGACACTTGACATTGACATTGTGAAATTCATTGACAAAGTTATTGTAATTACGATTTTAGTTGTGAAATTTGTGTTAAAACTACAGTGAAAACAAAGTGTTTTTGCAAAATTAGTGTTTTATGAAATTTTAAGAAAAAACGGTGTTACAATTTATATTTGCAAATAAGATTCCTTTCACCTGAACCATAGTCCTACCTAAGCTTTAAATTATAATTAAAGTTAAGTTGGGTTTACATATACTTTTGGCTAAAAGTCTGTAAAAATAAAAATTTTAACAATCCTAAGTAAGAAATTTGATGAAGTAGGGAGACATCTCGTTTGAGAAGAGACTGCCCAGTAGTGGGAACTACATAGGTTGAAGTGGAGGTAATCTATTTCAGATACTTCACCTGAATTTCATTAATATATAAATATAGTTTTCAGTTTGCTATGATAGGTAATCAAGACTCTCAGTCTACATCGACAATCCGCTAGTGGTTAAAGTTTAAAACGACTTCACCAATGATAACGACATTTGTAGGAAATTGAACTTGCCAAAGTTCCTTGATTGAAACCAAATCCAATTCATTTAAATTGGCCATTTTCACCAGAACTTGTAGTTCCTATCTAGAGACCTAGTGATAAGCATTTTGATTTAGATTCAAATGATTTTGTGACTATTTTATGTACTGTGGGGGAATATTCTATGTTCTGCCCGCATTCTGCTTAAACAATTTAAGACTGTTAAGACCTCACTAAAATACACTTACTTCTCCGGATGGATTAGGATAAGCTAGTAGTCCCTTTACCGGGCGGCAAAGAATTCCCGTAGGTATATGACGCACGTAATGAGCTTTCATTGTACGCCTTAGAACCATATTTAGTAAACGAGAAGTGCCTTGTGCTCGTCAAACATGAAAATGCCTGGTTCGAATATAGACTAATCAAACCTAGTCAAAAAAGCAGTATAGTTTTCGCCAGAATCTTAATTGGTCGAAATTATCCAGTTATGATCAGAAAGTCTAGCTTGCTAGCTGAACATACACACATACACCTTGGAATTTCTTCCCAGATGTGTGCAGGTTGCCTCACGATGTTTTCCTTCACAGCAGGAGCTTTGGAAAATTTTACATATGAAATTCGAAAAATGAAAAACACATTGGTACATGGCAGGATTGAACCCGGACCTCCCGCTTAGAAGACCAGTGCCGAGTCCACAGCGCCACCGACGACCCTAAATATAATAATGCATTATAGGTCAAATTCAAATTCAAATTCAAAAATCTTTATTGAACTTAGGCCTTTACAGGCACTTATTGACGTCAAAACAAAGCAAAACATTCTAATTTAAAAGAAACATATTTAACCTTGTATGTGCATACATCCTGAATATACCTACTCAAGATGTGTGCAAATACAAGTAGCAATGAAAAAAAAAAGTTGAATCTACACCTCATCTGATGCATCTGGTCAACCTGATGCTCATTTCTAGAAAGCTATATAGCAAACTATCGGGCCGATCGGTTTGGAAATCCTTGGGGCAAGCTTTACTCCAGGAGCGAGCGTCTTTAGCGGGTGATATAATGATGATAATGATGCTGATCAAGCAGATGATAAAAATACAATTTGGGCGAATTCGTTAGAAACATTACAATTTTTGATAAAGACCGTTAGTTCCTATAATTTGAAATTGCAATAATTTTCATCCTTCCTTCCACGAACCAAATTAACTATGCAAAGCGAATTGAAGACATCACGCTGAATTATGAAATTTTTGCAGAAAGTAAAATATTTAATCGCGTTTATCCTCAAATTTTATCGAATTGCTACCGTGTAGCCGCGTTTACTGCCAATTTGGTTCGAGCCAAATAACCACATCCTCGGGTTCGTAAGCTATGAGATCGCATACCTAGGTTTATTAGCTTTATTATAGTCTTCTGAAAATGAAATGCTTTTTGTAGTTTATTTGCAAATATAAATAAGATAGTTATTTTGTCTCGTTTCAGACGAAGATCTCTTAATATTTGCCGTACCTATTTGGATATTGAAAAAATAATACTTATATGTATATTTCGTATAACGTTTCCTAAATAGTAATTATACAATTTGATTGTTTTTCAGTTCAACAATTTTTTACCTTGTATCATCATCTCAGCCCATCTCAACTAAGTAGTAATATTCATATTATCGATAAATTACATTTATCGCCATAATAAATATGTAGTTATTTACCTCCATACCTTATAGGCAATTTTTACTGACAAATAAAATTTTCCGTAGTACTATTGATGGTACCATCTAATGGCATCATGGTAAACAAACAATTCTACCGTGACAAAATAATTATAAATAATATTGCCTAATTCGCATAAATAAGTTTGTATGCTTTTTTTCGAATGTTTAGATAGAAAGTAACTATATATTAAGAATATTGATGCCCCTAATAACTTCGTCGAGCTTTATATCTATATTTTATTTATATATTAATAAACATATCGTGTCACAGTGTTTGTTCGAGATAAACTCCGAAATTTTTTAACCGATTTTGCTGAAATTTGACTTTTGTGTGTAATTTGATCCAACTTAAAAGATATGATAGTTTTTATCTTGATTATTGACTTCAGTATTAATTATTGCGAAACGTGTTTCGCGGGCACAGCTAGTGTACTGATATAACTTTATTGCTACTTCTGTTTGATTAGAGTTGGGATATCTATATGCGTTGCGTTTGGACGCTGTTCTACTAAATATCTCACTGGGAGCGCTTTCAATGTTACCACCCACTGAGTTCAATCGCTCAATTTACTATGGCCGCGGATGTGGTTTAAAACATCTGATAATTTATAACCAAAGACCTCGTGTTTTTTTATGAAACGTAAACAATAAAATATACAAGTATTTAAAACTCGTATTATCCTTTTGATAATAAATGTAACAAATTACATTTATGATTTTTAAATACTACAACTTACTTATGTAATAAAAAAAACAAATTATTATTATGATCATGAATGAAAACATTTCATACTCCTTGATATTCATTTACGTACCTTTTCGTAATGTTTTCGACACAGTTGTCCTTTTAACACTGTTGACGTTTTGGCACAGTTGTCCATAATAATATGAACTTTAACGATGTAAGCGTGTCACTCGAAACATTACGCTATGTGGTTCCCTCGCTCATTAAACAATTCCGTACCGATTCGTCTCAGCGTCACAGCAATCAGGCTGTTCAGAATCACGGCCAATAATGTCCGTTGCCAATCCTGTGTAATCAATTGCTTCATCTCACTATTCAGCCAAGGTACAGTTGTCTAGATTATTAAGAAATTCAGTATTTTTAGTGTATTTTGCAATCGCAGCCATTGCACCCACGACAGTTTATTTGGCAGTTGGTGGCTTAAAATTTGTAACTCACGCTAATGCGATGTCTAGACCAGCCCTAGATTTACGATAGTCGCATCGTGTAGGAGCTGCCGGCCTTGCGAGTGCAATTCTACAAGTTTAATTAAAATCAACAAACTTCTCAAATTGTTCTAATCATCAATAATCATAGGTTGAATGAAATTATCACTGTGACATTAAAATTTGAGATTTATTAATAGTTGAAGTTGTAACTTACTATAAGCATAGTTTTTTCTTGTACCAGTCTGGACAGTCACAGTTTTAAACGTTATTGTAAGTTATAATAATGTGCTCGCGACATGTTAAATGAACGTATTAATTTGGAAACTGATGAAACTTTTAATTCCGTGTGCAATATTATTATACTTTATTACCTTTATGATCGTTACATTATAGGTAGTTTTTAATAAATAATTAGAGTTGAGTCGTTATTGTACTTAATTAAAATTGATGTTATGTTTTTTAATTTTTATTCGACGAGATTCTTTTTCACAAGTGTGCCTACTCGTTACTCTGCAAAAGGATGTTACGGCTTCCCAGATAAATATACTTTTCCATCTAGAATCTAGATAAACTATAAATAACACATCTGAGCGTGAGATTTCAAAATTATTTAATCACGAGGGCGTAGAAATCATGTTTCTAGAATCAGAACAAGTTGAGTTAGCGTTATAGGATCGATTATCACTGTGGCTTGCGCAGGCGTCATAAGGCTAATAAATTGCGCCTGTGAAACTATATATCCTACCTAACTTTTATATTGTACATTGATCATTAATTTATATAAAGAAGTTATTAACGCCAGAAATCATATGACTAAACAAGGACATTTTGTACTTTGGGTGTCATTGTTGCGAAATAAATAAGCATTATACTCAAGGTAAGCAGCGACCTAGCTATGTCCCTGATATTAGCGAAGTCCATGGGCGACGGATACCGCTTACCATCAGGTGGGCCGTCTGCTCGTCTGCTACTTTCAGCAATAAAAAAAAAATTGCTCTTTTTATGTGGGGTCAGTGCAATAGGTTTTCTCTTCCATTTGTCTCCAAAGTATTTTTTTTTAGAAACAAACAGTCATTCACAGAACAATATTACATTATTATAGTAGTAGCTACTTGTACTGTATTAGTTACATTTAAAATACATATAACATCTAAAATATTACATAGAACACGAGAAAAAATTGTACAATTTTACTATTTCAGGGCGAGATCGTGAGTACAAATTTCTGTGTCATTTCAGTAGCTGCATTATTCTTCACCACAAAATCCACCCAATTTTTGGTCTTCTACCCATATATCTGTCCACATTATACCTACCTAAATATATTTCAATTTGGAAAGAAATTACATACTTAATTCACTATACGTATTTATCCTTACTTATGTTTTACGACATGGAACAGATCCTACTAATATCATAAATGTGAAAGTGTGGATATTTAGATGTTTGTTACTCAATCACGCAAAAACGGCTAAACGGATTTGGATGAAATTTGGCATGCATGTAGCCTTTGACATGAAAAAGAACATAGGCTACCCTTTATACCGATTCCTTAAGTACTTCCCGAAAGAAAATTGAAAATTGTTTACGAGCTAAGCCGTGGGCAGACAGCTTTGAAATTTGGTATGCATGTCACCTATGCTATGGAAAAGGACATGTACTTTATATTCCTTAATGATCTCTCAAATAGTTCCCGTGGAAAGATTAATAATAACGAGCGAAGCTTTAGACCCAATTCTGAATTCCACGCAGACGAAGTCGCGGGCAGAAGCTAGTACATACATAATAACCAATTACATAATAAACGAATATAAAATTAAGGAAAAAACTTAATAGCCGACTGCACTTTACTTAAATGAACGTATATTATTATTGTCTGTAAGTAAGCAAAAGTGCATACGTTGGCAAAGTGTACTCAAAAGTTTTGTGTTTGTGCCGAAGTAACGAAATGTGCTTTTGAAATATACAGCGTGCTGCTAAAAGGGGTTTAATTAAACCTCTTTATCCTATTTTACGTTCGTTTAGTTAGCTGTGGTCTCTGTTTAGATGTAATCTGTGGGATGATTAATAAAATTACACTATAATACTTTAAGAGTGTTCGAGTTTTTAAAATGGTTATAGCTATGTTAAGTTTTAAATAGAAGTAAGAAATTAAGAAACATTGAAATCTATTATAGAAATCGTTGCTCTTTGAAAAAAATCTTTGTACATTAGATAGAAGAATGAAATAATACCGTTATCATTTCTCCATACTCATTATCGACAGTCCAAAATCTATTGTTACCTGTGATTGATCTGACATCAACATTGCAAAATGTTTGCTTAGAATAGGACTGGATTTGTTACATTGAAATTGTAAGATCTTCAATCACAGAGTTTATTATTATGTAGGTGTATGTTAACAATTATCCTAAAATAAAATATTGTATGTTTATATTTTTAGTAATAGTTTATTACTTTGCCAGGATACTTTAGTACTATTATTTATACTGTGGCCAGGACACAAAAAGTTACTAATGTAGAAATGTTTTGGTATCTAGGATAGGAGAAATTCGATCTTCTACACCACACTGGTGATGTAAGCTTTGTTTCAAGCTTTCTATCACTTCGCTTGCAGAGGTGTAGTTGCGTTAAGCTACCTTACTTGGTTCTTGCGATATTTACAGGAAGAAAGATAGCGGCAGGCGGCAACACAGTGTATTCAGGCTCGTATAATAAATGCATCTCAATGTTGAGATTGATCTCAGGATTCAGTTTTGACGTTTAATGTGTGGAAGATCTGTTAAAAACAGCATCTTAAGATCGATCTCATTCTTGATATGCATTTATTAATATGTTACCGCACGGGTGGGTAGAACAATTTTCGGGTGGTTAAATTTATCGAAGTTTGTAATAAAATAAGGTTAAATATTTATTCATTAAATCAGATTTACTCTAGTATAATATGAATATGAGTACATTGACCTACCTACAAACTGTAGTTACTGTGTACTGTAGTTTTCTTAATCGTATAGGTAATCGAATACCTTTTAGTATGAAAAGAATACCTGCAACACTATTCTTCCTTAGGTAGAATGATATTTAAATATTCCGAAAATTATTTTTGGTTAAACGGTATATTATTAACCATGATAATGAAATTCGACGACACCGCAATTATAAGAAACACAAATCCAGGGGAATTTATTAAATTAATTGTTTATTCGACTGTAATAATATTTATTTATCCTCAACATCGTTTGCTATAACGAGACGAAAAGAATACGTCTAACTACACGTGTTTTTTTTTCAATTTCACCAAGCCCAAACAAATGGAGCGTACATATAACAACGAATTATTTTAAGGGCCGTTTGGATTCGCTGTCCTTCATTTTATTTCGCAAAATTGATATGTCAATGTGTCCATTTCAAATCTCCAACCTACACGGCTATTGTTACTTATATCAGATGTATTACATTAACAAGGTCGTTTTCAAATACTATCGAATGAGGATTATGTACACAAGGATAAACAAATTTGTACCGCAAATGAGTAAAGAATGTTAAAAAAACTATCCACCTAATTTAAACTAGTAACAATATTAATTGAGTGCAGTGAGTTTCAGGTATATTGGCGTATTTTACTTATATTCATTGATCAATATAAAACTTTTCAGGTGATAACGCTTCGACAAACCGTAAACAATAATTGAATAATCAAAGCGTCGATAACTATTAAACGTTTTGTAATGTTAACTTAACGTAAAGTTGTATAATTTCCATTCCTATTCTAATATCATAATTTTCAGTTCTTGTTCAATCGGTACCGAGATCAAATTATATTGTATAAACTAAGGTAGTTTAATCTTTATTTATAGATTTGTGTCTTATTTCATTATTTATTCTGTAAACAGCAAGATTCAATTAATCTTTCTAATAGTAATAACTTATATTAACTTTAACTTTAATCAAGTCATGTGTGGGTGATACTATCATCATCAGCAATTGAGCTGTTGAAACTGAGAGCCTTGAGACGTAAAATAGCGAATTGTCTTATTGTTCAATAACTGGCCCCTGTCAATTATTTGGATTAGGCGAGATAAATTGAACTATCGTATTATCCTTTGCGGCGACGACGTAACTAGAATTAGTTTGCTGAATACTTAGACAGAGTTAGCTTTGCGTTAAATTTCTGATATAATTCTAAATAGGAATATTTTAATACAGTTACAGGTATTCGCGTAATGTGCTATCAGGAAGTGCCTGACAGTACTGAGTTCACATATTTCTGAATCTTCATTAAAACTTTCAGTAAATAATTAGCTATTTGTTGTAGTTATTGTAGTTATGGCATCCAGCCTCGCAATTTCTTTGCAATTTCAATATTTACGGGATCATTGTTTTGTCAATTCCGCAGGATCTCAATATATGCGGTATTTAATACTAAGCTGCACATTTGTAAGTTGTGGTGTAAATATAATTTGATACGGTTAAAGTCAACATCTATAATAACACTATTACTACATCAAACAATAGTTTAATTTTAATTGAAAAGAATTAAGTTATCATATTCTTTTTTCTGGAAAAAATCACCAACACAGAGAGCATAAAATACTGCATGGACTTAGTACTTGTCAATCCCTCGAATTTCGCGGACTCCACACATGTAATCTTTCTGTGTGCAGGATTCCGATAATTCGAGATCTCAGTATACCATAATTAGATCGCACTTATCGTATTGTAATAATAAAGTAATATCGTAGTGCAACACGAGTTACACAGTAACACTAACAACGTTTATCATTCAACTTTATTAACTTTAGGGATTTCATTGCTTTATTGCATGGATCGTTGAAATACTGAGTTTCAAACAGGTTATAGTATTATTGTTAAGGGGCAACAATAGCCAATGGGAGCTACTAGAATATAAAGTAACACTGAAATATCATTCGTTTTTTTGTTTAATTTATGTTTCTACTATTAAAGTTGTAGAAACATTAATCAGACAATCGCTTTACTTTATCTCTAGTTGGCGATGTACTTGTTTTAATCACTAGCAACCACTTTTTTACTTGGAATTCTTCACCTAACATCATTTTGGGTAATAAAAAATATAGTTTTATTAAGGTCAATTTTCATGTAAACTAGAGTTAATCCCACGGTTCCAATTAACTTTTGTTTATAGTAACGGTCGGTTTTATTTACCAGCTTAATCCATCTCTTTGTCTTGGTGGTAACGTGATAAAAATTAAGTGAGTGGTAAAATTTTGCCTTTCTTATTATGAAGATAAATGTGTGTATTTAACATTGCTATGTCTACAATTATATTCGTTTTACTTTACTCATACAACTTATTTCTTGTTGCTTTTTTGTTCACTTGGTTAATCGTTAGTGCTTTATGAACTAAGTTCAGGCGATTTTTTCCCATACATTGCCATTCGATGCGCCAATAAAGCTTTTGTGACTTTGACTGGTCCCTCGAGTGTAGGTACCCTACCTAGGTACTCAACTGAGTTTTTCAATATACATATTTATATTAACGAGACAACTGATACAAGTTCATATTTTTATTCTCATTATGGTAATGTTGTGGAAAAAAAACACTTAGTTTGTTCCTATTTACTCCCATTTAGGAATTTCAAATATATTTTTTATATTGAAATAATCATGCAATCTGTATGTTCCTCTGTACAATAAATTATTAAATAAGTAAAAATATTATATATCCCATTAAAAAAACGCTACTAACGTACGTAACAGAGCAGAGTCACACATTGTCCAAATGAAACAAAAAATTGCTTAATTGCAACGAAAAGTGCCAAGAATAAAACTTTTAGTTAAAAATTCGCAAAGGCAACAAAAGTTTCATGAAGAGTTAGCTCTTGCTTATGACTTCGTTTCTTTGGGGTTAAATCACGCAAATGAAAATCATTAAAATTTGGGATAAGTCCTAAGGCTTATGCCTTTCCTTAGAAGGCTTCCTTACACTAAACTTCATAAAAATTGGTTCAGTAGTTAGGGCGTGAAAGTATAACAGATAAACATTTATAGAGTTAATTTCGAATATAATTTATTGATAGGAATAATTAATCTTTATTTATTTTGTGTCAGCAGTGAAACTTTTGAGATTAATAGACATCTCCAACGGCGAACTTCTCTTTTCTTTTATATTTTACATTTATCAAATTTATCTATTCTCGTGTAATTGTAAGAAAATTTATTAGTAACTATAATCTGATTTTATTATTAGTAACTTATATTCCATCAATGCTCTTTTATTCATGTAGTAACCAGAATGTGGAATTTTCAAAGTACAAGAGAAGTAGAAACGTAATTGTTGTGGTATAATGTATTATGTGTTAGTATTTTGATGTTAAAATGCGTAAATAATACATCATTTTAATGCTATCTACAAATTGGTCTCAAATTTGCGGCTGCCTTCTTTTATGTTTTGTTCTTACTTCAGATTCACACGAACGTTAGCAATATCAGATCATGAGCTTCCGTTGTTATATTTATTGTTATCTCAAAGTTTTATTCTTTCAACGTTTATGATGATCTCAAGTTCTTAATGAGAAAACATCTTATTATAACTTTGAACTAAACTTATACAATAGATTGTAATTAACGTATGTATATTTTGACTTGATCTTGATTCTAAGAAAGTAGTTCGGTTTCTTTACCAGACGATATTATTGATATACACTATAAAATTTAGATATACGAGGGCGGGTCAAAAAGTTCGCGGATTGAGGAGCATGGAGGGAGGAAAGGTGACTTTTTACTACCTGCACTAGTTGTGACAGTCATTAAGAGTATAAATACTAAGTTTCAAAAAAATAGGTCATTATTACCTGAGCTACACATCAATCAACAAGTCAATCCGGAAGAAAATTTGCAACATGGAGAAAATTGAGTTTCGCGCAGTCATCTAGTTCCTTACCAAACAAGGAAAACCTCCCCAGACTATTTTGGAAGAGATGTCTTCTGTTTACGGGGACTCTTGCCCTGGTAAAACCATGGTTTACAAGTGGCACAACCTGTTTAAGCAAGGCAGGGATTCGATTGAAGATGATCCGAGGCCAGGGCGGCCTGTCGAGGCAACCACGGCAGAAAACGTCGAAAAACTTGAAAAAATCATATTGGAAGATGCCCGTTTAAAGAAGAAACAGCTTGCAGAAATGATTGGAGTATCAGCTACAACCATTTTGAACATCCTACACGACCATCTTGACATGTCATAGGTGTGTGCAAGATGGGTGCCGAGAATGCTCACGCCACACCAGAAGCAGCGGCGAGTTGAGTGTTGTCGCGAGTTTTTAGCGCTCTGTGGTGAACAAAAGGATGAAGTAGTTTTGAACCGAATTGTGACTGGAGATGAAACTTGGGTTCATCATTATGAGCCTGAGTCCAAACAAGACTCCATGCAGTGGCACAAAAAGGGCACACGACCTCCGAAGAAATTCAAAGTGTCTCCGTCGGCTGGCAAACTCATGGCTACTGTTTTCTGGGATTCAGAGGGAATCCTCCTTATTGATTATAAAGACAAGGGTGTCTCTATCACTGGAGAGGCTTCGAAATCTTGGAACATCCTCCCTATAGCCCAGATTTTGGTGCACATCCCTGGCGCGCAGGGTCCGGACCAGTCCCAACAGCATCCTCAGAACATTCTCAAACCGATTTGATTGTCGGTACATGAATCATTGTCACATGATTCATGTACTGGCAAACAAATTGTACTAATATTTATTTTATGGTAGTTAGGTAACTTGTGAAATTTAATTTAATATAATTGACATGATTTTATTTTATACAATTTTATTTAATTGACATGATTTTATTTTATGTTATAATTTTTGCTTTTAATCTAAATTTATTAACAAACTTTAATTTTAACTTTAATTTTATTATATTATTATGTTTTGTAATTTTATAAAGGAGTTTCTATGTAATTTAATTTGATATTATTGATTTGTATATTTTTAGCATATTTTTAAATTGATGGTATTGTTATGACTATTGTCGAAATAAATGAATTTGAATTTGAATTTAGCCCCAAGTGATTATTATTTGTTCCCAAAAATGAAAAAAGAGCTTCGAGGGAAGAAATTTTCCAGCGATGAAGAAGTGAAGAGCGCAATTTCGGCCTATTTTGACGACAAAGAGAAATCATTTTTTTTTCGAAGGTATTATTAATAAATTAATTGATAGGTGTAATAAATGTATTAGAGTTGAGGAGGTTGTATAGGGAATACATTGAGAAGGAAAAATAATTTTGTGTTTTATTTCTTACTTTTTACCCTCCATTCCGCGAACTTTTTGACCCACCCTCGTATATTTAGTTTTTGTATTCACAGCAATAACTCGTCAAAGGTAGACGGACCTACTATGGGAGGTTTTTGTTACAAGGGCGGTTTCGTACAATCGCTTGATCGAAACACTGCGAACCCACCATACCACTGGCCATACCCCTGGGGGTAGGTTGGGACTTCGTTTGTCATTCAATGCTGCGGGAGTGTGCGCTTTAAGTTATTGATCGTATGTAAGAATTTTAAAATCACCGGCACTATACCTACGCTGCAATGTCGATATCTTTGTTTACTACATATGTTATTAATTAACCCTTGCATTCGTGTAAAGCCACTGCACGGTTACCTATTAAAACGCATAACGTTTTTCGTCATAAACTAAAAAGGCATAATGTTAATTGCCATAAGTCTTTATATCATAACTTCATAACGCATAATATTATAAGGCCGAAACATATAAGGCATAACCATGAAAAGGCATAATTTGAATAAGCATAAGTAATTAGTTAAACTTGTATGGAGAAATATACATTCCAGATTATGTCAAAGAAGATTTATGGATACCAATTTACAGTTATTATTCTTTATAAAACTATGACTATAGTGAGTTATGCATAGTTAAATTATGTCAAACAAAATTATGTCTAATAACAGTTATGCGTAGTAAAATTATGGGTTTTAAAGTATGCTTTATAAAATTATGGCAAACCAAATTATACCTTTCAAAGATTATGATTTTTAATATTATGCCTTTCGACAATTCTGCATTATAATGTTTATGCCTATTGATGTGTTATGCCAAATATTATTATGCTTTATGATTTTTATGCCATATGATGTATGTCAATCGAAATTATGACAATTAACAGTATGCGTTTCAAAGTGTCACCCCACTGCACAATGCACATGCAATGTGCGCCTAAAGACGAAAATGAATCCATCGTTTGCTACTCTGACCATACTAAGCTTAGATACTAAGTAATTCTTTTGCACATCCGCTATGTACATTTGATGCCATGCCACTTACTTTAACATTGTTTTGTTTTTATTAGGGCTTTAATTAGAACCTTCGTTTTATTAGCTCCCCTTTTTTTGGTCCTTAACTCCTGATGCTTGAAAACCGTAGCGTACAATTTAAGGTGGCCGTGGCATATTACAGTGGTACTTCGTTACTTTTATGAAACATAATCAGTATTGGAACGCGAAGGATTAATTGAATTGATTCGGTGCCTCACGTCACGACCCACTAAACTAACTAACAAATATTATTAATTTCCTCATCGCTTGTGCATTTGCATGAACTGGTGTGAATCATAAATAACTGTTTTAGTACTTATTTTTCCTTTTATTGCCTGCTTGCCAACGCTTGTGGACGCCTCAGGCGTATAAAGGTACTTCTGTATATACGGTCTTCAATCTCCTTTCTCTTTAATTTTAGGAATTCGGGCTTTACCGGAGCGATGTGGACGTAGAAGTGAGTTGAAACTGTCAGTGTTAGTGGAGAATATTTTAGTGAATTAAACTCTGTGACAAAGGAGAAGGTGAAGGCACTCCGCCGAATGAAGTCCAAAGTGGTGAAGATGAAATATTTGCCTTCGGGCGGCCCAAAGGAAACGTATACTTTGTTAACAGCAAGAAGAAAATATATGAAGAAGCTAATGTATGTATTGCATGTATTTGACAGTTTTTAGTCATCATTATTATACATATTTTTTAACCTTTCGTGCATACATATTTCATTCCTTTAACACTGAAATAATCGTATTATTTATAAAACGGAATTATAAATAAGTAATAAATTGGTGTATAAGAACTAAATAGGTAATAAGCATAAAATTATTAAAATTGTAATTATATTTCTGATGATGACTACACATCATACCTTAAAAACCTTAACAAAGTGCCGTAATAAAATATTTCTACCTCCCGTAGTACTGCGGTTTAGTCAATTTTTTGACAATTATCCACTCGACAAAAACTGATCATAAATAAGTATATTGTTAAATAACAACATTAAGGTGGATCAAAATTTTCACAACAAATTGGTACTTTACAATTTTTACAAACTTATGTTTGCATTCCTAAGCGCACATGTGGGTAATGTGTTTCCACAAATACTTATTTGGGACGGTGTAGACCTCTCCCCCCATCAGAAGAGAGCCATCGTAAGTTAAACACTAACAAGCACGATATACTAGGCTAGGTTAGGTTAGAATAAAATTTACGACCAATCGATCGAACGAAAGATCGAAAGGTTAGTCATTTAATTCAATGTTAATACATATATTACTCCAGAGCATTTCTTAGAAACAAAAAGCAAATGAAATTGATGAAATTTTGTATATTGTTTTTCTAAATAAGCAGCAGAAAAATAATATATATTTATAAAAATAAAAATGATAGTGACTTTTAACCGACTTAAAAAAAGAAGGAGGTTCTCAATTCGATGCGTATGTTTTTTGTGTGTACTCGTATGTTACGCGACTACTCCGCCACACCAATTTTCAATTTTTGATTAATTTTAACTAGAATGGAATTTTAAAATATCACAAAAAGTAAATTAAGGTATAATCATGCATTATCTGCTATAACAGGTTTCGTGTAATCAAAAATTTTTCATACTTTTTTATTATTAAAATATAATAAAAAAGTATTAAAAATTTTTGATAATAAGGTGCTCTTGATTGTAGGTATAGTTATGGATACATTTCACTTCGACTTGCTTTGTGATATAAGATTAATATTTTACTTGATCAGTAGACTGATCTAGACAGTCCTCATGAAGATATCCCGAGATTTGTGTTACCTACTGGGCACAATGACAAATGTCAGGCGTTTCCACAAGCAGTGCACTGTTAAACTACCGTTACACTGGAAGATATTTAATCATGATGGATGAACTAGGCGCAGACTGTGCAGGGCTGCCTCTACGTTGAATAAAACAGGAAATAATAATGTATTATTATACTACAAATAGACAGACGATTAATAGGTACCTTGTTTATATTTGATGCCATTGTCCTTGTATTAGAATATACAAGTCACCTTCGCGAATATATTACAGTATATATATTACGCGAATAATGTTTTACAGTTGATAGTAATTCTATAATACCTACTAATATTTTAATTACATTTGGTGCCTATAGATATAGCTCAAGCCCTGAAGAAGGATATAGGCAACATTTTATTGTGCATTTAATGAGTGATCACCAAAACACGATAATGTTAAAGCGATTTAAGAGGACTGTGAAGTGCCGATTCATAACTCGAGTAGGCATGTTCAAAAATGCAAAAAACTGTGTGTTGCACAGTAAAGTTCGATACAAGTACGTACAATTCTTATTGAAATATTGTTTTGGGCGATAACGTTTTAACCCCCCTCAACATTTACAAAATGAGAAAATTATGATCTCATTAGATTCAATACACCTTGATCTATATCTGTACGTCTTTCTTTTTTAGTAATTCTAAGTTTATTTTAATAAAATATGAATACTTGAGGAAGTTTTTACTTAAAAATATTTAGATGCTAATAACTTTTATTCCATGCAATATTTATTTGAAATAAAAACGTAGGAACCTAGTTTTTCATTATATCTACAACATTTAAAATATCAAAATATGACGTTATTTAGAGGGTGGAGATAAAAACGTATTTTATTTTGACAGTTCACTGCGATAAACTTTTTATCATATCGTATTTTAGTGGTCATGCTACAGGGACAGGTGAAAAGGTCACCTTGTTTGTCATAAATACATGATTTTTTCCCAGACAGAATGGTCTGCTATTTAATACGATTTATAAGAGGCCTAAGTCTGTAATCGCGAAAAAATATACTTTGGTACAAAAGAATAATAAACTTTGGTACAAAACAGCATGCGTGGTGTAACATCTCTTTCTGTGTTCTGTGTGCAACCCTAACTTAAGTGACGTACACTTCGTGCTTTACGCCCTTTATCTTAGCTAGCATTGAAAAACTTGTATTGCTTCATGTTGTGGAGACGGGCCGCGGATTTCAAAGTATGGAAGTTGATCAGCTTCGCAGATTGTATGATTATGATAGCGCATCAGATGATTGTACTGAACCAAGCAGGAAATAAATTGATATAAAATTGATCGCAGGCAAACCACTGTTGTGTCCGTGTACGTGAGCGCTTAGCTAGAGTTAAGCGAGGGAACGCTGTCTTAAATTCAAACTCAAAAATATTTAATTCAATATAGACCTTAACAAGCACTTGTTTACGTCAATACTTATGCCAAAAATATATAATTTATGATGACAATATTGTATAAGCTGTTTAATAAGTGATTTATTGCATGTGAACACACCATTACGTACTTAAAACATATGGGGGATCCTGATGAACTGACTAGTTCACGTGGATCCCTTCGGTGGCCTAACTCTATGAGATGACACCAGAAGTATATGCAAATTCAAGTAAAGGAAAAATTCCACTCTACACAATACATATCCGTCAATTGGAAAGGCATTATTAACCAAAATAACAGGCCAGAAATTTGAAAGAGCGAACTACGAAGTCGCGCTCTACTACGTTTTTGCTAAGTCTATTTTGTAGATTTGATTACCTGTCATTGTTGTATGCTCGTGCATTCCGAGGTAGGTAATTAGTGTATATCAATTGAACTGTGGACTTTAGCGGAAGCTACTGGCATCAAACTGGGACGCACCTCGTGGAATCCCTCGCACCAGGTGAAGAGACAGTCGATTGTACGAATGCCCCCTGGCCAACATAGCCATCGAAACACGATATTATGATTATGATAAAGCGTTATCGTATTTTGACAGTTCATCGCAATAAACCGCTTTATCATAACACTAGCTGTGCCCGCGACTTCGTTCGCGTGGATGTTTAAAAATAACAATATCGTAATGTTATATAGCCTAAAGCTTTCCTTGATTAATGGATCTATCTAACACAAAAAGAATTTTTCAATTCGAACCAGTAGTTCCCGAGATTAGCGCGTTCAAACAAACAAACAAACAAAAAAACTCTTCAGTTTTATAATATTAGTATATAGATTTTTCGGTTATTTATATTATTTAAAAGCGTCCATATTGTGTTGAAAAAAAGAAATATTTATAAAATTTTGTATTAACAGTAACATACCCTGATAGTTTTAGTTTTAATATAATTAGCTTTCATTATTCTTTTACCGCAAAGTTATTTCCATGCCTGCCGGACAACAGTTTACTTGCACCGTTCATATATCGGTATTATGCCGCCTCTGCACTATCGATGAGTATCTCAATTATAGTGTCTGTAGCTAAACATTAAGGTACAAAGCTTATATTATTTCTGCCCTTTGTGATCATCTGTCGTTTACTTGTAATTGTTAAAACACCTTTGCGTTCGATATGCTGAATACTAAACCCAAGTCAGACACTAACGATCAACGCAAATAATTATTCTAAACCGCCGACTTAAACATTGTTAAACTTAACATCTGTCTGATAACTATTTATTCAGGGTGTAACGAAGTATCGAAATAATATTTAAGGGTATGTATCTATTAGATGAGGGGATTCTGTGGGAAAAGTGTTAAGGAAGCTATATTTTCCATACAAATTAAATTAATAATTTTTGATCTCATGTGTCGACAGCCCTACATAAGCGTCACTTGTTTATTTTCTTGCGTGTTAATTCCATAGTTACACAAGTAAATAGACAGCTGGACTATGGTTGTCACTTGAAAAGTTTTTGCTTTAAATTGAAAGTCGATTAAGTCGGAAAGTATTTTCTGTCTGTGTAAGAAAGTTCTTTCTGAAAGTGATTTCTGCTGATTTTCGTTTTGTTTTCGATGAAAATCAAAGTAATATTGATTTTAGAAATAATACGCAATTGATTTCAATTGAAATCGAGGTCACAGCCGACGCTCAACGAGCGTTCTGAATAGGGAAAATAGGGAGTCATTTAATATCTGACCTATTATGTCCTTTAAATATTATTCTGGCGTTCAGGTATAATTGATAATTAGACCTTAGTCTTCAGGTTAATCTTAGCCACCACCCATACATTTACATTAGCCCATACACGTCCTATTGTTGGGCACGGTCTCTGTGTCGGCTTTTACGACATCCACATGATGAATGTGTTTTATATTTTCTATAGTAGATATTCTAAATCAGATATATCTTCGCCACACTTTAACTAAATTAATTGTTTAGTTGGTTTACCGTAATTAAAGTGGAATAGAGTTTCGTTGTTTCTTAAATAAACACCCAAATGGTTAAAGACTGTTTATATATCTATATAATTGTCCATTATAAATACCAAATATTTTGAATAGAAGGATAGTGTGTCTCCAATGTCAATTACTAATCGAAATAGCTTCAACAGCACATTGCGTAATACCTACATGATAAATTTAATAGTTAATTATTATTCAGTTTATTATTATTATGTACCATTATGTCTGCCTTCTGGTTAACCTTACTAATAAACATTTTAATGTTAGTCTCATTTAATGTTGGCACAGTTACAGTATTACCTCGAGATTACAGAACCCTTTTTTACAATACGACACCCCTTTCAAAGAAATGTATTATGAAAAATTAATTTTATATTAATTAAGTTTATCCTTTACTCATCCCATTCATTATTTCGCACCCCCGCACAAAGCCATTGTGTATTCTTTTATTCTAACGCTGAACCGTCAATGGGGTATATCAATTAAGTAGATATAAAATAAAAAAAATATGATCTCTAATACACACACACATACACAGTTTAATTAATGCATTTATTCGGTTAAGATACACAGATTTTTAAATTATATTTTTCTTATTACAATGTAACTACATAACTAGCCTATACAATAACTGAGACAATTAGTTAATAATGTTGGGATGACAAATTCACAACCCGCAACTATAACTAAATATTATATTATCTACTAGCTGTGCCCGCGACTTCGTTCGCGTGGCTGTCCGAAAATAACAATAACGTGATGTTATATAGCCTAAAGCCGTCCTCGATAAATGGACTGTCCAACACAAAAAGAATTTTTCAATTCAAACCAGTAGTTCCTGAGATTGGCGCGTTCATACAAACAAACTTTTCAGCTTTATAATATTAGTAAGTACTTATAGTATAGACTATAGATGTGATGGTACAATATTAGGCGGGCCGTTCTCTTGTTTGATGCCTATAATAGTTTAACCCTCAACGTCCCACACTTCTGGGCACGGGTCCCATTGGAGTCTCATTATTAGAGTTTTCCATCTCTTCGCAAAGGTTAAAACTTAAGTCGACTCATACAACATCCACGGACAAACGACCGCTGACACGTCATGTAGTTTAAATTCGTGCTAGTAGCAAACTTCCATAAGCCACAGTAACCACTTAACATCAGGTGGGTCGTTCCCTTGTTACATACGACTATAAAAGTTGTATTAAAATACTCCATCCGCTGTTCTTGTGTATCTATGAAGATTATCACTGTCAAAAACTGTTCCGTCTTACTAGCATCCTTCCGGTCAACGGACGAGGCGATAAGAGGTCATCATCCCTTGCACATACGTTGTTCTCCACAGCGTTCGGTCTTCGAAACAACTAATGACTTCGAAATCTCAAAAAGTAACTTATGCAGTCCTGTAACTCCACTGAGGAATTGTATTTTGCCAGCGCGCAGATCTAACACTAATCGACGCGTGCGCACCTTGCAAGCGTCTGTTCGTGTTTTAGTACTATTAACGACAGGCAATTACGCCGCAGAAAAAGGTGGAATGCCGAGAAATGCAGGTAATGGCTTAATGCTTCTTTACAGAAGCTTACGCGTAGTTAGCGGCTATGATACTTTATGGTGGGCAATTTTGAATGAGAACCGGTTAACCGTGTTTGTGAATATGGCTTCGCATCATAACACGACGTACCGATGCCTTAGTGCTTATTAGCGTGCGTAAATTTATTCGGAATCCCTGATTCTTACCACCTATTATATAAAAGCTGGTTCTTGTTTATGCAAATTTGCTAAAATATTTATTCCAGGGTAATCTTTCATTCAGCTACCAAAAATTTCATTTGTAAATATTAGGTACCTTTTTAGAGAGAGAACGTCTAAGTCTTTATGATTATTATTTTTGATCAATCATAATAACACTTTTAAATAGGTAATATGCTCGTACACGTTTAACGACTACATCGTTATATTTTTTTAATGATTAATCAAAATGAAATGTGGCCAAAAACCTAACATCATGCAGTTCAAAAGGAATTTTTATTTCTCCAATATGGCACCTAATAGCTGCCATATTGGATTCCAATAGCTGTCGTGTCTCTAGTGACACTAGCAACATCAAAACGAATCGATTGACATGAAGATAATTAAAATCAGTCCACTCGTTTGGCCAATATAGCGCCTCAAAGGAATAAACATACATACATAGAGTGATAAAAACATTAACCTTCTTTGCGTTGCCTCTTACATCGGGTAAAAACAGCACCGCTTATTTTTGTACAAATATTTTTTATCGATTGCAATATGTGCACTTTATACCTAGATTGCGATCGTCTGCATTACAGCGTTTCTTTGAATTCTGTCTACGTGTTTTATTTTTTTTCGGCAAATATAAAAGCAATAATAAACATTTGTCAGAAAAAAACGTAGTTTGGTAATATTATTGAGGTGAATTTGACTTCTCTTTCAAAGTTAACCCATGTGATTATATATTAGGTAGAATACATTATGGGAAACCCACGTTGTAATGATAAGAGCACTCTTCCGTTTATATGAGGAAGTTTTGCAACATTACTCCTTCCATTCCTCATATTAAAATATCATTTCAAATAAACTGTAGTGACAGTATAAATTTGTTTATTAAATAAGATTCCTTATACATATTATTATTATTATAATAATTGATTGTATTTGCATTGGTGTCTATATACATGCACTCATTGTTAAATAGCACAAAAGATAACAAACAAAATGGAACTGATTTTTAATACTAGGCGTATTCCACTTAAGCAAAACCATTTTTCTCGCTAACATGTTAACATTTCAAACTGCACTATTTAACTTTTTATTAATAACGAAAAGCA
Source organism: Schoenobius gigantellus (assembly GCA_963935595.1). Lineage (NCBI taxonomy): Eukaryota > Metazoa > Arthropoda > Insecta > Lepidoptera > Crambidae > Schoenobius > Schoenobius gigantellus. The sequence goes on from OZ012558.1 coordinate 14,502,969, forward strand.
TATGTTTTTAAATATGAAGGTATGAAGTTAAAACGAGATGCGAATCAGAAGGAAAATGTTACGAGTGCTACAAATCTGTACTTGAATGGAACGGGACTATTGATAATCGTATTCTTTTTCATAATTAAAATTCTTGGTATGTACACTTTGTTGTTATTTTAAACAATTTTAAAATATAACGGTGTTACTACAAAAAGTTTTTAAGAGCTGTTTGAGAGTTGTTAAAAACACGATTGCTTTTTGTAAGTGTAAACGCTGTCAATGTATCAGACTAGTTTGAATATGTCATAGATCTAAGTGTAAACGCAGATGTGGTTTATACTTGTTTAGAGACTTGTTGGCAACACAGTATGAACGAAAGAATGTTTGAGACAGTTGCAATACATGTATAAAACAAATAATTATGTTTTGACAAGTATTCTACGAGTATTGTATGAAACTAGTATTTTACTTGTTTCTTGTGTAAACGAGGGGTTAGTGGGCGCCTCCATAAGACAAGGAACCCTGCACCGAATTTGATGCTTCTAGCGTCAGAGTTGGGTTATTCGCTGATACCTCAGACAATCGCTCAATTAAACTATATAGATTTGTCGAATTATCAAAACAAAATATCACATTAAATAAAGCCGTTTATCATCTCTACAAAAGCTAACTTCAATATCGCTGGAAATTGGTCTTGATGTATGTAAGATTATACATAAATAATATTGTTTATTTTTTTTAAAGAATCAAAGAGCCCTAGTATGTGTTATTTCAAGCCAGTCGTTGTTTATATAATGCGACTAGAACACGCAGCAATGTATGTTCAGATAACACGAAACTTCGTTTATGGAGGTTGAGGAAAAATGAGCAGTCGCCCGAACAAGTTGAAGTACTTTTATTGATAGAAAATCCATTCCAAACAGACCAGCCTCCTAACTATGAAGATCAAAAGCAATATTGAGGATTGTGAAGCTGTAAATTTTCATACAAAAAGCGAAAACGCTTTTCTCCCTCTTTACATAGTTCAATTTTCATAACTTTTGGAAATGTTGTAGATATAATGAAGATCTAGGTTTGTACGTTTTGATTTTGAAGTAATATTGCTCAGAATATAAATTATTAGCATCTAAATATGTATATTTTAGACTTGAGAACTACCTCGAGCATTTTTAACTTTTTTTGACTAAATTATACTGAATTACAAAAAAGCAACAAACGTACAAACATAGATTAAGGTATACTGAATCTAATGAGACCAAAAGTGTCTAATTTCGTAAAGGTTTAGAGGGGGTAAAACCGTTATCGCCCGGAACAATATTTCAATAAGAAATATAGGCACTTGCTTCGGATTTCTCAACTCTAAGCGGTGTGCAACAAACTGCATTTTTGAAAGTGCGTACTCGAGCCATGAATTGGCACTTTACAGTCCTCTTAATACCGCACTGATATGAGAGCGACATATGGCGTCGCTATACGCAGCAAGAGCAGTGTCCTGTTTCAATATTGTTTTAACCTAGCTATAGGCGATCATTGTAAGGCCCCAGTCCAATGTGTAACCAAGAAAGAACTGACCACAGAGTGCGGGCTTAAGCAGCCGACCATATAATTGAAGTTTCGATACAAAATTATAACTTCCGTAGGAGGATTACGAAGCTGGATTTGCATAATTACAAGAAGCACTGTTAACACAGTGGTAACTACATGCTTCACAGTTTTTATTGCCGGATTACAAGTATTTGCTTTCTATGAAGACGCAAATTGTTTCATCATGATTGGTAGCAATTACATTGGTGTGCGAGTGGACTGAAACTTACTTTACAGTGACATATTATTGTCTAGAATCAATAGAATACCTGATACAATCTAAAATTTCTATATACTCGTATGTTCATTTGTTTTCTTCTGTGTCCAACTATGGGTGTCCGTCGGGTGATGATGAAGATGATTACTGATAAAAGATATCTAAAACTTAAATTGATCTGCAATCATTAAAAATGTCCTCCCTCTTAACTCAACTTTGTTTACCGTGCTTTTATCTCTTAAGAAAGGAATCAAAATAAAGTAGGTACTTACTAAGGAATAGTAACCGCTGCAATACAAAAAACTACAAGTAAATATTCTTGTCCACATAACAATATACAAATTTTAAAAATACCGATTTTGGTAAGTGATTTTTTTACATAATAGTCTTACAACCTTTCATCATGGAACTTCTTTCGGAGAAGAAATTTTTACTCTGATTATTTTGAAAGGTGCTAATAAGTAACTTAGAAAATCAATTAATTGAATTTTTAAAATCTTATTTCCTGACTTTTTCTTTGTATACATAAAATTGCCTAGCTCGATGCTAAATTTGAACTTTCTATGTCGTCTGGGTTAAGTTTTTGATCAAGAAAGAAAGAAATCAACATATCATTCAGTCATAAAAATCACGATTTTTGGATAGTATATCTTGTATATCCGTTTGAGCTATGTTTATGAAATTTGGGGTACTAGTTTATCCAGGCGATCTCTATGCACGGTTATTTTTTTATCACCCTGGATTTTATCACCCTGGATTTTTTAGAAAATTAATATAAAATTATGTGAGTTATTTTTTTTATTCATATTTAAAACATTCTAATACCATATCGTGAAGCGTCTTTTTAATTTTCCAGGATGATAAAAAAATAACCGTGTATAAATCAAATTTGATGAGTTTATGTTAAATAAATCTAGGGTTATGGTTCAAAAGTGGCTCCCAAATGGTTCGTGTAAAATAATCTACACATAATACTTATTACACCCATAATACTTGTTTTCTATTGGCCCCAATTAGCTGGCAAGTTCTTGTTAGGTACGAGTAGGAATATTTAATATTCAATAAATGCCTTTAGTTGGTTGTAATAACTTGTTGACTGTTGAACCAAATAAAGAAACTCTTCATCGACGCACGTTTCTTTAAACTAAAAATAAGAATCACTGCAAAAGCACAGCAAACATTTATTTATTTAGCACTCCATTTAATCTTTCGTCATAATTTACACCCCATTTAGAAATGAAACGAACAAGAGCCGCGGTAAATTACCCGGTCATATCTTAGAGGCGTTTCACATAATGCACCTCATCGCAATATTATGTTGGGTCGTTTGCGCAAATATTTCTATCCCGACAGGCGCCGGGATACGCCCCTATCCCTGTTATCTGGGGTCGGAGTGCGAGTCGTGCCTATTTTTCACAAGCCACGTAACCGGTGAAAATATCACGAATTGCTCGGCTGCCGCGAAGGAATGTTTGCTTAAATGTGCTGCTGCGCGGTCTTCCTGGGGGTTCATTACTTTTTTAATCTCCAGACTTGTATTCAAATATGTCGCTTATATCGGAACCTATACATGCTTTTACACAAAGATAGTATGCGAGCGAGGTCATAATCAAAATAAGACGCCATTTTTAAAAGGTTTAGCTTGCCCTATATGTTGTTTTGTTGTTGGGTCCATTTTAGTAATGTAAATTTTACCCCCTTCCTGTTGACCAATTCATGTGAAATTTAGTACACACCCTTAATTCTGATGACATTACAACTTAGGGCATTTAGCCTGCTCTAAGCAATACAACGGTACTTACAAATGCAAGATGGCCGCCGTCACAAAATGTCGGATAACATTTTTTCTTAACCCTCTCAATATGGGTACCAAATGAAAGAGCTTAGCTAGTAGAATACCGTACATCATAAAAAAATATTAAGTCTAATGAAATAAAACTAAAACTTGTAAATAAAATTAGGCATGTTTTAACTTAGGTATTATTTTAATGTACTAAAAAGCAAAAAAGTAATTAAGTAGGTCTTAGGCACAGTCACCAGACCACTCCTCATCAATCAGATGCAAAAATAAAATCTTGGAGTGTAGTGTAACCTGAACAAGAATGAAAATAGCATTTATAATGATATGAGCGGTTAAGTAACTGTTGATAGAAATTTCACGCGCCCGATTTTCTGATGCACGATGTTGAGATCTAATCGATTAAACCACCATACATCAGCAATCGGCATGTTCTCGTTGGAATATATCTCGTTCAACAAGCCTCATATTGTTGCCTCAATAAGTTAAACACCACCTATCTCCTCAACGAAGTTGGCGCAACTGCATATTCTATTGACTTACACTAAATAATGCTCCAATAAAGTGCAGACTGTCGCGAAATACTGCAAAGCTCTAACTCTTGAATCGAGAGAAATGTATATTTCATACGTGTATCAAATTAATTTTTCATAAAAATTATTGTTGGTTAGTCATATACATAGTTAACCAATGGTCAAAATTTTAAGGTTACAATTCTTCCCATGAGCATGATGTCGGTAGGTCATAGTAGTCTCTGTGACATAGAGCTGAGTGGAGTCGCATTTGGTCACTTTTTGTAAAAATTGTGTGTCATTTCTTTTTTTTTTTCTTTTTGTATTGTATTATGTTGTTTAACTGATTAGTTTTATTGTCATAATGTTAGCGCCAAAGAAATATTTTTTCATTCTTTCTTTCTAGTACCTATGTATGACGATTATCAGCAGGAGAATACGTCAATATATTGCTAACAATTCTCGATCTAAATCAATGAAATTGTTTTTATCAAGTGACTTTTGCGAACATGGATGTATGATTTGAGAGATTCAGTTGCTAACAGAGTGCGATTGCAATTAAAACCGAAATTTGACACATCGATAGAAATTTTTCGTATGACATAATGATGAAATAACGTGTATGAAACCCCGATTATGTAAGGCTGTTGCAATCAAAGTGATAGCCTTTATTAGCAACAAACAAGCTGACCGCACGCTTCAGACGCACATGTGCGGTGCTAAACAATACAATACTGCAACTAATTTCGCATCGACTTGCTTTTACATTTGGTAAACTTTGCATTCATGTTGCTTTTTTCTCTGAGATATTCAAACGTATTAATGAATTTTGTATGTCATATTTTAATTATAACTCTACCTCGTTAAATTGACCATTTGCTATCTAAGTGCAAAATAAAACTGTTAACAAATAATGCGTTGACAGACAATTTTGTATTGCTAATAACTGACCAACGTAAAAACTATTCGTACGTGTTAGCGTGCAGTTCCATAATAAGTCATCGAACAAATTCGCTATATTAACAGGGCTGGCAGACATTGAATATGCGATTTTTTAGAAACTGATCAAAACGATTAAAAAATTGCAGTAAATTAACATTTACAGATACCTTTTATTGATAGCCCAATGTTATTCATTAATCTTATTGATGGATACATTCGTAACATTTTTTTCAATACTATACTAAGATACTTCGCAGAACGTATATTTAATAAATATTCAAAATAAACAAATAGAGAATTAAAGTCTGTCATTCAACACTGGAGTGGTGAATAGAAGATTCGACTTCTAGAGAAACGTAGATATTAATTATTATTGTTTGACAACCCTACAATGAACCGTGTCAAATAAAGTTATTCGAGTACCAAGAAGTTTCAACGCCTTAGCTAGCAGTGCACTACTCGTAAATATACTCCTGCTTGTTGTAGAGTCGCAGTTTTTGTGAAGTGTATTTATTGCACGATAGACTACCAACATTGTGTATGTTTTGGTCTAATGACATAACGTTTAATTTTGGTATAATTGACGCAAGTGACCTTACGCTTATGATCGATATAGGGCTTTTAATATTTAAAGAGTTATGTAAGGTCAAGTAAAATAAACTAGTCATACAAGAGCTGAAAATATATATTTCGCAAAATCAAGTCGCAAAACCAAGAAGCTTATTTAGTGACTACAAAGTAGTGCCTCAGATTCACAGACAAAGTCGTTTTATCACTTCGATCGAAATCTATCTTGAGACGAGAAGGAATCGGCCTTCTACCTCACGCTGGCAAAACTGGTTGGTATAGAGTTTGCTTATGTCTTAAGGAGTTTCTGGTTGCGATTTGTAGTAAGTAGTAAGACAATTTAGAAGGTAGTAAGATTGGCAATTTAATATTTTCCTTCTTATATCTACAGTAGTAACAAAGCAAATTATATGTCCTCTATTACTGTATCGGTAGTAGGATAAGCAGTAACACGGACAATAAATGTTTGTTTTGAGCTTTCTATCTCTTCGCTGGGGTGTAATGAAGATTTTTGGTAAACTGCCTTAGTCGCCTCTAACAAATCCATGGGAAGAAAAGCAGCAGTTCAAATTATGTGCATGACTGTGTTACGGTTTGAAGGTTAAGACAGGCAGTGAAATTACTGGATACTGTTGTGGCTTGACATCTTACGCCACAAGTTGGCGACGTACATTGGCGTCTTTGTAGTGTTGCAGATTTGCAAGTGTTACAGGAACCACGTGTACTATGATAGGCGACTGTAGCCACTTACCATCAGGTGGGTAAACTGCTTGTTTGTCAACTTTGTTGTTAAAAAAGTGTTCTAAATCCGTCACCGCAAGCATAAAGTCGTATCATAGTACTTGGCCACCGAGAAAATTACTAGAGATTAATTTATGTGAGTAAGGTGTTTTATCAGTGTAAGGCGCTCGTGCGGTGATGGTTTTGGAATACGTGTTTTTTATGCGACAAACAAGTAGGCTGCCGCTCGCTTTCTTGTTCTTAGGACATCCATGGGAAGAAAAGGAGGGAGGGAGAAGGAGGGGGGGGGGGGCGATCAAGGGAATTTATCGCAATTTGACTTCTACGAAGAGATGGTAAACTGGAACTCAAACCCTTTACCAACTTGTAAGTCCAATTGCTTCTTGAATTAGGGGAGACCAGCAGAGTCTCCAGCAGTGGGACGCATAGACCGAGGAAAGGATTGGATATGAGTAAATCACCGAAATACTGTTTATTGGTTCCAGGTAAAATCACAGACTAACACGTATAAAGAGCGTCGGTGGCGCTGTGGACTCGGCACTTGCCTTCCAATCGGGAGGTCGGGGTTCGAGACCCGCCATGTACCAATGTGTTTTTCGTTTCGAATTTCATATGTACATTTGTCTGACGCTCTTACGGTGAAGGAAAACATCGTGAGGCAACCTGCATACATCTGCGAAGAAATTCAATGATGTATGTGAAGTCGACCAATCCGCACTGGGCCAGCGTGGTTGACTAAGGCCTAATCACCCTAACATAGGGTAGGCTCGAACCCCTCGGTGGGGACGTATGTGAGCTGTGATGATGAAAATCACAGATAGATAGGAACTCAGAAAAACATAACTAAGTCAGAATATCGTTTGACAGAGATAAGCAAGAGCCACCCAGAAGCAGATAGCGTAACTAGGGGATTATTGTCTAAGAAGAAATTTATCACAATCTTTTTTAACTTGACGTTCGTTGCGGTGTCAGAACAAAACTCTGTGCTGACGTATCTTTTATAAAACAACGATGTATGCACTTAAATTGTCAGAATTTAAAGAGATTGTTATTAAAGTACACAATCCAAATGCAGTTTTAGGACTGACATCAAATTTAATAATTTTAAGCGTTTACTAGCACAATCAAGTTGCAATTTGGGACTGACCTCAAATTAAATAGCTCCAAGCGTTTGCTAGCTATGAAAGTTTGAAATAAATTCTGCAGCAATACCCCTGACGCTAATTCTATTGATCAAAACTTCACTTATTGACTGAGTGTAACTTGAAGGTAAGCCGTAAAAAGCCGAGTAGTTATAACATTTTCACGCCTACCCCCATATTAGTATGTCGCCCCCACGCTTCACCCTAAAGTAGGAAGCTCTTTGTTTGGGATTCACACGCTGCCAGACACTTTTTAAAAGCCTTTGTACCGTCAAGTGCGGGCATCATCGTACGTAGACTTCCGCGATGAACGCGGACGATCTACTCGTATGAGTGCTTCCCCTTCCCGCAGACAGTGAGGGATTGCCTTTCATGAGAAAGTGTTTACAGAAAAACAAAATCAAAGAAAGACTGAATTTTATTTCTGTTTTTTTTCTACGTTAATGTTTTTATTAACGTTATTAAGCTATTGAATAATCTTGCGCCGATAATTCTTGCTGGCAGTTTCTTCGTTGTAGACTTTGCGGAAATTTTGTCAGCTTCATGAAGTGAAACCATCACATTCATAGGAGAATATAGTATGGTGCACTATGTTGGTCTTTCGTGAATTTTAGTTTATCTAATATATAAAAATCTCGTGTCACAGTTTTGCTATCGAACTCGTCTGAAACGGCTGGACAGATTTTTATATTTTTTTTGTGTATAGGTATTTGGTATTTCTGAGAATAGGTGATTTGGCATCAAAAAATACTTACCTATAACCTTAAATTTTCACCCTTCTTCCACTAATCCACATGTTTTAATAACGATATTAGTATGTTTACTAACAAAACGTAGTTCGCGGCACAGCTAGTATAATTCTATTTTTAAAAAACATGTTTAGTAATAATCCCAGCCTTAACTACAAAAACGAAAAATAAACCAGCAAAGCGAACATTTTTATATTTATTTATTTGTATTTTAAAAGGACGCTTTCGCTTTAACTTTATATTATAAATGGACAATCAACTTAAAAACTACGGATTGTCCGTCCGTCTGTCGTCGAGGTCGTTTGTCAAGTTATCTGTCGTGTGCAAGCACATGTGACCGACATCGATATTGTAATATGATTCTGCGTGACGCGAGATGGTATTTTAATATTCACACCAGTACAGATAAGACTGATTGTTTTATTTCTGTACCACAAAAAAATTGAAGCCAGTGTGTGGTCGACTTCATAAAAATTATTATTTATAGTACTGCTATAGGTATGATACATTCAAAGCAAATGATTTCCCACTAATAATTACCTTTTTTATTTTCTCAAGTAAACTATAATATACCGCTTATGTAACGCGATTTAGAATTAAGAGTGTACTTAAAGGTTATTTTTTATGGGTTCCACAAATTGCATGAAATGTCAATTGATCCAAACGTGGGAGCGTACGATTTCGAAAGTACTAATGTCATACTCGTACAATATAATTGACATATTTTACTAAATTTTGATTGATTGATTGATGCAGATATGGTCGGCCAAAAAAGTGGTGTACCAGTTTTGATAAAACTTTGCAGAGGAATGTCAACTGTGTTGTTTTATGACACTAAACTGAATTGCAACCTTAGGATGGAAAACCACCTTTTAACATGAACTTACGTCGCTTAAGAGCTTATTTTGTAAAATTAAATTAATTACTTACAATATTAAAATTATGGAAAATTACAAAATACGATTCGTATCCCTGTCGTGTCTTTTTTATACATATGATGCAAAATATATTTTATGATTGTTGTCAATTTTTAAAACTTGTTTTTTTAATACATATTCCACTAGTGTCTTGGTCAATAAAATACCGAATACGTTTATCAATATAGCGCCAGGAATGTTTGTTTGCTCTAGCTAGATAAACAAACACTAGTCTAAAAGTTTGTTGTCACAGTAAGATGAAAATAAATCAAACACAACACAATGCTACGTTAAACATAGTTCAAGCGAGACATATCAAATAACAACTAATCATTTTTTAATTATTTCGAGGTTGATGCCGTGTTGTTATGACATTTATTCTTGAGGCTGGTACAGCTCGTATATTTTGTAAACATCCATAAACTACTTTTGTTATATTTTTATATTTACTAGTCTCTTTATTGCGCCTCGCAGTTATTCCAAATTTTGGAAACGTCGAAACCTTTGATTATTAAATGCATAATAAAATGTCTTATCATATCTGTTAATTTTCATCGGAAGGTCTCCTACGTAATCGTTCATAACTTTAACAATAGGTATCAATCTCGAAAATTTCATTTGCCTTCCGCTATTATGACGTAGGGTAGCACAAAACAATACCAGCTATTTAGTAGATCAAACGACCGTTGTAATATCGCGATATTTGACGGTTGGTACAGCTAACGGATTACCGGATTAATTTAAGATTAAACAATCTGAAGGGTCGAGGTCATGGAAACTTCAATTGGATGAGCTCGCGCGGAGGGCCAGTTTTACCAATAAATTGAAACTGAATCTGAAGTAGCGCAGCGTTCGGCCAATCGGAACGCGTAGATTCATAAGTACATTTTTTGAAAGCAGCACAATCAATTTTTGTTGCGAGCTCCGAACTTAAGAGTGAGTAAAAGTGATTCGAATTTTTAAACACAACCTTTTGCAATTACTTGTCGCCGATGAACATTTTTGTCGCACAAAGAGCGTCGGTGGCGCTGTGGCCTCGGCACTGGACTGTGCTCCGAGTAGAATCGGGAGGCCCGCGATCGATCCTGCCATGTACCAATGTGTTTTTCGTTTCACGAATTTCATATATTATACATTTATCTGAGGCTCCTACGGTGCAGGAAAACATCGTGAGGAAATCTACATACAACTGCGAAGTATGTAATTCAAAGGTGTATGTGAAGTCAACCAATCCGCACTGGGCCAGCGTGGTGAATAAGGCCTAATCGCCATACCATATCTGGTAAGGATAGGCTCGTGCCTCTCGGTGGGGACGTATATGAGATGCGATGACGAAGATGATGATGAACATTTTTAAATCATAGTGTCACACCACATCTTTTTTTCCCTTAAGTCGCTCACGTGTTCAGTAATCTTTATTTGAAACATTCGTTTGAAAATGTTTAATTTTTGAAATAAGTAAGTGTAGTATATTTATTAATTTATTTATTAAATCTTTATTACACAGTTAAAATAATGTTCAATAGGCGAACTTAATGCCATGTGGCGTTCTCTATCAGTCAACCACTGGATCCAACAGAGTTCGTGGCGGTGCTTTTAACAGCACATTATTGAAAATTTATTTATACTCTAATGTACGGCGACGTGATCGTGTAGCATGACCACAGATTATACAATAGTATTACTCACAGAACACCTGTGTTCTGTGGTATTACTGCCGTAACGTAACGCAGCGATCTTTAGGTTCGACTTTGGTTTGTTTGTGGAATAGACCTTCAGTTCGAAGTTATCCTAGTGCTTCTGTTTTGGGTAAAGTTTTCGGTGAATTCGCTTTATACCATTGTTACGGATCATTTTCGTGATATCTTGCTATGGGGATACTTTGTGTCTGTATACGAATTTGTAGGCTTACAATAATTCTCATTAAAAGTTTTGAAATTTATATTACTCATATTTCAATGTTAATAATTTCAGCCCAGAAGTGAAGTAGTACAATGTCCGAAATTAAAGTCCATCATTATACCATTTTTCTGTTGAAGCATACTAATGTCGCGTTTTTGAGGAAAATTGACATTTCTTTTCTTAATACACAATTATTTGTAACATTTTCTTTTAGTTTATATTTTCATAATTTTGTTTATTAACTACTTCGCAAATAGTTAATAGATATTCCGAGATATAGATACGAACTTATTTAAACAAACTCCCAATATTTTAGCAGTATCACGTTACGCAATTTATTAATAGCATGTCAATATCGCTCCAATAAATGTTACTAAATGACAAAAAGTCCCACTAGATAGAACACTAACAAAACATTATTTAACTAGGTACTATTGATTTGTTAGGACGCTATTTTCAAAGAGCATTATACATCATAATAATCATTAATGAAATCAATAATTTCGTTGAGGTTATCAGAATTACTTATTTAACACATATTACTATATTTGTGAATTTGATACTAGGTATATCTATCTATCTGTGGTTCATCATTTTGGCAAGCGGATATTAATTTGTGAGACCTGCGTATGGTTCCTGTAATCTTTTTTCGTCCACATGGATTCTGTTATAAATTGAGGCAGTTCCCACGCGGCGTTCAAATATTTTTATTTACGTCTTCCCACATCCCAACCCTTTCTTGTCTTGACATTTTGAACTTGAAAATGTTCGAGCACATGTCGGTTCCTGTTGAAATTAATATTATCGCAGCTTGCTCGAAATTTATTCAATGGAATAGACCCACATTAATTATAAGTAGTCCACTCTTTTGTGAAATTCCTGAAGTTTTCCAAAGTTTTCCTATCGCCGTGGATCCGACTGGCAGCTAGGTTTCAATGGAAGTCCTTAATTGGACAAGTTGTTTGAGTTGTCGTTAATTTGATGTTTTTTGAAAAGTTTGCTGGGAGTCAAATGAATTTGTTTATCAACTTTAATCATACTAGTATACTTTTAGGGAAATGCCTAATCATACTAGTATACATTAAAGTAATACAAATTATTTTAGATATATGATTTGTGTTGGTTTATAAAAAAAAGTGGTCTCATGATGGCAAAAAATTTGTGGCAGATAAGTATAAAGAGACACTGACAAAAATCTACTTAAATAGATACAACTTTTTAATGATGATAGTTAATATCTTAGATAGTGATGGCAGACGCAGCGTTGGTAGGCTCCCCACAAGGTCAACCAACGATAGTGAAGGTCGCGGGAAGCCGCTGGACATGGCCAACGCCATAGTCAAGACCGATCCGATTGAGGTTCCTTGGCGGCCTTTGTCCAGCAATGGGCTTCTTTCGTCTGATTTGATGATTAAATAACCTCTGTAATTGATTTAAATTTTATTTGATGTTTTTCAAGTAAATCACGACGAAATTAATGTGATACCTCGCCCTCCTTATGTAATTTCAACCTCATAATTGATATTCAGCGCCAAGTGTGAGCTTGATGTTCGTCAAACTCAAAACCTCAATGTGGATTCTGTATTAGGTTGATTGTTGTAATTAGTTTTCACTTAATTAATTTCCAATTAACGCACTACTCATTGCTTTCTCCAGCCTGTCAAAGCATAAGCTCAGTTGTCTCGGCGTTTCAACCCAAGGATTTCTCCTCAAACTAGGATAAATTAGCCTTTAGACCAGGCTGGCCAGACGGCATTACGTAATTGTTTTTTTTAATACTACAGGGCTGCCTGGTGGTTAGTGACGATAAGGCCAAAGGTGGAAGCAAACTTTATCTGGACTCCTCAACATCCGGCTATATTTTTTTTTTTTTTGTAACTTGTTTATTCGCGTTAAAAGTTTATTTGAAGCTTTTATACCACTTGTTTCGCTGGGGGTGTTCGGGTGGTGTCAGTTTGGATTCCACCGGAGTCGAGTTGGTACCTCTAATAATTATCGGAACACAACAATGCTATTAACATTGTTACTATGGCAACAAAGTTATACAGGTAAGATGGGTGGTATCATGCCAGGCGTGCTCAGAAGCCCTACCACCGACTAAACCGAGCATAAAAATTTGATCGGTTGATCGGGACCCCCGGGCCTCCCGATCAACACCCGGTGGTGGTGAAATTTTGAAGCATTTACCTAAGGGTCTATGGTAATTGGCCTAAGGCTTACACGCACGAAATATTTAAATCCCTACTAATATAATGTTACTAGAGCTGTGCCCGTGAACTACGTTTCGCCATTATAATTATCCAAAAAAATTCAAGAGAGGGCCACCCTTATCACCTAGGGGTATAAAAATAACCTTCGAGCTATTCTCAAACCTACAAAAAAAAATTGGTCAAGCCGATTCGGAGGAATTCGATGACAAACAGTGACACGAGATTTTTTTATATTAAATCAATGCGAGAGCAACCCTGTCTGCGTCTGTTACGCTTTCATACCAAAGTTGCTGGCTGGACCAATTTTAATGAAAATTGGTATAGAGACAGATTATACCTTGAGGAAGAATATTATGCTACTTTTATCCCGAATTTTAATAGGAAATCTCAAGGTCGAGAGAAATCACAAATGGGTATTAGTAAAATGTACTCATTACTGTCGCGGTGTACCCGAACAACCGAGCTGCATAAGCGCGATAGAGACAACAGCAGCTCGGACTGAAGATACCTATGAAAAGTACACAAAATAGACGTTTCGTAGTCCCCTGTTACCCCTCTTTAACTAGACCGATTAAATTACTTCTTACATTAAACACTAAGGAAAGGCTATGGCTTTGTTTCTTTGTCTTGCTTTTTTCATCTAACTTTGTCAAATTTGTTTGCTGGATGTTTGATATATTGCAGAAAATCTGGTCGATTTTTTAGGTTTTTGAAGGTTTAAATAAAAAATAAAAAGGTTAAGATAGGAACATGCTTAGTGGCCATAGATGTATAATAATAACTACATGACGCAATGAATGATATGATATGAGATATTTTTAGTAAAAATATAGCAACTATTGCCATTATCTAGGAAGGAAACAGGGGACTACGTTTGTATGGAAAAACTTCCCGTATGATTTCCTCTTAATGAGTTCCCTAGGGAATAAAAAATATACAAACTCGTGATATACCTAACTTTCAGCCATCCAATTTCACCCAGACGAAGTCACGCGCGACAGCTAGTCATCGTTATATATATGTATGGCAGTCGTAAACAGTATAATATTAAAGATGTAAGACCGTACAGCCTAAAACAAACAGGAGAAAAAGAAATTAGACGTTCCAAGTTTCCTGCCTGTTCTTGAGAAGGCTTCTCCAAATTTTAAAACGTTTTACATTTATTTGCATACACTTCTTAATGATGGTTGGGGCGTGTGTACAAACAAGGATTAATTAATTGTTAAATTAATTAGCTTTACAATTAGATTCTTGTTTAATTAGATTTTTGTTGTAAATAGCTGCCTGCAAAGGACAGACCTTTACATCTATAAAAATGTTTTAGTTTGAATAATATTGTGTTGTTGTTGTAATCTGAGTGATGTCTGTGCTGGTATCGTGGGCCGTGGGGCTGTGGTTTGTCAGCGCTAAGGTGACCACTGATCGCATGTCTCTGTAGACTACCTATTAAGATAGGTACTGATATGAATCAAGGTCTCAAGGAAGAACTCGGTGGCGCAATGTGTTTCGAACGCTTTGGTTTCGACTTTCGACAATGAAAACGAAGCAACCTCCGCCATGGTTGGTCCCTGGATGGGTGACCAAAACTTTGTGATCTCGAGTTCCTCCGTGCTGCGGAAGGCATGTTAAGCCGTTGGTCCCGGTTGCTATTGCAACCTTTTCTACCCACCAATCCGCATTGGACCAGCGCAGCGTGGTGGTCTGGTGTTATAGGCCATACTCCTCATGTGTTTCTTATAGGCAGGAAGATCTGTGCCCAGGTGCGGGACGTAGGTATATAGGTTGAGATGATGATATGACTCAATAGAAGGCCTTGGAAAGTAATATCATTTCAAAAAGCAATTTCATTGCTATCGAAACACGATACTGACTTTAAGGTTATCAGAATAGAGAGTCTTAAGTACTCGTATCCTTGCCATTTTGTAGCATGCAAATGCATGACCTAAGCTGTATATATCGGAACTAGTTATTTATTCGTGTTAATTAAATCCATCCATCTCTACAAACATTCATAGTTATAACTTAGTAGCATAGTTTAGCGTATTTTTGCGTCTTTGCATTTTCTATAAAAATAGGTGTAACAGTAATTCCTAGCTATTAATGCTATTATAGTAATGTCTACTTTGGCGGAGTACTATTATATATTCTGTGCTTTGGCTTAACAAAGCACAAAAGTTATGGCTCAAAGGCCTAGAAGCCAAACCAAAAATATTATAAAAAAAAAGTTAAAATTTCGTCAGGGTTGCCTGAATGCTCGGTGGCGTAATCGTTCAAGGCGTCATCAATACGGTATGTTGCAGGTGCAGGTTGGAATCCCGCCCGACTCGAAAATTTTGTCTTGTCTCAGTTTATTCATTTTTGAATTGATAAGTGAAAAGGCCAAGTAATATTAACACCTAATAGCATGAAGCACGATAACTTTTTAACACAGATAATTAAAAAAATAACCTAGACTGGAACATAATAACCATTAAAGCATCGGTTCGAATCATTACATTAGAACTTTTTTTCTTTAAAAATAACAAACTTACAGCAAAAGTTTTTCAGACAGCCAAATTGACACTTGAAAAACCTCATCTATTTTCAGACTGTAGACACTTGAAAACCCCAATCGACATTATTTATATAATCTAGACCTTTATGCGCAGTGAAATTAATGCTGATTTGGATCCATTTTGTATGTGTATAAGACAATATCTTCTCTTAAGTATTTGTAAACAAACTCCTCCGAAACGGCTTGACCGATTTTTATGATATTTTTTGTGTATATTCAGTCGTAAACTATTTTTATATAAGTAGGTGATAAGGGATTTTTTGACAATTATTATGGCGAAACGTAGTTCGCGGGCACAGCTAGTCAATTCATAAAAAATCTCATGTAAGTAGTGACTAAGATGAAATTTTGTCACCGCCACAGAGAGAGAACAAAAAAAGTTTGTTGCCAGAAACATAAAAAAGCAAATAAAATGTTATGATGAATTGTCTGAAATGAATGAATTGAATGTTCTGATCTCTTTAAATGTATGTATGAGTGTAGTATGTAATTGTACAAAACTTGGTATTAAAACACTCGCGTATGATACATTCTAGTTTAAACACCCGCTCGTTTTAAAAACCTCTATTATGTCTTCTTTTCTTTTTTTTTTTTTTTTCTTTAAAAAAAACGTCGCCCCACACTAGGATTTTCTCCTGTATCGTGGGTGCAGTTACAAACATAGAATATCACATGCACATACACCCAGGCCGGAACAAACTTCTGTAGGCCATACAAAACATCTGTCCCGTGCGGGAATCGAACCCGCGACCCGTTGCGCAGTAGGCGATCACTCGACCTCTGCGCTAACCGTGTCGTCAGTTTACATAAACTACTATTAATGTGTGATTAATGGTTAACCGATTTCAGAAGTTAATATACCAAATCATTGCTCTCGCTTCGGTATCAAGTTACCTCAATTATTTAATTACAGTAATTTCGCATAATCAACAATGGATTACGAGTAATTGTTAATGAAGAGATTTCACATCCCAAGCATACCTATGGTTACTGATAACTTAATTAATTTGATTAACACAACATATGAGATAGTTCATTGTGCGATCGTGAGATTGCTTAAGATTGTCGAGGTACAGTCGCAGATGTCAATTAAGGACACATTTATTGCTAAAAATTATGGAAGTATTTGCAATAATTTGCCTGTTTTCGTTAATGTATATTTCGAAAAAAAGGTTGATAAGCTTTTTTGAACGCTAGAGGTGGTACAATATAATGAGAATTCTTTTTTTTTTGTTAAAGGTAACTCATTTTGATTGTATTTAGTATTTACTATAATAACATTAATTTTCTTTCTATGAGTATTGTACCATTGTTAAAAGAGCTCTCAGCATCATTGTCTCTCTGTTGTCCGCCATACATTATTTAAAAGGGATATGGTATAAATAAACTATGTTGTTACTGGCGGTAACTTTCTCGCGCTTAGGCAGGTTCCAACTTAAAGTTCGTGACTGTACTTATTGCCAGCCATTACTTATGATATGCCGGTGTAACATGACATGAGCGGTTTGATGAATGCTTTCAGTGTGCTTTACAAGATGAAGCTTAGTTATGCCCATTGTAGTCGGCTTCAAGTATCTTAATCGTGCAAATAAAATTTTATGACATACTAAACTTAGACTAGAGAGGACTACTTAATTTTTCTGAATGCTTCTTCATCGTCATTATCTCAGTCGCTTCACCCACTGTTAGGCAAATTCTTCAAGGATAGGGGGATTTGGGAAGACATTACGCTGGACCCCTGATCTTTTGATCGCGATTGCTTAACAGGATTAAAGCAAAGAGAAAGAGATCGCGTCAACCTGAATCGAGTACTGATTCGAATACCTGTTAGGTATTCACATTCACGAGTATTCGAATACAATATATTGCGAACATACGGGAATTCGAACACAAAGTTGCGTAACCAAATAGCTGTCCTATTGCTTCGTTTTTCTGTCGAATTTTGAATACCTTCGTCGGTAAGAACAATCATACAGAATTCAAAATTCGAAATTTCTGTACTGACGCAAATTATCAGTACAAAAAATACTCAAGTAAATAAACAAGTACTGAAGTGAGTGTTCGAGTCCTCAGATTCGAGTTTTGATTCGATTCCTTTTGTTACGAGTACTACTACTACAACACTCGAATACCAAATATGTATAGCCGACTAGGCATAGGCACCCCACTGGGCGCTACACTGCAATGCCGATGACTCGGTTTTTTTGAAGTGAGAACTTCTTTAGCGGCGTTGTACACTTTTTTTGTAATGGGTAAAAAATGATAAACTCGCGTCAGGATCACGTGACACTGATCGAAAATGCGTAAGACCAATTAAAATTGAAATGGCCGCAGGAACTGTCGAGGTGCGGTGAGGGGTCCACGTAAGCCGGCCGAGAACAATAGCGGCTGGCAAAAGTACTGGAAGTCATACGTCACTTGAGACAGTTTTAATCAATTTATTTACTTTGTTAGGAAAAATCTAAATTGTGCTTTTATTTGATTTTGTTGTAAATATTAATTAGGTAAGTTAGTATAAATTAAATATTATTTATTTGTTATAAAATTACGTTTTTAAGTAGTATATTAATGTCTGTTTTGATCATATTTTTAATTTAATTGTAAATATTTTGATTCATTATTATTAGTTATATAATTATGTACGCACAACGTTACAACAGGAAGTTGATTTTTCTGAGGGATAAACTTTTTAATGTAATATAATTTGTCATGTTTGTGTACGATAGCGCAATAAATAAATATTGTATTCTACCACATAAAAGATAGTATTTTTATTCTGATAATTAAAGCAATTCGTGCAAAATTATTCCATAATCATTCCAAAATATCCAAAACGCACAACGTTTTTTTTTTTTAAATCTTTATTAAAGCCATAAACCTTAAGATTAAGCCGGCTTATAAATATTAAAGAACAATAATAAATATCATTACAGGTTTTCTACATCTACATTAAGACACGAGATTACATTTTTCCTTAAATATAAAGAATAAATAAAAAAACTAATTATTCTACTGCCATATTTACACTTAAAATTTGAACCAAATGTTGAATGAAACATGAAAAATAGATTGTTTCGATGACATTGCGTATCATTTAAAAGTTCTTGTCGTAGAGATTCGTTTATTTTACATTCAATCAACAAATGAAACAGATCTTCTTCTTTTGAGCAAACTATACAGTTAGGATAAAACGCACAACGTTAATACTTAAGTTTTCACTTCTGCCGGCACTCCCGGAGTGCAACCCGTCAATTTTTTTAAATAATTAGTGCGAACGCACAAGACCGAACTACAAAAAGTCTGCCACCGACAACGTTATAAACGTATGCGTCGAATCGGTCAGAAAAATTGGGCCTACAAAAAGCCGGTCGTGGGCGTTTGCCTTTAACCTTGCTCGAAGCGATGGTGGCAAGGCTACAGTGCGGGTTGGTAGGTGGGGAGCGTTAGAGACCGTCGTCATGGGTCGTCAGGGTGCATGCGAACAGGTGAGGATGTCTTGACCCAAGCCATCCTCCCAGTAACATGGGATAACAAACAAACAACAAACTCATGGTTAGATGATAAAAAAATGTCAGACACGTATTTTTTTCTTTGTCGAAATAAAAAAAACGACTGAGTTAAAACGATTTAAAGTTGAGGAGTGGGCACTCACTGAGTCACAAGAAAGTAGAAAATTTGTGTACGAACGGCGTCCCGCGACATTTCAAATCAACATATTATCTTTTAAAGTTTTTGATTGTGTAAAAAAAATAAAAAGCACGTGTAACACATACATGGGAAATCAAAAATAGCCTACTTCCCTATTAGGAACACATTACGTCCTTTCTTGTTTACTGTTTGCTTGCAATAATGCTTCATAGAAATATAGATCTGGCGTTCGTCTCAAATAGTCATTAGTGAGTACAGAATAAATTCCTCTTCAATCCCCAGATCAAAATTGCTGGCGTAAAGTGAAGTAGTCTTAAAATGTTGTTCGTATTTCCCAACCCCAAATTCATTCTAAGAAATTCGGAGTTGTAAATGAGTGAGGTCACAGTGGTAATGGTATTCGCGATTCTAAATTTGTCCGTTATTAATATTTATCTTTCAGGGCAAGCCTCAGAGCGACATAGGCATCTCTGCCGATCCATTTACACTGTCGGCCATATGTCGAGTTCCATTCAACATGCAGCTGCGTTAAGATATGCTGACCGCATACAATTGCAGTTGGCATATGCGCACCATCTGATTCATAGATTCCTTCGTTGTTTCTGTTTACGGATCTGTTGATATGGAATTGAACATTTTAATGACGTGAATGTCAGTTTAATGACACGGAATCATCACGGAATTCAATGACACGAAGTCCATTGTTTGGATCGGTTTGGAGATCCCTGGGGGAGGCCTATGTCCAGCAGTGGGCGTCTCTTGGCTGAAATGATGATGATGATGATGAAGTCCATTGTGTTTTATAAGAAACAAGCTGAACCGGCAAACGTTACCGCCTACCGAATGAATGTGTTTTTATATGCTTTTTTCAATATAAGTCATTTATAGTGAAGTGAACTGTCAATTGCGGAAGACCGCTAAGTTATAAATCGATTTGTAAAATTTAATTTCTAATTATTATTTTCGTGATTTTTTTCCATATTTTAATAGTTAGGTAACCTGCTATTCAGGGCGAAGACTGAATGAATGAATCCAACGAATCATAGATCGTTAAAATTGGTCCAGCCGTTCTTAGGTTATAAATGGTGTGACTAACCCGACTTTGTTTTATGTATAAGATGGTTTCAAGAATATAAAGTTTCGAATTTTTGAAATTACTAGACTAACACCGTGGTCAAAAGCTATTGCGACTATCCGATTCAGACTATTGTAAAAAAAGTTTAATTGTATTGAATGAGCAAAGGGTTTTTAATTGAGAGGCAAAGGGCCAATATTTTTTAATAATTACATCTAATTGTATTTGTAAGTACTTACTTAGTAACTTTTGTAACCGAAATGGATACTTTTGAAGACTTTATTGCAGCTGTGTCGTATGTAGCCAAAGCTTACGTAGTTGATACTGAATGTATATTAATAAAATACATGTAGGTATCTGCGGATTTCCTACTGGTTACAGAAGAGACAGTGGCGTGGCAACTTGGAGCATCAAGTAACAGACCCATTAACTTTAACATAACTACCAATAATTCCCTTAAGGAATTAATTTCAATATTCATAAGTGTGAAGTGTTCATAAAAAGCGCACTTAGCATTAACTGAATGAAGCCGGCGACAAAATGAAACTGCAAAAGTTTTATTATTCCCAACACGATAATACCCTTCCCGCGACTCGTATTATGTAAATAACCACCAACTATTTTACATTATGAACTTCGCGGAAAAAGACAAACATTTTAGAGTTCCTGACGCTGCACTGCTGTGTTGTTTTATTAATGAATTCAAGTTAACATTATCTCTCATTATCTGGAGCATAGTGATAATGCTTTATTTCTGCCAGAGCGCTTGTGCTTCGGCTGCTGACAATATAATTATAATGTTTGTGAAATATATGTTATTATTATATTTATAGCATATATTTCATAATTTCTGTGTCAAAAATATGTAATATCAAGTTATTTCTTCACTTATTTAATGTAAAATATCACATATTCCTATGAGGATTGCTTTTTATTCAAGAGACCTAGATTTAATTTAGATATTATGTAACTTAAACTTTATATATAGGTCATTAAGTTTAATGTGTAGACTATAATAGTATTTTACCACTGTTATAAAGATGAAAAAATGTTTATTGAATTCTAATTTTAATAAATGCATTCTTATCTCAATATTCTATCTATAACTCAAAACAATTATTTAATGTTGATAGTCACGTATTTCACTTTGTACATTTCATCCATTTCATTTTTTATCTAAAGAAGACTAACCTTGGCTGTAATATATTTTTTTTCAAAATATCAAAATATCAGTTTGGTTCTATATAATTGTGATACAGTAAATATTAATTGATAATGTGATTCTGGTTTAATATTTTCTACTTCCCACCTATCCAACGGATCCTCTGCTGAATAGGCTCCAAAGCTTAAATGGATTAAAAAAAGTGTGTCATTTTTTTCTGTCGCGTCGAAAAAAAAAACAGCACACCGGCACAATTTAATTTCGCCGCGGCCGCATCACATGTATGAGATTGTGTTACGAAAATATTCGCATGTTAACAATTCGCAAATTGAAGAACAACAAACATTTTATCATCGGCCAACATCTGCCAATCAAGAATTACACGAGATAACAAAAGCGACCCTTCATCACAGAAATTATGTGCACACGAAAAACAAACAGAGCGATTGAGTGCCAAAACCGGTTATTGTAGATTAAGAGCAGGGGAGATTTTAATTTGGAAAACCGTATAACCTATAGCGGGGGGAGGAAAGAATGGTCAGTTAATTGAGCTATAAATCACGGAGTCGAAAATTGTTGAGCTTGACCACCGCTAGGGTTGTCGCGAGCAGAGGGATGATTCCACTAATTCGAACCTAAAACAAAGTTTTATTCAACCAATCGCAACCCATAGGTACTCTTTCAAATTTCGGATGACGTGATACTGGGGCGTTTTGATTGGCTAGACGCTTCAACTAAGTTTTGGTTCGACTTTGGTTTGTCAGTGGAATTTGCTCCAAGTTTAACTCAGGTACAGGATGCGTTGAATGCTTACTACGATAATAACCGGTTCACTTCAGATCTGAATGTGGCTGTCACCGTTTATCAAGCCGCTTTGATTCTCGCAATATTAATAGCTGGTCTCGTGCTGCTAATGGTCGTTAATTTTGTCGTATTCTAAATAAACTTTTATAATCTTTTTTAATTATGTATTGTCAAAATTTTGACAATGATAAAATGTGAAGCAGACTTTAGCTTGTGTCCGAATGAAATTGGTCGGAACTGCTTTAGTTATTGTTATGAGGTCGGAACAGTTGATAATTTACGATTTTTTATAATTTGAAACTGAACTACTTATCCTCACATCTGCTAATTTCTGTGAAGACAGTGAAGAGTGATTTGATTTGTAACTATCGATCTTACATGTGGCCGAATTAGTCACAGGAATTTCTATTTAAGAATTTTCAATCTCCTTAACCGCTACATCAGGAACTCTTATAGTCGTGCCCATCGTGTGTCGTACATTTCTGCGTGCACTATTGAAGCATCTCATTTCTGCAAAAGACAGTACGTATTCCCACAGTATTGTATAACAAACGTTCATTGACGTATACGTCAATAAAAACGATGAGCCCGAATCTTCGATGATAGATTATGGAGGTAGTCCTGCAAATAGATTCATCTAAACACATGCTATGTATTTTATAAGAATTTAAAGAATTATCTTTTAATTATACACAGAAAAAATACAACAGATAATCATTAAAAGAAATCATCATATTCATGAACTAGGTTATTCGTTAAATATCCTGTATTAATCAAATCAGCAATCATTATTTTAAGATCACATTAAGCTACACACAGTAAAGCAGTACAGTAGAAAATACCACTTGATATTGTGATACCGTAAATCGTAACCATGGTACATACGTAATTATTTATACGTAACTTGGCTTCCACA
The DNA here is from genome assembly GCA_963935595.1 of Schoenobius gigantellus. Taxonomy (NCBI): domain Eukaryota; kingdom Metazoa; phylum Arthropoda; class Insecta; order Lepidoptera; family Crambidae; genus Schoenobius; species Schoenobius gigantellus. Next base: position 14,526,391 of record OZ012558.1, read on the forward strand.
TCAAATTACACAGGTGTAAACATTAAATTCTCGATAGGGTACCGAACTATTATTAATTTAATAATTACATCATACAGTAACATGATAACGGAAAATTGGCCGTAGTACTTCGAAAGATACCTCCAGCAGATTTATGTGGTCTGTTTGATGTTCTTATTATGGACTTTCGTAATTGCTTATCAACAATTTCTTGCTAGGTTGCTAGGGGCTTTAACGAGCTTTTCTTCATCGTATAGGCACTGATCGTTACGATGATAAGTATCAATTTATCTTATACTAGCTTTTCGCTCTCGACTTCGCCCGCATTATTTTTGTATTCCCGTGGGATTTTTTTTCCGTAGGAAAATTACCCTATGTCCTTCACCTGGTCTCGAACTATCCCTATACCAACTTTCATCAAAATCGGTTCAGTAGTTTCAAAGCCTTTCCTCTTTAAAATATTAGATAGTATATAAAATTTATTATGTTTTGAAAATTGTTTGGCATAATGTATTGAGTGTGTGTCCATAGATAAAAACACTTCATTTCAATAAATAACACAAACTATGACAACGTTATAGTGTGATACTGACATACAAAAACAGCTAAAAGACGGTATTGTCATAGCTGATCTCTTATCAGACAACATTTAGGTAGGACAAACATAATGATTAGGTAGGTATTTCTTGTCAATAAGTGCCTGTAAAGGCCTATGTTGAATAAAGATTTTTGAATTTGAATTATATTAGCAGTAATCTAATATGTAAAATATACTAGTGGCTATAACGAAACTTGCGGTCAAATTTGGTCATCCTAAATTATATATCTTAGAAAATACGTCAACTTCTATCACTAATATTAAAAAAAATGTATGCAAAGATCACGAGATCTGCATAAATTACCTACATTATGTCGGCTTTCCTTGCTTAAAACTATAGTATTTAATTGTAGATGTGTTTTCTGCGGGTTTTGCTGTAATGAAGAGATTAGGCACAAAATACTCTATCTGGATGCTGTTAGTTTATGAAGGGTCTCTGGGAGTCGTGGGATCTAATTGCCTTGTAAATAATTACTACAAGGACGACGTTCGCATGAATAAAATGGTATTAAGCTATCGCTAAAAATGTTTAGTTTATAGTGCTTTTGTTTGAAACCTGGTTTAGCTCTGGAGATCCAGATTTTAATTTTCCATTGAGTAGGTAGATATTTTATTCTTGGCTTGGGGGCTAGGGGCTGGTTAGGGGCTAGCTTCCGAAATTACTATCTTCACCATTTTATTCAAGTTTGTCGCCATAATGACAATGATAATAATATTGTTATACGAACTTTGAACTTTTGCGTTGCATTATTGCGTCAAATTTTATAAACATGCTTTCAGAGTTATTAACCATAAAATCAAATTTTAATTCCTGTGTCTCAATAATAATTAATTTAATTGTCGTCAACGATTTAGTTGATGAATCCAAGTCCGCCCTCATCCGTCTTCGGTCTTTCAGACCCTTGCTATCAAGCTTCATTTTATTTACTAATTTAGGCTGTTTTATAAAATTCGGTTTTTTTTTACCCGGCGTCAATGACGCTGGGTCATATTGACCCGAGGCAATTTTAAACCGACATATTTTATTTTTGCGCTAGTCATGTGTTGTGAATCTTTATGTAGCTGGAGCTATAGCACCCCTCTACCCGTCTCGTTGGTATTCTCAATGCGACGCCGCCTGTGCAGCAAGATACACTCGTGTCAAGTAAAAACGGGTAATTATGACCCAGCGTCATCGCCGGCGTGGTCATTTTATATCTTACATTTTTTCATTTTTTGGATGTTTTAAGTTAATAAACCTTTTATTTTTAGGTTTTTTAATAAAAATGTAACTACCCAACGACCCGGAGAGTATTATGGCGTTGTTAGATGAGTCAGATTCCGACAATAAAGATTCGTAGACTGCTTCGGATTTTTATATTGACTAATATTGAATATATCGGGCATAAATGCGAACATAATACATTGGGCTAATAACAACGAGGAACTCCCAAGAGATGTCAAATATGTCCGTCTAAAAAGGACAAAAAAGATCTCATACTTGTCATGTATATGACATTTACGCATTTGATTTCATTCTGCAATAACTGCAACAGTTCCATGGCTCTGAATGATGAAGTAGAAGATTGATTCCCTATTATTCTAATTATAAAAAGTTTGTTTGATCTCCCTTTTAATCTGTAAGATTATTGATTCCTATTACTACTAAATAAAATTTAACAAAACTCAAAAATTTTAATATGTTATGTTTTCAACGTTGATTTTGCATGTGTTATCGAGACAGCTTAAAAAAAATTATTTATAAAATTTATAAGCATTATTTTTATTTTAATACCTAAGTAAAGAACCCTTTTTAGATAAACTGTAATTAGAATTAAAGTGACATCCTAAATTTCGTGTAAAAGTTATTGATAATGACCCGGTGTCAACGGTCTCGTAATTATTTTCACGTCATTGGCACCGGGTTAAAAACGTCTTATATTTAGGGTTTAACTGTTTGTTCATTTTCACTTAGTTTATTTCATTAAATTTATTACTTTATTTTATATTCGTAACAATTTATGTAGTAACTATTATGCAGGTCATATGTTGTGATTCCTTTGGAGAGGCGATTTCATTTCCAAAGTTTGATTGAAATCTATTATAGTGGAAGTTTAAGGATCTTTATATGTCTTTTATGTAACATTATCTTTATTTTTAGGTTTCCGTGCTTCAAAAGGAAAAACGGAAGAATTATATGATCATTTCGCTGACCGTCTGTCTGTTTGTAAAGACCCTTTTTCTCAGGAACGCGTAGAGATACCAAAATGAAATTTATATCAAACTAGCCGTGCCCGCGAACTACGTTTCGCCTTAATTTATTTTTTCCCGACATCTTCAACAAATATTGTTAATGTACACAGAAATAAACACAAAAACTTAACAAATTATATACTAAAACCTTTCTCGAGAATCACGCTATCGAGTGGTGAAAACCGCTTGAAAATCGGTGCAGTAGTATTTGGGTTTATCGCGAACAGACAGACAGACGCGGCGGGGGACTTTGTTTTATAATATGTAAGGATACTCGTGTCTACATACGATCTCTTACAATAAATAAATGTGGCTAGAACTTCTTGACAAAATGCAAGAAGCACCAAGCAATGTCTTGTAGCACATTTTAAGGAAAAAAAAGTTTAATAATCTCCCTGCATAAATTTAGCTTTAGTCTATTCTTTCTGGTTAGAGCTACTTTCATTATTATTCCATGAATAACAAGTATAGTCGGCTTGGTTGATAATAGAAGTTGTTAACCTTTGACACTGTGCATCAGTAATTTAACAATGGTTGGCACTTAGGTAAGTATCGATTCAATAGTTCATTCAATAGTGTGGGTCTATGTGTATACATAGTCCAACTCTTTTTTTTAATAAATAAATAATACTGAAAAAAAAAACACCAACAATTTTTTATTCTCGTGGCAAGTGCGAGTTGGACTCGCGCACCTACGGTTCCGTCCAAACTTATCCTTACATATTATAAACCAAAGTCCCCCGCCGCGTCTGTCAGTCTGTCTGTTCGCGATAAACTCAAAAACTACTGCACCGATTTTCAAGCGGTTCTCACCACTCGATAACGTGATTCTCGAGGAAGGTTTTAGTATATAATTTGTTAAGTTTTTGTATTTATTTCTGTGTACATTAACGATATTTGTTGAAGATATCGGGAAAAAATAAATTAAGGCGAAACGTAGTTCGCGGGCACAGCTAGTTTAAGTATATAAGTTTCTAACTATGTGCATATTTACGCTTTTCAGATTTCCTTATAAGCTATAAAAACTTGTTTCTAGCCAAATTTCATGATTCTAGTGCAACAGAAAGTACCCTATTAATCCCTTACCCGTTACCCTATAAGTAGATTTTGATTCCCTTGTGAAAACGCAAATTTGCGAAAATAATATAACATAAACGGTCACATCTTTTGATTGTGTTGACTTACAGGTAGGCATGATTTTTTCACAACTGACAGTGACTGTAGATTTGAGTCTTTGATATAAGTTTCAGTTTGATATCTCTATGCATTCCTGTGAAAAAGGGTTTTGACGGACAGTCAGACAAAAAAGTGATCCTACAAGGCTTCCGTTCTTTAAAAAAAATGTTTGTATGATTGTATCTTCGTAAGATGGTAATATCTTTATTGGATCAAATATCATAGCTTTGGTAGCGTAATGATGAGAAGACTTAGCTGATTATCAAGTTCAGCTCAAACGTTAGATGCATAACATACCTACTAGCTAGATCAGTCTATTATTTAGATTTACTTTACTGACTTAAGCATAAGGAAGAAGACAAAACTGAGGCTTTGGGCTTATTCAGGATTCTTTCTGAGTGGTTATTTGAAATCGAATTCAAAAATCTTTATTCAACATAAGCCTTTACAGGCACTTGCTGACGTCAAAACAAAGTTAAGTTAAAAATAATATTACTTTTAGCTAAGACACAAAACAAAACTAAAGTTTTAACTCGATCTTGGGTAGGTATGACCAGTAACGAGTGCTATTGTCGTGCGGATTCATTAGAGAACTTGGAAGGCATTAAACTCGGCTCAGGACCGGCCATAAAGGAACTTGATTGATGAACTGGTGAAGGATTTACGCTTATATCCCATACTTTGCCAATATCAGCAAGTTCTTATGTTATTTTATTCGGGTATATACGAGTATCTTCTTCAGACCTTTATTTAGGACGGCTTCTGTTTATCGTATTATTATTATTATTTTTTGAATTTTTTTTTTCGAAATTTTCGAAGTCAGTCTGTTTACAAAATATAATAAGAAAATTATTATCAAAAAGCAGAAGATTATGTTTCCATTGATCCCTACCTGGGGGACTACTCTATTTCTACGAAAAACGAAATTTCGCCTTTTTTCTTCCCACCAACCGAAAATAGTTTGACAGATATATTCTCCAAACCTACTCTAGTTTACGAAAGTTCCAACTAAACGAAGAATTGAATTTGACAGTTTATTTTTCGGAATTTTAACCTCAAATTAACAAACACAAAAATGTTACCTTTTGATATTCGTAATTATGAGTGTTTAATTAAGTTAATGTGAAATTGCTACTGGAATACTTTTGCTTGAAACTACTTTGCGTGAGGAGCGTAAAAAGTGTAGAAAGACCCTGAGTTGCCTTGGAAATAATTTAAATTTAGTATCGATTGCCGACTTGGAATTTTATACAAAACTGCACTCACTTCAGTTGAATTATTTGAGAATTATAATTAATAATAGCATCGATTTGCTATATGGAGTAACGGAGCTTGTCATTTTAATCTAAAATCGGTAATCATCAATATTATTGACATAAAAGCTCAAAATATACATATTGATAAGTACTAATAAGATTCCCACTTATAATTTAGAATGCTTAACAACTAGAAAACAAACAACACAACACAAAATGTAACCTGCGACTATAACATTCCTTTCTAAAAAAATGTGTCGCGATAGCGGACCATAAAAAAAAATCACTCAAAAACATTGCTAAACCACTTATGGAACTTCCATTCACCTTCAGTCTATTTTATACAAACTCAAATTCCAAGCAATCGTGATTGTTTTCATTTCGACAAAAATGTTTGAGATTATTCATAAATAATTTACTATTTTCCAACAAATTAACGAGAAAATCGCATATATATCGAAGAAAGGAAAATAGAGACAAGAAAGTTTTAGTCTATTGACCCCGGAAACTTATTTATTTCACTCTATTCACCCCACTTTACGGCAGTGGTCTTATTTCATTCGTTCCTCATTCGTTCACGAAAGTCTATGGAAACGAAATTATTGTGTGTATTCGAAAATGAAATAGAGTAGAGACACTTGCGAAATTTCGTTTGATCTTCGTTGCCGAAAGTTCGTTTCGGAGAAACAGAGTAGATCTCAGGGAATACTTTAATACAGATAAGTGTACCTACTTACCTACCACTCGAAATACCTTCCTACGTCCTGATTCTTAAATTATTACGGTGAACGGGTTAGGCCTTTTCTTGTACCTAAAATCTACAATTCCACTTAGTATATAAAAATGTGAAAGTAAGAAATGTTTTAAAAATAAACAAAAGATAGTTTATAAAATACTGTTGCAATCTTGTCTTATCATCATCATCATCATCACAGCTCATATACGTCCCCACCGAGGGGTTCGAGCCTACCCTATGTTAGGGTGATTAGGCCTTAGTCAACCACGCTGGCCCAGTGCGGATTGGTCGACTTCACATACACCATTGAATTTCTTTGCAGATGTATGCAGGTCGCCTCACGATGTTTTCCTTCACCGTAGGAGTGTCAGACAAATGTACATATGAAATTCGAAACGAAAAACACATTGGTACATAGCGGGTCTCGAACCCCGACCTCCCGATTGGAAGGCAAGTGCCGAGTCCACAGCGCCACCAACGCTCTTGTCTATAAGTTATTAATCGTAATATCAGCTGATAGGTACTTTTAATTGTACGCAAAATGTGTAATAGTACTCAGATGCTAAATGTAACAGTTTGTAGCTAAATAACGGGGGGTATTTTCCTGCTAACAAACTGCTATGCACTTTGGCGGATCATAAATGAAAAAACTTTCTGTAATTCATTTAATAAATGTTTGAAAATTTAAATTATTTTTTTTAACGTTTATTCGTTATTGACAAAAACTCTGATGTATATGATAACGAATAATATTTGTTATATCATTTAATAATTATTTCCTAGAAAACCATTATTGGTACCAATTAATTGTCTTTGTAATGCTATATAATTTATGAAAGGTTCAATATAAAGTTTTGCCAACTTTTTACCCGAGAACAGCGAATGGAGATCGAGATTTAGCTTGTAAAAGAATATACTAGCGCCATCTAGCTGACCGTTTTTGTAACTAGGTACTGCAAACGTTGCGTCTCGCTACATAGTTCCAAATTTGTCCGCAGACGGCAGCACGTGGCGGCGCCATGGAGCTCCACGGCGACAGGGGGCGCTCGCGCCCAGCACGAACTATTCGAGTTGCTCGAGCGAGTGCAATGTTCGCGGTTGGACGACCAGAGGGCGGTGTTGCCGCCGTACTTTTCTCAGGTGGGACATTGCTTACTTTAGCGTGCTTTGGTGGCGTGAACTTAACGTGCTTTGCAATGCGTCCGCTAGATGGCGATATCGGTGCGTTAAACAGTTGTATTCAGTCAGTAAGTCAGTTTACTCAACTTTGGTTCAAAGTTATTTTGATTTAATTGTTACCACTACCAACTTTTTTTATAATATGACTCTTGTTATTTATAATTTAATAAATACCTAGGTAGGTATTCATTAAATTTTAAATACTTAACAAGAGTCATATTACCTATCTTGTGAAGTGACAATTTGTAATGTGCTACAGTCTCTTACGTGATTTTTTATACCTACTGTTGACTATAACTACTTCCTACTTTTTGAATATACTCCGGGGTAGGTACATACCTGTGCCATTGGGGGCGTTAAATTGGGGGGCGAGGTCTCATTACGTTAAAAAAACGCGCACATACAAGACACTGACAATTTCATACTCTTATGTAAGCAAAAAATACGTCAAAGCACATGATAAATACATATAAAGCATGATTTTAAAGCATCCCTGCGAGCATGGACTTGTCGATCGACATCCTATATCGATCGACAAAAGCATCTGTCCTTTTCACTCCTTAGGAATATCTGTCAAATTTATCGATTTTTGTCGAGTATGTCCATCTTAGTTGCCAAATTTTGTTTATCAAGAGTTCTATGCTCGCATGTAGATTCCACATAAAACACAAATTAATATTTTTTTCTGATTTCTGCACCTTATTTAGCAGGTCCGACGATTTACCCATAAACTACCTATGAAATTCTGAACAAGTTAGTTTTAAATGAACTTGTATTGAATTATGCTTTCGACTGTGTCTACGTGAAGGCGATTACGTTAAAGATAATATTATTTCTACATTGGCGTTATGAGTTCCCGCTATTTCAACTACGTACATGGGTCATGACTTATGACTTTATGATGACCCATGTACATAATTGAAATACCACCGGAACATTTTCTAGGTTAGCTAGGAGGACTGGGACAGGAGTTTCAAACCTGTGGCACGGTAATAGTATATACTATTACCGTGCCTGTGGTGTACCGAGACGGATGGCAACCCTACTCTAGAAACCTACTACACCTAACTACCGTGTTTCTTTTAAACTTATCTTTAAACCTACTCATGTTACCATAGTCATGTAAAATATATGGCATCATTGAACAATTTAAATTGTAAAATTAATTTTGAAATCTCCCATACAAATAGTCGGATCTGTAAAAAACGTATGGGGAATTAGTAAATATTGTTTTCTATGACGCCACATCTTTTACATATAATAGTATCACTATGTTATTTAGCATGTGAAGGTTTCGGCTAAAATTTAAGAGTTGCGTTTGGTTTTCGGGCATTTGTTCTCAAAGTGGTATGTGAGTATACCACTTTGATATGTTTTTTTTTAAGTTAGATACCTACAGAATATATAAATGTAAAATGGGACTCAAGTGTCTTCACAAATGTATTGTTGTTAGAAAATACCCTATAATGGTATCGGAAGAAATGGGGCATTTCAAATACTGTTATCATGGTCGACATGGCTGCCTTTCACGGTTCTTGTCGGTGCTCGGTCAATCGTGGCCAAATGCGGGGTCGACGGTCGTCGGTCAGGTTGTTCGTTGAATAATTGACGGAAGCCGGTCTGATGGTATACGATAGCGGCTAAGGTGGGGTGGCAAACCAAGCATGTCAGGAAAGAGGCGAAGTTACTGCTCAGAACGAAACAAAGTGACGTATTTACTTATTTTTAGGTTAGATACTTTGAGTTTTCTGTACTAATATTATAAAGAGGAAAGATTTGATTGTTTGTTTGTTTGTATTGAATAGGCTTCGAAACTACTGAACCGATTTTGATGAAAGTTGGTATAGGGATAGTTCGAGGCCAGGGGAAGGACATAGGGTACTTAATTTTCCTAGGGGAAAAAATCCCACGGGAAAACAAAAATAACGCGGGCGAGGTCGCGAGCGGAAAGCTAGTACTTAACTTAATAAAGGGATTACATGCGGTTAGAAGTACCCGATACTCGTATACTTATGATGTCAATGTTATGATGTACATGTGTGTATGCTTAGCAAAACTGTTCCCGACTAAGTTAATAGGTCAATGTACCTAACAAATTAATATCTGATAATATGCCAGGTTTGAAACATTGTATAATTCATACACGTATGTTTGATACTCAGCCCACAAAAACGGTTAAAAGCCTTTGGGTAAGACTAAAGATAAGAAATCGTCAATTCACCACCAGCCATCTTATCTTATCTTAATGTTGGGGCGGCTCCTCGTGAGAGCCTTCGCACTTCGACCCATTGAGGATCTTTTGTGCTTCCCCGTGTTCACTCCTTACAGCCATCACCGTCTCCGATCCAATCAATCGTGCCCATAAGCCTGATGATGTTCTTCGGTGGCATGGCCCTGTAGTCTTCCGGTTTTCGGTATCCCATTCCCGTCAGCCTTAGTCTTCTGCCGGCTAGAGCATCGCATTGGCACAAAAGGTGCTCCCTGCTCTCCTCTTCTTCCTTGCAGGCCCCACAAATTATGGAACTGGAATGTCCCATCCGGGTAAGCATGATCCTAGTACCGAAATGACCGGTTAAGGCACCTACCATTAATCGAGTCTGGGATCTGCTTGAGCTCAATTAATTTGAGCCAGTTGTCCATGCCCATACAGAGCTTGGCGTGTGTCATTCCTTTCACCACCAGCCCTAATATTCCCAGTGTATTGTACGGACCTCCCCTGAAAATGAGGATTTGGCTCATCATCTCCCACCACTTGTCCAACGCGAAGTGGTCGCGTAGGTTATTATCATACATTACATAACTTAACCCAAAAAACGTAATAGCTGTGAAAAATCGAGATTTCTGTGAAATTAAAGCGCTAAATTGAACGACCAATGCAGTCGTGTCGATTATAAAATTCTCACTAAATATGCTTGCATGAAAAATTTAGAATAAAAAGTAATATTGATTCTATTTTGTTTAGACAATCTTCCTCAAACACTAAACAATGGAAAAGGCTCATGATGTTGAATATATTATATTTACCTCGATAGAATTAAAATATAGACAAAAACTAATAAGCCTGTGAATTTATTCTTAAATCCGTCGATAAATTACTGAGAAACTGATTATTTAAGTTAAAACATATTTCCTGTGCGGGTTCATTCTGGCCGCAAATTACGTTTGAATATTTTGTCTCTTGTCTCAGTTATCATTAGAAATTACTATAATCTGTAGAAATAACCAAAACAGTGAGCCCGCAAATTATTGAAAAGGAATTCGAGTCGCGTCACACGCCGAGACGAGCGAAATTAATTTTGCAAGTGCATCTTTGTTTATTTTATTTATTAATACTTTATGTACAAATCCTGTTGCACAGAGGCGGACTTAATGCCTGAGGCAATTTCTGCTAGTTAACTCTTGGGTGACGCAGAGAAACAATGTGGTAGATGTACCGAAAAATCACAGCAAAACATATTTTAAGATACTTACATGTATAGATATTAAAATACTTATATAGACAAAGATATAAAAATCCTATTACATTAAATATATATATAAACACTAATATACATTTACCTGAAATTTCTTTAGCGAACATTTATGAAGAACTGTTAGCCTACTTATTTCCTATATAGCCTAAGTTTTATTACCTAAAACTTTGCTCAAAGAAAAGCTTGCGCAATTTATTTTTAAAGCTAAGCTTGCTTAGTGAGTTTCTAGCTTCTTGAGGGAGGTACTTCCATAAAAGAATAGACTGGACAAAAAAGGAGAATGAACAGTCTAAGAATGGCGAGGGGGACATTAATTTGTCCTATAACAGTTGTTGGACTTTAATGTCCAATAACTGCTATATTTGTTTATGATATTTTCAGAATTCTCTCATACCTTAGTTTCATTTGGCTAATATTAATATTGACATCACAGTAAATGTACGTTTCACTTACACTACTGGGCTTCCATCCTACATGAAAGAAACATAAGAGGAATATGGACCATAACACCACCACGTGGCCCAATTCGGATTGGTTATGTACAGCATCAATAGCAACCGGGATCAACCTTAACGTGCTTTCCGAAGCACGGAGGAACTCGAGATCACAAAGTTTTGGTTACCCATCCAGGGTCCAACCATTGCAAAGGTCGCTTTGTTGTCAATATCGAAACTTAATCGTTCGAACTACTACGCTACCGAGCTCCTCCTAGCGACTGATTAATAGTCGCGAATAAAAAAATATAGCATAAGTTGGCAAACAAGCAAACTGCCCACCTGATGCAAACAGTCACCTATAATACAATGTAACTCCTGTGAGATTCGCAGCAAAACTGCAACCCCCACAAGAACCACAGTACACGTTGCCAACTTGCCACAAAAGAATGAAAAATAAAGTAGAAATATCTTACTATTCAAACCGGAACGCAGCAATGCAAGCACTGCTGCTTTGCGGCAGAAATAGGTAAGACGGAGGTACCCATGCACACGACCCTGGTACAGAGTCTACGTCCGGTGAAGTAGTAAACTTTTCTATTAAGCAAATACATATTACATTCAGATAGGAAAGTAAATTTTTCATTCATTTATTTCATCACGTCTGTCTGAGCCTTGCTGACCGTACTTTTGCTACAGTTCGCCGGAGTTGAACAATGGATTCTCCTACCTTTTTCTTTGGCCGAGATTAACATCTGCTGCATATTTATAAGAATGAAACGGACGCCCGTATTTTGTTCCGCGTTTAATTTGGTAATTATCAACTGTCAGAACTGATACTCAAGTCAGACGGTTTTCACCGCACATATTATTATCAGAGATTTAAATCTCTGATTATTATAGCTTTTCTCTCAAAATCTCTTATGCTAGACGTACAAACAGTGTTTTCTGTAAGTAATTAAGAAACATCGTGACATCCGTTGTGTTCGGTGTTCCTTTTATAATTTGTTATTAATTATTATTTTAGTGGTAGGTACGTTACAAGATTCATTGCCTATTTGGTTCACCGGGTGGACCAAAATTCCATGGCAAGTCGGTAAGTTACCTTACATTTTTACTGTATGCAAGGTGTCTTATATATAGTAAAGGATTTTTTGCTCGAAAAGAAGCCACAATAAATCGCCAATATCATGTTAGTAAGACTTGCTCTCCATAATGGTGAAATTAATTTATTTGTATTTTTCACAACTATCCACATGGAGGTAAGTTTTACCTAACTTATAACTAACTAGCCTTCCGCTCGCAGCTTCGCCTACGTGTTTTCGTTTTTCTCGTGGGAATTCTACATTTTTCCATAGGAAAATATTGTATCGCCTATGTTCATCAGGGCTAATGTAGAATTCTAAATGTGAAAGAATTTCTTAAATCGGTCTAGTTGTTTCGTAGCCTATTCGATACAAACAAACAAACAATCAAATCGTTCCTCTTTATAATATTAGTATGATTAATAACTTACAATTATACTACTTATTACATTAAGTATGGGTCGTAATTTTTTTAATGGCAAATGTTTCTCATGAAAACTTGCTTATATATTTAGCACACTACTCGCATGATGAACATTTTATCAATACACTAACTCTTCCTAGATCTGGTATTACTCTGCCATATATTGATAATAAATAAACAATATTATACAACTTGTCTAATAATTTTATATTATCTTGCCTTAAGAGTTTTATTATAATCGGATATGTGGTTTCTGATACTAACAGCGCTTCGTTTACTTACACCATAAAAATAGCAATTCATTTTATTTTGTTACCCTACTTTTAGTCCGATGAATTGACCTTGGCTTCATCCCAGACTATCCCTTTGACGTCACATCCCGGGTGGTAGCTCCCGCCTTCACACCACACTCCCCTGCAGAAGACGGGCGGGTTAAATATCACTTCGCTTGAAAGCTCTAAATGTAGGTGTAAACCAAAAAAAAATAGATTGGAAAAAAAAATCATCTTTGATAACTAGTTATGAAATAGTGAAAAAAATGTCTTTTCGTAGCTAGTAAATTTTACATTAGCTAAGAATGTGGAAATGTTTTCTCCTTTAAATAACTAGTTACGAAACACTGAAAAAAATATATTTTTAAGTAACCAGTTATCAAACAAACAGTTATAAATATGGCTGAAGGGGTTATAAATCTATTTCACCAATTTACGTCGATGATTTTACTTATGAAAAACTTTCTACTGCCGCTCGGCGTCAGTCAGGACAGGAGACGTACGAAATGAAACGGTCCTAGTGTTATTTTTACCCAATAAACGTGCGTCGCTGTCACAGGGCGGAAACGCATGATACTCTTAGATACAAATCGTTACAAACCTTTGTTATGCTTCTGAGAAATCAACTATTTGCGCTCTGGATTTTCAATATCTTTAGTTACTCTCCGTACATATCAATTTTTTTGTAATTGGTTCTTCTCTATTCATTATCACGAACACATTAAACTCATTTCAGACTACGCTATACTATTGTGCTATATAGTATATCAAATAATTTATAACGTATAGTAAACCAATAATATATAGTACAGCTAAGTGTGAATGTGTCCATAATAAATGTATGGTGCGCGATATTGCTGTACTATGAAATATATGCTATATGCTATTATATTATAGCGTAGTCTGAAAGCACCTTTATTGAATATTCATTTATGAACTTTAATTATCTTGCATGAACGGAGCTTTATTTCGCAAGCATGATAAAAACTAATCAAACACTAATGGCCGGTTGCACTAAATTTACGTTTTACGATTTCGTAAAAGTAACAATAAAAATATGTAAGAATTGCACCATATTCTAGTTTTATTTGTAGTTTTATTTTAATCCTTTACGTTTATAAATATATGGCGCAAATCAGGCGAAGACGCATTTACCAGGCGAAGACGGCTTGAAAAGCTTGTTAAGCCTCGGCTAAACGGGAAGGATGTGCAGTTCTCTACAGAGGTCAAATACCTAGGCATCACTCTTGACCAGAAACTGACTTGGAACTCACATTTTACCAACATAATACATAAGGCAAAAATTGCCTTAGGGGCTTGCAGTCGAGTGGTTGGGACCAACTGGGGCCTAAGCCCCAGATCGGTCCTATGGCTGTACTTAACCATAGCACGCCCGATAATTACGTACGGCTCAGTGGTGTGGTACAACAAAGCCAAACAAAAAAACCGCTGCAAATAGGTTAGGCAGTCTACAAAGAACTGCCTGTCTCATGGCTACAGGCGCAATTTCCACCACGCCTGGGGCAGCCTGAATGCGCTACTGCGACTCACACCCCTGGACATGTTTATTGTTAAGGAGGCGATATCATGTGCGTACAGGATGAATGCCCAAGGCGGGTTCAAGTGTCTGTCCCTTCGACAAAGGTCTCTATTAGACCTAGTCAATGAGACACCAATACTAAGCATGAACTCTGATATCATGCCTCCGAGTTGCAATTTCAATAGGAACTACAAAGTGGAACTTCTCTCTAGGGATGACTGGCTAAACCAGCAAGTTACCTATGAGACAGGAAGCACCGTATGGTTTACCGATGGATCCAAGATGGGGTCCAAAGTGGGCTTTGGTATATATAGAGAGCAGCCACTGCACAAGTTCTCACAAAGCTTGGGCAGCTTTGCCTCCATCTTCCAAGCGGAGGTTTATGCCATCTTAGAATGTGCGGAAACCAACATTGGAATCACCAAGCCAACCGCACAATAAACATAAACTCAGACAGTCAAGCAGCTTTACTGGCGCTGAGCAGTAACCTCGTGACCTCAAAGCTAGTGGCTGACTGTATGAACCGCCTAAACACTCTGGGACACGGTAACAGAGTAATACTTAGATGGATTCCAGGGCATGCGGGAATCACTGGCAACGAATGTGCCGATGAGCTCGCCAGGGCTGGGGCCGAAGGAACGCAATATGGTCCTGAACCATTCTGTGGTATACCCAAAAGCCTCGCCCGTCTAACGCTTGAAACCCATTACGACAACAAGTCCTACAAGGCGTGGCTGCATATGCCAGGACTTAAACACTCTAAGGCACTCATAAAAGCCTATGACCGTAGTACCTGCAAACAGATCCGAGGATTAAGCAGGAACAACATACGCACTTTGGTCAGAGCCCTCACTGGACACTGTCGCCTTAATAAGCACAAGTCCATCATGGGGTTGAGTGAGTGCAGAGAGTGCAGGGTCTCCCACGAAGCAGAAGAGACGCCTATGCACTTGCTCACAAACTGTGGACCACTGATGCGTAAACGCAGCCTACATCTGGGCAAACACTTAGTGTTACCAGATGAGGTCAAGCACTGAAAATCACTCTCCCCCATGAAAATACTGCACTTTTTAGAAGATGCAGGGCTTGTGGGAGAACTGTAATAGTGGCGGTCACAATAGATCTTATAGGTCGCAGTGACAAAACATAGCCGCTCATAATAATAAAAAAAAATGGCGCAAATCATATATTTAATAGTGAAACCCATTTTTAGGTATTAAGTTCTTACTTTATACGAAATAGTAAAACGTAAAACTTGATGCAACCGGCTGTTAAAGTATTAAAAAAAACACAAATTTACCATCACTAGTGAATCTGAGGCGGCGGTGGCGCTGTGGACTCGGTACTGGCCTTCTAATCGCCATATCCGGGGTTCGATCCCGCCATGAAATTCATATAACATTTACCCGACGCCCCTACGGTGAAGGAAAACATCGTGAGGCAACCTGCATACATCTTAACAGAAATTCAATATTGTAAGTGAAGTCGACCTATCCGCACTGGGCCAGCGTAGTTGCCTAAGGCCTAGTACACTACACCCTAACTTAGGGTAGGCTCGAGCCCTTCACAATCGGGGAATGGCTAACGCCGATCCCGATTGTGTCTCCACGGAGGTAGAAGTATCTAGAGGGTTTTTAGCCGGTAGTGGGTCTTCTACCCGAGTCCTGCATATCCTTGGGGTGGCCTAGTCAGCTCAATTCCCTTGTCGAATACCGTAAAAACTGTATTTTCCCTCTTGTAAAAAAATGCTATTCTAATTTTTGTACCGAATATTGTTAAATATTTAACCAGCGGAAGACTGTACCAGAATGGTCTGCATGATTACCACTATCTCACCTATTTCTGGCGCCAAGCAGCGTTGCTTGCATTGCTGCGGTTCTGGTTTCAAGGGTAAGACATTGAATAAGTGAGATTACAGACAGTTAATAAGTAGGCTGTGAAATTACTGGGTAGTGTGACTTGACATCTTATGTGGCATCGTACATTGGGTCCTTGTAGAGGTTGCATATTTACGTTAGTTACATTTTAAGTCTTACAAGAACCACATGTACTATTATAGGCGACTATAGCCACTGCTTGTTTGCCAACTTTGTTGTATATAAAATCGCACAGAAGAAAGGGCTATACACTTTGAGATATTTGGCGCTTTCATTTCAATTTACAATTTCATTTACAATCTTTTGACAATTTTGTAAGTTATAATATTTAACACTAGTTGTGCCTGCGGACTTGGTTTCGTCATATATTTTTTTCCGTTTTTGCAACATTTTTCCTTGATGCTCAGCTCCTTTTAATCGCAGCGTGATGTTATATAGCCTATAGGATTCATGTTATATAGCCAACCAAACATACAAACAAAAAATCAAAGAAACTCTTCAGTTTTATAATATTAGAAATATATAATTATATATATATTAGGTATAGTAAGTAAGATGATGATGATGATAGTGAGTAAGTAAGTATAGATGAATAGTGTATTACTAAGATAATCGATGTATTGAATGAACATCAAAACAAAATTGCTCCCAGAAAAAACATTAAAAGCCATATTTCGGGCTATCTTACTATTCTTAGAAGCTATTTATTTCTATTCCCATTAATCTGGAATTATGTTCGTAGTTTGGTTGGCCGTTTGATCTCTAATAATGTTCTGCTTCATTTCGCCGAATACAGTTAAAAATAGGAAAATGCCTGTATATTGATACGATTTTTCCAAATGTCGCTTTTACTGTTTTTATTCACGTTTCGTACTATCGTTTTACAAATCTAACTTGAAAATTTAAAGCTTAAAGCTTTTGACTACATTGTGCAAAAAATCTGACATTATTTTCAGTTTTTATAGAAAATATTCTTAAATCTATACTAATATTATAAAGCCGAAGAGTTTGTTTGTTTGTTTGTTTGTTTGCTTGCTTGAACGCGCTAATCTCAGGAACTACTGATTCAAATTGAAAAATTCTTTTTGTGTTGGATAGTCCATTTATCGAGGAAGGTTTTAGGCTATATAACATCACGCTACGACTAATAGGAGCGGAGCATCAATGACAAATGTTGCAAAAACGGGTAAAAAATATACGGCGAAACGTAGTTCGCTCGCACAGCTAGTCACAAATAAAACTGACGGGTTTGAATATACATGCATACAAATACCCTGAAGATTAATTATTCCGCATTGTCAAATGTCGTCAAAATCATAATCGGTGTCAAAGTTGAATCTATTCTTGCAATCTGGTCAAGCAAGTTATTGCTCTAATTGCTCGTCTATTCGCCGATGGCGATCGAGCCGCGAATGTTTGACGTAATCACTTCCGAAGGTCAATTTGTGTCAACACGCGTAAACCTTGCATCGAGCTCGATGACTTCACAGCACACCAATAGTATCATGATTCATTTGCACAGCTGACCTAATATCTTGCTAACTTTTATAGACTAAATAGGTACTCTTAAATTTCTAGGCTGATTTTTGTATGGACGCTAAGATTGGATGAAACTTGTGTTCAGCAGTCATCATAGATCTTGATATTAATGTCAGCTTTAACGCCAAAAAGCGTAGTACCCAAATTAACCAAACCCAATATTCTTTATATTGACTCTATCATACACTGGATCATCTCACATGCAAGTAGGTATATGTATACGAATGTTATGCCCTCTGCTATTATCTATTAATGTAGGAGGAAAATTATCATATTTGACCATATACACTCTTTTCACGATTTCCAACACTGCGATGTCGGTAACCTGCAAGTACTTATTGAATTTTGTTTAAAATTACATACCGCTGGTTAACCAGGAATTGTATCCAACTCGTCCATAAAATGCAGGAGCACACGTTGAAATGAAAGTGGAAAGTGTTATTGGAATAATTCAATAAGTTAATTACATAATAGCAATATTTCATATTTATGATGCTCGTGTGTCAAAGGAAACATGTTATAATGATAATTCTGATTGACTGGCAGAGAAATAACCAAATAACTTATGCGGAAATCTTATCAGACCACACCCAAACCCATAGTAATGAATAACACTACAATTTGTAATCAATGTACGAGTAACCTTCTATACTTAAGAAGACGATTAAGTGCTCTAAGAGATAAAGTTAACTTTATTGTGGCTTCTATTTAGCTACTTTGTAGTTACGAAATTTGTTGCGCTTACATGGTTGTGTAGATAACTGGATTGGCTTTACATATGTTTTGTAACTACCGTTTTCAAGCGTCATTTAATTCGCAACCTTACACGAAAAAGATACGCTTTGTTGATGTTCACATCATACTTAATCGATAATGAAGAGGAAACGGGTTGATTACGGTTAGCAGCTGACTGTAACTGACGATTCTATTTGAGCATGTTTGTAGTTTTACGAATGTCTTACTTTCTTCTTAGATTCGAATAAATCGTTAAACATAGATTTATACCTACCCAAAGAGTCTAGATAGTGGAGACGAGCGCTGAATTTAATCGATAGATACCAAATTTTTCTAAGATAATCACGGAAGATGATACGGTACGGTATTTTTAGTATTGCTGACTACGGTAGACTTAGAGGTTAGGTTAGGTTACACACCTCACCATAGTATATAAGTAGGATAAGAGAGTTTATCACCGTCAAAAAATGTTTTTCAAATTGATAATCTTTAACTGAATCTGCGCTTAACTATAACTTACGTGTCAATTTTACTAAATAAGGGCGAAATTATGATAATTCTTAGTAAAGTACAGGTAAAGTATGATAAAAGGTTGTTTTTTTTCTGCTAAGTTTAGTACAGCTTCTGAGCTGCCTAGCTATCTACTACCAGCCTATTTAACTTTTTCGCCGTATAATTTTAACAACATTATTGTGTTCCGACAAAAAGAGGTAAGATAGTAAGTTAGTCATCGAGGAAGGAAGCTATAGCTTCCATCTTCGGCCTTATAGCATCACGCGAGACGAAGGCCAGGAGATTCCCTTTTATGTGAAAAATAAATTCAACTTTGGACCATTTAGCAACTGCTATTAAACTTGCTCCCTATCTATCTTTAGACTTGGAATCAGTCTATGGAAAAATAGACTTTTACTAAAGTCCTTGATGATGCATAATGTTAGTTACATTCGTTCTATTCTATTTACATCTGTATCCAATGACCTATTTGTCAGTCACGTTTTCCGTGATTTAGTTAGAAACCTAGCTATAAATATAGGTGACAACTGGTGAATGGTCTCCCTAAATAACCAAAAAAGTTCAAACGACTCCGTTTCATTGATTTTAAAATTTTAAATTAGAATAACATACACAGATAAATACTATTTTGGTTCCTAAGAACTATAAGAACCCTTGTAGAACCACATCGCTTTAAAATTGTATCAAAAATAATTTTATTCAGAATCTCCAACTGTTATGCAGTTATACTATAAGAAGGTTGTACATTACTCAGATAAAAGTTTAAAAGACACAAATAAAAATGAACTGCTAACAGTTTTGATCGCTTAGTAAGCAATATAATTTAATAAATGTCCCATATAGGCATTTAAATTTTAAAAAATTATACTTGAGCCTTTACGTGAATGATATCTGTTAAGAGTCTTCATTTTTTTAATGCTTTGCAGGTACCTTGTCAGTTTACGGAGATTGATAACCGTTTGTTTGTATTGATTGGTAATATTATTGCGCAGACGCATTAAATAGTGACCAAGGCTAAAATGGCGAATGGTGATCTTTGTGGTTACAATGCTCGACCTTGCTCCATAGAGGATCGGGGCTCAATACCAGCCGTATCAAATGTTACTGTGGTTTTTCTCGTATGAGTATTCTATTTACTTTTGTCAAGTGTTTTGTGTAATCCGGCATTTTGTGTAGCTTCATAGTTAAATTAAAAATATATATTCTACTTCCTACTAAGCAGTAGACTTTTAAAAATATATCATCAGAATTTCGCATAAGTAGAATAATACTATATTTGGAAAGACTGCAGACAGATTCAGGTCAGCTCTTCCATTATTGGCGCCAGGTTTTAAACTCTCAGTCCAAGGAAAGAGGCCTCCATGTATTGATGTGTCTATTTCTGAGACCATACAAACAAAGGTTTTATATTGATATACTTATGATATGAAGATTTTCTATTGATATGCTCTCAGCGACAAGAGCAAATCTCTTCATTTCAGAGCAACTCTAATTTGTTAATACGCCTTCTGTTACTTTCCCGTTACGATACGTATAGGTTTTGTTTTTCAGATTGATTTTTTAAACGAGCAATACTGATTGAAGAAACGTCCGGTTCGTTCTTATCTTCAGGTTAAACAGAAACATGCCTTGCATATTGCATGGTACACAATAAATCGCGACCAATTAAAAAAGCTTTTAGCCAAGAGGTGTAATCGTAGTCATTTATTACTCGGACTTAGAAAAAGTCTCTGCTGCGTGCATGTTTGGTGCTCTATCTTATACGTGGACATAAAAATAGTTTATTGAGGAACATCCTATGAAAAATATTTTGTATACCTAAGTAATATTGAAGTCTCTACTAATCATATAAATGAGAGAGAAAAATGAAGAGAAAGTAACTCTGTCTCCCTGTCTGTTACCCCTAAACTGCTGTACCAATTTTAATGAAATTTGTTAATGTCGATTGAAACCTTCATATTAGCTTGTAAATCTGGCGGAGAAGGAGACGTATTGCCCCAATGTGTCACACTAATACGGTATTAGTGTTTCCCGTTGGGACAATACGTACTATACGATGTACGGACTAGATAGGTACCTAGCTACACAAAGGTTAGGAGAGGTGTTTCTTAGATCAAATGGAAGGTCGCAGTCATGAAGCAAACCCAGTTCTCTGGAGCCCCACACACCCTAGCCCTAGTCCTTGCTTCTTGTCCTCGATCCGGGGGGCCTGGAGGGCGCGGTAAGACATTCCCTTCTCAAAAAAGGTCTATGATGGAACGTGTTTGCCTATAAGTAAATTAACCTTTTTTCAAAGAGGTTCAGCAGGCCTATTACCGATCTCATGGTTTTCAAATGATATCATGATGATATCATAGTTCAAAACGAAAAATAAGATTTTCGGTCCGATTTTTGATAATTCGTTCATTATATCATGTTGACATCATTGAAATTAAGCCATAGTGACGATATAATTGGAGATCGGTAATACCAAATGAAGCATTTCATGACTTCTTTATCTCAAAATGTATACCATGTCTGTCATACCATTTCATACGATGAAAGATCCATATAGCGCGTTAATAAACGACTTAATTTGATATCACACATACGTGGCCAACAGCTTAGTAAGTGGCATTGTTAGCCGCTATTTTAGGCATTTATTTTCAACACGTTCAATAAAGCAAGCTTTAATGAACGCACTTTGGTATTATAAAGTCAAGTTTTTATTTTCTATATTTGGTTAATTTGATCCCAATCTCGTCAACCTATAAAGACAAATGAAGTATCATAAACAAAAGTGACACAACAAGAACTTGGCGATAAGAATGTGTGCAGTTCAGTAACCTCGAAGTGTTACGGAGCGCCTTTTATTTTATCGCGACATATGTTGCATAAGTCTTATCAGCCTTAGTATCGGAGTATCGGAACTATGAACGTGGCTCGGAGAGCTTCTACGTTTTTTTAAACAGCCATGCTTTCGACTTTCAAATAAACTGACAGTGTGTGATGATCCTAATGCTAGATACTTCCTCATCACACAGAACATTTTTTGGCCCCATAAGAAATCTCACGTCTTTCATACCTGAACCAGGTCGTCTCGATCACGATTTGGCGCATGATTTCATTCTTTGCTATTGTTACATTCATCTCATCACCAATTAGAAATTAGGAATACTCACAAATACACAATTGTAATTTTAACTATATACGTCTCACTGCTGAGCACGAGGCTCTGCTTAGTCAAGGAGGAATCGGTCTACCACAGCATGATGGCCAGATGGGTTAGTGGATGGTTTCGTCCCAAGTTCTTCATTTCTTCACAAACTTTGTAATTTGTCAACTCCCTCAGCGGAGTATATACGAGTTAATTATGGTAAACTCCCATTCTTCTTATGACAAACATCGCACGAAAAGGAGCGGCGACATAAAATATGTATTATGCATTCGTCATTGCATGAAGTAGCGACATAATGTATTTTAAATCCGTCACTACATGAATCAAGAGCTTAAACAAGTTCCTAAGTAGTCCCTAAATCTAATCAGTCAGGCACATACAACTCTGCAATTCGTAAGTCTCAATATGCATCTTTGTATGAAGCTAGAGCTCGCGTAGACAGGTTCATGTACCTGTATGCTAACAACCGCCAAATGAGGCGCATGCACTTGCATAAGTGATGCATCGTCTGCGTAATCATCACACGAATAGTACTGTGACTATGCTCTATCGATAGATTCCGATTTTAGCAGGCTTTCTCTTTAACCAATCCCATTCGATCGACATTGAGATTGTGATTTTTACGCTCGAGTTTCCACATTGGCGCCAAATTTGACGCGTATTGCTCAGTCAGTGCTATTTACTTTTCTCAGGATACGGATCCAATTTAGCGCTAGTGTTGTTAAATAAGCGTACGAAAAATCACAATCCCAATGTCGATCGGGATTGATTCAAGAGTAAGCCTAAGTATTGATCGAGAAATAAGGCTTGAAAAATTGTGTTCCAAATTCCAGATCGAAAAATCTAGATTGGAAATTTAGAGCTGGTAAAGGTCTTTGAGTTGGTTTTACATTTTTTTTTTTATATTTCGAAATTACTCAAATCCTAAGATCAAATCTAACTCCTAAGGTAACGTTCAACTCATATGAGACATCAAAGAAGATAGGGTTGATAAAATGACTCATTCTGAGGCAAATTATTATCTTTATAGCTTCATGTCACATCACCTCATCGGTTAGAAAGCACAAAACGTGCTTCCTAAAACCCAGATGGCTTTCAATTCAATTGGTTCCTGTTCTTGATATAGTAAAGCTATTGATGGTCCTTTAAGTATGTATATTTAATCACCTCGTTCGTCGATATACTCGTATCAAATTAACAACACTATGAAAGCGTGATCAACAGTCAGTATGTGAAATAATTTCCCAGGCGAGACCAAAGACTGAAGTCGTCACGTGTTAGGTCATTCATTTGTGTTGTAATTGTGTTAAGGATGCGTTTTTAAATTTTGCTAATTTCTATATATTCCACAAAATAAGTTTCAACAATAAGATTAATATCTAGTTTAGATATGACATCTACTATAATGTTTTTATTATTGTACACATAGGTATACTCGAGAGCAATGAATCCGGGTCATCATCACAGCCCATATACGTCCCCACCGAGGGGCTCGAGCCTACCCTATGTTAGGGTGATTAGGCCTTAGTCAACCACGCTGGCCCAGTGCGGATTGGTCGACTTCACATACATCATTGAATTTCTTCGCAGATGTATGCAGGTTGCCTCACGATGTTTTCCTTCACCGTAGGAGCGTCAGACAAATGTACATATGAAATTCGAAACGAAAAACACATTGGTACATGGCGGGTCTCGAACCCCGACCCCCCGATTGGAAGGCAAGTGCCGAGTCCACTGCGCCACCGACGCGCTATTGAATCCGGGTCACATAAAGATAACTGAAAAACCCTGAAACTAGCATAGTGGAATTAATTGTGGTCAATGGTATATAATTTTACTATTTTTTTTAAATTTAGTTTTATTACTTTGTCAAGGATTATTTTATTGTCTATTGTCATTTCACTAAGTTAGCATTTTTAGTTTTCCAGATTCAGGTTGATATATGACCGGAGTCTTTGCTCTTGAGTGTATGTAGCAAGCTTAAGATTTGACAATTCATCATCACTTCACCCATATACGTCTCACTGTCGGGCTCTACATCAAACTAGCTAGACGGGTTGGTGAAGGGTTTGCTTTCGAGTTTTTCATCGAAATTTGTATAGGTGTAATTCCCTTACGACTGTTACTCTAATCGCTTCTTAAGACACTAAGGAGAAGAATAGGAGCGCTGACCCTTGTAGGTCTGTAGGTATTTTAAATTTGTCACCATTACCGTATTGACTTCACACTTATCAAACCAAAATACAAGAATCTTAATAAAAGTTTTACAATTGAGCTTAACTTTTACAATTAAGCACACATGTAAGCTTTCAAGTGGTATCTATGCTCTGAAAGTTTGTGTGACTTGGTTATACCAGTAGGTATTGATTATCTATCTTCTACAAACCGTTTACAGTTATGACTCACAACCCCTGACTCATCGATTAATCCGCTCAACTGTGATTTTGGTGATATTCGACATCGTATCAGAAATTGAGACTCGGCTTTGAAGATAACCCGCTCTTATACATCCTCTTACTTAAAGTGTAACTTTAAAAGAATGCTATGCTATACAAAACTTTGAAGCCTATAATGTAAGCCTCGCTCTATGTGATTACTTCAGAAGTATTGGTTGAAAGTTTTTGACAAAACAATAGTTTTTATAAATATTGGTATCAAGTTAAGACTTAATCGCAATTCATGGGCACTCACTCAGTTTTATTTATATTTACGCACATCCGGCCTTCGGTATTTACTACTAAATTTAAAAAAAACCGTTGAGAAAAAACAGACACAAAGTATTAAAAATTAAAATCTAATTAGTCCGTAAGATAGGTAGAAGATTTGAAAAGTATCGGATATTGTCATGATCCCAATTATGGGCTTAATTATTTGATATGTGCACAAATTAAAAAAAATGCAAGGATAGCACGATTATGAAGTTATTAGTCAACATTTGCACATTTAAGTGAATATACTTTGAACACTTGGAACTGCAACCGGTCACACTTCGCCATGGCAATTATTCAAACTTTGAACGCGGCAAAGCCACCACATGGCAAAGTATGTACGCGGACTTTGAACATAGAGTTAAATGATCATGCTGCACATAATTTCACACATGTGTTCAAACCTTTGCATAGGTACTTAAGTACTTAAGTGAAAGGCTTTGCAGATACTTTGAACACAACCGGCTGCAACCGGTCACACTTCGAGCGCGGCAAAGCACATGGCAAAATGCAGTGTATGATAATATGTACGCGAACTTTGAACGTAGAGATATGCCACATATAATTTCACACATATGTTCAAAGCAATGAAGCTATGTCTGGCAACGAGGCTTTTAAGCTATCTGGCGCCGGCATAAGCCAAACAAGGAGGAGGTAAGTACCCGTTTTATCAATGTGACGGAGTGGAAAGAGTTGGGCATTAACACAATGTAGTAAAGTGTAACAGAAATTGTTCATTTATCATTGTTAACGACTCTTAAAATTCGAATTTTGTTTCGTTCGTATAGATTCTTTTTTATACAACTAAGTTGACAAACAAGCATAGGTAGGTGGTACTACTTCTTGTGAGATTCGCAGCAAATCTGCAACACCCACAAGAACCACAGTGTACGTTGCCAACTTGTGACATAAGAACCACAGTGTACGTTGCCAACTTGTGACACAAGAACCACAGCGTACGTTGCCAACTTGTGACATAAGATGTAAGGTCACGGTACCCATTGATTTCACTGCCATATCTTACCCTTCAAACCGAAACACAGTAATGCAAGCACCGTTGCTTTGCGGTAGAAATAGGTAAAGCGAAGGTACCCAAGCAAACGATCCCCTGGTACACAGTCTCCCTCCGGTAAAATAATGCAAGGGATCATTTATAAATGCAGCTAAATGAAGATCGTCGTCCATGTAGTATCGGTAAACCATAATGTAACTTTTTTGCAAGCAACGTAACGACGTCTGAAGCATCAGGTTTGAATCAATGAGATTGTTGGGTCGAGGCTTTTCATGCAGGACTGGTAATAACTGTTTAATATTAATTACGCATGTCAATCGTCGTACTAATCACGCCGTTATTGTGCATAATTCATTAGACAATTATCTGTCTAAGTTAATTAGCCATTAGGTACCCCACCTTTTTAAGATTATTGCATGTTCGTAAGTTATATATACCTAAGTTATATTTAAGTATGTTTTGTTTATAACATTTATGAGTTAGTAACAGAAGCTTTACAATTCCACACTAATTTATTGCTGATTAGGTGTTTGTTGTTGTAACCCACCTACGCACACCAACATATGCATTTTGAGTAAAGATTTGATAATAATATTCTGTTACATATTTACCTCAAGCATTAAAGTGTTGGATATCGCGAAATGTACTTTAGTATGATATTGAGATCCATAAGTTTCGAGTTCCAGTTATAGGTAGAATGAATATAGGTACCTACCCAACCTACATAAGCTTATCCGCTGTGCATTAATTGATTCCAATACTTGATCCTGGTTTTTTGTTACAAAAATAATTACATAATTAAGTGGTCGCTTCCGTAATTTTTCAGCTATGAATAAAAAAAATATTTATGTGACTTCGTATTCTTCCATACTTTTTACTTCTAAAATATTCATGTACTCGAATATCCGATATGTTATGGGAATAGCCTTTTTAAAAACAAAACATCAATATCAAGCTCTTTTATGAAACGGATTAAATTTTTTTGATAACATAAAACATCGGTTGTTATATTATCTGCCATAAATTTATTTTGAAGAAGTCGTTTTTCACGAAACAAAACTGTTATCCTCGCATTATTTACGCCAGGATATTGAATGTCATTCCACCGGTTAGCGAAACAGGGACGCGCTGTGGTTGACCAAATGTTTAAAACACACACAATGTGACATGGAAACGCAATTTGTGAATGCAATTCCGCCTGTGTTCCGATGAACGCAGAGTTCATCGGAACACAGGCGGAATTGCATTGCATACGTGTATTTTGTAAATGGAGATCGGTTAAATTTGCTTACATTGCTGTTTTTGCTTCACTTTTGCTATGACGAATGCTTATTTAAAAAATGTTATGCGTTATTCTATCATTTAGGTACTTGTCTATCATATTTTTCGTTCACAGTATAATTTAAATATATCTTTTCAAGAGGAAGATAAGACATTTATTTTCGTATTAAAATTATTCGTTAAGCACATTCATTTTATTTGTAAAAAAAGTCTATACTTGTTCTTGAGTAATATTTTTTTATTATTTATGGAGATTTTTAATTTACTCACCTGACGGTAAGTGATGAATAAGGGAAGCGAGCTTCACCTGGACAACAACTGAGGAACTGGCTATCTTACCTCTAATTTGCGGCATTAAATTGTTATTATGGCGACAAACTTAGGTGGTATCTAGCCAGGTGGACTACAGCCCTACCTCAAACAAAAACAAGCAAAAAACTTTTACCCCGTAGGGACTCCATTCAACCGTTACATCACGAACGCAGTTTAGACACAGTATTCTTCAGTATCTGCAAGTGCGTTTGCTTATCAATAGGTACCTAAATATCCGTGCGAAATCTTAATAATATTACTCATTCGTTTAGGGTGAGTGACTGATTGTGTGCCCATTCACACTGATGTATTTTTACAAAATTGCCCATATTGTAATGTTTGAACATGTTATATTTATGTCGCTTTGTGATAACCGTGACAGATAATGTTTAACAATCGGTCGACACAATGCTAAATGAAATCAATGAGAGATAATAAAAACTGGCCAAGTGCGAGTTGGACTCGCGCATCGAGGGTTCCGTAAAAACGTATCTATACTAATAGGTACTTTAGTATGATTTTTTCTTACATATGAAATTGGCGTTTTGCCGTTACAGGCCACTTTGATCTCAAATATCTCCTCTATGGTTAGGAATTCCAAATTCAAATTTATACAACTATTTACTCATGTATGAATTATGAATTATAATTTTCGAAACACAAATACACAAATAGTATAAGGTATTAATCAAAATAAGTGTGTGCATATAAACTACACTCCTAAAATTAATGGAGTAATTACACATAAGTAATTACAAAATCAATGACCTACCATGACGCGACGTTGATGTCTGCTTGATATTTTTACACGCTTCCAAAAAAGATCTTGAAAACCAGACGGACGACAAGATTCTCGTTTTTTCCTTTTAACGTACGGAACCCTAAAACATTTTAATGTAAACATACATTGTGAAGTTTTATGGCAAATCATATAAAATCCAAGATCAATAACTTACATAACAGAGAAAGCTATATGTAAATGCATGCGTAATATCGATAATTATGTAGTCATAACGCGAAGGATCTGAATATGTAATGCGTAAATAAATGCTTTATCCGGAAAAGAAGCCAATCAACTTTATAAGTGTTAGGGGATTTTGCGTTAATATTAATGGTAACTCAGTGTTTTTTTGCTAACACCGCATCCTTCCTGCGTCCGTTGTGATTCGGCAGTATCCATACATTTGAGTGACCGCAAAACTCTTCAGGCTTCGGATGTTCTTTTAAAGTGATATGGCAAAGGGAAAGACGTAAAGCGTGATAAGCAAGCATTTATTAAACTTTTTTCAACGTGGTTCTTTTTACAAAGTGTTACTGATTTGCCTTTTCATAAGTTTAAAGCGCACGTAAAAAAGACTTATGAGTGAAGGTTACTAAAAAGTCAACGATTATTTGAATAATGCCAATGCCTGGTGTTAATTTTAGACATGACTCGTTATAATGTAAAGAATTGTTGTTGTGTATAACTATTTATATAAAAACACTAGCTTTTGCCCGCGACTTCGTCCGTGTGGAAATCTTTTTTATTGATTCCCTTTACTAATCCCCCCCCCCCTTCTTTTTACACCCTTAAGGAATGATTTCGGGGATAAAAACTATCCTTTATTCTTCCCCACAACTCAAACTATCTCCATACCAAATTTCATCTAAATTGGTTCAGGGTTATTGATTCCCCATATAAACTTATAGCCCCCTTTTCTCCCCCTTAAAGGGTGATTTCTGTGATACAAGCTATCCTATGTCCTTTCCTGGTACTTAAACTATGTCTATACCAAATGTCATCTAAATCGGTTCAGTAGTTTTGTCGTGAAAGCGCGACAGACAGACAGACAGTGTTACTTTCGCATTTATAATATTATATAGTATGGAAGTATGAATTGATGTGTATGGTAACAACATAATTTATTCTGTTACTACTGATTAAGCTGATAAGTCTCTTGCGCCCATTCCTATCAGTTTAAAAGATGTGTGGTAGGTAAAAAATTTGAACGATTCAAAGGAGCTTTCTATCCTTCCAGTCATATTTGACTAAATAATATTTTGATTTATTAATTGTTTGCAACGTGTATCCGCTATTTTACAATATGAAGTTAATACTTGTGTCATTTATTGTCGGTATGAAATTTATAAGAACTAGTAAAAAGTTACTTCGTTAGTTCATTTGATTTACAGAGGCATTACCAAAAACACGGCAATATTATATATTGCCGTGCCAAAACTGCATATTTTGCAAGTTTCATGATAAAACTAAATAGATTTTGTATAATACCTAATAAGTAAAATAAAGTTCTCTACATTAGTTAGGTTCATGATAAGAATATCGATTGTGTTTTATTGACTGCGAATATCGATTGTGTTGCAATTAATTAAATATAAATATTAAATAATAATAATTTTCTCTTCATTTCACTTTGCAGAAGTTTCAAGGCTAGCAATAAAACAACTAGCTACTCAAATAATAATAACAGAAAAAAATAAAAATTCTTTTAAAATTAACTTATGACTATGAACAGCTACACTAAACTAAATGTTAAGCGGGGACAGGGGCCAGACGCAACTATCACAACGTTGACAGTTAAAATTTGAGGGCGGTTCTTTCTTTTGTAGTGGGTGCATGTGTTGCCGGCACCTGCTGAGCTGGCTGTTTGTCCCCTCGTAGCTGTGTTCCGGTGGCGCCGGAAGTTCCCACGCACCACATTTCGTACTTCGCGCGTATTTTCAATGTGCGCGCGGGATCTTTTGTGAAATCCGCAATCATTTTTAAACCTGAAAGTGTTATTTACAAAAGTTTAGATAGTTAGTACTTTTCTTTATTAATTTAGTAAATACAAATTATTCCACTAACGGACAAAAAGTATACCTCGATTTATCTCTCCTTTTTTGTTATCAAACATCGACCATGGAGATCGTTCGTTAAATTAATTTCTCTACATACTATTGTCTCGCTGCCGTACAGATTTTCTTACTTCTGATTACAATAGAAAATCGCATTTGTGATGTCAAACTTTTTGTCGTCTTCTATGGCTACATTCACCTGTTTTCATTATTACGTTGGAGTCTGATTTTGCTACTTGTCCCTATCTAACTTTACCAATAACCGCAACTAAGAAAGAGACGGGGTTTCTCGGCCTCGTCTTTGCCGGCATAGCAGAGCATGTGGCACGCGCCGCTCCACTCGGGTTTTAAACGCTAACCGGTGCGGACGCTCTACTGTCGATTCGAATTCTCGACTTCGCGATATTCGATCGTGTTTTGACAGCTCGCGTAAACGGAAAATACTTTGTTTACGTTCGAAGTTCAAATAAGTTTTGCGTGTTTACCTCTTCGCTTTGAAAGTGCGAACTGTGTGTGTGGTGTACCTGCAATTTTACTGCGAAAACTTTTGGAGAAACTTCTGTGAGCTTTAAACGTTTTTTCGAGTAAACTACAAAGAAGACGAGTGTAACCTACATCCTGAGCGCGAAACGCTTCAAGTGAAAGTTTAAACAGTGTTTTTTTTTGTCGGACTGTCGGACTGCGGTGCGGACAATTTTTAGACGTGCTCTTTGGTGGGAATTAATTATAAGTTCCGGAATCCGGACGCATATGGGAAAGAACGCATCTGTGTCACTGTGACCCGGACTGATAGAAATAAACGATTCGGAAGATTTATCTTGCGCTCCAAGTAGGTAGGATGATTAATCACTCGCGTGCGAGGATGCTCTCGGAGAGCTAGTTATCTTGAACTGGGTAGGTACTGCTTTTTCGGCTTTATGAGGGAGCGAAGGTCTTTGCCGATCAGTAGTGAAGTGGCGTTGAAGAGTGACAAGGATGGAACTGGAAAGCTGGTGGTGAACTCGGTTATATGTGGCGTGGTGGACGAACTGTCGAGTGGACGGACCGGCAGACGGGGATCGTGGGTCAGGCACGCCGTCATGGGCGTCCTGAGATGGAAGGATCTGACTGGCGTCAGGACCAGCACGCCGACAGATCAAAAAGAGGTGGGATAATGAACAGTAAAGTACTTATTCTTTATTCAAACAAGACTTGACTGAAAGCTCTTTTGAGTCGATGGGATAGGTAACACCTATTTCGTTGGTTGGAATATTTTCTCAAACCAGTACAAGCAAATGCCATGATATATAAGTACTTACTCGTATGTTATTTTGACATTGCATTTTTTTGCATTTTGTTGTTGCAAAGAAAAAAGGGTAAAAAATAAAGAACAAAATTATAGCCTGAAACCTGAATTAAAGCCAAATAATTAATTTCACTATCAAACAACAAATTTACCTATAAAGTCTCCAATCATTGGATTGTAATTTATCCATTTATTGTTAAAAATGCTCGATATGAGATTTTAACCTACTTAACATGCACTTACCATATTTGTAGGTGCCTTGGAACTTACCAATATTTAACAACAAAAAGTCAAAAGGCAAAAAAACAATAGCAATTTTTTTTAGTTAATCATGGTAAATGATACATTTATTATTATATTAAGTCTTTAGGAATTCCAAATATATGTTTCATAATATTGGCAGTTACAACAAATCGATGCAAAACAAGTATTTTACGTCAGTTCTTCCTTAACCCGAAATCAATGATCTAAGTTCCAATTTGAGTAGGTACCAAATTGCCTCTTTACTAAATTGGCACATGTACCACTTAAGCCATATCAAGCATCAGTAACAGTATGTCAATACAAGAACTGTCCCGTTACGAGATCCGAAAACCTGACCGCTCATGTTTTCCAATGCGATGACAGGTGACAAACATTGAAGGCGAAAGATCATGTCAACTAAATTAACGACACGGCTCCTGGTCACAGTTTGCAACTTGATTATTGTTTTAATTGGCGCCAAATATTCACGCAGGTATTTTATATCGCATCATGAAATGGCTGTCAAATAATTGGACGTGTCTCAAACATTAACAAATGATCATCGGAACAGGTTTTAAATTTATGTCTGTTGACAAAACCACGTTTAAATATAGTTAGACACTTATTGAGTGACCTACAATTAATTAAAGATTCATCGCCTATAAAATGATCATCGATAGAAGTGTTACAAAAACTCTTCCTTGACTATTTTATGTTAGTAATATTATGGGCAATAATTCTTAGGTACTTACTTACAAGGTGTCGCTATTTTTAGTTAATTTTTCATATTTAAGGCAGAGACTTAGGATTTACTGGCGTATATCTAAGTGTATGATTGAAAAAGTTGTATGCTGTAATTTATGAAATGGCTTGAACTTGTTTGACACGTTGCCGCGACTCTGATAACAATGTTAGATCATTACTGCAGGTGGTAAAATATTATGTCATTATTATATCTACAAGCTGTGCCCGCGAACTATGTTTCGCCTTAAAAGTTCAAAGAAAAAACTGTAAATCTACTTTCCCGCGGGAACTACTTACTTTTTTGGGATAATAAGTAGCCTATATGTTAATCCCTATCGTAATCCGTCTACCTACAAAATTTCATCCGAATCCATTTAGTAGTTTTTGCGAGAAAGAGTTACAAAAATCATACATCCATCCATACTTACAAACTTTCGCGTTTATAATATTAGTAAGGAAGTAATATAAAATAATTATCATCTGGTTACGTTTAGTGACAGATTTTGAACATGTGTCACCGCCTCTCGTTTCCATGGAAATCGCAAGAGTAGACTAAATGAACCTACCGCACTGATATGACTGGGAAAATAAAGAAAACTCGAAATAATTCTCTACACCACTACTCGCATGGCTAGTATGAGTATACAATTTCCCAGAATTGAGCTCAGCTGTGAGTTAAAATGATGACTGAATCTCTGTTCATTATGGCCGTCAAAAACTAAATTTGCAACTGCAAACCGACATTTGGAAGCCTGTTTAAATTTCAAAATATTTTTTTAATCATAATACTAGTATAGATGTAGTACAACAAATAATGTAGTAAGTCCTAATAGCATTTCAAGCAAACATCACTATGTCCATAAGCAATCTTCATAAACGTTAATTGATTTATCTTGTGTAATCAGACTTATCAACATAGTTATCATTTATGCTGGCGCCGAACTAGACATTTACATTATTATCAAGACATCACATCAAAACCGACAAAACTTGACGTCTAAATGACGTCTAGGTGAATCATAGGTGATTACGTGAAGTGATGTGACTAACGGTAAAAATCTTGAGTTTGTCACGGTCACACCGGGACGTTTCAATGCCGGAACATCTTTCGGACATTCGCCAACCTTTCATTAGCGACACGTTCCGGCTTCGCACTTTTTGCTTAATTTCATTAGAGGACGCTGACTTTTCACTATACTTTCTTTAAATAGAGCCGATAAGGTTGATTCTGTAGATTCGTACAAAAATACACGAAAAGATTTGTTTTAAATAACTGTTACCACCTTTCAGAGTATTGACACTTATATTTAGTGATCAGACTCTTGTTCGTAGGTATGGTATTCCATTTATCAATATCTTTGTCCAATTTCTATGTCAAATATTTGATCAAATTTCTTTGACGGATGCCCATTCCACTTGTCCTATATATTTGTCCAAGATTTTGCGTACTATATGAAAATAGAGGGATGCGGAGAAAGTTTATATGCTGCGATTGTTATTCAGTTATTACTAAAATGAAAAAAAAGTAACAAAAAAGTTTTGGTGAAGCCAGATCCTAAGGCGAAGAGAAAAAGCATTCAGGATAATTATCTTATAGAATTACAGGTCGAGGACAGACATTCGTATAAGCATTTTTTACGTATTAAGACTCTACATTAAATTTCATCGTGATGAAAGTATTACCGTATATAAAAATATTTTACAAAAATTAAAAACCGACTTCAAAAACACTGAAAAGTTAAAAATAATATAAGAATAGGTACAGACAACATCACTGATCACACTTCTATATTGAAGTCGGTGCCAAACGATGATCTCCTAGAAAGTTAAAATTTAAATAAGGGTTTCCCTCGCTTTTCATGGGATCCCATCATCAGATCCTGACTTTGGTGACCTTGAGACCATCCCAGGAGTATACTTTATCGAATTTTGAAAATCGGTCAACAATTGGCGGAGTAATCGCGTAAGATATACACAAAAACACGTTGGACACACGTAAAAATTTAATGATTTTCCTCAATTTTTATGGGATCCCATTATCAGATCCTAACTTTGGTGACCGGGACCACCCTTGGAGTA
Source organism: Schoenobius gigantellus (assembly GCA_963935595.1). Taxonomy (NCBI): domain Eukaryota; kingdom Metazoa; phylum Arthropoda; class Insecta; order Lepidoptera; family Crambidae; genus Schoenobius; species Schoenobius gigantellus. The sequence goes on from OZ012558.1 coordinate 14,561,095, forward strand.
TTCTCTATCGAATACAAAAAGAATCATCAAAATCGGTTCATAAACGACGAAGTTATCCGCGAACAAACATATTGTACATTTTGCGTTTTGCTCATTTTGCGTGTCGTGCACATTTTGCGTATTGTACATTATGCTCCGAAAGGGAAAAAAAGCATATACGGTCGAATTGAGTAACGGTTGAATTTTTTCGAAGTCGGTTAAAAAATGGATCAAATGTCAGTGGTGTTGCTAACACATTTGATATAGTCATTCAATTTCTTTCATCACAAGGCTTTCGATTAAAAAAAACCACACTCAAATCAGTTCATTAACTCAGGAATTACGGTGCCACAGACAGACACACAGACATACACACACACACAGCCAGACAGGTCAAACTTATAACACCCCTCTATTTGCGTTGGGGGTTTAAAAGTACATTGGACCACTCTAATATGTATCTTATAAGAGATACAAAATCCCTATTAATTTCAATTTTGCTTACAATCTTTTCGCTTACCAAAAATTTCAACTCTATAATCCTGTAGCAATGTTTTTTTTTTCGAAAAATTTTGAAAAAAAAAATAGTGTTACTAGCTTGTTAGGTGCTACCCGCGATACTGCAAGAACGTATATGGTAGGAGTATTACCGTAAATGAACAAAACAGTAATCATTGATACTTATAACAAAAAAAAAGTCATTTATAATTTTTGCCCATCTTTATCGCCTGTTATTGTTAAATGAGCACATATCATATCATTATAATTAATTAGTATTTGCAGGTAAAATGTTATATTATTGTAACTTTAACATAATATTCAGCGACACAAACAACCTTTAAGGTCAATGGAGTAACTATGTTTACTAATGTTAAATTAATTACGACTGGAACTTCTGATAACAGAATTCGAATTGTTTGTTTATGGATCTATCGTTCCGATGTATTTTTGGAGTTTTGTCATAACTTGTTTAGGCGTTGTAAGATTATAAGTTGGAAGGGGATGTTTTGTTTACTTTTCAATGTGGAATATCAAATATAGTTTTTTTATATTTATAAAAAGGTTTGCAAACAAGCAGACTTTTCAACGAATGATAAGAAGTTACTCACCATGGTAAGTGGTTCTTGTAAAATTCGCAAAAACCCAGAGGCTTATTAATGGTGTTTGTTTTTTACTTTAAGGTTTTTCCCTCGAATCTCTATGGTGTCCCTTATGTTTATACTACTTCTCATTCTCTCTATATCTCTCTATTCTCTCTCTCTCTATTCTCTCTATAATTATTCTCATAATATGCATTTGTGTGATCTCATGAACTAATTTCACAACTAATTTGGTAAGTGATTGCAAGTTGGTAAATGGTGATCATTATCTGATGAGTTTGGCAATTACGCCTAGAATTTATATTTGTATAGTCTTTGAGGTCTTTTTTTAAATTTATTTACCAGTATACAATACAAACTAACTGATTAATAATATAGCATTAAATAAAACCAATAGGGTTTGTAGTAAATGCTACAACAGGTGAACGTGTTGTTGTATGGGTTCCGCACCTCCTGAAATTTATAACAAATACATACATTTTAAGGAAAAAATATGTCATTAGGAACTTATAGTTAGATACGTTTGTGCTGAATCCTTGGTACGTGAGTCTAATTCGCACTTGACCGCTTTTTTTTATTCTTTTCTCCGAGTTAGCGAGTTTCTCTAATTCCCCCGTTACGCAGTTCCGGTTAAATTATGTTTATGATGAAATACGGGTAATGGTTCCAAAAATGGAAAGGGAAATATGTAAAAAAGCATATATTTGAAGTTAAATCTACGTATATTTTATTCCAATAAGCCTAAAGAAATTTTTTTTTGTGTAAAAATTTATTTAATATCTACTGCACAACATAAAAAGAGCGTCGGTGGCGCTGTGGACTCGGCACTTGCCTTCCAATCGGGAGGTCGGGGTTCGAGACCCACCATGTACCAATGTGTTTTTCGTTTCGAATTTCATATGTACATTTGTCTGACGCTCTTACGGTGAAGGAAAACATCGTGAGGCAACCTGCATACATCTGCGAAGAAATTCAATGATGTATGTGAAGTCGACCAATCCGCACTGGGCCAGCGTGGTTGCCTAAGGCCTAATCACCCTAACATAGGGTAGGCTCGAACCCCTCGGTGGGGACGAAAGTGAGCTGTGATGATGATGATGATGATGCACAACATATTATTTTGCGAAAATTGTTAAAAGATTATGTGTTATGGTATTCTTTGTCTTAATGCCGTTGTTAAAAATGAAATGGTATTACAAATTGATTTTAACTTTTCTATAATTAAACAAGGATTTAATATAATTTACGCTGAAAAATTGTTATATTTATGTTTTGCACAGTTTATTTCGTTATGTTTCCTGTGCTGAGTCATTTAATTTATATATTCCATAGACAAATTTCATCTAGGAATATGGTTTGCATCGGGTCTATCATCATAACTTGAAATTTAAGTTTTAAATAAAATATTTCACTTCTTCTTCAATAAAAACATTCTTATCGGTCATTTATACTTATTCTTTATACTAATGTTTTTATGCTGATAAGAAGCCGAGATTACCACCAACAATGAAGTGAGATCAAAAGATAAAATTTAATCGGTATTGGATCAACAATGAACATGTATTAAGAACTGACTGTGATAATTATTATTTGCGCCGATAATTTCTTATTAGAATACTTAAGTAGAAAATTCTGTAATCGTCTGTACACAATATTAAAGATTTTCTTTATCTAAGTATTAGAATTATCTACAAGATAGATCTTTTGCTTTTTTTTTTAACCTCGTTAATCCTCCATCCTCGGAATGCATTTGCGCACCTTCCGTGCCCCTTGGGTAAGGGCAAGGGTGTGTGGGACTACACGGCACGAGGCCGCGACTACCCACTAAACCCTTCGGGAACACCTCTCCGGCTATAAGATAAGCGACTACGTGCATGCGCAGGGCGCTGGCACGCGTAAGTCGCTTGGCCTGGCCCGTAATAAATACGGGCCCCCCTTCTCCACCAGAGGCATGGGACCAGCTAGTGTCCCCTAGCTGCTTCCATAATCGTAGGGGTTGAGTGCAATGCAGGCGACACAGTACCCAACCATGGCGCCCGCCGACCCCCACTAGGACGGCGGAACTAGGGCATTGTAAGCCCTCCGTCGCCGACCTACCCTCCGAGCGACGTCTCATCGCACTAGCGAGGGGATCGAGCTCACGCTCTCGCTCGTGACGCTCCTTCGCTTCCATCACTTCTTTGCAGAAGTGGGAAGCGGCATCCCAGGCTGCCCGCTCGGTGAGCATAGCTCTAACCAGGTCAGACAGCGTGAGGTCATCTCCTCCAATAACAGACAAAAGATCACCGCGCTGAACTGTCCACGCAGGGCAATATACCAATGTGTGCAGCGCGGTGTCTTCGTCCGCCATAGATCTTTTGCTTATACTTACTTGTTTGTGTCCGTGACTTTCTCTTCGTATACTGAAGTCATTCCGGGGTAAACATTGTGTCAAATTATGTATATTTTCCTAATTTATTTTGAATTAATTATCTGGTTGATTATATTATACAAACCAGTTCCGCTGTTTTGTATATCCAAACATATTGAAACTCATTTGCTATGTTATTAAGTAATCTAATCGACTGTATATTCTATCTATACTTAAATCGTTATTGTTTCCTTCCCCAAAAATTTAAAATATTATATCCGCACTAAAATTTTTATTTAAATAAATATTCTAATTTAAATCAAAGATTGTTTCCATTGAGGGACGGATTTTTTGATTTTTTTTTCTTCGCGTTTGTTTTTGTTAAAATTCATAACTACTAATTTATCATCGACAATAAAATGGAGTACGTATATAGCAATATACAATCACATTGAACAAATAAAACTTAAATATAAAGCGTAAGTACTTCTGAATGGCATAACCCTCCTTTGCAACCATCGGTGATAGTTACGTGTGCAGCAGGAGAACTACTATCTAAGTCCGTAATAAATGTTTCGAGTGTCAAAATCACCGTTCATTTCTGCGTTATATCATCACGTCACCGAAGCATGCGCACTCTAACTGCGTTGTACAGCTAACTACGAGATCAAAACTTTTATCACGGACTTAGAGAGTACGCCTTTTGCCTCTATTTATTGGTCGTCTTCGTTGTCATAGTTATTTTAAGATCCTCCCGGCATTCAACAGGTATCCAAGTAGCTAACAAATATTAGATTATCTTTATATAGGCAACTATAAAATTGTTAATGCGCAACTCACCCTAGATTAAGTGAAGAGTACTTAGTAGTAAGCGTTTTATAGATCACATAATATTGTACCCAAGAATTCAGAAGGCACGGACCACGAGTCTGTGGAGTTTTAAATAAACTAAAAAAAAAAAAAAGTAGCTAACAAAGTTACCGCAGCAGTATTTATTATGTACGCCGAGTAATGTTGACTTTCAGTGAGCCCTTATAAATTCAATGAAAAGTTATGTAAGTATAATCTTTTATTTGTGCTATAAATACAGTTTGGCAAAAAAGGAGTTTGGGGCGGTGACAGCTGGAACTAAAAAGCGATTCCCGTGGTAAAACGACATTCACAATAAAATAGTGTATTAATGAGACTATTATTGTAACCTAATTTTCTATTTGTATTTTTTTTAAATTATGTCGAGTGGTGCCCTCATATTTTCTCCCTCATATTTCAAACTCTTTTTTGCCAAGCTGCACATTCAAATGTGTAATTGTGATTTATAATAGAACACAATACAAAACTGCCCGACTCCCCAGCTTGCCGCTTGAAACTGCAATGAACATTTTTCCGTATTAAATAAGGTTGCGATTTTCTCCGAACCTTATTTCCTATTATTTATTAAACGCTACCACACTGGGAAATGGCATGTTAGGTAAAGTTACAATCCAAGGGCCGTCTTGGATATTAAGTTACGAAACTTTCCCACCGTTCGACAAGCATTCCTATTTACAAACTGTAATTATTTTTACAAATTGTATGACGCGCGCTGCTGCTAATTATATGTAATATTTAATCGTTACACATTATATAATATACACAGTTTATAACATCTCCTGCATTCACAACAGAATTATATTTATTGTTACAGACCAGTGCAGTATTATAGTACTTACCAGAATTGTAATACTTGGTACACCTTGCGCCCATGCGTACGTAAGGCGAAAAACTTAATAAGTTTCAAGTAATGTTGACATTCGCGGCCATTCCCAATAACCTAATTACCATTGGTTTTGCCAAGAGATAGATGCCGATCTAATGATTTTTGACATAGTATTGTGCAATATTAATAGTAGTTTATGAAATAGTCACATAATAGGGGGTCTTAAAACACTAGTGTGTGTTTAAAATTCGAGGCTTGCCGAGAATTTTAATAGTACCACACGAGTGTTTTAAGACCTAATTATGTGCAATTTCATACACTACTTTATCTACACTCATGCAATCAGTGGTTACCTAAATTAAATAAAAGACACAAAATTAAAATAAAATCAAACTCATTTATTCTAATAATTATTTGCATTTTGAACAGTGCAATTGTGAAACTAATACAGAAATCTAAAACTACATACAATTATATTATTTATTATTTTAACCAATAACAGCAAAATAATGAATGAAAAATTCAGAGAAATGGCGCCAACACCAACATTCTACCGCGCATGCGCTGTTGCACTCGCCGCCATAGACAATGTACTGGCACAAAAGAAAATTGTGACAAAACCTCCTTGGTCGGGCTTCGTCAATCAAACTGTATTTTATTGGAATTCGAGTTACATTAAAGTACTGGTTTTGTATAGCGAACCTGTATTATAATGTAATTTGTAAAAGGCCAAGGGCTTTAAGTCATGCCTTTAAAATATTAGTGTTGAGTTCTTAATATTAGAATTAGAACATGAGCGTAGATAAAATTCTATTTCTAGATAGGTTATTGGGAACAGTCTCTCTGTTTCTATCTATTTATTCACTTTTCAATCAATTTAGGGATTGTAATCGTTTGTGGGGTGTCGTGTGTCCTGTGACATGATCCTTTTTAGGGTTCCGTACCTCGAAAGAAAAAACGGAACCCTTATAGGATCACTTTGTTGTCCGTCCGTCCGTCCGTCTATCTGTCTGTCAAGACCCTTTTTCTCAGGAACGCGTGGAGGTATCGAGCTGAAATTTATATCAAATACTCAGGTCTACTGTCCCTTGGAGCTGTGAAGAAATCAAACTTCTAAGCCAACGCAATCAAAAGATACAGCCGTTTATGCCGCAAATTTCCGCAAATTTTCGACACTTGCAAGGGAATCAAAACCTATAGGGTACTTCCCGTGAACTCAGAATCTTGAAATTTGGTACGAAGTAACGTCTTATAGCAGAGATAAAGGAAACATTGCGAAAACATTTGAAGTGGGTATGTATCCCGACTCGCTATTACTGCATTATGACAACTGCAGCGTAAGAACCGGGTCAGTCGCTGCACTTCAAACCCGACGACGCAGTGTGATAGCCGGACCGCGTAAGTTGGCACCTTGACAACTATTTCACGGCACATGTCCCGCGTTGTCACGCCGGTCGCCGACACCGCGCCGTTTAATGAGGATATCAGTGATCGAATGCGTGGAAGCTGTGCTAAATATCGGGTTTGATAAGTACCTAATTGTAAAAATTGCGGTGCTACGATTTTGCGTGGCTAAACTGCCACAAACTGCCTAAAATGTTAATTTAAATCAGGAGCCTGTTCAAAAAATCCCTATACCTAACTATGATTTTCATTTTTAATGAGTAATGTAACTTTGAATATTATTATTTTTAAAAAAAAAAAAACGTCGCCCCACACTAGGATTTTCTCCTGTGTCGTGGGTGCAGTTACAAACATAGAATATCACATGCACATACGCCCAGACCGGAAACGAAGAAACCCTTTTGGCTTTAGTTTTTCTTCTGCGTAATTATTCAATTTGACTAACGAATTCGTTAATTTTAATGTCATTCTGCTACATTACAGGTACTAAGTCGCTCCTCTAAAGGCTTCTGGATAAGTGCGCTACCGACCCTTGGTACAACTATTATATTCAACTGGTTGTACGATGGGCAAGTAAATATACCTACTGTACAACCAGTTGTATCAAGAGGATAATACGTTGACCCATAATCCAAGCTTGGAAAACAAATTATATGTAAAATCGTAGATTTGCCAGATTCATCAATGAAATTAAAGCGATTTAACTTGCTTGACGTTTCCGTGTATGTTACAATTTAATCTCCAACATGTAAGTTAAGAGTTTTCCCTTTTCCCCCGAAATCGTTAAATTTTGTAAGTGTTTCCGATTGTTAATCTATTCGAACTTTAACGTATGATTCAATATAAGTGAAGCGTTTACCACAAGCGTGTAGATTGTTTAGGAAAAACAAGAAACATTGCTATACCATGACTAAAGAATTCCTGATTTCTGCAGTCTACACACCCTACGTCTGCGACATGCTCGGATAATTTCTCGACTCTCACATTACGCGAGACGTTGGATTTTCCCCTCTTGTACGGTCACACCGACTTATCCGATGCAAAAAGGTTAATGCACGTGAGCGAACGTAAGAAAAACTGCCTGATAGCATTGACAGTGTTATGATGTATGAACACTGGTTGACAAGGCAGTTTTGTCGTGAATAAGATGTGAATATCGTATAGAAGGTTAGTATGTGCTATATAGATTAGTTGAAGTAAGTAACTTTGGATGTAATTTACTTTATTCACTATTTGATCGCACACCAAAATGTCACCGATATTATACATAATTACGTAAGGAAAGAGATAGATAGTCTTGTATCGATATTATGTTGTTGGATTTTTATTCTTTCCTCCCTCAACCTGTTGCTAGTTATCGTTGGAATAACTATCGATGTATTGAACAAACCTTAAAATGATGTAGTTCCAGAACCCATCCAATAAAAGTGGCACATCAACAATTATGAAACCGAAAACATCGTTTGCGGATTTAATATTTAAAAATGTGAAATTGGGTCACAAAAAGAATTATTCAACAACAACGGTAGCGATGGCTTATTTCGGAAGGATGACGTTTTATCTCTGGCTTAAACGAGAGAATAGTATTTGTGTCGGTGGGATTTTGAGGATTAGGATTACGAGTGTCTGAATGGCCAGATATTGTGGAGATGCGTCGTTACATTGCTCCGATTCAGGTTGGAGTGACGTACTTCGCTATTGTTTCATGATGCAATATTCCCAATTCTGCTCTCCGATGAACGTGTAATTGAAATGTGTTTTTTCTGTTTCGGTCATATCAACCGTGTAAAATTACGCAATCTCGATCTGGTTTATTAACGGATGTATATCAATTTATATATTTTTTGAACTAGTCGAAAAGTTTCAACTATTTCTATCATAATAATAACATCGTTTATTAGTTATTTTATATTTATTAAGAAATGTATTGTGAAGCAAATTATTGTTCATTTTAGGAATTTTATATGTTTTATATGGAATTGCAAGACCTTCAGTCAGAATGTTGTGGTTTGGGTGCCTAAAATGGGTGATTCCTAATTCAAGTTTCACCAAATTTAGTCACCCAAAGAACATATATTTCATTTTGAGCAAGCTTCGCGTTTAATAATAATAAATAATAATAATAATAACTTTATTGTCTCGTCTCTTATGCTAGAATCACAAAAGTGGAATTTACTTAAATTAACTTGACCCACCACTAGCCACCCAACCACGAACTAGGTACTAGCCTGTATCTCGAGAGTTGAGTATTCCAGTAGCGGGTTCAAGTGAGAAACGGAGCACTTCTGCTCCGGATCAATAACATTATATTTTTTTTAACATAGGCACTAGACGATAAATGTGTAATTTTAGAAATGAAAATAGTAATTCCCAAACAAGACGAAGTCTGTTTTTTGGGAATTCGTGTAATAGACAAATTACGAAAACATGAATATCTAGACAAGATACAGTATCTATTCTATTACTACGTTTTAGCCTCTCAAACCGCCAGATAGAATAATATTGATATTAAATATAGAAGAGATAAATAATTGTTATACAAAGCAGCAGATTGTAAGGGAGTGCGTGCGTGTCTGTGTGTGTGTATGCGTGTGTGTATTTGTGTGTTTGCGTGCGTGTGTGTGTTTATGTGTACGTCATATATGATGCTATTAAGTATGTATGTTGTATAATTATGTAATTATCTCCAGATTTTATTTATAAGCTTTTTGGTAAGATTGGTTTTTTGGTTTGATTGAAAGCGACTTATAGCTATGACAGTTTGTCCCTAGAAAAATTATGCACAGTGTTTTGTGCAACGAAATGGACCATCGCCACCTCAGTGCCTTGACATTCTGTACGCATTATTGCTCGTCACGACTTTCGTGATCGCGCTAATGTAAACGGAATCAGTACAGCTCTTGAATGAAACGATCGGACTTCCAAATGACACGTGTGTCCCGTCTCTTTTTGATCCGGAACGTTGTATGTTAGATGTCACTCACATAAAATTGTTAGATCTTTTTACCAAAGTGAAACTTTTTTTACATCGCCTCAGATTTTTTCGTCCATCTATACACTGAAAAAAATTTGTGATAAATGTTATCAACATTGTGATGAATTTAATTAATGAACTTATTTATATACGTTCGCATAAAGTGAATCGATGGTTGCTATCATGCCAATTTGATAAAAAATTAATCAAGAAATATTATTTTTTCAACAAACCACTTTATTGAAGTGATCAAATATTTAGTTATATTAACAATGTTCAACTTGTTAGCGTTGATATCGACGTTGTTAAAAGTAATCACTATCTTTATTCATTTGATGAAAGTTAATGATTTGTTTTATTGTGTTACTTTATGTGTTTAACTGTGAACATGATTGATTTTATAAACGACATGTTCATTCTTATTATTGAAATTGATTAATTTACCAAGGATATTGTAAAAACAACAATGATGAAGGTTCAAATAAAATATGCCACTTGATTAAATAAAAAAAGATCTTGTTAAGATCTATCACTTAGCTATTTGTCCCGGGTTGTTTCTATTATGATGGTAGATTGATGTTACCATTCAACTTGTATGGATCAAATAAATCCTTTATCAAATTTATTAGGAGTATATGTTGGGATTTACTAGGTGTTATGTTTAGTCCAAATAGATAACTTGGTTGAAATCTGAATATAGATACAGTCAGCATAAAAAATTACGAGTATTCAAACCTATCAATATACATAAACATTTGACAAAAATCTGACTTATCTCAAGATATAAGATGAACATCCATTTGTTGTGCTCTGCTAACTAATGATAGTACCTGCACATTAAGGTCTTGAGCTAAGGTTGGTTTTGTCAAATATTTTGGTATTTTGGTAGATGTGAACGATCAAAATAAATCATATCGATAAGTGTGCTGCACAAAATGCGTCTGTAAGACTACAAAAAGTTAATTGCAAAATTACAATACAAATCTGGACTAAACATTTAAATTGTAAATAAGATACCTTTTATTTCAAATAATAATCATATTTATTCTTTGATAAAATCAACAAAATAAAACAATTCTAGACAATTTGCATTCTATTTTAAATGTAACAAAACAAAATAACAATTCGAGACAATTTGCATCTTAGTAAATGTAATAAGTACTTACGTAATAATTTTTTAATCGAATAGATATTCTACGTAACAAATGTATGGTATTTTTTTGAAATTTGTATTGAATCATTTTCAATCAATTAAACAGGGTTATTTTAAACTACCTCTTGACTTTAAATATGTTTCTTATCTTTAAAATGAAACAACTTTAGCGCATAAAAGTTTGGTTGAAATAAGCCAAAATCGATTAGGTACTATAAATTTATTCAAGATGAGAAGGTTCTCGTGACAGGTCGAAGTTTTCCGTTTCATGCATATTAGTTTCCATGTTTAAAAATATTATGTTTTAAAAATATAACTAATCTCTTTAGATTATTTTTATCAAAAATGCAATAATTAATTCCACATTAAATAAAAACAAGAATAAGTATCAGTCCAGTTAAATAAAATTATAATTATCAAAAAATTATTTGTTTAAATTTTACAAATAAAATATTTGTGTAAAGTGTATGCACTTGAATCGTTCTGATCCACGATTCAAATACACATCTGTTTAATTAAACAAATATTTTTTTCAGGAATATGAATAATTATTATATTTAACTGAACTGCTATTCTTGTTTCTACTTAATGTGGAATTAATTATTGCATTTTTGATAAAAATAACCTAGACATGTAATATTTTTAAAACATAATATTTTTAAACATGGAAACTAATATGCATGAAACGGAAAACTTCGACCTGTCACGGGAATCTTCTTGGGGCTGATTCTCACGGATTCGAAAAAATTTCGAATTCGATTTTTTTCTCGAGCGGTAGCCACAGCTCAGCCAATCAGAAGATTAGACATGTCACAGTCCGCCATTTATTTAGGGAACGTCGCTTGACTTATCTCGAGTAGTAAGATCGATTTTTCACTTTTTTATCATTCTATTAAATAATGATTTATTTTAGATAAATGAACATGCAATGAAATTGGTTTTTTTTTTGCATAATATGTATTTTTAAGTATTTATTTAGAGAAACAAAATGCCAAGCTAAATTCTACAATATATACATAATGTAATTGAAAATAAATTAAAAAATATACAATAGGATAATCAAAAAGGAAAAAAATATATTAACACCATACCATAAATTAGCAATTGACCTCTCGACTACTCCCGAGCACTCGACACAATACAAGCGACTTTCCATAAAGAAATGGCGGAGCTCGACATGTCCTGTGTTCTCATTGGCTCAATTTTATTCTGATTACCACTCGAGAAAAATGTCGAATTCGAACATTTTTACGAATTGTACGAGAATCGGCCCCCTACTATCTTGAATAGACTAGCATTAGTATAAAAAGTATAACATTTTATTGTAATATTTTTACCCTTTTTGTTTGAGAACGTGTTCCATGTTATGAAACAAAAACTTAAAAATAACATAATTGTTATGAACCTTAAAATCATTTTCAATGTCATTAAAACAGCCCTGTGTTGCCTTAAAATAATGTATGATATTTGTGTAAATATTGTATGTGTCATAAAAAACTTATACAAACATCATACATAATCTATCAATCTACTACCTGTAAACTTATAGTTAGTAGATGTAGTAGCCAGCGGCGGTGGCCGAAAGAACTTTATAGTACACCGTACGTAAGATATACCTTCTACCACTGGTAGTAAATAAATTTTTCCATTCCCGTCTTTACCAAACTACGAACGTATGTAAAGTAAATTATAATTATATATATATATATATGTATTATAAAGTTCTAACTGCCACCGGCGCTGGCAGCTTACTGGTAAGTTAGGTATTAATTTTTGTCATTTACTTATGTGGATGAATAATACTTAAATGAATAAAAAGGATGAGTACAAAAAAAGATTATCTTTATAGCCTCAATCTTATTAAAGTTACAATTACTTAACTTAAGATTATTGTGAAATTTACTTGTGATTTTGAGGCAAGTAGTAATATTTATTTCAAAATCAGAAGAAAAATAGTTGAAAAATATTAAATTAATCAGTCTTAGGTTATCATGTTATAGTGGACTACCCGAATCAACACTCAAAACAATTTTGCGGCCAGTTTTTCACATTTTAGTTTTTTGAGTTTTGGTTGTATAACATTAGATATCTTTTTCTTGGGTGACAGTCGTCAGTGGGACAGTCGCATAAGCTTAAAAGAAATTTATTCTTTGCTTAGATTTGAGAGCGCAGTGTTATAAAATTTTTACAAGTAACGAAATTAATATTACAAGGAATAGGGGATTCTAAATGACTATGTAATTTGACGACGATATTTTGATGTGGAGGCTCTTCAACTTCGTAAGCCTGGAAATGTTCATTAAACACTAAAGTGTTTAACAATAATCCTTTTAAAACTAAAATATATGAATTACATAAATAAACAGCTGTTAATTTAAAAAACTTTAACAGGTCGTTTGGACTGGAAGAATAAATCAAAATAGTGCCGACTTTATAGTGTGTTGATGTTACAGTTGCCCAAGATATTTTTGTTAACGTATCTATTTGTGGTATGTTTAAATTGTCAATTAAATATTGTGTCTCTATCGAATCAATACTTAAGTCTTGGCCTGTATTAATAATTTCGTCTAATTTCCCTTTCAAAAACATATCATTTAGCTTCAGTTGATGTTTCATAGCAACAGTTAGGGTAAGATTACGTCGATTGCAAGATGTTCGAGCGGCAATTTTAGAAATTCTGTGTTTTGCTTCGTAACGCATAGACCAAATATGAACAAGAGGGCCAAATTTTTCTAAAGCTCTATGATAATGTACTAAATTATGAAATTTAGGTTTTAAAGAGTCTGTACTCAGAGAAAGATATAAAGAATTAAGCTCAATTATATTGGTTTGCAAAAATTCTGTAGTTCCTTGAGCAAATGCCGTACATGACAATGTATCTATGATTTGACGCAGCTTCACATATAGTTTCCAATACTGATTATTATTGCTAGGTACATACTCTCCTATAAGCAAACTGAAATATCTTACAAAAGTCAACATTTCTGATGCTGACATACGTAAATTTCCTTGATTTATATGTTCCCACAACAAAGAACATGGAGCATTCCTATCATCGGGCCCATAGTTAAATGCCTGCAATCTTTGATTAAGAATATCCATTGTAAATAGATTAGAATTTCTAACAAACTGAATTATGATTATAGTCATAACATATTTAGCAACGCCTTCTAAAATGTCATGCATCCAATCTACTCCTATCTGATCAAAAAGACTAAAGTTTGTAACGGATAGCCATATACATTTTTCCTTTATCCCAGTTTCAGAAGGATTATTAAGCAACATATCGGATTCATAATTGTCAATGTTACGCAACAAAGAAACGTCTTCTTCACACTGCTGTTTCATTATATTTTTTTTTACTTTACATGTTCGACAGGGATGATTTGCCGAAAAACTTTCTAAGAATCCAGTGATAGAATGAATTCCTAAGTTATCGCCTAAAATCAATCCAAGTTCAAAATAAATTTTACCTGTAAAGCCAGGAACATCAAAATATATCCCATTTTCAGAGAGATAGTTAAGTTCATCGATGACACAATGAAATATGACACGGTTGCCAAAAGTAACTCTATCTGATGAGTGGAATAAAAGCATAAGAAAAATGTTATTTAGTACTGAAACACGAGTAGGTGGAAAACATGGAATCGAAACATAAACAGCTCCTAATTTATGTTGACCGGATCTACTTCCTAATACATTTCCGGTTTCGTAGTCGTCAAAAAACAAGAACAGAGGCATTACTATATTTTCTCCATGTCGTTGCTTAACAGTTGTCCAATAGGATCCTTGAATAAAATTTTCTATCGCGCCTTCAGGTGTACTATTGCTATTTAACATCTCCATGTAGTTAATAGTCTCAACGAGAAGTCCATCTAGCGATAAGAATAGTTGTAAGACCTTTCTTAAACTAATATAACTCTGTTCACAAGTAACAGGTATGAAACGTCTAATCCCACCTTCCATCACATTTTCTAGTCTTTGACCTATGACTATCGATTGGGGCTTAATGTAAGTATTTTGTGTTTCAAAATACTTTAATCTCTTATATTCTGTAGAAAATTTTTCCAAAGGTAAAGACAATACGGGCCTAATGGAATTAATTATAATAGGAACAGATGAAGCTGATATTTCATTATTTTGTGATAAGATATTAAGGCACCCTTCAATGCTCATAATTAAAGATTCTGAAACACACTCACGAAAACCATCAACAAATAATTGAACTACATTTCTAGGTAAATTCTGACTAGCATATAATTTGGCAATAAGTTCAGATAATCTTTTTTCATATATCAACTGAGGAGATTCTTTAAACTGATTCAATGAAAGTTGTTCTGTTAAGAGCTCATTATTATTTAAAGTATTCATTGGGACACACACACATACATTGCTGCTAGGTTCAGTTTCAATTTGTTCATGGTCAGATAAATTTTCTAATACATCAGTTGAAATACTGGATTTATGAGTTAAGAGATGTCTTTTGTATGATGGAAATAATTGAAATTTTCTTTCACAATTACCTTCTGCACATAAGAAAGTCTTATAGTCATTACTATTGTGCATAATGGTTAAATGCGCTCGAAGTGCGCTTATATCAATAAACATTTGGCATACAAAACATACAACCATGACTAAATCTTATAATTTTAAGTTAAGAACTTTTAATTATTATACATTTAAAATCGCACACAGCTTAAATTATATTTGCAATTTAAATTTCAGTCAATCATTAGTGACTCTGCTAATGTTGAGCCTTTATCAAAAGGGCTAAAACGTTTAACTTTTTTGAATAAAGAACCAGGGTCCATAAGAATTAGAGAAGTAAGAATATCCATAAGAATATATTACAATGGGTATAAAAAGTTCTGGGATTTACTATGACCACGTAAAATTTGATACAAAGTAGGTTGACGAGTTAAGCCTTTTTGTGTGACTGCTTTATATCTTTCTTGTTATGTCACCTGGAGGTAACTATCGTCTTTGACGTGAAACACAAATAAATACTTCTCTTGATTCCGCCTTAATTTAAATTATATGTTGCAGTTCAAATTACAGTCGGTCATTAGTGACTCTGCTGATGTTGAGCCTTTATCAAAAGTGCTAGAGAGCTTGTAAAAACTTTTTTGAATAAAGAACCAGGGTCCATAGGAATCAGAGGAGTACTCTGCGTTAAGTGACCATATAATTTTAAAACAAGTGTCAATGGCTTCTAATATATTACAATGTTTATAAAAAGTATTGGGATTTACTATGACCAAGTAAGATTTGATAGTAAATAAAGTAGGCCCTACAATCACTATGTATGGTTGAGGTGTTAAGCCTCTTAGTGTGACTGCTTTATATCTATCTTGTAATTTCACCTGGAGATAACTATCGTCTTTGACGTGGAGCACAAATGCTTCTCTTGATTCCGCCTTAGTAGGTTTCCACCGACGTTTTGAGATGCCTTTCAGTTTTTTGGATGCTGAGGGTCCAGCAGAACAGCAATCCTTGTCAGAGATCAGAACGACATTAGGGCTTATAAGTTCTGGCAAGCTCAGAATGGCTGCTAAATTGGTAAATTCTTCATCAGCAGCTGAAACAACAAAACTATATTTAATCCTACATAACAAGAGCATTGCCACCATGTATGTAAGATTGGACAAATAATTTTGAGACATGCGGCCTACTTACCTACAGGCACTTAAGACATTTTGTCATTAGACAATAAGATACAAATAGTTCAAAGAAGAGCTGTTTTGTTCCTTGGATGACAGCTCTTCTTAAAACTTAATGCTTATTTCTATCGACAAATAAAAAGCAGACAAATAAGACAGCTCTCTTCAGAACTACTTCTCATTTCAATAATTGTTAATTATTTGTTTCAATAATTGTTACTTATTTGTATTGATACTTACAGGTGTAAAGTCAACTTATTTTTCTTCTGTCCTACTTGTATTTGCAGACATCTTGAGTATATTCAGAATGTATGCACATACAAGGTTTATACGATTTCTTTAAATTAGATTGTTTTGCTTTTTTGACGTCAATAAGTGCCTGTAAAGGCCTATGTTGAATAAAGATTTTTGAATTTCAATTTCAATTGACAAAATGTCTAAGTTACTACTAACATAGGCCACACATTTTTTCAATTGGTACAGCAATGGCAAATTACCCAAAGCTGACGAATTACGTCACTTAACATCTTTTGAGAATAAGTTTCAAAACATGTTAACGTTTGATAGCTTGTGGTAACCTTATATGTACATAAAATTTTTGTACATAAAAGACAACATTTTCAATTGTACAATATATAAAACACACTGGTACAATTAGCTAAACATAAAAAGGTCATACTATTTCAGTCACACTGCCCACCTGATGGTAAGTGACAACAGTCGCCTATAGCACATGTGGTATCCGTAAGGCTTGCGCATAACAAGCCTCACAGTGATGCCAATGTACGTTGCCAACCCGTATTATAAGATCTTAAGTCACAGAACCCAGTAATTTTACTGCCGGTCTTACCCATCAAACCGGAACCCAGCAATGCAAGCATCGCTGCTTTGGCGAAAGAAATAGGTAAAGGTACCCACGCAGACGACTCTCGTCTTCCTCTGGTTCATATTAAGAACATTAATAAAAAAATATTTTATAAAAATGTGAAAACTGACTTTAAAACCACTTAAAAGTTGTAAATAATAAAGATTACAAATGACATCATACTTTTATACTTACTGAAGTCAATGCCACTACATTATTTAAGTTCTTACATAATTTTGGCACTAACTTCACTACTTATAAAATTTGATGCCATTTGTATTCTTTTATTATTTACCTACAACTTTTGGTGATTTTGAAGTCAGTTTTCACATTTTTTGTAAAATATTTTGTGTAGTTTATTCAGCTGAGCTCACCGAAACAGCTTCAAAGAATTAAACTAATAAATCAATAAGTATGTGTTTTTATGTTAAAAAATAAGTCATTTACTCCTTAAAGTTAAGGTTTCTTCCATCATCAGCTTAGCATAGTCTAAAACTTCTTGAGTTAATGATTATCAGACGCTAATATCTAAACAGCATGTGATAAAAATGTGCTCATTTGTACTAAATGACATACAAAATATAATTGAGGAAAATAACTTTTTTTGTTTAGCTGCTACTAAAGTTCCATCAAATAGTTTCTTTATATTATTTTAATCTTTACTACATAATTATATTTATATAAACACTTACCTTTTGATAGCTGTACAAGCTCACAATGGTATGCGTCTTTGGTTTTCTTAGCGTTCAGTAATTTTATTAAATTTTCTTTCACAAGTGGAAAATTCAAATATAAATTATTCTTTTGTGCAGGGTATGACTTTTCAAAATCACTCATAAGCTAAAAAATTAAATAGTAACATTTCAATATTTTATATGTAATATTTTATACTTAGATACAGAGTTAAAACGTCTAACTCACCAAAGTGTAGCCTTCAGGTTTTTGTAAAGCAGGATACTTCTTTATATAGTCTTCAATACATCCCTGTGGCTCTTTTAAATATAATTCTCTCCTCTCTGATGTTTCGTTCCATTTTATTTGTACTAAAGACCAGGGTGATGAGCTGTGTTCCAACCAAGTTAGGCTTTCCAGTATTGTGCTACTTTCAGCATGTACTTCAGGAGTTGAATTGTGTTCTAAATTTGAAATGCCAGGAATCGAGGACCTTTTATCAAGAACTCCAAGTTTTTGATATTTTCGCCTTGTGTTTAATACTTGACTGACTAATTTACCTCGTGCCTGAATTGATATACCCTGAACAGTTACACATGCAGGTATATAATAAGTGGTTGTTCGTTCACTTGGAAACAGAGCTTTGATGTCTCTGCACCATTTGTTATATACAGCCCCTGTAATGGCAAAGTTTTTGTTTTGTTTTAATATATGTTTAGCTATCACTAAGGCCAATAGGTTTCTAGCATTTTCATTAGGTAAACATTCCCCAACATACTGAGTAAGACATGTGGCTTCAAAATTTTCTTTTAATAAGTATGTTAACTCCAACTGAAATTAAAACAGACTGGTATAAATAGTAGTAAAAATGATAAGATACTTCTATCAAAATATCATATAAATACGTGTCTATTGGCGTAGGTAAGGGGGGGCGGGGGCGGTAGGTGGAGGGGGCTTAGAAACCGGACACCCCCCATTGAAAATCAAGAAAGTGTCAACCTTAATAACTTGTCACATCAAAATTTATGAAAATTCAATTTAAGAACGAACTCCCAGCTGCGGTGTTTCTGGAACGAACTCCCAGCTGCGGTGTTTCCTGAGCGCTACGATATGTCCTTCTTCAAACGAGGCTTAAGAAGAGCATTTCTCTCCAGGTAGGCAGTGACAGAACTGTGCCCCTGGCATTGTAGATGTCCATGAGCGGTGGTTACCACTTAACATCAGGTGGGCCACTGGCTCGTCTGCCACTGTTAGCAATAAAAAAAAAAAAAGAACAGTTTTAGGTAATAGTTTAGGTGATAGTTTAAATAAAATTAAATATTATAATTTTTAGAGGGAGATATGAGATACCAATATCAAAAGTGTCATAAATAGCAGGTAGACTCTAAATCACTAAATTAAATACATATAATTATGTATACTAACATTCTCGGTGTCGTTTTTATTTGGCGAGACTTTTTCCACTTTGTTAGAATTTTTTTTTTCAGGTGTGGTTGCGGTTTGTGTTTCTTGTTCTTGTAAAATACTTATATTCTGAAGCTCCTGAAACAGCAATACTATTTTACCCAGTCAGCCAAAAATATTCACATGTTTGGGACTGATGTCCCATATTTTTACAGGTTTTTAATTGAAGCAAAATCACATAGCTAGCTATTACTGGGCCAGCGTGGATGACTAATGCCTAAACACCTAACTTAAGGTAGGCTTGAGCCCCTCATAATCATCATAACAGCTCATAATTTATATGACCTGTTATGATGATTAACACAAAGAACATAAGAAGGGCGTACAAAACATATAGAATAATCAAAAATTAAACATGTATTAAATTACTTGAAATAAAAAACTAAGGTGTCTCGATTCAGAGTCCATAAGTAAATTTGAATCTAGTTATTAATAACATAAAATACGCAGTTCACAAGCAGCTCCAATATTTTTTTAATAATAGATACCATGTCCCACTTCCATCAATATTTATTTATTTAATATTACCTACCTTACAATACCTGCCTGTGGCTATAAAACATAGAAGACACATTTTTAGAATTATTTCAAAATTGTTTTAATCAGCCTGCAATTGCTAGGCATTGTAAGTATCTATACTAATATTATATTTTTACACTCACACCTATTATCTAGCCCATGTCAGCATCATTAGATCTTGCATTATAGTATCAAATATTTTTTTATTGATGACAGGTAAGCTCTTTGCCTTTATCTCAGCTGATGGTAGGTGATGATAAGGCCGAAGATGGAAGCGAACTTTACCCGGACTCCTCAATCTTACCTCTTATTATCGGAACACAACAATGCTATAAACATTGTTACTGTCGCGACAAACTAAGGTAAGACGGTGGTAGCTAGCCAGGTGGGCTAAGAAGCCCTAGCACCAATCAAACCAGGAAGAAAAACTTCTGCTCCCACTGGGAAATGGACCCGGTGCCCCCGGTGGTCAGAACCACTATACCACAGGGGTGGTATAAAATATATACATGTATGTTTAATAAGAAAATAAATAAATAAATAATCAATGAGAAAATAAATAAATAAGTACAAATATTAGCAATAAACTTACATAAAAATGTAAACATCAATAAACAAACAAGTGTACTCATCACACAAACATCCGCAACGTCCAGGGGTCCAACCCGACCCTGTGGGTTAAGTAATCAGGGTCTCTCACTCAACCAGCCATTCACCAAAAATATTGATATATGGATACAGATAATAAAGAGGTAGGATTTTTTACAGCTTTTCTTAGGTAAACTGGTATCATCATCACAGCCCATATACGTCCCCACCGAGGGGCTCGAGCCTACCCTATATTAGGGTGATTAGGCCTTAGTCAACCACGCTGGCCCAGTGCGGATTGGTCGACTTCACATACATCATTGAATTTCTTCGCAGATGTATGCAGGTTGCCTCACGATATTTTCCTTCACCGTAGGAGCGTCAGACATATGTACATATGAAATTCGAAACGAAAAACACATTGGTACATGGCGGGTCTCGAACCCCGACCCCCCGATTGGAAGGCAAGTGCCGAGTCTACTGCGCCACCGACGCTCATATAACTGAAACTGGTATACTATAGATTAATGTATTAATCTAATCAAAGGGTGTGTATGTATGTACGTAAAATATAAAGATACTTACACTCAGAGAAATATTACAACTT
The DNA here is from genome assembly GCA_963935595.1 of Schoenobius gigantellus. NCBI lineage: Eukaryota > Metazoa > Arthropoda > Insecta > Lepidoptera > Crambidae > Schoenobius > Schoenobius gigantellus. The sequence goes on from OZ012558.1 coordinate 14,582,126, forward strand.
GAAATGTTCACATCCTCTATGTTTCGACAAATAACTGCATTTTCATCAGTTATAGTTTTTAACCACACCTTCCAACTCCTGATAAAAAGAGCTCGAGGCCCAACTAGTGGTATTAGTTCCTTAATTTCATCCACATTCAACGCTGACAGTGACTGTATAGTTATTCCATTTCCTGAAACAAGAGGTGCCTGTTATCATCTCTCATGTAGATAAGACACACAAGCGATTTGGTAGCCTAAAAATTGGTCCTAGAAAAGATAAGTCTGCAAGTAACTTAACAATATCTTAGAGCAGACATATAAGTAATAGTGTATTGAAAAGCGCGGCAACGTTGGTTAGCACCATCAGCAGCTGCCGCTGCTATCGACAGTCATAGCTTTATCGAACAGTTTGGGAGCACTAGAACTGCTTGCTACCTACGAAAGCAGGTTCGCAGCCGGTAGGAACTCATACATAAAGATGAATTTTAATATCTACTTACTTGCAAATGTTGGAATGAGGTCTGGTATTCCCCATGCCGTGAGAAGATCTCCAACTTCGTCCATAGTGTTTAAGCACAACTCTCGAAATTCAATTTCTATCAATACAACGACAAGAGATCGAGTACCAATCGTCTGACTGATTGTAAATTCTTTTTGTGGAGCAAAAATTAAAACCTAATAAGTACCTACTTTGAACACCGTTGTGTGTGCGTGTTGAAACAGGAAGGACTTGCCGGCGCCCCGCCAAAGCGCTCGCTCTCCGCCACGAAGTGTTGCCACATTATTATAAAACGACAGTAATTTTTAGGTAGAATCAACATCATTGTGTTCAATATTTTAAATATTTAATTATGTATGTACATAATTATTTCAAACTAAGCAGTATGTATACTTGTTGTTGGCAGAATCTCAAAGACAGCGCCACTACACAAAGAATAGAATTGAATTATGTATTTGAATAAAAGTACTTATTACAACTTGTACAAGACTTGTATTACCTATTTACCCTAATGTAATGTTAGGTTCACAATTTTTTTTCGATTTTAAGACACGATTTATTGTTCGTCTGTATTCATGTTGTAGTTTTTTATGGTTTGTGCAGCTATATTTCCGTCAATTGGGGGCCGATTAGGTTAATTATTTTTATTGTTTGGAAGAGTTAAGCTTAATTATACTCACTTAAGATTTGTGTGCTTCGATGTTATTATGTTATTGTGATGTCTTGTTTTGTCTCTTTTCAGATAACCCAAAACAATATCATTTTAACCCTTTCGGGCATATTTCACAAAGTAAATGCATTAACAGTATTTCACCAAAAACTTGAGTTTGGCAGTAATGGCTGTGTTTACGACCGATTGCCATAAATAAAGAAGTGAAGTGAAGGATATAGCAGGTTATCATGACTTTTAAAATCTGCCTTGTTCCTATGAGTGAAGGAGGCAGCGCTTTATATTAAATTAAGCGCTGTCTCGTTCACACCATGGAACAAGGCGGGTTTTAAGAGCTCTTAGTACAGATGCCGGCAAACATCTTCAACATTTTTCGGCATGTTGAGGTTAATCTTGCGCACGTAGACACAGTGTGGGGGGCAAGGGTCGACTAGTCAACCAATAGCGCGGTTGAAGTGGTGCGGCCGCCCCACCGGCCACCTGCCTCACTGCCAAGGAGACCAGAAATTTGTGTTGTGCGCATCTTTCAAGATGTTTGCCGGCATCTGTAACCCATATACTCCCGATATGAGGTGGTCCCATCTTAGAGTAAAATCCATTATTTTGTACAACCTGCTCAAAAATGATATATTCTGTGTGTGTCTAGTAAACTCAACTTCACTCAAGTAAACTCAAACTTAAAGTTAGTCATTTTAAGCCTTTACAAAACAGGGAGAGAATGTTGTACTAAATTTCAAGAATTAATTTGAATTTGGAACACCAAAATAACACAAATATTTGATTGAACATATTGTACAAAATCATAAAAATATTTAGTCCCGACATGATGCTTATACTTTCAGCTGTTAATTATTTTACGTCCCATCATCACTAAGTTAGGGCAGGGATCACCCTAAGGGAACAGAAGGAGCTCAATAAAATATTTTTTAAATTCACAAACTATTTAGAAATAAATAATAAAAAATAAACGTAATATTTTTGTTCACTCGTAAGTTACTCTACGGCCACCGAGAGAATGCGTTTTTGACAGGTCCTATCAGATACTTAAGTCCACTTAAATGTAGACAAGACACAAACAGGCTTCATCATCATAGCTTATATACGTCCCCACCGACGGGCACGAGCCTACCCTAACTAGTTAAGTTAGGGCGACTAGGATTTAGTCAAACCACGCTGGCCCAGTGCGGATTGGTTAACTTCACAAAAACCTTTGAATTACTTCGCAGGTGTATGCAGGTTTCCTCACGATGTTTTCCTTCACCGTAGGAGCGTCAGATATAAATGTACATATGAAATTCGTGAAACGAAAAACACATTGGTACATGACAGGATCAATTGCGGGCCTCCCAATTCTACTCGGGGCACAGTCCAGTGTCGAGGCCACAGCGCCACCGACGGCAGGCAGGCTTAAATATAAGTATATTACGTTTTTGTCTGAATATTGATTAGTTTTATAAGTCGTTTTATTGACAAATATATTAGAAACCACACAGCACGCGCCAACAATGTGTATGGCCAGAGGACAGCCGCTTATACCGGGTGTAACGGAATACCGAAATAATATTTAAGGTTGTTGATTAACAAAAAAATGTTTTATGACTATTCTTTGTATTTTTATTATATGCCTACTTTCGATTTAATACGCTTAACTGTTAAGCGTATTAAGTCGAAAGTAAAAACATTTTTTTTTGTTAATCAACAACCTTAAATATTATTTTGGTATTCCGTTACACCCGGTATAGACACTCGTATCATTAATTTGCCACGTTCCAATTTAGTCAAAAGTATCTACAGCAGTACCTATTAATTATAAGTTTAAGAAATTCTTTCATTCCAAGATAAACATATACCTACATAGTATACCTACTAACAAAATTGTACCTGCTTGCTGTTCTTTTTTAGGATGTGAATTGTAATCCTTTAGCAATGTACCTTACCTACCTACAAACCATTGTGTTTTTCTTTTACTAATAATAATTCGAATTTATTCATTGTGTTTATTATGATAAATTAATAAAAAAATAAAGACAATGTTATGTATAACAATTTTCAATCCACTAAACGGCAAACTACTTATATTTAATTTTTTCATGTCATTTAATTTTGATAGCATGGGTTTATCAGTGAGTAATATAGGTACAGGTAGCAGCCTAACAAAAGTTTTGCGTACTCGAAATTAAAGTTATTTTGAATTTAATAAATACTAGTTCCAATTGTTATACAAATAGACATACTTCACAAGATACAATCTGTCTTGCGATATTTATGTTGGGCAGTTTTTAAAAACCAAGGTGGCAACACTGCTTATTTCATGTAGCTAACCATTCTAACCAATCACAAAAGGGCTTGCACCCAGTGTCGTTAATTTGAGCCTAATCAAACAGTTTTATTAATGTAACAAATTTCATGATTATATCAATCAAGCTAAATGTTTACATTGATCACATTGTTTTATTAAGTTAACAAATTGAATGATTATATCAATCAAGCTAAATGTATACATTGATCACATTGATTTATTGATCTAACAAATTTCATGACGATATCAATCAAGCTAAATGTTTACAATGATCACATTGATTTATTGATCTAACAAATTTCATGATGATATCAATCAAGCTAAATGTTTACAATGATCACATCGTTTTGATTGTTTCTATTCAGTACTTGATAACTTCTACAATTATTTTATTACTTTAATGCATTACTTGTTAAGTCTAAACATTATATTGATTGCGAAATTTTTAATCAAATATTTCGTTACTTTAATCAATTATTTTGATAATTTAAACAAAGTACCGTACAATATCCAGCAGCTTAGTGAATGGAAACATATTTACTTTGTTAATCTGTACATATTTTTTATAAATATCGACAAATGTTTTTAAACAAGTTCTAAATGGTCTTGATAAGATCAGATTTTTTTCAGTGTAGCATGTTGCACTACACAAAAACATAAGATCTATAATTGTACATATCTTCGACTTTAAATCCGTGTGCAGTGTTTCAAGATAGTAGAGCGCTCCTTTTTTGATAATTTTTTTTTATTTTTATTATTTTGTTTTTTTTTGCTTTATTTCATTATTTTTTTACCTTTTTTTTATTATCCTAATAAATTTTCTTTACAGATGAAAAAGATTTAAGTTAAGATTAAAAACGCGATTTTAATACCCTAAATCGAATAATTTTCCGAAAATTTTCAGTTAAATGCCTACGATCCGAAAAAACAAACAGGGAGACAGCCCAAATGCTACTTTTCGTGGAGGCACGTGCCTAACAGCGGGTCCTATTGGGCTGTGATTGTCCTTTTAACACTGATGACGTTTTGACACAGTTGTCCATATGAACCTAAACGGAGGATGTAAAATGTACCAACTTATATAATTTTTTTTGTATAAGTATTATAATAACCCTATTGTGACCCCCATGAACAAACCAGAGGTCTTGAAGATAATTCTAGGGTATCTATTCTACTACTCGTAACATTATTGTAATTTTCGAGTCTCGATAGAGTCACAATAAAACGCTTTAAATATTTTACACGCTTTCCACGCGTTCTGTTTGTTCTATCCGTGGTGTCTTGCCTGATAGATCAGTGATGAACACTTTTGTTTCTTCTAGCAACAACTAACAAAAAACGATGTTACTGGAGCGTTATTGAAACACTACAAAGAAATAGGTCGTTTGGTGTTCCGCTATAGATGTGAATTTATTTATTATATTTATTTAAGTATATTTTTCATTTGCACTATCACGAGTTAGTACGTCTGTTCGATACTGTGATTGAATCAATCTATTATTCATTTATTACCTATATTCACACCACAAGATCTTAATGTTACTTATTTCAGAAATAATTTATCTTATAATATATACGAGTATCTAATATAAAGCTGTCTCTATCTTTTCGCAAAAAGCATAAACCAAGCAAACTTTAGACCAGGATTTGTAGTAAGATCGAATTGGTGTGAGTATAAAATATTTTTATTTAAAATTAAACTTCAAACAAAAAGTAATCCTATAATAACTTATACTTCAAAACTGAAATTTTCTAACTTTACCGCTGCTACAAGCTTAGGCTCGAGTTCAACTCCTTTGTGCTGTCACAGAAGAACGTTTTTGAGGGCGTCATAAGTTTTGACGTTCCAAATCGTGGAAGCTTTTTGATTCTATCCGAAGCATTAGAACGAAAGAAGCTAATTAGCAGATATTTTCATAAAGGTTGTTGTGGATAACATCTTTGAATTTATTCTGAAGTTTAGTGAAATTATCTATATCCATTATTGTTTTTACTAAAATATTTTTTTTTTTTTTTTAATCGTTTTAGTTAATACCAGCTCACCTTAGTTACTTCAAATAGTATAACTAAGGGTCAATACGAGCCTATTCTATTTAAAAAATTAACTTCTGAAGGTCAAGGATTTCATCATCAGCTCGACTCATTACTACCAGAAGCAAATAACTGAACAGCTTTAGAAAAAAACATAAAACACGTTGGACGTGCCTATAAAATTTCCCAGGGTTTCCCACGATTTTCCTGGGAGCCCATCACCAGATCTTGAATTCGTGTCAATGGGACTTGAGACCAATTTTTAAGCTTACCCTATCAAACAAAAGAAAAATCTAAATCAGTTAATAAATTACGTAATTATGAGGTCATACTCATCCTTTTTGTGAAGTCGGTTAAAAATACTTATGGCCGTTTTCAGTAACCTTTTTGTTAGCTTAGGGTACTCTTAGGTGGCACACTGTCACATTCTTTTCATTAAAGACAAAAAGTGACAGCATACGTTTTAGGGGCTTCCTAAGCTAAGTTATGGTTGGTGAAATCGGCCATAAACGTCTGGTTCTTGAATCCATCCACGGGTATACTTAAGTTGTTACTAAAATTTGCGCGGGTATAGAAAGATTTAACTATTAGCAATTTCTTTGAAATCCCAAGTCCTTAGTCCAAGTCATTAGGCCAGTCGAACTGTGTTACCGACCACCTACTGTTACGGCTACTTTCATACCGTGAAATTTCTCGAACGAGTGCAAACATTAATAAATAGTCGAGGGAATTACATAAAAATCGTTACCGGCTTATATAAGGTTTTATAACTTTAATAGTTTCCAATTAAGATAACTCATGCATGGAATATTGAAGTTGTAAGCCCAGGCATAGAAACAGTAATTTATTAAGGATTTACCAACAATCTTCACAATCAAAAAGTAGTGCTGTATAATAAGATTTTTATGTTTGTGGTGGCAGAGTATCTTAATGATAAATTTAATATTTCATCGGCATGCGTCTATGGCAACACATTCCAGTACAAAATCATTTTCCCTCCTTTCTTGTTTTAGTCATGCACATCTCATTAGTCAGATATGTCTTGATCTCTATGTATACGTAGATAATGACGGATTAAGTATTCAGAGTATTACCTGGTAATTTGCTTGCCTGCCTTACATGAATTCTGCTTAACAAATACCTGTATAATCAGTCGACGACAATTTCCTTCGTATGAAGACATTATTGTCTTCATTCGAAGGATTACCTTCATACCTTGTTTCTTATGAGTGGCTATATAAAAAAAAATATTTATTAGTAATAGCGTACTAAGCTTACAATAAATACTGTATAAGGTTACAGTATTTATTTTAATTATTGACTTGACTCAATATAAAAATGTTAACTAGTCAACGAGTCCACCGCTGGACGTAAGATTCCCCATAGCAGGCAGGTACAGGTCGCGGTACATAACTTGAATAAAAACGTCTGTCCCCTGCGCAGATAATGTGTTATGTGTCTATTAACCTGAAAATCAAAATTGATATTGGCAAAATTTGCTTCGTTGCTATACTTACCCGGAGACCACGCGTTCCGCACTTTGCTTGACTAATAAATGTGCTCTTGCGCATCTAATATCATTCCACTTATGCGCTGGGCATAATGTAGCATCAACTGATTCTTACCCAACAGAAAAACGGCCTCGGGCCTAATTCTACTAGCGTTAACGCATATGTGGCGTGACATTACGCTTCAATAATATTATTTTTTGAGACAGTTTAACTAAAACAATTGTCACTATTGACTTATCAGGAAACGAGTAAATTGCACCACGAAAATCATATAATAGTGACAAAAGCAGTTCTAAAGAAACGCCATCAAGACACGATAACAACGTTAAGATTAGCAGACTCAGACCCTAGTAATATTGTAGTAACCATTGCGGTAGCAATATTACATTCTTCCTGTTTTTTCTTTTTAGATTTGTGGAAGGAAATTAGTCATTGAGAGAGATCGATCATTATGTATTATGTATAAGCTTATGTAGAGTGCCAGGATATAAAGTGTCGCGCGAATTTAATAAATTTCAACGTCAGATATCAGACAAGATAAGACAAATATAAGATACTGTAATTAGAAAGGTTATAATTTAATTTGGTTAGAACATTATCTACTCGTAATATATGAAAATCTCAAAATCGAAAAATGTTTGTTATCGAACTCATCAGAAACGGATTGACCGATTTTTAAGGTTTTTTTTGCGTTTATTTGGTGGGTCTCAGCTTAGGTTGTAAGCTATTTTTTATACCGCTAGGTGATAAAGGTGGCCCTCCCCCAGAATTTTTTGAGTGTTGACCTATATTAAAGCGAAACGTAGTTCGCGGGCACAGCTAGTATTTACATAAAGATTTAATGTCACAGCCATTCTGAGAATTCTGTGAACTCTTAATACTTGTAATATATAGCGAAGAATATTATTAGGTAGGAGTTTCTAGAATGACACAGTGTACAAGACAGTTAAAGAATTGGTATCTGTTAAAACCTTTCTCAAGACCGCAGTCACAAATGGGAGAGCCTAAGAACAAAACAAGACTATTACGGCTGTATTCAAAGAAATAGCGATGAATGATTACTCAACAACGTGTAAATCTTTACATCTTGATATAATTATATATCTTATACACTATGACAACCACCACTATTATGAGCGATAATAGAACAGTCTCAAGGTCAAAAAGTTAGTTAGATTTTTTCTTGGCTAGTGTACATAAATTGACTGTCAGATTGGTATTGAGAAACAAGGTCACAGGTAATACTTATCAGTTTTTATTTCCCATACAATATCATTATGGTCTTAAATCCCTTTTTTTAAATCTTCAGATTCTTTTCCGGACGCCCGGCAAAATTGAGGCTTTCAAAGGAACGACCTCGATAGGTTCAAAGGTCGAGAGCCTCCGTGAAATCCTTGTAATGTGATCGAACTCCTTGCCCTCGATTCACGTTGTCACGTTTTATGTATGACTTGAACTAGGTGTTGGAGGTAAGCCCTGGCACCAGGCAACCCTCCAGGGGGCACAATCGGGGAATGGCCAACGCCGATCCCGATTGTGTCTCCACGGAGGTATAAGTATCTAGAGAGTTTTTAGCCGGTAGTGGGTCTTCTACCCGAGTCCTGCATATCCAAGGGGTGGCCTAGTCAGCTCAATTCCCTTGTCGAATACCGTAAAGACTGTATTTTCTCTCTTGTAAAAAAAAAAAAAGGTGTTGGAAGTTTTAATTCATAGGTACAGTCGACAACGCATCAAGCTTTGCGTTGCACTACCAAAACCGTCGCTATTGCGGGAGATATTAGGGCGGTGCAAAGATTAAACGTAATACGTTGAAATATAAAATAGCAATTAACTTATACTTGACTTCGGTGTATGAATATATGGTGTATAAATATGATGTGGTATAATAATGTGTCGATACAAATGCACGTATAACACGTTCGAATTGGAGCTCGTCTGTATTGCATTCTGTGGCTCTATTTTGAATCATTCATCAGGCGTCGAGTGCTCGTCGAGCGTCGTTTGCGTTCGATTTCAGCTGATTTTCGTTTTGTTTTAAATGAAAATCAAAAAAATATTGATTTTCGACATAATACTCTATTGATTTTCATATAATACGAAACGAAAATCAAAAGAAATCAAGGTCAAAGCCGACGCTCAACGAGCGTTCGATGCCAACGAATGATTCAAAAACCCCAGCCTCCTTAGCATGAACACCGAAACACGATATGATAAAACGATAAATCGATAAGAACTGAAATGACTCTAGAGGGTATGTATGTAGGTATGTTTATTTACGTGCCTTGGGTGATCAAATTGGTACCTACTCACTACCTTTACAGAGTTGCTTAGTCAGGTAATGCCAATAAAAGAGTTCACGGTGTGGTCAGCGGAGCGAAACACGCAGCGCAGTGTCACGCCATTTTGTATTTCCAACATGGTCCTTAAAAATGGTGCGTAAGGTTGGATGTTGAACCGATGTCTTATAATTGTCTAAACGCGCGGTTTGTAAATTGTATCATTCCTTAAAATTTAATAAAAATATAACACGAATAACGACGTACATAACATTACCTAGTGGTTTGATTTAGAAATTGATTTCTTAACATTAACCAAAGCAGATATTTTTTATTGAATCACACACACATTGCAAACCAATACCAATCACTAGTGGATTACCAATCACTAGTGGCTTTAATTTAAAAACGATTTCGGAACTTTATCCAAAGCAAATTGGAAATATAAATCACACACACACTATAAACAATCGTGCATTGCCAATTTGGCACGATATGCATGTGGTATGGAATTAATTATAGGGTAGTTTAATTAAAAGTAGATTTATTAATAGAGAAAATGTTGAGGTTCGGGTATAATCAATACAATTACTTGTAGTTCGAAGTTCGAAGAAATAATTTAATCGTTTACCTCTGCATAAATTTATATAAATTTACCCTTCAAGACTCTTTCAGAAACTCAATACAACTTTTTGTATCATCAACCTATGCACTTCTTGTAAGTATATACTTTTTGCTTCTCCCGTCGATATCATAAATTACTTTTGTTTTCTTTGTATCATTATTCATTATACTAGATTGTGTTTCTCCTTTGTTGAAAGTGTTAAGAACGTATAAATAATGTTTCATCACACATATTAAAAGAGTGTTTTGTCCTATAATGGCTCATGTGTACATTATTCATGGTTCGTGTTTGTTTTCATGGCAAAAGTGGGCCACTTGAGATTATGGCGCTTGTGCAACTCTTTATGGTGGGAATTTACAACTTCTGAAGAGGACCCTTCCGAAAAAGTTTTGGTATATTTATGTTGGACGAAATAGGTTTATTGATTCACCTTTGCGTGAATTTATTACTGTTTTTGGGTCTGTAAAGTGAATTTTTATGTTGAAATACAAATTCGTAATGTCAGTCTTAAAATTATTACGCATATTTTATACTTTGCTATTAGACCTAAATATACGTTTCATCAAATTTCTAAAATACCTTTTTATGATTTTGTGTTTTACTAGTAACCTTTTTGGTTGCGAAAATTTACGAAGACAATTTCATATCCGCATTTAAAACTGTCTGGCTTGAAATAGTAGTCATGAACTGTGTTTAATTTGAATGTAGAAACCGAGCCGAATGTTATAAAATCAGTAATATTTTTGAGGCATGATTAACCAAATAAAGTATTAAAAATGTTTTTTTTTTTTCTTGTTTTCAGGTAAATATTAGATATTAAAAGACATAGAGACAGAAACGGGCCGGGCTTGAGAGATGTCATCACTTGGTAAGTTATTATTTATTAGTTATTATAACGAAATTATAATACGTGATAATGTCAAAATTACTTAATTAATTACAATTTCTAATAACATCATTTGAAGAGAATGCTATAGGAACGATCAGTAATCAGTAGAAAGCATGTTTATGTTGAGAAAAACATGCAAAACTGTAGTCAGATTGTCGTTTTTTATTGTAGTTTACGAAGAAAATGACAATCAGCACGGAATAATTATCACATCATAGTTTCTCTGCAAATTGCAGGGAAATTGATGCGCCATCGATAGTCAAGCTTATGCGCAAGAATTAGATATGCAACATACAACTATGCCAACATTATCAGACATAAGCCATGGAATTGCACCCAACATATTGTGTGTTATTGAATCCACAAGCAAAGACACTGGACAGCTTCTTAGGCATGGTTGCTTAAATAGTTCTCAGTTTTTTTTACCCAGGGATAATATCTAAAGGGGTGCTGACTTCATTAGTAGAACTAGACCTAGCATTTCATATTTAATTGTCTGTCTAGAAACTGCTACTTACGAGTACGTGTTTAACAGTAATTCGTTGTTCGTTTTCGCAGGATTACCGTTCCGCTTTTTCTAGATATGCAAATTCACACTATGTTTATTTGCATTTAAAATGATTGAAGTAACACTTTTAATGATGCTTGCTTGATTGATTTGATTGGCATTGAATTACGTAGCGATACTTATAATCAGACATCAATTGTAAATGAAATATGCTCTCTGACAAGAATATTTCTACTGTAAAACTTTATTTGTATAAAAATAAATTTATGAAAATATTGAATTAAATTTTCTTTGTCCGCATTATTTAATTTATATACTTACCTATATTTTTTCTGTCAGACAATTCGTCACATAGATCCGGAGATGTCCAATTTTTTACCGGTTTTATCTATCGTAAAGCTGCCTGCCTGAATATTTGAACAAACTTCGATCTAATGTTCTTGATAGATTTCATGAGTTTTAGCCGTCTCGCCACAGTGATAAAATTTAGCCACAACCTTTTAGCAAAGATTACCTTTAAGTGTAAGTGTGAGGTCTTTCTCCTCTGTAGAACGTCAAAGCTTTTACTTGTCGCAGCGTAACACCTTAATGCTCTTTCAATCTAAATGGGAACAGCATCTTGTAGTATATCCGTGATAACATTTTATAGCTAAACTTTGATAATCTATACACAATGTTCCGCAAATACCAATTTATAGCGTATACAAAAGTTCCAACAACTTTGAAAGTGTAACAACTATTTGCAATATCATGTCGCATGTTACGAACGGAGTTTCTAAAAGTTACTCGTCTCACGTCGGTCAACGTTTCCACTTGCGGTGTTTTCTACCTTATTATGAATGTAAGTATAGTATCTCGCGGTCATCTCCGGATTTTATGAAGCTCGAAAGTTTGTACAATTTTCCGCATTCGTCTGGAACGGATGTCAGTACTTACGCGATGTCGCACATTCAGTTGTAATCTCGTACGTAACTGCGTCTAGACCTGAACAAATTGCAGCATTTTCCGTCTTCACTGTACACGCGTTTCTAGCGAAAGTCTCGTTCACTGCGCGAGTGGCGAGCAAACTAACAGAGTTAAAAGCTAACAAACTATTAGCCTTATCTAAAGTGTATCATGGACAGCTGAATAGTTATCGTTTTCTATCGTTGCGTTGTGATTGTGAGTAGTGTCATAATGTTTCCTTTTACGACTGCGTTTGATCGATGGTTATGTTGATAAAAAAAGCTTGATTCATATTTTCCATATTTGTTAAGCTGCTAGCATTTACGGTATACGTCCTATATAGTATCATTGGTTAGTAAAACCTTTAATGAAAACCCTTCTTATTGCCATAGAATAAGCAAAACTTGAAGTTGTTGTAAGTCCTCGTAAGTCGTTGCTCATAAGTTTGACATTTTAAAATAAACGAGCAAAATTACCATTGAGTTATTCACCGCCACCTGTTGTTGCATTAATTCAACATAATACAATTTTAATTAAGACACAGCTACGTCGTATAATTTTGGGGTTAAACGCTTTTGTCCAAGGAGTAATTTATTCCACCGAGTGGTGTCGGTTTTCAAGATGTTATTGTGTTTCATCTCTTTAGGTGTTTACTAGAGCATCCTAATATCTTCCTCTAAAACGAGGATAATATGGGCTCCAGGTAAACTTGAAGCTTATTTCGAACACTTGTATCTACCTGTTTCAAAGGATTTAGTCGGTGTTCATTTCCTGGCGAATTACTTGGATTTCGCCGCCCTAATATGTTTTGTTTCGAATTAATTTCTTGTTTAGGTGAATATTCGTTAAAAATACTTATATCCCTAAAAATAGAACATAAATAAATAGAAAAATCTATGTCCAGCACTACTAAAGTGATAGGGCATTGATTCCGAAGGGATATGGCTATATCATTGTTTTAACACATTTTACACAGTATGACCTATTTATAACTTTACACTAATATATTTTTGTCGTTTTTTAATCAATGTTACAGAAAATGTATAGTCATTCATTTGTATTAAAAAGCAATTTATACATATTAAGGCTAACATCTAAAAATTAAGTTGTTATAACCCAAATAACAAATAAATTATATGCAAGGATAAATTGAACTTCGGAACTAAGTTTGAAATATAATTTAGGACATCCAAAGGGACTGTAACTAGGAAAATTATTTAGTCGAGTCATTTTCGAATAACAGCCTGTATTTCAATATATTCATTAAATATCCCAGCAGCAAAGTTTATTTTTGTGCGTAATTGAAAGTATTGTCGTCCATTGCAATGTGGGTATGCGATATTTTATCATTTTTTGGATGTTATAATTTTTGATGACAGTCATTTTTTTTTTGTTTTTATGTAAAACGGCTACGCTACCGATATTCTAAAGCCTCTTCTGTTAATTTGGCCACAAAATTTAATCAAGTCCGGTTAAACATATAAATTACGATATACACAATAAACTGTGAACCGTTAAGCTAGATCCGCATCACGATATCGGGTCAAACGCTCCCACAATCAGAGCATGGCTTGTGTCCGACATCTTTCTTCACAGCTTGATTGTAAATGCTAATGAAATCATTATAGCATTCTTAGGAATTTCAAATAAAAACAGTTGAGATAGAAGAAAGCTCTTTGGAATTTTGTAAAATACTAATGAAATCTTGTTCGAAATGGTTACTTTGAATATTGTAAACGGGTTCAAATCCGTTTTCTGCTGCTGCTGTGCTGTTTGGTTGATTTTTGCCCATATAATACCTATGTTTGTAAATTTTGGATGGCTTTCTACGATACGATATTATTGTATATTCTTTGCCGTTTTGAACGACATCCAATGTGCGTATTGTTCTGTAATTTTATACGATTAGAAGAATCATATATAATTTTGTTCTCTTTTCAATTTGACGTCCATGCAGATATAAGTATAGCATATATTCTTTCAGTTCAATCCAAAAAAAGAGCTCCTGGTGATTTTGCAATGTCATCAAATATGCATGAGACTCTTGTTCGATTGCAAAGAAATTCGCAGGAACACCGCTATCAGATCGCAATAACGTCACTGACCCTTGTCAGTGAATTGACTCCTTAGCGAAATAGACGACACCATACTCATTTTTCGCTGGCTGACCTGAACCTTACATAAATCTGGTGACCCGCATACGTCTCTGGAGGTACGGCTAAGTCAGGCATCTCATACATATTTATCAGGACGAGGCGAAAGACAATGGGAGATGGCGATTTATTTAACGGCTGGTGTCAAGCAACTTTCATTTTACAATATCTACCTACCATGAAGCGCGATTTGAAGCAAACATTGTGTTAGGTTATGAACAGACAAATTCTTTAGTCATTAAATTATATGTGTGCTGTAATAGTTATAACTACCTATTTATTAATCTTGCACACAGATTACGTTGATAAACGTTTTGATGTCAGCAATAAACGCCAAATTAACGAAACGTAAACATTTACTTCAATCCAACATAATAATGTTAGAAATATATGTAACGGCTTTATTCTTATCATTGATATTGTTAGTATTGTGGGGTTTGTATGGCAAGCATCCTATTACGGGAGAAGGAAAATCTTCACTAATGTTATAAATTGGGATGTATATTTGTTTGTGAATAAAAGTGATTTTACAGTAATAGTGTTTGGTAGCCGCGAAACACTAATATTAAAAAAAGACTTTCAATACCTAATCCTTCTTCCTAGGGTAACTGATCACCTGATATATATTCTAGATCCCAGTATCCTACTACGACTGGTCTAATCTAGTAATATGTTGATGACAATGATGATGCCATAGTTCATCAATCACGTACGTCAGTTGTTATAAGTTGTACAGTGGTCACGTCGACCGTGTTCTGTGGGAACTTCTCCTATTCCCAAATTACATATTTACAAAGTACGAAATGTTTCATTTGCAATCGCTTATATACTCTGCTCACGTATTGGATGGCGTCAGTATTTCAGGCTGAGGGAAGCAAACATCGCTGGTTATAGACAAGGCACAAATATTGAACGTGTGCCAAATAGTCCTCGCGCCACACTTACTTTTGATAACACCTGGAAACTATGTTTTGTAACGAAACGGGTCTTAGACATGCACCTACAAAAAGTAAGGGCTTTTCGGGACAGTAAAGGAGTTTTTTAAACTAAATTCATAGGGAGTGTGGCGTTTGTAATTGCTGGCAAATTAATGATACATTCCATAGATTATTGCTATACTCGTAATTTACCGTGTATAATTTTTAAAATTATATACTGCTTGTAGTGTATGCCTATGAAATGTGAACAGCAATTTCAATCGCCGCCTATGATAGGTTTGGAAAAAACACCTCATTACGAAAAAAATACTAGTTACTAAACTTGATCTACTTTAATTTTGTTTATTATTTGTATATTATTTGCTAGAGAAAAATATTAATAAACTACTTGCGTGCGTCATAATTAATCCAAACTTTAAACACACAAACTTGTTTTAGATGAAGAAACTTTTATTAGATAACTGAGTGTACGAGTACATTCAGTGATTTAAGAAGCTCACAGACAACTGCTCATCGAGCTTCACTTAAAACTTTTTTTAAGCAAAACCTGTTTAATATAGTGAAGTAAAAAATATATGTTACTCTTTAAAATATTTCTGAGAATATTCATGTCCCCAAAACAAATTTTAATCAAAATTTTTCGGTAAAAAAATGCTAAAGACACCCATCAAAAACAGCTTCCACAAGAAAATCTGAGTTATGTAACAAAGGTTATTTTATGATTTTCAGGAAATTAACTCGTTACACTTAATTTGATAATATTGATATTTCATATCTTCAAATAAGTTCTGCTTTCTTTAAAATAAATTTATTTTGATTTTTTCGCTCAATTTCAATAACGCACCGCATCCGTAACCCAGTAGAAACTCACTTCCCAAGGTCGTTGGCGTCCTTAGATCAATGCTCTAAGTTGGCGTCACTCTGCCTCTTAAATAGATGGTTTTATTCAGAGAAATTCGTCAATTTTAAATCTCGCAAACGACCCGACAAAGTATGTCTAAATTAATAAATTTCCCTCCTCGAACCATTTTCCGTCTTCTCGTAAAGTATAAGAGGAAAGTGTAAAAAACGTAAGTGCATCAAGACAACTCGACCGAGGGCTTCCGCCTCGCAAACTCCTGAATCGGAACACTTAAGAGAAGAGCAACTTTATCCTTTGAGACTGAACATCCTATTTTGGTAACCAAATTGTTGAGCAGACGATCGAGAAAGTTATGACCACAATCGCTCTTCGGGAACATTGAAGGTAAAATGGGTTTTCTATTCACTAGCAATCTCTTTTGGTAACAGTGCAATAGCTTCAGGTGTACCTAATTGGATTTTAGTTGATGTACAATATCTGTAAGGTGAATTCCCGTTCTTAGTGATCATATCTTAAGGAACAAACATTGAACTACCAATTGATTTAATTAATATACAACAGAAACATAAACAATAAAGGCGGCATTATTACCAAAAATTACATAGTTGCTAAAGTATTCAATTGTCGACACATCTTATTCTTTCCCTATGCCGATATTGAATTCCCTTGATATATTTTATTCAATGACTTACTTGTATAACCTTGACAGTGTTTGAATAAATTTTCCTATAACTTTTCCATTGAAGAGGGGTGGGTTTTATTTAACTGTTGTGCTGTTTTGTAACAGTCTTTGATATTATGTATTACTATAGCTTAATATTTATAGTTTGTTTCGTATTTGAGTATGTTTTTTAAAAAGTTTCAACTAAATGTTCATTTTATTTTGCACTCAATTACCTGTCAAATATTATTCTCTCCACAAATTTTCTCCTACATTAAGATCACCTGAATGAATTCGGCTTAAGCGCCAATGTACAGGTATTTGCGAAAAAATCTAAATGTAATAAATAAGTACTTCGAGAATTCGTTCTAAAATTCTCGCAAGCATTTATTCCCAGATTTTAATAAAAAATGTTTGACAGTGTTCAAACATTTATAGGTACATATTTTTACGCTAGCTGTTATTTTGAGAGAAACATTGGCATTCCAAATTGCAAGGAATCATTTGTATCAATGCTAACCCTTGTTAGATATTTTCCAATGCGCAACATTAGTCTTTTGTCTCAAATAAACCCGCGTTCGGACTTTTCTCTGTTCATTAACTCCTCTGTGGAAGACAAGTGGAAAACCGTGTGTGGAACCTTTTCCTTACCTCAAATAGAGCGTCGAACATTGAACTGTAGCATGAATACTTTAAGTCGCATTTTCTTTGTACCCATTCGTTTCGCTCCTTCATATGACCGCGGTGCTTGATTTCGGCGTTGTTTAGATTGGACAAGTCTAATAACGAGCGCCTTTTCTTTTATAGTGTTTACTTTGGAAATGAAGCTGGGTGGCTTTCCAAAGTTTACACAGACAAAAACTTGATCGAATGATGGCATGATAATACATGCACTTTCCCTTTCACTACCTACATAAATCGCTGTCTATAACGATCAATATCAACATGAAGCTGTGGATTAGATATAGAAGAATTCAAAACAAAAACCTTTATATATCATAAACAAATATTTTGCTGTTTTTATATCGCTTTAATGTAATCCTATTTCTCTGATGCATTATTTGGATCTGTAGTATTACAGATAATAGTCAGTGTTTAAATTTTGTTATCAGTAATACAAATAAGCTATACGTGACTCCCCGCAGAAGTCACTTTTATATGACAAATAAATATACAACGAAAACGACAATTGACAACTCTTAATTTGGTTGTGGCGACTAGTGGCGAGCTTACATCAACACGTGTTATTATGTGGATTTATGTAAACGATCCTTTATTTCCTATATTTTGCTGCTATCGCTATCAGCCGAGTAGTACACCGTGTACTGCGTGTCAACCAACGCGACCCATCATTTTCCTCCGCATATTCGCTTAGCGCGCACGCTAAACATTAACAATTTTGGTAGCAGGTGTTTTAATTAATTACAGTGTGAATGGAAGTGTGACAAGTGATCGACTTAAGTGGTAATAATGGGGCCCGGGCCAAGGAGATTGTCCTTGAACGCGATTGTAGAGAAACATTTTTTAAAAAGAAGAAGTTCCAAGGATCTTATCAAAGATACACCATTGTCGTCGCCACTGTCCGATGAGGTATTTTTTTTTCTCTTAAACCTATATTTTGGCTATGCATTATACGTTGTCTGCAGCAAAAATGTCTACTGCTTATGTTATGTTAGCTTAGTACAATATTGGCCTTAGATTAGATCGTGAGCAAACTCTCCATAATATTTTGATAGTTACATTGCGTCGTTCGATTAAGTACGTCAAGTTTAAAGTTTAGGTAGGTACATGTTATTTATTAATTTTACATTGATGTGTTGTTTTTTATTTACCACAGAAATGATTTGGCTTTTATGTAACCTAATCTTAAGTATTGATAGGCTCGAATCGGAAAAATGCAACATCTGGATTCCACAGCAATCATAAAAGAACGGCAATCTTAGCTTTAAATGGTAAAATATAACAACGCTTTCAATATTTTTGCCATATACTTAGCTTGTCTGGTGATAATAGTCATTGCAGGAAGACATGTGCCATCATTAGAGCTGTAGGTTTGCACCAGGTAGTCTCAGAAAACCAATAAGACCATAGAGGCTATTATTAATTAGAGTTGTTAATGTATTACACAAATGTATAGACACGTGTTGTGTAGTCATTACTGAATTATTTGCAACTCGGGAATTCCGAAAACCTTTGCCCGACTAAAATATTAATAGGCACAAAACAAATACTTAACGATTGACTTATATTTTAACCAAATATTATTATGTCAGATGTTCTTGGGTATCATGTGGATACAAGACCACCACATATTTATATGTTACTACTTAATAATCATAAGTCTACAGATATTAAGTAACTCAGTACCTACGATAAGTGTATTAAAATTGTGATAAAAATTTTAAAATAGGTTTTATTTTTTTTATTTTATCAAATACGGAACATTCGATTTAGCTGAGCTGTTAATTAAGTAGTAAATTTTTAGTGTTGATAATGTTTGCGTATTTGGTTAAACTAACCGACACGCGAGTACGCATCACTGCCTTGGAATTAGGGCTGTTGAGCTCCAGAACATAACATAAAATACTTGTACCTACTTCAAGCATAATTAATTTTCATTAATTTTACACATATTATGTGCTTATGTCAATTTTATAAACACTAATGGCCATTGTCTTAGCTTGGGACAGTCTTAAGTGGCATGTTGTCACATTCTTTTCATTAAAGACAAGAAGTAGAATTGTCCTAAGCTAAGGCAAAGTTGTATATGCATAAGAAAAATAAGTTTATGATTTTGTAGTATTTATGATTTTTTAATAAAAGATTTGAAATTTATCCTATCTTGTTATTTATAAAAACGCGATTGCATTAGTTTCAGAAAACACTTTCTTTCATATTTATTCAAGCCAAAATGTTTTATTTAAATCTTTTTAAAACAAAAATAAAATAGATGAGCCGACGTATACTAAGACACAGCCCTGGCTACCGGATGTGGTATTCTCATACGTAAACCGGTTTCTTTTCCGAAGCGATAAGTTACTCCAAATACATTTTAAGTCGTATTAAATTACGTCAAATAGCAGTAGAAGATGTAAATTTTGGTCTGTGATAATCATTGCTGAAGGCGTTGTGTAGTTTGCAAATATTATTGTCACATCAAATATGAATGGATATTTTCCAACTATTTTGGCTACTGTTAATTAAATGATACATAAACACCACCATCTATACTAGTTTTTAATAGAGATTCTTAAAAAAATATTTTATATTTCAATTACCCTAGTAATGACATTATTTATATGCTTAAATTACATTTTATTTCATTGATATTTAAAACAACATAAAAGGTTGAAAGGAAATAATTGCATTCATTAGGTATGAATGCAATTATGTATTTCGTTATCAATACAAGGAAAATATATTTTATTCGGTGTAATGGGGTCAGCAACTCAGCACTGTTAAAATTGTTATTTTGCTTATATGTAGAGGTAATAAATGATTAAAATTTAAAATAAGCGAAATACCACTCACTGATTAATAACGAAATCTCCGAAACTATAACACCTACAAACTTGACATTTGGCAGGTAGGTTCCCTATAGGGTGTAGACATCCGCTAAGAACGGATTTTACGAAACTCCTCCCCTATGGGGGTAAAACGGGAGCTGGAAGTTTGTATTAGTATAGATATAACTACGAAAGCGTTTAAGTTTTTTAAGGCGAAACGTAGTTTGCGGGCACAGCTAGTGTATTTATAAGGTAGGTATTTATGAGGGGTTAATCTAGAAACATCAATGTTATTAGCGCCCCGCCATTAGTTGAGTGCCTACCAGTACATTTGTAAGATTGTGTTTGTAAGCTTATGAGTATTATCATCAAATAATGGTGTATCATTTTAGCTCTGCATTTTTTACTCGACTGTACTTAAGCACTATTTTTTTTATTTATTTCTTTAACGGGCCAAAACTAACCGTTGTCGTTTCATCCCGCGGGCCGAACATCGTAAAGGCCTAAACAACCAAAGAGCCGATATCGCCAGAGCTGTAGTACTACAGTGTGCAGAACAGCTATATCGCCATCATCATATCAGCTATATCACTATCATCATATCAGCTGAGAGATGCCCATTGCTGGAAAAAGGCCTCTCCCAAATAGATCGGTTCTGTCCTGAGTGCCTACACTAGTGCGAGTCTTACCAAGTTAAGTTTCACTCTATTACACACATGGAACGAGAAAACGTGAATCTGTATGGGATTGGGGCATCACGATTTAGTAAGTGGTACTAGATAGCGCTGCCTCAATCCCAGATGATCAGATGAGTTGCCAATCCAGCAAACAATGCCAGTGGACAAGGCCCACTTCTCGCAGAACTGATAGCCGTTGGGGCGGGAAAGGTTTTTTAAAAAAAATAAAATGTTTGGTACAAACAGTGAAATTACTGATGACTTGAAATTTTATATCACTAGTGAGTATTGTTAGAAAGGGTCCTTATAGAGTTTTTTTATGGAGGGCCCGCCAAATGACCTCCTCCCGCCTGATGTTAAGCGGTGAAAGAGACCCAAATGAGTTGACAGATAGAGGAGGGGACATTATCCTACCTGCCCGCCCCTTGCCGGCCTAAAATATGATTTTTCACACCTCTTTTGAAGGAACCCATGTTGTAGGATGGAGGAAACACGTGCGCAGGTAGAGAATTTCAAGTGTGGGATGAACGACAAAAGAAGGAATCTTGTAATTTCTTGGTACGGTGTGAAAAGGAGGATACAGTATGAGGATGACTCCGAAGGCTCTTACGCGTGTTTCTGTTAAGGAATGGAGAGGGAGGGATAAGGTTAAAGAGCTCCTCAAGTCCTAAGAGCATTCCTCATGGAACATTCGGTAAAAGGCGCTAAGAGAGGCGATGTCACGACGAAGTTGTAGAGGCTCGAGGGTGTTAGTTGCCTTTACATCGCCAATTATTCGCATAGTGCGACGCTGCAATCTGCAAGTTTGAAAATTTGCATAGATAAGCGACTGTGGCCCAAACCATCAGATGAGCACTCTGATTGTTTGTCAACGAAGCTGTGTAAGAAAACATGTAGAGTACTGTATTGTACCTTTTTTCGGGGGGAAATGCGTGACCGCACCGTAGCCGCCATTGGCTAGATTTCGAGCATGTGTGGGGCTCTCCCGGCAGAATGCAAGGCCTACCCACTAAAACCCCCTGGTGTTCTCCCTGCCCTTGTGGGCGCGCAAGGTAAGGTCCGCCCAATTGTATTGTTACCCACAGCAATCAGATAATTTTCGTGATATTTAATTTGAGAAACCTAATCACACTTAGGTACATCATAATGGGTAGATTCCCTGTAATTTATGACGGAGTATTCAAACCATAGAAAAAAGCTATCGATTGGTGACGTGTTTACGTTTGGGATCGCCGTAACCGTTAATTTGTGGCAAGGTCGAATGTCTAGTTAGCTTTAGTGCGGCGATAAAGTGTCTAGGTGCCTAATGTGTACACAGGTGATAAGGATTACGGAAACTTGGCCCAAGATTATCATCACGGACGAGCGAGTCACATTGCTATAATACTTTGAAATTCTTATTATGAGCTCTTAAAAATCGATAAGCTTTTCAAATTGGCCTTACTAATATTTTCGTGGTTTAGTCGTGTGTTCTCTTCTCTTATGTTTTTTTGCACGAGGCTGTCTCGTTCTCCACATGTCAACTAATGAGTCGTCTTAGCTTAGCTTCTTAGCTTTTGGAACCGTATTTGTGAAAATTGTCTGAGCTCTAAAACTTATTAAAATTATCATTTTGAGTGTAAAATTTTGTCAATTAATTGTAGGTAATTTCCCTAAAGTTATTAAGCCTGAATTATACCAACACTCAAATTTGTGATAATGATTATATTAATTATACATATACATATTTTTTGTAACGAGGTATATTTTGGTATCACATGGCATACCTGGTGGCGGTGGTGGTTGCATGGATTTCTCAATAATTCCGGAAAGATTTTTAAAAGAGATGACGAAACCTGTTTATCATAATATACTGATATCGGATCCTTATATGAACAAAAAATGACACGTGACATTAAGTCGGGTTTAGAGATAGAATTCAATGTTAGTGATCTTGAATAAAAATATTTACAATTCTCTGACATGGATTATCTCGAAAACATTACTCGACATACGACCTTTTTGGTTTACGTAAGTATAGATACTTTATCAATAGGTGTGGTTATCACTATTGACTATACCAGCCTCTCATATGAAACGGCATAATAATTCATAAGACAGGTTTATCTACTACTGCTTCACAAATCAAATGTAATTGACTAAAACAAGCTTTTATTTGTAGGTCATTAACGGTCGTATGTTGCAAAAAAAATGCGCACGATTTGCCATTCGGGTTGTTGCTGATTTTGCAAATTGAAATTTCGCCTTGAGTAAAGATAAAATTTATTTGATATAAACAAATTACGTCAGTTACTAACGCGCTTTAGTACGACCGCGTCGCCAACAATTTTATGGCAAACTGTTGTTATATTCGTTTGCGTTTACAACTATGGAATAGTTAACGTATTCAATGTCTTGAATTTTAGAACGCGAAAATATAAACCTTACGAATCTATAATAAAAAATCTGTTTTACTTTAACTCTGTTTACGTCAATGTCATTTAATTTTAATACATCAAAGCTAAATGACATTGACGTAACTATTTGTATGTAAAATATTAAATACATATTGCTGTTGCAAATATACTTAGTTGTATGAAATGGGAATCGAGTGTGTAAAAACATATCCCGGTAATGCCAAACAATAGACAATGCTTCTCCCGAACATATGGTTTTGATGTTGGGGCAGCAGTTGCGTCCGCGCAGGTGTTTACGTCAGCTGTCTATAGTACAACCACAATCTGTGGACGCTCAAAATAATTTCGACAAAGGCAAAAGCAGATGAACTTTACTTGCAATGTGTAAAATTATTATTGTTTTTAAATTGAACATAAACGTGTAAGTTTAGAAACTGAACGAAGATAATATTTAACATTGTGTCTGACGTCAATACAGTAAATGAGTAACAATTGGAATTTTTATTTTAGGTACATTTTGGTAACTAATTTGAAACCATTGTTTCATTTATGTTTGTAGTGGGTACCTGCCTAAACTTGATATTTTGGTATTTGTATTCGTCATTATGCCTAAAATAATAATTATTAAAGCGGTTTTTCGATATGTTCAACGTTAAGTCATACGTTACTTTGAATATTTAAAACTAATATAAGTATTGTGGTATATAATAAATAATAATATATGAAAAAGATTTGTTTGGTATGAAGATTAGAATATAGAGTGGTTTTTACTTCTCAATTTATCAATTTTAGTAAAATGTCATATTGTAGCATTGTCGGTACTGCTGGAATCCGCCATTGATACTTATACTTATGTCTTTACTATGACAATGCATGCACTAAAAATTACATAATAGTTCCATTGAAAGAG
The DNA here is from genome assembly GCA_963935595.1 of Schoenobius gigantellus. Lineage (NCBI taxonomy): Eukaryota > Metazoa > Arthropoda > Insecta > Lepidoptera > Crambidae > Schoenobius > Schoenobius gigantellus. The sequence goes on from OZ012558.1 coordinate 14,606,463, forward strand.
TCTTACGATAGCTGGAGAACCATAGATATACAATTTAAGTGCTACAGTGTCGAGAAATCTGCAAGTAAAACCGCCGTCCTAGCTAGTAGGTATCATATGTACCAGCATGTAAGTAAATTGGAAACGGCGTGTTACATTCTCTCAAATAAAGAGTTCATGACACAATCTAACTGGGCTAAACACGCTTCTGTCAATGTCATGCGCACGCGCTTCTTACGCCACTTGTGCCGGTTTCGAGTCTGAGGTGAGATTATCTTTGTCACGTTTGTGCTGGCTATGGGTGGCATTTGTTTTTTCTGAATTAATTTTTGTAGGTAGAATTTTAGTATCAAAATTTTGTGGCATCATCATTTTGTCAAAACTCGCCCACTGATGGACAAGGTATTTCTTGGAGGGAAACATTGCCTGTCGAATATGGGTCACATCTAGGGTTGTCAACTGTCTCGATCAGGAATTCGGGAGGTGAAATAAAATATTAATGAATATCAAATGTTTTTATTTAAAGTTATATTTTTTTACACTGCGGGCAGCTTGTACAGCTTTTTGATTAGACATAATGAAATCGTAAAATTCTTTACAGCTGTATTTTTTGCACACTTGTATTTCAGATTTATCGACTTCTCTTCCTCGCTCTTTCTTCCCCGTCGCTCTATTCTGGCACGATGTAGGTATTTTGGCTAAGCCGTGCGGGGCGGACTGATGCGAAGAAAATATCCAGAAGGTTTAAGTTGCGTTCCTGGAGCCGGGAAATTTTAAAAACCAGCTGCCTTTTTACGGGAGAGTCCCTTAATTCCGAGAGAATTGGCAACCCTAGACACATCACGCTGTAGGTACCAGTGCGGGTGGTTGGGAAACGCCATAGAGTCGTCCATAGAGTGGATGAGGATGGCTAGGTATCGAAATATTTTTTTTTATTTAACTCAGTTGGCAAACAAGCAAACTGCCCACCTGAATGTAAGTGGTAACAGTCACCTATAATACATGTGGTTCCTGTGAGATTCGCAGTAAAATTGCAACCCCCACAAGCACCACAGTGTACGTAGCCAACATGTGACATTAGATGTAAAGTTACGGTACCCAGTAATTTCCCTGCCGTATCTTTCCCTTCAAACCGGAACACAGCAATGCAAGCACTGCTGCTTCGCGGCAGAAATAGGTAAGAAGATAGGTGTTATTCGGAATCCCATGCACCTTATTGTGTTTGTGAATTTATTGTAATAAATAAGGCTCTCTATTTCTAGGCATAAAAATTATTGTCATAAAATCATATTCCATAATTTCGATTGAAATAATCGTCAAGACGCATAATAATCAGGAAGCAGAATGGTAATAAGCATAATATTGTGTGGCAGAAAATCATTTGTCATAAGTATTAAAACCCATAAACTCGAAACACAGAACAACTTGACGCATAATTTTTCAAAGCATAAATAATGTTTAGCATATTAATCACAACGAACAATACGATTACGCAGAATTTCTCTAGGCATAAACTTGCGCGCAAGCATGCAGCAATGTATCATGCAGTATGCATGCAAGCAACATGCAAGCAAGCATGCAGCAATGTATCATGCAGTATGCATGCAAGCATGCATACAACATGCAAGCAAGCAAGCAACATGCAAGCAAACATGCAACATGCAAGCAAGTATGCACAATGCAAGCAAGCATGTACCACGCAAGCAAGCATGCACATGCATGGTTTCTGTCACGCTCCGACGCTGCGGGGCTCCGGCGGTCCCACGCGAGCTTTTCGTCGCAGATTGGTTTTCGCTCACCACCGCAGCTTCGGATTGCTGGCCGGCTTCGCCGGCCATCCTCAGCCGCGGCGGCTAGCGTTAAAACCACCTGCTCCTCAGCTCGCAGGCCGCCTCGCCCCTCCGCGCCTACGCGGGTTTGAATAACACTCTAGGGGTAGGACAAACAAGACTACGTGGAGTCGGTTTTGCAGCGATTCGTTTCTGTCACTAGTAGCATGAATGAATTACTTTTCAAATAAAAAAATCTATATATATACTATGCGAAAATTATATCAAATGAAAATATAGAAGTTTCGAGTATCATATTTGAATAAAATAATATATGAAATGTTATTATAAAAAGTTAAGTAAAACAGAGTAAACATTATATATATCCTTTAAAATAACATCATTTCTAATTATAAATAAATGCCCCAAAATATTAGAGATATCATTAATTATGACACTTAAAATTATGGCAAAACATTTTAGGACTACCAATATTATGTCATAAGAAATTAGGAATTTCATTAATTATGCTTCATAAAATTATGCCTTTGGATAATTGTGCCTTATACAAATTATGCAATGAAATAATTATGTGACGTTAATGTTATGCTTTTCGATTATTATGCTTAGTGATTTATGCCAAGCGTCTTTATGACAAACAACATTATGCCTAATGAAAGGTCCCCAATAAATAAATATGTTTGCAAGTCAACAAACCAAACGAAAAGTTCAACGTCTGATCAATGTCGTCAATCTCAATATGTAATGTCAAATTAAAATTCTTGAGCCGTGTTTATGATAGCAAAACTGTTGCGTGTCTCAGTTTTGTATCTGCGACGACCTAAAACTGGGGAGCTCGTGACTATAATAGCTTTATAATTCACAGAACATAATTGTACCCACTTTTTGCTACGCGCACCTAAGTAGAAACCGCTTTTTAGACTACCATTCAAGCGGAGTTATCTGTAGATAGATAGATATGCTGAAGACTTTCGTGAGATGTATAGGGTCATTATCTAATTAAATGTGCCGCAAACACGCCGTGAAAAATAATTACACAATCATGTATTGTTTTTGCGTATCTTCCTTCACACGATGTCAATAACGATACTTGAATCGTGGCTTCTACTTATCAGTATCCAGTAGTTGCGATTTATGTAATTGCAAAGATTCAATGACCCTTTAAGTAATGACTGGTGTCTTTGTGTGAAGTCAGCTTCTTTTTCTTTCTTTATTAAATGGAAAAGTTGGACACAATCCGGCTTTAGTGTCAGACATCAGTTTAATAATTTATGAGTTTGAACTCGACCTAAAGAGCGACAGTGGTTTCAGATACAAATTTCTTATAAATATAAAAATCTTGCTGTTCACTGGAACACATATTATAGTGCTCTTCGCCAAGTAAGTTAGCCTAAGCTGAACTTGTGATATTTTTCACAAAGCTATGACTTTGATAACATGTGCCTAAGAGAACAGTCGACATAATATGCATAATGAAATAAATATAGTTATTGGGACATATTCGTAAGCTGTGAATATGAATAGAACAAATGTAGCAGATATTAGCAATGATCGGGACCACACATTTCTGAGAATTACTATAGAGCCGTTATATCTAGTTAATTTAAATCAAATAGATTGGACCGATTTACGATTATTCAAAGTTAAGGCTGTTTACTGAGAAGCTAAGCGAAACCATCATAGTGATTGTCGGAGTAATGTGGAGTTCCGCTATTCCTTTGTTTTGTACTCGGCGTTGTCACTGGCCTTGAGTTGAAACTGCCAATGGGTCGACACTGCTTCGGAAGACAACTACTGGAGCTACTGAACCATGTCATTGACTTAACCCCCTACGCAAATTTTTATACTAAATGAAAACATTCGTAAGGTTACTTTCTAGTGTTTTATTAAAGAAATTTACTTTTTCTCCTATTTAAGTTAAGTAATCGCCCATACCAGCAAAATGACCAACTCTTATGATCCCAACATAATTAGGAATACAACAAACATTATTTAGTAAACTTTACAATTGGGATGATGACTGAATTCTAATTTTCACGTCTCGTCATAAAATATTAAAATACCGTAGAAAAAGATGCAATCATGTGAAATTAGGATTGAAATCGGCTTAGAAATATGTGAGATACAAGCATTTTAAACTGTTAATTTGGAAGCGATTAGACAGAGAGATCCGACAACAACTGTGACGTCATTGTTTAGTACGGCCATATAAACTCCATGTAAATTGCCGTTTTGCTAGAAAGAGATGGAGAAAATGTTTTAATACCTTATATCTTGGTTGTTTTTATAGTTATTCGAAAAACGATTTTTTCTTTCTATGTATTATATGAATGAGATTCTATTAAAGCAATAATATTTTTTCATTCATCTAGCCTACTCAGCCAAAGATCTTCCAGAAAATAAAATGTAAATAAATGTCAATTATAAGACTTTATATTGTATGTCAGCACTAATCCAATACCAGTCATTTTCGTTATCATGTTTTATATCTGTATGATGCTAATTGATTTCAAATAATAAGAATTACTTGCATTGAAAAGCCAACTTAATTGCATTTCTATTTCAACTGTCTCGATCATAAACTCGCATCATTTTACTCGAATTCATATCGGAGTCTTAAATCACAATGAACAGTTACACCAGGTTTTCACTATTGTATTCACTGTGGTTTCGAAGAATTTATTCTCATGATTCTTCTACCAGCTAGGAATTATTGAGCAAAAGACTATCTACTATTTATGTGAGAAAGTGCCGCTATGAATCTGGAATAATAGTATTTGCTTGTTATTCTGGTTGAAATTACTAAAATTCTATAATAGCTGTAATTCTATCATCACTGTGATAGTAAAACTATTCCTAAGATTGATGAAAGTTATGGATATTCACTTTGTCATTTATGATGTAATGGTCTCTAAATCTGATCAAGTGTGAGTATGGATTTGATAATTTGTAACACAACAACGAACTGATCTATACATCAGCGTTTTACGTACCGAACTTTGAGCACCACACTCAACGTTTTGTTACAACCTGAGTTTACGAACCAACAAGTTAATTAGTGAAAGCACACAACATATATATATTCTGTTGGCGCAACATTTTGTCGAGCAAAGGCAAGAGAATTATAGGTGCCTATATTTTAACTATTTAGCAAATAGTAAGCATAAAAAATAAATCAACAGGCTAACGCTCATTTGTCAAGAGCACGCCGAACGCAGTGCCGAGCATTCGCACGAACGTTAAGCAGGGTACTCACTTAGAGGTGTAACGCGTAACGTAACTGATGTGCCTAGTGCGAGTTTTATCGAGCTTTACTCGACCACACGCATCGAACGCGTAAACGCGAATTTGTATGGAATTGGGGCAGCGCCATCTAGTAGCTGCTATGGAATGAGGCAGCTTCATCTAGCAACAACTAGATGGCGCTGCCTCAATCCCATGGCATAACTCGCACTAGGCACACAGTAGCTTGCTGCGAGCCGTTCGTCCGCGGAGCGCAGTGTGCTCGCAGCGACCCGCCGCCGATTTGCGCGAACACAAAGGCGCTCGCAGCGTGCTCGTAGACGGCACGTACACACTTGTAGATTGCTACAGTATCAGTTACATTACGTGCTACACCTCTAAGTGAGTACGCGGCCTTACATTACGTGGGAAAGCTCGAGAAAATGTCTCGCCTTAAGAGCCAATCCTCGCATCAAATTTCTTCGAACACAGACAAACGCGAAGCTACCACCATCGTAAGTTAACGTTGAATTGCTCGGACATTTATTCCATTGGCAGCATCGTATTTGAATACGCGTACTCATATTTCACGATGCTCGTATTTGGTATTCTAGAAGGCGTTTTGGAATGAAATATTCGTATCTTTTATACATTCCGCATGAACGGCCAGATGACTACCCACTGATCATCTAGTCCAAGATATTTTTAAAGAACAACATTTTCGTTTTCCTGTGTGATATTTTAATTCTAGTCTGCCTTAACTAGTGTCATGGTTTGTACTATGACTTATTTGACTAACAAACAGACCCGCATACGCCAGCATTCCCAATTTTCCAACACTATTTTTTTTGTGTTACTTTGTTTGCAGTCCCCAAATTCTCGCGTTTATTTCGCGTCAATTTCCACACAAAATCCCTACTGTTAACTAGCCATAAATATTCTATATTCCGCGGTGAGGAGTTCCCTGAACATGTTTGTGATGGTGTATTATGTATTTGTCTGAACAAATCCAAACACCAATATTTAATCAGATAAATAACGGAATATGATTGGATATTGTTATGTTTATTGTCGAAATAGTAATGAAAAAAATATTTTTTTCAGTTAGCAGTTTAATTTATTATCTCAGTCACTCTTGGTCAGTAAGTTAGTCAGTACAGTTAAGTGTCTGTAAATAGCATAAATAGTATTACACTGAATCGAAGTTTGATTGAGAATAATAAGTTTCTGAAAAAAATCTAAGTTGATTTAAGAATTCCATAAATGCATATCAAAATCTCGGGTTGAATACCTACTTGACACCATCAGTCATACGTATAGTCAGGGATTGAAAAGGTTCCTAGAATACCGGTACAGAACCGGTATTTAACGGTTTCGGTGCTAGAACCGGAACCGGAACCCAAACAAGAACCTTTAAGAACCCTTTTATACCGGTTCTTAACAAATTAAGTCCGTACTAGTCGGACTTCAATAGGAACGATACCGAGGTGCAGGTGCGTCGTCGGCGGCCGACGACGGGAGTGGGGAGAGAGAGGGAATAAAAAATAAAGTACCTATTTTTTATTACGTCTTATACATTGTAATAACCTCGCAATTTTAATTCTTATAACTGTCAGTGAAATTAATGATATATAATATAATATTCTGGTTATTTTAATTTAATATGTTAGTTTTATTGGGTCATTACTGACTCTACAATACTTTATACCAACTATAGCAAGGGTAAGGGTAAGGGAGTGATAGGGACATCAATACCGCGGAAAGGAAGGGGTGTGCAGTATTGATGGCTCGAGAAGCCGGGGTGGCGTACCCGAGTCCCCTTGCCAATAGACAGAATATTGCAAAGAAGACCTCTGACTATAAAATGTGGCTTCCATTGTAATTTGGAGTCAACATTTATACGCAGGTTCGGCCTCATATGGAATACTGTTCTCATCTTTGGGCAGGGGCACCCCAATACCAGCTTCTCACACTGGACCGCATTCAGCGGAGAGCGACTCGAATCGTCAACTGCCAGGAAATTTTTAATCGGCTTGATACCTTAGCGCTGCGTAGAGATGTCGCCTCACTATGCATCTTCTATCGCATATATTACGGGGAATGCTCCGAGGAATTGTTCGGTCTCATACCTGCCGCCTCTTTCCGCCATCGTTCCACGCTCCAAAAAATCCATGCCCATCACTTAGATGGTTGGCAGTCCACAACTGTGCGTTTTTCTCGCAGTTTCCTGCCTCGTACAGTCAAACTTTGGAATGAATTGTCACTTTCGGTATTTCCGGACCGATACGACCTTCAAACTTTCAAGAAAAGAGCGTATTCCTACCTTAAAGGCCGGCAACGCACTTGTAACTCCTCTGGGGTTGCGGGTGTCCATGGGCGACGGTAATCACTTACCATCAAGTGATACGTTTGCTCGTTTGCCCCCTATCCCATAAAAAAAAATACCCAAGAAAGTAGTATTATCAACTATTTCTAAATTATTTCCGTGCAATTAAACATTTATGGGGTAATTTTTTGTATTTGGAGGTAGGAATCTAACACATTTTGTTTTCTTTGCGTTAAAAACCAAATTATTTGACGAAAACCAATGAGAGACTTCTTTTAGAGTGTTATTTATATGCATTTTACTATGTTTGACATTTAATCTATCTAAAGAAAAAATCAACGAAGTATCGTCTGCAAATAATACGATATCCGACATATCCTTCACCATGAAAGGAAGGTCATTTATATAAACAAGGAATAAAAATGGCCCAAGAATCGATCCTTGTGGTACTCCCATTTCAACCAATGAACCATCCGAGAGAACCCCCTTTATCCCAATTTTTTGCATTCTATTCGAAAGATACGATCTTATCACTTCTAAAGCAACACCACAAATACCGTAATAATTTAATTTTCGAATTAAAATCTCATGATCAACGCAGTCGAACGCCTTGGAAAGGTCACAAAATATTCCTACTGAGTCACACCTTTTTCCCAATTTAAAAAATATTATTTATTAATTTAGTTCCTTCCGTAGTTGATAGACCTTTTGTAAATCTAAATTGATTTTTTGAATTGAGAATAAATTATTCGTTCAAATATTTTACTTAATACAGGTAGCACAGATATTGGGCGATAGTTAGAAGGATCGTGTGTATCTCCTGACTTAAATATTGGAGCTACCCTACTTTCTTTCATCAAATCAGGAAAAACACCCACCTCTATACATCGATTGAATATTATCGCTAGTACAGGTGCTATAAGGTCTATTACAGGTTCTAGCACTGATACGGATATCCCCCAAATATCTTCAGTCTTCTTCTTTTTTAACATTTTATAAGCTTTAATAATATCTATTTTATCAATATTCCTAAATTTAAAACATGTCAATACGTTACCAAAACTGTCCCTTAAAATACTTTCAGCAAGTTGATGAAATTTTCAGCAGCAGGAGATGAATTTATGTGCTTAGTTGTATCAATAGGAATCATCTTGAAAAAAGTATTAAAGATGTTAGCTACTTCTTTTTTATTTTCAATTAACCTGTTGTCTATTTTTAATGTTATATTTGACTCTTTTTTTTTATTTTGCCAGTCTCTTCGTTGATGATTGTTGACCATGTTGTTTTAATTTTATTGTTTGCTCTAATGATTTTCTCCCTAATGTAATCTGATTTTACTTGTCTGCAAACATTCTTAAAAATTTTTGAATATTGCCTGACATATTCTTGAAACTCAGAGTTAAATATATACGATTTTTTGTCGTACAAATCATATAGGTGTTCTCTACTTTTCCTGATACCTTTTGTTGCCCATTTGTTAAAAACATTTTTTCCCTTTAGTTTTGTTTGTTTAACCTTAAATGTTCTATTCAATTCTTTTTTTATTGACATAAATAATGTATTATAAGACTCATTTGGGTTATCAAAATTAAAATTAGCAGACGTTAGGGATGTTGCAATATTTTCTCTAAACTTATTCAACTTATTTTTTGTCAAAGGCCTATAACTAATAATTTCATTTTGTGTTCTATCACCATCAATTTCTATTTTTAAACCTTTGTGATCAGACGGTACCCCACTTATTAGAGACTTACTTTTAATTCTACAATTAACAATAATATTATCAATGCAAGTCGAAGAGTTAGGGGTTATTCTGGTTGGTTCGTTGAAGAGACAACCTAAGTTAAAACACTTTAGCAACGTCAGCAAGCTATCTTTTTCATTAGAATCACTGAGAAGATTTATATTGAAATCACCGCAAATAACAAGTGGCTTAGTATTGTTTGATACCTTGTTCAATATGTCCTCTAGGACACCAATAAAAGAGCTGAAATTTCCTGATGGCGGTCGGTAGACACAAAGGACAAGAAACCCCTCTATTTCCGCACCAGCCACCTCACAAACACGTTCAACAGAATACCCAACAAGATCCTTACGTTCTTTATAAGTTACTGAATCTTTAACCAGTAAAAGGTTGCCTGGAAGAGATTGCTTTTTAGCAATAAGGCCGCCTATTTGTACATATATATATTTTTTACATTTGTATCCCATTGTAATACAATTTTTGTACAATAAAGTGTTTATTATTATTATTAAAAGACAACCTTCGCCCATAGCTGACACTATTAAATATACTTTATTATTTAATTACAATACTTTCACTAACTCTACACCAACATACAGTGTCCAGAAAGTCCCAAATAACTAAAATTACAAGCGTAGAAGAGACGTGCCGTGCCGAACACATCCCCTCTTAAACAATATATGGAACCGGTATTAGAACCTTTATTTATTATTAGTTTGAACCTGTATTAAGAACCGGTACTTTGGAACTTTACCGGAACCGGAACCGAAACCGGAACCGGAACCGAAACCGGAACCGCACCGAAAAGAGAACCCTTTTCAAGAACCTAAATGAAGAACCGGAACCGAAATTGGAACCGGTTTTCAATCCCTGCGTATAGTATTATTGTCTTTATTATACAACATGTAATATACAACATCCAATGAAAAAAACTACACGACACAATGTCAATAAACCATAATATGAATCGATTAATGTTGTGTTTACGAATATATTGCTGTTATCTCATCTCTAATGACATCGCTTGTGGATAATCTCGCGCAACTCTACTATCATGTTTTGACGATTGGCTACGAATCTACAATAATTATATATCATCATGATCGTCACTCTTCAGTGCAAACTTAAACATCAACGAACCAATCAAAGCAACAAGTGCCAATCAACCGATTGTAGCTATTTTATATATTAACGGCTGCCTTTTTACCGGCCAATAGTTGGACTATTATTAGTGAGTGCATAGAATGTGAATGCAAATATGCTTATGCTGTTGCTGTCTCTAATTACCTTGGTCCTACGACTTAGATCGTGTTAATCAAATTAGATTGTGATGATGTTATTAATTTCCTTCACCGTAGGAGCGTTAGACAAATGTACTACATATGAAAATCGAGAACGAAAAACACATTGGTACGCGGCGGTCTCGAACCTACACCTCCCGATTGGAAGGCAAGTGCCGAGTCCACAGCGCCACCGACGAAAAAAATAAATATTATGAGACGTTAATGTTATGCTTTTCGATGATTATGACAAAGAACATTATGCCAAATGAAAGGTCCCCAGGCCAAACACATCCTTGTTTTATGTAAAAAAATGCATTTTGCTCTCTTGGCTTTCTTTAATTATTCCTATTACCTTTCTACAGGCAGGCCATGTGTTTCAGCTTTTTCTTTGATAATGATAATAATATCAAAATTAATGAAGTCAGGCTTTGTGTTTTACTATTTTTGTTTTTCCTTTTTGAAGACGTTATCATTGATGAAGGATAATGCTAAAACTAGTCTACCGAAGACTGGCGAAAGTCATGAAAGTCTAATGAGTTCATAACGATAGTATAAACCGGTTTCGATTTTCTTACTGCGATTATATGAACAGGTAGGTACTTTACCTACAAACTGACAATATTAACGTTTGCAGACAATTTCAAACGAGAGGCTGTGACTCAAAATGTGAGTCACCAGTGTTTTCTATCAGTCGTAAAATAATGATACTTGACGTTAAGATCAAATTGTACGCCTTCGATGTAGAGTGTTCGGATTTATTGACAATAGACGTATCTAGTCGGTATCTATAATAATCTAGACATTACAAATTTTCTGCCTTGTCCTCATTCGTTTGCTTATCTTATTTCGGTGTTAGTTATTGTAAACATACTACTTACAACGTGATGTTAACAGAAGAAATAATCATCACTGCTTTTTGGTCTTTTGCTTCTAACACACGATCCGATGATTAATTAAAAGATAAAAAAGTATATATGTTTCATATAGTTTTTGTTATGTAAAATAAGATGCAAGTTTTTAGCTATTTTCATCCATAATGGTCCTTTCTAAAAATCAGCGCTTTTGTTATAACTTATAATATGTACCTAACTGAAGTTTTTAGCTGAGATCTACTTGGTTATCCCTTTGTTTTCTTTTTATTGGAAATACTTATAATAATCTATCCAATGACCAATAAAGTTTCTGTCTTTTTTATAAACTTAATTCAAGATTTATACCTAGGCAGATTAGATCTAGCGTGCCCATAAGGGCAGGGAGAACACCGGGGGGTTTTAGTGGGAAGGCCTTTTTCTTCTCGGGGGAAATGCTTCCCCCCCCCCCCCCCCCCAAGGCAGAATTATAGTTAGAGTGTTCTTAAGGTTGTGGTGAACGACTAGAACGGAAAAAAATCATTGCTACATTTTGGCCGCTTGCTACTAACACCGATCCATCAAATTTTCTAAACACGGCCATTCTCATGTACTTATTCACTTCCATAAACATCCCACTTTTGGGCATAGGTCTCTCCTGACGAAGAAGGATTTAGTGTGTTTTTTTAGGTTTCTTTATAGTCTACAATCCTCCTCATCCGATACAAATATTTTGAGTACGATATTCAAAAATACTATTGATAAATCGCTTTCCTACAAAACAAACAACTTTGTCTGACTCATCTCATAGCATAGGCACATTTTATATTTCCTCTTGTTATTCAGTCAACAGCTGTAACGGTTCGCAATTATGTTCCTTATTGTATTCAGTATAGAATCATTATTCGTCGGCGTGCGGAAATTCGAGGTGCAAATACTGTTTCGTAGTTATAGTCGTCTGATCAATGCAACAAGACGTCGGAATATTTTAACTGGAAGGTGTGACTGAGACAGAGAATTTATACGGTTGAGCAGAATGCGATGAAACACTCTGCGGTGCTATTGTGTGGTAACCATTACTGACGGACAATAGTTTTATATTCTTTGTGATATTCGATATATTAAGCGCTGTCCACAGACTGTGGACATTGTATGCAAAGGTGAGCGAATCGCTTCCAGTTCTAATAAAATGTTTCCAGTATCCTTTATTAGAAAATCCTTTTTATGTCTCGGTACCACATAGAACCTCTTCCACTTCAATCTACATAATATTCAACTGCTGGGCACAGGTGTCTCGGGAATCAAGAAATTGGCCATCAAGCAATTGGTGTGAAAAAATTCAAATTCACACTGAAAGGGTAAAAATACAAGAGCATTTTGTTTAGATTATGGAAAAATCTACCCTCTCCTCAGCTCCACATTTATATTGCTGTGCCCATCAGGGTCCATAATTGTGCCTATACTATAACTACTTAAGAACCCATGTAAAAATTATGGTATGGAATAAAACATTTGAATTTGAATTTGTGTGTGTAAGTGTGAACTTCACACACACTCTTACACACACACACACACACACACACACACACACACACACACACTTTAGTCGGCTCTTAACATATTCCCCGAAAAATTGGGAGCCGGTAACATATTTTTTTAAACCCATCACCACACAGACCTGGAGACCTTACCCAGCAGTGGGCGTGGGATCTATGGATGAGAGAATGATAATTACAACAAAAATAAGTTTTAACGTAAATCAAGACGATTCTTTCATGCACTGCATCAATTAATTTTTTTAGGTTTTCCTAATAATACCGGCTACGTGCGAGTTAACGCATTGGAATTTCTTACGTACACACAACAATCAATACGCAGCTGTAATTACACAAAACAGACGCGGCCTTCTCTTACATATTTACGCAAAACGTTCAGTTTGCAATGTAGTGTTAATAAAAATTCAAAGTCAAGATTGCTCCTTAAATATAGTTACTTCACGAAAAATATAAGTTATTGCCTTTTATTATGAACGTGTTAAAAGCTGTTTTTTTTTCCATCAAATAAGACTATGAGATGGAAATTTGTAGAGATGCTATAATAGGCGGTGTCTATAGGAGATAAAAAAAATGATCGACTTGGGGTGTAGAAGTTTCCAAATAACGCCTCATGTGACCCTATACAAACCCCGTCTGATGCGATGCATCCCTGTGACGTAATGCGAACTTACCGGAGAAAGACTCTGTACCAGGGTCGCCTGCTTGGGTACCTCCGTCTTACCTATTTCTGCCGCAAAGCAGCAGTGCTTGCATTGCTGTGTTCCGGTTTGAAGGGTAAGATATGGCAGTGAATTTACCGTGACTTTACATCTGTCACAAGTTGGCAACGTACACAATGGCTTCTTGTAGGGATTACAGATTTGGTGCGAATCTTACAAGAGCCACATGTACTATAGGTGACTTTTACCACTCACCATGAGGTGGGCAGTATGTTCGTTTGCCAACTTAGTTATATAAATGTGGCTCCCCTCATCAACCGACGTGATAAAGCTGGTCCGTCGTGATAAAGCTAAATCTAAATCCCCCCTTCTTTGGGGAGGCTTGCCCATCAGTAGGTGTATAATAGCTGACATGACGATGATGATGAACTAACACATCGCGGGCACTTTAGGTCGTAACTTATTTGTCATAGACATCTACAAAGGTAAAAAACAATAACCAATTATAGTCCGAGGGCCTCCTCCTGTCTACTCCAGAAATCGTTGAAATGGAACTTGGAATAGGTGATTGTCGTACATCGGCGCGTGCGTTGTTGCCTCTTGTCATGATCTTTGTACAGCAAACTTTGTTTATGAAACACACTGCCACTTTACCGATATGTCGGTCACATTCGATAGAACATATTTATTGACAAAGTGAATTTAGATTATTTAACCGCAGGATGTACCTACATATTAACAAACTGAAACACAATAATATTTACAAGGAAACGAACGAGGAAATATTTGTAACCAATAATTTGCGACGCAGCAGCTTCGAAACTGTAATTATTGAAATTCGCAACGCAGGATCAATAATTCGACTAATCATTTGTCTTACAACGGCTGTTTTGTGTGGTTAGTCTTATTGGCGCGTTGCTGTAACAAGGCCCCGTTTTTTTGAACCGTATGTGCACACAGTGTAGTGGAACGGACGCTCTATCAGTCGTCTGTGACGCTCGTTAGTATAGTCTCTTTAAAATAAGGTTTTAGTGCGAACGCACACGGTCGACTGTCGGTGACTGAGTTTCTGTGCTTTAACATTTCAATTTTCATCGATAATCGGGTCGGCGAGGATTCACGGATTTTTGGACCGCCGGGATTCACGGATTTTTGGACCGCCGGCATTCACGGATTTTTGGACCGCCGGGAATTCGGTCAACGTCTCACCGATAAATAATCGGCCGTATGCGTTCGCGCTGAATGCACGCTTCGTTTACTTCAACACGTCTTCAGTTTATCGTTACCTCTGCTGCTTAGTTATTTGGCGGTTTGCTGTTGGGACTGTGCTTTGTTTGGATTGTTCGCGTATGTGATACGTCAGTCGTGGTTGAAATTGATTGCTCGTGGTGTATAGTGTAACTTTTTTAATTAAAATGATTGTGTTTGAGTGCATTGAGAAAGCGATTTTCGACTAATTCGTGTTCTAAATGGATAATCAGGAGTATTTTCTCTTTCATGTAAGTTTAAAATCCACACTCATTCATTGAAGGCAGGCGAAGGCGGGCATTGCTTGCGCGAATGCCCGCCTTCGCCTGCCTGTCCGTCTGCGGCGGATGGGAGCGACTTGAGGATCATTCTCCCGCTCCCTCTCCGCGGCCTCCTTCTGCGAGATGACGTCCTCGCAGAAGGAGGCGACAGCCCCCCATTCCGCCTCGCCGTGGAGCATGGCCACGACCATGCTCGGCAGCGAGAGGTCTCCGCCTCCCAGCGCAGCGTTGAGTTCGCTGCGCTGGCGTCGCCAGGCCGGGCACACCAACAGAGTGTGCTCGGCAGTATCGTCGGGAGCGTCGCAGTGATGACCAGCAGCCCGCTGTCCATAGCGGAGGTAGAGGGAGCGGAAGCTTTAAATTTCCCCCTCACCAACCGGTACGGACGCCCCCACGGATCGTCGTCCAGGAGCCGTATAAACTGCTCCCTGGACTCCTCCTTGGCCCTGCAGATTTCGTTCCGCAGGGCCTTCTTGGCTGCCGCATACACCCGACGAAGTTCAGCTTCCTCGTCGGGTGTAGTTCTGGCACGCCTACGACAGCGCACGTAGGCGCGCCTGGCCCTCATACTGGTGGTCCGACAGGGTCTCCACTTCTTCCTCTACACGCCAGTCGTTAATTCGACGGGCTAGTGAGGGGGTAGCGAAGGTCACGTCCACTATGGACGTGCCTTGTACCCGGACGCAGGTAGGGGTGGAGCCCCTATTCAAGATCTGGAGCCCCAGGGACAGAACCCAGGACTCCAAATCTCCACCCCTCGGACTGGTTCTGCAGGACCCCCACGCTGTAGACCACGCGTTGAGGTCCCCCGCGATCAGCACCGGTACCGGGGCCGTCCTCCGGACGACCCCTTACAACGCAGCCAGGAAGACGGCGAAGTCCGCCCGGCTGCGATTGGGGGAGAAGTAGGTCGATACGACCAACATTCCCCCCCACATGGCGGCCACGTAGCCAGTACCTCTCTCTCTTAAAATGAGAGAGGGGGCTGTGCCACGCGCCACCCGCATTAAGGCGGCGGTACCGTCCGCCGCCACCAACCAGTTAGGCGACTGCGGCGGAACGTAATACGGCTCCGACACAATCGCCAACCCCACACCCCACTGCACCGTGGTCTGACACACGAGGTCCTGTGCCGCGGCGCAGTGGTTAATATTCGCCTGGAGGAGCTTTATGGGACCACTAGGCATTGGTGGTCTCCATGGGCTCCTCTTGGGCCACTGCGGCGGCTGGTGCTGACTGCTGCAAGGGTGGTGTTAACCACCATGGAACTCACTGGCTGCTGCTGATGGGGCTGCGAGGGCTGCGGCTGCGGCTGGACCACACGGTCCGACGCAAGCAGCGGTCTACGAGTCTGAGCCGGCATTAGGCGCCCGTCCACTTCAAGGCCCTCGAGGCGGGCCGAAACCATAAAGCCCACCTGGGCTAATAACTCCCGCTGGAGGAACTCCATGCTCTCCAAAAACTCTGCTCTGGAGAGTACTTCAGCGGAGGCGGTCACAGTCGGTTGAGCCGTCGGGAGCTGCACCTTCGGCAATTCCTCCTCTATTTCGTCATCGGAAGCAACAGCCTCCGACTCGACAGTCATCACAATTTCGGAGTGAGGGATCGCGACATTACGGCCACTCGGGCATTCCGCCCCCCGTTCAGAGAAGGCCCGACGAAGGGCCTTCAGTTCCCCCATGATACCGTCAAGTTGACCCCGGAGGCGTTTGTTGTCGGCTTTAAGCCGACGTACCTCCTCCGAGGTATTCCTTGTCGCCAATGTGCGTACTATCTCCACTAGAGAGTCGGAGGCTTCCGTTATCTGTTTCACGCAAGTCCCCTTAAGATTCCGGGATTTGCGTGTAACCTCCGTCAACGCCTTTGCGCTCGCCTCCGCTCTGCCGCATAGCAGCTCGGCAGAGGGCTCAGGGGAGCGCTTCCCCTTGCTCTTTTTGGAGGAGGCCGCTACCTCCACCAGCTCCATCTCAGACTCCGACTCCGAGTCGGTGTCCTCACCAGGCTGTTGTAGCTCCCGCCTAGCTTGCGAGAGCCCAACGCCGTGCGACAGGCCTCCCCTGCCCTTTCGTGTTCGGGGGACTTTCGGGGCATACGGCGCCGTTACCTCCTCCGCCTCGGTTTCGAGGTCCGTGGCAAGGGGGTCCTTGAAGAAGCGACTTAATACCGGCCGCTTCTTCGCAATCTTTTTTGGGAGCGGCGGGAGATCCGCCTGCACCCCATCCTTGACGATTCCCCTATACACGGGAAGAGTCTCATTACAGCTTCGACGGGGTGCAGCCCCGCCGACGCTCTTGAGCGAGAGCACTGGAGATACTACCCCAGTCATTCCCTTGTCCGCACCGTCAATCGGCGAGCGGCTCTTCGCCCTTGCGGGTTCCGCAGGGAGTTTGTGAGTGACGGCCCTAACGGGCCCCCCCTCATTGGCACCGTCCGTCTCGGACATAATGTCCGATTCGGACATATCCCAGTTGTGGGCCCAGCCCAGCAGGGAGCTTGTTGGCGAAAACAGCCTTAAAACCACCTTCGCCACAAACAACAAACAAAAACGGGAGAAAAAAGGACAAAACCTAACCTAACCTTACTTACAAAATTTTATCTCGACGACTTTTCTTTGATACGATTACCAAGACAGCACAAATGTTGCGATCGTCGTGATAAAATTTTGAAAAACACAACAAGAAATATTAAACTTACGTTAACCTAAACCTACATGTACACCTAAAAATACCCAAAAAATAACCATCAAAAAACAAAAACACGGAAAAACCTACTCTAAGTGTGGATTCTTGGGCCCAAAAGAGTGCCACCTACAGCACCGAGGTGATATAGGGAAGCCCAATTTTCAGCCCAAAAATTCCCGAGTACGAAATTTGACCCACTTGCAGAGTTACTAGGACTTTGCAAGTAGTGTCAAAAGACGCGCCTAGGGAAGATCTATAAGCTGCAAGAGACCCGAAAGTCCTACAAATTATAGATCTCAAGAAAAATGGAAAAAACAAAAACTAAAAAGTGAAACACAAAAATTACGCAGTTACGCGAGATTTGAAAACTAAACAAGCAAAATTAAAAATATATATCAAAAATCTGGCCTAATGCCACCCTAACTAAACAAAAGGCCTTACAAGCTAATATTTTTAGAGAAAAAGAAAAACAGAAAAAACTTAATAACTATAAAGTTATTAAGTGAAAACCGAAAAAATAGCAAGATTGCTATTTCGGCCTTCAGGGAACGAAAAAAAACAACAAAAACCCTAACTAAAAATACCAAATATATATCTAAAAATACAAAGGAGAACCACAAAATAGCCCGAAACGAGCACTATATTCTAAGTAAACAACAAAAACGAAAATGAAAAACCAACGAAAATACAGCGAAAACAAAGGAGAATTTTAGCGCAGATTGCTATACCAAAATTCAGGCGCACCGTACTGGAGTGGACACGGGTGTACTCTGTCACATCCGGAACGGTACCCAAGGCCTAATCGCCCTAACACAACTAGTTAGGGTAGGTTCGTGCCCCTCGGTGGAGACGTATATGAGCTGTGATGATGATGAAGTTTGAACGGAACCCTTGGTGCGCGAGTCTAACTTGCACTTGGTCTTTTGTTGTGATCAGCTTCATGTCACCTGATGGAAAATGAAGATTGTTCCTATCTGCTCGTTTCAATCAATCAAGGAAGGATCGATCAAGGAAGTTGCTCAAACAAATCTTAGAGCCACGAAGCAAGCTCGACTCCTTGGAACAAATTTAACCTTGCCTCTACACGTTTTCTCTGACAAAACAAATCCCTCCCCCAAAATAAAAGGACAACTCGACAATTTCATAAGAACTCTCCGTCAAGTCGCGAGATTTCTGTTTTTCTAATGCATAACTGTCAAAGCCGCCGTGTTTTATTTTTGCCCGGGTTATTGACTTTTGATATAACTTTATCGAAAACTGCCCTGGTACAGTGGAATCCTAGAACGCTGCAATATATTTTACGACTACCAGATTATTCCACGCCATTGATACTTTGGAGTTGTGTAGTCGATTCGCGTGAATCTTGAGCGTCTAAAAGTCAAATTGATTCGGATATTTTTTTATTTGGATGGCTGCAGTAACTATACAGTTTTTTTTCAATAAATAACTCTCTCCCTCGGGGAGGTTTTATATCCTTACAACTTTTGAAAAATTGTTTTATACTCGTATAACAAAGTAGCTGGCTCGCTGAACTTCGTATCACGTTGACAGATGACAGATCTAAATTAACAATCGCGAAGTGTAGTGTCATTTTCCATAAAAAATATCAAATATTACTTTATTTAGTTCATCTTTAGGATTATTTAAATTATATTTCTTTTTGAACCACCCCTATATTCTAATGAACAAAATGAAAATGAAAATAAATATTCAAATCGGCGAAGCTGTTTTTAAGTTTTAGCGAGACTACTATACAATAAGAAGAAGATAGATAGATAGAATATTTATTTAGCTAATAACATTACAACTTCCTTGCCTTAAATCATAAAATACTTGTATCTTGAAAATGATGATTTCAATTGATAAGAAATGAGTTAAAATTACATGGGTTTATAATTTTGAATTTTTAAATGGCTTCTAATAACACATCAACGGATCATTGGTCCGTCTTAAACTGCGCTTATGCAATAATTATACTACATTTTGGGTTTTCATATCATGGGTTTTGGAGGCTTAATTATACAACATTTCGTTACGGCTCTCGATTCACTCATTTGTGTGTGCTAGCTAATTTTTCACAAAATACGACCAGTGGGGGCAGTGCCAGTGGAAGTATTACGTGCCTTTCTATGGAAAGTCTTTGTGCCGCTCTCGCAGCTTCAACACAAAAGATTGAAATCACACTTCTAATATTGCCGCTGTTGTAGTACTGCTCCATACTGTGGTCCATTAAACGGTAATATTGCACCGATTGTAATCGATTTTAGAATCGATTGTGAGTGTCGACTAATTCTAACTAACTCACTGAAGCTTACTTTTGTTTTGAGAAGTTTTAGCTGCGCATCAATGTATAATATGGATAATTTATTACAAGTTTTAAACTGTTGAGAGAAGGGTATGTCTTAATTGAGAGATAAGGATCTTTATCAGGCTGACGAAAAGAATTAGAGTTGGGGTGGTTTTGATTACTTAAATGTAGTTCACATTTAATCGATTATTAATCAAATATGTTGTCAATAACCAGGTTTTTTAGTTACATCATCAATCGATCAGTTTTTGTAAATTAATCCGCATAGCTTAATTTCTTCGATACTTTCATACCATAACACCTGCGAATTTCCTCAGTTCCAATTTCAAATACCGCCATTACAAAAGCGCGCCACATTCTAATTTATACCTAAAGTTAGCGATCTTTACGTTCGAATTACCTTTTAAAGAGTCGGTTGGATAACTAAGGCTTTTTGTCAGACACAATAAGACGTAGCATCTGTTGGCTTAGAGTGGATAATGCCGCATTTAAGCGATAATGGTTCCAGGCCATAAACCGAACATTTATTTAAGTTTTAAGCAATTACGGCACTCTCTAGTTAAATGGTCTTAAAGTACTACTTACGCGCGTCACTCACTGTGTGGCTGAGCCGGCTTTTGTTTTGAAATGCTAAGTGATTTTCATATTCTTTTTAATGTGTCGTAAAACAAAATTTGCATCAAATTAAATTTATCTTTCATAATCGTAATTGATACGAGGACATAAATAAAAATGAATTCATAACAAGGTGTACAAGAGGTATCTATCCAACTTGATCGTTTCAAATTCTATTCTGTTGTTAGAATTTTGTTTTCAAAATTCCTTGTGATTTCATATTATATGTACCTTAAGACTATATTATTGTTACTCTCATTATTGCTGAAAAAAGTGACGTTATTTATTGTTATCACTTAATAGGGAATCATTAATAGTCACATATCAGTTAATATTATTTAATGAAATTAATTAACTGTAAACTTCGCGATAATGTTCGTCTGCTGACGCCATTTGCTATACACGGTGTTTCAAAATAACCAATAAATA
Organism: Schoenobius gigantellus; assembly: GCA_963935595.1. NCBI lineage: Eukaryota > Metazoa > Arthropoda > Insecta > Lepidoptera > Crambidae > Schoenobius > Schoenobius gigantellus. Next base: position 14,627,432 of record OZ012558.1, read on the forward strand.
ATCAATTCTTTATCGAAAACTCATTATTAAAATGTGTTTACACGTAATTTCATTCAACCCAAAATTTTCATGTAAATCATAGACATGATGATGATACTATGATTTACATGAAAATTTTGGGTTGAATGACATTACGTGTAAACACATTTTGATAATGAGTTTTCGATAAAGCAAAAGAATTGATTATTTATTGGTTATTTTGAAACACCGTGTATACAATAGATGAGTTACGACGGCAAAATGAGAACTGTAAAATTTATTTCAAACACAAAATCCAGCATCATACGCTTCACGATCGAGCGCTTGCCAATAGAGGAGGTGTCCGTTCAGTAAATCGTATCAGTTTTATATGAATACGGTACAAATGGAGTGGACGATTCATACAAACGGTTTAGTATAACACTCGCAGTTTGCTTAATTAACCACTGAATGCGGATCTGAAGTGGATTTCAGTTACGCGATTACTAGGGATTACACTAATTGGCTTTGTTTGGTCGAGTTCGCATGTTTCGATTGCTGTTGCATGTGTTTAAAAGAAGCCGTGGTTAACGGTGATGTGATGGTGAATACGATGCTGTGTAATTCGCTGAAAATGAAAAGAGAGTGTGCCTTAATCGAGAGATCGGTTTTATCACATCGATCAGTGGGGTTACTCTTGAACCAAATCCAGTCGATCGGCATTGAGATTGTGATTTTTCAAACGCTTATTTAACAACACTATTAGCGACAAAGTGGATCCGTATTTTGAGAAAATTAGATAGCACCGAGTTCGGTTCACTCAAAATCACCACGATACGGTTCCAATTTTGTGCCAATGTGGAAAATCAAGCGTACAAAAGTCACAACCTCAATGTCGATAGATTGGAAATGGTTCAAGAGTAGGCTTACAGGTGAACCGTAGTTTACGAGCTAGTCGTAGTTTATGAGCTAGTCGTAGTTTACGAGCTAGTCGTAGTTTACGAGCTAGTCGTAGTTTACGAGCTAGTCGTAGTTTACGAGCTAGTCGTAGTTTACGAGCTAGTCGTAGTTTACGAGCTAGTCGTAGTTTACGAGCTAGTCGTAGTTTACGAGCTAGGGAAGCGTTAAACTTCGTTCAAAGAGCGCATTTTTTAATCATTCGTTTGGCGCAGAGCGCCAAGATATCTGTAGCTAGGAATTTCTGATATTGATTTTCGTTCGATATCAGAAATTCCCACTAATAAATTCGTATTCCTAGTAAGTGCTCGTCGCTAGGAAAGTGTTGACGACAAGCGAAGTCGTACAGTACGAGCAACTCAAACATATGGCCCGTCTGCTCAATAATTTGTCGATCCACTAATTATGCAACAGTATTTTGTTTCATGCATGGCTTATTATTTAACATAATAAAATTTAATACAAATTGAATTATTTGAATTTCACCTCACTACAGCCCTTATGTAACTTCTGTCCCACTACTGGGTCTTCTCGATTCCTAATGAGCCCCGATAAAAGAGGGGATGGTTCCAGGGGGGGGGGGGGGGTTAAGATGAGTATATGGGACACATAGTCTTTGTGGGTGTTTAAACCACTTTGATCGTACAATTTGTTTATCGAATGTAGCTCTACTGTTTTTCTAACAAACAGAATGAATTAGTAAGTGCAGTAACAAATGGATATTACAAGGGGAAATGGGTGCGGTGGTGATTAACGGTCATATACATGGGTGTGCTATACGTAAGTGAACAAAGAATGCATCATATCACATATTAGTATGTAGAGCGAATGTTAATGGTTACCTTACTTTATTATCTAATCGATGTCAACGATACTTATTTTTGTGATTAGTTATACAGAGTAAGAGCATGAAAGTGATCGAAAAATATTTCAAGAATATTATTTAATTAAATAAATGAAAAATAGTTTAATTTATTAACTTTATTTTAAATTTATTTATATATTATTGAAAAAATGCGTGAACTTTATTGTTGTAAAGCATAATAATAAAGTCCTCTCCGCGAGTTCAATAGACATTAGGTCTATTGTTTATAACTAATGAATATAATATGCATACAATGTGAATTGTATTCATTCGAAATCTAGTATTCATCCGGAAACTTATTATATTGTAAAATAGTTTAAAATTCGAGAAGGAACCTAAAAGTGCGAATTGTATTGTAGGTACCTCTACCCTGATTCTTTACGGTTCTGCGGGTGGTATTGCTGCGTAATTTAAAATATATTCCGATAAATTTTAACTGCACTTTAATTGAACGCTTTTAAAAGACAATTTGTAATTGCGGCGTTTTTGTGTTAAGACAGGAATTCGTGTTCCGTTTCGTGATAGGTTTCATGTAGACATAATAATAAGTATAATATTACAAATTCGAATCAAATTACATTCGTTAAATAATCGCTACACGAATCATATTTAAGTGAATGCGGTAGCTATGATAATGGTTAATGTAGTATACTGGGAAGCCATTACGCCGATCAATAAACATTATAGGTACCTAATTTGTAACTACCGATACGTTTCTATTTGTTCATATACAAATGAAAGTACCTGCTTAAAAGGAAGTCTTTCAACTTCATATCTATTAGCAGAATAACGATTTTCAGCCTATCTCATTTTGATGTTTTTACGACATGTAATATCCTCCTAGTTACAAATCTGTCAAAATTCAAGTAAGTTTTAATGTTGGTTGTGATAAATTTGAATGATGACAGTGATGATCTATTTTTTTTATTTGATACTAGCTTTCCGCTCGCGACTTCGCCCACGTTATTTTTGCTTGCCCCTGGGAATTTTGTTCCCGTAGGAATATTACCCTATGTCCTTCCCCTGGTCTCGAACTATCCCTATACCAACTTTCATCAAAATCGGTTCAGTAGTTTCGAAGCATATTCAATCAATACAAACAAACAATAAAATCTTTCCTCTTTATATTAGCATAGATATTATATACTGTTCAAAGGCATTTGTGCAATATTCGTGTTTTAATCGGTCAATAAACACGTTGGTTCTTCTGTTAACTTCCTAACGATGAATTTGAGTAAAGTCTGTTTTCATTTTAGTTTATGCGTATACACAGTGCGTGCAGAGGCATATGTATGATAAAATACAAATAACAGGGCATTACTGGAATTATAGCGTGCTTACCCGCTCGTTTCTTCGACTGAGACTAGCGAACAAATATTCAGTGCTGCAGCGAGCCTAATGAAAGCTCTTGTGTTCACTCGTGCTGCTCCGCGCTGCGCCGAACGTTAACGCTCTGTTAATGCGGACGTAATTTCCAAGAGCTAACCGGTTTATTAAGACCTTAATATTTTTAACGTTGTATACATACAGTGTGAAACAAAAACCCTGTGAAACTTTTTTGGAGCTTTTTTCAGAATCAATATACGATGGTTTTTATTAATGTAATTTTTTAAACTCATGCACCAATAAAAAAACACAAAATAAATATTTAATCATTAATATTTTAAAAGTAACACCGATTGCTCACCTCTTCTATGCCGTAATTGATTACTTGTTAATACTGATGTTAGATTTTTTTAAATGTATCAATTTTAAAAACAATCTAATAGTGGACATTACTTGGTCACTATTTTTTTGTTTTTAAATTGTAGGTAAATTTCTATTTTGGTAATCCTATAAGTAAAATATCCGCTCCTTCAAGGGTTCACAGAGTTTTTGGTTACACACTGTTTATATTGTAATTACAGATAATATTGACTACAAAGAAACTAGAGTCGGTATTTAAAGGATGGAAAATTTTTAAACTTTCAGTAGCTACATGTATATTAAACTTTTTAATATATTATATATACCTTTGTGTTCCTTTGCCTTGTAATATTATAGGTAGGTATGTACAACTTTTTTAAACTAAAATCACCTAGTAAGTATGCTAGTGTCTTCAGATTAATAATTCAAATACTTAACTAGGTTTTGTTTTTATGTTGATTTAATTGTATGAAACTAGTAAAGCATGCTTAAATTGAAAATGATAGTTATCACATAGGAGAAATCATAACACGAAATGACTATGAACCGAACGAACATGAAATCCTTACCGAGGTGCTCAGTAATACAGTAGAAAATCATATTACGTTATTTGATTCCATGTATGTACGTAAAGTGCTTATTATATAACGAGCAGCCGGGTGTAAGTTGGCTTATTGTAAAACCCGCCAAGAATTTTCCTATTTTCCACCGCAACGTACGTGTGCGAATACGGTGGGATTTCATTCCATTTTATCGACTTCCAGCCGCTGGACCTCATCATTGTATACGTACAGTAAGTTACAAAAGTAAGGATTAAAGAAATATGTAACATTTTTAAGGTTGACTTATTTTTTACGTTTTGAAACGGTTCAGTATCCTATATCTACGTTTAGTCATTGACTTTATTATCCTATACACGTTGTAACTGCCTTGAAACAATAAATGGTTTAAAAATATTTATATATTGAGAGATCTCTTAATTTTTTTTAGTGCAAGTTAGTTCGAATTTAGTAATTCAAGATGCGTAATGCCTCATTTAGCTGTAATATGTAGATAGATAAGAAAAGCAATAACTTAGGAAATAGTAGTACAGTAAAATGAAAATAATTTTAAGCCCAAACGAAGAATATTGAGATAGAATATAAAATAAAAATTCATTATTCATACATTGACCTAAGAACAAGGGATTTGTCATTGTTGTTAGCAAATCCGAAAACTTTTTGGTCATTTTATAGTATTTTGATCGAAAATAATATTAATGAAAAACACACACAATAATCAAATATTTATACCTATTCAAAAAAAGACCATAATATAAAAAAAACAATAACCAAAAGTTATTAGAAGTATCAAAAATCCTCTCTATCTATTCTGTAGATCTATCTCTATCTAGATCTATCTCGATAGCTGTCTCTTGTGCACATATTACATCATTCGAATTGTTTCGTACAAGTAAATACTAGTCGAAGTTCGTTTCGAAAAATAGGTCACCAATAACAACTAGTTTATGACGCACCACAAGCTTTACAACCAGAGCAGTCACGAAGTCATGCATCCAGTGTTTGTGCCATTGTAATCAAATTTGGAGCTCAGTGTCGTTTTATAATACTCGACGACGTCGTCGGTCGTAACGTGCAATGTTTAATAATGTCGCATTAGAGGACGCGCCATTATGTCTGCTTACATGTAAACGGTTCTTATGTAATCAGAATCACTGTTGATTTCACTTTGCCCATAAGATTTGATTTTCATATGTTTTATGACGTATTCTAACTTTCACTCTATATTTGTCACAAGCTTTTTTAGGTTGCGTGTAGTCTGAGTGTGAATGTTCTAATGACCATACGGTATTTATGTGCCAATGATTTTTTTTATGATTTCTGTTCCTGTGGGCAATCTCTATCTGTGTGATCATGCGATCCATCAAAAGGATTGCTTATAAAAAATTGGAACTTATAAATTAGTCAACTTGTCACATTATAACTAAACATTAACGTGAAGACTGCAATGAGTAATAGGCTAGATGACTAAAAATTTTTTTTTTGCTTTAATAGAAGCTCATTCATATAATAAACAGAAAGAAAAAATCGGTTTTCGAATAACTATAAAAACAACCAAGATCTAGGGTATTAAAGATTTTTCTCCATCTCTTTCTAGCAAAACGGCAATTTACAAGGAGTTTATATGGCCGTACTCAACAATGACGTCACGGTTGATGTCGGATCTCTCTGTCTAATCGCCTTCAAATTAACAACCCCAAATGCATGTATCTAATGTATTTCTATGCCGATTTTAATTCTGATTTCACAGGACTGCATCTTTTTCCACGGCATTTTAATATTTAATGACGAGACGTAAAAATTAGAATTCAGTCATCATCCCAATTGTCTTTGTAGTTTTTGAATGTTACTTTGATATTGGTATATTGGCTTTTGGTTCGCAATGAAGTTGCATAAACTAGAGGATGCTAAAAAAAAGACCTGCTATAAGAGGATGTTTGTTCAGTCACGTGAGCCAAGATGAAACGACTTACTAAAAAACGTACCCACTTTTATTATTTCCATCAGAAGATAGTCAAGATTTCTCGATTAAAAACCACTTGCTTCAAATATTTTTTTATTATAAAACTGTTATAAGATCATATTCTGTTTTATTTTAAAATATTTGCCTTTAAAATGTTATTGAAGTACTGAGAAATTTGTATCTAAATGAATCTAAAAGCACTTATTATAAGGACTAAAGCAATAAACTTCCAATTGACAATGTAATTTAACTTACTTTTCCAAATAATTTAATTTACTTTGCCAAAATTACTTTCTGAGATATGCTGCTGTCATCTTCGTTTATTAGATCGAAATAAATACCTACTCGTAAGAGAGATGATACACCAACATAATAGATTAATATTTTCTCGAAGGCGAAATTTTTAACTCCATTAAGATCAAAAGGTCCTTAGATGTTATCATGGTAATTGCTGGTCCCATTATCTTCGAGTTCGCTAAGATTAGCCCTCGATTTGCCTCGGGGAACTGATTTTATGTCAATGATCGATTTTATCACGATGACTCATTTTCCAGTCAAGCAGGAGATTACGAAAGAAGATTTTTCTTTTCATTTTAGACTAAAAGGTTTTCGTGCTATGAATCTGAAGAAGTTTTGCAATAATGTTTCGATATTTTTTAAGGAATATACATTATAATAACGTAATTTCGTTATACACACAATCATCTTAAAAGCGATAAACATCAGTCGTGATGGTGTTCTGTATTGGTTGATTATAATAATATGTCATTACCTTGAAAAGTTAAAATTCAAATATTACGTCTATTTCAGAAACATACGTCCCCAGTAAAACTTTCAAGTAGGTTATTATTTCGACATCGTAACATGCCAAATGTGGAATTTAAATTTATTGTAACTTGAACAGTGTATTCGTCAACGACAGAAACTCGGTATCGTAATGCTCCCGGCGAAAATTGCTTCATAAAAGTTACAAGCACCGTGCATTGAAACTTCCCCGTACCTACTCAAAATCATTTCCGTCGAAACAAAATGCACACCTTGAAATATATTTTGTAATCATTTTCTTTTCAAAATGACAATATTTTTTTAGATTAGGAATAGATCAGGAGCTTCTGCTAATAGAAATAAGGAATGTAACATTTGACGATCCCAAAGGTTTAATAGTTATAAAAGTAAGCAATACGATTCGCCTGGGTGTTAGTTAGCAAAATGAAAGGAGCTCTTACGAGTAAGTGCACTTTCTATAGCTATTTAATTTCCATCTATATACACAGTTTTGAATGCAACGTTATTATCCAACAAAATTGGCGCAATTTTCACACCCCCAGTCCCTTTAGGAGGAATCCTTAATTTTTTTGTTACCATGTCAAGGCATTATGCTTATTTCATTGTGTGTGACGTGCGCTTGGATTGAGAAGTTCTTCCCATACGATTTACATTGTTTCTCCTAACCAAGTATTATCTCGTTACTTAAATTCCATAAACATTATTTTAGGTTAAGTTATTACGATTACTTCTCCGTGCGGTGTCGGATTTAGAATACGTGTGTCGCTGTTCCCTTTCTTTCCGTGGAAGTCGTAAAGGCGTACTAAGGGACCTTACTGCAGGTTAGTCCCCTGATGGTAAGCCCGAAACGAAACCCCACCAGCGTGGTGTAGTAGCCAAATCCTCCTCGTTTGGAAAGAGACCTGCCCAGTGGTGAGTTGATATGATTCGAATACCTATCAGCTGAATATCATAAAAAGGAAATTCTTCTCGTTCGTTCTCCCTCGTAAATAAGCAAAGTTACGAGGGTTCGACGTCTCTATCGGGTACCGTTATATGGGCCCACAAAACATCCAAATGAAGTCACTGTCCAACGCAGCTGCACATGTGGGATAATGTACGCTTAAAACCCATATAAATAATAGGAAAACTGAAGAAATGAATTGAAGTTCGATTATAGAGTATCTGAATATTTTGTAATTTCTTTTGATTATATATATTTACTGACATTTGTAATCTATTTAGATTTGGCGTGTGTGAGGCAGACGCAGTTCAATGCCGACTCTACAATCTAGAAATATACTTTGAGATTTATTCAGTTCAAGTTTAACAATGTAACTACTATCATTATTATAATATGAAATTTGTAAAATAATTATGAATAATAAATTGTCTTTGCTCCTCTACAATAAATATTAAGAATATTTAATAAGCAAGCGATCAGCCAAAATTTTTCGCACTACTCCCCGAAATAATAAAAGTAAGCAGATACTGTTCAGCTAAGATATTTATTGTAGAAAATTTATTGCGTTTTGCTGTTGCTATGGCATAAATTACTTTTACGATTGCATGGTTGTACTCGTATATGTGAATGTAGTCACATAAGTATACCCTTTCTTATCTTTCATAATGGTGGCTTTCTACAGAGAGGTGTTTTACATTGCAAATACTTCATCAGATAAATCACATACACCTTTGTACCTTCGATCCATTTACATTACTGCCATAAAGAGGTGCGATAGATTCGCTCAATAACATTTTAAGTGCCGAAAATATAGAACTTATAGTTATGCTCAAAGCCAGATTTAAACCTACACGTTACTGATTTGTTAGCCCTCCGGAGATGCCGAATATGAGTTGCGAATCTGGTGAATCGAGAATCTGGTAAACTGCTCCGGATAGTTTATTATCAGTGAGATTTAACTATGTCTTCGAAAAAATTTTTAGGTAATAAAAAGTATTCAATTCGACACAAAGGTTATTATAACAAGGTTTTTATGGATTAAAAGTATTGTGGTGCAATAAACGGAAAGTTCTTATTCCAATTTGCGTGCCTCTGTTTTGAATGCCGCACTGTTCAGTTTGCCAGTCAAGTTTATCAGCTAAGCCCAAATGCCTGAATTCCTGGCTAATCCGCCCAGAATCCTCTCGCTACGGTACTGTTGAAAGTTTGTTGTTGACGGTTGTAAGTTATACATCTGTAGCAACATGCAAGCATATATATGTATTGCAGTGATAATTTTTTGTTAGAATTTATTTAATGCTTATTTAATTTTGTTTTCAGGTATTTTGGGACAGTCACAAATCGGTAAGGGATCGGACGAGACCAAATTAAATTCAGTTTTAGAGTACAAAATAATATTTAACTGCAGAAGATGTCTATTTTAATATTAAATAATAACGGTTAAATTGAAATAAGAAGTGAAATTTGAAATATAACATCTAGACAACTCTGTCTGCGTGATAATTGTTTTCAATATTGATTAGTTTTCGAACAACAAACATTGCAAAAACCCTAAAAACTATTTTAGTCTATTTTTGTGAGTTATTGTGAAAATTTTTTTAAAGCACTGCGTAATTAACTAGGTTTTTCGTATTCCAGCGCATATTTTATTAATGCCGAATAGCTTATAAGGTAAAATAATAATACAGTCTTCCTAATTAATATTCGGATACGAAAGCCCATCTCAATAGAGACTATGGGGGCCAACTGCGCGGGAGTTATTGTAATATTTGTAATAAAATATGTAGTTACGTAGTATCCTAAGCAAACGCAAGTACACTTTGTCGAGCTCGAGATGTTTCATATTTTTGCTCACCTATCATAGGCCTGGCCACGGTTGACATTGCTTAATTTTAGCGGTGCCCACGTACTATTGCACCACCCTTTTTTTTTTTTTTTTTTTTTTTCGAGGGGAATGCGTGACCGCACCGTACTCGCCGTTGGCTAGACGACGAGCGTGTGTGGGGCTCTCCCGGCAGAGAGCCGGGCCTACCCACTAAACCCCCCGGTGTTCTCCCTGCCCTTATGGGCGCGCGTGGTAGGGTCCACACTGCGACTACCACTACCGACGCGCCCGGGCTAGACTATTGCACCACCCAGCTCTGAAACCATGAAATTATTTTAAACTTGATGGCACTATATTTCAACCTGAGGCTTCGAGCAATAAATTACATTCGGAACCAAATATAAAGCGTCGCGGGACAATGAAAACGACGTTTTACGAGAGAGCGTTCCTTGTTTGGCAGCGTAACCGCTTTTCTGGCAGGCCTTTTTTGCTTTAAACCGCGGTCTCATTCAGTGGCGATGCCCGCGTTGCATTTTTCATTCGAAACCTGAACCCTGGCAATGTTTTCAGCGGAACGTCGACGCTGGATTTACACTCGTTTTATATTCGTTTGCGTAATTTTTGAAACGTGATCGTGTTTGAATGTTAATAGTCATGTATTTTGGTGTTAAACAAGCAACTTAAGAATTAGTGCGTAAGAGGTAGTGCTGAGTAAGAGTCTCATCGTACGATCAGTTATTATCGAGCATTTCCAATGTTCTTTGACAAGGACAAAGTTCAGCTACAGCTTTACAGAACTAAAATAAAATGAGCGATTAGTCTCTTCTGTCACACTGATCACGCGGATCTCCGGAAGTCCAGATTAAACCAGGCCGTCTTAACAATATCTAAGTAACACCAGAGAAGTTTATGTATTTAAGAAGCAATAGCAATCCAAATCGTTATATAATAAAATCTATTAGAATATTTCACTCAATTCAACGCATTTCATTGTTGAGCACGGCGCGGGTCTCCTAAGACGACGAGATTTGGCCTGCTACGCGCCGGATTTGTGGTTTTCTTAGGAATTTTTCATCTCAAAATCAAAATAATCTTTATACAAAAATGTAACTTGATGGAAAACTTATGAATCATTCAAATTTTTTACCTACCACCGATTCAGGACATCTTTTAGTTGATAAGAGGATTGGTTGCAAGTTTATCAGCTTTTTCGGAAGTTACAACATTAACAATAGGTTATATCGTTACCATACACAATACCAATAGTTTAACATAGTTTTACCCAATATCTTTTCATTTCATTACATTTTGACATTACTGTCTACAAATTACTTAATTGACATCATTCAAACTATATGAGTAGACAGCGGGAGCGACTTTGTTTTATACTATGCAAAGATTATATTAATCTGATATATAAAAATTTCGTATCACAGTGTTTGTTATTAATCTCCTCCGAAACGGTGTGACCGATTTTTATGATCTTTTTGTGTATATTTGGTAGGGCTAAGAAAAGACCCTATACGCCATTTTTTATACCCCTAGGTGATTAGGGTGGCCCTCTCCAGAATTTTTTTGGACAATTATTATGGCGAAACATAGTTCGCGGGCACAGCTAGTAATGATATAAATCTCTTTGCAGAGGTGCGACTGCAGTAGATTCTCTTAGTCGGCTCTTACGACATACACGGAAAGAAATAGAGCGGCGACACAGTATGTAGGTATTCTAAGTCTGTCAACGCACGAATTGGTTGAGTATGTACAAAGTAGAATATATTCCCTCATATATCACAGCGCCAGTCGCTTTGCTGGTAAGTGAGATATGAAATTATGTGCTTAAGTTATATATGTGATGTATGATGTGTATTGTGGATCTGCTACAAGCAATCAATTTTTCTTTGCGGGAGTAACGTATACTAGAAAATTGCTTTTCTGGCTTGGAATTTTGTAGTCACTATTTTGTGATAATTAAAATCTTATTGATAATTAGAAATCTTATTTCGATTATAATATTATGTACGTTTTGGTAAAAAGGTATACTTGTTAAAATGTTATTAAAGCGTTCATTTTAAGGTTTGCTAACTATATTGCACTTTATACTTGAGAAAACATTTGATTCTTGCAGAGAAATCTAACGATGATTATTTGTGAGAGCAGCATTGTTTTTGCCGCGGATTTTTAGCTAACTTTATTTCACGAACTACCGAAGTGGTCTAGAATTTAATCACGAGCTTAGCGAATAATTCTATAATATACTACTGAGCACAGTGAGTAGTTTAAAGATACGAAACATAAAAAATGCTATCCTATCTAATTTTAAGTGTAATATCTTCTTTTATATTAATGTTACGCCATTAATTTCTAACGGTATTGCAAATCACATGCTACAAAATTTGTTCTCTTGAGATTGCCACAAATTACAATATGAGAAAGAAACATATTTTCTTTTTCACATAGAACAAAACTTTATCAATGCAAGAGCTATGATACAAAACGGAATTAGTTACGGAACTGGAGTTGGTGTGTCGTACGCAAATCCCTTACATCCGAATGTCGTCAAGTCAAATATCAAGGTCCGTCATTGTTTAAATGGAGGGGCATTATGTCAGATTTCCCGGTTGACTGCCATTAATAGTTGTGCTACTAGCCTCGATAAAGTTCCCTTCCAAAAGTTATTTTAATGTCACAGGTCAGCCAGTAGAAAATGAGTCGTTATGGCTAGTGTGACGTGAATTTGTGACAGGAGACGTGGATTATGTTGAGACTAATTTATCTGGATGAAAGTAACTGTAAGACTATCACACACAATCTGTAGACTTATTCACACAATCTAGGAGACAATTTTTAACTGATTAGATGTATGATGCTAAAGATTCATAGGGTACCTTACCTACCTAATTATTTAAAGGCAGAGAAATAGTAAATATTTTGAAATATCCAATTTTAATATCCAATTTGGAAGATAATTTTGTAATAATAAATCAGATACACTGTAAAACAGGCAGGTGTCGCATAAATTCGAGGTAATAACAACTTCTATGCAAAGGATTAACTATGGAAAATTAATATAATTACATTGCAAATTTTCATGCTGGCTCTATTTATGTCGGAAATTCTTCATGTCGTTCAATCAACGTACTGAATTCATATCGTGCAGTGCGAAGTATAATGGTTTGACCCAAATTGTCATGTGAACCCACGGCCTTGTAATTGCCCTGCCATTTGGGGCCATTTGCTTAATACAGGGAAATTAGAACTTTCTCCACTTCAGTACATTTTGCAAAACGTAACATAATGAAGAAACACGTCACAGATTCGTGGCTATTATAACTTTCGAGGTAGGAAGGAGCTCAAATCTCCAATTTTGTTTTGTTATATAAATTATGTCTGAGAAATGGTCGCCTTTAAGATTCACACTAAAACTTTTGTGTGATTATGGTGTTCGTAATAGCATAATTTAAAAAAAAACTTCATAAACAATCTTTTTCAAATTAGCGAAATCTCTCAATCTACTCATTGAAATAGGATTATGAAACAATCTCGTTTCTATTTTGACCCTGAACTGTTGCTATTTACGAAAGCAGAAGCAGATTATGTAGATGTTTAAGCAAATAATTAAATTACCGATATGCTTCTAGCGCAGTAAGTGCTTCGACTAAAACCTAGTTGAAAATTGGAGTTTGGCGGTGTAAGTTCGTTGAAGCCTTAAACTCGGGAGTGCTTGATAGCGTCGCCAATTATTGGTACGATCGGTAGCTTGATATCGAGTACTGCAGTATTACCGTTGAATCTTTAAAATATATATTTTAAAGTTTCAACGTTTATACAGAAAATGTAATTTCAAAATATTCTTTATCTACATTAATAAGAGATTTTTTAAAGTAGATTATTATATTCGTGATATGTCTTACTTCCCGATTTCCGATTGAGCTCAAATTGTGCATGCACATTAGACATGGTGCTGATCTGATGCTGGAGCTGGAAGGTGGCCATAGGAACTCAGCAATAAAACGACACAACCCCATCGAATTTGGGCTCGTTTGATTCGTATTGACGAGTAATAAAAGCTTGTATTTAAAAAAGTTTTTTTATAATTTCTTGCTTACATTGAATTTCCTTATATTTGGATGGCGGTATAGATGTGAACAGTTGAAAGAAACAAATTAGTATCTGCTACATACACAGCTCAACAACACACAACAACAGAATATTTCGCTAGTTTGCACTTTACAAAATTAACATTATTTTCTAATACAAACTTTTTCCTCTATTTCTATCCCTTCAGGAGAAGTTTACTAAAATCCTTTCTTAGTAGGAGGTACTTTAATCTTGTCAAAATAATGTCGGACCCTACCGTATAGCATAAGTGTTTCTGAGATTTCGTGGTGGTCAGTGAATGAATGATATTGCAAATAGATTCGATTTAAATATGAATTGTTGAAGGTTTGTTTTCATTTAGATCTTATTGACACTTGATTATGAACGATATGCAATCCTGCGCTGAATTGAAGATGCCTCTGTACTTGCTAAGAAACAATTGTATCCTACCCGTGTTGGAGTGATGCTCACGCTGTGCCCGCTTGTACCTAATCAAATTTGCATAGCTACTACAAGTCATAGCCATTCTAAGATAAATTCATTGAAATGAAAGCTCAAGTTGTTATACGTGGCTACAACGTTTTCACAATTAAAATTTGCAGTATCATATGAATTTAAGTCATTATTTATTTGCGTGATTATGTGTACTACTTTTATAGTAGAATATTATAAAATTTCTCACTCATAAGATATCATAGCTTTTTAAAATAAAACTGCTCGTTAAATTTGTAATAGATGTTTTGAAAGGATATTAAGTACTCTATTTTGTTCTGGGCGGCGTCTGGGGTTCGTCGACCCTTTAATAACTTCCGCCTACCTGAACCCTCGGCCTAGACTTTGATAGAACGTTTTTCGCATGCCAGGCAGCACTTAGACATGTTATTTGAATGGAACGTTAAGCTCTGTTAAAAGATTGCAAACAAATCAGCAATAAATGCGCTTAGTAATATTAGTGTAATATTGCTTTGTTCTTTTTGTTTTCCATTTACATTGAATTTATTAATTGAATAAATTCTTAAGTGCGTTCTTTAGCTTTTTTATGATATCCATTTGCTTAAGTTGTTTCTTTGTCTAATTTGATAAAAACATTTATTAGTATTCAATCAAGTACAGAAATAATATTTTTACATTTCGGTAAATGAATTATTTTATTATTTCAAAAACGATGTCATCGTAAGATTGATGATTTAAAGTTTCAAAATGTATTAGTTCATGTGTTGTTAAGTAAATTAACCTTATTTTTAACAAAACCATTTATCTAATTGCTTAAGCTTAAATAAATTAAATGATATAACCTACACATATTTTTATTAAATACTAGCTATGCCCGTGACTTCGTCCGCGTGGAATAGTTACTTTTGTTAAAGTTGATAAAAAGTTGATATAAGTATATAACTAGCTATCTATCAGTGAAAGTCCCGTCGAAATCGGTCCAGCCGTTCCGGAGATTAGCGGGAACAAACAGACAGACAAAAAAAATTAAATTGTGTTTTGGTTATTGGTACCCGATATACATTCATACCCATTTAGTAAAAACTTGTTATTTTGACATTACAATCAGACACTTTAATTTTATTTATTTGTATAGATTCCTAATCTACTTTACCTGTCTTTTTGTATGGCTCGTTGTTGTTTTGTACTTCGATAAACAACCTTCAATTGTTTAGCCTCGGGATGATTATTTTCAAAGGCTCCTCAGTTTGTCCCTTTTAGGGATTGACAACCGCACAGAATGCTGAGAGTTGTATAATATACACAGCGTTGCTTTAACATCAAACTGTCAATAAAGATGAAGCGATCCAAACTTCAGCTGTCAGGTAGTACCAAACTTTAAAGAGTTGCCGTCGAATGTTCGAAACATCAGCGATGCTTTGAAGGACCGTTGCCTTTTGAAATCGGACTTTCGTTAGAAAATTGATATATTTATTTTCCTGGAAGATGAAAGGTATGCTATCAAAGAGCTTTGAAATTTTTCCTTTCATTATTCGCTGAAGTACATAGGATTCTTTTAATTAATTCTTTATTGGTAATAATAATACAATTCTCGCTTATTTTCTTGCTCAATTTGAAAGTGAAATTGGAACTTGGAATTCACCTTATTTAGCTAGAAATTCTTGTGCTATTTAGTGCTTGAGCTCTAAATAGGTCATGAAGAGATCTTATGGCAATATCGACTGGCAAATCTTAGATATGATGTCCACTTGATTAAATGTTCGGTTTCCATTTGTGAATTCCTGAACTCATATCACAGCGTGTATAATGTACTTATTACTCTACATATCTCTATGTATACCTATTTGTGTGTAGAGTAATAGAGTTTGATTTAGGGTCATTCTGAAGTTTAAGTGGTAATATTTATTAAATAGATATATTCCTCGTGATCAATTTCATCGATCGGTATCATAAACACAGGATGATATATATTTAATTTTACCGGGTTCGAATATCTGTTCAGACAGATAATTATTTAAAAATCAGTGAATGCAGTTCGGATTGTTGTTAAAATCAAAATGAAGGCTTCTCTCAGTAAAATTTAATATTTACGGTATTTAAGGTACTTTCCCTCCACGTGGCATCGCCTTGGGACGTTCTGTATATGTAGAGTAATAGGCACATCATGGTACGAGTGTGTAGTTTTGTAGGCGAAGTTAAGAAAAACCGATAGAATATAAAAATATATGGTGGAGTCATATAATAAAAAAAACTTTTTTGATTTTTTTTTGATGGTCTGATTACTCTAGTAAATTTTAAGAAACGACGTTGTACTTACAAAAAAATACTACTAAAGCACAAACTTAAATTACTGTATCAAACCGCTTCGGATAGTGGCGGCATAATGAATGAGCCATTTGATTGGATCCATTGTCGTTCCAAGAAGTTCAATCCCACGACCTAAATCGTCTTGCAATACGATTCCAATATCGCCAGCAGTGCCTGAGGCTATGCAGATTATTCCAATGTACGCAACTCTAGGCATTGCCTCGGCGGCGTAGAGAGCAAAATTACATGGTGTGTCGGGACGGATCAATGTTTTATTATTAAGGATACAGCAAAGTAGAAATAATAGATTGGTGTTTCTGTTGCGTTAACAAGAGTATGTTGTTGTTGAAAACTTAGTAAATGAAATTTGGTTCGTATTGTCCAAATTATCACGGCAACAGATTGTAGAGATGATTGTACGTAGTGTCATATGTTCTGTGAATGTCATGGTAGGCCAAACATTAAGGTACTGTTAAATTATAATTAAAAACCCATATTTTTATACTAAATCATACCAGTATAACATGAAACAGTTTTGGTTTCCTGCACACTGGCTTTCGTCGTCAAGTTTTATGAAAATACCAATATATAAGTATAAAGAGAAATCCTTACCTGATCATCGCGTTTACTAATGTAATGTTCACGAGGACCTTTTATTTAAAATTTTGTGATTACTACTCATCATTTCTTGGCAGCGAAAGCTGGTCAACAAAAAGTATCTAAAATATTACTTTTTTTATTATTTAAGTTTTATTGAGCTAAAGAGTTACATCGAAATGTTTTATTGAGCTAAAAATTTCCGAACAGGTGTAGTCTTTTTTTTTTTCATTTTACTTGTATTTGCATACATCTTATGGTTGCGGTGTTTGTACATACAAGGATTAAATAATTAGTTAATTAGATTCTTGTTTGATTAGATGTTTATGTTTTGTTTGACGTCAATAAGTGCCTGTAAAGGTCTATATTGAATAAAGATTTTCGAGTTTGTGTTTACAATCTTAAATGAATGGAGATAGTTTTTCAGTATTTTTTGTCTTTGGACTTCACAAGTTATTTTCGCCATATCATATTAAATACTAGTAGTTTACCTTTAAGACTTAATTAGTATTTTTACTTTTTTCTCCATTGAATTACATCTTTCTTGCTTAAATTATCATTGACATTTAAAATATCAGTACTTTCAAACACACACTTTTTGTTATCATTAAATATATTGGTCTACATAATAATATAAAGAATTCCCACTTGGTCATTTTCATAATATTCCAGCATTTTAAAGAATGGGTGTCGAAGAAAATGGGTTTTTCACTTCCATGTTTTGCAAATTCTACTGCAAGTCAATCGATTCCAACAAAGCTTCCTTACATTGCATGCACCGATCTGTAGGAAGACTTACGTCATTCTTATTTATGACTTACTGGGATGTAAATTAGGTGAACCGAATGGTGCGCATTTTCACACCATGTGGAAATTCCTGGCGTTCACGCGATTATCGCGTTACGGTTGCTAAATCCGATTTCTATGGGCTATTACCTTTTTTATTTCAATACAAATATGCATGTAATTGTAATACTTATTAGTGTGATTGAATAAATTGATGATCATTTGTTAAGTGTTGACGTTTGCGCATAATTAATACTTTTTCCAGCGACAGCTATACGATTTGTTTAGATAAAGCTATGTTGAAATTATAACGGCAAATAATGAGATTATTTAAAAAAAGTTATAATTAGTTGGTAAGATTCTACTTACGCTTATTTGAATGAGACAAATCGTTTTGCAAATATATAAATAAAATGTGGATAAATACTCATGATATTACACAAGACGTTGTCTTAAGTTACTCGTAGTTATGGTACAATCACGATGCTGATTTTTTAAATAAGTAAGAGACAGCATTATGTTTAAACCACAACTGTCTTTAAACAATTGTTAAATTACGTTTTACAGTAACACCGCAATCGTTTACACCATAGGCAGCTTGGATTCCGTTAGTATATTTATTCATGTGGTTTGTATATATTAATGTTTGATTGCTTTCAACTTTTGAGACAAAAATTATTTCATTTTATCTTACTCATCTCTATAAAATTTAGAATTTCGTTTAAGAATTACTTAAAGGAAATTCTAAATTTTATAGAGATGAGTAAGATCAACATAACTCATCTCAATTTTCTGTACCTAACTCGAACAAGCGGATCACGACTTATTGTACACTCGCGAGCAAAAGTTTGGAATCAGTTACTTGAAATTGGTCGCGCGTTATCTTGAGTAGTTAATACTTTTTTAATAATCGTAAAAATGACATCATTTTAAAGGTTCAACTCTTTACTTTTAAACTGATACCGAATTTATTAAAAACAAGCCAGTATTCATGGAGCCATTCCGCATTAAGTAAAGGTGTATCGAAAAAGACGTGTTTAAATTGTTTGATACGTCACGAGTTGCGACCTATTGACCCCCTATAAAAGCATCTGTTATCGGATTTTCTTTATCAGTCGACTTTCACACGTTGACCGGTACACATCTGCGCCACTTTTGACCCTTTACCTTGTACGACAATGGAGACAACACCTACAGAAGCAGCACAAATCGTAGCCCTATTGCAAGAAGGGCTCAGCCAGCGGGTTGTCGCTCGTCGGCTCCCCATAAGCCAATCCTGTGTTTCGAAAGTTTATAAGCGCTTTCGGGAGACTGGTGGCTTTATCCCGAGACCAAGATCTGGACGGCGCCGGTGCACATCGGAGAGGGATGACCGTTTTATCGTGTCAACCTCTCTCCGAAATCGGCATTTGACTGGTGTCGACGTCCAACAGGAGCTCCAAGATGTTCGTGGGGTAGCAGCCAGCGAGTGGACAGTTCGTCTACGACTCAAGCAAGCGAATCTGACTCCAAAAAGGCCTGCCTCAGGCCCGAAACTCACGGCAGCTCACCGACAAGCACGCCTTCAGTTTGCTCGCACCCATCTTGATTGGGAGGTTGAGCAATGGAGGCAAGTCCTGTTCTCCGACGAAAGCAGCATGTGTTTGCACGGTAGCGACAGAAGAGGATGGGTCTACAGGCGGTCTGGGGAGCGATTTGCACAGTGCTGTGTCGCTGAAACAGTGGCTTATGGGGGCGGCTCTTGTATGATGTGGGCCGGCATTTCCTTCGATGGTAAAACCGAGCTTGTTTTCGTGCCTGGCGGGGGACGAGGAGGCGGTCTAACTTCGGACCGGTACATTTCCGATATTCTCCTGGAACAAGTCGTTCCCTATGCGGGATACATCGGTGATGACTTCCTCCTTATGCACGATAACGCTCGTTGTCACACTGCCCGTGTAACAACGGAATACCTCGAAGAAGTCGGTATTGCCACATTGGACTGGCCAGCGCTCAGCCCTGACTTGAATCCCATTGAGCACGTGTGGGATGAACTAAAGAGGAAGGTTCGTTCCAGAACTCCTGCTCCTTCATGTCTGAATGAGCTGAAATCAGCGTTGATTGAGGAGTGGGAAGGTATTCCACAAGAATCAATTCAGAAGCTGATCAGGTCTATGAAGAATCGTCTTGGAGCAGTTATTAGGGCGAGGCGAGGGAACACAAAATATTGACACTTATTTTTAAAGATATATAAAATTTTTATTTAATAATTTTTGTTGTTTTATTCATTCATTATTTTTCCCTATTTCCTTGTTTTCCTACCTCCTTCACTTAATCCGGAATAACTCCACAATTACGGGCTCGATATGAATTAATTTTATATCGATTTAAAGTGGACAGTTGCACCTTTAACATGATGTCATTTTTATGATCATTAAAAATTTATTTAGTAAGCAAGATCACGCGGAACCAATTTCAAGTAACTGATTCCAAACTTTTGCTCGCGAGTGTAGATACTGAATGAAATATCTTACATTTATTTAGATGGGTTTCTATTTCGACATAGGTTATATACTGAGGGATTTGGGAATGTAAAGTAATAAACAAGTTATCATTATTATATGAAAAAGAATCCTGCATTCCCGACACTTTCTTTTCAAGGTAAATTTATACGATGGTGCAAATAACGTTGCAACGGAATACGGTAACGAAAAAAGGGTGATGCGAGTCGGGAACATATTATACATGTAGCTTTCAGTTATGTACGACTATTTAACACATTACCGTAGGTTCGGCCGCAGACCTTGTTACATCCATTGTTTCGCAATAATCATGTGTCACTCAGTACACTTCCGTCGAACGCAACGGTGTATCATTTCGTGGCTTTCATCGCCCCACCCCGTTCATCAAATACGCGTTATCTATGTAACACTTTCGTGAGCTTTGTTGTTTCAACGTTATCTCGTAGGCACTTACGACGATGCTGTATATCGGTCGGTTTGTGATGAGGTACAGCACAATTGCAGTCTTCGATTTTGATTCTTGCGACATTACTTTGAATATAATCATGATTAAGTTGTTTCTTTTTTAACTATCAAGTGCCTATACGAGTTAATTTTATGTAAATCGAGGTTGTAAGGTAAAAATAGTAACATCAAACACATTTTATATGAGTAAATATGTTCGATTGATTCTGAATAACTTAAAATGTTTTCATGTATCGATAAAAGTATCAGTACTGTATTGTATTAATGCAATATATCATACCAGCTAACCACCGCAGTGTCTCAAAGCATGTTGTACGTTACGGATTCATCACACGCACAATTGTCACTAGGCCCCGAAGCCCAGAGCATATTACACAGTGACACTGTGACACACATTATTTATATAATATTTTATTCGTTTTGGGAACGCCCGTGGTTTCGCGATAGGATGGGACTGTCTCGTTATTTTTGATAATACTGCTCGTATTTTTCAAATTATTTATAGGCGCATCAGACAATAGCAACATTTGACATCAAGTAATATAGATTTCAACGCACCTGTCTCTTAATAGGAAACCTAACATACCTTAACCACGATATTAGTATATACTATTACCGTGCTATAACTTTAAGGTAGGTAACCTATACCCTTATAACTGTGCTATAACTTTAAGACAGGTAACCTATACCTTACCTTAGAAATAAAAAAGGGCCTTTTTAATAGAAACTCTAATTAACATAATAACATTACGAGTCTTTTTATTCTAATAAGACTCGTAATGTTATTATGTTAATATTTTTCACTAACGTTTTAACACGTGAGTCAGTAACTATTAGTTACACCTCATTATCGTGAGACTCATTAATTAAAATGAAACATTTTAATTAGGAAACAAATTTTTAAATTTTTAAAATAAAGGACTATCTTTATACCTTTTATCTTTTATCGTTGTTTTTTCGAATAATATGCATTTTATTATACATAAGATGTAACATATATGTACGTACCTACAAACCAGCAGAAGTGGAACACATAATAGTCTATTAATGTTGTCTTTTCTCGGTCAAACAGCTTTTAGGTTCACTATATGTGTCAGTTAACTGTTTCAGTTGTGGACAACCTGTTATTGGAAATGTGACTGTCTTCTTTTTTATGCAAATACGTATCGCGGAGTGCTGTCGATGGCAAGTGGCGACATACTCTTCGGATTGAATACTGTACAAAAAAAATCGATATAGGTAGTGATGGTTCATTTCTTTTTAAGGCTTACTAGCCGAATTTTGATCGTTATTGAAGCTTTAATAATACGTCATCTGACTATGTAATGATTTGTGTCTAGAATATAAATAGGTTTTGAATATATTTCGGAGATATTTTTTGTGACCTATGTCCATTTTACTTCAGGTCGATAATAATTAAACGTCCATTTTATTTTTATTTTTCTGTTAAAAGTACAGATTTAGTCTATCATAATATATCATACGTGCACTAAAACTTTTGTACACTTGATAATATATCTACAGATAAAACATAGAGTTTATAAAACCCATTGAGTTTATCAAAGAATGACATAAAATCAATTCTATTGCGTCCCTGGGCTTTCAATTATGACATCACCACTTTGACAGCGACGCGTGCCGCCATCGACCCACGAAAAAAAATTCAATTAACTAATTAATGACGGATATTCAATCCGTTTCTAACTCGCCCAATTTTAAGGCACCGCCTGCCTCCCGCCACGGAAAACTTTCATAGTATACGACTACCCGCTTGCCCAAGTACCTACGCAAACTAATTCCCGCGCACTGCGCGGAACCACAGGGAACTTTATGTTAAATGGACAAAATTTGAAATCCGAACCTGCCTTTTTTACTTACGAACTTTTAATGTCGTCTCGAAATAATTGCGAACTTCGTTTTAGTCGAACTGCAATATTTGAAAGTGACTGTATGCTAGGTAGTTTGGTTAGTCGATCAGTTTATAGAAATGTAGTTGCTAATGGAACAATAGATTCTAGTAATATATAGATGAAATGAAAGTAAATATAGTAAATGTATGTAAGATAAAAAGTAAATATTATTCTAAATTCACAAATTTAGTCAAAATTGTCAAATACGTACCTGTAGTATTTTCGCAGAATAAAATCACTATTTTCATGATGCATGTGAACGTCACTCATACGAAAATAATTTTGTGACGGATGTGACCATTATTTTGTGACAATTCATTGTCAAATGTATTTCTGTTAAGGCGCATAGTAGGGTCAATCATAAAAAAATCACTGCAGAAAAAACCGGTTCTCTTCATAAATATTGAATAAAAAAATCTTTAAAAAGGATATGTTATTATTCAACGCATTCTTTAGAGGATGGTCCTTTTAATTTTTTGATAAATTAATTTAAACTTGGTTAAAATGTGCCTCGATTTTAAAACTTTAAACCTAATCGCGTCGTAAATATTAGGTTAAATCATATACTTTCGATATCAATAAATAAAGTGAACAATATTCTAGTGGATGGTCTTTTTAGATTTTTCTTATTCATCTTTATTAATTTTTAATTGAAATAATTCATCTTAAGCGTAAAGGTTTGCTTAAATATTCCCCTCACTCTCACTCACTCACTCCTATGTAATTAGTGCGGGACGATCGACGCAAGGTCATTGGGACCACTATGCGCCTTAATGGTAATGTCTCGATCCCATGTCAATGTAACAAATATGCGATTTCATCCAACCTCATGATTAGTCGCTGCCATAAAGCTTTTAGCCATTTCTACTCACTAATTGTTAAATTTTATTACATTAAGCCGTGTGATACACATATATCAATGTGATATGGTGTAGGTAATTAATCACTATCATAACTACCTATGATAGTACAGGATTTGATCCATTTTGCCTTCCCGAAAACGCAAGAAATTAATAAATACTATAAAGATATTTACTTAAGAGTACGTCATAATATGTGGCTACGGTTGATGATCCTTCAAGATAGGGATATAAACAACAACCAAAACAAAAAGCTGTCACGAAAATGTGACTTAATTTCCTTTCTTTCGACTCATGACTGTTTTCCAATTAAATAACTTGACTTGCGTCATACCAAAAACCACGAATGGTAATTCTATGTACCTCATCATCAACAGCTCATATACGTCCCCACCGAGGGGCTCGAGCCTACCCTAAACTAGGGCGTTTAGGCCTTAGTCAACCAAGCTGGCCAAGTGCGAGTTGGTGGATTCTATGTACCTAATTATTTGTATTCGTTACGCGCTAGGTCAATGTACCGCCCACAGAATGGGCCGTCCGCTACCTGAAAGTGATAAAAAAAGCGAACCCAGCCCAGTACCGTACAATTCATTACTTATGTGCATTTAAAGTCCCTCTAGACATTTAGTTTCGTAGACCAGAAAATTCGGTCTTTTTTCTCGCTCGCTTCAATATAGCAGGCTCGCTCGCGTTCGAGGCTTCGAGCCTATAATGGCATTCACGAGCGAGGTGCATGCGAAATTAGCACTCCACCATTTTTGTTCAGCACAATGATGCAATCCCGGCTCAGCCGCTTTGTAAGGGAAATACACACGATTGTGAACTTTTGAATGAAGCTATGTTCAGGTACGTAGCACTGAGCACCTACAGCATACCTACGTCGGAAGAGGTTTATTACGTGACGCTCTCTGGCAAACATGCTGGAGGATTTTATTAGAAAGAAAACTGCTTTAACGCGCGGATTTTGAGTTGTGATGGTATCATTATTTACGATGCTGGGTAATCATTTGATGTAAATAATTCATGTTTCTGCCCTCAAAATGGTTTATAACATTATTGCCTTATGGGTACGGTCGGCCACAAAGAGGTCTATGAGGTTTGATAGAATTGATTAACACGAAACTGAATCTCAAAGCTAGGGCTGATATCTAGTACATTTTGTTGACCGAACTATACGACGAGACTACTTCTAATTTTAAATTAGCTCCCAATAAACAATTCACACATCAGAGAGAATCTCAATGTATGACCTCTATGTTTGTAATAAACATATTACCCATTATTAGCTACAATTAGTAAAATTTTTATGGTCAAATCTTTTTTTTGTTCCCGCCACTAACCAAAGTCTCTACAAAATTGTAGCGAACCGTTATCTAAACGCAATCGATACTCGATTATCGCATAAGGTCATTGACAATGTATCGATTACAGTGGTCGCCGTGGTAAATATACAATTATTCGTTGAAACTAACGAGGTATTGGTCGCGTTCAAGGAGTAATGGTGAAATAATAATACGGCCGTTCTGCGTACTCGCTTGCGTCAACCTTTTGTGATGTCAAGTCGGAACCATGGGAATGAACCTCACAATGTAGATGGAGTAATCACTTAGAAATCATCCACAAGTTTAAACTGTTGTAGAATAGTACCCATTGAGTAGCAAACATTATTTACTTTAACACTTTGTATACGAAGAATGGTTTAAATCAAAGGTAGATAGATAGATATAACATTAGCCAAGAGACGCTGACACTGTTGGACATAGACCTCCCCGAAGGATCTCCACACCGATCGGTCCTGCGCCTCCCGCATCCAGCGGCTTCCCGCGACCTTCACCAGATCGTCGGTCCACCTTGTGGACCTACCTACCTACCAACACTGCGTCTCCCGGTACGCGGCCGCCACTCGAGGACCTTTCCGCCTCCAAATAAGGATATTTTATTCAGGAAGGAATGTTTTTGTAAACGACATTTCGTGTTTGAAATATAACTTTTGCAAAAAGTTCATGGGAAAAAGAAACTGTCAAGAGGTTATGTTGGTTAAACACTCACTGACGTACCGTTCAGTAAGAATACTCTTGAACTAATTCCGAACGATCGACATTGGGATTGCGATTTTTCGTACGCTTGGGTAGCAACACTGGCGCCAAATTGAATACGTATCTTGAGAAAATTAAATAACAATGAGATTGGTTCAAACAAAATCTGCGCAACACGATTCCAATTGGACGCTAATGTGGAAGCACAAGCGTACGAAAAATCACAATCCCAATGTCGATCCATCGAAATTGGTTCGAGAGTAAGCCTACTGAGGCCCAATTCCGCTAATAAGTTACAGCCGAATCGAAACTGAACCGTTGCGATCGACCAATCAGAACGCCAAATTATCAAGTCATCGAACAGTTGAATGGCGATATACGCGCTCCGATTGGTCGATCGCAACGGTTCAGTTTCGATTCGGCTGTAACTTATTAGCAGAATTGGGATGATGACCGAATTCTAATTTTCACGGCTCATCATAAAATATTAACATACCGTAGAAAAAGATACAATCCTGTGAAATTAGAATTAAAATCGGCTTGGAAATACATTAGATATAAGCATTTTAAGTTGTTAATTTGGAAGCGATTAGACAGAGAGATCCGACATCAACCGTGACGTCATTCTTTAGTACGGCCATATAAACTCCATGTAAATTGCCGTTTTGCTAGAAAGAGATGGAGAAAAGTCTTTAACACCTTATATCTTGGTTGTTTTTTTAGTTATTCGAAAACCGTTTTTTTCTTTCAGTTTATTATATGAATGAGCTTCTATTAAAGCAAAAAAATTTTTTTTGTCATCTAGCCTATTGGGCCTCTATTCGGTATGGACGTACGCTGCGACCTAAACCCAAAGGATAACATCGAAAGCCTTCTAAAAACAGCTTCACGAAAACTCGGTGTTTTGAACAAGGTACGGCGATTCTTTACAGCTGATCAACTGTGCTTGCTATATAAAACACAAGTACGGTCCTGTGTAGAATATTGTTCGCACCTCTGGGATGGCTCCGCCAAGTACTTACTCGATGCTTTGGATAGGTTGCAGCGGCGCGCAACACGCATCATTGGCGTTGTAGAGGTGACTAACAACCTTGAACCTCTGCAGCTGCGTCGCGATATAGCGTCACTTAGCGCGCTCTATCGTCTATACCACGGTGAGTGCTCTGAAGAGCTTTTTTCACTAATCCCACCTTCTCCTTTCCATTTAAGAACAACACGTGCTGGCCTGCGTTGTCACCGTCTAACTGTGACTACTATTCAAACGCGTACCAAGAAATTCGGTAACTCATTTCTATGTCGCACGATTAAGAAATGGAACTCTCTGCCAGCGCATGTGTTTCCTCCTTCCTATAATCCCGGGTCCTTTAAAAGAGCGTGAAGAAGCACCTTGCAGGTCGGCAAGGTGAGGGTGGCTAGTGCGGCGTTTAACCTCTCTCCCGCACTAGCTATCTTCGCATTTGGACTCTACTTCCACTTACCACCAGGTGGAATGGAGTCATTTGCTTGACCTTGTATAAAAAAAAAGTAACAAAAAATTTGAATCACAAATACTTAAATGTTGATCTCTAACGCAACACTAATATGATAGTTATCTCGTTAGCACTTCTGCCAATTAATACTCGCGTACTACCTAGTATCACGAAATAATGGTCCGTAATTCTTCGCGGAGACAAGAACAATGGCTTGTTTCTTGGCAACCCATTATTAGCTCCGTTTGTAAACAATGACTTTTGTTAATAACACTCCCGAATGTGTAATGTACATAGAACTAATTATTTCGCATTTCGAAACACTGCGATTCAATCTGGATAAAACGAACAAAGTTATAAAACGAAAATATTTAATAAAGAAAACAGAGAGAAACAATAGCGAACTGCTTTCTCAAAGGCGAGACAGTTTTTTTCTCGGATTTCTCGGTTAAAGAGTCCAAATTAGTGAAACCACAAAGGAAAGAAGGCAGGTAGGTAAACAAACAATCCTATGCCGCGCGAATTAAAAAAAAACGACCAAACTGATTAAAGATTGCAACGCTCATTTGCCGCTCCGATAAATGCAATTACTCGTCGGAAAACTGCGCCAAGTCGGCCACGCAGTATCTCACCTTCGTTTATTTGTCTTGTGCGAAAGTAATTTGGGGAATTATCTTTGTAAATCCTCTTTATATAGCTCGTATTATAGTCCAAACTGATATTTGGTCATCGTGGCGCTCTGTTCCCAGTAGTTACATTCTGAGTTACATTGATGTAACTAGATGGACAGTTTTAGTCCTAGTAGTTACATTATTTGGGTTTGTTAAGCTGTACCGTGGCCAATCTTCACAGACTTGCTGTGCGGGAATTGTTATAGTACGAGTATATTGTGCACAAGTTTTCGCGCAAACGACATGACGGAAACGTGGTCACATCTTAGGTCACCCATCATAGGCCTGACCACGACTAACGTTGCTTAATTTTAGCAATCACTGACGATTCAATTAATGCACTTTTCGATCGCGTTTCATCCCGCGAAAGAGTAAAGTGAAAGTAATGATTTAGTACGTTTTCTTACACACTAAAGAAAGTCAATATCAAGACTTACACTGCAGCTGGAAAATCGTTAGTGGATTTCCTATTGGAAAAATGGGTAGACTGGTAATTTACGGCATTTACTAATTTGTCTCCTTTCTCCTCGGGAAACATATCAAAATTAAAATGATTGATCTGATTCCAAATTCGTATAAAACTTAACTGTAATAGCCGTGAGCATTACCTCTGCTATTGTCAAATTTCTAAAAGTAACACAGATTGTGTATTGTTTCATTAGGTATTAAAACGTTTTTAATATACGATGTTTAATAACTATAAATGAATTTTGTCAATAGTTTAAGGTCCGTGCTAGATAGATCTGTACCTTCACGTTCTACGTTTTGCCTTAATTCAGCGGTATTGTAATGCCAAAGTAACACCTCCATTAGAAACTGTATTCAAGGGGCCTTTATCTCTGTAATGGGCAAGCGGCGGAGCAATATCGTTACTATCTGAAGCGAAACAATGGAAACACGTAGACACCCCTCTCAGTTTAATGAACACGAGAAAACCCCGTTACAGTGTGCCTACTAGTTCGCTTTATCATTTGCGAGATGTTGTAAAGCCGTTTAGATTACTTCCTCTGCCTCAGCATTGGCGAGGGGCTTTGTATGAAATGTTAATTTGTATACATGTTAATGTGAAGGTAGAAATAAGGATCGTTGTCAACGAACAGCATTGTAATAAGGATCGTTGTCAACGAACAGCATTGTAATCCTTAGTATTTTGTGTTAAGGCTGATGGTGAAAACACAAATTCACAAGCTCTATAATTAATTTGATATATTATTACACGTATTGAGTTTGACACGATATTCAAGGAGGCATTCCAAGTTTCAACTTGGACAGACTTTGACATATTATAACGGCATTGTTCTAGATTAGTGTCAAATTTTCGTTGTGAAGTTCATTAATTGTTCAATGTGAACTCAAGATATGGATTTTGATGTACCTACTAACTAAGCAATTTAGGTGTATAGGTTTTCGAATCATTACTCAAACTCCCCTTGCTAACTAATGAAGCCATATGATAGATTTTTGCAGTTTCTTTGCATTAAGATAATACTCGTCTCCTTTCAGTAAATTTTTCTATCTGCGGTATTTGAGGTACTTTCCCTCCATGTGGCACCGCTTTACATATTATAGATTAAGTGTTGTTTTAAACAGTAATTTTATCGCGTTATCGTTCAAGTGTATCGTTCTCGTAACCTTATCATTTATCGTGTTTGATGTGAGATTAAGTTGTCCAAGCTTTAGTGTATACATGCCTGGCCTGGTACCATTACACCATTTTCATTTCTGTTTAGTATTGTTGATTGGAGGGATCTGCGCAAAAAGGATCTGATAAGTTTCAATACTTTTTAACTTGGCTTAGTCGTCGCTCTTTTATGGACGCCCACTGTTGGACATATGCCCCCGCCAATGATCTCTAAACCGATTGATCCTTCACTAGATCGTCTGTCCAAGTTGTCTTTTTTTAACGAGGTGGAATGCTATTGCTCTCCGTACCTGCCGATGAATAGTCGACAAGCGTGTGTGGGACTCTCCCCGCGGGACATACCCACTAAACCAACGTCGATTTCCATCTTGTTCATAGGTCAGACAGAGCTTTCCGGGGTCTGGGCAACCCCAATTCTCTGGACCGCCCCGGAACAGCCCGCCCAGCTACGGGCCGGGTCTTAACGCCAATGGGGTATGACCCTGAACATTGAGGTAATACCCAGACGGGGGAGCTATGTTCGCATCAGGAGCCACCCTAGCGCGCAGGCCACACCTAGGGCGGCTGTCCAAGTTGCCTACTACTACGCCTTCCGGTACGTGGCCGCTACTTAACCTGTGTGCCCCAACGGCTTTCAGTCCTGTCAACGATTTGCACTTAAAATCTTTTGGCCATGTCGGCGAATTTAGTTCTTCTGCGTATTTCATCATTTCTGATTAGATCACGTAGAGAAACTCCGAGCATAGCTTATATCCAAAGTTCAATGAACATGCCTTTGGGTGATCTTGAGTCTTATAAGGCCCATTGTGAATTCTGAATGATGTTATCATATTTTTGCTGTAAGATATAGGGTGTAAGCCGTATGGTTGTCTTAATTAAGTCAGCAAAAAGAGGATTCATTTGCTACTTACTACTAAGCCGTTGTTTTTTGATATTAATTTTTTAACTGTGGTAATGTAAAAAAATTTGTGAACCAAATCCATGGCATAGAGAGGTGGACTGTTTTTGTTTTTTTGTCCGTCTGGCAGATTAATAAAAAATCTTTTACACGCGTATTTTTCATTTGTTACGTAATCAACAACTTGCGACAATACATTGATTTGAATTATCATATAAAATATAACGTCATGCGTTGGTAAATTTTTTACTAGCTTGCGACGTAGCGAACACCCATTCCTTAATTTTATCTCAGTAGTTTTTTGTTATTTCGACAAAGAAAAAAATACGTGTCTGATATTTTTTAAACTAACGGACTTATTAAATTTCGATTCTGCATACTCAGTCCGCACCCCGGTTAGACTTAAGTGGCAGCCTCATTTCAGAGAGCCGTCCGGTTAACATTCTGTTAGAAATGAAAAAACCGGCGCGTAATATTTTGAATCGTTTAAACATTACTCGTTTATTATAAGCATGCTTACAAAAGCGTGTTTCGTTTAAATGCTTATTGTTTAATTGCGTACGTAATAGTTTCACGATAACGTTTCAGTACAAAGCATGCAACGTTCTATTGCCAATGACAAACTAAACGCACTATAAGGATAATTTGATATTTAAACAATAACATGTTATTAGTTTCAATCAAACGAATTTCGAACGAAAAAAGTATTAATTAAAAATTTTATATCAATCAAATTAAATGGGTTCCTTAAAATATTTCCTAATTTTTTTATATATTAATCATGTGCGTAAAAGGCTTATGGACAATTTCACTAACCTTGTCTTAGCTAAAACCATCCTAAGAAGCATGCTGTCACTTTTTGTCTTTAATGAAAAGAATGTCACAGCATGCCACTTAAGATCGTCCTTTTTTTATAGAGGGAAGATACAGTTTTTACGGTATTCAACAAGGGACTTGAGCTGACTAGGCCACCCCAAGGATATGCCGGACTCAGGTAGAAGACCCAATACCGGCTAAAAACCCTCTAGATACTTCTACCTCCGTAGAGACACAATCGGGATCGGCGTTAGCCATTCCCCGATAAGCTAAGACAAGGTTAGTTCAATTGGCCATTAATGTCTTGAAAATAGGAAGCCTGCTTATGTACTTTTGTTGAAAAGCAAACTTATACTTCTATATTCTGTATATTGTGTTGGTATACATATTTAAAAAAATCGTGATATGCAACATAAGTAAGACGGATTGAAAAGCAACCATAACAATACCACTTTATTTAGTTTGCGGTCGTGAGGCGTTGCATTTGCTGCTCACTGTGAACATAAACCGCATCGGACCAATTTACTTCCCATCACAAACCAATCATCCGAGCCGCCATTGCGGTATTGCACGCACGACGAAATTTTTCGTTTAAATTCGGAACGTTGATGGGTCATATCGAAAGTAATTTGAAGGCGTCTATTGAAATACATGACTGTATCGATTGATCTATCGAAAGTCGCGACACTACATTTTAAATAGTTTGATACTAGATATAAATACTTAGATAATTTTTCTCAACCATGCTACCATATACGACCATATGTTATACATGTATGGGATAAATTGTAATTGCAGTACTGGGTCAGACGGCGGCCAGCAATTATTTGTCTGGCGTGTTCGAGCGGCCGGCAGTGTAATTTGAAAATGGAACAGCTTATTTAAGGATCTACATGATGACTGAAGAGGCTGAAGAGGACGACAAAAGAATTAATGCTCCGTCACATTACTTAAATAGAAAAGTAAAAAAAGAAATCGATATTTGCGCGCGACTTTACTATTATTTTGTTGTACTAAATGAGTTCGTCGAGTAATGAAGATATTTTACCACCATCCGAGATTCAAGAAGCTGCAAAAGCAATTGGTGAAAACAACCGTTGTCACCGAAATTGAGGGAGATATACTTAAAAACGTATACTTAAGTTGTATTTTTAAATAAACATTAATTGTATTTAACGTCATTAATGTTAGTAGGTCCTTAGAAAATAAATAAACTACATTATCTTTTTAAAAGCAAATAACATTGTATTAGTTGATCGCATTGTTTGTATTTGCTTTCTTTTAATTGCTTGCACTATTGTAAGTTGTTATATTTCACTCAAAATATTTCTCTCTTCCACCTGTCTATAAAAGAAATGTTCGGCAGTGGTACAATTAATTTCATGTCAAATCATTGTTTGATCATTAATTCTAGTATAGCGAACATTTTCCCACAAAACGCCCTCCGATCCAAACAACTTATAGACAGATATATATCTGCTATTGATACGACGTAAATAATTTTCGTTTTAACGAAAACATTACTTTCAACCTTAGCACAATGAAAATAGGAATATAGCCTACTTTAGTTATTAATGAAAATACATACTCGAGATGTGAATAGATTTTCGTTGAGACTCAAGAGCGTATTGGGAACAATAAATGGAACACGCAATAAACATGAACCCAATATCAAGAAAATGTAAGTAGGACATTGGACAAGAGAAATATATGAACTCTTTTCATTGAATGTGGATGTCAGTTCATCGACCTAGGTTTTTGATACATTATATTTTGTGTGTTATAAAGGAAATGAGCCAGTAGGCTAATAGCTTTCTTGATCATTTTTATTTATGTTGTAGGGTGTGACTTCTTCGAAAAAAAAGTTAAGGTTTAAGAATTTCTGTATTATGACAGGACCCTTGCAACCTTAATCTTTATACAAGTGATTCAAATGCCATTCAAGTCGGTATAGGCTCCACAAGTGCGTGTGCAACTCTGCAAGTGCTTTTAAAGCACGTTCCTATACTACTTATTTTATCTTATTTTTAAAAGTTTTGACGTAGTTGAAGTTAAGATTGCCCGTGGCATGAAAAATAAAAATAAAGATTCTAATTATCGTCAAAAAAATTTGACAGACCAGCGAATCAGTTTAGGTTGTCAAGAATATTGTGGTATGAATTCTCATACAAAATTGAAAGAAACATGTCAATCGCAAGATTCAACTCTCGACTGAATCGCTGCCAATGTTGTGCCCAATCTGAATCGCAAAGATGACAAATTAACGATTCTATTCAATTAAGGTCCTAAACTGAATCGCAATAAAGGATGGTGGTAAGGCTCCTGCTCAAAGGAAGCCACGCAAAGTCGATACAAAGTACACGCGAACAAAAACTAAAGCGAGGAATAATTTGATTAATTACGTTTTTCTGACGATTTCATACTATAACGTTCCGTTTCTACAACGAATGATATTAGTTTAGGCGCCGATTTACATAACAAATTGTTGGATGCAAATAAAGTAATGTGTTTGTATCTTTGTTAATATGGAGAATCCTATATACAGTATAAAGGTAACGATTATTTATAATTATGGTAATAATGTACCGTGCCGATTAAAATTCAAAGTGTATTACATGTTACCCCACATATTCTGATTATCTGCAAAGCACGTTTGATATTTTTTTTATTTAATATACTTACTGCGCACTGTTTCTTAACATGGTACTTCACTTTACAAACGTTTTTTGGTAATTTTTGTCGAATATACCTGACATTTACATGCATATGCTATATCAGATAATCATTGTTTTATAGGTTTGTTTTGGTTATTAGATATTTTTTTGATCTCATGATTAGTCTTAAATCCTAGAATTAACATTTATTTAGATTGATTTATCAGTGATTAATCATTTATTTATTATTTATGTACACACAGAATATGACAAAACAACATAACATAAGGAAACATAAGTACAAAGGTGCTGCTTATTTCTTAAGAAATTTCTGCCAGTAGCCCTGCGACAGGTGAATTAAGTAAATTAAATTTAAATAGAACATCTAAGTTAGTAGCTGCTTAAATATAAATTCATCGTTTTCAGTAATTTAGGATATCGATATGCGTTTGGTATGCGTCTACTGAATATTACTGCAGTCTGGAATGCGTCTACTGCACTTTTGCTCAGTCTTTTTCAGTCGCAAAAACTGTTTAAGTTTCACCAAAGCTCATAGAAGAATTTCATGCAGCGATGTTGACGTCACATGAATGAGATCAAAGTAAAAATGACTGAATGTGTCCGCGGTACTTGCTTCGAGTTTCTATCAACGGTTCAGCTAATGCTTCCGGCGGCTTCCAATTTTAAACTTTTGATGGTGTTTACTGTGTCGATTTATGGGTCAGCCGATATTCCGGGCGTCCGTCCGCGTTGTTTTAAACGGGCCGTCGCAGGCGACACCTGGAAGGAGTTTCCTTTAATCACCAAAGTTCCACCGTTTACAATAACCGAAGTTTTGCTGGGTCTTTTTGATAAAAGACAGATTGGGCCAACGTTCACCGAAATTTGTTGCGAGTATGCAGATTAAGATCGTCAGAATTTGAACAATAATTTATGGCAACTTTCTCTGATGTTTCTATGGCTACGGGAAAAGTTGACTCTTTCGTTGTGGCGTCAAGTCAGCGTAGTTAATGCATAAAAACACAAGTAATTGATCCGTAACCAAACCTCGAAATGTACCTAAGAGATGCTTACGTACCAGATCGTGAATCGAAATTAAATTTGTTTTCGTGACGGCCGCTTTTGGCAAAAAGCAAAGCCGAAGTGTTAGAATGGTCTGCCACGAACGATTTGTGCACGTTTGTACTACTGTTATTGTACAAGGTAACAATAATGGTATCCCACGCTTTAGGTTCAACGATCTGCTCTCCGTCACGGTGGCTTGCTTCGTTGCTGTCAGTAGGTACTGTCAGTTATTCTCACCCTTTAAGGAGCAGACTCGAATGGAGAGTTAATATCGCAGAACAGTTCATACATTTGTATGCAATGTATCCACAGCTTCTATATCATTTGATTATTTCAACGCCGCTTGGTTTTTAGCCGAATGAAGCAAATTGAATAAATTATAGACTTCGGTGGCTCAACTTGTGGCTATCGAATGCTCATCCATAAATTTGTCAATCGATTCTCACAATAGAATGGTATTGTTCAAATTAAATCAAGTGTATTGATTTG
This sequence comes from Schoenobius gigantellus, assembly GCA_963935595.1. Lineage (NCBI taxonomy): Eukaryota > Metazoa > Arthropoda > Insecta > Lepidoptera > Crambidae > Schoenobius > Schoenobius gigantellus. The sequence goes on from OZ012558.1 coordinate 14,662,692, forward strand.
AATAAGTAGCTAAATATTTTTCGGAATTAACTTGGTTTCACATATTTATTGCCCCAAGTAAACCTCATTCTGATACTATGTATATATGGATGTAGGTATAATGAAATTAGTTTATTTATAAGCTGCAAGTAAACGCAGAAACAATTTAAAGCGCTATCTCAGGTCTGAACGCTCACTGTGTGATAAATACGAGTATGTGCTCAATTACTATATGATTATATTCTGACAAAATCGTATATTAACGATTTTGTCAGACTATAATCATATAGTATAGTATAGTAGAAGACTACGACTACGTGGAATTTATAAAACTATTTCTTGTTTCAAATTTTATTAAGGATATTAAAAAGAAGTTTAAATGTTGCTTAATGTGTAAGTTCAAGTGATAATATGATATTAATGATAAAGGATAATATAGATTCATGTTTTCAATTCTTTAGTTTTTATTTTATGTTCTTATTATAGAAGCGTGTTGCGTCCTACAATTATTTAAATTATATGTAGGGTGTAGTGCAACACACTACGCTCGACTATTATATAACTCGATTGCAATTAAAAATGAAATCTTTACACGACTCTTCACAATTAACTTCAAAAAAATATATGTCAGCAGGTACTCGTATATATATGTACAGGATCTATTTTAATGCACCTGCAACCTCGCAGGATTAGGTAGCTAACATCATAAACAACAACGTTTTTCCTACTACTTTTAATAATTCGTTAGATTTTACTCTCATACAAATAAAAATATTAATTTGTTATACTTCTAGAATGTTTGTAACTTTACGCGCATCACCAGAATTACTAGAAAATCAAACGAACTTACCTGTAAGTGACGTTCGATGATTATTAAACGAAGTGATTCGCCCGAGAGATTACACCATTAATAGTTTTATTTACTTGTAGTAGCACGCGTATGTGCTGCCATCTTACACGATTTTAGAGTAACATTTCACTTAAAAAAAAAAAGTGAAAATGTTAACTCTCAAATGAAGGTACTTTCATACACGTTTCAGTACCATCTAGGCCTATCGTAACTGCTGTTTCGTGATGCTCAGGGATGACCGAGCCTGGAGGTCTCGGTTTGGGAGGGAGGGGGTGTAATCTCTCGGGCGAATCACTTCGTTTAATAATCATCGAACGTCACTTACAGGTAAGTTCGTTTGATTTTCTATTAAACTTCAGTGATTCGCCCTTCGAGATTACACCATTAATAGTTTTATTTACTTGTAGATGTTTAGAGATTATCACGAAACAGCACAAATGGAAATATTACAAAAGTAGTTTATAAATATAAGCAAAGAAACGATATAATTAGTGTACAATCATTATTTATTCTTAATTATGATGTTAAGTATATCTAATAATCTAAATTAAGTTAATCATCAGAGTGATCTAAGCAATCCTGTAACAAAGAGCGAGCGAACTCATCGGATCTATCAGCATCAAGTTCTCTATTATAGAACCGTGCGAAAGACTTAGAGGTGCCAGTCCAGCCTGCTGTCCTCTTTATAATGTCAATATTCACGCCGAGCCTGTTGGCCGCGGAAGTCGAAGCATGCCGTGTACTGTGTGCGTTAATTATGAATTTCTCATTAGCTGTTCTCCTTATATTAGAGAGTCTGATAAGGGAGAGGGTTTGCACGCGGTGTGCAGTGACAAGAGCCAGTAAGGTCACTAATTTCTTAGACAAAACATTAAAAGAAAGGGTCTCATTTGGATAGTAATTGCTAAGAAAATCCAACACTATTGTAGGATTCCATGTATAATTATAACGTGGAGTGGGAGGTCTTAATTTATATAGCCCCTTCATAAATCGTCTTATCTGTGGGTTATTCATAATATCGGCTCCAAGTATAAGTGATAATGCTGCTTTTGCGCAATTAATGCTACCATATTTTTGACTTTGTTGATACAATGTAAATAAAAATGAAATTATGTCTGGTACAGAATTACAAAAAATATTCAGATTTTTTCTTCTACAATAAGAGTGCCAATATTTCTGGCTAGTGTTATACTGCTTTAAAGTATTTTTTGTCAAAGAAGCTAGCATTACATCCACAGCATCAAGAGGAGTGCCCTGCTTTAAGAACGCCTCCCTGACAACACTCCGGCAACCAGGGTAATCAACAATTTTTGGAAAAGGGGGTACCAGGGCTGAGTGGGCCATAAAGGGACCACGACTATCCCTGTCGCTTTATCTGTTTGGATTTTTTGCAATACTTTTAAGATAAGACAAAATGGGGGAAATGCGTAGAAATAGTACGCAAGCCAGGATATTGTAAATGCATCCACCTTGTACGCTTCAGGGTCACGATGCCAAGAGACAAATTTAATACATTTGTTATTCAAGCGGCTCGCAAATAAGTCTATCTGCGGTCGGGTAAATTCTTGACAAATTCGATCGAATGCGTAATCCGCGAGTTCCCACTCGACATCGGCATGTATGCGACGAGATTCCGCATCAGCCCTGAAATTATCGGCTGAGCTTACATAAGAAGCAAAGATAAATATGTTTCTTTTTTCGCACCACTGCCATATGTGCCGAGTCAAACTATTCAAGTGGGGAAACTGAACACCACCCATTCTATTTATATATGCAATTGCCGTGGTGTTATCAATTCTTAATAAAATCTCGCAATTCCGTTGATTTTTCGCAAACGTTTTTAAACCGAAGAAAGCGGCTGTCAATTCAAGGTAATTAATATGTTCGGCTTGTTCTTGGCTAGACCACTGCCCATTTGCTGTTACCGGAACAATAAACACCCCAGCCCGATCGCGAAGCATCCGAGTATATTTCAAGCTGAAAGTTACCTGACCGTAAAGGGTTACCTGGTACTTCTATATTACGAATCCACCAGTTAAAATCTGAATTTAATGAATCGGGTAATTGTATGTATTGATTGTAATCGTCTTTTTGTTCTAAACAAAGAAATTTAAATCTCTCAAAGTTTTTTGTATATAACCAACTGTAAGGTATTGCTGGGCAAACTGAGATTAACAAGCCAATCAAATGTGCAAAATTTCGAAGCTTACACCGTTTTATGGAAGAAAAATATAGAAGTTCCTCTTTAATTTTTTGTCTTTTATTTTGCGGAATACTGAGTAGAAGATCGGCAGAATTAAAAACAAACCCTAGGTACTCAGCTGATTGACTCGGGGTAGATACCGATTTTTCATAGTTTATCGTGAAACCGAGAGAAATGAGTAAGTCTTGAGTCACATTGAAATTATGTTTACATTGTGAGTATGAGTTTGCGAGTAATAAGATATCATCTAAATAGATTACTGATAATAAGCCTTGACTGCGTAAGGATTGCATGACAGGCCGCATCAACTTAGTAAACACATAAGGAGATAGGTTTAGCCCGAAAGGTAGTACCTGAAATTCATATAGTTTTTCTAACCACAAGAAACGTAAAAGTTTTCTATAATCCTTATGTATACTTATAGAAAAATACGCATCCTTTAGATGTATAGAACACATGTATGTGTTTTTTGTTATGAGTCGCATTGCAGTCCTATAATCCTCAAGCTTGAAATGTGAAGTAGGTATAAACTTATTCAGAGCCTTGAGATTTAAAATAAATCTATTTTTACCATTACTCTTTTTTACAAGAAATATACTTGACAGAAATTGACCTTCGCAAGGCTCACACTCTCTTATAGCACCGAGTTCAAGAAGGGAAAGTATCTCTTTAGACATTTCTCGTAGATGTGACTCTGACTCTGGATTATTCATTGGAATATTACGTTGCGTGAGGTCACCCGAAGTAGGGATCCGTAAATAGGACACCCATGATAATATAACGGGGTCGTTGCAGATTTTTAACCAATTATTATAAAAAAAAAGGTAATCTACTAGCCTGTGGGGTGACGTCATCAACTTTAAGCGACGGGAGGTCCGCGGAGGATGACGCGGGGCTCGGCGGTCGCTCGGTCGTCGCGCCCGCGGCGGCGGCTGCCTGCGCCCACCAGCCGTCGAGCTCGGCCTCGCGGGGGGATGGCGTCGAGGCGGAGCTGGCGGGGGTGGCGGTGGGCCCCTCCAGTTTAAAGCTCGTGATGTTGTAGGCTCCGTTTTCCTATTCTTAGGCGGTGGTTTTGCTTTTTCAGAGACTGGTTTAGCAAGTTCGGCTCCTGTTCTCGAAATCGCTTTCATGGATTTTAGATTCTCTTGCAAATTGCTACCAAAAAGTAAATCATCTCTTTTTAGGTCTCTAATATTTTCTTTTACGTCCTTACTGAGGCAGGCTAAAAGGAAATTTCGTCTGACTTGAGTCTCAGAAAAATGATAGGAGCCTTCCTGTATCGCTGAGCGATTTCAGGGCATTGATTTTTATGTCAACCGACTCGGCGTTGGATGATAAAAAAGCTGACATCGTAGATACAACCCCCGTGATTGCAGTGGCAAGTAAATTTTGTTTATCAACAAGTATGTTATCTCTTTTAAAAACGTTCTCATTAACAGCTGCCTTGATTTCAGGGTTAATGATCGGAGCTTGGACAATCTTGAAATTCTCGGGTATGTTGTTATCTTTGACAATGGCTTTTTTATTCTCCTCCTGTAGCCCATTCACTAAGATATCTGACCATCTGCTGGCAATATCCTTTTGGATAGTTGGACCAAAAATCTCCTTAGCAATAGGTTCATCACCTAGAATACATAGGACACTGGGATCTAACTCAGTAGCAGGCGAAATATCTTCTTGCGTGATGTCATTACTCAGCGCAGGAACCGGTATCACCACGGAAGCCACGGCTGGTCTGGGTGATGAGACGGGGGACTGCCCAGACTTATCTTGGCCTGACTGTGTAGGTGGTATTGCACAGATTAACAAAATCATCATCGTTATCGACAGGGGGCGCTCCTGTAACCAAAAACAAGGGCCATTGTGCAAAAGAAAACAAAATCACGATGCAAGCCTCACGGACTGCACTCTAGATAGGTATCTATAAAATGCACTGACCAACATGTCATGACGTAGCCTCTCGGACTATGTTCTAGACAATAAATTGTGTGCAATACTATTTTTAAGATACATACAATGATCAACCTCCCGGATTAACCTAATGTATTATCACATTTATGACCGGCCGGTGACTATAATCATTGCATTACGTTATGTACTTGAGATATGTAAACTGACATAGCCTCTCGGACTATGTTCTAGATAATAATTGTGTGTAATACTATTTTAATATACAACATGTAAGTAAATAGACGTAGCCTCCCGGACTGTGTTCTATATTACTTGTGTGCAATACCATTTTAAAAAATGATCAATATCCCGTATTGAACTAATGTTCCATTGGTAATTTAATATCATTGGCCGGTATTAGCCTTACAGACTATACTCATTGCACCTATATTATGTACTTAGGTAATTAAAAACCGACCGTACCTTTACTTGTTGAAGTATGTTGGTCGTAATCATCATCATAGTAATAGTCACTTTCACTCTCGTCACTATAAGAATGTTCCGATGGTGATCTTGAACGATGACGATGGCGAGAACGTCGCCGGTCGTATCGATCGTCGTGTCGTTCACGGCGAATCTTAGCGCGTTTTTTCTTTAGTCTCCTTATCTTCTCCTCTATGTCGTCCTCCTCTGCTGCATAGTATTTACGCTTTCCCATTATCAATTATCACACACACAAAGCTAAAATTACTGGAAAATAATACTTTTAGAAGCAAAAAACCGATATTTAAACTTCACTAGCGTGTAGATGGCCGCCACACAAAACGTGTATGAAAGTACCTTCATTTGAGAGTTAACATTTTCACTTTTTTTTTTTTTAAGTGAAATGTTACTCTAAAATCGTGTAAGATGGCAGCACATACGCGTGCTACTACAAGTAAATAAAACTATTAATGGTGTAATCTCGAAGGGCGAATCACTGAAGTTTAATTGGGACAGCGACTTAGCGTAGCGTCGTCTTTCGTTGTCGCTTATAAATGAAACATAGACTTATCAATATCACGACAGTGCAATAAAAACTTGAAAATTGATTTTTGTTAAATTTATTGATTTATCTTAAAACTCGTAAAACAATCGTTGTAGTTAATGATGTTATCTATCTAATCCTGCGAGGTTGCAGGTGCATTAAAATAACCCTGAATATACACGGTTATTTTTTTATCACCCTGGAAAATTTTAGGGATGCTTCAGGACACATCCAATATTATATAAAAAATAAAAAAAATGAAATAAAAAAATTAAAATAAATATAAAAAAAAATAAAAAAATCTCTAAAAATGCTGCTCTCAACTAGTACAGCATTTTTTGTATTTTTTAAAAAATTAATATAAAATTAAGGAGGGGGGTTATTTTTTTTATTTATATTTAAATCATTCTAATACCATGTCGTGAAGCGTCCCTTAAATTTTCCAGGGTGATAAAAAAATAACCGTGTATATTTAAGATAAGTGCCGTAAGGTCTTCATAATGCATTTTAACTCCGCTTAAACGTCGAAATATTTCCAAAATGCTAACTCGTTTTTATTTGCAGGTGCAGGTGCGACCTGAAAACCGTCGGTCAGTGTCAGTGGGCGCCACAGGAGGCGTGTGCGAGAGGCACTCGTACGCCGAAGGCCGGGTGCCTGCTCCCCATGGCCCGCCACCGTCGCCAGGGGCAGTCGCCGCCCAGCGAAAAGTAGCCGCCGCATGTCAGGCCAGCCGCAAGCTATTGGAGGAGACCCTGGCTAAACCTGGTGAATATGTTATTTGTGTCTTTTTTATACAGTATGAATGAAATCAGCATATTCATCGGATTCTAAGCGTAGTTCTACCGTAGTCTGGATATTTATCTAGGCTACGATAGATCCAAAACCCCAGACCACTAGCACAAAAGTGCTGTCAGTATACTCTTTAATAAACTCACGATTAAGCACACAACATGATGTTATATATATAAGGCTGCGTTATTCTGTGAGGTAATAGTCTCCATTGCGGTTGCTCATGCAAGCAATAAGCGTTGTGACGTATCTCCTCCTATGTTTGTTATAATTTTTTCGATGAGGTGATGGCAAGCAGTAAGTTCAACCTCGCGAAAGGCGCGAAGGACTTTTCACCTAAATACTGCGGCGTTAATGCTGTTAAGTAGGTACCTTGAGACTCTAAAAACCCCATTCACTAAAAATGTATCACCCACATGGCATATATTTGATTGTGTCTGCACACAAAATATAAGAAAAAAGAGAACATTAGCTATGAAATTAGGATATTTATCAATAATAATAATATTATCAATATTAAACCAAGCTTTCCGAACTTTCATTACATCATAAAACTTCTCAAATTGGCTCTTTATGATATTACACAAATCAGCTAGTCCGTATTTTATACAACTCCACAAAGAATTTTGGATTGACGCCAGATTAAAGATTGAGTTTGACCGATTTTTTTGAGAGAATTGATGTTTCCTTGCAGAAAGTTTCAGAATATTATTAAAGAGATCACCTAGTAACAAAGATGTCTTGTTCGAATAATACTCGTATTCATGATTCCAACTTTATCTCGAGCATTAATCTTTTCTAGAGACATTGAAATACTTTATTGACAATAAAGAATTTGTACTATAAGTAAAGCTTTATTATTCATTATTTTTTAAGTAACTTTAACAATACTTTTTTAAATTTATAATAATATGAAATCGTTTGGACACGAATAAATGCACCGCCATTCTAATTCAGAACCATTTGCAATCTTTTGTATACCTGTTGTTCATTGTTAGCTACTGCTGGAGAAAGTAGTTTAAGCGTTGAGAACAGCAGGTGAAAGTCAATTTTGTCAAATTTAATTAGGTGTTACAGCACTATTAGTGTAACGATTAACTTATTTACTTGTGCACTCAAAGTGATTAGGCCCAATAAAGCGAGAAGAAGTAAAAGTAAACGGTGACATGGTTAAAGTTTTTGTTCGTAATGTGCTACATCATTTAAGCACATATAATAAAAAATGGATGTTGAATTAAACACTGTATAATTTAGAAATAAGGAAACTGACTTTTAAATCATTGTCTTAAATTACTACATACATATCTTTTGTTAACGTGTCTGAAGAAGGTATCATAATTCCACGAAGGATGACTCTCTCATCATAACTTAGCATCGCCATTCTGAATTTACTTTACGCGCAATACACGAAATAAAGACAAAGGCAAACATAAATGCTGTGGTTAACATTGACCATTTCAAAAGCCATTATTCAGTCTTTAATATATTTAAGTGCTTATTTTTTATAGACGGTCACAAAAAATACAGCGGCAGATTAACCTTTCAGTTGCATAATTTACGACAATTATGGATATTGTTCTCGGTTGAATGAAAATAATTGCCTATCATTATTTGTTATTGCGCAAATGTCGATCTATGTCACGGAACAATACGTCAATCCTTTCACCTAAGGGCTCAGTACTTTGGTTGGTTAGCACCCACGCGTGTCGTGATTGTATTATTATCAGATCGATACAGTAAAGCTATTGGAGGTATAAGACATTGGACTGTTCTCAATATTTTATTAGGACTATTTTCTTTTCTGTTCACTAATTGGAGTACAGGAAATCCCGATTAGTATTTTGTAATTATAGTTCGTTAATATAGTACACAGAGATTACTTAATTTTTATAAGAACTTCACAATTCACACCAATAACACAAATCTAACAAAAATAAAACAGTTACAAATACATGAAAAAGGAATCACAGTTTTATGAAATGTCGATATAATTAATGAAAAGGCCAAAGACAAGTAAATGCATTGACTCTCAATAGTTTTTAAGAAAGCGTGTGCTTTTTTTCAATATTTACTATGACTTATTTTAATATAAGTAATGTTATTAAATAGCTTGTAGTATTGGTTAGATATATTTCAAACACCAGCATAAAGCTGGCAAATGAAATATTCTCAGCCCAATTAGCTGATTAAGGCATTAACTAAATTAGGTGTAGATACTACACAGAAAGTTCATATCTTGGGAAATCAAGACTAGTTGAATGAGAAATTGTGGAATTATCCAGCTCAAACTGCTCTTTAGATTTCCAGACAGCAACTTTATTTTTCTACAGTAATTAAATCTTTTTAGATGCATGAAAAAAATTGCATTGTAGAAATCTAACTTTCACTTTGATTTCGCTTTTATTTTATGTCTTTACATAAAAGATTTATATTCTATTCGCAATGTAGGTAACATTTTTTAGTATTCCAACAATTCTATGAACAGGTAGCGGGATGTGTTCTTGATAGAATTGTTTTATTAAAACTATATTGTCGCCTTTGTTGAATAATAAGCCGGAGGAGACTCGAACACGGGCTCGGAAGTTCACGATCCTATTTGGAAATACAGTTATAGTTTATCCAACAATAGCCTCGCCGTATGATCCTGAAATACACATTCGACGCTTTACTTAGCGCGGCGTCTGGCCGAAGTTTGTTTTAGACATCCAAGTTCATATGACTGTTTGGATAATATTATATTTACGTTGATAATTCCAGTTGCTAGGAATGTAATCATAATCTTTTCCTCCGACGCCGATTGATTATTAAAAGTATATAATTATGGTGAAGAGAATTATAATGGAAAAATATGACATGATAAAGAATCAATTAATCTATTAAAGAAAATCTAAAAGTAAGCGCCATTTACAGAGATTTGAGAGAATTAGACTGGTTGTGTAGCCATTGTAGGAAGATCTAAAGAATATAGGTAGGAAGATCTAAGGAATATGAGCAAGGTCAAATGAAAGATGGATACGATGAAAGTGGTATACCTTTTGTCCATTGTTGTATATCCCATTTTCTACATTTATGTCAAAAGTAATATGATATGAACTGGTTGACGAACATATACTACATATAGTAGGAGGTAAGTATGTTAAACAAGGGACATTCATCCGCCCGCTTCCACAAAACCGTCTACCTACTGTTCAGCTTTGCATAATACTGAATGCTGTTGGGGCGCTTTATGAGACGGACATACGGACAATACTGTCCCGTAGGACGTAACTAGGGTAACAATGGCTTCCGGAGCTTGTGGGACATTTGTGATTAATTCGTTTCTTAAGATGAGAGCAAGCTACCGTATTCAGCTAAGAACTGTTGTTGCTTAATGCGAAGTTGCAGGTTACTGATTTGTATTTCATATGTACTTTAAGGTTCATTTACCTAACAGCCGATACAAAAATTTACGTCTTTTGTATGACGTATGATTATTGAGATATTAAGACTGCACAACTTTATTTTTAAACGGTTTTATTTAGCTTGCCCTGTTTGTTTGGGTCAAATCTTGCAAGCTAAATTTGACCCACTTGCCAGTCTCCGATTGAGCTGAAATTGGGTATTCACCTTTAGTTCCGATAACAATGCAATTATGTAAAAAATATTTATTATACTTGTTCATATCTGGACCTTTATTAATCAATTTGTTAGATGCGTTTCTACCTCAGAGGGAAGAATTTTCCATTTTAGAGTCCCGCATTAAAAACAAATGTGTGGTAACAACAAGCCATATTGAAAAGCTTTGAAAAAAGTTACAAAAGCAAGCTGAGACGAGAATACTCCTTGCTCGAAATTAGATGCTACGCGTGATTACTATAGGAGAGCTATTTCTGCTTAGCCTCTAATTAGCAAGTTAATGAAACAAAGAAAGCAAGGTAATAGAAGTAAATTTTTAGAAAAAGAGAAAACGGAAATATGTTTTGTTGAAACAGCAATGAATATCAGTCGATGTTCATGACAATTTCGATAAAACAATATTGTAAACTAAAAACATATTATATTCCATTCCCTTGATCTCAGCTTGTATAACTTGACACAACTTGTTATAGGTACATAATTTTCAACTCTGACAGGCAGGGTTCGAGCCAAACACACAATTGGATATTTTTAACGAAATAAATTTACAACGAAATTGAAGTAATTTATTTAACATTTATAAAGAGAATGTAAGATCAGAAATATATAGCATACAAAGAATTTCGATTTAAGATCATGCTAACACGCCGTGAAGGATGTCTTCCACGTGCTGGTGAGATTGATTTGGTTCCCGTCTAGTGTTCATTGTAGAACCCTTTCACCCCTTACAGATGACAGTAATGGACAAGAAAAATTTAAAGCCTCCACTAATTGAATCGAGCGAAAAAGAGAATTCTAGATGAGAAACAGGCGGTTAATCGTCGATTATATTTTGGGTTAAATAAAATGCAAATTTGAAGGAAATTAAAAACTTACCTCGTGTAATTTTTTCAATTTGCCACACAGTTGTTAAGGACATTGTGCAACCTTGTGTAAATTGTCTTGTCTAGAAGGCCGACTGGTTCGTCTATTCTGCGTACGTATGTTGATAGCTCAAAATAATAATGTTCGTGACTTCCTAAAGCGCTTGTATTTTGGGTATAAAAAGCGAATATTTCATCATCGTTAGTCATGTCACCACGAAAGTTATGTAATGAGGTTCCATTGTTGCGTTCCTTCACGTCCGAAATGTCTTTATCGTGGTGAATTATACGCGTTTATGTCACGTTATTAATTGAAAAAGTTAACTGAAAAATTTGTTGTTGATGTGTCTAATGATCGATCTTCCTTTAGACATTTCTTATTCATTTCATTCTTATTATCTCTAGATTCAACACATTGTAAAGATTGTGGTTAAAATCTAAATCTTTTCTCGATTCTAATAATTGTGTTCATGCGTATGATCAAGGTCTGCAAGGAATGATGTCAGTCAATTAATTCTAGCAGTGTAGGGGACTTTGCTCCTTCATCTCGTAAAAAAGACCCTGCGGGCCTAAGGGCGGGCCTCAAAAGCGGCAAGAGGATCTTACTACCCCCCCCCCCCCCCCCCCGCCTTTTAGCCCAGATCGAACAACATCTGACTGAAAGACATAGCCCTGACCTGGTCACCCGTCTGGGGGTCACAGACGAATATAATCCTGGTAACCCTTGGCACTCGGTGAATTGGCCTTAGATTATCCCGCCTTAAATAAAAAAGACCAAGTTTAAAAGATGATACCTACTCCAATAAATCATTCGTCACGCAAACATTTAAAAATGACTCGTCTCCTACAGGTACCCCGCCCACTATAGTCCTGCCACCAAGTGGCGGCTATTGGGTGGACGGAGTAGACGATGCTCCCGAGGGCGAGGAAGCAGAGCCGCGGCCGCAGCAGCCCGGCACCCCGCGGCAGGCGTCCAGGCGGAACAACATTGACACCGACGATACCGCCAAGTATTACAGGCGCTTCTTTCTCGGAAAGGTAAGATATTTATAAATTGTATGAAGCAACATGTCTCATTCACAGCACAAACTCTTATTGAGAGACCTTTATTCTGCTGTGGGCTTAGTCGTTGAGATGATAACGATAAAATTAGTATCTCTGACAAAATTTATAATTGTTTTCAACCAAAAATTTGTATAATGCTAACTTTTTGTTTTGATTTAACTTAACTAGAAAGCTTTTGGTCCTCATGTCATATAATCAGAAGCGAAAAGGCCGAAAGTAAATATATCTATTAATTAGTAATTTTCAATTATTTACGTTATATGGTTATTTGATTAAAGGTAAATAATTATGTACCATTGAAATTGTATGTATTAACCGTACAAGGAGTTAGTTTAGGGATTTGGTAATTTGCGCACAATAATTAATTTACGTAGTGCCTACTACGCGTAACTATTTCATTTAAAATATTTAATATTGAATCGAAAAAAATAATAATTCAAGAGGTTAAAAAATATGATTATATTTCTAATCAGTTAAAATATGAATAGGTTCCTTTTGGATAATGAATTGGTTCCGTATTTGCGTTGCGGTTTCAAGTTACGAGTACTATAAAAAACTAATGTTTCAACGAACTTCAACCTAGTTTCTTAAACTTCACAAATTCTATCTCTCTGATCTGTGAATGTGATATTTTTTTGTCTGTTTAGTGATTTTTTTCTCTACAGAGAACATGTAAATTACATGTCTCAAATTACACGAATATTTCATATTGCCGAAATCAATTTACGACGACAAACATTATTAATTTTAACTTGTAATGTACAATAAAGAATTTATCTATCTATCTGTTATCCCAAAAGTGCTAGTGTTACGGGAATGACGAAACCCGGCCAATGCGGCCGCCTTGACATTTGCCCGCCATACTGTCTGCGGCCAAATAAAAATGGGTCTCGTTGCCAACGGGCTTGTGCCAAATATAATATGAATACAGTTAACTAGGTATAATGCTGTAGAGAAAGAGTTTGCTAAAATCAATATTAAGTCAAATTATCAAAGTTAAATCAGACGTTTCGCAATCCGAACAAGCTGCTAAAACTAATTCTAGATTCAAAATGGCCGCCGTTTCAAAATCACGGATTACATTTTTTCAACCATTTATGGTATGGGTGTAAAATGAAAGGGCTTATACAATAGAAAACGATAAAGTTAGTATATACCTTACTCTAAAAGCGCTTGTTCATGTTAATGAATCAAATTATTTTTTGGTTAAGATTTCATAGACAGGACTGATTTTATGAGTGGTTTCTTACGATTTAAATGCTCTTAGTCCCAATCCCTATGAAATTTAGAAATAAATGGGTACGATTAGGAAGTAAATAGGTACGCTACTCACTTGAAAGCTACACTATTTTATTTATTTCATTATATTTTATTTTACAAATTACAAAAATAACCAGTTGTTTTTTAATTGTCATATATCGTTATCAGGAATCGTCGGTCAAATCGGTTTTAATCACATTTATTCTCGTTCCCCTTGACATACGCACTTGTTCCCGTCACGGTTACACGGACATCCTTTTTTGTGCTTTGACCTTACAAAACCTGCACTGCATTTGCATATGCCCTCCCCATTTATCAAGCCAGTGAACGACTAGGAAAATTCATCTTTAAAGTTGCAAAACTATTTATATTGCTTATGAAAATCCCTTTTCCTAAAAATAGCTACACTATAAGGTCGTGAAAATTTAAAAATATGTGTTTGTAAAAGTATTGCTGTCGCGCTATGTCACCGAACGTGCACACCGAATGAGCTGAGCGCGATAGAGACAACTGCAGCTCGGACCGAACCTACACAAAATAGACGTTTCGTAATCCCCTGTTATCTTCTCTAAAACTAGAACGATTTAATTAATTTAAGAAATGATTTGGCTGTGTTTCTCTATATGTTTTGCTTTTCACATATAATCGCGTGAAATTTGTTTTCTGGATGTTTGAATACAGCAGAAAATCTGGTAATTATTATAGGTTTTCGAAGGTTTAAATCTCTGTTATAATTAACTTCATAAAAAAGAAAAACAAAGGAACAAGCTAATAGAATCCATAGAACAACTCCTATTGCCATTATCCAGGAAGGAAACAGGGGATAACGTTTGCATGGAAAAACGACCCCGTACGATCTCCTCATACCTAAATGGTAAATACGAATTAGACCGTGAACTATTTCTAAAGATATAATATGTTATAGCAGATAATGACGACAAATCGTTCATACAAACAAAAGAGTCTGGGAGTGTGCTCTGTATTGATTATGATCTATGAGTTGCGTTTCTAAAGGTTCTCACATAAGGTTGCCGTTACAAAGTACTTTCTCGATTTTAAACTTTATTAAACTCTTACTTGGTAGTATTTCTTTATGACAAGGGATTATCTAAACCATAAGTGCCATGGTCACTACAGCATAAATCCATGTATATTAGGTACCTAATAACTAAAATATTCCTTAATCACTATAAATGTTTAGCAGCAAAGTTCACAAAGGCTATTAATAGCCCATGTTTTATTACAAATGAAAACAGGCTATAAACTTATTAAATTACCTCTAATATTGTAGCCACTACTATTCTGTTAGTAGGTACAGTAGATCTAGATAAATAGTGGACATCGGAAAACATCAGAAACTGTCGTCTAATTTATTTAAAGACAATTGACTGAAAACTGGGAGCGTCGGTGGCGCTGTGGTTTCGGCACTTGCCTTCCAATCGGGGGGGTCGGGGTTCGAGACCCGCCATGTACCAATGTGTTTTTCGTTTCGAATTTCATATGTACATTTGTCTGACGCTCCTACGGTGAAGGAAAACATCGTGAGGCAACCTGCATACATCTGCGAAGAAATTCAATGATGTATGTGAAGTTGACCAATCCGCACTGGGCCAGCGTGGTTGACCTAAGGCCTAATCACCCTAACATAGGGTAGGCTCGAACCCCTCGGTGGGGACGTATATGAGCTGTGATGATGATGATGATGACTGAAAACTAGTTTGGCCCTAAAAATCATTTACAATCACAAGAGCAGCTCTATATCATTATACACGGTGTTTCATAATAACCAATAAATAATCAAAGCGTTATCTAAAACTAATCATTAAAATGTGTTTACACGTAATGTCATTCAACCCAAAATTTTTATGTAAATCATAGACATGATGATGATACTATGATTTACATGAAAATTTTGGATTGAATTAACCTACATAGAATATAATCATATGCATATACATACATGCATATTGCGAATGATTGTTGGGGAATCCATTACTAATATAAGCTGTGTTTAAATAATAATCCTATATGTAGTCCAAGTATCGGACCCTAAGCACACAGAGAGGCGAGTGTAAGTTTTTAGGATACAACATGCGACATAACACAGTATGAGATCGCCCTTACAAAGCCATCGGTACAGTTACAAACACGTGTGAAATTTCCCATACCCACGCCTACAGTACTTTTTACTTTTTTCGTGTCATCTCGAATCCCCATAATTGCCTCATGAAATGTGCCTTATTTACGACTCTATCAAGCTTACTATATCTTAAATGTTGCTTTATTATTTGTTAATGGTATCAGGCGTTATTTTCCAGAAGTCGCATTGTTAGTGAGTAGGTATACAGCAAAACTTTTGACAAAGATGTTACGAGGTACTAAATATGCAGCGCCCGCTCTCTATGCAAGTCTTAGATTATTTGTTGTTATCAAATCAAACGCTATTACGGAAAATTTAAAGTACTCGTAAATTGTTTTTAAAATTTTCATAGCTATATTAGGTATACGGAATACCTTCGAGTACTTCAATTTATTTGTTTATTTCTCCTTTGTTTCTATTTTTATCCTGTCTAGGTTGCCCGATTTGTAATTCGTATTTTTGCTATACAATTTTTTTGTCTCCCATTTTGTGACATAATTACGTACATCATTCTAAATACCGAAAGCATTGCAAGTTAGTTTTTGTCCACAAGTTAGAGCACCCTATCGCAATGGATTCTGGAACGCAGTGTTCAGTTTGCATAATGTCATACAAAGTTACCAGTGATGTGGGCACACTGCTCTCAGTCTGTGGAGTGTGCGAAATAGATCGGGGTTACGTTACATGCTGCTACTAGCTTAGCACTTAAATTTGAAGAGCTAATTGTTACGAAAGATGCATTAGACTATAGCCATGTTTTCACTGGGCGACATATCGCAGGGACTTATCACTCGACATATACTCACGTGGTACTCTACGACTTTGTCCGACAATGTCCCTTAAAATTCATCTTGTCCTCCCTTCCCAATTGTAATTCAGAAATTGAGATTCCGTAAGTTATGTAACACTCTTTTTTGTAAAAAAAAAACACTAGGAACACGAAGCATCACGCGTAGGTACTTACCTCTGCGAAGGGGTGAAAAAACTCAAAACAAAACCCTTCTCCAACCTTGACCAGCGTGGTGAAGTGGGCAAATTCTTCCTCGGTTTGTAAGTGAGTAATCATTATTTGCTATTAATGAAGAGTTATGCTTGCGATAGCAAATGAATTTTTCGCATGTGCTAAATCTGATGAAGCGCTATCAGTTTAGTTTACCGTCTATAATGTCCTCCTAACCGATATTCGATCACGGTTCTAAAACGTGTCATCATAACAAGACTAGAAATTAATTTAAAAAGTTTCTAACTATGGTTTTTCCACGAAGGTTCTTACGAAATTAATCGAGCTAACTTAGCCCATTTTATATTTAAATTTCAACGTACACAGCACACACCAATTAAAACGACGCAGCCGTGCTTGTTAAGGGTCCAACGCAACCATTATTTAAAAAAAAATCCCGCAAATGATAGTGGGAAAATGCTTCAAGTCCAGAACGCGGAACGGCTGGCTTCACGCCCAGTGAGCCAAGTTCTCACTCGGAGATCAAGACGATTGTGGGGCAATTTAAGCTTGTAGAAGGTGGAAATGAATAAAAAATAACATCGACAAGATATGTACTTCCACAGTACGAGACCAAAATTGTAGAGTATTTTTCAAACTCTAACAACTTTTAAGTAAAGCGCTTAATATGTTTTCTTTAAACTAATTTTTTAACACAACTTTTTTAAAAGTATTACTTTTTTAACAATTGTAGATGAATATCGTGCGGAACATCGGTCATCCCGCACTAGTGCGTAAAATTTTACATTTGAACCGTTTATATGGTCATGCCACAAATTTTAATAACCACAGATGACATAAAAATGTTTAACGGGTTAAATCCTCATTTTGTTTTAACTTATGTTTCCCTATGTGTATTTTTTTGCAATAAAGATTATATATAAATATTTTCTGATTCAGTTGTTTATTGTTAAAGTTATATGTATTTATTTAAAATAGCATAATCAATTGAAATACTATTATTGATTTTAGATGTTTTAATATGAATAATGAAAATGAACACGTGGATGTTAATCTGTGCCAAAATTGAGTCTTTTGACTGAACGAACGCTCATAACATTTAATATTAAAAGTCTTACACCCAGTTTCTGAAAGGCTGTTCAGCGATAAAATTAACTAACAAGCTGTCAATCTAATGCTAACTATGAATTGAGTTGCTGAAAGCTAAATCAACTTATCACTGTGTTAGTTGACACAGCTATCAAATTTGTTGCAAAATAATTTAAGGAAGGACCCATTTTGAGTTTCCAAAATACATATGAATAAAACAAAATATATGATTTCAGCAATGTGACCGTGTCTAAAAATATTTCTCACGAGAAATCAAATTTTTAGAGATAAGTAAATTTTTGCTAACCAACATTTCGGAAACTCAAATTGATTTGACATTGCTGTTAAGATGACATGGATGTTAGTTGAACAATATTTTGATCAGCCTTTCAGAAACTGGGGGTTAGGCTAGTAACAAAACATAACTTTGTTGAATGAATAACTGTTAAACTGAATTCCTGATTCTTGATTTAATCAGTAGAATTTATGTTGTAATGTACGGGTAGCACATGTTTATTTTGTAATTTATGTTGTAATGTACGGGTAGCACATGTTTATTTTGTAATTTATGTTGTAATGTACGGGTAGCACATGTTTATTTCTGTTTTGGAGACTATTTGTAGGTGTTACACTGCACTACAAAGTGTAAGCGTAAAAACATCTACATAGTTAGTAGTACATATTTACCTATAGTACGCTAGTAGTTTACCTACAGGCGCAGAACGCCTGTAGGTAAGCTTTCAGAACAGGGGAAACCATTGAAAATTCCCCTACCTTTTCTAGGGAAAATTTCCCTACCTATTTCAAGGATTCAATTCGCAACACTACTTGAGGTCAACCTATATGAGTATTCATGTAGTATACAATGACATACGTACTATCGCCTTATACGCATCTACTTTACATACTTCACGCGAATAATATTAAGCCTGTTCCACGCGCAATCTTAGGTTTTGAATCGTGTCTTACTTTGGTTTTGAGCTATCATCATCTTTATTTGCTTATCTTGAAGTATAATTATACAGTATACCTTTTATAGTTAATGATTTATTCCATCAAAATTACGAATAAAGTCCACTTGGTATTTAATTAGTCTTATAAGCTTCTACTCTTCTATATAAAATTTATTGAATCGCCGTTCGTTGAATCGTTTTTTTTTTGTCCACTTTAATATAGGTTGTTCACTTTAAAAATAAAAATTATAAGGAAAATCCTTAAAAAAAGCTAAAAAATGATATGAAGTTATTATGGTAATTTTGAATGGAAAATGACAACACTTTCCGCCATTGTTTATTTAAGAACTGCCATCTTTCAAGGAAATACAGTGTTCACCGGGTCAACTTGTTAAAAAATAGGGTTGCGTCTTTAATTATTTTTTCAAACAGTGATTTGAGGTTATTTGATGATATCTTCAAGATTATTTTATCACTGTCTTTTGTGATACGCTCGTATGTATATAACCTATTCCTTATAGAATAAACAATGACAGTCAGATTTGTACATATACCTATTGGTGTATTGTTGTCCTGTGTCTGATTTATCTTTTAATTTCATTGCAAAAAGTTATTAAAAATTATAATCCATTAGAATAAACATGTATAATATATTGGTTAATTCATGAATTATAAGTAAATTTTATTTCCTCGAGTAGCGCGTTAAGTCGTTAACGTTTTTAGCTTAAACGCTATTTCGTAACGAACTCGGTTAACGTAATAATGCAAATAGTTTTACAGTAAGAAGATTAAATCGCTTTTCCCACACTTAACTATCTACATTTGTATATCAACAGAACTACTGACATGTCTCATTGTGTTGTGTGAAATGAGATAAATTAGAAACAAAAACAGTATTTTCCTAAAAACATTAATAGTATAATTTCTTGGGTAATCTTTACTTGATGTTTGTTTAGCGGGCCATTTAACTTTATTACCATATCGTCTAAGTAGCAAAAGTCGTAATTTCTAACGACCTTTGCTCCATCATAATATTCTCATCAATAGAGAGAAGCCCACTGCTGGAAGGGCCTTTCTTACCTCCAAACTGATTAGTCCTGCACTATCAACATTCATCGGTTTTCAGAGATCCTCACCAATTCACTATATTTTCAGTGCACCTTGTGAACGAATATTACAAATGAAGTACGTTTGTACTTAAAAAACCGGCCAAGTGCGAGTCGGGCTCGCACCCATATATTTTTATTATATGATGTAACTAAAAATTTACGGTTTACGCAATTTTTTCTTTATCTGTGCTATAAGACGTTACTTCGTACCAAATTTCAAGATTCTGAGTTCACGGGAAGTACCCTGTAGGTTTTGATTCCCTTGCGAGTGTCGAAAATTTGCGGAAATTTTCGGCATAAACGGCTGTATCTTTTGATTGCTTTGGCTTATAAGTTTGATTTTTTCACAGCTTCAAGGGACAGTAGACCTGAGTATTTGATATAAATTTCGGCTTGATACCTCCACGCGTTCCCGAGGAAAAGGGTCTTGACAGACAGACAGACGGACGGACGGACAACAAAGTGATTCTATAAGGGTTCCGTTTTTTCTTTTCAAGGTAATAAACCCTAAAAAAACTGTCATAAAGCCAACATTAGACTATGAATTGCCAGTTGACAGATCACCTCAGAAGTACTGAAAGCAGAAGCGCTCTAATGAATATCGTTTGCATAAAATATTGGAGTCATTACCGTCGCGACCGGTGGGTCGTTTTCGCCACAGAGTTAGGCCAGACGGATGTGATGCTCGATCGCTAAGCTGATAGCAGTTTAGGGTTGACGCGTAAATATGTCGCCGAAAATCACAGGAGTGTTTACCGGTCGTACGAGGAAATTGTCATTAGTCTGTGTCATGCTGGGATCCAATTAAATTGATTAGTATTTCCCGGCTATTTTGGGTGTGATGATGAATTATGTAGGTATGTTTGTCACGATGCTCATATTACTTTGTGATGTACATGTTTTTGTAGAACTACTAGCTGTGCAATCATGACAACTACGTTTCGCCAGTAAAAATACTAATATCGCCATTAAAAAAGGGGGTCTGTGGGGGGTGAAAATTTACTGTTGTTAGTATTTTTTGACGCCAAAACTTTTTAAAAATGTCCAAAAAAATTTAGGAGATCACCTTTATCACCTAGAAGTCTGCTAGAAGTATAAAAAATAGCCTGCCACCTATTCTCAGACTTACCAAATATACACAAAAAAATTCATAAAATTCGGTCAACCCGTTTCGGAGGAGTTCGATGACAAACACTGTGACACGAGATTTTTTGTATATTAGAAGTTGGCAAACAAACAGGCTGCCCACCTGATGGTAAGTGGCTACAGTCGCCTTGGTACATGTGGTTCCTATAAGACTCTACTCAACTGTAGTTGCCAATTTGAGACTTTCTACGTTAAGGCGCTTAATGGTCCCAATGACCTTGCGTCGATCGTCCCGCAGTGATTACATAGGAGTGAGTGTGTGAGAGTGAGTGGAATATTTAAGCAAACCTTTACGCGTAAGATGATTTTTTCAATTAAAATTTAATAAAGGCGAATAAGAAAAATCTGAAAAGACCATCCGCTAAAATATGGTTCACTTTATTTATTGAAATCGAAAGTATATGATTTAACCTAATATTTACGACGCGATTAGGTTTAAAGTTTTAAAATCGAGGCATGTTTGGGTCACATTTTAACCAAGTTTTAATTAATTTATCAGAATCCTCTAAAGAATGCGTTGAATAATAACATATCTTTTTTAAAGATTTTTTTATTCAATATTTATGAAGAGAACCAATTTTTTCTGCAGTGATTTTTTTTATGATTGACCCTACTATGCGCTTTAAGTCACCAGTACCAAGTAATGTCACTGCCTGTGCCTGTGTTTTATACAACCTCACTGGTTGATATATCGATTTCCCCGATTCTTTATATTATTGTTCGAATTCTATAAACAAATATTGTTAACTTACAAGCACCTATTAGGGGAATTAAATCCATGGTCGAATGTATACTCTATTTCAAGATCCTCACGACTGTTATTATTGCATCCTTGCGTTTGAATTAAACGCTTGTGATTAAGCATTAATTTTCCTACTTCAAATTGAGGAATTTATTATTTTAATGCATAAAATAGGCACAGAACCTACTCCAAATAATGAGATGCGTTAATGACATAAAAAATCATGTGTCCATTAGTACGAATAAGTTCTAACTGATGCATTCAATTAACTGTAAACGCACACGAATAAACAAAATATTTAAATCACAGTCACAACACAATGAACAGATCGAAACTTTTTTCAATCAATCGCATGTTTAATAACGTCAACAAGCACAATTTATTTTTCAATCCAACGGTAGCCTGACGAAGACAGATGCTCGCTGCTGACAAAAGAAGAAAAGTGGAAGCAATAAGCAAATGCCATTTTTCATAACGGCAAATCGAGCTCAGAGCAATCGGGCAAAAGCGAGGCCCTTCGAAGTGATTGCTATGAATGGTGCGAAAAATGGTGAAGATTCGAAAATAAGAAACTAGTGTCCGTTGTTATTTTCCCTAGTAGCTGTGCAATTTATTTCTTGATATCTATTGACACAATTATAGATTTCGTCTTTGACAATATTAACATCGTTTTATTTGGAAGTTCTTACAGAGCATTAAGGTGCTTCTCAACCGGGAGTGTTCACCTACTGTAATGTAGCGTCACTGATTCGATTTTGACCACTACATTACAATACTGCCTCTCTGATTGACAAGCATTTACTTGTAATGAAATATTTCAGATTCGATTTTCAGCATTTATTGTAGTTGATTCCACAATGATCGGATTGTACTATAACAGGTTGCGCACTGTAATTCTCGGTTCCCCTCTTTAACAGATGTAATGCTTGAATCTGCAAAGTTGCGTTACAAGCAAATGCTCCCAGTGAAAGAGCACTTTTACCTGAAATCACACACTCCTTAAACAAGGAGAATTACGACCAATTTCACTAACCTTGGCTTAGCTTCGAATAATCCTAAGAAGTATGCTGGTACCTACTTCTGGTCTTTAAGATTGTCCTAGTTTAGTTATATGGGCATGCATTCGTATGGGACATAAAAATTTGCTATTATTCGCCAACTGATAATACACTTTGTAAAAAGTTCCTTAAATCGTATTTAGTGGTACTTACGACAAGCGTAAAGTCACATAAAGATGATAAAATTAAACAATCATATCATAATACTAATAACTTGCAAGAAAATATTACCCTAATGGAACTTACCGCGTGATTAGTTGATTACACAAATACTACCAACAGAAAGCACTTTGTACTAATATTAATCCAAGTTAACGATTATTTACCAAACGCATTAGTTCAAATCCCTAATGGCCCAAATTACTCTCCCATTAGGAGAGTTTGCAACTAATCCAATATGAAAGGTCGCCGTAAAACTTATCCAAGTTTCGTATCGAGGTCACTTAAATTATTTGTGGTGTACATTGTTTACGAAGAAAGTTTTTTATGTATACACAAATTTGTTTCAACTAACCCAGTGTTTACGTTTTGTGTTTAGTGGGTGTTTATAATGTCTAATTTATTTGTATTTGATTGCAGTTCGTGACTGCAGATTGAATAAGAAATAAATGTTGTGATAAACAAATTGTTTGCAACAGAAGAGGTTACTCCGTCACCTTGATGTTTTAGCAAAAAAGAATACCACAACATAGCTTTACTTTAAAAAATCAACGCCGTCATCTAATTTTAAAAGTACTAAATCTCCACTTGACTAATTGATAAAGGAGACTGGCGGGTTTCGGCCTGAAGTCCTACAAGATTGAGACTTTTATGAAAAAAATTTATATTTTTCGTAGATTTTATTAACGTAACAAACATCTTTGTAGAACTTCGCAAACTCAAGAAAAAAATCCTTTTCATTGAATTTAATCGATACATTTTAAGACTCGATTTTGGCGAATTAACCAGTTTTACAGAGTTCAATAACTTGTAAATGTGTTATTTTACATTTACAAGTTATTGAATTATAATGCTAATTTATTTATCGCAGATTTCTTTATATTTTATATGAAATTAATGTTTTTAAAAGATTTGAGTAGAACATGTAGTAGATCGACGTATCAATTAATTTATTAAGTGCGACAACACTGATACGATGTTTGATCAGAATGTCAACAAATGTTCATAATTACTCGTCTGTGGTAATTTGCGTTTGTGCGATCGATTTTATTTTCACTAACACGTGGAGTATGGGGCGTATTTCCTATTGTGGTACACAAATATGTGCTTACGTCTATTATACAAACTGGTTTTTATAAGTTACTGTTAATTATAAGACAAAATCGTGAATTAAACCAAAACATAACCAAACATATTTGTCAACATTCAACGCACTATAACTAATTTTCTCGAAGTTCTTGGGAAAATATTAAACTATTTTCATTGGTCTTATAGATTGAGCTTTGATGAGAAGTTAAAAGTTTTCGTGTAGGCCGAATACTCCTAAGAAACCCGCCAGTCTCCTTTGCAATCAATATACAAAACAAATCCGATGCTAAAATTGTTATAAAGAGTGCAAAAATATCAGCGTACTATTCAAAATCCATTCAAAACGATTACGCTCAGAACCTGCGATGCATCTATCAATGTAATCTTCGCGCCTGAAAGGACATTTTCACTCGACGACGTCACAAAAAATTTCCGGCAGGCTTTCAAATGATGCCATCCATCAGCGATTCGCGAGGGGCGATGACCCTCGTCCTCCAATTACCATCTTTAGCTTTCAATTTGCCTCTTTGTGGCAAAGATGAAAAGGGAGACCGATAAAATTAGAGTTTGGAAAGATGATGATTCTTCTCAAATAACTCAGGGGGAAATTTGTTCACTGCTAATCGGATATACAAAATGAGATGAAATGAGCCGATGAAGCCTTTTGAGAATTTTTTCGTTTATCGTATTGTTTATTATGTTGCAAACTTGATTCCAAATTGAATACAAATCATATGAATCTAAAAAAAATATTTATAGTTACTTCATTAGTGTAAATTAAGAGTCCAGACCACTTCAGGCTCTGTGTTTATAGTAATAGAAGAGACACCTTTTCGACTTCTGTTAAATTATTTATTAATTCGTGAGGATGTCTTTCTAGTAGTCTTCAGCATTTAATCAGATTCTGACAAAAATATACTAATCGCATTTGATTGAATCTGCCTAATTTGTAAAACTATATTAAAAACCAACAAACAACGAGCAAAACCACAATGATAGTTAAAGCTACTGTTTATGATGACGTAATGGGTACAACGTTGAAGTACCTACGTGAATCAGAGCATTTACCGGTGATCTCATATTAAATAATTGATTTAAGGTACTAATACCAAAATTTTATACACAGGTTATAAAGTTGAATGATTTAAAAGGACTTATAGAATCATATTTGAATAAATAATATTATATAATAATAATTTATTTATCACATTGAAATTTTCACAAATTTTTAACTTAATTACAATAAGAATCAATACAAATTCAAACATTTTTCTTTGGCAAGTAAAGTAGATAGTTATTTTAAAAGTTTAAATAAATATTAACAGATGGTAGCTTTTCATCTATTTCACTCAGAACTCACTCAGAGAGTTATTAATCACGTGATCGAGAATATAAAAGCTTAGAAGATTCTAAGCTTCTCATAGTAAGTGATTGAATGAAGCCTTAACTTAAACTTAATTCATTTATTCATTTATTAATATTCATTTAATAAATGAATAAAAAATGTTCCGACCTGAAGCAGATTTTAGATAAACTTTTATTTTCAACCTAGACAAACTTCGTACATATAAATTTACGAAGCAGTCAACATGAATTTAAGTATCGAACATTTCTCACTCTTGAGATGGTCTTGAGGAATTATTTTCTGTCAAACATACTTTTTAGTATTATATTATCTGTGCTTTTTCTAACTCATTAATACCCCTTGGCCAATGATTCTGCATAAAAAAGTTTAATTATAATTTCATTTAATCGACTCCTGAGAAAAAAGGCGTCTTGCTAGATTACCTAATTAAAGTTCTGATATACTCTTCTTCTTCTTATACTTCCTCTCCTATCGGAGGTAGGACCACATCAGGGCAATTTTAATTTTAGAAGCTGCTGATCTGAATAATGTAGTGGTACTGCAGCCAAACCAGAATCCGGAAAATCTCGTCTGCATAGATGTTAAATAGAAGTGGGGATAAAATAGGGCCTGATATACTCATATCTATATAATTTCCTGACTTAGCCTATGGTAAATGTTGGTTAACTACCCATAATATCATACTTGTATTTAAAAAAGAGGTAAACTACCCATGGAAATATAATAATGTTGGTGCAGTGAATTAGGTTCACATCTTTTATTCGAGGCTCAAACGGTGTTTTGTTTGTATTGTAACAAAGAGCTATTAATCGCTACAGATGCGGTAATTAGTAACATTGTTAATTCAACCTTGTGCTGTCCCTTTTTTATTCCCATACTGTGAAGACCTTTCCGAAGGATACGTATTTGTGTTACGCAAAAACAATAGCAAGCGTAACTTGTTTTTATGCGCAATTGAAACATGTGAACCCATCTCTGAAAGATAGGAAATGATTTGCTTATTTATACTAAGGCATTTGTTTTATCATTGCCAAGCTTAACAAAAGGATTTTAAAGTTGACAAGGTTGACTATTGTTTGAGGCTTGATTTAATTTCAATTGATTTAAACGGGCTTAAATTGAAATAAGTAGACAAATTTGAAATACAGCATTTACATAATCAGCTGACTTCGCGATTTTGTTTTTCTATTAAATATCTTAAAAACGTCTCCATGCAGCTTATTTGTGTGCGTTACTCTGAGTATTTTCTATGGAACTGCGTAGTTAACTAGTTTTACCGTATTCTTATTTTTATTAATTAGATAAGCTTATTTCCACGAGTTCTGCTTTGAAAAATCTTCTCTGCTAATTACTTAGATCGGCTTTGTTATTGATACTGCGTCTCATTAAATTTGACTCCTCAATTGAATATAATCCAGTGTATTAGTTACTTTTCCTACTTACATAATTAACAGTTTGTCAAAAAATACTAAAACAACTAACGGTAATCTGCTTACACAAGCAATTACGTCTAATAATTGTTTTGCGCTTCAAATCTGGTATTTAAAGATTTCCTGCTAAGAACATCTCTTCAAATTCAGTTTAGACTGTATAAACTATCTATCAAAGGATGAAATTTCCTCCACCGTTGCAAAATACACCTGGATACCGTCCAGGAAATAATTACTGCAGTGTGGCTCAATTAATTTCGAAAGGCTCTCTCTAATCGGACTTGTAAAATTTGGTGATGATAATCTATGAAGATTTTCAGGTATGAAATTATTAAAATAGTTGACAAAGAAAATTTAAACAACAATTTATCTATAAACGTATTATTAAAAATGACTGTTTATTATTAAAAACAATTTTATAGAAAACAATTCTACATCATTTCATCTCCATTCAATTCTACATCATTCATAATTATTAATTAGTTTATGTAGAAGTTAGGAAGATATATTTGTCAAACATATACATATAATTCAAAAACAACCTTTGTATATGGCAATGTTACAACCTGCGACAAGCTGCTTAAACATTTAACTTTATCTGTACTGTATCATGTACCTACCTACTATTTTTTGAAGCTCATTTCGCACTATAGTTAGAGTTACGTGTGATGGTAAACGAGTATATTAGAGACTATTAAATTGATTTGTATCCATGAGTTTAAAATATTTGATCAGAACGACAAGGTGGCAAGGGGTTGAAGGCCATTCGATCTCTTTATTTGAAATTTCGTTTTTGTATTGCAGGAGCACATCAATTTGGTTGGATTCGACGAGAACCTAGGCCCGGTGGTAATGTCACTGAAGAATGAACATGTTGCCGGCCAAGACCATACTAGGATACTTCTGAGGCTACGCACGGAGACCATGCACGGACTTATACCTACTACAAGTGAGTATAAAAATAGTAAATAGATCAATGACATCTACACTGTTCATGTAAGGCTAAGGTATAACACAATGAATAAAAGATCATACTGAATCGGATATCTTTGTGTCACTCCCAACTCAAAATGTTATCTAGTTTTCGTAAGTCTTTCAAGTACCTACCTAGATCTCATTCGAAATAATCAAATTTGGAAATAAATTACGCACAATGTTTCTAGATATTTTGTATATACTTATATTGTAATTTATTTTAAGATTCTGAGCAATGAAATGAAATTCCGTAATTGGCAAATATTTAAGTAATTTTACTCTAGACAATAACTGTTTTAGTGTAAGCTGTGGAATTTTGTAAAATAAATAAATAAATAAATAGGTAGAAATTGCTACCTTAGCAATAAGGCCGCCTATTGTTACTGTGTCTCTTGTATTGTTGTGTCCTGTTTATGTATGTTTCGTGTACAATAAAGTGTTAAATCAATCAATCAATCAATCAATCATAAATAAATATAGCAACCATTAAAGTTTTTATCTATGAGTCGATAAATACAAACTTTCTTGTGAAGCTACAGTATCTAGTTACTTTGAATGAAACGCAAAATGTTGAATCAATAATATCCCATAACTTTCCCGCATCCACGAGCTAATAGGCGCGGTTGTGATAAAGTGGAAAACTTACATCTGATATAGAGCCTATACATTATGGGCTTTAGTTGGTTACTTTCGCTAAATGAACATAATATGATTTTCTTTGTAACGCCACTAATTAGCAATAAGGAAACCAAGGAAATGTACCATGAAACATTATCAACACTGTCTAAAATCGAAGTCATACCCGAAACACCTGTAGTCGAATTCACTTCACCCGCACGAATTTGAGTGCAATGTAAGTACTCATAACCGAAACACCTGTAGTCGAATTCACTTCATCCGCACGAATTTGAGTGCAATGTAGTACATTGCACTCAAATTCGTGCGGGTGCGACTGCAACTTTGGGTGCAACGGTGCAACTTTGACTATTCGAGAAACACGTATATACCACGATGACTTAGGAATTTCGATCTAATTAGGCAAGTAATTAGTTTAATTATCTATATGTATAATATTTTCTTGGCAGGATCAAGTATAATGCCGTCGCCTCTGAAGATGGCCAAGATGCTGAACGAGCAGGTGAACGTGGACAACTTTATGGCGGTGATGTGCCTGAACGCGTCCCAGCTGATAGCTACGTACGACGAGCACGTGCTGGTGAACAGCTTCAAGTTCGGCGTCCTCTACCAGAAGTACGGCCAGACGACGGAGGAGGACCTGTTTGGGAACAACGAGACGTCGCCCGCGTTCGACGAGTTTCTAGAAATGCTAGGGCAGAGGATTAAGCTTAAAGATCACAAAGGTTAGTTAGAATTGGCACTTTAAAATATTGATTGAGGGTAGTTTTTTTTATTGCGACTAAGTCGGCAAACAAGCAAACTGCCCACCTGATGGTAAGTGGTAACAGTCACCTAAGATACATGTGGCTCCCGTGGGACTCGCAGCAAAACTGCAATCCCCACAGGAACCACAGTGTACGTTGCCAACTTGTGACTAAGGATGTAGTCACGGTACCCATTAATTTCAATGCCATATCTTACCGTTCAAACTGGAACACGCCAATGCAAGCACTGCTGCTTTGCGGCAGAAATAGGTAAGACGGAGGTACCCAAGCACACGACCCTGGTACAGAGTCTCTCTCCGAGTAGTGGTGAATATTTCTTCATCACGACTCATAGAAGTAATTGTGATTGAAACCACTTGGGTTCCATCTCTGAAGGTCTCTACGCTCTCGAGCCATAGACCTCGATTTCCTATGAAGGCAATTTTTTACCTAATTGGTTGATGGTAAGCACCTAGTCCTCATAAGTCCGCCTGGCTAGATACTCATTCTCATACGATACCCTTCGATATAAAGCGTGTAACGTAACTGGCGGTCTAGACAAAGTAACAATTGGGATGATGACTGAATTCTAATTTTCACGTCTCGTTATAAAATATTAAAATACCGCAGAAAAAGATGCAATCATGTGAAATAAGTATTAAAATCGGCCTAGAAATACATTAGATACAAGCATTTCAAGCTGTTAATTCGGAAGCGATTCGACAGAGAGATCCGACATCAACCGTGACGTCATTGTTGAGTACGGTCATATAAACTCCATGTAAATTGCCGTTTTGCTAGAAAGAGACGGAGGAAAATCTTTAATACCTTATATCTTGGTTATTTTTATAGTTATTCAATAACCGATTTTTTTCTTTCTGTTTATTGTATGAACGAGCTTCTATTAAAGCAATAATTTTTTTTCATTCATCTAGCCTATTGAAAAACGATATACCCACCTTTTCTCCGCAGGCTATCGAGGAGGTCTAGACATAATGAACGGGCACACCGGCACGGAGGCAGTGTACGAGCAGCACTACAACCGGGAGATCATGTTCCACGTGGCGCCCCTGCTGCCCCACACCGCCGGCGACGCGCAGCAGCTCCAGAGGAAACGACATGTCGGCAACGATATAGTAGCGATTGTTTTTCAGGTCAGTAACTACCTTGTTGGACTTCACTGAATTTGTTCTTCTACTGTTGCGGTGGTAAAGAAACACAAGACCTGATGTTAGTGTAGGCTACGTAACTTACGTTGGTCGTTAACTTTATTCGCAAAAGGACAGATTCTCAAAAAGACAGATTCTCAAAAGGACAGATTCTCATATGGACAGATTCTCAAAAAGACAGAAATGGTACAGTTGCACACACCCTTACACTGTAGAAATTAGGGATGTTTGTTTTAATTAATTGATTAAAGGATCAACCTATGAAAGTGCAAGTTGTGCAAGTGCTTTGAAAAGAGAAATTTCGACTCGACGACGAGCCACTAATTACGCAATAAGACTATACGGAATAGGATTGCCTAATTAGATTAGATTAGACGTGATTTCGTGGAGGTCTCGACTCTAACACAAGACTGTCAACATTAACGATTTGACAGGTGGACAGAGCATCAACTATTGCACAGAAAGAAACAGTAAAAATGTGAGAGGATTATATTATAATAGAAAAGTAAACATGTAAAGGAAAGTGAAGGCAGGTTATCAGCGCTCCGAACGTGGCACGACAAAACTAAGTTAAATGACTATCCTTAGCCATAGTGTCCTTGAGTCGATTGTTGTTTCTTTCTCGTTCCCGACCAAGTGTTTTGGAATTTTGAATGCTATAGATATAACATATCTAATCTTTTTATCATGATAGTAGCTTTCCGCTCGTAGCTTCTCCCGCGCTTTTTTCGTTTTTCCCTTGAGGATCCTATATTTTCCCGTAGGAAAAACGACAGTTTGTATTGTTTAAATGCCTAATTATATATTTTTTTCTGGTTACAGGAGAAAGCAACACCGTTTACACCTGACATGATCGCTTCGCATTTCCTTCATGCGTTCATTGTTGTCACGCCCGTGGAGTCTGCTGGCGGGGAGACCAGGTAATTATTTTTAAAATGTGTTTTTTAGTCTTCCATAACTTGATTTTCAGAGCCACAGTATACTCTATGTTGGGCTTAGACCTCATAAAGAAGGGAGGATTTGATTCGTCTCTGAACACGGTGGCCTTGTAGGCTGGTTACCCGCATGAAGGGACCTCGCGCACCAGATGGCCACGACCTCAACCAGTGGCCACATCGGAGTCCAAGGGCGTAGTAACTATTATCTAACCCTTTTAGGAGCATGTTCAGAATCGATACATAAAAGATATAGCGTCATTGAAACTTCGAAATTGTAAAATTAATTTTCTAATTTCTCATTCATTTTGTTTTCACATCAGACCTAACTATTTGTGAGGGGGGATTTCAAAATTAATTTTTCGACTTTTGAAATTTCAATGACGTCATAACTTTTATGACTGTTTTTCTGTCACACTGTAGAACCATATGAACAGGTCGCAGCGACCACAGGTCACGAACAATGGGTTGCCATGACTGGTCGTGGACATAGCCAAGTAGTACGCGAGGTTACTTAAAAAGGGTCCCGTGTTTCGTTAAACTGATAACATCCTTGGCATGCATTTGAAAACAATAAGTACCTACTCGTAATTGAAACATCTGCTATGTATTTAATCACGGAAAAGAATAACAGTGGTACCACTCCTATGTCATAAATTGGCAACGTAAATCTTACTATAAAAAACCCGGCCTACTATAGGCGCCTGTAGCCATCTATCAAAAGGTGGGCAGCCTGCTTATTTGCCAAATTGTTTGTAACACGATTGTTTTGATATCTAGTGGTTTTTTTTTCATATAATTATTTTAAAAAATCAAAACAATTGGTCATACCGCGCGTGTCACAATTATGCGTAGCTTCGCATACTAATTGGCGGTAGGTAGAGATACCCACGCCGACGACTAGTAGTCTCCCTCTGGTAAATCCTCCGCTAAAATAAAAAAATAAATCAATTTTTTTATTAGTATACTTTTAAGTTCGTTTATATCTCAGTAGCTGGCTCCAAACACTTATTATGCAGTGTAATTTTCTATTTTAGATGTTTCCAAGTCTCGACGCAATTTGTTACTTGTCAAGTGGCTTGTTTAACATAAAGTTTGTACTTTGCAACAAGCAAGGCATTATTTGCATCGAGTAAAGAAAATAGCTCGGAAACTGGAATGGAAATTGTTGTAATTTATATGTAAATATCTCTTTGTAATTATAAAGATTTCCGGGGAATACCTAAAAACGTCTGGTAGATGAATAAACAAAGTCTTTAAGTTTGAGAGCCCGTTCGAATGTCTAAGCAAGGATGATGCAAATTCGTTGTGAATTATTTATAACGCTAATGTGAATTGAGTGTTTGTTGTACTCTTCAGTTTCATACTTAGCTAAGTTACAATATTATCGTAGGGATCTGTGTTCACCTATAATTTTATAAAGCGATCTTGGTAAATTGTATAGAAAAAATAGTTGCAAAAGTACTACCACAATTAATTACAAGTTTATTTTCCATAGATGTTAAGTATACAATGCGTAATAAAAACTCTGTGAATCCTTAAAGAGGAGCATATAATAAGTAACTCTGTGAATTCTAACAAAAAAAGAAATTACATTTTAAAATAATAATGTCCACTATAAGATTGTTTTTAAGATTGATACATATTTTAGTCAGGGGTGCGAAAAGTAGTGAGCAATCGGTGTTCCTTTTAAATGTTTTTTTTGAAGTGTTTCAAAAAGTTGACATCCTACTTC
Source organism: Schoenobius gigantellus (assembly GCA_963935595.1). Lineage (NCBI taxonomy): Eukaryota > Metazoa > Arthropoda > Insecta > Lepidoptera > Crambidae > Schoenobius > Schoenobius gigantellus. The sequence continues at coordinate 14,695,672 of OZ012558.1, forward strand.
AAAACGATCCTCCTATATCGATTCTGAATATGCCTTTAAAGGGTTCACAGGTTTTTTGTTACACACTGTATAACATAATAAAGTGTCTCTATATGTTTTTGTTGCTACATACTTGCATGTTTTGTCTGTCTTTTTTTTTGATTTGTGACTCATATCCGTACATTATTCGCTCATCCAATGTACCTACGTCTCACGTTCCAGGTACAAAGTGGCCGTCACCGCTCGCGTTGACGTACCATTCTTCGGCCCGACCCTCCCCCATCCACCGATATTCCGCAAAGGGCGTGAGTTCAAAGAGTTCCTACTGACCAAGTTAATCAACGCCGAGAACGCGTGCTACAAGGCGGAGAAGTTCGCTCAGTTGGAGTTGAGGACCAGGGCGTCGCTGCTGATGAACTTGGCCGATGATTTGAAGAGCAAGACGGTAGAGTTCTTGGGAGTCGGTGCGAGGGTGGAACCAGGGGCCGTGTCGCCGCAGCCTGAAGGCACGCCGAGACAGGAAGGGCCGGGTGCTCGCTTCATTGACACGGTGAAAAAGGCGCTTATATCTAAAGTCAGGTCGGTGGCTCATCTTCATCATATCACACGACTTATACGGGTTGTAACGGAATACTGAAATAATATAGGGGAATTACATTTTTAATACAAACTTAATAAATTAATTTGAATCGTAAGTGTCGACAGCCCTACATCAGCATAGCGTCTTTCTTCATTCAGTGTTTTCATTCCTTTTGTGTTGATTCCATAGTCAGTTGGACTATGGTTGTCATTTGAAAGTTTTTATTTCAGTTTGAAGTCGATTAACTAGGAAAGTATTTGGTTGGCAGATCTCAGACAAGCACCTAGGGTTCATCTTATATCTAATCTATATCTATATGCCCCTTAATTATTTTTCAGTGTTGAGTTACACCCGGTATAGATATTACTTATAAGGTGTGTTCCAGATAAAAACCACCGCTTTGCAGGTGCTGACATCTGATGTTAACCTCGTTTTGCGTTTCTTTTAAGAAATGTTAATGCAACGGTAGGAACTGATTTTTCGTGCTGAATTTTAACACTTCACTTAATTAGTTCACTAATTTAAAAAACAAATCAGAATCGGCCAAAACTATAAATTTCTTTCAATTTATTTTTTAAATCCTCTGAAATACCTTTTTGATTCATGAAAAAGACCTTTCTGATGTCAAGTTTCAAAACTGTCTAAAAGTGGTATCGAGAACCCATCTATTAGCCTGGGTACCTATTTGATGCTAACTTTTTGTAGCAGAAATGTTTAAATGGAACACACAAAACTAGTACTAAAAGTTAACACCAAAAGCTTATGAAACGCGTTGATGCTAAAAATTTTGAAAATGCTGCAAATCGGTGCTTATCTGGAACGCCCCTATTGATCATCGTTATTGTTGCCTTTGTATACTCGTCGCTGGGCATCAATTTTCCCTTAAAAAGAGCGCTCGAGCTAGTTGCAATGCGGGTTTGTGGAAAGTGACAGGGATTCATTCTTTGATCGTCAGAGGAGGTTTACTTAGGTCCCGTAGGGTGTTATTCGGAACCCCCACACCCTTTATGGTGATCCATTAACTTGTTTGTAATGAATAGAATTCATTGAATGACTTATTAGTAGGTCTAACCTCGACGGGACCCTGGAGTAGGTATTTAAACTTTCAACAATTACCTACTAGTAATTGGTGTACTATTAACTGAAATAATTACTTCAGAAAGTAGGAAGACTCCGTTTTCCCGTCCATGTTAGATCTACTCGTCGGTAAGACATTTAATGAATAGGTTATTGGGACTGGCAAAATGCCACGGGCCCCCAACTGGAGAGGGCCCTGGCCCAAGAGGCTGCGAATTCAAAAATAACCTCACATTTTTAACAAAATTTTGTAAGTACCTAAGTACTAAACATTTTATTTTTTTATGTACTTAAAATCAATTAAAGTGAGAGACAACTAAAGACCATACAAATTCAAACTCATCATAAAGATTTCAACATATTCAAAACAAAAGGGCCCCATCCAAAGAATTTGCCACGGGCTTCGGATGGTATAATTACGCCACTGGCTGCAAACGATAAATTTCTTCGAAGAGACCCTCGAAGAAATATATCGATTTTTTGGCAAATTCTGAATTTTAATGTAGGTTATCTCTTAGCACAATAGTTGTTGTTATATCTTCTAAAACAAGCGCATTAGTTTTTTTTCCAATATAATGTTAGATGGAGATTCACTTACTGCTGTGATAATTTGATAATTTTACAACCATTGTAAACATTTGATGTGCATTTTTAAAGTACCTATGCAATGTGTCATAAAATGGTCATAAGTATAAAACTAGTACGTATATTATTTTACAGATCACCGAGCGTAGACACGAATCTCTCGGGCGACAGCAATAAAAATTCCTTGACGAAGAACAAAATGCCGGCGCACGAAACTCACACTCCCAATGTATGTATAATTTGTTATATGTCAATTTATTTTTTGCTTTTACACGTAAACACTGTAGCTAGACACATATAAAAATTGTCTCTAGGAAGATTATGTCCGTCTGCGAGTTACTGAAATGCAGACTTAATATGTGATAAAATTATCTGAAAACTTTTAAAACTACCTTTGCCTGCACAAGAAGCTTTACAAGCACATGCAATGAATGACATAAAGGCTTTCTTCTTAATCATTTTTAATGTTTCAAAATATGTTATTCGATATTTTTTATAAGGCTCTGGCCTAATAAGCCATGCAGCCAGATCTTTTATCGTTTTTTCTTTTTGTATTATTTTTTTTTATATGTAGTAGTTTGACATCTCTTGAGTCTTTCTTTACAAGGCCCTGCCAGAATACCAGCGCCTTCGCTGCACTTGTTTGTAGCGGAAGCATATGCTGAGGCTCGGACCTTTTTTGACCTCACACAATATTTGCACCACATTATTCTTTTTTTTGTGTATTTTTAATTTATTGTGTGGCCAAAATAAATTGTTTCTTTCTTTCTTTCTTTCTTTCTATATACTCAAATTGTGCTGTTAGGCCTTACTCTCGTTATTGAAGAGGAAACTATATACTTACGGTAATAAAATATGTAGTCCACAAGTTAGCCGGAGCGCGGAATTTAAACATCTATAATGCACCCTCCATAAACACCACCGTGTTCACAATATCACCTTTCTATTCTACCAGAGCGGCCGCTCCAAATCGTCGATTCCATCGTCGTCGGCGAGCGCGGTGTCGGTGCGTTCGGCGGGAGCTTCCGGGGAATCGAGTCCGGACGTGACGTCACGAGCCGTACCGCCTCGACCTCCGCTTCACGATCACAGCGACGACTCCAGCCTCAATTCTGTGGATTTGGACCCGCTAGGTAAGTTTGACTGAGATTGTATTTAAATCTTCTTGGTAACCAATTGTTTAATATGGACCCGCTTGGTTACCAACTTACTTTGGATTTGGACCCACTTGGAAACCGTCTTGTTTTTAATTTGGACCCGCCGACTAATTTTGAATTTAGACCCACTAGGATACCTGCTTAATTTGATTTAGGACCCACATGTTTGCCGTCATACTTTAATATATACAAGAACTGGAAAAGCAGTAAAGTTTGATTATTACTAAAGCAAAGCAAAGGTCCAAAAACTCCAACGTATTTATAAGGAACCCTTCGCCAGAAGAAAAGATGATGATAATATAGCAATATGGTCTATGACAATACAATAATTTTATTTATTGTTGTGAGTTTTAATAATTCAATTCGAATTTCTTGAGTTCCTCGTGATGTAGCGACGATCCAAGACTCTTTTTTAAAATTAAAATTGTAATTTAAGTTAAAACCCTAAGTAAGGCTGACTATTAGATGTTATAGCCTTTAAATAAAGATAAAAATGCCCCTTAGTCAATATGAATTACTCGCCACATGTAGATAAACTAATCATGTAGCTAAGAATAAAGCAAACTTTATTTAATAGAAATATCCTGAAATTATGTGTGGATAATAGGCACCACATAAGTAACCAAGCTAATCATAGATTAATAGAAAAAAAATAGGTTTGGTGATAAATCTAGTCCATTTCTGTTCAATTAGATGACAAGGACTGGCTGAGTTGTGGTAAAAGTGCAACAGGTTAGTCCTATAGCGATTGTATAGATTCGTGTTTAGTATTTACACTTTGTTTTCGGTGTTATTATTTTACACGTATCGCCTAAAACGCATGAATATGGTATTCCTTGCAGCTCTTTTAAGTTTTCTGAAATAACTATGTACCTAATTGTTTTATTTCAATGTGAATGTTACTGCATGATATAGTGAATATCTCTTGAATGTTAGCTGTAGAATTTTTTAAAGTTCTATTATTTCTTTTTTTTTGGGTAAATTTGAGCGCGTTTGACCACGATCTTGCCTGATGGAAAGCGAAGATGTGGTCTAAGGTGGAGCACGCAAACTCAGATAGTGCCCGTTCACTCTTGCCTTTTTATTTTATTTAGAATGTATTGTTGTTGCTATATTTATTTATACGTTGGTCTCCATTCTTGTGACGTAACGTTAAGTGCAAATATGTATTTTAATGACTCAAATGCATGGTTAAACAAACAGTGTTAGCCTTTTCAAAGGACGTCGCTTTTCTGTGCACCATAAACTATTAAAATTATTGGAATGACAAATATGATATGCGATAACAGATAGAAAATGTTCTACCTGTCTTTGACCAAACTTCCAATCATACTATAATGACTACCTACCTAAACTTCTTCCACTCAAAGACGGGTCTTTCAAGAAGAATAGCTTATTTTACCGTTTTCTAATAATAAAACCAATATAGCGACTAAAACCAATATAGAATAGTCCTAACAGACGCCCAAAGACCTATGAGTTTCTGATTGTGACGATCGGTGTTTACGCGGAATAAAAAAAAACAGTGGAAATGGCATGTAGCTTCGTCACGCATGTACCTATGCGGATCTCCGCTAAATCGAATTTATCCTTTTTTCTTTTTAAAATTCTATCTTTTAATTATATCTGTGTATGTTCGGTGTACGCTCGTATTTGATTTAGACTAGATTTGATCTAATTATACCTACAAACACAGCGATACGGCAAATCAAACGAAACGTATCCTAATAGTGGAATATTGCATAAGATATTTTTATACGAAAACTTGGCGTCTGCTGCGGTCCAATACATAGTAATATTTTCGTTTCACAGTTCCACCACCTTTTCTGTTCCGTGGTGCGCTGGCTCAGCGTGTCGTGTGCCATCAATACATTAAGTGCGTCCGTTATTCTCGACAGGCGCGGTGTACGTGGACAGCGATACGGGCCTAGAGTCGATGTCTTCGGCCGAAGCCGGCGCCCAGCGCGCGGACGTCGCCCCCCGCGCCGACGACCTCCGCCAGGAGGTGTGCCGCCTGAAGAACGACAAGCTGGACCTGCTCAAGCAGAACATTGTAAGGCACTTATCAATGGCTCACTAATGGCCATTTTCACCAACCTCTTCTTAGCTTAGGGGACTCTTAGGTGGCATGCTGTCACATTCTTTTCATTAAAGACAAAAAGTGACAGCATGCGTCTTAGGGGCTACCTAAGCTAAGTAATGGTTGGCGAAATCGACCATAAGACACACGAGCGTTAAGGCGCTACATAGAAAATGAATCAAACAATGGGAGGCGTGGTCTATACGTAAACGCGGGGCGCCCCCCGTGCTCAAGTGGCTAGTCTTTATTTAGTCTTTATCCCTTATTTTTCAAAGTTTTAATTTTCTAACGCATAGGTCTTAATTTTGTTCATTAGCCTCTAAAACACTCGGAAATAAATTTTTACCTTATTTGGAGTACGATAACCCGTGCCGACATGCATCGAATCATGTTCATTCATGTTGCGCGGCAGTAGCGGTGCATATTCGCGGTATTTATCATTTGTTCTCAATTATTTTCGCAATTAACACGTATTGTTTTACATTTAAAAGATGGCAATGGAATTTAGAAGCAATAAAAAAAGTATTTTCTAAGTTGGAGACGTAAATTATCAAATAACAGGCGCAAAGCTCCCGTCTAATCGTCAAGTTCTTGCAGTACTTTTTTTTAAAGATTTGCGAAGTTAAATTGACTGTTAGTGAAAGCGCTAATCTCGTCATTCGGAAGTATTATATTTTAGGAAAAAGCTAGAATCCTTACCTGAGCTATACCTAACTATGTAAAAGAACTTGTGGATCTTCACCATACTTGGAGGGAGTTGCAGATATTTTTCAAAAAATACAAGATATTTACAAGCGCCGTGAGGAGGACTTTAAAAACAAATTTAATTTATTTGATGTAGCACACGCTGATGCTTTGGAACGGATGAAAAGAAGCAGGGCGTCCAGGCTATTTAGCGGATGTAGACAGAAAGAAAAAAGGGCAAGACAAAGAAAATTAAATGAAGAGAAAAAAAGATATGAGCAAATGTGTTTCGGAGGTTTATCGGCATCTCTTACTACGCAAGATTCTATACAAATGCAAGAACATCACGATCAACTTACCAGCTCTGATGAAAGCCTTGAGTAACCCGTGCCATCCACCTCTCAAAGGGTAAGTTCTGAAACTACTACAAAAAGAGGAAGGAAAGACTTTATCACGCCTAAGTTAGTTGCAGCTTTAGATAGATGTAAATTAAGCATAAGGGATTCTTTATATATACTTCAGGCTGTAGTAGAAGCACTAGATCTTAGCTGTGATGATTTTTTCAACGCATTCGCACACAGAGTCGAAAAGATAGAGCGGAATCTATAAAATCCAATTTTCAGAATAATATGCCTGAAATGGTGACCGTTTACTGGGATGGGCAATTATTACTTGGACTTGACGTCAGAAGTCCTAAAGAAGAACGCCTGCCCATTCTTATTTCATTTGGAGAAAAGGAACAACTTCTGGCTGTACCCAAACTGCTCTCCAGTTTGGGTACTCTTCCGGCCAGTATCAAGCTAAAGCCGTGTTGAAGGCACTTTATGACTTCATGACAAAGTACAAATAATGTGCTGTGACACAACTGCGTCTAATACAGGACGATTGAAAGAGGCTTGTGTACTTTTGGTACAATAACTAGACAGAGAATTACTACTCTTTGCTTGCCGCCATCACGTTTACGAACTGGTTTTAAAATGTGTTTTCGAAACAAAATCCACCATGTCACAAGTAGCCCTGATATTCCACTGCTCAAAAAGTTTAGAGACAACTGGAAAATTATTAATCCTGCTGCCATTGAAACATACACCGATATCGTCGCACGACATTTTTGTAATACAACAATAGAAGACTTGTTGACATTTTATAATCAAGAGCTGCAAAATAACAGTGTACGTGACGATTATCGATTATGCTTGTCAGAAGAAATTGCCGTTTTATCATTCTTTGACAATGAAGTTAATGAACAAACCAAGACGAATATTTTAGTGAATTTACAAAGAGAGAACTTGTATGATTTTATGAAGAGATACATTACATCTGAAGAAGATATGTCTGATTATTTGTATGGTAAGTGGGAATACAATACAATACTATTTTTATAGTATTTTCAATAAATTGATAATACTGCCTTATTTATTGTTGCAGAAAATCATTAAGTGATTTTGTGTCTGTCAAAAGCACAAATTTATTTTCTCGATTAAACATTAATAAGAATTACTTCCAGAGACCCGTTTTTACACGGGATGAAGATGAAAGCACTTTTCTTTATGCATCTAAAGATGTAAAAAAAGAGCTTTCTTTAAGGGCAGTTAAAGAGCTGTAAAGCTTATGCAAGATTTTCATGGTTTGATCACTGCAAAGGAAGAGCAAAAGCAATTTTTGCTACACTGTGTTCAGGAGCATAAAAATCTGTATCCAGAATGTAAAAAGAGACCCTCAATAAAAAATATCCTGCCTGATCTGTAATTTTATCTTCTTTAAATAAATATTTTTTTTAAATTTAAGTATTTCAATTGATTGAGCTACATAATCGAAAGGGTTGAAAACGGCAATTTTCAAAATCTTCAGAGTTCTGTCGGCACGGGTTAATGTTGACATAGGAAGATAATATTTTGTATTTAAGTAGGTCTGGGTAGTTTAAAAATAAATAGGGGGTATGCATTTCGATACCTAAAAAATTTTTTTTTTCACCCATATAAGGGACACCCTAGTCTTTATATCTATGTCCTCAAAGTCGTGAATGCGTTGCGCATGCAATCAGGTGGTTTAGAAATTAACGACATAAGCGACAAAATACAAAATATTTTATTAAAAAATAAGTAATGATTACAAAAAAATGCTGTTGTACAATTCTGAATACTGACGATGTCTACCTATTTAAAGAACTTTTTAATGAATACCTAATACCGCTTACTAGTAATCCTGAATTTTCATATTTATAAGAGGTAATGTAAAAAATAAAATGTATCGAGGCAAAATCTTTAAATCGCGTTTCCGGTTCTTCTCGTGCTAGCTAAAGATATTAAGAAATACATATTTGACTTTCAGATCTGTAATATCTCTCAGTTACCTATGACATCACATTAAAAATTTACAATATTTTCGGTATAGCGCCTTAAAAAAGCGTTGCGTTAGCGTTTTTTAACGCTCACGATAAAATTGCTGCTGGGCTAGCATGAACATTTGCATCAAATAAAAGTATTCGTATCATTTGTCATCATCATTATCATCATCGTTTCAGCCAAGAGACGCCCACGGTTGGATATAGGCTTCCCTCAAGGATCTCTTGGTATCATCAATGACTTCATCGTGAAATATTTATAAGAGAATTTTAGTTCCAAAATACGCCATGTAGGGGCGCTGTATAATTCCAATACAAATAATTCACGATGTAGATACAAATAATTTGATTCAAATATTCGTGCTAGCCCTTTAACGCCATCTTTAAGTGTTTTTACTAACAACTAAGATAGGGTTACCTAGTATATTACATGCGCTGTTGAAATTTTCCACTTTACCACTAATTTTCTACTCATTTTCCACGCCACCACTGAGGAGCTCGGCGGCACAGTGTCAAAAATATTGTCAACCCTAGTAAACTGTCATGTCCGAGAACCGAAGCACAGTACCTATTTTATGCGTAGTTTACTTTTTGATTTTACTGAAATAGGGTTTGCACATCTATGAAAAATTTAATGAATTTTTTTTCAGTTAGTCATATAGTGATACTAAAGACACAGATAATATAATACTACAGTACAAATGCCCCATCCCATACAACGAAATGGGACCTACTTAAATCGGGCTATTCTTCGAACTATTTTATTTCACCATTTCACCGCGAGATGACGCACCAGCAAGCTCGGGCCATCGAGCCTTTGCTACATTGGGCTCAGTAGTTCTCGCACGCACTCAGCAGATGGCACTTTATGAACTGCTATGCTTATTATGCTTTGTTTAGTTCATGACTGCGTAAATAGGTCTTGTAAAACATCATACGCTTACGGCCGGCTGCACCAAGTAAAAAATTGACGTATAAATCAATGTTATAACTAAGGGGTTGTTCCGCCATGGTTATACGATTTATTTCATACATTTTATATACGTTTGACATTTAATATGTAATTGTAAAATAAATTTGATATCATTGGAGGTAAGTCATTTTGGTAGTGGGTACTTTCTATTATATCTGTAACTTCAAATTCAAAAAACTGGTTAAGAATAAAGCAAACTTGCAAATTTTTTATATGTGGCCTTTTTTATCCCGCCCAAGACGATTTTTTTCACTGATTTATTCATCATTTTTTCAATTTATTTAGTATTTTTAAAGAAAATCAAAGTCACATAATATTGTATATTGTTAAAATGTGATTTAAAATTTTTATTTGACAAGATTTTTCAGTTTATAATTTTAGTTTTTTATATAAAATAAGTGTTTATTTTTATATTTATACATACTTACCTATAAAAAACTAAGCAATTTAATTTCTCAGTGATATTTTATAATATAAAATATCATTGAGAAATTTAATTCTTAATTACTTATATTTAATAATATAAAATATAATTGAGAAATTTATATTCTTATAGCCGGCTGAAATTAATTTATTCGACTGTTTTATCAAATATCGAAATTATATAATTTAGTACAATTTTTAAACAAAATTTTATTTTTCCTTGTTCTTTCTTACCAGTTAAGTATCTAATTTTCTGTTTCATTTTAAGAATGTTATTAATTCTGTGATAAAAAATCATTGAAACAAAAGATGCTTAATGCGGGTTCGAACCACAGACCTCTAGCGGTATATAGCTTAATAATAATAATAAAATTAATAATTTCGCAGTATTTCCGCATGAGCCATCTGTTCACTTAGATTTGATGTTGAAATTTCGAATCTTTTATTTAAATTATATGACGTCTACTGTAAGTCGCGCTTGCCACAATATTTGTAAATGGTAAAATCTAATAAAACACTGTACCTATAATATTTTATTTGGCAAAATTAAAAATATACCTAATCACCATTGAGAATAAAAAATAATTTAAGTAGTACCTACATTAATTTTATTTATAGTCAGGAAACTTATGTCCATTAGTACTCACGCTGGGCTTTAAATGTTGACCTTAAGACTGACCATATGTCGCTCGTAATAGCGGCGGCTTTCGTAATGCAAATGTAAAGATTGACGTGTTGCTGACTGTACTTTACGTATTACTTATCTATATTATCTATGACTATGTATGTACCTAACATAGTTGAATAATACTTATGATGTTATTAAAAATTCAGATTTGTAAAATTAGTTTTGAAATCCCCCATACAAAATAGTTAGGTCAGTGAAAAAAATCACTGTGGTTTTATGAAACCAACATGCAAGTGAAACTGTTTTTTCGGTTCGTAGGCATTTAACTGAAAATTTCCGAAAAAAATATTTAATAGGGTAAGTTCTAACCTATTAAAATCGCGTTTCTAATCCTAACCTAAATCTTTTTGTTCTGAAAAGAAAATTATAAATAAAAAAACAAATTGAGATATAAAAAAAAGGAATTGATATAATAAACAAAAAGCAATTAAGAAGAACAAAATAATAAAACAAGCAATTTTTAAAAAAATAACTACATCAGGACAGGATCGAACCACTGCCACACAGATTTAAAAACGAAGATCTAACGAGTAGACCAATCCTGACCTATTTGAAGTGGTCAAATTTAAGATGTCATGTTTTTGTGTAATTCGACCATAATTCGACATTACACTTTCAAATGTATGGGAATTAGAAAATAAATTTTACAATTTCGAATTTTCAATGACGCCATTACTATTATGATTATGTCAAAATACCTACATATCAAATACCTTGTAGGTAATATAATAAAATAAAATAATTCAACTCAATCTGTGACCATACGAACAAGCATACATAAGTAGTGCCATCTATGAGTGAGAAATATGTAATCAAATAGTTAAAGCAGACATTGCGTGCTACTTTGAGCTATGCTTTTGAGAGATACATTGAAGTTCAGACAATTTGTCGCTAGGAGTGCTATAAATTTGTAAAAAGAAATGTTAAACCGTTCTAGTATGACTTAAAAACGTATTTTGATACTTCCCACGTGCTAAGTGATTTTTTAAAATGTATTCAATAGTTATCTGAATCTCCTTGTTGACTTTTACCAAATTCACTAAAAAGCCATTACAAAAATCGATTAAAGTATCTATTGATGCTTTTATTGAATTATTTTACTTTTGTTCGTGATGGGTCCCCGTGCTAAAGATTTTCAAATATTTTAGATAGACTCTTCATGAGTGACCATATAATCTCCTTTCCGCTTCACGGGTATTTATGTAACATTCTGTATAGTAAAGTAAGTAGTGTGGTTACGACTTTCCTAGTCATAATAGGTAGTTTACTCGTGACTCTCTTCCTTCCAGACATGGCAAAACGAGATAAAGTGCCTACGCGAGAGAGAGATATCACTGAAGGCGGAGTTGGCCGACGCGGCGCGAGAGTTGCGGCGACTCCGCGATCAAGCCAACGCGACTGTCCCTCTGCAGTCCACGCACGACTCCACCGCGTAAACGGACCTTAAATTAAACCAAAGGCGTAACGTCGAAGCCAGTGTGAAGCTATGCTTGTCTGTCGCATTCCTATCCTACATATACATCTTCAAAGGAATTCGAGCCTTCGTAGCATTGAGATAGAGTTGGTGTTATGAAGATGTTCTCTGTATTAGGAAATCGTCTTGTAATTTATTGCGATTTAGTTTACCGTAATGTTTGTTTTCTGTACACGTGCGTTCAACTCAATTTTATAGCGGTCCATCACAAATTGTAATGCTTAAATGTGTTAGGTTATCGTATCATCTTTGTAGACGTTTTCTTGTATTAAAATTGAGATCTGAGAGTTTGTTATACTTGAATTAGGGTGATTTTCTACGTGTTTAGTAAAGGAAAGAAGCTATTCGGAAGCAAATCGAACATGGTTAAATATATTACCTCTAGCAAGCTTATTCCTTTGAAAAAATCAATTTTGATAGAACTGTCTCCAAATGTAAATATTGCGTTTCCTCCTTTGGAGCTTGTAGTTGATTGAGAGAGGTTTTAAATTATTTTGTAAAACGTGCAATATCATGTTGTCTTATGAAGATTGGCTACCGTGATCGCCATATGGCTATATAGTCTGCGTTGATACACCAGTTTTGACTGCTGTGGATTTTAAACAAAAAAATGAAAATCACGCAGACTGCCAAAAGTTTTGCATCTGTGGACTCTGTGGTTGAAATACGCGAAACGTCATTTCGTTCCGACGAAATCGTATGCAACTATAACCCAATAGAAATTTATTGTCCCCTAATGCTTTGAGAAAATGTGATCATCTTATTTCTTGTGAAACGACTATCCCCTTTATAATATTAAACATTTTGCACGCTTTTTGTAGTCACGCCTTGACTGACAATTTTATAGTCTTTATTAAATGTTTACGACTGTATGAAAGTTTGATTGATTAGATAATTATTATTATAGTGAAATTAAAATCTGAGACTTTTATATGTGACGTTATATCTATGAGCGTGTCTACTGTGACATAACATGCTATGTGAATGTTGTGATAGCGTAGATATAATACTTTATAAAATACTATATATTTATAGTAACTTATTTATACACGTGTACCTATTATTGTTATCTCGCTGTGGGATGTGAGCAAATGTTTCGTACTTAGCAAATTTTCAGCGCAAAACTGCACATGTTTTAGATAAATGTTTAGAAACAATGTGCTAATACTTGTTTGTACTTCTATAAAAAATCAATTTCTATCAAACACTTTTGTCTATTTAGCAATTTTGTATTGTAAAACTACTATTACTCAATTGTCATAAGATAAGTATCATTTTTTTGTAACTTGTCATAGTCGTTCAACTCTAAAACTGTTGTAGACGCAAAAAAAGATAGAAATACGGTTCTATGTTAGATTATAAAAAAAATATATAACGGTACCTACCAATTAGGCCTTGAGTAAATGTTAGGACGCCTACCTACACGTACATACTATGGTGCATAGAGATTCTATTATCTGAAAAGAAGTTCTTGCGATCTTTATATATCTATGTTATTGTAGAGAAATTTTAATGTAAGTTTAGGAATTTCCCAGTAAGTATGTTGTTTTCGTTTGTCCTACAACTTATATTTATGTAAAATTCGTAACACAGTGCAATTTCATTCGCAGATGTAGTAGCATCATAAGTTATTTTTCCTTTAAAGTAAACATATTTAAGTTACATATACTTACCAGTTAATTGTAAATATAAGTATTCGAAACTGGATCTTAGGCTATTGATTAAACAGTATTTTTTTCCTAATTTATACTTTGATTTAAGTCTCGTTCTACCGAGTTTCTTTGAGTTTTGAAATTATGTTATGTTGTTTAATTAATATTTTATACCAAAGTTAACATTCCCAACTACATAGTTTAGTTTTTATTTACCGTAATCGAGAAGCAGTATTTGATTTTTGACGCTAGTGGACTAATGTGGTTCTGTTGAAATAGAGCTAGACTATCCCTGACTAACCGATTACTGTTAGCATTGCTTGAAGAGGATAATTATTCTAGCTAACTATATAAGTTAACATTTAAATTCTACATTAAATAGTTAATATTTAATGTAGGAGTTAAACGCCTGAGAGGATAATTATTGTAGCTTTCTACATGGTGACATTTAATATCTACATTAAATGTAATCTATTGGATGTTTTGTTCGACTGTTGATTATGTAATAAGTTGATTGATTGTAATGAACACTAAGGTCGAGTTTCACCAAAATTTAAAGAAGCTGTTAAAGTTAACTAGCAATCGTTTTTGACATTTATTGTATGAGTAAACTGTCAAAAACGGTTGTTAGTTAACTATAACCGCCTGTTTAAATGTTGGTGAAATTGGACCTAACTGTTGATTCGTCTTCACTTAGACTTAAACCAAATATTGCGAGCGCGGAGCGTTAGAGAAAATAGTCTATGATTAAGAGATACTATTGAAATATATGAATAGTTAATACTACGTGATTGTTGTTTTTTTCTATGTAGATGATCCCCGTAGTTGTAGATTTTACTGAAGAAACGTATGATATTTTGTATAAGTACCTATTTCTTTATTGTTGACAAATAAACGAAGTCAAACCCAGCTGGTGTAATAAGATTGAAATTGCGGTAACAATAAAATAAAAGAAAATTTGTTGTACCTACACCAAAACTTTTACATTTAAACAATAAATAATTTATTGAAATAAATAATTGATTGATAAAGTAATAACTGAATAATCCACGTAGTTTTGGATGTTACCAAAGAATCTTAGTTTTTTCGGATTTGGATTACAGAAGTGTTGCAAACATTGAAGAATTCTCACAAAAAACGGAAAGCATTTGAGCGAAATAAAAAATTACTCTTTCTTGAATTCGCGGTTCGCGGTTAGCGTTTATTAGTTGATTTTTAACCGGAAAATGAAAAGGGTCTCGGAAGCAAAGATCACGTCGTCGCCTACGTCCGTTTTATCTAGCGGTGGTGGTGGCTTCTGAAAGTAAGTATCTCTAAAAATGTTTGTGGAGTAATTCCTTATATGAATCTTCATGGAGATTGGAATCCTTGCCTTTATTCTTTATTGTCTACTTCTTAAGGCCAGATTTCCCAGGATATTTACACTTGCACGGCGACTGCTTTATTGCAATGAAATACTTATAGTTGATAATTGCATAGCTTCTAATGTCGCTTACGCGCTGTGACCGAACGAAAACGTACTTGTCATAAGTTCGATTTTTGGAAAACTGGAGAACAATATAAGAAGCGTATTTTTCCAATTTTCTAAACAATAAAAATGCACATCTATTGCTCAAACTTTTATGTCATTTATTGTTGTACTTTCTTATGCCTCGTTTACGGATACGCGGGGCGTCGCGCGTCGTGATCAGAGGCGCGGCCCGCACTGAATTCAAATATATGGTGCTGTATGAGTGCCTTTACGGAGAAGCGATTTTACACGCCTTTGCTTGAAATGGCGCGTTTTTTGCGGCCGAGCCCGCGGATGGCACCGACGCGTCTCACGCGGCGTTTATCGTGGCGGCGCACGCAGCGACAATTGGGATGATGACTGAATTCTAATTTTCACATCTCGACATAAAATATTAAAATAACATAGAAAAAGATGCAATCATGTGAAATTAGAATTAAAATCGGCTTAGAAATACATAAGATACAAGCATTTTAAGCTGTTAATTTTGAAGCGATTAGATAGAGAGATCCGACATCAACTGTGACGTCATCGTTGAGTACGGCCATATAAACTCCATGTAAAATGCCGTTTTGCTAGAAAGAGATGGAGAAAAATCTTTAATACCTTATATCTTGGTTGTTTTTATAGTTATTCGAAAACCAATTTTTTCGTTCTGTTTATTATATGAATGAGCTTCTATAAAAGCAAAAAAAATTTTTTTGTCATCTAGCCAATTCTCTATGAAGCGATGCTGCTTCGCTACACGCTTAAGGATGCGCGGCGGTCGCCGCCACGCTTCCCGTCTGGCATCTCTATGAACAACATCGTATATTGCCATATGTTTGTGTTTACGCGTGCGATTATGAGTGCCGCTTCACGCGCCGCCCCACCGTAAACAGAAAAAACGTCTGACGCGCCGCGAGACGCCACGCCACACGCGACGCGCATCGCCCCGCGTCTCCGTAAACGAGGCCTTACTCACAGCTGTTTCAAAATATGTATACAGTCGATTTTTTTCCATGAAATGAAATATTATTAGAATGTTTAAATAATATGTTCAACAATATAATATATGAATTAAAGAACTGTACCTATGTTTTAATTTGTGGCGGTATAGTCAAATCGAAATTGCTTGAAAACTGGAGAGCTATTTTTGAATTACGTATGCGACTTCGAAATCACCGATGTGACTAATAATCACCGATTTTCAATAATTCTTATTTTTGAATATCACTTATGTGACTACCTTAGTCACGGATGTGATTTCATTACGAGTGCCCTCACCCACTCGTAAACAAATCATACATAACTGTGGAAACGTTATCTGTGTTTTGTTTAGACAATATATTGACAAGTTTGAAGTTGATGTGTGTTGATTTTGAGTTGGATTTAAAATTTTAAAAATTTCTCAAATAAGTAAATATACACGGTTATTTTTTATCACCCTGGAAAATTTAAGGGACGCTTCACGACATGGTATTAGAATGATTTAAATATAAATAAAAAAATAACTCACTTTATTTTATTGAATTTTTTTTTAAAAATACAAAAAATGCTGCACTAGTTGAGAGCAGCATTTTTAGAGATTTTTTTATTTTTTTATATATTGTTTTATTTTTTATTTCATTTTTTTTTTTTTTTTTTTATATAATATTGGATGTGTCCTGAAGCGTCCCTAACATTTTCCAGGGTGATAAAAAAATAACCGTGTATAAGTTTAAAATCTTTTAAATTTGTGTCACAAACAAACTTAAACCAGTATTTTCTTATATTTTGGCCTAGTTGCAATGAATTTTCAGCCGTAAAATAACCGGTATATACCGAAAACGGCTACATTCTGCGTGGAACCGAACCCTTACGTTTTTGTGTACTTTATCTATATTATGTTGGCAGCTCTGCGTTCGACTTTCAAAAATAGGATGTTTAGGAATTCGTGACTTCAAAGTCATCGCTGACTATTTAGTCAGCGGTGAATTCTAAATCGCATACGTAATTCAAAAATAGGTCTCCTAGACATAGTAAAAATATCACACGTCATTTTATGCTTTTAACAAAAGCATGCCATTCACAAAAAGCATGCTTCAAAAGTCAGCGTGCCATAGACGGTAGTTTAATAACATTACGACAGATGGCGCTATTACACGTCCAATAGTATCTTGGATGATTAATTTATACATAGTGTACATTAGTATTCTTATTAAGGGTAATCTTACAGCCAAATATGGCCCCTTTATTTCTAATGCTCGTACTTTATTAAATTGTAAAGGTATAAGTTACATACACATAATCTGACCTAAGTTGAATAATAAAGGCTCTTTCATACTGATGATCGTTCTGCTGTTATTTATTATGACTTTTAATACCTACCTACCTATATTACCTACGTTACTAGTCATGTGTATAAAGAGCTTTACTACATACTGGGTCTATAATAAATCAAATTTGAAAGCCAGTATTTCTCTCGCAGTAGGCACTTAGCTCACCGAAGAAACTTGAAAGAATACGACAAAGGATCAACACGTGCCTATTTAAGGATCCTTCCATCATCAGCTCGGTTTATGACTACCAGACGCAAATACTTGCATAGTTCCGGAAAAAATGTGAAACACATTGGAAGTACCTATAAAATTTATGGCTTTGCTTCAATTTTCCTGGGATCCCATCATCAGATCCCGACTTTGGTGATAATAGGACCACCGCAGGAATATACTCTATCGAATACAAAAGGAATTTTAAAATCGGTCCACAAAATTGGCGGAGCAATCGCGTAAAATACATACCTACACAAAAAAAACATACCCTTCGAATTGGGAACCTCCTGTTTTTTTAAATAGGTAAAAAAAGTGTGCAGGAATACCACACTGTGCTTTGTTTCTTATCTTGACTTGAGAACAAACGACTAACTAGCTTTTATCTCAGTCCAATATAATGTTATATAAATTACAGTAAAAAATAGTATCAAAAACCTTTTGATAGCTATTGTAGTTAAAACATCTGCACCCGAACTAGGAGACAGTATCTCTGTGTGCAGTGGCCCTTAGTTTATTTTAGATTACTGATTACGGTACGGTGGAGATCATAATCAATCAGAGGGGCGATTTTATAACTTATCGGCAATCGGCTATTTTATACCTCTGTAATGACTGTAATTTTGTTTGATTAAAAACAACCGAAGCAAAATAAATCGACAAATACTTTCAGTCGATGAAGATAATTCCATCTTTCTTCATCAAGTTATCAATTCGATTACGATTACCGATCTACCGACGAGTTACAAAATCACCACACATGTTTAACTAAGCAATTTGTTAGAACGAAGAATGAAATGTAGCTCTGTATAATGTCCTAATTTTTCCTCATACATCATTTATAAAGAATAAATACATTCAAATTTCTGGAATTCGGATTAACTCGTATTTGCCATTGACAGATGTTGAGCCTGAAACTTGCTGAAATGCTTCCTGAACAAACAAACCAACTTATGAATTATTAATACTTACGTTTACAGACCATTCAATTTCTGCCCACGCCAAAACCCTCGAAATATTTTAACGCTCATTATATAATAAGGTTTCTTTGAAAATGCCTATCCGCTACACGTTGTCACGGTGTTTTTTCATAAAATTTCGTAAAATATTAAACTTACAAAAACACTTTGGTTCCATTGTTATTTTGTACACCTAATTTACTTATTTCAATTTAATTTATAGGTTAAGTGGCTTCTGATAGATTCGACAATTATGTCAATGTCGAGTGGGTAGCGAAAACACGGATTAAATAATAAAATTTGCGGTATGAAAAATACTTAGCCGGTTGGGCTACCTGTGGACACAGGACAATGCGGGTCGGTTTCAGGCACAGAACACAGATGTGTTCTGTGGTTTCAGGTTGTCTAGATAGCACTAAGGCTACATTACACTTATGACTATATATAAATGACTAGTATTTTACCAAAATGCAAAGAAAGCATTACAATATTGTTCATCATCATTATCATCATTTCAGCCAAGAGACGCCCACTGTTGGACATACGCCTTCCCCAGGAATCTCCAAACCGGTCCTGCGCCTCCCGCATCCAGCGGCTTCCCGCGACCCTCACCAGATCGTCGGTCCACCTTGTGGTGGGCCTATCAACGCTGCGTCTCTCGGTACGCGGCCGCCACTTAAGGACCTTTCCGCCCCAACGGCCCGTCAGTCCTATGAGCTATGTGTCCTGCCCACTGCCACTTAAGGTTTGCAATTGTTTGGACTATGTCGGTGACTCTAGTTCTTCTACGGATCTCTTCATTTCTGATGCGATCGCGTAGAGAAACCCCGAGCATAGCCCTCTCCATTGCCCAATGAGTGACATTGAGCCTTCTGATGAGACCCATTGTAAACGGTCACGTCTCAGTTCCGTACGTCATCACTGGCAACACGCACGAATTAAAGATTTTCGTCTTAAGACATTGCGGTAGATTGACCGAGAATATGCTGCGTAGCTTCCCGAACCCTGTCCAGCCAAGTTGGATTAGTCGAATTACCTCTTCCTGGAAGTTGGACTTAACGAGCTGGACTATTTGCCTTTACCGAGCTGGACTATTTGCCCCAGGTAAACATATTCGTTAACAACTTCCAGTGTACCAGTGTAGAGCCTCCAACCTTCACAGGAGTGGGTACTACATGGGAATTCACCATGATTTTGGTCTTGTCCATGTTAATTTTAAGACCCACTTGTTGCGAAACTCTACAGAGGTCTTCGAGCATTGTGCCTAGATCTTCCACGGTCTCAGCCATGATGACTATGATATTGTCGGCAAAACGAAGGTGAGTCATGTAGTCGCCATTTATGTTGATGCCGAGTTCTCTCCAGTCCAAAAGCTTAAATACATCCTCCAGTATATTGTTAGTAGCAGCTAAAATTCAAGGTTTTGGGTGATACGAGTTCTGCACTGGCCTTCTAATCGGGAAGTCCGGGGGTTCCATCCAGCCATTACCAATGTGTCATTGAAACTTGGATACAATATCAGGTATCACTGACCCATTTTACTAACTATCAGTCCGGGGAAGACTTTAAATTTTGTTAAAAAAAGAAAGAAAGATACACGAAAAATGTTTGTGTACTTTCGTAACCAAATTTTTGTTCTTACCTAATTTTGTTCTTGGTAAATGAGTTACCGAGATAGTTTCAACGAACCTGAACCATACTGCCTTTATTTATATAAAATCCAAATAAGAGTAATACTCGTAAAATGATTGAATAAAAAATTTATGTTAAAAATGTATGAAGCGAATTTATGTTATTTATTTATTGATTAGTAATCTTACACACGAAACCTGAATTGCGGGGTTTGTATTCTGGTTGGGGGATACATTTTAGTACCTACCGTACTTACATATTTATAAACGTGTAAGTATATTTTTCTGTTACTTAGTAGGTAGATATTGTTACGCCGATGGTCTAAGAAACTTCCGGCATGGTGTTCTTTGCCATAGAAGCGTTTTTACCAGCCTGAAAATGCAGTTAGGCGCGTTTCAGTAGGTGCTCTTTCACATAGGTACTAGAATATCCGAAACTTTACCCAAGTTGCCGTTGTTTTCAGGCGCCTGAAAATTGTTTTAGTCAGTTTCAGGCTATCCTCTATCGAACCACACCATAACCTGAAAACCCGTTTTCAGGCGTTTTGAGGACCCCTTATGAGCCTTTGAAGCACACTTCGTTATACATATGAATAAATTTTAATAAGAGTGAGTGAGATAATATGATAAGAAAGGGACAACAACAGTAAGCACCTTCCAGATATAAAAAATAGATCGAGATGCATCCAGAATTTCCCGACATGCTGACAGAGATAGAATATCCGAACAGGTGTAGAGTCAACTTTTTTTTTTTTTCATTTTACTTGTATTTGCATATATCTTAATTATGGTTGAGATGTATGTACATACAAGGTTTAAATAATACATAGCTTATCTTGACTTGTTGCATTTTTTAAATTAATTTATTGATTAAATAGAGTTTTGTAATTTGTTGACGTCAATAAGTGCCTGTAAAGGTCTATGTTGAATAAAGATTTTTGAGTTTGAGTTTGAGTTTGACAGAGGCAGGGAAGTAAGGGGAGGCAGGGAAGTAAGGGAATATAATCGGGTGCACCGCGCAACTTTCCAGAAGGAAAGACAGATAATCGATCGGGTACGGAATAGTCGAGGATCGACCATTCTCGAATGCCTCGAACGTTCGCCGGTTCTACGGTACTATACATAGAAGTGCGTGGCGAATGCGGACGGACAGTTCCTTTCAAGAGAGCAAACCGAGCGGATCAAGCGATACAAGCAACTTGGAGCGATCATCTGCGACTTGGAAGTGTTTTATAATGAAGTGTTCTGTTTTCATAGTGTTCAGTGTCTAATAACGTTTTATGGTGAAGTGTTCAAGTGAAGTGGTGCACAGTATCCAATAAAGTGGTTCATTAAGTGCTGAATTAAATTTTCTCTTTCTCTTTCTCTACATCTTATCTTCTTCGGGTGGGGGCGGCCCAATTATTGAGCCTTCGCTCTTCGACCCACCATGGATCTTTTGTGCTTCCCCAAGCTTTAGTCCGTTAAGCCATCGCAACCTACAGTCCAGTCTATCGTGCCCATGAGCTCGACGATGTTCTTCGGTGGTATGGCCCTGTAGTCCTCCGGTTTTGGTTATCCAATTCCCGTCAGCCTCAATCTCCTGCAGGCTAAGGCATCGCAGTGGCACAGCAGATGTTCCATGCTTTCCTCTTCCTCCTTGCAGGTCCTACAGAAGTATCCGGTTAGAGCACCCAACAGCTGGCGAATCTGGGATTTGCTTGAGCTCAGTGTAAATTTGAACCAATCATCTATACCCATGAAGAGCTTGGTGTGAATCATTCCATTCAAACCCTTGTGACCTGGTATCCAAACTAGACGTACTGTATTGTTGGTTTTACCCAATTTGTTCAGTACCTTGATTGCATTCAATACTAGTTTGGATTCCACTTTGTATGACAGG
Organism: Schoenobius gigantellus; assembly: GCA_963935595.1. Classification (NCBI taxonomy): domain Eukaryota; kingdom Metazoa; phylum Arthropoda; class Insecta; order Lepidoptera; family Crambidae; genus Schoenobius; species Schoenobius gigantellus. The sequence goes on from OZ012558.1 coordinate 14,717,860, forward strand.
AGCGCTTTGAGAGTCGCTTGACTATCACTAAGAATGAAGATACTTAGGCTATTGTGACCCTTGTCTAGATTCTCCTGTGCACAGGCTAGGATGGCATAATATGTTTCAGTCTGAAACACAGTTGCCAGCTCACCCATGCTGATCGATATATCAGTTTTGTTGCAGTGTATTCCTGCCCCTGTACCAGATTTCATTTTCGATCCATCTGTATAGTAGATCATGCTGTTCCCCTGAGGGGATGCCAGCCCCTTATCCCATTCCTCCCTTGTTGGAATATGTAGCTCAAAAACTCGTCTAAATATATATTTAGGTAACATTCTGTCGCTGGTCATGTTCAGAAGTAGAATGTCTCCTTCAGATGCGAATGCCGTGTGCTTTGTGGGTGGCCCGTTTGCATTCCACATTCCCAAAGTTCTGAGCCTGTAGAGTGCTCTCATGGCTTCTCTTTGTAGAGCACTGTGGAGGGGTTCGAGATTCAAAAATCTCCCCAAGTCCACTGTACGGGTAGTTTTGAAAGCCCCCGTTATAACGTTTAACGTCAGAATACGAGGTGCGGTCTGAGCTCCTCTCAGCCGCCGGGGCTGAGCCGATCTCAGAGAGGGACTCTCCATTTCTAATACCCTCCTGGGGTAGTCTACAATCTCTTATATTTGCGCTCATGGTAGACTAGAGAATTAACTCCTCCTTCGTCGGAATAGGGTAGGGAAAAGGAATAGGAGTGTGGGTTAGGAAAGGATAGTAGACAGGTGGGAGGGAAGTTCGGCTGGAGGTTTTGGTGGTAATCTATGGCAGATGGCCATAGAACAAAACGGGCAGCAACCTCGACAAGGAGAGTCCACCAGCTTTGCTTAGGGATCTACACGACTCTGCGCTCTCCCCTAAGGCCATTCGTCAGACACGTTGACGGACGAGAATAGGAGCCCCCTAATCGCATACCACCGATGCGGTTAGTTGACCCCCGCCCCTTCTTCTACATTGTCGGTGTTTCGATATTTTCTATAGAACACCCACCTAGTAAACGTAACAGTATCGTGACAAGTTCATAAAGATTTCTTTTATTCGGCAAGCATAACATTAAGAAAAGAAAAAAGAAAATTATAGGTACTCCAGTACTCCTTATATAAAAATAGGAAGATTTTCATATTTTCAGGCCAAATTTTTTATGACGCAACCGCATTGCCACACCACAGTACTTTTCAGATGGCTGAATTATTCCCCTTTGTACCTCACAGACGGTGATATCTCAAAGCTAATTTGAAGTAACTGGCATAAAATAATGATCTTAGATATGAAATCTTGAAAAAGACATGTAACGTCGGTACGTTACATGTTTTCCCAGAAAATATTTAGCAGCGTCGTCATTGATACAAAAAATATTTAGTTTTTTATTATCGTTCTCTTTTCGTCCTCTTAGCTCTTTAATGTCAATTTTCTTGTGACTGATTTTCCCCGTAGACACTAATGATACGAAAATAATATCTGTAACCATACTATTCTTGACAAATAATAGTACATACTTTTGTACATACATTATCCTTAATGGACTTTTCCTACCTTTTTACAAGCTTTTGTTTAGCTTGCACTGTATGTATGCATGTATGTTCGGGACAAATCTTGCGAGTTAAATTTGACTTACTTCCCGGTTTTCGATTAAGCTCAAAATTTTACATGCATATGTTTATCGCGTGACGGAAATTATAAATTCTTGCAATTAATTTTTATTTCTTTCGCGGTTTTCATAAATGAAAATAGCGGATGACATGTCGTGTTGCATTTTGATTTCACCCAATGATAGATTAGTAGAAACCTAGAAATTATTACAATAATTAATGAATAGAATTAACTAGTTTTGCTATCTTATTTGTATATACCAATCTTTTAGTAACAAATGCAGTGAAACTGCATGCTTTAATCTTTTTATTGACGTATGAAGTAAAGTTCTCTATTTAACAAGTCGAATAAAAATACGGACTGTCATAGAAACAATATTGTAAATCAAGAATTTTTTTCAAGATTTGATTACTCAATTATTTACGGGAACTATGTTATTCTAGTTTTCCGGCTACCCCATATGATAAGATTTTATTCGCTAGCCCCGTGATTTTGTGGCACCAAAAATTATTATCTGGATGTGCACCAAAAAATATTCTGTGCTTACCTTTACTTTTAATTTCGCTTTCAATTCGCCGCATCGCCGTGGTCACGAAACGAAGGGAGGAAGTTTTATCTAACTGTAATTAATATTTGTTCATAAAATTTCCACAAATTATTTTTTTTAATTCAAAATTTCATTAAATATTTCTGTGTTTTACTTTTTTATATTGGGAAATACGTAACCGTACCGTTACCGCTGTTGGCTAGACGGCGAGCGTGTGTCGGGCTCTCGCGGCAGAGTGCCAGGCCTACCCACTAAATCCCCCGGTGTACTCGTTGCCCTTATGAGCGCGCTAAGTACGGTCTATACTGCGACTCCACTACCCACGCGCCCGGGTAACCCCGACCATCGCCAAGGGGAGATTGCCCGAGAACACCAGGGGAATCCCTAGACGAAGCGCCTTACAGCGGCGTGCACGTGCACGCAGGCCTCCACCAGGGTCATTATACGGGTATCGTTTGTTCGATTCGCCTTCGTCTGCCTATCCGTCTGCGATGGATGGGAGCGGCTTGAGCATCTGCCTCCCGCTCCCTTTCCGCTGCCGCAGGAGGCGACACTTCGCCACGGAGCATGGCCACGACCACGCTCGGCAGCGAGAGGATTACGCCTCCCATTGAATTGACGCTGCGCTGGCGTCGCCAAGCCGGGCACATCAATAGCGTGTGCTCGGTATTGTCGTCAGGAGCGTCGCAGTGATGACACTGCGGCGTTTCTTCCCGACAGGCGACCCGGTGCAGATAGTGACCGAAGCAGCCATGCCCGGTAAGGTACCTGCACCATACGCAGAGCCTCCTGCGCCAGGGTACGTACCCGCTCCACCTCCTGTAGAGCAGATCATCACCCCAGTTCTCGTACAGCAACCAGATGCCGATACACCTCCGAATGGACGCGTGTGTCGACATCCCATACGGCGTTTGGCCCGCAAGAACGCAGGCCAAGCCGTAGCTGACCGTGCTATGACTCTCTGCGCAGAAGGGCCACCGTTAGGTATTGAAACCTAGAAAAAAATCTTCTTAGAATACCTATACGTTTTTTTAAAAGCCATTTTAGTGAAAACATGATCATGAGAAGTTAAAAAGCTTAATGTATACATTTTATTATAAATATTATAAAACTTGTACAACCAAATAACAAAATGTTTTGTTTCTTTTACAAACGGGTAACAAATTATACAGCTAACTTTATTTTTAGACCTCCATCTAGAAAAAGCCATTTATTGCGCGTTTTCATTAAATACGCTTGTTGGCCGCGCCCGAGCAAATATCTCCTCATAATATTCAAACGCCCACAAAAAGCTGGATTTCTGTATTGTATCACTTTATTTCTGATTCATTTTCAGGTAAATTGTGTAGGCACTGAATGGATACAGTGAAGATACTCCATTTTTAAGGCCAAGTCTTAAGGGAGCGTCGCATCTTCTTACGCAGGTTAATAAAGCCTTTTTTACATTTATTTTAAAGAGGAATGCTGATATAAAAAAATAACAAAGCTATTGCGCTTCCGTGGCTCAATTATTATTCTTTTAATGAAATATTCGAAAATGTAGGTATATTTTCAGATCTCTATCTTAAATTAATTTATTAATTATGATCGCGTTTTTTTAACATGGTGGTTTTGGAGTTCCAATAAGCTTTTAATTAACATTTCATGCGATCGGTCTCTTATTCAACTATGTATTTGAAATCCTTCCTCTTATTCAACTATGTAAAAAATGCGCTCTCTATGCCGCAAAGTGTACCTACGTAAGGTATACCCAAGTTAACTGTGGCGTACATCTTGTCATTTGCGGGCCGCCCACCATCGGCTGACATAAACCTCAATAAATAAATATCCCATTCGAAACGTTTTTGAAATAAAGTTCCAGACCAATGATTTTTCTGTTAAGTAAAAAGGGTGAAATCTAAGAAGCGGTTGAAAACAACAAGACGATTTAACGAAGTCGTAAAATTTCAGCGACCCATTACTTTTTTAAACATTACTAGATTACAACAACTTTGTAAATAATGGAGTGATTTTAAATTATAAAATAAAAAATAGCTTGATCATCACCATCGTTTCAGCCGAAAAACGCTCTCAATACTTCGCCTCAAGATCTACAAACCTTGAAGCGGCTTCTTCAACTTGCAACTTATCATTGGTCCTCCTTGTGAGCATTCATGCTTAGCTTAAATTGATTATTTGAAATAAACTTGTAAAATCCGATTAATTGATATACATTTTGCCTTTACTTATCACAGGGTTTTCAGTTAGCAGCAACCAGCACTCTAAGCTACGTACCTACCTAGATACAAATCCATTAGGTGTAAATCCCTTAGGATTACGGTTACGTATTTACGGCACTGGATATTGAAAAGTTCTACATTTTGTTGCGTTACTATAAAATTTGATGATAACGGCCAATTTTACCAACCTTGTCTTAGCTTACGACAATCCTAAGTAGTATGCTGTAATTTTTTGTCTTCAATGAAAATAATGTGACAGCATCATCATAACAGCTCATATATGTCCCCAGCGAGGGACTCGAGCCTACCCTAAGTTAGGGTGTTTAGGCCTTAGTCAACCACGCTGGCCCAGTACGCCATATGTTCATTATTTAGTAAAACTTTTAGTAGAAGAAAACCAAACTGTTTAGTAGAAAATTACTAATCTGTCAGCCGCTAAATATTAAGCAGGCAATTTAGCTCTAATTTTGTTGTTTAGAGTAATCGATCTAGCTATGCCAGTTTCGTTTCAAAATTGAAAACTATCTTCAGTATCCATACTAACAATTTATAAATGCGAAAGTAACTCTGTCTGTCTGTCGCGCTTTCACGCCAAAACTACTGAACCGATATAGATGAAATTTGGTATAGACATAGTTTGAGTCCCAGAAAAGGACATAGGATAGCTTTTATCGCAGAAATCACCCCTTAAGGGGGAGAAATGGGGGGTGGAAGATTGTATGGGGAATCAATAACCGCTGAACCGATTTAGATAAAATTTGGTATGGAGGAGATAGTTTGAGTTGTGAGGAAGGTTAAAGAATAGTTTTTATCCTCGAAATCATTCCTAAGGGTGTAAAGGGGGGGGGGGGGGGGGGAGGGAGCTTGTTAACGATAAAATCAAACTACATACTTTTAATGATATGGTAAATGGTAAGGACATAGTTGGCAAGTATTGTAGGTATCGATATATTTATACCTATACTTCGCACCTTCATGTGTGAATTCGCGTTTTGGTTCGCTATTATCATGTAGCCGAGTAATTAATTGTGTACACGAAACTCGCCGTAGGCTATTGAAATAACAACCAGCGCATAATTAATGCGTTGTTAAAGTGAGTAAAAATAATTAATGAGACCTTGTGCGTAGCACTCCATCATGATTATTGCGAAAGAGTTTTCCTTTTTGTAGAGACGATTCGAATGGTAACAGTGAAAGGTCACAGTTTTTAAATTTACCTGGCGAAATGGGTTTACAGGAACGAATCCTAAGTCCGTGCTATCTCAATAGGGTTATGTTTTTACCTCCGTTCCTTTCTCTTTTCAGTTTAGAAATATTCCATTAAAATGTCGTTTTTTTTTACATACGACATATTAGAACACTTGGCGACAAACTTAGGTAAGACGGTGGTAGCTAGCCAGACGGGCTCGGAAGCCCTACCACCAACCAAACCGAGCAGAATCGAACCACGGAGAAAACTTTGACTTTTCATTTTCTCTTAAAATGCTAAAGAATGCAATGTTATAGTTCTCCTACAAAATTGACATATTTGGGTAATGAAATTATATCTGCGGTTGGCTGCCAACAAGGTGACCCACTCGGGCCCGCAATTTTTAGTCTTGCCATCCATCCCGTTATCCAACGTATTCAATCAAAATTAAACGTATGGTATTTGGATGATGGGACCGTTGGCGGCGATGTTACTACCGTATACGACGATCTGCAGTATTTAATTCAAGAGTTTCGTCATATCGGATTGGAGCATAAATTTCTCGAAATGCGAACTTTTTATTTCCGATCATTGCCCTTCCAAAAATTTTACAAATGAAAAATTTAATTCATTGGCTCCAAATATCAACATTGTTGGCAAATTTTCGTTGTGTCTCTTGGGCTCCCCTATTTTTTACGAATCTTTCCCTACATTAAAAAAAAATCAAAATTTTGTACAGTGTTAAGATCGTTTAGCTAAAATTAATACCCACATGGCTTTTTCTATCATGAAGTATTCCCTCTTCGTTCCAAAGTTTATGTACTTTTTACGATGTTGCCAATTCTGGAAGCATACTGTTCTTACACGGAACATAGACAATGTCATAAAAAGTACACTTACAAATATTTTGAACATTAATTTAAATGAATGGTCGTGGTTACAGGCTTCACTTCCAGTTCGATTTGGAGGTCTGGGAATTAGATCCATTTCAGTCGTGGCTCTTCCCGCATTTTTGTCCTCCGTACATAGCACACAAATTTTGATAACTAAAATTTTGGCGCCTGTCTGCAATAATTCTCTAGACTTAGAGATATATAACATGAACGAGGCCAGAAGTGCGTGGTGTGCAGCTTGCCCAGAATTAGATGCTCCTAAACAAACCTTTTTGCAGCGACAATGGGATGGGCCGCTCTGCGAGCTAGTGCGGAAGCAACTGTTAGAACATTGCAATAGTCCCGCAGATCGTGCCCGTCTTTTGGCCGTTGCAGAATGGGAATCGGGTCTGTGGCTCCAGGCTCTACCATCACACAACACAGGTACTGTAATGGACCGAAATTCCTTCAGGCTTGCAGTATCGCTGCGCCTGGGCATATCGTGCTGTGTTCCACACCGTTACCATTGCGGTACTGCTGTCGACCGACTCGGTCACCATGGCCTGTCGTGCAGTAGGAGTGCTGGAAGGATTCTTCGCCATTCCAGCCTTAATGATATCATACGTCGGGCTTTTGCCTCCGCCAACTGTGCGGCCATCTTAGAACCCAATGGTCTCATGCGTGACGATGGTAAAAGACCTGATGGGATGACACTTGTTCCATGGAAGATGGGTCGACCTTTGGTGTGGGACGCTTTCTGTGTCGACACCTTAGCGCCATCTCACCTTCCTGGAACTCAAAATAGGGCTGGTGCGGCGGCTGAATCAATTGAGAGCCTCAAAAGGCGCAAATATAGCACGCTTGATAGTGGTTATATATTTGAGCCTTTTGGGGTGGAAACACTTGGGCCATGGGGACAGGGAGCCCATAGATTATATAAGGATCTGTCGGCACGTCTGGTCGAGGCAACACGTGACCAAAATGCTGGCTTTTATTTTGGGCAAAGAATAACCTTTGCCATACAACGTGGCAATGCTGCCAGCATTTTGGGAACGTTACCCATCGGCAACGGTCTCTTAGATTAATTTTGTACATTAAATATATTTATTAGGGTAGTTTATTGTTTTTTATTAATTATTTAATTAAAATGACTGGATGAAATGGATGTAAATAAAGAAGTATTATTCTAAATTATTAAAAAATAAATAAATCAATCCAAAAAAAATCCTCAGGCAGGCACCTATAATAAACTTAGGCAGCAAAATGTAACAAATTAGTTCTAGATACTTCCTCCTGACGGCAACTAGCGGGGCCCCGGGTTTAAAAGCCCGGACCCTGTATTGAACCGGTTGCCACCTGTGTCTGAACCCCTGGATGCCCCAGGGGATCACCAGCCTCCCCATTTTGGGGGGTGTTCGCCCTAGGCGAGCAGACGTCGACGAGGTCGTAGATGTGTTCGTCAGAGTTCCTATAACCTTGTGCGGCAGTGACGCGTACCTCCTCGGCGTGTTCGCGGCGGCGATGATGGACGTGCTCGCGCCAAGGCGTCTCTCGATGGGTTTTAGACGGTAGGCCGCGGTTTGTGGCTGGCACTCTGCCCCCAATGACCGCGGCGATTACGATATAACTTTGCATCTTCCCAAGCGCGAGGTGTGCCCAAAGCATATCCCATCTTAAAAATAACAGTAGCCCCCAAGGCATTCCTTAGTAATAAGGTCGAACGAAATACCTTTTACCCATAGTGTACATAAAACAACGGAAGTCAGTGAAGTATACCTATAGAATCGTTCACGCCGAAAGCGCGTTCGTGCGTAATTGCGTTCGGGAAAGTTGGACTTCCTTCTTTCGAAGAAAGCGAAACAAAACTGGCGCCTTATGGTACATAGTTAAGGCGAACAATTCTTATTATCAGTCAATTATTTTACTTACCTGTACCATCTAATCATGAGAAAGGAAGGGGTTCAGAATAAGAACTGACAAGACCAAAGTAAAAAAAAAATACTTTTTAACAGCCTCTGGTTGAGAACACCGGATGTTAATCGGGAGGTCCGGAGTTCGATTCCCCGGTTGATGGTAGAGCTTCTGAGCCCACCTGGCTAGCTAGCACCGTCTTACCTAAGTAATTGTCGCCATAATAACAATGCTAATATTATTGTTGTGTTTCGATAATTAGAGGTAAAATAGCCCGTTTCTCAATCGTTGAGGAGTCCAGGTGAAGCTTCCTTCACCCGGCCTTATCGACCAAATCGGACGAAACGTTTCAAGTGGTGGAATATAAAATAATTTTTTTTTGTATGAGAATCTGGCGACAGTGACAGCAGAATCGTACTTCGACTGTTTCCTTTGTTCCTAAGTAAAGTATCCTGAAAGATTATAATACACTGACCTTCAAAAGTAAGTACCACACTTTTAAAATTGCAATAACTTTTAAAGTAGGCAAAATATATTTTCAAAATATAAAGTATTAAGAAGACTAATTTATTTTTTATACTATAACTTCAAGAAAAACCTGACGAAATGAGCTGAAAATGTTTTTTGTTTGAATCCTTTATCTTTTGTAGTTTAGGGAAAAAAATTATTTTAAAAGTGTAGTACTTACTTTTGAAGGTCAGCGTAGTTGAGATAATTTTCTATAGGAACACATTTTACCAAAAATATATACGGCAGTAAGTACCTACACAATGCACAGCGCGATACAAATAAGCGCTTCGTTATTTATGTGTGCTATATTTTTTCAAGGCTCTTCCATTTATTTGCCAATTTATCATGTAGACACATACTTCTACAAAATAGCGCGGAAAACGACCACAGAAAGGCTTAGACGGAGACGTAGCTTGCAAATAAATCTGCATAAAGATATACTGTTTCTAGGTGTATGGTTTTAAATGGCTCGCATGTGCTGATATCGGGCTTAAAGGTTGTTTATACACGGTTTTTGAGTATTATACAAATAAAATGGATCGTAGAATGTGCTACTAAGTGCAGGTTGAAGAACGCATGCCTATACTCTTGAAACATATTTCTCGATCGACATTAATTTCATTCTTTTGCAAATAAATATTATTATTATTATCTTTACTTCTTTTTCTCAGAGAGATGTTACTCTCTGGTATTTAATGAGACTCACGAGTCTAAGCCAAGTGAGAATCATTTATAGGGTTAGGGGAATCTTCTTGCAAAAACTTTCTAACGCAATCTTTTTTTTTTACTATGATTGGGCTTTTTTTATTACTCTTGATTCCAATCCAGCCTTGAGGCAAGGATGAGATCTACGGTGGAACGAGTTTGCCCAGAAAGTGCCTATTCACCCTTGCTTTGAAAATTTTTGGGTTGTATGAGCTCGGGAATATAGACGCCGGGAGAGATTTTTTTTATGGGCTAGGGGGCAGCAAGGGAGCAAAGAGCAAACGTATCACCTGATGGTAAGTGATTACCGTCGCCCATGGACATCCGTAACCTCAGAGGAGTTACAAGTGCGTTGCCGGCCTTTAAGGTAGGAATACGCTCTTTTCTTGAAAGTTTGAAAGTCGTATCGGTCCGGAAACACCGCAGGTGACAATTCATTCCAAAGTTTGACTATGCGAGGCAGGAAACTGCGAGAAAAACGCACAGTTGTGGACTGCCAACCATCTAAGTGATGGGCATGGATTTTTTGTCGCGTGGAACGATGGCGGATAGAGGCGGCAGGTATGAGGCGGCAGGTATGAGGCGGCAGATTAGAGAATTCCACACCTTGGCTGTGCGCACTATAAAATAAGACGTGTAGCGCTTTGTGCGACCAGCGGGAATATCAACCAGGTGAGAGTGGTAACCAGCCGTGCGTCTAGATTCCCGATAGAAAAAAGAAGATGGCGGGATCAGCTCACGCAGTCCCTGAGCACACTCCCCGAAGTACAGCCTATAGAACACAGATAGACTTGTAACACTGCGCCGGTGAGCCAGGCTGTGAAGGTTGGTTTTTATCAGCTTCTTGTCCCCAATAAGTCTCCTGGCTCGGCGTTCCACTGAGTCTAGTGCGGCGAATTGGTATTTGACTGAGCTGTCCCAGAGGTGACTGTAGTTCTCCATACACGAACGGACTTGTGCTTTGTAAAGTGTGAGAAGCTGTCTTGGTGTGAAGTACTGTTTAACCGCCTTTGTGTCAGTAGTACCATTGATGGTACAAGTGATACAACTTTGTATCTTTAGTACCATCATGTACCATTAAAGAAAATTAAGGATATTCCCCGTAATTGTAACCAAATATGATGGTACTAGGGATACAAATTTGTATCCTTAGTACCATTGACGAAAAATAAAGACATTCTGACGCCATTGCTCTCCTACTAACTTACTCTTATCGTTTATGTTTTCCATCGACTGTATTGTACTTTAACTTGCAATTTATATGTATGTATACCTATATGTGTTTGGAATACACCTTTAGTTCCTATGACAATGCAATTATGTAAGTAATTTATCGTTGTAAAACATGAGTATCAAATGAAAGGGCTTGACTAGGTACAGTAAATTAAAACCAAGATGACCGCCGTAAATGAAAAGCTATAAAATAAAGAATTTTTTTTTTAAAAAAACAAGCATATTTACTCTAAAAAGAGGAAAATAAACTCATGACACATTTTTTATGATAATATAAAAGCTATTTTTTTTGCAACTAAAAAAGCAAACTGCCTACCTGAGGGTAAGTGGTAACATTCACCCATAATACATGTGGCTCCTGTGAGATTCGCAGCAAAACTGCAACCCCCACATTCCTGTAGGGTGTACGTTGCCAACCTGTGACATACCTTGTCACGGTACCCAGTAATTTTAATGCCATATCTTTTAACCTTTAAACCGAAACACAGCAATGCAAGCACTGCTGCTTTGCGGCAGAAATAGGTTCGAGCTTGTCGCAAGATTTATAAAAACATAGATGTTTTTGAATTCCAATATCAAGTTCGAGTTAAATGCGTATTGAATTATTATAGATAAATCTCGCGACCAGCTACTAGCAAAAACAAGCTTTCTAAAGAGTACACCCGTAATAAACTTATGACACAATTTTTTCTGATAATATAATATCAGAAAAAATTGTGTCATTACTTTATTTTACTCTTTTTTTTAAAAATGTTGTCTACTTTATTTTTTGTAAGTTGCTTATGACAATGTTTTTTATTTTAGTTTATTTATAGTACCTACTTTCCTTGTTCTATACCTACTTCGAGTTTGTTTAGTTGTACATCGAACCATATTGTCACTAGTACCATTGATGGTACTATCGATACAACAATATTCTTGTATGGATACGCCAATATTAATGATGGTACTACTGATCCTAAACTAGTGTCATTAGTACCATTGATGGTACTAAGGATACAAAGTCGTATCAGTTGTACCATCAATGGTACTAGTCAATGGTACTACTGACATAAAGGCGTTTAACCCAGGGACCGGACCCGGTTACCGTTATAGCCGGTAACCTTAGGGTTTTGATGGGGTATTTTATAATGCTGGGTTTTTAAACCCTTTGCCTTACGGTAAGCTTTCAAACGGCTTACCGGTTTACACATTAATCTCTTCGATTCAATTAATTCGGGTTACCGCTAACCGATATCAAAAACCCCCCAAATGGGTTACCGTTCTAAACGCTGACTAATTTGTAAAAAATATTTTAGACCTTAGGTATATCGCGTGTAGATTGCTTTTGCACCGCATATTTGCCGAAGGTCGCGACCGAACTCTGGCGTTATTGCGCCCGCAGTGCTATTTCAATCGCTCGGTGTGCGTGAGGGAAAGGGTTACCCTTTTTTTTTTTTTTTTTTTTTTTTCGAGGGAAATGCGTGACCGCACCATACTCGCCGTTGGCTAGACGGCGAGCGTGTGTGGGGCTCTCCTGGCAGAGTGCCAGGCCTACCCACTAAACCCCCCGGTGTTCTTCCTGCCCTTATGGACGCGCGTGGTAGGGTCCACACTGCGACTACCACTACCAACGCGCCCGGGCTAGCCCGACCTGGCTGGTCGGGCTATCGCCAAGGGGGGATTGCCCGAGAACACCAGGGCAATCCCCAGACGGAGGGCCTTACGGCGGCGTACACGGGGCCAACCGTGCACGCAGGCCTCAACGGCAGGGTCATTAGACGGGCATTGCTTGCGCGAATGCCCGCCTTCGCCTGCCTGTCCGTCTGCGGCGGATGGGAGCGGCTTGAGGATCATTCTCCCGCTCCCTCTCCGCGGCCTCCTTCTGCGAGATGACGTCCTCGCAGAAGGAGGCAACAGCCTCCCATTCCGCCTCGCCGCGGAGCATGGCCACGACCATGCTCGGCAGCGAGAGGTCTCCGCCTCCCAGCGCAGCGTGAAGTTCGCTGCGCTGGCGTCGCCAGGCCGGGCACACCAACAATGTGTGCTCGGCAGTATCGTCGGGAGCGTCGCAGTGATGGCACTGCGGCGTTTCCTCCCGACGCGCGACCCGATGCAGGTAGTGACCGAAACAACCATGTCCGGTCAATACCTGCACCATGCGGAAGGGAAAGGGTTACCCTAACCCGAACAGTAAGCGGTTAAGCGCATAAACACTAAAAACCTTTAAGATTAGGTAAGCGGTAAATTATTGTTGTGGGAAACCTGTTGAACGGCTTACCGAGCCCACTGGGTTACCATACGAATGGGTTACCCTTTCGAACGGCTTAAGCAAATGAACGGGTTTTCCGGTCCCTGGTTTAACCTTGTTCAGGATGCCTAACTTTTTTGCCTAAATCCTTTGATTTGTTCCCAAAAAGACAAGCCGGCGGCGGATACGGATGTTAGTGCATTCGTTTTGTTCGTAAAAATAGGTAAATATATACGAAAAATCTACTTTACATCATAACACGAATAGCGATGTGAAGTACTAACATAACATTGACCTTAGTTCGCTCAAGATCCACGCAATATGAATTAGTGTTAGTGAATAAAACAAGAATAATTTTCAAGGGAAAGCCTACTGTTAAATAAGCTTATATACTTGTTTCCAGATATTTGTTGAAGTCCAAAGAAGTTGTTATGCGGACGTGCTTTACGGCTGTATTCATAGACTGCAATTAAAGCTGGACGGTATATAGTACTATAAGACCGTGGTTTTGTGATCGAAAACATTTGTGCGAAATTCATGGTTTGTTTACGGCGCCAAGGTCACCCGTCCAACAGGTTTAGCACCTGGGGAAGTCGAACCTTAGTAAAGTTTACATCTCTTATATTCCTCGACATAACGTTATTGCCTTCTGTTATTGTAAGTTTAGCCAGTCCGTCAGCCTTTTCACTACCTAACTTATTGCAACTTCAACTAATGGCTATTATAAATTGTTTGTAGCAAGTAAATTGTTTGTATACAATCGGTATGTGTACCGATCGTATACAAAACTCTGTATACAGTATGCTGTAAGGAGCTTTTACTGTCTGTACAAAAAACTGAATTCGTGAAGTTAGATTATTAGCGTATAAAATGGTATTATAATAAACTAGCTTTTCACTCGCGACTTCGCCCGCGTTATTTTTGTTTTCCCGTGGGAATTAATTTTTTGCCATAGAAAAATTACCCTATCTCCTTTCCCTGGTCTCGAACTATCCCTATACCAACTTTCATCAAAATCGGTTCAGTAGTTTCGAAGCCTATTCAATACAAACAAACAAACAAATCTTTCCTGTTTATAATATTACTATAGATAACAACAAGTATAACGTCATAATACAAATATGTATTAGTGCTATTTTAAATATACCTATAAATATCTAGTGTTTACATTATGCTAAGTTGCTCTTGCATATTGGGTTTTTGGAACCATCTGTTAGGATTTTACACCAATCTTCGTCATATTTTTCTTTCAATTTTTCAACGATATTTACAAATTTAAAGTTATTAGGTCCTGTTTCCTTAACACAATATAGATACGTAAGTAGTTATAATATAGAATATGTTGATATTAGTGACCTAGATATCAAGAAATACATTTGCAAATTGAAGGAAAAATATATAGGCATAAATCTTGTCGAAAGTCGAGGAATACAAAGTTCTGACCCCATCCATTCATCCCGTATTGAATTCAACTTGTGTGCTTTTAAGAAATTCTCTAATGTTGACTTTTTTCACTACTTTCATGTATCAAATAATAATTCCACTATTTAAAGTGAAACAAAGAGTCTTCTCGAATGAATGTTTGGGATGAATACACAAACCAGAGCCTAAATTTAGAAAATAATCAAATTCAATTTTATTACTTTTTATGTCGTTTCATTGATAATTATGCTTTCCTCGGTGAAAAAAAAACTGTCCAGCCATATATCTTAATGAGTTAGCGTATCACTGGTCATTTTCCTAATTTGTCAGTTTCCCTAATTGTCAGTTTACTTATTCGTCAGAATCGATAGGTTGACATTTTCGCTAGTTTGTCATTTTCCTGATTCGTCAGTTTCCTCGTTCGCTAGTTTTTGTAGGCTGGCCATTTCGTAAATTCGACAGTTTCCTTGTGTGCTAGTTTACTTATTCTTCAATTTGTCTAGGTTGTCATCATTACTATTTTGTCAGTTTCCATACAAGCCTATTTCGAAACATACAAATAAATATATGGACATGCTTAAACAGGCTGGAAATGATCAATATTACAAGACGTATATGTATAAACGGACTAATTAATGTTGGCTGAATCTGCTTTTTTAAAGAAGAAAATTATATTTAAGTTTAAGGTTTTCAGTAAGTTAATTTCTATAGAATGTCTAAGAACGTAATTTTAAATAAGTAAATAAAATGTCCAAGATTAAAATCTGTTTGTTTTGACTTCAAAAAAGGAGGAGGTTCTCAATCACTTATTCGTTTTACAGAATAAGTATTATATTATTGTATGTAAGTGCGTATATGTTAAGGATTAAAAGAAACCAAGAGCGCAACGCCAACAAACTACTCTGTAGTTTGGCGTATATGTAGTTTTGAAACGTGTATGTAAATTGTTAAATAAATTTAAAAAAAAATTCGATGCGTATGTTTTTTTTGTGTGTATATTACGCGATTACGCCGCCAATTGTGGACCGATTTTCAAAATTCTTTTTGTATTCGATAGAGTATACTCCAAGGGTGGTCCCATGATCACCAAAGTTAGGATTTGATGATGGGATCCCATAAAAATCGAGGAAAACCCTTAAATTTGAAGGTGTGTCTAACTTGTTTTGTGTGTATGTTACGCGATTCCTCCGCCAATTGTGGACCGATTTTCAAAATTCTTTTTCTATTCGATAGAGTATACTCCTGGGGTGGTCCCAAAATTACCAAAGTTAGGATCTGTTGATGGGATCCTATGAAAATCGAGGGAAACGCTAATATAATATCAGCTCACCGAAGGGGTGCTGATATTAAATTAGGGTTTCTTTCACTATAAAGATTTCATTCACTAAAAAGTTAAAAATAAAAACCGACTTCAAAAACATAGAAAAGTTAAAAATAATATAAGAATAGGTACAGACAACATCACACTTCTATATTGAAGTCGGTGACAAATTTTAAGTATTTCTAGGAGATCATCGTTTGGCACCGACTTCAATATAGAAGTGTGATGTTTTTATTTTTAACCGACTTCAAAAAAGGAGGAGGTTCTCAATTCGATGCGTATGTTTTTTTTTGTGTGTATGTTACGCGATTACGCCGCTAGTTGTTGACCGATTTTCAAAATTCTTTTTGTGTTCGATAGAGTATACTCCAAGGGTGGTCCCATGGTCACCAAAGTCAGAATCTGATGATGGGATCCCATGAAAATCGAGGAAAACCCTTAAATTTTAAGGTGTTTCCAACGTGTTTTGTGTGTATGTTACGCGATTACTCCGCCAATTGTAGACCGATTTTCATTTTTTTTTTGTATTCGATAGAGTATACTCATAGGGTGGTTCCAAGGTCACCAAAGTCAGGATTTTATGATGGGATCCCATGAAAATTGAGGGAAACACTAATTACCAAATTTTAAGACTTTCTAGGAGATCATCGTTTGGCACCGATTTCAATATAGAAGTGTGATGTCTGTACCTATTCTTATATTATTTTTAACTTTTCAGTGTTTTTGAAGTCGGTTTTTATTTTTTTGTAAAATATTTTTTATTTATTTTTAACTTTTTAGTGAATGAAATCTTTTTAATGAAATAAACCCTAATTTAATATCAGCACCTTCGGCGAGCTGGTATTAAATTAGCGTTTCCCTCGATTTTCATAGGATTCCATCAACAAATCCCAACTTTGGTGACTTTGGGACCACCCCAGGAGTATACTCTATCGAATACAAAAAGAATTTTGAAAATCGGTCCACAATTGGCGGAGGAATCGCGTAACATACACACAAAACACGTTAGACACACCTTCAAATTTAAGGGTTTTCCTCGATTTTTATGAGATCCTATCATCAGATCCTAACTTTGGTCATCATGGGACCAACCTTGGAATATACTCTATCGAATACAAAAAGAATTTTGAAAATCGGTTCACAATTGGCGGCGTAATCGCGTAATATACACACAAAAAAAACATACGCATCGAATTGAGAACCTCCTCCTTTTTTGAAGTCAAAACAAACAGATTTTAATCTTGGACATTTTATTTACCTATTTAACATTATGTTTTTAGACATTCTATAGAAATTAACTTACTGAAAATCTTAAACTTAAATATAATTTTCTTCTTTAAAAAAGCAGATTCAGCCAACTTTAATTAGTCCGTTTATACATAATATACGTCTTGTAATGTTGATCATTTCCAGCCTGTTTAAGCATGTCCATATATTTATTTGTATGTTTCGAAATAGGCTAGTATGGAAACTGACAAAATAGTAATGATGACAACCTAGACAAATTGAAAAATAAGTAAACTAGCACACAAGGAAACTGACGAATTTACGAAAATTTTGAAATAGCTCAGCTTGCCTCTTGAGATTCTTGAGATAGTGTGCAATTGTGCATACTGCCTAGGACCGGTTGCATTGCTTGCGCAAACGCACACGACCGACTATCGTTAACCGATATTTTGACGGTGGAAAATAAAACATATGCGGCCTTATTAATAAAAATGTTACTCCTTGGATCATCTTCGGATTAATTACCTACTCCGTGTTTTGTCTTGTTTCCGCAAATGTCGGTTGTCATATTATGTCAAAATAAGACAAAACACGGAGTAACTTATCCGAGGATGATCCAAGGAGTAAAATTTTTATTAACAAGGCCGTTACCGTCTTATTAATAAACGTAGACTAAGGCAGGAGTAACTTTACTCCGAGTATTAAGTCAGTAGTAAACATTTTTTATATTAATAAACACGGAGTAGGGAAGGAGTAAGCTAATCCAACTCTACTCTCGGAGTAAATGTTATACCTGCTAGCTACCTAGTTTAGCGACAGATTAAGGTTGGAGTAGCGTTGTCTTTGCGTAAATCTATATAATTTGTCAACTTTGACTCGTATCTTGTCATTAGATGGCGACCGTTTTATTTTTCACAGTCGAATTGAGCGAATTTGTGTTTATTGTTGGTGTGTTTAATATTGTATTGTATTAAAATGGAAAGTGACTATTATTTAGATGATTTGATGTTGATCAACGAAATCGAAGAAATGGAAAATAGCGTCATGTTTTTGCAATATTGCGATCACAAATCGCGAACAAAATAACCACAAAATAACCTTGAAAGACAATCTCAAACTGAAAAAGGAGAAAAAACTGTCATCCCATGTATTTCTGTCTATCACACGATGCTTAAATCGTTCACCGACTCATTCTTTTTACTTTTAAATTGCAAGGGTTGCCATAACATACGCGTTAATCCGAGAGTAAGGAAGGCTTTGTTAGTCTAAGCTTACTCCGTGTTTATTAATAATGTTATAAACACAAAGGTACTCCTAGCTTAAACTGGTAGTAACTACTCCGAGAGTACGTTCGGATTAAGGAGGGAATAGGCGATTTTTATTAATAAGGCTGAGTTCAACGTTGCAACGCACACGAACTACAAAAAGTCGATCAAAAAAATATCGGTGTATCCCGGCCGACCCGATTATTTTCTACTTCTACTTACTTCTACTTTTTAAAAAACGTCGCACCATACTAGGATTTTCTCCTGTATCGTGGGTGCAGTTACAAACATAGAATATCACATGCACATACTCCCAGATCGGAACAAATTTCTGTAGGCCATACAAAACATATAGGTGAAAAATGGAACGTCCGTAAATGTATAATTATGTTACCGCACAAAAATTTCATCAAAAAATCGGTCGCCGATATTCGGTCGTGTTTCTAATTGGGTTGGGGCATTGTGTAAAATTTATATAAATATAATATAATGGGTAGCATTGCAAAACAATTTCACAAAACGACACAATCATAATAAATTTTACAGCATGTCTGTAAATAGTATGCGCATTGGTAAGGAGAACGCACATGCTTTGAGTTTTATGTCGTTTTTATGGGCCTATATTGCCGCAAACATTTAATAAGCGTTTGAATGTACTATATTATACATTTATGTAATGATTATTTCGTACACATACACACACACACTGAGATATAATCTAATATATAAAAATATCGTATTGAGAGTGGCCCTCCAGATTTTTTTTACAATTTTTATGGCGAAACAAAGTTCACGGAGACGACTAGTTTGATATAAAAACTTGGCGATATTTCCTAAAATTTGATTGTAAGAAATATCGCCACGCTTAAGTTAAGAAATAAGCAACTACTGTGACATGATATTAACAATGAACGCCTCGTTATGCTGAATGACATCGGGAAAAAAATATTGTCACTGCGTTGATTCAACACGTAGCAAAAATTTAACACGAGTAAGCCAGGCTGTAAAAAGACAACTGATGAATAAAATTTGCTAACTGTACAGCTGTGAAAGGTAATGTTGGTAAGCTTTTGAAAATTAACGTCATTTGCTTGAAGATATTACAAAGGAACCTCGTCAAACGAAAGTAAACGAATTTTTCTGTTTCCGAGTTCACTACGTCGAAAACAAATCTATTAACCTACTTACGCAAAAACACTCCTAATTGTGTTTAAAAAGGGCAAAGGCGCAACAAATGTTTGACAAGAAAATATGGCTCTGTTGCTCCGCAAATGTTCTCTTGAAAGGTCCGGACTCGAGAGGCTCGATAAAACGCTGATGTACTACGACACCTAGGCCCGATTTGCTGCATTTCGTCTAAGAAAATATTATATTCAAGCTAGTTTTCGTGAAGATATAATATTTGTTGTATACTTGTCATTTGCTTCATCAAAGAAAAAACACATTAACAACCAGTTACATACATACAAGTATTATAAAAGCTATCGAAACTAGTTAAGCGAAACTACGGTTCCGTGGTGATTCCTGAAACAGCTTTCTCTTGATTAGTTTGTTTTCTGCAACTGATGCAATAATAGTTGATTGTTACCCTAGGGACGAAGGGCACCAACCTATTAAGCGCCCGAGATTAGAGGGCATATTTAGTATTTCGCTTGACGGAAACATTCTGCTTTTCATTTAGAATATTAAGGAATAATAAAACCTGATGAGTTTAACAGAATCCGATGAACGCATTTTATACGTAAACAATTAGCACTAAACATAATTTTTTTTTACAAAAAATAAAAACCGACTTAAAAAACACTGAAAAGTTAAAAATAATATAAGAATAGGTACAGACAACATCACACTTCTATATTGAAGTCGGTGCCAAACGATGATCTCCTAGAAAGTCTTAAAATTTGTCACCGACTTCAATATAGAAGTGTGATGTCTGTACCTATTCTTATATTATTCTTAACGTTTCAGTGTTTTTGAAGTCGGTTTTTATTTTTTGTTAATTTTTTTTTATTTTTAACTTTTAGTTTTTTTTATGGATGGCCCGGCAAATGACCTTCTCCCGCCTGATGTAAAGCGGTGAAAGAGGCCCAAATGAGTTGACAGATAGAGTAGGGACGACATCCACTCTCCTACCTGCCCGCCCCTTGCCGGCCCAAAAGATGCTTTTTCACGCCTCTTTTGAAGGAACCCATGTTGTAGGATGGAGGAAACACGTCCGCAGGTTGAGAATTCTAAGTGTGGGATGAACGACAGAAGAAAGAATCTTGGAATTTCTTGGTACGGTGTGAAAAGGAGGACACAGTGCACGGATGACTCCAAAGGCCCTTACGCGTGTTTCTGTTAAGGAATGGAGAGGGAGCGATAAGGTTAAAGAGCTCTTCAGAGCACTCCCCATGGAACATTCGGTAAAAGGCGTTAAGAGAGGCGATTTCGCGACGAAGCTGTAGAGGCTCGAGGGTGTTAGTTGCCTCTACATAGCCAATTATGCGAATAGCGCGACGCTGCAATCTGTCCAGAGCATCGAGGAGGTACTGAGCGGAGCCGTCCCAAATGTGCGAGCAATATTCCACGCAAGACCTAACCTGACTTTTATACAACAAGCATAGTTGGTCCGGCGCAAAATACCTACGCACCTTGTTCAGGACACCGAGTTTCCGTGAGGCAGTAGTTATGACGGATTCGATGTAGTCTTTGGGGTTCAGATCGCAGCGAATGTTCATTCCGAGCAAGGTGATGTTGCTCTGTGTGTGAAGTGTTGTGCCCTGAAAGGTTGGAAGGAAGGGGGAGGAAAGGTGACCTTCTCGCCGAAAACGCGCACACCTGTGTTTTCTTAGCATTGAACTCAACAAGATTGTTGGAGCCCCATTCGGAGACGAGGTCCAGCGTCCTGTTGAGCTCAATGATAAGATTCTGTCTTTCCCTACCAATATCACCACGAGCAGCCCCTGAGCTTCCATAATATCCCCCATGCACTGTACTGTCCTCTACATAGCAATGTATAGCTCCCAAGGAAAGCATGTCATCGATATGCAGAAGAAACAATGTTGGGGATAGAACGGAGCCTTGCGGAACTCCAGCGTTCACTGCCACGAACCGTGAAGCGCAGCCGCCAACGACAACGCGAATTCTACGCTCGTGGAGGAAGCTGGCAATCCACGTAAGTGAATGAAGTCTTTTTAGTGAAAGAAACCCCAATATTAAATTGGGGTTTTCCTCGATTTTCATGGGATCCCATCATCAGATCCTTACTTTGGTGACCTAGGGACCACCCTTGAAGTATCTTCTATCGAATACAAAAAGAATCATTAAAATCGGTTCATAAACGACGAAGTTATCCGCGAACAAACATAAAAAAAGCATATAGGTATACGGTCGAATTGAGTATCCTCCTTTTTTCGAAGTCGGTTAAAAACAACTGAACATCGAATTGCTGCTTTTCCGTCTTTGTATTTTTTTTGTTGGATATTTACCAGTCAGTATTTTTTTATCGTTGAAGATGGTGAAATTTTAGCATAACTCTTATGTAAATAAAATAATAATTTATTTAGTATCACTTTTGGCGGCTGAAATAGTGGAGATATAGGTACCCATGCAGACGACTCTGGTACAGAGTCCCCCTCTCGTGCACAGCAATGCAAGCACAAATTAATGTTGTCATGGCTCAACTCAACTGACAATTCAAATAACCCAACAAACATTATTGTGTTTCACCTAGTTCAACTAAGTAGAAGAATACAAGAAATATGAATCTCCTTTTCACCTTTGATTTTGTCGTCTATACTCTAGTTTTAGAAAGAGTCCTATTTTTTTATACAAGTAAGTTGGCAAACCAGCATACTGCCCACCTGATGGTAAGTGGTAACAGTCATCTATAGTACATGTGGTTCTTTTGATATTCGCAGCATCTGCGACCCCCACAAAAACAACAGTGTACGTTGCCAACTTGTGACATTAAAGTCACGGTACCCAGTAATTTCGCTGCCATATCTGTTTCGCGGCAGAAATAGGTAAGACGGAGGTACAGAGCAGGGATGTAACGGAAGTAATTTTATCGGAACCGAAGGCGGAGTCGGAGTTTTTAAATTTGATTTATCGGAGTCGGAACCGGACTCGGAGGCAGAGGCAGGGTCTGAAGCTGAAGTGGTGGCAGGAGGGAGATATTTTCATTTTAATTATAAAATAAAACAAACAATAAAAAAATTACCATGTTTCTTAATTGTTCGTATTCAGTGGCATGGACAGACTTTAAATGACTTTTTAACGACGTTGTCGTACCTCCCTTTCTTGAATACGTCTTCATACACAGTTTACACTTTGCCGAATCTGAATTAACTTCAATGAAGTAGTTCCAAATACAACTTGATTTTGGTTTCATTGTCCAACACAAAAACAGATCACTTTTATTGATACTAAGCCGCAAAAATCAAAACAAATATCTATAACCTATAAACGTGTCGTGTGCGTAACAAACAACAAGTGAAAAAAAAATCGACGATAGAGCGCACGTAGCGGGAGGCGGGGGGATTACTCGCGCGACATATATGAACCTGTTTGTAACATTCGACGCAAACCGCTGCCGCTATGTTATGCTTCGACCTCCGATTAAAACCTCCGATTTAAAAGTTTCGGAGCCGAAGTCGGAACGGGAGGTGTAAGATCAATCGGAAGTTCCGACATATCGGAGTCGGAGTCGAAGCTCCGTAACATCCCTGGTACAGAGTCTCCTTCCGGTAAAAAGATTTTAAATGTCTAGTTTTAGAAACAGTCCCATTTTACCAGCTGCTGAGGCAAATAACCGTTAAAAGTTCATAATCGCTTTACTGCGCTCTAAAGTAAAAATTATCCAATTTTTAATGTCGTAATTACTTACTAATTAGCAAACCAATTAGAAGATTTTGTTCTCGATGAAGAGCCCGACTTTTACATGAAGGTAGACATAGTCAGGTGAGACAGAGAGAGATGATCAATTAATGAATTCATGTAGTTTGTTAGCTATACTATTAGTACAACAATACTATTATTTGTGTCTAAAGAAAAGTGCTGCGGT